>CM057451.1:747126875-749606250 GCA_016271365.2 Neoceratodus forsteri
GGGTACAGCAAGCACTGAGTTGGAAGCAAGGGGGAGAGTAGGTGTGACAGACGGCGGTCACGCCATGATGTCGGGCGCACTTCATGCCTATCAGAAACAAGAGGAAAAACACTCTCCAGGCTCCGGGTAGACGGAGCTCCAGAGCAGACCCCTCATGGCTCCCTCCTGCCTGGCCGGTCCTGGAGCTTGACAAGAAGTGTTCGGGGTGTAGCAGCCCCAACTCATCCCTGCCCAGAGGTAGAACTGCGGCTCCATGGGGTATTCTGGGACAGCCAAGGCGGGTGGCAGAAGCAGGGGCAGACTCCACTTGGGCACCCGAAGGTGCGGGGGCTGGAGAGACGGGAAGGAGGATAAAAAATGTAATTAAAAAAACAAAAAGGAGTCAGATTGCTCAGTGGAGGTGGCCTCCTCTCTGAAGTATTTAAGGATTTGTAAAATGCATTGAACTCTTTACCAGTCTGGAGTCACTGTAGTGGTCTGGCCCACTCGTGTTGTCAGTTGGCTTATTGTTCTCGCACCCTCTTTCGTAATTGCTACGCCATATATCTCTCCCCGTCCCCTCAGAGCATGCCACTGCCTGTGATATCAGTATAGTGTGTTCAAGCTTGGGTGGTGTTAAGTAGGTTGAAGCTCCATTTAAACTTTTGAATTGGTCTGTAGAGAGAGGGCCCTGGCCTGTTCATATGGCCCTACTCGCTTGCTTTGATTTTAACCCGAAGTTGCTCCATCTTCAGCTCCGACACTTTTGTTTTGTGGTCAGAGTATGCAATGACCTGTCCCCTAACATAGGCCTTCATAGCCTCCCATCTAGTTCTGTGGAAGGCATTTCCCCTCCCATTCAACAGCAGAAACTCCTTGATTACATTTGACATGAACATCACAAACTTGTCATCTTTTAATAATAGAGGATCAAGTTGCCAGGCACCAGCAGCCACAATGGGCACATTACGAAGGTATGGTCCGAGACCAAAATGGAGGAATATTGAGAGGGTCCCACTTGCTGTAGCAATGAGGAGCTAACCAGCACCCGATCCACCCAAGCATATGGTTGATGTGCATGAGAGAAGAAACTGTACTCCCAGCTGGTCGGCTGCTGGTGTCGCCACACTTCAGTCAATCAATTTGTAGGTGTCTTCCAGCTCTCCCAGGGCCCTGGCATTTTTTGTAACCGGTATGGAAGTTAGGTTGAATCTATCTGTGACCGCGTCCCTTACACAATTGCAGCCCCCCCCCCCCCAAAGCAACCATGGCCCAGGTAGTGAGGCTATATCCACAGCCAGGTTTTGAAAAAAGCCTGGGTCCTCCATGTTTGGGGCATACACCGACCCAATGGATACTTTGCCCAGACCCTTTGTTGTGATTTTGGCCAAGACTTATTGTCCTCCCGTGTCTTTCACAGTCTTGTGAATGGTAGCCTAGGTACCCCTAGGAAGCCAAATTGCTAACCCCGGCCTTAGTAGAAACATGATGTTAACCAGTCCGCCCCTAAAATCGGTCTCAGTCCTAGTTGCCTTGCTATATGACATGTGGGTTTCCTGCAGCATTACAGTCCAAACCTGTGACCTCCTCATTTCAGCCATCACCCTTTTACGTTTCATTACAGACTTCAGACCATTCACATTCCATGATGCAAAGTTTGTGGTGTTAATCATTTTCCCCATTAACGTGATGCCCCTTATTAAGAATGCACGTGATGGACATAAAGGAATTCTGGAGGTCAGGGCTAAGGGGCAGCAGACTTTTAGAAAAACGTAAAGGGAATTTACAAGCTCAAATGGGCGGACTGGGTGCGCCTTAGGCCCTTGTTTGTTGACCATGTCTATGTATCTATGTAAGTAGGCACATCACCACACCGCACCCTCCATCATACTATACATTTTCTCTTGCCTGAAATTGTACTGATCGAAAAAAGCTTGCAATTTTAACTTTTGTCTACCCTACTGATCCTTCCCCCTTCCCTGTTGAAACTGCGTAGATATTTACTAACTCAGAACCCAATTTGGGGCTGAACCCAGCTGAAGAAACCCCAAACTTAACCCCTCCCCCCTCAGTTGTGCTTCAAACTGCCTAGCCAGTGTACCCCGACAAACTAATGGTGGATGTTGAGTATTGACCAACAGTTTATTCTAGGGCACATACTACAGCAAGGTGCCTTTTCAATGTAGCCCGATCTATAGGCTAGTCATCAGTATGTATAACAGCCGGGAGAAGACTGTTGCAAGTTGAGCCGCTGATCAGTGCATGTTTGAAGAAACTGTAGGTAAAACTGGCCCTTGTGCTGAGCTGTATCCCACAAAAAGAGGGGTAGTAAAGAGTTATAGCTACTATAGTGCCAAGTCTCTTGAATCTAGATCTTCTACACTCACTACAAATTATGTATCAACTCAACATTGGTTCCTCTCCAAAAAAACGTCTTGTAAATGAGAAAAAAAACTAAAGTCATGCTCAAAGCCATACTTTGCAAAGGCCACCAAATCAAAAACTTCATTACACATAGTCAGCCCTGCAGGCCCTCCTCTTGACACTGTATCCTCCTTCAAATACCTAGGAGTGACTCTTGACCCCACCCTCTTACCTACAGTGACCAAATATCTTCTTTTTTTTTTCTCTCTCTCACTCCTTCTGCCTGGGCATACTTAGGAGGTACACACGTGGCTGTGCCTGTCATTCCCTGTCTGAACCCTTGCAATTCCAGGACACAACCCTCCCCCCAGTGACTTGGTAGGCCCAGCCCGGATCATCACCCCCCACCCGGGACGGGTCTGCTCTCCCTTGGCAGCCAGTACCAGGATTAGAGGGACCTACCTTGTCGCTGGGTCGGCGGTGGGGATTCCCAGGCGCATAGGGCCAACTTTGGAATATGGGCGCACCACAGGGGTCCTTGTCATCTCACCAGGCAGCTGGAGGGTTTTTCTGGTGCTTGGTATGCCCTGAATCCCCCTCGCCCCGAGAGCTCGGACGTGCAATGGCGTCAGGTCGCCTGCCGCAGCTCTGTTGCCACTACGCATTGGCCCTAGCTTGCACAGTACCTCTGGTCTCCACCGGGGGCCACTGCAGTGCCAGGCAAGCCTGAATTCCACCCCAGTGAGAAGAGAACTGTCCTCAGGATGCTTGATCCTCTCTCTCCCATGCCGACCCCCCAGCGGCCCAGGCTCGTTCCCGAACCCAGGTCGCCAGCATGGTACGAGGTGTGGTGTCCAGCACCTCAACCCTCAGCGCCATCAGGCTGGCTCAGTGACCACATTTCTAACACTATGAAGAGAGTCCACCAGAAGCTGGGGGCAGCCTATCGTGTTAACCACCTCCTGACCTGAGAGGCTTGTCTTGCAGTTGCCCAGGAAAATCTACTGCCCCTACTTGACTGTTGCTCCCCAGTGTTCTCCTCCATGCCGTCCTCACTTCTTGTCTAAATATCACATACAACTCTATCTATCACTTTGCTCTTCAGGTCCCTTCCTCCACTCATCACTGCTCTCTATTTCAGTCCTTAGGCTAGCGCGCTCTCTGCAGGGCCATTTTGAATATGCTATGGGCTGTCTAGTCTACACCTCTCTCAGGAATTCACATAAGTCCTTGTACTCCTTGCTTCTAACCGACAGGGTGGTAACTCGTGTGTCTCAGGGTCTCTTTCGTTCCCCCCTGTAGTCCCCCGTGTATCTACTGTCATAGGGAGCAAGGCTTTCTGTGTGTCTGCCCCCTACCTCTGGAACAGAATACCACCTGCTATCCATATGTTACCCTCTCATCAGTCCTTTAAATCGAAGCTAAGAGATTTGGCTCATGTCTCAGGTCATCTGTGCCTCCTCCCTTGGAAACACCGTCTCCAGAAATCCACCTTAGGGGGCCCAGTGTACCATTTGCCTTACTTCCCAAGTACTGGCTACTACATACACAATTGACATGTTTTTGACTCCACTGTGAAAATGTTTATTGCTATAGTTTTAATCCCTTATGCACTGTATTGTAAACCTTGGACTGGCTGAATAACGTCTTGATTTGCTGTAAGTGTATGTCTTAGTTCTCTGCAAGCAGAGAAGCGTTGCTTTATTTGTCATGAACTTGTTTTTTATGTCCTTAATCCCTGTTTTAAGATATGTTTATGTATCATGGTTTCTGATACCACTGTACTCACTGTATTATATGTACCTACTGTATTATAACTTGTACCGGTTATCTGTGCTGCTGTACGGCCCGGGTCGCAACTGAAAATGGTCCTTTGGATCAGTTTTCTCACCCGGTTACCAAAAACATGAATAAATAAAAATTCAAAAGAAAGCAAGGTGGTGTGGTTGGGGGAGGGGGAGCAGCCAGAGTACTCTCGCCCAGTGGCTATTTCATCAGCTGCCCCTCTACCCCAGGGCAACCTCCACCTGCTCCAACCTACAACAATCAAAAACATACGTAACTATTAAGCCAGACTTTATAAGAGTAATGAATGATCACTGGAACTGTAAGTCCTGCATTTCTGGGTTTAATCCGTGGAAGTCCGTGAAACGATAATCTGGGAATCGCTTTTATCATTGAGGGTTTGTGTACCCCCTGACCTGTTGAGAACCTGGCCCCTAGGCCTGGTTGAGTCGATCTCCGTTAGGGTGCTTTTTTAGCTGGCTTGGTGGCGTTGAGGGCTGAGGTGCTGGACACCTTACCTTGCAGCACGCCGGTGACCCGGGTTAGGGAACGAGTCCGGGCCGTGGGAGGTCGGCAGTGGAGGGAAGGGTGGAGCTGGATGGAGCTGCCGGCAGGCAGCTCTCCTCTCCAGGGAGGTGTGGTGGCTACCCTTGGCTAATGGCCGCATCCTGGTGGAGGCCAGGGGCAGCTCAGGCCTAGAGGGTGGTAGACATTGGGCCAACGAGG
The DNA here is from genome assembly GCA_016271365.2 of Neoceratodus forsteri. Taxonomy (NCBI): domain Eukaryota; kingdom Metazoa; phylum Chordata; order Ceratodontiformes; family Ceratodontidae; genus Neoceratodus; species Neoceratodus forsteri. The sequence goes on from CM057451.1 coordinate 747,131,730, forward strand.
TGGGGGATAGGGGTCATCACCGGGGACATAAGGCGCATGCGCGCCTACTCCTGGGGCCCCTGGGAGAAAATGGAGGGGAAAAATCACACCGGCGGCAGGATGAAGATCGACTCCCCGCAGGTGCCACTCCTGGACCCGGCGTAAGGTAAGCCATGGTGATTCTGGGGGTTAGGGCTGGGAGAGCCTATCAGATGGGTGATGGCGGCAAGGTGCAAAAAAAAAAAAAGAAAAGTCATGCTTAATAACAAAACAAAAAAAAGGTGCATCTTCCTGGACATAAGTCTCCACCACTCATTCACACTAGTGGGATCTCGCCGGAGGCACTAGGACCCATCGGGAGCAAACTTTGCTGGAGGGTCGGTAGCGAGAGATGGCGCCCCGCGAGGCATGGTCTTGTGGCCCGGTGGCTCGTATGATATCGACCATCTTGGCGGCGACCCTCCAACTGCCTCAGTTCCTTTTTCCGCCGAAAGCGCTTCAGTGACAAGCGTCATCTGTCGGAGTCAAACTTCAAACTAGCGCATAGTTTTCAGTTTATTTTTTGTAATTCTATCTCGATAGTAGTATCGTTTAATTTTATTCTATTTCTGTTATATTTTAGAATTTAACTTATAGTAAAGAATCTCGGCCTACTGGATGATGTCGACCATGAGCAGGTCAGGTGGCGGTGGGAGACTTATTATGAAAGCTGTTCAGTCAGTCGGGCTGGGTCGGTCAGCCCCTTCTCCTCAGCGAGGTTCCGACTAGCGGTCAGTCCGATGCCGGGGGATGGGCGGTCCCCCATGACATAAAAATAAGCAGTCGCATTCTCGGCTACGTTCGGCCTCAGCTCTTCCTCAGCCCACAGGTCAAAAGAAGGCATCACTAAAGTCGCCCTCCAATCGCTCTGGCGTCGGCCGGTCGGTTATCATACCTAGTTGCGGGTCTCCTCCTTCGGAGTTGCCAACTTCCGGTTTCCGCCGTCTTCGACATCGGAGTCCCACCTCGCCTATAGGTAGGACTCCAGAGGAGCAGTTTCATCAGTGGGCCGCTCTTATGGAGCGATGGGCTCGGAGGTTGGTTCTTCTGCCTGGCTCGGTTGCCCCGGAGCCTTCGGGCTCGTCGGGCGATCAGGCAGGGCGGTTGGACCTTCCTAGTTGCGCGGCGCCTCCTTCGGTACCAGCGACTCCGTGCTTGGGTGTTTCCCTCCCTCACATGGCTGCGGCGCAGGGGGCCACACCGATGCCCTTATCTCCTGGTTTTTTCCCTTCTCTTCCTTTCCAGGTTCCAGGGGTGTCCTCGGCGCCTCCCTCGGGGTCGCTGCGCTTGTTGGCGCGCGTTTTCGGCTCCAGAACCTCAGGCGCCCTCCAGCGGCGCCGCTGGAGTCTTACAGCGCCGTCCACAGTGCCGGCGAGTCTCATGGCGCTGCCAGCGGCGCCGAAGGCACCGCGGTACCGCTTGTGGTGCCAGGTGCTTCTTGGAGCGTCGCCTCCCGTGAGCGCCGTTTTCCGACTCCTTCGCCTCCCTGGCGCGGGGCCCTCGAGGGACTCTCCCTTTCTATCTGCTCTTTCTTCTTCTCCTATCTTTCCTCCCCTTTCCTGTCAAGCAGTCCTTCCTGGACTATCAGGAGATGATGTTGAGCCTGACCCAGACCTTCAGTTGGGTGATGAAGTGGAGAAACAGGATCCTTCACGCTACAGAGCCTGTGGTCGAGGACCTATCCTTTAAGTCTCTGTTGAGGAACCTGAGATCCACTCTTTCTCTCCAGACTACGGACATCGATCCTGGGAAAATATTAAGACTCCAGTATCTTCATGCTTCGGAGATCCCTACGGATTTGACTCCTCCGATTCAACCCTCCTTCGAGATGCTGTCTCAAATGGTATGGAATAATCCTGCTCTTATTCCTTCAGTGGCTAAATCCATTGATAAGAAATATTCAGCTCCCAAGGATCGTCCCATTTTGGCATCCCAAGCCTTTGCGGATCCTATTGTAGTCCTGGCAGAGAATGACAAGGTCGTTCTTCCTCAAGCTACTACAGCTCGACCTATTAACAAAGAGTCTCGTAAAATTGATACATTAGGTAAGAGAGTCTTTGCTGCCTCCACTTTAAGTATGCGTATTGCCAGCTATCAAGGCTATTTTTCTCAGTATGAGTATATCCTGTGGCACTCTATGAAACGAATGGTTGAAGCTCTTCCAGATTCCGACTCCAAGTCAGAGCTCCTTCTAACCGTTATCAGAGGTATTGAGTCCAATAACCAACAGGTCAAAGCCGCCATGGGCGCTTTCGACACTGCTTCTCGTTCAGCAGCCAGGTATTTGTACTAGAGCATGCATCCTGGCTGCGTACTTCTGGCTTCTGAATGATGCTCAGCAGCAGGTAATGGCGTTGCCCTTTGATGGCTCCTATCTTTTTGGGCCTCAGGTAGAGCAAGCCCTAGAGGCCACTCAGAAGACTAGGTCGGCCATTAAGTTGGCTAGACCCCGCCTACCCCTCTCGGGGCATGTGAAGCAAGCGTCAGTTTCATAGTCGCCAGTCCTTTTGAGGCAGAGGCAGAGGAAGCTTCCATAAAAGCCAACCTGCCCAACCTCAAAGAAGGCACAAACAAGCGCGGGGCCTAAAGCCCCAAGCGCTACTCTTATAGTGCGGCCCCAGTTCCATCCACACTGCCGAGATGGAACTTTCTCCTCAGTGGGAGGTGCGTCTGATGTACTTCTACAATCAGTGAAGTCTATAACCTCGGACAAATGGGTCCTTGGATAATTCAGCGAGGTTATTCTCTCAATCTTTTGGAAAACCCCGAAGTGCCTCCCCAGCGACAACCCAGGTTGTCGACCTCTCAATCAGACCTCCTCACCGCGAGATCAGGGCCTTCTAAACAACAGGGCAATAGAACTGGTGCCCCGCATCAGTGAAACACAGGGTCTACTCCCATTACTTTCTGGTTCCAAAGAAATCTGGGGGGATGCGCCCCATTCTAGGCCTCAGAAAGTTGAACAAATTCCTCCCCAGGGAGAAATTCAAAATGATTTCCCTAGGTACCCTGTTACCTTTGCTGCATCAGCACGACTGGCTGGCCTCCCTGGATATGCAGGACGCTTACCAGCATATCCCCATCCACCCGACCCATCGCAAATTCCTGAGGTTTATAGCTCTGGGTCAGCATTATCAGTTCAGAGTCCTGCCTTTTGGGCTATCCCGGCTTGTGAGGTTTTTACAAAGTGGTGTGCAGTTCTGCTTAGCGCATCTCAGAGGCTTCGGACTCGAGTGTTTCCCTACCTAGGCGATTGGCTCCTACGAGTCCTTCCAGCCAAGGGACTCTGGAAGCCGTTCAAACTGCCTCTCGCCTTCTTACGTCCATGGGAGTTCTGCTAAATCTGAAGAAGTCACAACTGCAGCCTCCAGAGGCTCCTTTTCATAGGGACTCTTCTGGACACCTCTTCATGAGGCTTTCCTTCCAGAGGACAGAAGACTCGACATCCTTCAGATGGCCCGTTACATCGGGAGAACCCGATCGGTCACAGCTCTCTCGATGCAGCGTATGTTGGGTCTCATGGCGTCCTCAGTGTTCACTGTACCCTAGCTCGGTTACACATGAGGACCACCCAATGGATGCTCTCCCGCTCAGTAGTGCCGACCTCTCACCCCCAGTCTTATCCCATCAGGGTGGCGGAGCCCCTCTGAAGGTCTCTCACCTGGTGGTCTCAGAAAGCAATCTCCTGGAAGGATTCCCTTTGCTCCTCTGGATCATCAGATCTCCATCACCACAGGCGCATCGCTAATGGGATGGGGAGCTCACTGTCTCTCTCTCACACAAGGTGTATGGACTCGGCTCGAAACTCAGCTCCACATAAATGTTCTGGAGATGAGGCGGTCCTCTGTGCCGATCCGGCGTTGAAGGATGTTCTTTGTGACAAGAACATTCTCCTTCAAGCGGACAACAAAGCTGTGATGTATTACATCAACAAGCAAGGTGGTGCTCACTCTTATCCCTTTGCAGGAAGCAATGAGAGTGTGGGGTGGTGCTTGGAGCACAAGTCTCTAATTCAGCGGTATATCTGCGGGTGTACAAAGCGACTAGCAGATCACCTCAGCAGGGCCGGAGGCAGACCCTCACAGTGGTCTCTCGACCCAGCCGTAGCTCGGTCACTGTTCAAAGAGTGGGGACTCCAGACCTGGACCTTTTGCATCCCACTCAGCATAAACTGCCTCTCTTCTGCTCCAAATCCAGGGCATGGCATTTCTGTCAGGATGCGTTCAGGCTGCGGTGGACAAAATGCTTTCTTTACACCTTTCCACCGCTTCCTTTAATTCAGAGAGTTCTCCTCAAGTTCGAGTCTCGGGACCAAGATGATTCTCATTGCTCCCTCCTGGCCTCGGCAACTATGGTTTCCTCTACTCAACAGCATGTCGGCAGCCTCTCCGAGACCACTTCCCTTACAAATCAATCTTTTGACTCAGGGTTTGTTGGTCCATCCCAACCTGAGGTCACTTTGCCTTCATGCTTGGCTCCTGAAGAGGTAGAAGTGAACCGGTTCAACGTCTCTCGTAGAGTCTCAGACGTCCTTCTGGCTGCTCGGAAGCCAGCTACCCGAAAACTTACGGCTTCTAAATGGAAGCGCTTTTCTCTCTGGTGTGCAAAGTCCTCTTGGAATCCCTTTTCCTGTCCTCCAGACAAGCTTCTGGAGTACCTTTTGGACCTATCAAACTCAGGTCTCCAGTACTCCACGGTTAAAGTTCACCTTAGTGCCATTTGGCGTTCCATGAGCGGTTTCTTCCTTGTCTCTGGCTCAGTTACCTATGGTAAAGAGATTTCTTAAGAATTCTGCATACCAGACCCCCTGTTAGGCGTCCGATTCGCAGTCTGGGACATTAACCTTGTGCTAGACATGCTCACTCATGAAGCCTTTGAACCCCTAGCTACCTGTGAGCTAAAATTTCTTACCTGGAAGACAGTTCTTCCTAGTGGCCATTACCTCAGCCGCAGGGTCTCTGAGATACATGCCCTGGTTACGGACCCTCCGTATACTGTGTTCCATAAGGACAAAGTAGTTCTTCGTACTCATCCTAAATTTCTTCCCAAGGTTGTGTCAGAATTCCATCTAAACCAACCTCTGGTGCTTCCCTCTTACTTGGAACTTCCAAAATGAAGGAGAGCGGTCTCTTCATTCCTTGGATGTTAAGAAGCCTTCCTGTTCTAGTTAGATAGAACCAAGAATTTTCATAAGACTCAGCAATTGTTTGTTTCCTTCAGCGAGACCGGCTGGGTCAGCCTGTCGCTATCAGATGCATCTCATCATGGTTAGTGGCATGTCTTGACATTGCTATTCCATGGCACAGGTTAAATTGGAAGGTAGAGTGTATGCTCACTCTACTAGATGATCATGACATCCCTAGTGGAAATTCGCAATCGTTCCAATTGCAGATATCTGCAGTGCATACCTGGAGCTCAGTGCATACCTTCGTTAGACATTATACACTGGATGTTCATGCCAGGCGTCATTCCGTAGCCAGCAGAACTATCCTTAATGGACTTCAGTCTGGGCATTGTGAGCTCTAGCTCCCCGCACGCCCTTTGGGGGATTATCAGCTTGGTACTCTCCACTAGTGTGAATGAGTGGTGGAGACTTATGTCCAGGAAGATATGAAAATTACGTGCCTACCGTAATTCTTGATCTTCTTGGGCGAGTCTCCACTACTCATTCACACGCCCACCCTCCATCCCGAGCTCACCGCTGTGTTGGTCTTCACTCCCTCAAATCTTTAGGCCGTGAAGACTTCTTTGCTGACCCTTCTTACACGGGTCGTCCGGACTATCTTATGTCCGTTTTGTAAGTTAGGTTTACTCTTTACGTTAGTTGCGCTGCACCTCCTTGGTAAAAAGGTACTGAGGCGGTTGGAGGTCGTGCAAGATGGTCATTACATGTGAGCCAGTACTCAAAGGCGCCATCTCATGGCGCCCATCTCTCACAACGACCCTCCAGCAAAAGTTTGCTCCCGATGGGTCCTAGTGCCTCCGGCGCAGATCCCACTAGTGTGAATGAGTGGTGGAGACTCGTCCAAGAAGATCAAGAATTACGGTAGGTACGTAATTTTCATTTTTCGATAATTCTGCACCCATTTCAGTTCTAGACTCGATTTGGGTCGGTGGGGGAAGGTCGCAGGCCGCTGTTGTGCCACGCACCTGAACTTCTGCAGGCCTTTGTGTAAAAAATGAGTGGTGCCAGCAGTTGCTGTAGAGGGGTAGGAGAGCAGCCTCTGCCACCTCATCCCAACAGCCATCGCAAACTATATTCCTCGTGTTTGAAGCACCCCTTTCAACAATGAGCAAAGGACAGTATGAGGCCATGAGCCTGCCACAAATGAAGGATAGTGTGTGGCCTTAGTCGGGCTCAGGGCTGAAACAGTCGTTCTGATGGAAACATTCTGAGGCCACCAACAAATCGAATGATATTGCGTGGGCGATAAGGGCTGGTTGGGGGAGGAAGAAAAAGCCCTCTCCTCATAGCCAACCCCCTTCAACCCAGGAGGACCAAGGAGTAGCAGAAAAAACAGCTTACATCCGTGCACTCATTTGGCTGCAGTAGTAGGAGATCTCAATGGTGATCCGTGTTCCGTCAGTGAAGATTCCTTCTCTACCCACTTCTCGGCCTCCAGGTATTCCATGAAGTATTTTGAGGGCTTCCCGGCTCTCTCCACCCTTAATTTTGCGGGATATAGAAAGGCAAAATTCCACCCCAGGGATTGCAACTGCAGTTTAACTTTGTTGAATTTCTGCCTATGCAGCTGCATATCCGTGCTGTAGTCTTGGTAGACAAAGGCTCTTCTGTTCTCCATGAGCACTGATTCCTGAGCTTTTGCAGCCCTGAGCACCATTTCTTTATCTGTGTACCTCAGGTATTTTATAAGGCAGTGCCTGAGCCTGTCTCCAGGCCTCAGTGGCGGCCCCACTCGGTGAGCTCTTTCCACCTCGAAACGGTCTGCGTCTGGGCCCAGTTTTAGGGATTTCACTAGCTATTTCTGCAGTCCCTCCGGTGGATTTTTCCCCTCTATTCCCTCGGGAAGGCCCACAATGTGGAGATTGGATCTCTGCGATCCATTTTCTTGGTCATCGACCTGTTCTCTGAGTTCACTCTCCGAAGCTTTGAGCTGGGTCCGTTCTCGGGAAAGTGAGACCACGGTGTCCTCTAGCTCACTTACCCGGTGCTCCAGCTCAGATATTTGTGTGGAGTGCATGGTGGAGGTCTCCATTAGGCTGGTAACCACAGATGGTATTTGCGAGATCTGAGCAGTTATATCTGTAAAGCCTGCTTGCATCTCATGCTGCGTTTTTAGCTAGAGTGGCAGGGAACTCCCGCCAGAGATTTCTCAAGGTCCGTTACGCCGCACTTGACTTCCACAGCTGCCTGGGCCTGCACTCTTGTTCTGGTCTCCGGCCCAGCACGTTGGTCTTTTGGACCTTCTGACAGCTCAAAATTAAGTTTTGACTGTTTACTTTTATTGGCTACAATTTACCTTTTCACCTTCTCCTGTCTGTTCTCCCCCATCTTTGAGAGTGTTAGTTCTTTGGATCGGGTATTTTAAAGTATGTGCCCAAGGAGCAGTGCTAAGCTGCGACCACCATGTTCCAGCGCAAGCCACCCCTCCCTTTTCCTTATATTAACCTTATTGGCTACTGTTTTAGCTGTTCAGTGTAATTTAGCTTTTTTCCTTTATCATGTGCTGTTAATATTTTGTAAGTGTTGTATGTTATTGTTTAGTGCCTAGAGCCTTTGGGGATGGGTGCTTTAGACATTTTTGCTTGCTTGCAACCAACGATTAAGAAAAAAAAAATCCAAAACAAATTGAGAGTGCTCTCACCTTATGATAGCCGTTTTATGAGGTGGGAACATGGTCATCACGTTTAATTTAGCGTATCAACTTAGGAAACAAAGGCAGGCCGCTACGATCACCACCTTAGAGCATCCTGTAACGGGAGTATACATTGCCAGTTATCGCGATTTTGCTCTGGCATTTAAAAAATATTATGCCACCCTCTACATCCCCGAAATGATTTCCCTGCAAACACAAATAGATTTCTATCTGCGACTGCTGAAGCTTCCCACCATTGCCCCAACAACTAGGGGATTGATTTCTGGCCCCGATTACAGCTGAAGAACTAGAGGAGGCAATCACGTTGTCCACAATAATGAAAGCCCCTGGCCCAGATGGCTGCTGTGCCAGATTCTGTAAACATATGGCAGAGACCACGATACAGCCTCTGCTTGCCTCATATAATGAGATATTGGAGGGTGGCTCTCTCTCTCCCTCCTCCTTTCCACCTGCCCCCGTCTTGGGCTCAGGCACTAATCTACATGGTTCTACATGAGCTGGGTGAAAACCCACAGCTGTGACCATCGTACCTTCCAATCTCAGTGCTCAACACTGATTATAAATACTTTTTATGTCGATCCTGGCCAAAAGCGTGGATACAGTGCTACTGTTACTTATTACCCGAGATCAAACTTGTTTTGTGCTCTGGCGTATGACATCCGACAGTATCCGCCGTACTCTCCCTATCCTTCACCAAATGCAGTAGTCTGTTTCTCCTTCCTTACTTCTTAGCCTGGACACCAAAAAGGCATTTGACTGGGTCTTGTGGTTGTTCCTGTATTCTGTGCTGGGATGGCTGGGATTTCCAGATGCCTTCATATAGCTTCTACAGAAACTGTACAGTAACCTGCGAGCGTCTGTGAAGGTGAATGGGTCAATTTCACCCTGATGCATGGGACACGGCAGGGTTGCTGCTCATCACCCGTTATTTGCAGTGTAAGTTGAATCCCTAGCCCAGGTGATCCAGGAGGCCGCCACCTTCTGAGGGATCGTGGCAGGGGGTATGGAGCATTGTATTGCCTCATAATGCGGATGATGACTGGCTTTATCTTGCCAACCTGGTAAACGCTGTCCCAGAGGTATTTAAAATACTGGACCACTTCAGCACAGTCTCTGGCAACCATGTAAATACCTCTAAAACAGAGATATTATGTTTCATTTTCACCACCTCCTTGACACTCTTGATTAGTATTCCCGTTTCAGTGGGACCTCCAGAAGCGGAGGTATCTCAGGGTCACTGTAGCTCACTCCGACGAGTCGGCTTATGGTGACAATTATGGACTCTTCACCCAGCAAATGAAACAAAACTTTGCACAGTGGGGGGCACTGCCACGTAGTCTTTCCTGCAGAATGGAAGTAGGCCGCATGATCATGTTCCCTAGAGCTTTATATCTGTTTCAGAATTTGCCATTGATATTCCACCAGTGCGCATTTGGAGAGCATGGAATAAAGAAATATCCCTAATTCATCTGAGCAGGTCAGAGACCACGAGTTAAACTAAAACAATTATTCCTTGCCAAACAGGCTGGAGGACTGACCTTGCCAGATCTTCAGCTGTACTGTTGGGCTGCTCAGATCCGATATATATACTATACTGCCACTTAGGTGGCACACATGCCACATGGCTGAATAGAGGGCGGGAACTCTTGCCAAACTCCCAATTTATCCGTTTTATGTACCACAGGACACCCCATCTGAACTTCTTTAATGCCCTCAATCCGTGGCTACGGTATCCGGATAAAGCCTGGCACAGTATTAGATGCAGGCTCCATTTATCCCCAGTTCTGCCCCTTCTATGCCCAGTAGCAAGCCTGGAGGATTTTGAACCACTCAAACTCGATACGGAATTTCTGATGTGGGAGAGATACTCCCTTTAGTACATCTACCAGATTTTTAATGGAGCTGTGTTCTAGTCCATTGCTGAACTTCATGCTCAGTATGGACGAAGACACAGAATTCTACCATTATCTTCATATCCGGCACTATGTTCTTTGACTTCCCTTGGGAGCTCCTACACCAGATGCTTATCCAGGTATAATTACTGGTGACCATAAATATCAACCGGATTATTGTTTTGTTAAAACTGCATATCAACCAGATTTCAGGTTACTATGCCCCAAAGGCAATAATAACCTGAAATCCGGTTGATATAACACTTCATAATAACCTGAAATCCGGTTGATATGACATTCCCCAAAGAAAATACTTTAAAACTGTTGCACTCCTTTGTTTCACAAAAAGTATTTCAGCTGCAGTATTTTCAACTGTTTCATTCATGTAAAGTTCAATTTCTTTAAAATATAAAACTGCACTCTAGCTAAAAAATGTCTCTTTCTTTCAAGCTGCTAGAAGTATAGTTTAAACTGCCACACCAGCAATTATAAAAAATAAAGAATAGGTAAGTTTGATGTTATTGATTTTTTTTCACTCACCTCGGTGTGTGAAAAATCCATAACACACACTTACATATCCATCTCTATATAAGAACCTATAGTAGATTTTGCAGTTTTATCAGGCCCTGTTGGCTGGGAATGCGAGCAAAAGTAGGTTTTAAGACCTTTATTAAATTTTTTATCCGAAGGGGCCTCCTTCAGAGCCCTCTGTAGTGACTTCCAAATTACTGGTCCAGCCACCCCGAAAGCTCTGACTCTGAGGTTTTTAGTTGAGTCTTGGGAACCACCAGGAGGCTGTGCTCGGAAGAACGGAGGTGGCGAGCAGGGCACTACGGATGCAAGAGGTCACACAGGTAACCACGACCCAGACTGTGCAGGGCCATATAGGCTAACAAACCTATACTATAGAAGATGTGCTACTTGACTGGCAGCCAGTACAGTTCCTGCATCGCAGGAGTGATGTGATTTGACCTAGAAAGGTCTGGCAACAATCTGGCAGATGTTGCACCATGCTTCCACTGACCCAGAGGTAGAAAGCATTGCAGTAGTCGAGATGAGATGTGACTGAAGTATGTACTGGGGAAAGTGAGGTAATATGGAAGTGGGCAGAAGAAACTGGCATTCTTTTGAATAAGGAATCCTGGTACAGGGCATGTAAAGCATCTTCCAGAGTCGCCAGCTTACGTCAGTGGCGAGAGTATGCCTGGAAGCAACTGATAAAGTACTTTTGTACCCTGGTCATTACAGCCCATCATCTCCTGACTTGCTCTCCTGCTTGCTGGAGGGGTGTTGGGAACCTCGGGCCACATACCCACATTATGTAGGCATGCTCCAAGCTTCAGATCTTTTTACAGGCCCTTGAGTCTGAGTTAGGGGAACTCGTGGGAGGCTGGTCCCACTATCACCATTACCTGTTTTTGCAATACTCTAGAGGCCTCCGACAGCCTAATACTCTGTATTTGCTTGGGTTATTGGTACCGGCTGCAAAGAAAGCCTCAACCAAATTGTCTTTCACCATGAATCCTGAACATAGCATCCTGAAGACTGTTAATCAGATCTACCATATAGAAAAAAATCATACACTCACTCAGTGACTGTAGAGAAGCATGCTCATACCGATGGAATGGATGGCTGTTGCACTACATGAGTAGAGACCCTTCTTTTATTCCACGGTGGCCTTGGAGAGACACAAGAAACCTTATAAATACCTGAGCACTAGTTATAACAAGAAACCAAGTGTGATAGTTTACGTAATGACCCCATTTGATTATAGTAAACCTTAGAGCCAATAGCCCTGTTGGTCCTTTTCCCTGGCCTGGCCTACTCCGCCACCACTATCGGGACCCGTACCACCACTCAACATGACATAGGTTGTGTTGGGTACCTCTGTGATGGTCTCCTAGTCTCCAAGTTCCCCCTCATGCTGGAACTTAGTTAGGTGGGGGGATTGGAATACCTTTTTACAGTCCTGTTGTATCATACAGACTTGGTTAAAACTTAATAAAGACTAAATTAACACAAAAAAATCCACTGGGCTTGTCAGAATGATGTTGGTTAGTACTATCAGGCCCACACTACTTAGCAGGTGTTGTGTACATGTGGTGCCACAGATAGGAGGTTGACGACAGTTCCAAGGAGATGGACTCCCTAATATCGGGAGAAAACACATATTGAAAAATAGTTGCTTATAATCCACATCAGAAAAATTGCTTGGAGCTGGCCCAGTGGCAAGTGCATTATGCATCGCCTTGAAGACTGATTTTCTTAAGCGGTACCCAGAATATCCCACATTCAAGTGGGCATGATTCTGGTATATTACGAGGTAAGGCACAGTGCTACTGGAGAGGGCGTGAGGGAACTGCCCAGCATATGTGTACCTCCCCGCTGTCATAGTGGCAGTTGAGTCTGCTGTGATTTGTGTAGCCTAGTGACACTAGGGTAGAAACCAGACAGGGACAATGGCAAATATCCGAACCAAGAACAGTTCCAGATTGTTTTAACCTCAGATCATAAGGTTGTCTTGGACTGAGTGCACCTGACGTGCATGTTCTGATTGGCTGATGTTTCCATGTGATTAGTCTTTCTTGGAACTGAGCACCTGCGTGGGCCACAAACTAGGATTTTGGTCTGTATGGTTTACTTTGTACCTGGCTGCACCCATTTTAGTCATTGTGAAGAGCAGACTTCATGCCTAAATCAGATTTCAGTCACAAAATGTTGTACTCCATGGTAACATGCCACGTTGGAAGTTTTGAAATGATTTTAAAGCTGGGCAAGGAAGGAGAGTTTGTAGATGTATTGGACTTTGGAACACTGGGGTTGCTGGAAAGCTTAATACCATGTATTGTACCTCAAACTAAAACAACCAATCCTTGCAGTGGAGAAAATCTGCATCACGGTCATGGTGGAAACTCAGTTCTGTAAATAAGGTCAAGTAATTCACTAGTATCAGTGAGGGCTCAATGAGAAAAAGGAAAAGAATCTTAATCTGGTCATTTGACTTTGATTGTTCCTTAAAGAATCTTCTACTGCCTTGTGTTCAACAGGGATGCTGTAAAATAAATTCAAATTACAGCTGTACCTTTACTCATTTTTCTTTTAACTTGTTTTTTATCACATGCTCTGCTTATGTGGTGGTCCTATAGCAGGGAAGGTCTAAAATACATAGGGGTCAAGTGACTTCAGTCCATGGTCATGTGAGCATCTGGCTGTGGTGGGATCTGGACCTCCCAACTCACAATTCTTTCTTCTTACCAGTGGGCTACACTTCCACTGTACAGTACGATTAGACTAGTGTATTGTGTATGGCAAACTCAGTAATGTGCAGCTACTAAAATTACAAAACCCTGAAAGTGTTTTTCATCAAAAGGGAGCAGTGAGTCAGGCAGGAGACAACGATAAAAGATGAAGAACGCAGCTGCTCAAGTTATAATAAAAGATCCGTCTTTAATGCATGTGAAAAAATATTCTATTTTGAGCCTACCTGCAAGATAGCCATTGCGTTATATTTGCAGCCCACTCTCTGACGCAGTGCCCCTTCATTTTTGTAACTATGCAAATAGAACTAAGATGCAGACACTCAAGAGCCAGCACTCACAGGTGCCAGTGAATGAAATCTGTGGCTTGCAGACTGCTCAAAGCTGATCATAAACTGAGTGTGTAAAAGGGAAACTGCGCTGGGTAGGCAATTTTAGAGTTAGGTGGAAACAAAGAGGGAGGCAGGGGGTGGGGAGGATGTAGGGGCAGAGTAAATCAAGTAGGGCATTTGGACAGACTCTGTGACCTCATAGTCTCTTTTTTTTTTTTTCCTTCCTTATTCATGTATGTATCTATAATCTGGCAAATTATACACTTGGAGATAGAAAGGGACAGAAAGGGGGGTGTTGGGGGGGGTCAAAGAAATACATTAAAATACAGAAGTTTTGGAAAGGAATTTGGGTTTACATAGGGAATTGCATACAAACGGTACCCAAAAATGTTTTGCAGTCCGGGAGAGGGGAGAGAACGTTGCTGTGGTTTTCATTGTCTAGGAAGATTCTAGTCGCACAGAGGTAAATGAGATGGAGGATATGCAGTGGGCCGTCTCAAAATAATACAGTTTGTCTTCAGGTGTGAGAGGGCAGGACCATAAGTAACCCCTTGAGACATCTTGTTTATGATGGGTCCCAGTACAACAGCAGTCGAGCAATTACAGCATTTCTCCCCACATCCTGATTTTATAAGCAGTCACATTGAGTTACAGATCTGTGATAGCAGATAAATTTGTTTAGGCAGGTAAATATTTATTTTTATATAGGTCAGTGATATCCAAGTCCCGAGGGCCTACTTACAGACATTATCTTGTGTAAATATAATATTACTATAGTTTATACATGTTACAAATGCAAATACATAAGCAAAAGTTGAAGAGTAATAAGAAAAGGGAAGAAAAGACATTTTGGAGGGAAACTGCACTGTCTGGGCTGTACATTCTATGAGCCGATGGTCAACAGTAAACACACTCACTGTGCGTTCACTTAAGAGCATACTTAAATGAACCAAAAATAAACACACAATGGTGAAATGACATTGAAATTCAGTGGAAGAGCAGATCCTGGAACAGCCTCTCAGTAACAGTAAGAATGGTTGCTAGCTTACAAACAATTGCAAAGTATGATTGCTGAAGAACTGAACAGGATTTAAATGAGTGTTCATTTAGGAACATATTTCTAATGTTAAACATTTCATTCATGTTAAGTTCTTCAGCTATTATACTTTGGAATTGTTTGTAAGCTAGCTACCGTTACTTGCTGTTAGTGAGAGACAGTTCCAGGATCTGGCTCCACTGAATTTCAAGGTCATTGCACTGTGTTGTGTTGTTTATTTTTGGTATATTTAGCCAATTACTTATTACATCGCTTAGAAAGTATCCTGAATCTAGTATTTGCAGTTTGTCTTTCAGAAAGAAAGGGGGTTCCAAATTTATCAATTTATACAAACTGGAGCTGGCCTGGTGGTGTGGAGGGCTGAGGCGCTGGTGCATTACCTTCTGCCACACCAGTGACGAGCACGGGTTGCTGGGGGATCGGTGGGTGGGGTTGGGGCTGGGTGCGGATCGAGCATCCACCAAGCAGCTGTCCTCTCCCGCAGTGGGAGAGCTAGCTTCCCTGTGTTTGATTGCCACCGTGTGGGCGTGATGGTTGTGCAGGCATTGGGGGGGGTCTAGGTACTAGGCTGGGTGGGAGGGCGGGGGTCAGTTCAGGCCAAGGTGTGCGTGTGCACCTCCTCTCACCGCGTGACGCTGTACTGGGGCGCCAGGAAGTAAGTGAGGAAAATCAGTGGAAAACTGTGGGGCTGAGGCTTAGTGAAGCCCCCCCCCGCCGAACCTGGCGCCAGCGTCCCACCTGGTCTGAGATGGAGACTCATGACAGCCACGGTGCCGACAAGGGATGGGACTGATATAGCCACCTAGCCTGCCTGAGGAGGAAAAAGGAAAATATTGGGGAAAAAATTTATACAAATTGTGTCAGCCAGACCATTTCCTGGCACCCTGCAAGTGATGTCCATCTCAGTTCATTGTAACGTTTTGCAGTGACGTGTAGAATATGGACAATGCAAAATTAACTTTGCAGTCCTATAATAAATTACAACTAACCTTGTTCAGGTGACCTTCTGATGCAAATCTATACACCTCCGAGTTGTAGTCCATTACTGGTAATATCAGTAAGTTTGTTATTTTTAATCCCACTTCTTTTATTTGCAGACAACATATTTTTTTAGTTACTGTACATATTCATGTACAAGTCTAGTTTTTGATGCTGAAAATAAATATTCAAGAAGGTAAACTTATCTGCAAAGTTTACAATAGTAAACCATATTTCTAACTGTGTAGCCTAATTTTGTATCTGGATCTGGGCAGAAAGACAGATTATGGGTCAGATGGTCACGAAACAGATTTTCGAGGGGGTGGGGGGGCTAGCAGCCCAGCAGGAAACCGGCACTTTCATGAGCTCTCCCCTACAGCGAGTTTAAAATTGAATTTAATGGAGTTTTAAGTGGTACTGTTGCAACTCTTAGTGGATCTACAGGTCAAGAATTCAACTCTCCTCGGTGCTAATAAGTTTTTGATTGATGGGCCAATCCAGAAACGCACAGAAACAAGATTTCTCGGGAGCGGGACTGTCATGTCTAGCTCAAACTGGGTCGACTGCACCAGATCAAGCCATATCTCAAGTCATTACAGTCAGCAGTTAATGTGCTGACCAACTCGGTCCGTATACTGGATAAAAAGTTTGATTTGTACTCCGAGAGACTGATAAGAGGTGGAAAATACAATGGAGGCTATGAGCTCATCAGTGGAAGATTCGTGTTGAAATGCAGGTAAAGCCCTAACATCAGTGGCGCAAGGCCTACTGAAAGTCCAAATTGAGCAATTGGAGAATTCAGTTTGTGCTCCAAATATCAGGCTTTTGGGAATGCCAGAAGGTGTAGAGGCAGACGACCCCGGGAGCTTTTTGGAACGGTGGATGCCAGAGGCTTTGAGGTTGGGCTTTGCACTGGTAATCGTCGGAGCTTACAGAATTATGCCTAGAAGGGCCCGTAATACGGAGGAGGGTCCCCGCACTATCCTGATGGTCAACCAGTCTTCCATCATGCAGGACAGAATACTAAGAGCAGTGAGGGAATTGGGGGGGACTCCATGAGGGGGCCAGAAGTCTATTTTTTCAGGATTATTCCTTTGCCACAAGGAACCGATGCAGGGCTTTTTAGGGAGTCACCCAGAAGCTGAGGTCTATGAATATTCCCTACAGACTGAGCTTTCCAGCTATGCTTCAGTTTACCCTGCAGGATAAGATGTACGCCTTCATGGATCCTAAAGCGACTGGGACGTGCATCGCGAATGTTCAAGCTCATACTGAAGATCTCACCAGAGGAGGGCCGGAATCTGAAACTGAAGCAGACTGAAGCAGAGTCTGAGCTGTAAGTACAATACAATGCTGGTATAGGAGCTTGGGAAAGGGGCACAGGGAGATGCAACATTTGACTTCATTCCCTGCCTGAAAAAAAAAATGAAGCATTTACTTGATGGTGGTAGTCTGGTCGATGTGGGGGATATGGATACTTCACCGAAGGGTTGGGACTGATTTTATGCATTCCGGAACAGTAACAGTTGTGGGACTGTGATGCTTTTTTTTTTTTAACTAGGAGAGATGCAGTAAGCTGAAAGCTTGTTTACAGGTGCGACCTGGGAGCACAAGGAGATTAAGTGACTTACTCAGGCTCATACAGTATGCAAGCGGAGGCTGTGGGATTCAAACCCAGGTCTCCAGGTTTGCAGCTCAGAGCCTTAAACTACTGCGCTATACTGCCTCCTAAATGATTGGTTTTCCAGCATCTAACGCTTAAGGTCTGCAGTTCATGTTAATTTGTTATTATGTGTAAATCTATTTAAGCGTCTTATGGATCAAGTTGTAAGAGTGGTTGTTTAGACAAATAAGGGTAAAGGAGCAGATTATAGCATACCATAATTGCACTGCGCCATTATGATGGCACCTGGTGAGAGATTTAGAGTGCGAACGCTTTGTGGAGTTGGTCAGGGGGATCCAGCTATGACTTGCGAAGCATGAGAAGCCTCGGTGTGTATACTTTGTGTTAAATGCTACAGACAGGCTTTCTGACATTTTGCCTGTGATCTACTAGTAACCCCCTTCACTATCTAGAGACAGGAAGTGACTTGGGTTGATCAAGATGACGAATGGTTAAATAAGAACAAGGGTTGGTTGAAGTGGGTCCCAAAAGGGTATACCAGTAAATAAGAGCTCATGAAAGGTGAACCTATTTAAGTTCATTACATAGTACAAAGCTTATAGATAGGCTGCAGGTAGTCTGGTTAACGAATGCTATGATCTTACTAAGAATTGGAGCTGCTGGGTGGCAAACTGGTTGACGGGCAGAAAACAGAGTGGTGGTAAACGGTATAGTGTCAGAAGAGATGCAAGTCACAAGTGGGGTACCTCAGGGATCAGTCCTGGGGCCAGTCCTCTTCAGTATCTTCATTAGTGACATTGCAGATGGACTAGAGGGTAAGGCTTGTCTGTTTGCAGATGACACCAAGATCTGCAACAGAGAAGATGATCCAGATGGGGTGGGCAGAATGAGAAGAGATCTGGATAGACTAGCAAAATGGTCAGAAGAGTGGCAACTGGGATTTAATGCAGAGAAGTGCAAGATTGTGCACATAGGGACGAGAAACCCTGAAGCCACCTATAGGCTGGAAGGGGAGTTGTTGGCAGTCACAAAGGAAGAAAGAGACTTGGGCATCATCATCATCATCACTGATGACCTGAAATCATCCAAGCAGACCTCTAAAGCAGTAGGTAAGGCTAAAGGGATGTTAGGGTGTATTAGTAGGGGTATCACAAGTCCATAAGAGGGAGAAAATAATCCCTTTTTACAAGACACTGGTTAGGCCCCATCTGGAGTACTGCGTGCAGTACTGGAGGCCACACCTTCACAAGGACATTAACCAAATTGAGGCAGTCCAGAGAAGGGCAACCAAAATGGTGCAGGGACTGCATCAGAAGACATATGAGGACAGATTAACGGAGCTGAATATGTATACCATTGAGCAAAGGAGGGAGAGAGGTGATATGATCGAGACATTCAAACATCTTAAGGGCATTAACAAGGTGAAAGAGTCTAACATGTTTAAATATAAGAAAAATACCAGAACAAGAGGACACAACATGAGATTAGAGGGAGTCCGATTAAGGGGGAATGTGAAGAAATTATTTTTCACAGAAAGGGTGGTGGATGCATGGAACGGCCTACCTCAGGAAGTGGTGGCTATGAATACAGTGCAGGGCTTCAAACAAGCATGGGATAGGTATAAGGGAGCAATACAGATGAGTCTGAATAGATAGGCTGCTGACAGAGCAAAGGCCGATGGCACATTTATAAGGTAGAAAAAGAAATGGGCAGACTGGATGGGCCTTGTGGTCCTTATCTGCCGTCAGCTTCTGTGTTTCTGTGTTGCAGCAGGCAATAACCGTTAGGGCTAAGCCGCCAGGCGCCAAGACTCCACGGAAACCTTCTAGCTAGCAGTCTTCAGCGGGGGACCGCCCTCAATGTCGACTCCGCCCAATGTTGGCCAGTGGTATAAAAGGGGTGGTCCCCAGCCCCACTGCAGTTCTTTTCCCGCCGTCAAGCAATTAGCGTCAGCTCTTCAGACTCCTCCTTTCAAACAGTTGGACCGCTGTCGTGCCTTCAGCGTTTTTTTTCCTTCGATCAAAATCCTTGTATTTTTTTCCCATTCTGCATGTCTTCTTCTCTGACATTGTCCATCTCATCCACGGATCGCAAGACATTGAAGTGCGCCTGTGGTAAGCAGCTGCCTTCCAAGGATGGCCACGAGACCTGTCTCTTCTGCCTAGGCCCGAACCACGACACCGCAGCCTGTCAGCACTGCAGGGCTGTCAACTCCCGGACTCTGATCTGCCGTTACAAGGCCCTCAGGGCGCACCTCCTGGAACAGCAGTTTACCCAGATGCAGAAGCAGCCAGTGGGGAAAAGGCCTTCTTCGTCATAGTCTGTGTTCACCTCCTCCACTTCTAAATCACACAAGGTGAAAAAGAAGGATTCAGGGAAGCACAAACACAAGGACAAAGGCCGGGAACAGTCTTGGGTCGCTCCTGTTCCAGGTCTCCGTTGCACAAGAAGTCTTCATCCGGCTCCTCGTCGCACAGGGACTCTGACCACTCCTCCTGGTCTGCCCATAGTTCTACCGGGCAGTCAGCTTCTAAACCTCCTGTCGTCATCCTGATATCTAGTGGAGGAAAACCGGGGTTGGGGTCTTTAGGCCCTACCCTGATGCTTTTCAGGGTGAAGACCACATCAGCAGGGTTTAATTTTTTTTTTTAATTTATTTATTGAAATCGCGGATTATAAGTACTTGCGAGTCTGAGACTCTCACATAGGTTCCATGTCAAAATAAGTACAATGCAATAATTAGAGAGGAGATAAAATAAAGAGTTCAGATAGCATTAGTTACAAGCATACAAGTTGGGGGTGTTAGACAGTAAACTGTGTAGGACGCTAACATTAATGAGGGCAAGTTGGTATCACGGTTACATTCATATGTCAGAGTAACTGGAGAATAGCAAGCTGGGGCGAGCAACCAGAGGTTTGATTTGTCGGCTAGGATGGGCAACCAGAGGTTGGTTTTGTCAGGAAGAAGAACCAGTAGGTGGGTTGGAGAGTGGGTTACCCTCCACCTTAGGGGCTGGGACCAGCAAGAAGGGCAGTGATGCTTTGGCGCCTGCCAAAACTGTTCTGACGATGGTCTCGTCCAAAGCTTTGGACAGGACACCCCATCATCTGGAGCGAATGTTGGAGACTCTGCTGTCGCTCCAGCCAAGCTGATGGCTGCCTCCTCACCAGACTCTGCTAAGCAGCCATCTGCTAAGGGCACCCCTCCTTGGACATCTGGTCGGCCTTCGCCCTCCTTCTCGCTGGACCATTCTCACTAGTTGAGGATCTCGGGCTGGACGATACCCCTATTCTACCCACTGGGTACTTGTCCCCGCCGCAGCCTGCGATGCCGGACCCGCGCACGTTGGGTGTTCTGACTCCGGGTAAACTGGCGCTGGCTCGTCAGTCACCTGCTGGCCCGTTGAGTCCTCAATTCACCAAGGACCAGATCCAGGAGCTTTTTTCTTTCTGCTGGAATCAGGTCAGTGGACTCATCATTTCTAAGGAGCCGTCGCTGTTGAACCGGACCTTGGCAATTTACTCAGGAGCTGATACAAACCATTTATTTATTTATTTTATTTTATTTATTTAGTTTTTGTTGACCGGTAAGTGCATCAGACAGATCCTGCCTATTTTCAGGCACGGCCCGGGGAGGGATACAGATGAATGCCAACTGACCTTGAACCAGATTAAGCTGTTGGTGGTATTTTTAGTGAATGAGGGAAATTTGGCCAGGACACTGGGGAAATTCCCCTACTCTTTGATAAGTGCCATGGGATCTTTAACATCCACCTGAACTACCACCAATCCAGGCAGATGGGACCTCGGTTTAACGTCTCATCCGAAAGACGGCACCTCAGAAGTGCAGCACCCCTCTCATGCTGCACTACAGTGTCAGTACTAGGATAGTAACCCAAGTGCCAGATGTGGGAACTGAACCCACAGCCCTCTGATCTCCCGGTCTCAGAAGCGAGTGTGCTGCTCACTGAGCCACTGACACTGACAACCATATTTCCGCCCTCCAAGAGCCACACCCCGAGCCCTGAAGATCACTACGGTAAACCCCAGCACAAAGAACGCCACTGCAGGTCTTCTCGCTCCTCAAGTCGTCACAGACACCGGTCCTCCCATAGGGGATGTCGGTCCCATAGCAGTCAATGCTCTAGCTATTCGTCCTCCACATCGGTGGACTCTAGCCACAGTGCTGATTCTTCGGGCTCGGACCATTCGGAGCCTAGCGGTCACCCCTCTTCGCCGGACAACAAGGACACTCCCAGATTGCCCCCGACGATCACACATTTATGGACATCAGGAGGCACATCCAGGCTTCCAGCGGATGGGAGACGGAAGACCTGGATCTGGAGCAGCGGAGGCTAGCTAGCTACCTGAGGCAAAAGGAGCCTAAACCTCTAGTGGTGCCTCCTTTAGTAGATGCCTTCCAGGACCTGACGAGGCTAACCTGGAAGCACCCTTCCACCTCCTCCGCTGTCTCCAAAAAGTTGGATAGGCTGTACAGAGCCCCTAGGGAGGAGCCTTTTCTGGCGGAACACCCCATGAAGGACTCAGTGGTGATCATGGCTGCTCATGATCGTTCAAAGAAGCCTAAGCACCGTAGCATCCAACCACCCGACCAGGAGTCTAGATATATTGACCAGGTGGGCAAAAAAGTCTACTCGGCCTCTACTTGCTCCATCCGGTCGCTTAACTTTCTCACATACATGGTGCAGTACCAGAATGTCCTGTGGGAGAAAGGTCTCGAGATAGTTCAGGGCCTTTCAGACTGGGCCCAGAAAACCGAGCTCCTGGATCTCCTTAAATCAGGGTTGGATGTAGGCATCCATGTTTTGCGTGCCTCTTACGACACTGCAGATACAGCAGCCAGAGCAGCAGCATCTGGCATTTGTCTTGAGTGCCATGCCTGGCTTAGAGTTCCAGATTCTCTCAGGATCTGCAGTCTGGCATCCTGGATCTCCCCCTTAAGGGCTTGGCCCTTTTTGGTGACGATATGGAAAAACAGATTAGCCGTCTCCAAGAGTCTGGGAAGTCCATTTGGTCTCTCCAGAAATTGTAAAAGGGGGACCAAAAACCCTTTCGGAAACTGCCATTTTGGAAGCTTCAGGTCAACAGCCCCGAAATCAATCTCGGCAGAGGGACGGTTTCAAAAGAAAGGCAACCTCCCTGACTCCTGGAAGCTCTGCCTCTCGAGCCACAAAGTCCTTCCAGGTTCCTCTGCCTACTCCCGGAGCTTCCCAATGACTCCTTGCCAGAGCCCCCCCTCTTCCAGCGGAATCGGTGGGGGAAGTGGTAGGGGATCTCTTCTTCCTCCATCTTAGGGGTTGGAGCACAGTAACATTAGACCTCTGGGTCTTACAGCTCATAGAGAGAGGTCATACTCTGGAGTTCAAGCAAATGCCTCTGGATACTTCACCAGTGTCCTCCCACTATCCTTTTTCTCATGCCCCCCTGATCCAAGTGGAAATTCAGGCCCTCCTGCAAAAATGGGCTATAGAGCCAGTTCCCCTCCGGCTCAACGAGGAAAAGGGTTTTATTCACACTTTTTCCTAGTTTCCAAAAAGACCGGGGACCTTCAGCCCATCCTGAATCTCAGTTCCCTGGACAAAGTAATCGAATACAAAAGGTTCAGGATGGTCACGCTGCCAGGTCTCATTCCCCTCCTGCACCGGTGGGACTGGCTGTGCTCTCTAGATCTGTAGAATGCTTACCTGCACATTCAGATTTTTCCACCTCACAGGAGGTTCCTTTTCCAGGGTCGACATTGCCAATTTTGAGCCTTGCTGTTTGGCCTCTCCTCCGCTTCCAGAGTCTTCACCAAGTGCCTAGTGATCATGGCTGTGGCTCTGTGTCACCAGGGCCATTACATCTTTCCCTAGCTAGATGACCGGCTTCTGGCAGTTTCCACGCGGGGACACCTGGTTTGCACTCTCGGAGACACCTTTACACTCTTCCGAGAGTTGGGGGTCACCCTGAACATTCCCAGATCATCCCCATGGCCCAGTCAGAGACTCACATTCATTGGGACGGTCTTGAACATGTTTCAGGGCAAGGTCTTCCTGCCCTCAGACGGGGGGTGGGGTGGGGGTCGCCTTCGGGATCAGGCTCGGATGGTAGTATCGGCTCCCCATGTCCCGGCCAGAACCTACTTAAGGCTCCTTGGCCACATGCTGGCAGCCATTCCGACAGTTCCTTTGGCTCGCTTCCGTATGAGGGTTCCCCAGTGGACACTCGGGGTGCAATGGGACCAAAGTTTGGACGACCTGGAACAGGTGGTCCTGGTCTCCAGCCCAGTTCTCAGTACACACTCCTGGTGGATGGACCCATTCAGTCTATCGATGGGGGTCCTGTTCAAGCAGGAGCCCCCTTGAGATGCGTTCTGACCACGGATGCCTCGGGCCTCGGTTGGGGCACTCATCTGCAGGACAGGTGGACCCAGGGGATCTGGTCTTCAGACAAACAGTTGCTCCACATCAACATTCTGGAGATGCGAGCAGTCCTGAATGTCTTGCAGGCATGTCAAGCAGACTTATCTCCAGGCCCACTTCTCATCCAAATGGACAACATGTCCACAGTGTTTTACAGCAACAAGCAGGGGGGAACTCAGTCCTACTCCCTCTGCAGGGAGGCGATGAGGGTCTGGTATTGGGCGCTGGAACATTGCCTCGAGCTCACCGCTGTTCATGTTTTCATGTTCCAGGCATCCAAAATGTCTTTGCCGACAGCCTAAGCAGGTCTCAGTCCAAGTCTCACGAGTTGGAGCTCCTTCAGTCAGTGGCAGATCAGTTATTCAACAGGTAGGGCCGACCAGTGTTGGACCTTTTTGCATTCCCACTCAACGCCAAAGTACCCAATTTTTGCTTGCTAGATCCAAGGCCTGGAGTTTTCTAGCGAGACACATTATCCCTCTCCTGGACAGGGAGGTTCCTCTATGCCTTTCCCCTTCTACAGAGGGCATTTCTGAAGCTTCAGGTGGAGGGAGCAGAGCTGATTCTCATAGCACCCCTTTGGCCTTGGCAGATTTGGTTCCCACTACTTCAACAACTGGCAGTGGAACCTCCAATTCCCCTGCCTCTGAGCTCGCACTTGCTCTTCCAAGACCGGGGCAGTTTGATCCATCTGGATGTCAGATCCTTGCATCTTCATGTGTGGTTCTTACAGACCTAGCAAGGGCACGTTTATGTGGTTTCCCATAAGGTAGTGGAGGTTCTGGTGGCAGCCAGAAAACCCTCCACTAGATCCACATACTGTATGCTGTGAAGTGGAAAAGGTCTGCATGTGGGCTATTGCATGGCAGCTCAACCCCTTTTCTTGTCCTCTGAACTCCATCCTCGAGTATCCCCTCTATCTGTTTGAAACATAGACTTTGTCGGCAGATAAGGACCATTTGGCCCACCTAGTGTGCCCGTTTCCCTACCTACTGGATAAGCTGCAGATCCTAGTTTGAGCAGGGCCTGAGCTAATCCACCATTAAGGTGCATCTATCCACCATCTTGGCATATCATGCACCAGTGGAGGGGAAAACCCTTATTTAGCTTGACGTGTCCCGTACTTTTTTGCAGTGCATCTTACACTTAAAGCTGCCAATCTGAGATCACATTCCTCCTTGGGATCTCCTTTTTATGTTGGAAAAGCTGTTCGAACTAGCCGCAGATTGTGAGCTACACATTCTGTCATGGAAAGCGTTATTTTTAGTTGTTACTTCCGCCCGAAGAATTCTGAAGCTTTAGGCTCTGATGTATAAAGATCCCTATTTAGTTTTTCATAAGGACAGGGTGTCCTTATGCACAAATCCTATGTTTTTACAGAAGATGGTGTCGGAGTTGACTTTAAACCAAGATGTCAGCCTGCCAGTTCACAATCCCGTGCACTCTAATTGGGGGAAGCATTGTGCATACTCTCGACCTTCACAGAATGCTTCGCTACTATCTGAACCATACAGCTGTTTTGCGAAAATCGGATCAGTCATTTTTTTTTGTTTGCTCCCAAATCTCAAGGGGCATCAGTTTCAAAACAGACTTTGTCTAAATGGTTGGTTAATGGCATCAATTTTTGTTATAACAAGTACAGCAAGCCCTTACCGGGTACGGTAAAAGGCCATTCTACCAAGGTTGGGGGGGGGGGGTAGCTGCCTCCTTTAACTCTCTTGGGAATGTTTCTGCAGCAGACATCTGTGCAGTGACCACCTGGAGTTCTATTCACACCTTCGTCAAGCATTACAGCTTGGATGTGGCTTCTAGATGAAGGACTGGGTTTGGCCTGGCAGTTCTCCAGGGCCTTCTCTCCCATGTCCTTAGTTGGCAGTTTTTTCAGCCTCCTCACAGACTTTTCCTAGTCCTTATGCTTTATTGCTTGGGACTCTGTCCTAACGGTTATTGCCTGCTGCAAGAGCTCCAACTCGAAGTAAGATAGTGCAGTTATGTAAGAACTTACCGTAACAGTAGATCTTCGAGAAGAACTCTTGCAGCAGGTGTTGCTTTCCCTCTTTCCTTCCCCCCCTGGCTTTCTCTCAGCTGTTTACATCTGGCAAAGAACCTGCCTGGTTCTCTTGCCATTCTAGACTCCGGGTCTCTGGCAGGAAAACCAAGGTTGGACTGGGATTGCCCCTTTTATACCATTGGCCTACATTGGGCGGAGCTGACGACGGGGGGTGGTCCCCTGCTGAAGACTGCTAGCTAGAAGGTTTCCATGGGGTCCTGGAACCTGGTGGCTTAGTCCTAATGGTTATTGCCTTCTGCAAGAGCTCTTCTTGAAGATCTACTGTTACGGTAAGTTCTTACGTAACTGTACTTTTCAATTTATGTTGTAAAGTATTTGCATTGGCTGCTGTAAACAGCTCGCTAAGAGTTAAAATACTGTGGAAGAAGTTAAGTGCATTTATTTATTTAGTTTTTGTTGACCAGGTAAGTGCACTATGACCAGACAAATTCTGCCTATTTTCAGACACGACCCGGGGAAGGGGGATACAGATACATAGATACATAGACAGTGTCGGCAGATAAGGGCCTATGGCCCACCCAGTCTGCCCATTTGAGCTTGTAAGTTCAGTTTGTTTTCCTAGAAGTCTGTTACCCCTTACCCCTGACCTCTAGAATTCCTTTGTCTATCCCATGCATTCTTAAATCCCGTGATTGTTTCAGCCCCCACCACTTCCTCTGGCAGGGTGTTCCACTTGTCCACCACCCGTTCTGTGAAGAAATTCTTTCTCATGTTTCCTCTGAATCGTCCTCCTCCAACCTCGTCCCATGCCTCTAGTCCTGGAACATCTTTTCGCTAAAAGTGTTTTCCTGCACCCTGTTCCTCCTGTAAGATACTTGTATGTCTCTATCATATCCCTCTCTCCTCCTCTCTCCAGGAGTACATGTTCAGTTCCTTCAACCTGTCTTCATAGGACTTGTGATGCAATCCATGCACCATCTTTGTTGCCCTCCTCTGAACCTTCTCTACCCTGTCTGTGTCCTCACGTAGGTATGGTCTCCAGAACTGTCCACTGTACTCCAGGTGGGGCCGTGCCTCACTAGTGTCTTGTATAGCGGAATTATGACCTCCCTTTTCCTGCTGGTGATGCCCCTGCCTATACATCCCAGCATCCTATTTGCTTTACCTGCTGCCTTGTCACACTGTTTTCCTACCTTGAGGTCATCAGAGATGACAACCCCAAGATCCCTTTCCTGCTTGGTGCATGCTATATCCTCACCCCCCAACTGATATATTGTGCCAGGGTCTTTGTGCCCCATATGCATTATCTTGCACTTTTGCATTGAATTTCAACTGCCAAACCCTTGACCATTCTTCAAGTTTCTGCAGGTCGCTTCTCATTCTGTCTACACCCTCTGGTGTGTCTACTCTGTTACAGAGCTTTGTGTCATCAGCGAACAGTGAAATTCTGCCTTCTAGATCCCTGCGAATGTCACTGATGAAAATGTTGAATAGGACCGTCCCAGCACTGATCCCTGTGGTACCCCACTGGTCACTCTTCCTCTGTGGAGTGACAGCCATTTACCACCACCCTCTGTGTCCTGCCACCCAGCCAGTTACCTACCCACCACTACTGTCCTGCCCACACCCATATTCCCCAGTTTGTGTAATAGTCTTCTATGTGGCACAGTGTCAAAGGCCTTGCTGAAGTCCAGATAGGCCATGTCCACTGCCCTCCCCTGATCCACCTCCCTAGTCACCCAGTCAAAAAATTCAACGAGGTTGGTCTGACATGACCTCCCCCTGGTGAAACCATGCTGCCTTGGGTCCTGTAGTCCATTGACAACCAGATGTTCCACCAATCTCTCCTTCAGTAAAAACCTTGGGAGACCAGGATTAGAACCCTGGTCTCTACTACTACCACCCAGCCAAGCTGCTCCATGCCTCAGCCCTCCACACCACAGAAGCAGCTTGCCAGATGAATGCCAGTTGACCTTGAACCAGATTATGAAGACTAGTGCTGCGAGAATCCTGTATTGAATAAATGCCTGCTATGTATTGTGTGGTATCTGCCTATTCTTAGGTGGAATTTTGTCTGTACAAAGGATGAAAAATCAATAAAAGTAAAGTTTAAGAAGACAAAACTGATTTTTCCTGTTCAGCTTGGGCAGCAAAATAATGCATCTAATATTAACATAGACTTTGAGGGCAGATAAGGACCACTTGGCCCACCCACCCAGTCTGCCCATTTCCCTACCTACTGGATAAGCTGCAGATTCTAGTTAACCAACAGCCTACTTCCTGCAACCCCCCACTATAATTGCCTTGTGTCTGTCCCATGCATGTTTGAATTCCCCCACTGTTTTAGACCCAACGACCTCCTCAGGAAGGCTGTTCCATGTATCCACCACTCTCTCTGTGAAAAAATTTCCTCACATTACCCGAGCCGCCCCTCTCTATCTTTAAATTGTGCCCCTTGTTCTTACACATCTCTTTTCTGAAAGATGCTACCCTCTTGGACTTTGTTGATTCTGTTGAGGTACTTGAACGTTTCTATCATGTCCCCTCGTCCCTCCTTTCATCAAGAGTATACATATTAAGCGCTCTCAGTCTCTCTTCATATGGTTTCTGCTGCAGACCCTGCACCATTTTAGTTGCCCTCCTCTGGACTGCTTGCATCCTGTCTATGCCCTTACGTAGATGAGGTCTCCAAAACTGCACACAGTACTCCAGATGGGGTCTCACCAACTGTCTGTATAGAGGGATAACCACTTCCCTTTTTCTACTTGTTATGCCCCTTCCTATGCATCCCAGTATCCCCCTGGCTCTCCTTACCGACTTTTCACATTGCTTACCTAAGTTTAGGTCATCTGATATGACTACCCCCAGGTCCCTTTCTATTTTTGTTGTTGTTAGTACCTCCCCTGCTATTGTGTACTCTTCTCCTGGGTTTTTGTTTCCCGGGTGCATTACTTTGCACTTCTTTGCATTGAATCTAAGTTGCCATATGTCTGACCATTCCTCCAACCTTGCCAAGTCCCTTCTCATCTTTTCTACCCCCTCTTGTGTATCAACTCTGTTACAGATCTTTGTGTCCTCTGCAAAGAGGCATACCTTTCCCTCCAGACCCTCTGCAATGTCACCTATGAAGATGTTAGAGAGGACTGGACCCAATACTG
The DNA here is from genome assembly GCA_016271365.2 of Neoceratodus forsteri. Lineage (NCBI taxonomy): Eukaryota > Metazoa > Chordata > Ceratodontiformes > Ceratodontidae > Neoceratodus > Neoceratodus forsteri. The sequence continues at coordinate 747,160,317 of CM057451.1, forward strand.
AGCCCTGAGGTACTCCACTAGTAACCACCCTTTCTTCGGAATGTGTTCCATTCACTGTTACCTTCTGTGTCCTGTTATGCAGCCAGTTTGCTACCCAGGCTACCACCCTGGGACCCACTCCCAGGCTGGCTAACTTGATTATTAATCTTTATGTGGGACTGTGTCAAATGCCTTCCTAAAGTCTAGGTAGGCCATATCCACAGCCCTCCCTGGTCTATTACTTTGGTCACCCAGTCAAAGAAATCAATTAGATTCGTCTGACATGACCTTCCTGCTGTAAATCCATGCTGCTTTGGGTCCTGTGCCCTGCTGGCCTCTAGGTACTCAACAATTCTTTCTTTCAGAAGTGATTCCATCATTTTCCCTACCACTGAGGTCAAACTTATAGGTCTGTAGTGTCCTGCTTCTGGCTTGCTCCCACTTTCGTGAAGGGGAATAACATCTGCCCTCCTCCAGTCCTCGGGTACCACCCCATCCTGCCATGATTTGTTAAAAAGCGTGGTCAGTGGTGTCACTAGGTCCTCGCTTAGTTATTTTAGGATTCTGGGGTGAATCCCGTCAGGCCCCATTGCTTTGTCCACCTTGAGTTTTAGGAGTTCTTTCAGGACTCTTTCTTCTGTGAATGGACTGGTGTCAACCCCACTACCCAGAGTGCTTCTATTGTCTGGTTTAGGTAACTCCTCCTCATCTTCTTTTGTGAATACTGAGCAAAAGTATTCATTCAGTATCTCTGCGTTTTCACTGTCTCCCTCTGCCCACCTCCCCTCTCCTTTATTAATCTTCACTATCCCTCCCTTAACCTTTCTATGCTCCCTAATGTACCTATAAAAGGTTTTATCCCCCTTCTTAACTGAGTTGGCTGTTTTTTCCTCGGTTTGGGCCTTTGCTAGTCTGACTGCCTTCCCCACTTCTTTCTGCTTTAATTGATACAGTTCCCTGTTGTGCTTCTTCTGTGATTCCATATACTTTTTGAATGCAGCCTTTTTCTCCTTAACCTTTCCTGCCACCTCTTTTGAGAACCATAGTGTTTTTTTACTCTGCTTTGTTTTCTTTATTTGTTTCACACAAAGGCTTGTTGCCTCTATGATGGCAGTTTTGATTTTTCTCCATTGTTCTTCCACGCCTCCTTTTTGGTCATTTGCTAGTGCATTCTTCAGGTATTCACCTATTTTGCCAAAGTCAGCCCATCTAAAGTCCAGTATCCTTGTTTTTGTATGGCTTATCTCCGTGGTTGTGCTCATTGTGAAGCACACTGTGCAGTGGTCGCTTGTTCCCAGATGTCTGCTGACTTCTAAATTTGTGATCCTCTCTCCATTTGAGAGTACCAGGTCTAGTATTGCTCCCTCCCGAGGTGAAGGGAGTAGACTTACAAATGAGGTCGACTTATAGCAAGTACATATGGTATTACATAATTTGTGGCAAGAAAAGGTACAGTTAATTTAGTGCACATTTAAAACAAGCAGTTTTAAATAAAATATTGTAAAATGCTAATTTTAATTTTTCCCTGCTGTGTAGCTGTTTGGCTCTCGAGCTGTCATTCCTTCCATTCAGCCCCATGTGAGTCACTTCTTTCCCTTCAGGGCCAATGAGTCACCCTCATCTCAGACTTCTGTCTGTCCCATCATTAAGGCCAGCGGTGCTCAACACTGTGTGGTGCCTGAGAGAGCTGGCAGCAGTTATTGTATTTAGGCCCATTGAGGTACATTATTTTTTATTTTTTCTCCCTCCATTAAGTCCCTCCCACCTCCTCTGAAGTATAACTATGCCTCTGGTGGCCTCATGTGTTGCATTATGGGGAAGGGGCCACCTCTTATGAGGGAGCAGGCTCTCTGGCTCACTGCTAGGGGCCATTGCGATGCTGGAACCTGGACTTCTCCTTCCCTGGGTGGCTTGCACTGTACTCGGCAGCACTCGTCATAATGGGCAGAATACATAGAAAATGCGGTTTAGACTTCTGCTACTACTCTCTGCATTTGCAGGCAGTTATTAGTTGATTGCAAATTAAAATAACTTGTTACTAAAATGCAATAACATATTTTTAGGTTAAGAAGTCAGCATAGCCTAAATGTTAGAACACCAAATTGTGAACAAACATGGAAACCCAAGAAGCTGTGGGATTCAGTTCTTCAGTTGCTACTTGCATACTGCTCCAAGCAAGTTCCTCAACCTCCCTGTGCCCTTGGGTTGCACTTGCAAATAATTTGTGTCTCAGTGTTCCTTTCCTGGCCAATACTACTGTGTCACAAGATCCGCCGACCTATAGTCCCCCGGTCCTATGGGTTATGTTGATCCAATCTTTTTGACCCGTTTTCTCTCCTGGATGACCTTTGTAATACTGACTGGTCCCCTCTCTCTATAGCCACTGATATATATATATTTTTTTCTTCTCTTAACCCAGTAAGTGTACTAATTCATTGCAACCTGGGACAAACGCCCCTCTCTGTAGGGTTCACGTTCCCAGTGTCCCACCTTCCTTGGGTTTCTGCAGAACTCTTTGACCAGTAAGCCTATGACTTTTGTCTTGCATTTTCACAAGGTCTTGGGCTCTCTGGAAGACTTTCTGAAATGCAGACAGCTTCATAATGCCAGGAAAAAGGCTACCAGGGAGGCCAAAGCAAATTACTTCTCTGCCAACTTCCAGAACAACCTTAACTGCTTGTTAGCATGCAGATATCTTATAGTATGGTTATGCTTTATACACACATGCATATATGCCATTGTGTACATCAGAGGTTCTTAACCTTTTCTGACAGTGGGAACCCCCGATAATGATGACGCGTCCAAGAACCTGCAGTTCATTTCTCTATATGCCTGAGTACCCCTGGCCATGACTAGACTAGGCTGAGGACCCCTATCCTCAAACAGAGCAGTTGTTCACTTTAATATTAATAAGGACTAGAAATCCCATAAATTTGCAATATTTGCAGTAAAATGTAATTTATTAAGACGGTTGTTCCTTTCCTGCCATTGTCCTCCAAGTAAATCCTCGGGGGGGGGGGCGGCAGGGGGCCATGGACCCCACGTTGAGAAACCGTGATCTATATTATAGGTCATTAAATGCCAACTGGGATACGTACCTTTGTACTTAGTTGCAGGTCTCTTGGTAGGATTTTTTGTTTGGGGGTTCTGGACGTTCTGGAAAAAAAATGGTCCTCAGCTAAAATCTGGGAGCTCCGCTGAAATTTTTTTTGGGTCCCCATTAAAATGAATACAGCAAGTCTGACTGCAGTGTCCCACGGCTACTGCTTTAAGAAACAGTATGCCCTGAAATTGTCACTTTCAGCAGCTCTGTAGTGCAGCGTTGGGAGGAAGGGTGTGTTGCAGCTCCTCAGCAAGTGATTCCCAGAGCTGAAATTGGAGCTGATAGCAGAAGAGAAGGGGTGTGAAGTATGTAATTTGCATACTTCACACCCTTTCTCTTCTGCTGTCAGCTCCGATTTCAGCTCTGTGAATCACTCACTGTGGAGCTCTGACAAGCCCCCTCCTCCAAACACTGCACAACAGAGCTGCTGGAAGGGACCCGCTATGGAGCCCTGACATGCCCCTCCTCCCAACACTGCAAAACAGAGCTGCTGGAACAGACGACTTCAGGGCATGCTCTTTTCAAACAGCAGCCATGGAACTCCTGGGCCTTGTAGTGCAAGCATCTCTGAGACTTGCTGCTGAAATTTTGGAGCATCCCAAGGCCCAAAATATGCTTAAAGTATGCGGGTAGCTGCATTACCAAGTCCTGGTTTGTCTACTTTTAATTGGCTTTTGTTGCCACCTAGGAGGTAAAGTTGGGGTCAGCTTATTTTTAAGTCTCATCATAATCTGACTGCTCCTTAACTTTTTGAAAGACATATTTTTTTTCTGTTCACTGTTATAGGCAAAAATTATGTTACTAATTGCTTATTGATGATTCATCAGCTCGGAGATGGTGTGTGGGGTGAGGGTAGGGGAACCACTGGGGTCCAGCAGTTATAACCTCATTTGATTCAGGCTGACCCTTGGGTCCTGAATGCCCCTATCAAAATTGAAGTTCCAGATTTCAGAAGAGCGCCACTTCAGCTGGATGAGGGAGTTGGTCCGAGACAAATAGACCAGGGTGGACAGCATTGGAGGTGTAGAGGAAAGATGAGGAAAGTGAAGGAGGCTTTTCTCAAGGCAACAGAGTTATGCACGAGATTTGTTACAAAATGCAACAGGTACCCGTGACAAGTATGGTTCTTTGAAAGGGTCAGAGGCTTTCACCAGGTGCAAGGAAATGCAGGGGAGAAAGAATGGGGGGAGTAGCAAATCAAAACTAGGGAAGCAAAGAGAATGGCAAGGGAGGCAGAGTCGAACACGGGCTACATATTGCAGAGGGGGGTCAAGAGTGGGGGAAAAACAATTGTAAAGATATATTTAGGCAAAAAGGAAGCGGGGAGGGGGGAATTGTTGTGCTACAAGAGATGGGGAGGGTGCTAGAGGAAGATGAAGAAAAAGCAGCTGTCCTTAATAATTATTTCTGCTCTGTCTTAAGACTGCAGGTCCCTGACTGAAAGTGACATCAAGGTGGCTGTGGCCGGCCCTGTAGCGCTGAGGGTTGAGGCGCTGGTCGCCACAACTCGTGCTACACTGGTGACCCGGGTTCGGGAGCGAGCCCGGGCGCTGGGGGTCTGCAGGGGAGGGAGATGGATCGAGCATCAGCAGGACAGCTGTCCTCTCCCTGGGAAGAATCCGGGGGTCTTCCTGGTGCAATAGTGACTTCCGGTGGAGACTGGGGGTACTACTTGTGTGGGAACAAGTGGGGGATGAGTACACATGGCGTCTACGAAGCACCACCCTCTAATGCATCAATTACTACTACTGCACCCGGGGACACACAAGAAAAGGCCTCCTAGACCACAGATGAGATGATGGTGGCCCCAGGGAACACCCACGCCCCACCCGCCAGCTCAGACGCGCCCGGATCTTTCCATAGCCAGACCGTTCGGCCCCAGGTTAGGCACCTCATACTTAAGAGTTGACCGCCAGCGGGAGATGCGGAACCAGCCCCGGAGGTGATACCAGGGGTTGGGCCTGCCTGGGGGGTCATTCAGGGAGAGATCCTGGGAGATGAGGGGGGTTTCAGGCTGGGAGTAGGGTAGTATCCGAATGGGCACTCCTGAAGGATGCCCGGGGTCTGGGAGTGTTAAAAAAAAAAAAAAATGTCTGTAAAAGCATTCCTGAAATAAGACAGCCACTATTTACCAGAAAAAAAGTCCAGAAGGGGCTTGAAGCCCTAAAGGTAGATAAAGCCGAGGATGGATGAGATGCACCCAAGAGTGCTCAAGGAATTGGTTGCGGAACTGGCTGAATGCCTAGTAATACTGTTCAGTAGCTGAGTTTTGACGGGTAGTTTCGTAAGACTAGAGAGTAGTGGACATAGTCCAGCTACAAAGGGGGTGGAGGGTGACAAAAAACAACCTGGAAATTTACAGGCTTGTCAGCCTTACCTCTTTAGTTGGAAAACTGATGGTGTCACTGAGCAGAGAGGACCTTGTGGACTACCTAGAGAACAACAGTGTACAGTATAGCAAACAGCGTGGGTTTGTGGCAGGGAGGTCTTGTCAGACCAGTGTGATAGTTTCCTTTGTCTTTGCAACAAAGGTAATAGATCAGGTCCATACTGTGGATTTACTCTACTTCAGTTTCAGCAAGAATTTTGACTCTGTGCCACAGAGAGGATTGCTGAAAAAGGTGGATAACATGGGTGTGGTTAGGGACATAGAGGGATAGGAAAGTGGTTGAAGGAGAGACAGCAGTGGGTGGTGGTAAACAGGATCAGATTGGAAGATAGGGTTGTCATGAGCAGAGTACCACAGGGATCTGTCCTGGGTCCAGTCCTCTTCAATATGTTAATCAGTTACATTAGAGAGGGAGTCCGGGGCAATTTGCTTCTCTTTACAGGTGACATAAAGCTCTGTAGTAGGATAGATAAGTGACCAAGTGATCAGGGAGATGCAGATGGATCTACAAAGGCTAGAGAGGTGGTTTAAGGTTTGGCAGTTAAAATTCAACCAGTGAGGGGAGAACCTGCTGGCAGTCACACCCAGCAGTGTCTCTTAATGGAGGAGTTTCTCTTGAAGATTTACTATTATGGTGACTGCTCTGTCTCCCAGGAAGAAAATGGATACATATGTGGAAGACCCCATTTCTGAAATATGGTATCCAGAACTGATTGATTCAGTTCCCATTTGTGGGTAACTTGGCCAGTCCTGCTGAGTGCATCTGCAAGTCCCGTGTCCTTCCCTGTAAGGTGTATTGAGTTAGATTTGTTTTGAGCTAATATGTCAAATTCTAGATTTTCATGGCTTTTGTACACACTTTGAATATCTGACTCCTCCCTGTTTGCATATGTAATACATGATAGTGGTATTGTCCATCCTTATTTGAACAGACTGGATTCTGACTGGAGAGAAGGACTGTATTGAGGAGGCAGAGAGTAGTGGTAAATGGCACACACTATTAGGTCTGGGTGGTGACCAGCAGGGTACTGCAGGGTTCAGTGCTGGGGCTAGACTTCTTTCGTATCTTCATAGGAAACATTGCAGAGGAGCTGGAGGGGAAGGTCCATCATTTTGAGCAGATGACAGGGATCTAGGGAAACTAGATAAGTGGACAAAGTCATGGCAGTTGGGGTTCAGTGCCAAAAACTGCATGGAACCGACTGCCAGTTGAAGTTGTGGAAGCTAGAATGGTGAAATGCTTTAAGCATGGGAACACTGGTCCTCATAGACTAGTTATAGTCTGTGGAGGAACAGTAGGCAGGGAACCTGTGGGAAGACTGGGTGAACCTAGTGGTCATTTTCTGCCAACAAATTCTGTGTTTCTGTGTGATGCCATCTCACCCTGAGATGGAAGTATTAGCCTTGTTGTAGATGGTTGTGCAAAGGAAAAGATGTTTGCACTATGTTGCAGGACAAAGTGCAGGTACCAGGACCCCATGTAACTAAAACATGTCCAGAACTGTACTGCACTCACCACGGAAATGGCTGTAAGCCCAAACAATTGGATTATTTGGTGTTAACAGTATTTTGCTGGTGAGTGAATGTCATGTATGTTCTCCCCTACATTATTCTCTATATTATCCAAAGTACTTCTGATTGGATTGCCTTTGTGCTTTGTCTCAGATTACTTTGTATACATGCCATCCAGTATCTGATGAAAAACAATCTTTCCAATCGGACTGGTGGCGCTGAGGCGCTGGACACCACACCATGCGAGCCGCATTTGGGAACGTGCGTGTGCTGCTGCTGGGGGGTCGGCAGGTAGGAGATGGATTGAGCGTCCTATGGACTGCTCTCCGTCTCAAGGGAGGGGAATGATGTGCGGTTTGCGCATGCCTGACCCCTGGCAGAGGCTGGGGCTCGGTGGCGTGCTGCCACTAGAACGTGGGGCGGGAGCATGGCAGTTGCATAGCAGGGATGCGCTAGAGACCGCCGCAGGCATCATTGCATGCAGAGCTCCCGCAAGGGGAGTAAACAAGGAAAAAGACCCTGGTGGATGGTCATAGTGGCTTGATGGCTGTCCCCAGTGCTCCGTATCTGGAGGTAACACCCCTGAACTGGATCCGAATCAGCGGGTGATTAGGGGTCTCCCCGCCAGGGGGTAAGCTGAGAGTTACAGGGGGTGAGGGCCTGAAGGAGTGGAAGAGATGAGACGGCAGCCAGATGAGGGGCTGACCAGGGCCAGAGGGGCATAGAAAGAAGTAGCAAAAAAAGAAAAACAATCTTTCCCATATGTGTGTGCACTTGGGTTTTAAAGTAGGGATGCCACCTGCCAGTTTTTTTTTTTTTTTACCTGATGATCTGGTTTTCAGGGTCCCTATCCGGTTATCTGGTTTTGTGCAGGGATTGTCAGGTTTTTGAGCTTCTTCCTAGTGCTCACATACTCTTAAAACAGAGTCTGTTGCGTCATTCATTGTCTGCTACGTGTACAAGTTGCAAACAAGTTCTGTTGTCACTGTATCCATTTCTTTGTACAAGCAGTCAATCTGGGAGGTGTAAAGTATGGCCATCAAGACTACTAACAGTTAATTAACCTATATCTGTTCAATTCTGCATGTTAAACCAGCACTGAGGTACAGGTGGGTAAAAAGTTCGAACCTACCTTTTGTAACATTTAAATATTCAGTTATAGGGACGTGGATATGATGTACTATCCACACTTCTGGCAGTGTCCTTTCCTGTTTAAGGCTTGCTGGAAAGTTTTCAAGCTGGCTCCTTCCACCTACCTGGGTGGCAACTTCCTCGTCACCGCCCCGTGACGTCAGATCTTCCTTTCCGCTGGAAGAAGGTTCCCTCCTTACTGCTGTCTGCACTGTGAAGGCCCTTTGCTTTCAAAATCATTTTGTGTTGCAAATATTTGTCTTCAGCCAATTCCTTCACCTCAGCTGTGATGGACAACTCTAAGTCAGCACCAGGATTCAGAAAATGTGTGTATGGGCAGAAGATGTCCCGGATGGACCCGCACTCCACGTGCGTCTACTGCTAAGGCCATGAATACGATCCCCAGGCGTGTGGCCTCTGTCACACCTTGCATCCTACAGCGCTGGAAGACTGGCATGCTTGACCTCTTCTGGGGCACCCTGATGAATGGGATTCTCCCATTAAATCCAGAGACGTCAGACTGGCGGTCTTGTGACTGGAGGGGTCCACTTCTAACAGCTTGCAGCATTTCAAGAAGCTGCGCCCCAGGACACGGAGCATGCTTCTTCAGCTTCGACCTTTTTGCCACTTCCCTTTGGTGCCACCTTTTCTGGGGCATTTCGAGAGTTGTGCCAGTCCCTCGAGAGTTGTGCCAGTCCCTTCTCACCTTTGGGCAGGACCCTTCTTTGGGCACTAAATCTAAATCTAAAAATGAGACTAAAAAGAAGTCTCACCGTTGATTGTGGGATCATGAGCGCTCTCGGGCCTTGGATTTCCATACTTCTATGGAGGTTTCGACTATGGTTGATCTGTCAGCCCAGGCTGCTGGCTCCATGGTCTCCCTGTTGGGTCAGTTGTTCGAAACGCTCGTCAACCAACCTGTTGAGATTTTTCTTGAACCGATTGACCCGTTGTCACCGCATGAGGCTGATACCTCCCTCTCTAGGACTCCAGTCCTGCCTGTTACCTCCCAGGAAGGGTCGGACCAGCATTCTGATATGCTTCCTCCTCCTCAAGATCTGGTAAACCTGGAGGATCCATGACTTTCACTGGCTCCCTCTGAGACCCGCTGTCAGTGGCCCCAACGGTCGAGGTCATGGTCCCAGTCACGAAGTCTTGAACTGAGCAGTTCACATTGGCATTGGCGTTCCCGCTTTTGATATTTTGGCAAACAGTGTCACTGCTCCTCCTCCTTGGAAAGAGGAGAGGCTCCAGCTCAAAATGCATCAGTGCTACAAGGAGCTCATGTGGCACCAGCTCATGTTCGCTGGGCTTAAGCAGCTTTCCTACTCCCACCTGGCTCTTCCATGGCTACTGCCACCCAGGCCTTGGCCTATCCCCGCTCATCTGGATCCACCTCTGCCTATTCCGGCCTTTCCACTAATTCAGGTGGTGCAGCTGCCCAGACAGCTGCCTGTGGGTCTTCCCCCTAAGAATGCCCGTACTGCTTCTGGGCTTCCTTGGCGGCAGTTGGTCCCCATGACTCCCGATAGACCTCGTAGGGTCAGCTGGGACTCGTGTGGTGGACAACTTTTCGACAATTCCTCAGAGTTGGGGGGCTCTCCCCTACACTGCTGTCCGTTGGACTCAGAGTCGGCCGAGGATTTATCGACAGAGCATGGTCCCACCTCTTTCTTGGGACTTCTCCAGCTTATCTTGGAGTTGACGGGTCATCAGATGGAGCCTGTCCAGAAAAGGGGTAAGTACCCTCTCACCGAGATTCTTGACCAGCGTGACTTCACTGGGAAAGCCTTCCTGGTCGCTGAGGCCATTCTTTGCCCTGCTCTGGAGCTTTAGCAGCATCCAGCCTCCTGCCCTGCACCGTCGGCTCAGATGGCCCGCAAGTACGCGGTCCCTACTGGTTCCCTTTTGGGATTCACTGAACACTCCTCAGCCAAGGGGTCTAGTGGCTGACTGTCTTTCGGCATACCGGCAGTGTCGGGGACATGAATAAGCCTCCTGACAAGGAATCCCAAGAAACTGGATCGTATGGCCAAAAAGGTCTATGCTGCCTCCTCTCTTGGCCTTCGGCAAGCGAGTTCAGCCATTTTGATGGCCCGTTTCGCTCATGCCCTTTTAGGCATGCTCAATGATATGCTTCCCCAGCTCTTGGCCGACTTACAGACTATGGTCAAGCAGGTCTGGGAATAGGGCTGAACTGTGGCTAAGCAGCAGCTCCAGATGGCCATGGATATCGACGACTCCTGTGCATGGTTTGTGGCTGCCGCAGTAGCCATCTGCAGCAGGGTTGGCTGAGGATCTCAACCTTCATGGTGGCTACCCAGCACAAGTTAGCGGATGTCCCCTTCTTGGGCACGGACTTGTTCAGACCATGAGTTGAAGGGCACCTCTACTCATATCGAGAAGTCTGGTGCCACCTTGGACTCAGTGACCTCCGCCAGAGGGAACCCAAGGGCTGTAAGGTTCAAAAGAAGAAAACAAAGAAACAGAGAAAAAGACAGCAGAAGGAGACCAAGGGTCTATCTAGTCTTCCCATGTGTTCCTTGGACCTTCTCAGATACCAGGATCTAACCCTCCTTCTGCCTAATGCCTCCTACTGCTCCTGTTGCTTTTAGTCGCGCTTTAGCCGTGTCCCACCCCAGCTTGAATGATGTCACGGACTTTGCTTCCTTTACCTCAGCTGGCAGTTTATTCCATAGCTGCACAACTCTTTCTGTAAAATAGTGTTTCCTAAGCTCCCTCCTGAAGCCCCCCTCAACTTCCACTCATGCATGCTAGTGTTAGTCGGAGACTCTGTTGAACAGGTCAGAGGATGGCATCTTATTTATCCTCTGCCCCTGCAGCTAAGCCATCCCAGCCTCCAGCTGGGCAGCAGACCCAGGCCTGGCATCCCTGGCTGAAGTTCATTGCTTAGGTCATCCGGAAACCAGGAGGTAAAGATCCCACTGGTTCTTCAGCCGGTCCTTCCTCCGCCTCCAAGCCTGCCCAGTGATGGGATGGGGCGTGCCTCGCCCATGCCAGTCCCTGACTCCCAGGGCCTTCCGGAGGTCACGCTTCTCCGCCTTTCCGCCTGGTCGCTGTTGCCACAGACAGGTGGGTCCTTGAGGTGGTCAGTCAGGCTCTGCCTCGGGAATTTGAGGCTTACCTGCCTTGTCGAGCCTGTGCCCCATGGGAGGACATCGTGTCCGCTGTCATTCTATAAGCCGTTTGGGAAAACATTGCCCAGCTGCTCCAGAAGGAGGTTGTGGGTCCTGTTTCGGACCCTCCAATACACCTAGGGTTTGTTTCCAGGTACTTTTGGTACCAAAATGGATAGTGGGAGCTGGCGCTTCATCTTAGATTTGCATGACCGGAACAGATTTCAGCCATGCACTTTCAGGATCGTCCTTCTGTCTCAGATCATAACATCTCTGGAACAGAACATTTGGTTCTGCTCTCTGGATCTTCAGGACGTGTGCTTCCACGTCCCTATGTGTCCATTGTATTGCCGGTTCCTCTGGTTCTGTGCGAGGGAGATTCTATACGACTTCCAGGCCATGCCCTTCAGCCTCTCCTCGACTCCCAGGGTCTTTACCAAATGCATTGCAATGGTGGTAGCTTACCTGAGTCGCCGAGGGGTCCAGGTGTACCCCTACCTGGATGACTGACTTACAGCAGGTCCCTCCTGGGAGGAAGTGGAGCAGTCCAGGGATCTGATCCTCCAAGGATGTTTGAGAAAAGTCAAAATAGTTTATTTAAATAAAACATGTAGACGCCAACTTACAACGACTGCTCCAAACCATCTGCTGGTTTCGCACAAGGTGCGTTGTCATGATGAAGCACCTTGTGTGAAACCGGTACAGGATTTGAAGTGGTCATTGTAAGTTGGCAACTACATGTTTTATTTAAATAAACTGTTTTGACTTTTTCAACATCCTTGGAGTTGTGCTGGCACTTGCTTATTCGTAACAGAAGGCCTTCTGTTTCCATGCACGCTCCCAAGCGACTTGAACTGTTTTTGCTCTATTTTGTATCTGGCACTCCAGACCTGTATGTCCCTTGGCCTTCTGGTCAATGAGGCCAAGTCAGAACTTGTTACCCTTGCAGGTGATTCACTTCATCAGGGCAGAGCTCGACTCTTGCAGAGCCAGGGCTTGGCTTCCAGCGGACAGGGCGGAGGCCCTCACCTCCTTGGCCCGATCATTTCGGGTTGGGCAGTTGTGCCCTGCTCTGGACTTCATGCACCTCTTGGGATACACACGAGCATGGCCTGTTGGGCTTGTTGGAGAATGTGCTCCCTACAATGGGAGTTTGCCCACCAATGATTTCTGCGTAAGGGCTACTTTGACCAGCCAGTCACTGTGTCCCAGCTGATGTGGGACACCCTCCAGTGGTGGTTAGTCCTGGAACATCTGCAGGAAAGGATCCCATTTGTCCTCCCAGAGCTGATGGTCATCCCGACAACTGATGTCTCCCTGATGGGCTGGGGTGCCCACCTGGCGGACCACAGAGTCCACGGGCTCTGGACCCCTGAGGAGTACCAATGCCATATCAACCTGCTGGAGCTTTGGTCAGTTCGGCTGGTACCGATGGCTTTTGCTCCACACATTCGGGGTCAGGTCGTTCAGGTCCAGACAGACAACACCACGACCATGTACTACCTCAGCAAACAGGGTGGGTTGCACTCCCTTCCTCTGTGCAGGGAAGCGTACTGTGTCTGGACACCCGTTCTCAGCCTGGACGCCTATCTCTTGGCCATCCATGTGGCTGTTGTCTCCAGCCGGCTGGTGGACGCAGTCAGCTGTGTGGGTGAGGTGTCTCATGAGTGGTCCCTTCATCCAGAGGTAGTACACAGCCTGTTCTCCCAGTGGGGCACCCCTCTGGTGGACCTGTTCGCCTCTAGGGAGAATGTAAAACTGAAGCGATATTGTGTGTCTCCCCAACCCCCCCCGCCAGCAAGTAACGCTGCAGGGGAGGGCCTTCTCTATGCCTTTCCTCAGTTTCCCTTGTTCCACAAAGTGTTGCTCAAAGCCAAGAGGGACAAGGCGTGGATGATCCTGGTGGCTGCAGACTGGCCCTACCAGTTCTGGTACCCTTATCTCCCCAGCCTCTGCATCAAGCTCCCGAGGAGTCTTCCTCTACGTCCGGACCTGCTCTCTTGCAATCAGGGGAAGGTACTCCATCCGGACCTTCAATCCCTACACCTGACAGTCTGGTTCCTGTGCAGCTAAAGTTCTAGGCTTTGGGTCTCTCGGAAGATGTCTTCACTGTGGCGGGGGCTTCTCGGAAGGAATTGACCCGAAAGTGCTATACCTTCAAATGGAACAGGTTCTCCATTTGGTGCCAGGGCAAGGGCTATGACCCCATATCTTGTCCAGTGGCTAGCATTCTCGACTACTTCTGGTCCCTCTCTGTCATGCCTCTGGTTGAAGACCCTTAAGGTGCACTTAGCAGCCATCTCTGCTTACTGGGCATAGACTGATAGGCAGTCTGTGGTGCAGGAGAAGGTGGTCTGGCGCTTTTTTAAAGGCCTTGACCACATTCCCCCCTCCAGTGCATGAACACCACCACCTTTGTACTTGTTGCTGGTATTGGCAAAGCTCATTGGCAAGCTGTTTGAACCAATGCGCAGGTATAAGATGTCTGACCTGCTGTGGAAGACCACCTTCCTGGTGGCTGTTACGTCAGTCAGAAGGATCAGTGAGCTCCAGACGCTGTCACTGGAGTCTCCTTACCTGATCTGCCACAGGGACAAGGTGGTCCTTCACCTGAACCTGAAGTTCCTCCCGAAGGTTGTGTCAGATTTCTACCTTAACCAGGTGGTTAATCTCCTGGTGTACTTCACCAACCATGCCTCTGAGGCTGAGCATAGGCTCCATAACTTGGACCTGCGGTGAGCGCTAGCCTACTATAAGGAGCGCATGGCTGGAGTTTGGGGAGAGGTTCGCCAGCTATTCGTCACCTATGCTGAAGCTGCACCGGCAGGTGAATTGTGTCCTGCATCGACCTCTGCTATAGGTTGTTGGGTAGCGAGCCTCCTGTAGGGCTAAGGACTCATTCCACCTGTCATACCACTGTCTTGGTGGCTGCTTCCAGGGATGTCCCTATCCAGGAAATCTGCAGGGCTACTACCTGGAAATCAGCACACACCTTCATTTCCCACTACCACATCGACCTTGTCACACCGGGTAGCTGGCTTTGGGGCCTCTGTTCCCCAATCTCTGTTCACTAAATAGGGGGTGTGCGCCTTGCCCCCTCCTCCCAGAGAACCACTGGGAGTCCACCAGAAGTGTGGATAGTGCATCATAGCCACTTCCCTAGAAAAACAGGTTACTCACCTGTAACAGTAGTTCTAGAAGTGGTATATGGTGTGCAGCCACACTGATGCACCAGACCTCTCCTGGAAAAAGGCACACCAGTCCTGCTTCCAGTGGTCAAGAACTGATGTCACTGAGTGGTACCAAAAGAGTTCTCACCCAGGTGAGTGGGAAGAGCCAACTTGAAGAGTTTCTGGCAAGCCTTAAAGGGGAAAGGACACTGCCAGAAGTGTGGATGTACATCATATACCATTCCTAGAACTACTGTTACAGGTGAGCAACCTGTTTCTATCTTTCACTTTCATTTGTTAAATATTTCCATCTCTACCAGCATTTAAGCATATTTAAATGTTTTAAATTTGCTTTTTTCCTAAAGAAAAAAGTATGGTGACCTCTGTTGGCTTTGAATTAATATTGTGAATGTGAAAAAGAATTGGAATCAGAAAAAATATGTAGTACACATTAGAGGAAGCAAACACTTTATTATGTATTTTTGCATATTATTTACAGTATTTCCTTTGCCACCTTCAGATCACATCTGTAAATGAGATTTCCTTTATCTCTCTATGTTTACCTGGTAAAACGATTTCAGTAAATAAATAGGATAAACCTAGAAAAGTGGAATTAAAAGGTACGGTATGTTAAGATATTTTTTGAACTGCTTCTTTAAGTATTGTCTTTTACTGCTCCATTAAGGTCTTCACTGACATAACAAATGACTTTGGAGGGGGTACAATGCATGATCAGGCATGAAAAGGGGTAGGGCTGTGGCGGCATTTAAGGAATGGTTTAGTTATTCGGTTTTTGCCTCATCCAGAAGTGGCAAATATAGTTTAAAGGGAAAGTTGTGATTTGCTGTCTGGTTGGGCAGGAGGAGAGGAGTGGGGAACGAGTACCTCTGTGCTGAAAACTGTGTGCTTTTTTAACTCTGCTGGGCTGTTTATAAAAGGTATGTGGTAAATTTTGCTGCTGTGTGGGAATCGGGGAGGAGGACTGCAGCGGGAGTGATCCGAGGGAGGGAGCTCAGGAGTTGAGCCGACTGGCTGGAATGCCAAACTATAGGGGGCAGGGAGGCCAGTAGGGTCAGAGCCTGAAAAGACTTCAAATAGGGCTGATCTGTAGTCGTGGGCCTCAACCACCATGATTTGCTGGCTGGATCGGGGAACTAGTACCTGTGTGCTTTTTGAACTGAACTGTGCTGTTTACAAATATGATGAATTTTACTGCTCTGTGGGAATCTGGGAGGAGGACTGCAGTGGGAGGGATCCAGCTGGCCAGGCGACCAGCCACGTGACTGACCCTGAAGTGTGAATGCCACGAAGCAGGCGTGTGGCGTCTGGGGACATCTGTAGGGAGGGCTGCAGGCCACACTGTGCAGGGCAAGTAAGGGGAGTACACTCAGGAGTAGGAGAGAGGAGGGTGGAAATACCATGTAGTGGGTCAAACCTATGGTGCATTTTCAAACCGAGTAAGGAAACGGCAGCAAAACACTATGTGGGGTCATACAATTAAGAAAAACTGAAACAAAAACCAGCAACAGGTGGGGGAGGGTGATTCAGTGGAGAAATGAGGAGAAAAATGAGGAACAGTACAACATTCAGGGGATGAGGCGAGAACAGGGCCAAGATAATGTGGAGAGGGTGCGGAATGCACAGACAGTGGGACGGAGCAGGGATGGTAGTGTGCTACAAAAACTGTGGGGCAGCAGTCTTTCTGGGAAGCATTTGGAATATAGGGGACTGTCCAGTATGTAGGAGCATAGGGCAGCTAAGGGCAGAAATAATGCAACTCAGAAAGGAGTGGGGCAGAAAGTGCAAGGCAGTTGGGAGGAGCCGGGGAGATGCAGAAGAACATGGATATCAGACAAGGGTACAGACCTGGTGGGAACACCCAGTACTGGGGGGGGGGTATCCCTTCCTCAGAGGGCCTGGGTGCCCAGTGAGGGGGAGTGGCAAGTGGTAAGGGGCAGAGGTGGAATCTCCAGAGTTGACAATGGGGGGAGAACTCCAGCAGGAGTACCCTTAACAAACAGATTTCACTCTCTGTCTGGAATGGGGATACAGGAAGCAGGAGGTTAGGTGGGAGGTCTGGGTAGGAATGCAATGGCAGAAGGATATCAGAGGGCAGGGCTTGAATTTAGTGGTATTTCGCCATGTTTTGCATACCACTTTTCATGATAAAATAACAAAATTGAGGCCCTGGTAATTCCCCAGGAGTATGTTTTTTTTTTTTGTCCCGCAGATGTAGTACCACCTCCCGACCATGAGGTGGCACAATACCTGAATGATTTGTTGACTGTTCTAGCTTCATTTTAACAGTGACGCTTTGGTTGCTTGCAAGTCTGAGCATATTGCTGAAAGTTCCCTGATTGACTGGCTGATCCATAGAGAAACCGAAATTATCGGCAGATAAGGACCACTTGGCCCATCTAGTCTGCTCGATTATGGCTTCTGATCATCCTTCTGCTTTACCTCTGTGGTTCCCCTATGCCTGTCCCATGCATGTTGAAATCCAACCACAGTGCTTGCTCCTACCACCTCTCGTGGCAGACCATTCCATGCGTCCATCGCCCTCTCTGTGAAGAAAAACGTCCTCGCATTCCCTCTTAACCTGCCACCTTCCAATTTCATGGCATGCCCCCTCGTTCTTGTACTTCTCCTGTATTGGAAGATGACTCCTCCCTGCACCTTGTTTATGCCCGTGAGGTACTTGAATGTTTCTGTCATGTCCCCTCTCTCCCTCCCGCGAGTACATATTAAGGTCTCTTAATCTCTCCTCGTAAGTTTTGTGGTGCAAGCCCTGTACCATCTCAGTCGCCCTCCTCTGGACCTTCTCCAGCCTTTTAATGTCCTTTCGAAGGTGCTGCCTCCAGAACTGCACACAGTACTCCATGTGAGGCCTGACCAGAGTTTTATATAACTGCATCACTACCTCCCATCTTCTGCTAGTGATACCCCTGCCTTTGCACCCCTGCATGCCACTGGCCTTCCCTGCTGCCCTTGTACTCTGCTTTGAAATTTTCAGGTCATCTGAAATAACCTGTGGATCCCTTTCTTTCTTGGTGACTGTCAGCAACCCAACCCCGCCCAAAAAAAAATCTTGTAGCTTTTTCCAGGGTTTCTGTGCCCTAGGTGCATACTTTTGCACTTCTTTGAATTAATCTTCAATTGCCACTCCTCAGACCATTTCTCAAGCTTCCCCAGGTTGTTGCCTAAACACTTAGTGTGTAGAGCAAAAAATACTACCACTGCTAATAATACAGATTATTATTCTTCGGAGTCTGCCAAGAAACATTCGTAAACAAGCAAGAGTACTAATAAATGTTTATTATACTACATACGCCATGCATGTGACAAAGAAAATTACAAGAGAGATGGGTTTCTCACCACTCTCCTGAAGAATGTACATAATCTCCAGTATTTCTAGGATCTTAGGTTCTCCAAGATCTTGTTCTCTGTCCCCTGAACTAGGTTACAGAAAGCTATATACTACAGATAACAGCATAGCAACAGAGATTACATCATAGTTACGGATATGAGAAACATTATGTATTGGATAATGACTTGGGAGACAGAATTACTAAGAATATCATATGAGACATAGAATATGCTTCGGTTAGCACTATAGCTTGGACAGAAGAAATGCTGACGGGTTCAAACTACACGTGGCATTTCTTGTTTATGTATAAGACATAAAGATTTTCCCTTTGTCAGCTTGCTTAGACAAAGAAAAGTGCTGATTGGCCACTATTACATATGACAATATGAGAATACATATATATATATATTAATTTATACGCTTATATACATACATATATATATATATATATATATATATGTGTGTGTGTGTATATATATATATATATGTATGTATATAGCGTATAAATTAATCACTGATGATCCCTCAGAGTCATCTTATCGGTGATTAGGTAGATTATATATGGAATATATGTAAAAGACAAACATAATGCATTATAGTGAGGTATAATAATTATGCATGATCTAATCCTGTAAAGGATGTAAACATTAGCAACTATTAGCAGCAAAGCACATTCCTGGCACTCATGCTTATGTGATGGATACCTAAATCTATATATTAGTGCAAAATAGCAGTATCACACTACAATAGACCAGGAATACGTTATAAGGTGTATGTGGGATAATAGGGGGCATAAGCCAGGCGCAACAAGGTACTTCCTCATTTTCTCCACCCCTTCTGGAGTATCCACCATGTTACAGATCTTGGTGTCATCTGCAAACAGGCAGACCTTTCCTTCTAGCCCCTCTGCAATGTCACTGATGAGGATGTTGAACAGGACTGGCCCAAGGATCGATCCCTGAGGTACCTCTCTGGTCACCCCCCTCTCCCCTGATTGTACACCATTTACCACTGCCCTCTGCCTCCTGTCTCTTAGCCAGTTCCTAACTCAGTTTACCACCTTGTCTCCCTTGTCTAGACTACCCATCTTGTTAACAAGCCTCCTATGTGGGATGGTGTCAAAGGCTTTGCAGAAGTCGAGATAGGCAACATTCCCCGCCCTCCCGATTTACTTCCTTCCTCATCCAGTCAAAGAAATCTATCAGATTTGTCCGACATGACTTACCTGCTGTAAAACCATGCTGCCTACGGTCCTGGGCACCGATTGGTTCTAGATGTCCCACTACCCTTTCCTTAAGCAGTGCCTCTATGATCTTCCCCACTACTGAGGTGAGGCTGACCAGCCTGTTGTTTCCCCCCTTCCTCCCTACTGCTGGATTTGTGTAGAGGGACCACATGTGCCCCTCTATAGTCCTCTGGTACCACTCCTGTGTTGAATGACTCTCTGTGAACAAGGCTGCCAGAGGTTCTGCTAGCTGTCTTCGCAGCTCCCTTAATATCCTCTGGTGTATGCTGTCTGACCCCATTGCTTTGTCCACCTTCAATTTAGTGAGCTCCTGCAGGACTCTCTCCTGTGAATGGACTGTTGTCCACCTGTCCCCCCGGCATCTGTTGCATGGCTTTGGTTCCTGTCCCTCCTCCTCTTCTGTGAATGCTGAACAGAAGTATTTATTCAGTATTTCTGCCTTATCCATGTCTCCCTCCTTACACTCCCCTTCCTTCCCTTTGAGCCTAACAGCCCCGTCCTGGTTTTCCTTCTTTCACTGATGTACCTGTAGAATGTCTTGTCCCCTTTCTTTCTGTCTGCTCTAATCCTTCCTCAGTCTGCGCCTTTGCTCTCCTTATAGCTCTTTCCACTTCCCTTAGACACTCTAGGTACACTTCTCTGTCCTCCTCTCTTTGGGTCTCCTTATATTTCCTGAACCCTGCCTTTTTAGCCCTTTCTTTGTCAGCCACCTCTTTCGACAACCACATAGTGGCCTTCTCCTTCTCTTGCCTTTGGATACAAATCTGATGCATTGGTTTGTCACTTCCACTATGGCTCCTTTTAGGAGCTCCCACTGCTCTTCCACCCTGCCTTCTATCCCCCATTTCTCCAGGGCTATTTTGATAACTTTCCCCATTTCAGAAAAGTTTGCCTTTTTGAGATCCAGAACCTTTGACCTATTGTGACATGACTGCGTCCCTGTCCTCATGCTGAACCACACTATCTGGTGATCACTGGATTCCAGTTGCCCTTCTACCCGGACACCTGCAATTCTATCCCTGTTGGTCATCTCTGGATCCA
Source organism: Neoceratodus forsteri (assembly GCA_016271365.2). Classification (NCBI taxonomy): domain Eukaryota; kingdom Metazoa; phylum Chordata; order Ceratodontiformes; family Ceratodontidae; genus Neoceratodus; species Neoceratodus forsteri. Next base: position 747,180,392 of record CM057451.1, read on the forward strand.
GAATCGAAATGTCCCTGGTGGGATCAAGCACAAGCTGCCTGATTCTTGCTTCCTGTGTGGAATCTAGGATGCCTCTGCTTCTGGCTGAAGCCGCTGCCTGGGTGGTCCAATCCATATTGAAATCCCCCATCAGCAGAATTTAACCTTTCATTGCCGTCTCATGTATTTTATCCACTAGCTCCCTGTCCACTTCCTCCCCCTGTCCTGGAGGCCTGTATATAATAAATATAGTACTGTAGTTAGGGTTGCATGGCCATTTCTATGTTAAACCTCACATTTTGCACTTTAATAACTTTTGAACCGTTTGTCTGATTGGCCTGAAATTTGGAATGTAGAATCATCTAGCATAGATCTCCGGATATCGAAATTTTTGTTTCGGTTGGATTTACGGTTACGGAACCGTAGTGCGCTCAAAAAGTGAAATCTCCCCATTGTTGCAAATTCTTTGTCTAGGCATAATAGGCTAAAGATGCGTTCGAGTGGGTTCAGATTGGTCTGTCTACATGTGTCCTGGGTTGCACTGGTGCCTTTTGAAGATTTGGTGAAAAAATATTGCTCCATTCAAAAGTTATTCCATTTTTTCATGTCCCATTATAGCCTATGGAAACATTTATATGTGCACTGCGAAAACATTCGCAATCATTTTGTTGTCGAGCTTTTCCGAAATTGTTGTCATGCTGCCACCATCTTGTTTTCAGTTAGCAAGAGCGAAAAACGCTGTAATTCAAAAAATGCTGCACTCTGGTACACAGCAACAGTTGTGTTTACCTAATCAGGCCCTGAGGAACATGCCCCTGGCATTAGTTTTTCACCAGCTGCTCTGGAAATATGTTTTTTAAATTTTTGCTGTTTTTTGATCGTGGCAACATTTTTGTTGCCACGCAAACAGTTGCGCTAAGGGGAAAAAGTAACCGTGGCAACATTTTTGTGTGTGCGATAACATTCCCATTATAGAGATAGGAGAATCTCGAAACCATTAAAGTAATCACGACAACACTGCATGAACACATTTTGGTATGTGTTCTTTTCTTTGTCACTTCATTGTGGCAAAGATGCATTGTGCTATTGGCCTGAAATTTCCAGGGTGGCAAGTCCTAGTGCCACAGATATGCCTTTCGCTGGTTTGGTATGAAAACATTCAACAGGCCCATACTTACAGCATTCTGAAGTTGAGAAATTTTCCCACAGGATAACATTGCGGTGCCCGTGACGCCTTTCGGGGCCCATATCTCAAACACAGTTAGAGATGCAGATTTTTCGTTGCAAAAATTCTTATTCCCCCTGTAGGGGGACTAAGTGCAGAAGTAGGTTGGAAAGCCATGACTACCATGAAATTTGAATTTTTTTTCTACCTTGTACGGTTACTGAGATATTTGGGAATTAGTGTTCCAGTTGCTCATTTTCATGTCCATGGGCCACTATTATGCCCTCAGAGTTAGCACTCACAATGCTTTTCGGTGCCCATATCTCGGAAGCGATGTGAGATACGGATTTGGTCGACCTATGTTGGCGAGAACTACTCACTGTCATGATTACACTTGAGTTTTTTTCCTAGCTGCTATGGTTCCCGAGATACTGGCAAATGACTGTTACAAGGGTTCCTTGCCTTATAGAGCTGCTGTAAAGCTCTCTACTTATGTGTAAGTGGGAGTGCGTGCTCCCACAGATATATATCATTGTGCACAAATAGGCAGCTTGGTGGCAGCGCGGGGCCTTCCCACCAACACATAATATTTACTACTTATATTACACTTTTCCAAAAAGAAAGGACATTCTTTGCAAAAAACTTAGTTAATGCATCAGTCAGGGTTGTTTCCACACCAACAAAAGTGTGGAAATTTCACGTTACGGTTACCACCTCTCCCACGCCCCCTCCTCAAAACCCTAACTCCGCATTCACACACACACACACATGAGACACATGGAAAATTGTAACACTATACCACTCCGGCACATCTGTAAGCACAGTAATCACAACACTGTACTAATTTCACATAATACTATGTAATGAAAAAACAAATACAGTATGATCGACTCTGTACTGCCAGCACAGTATGATGACACTTTACTGCCGGCATATCTTCCTAATACAATGACACTTAGCCTGTACATATTTTCAAAATATTAATTTATATGTGTCATAATTCAACAATTGGGTCACAGCAAGTATCACTGCTACCACATAGGCATGTGGTAGCAGGACAGATAGACCTGACACATACACAGTAGTTTGGAGATACTACTCAAGTGGGAAACTACCACCACCAGTTTTTTTTATTTATTTTATTTATTTCAATCTAGGATTACAATACCTTTGAGCTGAGGCTCTTTTACAAAGGTTCCACGTCAGCATGTGCAACAGTCATCATTTTTAGTTACAAACATGTAATGACATATAGTCATTGACTTACAGACATGTAATAACCAGTACAAAGACTTGAGCTATGAGCAAGACAAGGGAAGGGGGGGTGGATGGTGGGGAAGTGAGGGTAGGAGATCAAGAGGGGTAAGGGGAGTACGGGAAGTGGTTGGGGTGGGGGCAGGAGTGGAGATATGGGGGGAAGGTGGGCGAGGGTGGGAGACAGTGCAGCCAGGGGGCCTTGTCGAGGGAATATGACAGGTAAGGTGCTATGGGTGCAAAGACTGATTGTAAGTGCTGGGTGCTGGGGCATTTGCAGCTGGAACGGTGGAAATGTTAAGATGGGCAATCGCAGGATACAAGCAGAGAGAGGCGCAGCTTGGACTTGAAGAGGCTGAGTGTTGGAGCGGTCCCTATGTCGCTGCCAAGAGAGTTGAGCCAGTTGGATGCCCGATAGGCGAATGATCTTTGACCTTGGGCCGTGGGATATGTAATAGATGGGAATTGGATCTCCTTGTAGTGACGTTCCTATGCCTAGGCTTAAGGAGGCAAGACACCAGGTGGGCCAGACCCATTATAATTTTCTGGCCGTGATGCAGGTTTGGTATTTTATGTGTTTGTCCAGTTGAAGCCATCCAGATTGGGAATAAAGGTCACGGGTGGGTACGGGCATGTGAGCCAGTGATGAGACGACAGGCCTTATTCAGGGGGTTACTTACGCTTGAGAGCAGAGGTAGTTGCAGACCCATATATGATAAGACCATAGTCTATGATGCTGACGATGGAGCTTTGGACGGCCACTGCCAGTGCTTCTGGGGTTAGGTGTTTCCTGTGCCGGAATAATATGCCTAACCTTGCATTGGCAGACTTTGCAACATTGCTGATATGGACAGCGTATGAGAGGTGGGGATCAAGGGTGATGCCGAGGTAGTTGAACGATTGTGTTTGCTCTAGGATGGCTCCTTGTTTGGTTGCAATGGAGAGGTGGAGTTGTTTGTTTTTGTTGTGGGGGCTGCAGAAGACCATAGACTTTTTTTTTTTTTCTGATTGAGAAGCAGTTTATGATTTAGAAACCAGGATTCGATAGAGGAGAAGGCCTGCTGAAGTTTATTCTGTAATTCGATTGGATCAGGGTCCGAGGTGAGGATCACAGCATTGTCCTTAGAAAATGCATTTTACACTAAGCCCCTTATTCTACCAGGTTCCTGAGTAGATATCACCATTTTTGAAGATGTGTCCTTGATTTTGGTCCTTTGTCCCTGATTTTTTTAAGCTATGTCCCTGATTTATGAGGCAGGAGGTTGAGAGGTATGCTGGTGCCGGTCCTGTAATTTTTCCTGATTGGTGAGTCAACCATTTGTGTGAGGTTCGCCACAGCAATGGTATCCCTATGTGCACCAGCATCGGCCGCCCTAGGAAGATGGATTCAGTGTCCGGTGGGAATGACTTTACAAAGTCAAGAACAGCTGTTAGACCAGTTCCTGTTCTTTGGGAGGGATGTAGATGGTGGCAACAGTGAGGGTTTTGTTTTGGCTCCGAAGAGGATTCTCACTGGCAGTATCTGAGCAGTTGTGGGTTGGAGTGAGGTAATGATGTGGTACCCCTGATGTTATGTTGCAGTGTTACCTGGAAATACTCATTAACAGTATGTTATGGTTACCTTTATGTGTTACAACTGCTGCTTTTATATCTATTTGTAAACTATGCTACAAAAAATTACTTTTATTGTTACCACTGTTTATTATTAGGACTGACTCACTGTATCAGAAAACAAAATGCAAACATCCAATGACTGTTGCTAGGCTCTCAGAAACTGTAATTTCTAATGCACTTATGTGGATAACATACTGAGTATTTCATTATCTAACCCTTGAAATATGGGCATCTGCTTAAATCTTGTTATTCATGTTTGTAACGCAAAAATGCTTACTGTGACCCATCTCCCATGATTGCCCAGCATGTATGTGTACTCCAAGCCACTATGATGACTGCAGAACTCATACAGTTGGTGGACCTTGACTGTGACAGTGCCTGTGTCTTGTGGAACGTTTACAGAGTTGTACGTTACTTCTGTTACCTGATCCTGCTTCTCTCTGGTTGGTTGTCTTGCTTTGGCCCTTCCCTTGCGTGTGGGTGTGTGTGTGTGTGTGTGTGTGTGTGTGTGTGTGTGTGTGTGTGAGTGTGATGTGGAGTTAGGGTTTTGAGCAGTGGGGTTGGGGTGGTAACCCTAACGTGGAATTTCCACACTTTTGTTGCTGTGGAAACAACCATAACTGATGCATTAACAAAGTTTTTTGTAAAGAATATATATATAAATATATTTCCTGCCCTGGAGTAAGTGGAGGAATGAGGACCTCTACTTATACAAGGGCAGGCAGCATAAGTGGAGGACCAAGGGCCCCCTTTGTTATGAAGCATAATGATACGCACCCTATATGGCAGTTCTGTGGGGCAGTTGCATGCGCTGTTCTGTAGCATTGACAAACATGCTAACCTTTATATTAAAAAAGCTGTTGGGGGGGCGCAAAGCCCCCTGTTCTTAACAAAACCAGCTATTTAGGTTTTTGTTACATGGTGGGCTCTACCCCTACACCTCCCGTATTTTTTTCAGTTTTACATCTTCTAAAGAAGTGTTACATTATGAAACTAGCATAGTAGCCTGTCCCGTCCCTTGCATTCAGTATTTTGGAACACCTTACAGCGGGATCCTTAGTCCTCTACTTTCACCCCTGCCCCCCTCCATGACTCCTGGTCCTAGCCTGCCCCCCGACCCCATGGATCCTGCCCTGACGTGGACCTGCTTTGACACTCTTACTTCCATTGAACCTGCCTCCCCCTTGAATGGATCCTTGCCTGGTATGGCTCTTGCTTGCCTTGTATCCCCTCCCATCTGTGTGCCAAGTTGATGGATCATGCAGAACATTGAATTCTAGGGACATGGATATGTTGTTCATCCACACTTATTGGCAGGTTCCTTGCTGCTTTAAATCTTGCCGGAAGGTCTTCAAGCTGGCTCCTCCCACCCACCCGGGTGGTAAAACTCTCGGCTCCGCCCCATGACGCCAGATCTTCCTTACCGCTTGGAAGCTTAGGTTCCCTCCTTAACGCGCTACGTTTAAGACTGGTTCCTAATTCTTCGAAAGTTCGAAATCAAAAAGTTTTTTGCTAAAAAGACTTCGGTCTTCTTCTCCTCGCGGCTGCGATGGACAAATCGACCTCAGCTGGAGGTGTCCTCGTGGCAGAAGATGTCTAGACGGATCCGCACCCACGCATGCCTCACTGCCTGGGCCTCGAGTACCCACCATTGCCGCCTGCGACTGCTCTTTCGCCCACGCCCCTGAAGACCGTGGCTGCCCAATTACAACTGGGGCGCCCGAGAAAAGAATTGCACCGTGAAATCTAAAGAGGCCCGATTGGCGGTGTCCGTGAGGGCGGGCTCAGCGGATCAGCTCGAGTAGATGATCGCCTCGAAGAGGAGGCGCGCGGCCGCTTTTACTCGGGCTGCGGCATTTGTCCTGCCTTCTCGGTGCCTCGTGATCGGCTTCTTTTTATGAGCTTTGTCTGACCCTCCGACGTAAAGGTGAGGGTCCAACTTCTTCGGACCTTTTTCCAGGTCCAAAAGAGCAAAAGTAAGTCTCTCCGTCGACGCCTTGGGAGCTGCTGAGAGATCCTCCCTTGTCGACAGTTCGACTGCGTGACCCTCAGCTTCGGCCACTGGCTTCACGGTGTCCCCGCCAGGCCAGTTGATCGAGACTCACGACGCGGTCGAGATTTTTCTCGACCTGTTAGACGGGTTGTCGGCTGGAGAAGCTGAGAATCCCTCTCCCGGTTCCCCGGTGGGAGTTGAGGATCCCGTCGGCTTGTCTGTGCCTCCAGTTCCGGAGCTTCTTGTGTGGATCGCCCGAGCCGAGGAGTGCCGATGACGCATACTTTCCTCGCCTTCCTCGGCCTAGTCGAGACTCTCGGTCTCGGACATCCTCGGCGTCCAACCGATCCCGCCGCCAGGCGGTCTCGTCTCGGCACCACAGAAGCGGCGCCCCGCTCTTCCTCTTCCTCGGACGAGGGAGGCTTCGCGCAAGTCATGGCCGGAAGCACGAGGAACTCATGGTAACAGCTCCTTGATCGGGAATAAGCCGACCCAGCCTGCCTCCCTGGCCATTAAGTGGTTGTCACCGAGCAGCCAAACAACCCCTCATTGTAGTCGAGGAGCCTGTTCTCAGGCCGGTTGTTCGCCATTCCCAGCTGCCCCACCGATTCTGGTGGAACCTCCGCCCACAGCCATTAGTTGGGGCTCTGACCAAAATTCTCGGTCGGCTGGGTTTGCCCATAGGTTGTCTGTCACCCTCACTCCCGATAAACCTCGGCAGGTGGAGGGTGGCTCAGGCCCGAGGCAGCTTCTTTGAGGACTCTTCTGAGTCCGATGATGGTTCCTCCCTCTTCTCCAAGCGCATGGACTTGGAGTCCTCGGGAGGGCAGTCAGTGGATGATAGCCCTTCGTCCTTCTTAGGGTTGCTTCGACTCATCTTGAATCCACCGATGAAGCTCGAACCCATTTCTAAATGGGCCAGGTATCCTCATGGAGATTCCTGGACCGAGGGATTCTCCCACGAGGCCTTCCGTGGCCAAGCCATAGTGGGTCCGGCCTTGAACTTTGGTAGTGTCCTGCTTCCTGCCCTGCGCCTTCGCCAGGTTGGCCAGGAAGCATGCGTCCCTACCAGTTCCCTCCGTTTCGAACACCCTCGGCCGAGGGGTTGGTTACCGACAGCGTTTTCAGCTGCCGGGAACGCCCAGGGATGTGGATAAACCTCCCGACCAAGGAATCCAAGAAATTGGATTGCGCCGGGCTAAAAGTCTATGTTGCTGCCCTTCCTCGCCTTCGGCCAGGCCAGTTCGCCGCCCTCATGCACATTTTGCTCACGCCTGTTGGGCTCCTGGATGAGGTTGTCCTCATCTTCCTGCAGATCTGCAGACTACGGTCAGGCAGGTGCGGGACCAGGGCAGGGCAGTGGCCAAACAGCAGCTCCAGACTGCGTAGACATCGGGACTCATGTGCCAGGTCTGTGGCGGCCGCAGTGGCTATGGCGTCGGGCTTGGCTGAGGATATCCACCTTACCCGGATACCCAGCACAAGTTGGCGGATGTTCCTTTTTTGGGGACTGACCTCTTCGGCCCTGGGGTGGAAGGTCACCTGCAGAGGATCGAGAAGTCCAATGCTACCTTGGACTCGGTCTCTTCCACTCAGGACAAAGGCCGCAAGCCACAGCCTAAGCCCTTTCGTCCTTCTGCGCCTGCGCCCGGCCCAGCAACGTCAGGGCCAGCAGGCTCGAGCTTGGTATCCCAAACCCAAGCCGTCGGTTTCCTCCAACAGGAAGCAGGGAGGAAGGCCCAGGAGGTCCCTCGGTCGGTCCCTCCTCCAAGCCTGCCCAGTGACGGGCTGAGGGTGTCGCCCCCATCCCTGTCACTCACCCTGGTTCCTCTGGGACGGGTCAGACACTTCCTTTCCGCCTGGTCTGCTGTTACCACGGACAGGTGGGTACTGGAGGTGGTGGAAAAGGCCCACTCTAGAATTCGAGCAGGCCCCGCCTTCAGAGCCGCCGACCTCGGGCCTCGGGGTCCACAGCCTTCACTGGCGGCTCGTCAGAAATGACATCGCCTCTCCTCCTCCAAAAGGAGGGTGATCACGGAGGTAGAGGACCCCTTTAGACCCGGGTTCGTCCAGGTATTTCCTGGTTCAAACGGACGGGGCTGGCGCCCATTCTCGACCTACACGACCTGAACAAGTTCCTAAGGTCTCGACCTTCAGAATGGTCACTCTGGCGAGATAATACCATCTCTGGAACACGGCGGTGGTTCTACTCTCTGGACCTACAGGACCGCTCTTTCACGTCCCTATCTGTCCGTCACATCGAGATTCCTCCGCCTCGAGCGGAAGGATCCTCTTCAGTTCCAAGCCATGCCCTTCGGCTTATCTCCAGCTCCCAGGGTCTTCACCAAATGCATGGCAGTGGTGACAGCATTCTTGCGGCGCCGAGGGGTCCGGGTGTACCCTTACCTGGACGATTGGCTGATAGCAGCCCCCTCCAGACGGGAGGTGGAGCAGTCCAGAGATCTGGCCCTCCAGGTTTGCTCTCAAGTCGGCTTTCTCATCAACGAGGCCAAGTCGGAACTCGAGCCGAAGCAGGTGATCCTGTTCATCGGGGCAGAGCTCGACTCTCTTCGAGCCAGAGCACGGCTCCCGGCGGACAGGGCCGAGGTTCTTACCTCCTTTGCCAAATCATTTCTGGTTGGGCAATCGCGCCCTGCCTGGGACTTCCTGCACCTCCTGGGTCTCATGGCGGCCTGTACCAGCGTGGTCCGTTGGGCACGCTGGCACATGCGCCTCTTCAGTGGGGACTGGCCAGCCGGGTGGTCAGAACGCTAGATCCATTGGACCAGCTAGTGACAGTGACCCAGGAGATGTGGAACGCCTCCAGTGGTGGACCGCTCCATCCCATCTGCAGGAGGGCATCCCGCTTGTCCGCCCGAGCCGATGGTCTCTATCGACCGATGCCTCTCTGATGGGTTGGGGTGCCCATCTGGGGGAACACCGAGTGCACGGCCTCTGGTCCCCGCGGGAGTCCCGATGCCACATCAACCTGCTGGAGCTCCGAGCGGTCCGCCTAGCTCTCACCGCCTTTGCTCCGTTTCTCCGGGGTCAAGTGGTCCGAGTCCAGACGGACAATACCACGACCATGTACTACCTGAACCGCCAGGGCGGGACGCGCTCCATGCTTCTATGTAAGGAAGCTCTCCACATTTGGTCACTCGTGCGCAGCCTGGAGGCGGATCTCCTAGCCATTCATGTGGCAGGAGCCTCCAACACCCTGGCCGATGCCCTGAGCCGGATAGGGGCTGCATCTCATGAGTGGTCTCTCCTGCCGGAGATAGTACAAGATCTGTTCTCCCACTGGGGCACACCTCAGGTGTACCTGTTTGCCTCCAGGGAGAATGCGAAGCTGAGGCTGTTTCATGCCCGCCCCCCTCAGCAGGGCTCGCTGCAGGGGGATGCCTTCTCGAGGCTGTGGACCCCGGGCCTCTTTTACGCCTTTCCCCCATTTCCCTTGATTCACAAGGTGCTTCAAGACAAGGAGGGACAAGGCGAGGTGATTCTGATAGCCCCAGACTGCCCCGCCAGTTCTGGTACCCAGATCTCCTCAGCCTCAGCTACAGGCTCCCGAGGCAGCTTCCAGCTCGCCCGACCTGCTGTCAGTCAATCAGGAAAGTGTTCCATCCGGACCTTCAGTCCCTGCACCTGACGGCCTGGTTCCTGAGCTGCTAGAGTTCCAGGCCTTGGGTCTTCCCGACGAGGTCCCCAGTGTTGTTGGAGGCGCTCCGTATGAGTGTCGACTCAGGAAATGTTATGCCTTCAAATGGAAGAGGTTTTCCATTTGGTGTCGGGTAAGGGCTTGACCCTTCCTCCTGTTCCTTGGCAAGCATTTTGGACTATTTATGGTCCCTTTCTAGTCAAGGGCTTAGGTCGACGACCCTAAAGGTGCACCTGGCAGCTATCTCTGCTTACAGGCGCGGGCGGGAGCAGTCGGTGGCGCAGGAGAAGGTGGTCTGGCGCTTTCAAATGCCTTGATCACATTTCCCTCCGGTGAGAACCTCCACCTCCGCGGAATTTACTGCTGGTACTGGCAAGCTCATGGGCAAGCCATCAACCAGTGCACAGGTGTGAACTCTCACCTGTCGTGGAAGACCGCTCTTCTTGGTGGCTATCGTGCCAGCCAGAAGGATGGGAGAACTCCAGGCGCTCTGCATTGAGTCTCCTTACCTGGTCTTCCACAGGGACAAGGTTGTCCTGCGCCCCCACCCGAAATTCCTTCTGAAGGTGGTGTCGGAGTTTCACCTTAACCAGGTGTTGACTCTGCCGGTGTTCTACCCCAATCACACCTCGGAGGCCGAATACAGGCTCCATACTTTGGACCCTAGAAGGGTGCTCGCTTATTATAAGGAGTGCACAGCTGAAATTTGGGGAGAGGTTCGCCAGCTGTTTGTCACCTACGCTGAAGCCGCACCTGGCAGTCCTGCAGCCAAGCGGACGATAAGCAGGTGGGTCACCTCCTGCATAGATCTCTGCTATAAGTTGGCGGGCATGGAGCCTCCCAGAGGGATAAGAGCTCATTCTACCCGTCATACTGCTGCATCGGTGGCTGCTTCCAGGGACGCCCCTATCCAGGAAATCTGCAGGGCTGCTACCTGAAGTCAGCACACACCTTTATTACCCATTACCACATCGACCTTGAGTCACGCCGGATGCTGGTTTTGGGGCCTCGGTTCTCCAGTCTTTATTCCCTAAGTAGGGGTGTGCCTTGCCTCCCTCCTCCCGGAGAACTGCTAGGAGTCTGCCAGACAGTGTGGATGAACAACATATCATGTCCCTAGAAATACAGGTTACTCACCTGCTAACAGAAGTTCAAGGAATGGTATGTTGTTCATCCACACTCCTGCCCACCCGACCTCCCGGCTCCGACACACAACCTGAGCTTCCAGCGGGCCAGATCTGGTGTCATGGGGCGGAGCCGAGAGTTTTACCTCCCGGGTGGGTGGGAGGAGCCAGCTTGAAGACCTTCCGGCAAGATTTAAAGCAGCAAGGAACCTGCCAATAAGTGTGGATGAACAACATATACCATTCCTAGAACTCCTGTTACAGGTGAGTAACCTGTATTTACTGGACATGGGTGAGATCACTGTGCTGGCCTGGAAATACTGGTCCAGAAAAGCAGAAGCAGGTCCCACTCCTCTTCCATCCAGGCCCCTGTCCTATGTTGTATTGCTGAGTAAACCTGTTTTACTGCCTGTGCAGAATGCTTTTGTATACAACAACCGATCTGTAGAAATGCTGAAAGTGAACTTATAAAAGTGAGAGAGTGCACGTCCTTGCAACACACTGTGTTTACATTTCGGCATTTGGGGACCTGCAGAAACATATTCTTTGCTGGTCCCAAATGCCAAAATGCAAAAACTGCATGCTTGAGACATGCACTGTCTCCACTCTTATTATCCATAAAACTGACCGCTGTATTATATATAACTCTTGTCTCCATTCAGCATTTCTACAGATATAGTGTGTCATTCAAATTCTTCTCTCTTGTCCTCCCCCAAAAGCAATTCACTGGTTTCAGTCCCGAGTGTTGCAAGGTGTAACCTCTGCTGCCCGATCTTTCTGTGGGCTATTTCCCCCTTTCCTCAGCACTCTCCCAACTCCCGTCTGCCAAATTCATTACTCAGACTACCCTCCTTCCCCCTGATAGTTTCACTGAAAGGCTTGTCGCTGAGAGAATGTGAAACAAATTAAGATTGCAGGAGAGCGACCAGCAGGTGGGAGGGTGTGCAAGCATTGGGTGGGCAGGCAACAAATGAACCTCCTGAAACAAATGTAACCTCTGTTTGCAGATCTGTTCAGAGCAGGCGCGTGAGCACTGACTGGGCAGGTGGTAGAGTCCAGCTACTTTTCCATCTCACTCTGAAGTTGGGATCAGTCAGGGTGCATTCAGCAATATGCTCAGACTTGTGAACAACCAAAGCGTCACTGTTAAAAAGGAGCCAGAAAAATCAACAAATCTTTCAGGAACTGTGCCACCTCATGGTTGGGAGGTGGTACTATATCTGCGGGACGAAACAAAACCTGGTACTTCTCATGGATTGCCAGGGCCTGAATTTTGGTATTCTGTCATGAAAAGTGGTATTCAAAACGTGGCAGAATACCACTAAATTCGAGCTCTGAGTGGGTTCACCTGGTTGGCAAAGTTCAATCAATCATTAAATAAGTAGATGAATAAAAGAGAGCTATACTGACAGTTCCTTTTGCCAAGTGTGTTTCTTTCTGGATTTTAATATAAAAATCATTGCATTTTACATGTTATATCTGTAAACCAGTCAAACCTAGGGAAATTGTGCAGAATAACAAATTTCATGGTGGAATACCAAACTGTCAAGAATACCAGTTTTTGGGGGGGTGCTAATGAACAGTTAAGGCGAACGGTTGCAACTCTCTGGAGCTCCGCATCCCTGTGAAATAATTTTATTTTCCACCTACAAATACCGTAGTTATCGATCCAGACCACTTACTAGTAACCGCAATGGACGAGTGCCTATCTCAAGGGAAAACGTCGCGGCAAGGTGGCAGAAACTCATGGAAAATGGTTGGGCAAGACAATGTGCCCGGTGGCGGGATAGGCCTAATTTCATTCTCGGCGACAGAACCAGCAATCCTGAATAAATCTGTATCTGAGCAAATTCTTGCAGACCTGTTGCCGAGATGGGAGAAAGTGGAGAGAGATATGGAAGGGCTTACCTTGGACATGAAGCAGCGATCGGGACGACTGCAGGAGGATGAGTAGAGAATCTCGGACCTTGAAGATGCAGCAAAAGACATCCCAGACAAGATGGCCAAGATGGAGCGTGAGATTTAAAGGATGCACTGGATTACCAGGGGAACTATAGCCGAAGGAATAATCTGAGAATCTGAGGCCTCCCAGAGGGAGCTGAGAGGAGGAATCTTATGGACTTTTGCTCTCTGCTGCTTCCCAAACTCCTTAACATGTCTACCAAAGCTGGCAAATTGAAAGTGGAGAGGGCACACCGAGTGCTTGCACCAAGGCCACCTGGAGACCAGCTGCCTAAGCAGGTGATTTTCCGCCTGCACCACTACCCAGACAGGCAGGCCATAATGGCAGCATACCATAATCGGAAGTAGCTCATCTTTGAGGGGCATAAGCTAACACTGCACCAGGACCTTTCACTCCGAATACAAATGAAAAGCCAGCAATTCAATGCCTTGATCGATCAACTGAGGGAGTGGGGCCTGGAGTTCTTCATGGCGTATCCGGCTGTTGCGAAAGTGCGTTTGGAGGGAGCGACATACTCGTTCTGGGAGCCGGCCAAATTACAAATGTACATCGATAACTGGGATATGAAAAATCATAAGAAAAGCTGAACTGACCTATGAGTACTGTTCAGGATAACTTTTACAGAAACTCTCTGTGAATATGTCGTGGCTCATGGGGGCTGGGGGGGGGCACAGTTAATCGCTGATAGACCTTGGCTGATGACGCTCAGATGGCTTCCCGGGGCAGCGCTATTATACAGTGGCCACGTTAAGTATGCAAGGCTCTACTCGAATATGGCCTTGCTAGAAATAAATCAAGACTGCATTAGGAGGGGGCTGTCTTCTTTCTCACCCTCTGGGGGACTGAGCTGGACTAGTACCTGGATGGCTATGCTTGGAAACACTCGTGAAGGACAACACATGGCACCTTGATATAAAGGCAGAACAACATGGGGGTCTAAGATCTGCATTATAAATGCTGGTAGTTGATGGCTAATGATGGGGATGGAACTGGGAGGGAGGCGGGGGGGTCCTTCTCGGGGAGGTGATTTTGGCTGCAGAATGGAGCCTAGGAGCTTGGATTTGTGGCCTGAGATAACACAGGCTTTTGGCTGCAAGACAGGGGATGAAGTCTGCTAACAGAGTTAAGGGAGAAGGTAATGTTATGGGATGCCAGCATTGGAGGAGAACTCTGGGGACCTCAGAGGAAAACAGAAATAGGAACTTGCAGGGGATGGGATACATAACAGTTTAAAAGGAACATTGTAGGGGGATATAAAGCAAATATGCCAGGTTTTGGAAAGGGGGGGGGCACGTAGAGTTTGGGTTTGAGAGAAATGAAGGAGAGTTAATATGGAGAATATATTTTGGGGAGATGTGTGTTGAAAGGAAAAAGAGTGGAAATGGGACTGTGGGTTACTGTTAGTTTTCTTATGTGTTCGATTGTTCAATCTGTTCATGTTTATCAACAATGTCCAGTGCATAGGTTTAAGTGCACATTTGTTATAGTATATACTGTGTGCTTTGCCGGGGAATATCGCACGTCTGGAGATATGTGCAATAATCTGAGCTGGGAGGGACAATGTTTTACAAGAGGAAAGGACATGGGGGGTGATGGATAGGGGCCGACGCAGTACCATTATATCATGGAATATCAAGGGTTTCACCTCTCCTGCTAAAAGAGCCAAGGTACTGACTGCTTTAAAGAATAAGGGAGTAGACGTGGCAATGCTACAAGAGACCCACTTGATTCCCAGGGAGCATGCCAAACTGGTAGGGGGTTAGGTCGGCACCTGCTATCCCTCCTCCTATAAGTCCCACAAAAGGGGGGTAGCGATATTGATTCATAAAAATGTTCCCTTCACTCCATGTTGGATGGTTAAGGACCCTATTGAAGGGAAGTTCATTTTCGTGGTAGTGGAGGTGTATGGTACAACCATAACTCTGGGTAATATCTATGCCCCTTCAGTTCTGGACCCAGCATTCTATCAGGGATGCTAGACATCATTGTAAGGGAACAGTTTCTCATCTGATAATTGGGGTGTATTGTGTGGCAGACCCTGGGTTGGACTATTCAGGATCGAGGAATAGGGAGGTAGCAGCAGTTAGACAGTGACAACTAGGGCTGTCAGAGCTATACTTAGTTGACACATGGAGGGCGTCCAACCCGGGACTACACTTTTTATTCTCACCCGCATGCCACGTGATCCAGATTAGATTATCTTTAAATACCAAGGGATTGCTACCACACTGTTTTCAAAGTGGAACACGGCCCTATCATTCTTTTGGACCATGCTGTGGTGCGGCTTAAAATAAACCTTGGGCAGGAAGAGGGATTTAAGGGCCGGGGTTTGGAGATTCTCGAGCTATCTATTAATTAGGAAGGACTTTAAGGAATTTTTGAAAGCCCAATGGCAAGAGTACTAACGTAATAACAAGGGCACAGTTGAGGCTGAAGGGGTATACTGGGAGGCCGGCAAGGCTTACTTGAGGAAGGTAGTCATTGGGTACACAGCAAGACTGAGAAAAGAGTAGAGGCAAAAGAGGGAAGAGTTAGAAAGGTAAATAAAGATGTTGGAGCACAGGGTGCTGACGTGGAGGAAGCCAGGCCACGAAAGAACTGCAAGCAGCCAGGGAAGCTTTAAACTGGAGTCTAACAGAAGAAGTTCGGAATAAGTAAATGTATGCTTGCCAAAGAATTTACAAATGGGGCAACAAGTCGTGCCCATTATTGGTTAACTTACTAAAAGGGGGCAGGGCAACTAAGAGAATAATAGCTATGAAGGAGAAGGGTGGGACAATCACTAAAATGGAATTACAAATTAGGAAGAGATTCAAAGAATTTTATGAAACATTGTACACAGCAGAATGTAAGGGAATGGGGCTTTTGGCAGATAGTTTTCTGGAAGGCCTCAAAATACAGACCCAAACGGAAGATCAGAGAAATATCATGGGTAGCAGAATTACTACAAAGGAAATCTTAAAAGCCAGACGCTCACTTAAGAGGGGGAAGGCTGTAGGACCGGTGGATTTGGGGCCAAATACTATAAAGAGTTAAGGCAGGATGTTGCGGACCCTATTAAAAATGTCTTAGAAGAGGCACGGGGGGGAGAGAACTGCCCAGGTCCTGCTGTGAAGCTAACATCTGTGTCCTACCCAAGCCGGGAAAAGATCCTCTAGAGTGCTCCTCATACAGGCCTATATCGCTATTAAATTATGACTGTAAAATAATGACGAAAGTATTGGCGATGAGGCTGGAGAGAATATTAACATAGAAACATAGACTTTGACAGCAGATGAGGACTGCTTGGCCCACCTAGTCTGCCCATTTCCCTACCTAGAGGATAAGCTGCAGATCCTATTTAACCAACAGCCTGTTTCTTCCTACCCCCCACAAAAATTGCCTTATGTCTGTCCCATGCATTCTTGAATTCTCCCACAGTTTTAGACCCCACAACCTCCTCAGGAAGGCTGTTCCATACGTCCACCACCCTCTCTGTGAAAAATACTTCCTCACATTACCCCGAGCTGTCCCCCCTCTACCTTCAAATTGTCTCCCCTTGTTCTTGCACATCTTTTTCTGAAAGATGCTACCCTCTTGGACTTTGTTGATTCCACTGAGGTACTTAAACGTTTCTATCATGTCCCCCCCCCCTTTCCTCAAGGGTATACTTATTAAGTTCGTTTAGTCTTTCCTCATATGGCTTCTCTTGCAGACCCTGCACCATTTTAGTTGCCCTCCTCTGAACTGCCTCCATTCTGTCTGTGTCCTTGCGGAGATGGGGTCTCCAGAACTGGACGCAGTACTCCAGCTGGGGTCTCACCAACTGTCTGTACAGGGGATAACAACTTCCTGTTTTTTGCTGGTGATGCCTCTACCTATACATCCCAGTATCCCCCCAGCCTCCCTACCGCCTTCTCACATTGCTTGTCAACCTTAAGGTCATCTGACATGATTACCTCCAGGTCCCTTTCCATTTTTGTTGTTGTTACTACCCCCCCCACACTGTTACCCCTAATAATAAACCCTGATCAAACGGGCTTCTTACAAAATAGAATGTTTTATCATAATATGAGGAGACTGCTGAATGTGGTGTGGTGGGGGACTGTGAATCCAGGGCAGGCCTGTGTCCTTTCTATGGATGCAGAAAATCATTTGACCGAATTGAGTGGAAATAAAACATCTGATAAAAACACTGGGAAAATTTGGCCTTGGGGAGAAGTACATATAAATGGTGGAGGCATTTTATAGGACTCCAAACAGCAAGGATATTAATAAATGGCACACCCTCTGAGGCATTCCGGCTTGGGAGGCACACAAGTCAGGGCTGTCCCCTCTCTCTGCTGTTGTTAGCAGTTGCAATAGAGCCCCTGGTGATCAAAATTCATACAACCCCGCAGATCCAGGGTGTCATGGGGACACGAGGGAAACATACCATCATTCTATATGCAGATTATATCCTTCTCTTCAAACAACATGAAGTCTTGCTATATTATGACATATGCAGTATAACCCCAGGTTAGAACTGTTCCGGAGGTGAAAGAGTTAACTTCCATGCAGAGCATGGAATCTTGAGCTCGAGCTCGGTTGAACACTCTGTCTGTTGAAGCTCAAACTTAAACTGTCAGATTCTTTACTCACCACTGAACAGTCGCTCCGGAGATTCCTCCTGCTGCTCTGTTTGTTTGTCGGTTTTAAAGTGTAATTTTCGGTTTATTTTACAAATTTAACACGAGTCGCCGGTTCAAGCTCTGTCTGTGGTATTGTAAGTAATAGATAGGCACTATTATTTTCTTCTGTGTGGAACTTGTAACATCTTTTTCGGTTCGCTTTGAACCGATCAGAGAGGTTTAAAAATTACTTTCTAGCCCTTTAGAGTGCGGTTCCCGGTTCTTATCGGTTCTAAAAAAAACGGATTTTATTACGTTTTTTTCCACGACCCGTGACACGGTTGTGAACCGATAAGAGAGTCTTGCTTGGTGGATTGCCATTAACGGGCAAGTTTTGGTTAGGCTGGCACTATGTCTGAGAAACCCAAAAGAAAAACCGGACCCACTGGGTTTCAGCACTGTGGCCTCTGTGGGGAAGCCTTTGCCAAGGCTGACCCACACACCATTTGTGTATATTGTCTGGGGTTTGACCACCTCAATGCAGACTGCCAGATTTGTGAAGAATTTTCCTGCTGCCACCGTGGAAAAAGAGTTGGTAGGCTCAGGAAGGGAGGCCAAAAGTCCGCTGACCCGGATGGCCAGCCCGGTTCGGTTCCAACCGAACCTGAGGGAGTGCCCTCTGACCAGGGCGATGCTTCCTTGGGCAAACGAAGAGCTAGCTCTGAGGAGCCAGTTCCAACTAAAAGGGGCAGAAGGTCAGCCAGTTTGGTGCCAAAAGTTCTTTCTCCAACCGCTGAGGAAATAGCCAAAGCTATCCAAATTGTCCAGTCTCTTTCCCCAGTTCCGTCCGAACCGGCACCATTGGGCAAGCGCCCGGTTCGGTCGGTTCCCTCGTTCAAGATTATGATTTTGAAGATTTTATGAACCAGGGAAGGGAGGAGGTGCGAGGAGAGTGAGTGTGATTTTGACAGTCTGGATGTGCCCATTGAACGGATATCTCTCCAGACAGACCCTCAGGAGTATCCTCCCAGGCTATCTGAGTCCCTTCTCATTTTTGTTTTACAAGAAAGTTGCTGACACTCTGCAACTCCCTGTTGAGGAAGCTGTTGATGATCAAGGAGAGCCTGATTTTGTGGAAATGATGGATATTCCAGAGTCTAGGAGACTGTCTATTCCTTGCATAAATCTTTTAGGAAACAGACAGTAAAATTTGAAAACCCCTCATTCTATCCTCCTGTGGATAAAAGGATGGACAAGAGGTATGCTTTATCAGGCTCTGATACAGAGTTCCTGTCTCAGCAGTGCAGCCATGTGGGGGTAGTGCAGGCTGCAGCCTGTGACAAGGCTAATATTCCTCTAGTTCTCACCTCCTGAAAAGGATTCCAGGAGGATGGATGCCATGGCAAAAAGCAGACAGCATGGCAGCATCTTTGGGACTCAGACAGGCAAATTATATGGCTTACGCAGCTAGGTACCAGAAATCCAGGTGGGATACTGTCCTGGCCCTAGCAAAACAGGCCCCTGAACAGCTTGCCAGGAGCTGGAGCAGGTGGTGCGACGTATTGAGGCATCCAAGGTGCAATTTCATGCTGCTGTAGACTCTAATGATGTTTCATCTAGAGTTATGGCTACATCTGTGTCTCTTCGCAGAATGGCCTGGCTCAGATGTACTGCCCTGTCACAGGATACCCAGTCTAAGGCTATGGATTTTCCTGTTGTGGGAAATTCTCTGTTTGGGGAGCAGACAGAGAATTATATGAAGAAAATGGATGAGTATAGGACCACCTATAGGAGTGCACAGGCCAAAGAAAGGCAAGTCACTCCTCAAAGGCAGCATGTCAGGGGCAGGGGCAGGCCTTTTCATAGGCCGTTTTACCAAGCCCAGGCCTCCTCTTCTGCTTATGCCCAGAGGGGTTCTTTAGAGGAAGGGCAGAAGGGCTCTAGTAAGCCTGCTTCTACCCTCAACCCAAAGCCTGCAAAACAGGCTCCCTGATGGGGTAGCAGGGCCGATTCTCCACTACCGTGAGGGGCAGACTGGCTTACTTTGTCCAGGACTGGAAGTCTTTAACATCAGACAAGTGGGTCCTGGAAGTAGTAAGCCAGGGACTGGTTCTCAGCTTCAAAATATTTCCGAAGATGAGAGCCAGATCTTTTCCACCTGCAAACCCATCGGAGGCACTTGCTCTGGAAGCAGAAATTTCTGCCCTCCTGGCTCTCAGAGCTGTGGAAAGGGTTCTACCCATACACCAGGGCAAAGGGTTGTACTCCAGGTACTTCCTTACCCCAAAAAAGACAGGAGAATGGCGGCCCATTCTGGATCTCAGGTATCTAAACAAGCACCTTTTAAAACCAAAGTTCAAAATGGTGACCCTGGGATTATTTTACCTCTCTAAGGCCAGGGACTGGCTAGCCTCCCTGGACCTCAAGGATGCCCTACTTCCATGTTCTCATCAGAAACTCCCATCGAAGAGTACCTCAGATTCGAACTGCCCTCAGGCCACTACCAGTTCAGAGCAATGCCCTTCGGCCTCTCCTCGCTCCAAGGGTGTTCACAAAATGCCTGGCAGTAGCAGTGTTGCTCATTTAAGAAGGCAAAAGATTGCCATCTTTCCTTATCTGGACGACTGGCTCATTGTAGGCCAGTCTCCAGAACAGGTCAAACTTCATTTACAAGTAACCCAGCACCTGCTTACATCTCTAGGTTTCCTTCTCAAGCTTCCAAAGTCAGTTGTGGAGCCTGTCCAGCTTCTCACCTTTATAGGCGCAGAACTGAACACAAAAGAAGCCAGAGTCTTCCTTCCTCTGGAGAGAGCAAGGGCCCTGGTGTCTCTGGCCTCCTCTTTCACCCTGCAGGTCTCTCGACCAGCAAGGCATTTTCTACAGCTCCTGGGGCACATGGCTGCTTCTACAGCAGTAGTGCAGGGAGCGAGATTTCAGATGAGGGACATTCAGTTCCATTTGAGAGCCTTTTGGTCTCAAAGAACGGATCCCCTAACCAAATTGATTCCAGTGACTCGAACCCTGATCCAGGCCCTCCAGTGGTGGCAGGATCAGAACAATCTGAGACAGGGGGTTCCCTTCACTCCCCAGTCTCATTCCTTGACCCTTACTACAGATGCATCCCTCTTGGGGTGGGGAGCTCACATGGGCGACCTTTCCACCCAAGGGCTGTGGTCCCCTCAGGAATCTCTGCTCCACAGCAATTTGCTGGAGCTCAGAGCAGTTTTTCTAGCACTTCAGGTTTTCTCCACAGCTGTCCAGAAAAAGGTAGTTCAGGTCAGAACAGACTATACCACTACAATGTGGTACATCAACAAGCAAGGGGCACTCGGTCTACGGCCTTGTGCACCGAAGCAATGAAGTTGTGGTCTCTGGCATATTCTCTGAATGCCTCCCTTACGGCAGTTCAGCTCCCAGGCAAGGACAATGTCCTAGCGGATGCTCTCAGCAGGATTTCCCAGGGCGATCACGAATGGGCACTGGATCCCCTAGTACTGGAGGTAATATTTGCCAGATGGGACACTCCACAAATAGATCTCTTTGCAGCCCCAGACATTCACCAACTTCCCCTTTTTTGTTGCAGGCCCCCAGTGTTGGGCTCAGTCCCTCTGGATGCCTTCCTGCTCAGTTGGGAAGGGAAGTTTCTCTATGCTTTTCCCCCCTTCCCCCTTCTTTTCAAAGTGCTAGTGAGAATCAGATCTCAATCCTGCAAGATGATCCTGATCACTCCAGATTGGGCCAGGCAGCCCTGGTACCCACTCCTCATGTCCTTAGGAGTCCACCTCCCTATGCCTTCCCAGGAATCACAATCTGTTAACCTGTGCCCAGGAGAGTTTGGTATCCGAACCTCAAATCTCTCAATCTCAAGGCTTGGCTCTTGAAGAGTTAGAGTTTGCTGACCTACACGCTTCTCAAGGTGTATTGGATATCTTGAAGGCCTCTAGGAAGCCTTCCACCAGGGCTACCTATAATTCAAAATGGAAGAGATTTTCCATATGGTGTCTGGTAACATATTTCCCAGAATCTGCTGGTGTGCCTAATGCATCCTGGATTATTTGGTGCATTTGAATTCTTTTAGCTGGGTGCGCCAGCTACCCTAAAAGTGCACTTGGCAGCTGTGTCTGTCTTCTGTCAGCAGGTAAGCCCTCTTCTTTATCAGCTCACCCTGTGTTCTCCAAGTTTTTAAAGGGTTGCTTCACACAATCCCTGCCTCAGGGATCCTGCCCTGCTTGGGATCTTAATATTTGCATCGCTCAGCTTATGCAACCCCTTTGAGCCATTGTCTTCAGCAGAGCTGAAGTACTTGACTTGGAAACTGTGTTTCTGGTAGCCATCACCTCTGCCAGGCGCATAAGTGAGCTACAAGCCTTGTCAGTGGAGCCTGATTTTATCTCCTTTCATAGAAATAAGGTAGTCCTCAGTACTAACAGGAAGTTTTTGCCTAAGGTGGTTTCAGACTTTCACCTTAATCAATCCATGTCTCTTCCTGTGTACTTCACTGACCATTCCTCCTCTGGTGAGAGGAGATTGCACAGTTTAGATGTCAAGAGCCCTTAGTTACTATATAGAACGTACCAAGGGTCACAGGTTCGAATCCCTCCAATTGTTCCTCACTTATGGTGAGGTTGGTAAAGGGAAACCTGCCACTAAAAGATCCATTGCCAGGTGGATTGTCTCTTGTATCCAGTTCTGTTACGAAAAACTGGTAAGGTTCCTCCCTCAGGCCTGAGGCTCACTCTACCAGAGGTACAGCTCGTCTCCTGGCTGCTGCCAAGGACATTCTATCCTAGAGATATGTCAATGGCTACCTGGAAAACAGTTCACACTTTTACTAAGCATTACTCCTTGGATATCCAAGCTAGTAGTGATGCTCGATTTGCACTAGCTGTGCTTCAGAGCCTATTTCCAAGTAGGTTCTGTCCCTCCTCCATGGAGGTACTGCTGTGTAGTCTGCATATGTCATAATATAGCAAGACTTCATGTTGTTTGAAGAAAAAATTACTCACCTTAGTAATGTTGTTTCTTCTAATGGAGTCTTGCTATATTATGACCCCCCCCAGCCTGTCCCTATCAGAACCTCTGTTTTTGGGATGTGGGTGGGCAGTGCAATGTTGGCACTTCTTTGATGCTCACTTTATTTCACCCTTCTAGGGTGCTTGGGTGTTATGCTTAAGTTTCTTCTTGAATCCACCGACTTGAGTCTTTGTTTTGGGATCAAGATCAAAAGGTGTTTTTGTAGTTAGTAGCCAACGGCTAGTGTAGGTTTACGGCTTCCACACAGAATCTTAGTGAGTTTTTGCTCGTAAAGATCTGACAGTTTAAGTTTGAGCTTCAACAGACAGAGTGTTCAACCAAGCTCGCACTCAAGATTCCATGCTCTGCATGGAAGTTAACTCTTTCACCTCCGGAGCAGTTCTAACCTGGGGTTATACTGCATATGTCATAATATAGCAAGACTCCATTAGAAGAAACAACATTACTAAGGTGAGTAATTTTTTCTTCCTCATGAAACTGGACCATTCAGTACCATCCCTTATAGCGTTAATAGCAGGGCTCGAAATAACCGGCAGTCCGCCTGTCTGGGACAGCGGGTTTTCACTTGGGACAGCTGGTTTTGATCTAATGCCTGTCCCTGGGACAGGCGCTTAAGTGGCGGCTTTACTAGCGCTGAACCTAATCTCGATTTTGCAGCAGGGATGTGCTGGGCACTAGGACCCAGTGGAGATCGTGGAGGAGCAGAGCGCATAGTGTGACTGACCGCGCCCTGCCCATCAGTGCCAATGTCAGGTGACTTACCATTGCCTTGAGTCACCTGACGTCTCGTCTGTCTGCTCTGGTGGTCGGGCGGGAAGAGCTGATCATCAACGGATTCTCACAACTGCGCAGCAAGAGATCATCTTTCCACATGCGCGGTTGACATTTCAGTACTCGCTCTGCTCATTCTCACCACAGATCTTGTAGGAGATGGACGGAGAGCAGAGCGAGTGTTTAGCCACGATCAGCCAACGCTGTAATTCACTGCCATTCTACCGGGCAAAAAAAAAAAAGCCTGATACAGATACTGTCCACAAGCGACTTCACTTCACTGTACAACAAAAAAGAATTAGCTCAGGCTAGCAGAGGGGCGAAGGAGGGGGAATAGCACTGTCTGAGTCTGAGAGCTTGAACTTACAAGTTACTACCTGTACCTCTACACTTATAAAAGGGGGAAAAGCCTACAAATAGCAGGGCTGTTAGCCTGTTAATAAAAATAACGTGTTGATGAAAAAAACACAGATTTATTAGGCAGGCTGTTCTCTCCACATCTGGTTGAGGAGGGGGAAAGTTCCCTGCCCTGTCTGGGACTGAATTAAGAACGATCTCTCAATCAGAGGGAACATGTAAAAGAAAAATATTCTAAGTCTGAATTTGGGGAAAAATTAAGGGAACACCAAGAAAGAGCCCTGAGTCTCACTAAATCAGAGGGACTATATACCTTGAGGGCTGGTGTGTACTAGGCTTCTGGTGAAGAGGAGAGGGATTGAATTGAGATATATAAAATTAAAGAAAGAAAAGAACTATAAGAAGGATTAGGCAGGGACACATTTTCAGATTTCTGGGGTTTTGTTTTGTGGATAAAAGAAATACTAAATCAAAAGTATAAGGAGTGCCTGCAGTGCTTGACTTGAGAGAGAGGCTGTAGTGTCCACTGTCTTCCAAGGTGGTTACTGTACTTTAAATTGCACTACTAAGTTAAGTATTCAGTTTCTTAGCTAAGTAAACCAAAAGGGAAAAATGTCTTTGTTGAAGTTTGGCTTTAAAAAATAGGAAAGCCTTCAGTTTCAAGCCAAGAGGAGGAGAAAGCTCTGGTTCCTCTATGTGTTTGCTTCTCCATTACTGATAGACTCAGTAGCACCAACTATTCACCCCACCATTGTGGCCACAGATGTGACAACTTGCAGTGCCACTGCCAGTGCTGATATGCCAGCAACTCTGACTACTGTTGAAAGTGGGACAAAAGAAAAGGGGTTCCAGGAAACCTGGAAGAAAAATAGGAGTGGCTACTATACGAGCCTGATGTAGGCATGACCTGCTCATATTGCAAAAAATACTTAGGGAGAAACACTTTCATGAGTGGCTGTAAGAGCATGAGACTTGAAAATGACGTGCTCATGAACTTCCAAACCTCATAAATTAGCCAATGAAAAAATATTGTGTCTAACACTGAACCTTCCAACTTAGCAATAGAATGAGGAATAATACAAATGGAAAAAAATGAGGCAACACAAGTAGAACATTTGTTTAGAACAACTCTTTATTTGATTAATTCAGAACGCCCATTCACAGACTTCCCTGGCATCTTAGAATTACAACATGTAAATGGTACAAATGTCGGAGTCAGTTATAGAAGTGACAAACAGGCAGCAACGTTCACACATTTTATTTCAGAATCAATAAGGATAAAATATGCAAAACTGGTTAATAAGTAACACTTTTATCTCTGTCTTATGTGACTCGAGCACTGATGCCTCAGTAATAGAAGAGGAGGCAGTCTATATTAGGACAGTGGAAAATTTCTGTCCAGTTAACAAATTTGTTTCCCTTCAGCCAGTCTCTATTCCAAATGGTGAAAGCATTTATAACTCAATAGGTGATGCCTTAGAATTCACCTTGGGCTGTAAAGACTGGAAAGAAAAAATTGTTGCTTTTGGATCTGATGGGGCACCCGTCATGTTGGGTAAAGTGACTGGGGTGTTTGGCAGGATTTTGAAAGACGTGCCTCATTTGTTAGGGATTCAGTGCAGTGCCCACAAGTTGGAGCTTGCTGTAAAGCAATCAGCAGCATCTATTCCATACATGAAAACCACAGATGAAGTCTTAATGGGTATCTATAAAATATACCATAAGTCTCCCAAAAACTGGGCCGGTCTCAGAGTTAGCCAGCAATATGAGCTATACCATTCACAAACCAGTTAACGTGTCAGGGACCCGGTGGGTTGCGCACAGAGAAAGGGCTCTGTCTGTTATTCTGTCCAGCTACAAGGCCCTAGTTGTACATTTACAGCACATTGCTTCCACACCAGGGCAAACAAAAGATCAGGCCAGTGGGTTGTTTAAAACAATAAGTACTGTGAGATTTGTCCTCTTTTCTCAGTTTCTTGCTGAATACATTTCTGTCATGATGGCCTTCAGTCTAACTCTACGAGAGACAGCTCAACAGTAGAAACAATAGTCAGTAAGGTTGAAAGCACAGTGCTCTGGCTAGAGAACTACCCTCATAGGATAAACTTGACAAAGTCTGTGAGGAATTGCTCTTGCTCCTGACTCTGACACAGCTGACAGTGACACTAGCACAAGTCGACTGACAGGCTCAGCCAGTACTCAGGTTCAGTACCGTGGATCTGATATCTTCCTTAACAAAGGGATATTCTATAGATAGAACCAAACAGGCAGTGTTGCGTGATGTTACAAGCCTTCTTTCATCAACAATTGAAAGTATTAACTCACGATTTTCCAATTTTAAAACAAAGTCCTCGGTCATTCAGTATATTTAACCCATTACAGTTACCAGATAGTGACCACCAGCTAGCCCTTTATGGCAATGAGGAAGTCAGAACCCTCACAGAGCACTACAGTGACCTACTGAAGAAACACAATCATAATGTAAACTTGATTGCGCAATGGTTAGAGCTTAAACCACTTATGAAAAAATCACTGAATGAGCTGTCTCCGAAATTTCACTATTTGGATTTCTGGCAAAAAATTCTCCATAATGATGCACATGAACAGCGATTCCCTGATGTTCTGGTCTTAGTCACAATAGCTCTACTGATCCCAACTCACACTGCAGTAGTTGAGAGAGGATTCAGCTTGATGGGCAGAGTGAAGTCTGACTGGCGGTCCTGTCTGTCTCCTATGACTACATCTGAACTGATGCGTGTCAAGCTGTCAGATGCTAGCGTTGCTACATTTGACCTGCAGGATGCCATAACACTATGGTTCAAATCTGGAAAACAAAAGAGAAGACCTCATGTGAGACCATATGGCTGTAGTCTGTAGACTAGATTCAAGTTCTGATTCAGAAATAGACTAGCCTCAATCAGTGTTTTACCTTGAAAAATAACCCCCCAAAAATCAACAGTTTTCTCTATTTCCACTTTACAGTCCATTTTATGTTTTAAGTTTAAAATTCACCTCACAAAAATGTGGACAGGTAAAACTTTGTCCGGACAGGCAACATTTACATTCCACCTGTCCCTCGGACAGGCATCTCAAAAAAATTATTTCTAGCCCTGGTTAATAGACTCTTTCGCAGAATTCTCCAGGTATATCTTGCCATATCTTAATTTTAATTACATCTAGCCATCATCCCGTACCTCACCCCAACTTTTTCTACCCTATCCCACCTCCTTACACTACCCCCCTACCCCCTAAATACTCCTGTTTATATTGTATTCCATCTTCCTCGACTATTAAGATGGTACTTTGCTTTAAGCTCACTAGACTGCTACCTACTGTAAATATTGCATAAGGATATTTACTGTTGCTCTCCCATATTTCTATGTTATATATTTCTACAGAACCAGTTGTATCTATTTGCTTCTACTGCCTGCATTGTATTACTATTTTCTAAGCACTTATAGTTTATATGATTGTACTGTCATTGTTCAAAATGTTTTGTTTCTGTAAACTCCTGGGTCGTGCCTGAAAATAATCATTGCTATGGCTAGTGCACCTTACCAGGTCAACAAAAACTAACTAACTAAATAAATAAATATAAGCTGAATCTAAATAAATCAGAAATCCTTTATTTGGGAAAAAGTGACGAGGGTGGGGAAGGAAGTGCCTGGGGTCTTAGGAGGGTCCACAAGGCCATTACATACTTAGGAGTGAAGGTAGGTAGAGACCTCAGGGGTATGTATGATTTAAACTACAGTACATGCCCCTAGTGAATATGATAATAGGGGACTTGGAATGCTGGAGAACTCTTCCATTGTCCTGGATAGGCAGGGTAAATGTACTCAAGATGAATGTTCTTCCCAGGATTCTATATGTATTACAAATGATGCCGATGGGGATGAGAAACAGGGAAATTAAAAAAATTGGAAAGGGGATTTGGGCAATTTATTTGGCAGGGTAAAAAGCCAAGAATCAGCTTGAGGAAGCTGAAGGTGGCGAATGAGGCAGGAGGACTGAATTTCCCTGACTTAAAAGGATATTACTTAGCCACAAAGTACCGATTTATCCACAATAGGGTTAATAGAGGGGAGGCTGCAAATTGGCTGGACCTAGAAGAGACTGTATGCAATGGATATATAGCGGCCTACTTAGGAGAAAATGGCTTAAAGGCATATAAAGGCCAACGGGAACCCCAACCCATTGCTGATAAGTACCTTGGAGGCCTGGGAAAATATTAAGGAAAGGAGGGGATATAAAGGGGAGAACACTAGCCTGATACAGATAGCTCACAATCTGGGGTTTCTACCGTGACTTGAGGATGAGGGTTTCCATGTATGGCAAGAGGGAGGAGTAAGGTGCATAGGGGACCTTCTCACCAGAAATGGAATGTGCATATTTCAGGAGATCCAGAGGGCATGGGCCTCCCAGTGTCGCACTTCTTTAGATTTTTACAAGTCCGAAATTACTGGAAGAGTCTCAATAGGGAGGGATGCGAGCACCCCACATTAATGGAGGTGGAAAGGGAGCTCTTGGGGGCGAATACTCAGGAGAAAGGGCTAATAGGCAGAGCAGCAAAGCTTGACAGAATCCATTTCCAAGGAGAAACACAGAAAGTCAAAATGTGGTGGGAAAAGTACCTGAATATAACAATTGAAGATTCAAACTGGGAGCTACTGCTGACATCCCATATGGGATTATTAATCTGCAACAGATTTAAAGAAATGCAATATAAATTCTTACATGGGCTGTATTATCCCCCCAGTGTTGTACATAAGTTTTACCCAGAGATATCACCCATATGTGGGGAAATGTGATGGGACAAGGGAGACTTTGCTTCATTACTGTTGGGAATGGCCAGGGATACAGAAGTTGTGGAGAGGGGTTGTTTCTGAAATCAGCAAAATGGGGGAGCTCCTGTTGGAATTCTCCCCATTGTCACTGCTGCTCGGGGTGGTGGTACAAGAGAATGGGGACTAGGATTTTTACCCCAGGATTATCAGGGTCCTATTGATGGTTGCCCGACAGGGCATACAAAATCTCTGGACAACCAGAACTGTCCCTGTGGTGGAGCAGTGGAAGGCCCTTACCCTAAGAGCACTGGCCGTAGATTGCCTAACATATGTGCTTAAGGGAACAGAGAATAGGTTCGTAAATATGTGGGGGACATTTCTTGATATCCTCTCGCCTGGAGAGGCAGCAATCCTGAGAGAGGGATGGTTGGCATAAAAGTAAGATGACTAAGGGGTAAAACTACCTGGTAGCCAGGGGTCAGGGAAAATTAGTTGATGAAAACATCGTGCTAGGGGATACCTCATCTAGACACACACACACATATATATAGTCATAATTAATGGATTAAAAGGATGAATGCAAACCGAGACACAGCACACATCATTGACTAACACATATTGCTGAATAGTTAATCTGTTTTATTCTTAATGTATAATGTTTACCATCAATTCGTTTTCTTTTTTTTTTTATATACAGTGGATGGATGTACTTCTTGACTAAGATAAATAGACATATTCTCAGTGTTATAATATACCAGGGGAGGTTGAGGTGGGATGAGAGAACAGTATGTATACAATGAATTGTAATATGTCTAGTTAAAGTCTTGTAACTGAATGTCAAGATGTCACCTACTTTATGAATGTATTAACTTTAAAATATTAATAAAAATATAATACAAAACAAAAAAAGAATACCAGTTTTATTCTTTGTATTCTACCCCTAGAGGGGGATCAAGACAATGGAGGGAAGTCGGGGGGGTGGGGTGGAAGAAAGCAAGCCTAGTGGAGGGTATGGAGAAAGGGTTAAAAAAGCTAGGTTTATAGGGAGAGAACGAAGAATGGTGGTAAGCTTAGCCATGGGGAATCGAAGGCCGGGCGAGTGGGGAACATGGCGGACAGTGGAGTAGAGTGACAATCATTGGGGACTCGATGTTAACTCGTTTGTTCCCATAGATGCCGTATGTCATCGGAACCATCCATTTCTGGAATGGACCCAAAATGGCCACCGGGAGCAAATGAGCTAAGGGCATCAGCTGAGGAAAGAAGGGGGATGTGGATGCAATTATGAAAGTGGTGTGTGTGCCAGGAATGACAGCAGCGAGGGTGGGTCCAAAAATAATAAAGATGGTAAAAGGGAGAAAGGGTGGAAACAAACATAATAATTCACCTGGGTATCATCGACCTAGCGGGGGAGAAGTTGGAGATGGTAAAAGGTATGTTTAGGGAGTTGGAGGTGATCTGCAGGGAGGTGGCAAGTTCGCCGGCATTCTCGGAGGTAATCCCAGTGTCAAGTGCTAGCAAACTTAGGAAAGCTAGGATAAAAGGCTGCTTTCAACGCAGACGTCTGGGGTTCAGGCGGATAAGAATAGAGCGGCCAAGGGACAGCTCTTCTTCTCTTGGGGGGGGTGTCTGACTTGGTGGCGATCTCTGGTGGAGGCTGGGGGAATCACTGGAAAAAGCCGGCATCTGCTTGCATGGGAGGTGGAACAGACACTGGCATCATTGCACACCCCTCCTCCCAGGGGATCACAAAAATCTCCGGTCTCCTAGCCATGACTCCCCACTCTGCTGCCGCTCCCACTGGTGCCTGCCCGGGGGGGAGGGGGGGCGGTTAAT
Source organism: Neoceratodus forsteri (assembly GCA_016271365.2). Classification (NCBI taxonomy): domain Eukaryota; kingdom Metazoa; phylum Chordata; order Ceratodontiformes; family Ceratodontidae; genus Neoceratodus; species Neoceratodus forsteri. The sequence goes on from CM057451.1 coordinate 747,210,516, forward strand.
CAGGGCTGCCTACATTGACTGTTGGGAGGTGGTGCCCATCCTGGTGACCCGGCCCAGAGGTAAGGCTGGGCATGGTGGGTCGGTGTTCGGGGCGGGGACTGATCTCCATAAGGGGCATTGGAGGGACTGGAGGAAAAAGAATGGGGGGGGAAGGAAAGCTAGGATAGAAGAGTTCAATGTGTGGATGAAGGATCAGTGCAAGGAGGAGGGATTTGACTTAATAGAAGAATATGGGGAGACATGGTCAGATAAGTCAGGGAGGGCTCGAGGGTACTAAGGGACAAATTGGGAGGGCAGCTCACTCAGAAGTAAAATTTGAACAGCTGAAGGGATGGCAGTCGTCGGGCACGAGGGTCAAAAGACCAGGGGAGGTGGAGATGAATGGACCCCCCCCATGACAGTAGAGCGGGGCTGCAGGGAGTAGGTCAGTTTGGAAAGGGGGGAGGGGGGAAGCATACAGAGATGAAGAAAAAGCAGGAGGAGAGGGGAAAGGTGAGGGCTGAGATACAAAATAGAAGATGGTGTCCCTGAATGCATGTAGTCTAGGAAACTTGATGGATAACCTGCAAGTGCTGCTTGCAGAAGAGAAGGTAGATATTGCGGCAATAATGGAGACTTGGGCCACACCTAACCATGACTGTGACCTCTCAGTTCTGTAATATAGGCTTTACAGGAGAGACAGAGCAGTAGGCAAAGGTGGGTTGGGGGGGCAGTATCCGTTAGGGAAAGCATAACAAGTACAAGAGAGGAATCCGAAGGAAGGAAGGCAGAAGCAATCTGGGCCCAACTGCAGACCAGTAGAATGAGGAAGGTGAGGTGGGGGGTGGTTTACAGATCACCCAGTCAGGATGAAGAAATGGACAAAGACCGGAGTTCGCAAATTGTGAAAGCCACAGGGAAGGGGGAGGTGGTAATAATGGGGGACTTTAACCTGCCTAAGATGGACTGCAATGTACCAACAATGACCTGTGCCAGGAGCCAGAAAATACTAGAAACTATTCAGCTTGTGTTCCTGAGTTAGGGTGTCACTAAACCCACCCGCGAGGATGCAATCCTGGACCTGGTGCTCATGAATTGAGAGCATATACAGGATCTAACAGTCAGAGAACCACTTGGTGGAAGTGATCATTGTTCAGTGTGGTTCAGACTGGACATGGACAGAGAAAGAGTCACTCATAAGACCAAATCCTGGACTTCAGAAGGGCGGACTTTGGGGGAAATGGGTGAGGTGCTAAAAGGGCATCTAGTGAAAATTACTGCAACTATGGGGGGTGGACCAAAAATGGAATATTATCAAGGAAGGAGTAGGGGCGGGCAATGGAGGAGTGTGCTAGGTACAAAAGGAAGAACTCCAAAATCAAAGCACTAAGCTGGTTCAGCTGTGAGGTAGCCCAGGCATTGAGGAACAAGAGGCTGGCCTACAGGAAATTTAAAGAAGACAAAGAAGGAGGTGAACAGAAAAATATACCTAAGACAGGCAGAGGAGGCAGGAATGGCAGTTCAGAGAGCAAAGGCTCAGAAGGAATTGCAGTTAGCGGAAGGTATTAAAGGGGGGGAGGCTTTCTTCTGCTACATAAGCGAGAAAAGAGACAAGAAAGAAGGGGGATAGTCAAATTAAGACAAGGGGATGGATGGGCAGAGGAGAATAGGGAGAAAATGGAATTAATGAATGCATACTTGTGCTCTGCCTTCACGAAAGGACAAGGATGGACAGATGGGGCAATACAAAAGGAAAGAATGAAAAAAGACTGTTAGCTTTGAGGACAGACAAATCACTGGACCCAGATGGAGTATACCAGAGGATGCTAAAGGAACTGACAGAGGAGCTTGCAGAGCCACTGGCGGACCTGTTCAGTTGTTTGTTGGAGTGGGGCATGGTGCCGCAGGACTGGAGAACAGCACATGTGGTGCCCCTCCTCGAGAGTGGTCCCAGGGATGACCCAGAGAACTACAGACTGGTCAGTCTCACTTTTATAGTATGCAGGCTTCTGGAAAACAAACTGAAAGACAGATTGATAGAGCATTTAGAGGAATATGGCCTCCAGAATGCAAGGCAGCATGGTCTTATGGGAAGGAGGTCTTGTCAATGAATCTTATTGACTTCAACTGGATAACTAAAATGGTGGACAGAGGCCAGACAGTGGACATCCTATACCTGGATTTCAGCAAGGCATTTGACACACTACCACACAAGAGGCTGATCAGGATATTGGCAGATCTCTGAGTAGGAGAGAGGTTGGTTAAATGGGTGGAAAACTGGCTAGGGAACAGGTCCCAAAAGGTGATCATTGGAGGAGAGCTGTCAAGTACCAGGGAGGTCACAAGTGGCATCCCACAGGGCTTGGAGTTAGAGCCAGTGCTGTTAAGCATTTTCATTAACGACACTGGGGACAGCATCAAGGGCAACATGAGTCTGTTAGCAGATGACCCCAGGCTCTGTGGGAGGGTGGACTCGGCAGAGGGGATACAGGACCTATAGGAGGAATTAAGAAAACTTGAAATGTGGTCAGGATTCTAGCAAATAGGCTTCAATGCCAAGAAGTGCAATGTTGTGCATGTGGGAGCCAAAAACCCTAGGACAGAGTACTACCAGGGAGGAGTCTGGGTAAATCCCACTGTAGAAGAGAAAGATCTGGGAGTGATGATAAATGGTGACTTAAAGCACACTGTGCAGTGTAAGAAGCAATAACACGAGCAGACAGGATGTTGGGCTGCGTAGCCAGAGGGATCAGTAGTAGGTGATGGGAGGTGGTTCTACCCTTGTACAGGTCACTGGTGATGCCACATCTGGAGTATGTAGTGCATTTCTGGAGACTTCACCTTAAGAAAATATCAGTCTAGTGGAGACGGTCCAGAGGAGGGCAACAAAAATGACTTTAGGGCAGCAGGGTAGGTAGTATGAGGAAAGACAGAAGGCCCTGAACATGTATTCCTTGGAGGATAGCAGGGAGAGGGGAGACATGATAGAGACTTTCAAGTGTAGCAAAGGATTCAGTAGGGTAAACAAGGAAGGTCTATTCAGGGAAAACTGCATTAAAACTATGAGGGGGCACAGCCTTAAGCTGGGGAGGGGGCTTGTTTAGGAGGGAGGTTAGGAGACGCTCCTTCACAGAAAGTGTGGTGACCAAGTGTAACGCAGTGCCACTGCCAGAAGAGGTGATTTCAGTGGGGACGGTGGGTAGCTTCAGGACGGGCTGGGACTAGATATAGGGGGAGGATTAAGATCAGGTGAGGGGTTCTTTCACTCCTGCATGTCTCATGAGTTTGGACGCAGAAATGGCGTTTGATAAAGTATCTTGGAATTTTTTATTCCTTGTCCTGGAGACTATGGCCTTCCCGCGTCCCTTCATAGACAGTTTGCAGACTTTATACACTCTCCACAAGCATACGCAAGGGTGAATGGGGGCATCTCAGACAGATTCAGTCTAGGCAGGGGCACTCGTCAGGGGTGTCCCCTCTCACTTCTTCTCTTTGCTCTATACATAGAGCCGCTGGCCGAGGCCATCCATAAGACTGATGAGATACGGGGGACTGGGGTGGGGGGACTTAATCATAAAATCTCTTTTTATATGCAGATGATGTTCTTCTCTGCATGTCCCACCCAGAACAGTCCATCCCTAAGGTCTGGTCGATTCTTGATGAATTTGGCAGACACACTGGCTATTCCCGTAACAAAACTAGGACCGAAGTCTTAAGCTTTTACTGTAAGCCTTCCCCAATTATCACTGGACTGCTTCCCTTGGACTGGACGGCCAATAAGATAAAATACCTAAGAAGCTACTTCACTAAAAATATCTCCCATCTTTTTAAGGCAAATTACAATCCTCTGATAAATCAGATGAAGAAGGACTTTGAAAAATGGTCACTAATAAATCTCCCCATGTATTCCAGAATTCAGATGGTTACCATGAACATATTACCCTGATTCCTGTATTTGTTCCAGTGCTTACCCACCTTCATCCCCAGGGCTCAGTTCCAGAATGGGCGTAGGCTAATTTCCAGGTTTATCTGGAACAGTAAGAAACCTAGAATAAACTTACAAATCCTTCAAGGCCATAAGAGTAAGAGTGGGAGATATCTTCCAGATCTTGAAGATAACTGTTTAGCTGCACAACTGAAAATAGCTATGCTGTGGTCTCTCTCCTCCTATGTAGCTAACTGGAAGGCAGTGAAACGGGAAGGGGGAGGAGGAGGAGGAGTTGGGTCTCCCTCTGGGAGCTAGAGTATTAAATCCTCTCAGTAGTTTTAGCACCCCACCTCCTTTCTTTACTACAGTCAAGGACACTCTTGCAGCAGTCCATAGAGCATGGCAAAAACATAAACTAAATACCTCATTATGTCCACTTCGCCGTTTAGCCTGGGACCCTCAATTTCTCCTGTCTAGGCTCGACCACACATTCAGTAGCTGAGATGGATGAGGCCTAATTTATTTGAGACAGTTCACCCAAGGGGGCTCCATGGTGGATTTAGGAACTCTTAGAGACTCCTACGCACTTTAATTCCGAACATTTCAGATTTTTACAGGCCTGGTCCCATATCGTCAAATATCAACAACTAGATCAAGACCCACTTAGAGCAGCACCCTTCCTTGAGAACCTTTAGAAAATTATGGGTGGTCAGATGCAGAGGGGTCTGATCTCTGTGGTCTACAAGTCACTTAATGATTTAAAAGGTGATGCCCTGAGGAATGTTAAATCAAGGTGGCTAAGGGAGGGGGAGCTGACCTTATCAGAGGCTAACTGGGGGAAGAGTCCAAAACCACTCTGTCCCCTCATTGGCAAGAATTTGAGTGGAGGGCGAAGGTTCACTTCTTTCTCACTCTATCCCTCCTTAACAAAAGAGACCCCTCCAGTCTGTCGCTGTATTGTAGACTGTGTGAGAACAGACAGCACATCATTCACACATATTCTGGAGGTGCCCACCTTCAGCCTTTTGGACAAAAATAAACTCCATCCTAATGAACCTTTTCTCTCTATAGAGTCCCTTCTTGAAATGCCAAACACCATTTTTGGATTTCCGCCCAGTGGACTGAGGGGTGCAGACCCACTATAACCTGTGGGCCATCTTAATTGCAGCCTAACATAAAACAGTAACCCATACTTGGCTGAAGACTGATCCACCCACAATCAATCTGTCAAATCTTTATTTATCCAGGCGAACATCGTTGAGCAGAGCCTGAGGGATGACATCATTTTAGAACTGTTGCAGCTGCATAAGCCACACTGGAATGTTACAGTTGGAGGTTAGAGTAGAACGTTGGGGAATTTGAAGCCAGTCTATCTGCAGTCTGAGAGAGAGACTGTAGTGCAGCAGAGTGTGTGCAGGGTCTCGGAGCTTTAAGCTGTACTTCAGAGCTACTTTTGTTTGAGATGTGTGTTTCCACCTGAAGAGGAACACAGGAACTGGTAATTGAAGTGGTGGAGACAGCTCTCAATGGTTCAGAGCCCCATCCCCGAGGGGATGGGGGGAAGGTGCCTGCCTGTTTTCCAGGGGCAAACCCCCTGGGTCCAGCTAAGGGAAAGAAGCTGCCTGTCCGAGTTGTGCTGAGGCACCAGAAGCTCTGTAAGAGATTCCTTGAGGAGGAAACTCCTGTGGGGCACCTGCAACCAAAGGGTGAGTTCGCTCTGAAAAAGGGCTGTGTGTTTTCACCTGAAACAGAAGGAAACTGAAGGGACTGTTACTGTAGGGTCAGGAAAAGACAGCCAAGTACAGTTGGAAGATGTGGGGATTGGACTGCTTAACTCAGTGGGGGGTCTAGAGTAATGGACAAAGCCACTTAATAGTATGTTCAAGGCCAGCACAAAAATGGAAAGAGATGTGGGGATTGGACTGCTTAACCTGTGGGGGGTCTAGAGTAATGGACAATGCCACTTATTTTTAAGTATGTTCAAGTCCAGCACAAATGGGAAGCAAGACAAGTAGATTGAATGTGAAATACATGTAGCAAGAATCTACACAGCAGAGTGTTAAAGGATGAGGTGTTTACAGTCCAGAGAAATGGCCGGGTATGAATTGTGGGATCGAGAGGTGGGAGACCTCCCATCAGTAGTAACCAAATTCACCTCTACGGATTTGCTCTGAGACACCTTTTGCTTTCCCTCAGGTACTTGGCCAGTGCCTGAGGAAAGTACCCAGACGTGGGATTAAAGAGTAGGATTCCCTGATGGAGCCGAGGTGCTCTTAGGTGGTTTAGAGAGCCACCAGAAAATGTTTCCATGAAGTATGGAAGGTGTCCAAGTGGCTGGCAAGGGAGCTGAGCCAGGGAAAACCCAGAGCAGTGTACAAGTTCGGGCTGTGTAACCCAGAACAGCGTTCAAGTCCGGGCTATGTGCCCAGTGTGTTGTAGAGCCTGAGGGCTAAAGTGATGAGGATGTGTTCTGGTCTCCTTTAATCTGCATTACCAGGAGTGTAGCCCTTTGGGGGTCCATCTATGTTTTGTTTATTCTGTTTGGATATGAATTAAAGCCACACTTGAGAATCTCACTTCTGGTATTGGACATTATAGTTATTGCTTCCTGTGTTTGGAGTTACTTGGGTGCCCCTGTGCAGAGTAGCCAAACCTAGCCTTTGTGCCGAGTGGCCTATTCCTCCCCGAACCCAGCCCACCTGGTAGAGCTGTCAGATACAAACGGCATACCAGGCAGGGGTTACATATGAAGTATAGTGGGGTTGTCAGAGGTGGAGGAAATAGGCAGTGAGTGGTCTGGGCAGATGAAAGAGGTGGTGCTTAGGAGAGAGAAGAGGGGGAGGGATGCTGCTAAGCAGGGAGGGGTGACAAAATAGGCAGTTAACAGTCAGGGCAGGTGATGGTTGGCAGGGCTTGCAGAGAGAGAGAGGAGGGATGCAAGTAGGCAGGGAGGGAGGGTGGAAATAGGTGATGAACGAGTAGAGAATGTGAAAGGGAGGAACGGTGGGGCACTATATGCTGACTTGGGTAAAAAGGTGAGAAGTAAAGCAGGAATGCAGGACATGGAATTAGCAGAGATAGTTGGTGGAAGGGACAGGCTTGGAGAGGAAGAGGATTTTCTCTACTACTGTCAAAGACAGTTGCATTTTTCCTTGATAAGCCTAGAGTAGACTGATTTAAAGGACGTAATGGATATAGGTATACTCAGTTTCAGTATTTTCTGCAACTTGTTCCATAGGGAGGGCAGCACAAAACTAATGGCTGTCCTTCCAGAGCGAGAATTGACTTTGGGCACTTCGAGCATGATGGAAGAGTAGCTTATTAGGGCATATTTACTTAAGGTAACTTGTGTGAAGCAGTCCGAGACATATTGTGATAATTTCTTGGAAATAGCTCTGAAGATCCATAGTGCAGCGTCTCTGTCTCTTCTGAACTGAAGTGAGGTCCATCCAACTGCTGCATAAAGGGAGCAATGGTGGGTGTTGAATGGGAGTCCTGTGATGTATCTCAAGGCCCTGTGGTAGAGTGTATCCAATTTTCCCAGGTATGAGATGGGGGCAACGACTGTATAAGAAATCAGCATAGTCGATTATAGAAGGAAATGTGGCCTGGACCAGCTTTAGCTTAGCATCACTTGTGAGAAAGTGTTTTATTTTAAAATAAAGCGCAAGTCTTTGGCAAAGTTTTTTTAGTAGTTCTTCCGTATGTTCTATAAAGGAAAGTCTACTGTCGAGCCAGGCACTCAGATATTTGAATTTTGTGACAAATTCAAGGTTTTCACCAAGGATAGTGGATATGTGTGGGAGCGCACTTGTGACTGAATGTCCTGCATGCGTGTGGGGAGAGAAAAACATTGCCTTTGTTTTCTTTGCATTGAGCAGAAGTTTTTTTTGCTTAGGAGTTGGTGTTGTAGTAGATTGAACTCTGCATGTAATTCTTTGCATGCTGCCCTTGGAGAAGGGCGGCTGACGTAGAGCACCGTATCATCGGCAAATAGATGTACAGTGGCCTTGGTGATGTTATTATTAATACTGTTGATGTAGATGGCGAATAGGATAGGACCGAGGATAGATCCTTGGGGTACTCCTCTTGCAGTGGTTTAAGTGGGGACAGCTCCCCTTCAGCCTTGACCTGCTGGAACCGTCCAGTAAGGTAGTTGTTGAACCATCGTAAGGAGAGTGAATCCAACCCTATGGATTTCAGGGATGAAAGGATCAGTTCGTGGTCAACTGTGTCGAATGCCTTACTCAGATCTAAAAACAGCGCAGATGCAATTTTTTTTTATCCAATTCTAATTGCCAGTCGGTTACTTTTACTAGGGCTGTAATGGTGCTATGCTTGGCTCTGAATCCAGATTGTGCTGGGTTTAGGAGGTTAGCCGATTCAAGGTAGGCTCTCAGTTGTGTGCTTACAATCTTTTCCAGTAGTTTGGATAGTACAGGGAGGATGGAGATTGGTCTGTAGTTGTTAAGGTCAGAAGGGTCCCCTGATTTAAATAGTGGAATGACCTGTGCAGTTTTCCAAATCTAAGGGATAGTCCCTAGTAGTAATGAGAGGTTAAATAAATGTGTTATTGGTACTGCTAGTCCATGCACAGCAATCTTTAGGAAGTAGGGGTTGAGGGAGTCTGCACCCACACTTTTCTTGATGTCCAGTTGGCATAGTAAGTCTTCCACTTGCTTCAAAGTAGCTGGTTTTAAGGAGAAGGTAGAGTCAGTTACCTGAGCTTCAGTAATTTGTATGCCTAACTGGGATCGCATTGAGTTTGCAGGAGAGTTGTCAAATGCTAATCCTGCGGTTGGGAAGCGATTGTCAAAGGACTCTAGGACTTCCAGCCTGTCATTGATGATGGTCGTCCCGGAGATTATCTTGGTTGGGAGAGAGTTACTTTTTAAGCATGTCCAGATATGTAATTTATGGTGTTTCAGAATTTAGCGGGGTTATGGAAAGAGGAGTCCAGTTCAGCACGATAGTAAGCAGCCTTTGCATCTCTGACCTTCCTGGTACATATGTTCCTGGCCTTTTTGAACTGTCCCCAGTCTGACAGTGTCTTTGTTTTATGTGCCTTTTTCCATAGATTGTCTGTCTCTAGGAGAGTGGATTTAAGGTCTGGTGTAAACCAACGACAAGTTTTGTTTCTTGTACTTTAGATAATGGTGCATATTTGTTAAGAACTCCTATGATTATGTCATTAAGGACATCATTGGCTGTATCCACCGTATTTGCTAAGTAAAATTCTTGCCAACATGTGGAATACTTCATATCTTCCAGATATGCATGGATGTCAAAATTCTGCTTCGATCTTCTCGCTGAGAATTTTGTGGGGGATGCGGGTTTAAAGGTTGTTCTTATACTAGCAATAAAACAGTGGTCACTGATATCATTGGAAAAGACTCCAGTGTAGGAGAATAGATGAGGTTTGCTCACCAGAATAACATCCAGAAGTGTGCTATTACTTGGGGTCTTATTAATTCTGGCAGGCTCATTGATGAGCTGTGTAAAGCCATGTGTGTCACAGAATGATAATAAAGGGGTAACTGCCTTGGAAAGCCAATTTAGATTAATGTCCCCAGTATAATAGTTTCTAGGGATTCTAGGGACAAACGGGATACCCTCCTGCAGATGAGCTGGAACGAGCCACCACTGTAGGCCATCCCACATATCCTGGGTCACCATCACTAGCTGGTCCAGAGGACTGGAGCGCTGTGACCATTGGCGGGCCAGCCCCCATTGCAGGGGACGCATATGCCAGCGGGCCCAATGGACCACGCTGGTGCAGGCCGCCATGAGGCCTAGAAGGCGTAGGAAGTCCTGGGCAGGGCGCAATTGCCCAACCAGAAATGATTGGGCAAAGAAGGAAAGGACCTTGGCCCTGTCCGCCGGGAGCCGGACTCTGGCTTGAAGAGAGTCGAGCTCTGCCCCAATGAACTGAATCACCTGTGATGGGATGAGTTCCGACTTGGCCTCGTTGATGAGGCCAATCTGAGAGCAGACATGGAGGACCAGATCCCTGGACTGTTCCACCTCCAGGGTGGAGGGGGCTGCAGTCAGCTAGTCATCCAGGTAAGGGTACACCCGAACCCCCTTGGCGCCGCAGGAATGCTGTCACCACTGCCATGCATTTGGTGAAGACCCTGGGAGCTGGAGAGAGGCCGAAGGGCATGGCCCGGAACTCGTAAAGAGATCCCTCTGCTCGGAAGCGGAGGAATCTCTGATGAGACGGATGGTTTGGGACATGAAAGAACACATCCTGAAGGTTCAGAGAACAAAATGACACGCCTAGTTCCAAGGATGGAATGATCTGAGCCAGAGTGACCATCCTGAAAGTGCGCGACCTTAGGAACTTGTTCAGGTCGTGCAGGTCAAGAATGGGGCACCAGCCTCCCCATCTGTTTTGGGACCAGAAAGTACCTGGACACAAACCATGGGTCCGGAGGAGGGTCCATCACCTCGCTGATCACCTCCTTCTGGAGGAGCAAGGCAATGTCGGCTTGACAAGCCGACAGAGAGGCTGCGGAACCTGTTGCCCCCCGTGGGTCGACAGCTCAATAGGGAGGGAACTGCTCAAATTCCAGAGGCAGACCCCTGCCTACCACTTCTAACACCCAGTGGTCCGTGGTGATAGCGGACCAGGCAGAAAGGAAGTGGCGGAGCCATCCCCCAACGGGGGGAACCCGGGGAGGAATGAGGAGGTTGGGGGTGACACCCTTCAACTTATCACTGGGCAGGCTTGGAGGAAGGGCCCGCTGAGGGACCTCCTGGACCCTTGCCTCCAGGCTTCCTACTGGAGGAAGTGGCAGACTTGGCCTTAGGGCGCCAAGTGTGTGCCTGCTGGCCCTGGTGCTGCTGGGCCAGACGTGCCGCAGTGGCGGAAGGGCGAAAGGGCTTACGCTGCTGCTGGCGGCCTTTGTCCTTCTGGGCAGACATGACAGAGTCCAAGGTGGCATTGGACTTCTCAATCTTCTGGAGATGGCCTTCCACCCCTGGTCCGAACAAGTTGGTGCCCAGGAAGGGAACGTCTGCCAGCTTGTGCTGGGTGTCTGCTGTGAAGGTGGAGATCCGCAGCCAAGCTCTGCGGTGCATGGCCACTGCGGCCGCTACTGATCGGGCACAAGAATCACCAATGTCCAATGAAGTTTGGAGCTGCTGTTTTGCCACTGCCCTTCCCTGATCCCGCACCTGCTTGACCGTCATCTGAAGGTCAGCCGGGAGATGAGGAATCACCTCATCCAGGTAACCCATATGGGCGTGTGAGAAATGTGCCATCAGAATGGCCGAGCTAGCCTGACGAAGACCTAGGGAGGAAGCAGTGTAAACATTCCGCTCAGCGTAATCCAACTTTTTGGATTCCTTATCGGGCAGTTTGTCCACGTCCCGAGCGTTCCCGGAGTGCTGGAAAACTCTGTCAGGTCACTAACCGCTCCGCAGAGGGGTGCTCCGGGGTTGCGTACTTTCGAGCCATCCTGTCCGAAGGCGCGGGACAAGATGCTGGCCGCTGCCACAACTCCATGGCTGGGCCAACAATGGCTTCGGCCACCGGAAAGGCCTCTGTAGGGGAATCCCCTTGGTCTGGTATCTCCATGAGGGGATGCTTGGCCCGTTTTGAAACGGGTTCGAGCTGCATCCCAGTGGACTCAGATATGAGTCGAAGCAAACCTAAAAACGAGGATGGGCTTTCGTCCACCGACTGGGCCCCTGCAGACTCCAGGTCAAGTGGCCTGGAGAACAGAGAGGAGTTGTTGTCAGACTCCGAGGAGTCTGCAAACAGCTGCCGGGCGCCTGAGCCGCCCTCCACCTGCCGAGGTCGATTGGGAGTGAGGGTGACCGACAACCTATGGGGCAGGCCCTGACCTGACTGAGAATCCCCAGTCTTCGGTTGTGGAGGCAGAGGTTCCACCACAATGGGTGGAGCAGCCGGCTTCGGCTGAATAACCAGTGCCGGCGTCAGCTCCTCGACCACTACAAAGGGTTGTTTCGGCCGCTCCGGTGACAGCCACTTAATGGCCAGAGAAGGTGACAGATTTGGCTTATTTCAGGACAATAAGAGCTGCTGCCACATTAAATCGTCATAGCGCCGACGCAACTTGCGCCGGAACCTATCCTCCGAAGAGGATGACGAGGATGAGCGGCGACGCCGCTTTCCATGGTGCCGAGACCACTGACGTCGGTGGGACCGGCTGGACCTGGAAGAGGACAGAGACCTCCGGGGGATCCGAGGGTGGGTCAGAGAGGGGATGGGGGAAACCCGCTCCTTCCTCAGTGCAGGGACCTTAACCAGGGACTCCGGCACAGGAGGCACAGGCAAGTCCTCGGTTTCCACCGGAGGAACCGGTGAAGTAGGGTTGTCTGCTTCTCCAGTCTACAAACCGTCCGGGTCAAGAAACATCTCGACCGCGTCGACGGATGGCTCAGCTGGCTGACCTGACAAGGGCACTGTGAAGCCAGTGGCCACAGCTGCAACCTCGACTGAAGTCTAGAGTCGACGGTCCAGTGAAGGGGATCTCTCCCACTCCCACGAACGTCGACGGTGGAAGTTACCTTTAGAGTCCTTCTTGGACCAACTGGAATGTCCCGATGGCCCTTCTCCCTTGGTGGAGAAGGACTGGCAAAGCTCCTTAAACGAAACCGTGTAGGAGGAGCCCAAAGAGAGCAGGATAAATGCCGCAGCCGAGGAAGAAGACGAAACGGCCTGGGCCGCCGCTTCCTCAAGGGCAATCAATTGCTCCAGCTATTCCATGGAGCCCGCCGCCGTGGACACTGCCCAACAGGCCTCCTTAGACTTGACAGGCAGATATCGTTTTTCGGGTCCCCCAAGATTCGTCTGGCAGCGCGGTCCTCCAAGACCGAAGCTGAAAAGGACTTGCACAATTCGCAAACCTGCGAGTCGTTGCCAAGCCCCAGGCAGTAGACGCATGTGGAGTCGGATCGGTCTGGGACATCTTCTGCCCACACGGGCACCGATGGAAGCTGGGAGTCGATTTGTCCATCGCAGCCATGAGGGAAGACTAAGACCAAAGTCTTGTAAATTTTAAAATAAGTTTTGGAAAGTCTGAAGAGTGTGAATCCAGGCCTAAAACGCAAAGCGCTAAGGAGGGAACCTGAGCTTCCAAGCGGTAAGGAAGATCTGGCGTCATGGGGCAGAGCCGAGGGTTTTACCACCCAGGTGGGTGGGAGGAGCCAGCTTGAAGACCTTCTGGCAAGATTTAAAGTGGCAAGGAACCTGCCAGACAGTGTGGATTGAACAACATATACCACTTCTAGAACTCCTGTTACAGGTGAGTAACCTGTATTTTCTAGGGATCCTTTTTCGATTATCTCACCTAGATGTGATAAAAGTTTGAGACCAGCAGTAGGAGGTCTATAGCAGCCTACTACCTGCAAAAATTTGGCATGTGAGATTGCCACTTTAAGAGATAGGCATTCAAATTCGTGCGCCACGGAAGTTGAGATGAGGCAGGCTGCAGTCAGGTTGTTCTTCCCGTATATACCCCCCCCCCCCGATTGACTGTCAGCTCTGAATAGTTGGTAGTCGGGTAAATTTATATCCTTGTCGGCTGTGGTAGGCCTAAGCCATGTCTCACCAAAATATCTGGTATGGTGTGGTTAACCCATGCTTGGATCATAGTGATCTTTTTAAGTAGGCTGCACACATTAACATGGAGGAAGCTAATCCTTTAATTCTGTCTAGGTCAGATGGTGCAGCAATAGCCTCTGGATGCCCTGGATTAAGTTCCACATTTCCTAAGCATAGCAGTAGTAAGAGCAGAAGTTTCATGATTACAGCAAGGGATAGTTTGTAGAGTCTTGATTTGCCCGCTTCTTTGTGCTCCGAGTCGGTGTTCTGTGAATCCCAGGTGAGAGAGCAGAGACAAACTCTGAAAGGAGCAGTGAAGGTTTTACTGTAGGGAAGGAGTGCTGTGCTTCTGATAATAATGAAACCGACTGCTTCCCTCCATAGTAGGTTAGCCAAGAGTGTAGCTGTAGCTGGGGGAAGTTATAAGCACATACCCAATCTCTCGCTGCTGTTATGGTGTTGTGGTAGTGCAAGGTCAGCCTCCAGTCCCCCCGTGGGGCATCCTGTGATTGGTGACACTGTCCGCAAGGATCCGGATACAGAAGGAGTACAAGGAGAACCCACAGGTTCCCCCCATTATAAGCATTGTGGGGAGGGTAATGTTCATTCTATGGGGTTTGGCCTATACCGACAGGTCCACAGCAAAATGTTTAGTAGTATAAGTTTAGTATAGCCACAGTGAGTATCTTATCAGGTATAGGCAAGGAGAATAGTTCTTTTGGCAGAGTGTGGACTAATTTTGATGTGAGTAAAAGAGTGGAGATACTTTTAGGGAAAAATGAATGGTCTATTTAACAAGCATATGCCAGAATGCATTGAAGAGCAAGGGAGTTCATGCAAATAGGGGCTAACTGACAGTATATTAAATACTACTTGTGAAAGGGTTATAGGTTGATGTTATTGAATTGGAGTTAATGCCATAGGGCAGTAAGTTACTGTGGGGTGTGACTTTAGAAGGAGGCAGGGAAAGGGTCTGTATAATAAGTGCAGGAAACGGGGAAGGGCGGGTGGATGTAAAAGTTGCGGCTTTGCTGTACCTCCCAGCGGCATCTGTCCGGGCTGGTGGGTTCAAGCGGCGGCAGCGGAGGCCGACCGCCCGCTGGCAGAGTCTTGCCCCAGCATTCGGCTGGGGGGCCCTTCTTGGAGTGGTCCTCAACTGGGGAAAAAGGAGAGAAGCATTCAGATTAAATGCTGCACAGACACAAAGCGTCTGCGGAAGCAGTAGGGGGTCTCTGTTTACAAGCGAAAGGCTTGTAAAATGGGTTTTGGCGCCTGAGCATCTGGACCAAGTTACAAAGCACAGGAGGGGCTGTGATCACAAAGATATTAGCACTTATCCAACAATCAGTATCCCCAGCCCCACAATTTCAGTGAAACAGCTTTTTAGGGCATTTTACACATTCAATTTCCGGTAAAAAAAAAAAAAAAAGCAAGAATTAGCGGTTTAAAAGTAGCTATTGAATCGGGGACCAAACGGAAGCAAAGCCGTAGAAGGCGCTCGCGTTCCGATTGGTTGTGCCTTTGCTGTACCTTCCAGTGACAACTGTCTGGGCTGGTGGGTTCGAGCAGCGGCAGAGGAGGCTGCCCGCTGGCAGAGTCTTGCCCCGGCGTTCGGCTGGGAGGCCCTTCTTGGAGTGGTCCTTGACTTCCAGCGGCAACTATCCGGGCTGGAATTAAGCACTGGATCCAGGTGGTGCACGAGATCTCCCAGTTGTAGGAGACAACATATAAAGTCAACCAAAAAACCCATATCTGTACCCGTAGATGGACTAGGTGGTTGATCTGGCTTGACACACACCCAGATCTAGAAAACTCCGTAGTATCCACATGTGACCCACCCAGTCAGCCAACATGATGGTCTCTGTGTTAGGAGTATCTCTCACAGAGATCGGACCACCTCATTAGATACTGGTGTTGTATAGACTGATAATGAAATGTTGAAATGAGGAAATGTTGAAAATCCACAAATAGAACTACAACTGTAATAAGAGTTAAGATACCTCAGATTTTAAATGTGTATGAAATTAATGGTATAGGATATTCTGTTTTAATTTCTCTGTACTAGTTTTTTGTCAATAAAGATGAATTAAAAAAGATCTGGTGAGGGTTTGAGGATAGGATGAAGGGATGAAATAGGGGAGGGGCCAGCGTGGACATCAGCGTGAGCAAAGCTGAAATCCCCACACAATGAGCAGGCTTAATAGACTATAAGGCCAAATTCTGCTGACCACTTTGTAGGTTCGTAAGTGCCGTTAACCTATTTTCTGTATACCTGTGTAGTTTGTAGGCATGAACAATGATTCCTTATCTTGCCATCTCCCTAATTTCATCCTAATTTAAGTATAAATGAGGTTGCTTCACTCAATTTTGGCCTGGTGTGAAAATCTGTCTTCATTGCAAGGGTCATTACCCCACTCATGCAAGGCAGCATGGGGGTTGATGCGTACCTTCACAAGCCAGCAGAAGTTATACTCTTATTCAGTTTTGTTACATGTTTTGTGAAGTTCCTGTATTCTCTAACAGCATTTTCTCTAACTCAGATATGCTTAGACACGCTGGCCCGATGGCGCTTAGGGTTGAGGTGCTGGATGCCACACCTGCGACTCGTGTTCAGGAACGAGCGTGGGCTGCCGGGGGTCAGCAGGGGAGGAGAAGGATTGAGCATCCCAGGAACTGCTCCCTATCTCTTTGGGGGGGCGCGCACCAGTAGTCAGCAAATGTCTGGCCCCTAGTGGAGGCTGGGGGGACAGAACTCCGACACTGACGAGGTGGGTGGGGATGGGACGGACACTTGGAGGAGCACCCATGGGATTGTGCGCTCTGCCTTCGCTGGCGTCATTGCACGCCCCACCCCCTAGGGGGAAAAGAACAGGGAAAATGTTGCGCGTCTTGATGGCCGTCCCGGGACATGCTTGGCTCAGAGGGTGTCACCCCCAGAAGACTGGATCCGGACATAGCGGTGCATATGGGGGCTCACTACCTCCCCGCCACGGGGGGGGGGGCAAGTCATGGGGGCATGACTGGGTGTGAGAGCCTTCATGGGAGCTGGGGTGTGCCAGGACGGCGGCCGGATGTGTGCCAACCGTGGGGGAATAAAGTACTAATAAAACAACAAAAAAAAAGATACTTGGACACTGTCAACCCACCCAGGCCTCAAAATGTGTCTAGTTTCAAAAACACGTTATGATTGCTCACATTCCATAGAGATTGCAAATGTAGCTGCTATTTTTTTTCTGGCTCCTTTTTTCTTTTTAAAAGGAAAAAACAGCCCTCCATGCTGGTGTTGCCACACAAAAAAGGTATTTGTTTACATTCTTCAGTCAGCTTCCACTGTCTCTTTCCTGGACTTGTGAACACCCCTAACAAATCTAGCCACTAATGATGCTGTGGGAGGAGAGGAGACTATTGTATGAGTAACTGCACTGTTTGAGGGTGTTCCCAGTGATTAGATTGTATGCAATGAGTAAATCAAGGATTTGAAACAAACCAAAACTCTCACTTTGAGATAGAGCTCTTGCAGCAGGTAATAACCGATAGGAAGTCAGACCAATTGTTTGTATCCTTTGCCCAATGGATGTTAGGGGCACCAGTTACCAAACAGACTGTGTCCAAGTGGCTAGTCAGTTGCATTGTATTCTGCCATGAAATGTATGGAAAACCTCTGCCAGGTCCAGTTAGAGGTAATTCGATTAGAGGGTTAGCGACTTCTTTCACATTTCTCAATTTGTCAGCAGCGGACCTCTGTGCCACAGCCACCTGGAGTTTGGTACACACCTTTGTCTGACACAGTAGTTTGGTCTTTGCTTCCAGAAGGAGTGCAGTCCTCCAGGGGTTGCTCTCATAGGAGCCCAGGGGCATCGAAACATCCACCGCCCTTCTGACCTGGTATCATTCCAGTACTGCTTGGGACTTGGTCCTATCAGTTATTACCTGCTGCAAGAGCTGTATCTCAAAGTGAGATGGTACAGTTACGCAAGAGTTTGCCTAACAGTAGATCTTAGAGAAGACCTCTTGCAGCAGGTGTGCTTCTCCCACTCCTTCCGCCAGTGCTTCTTCCTTTATGTCCCTATCAGGATGACAAAGCCTCCTTGGTTTGTCCTATCCTTCATTTCAGCTGGGTCTCTGGTGGATGAACTGGGGTGGCGTATCCCTCTAATCGAATGACCTCTAACTGGGCCCAGCAGAGGTTTTCCGTACTTTTCGTGGCAGACTACAATGCAATTGACTAGCCACTTGGACATAGCCTGTTTGGTAATTGGTGCCCTGAACATCCATTGGGCAAAGGACACAAACAATTGGTCTGACTTCCCATCGGTTATTACCTGCTGCAAGAGCTCTTCTTGAAGATCTACTGTTATGGTGAATTCTTACGTAACTGTGCTTTTTGTATAGTTGCATTATTCCCATGCATTTCAGTACTACTTAAGAATGGAAGCAAATAGAACGACAATTTCTGTGAGCTTTAGAGAGAAGGTAAGCAATCAGAAAATGTAGGTTTTCAACTAGAAATAATATGATGCAAAATTGATTGACAGTGTCCCTTCAAAGTACAGAAAACAGCAGGGCACTTACTATGCCTTGAAAAGTTTCATGGCCAGCATGAGACAAGAACATAGGGGCATAGAAACACAGAATTTGATGGCAGATAAGGACCGCTTGGCCCACACAGTCTGCCATTTTTGGCCTACCTACATTATTACTGCAGACCATACTTGATGTACAGCTCTTCCCTCCTCCCTTTCCACTATGATTCCCCTGTGCCTATCCCATGTATTCTTGAACCCTGCTACTGTCTTTGCTCCCACACCTCTGCCGGGAGGTTGGTCCAGGAATCTACCACTCTTTCTGTAAAGAAGTCCTTCTTAACATCTCTCTTGATTCTAACTACCCCAGCTTCATAGTATGTCCCCTTGTTGCTGTGCACATTTTCTTCTGAAAAATGCTTCCTTCCTTTACCTTATTTACCCCATTAAGTATTTAAAGGTCTCTATCATATCCCCCTCTGTTCTCTCTTCCAGGTTGTACATATCGAGGTCCTTTACTCTCTCCTTGTAGGGCTTTTGATTCAGACCCTGCACCATTTTAGTTACATAGACTTTGACGGCAGATAAGGACCGCTTGGCTCACCTAGTCTGCCCTTTTCCCTGCCTGTTGGATAAGCTGCAGATTCTAGTTAACCAACAGCCTACTTCCTTCTACCCCCCCAGTATAATTGTCCCATGCATTCTTGAATTCCCCCACTATTGTTGACCCCACAACCTCCTCTGGAAGGCCGTTCCATGCGTCCACCACCCTCTCCATGAAAAAAATGCTTCCTCACGTTGCCCCTGAGCTGTCCCCCCATCTTCAAATTGTGCCCCCTTGTTCTTGCACATGTCTTTTTCTGAAAGATGCTACTCTCTTGGACTTTGCTGATTCCCTTGAGGTACTTGAACGTTTCTATCATGTCCCCTCTCTCCCTCCTTTCCTCAAGGGTATACATGTTAAGTTCTTTTAGTCTCTCTTCGTATGGCTTCTGATGCAGACCCTGCACCATTTTAGTTGCCCTCCTCTGGACTGCCTCCATGCTGTCTATGTCCTTGTGGAGATGGCGTCTCCAGATCTGGACGCAGTAAACTTCAGATGGGGTCTCGCCAACTGTCTGTACAGAGGGATAACAACTTCCTGTTTTCTACTGGTGATGCCTCTCCCTATGCATCCCAGTATCCCCCCAGCCCTCTTTACTGCCTTCTCACGTTGCTTGCCTTAAAGGAAAACTACACCCTCGTATCTTCTGAATTTTATTTGTTTCCATGTCAACAGACAACTCTTTTCATTTAGCTTTTAGAGATGCATGCAACTGCCTTAGTCTGTTTTCACATCTCATGCTAAGCCCCTATAACTGTCTTGGGAGGCTTCATTTGGTGATTGTTGAAATCTCATTGTCCCTGAGAGCTGCATTAGCATATGAGAACATGATGTGTAATCCACCTTTAAAGTCCCCAGTATGCCTGTCTGCTTAATTAGCCTTCCAACGAAACAAGCTGCAAGAAGATATGAAATACCACTTTTACATTCGGTGAGCTTCGCAAACTATCTGAGTTATGATGCACAGTTTTTCCCTTTAAACGTCATTCAGTTTGTGTTTCCAGAGAGTTTTTGCAGGGTATTTGTTCTTTCAACATAGAGATACATGATACAGCGGTTAATCTGACATCATGTTCTCATATGCTAATGCAGTTCTCATGGACAATGAGATTTCAATAACCATAAAAGGGAGACCCCCAGGGTAGTCACAGGGGCTACCATGAGCAGTGAAAACAAACTAAAGGTAACACACACATAGCCCTAAGCTGTTGGCATTCAAACAAATAACATTTAAATGATATGAGGGTGTAGTTTTCCTTTAATGTTGTCTGATATGACTTACCCCTAGGTACTTTTCCATTTTTTCTGTTGATAGTACCGCCTGCCCCATTCTGTACTCGTCCCCTGGGATTTTGCTTCCCAGGTGCATTACTTTGCACTTCTTTGCATTAAATCTAAGCTGCCATGCTTTTGATCATTCCTCCAACCTTGCCAAGTCCCTTCTCATCCTTTCCATCCCCCTTGTGTGTCAACCCTGTTGCAGATCTGTGCAAAGAGGCATACTTTTCCTTCCAGCCCCTCCGCAATGTCTCCTATAAAGACATTAAAGAGGACCGGTCCCAGTACTGAACCCTGCAGTACCCCACTAGTAACCACCCTTTCTTCAGAGTGTACTCTGTTTACTATTACCCTCTGTGTCCTGTTGTTCAGCCAATTTGTTGCCCAGGCTACCACCCTGGGACCCACTCCCAGGCTGGCTAACTTGTTTATTAATCTTTTGTGTGGGACTGTGTCAAATGCCTTGCTAAAGTCTAAGTAGGCCATATCCACAGCCCCTCCCCGGTCTACTACTTTGGTCACCCAGTCAAAGCCTAGACTCTGCCTGTGTTCTTTTGGAGATGTTGTGGCACATGGACAGCTGGTTCTGATTACAATATATTTTCTCTGCAATATAAACTATGTAAGGGAGTGTCTGTCTGGAGAAACTACAGTCTTTCTGAAACTGACACATCAAAACCCCCCCAGGTATAAGGTCAAAGGACAGGATGTAGGTTAAACTACAGATATCTGAGATACAATTACTTTGTCAATTTGCTTTGAAGCCAGGGACCAATATATCCATTTTATAATGCCCTCAGGGAAATCCTTTGATTTGCAGTAGGTGTCATGAGGAAAGGGGCATATGCCTGGCTTTTGGGTGTCTTCCAGGAAGCCAGCTCATTACATCAAAGAGACTTTGATGTCTGTGTGAAGCAGGGCCCAGACTAAATTGGAAAGTCCAATATGCATTTGCTTGGGGTATCCAGTGAATTACATCAAAGTGACTTTGATGTCTGTGTGAAGCAGGTCCCAGACTAAATTGGGGAGTCCAATATGCATTTGTTTTGGGTATTGTCAAAGGAAGCCAGTGAATTACATCAAAGAGACTTTGATGTCTGTGTGAAGCAGATCACAGACTGGGTTGGGGGAAGTCGCATCAAGAAAGGAGATTCTGACGTCACCTATTGTTTTTAAATATCTTATTAGGACATCCTTTGTTATAGAAACATAGAAACATAGACTTTGACGGCAGATAAGGACCACTTGGCCCACCCAATCTGCCCATTTTCCTACCTATTGCATAAGCTGCAGATTCTAGTTAACCAACAGCCTACTTCCTGCAACCCCCCCCCCACTATAATTGCCTATATCTGTCCCATGCATGTTTGAATTCCCCACTGTTTTAGACCCCACAACCTCTCCAGGAAGGTGGTTCCATCAGCCACCACTCTCTCCGTGTGAAAAGAATTTTCCATCATACCCCTGAGCCGCCCCTCTAACTTTAAATTGTGCCGCCTTGTTCTTACACATCTCTTTTTCTGAAAGATGCTACCCTCCTGGACTTTATTGATTCCTTTGAGGTACTTAAAAGTTTCTATCATGTCCCCCCGTCCCTCCTTTCATCAAGGGTATACATATTAAGTTCTCGGTCTCTCTTCATATGGTTTCTGATGTAGGTCCTGCACCATTTGAGTTGCCCTCCTCTGGACTGCTTCCATCCTGTCTATGTCCTTGCATAGATGAGGTCTCCAAAACTGCACACAGTACTCCAGATGGGTCTCACCAACTGTCTGTATAGAGGGATAACCACTTCCCTTTTTCTACTTGATGCCCCTCCCTGTGCATCCCAGTATCCCCAGGCTCTCCTTACTGACTTCTCACATTGCTTACCCACCTTTAAGTCATCTGCTATGACTACCCCAGATCCTTTCCATTATTGTTGTCGTTAGTACCTCCCTGCTGTTGTGTACTCTTCTCCTGGATTTTATTTCACAGGTGCATTACTTTGCACTTCTTTGCATTGAATCTAAGTTGCCATATGTCTGACCATTCCTCTAACCTTGCCAAGTCCCTTCTCATCCTTTCTACCCCCCCCCTTGTGTATCAACTCTGTTACAGATCTTTGTGTCATCTGCAAAGAGGCATACCTTTCCTTCCAGACCCTCTGCAGTGTCACCCATAAAGATGTTAAAGAGGACTGGACCCAGTCCTGAGCCCTGAGGTACTCCACTAGTAACCCCCCTTTCTTCAGAATGTGTTCCATTCACTATTACCTTCTGTGTCCTGTTGTGCAGCCAGTTTGCAACCCAGGCTACCACCCTGGGGCGCACTCCCAAGCTGGCTAACTTGATTATTAATCTTTTGTGTGGGACTGTGTCAAATGCCTTGCTAAAGTCTAGGTAGGCCATATCCACAGCCCTTCCCTGGTCTATTACTTTGGTCACCCAGTCAAGAAAATCGATTAGATTCGTCTGACATGACCTTCCTGCTGTGAATCCATGCTGCTTTGGGTCCTGTGCCCCGCTGGCCTCTAGGTACTCAACAGTTCTTTCTTTCAGAAGTGATTCCATCATTTTCCCCACCACTGAGGTCAAACTAACAGGTCTGTAGTTTTCTGCTTCTGCCTTGCTCCCACTTTTGTGAAGGGGAATCACATCTGCCCTCCTCCAGTCCTCGGGTACTACCCCATCTTCCCATGATTTGTTAAAAAGTGTGGTTAGTGGTGTCACTAGGTCCTCCCTTAGCTCTTTTAGGATTCTAGGATGAATCCCGTCAGGCCCCATTGCTTTGTCCACATTGAGTTTTAGGAGTTCTTTCAGGACTCTTTCTTCTGTAAATGGACTGGCGTCAACCCCCCACCCAGAGTGCTTCTACTGTTTAGTTTAGGTAACTCCTCTTCTTTTGTGAATACTGAGCAAAAGTATTCATTCAGTATCTCTGCCTTTTCACTGTCTCCCCCTGCCCACCTCCCCTCTCCTTTATTAATCTTCACTATCCCTCCCTTACTTAACCTTTCTATGCTCCCTAATGTACCTATAAAAGGTTTTATCCCCCTTAACTGAGTTGGCTATCTTTTCCTTGGTTTGGGCCTTTGCTTTTCTGACTGCCTTCCCCACTTCTTTCTGCTTTATTTGATACAGTTCCCTGTCGTGCTCCGTCTGTGATTCCTTATACTTTTTGAATGCAGCCTTTTTCTCCATAACCTTCCCTGACACCTCTTTCGAGAACCATAGTGGTTTTTTATTCCGCTTTGTTTTCTTTATTTATTTCACACAAGGCTTGTTGCCTCCATGATGGCAGTTTTGATTTTTCTCCATTGTTCTTCCACCCCTCCTTTCTGGCCATTTGCTAATGCATTCCTCAGGTATTCACCCATTATGCCAAAGTCAGCCCTTCTAAAGTCCAGTATGCTTGTCTTTGTATGGCGGTGGGGAGGTGGGCAGGGGGAGACAGTGAAAAGGCAGAGATACTGGGGTACCTCAGGGATCAGTCCTGGGGCAGTCCTCTTCAACATCTTCATTAGTGACCTTGCAGATGGACTAGAGGGTAAGGCTTGTCTGTTTGCAGATGACACCAAGATCTGCAACAGAGTAGATGATCCAGATGGGGTGGGCAGAATGAGAAGAGATCTGGATAAACTAGCAGAATGGTCAGAAGAGTGGCAACTGGGATTTAATGCAAAGAAGTGCAAAATCATGCACATAGGAAGAGAAACCTGAAGCCACCTACAGGCTGGGAGGAGTTGCTAGCAGTCACAAAGGAAGAAAGAGACTTGGGCATCATCATCACTGATGACCTGAAATCATCCAAGCAGACCTCTAAAGCAGTAGGTAAGGCTAGGGGTGTTAGGGTGTATTAGTAGGGTATCACAAGTCGTAAGAGGGAGGTAATAATCCCTCTGTACAAGACACTGGTTAGGCCCCATCTGGAGTACTGCGTGCAGTATTGGAGGCCACACTTCACAAGGACAATTAACTAAATTGAGGCAGCCCAGAGAAGGGCAACCAAAATGGTGCAGGACTGCATCAGAAGACATATGAGGACAGATTAACGGAGCTCAATATGTATACCCTTGAGCAAAGGAGGAGAGAGGTGATATGATTGAAGCATTCAAACACCTTAAGGGCATAAACAAGGTGAAAGAGTCTAACATGTTTAAATATAAGAAAAATAGCAGGACAAGAGGACACAGCATGAGATTAGAGGAGGCCAATTAAGGGGGAATGGAGGAAATCTTTTCACAGAAAGGGTGGTGGATGCATGGAATGGCTTACCACAAGAAATGGTGGCTATGAATACTGTGCAGGGCTTCAAACAGGCATGGGATAGGCATAAGGGAGCAATACAAATGACTATGAATAGATAGGCCACTGACAGAGCAAAGGCCGATGGCACATTTATAAGGTAGAAAAAGAAATGGGCAGACTGGATGGGCCTTGCGGTCCTTAACTGCCGTCAACTTCTATGTTTCTCTGTTTCTATGCCCCCTGTAGGGCATCGAGAATGACCCTGCTCTTGGATGTGGCTTCAGTCCATGTCGTCCAGTTAACATCTGGCATATTCGGGTCCCCCATCAACAGTATCTCCCCTTTTTCATTTTCTTGTCCATTTCCTCCCCTCTAGACGGGGGTCTGTATACAACCCCTGTGCGGATTGTGATGCCATTCCCAGTCTCCAAGGTGACCCAGAGTTCCTTTTGTCCTCCCCCTTTACTTTTTAGTTCTGTAGCTTTGATCTCTTCCCTTATGTAGAGAGCTACTCCACCTTCTCTTTTACCCTCCCTGTCCCTTCTGTAGATTGTGTACCCCGGTATGTTGACATCCCAGTCATGGTTCTCCATGTACCATGTTTCTGTGACTGCCACAATATCCAAGTGTTCCTCTTCCATCAGGGCTACTAGCTCTGGAAGCTTATTTCCCAGACTACGAGCACTGGTACTCATTGCCCTCCATTTAATGTTGGCTTTATCCTTTTTTACCCCATCCCTGCTCTTATTGCCCTTGTCCATTTTTCCATTTACCCCGTCCTGCCCTCTGTCAAACTCTGTACCTCGGTGTTTACCCTACTACCTGCAATGTTTTGTGGGGGGAGGCTTGAACTTTCCTGTTTCCTATCAGCACCTCCCCCCTTGGCTAGTTTAAAAGCTTGCCAGGGATGCCTTTAAACCTGTCACCTAGGAGCGTGTTTCCCTTCCTGGACAGATGCAGACCATCATGCCAGTATAGACCTTCATCTCTCCAGGTGGACCCCCAGTCCCCAATGAAGCCAAAGCCCTGTGCTCTGCACCAGTTTTGCAACCATTCATTAAACTGCATGGTGTGCAGTACCCTAGCCTCACCCTGCCATAGACTGGCAGCACCTCTGAGAAGGTTACAGTGCTTGCTACCTGTCTGAGGCCCCTCCCCAACTCCACAAATTCATCCTGCACTGCACTGATGTCATGCCTAGCTAGGTCATTTGTCCCGAGGTGGACAATGATATCTAGTTTCCTCTCCTGTGATGCTGCTTCTGCAATCCTGAGGATTTGCTTCCTGTCCCTCCATGCCATGGCACCAGGCAGGCACCTTACTTCCTTCTCCTCTCCCTCCCCCAGGTCTACACCCCTAACAATTGAGTCCCCTATCAGAGGCTGTTTCTTTCCCCTGTGGTGTCCCTTGCCACTCTTTTGTCGGTCTCCCTTGTGGATGTCCCCAGCATTCTTCTTGGTCTGCAATGAGGGTGTCGTCATAGAGAAACCTTTGATTTGCCAGACTGACATAAGGATTTGTAGAGGTACAACCTGGGGCTACGCCTGTTCCACCACCTTCGCCTCCCAGAACCTACCTGGTCCATCTGCTCTTCACACATGGCAACCTCTGAGGCAGTGGTTGTGGAACTGGTGCTCTTTGGGTAGGGGAGGCCTCCTTAGTTCTTGCCAGTTCAGCCTGGAGGTGGGCATCCTCCTCCCTCAGAGCTGACAGTTGCCTGCAAATAGGGCAGCAACGCAGGTTCCAGAATGTCTCCCGGAAAAGTGCTGCCCCACAGCCAGTGCATTGCACCACTCCCCACATGTCCCTGTTCCTTATAATATACAATGAGTAATTTATAAATTTTATTTTTTCTTGTGTGTACTTACCCTTTATGCACTGTGCTGGGTAATTAAGAATATGACAGTTCTGCCCCAAGACCTGTTGAGGAAGTGATGTCAGAACCTTGGCTATAAAGGAAATGCCACAACCACTGGTGACTGTTAGAAACAATCATACACCACTGCTCCACCACCCTGGTGAGTACTGCCCTTTATAGTAAGTCAACCAACACCACAATTTGCTAGACCACTGCTCCTACACAAACCACTCTACTGAGTCCAGGGATAAAAACGAACTCACTGCTCAGCCAGCAGGACACTTCTAAAATATTGCACAAATATCCTTCCAGATCCTATGTGTCTAGCACAGAAATCAAGCAACTTCAGTTGTATTTCACCCCCTCTGGTTATAAAATTACTACACTTTAATGGAATCCTGCAATTCTTAATGCCAATAAGAAAATAATGAAACTTTCTGTAGAAAGCGTAGCTTACCTATACTGAGCAGACCTCGCATAGACACATTTATTTTGTGACTGAGAAAGAAGAACATTGAAGCACTGAAAGATTAAGAAAGTAAGGATACATTAGCTAAGACCAGTCTGAGTGCATGGGTTGTACGAATTTGCACTTTTAAACCTGTTTGTTTTTAAGACTGTATGTGTTGGGATATCTTGTTCTGTATTTGCTGTTTTCCTATTTTTTATCTATTTTAAAGTAAAGATATATATTTTAAAAACCGAAATTGCCTGGTGTGCCTTGAAACTTCTTTTTTTATAAGTGAAGCTTAGATGGTTATAGTTGACATTCTGCATGAGGTTATTGTGGTACCAAACTGGGAAACAGATGAGTTTTTTTTTTTAAGTTTAACCAGGAGTAGCACACTAAGCTGAAAGCTTTTTTACAGGTGCGACCTGGGAGCACAGGGAAGTTAAGTGACTTGCTCATGGGCACACAGTATGCAAGTGGAAGCTGTGGGATTCAAACCCATGTCTGGTCTGCTGGATGTCACCAGATTTGCAGCTCAGAGCCTTAAACCACTGTGCTATACTGCCTCCCGCTGCTCTCTAAGTCTTGCATAGAGTTCTAAGGGTTCATTTTGTAATACCTGGTTAAGTGCCCGTAGGCAAAGATATCTGGCCCCCCAAAAATTATCTGAGCCTGACAATTGGGTACGCTAACAGGAGTTTATCAGTTTGAATCCTTCCAGAACTTGGGACAAAGGTGACTTGAACCCACAAAAACAGACAAGAGGGTTACCTTGTTCTGTTAACTGTTCACAATTCTACGCTCAGAGGTTGGCACTTTGGGAATAGAGGGCTGACCTGCTGAGTGGGGTTGTGACAGATTGGTTGGCAGCGGTGGCATATAAAGTTTGGTGGTATAAGCTTTATTATTCACTGCATCAGCTTGAGACTGTTCAGCTCACTTGGAAAAAAGAAAGGCAGTGTTTTATTTCAAAAGGAAAGAGAACTATATCCTTTGGCTTACAGTCAAGTTCCTATCCATTTTATTTTTTTTTCTAAAGTGCCAGTCAGAGTAGCAGTAGTCAGGAAAGATGGTTTCCAACTACAGCAGGCACACTGTAGAATACTTAAAGTAGTTGTGTGGGGACAGAGGAGTCCTGTTCGAGGTGACATCTGAAAAGCAGAACCTCATAGATGCCCTGATGGTGGCAGATACCCAGAGCAGCAAGTCACCAACCATGACTGAAGAGGACCAAACCTCGAGTGTGGCAGGGCTAGCGGCCAGTGCTGTGTCCAGGTCCGGTGAGGAGGACAGCAGGGCCACTTTCAGTGAAGGGTCCCAGTAGCAGGGAAAGGTCACCAGTATCCTGGATCCTGCAGTACTCAGGCTGCAAATTGAGTTGCGCAGGATGGAGCTGGAGTTCCAGGAGAAGAGGGAGCGAGAGAACCGAGAGGCAGAGCGGGAACAGCTACAGGCAGAGAGGGAATAGTGGGAGGCAGACCATGCGGACCGTGAGCGCCAGAGAGCTGCAGAGGAGAAGAGAGAGAGGAGCGCCAGAGGCAACACGAACTGGAGAAGATACGACTTCGACCAGCAACACCAGAGCAGGTAAGTGGCTTGGGTTTAACTGGGACTACAGGACTGGGTTACAAATTAAACTCCAGATTACTAGCCGAGTTTAAAGGGGGGGGGAGGATATGGATGTCTTTTTAAATTCTTTTGAAAAAGTTTGTATTCAGGCTAAAATTCCTAGAGAGTCCCGGAACTTCCAGCTGTCCCCGCTACTTACCAGGAAAGCTCTGGATGCATTGGGTCAAATGGACAATGAGGACACTGACGACTGCAGCAAACTTAAAGCTGCACTGTTAAAAAAGTCTGAATTAACTGCTGAATCATACAGAGCTAAATTTTGTAAGCTCAGGAGAAGCCCTGATATGAGCTATGAGGAGCTAGCCATGAAACAGTGTCAGTTTTTAAAACGTTGGTGGGAAGGAATTGAGGCAAACACTGTTGATAAAATTAAAAATTTGATTTTATTAGAACAGGTTTTTATTGGGCGTGCCCATCCGAACTAAAAACCTGGCTAGAGGACCGAGATCCCAAAACAGTGCAAGAGGCTGCTGAACTCTCGGACCACTATGCCAAGAGCAGACCTACTCTGAGAGCGAATGGAGCGGGCGTGGCAGCGCAGAAAGGGAAAAGCGCGCCTTCAGGGCAGCTAAAACCCTCACTGCCTCCACCGAAACCAGTTAACCCCAGGTTTCAGAGAAAAGATTTCTCTGAGAGAAGAAATGAGTGTTGGTTGTGTAAAGAAACTGGGCATATTGCCAGACAGTGTCCCAAAAAGGCGAGCAATAATACACAACTGGGTGCTACAAAAGAAGTGGGTTGTTTGTGTGTCCCTGAAAGCATGCCAGTGAACATGAAGGAACACATGCACCCAGTCATGGTGAATGGTGTACAGATGCAGGGGTTAAGGGACACAGGGGCATCCCTGACCTTGGTAGAAGGGGATCTGGTACTGCCTGGTCAGCTTATACCCAATACATTCATCACTGTACAGGACTTTATGGGTGGGGAGAAAACCTTGCCCCTCGCTAGTGTTCTCTTAGACTGGGGTGAGACAGGGGGAACTGTGCAACAGGTGGCTGTAGCCAAAACATTAGCAGTGGATGTGATCCTGGGTAACAATTTCCAGCAGGGGATGGTATGTGCCGTTACCCGTAGCCAAGCGGCAAGGGGAAATTGTAGTTCCCTGAACCCCAAAGAAACCAGTGTGGAAACCACTGAGAGGCTAGTTCCCCAGCCTGTGTCTCCAGATGGGGAGACTGCTAAAAAGGGGGTAGAAACTTCCCCAGTAGCAAGTAACCACACAGCTACAGATGGTAACTCCGAAGAGGGAGGGGTGACCCCTTGTCAGAGGGTTGAGATTGACAGTGATCCTGAGGGCCCTGACGCTAGTGCTAGGGACCCTAGTTTAGTGACTGAAGGGGACGTGTCCCATGCCTTTGGAATGTGTGAGGGGTTTGCAGCTGCTCAGAGAAATGACCCTAGTTTAGAGAAGCTGAGGGCTTGGGCAGACTCAGACGGTACACAGAGAGGTGACGGCAGGCATAAGGTTTATTGGGAAAATGGACTTATGTATACTCAGGCAGTACAGACAGAGAGGGGGATGGTAGACAGGCAGCTTGTCGTTCCCCAAGGGTATTGTGTGCAGTTGCTCAAAATTGCACATGATATTCCCTTGTCTAGTCATCTGTGAATTGCGCGCACTATGCAGCGGTTAGCCCAGAATTTCTACTGGCCTAACTTCACCCAGCAGGTGAAGGAGTATTGCAGGTCTTGTCACCGGTGCCAAGAAATAGGGAAGGCGGGCAAGAAGACCCAAGCCGCCTTGATTCCATTGCCCATAATGAAGGAGCCATTCCAGAGGGTGGGAATGGCTATTGTGGGGCCTTTAAGTACCCCAGCTCCTCAGGGAAGAGAGTCATCCTGACTGTAGTGGATTATGCCACCTGGTACCCTGAGGCAGTCGCCCTATCCTCACTGAGGACAGGCAAAGTGGCAGATGCCTTACTTGGGATTTTCTCCCATGTTGGGTTTCCACAGGAGGTAATCACTGATCGAGGGTGTTTCTTCATGTCGGACCTGATGAAATGTTTATGGGAGAAGTGTGGGGTGGTGCAGAGATGCACGACACCGTATCACTTACAAGCCACCTTCGAACTCTTATACTCTTATATGGACTTGTGGAACGATTCAATGGTACCCTAAAGTCAATGCTCTGGGCGTTTGCTGAACAGCATGGGATGGACTGGGAGAAATACCTTCTCCACCTGTTGCTTCCATACAGGGAGGTGCTCCAAGAGTCGACAGGATTTTCCCCCTTCGAACTCTTATATGGACGCCAGGTATGTGGGTCCCTAGACTTGATCCGGGAGGACTGGGAAGGCAAGCACGCCACCCAGGGAACTCCCATTGTGGATTACGTCCTTAGGTTTAGGAAAAGGCTGAAGGAGCTTATGGGGACAGCCCAGAGCAACCTAGCAGCTGCCCAACAGAAACAAAAAATGTGGTAGGACCGCAGAGCCAGAGCTGGCTTGTACATGGTGGGTCAGGAAGTCATGGTCCTTAGTCCGGTCCGGAAAGACAAGCTGCAGGCTGAGTAGGCAGGACTGTACAAAGTGGTTAGGAAGGTAAATGACGTGAACTACATTGTGGAGTTGCATGACAGAAGACGGACAGAAGTGTACCATGTCAACATGATGAAGCCATATGCAAATAGGGCTGACATGGTGTTTGCAGTCTGTAGTCATGGGGAGGGGACGGACAGAGACCCCCTTCTGGACTTGCTGGAAGAATGTAAATGGTAGTCCTCTGTGGAGGCAGTAAAATTGTCTCCCCAGCTGACCCCGGGCCAGATCCAGAAAGTGAGGGAGGTTTTAGCAGACTTTGCCCTCTTGTTTAGCACCAAGCCTGGACTAACCCTTTTAGCGACACACGATGTGGAGACAGGGACACAGACACCAAAACAGCGGACAGCATATCGGGTGTCAGAGGCTGTCCAAAAGGACATTAGGAGGGAAGTGGAGGAGATGCTGGATTTAGGGGTAATCCAGAAATCCCACAGTCCCTGGGCCTCACCCGTAGTCCTTGTACCCGAGCCAGATGGCTCGACTTGTTTCTATGTAGACTATCGTGGACTGAATGCAGTCACGAAGTCAGACGCCCACCCGATGCCCCGGACGGACAAACTCCTGGACAAGTTGGGAGGGGCGACCTACCTTACGACTATTGACCTGACAAAGGGGTATTGGCAGGTAGAGCTGATGGGCAGAACTAGGGAGAGGTCGGCCTTCATCACTCTGATAGGCCTATTTGAGTTTAAAATAATGCCTTTTGGAATGAAGAATGCCCCGGCCACTTTCCAAAGGTTGGTGAACCAGGTGTTAAATGGTGCTGAGGAGTACACCGTGGCGTACCTGGATGACATTACCATCTTTAGTATTAGCTGGGAGGAACACCTATCCCACCTTAGGGAAGTGCTGGGCAGGATACAAAAGGCCGGGCTCACTGTCAAAGCTGAGAAGTGCCAGGTGGCCATGGGAGAGGTGGTATACCTCGGGCATGTGGTAGGCCAGGGACAGCTCTGTCCTAACCAAATAAAAATAGAGGTAATCCAGGCATGGCCCAGACCAGAAATTCAGAAGCAGGTCCCGAGTTTTCTCGGGACAACAGGGTACTATAGAAAATTTGTACCCAATTACAGTGCCATGGCTGCTCCCCTGTCTGACCTGACAAAGAAAAGGATGCCCAAGAAACTTATCTGGGGCCCAGTCTGTGAGGAAGCCTTTTCCAAACTAAAGGAGGCACTGTGCAGTGCTCCTGTTTTGACAAGTCCTGACTATAGCAAACCTTTTATAGTTCAGACTTGCGCCTCAGACGTGGGTATTGGGGCAGTACTGAGTCAGGCATCCAGTCAAGGGAGGGATCACCCAATAGCCTACCTGAGTAAAAAGTTACTTCCCAGGGAGCAGTCATACTCCACGGTGGAAAAGGAGTGTCTTGCCATAGTGTGGGCCCTAAAGAAATTGGAGCCATACTTGTATGGGTAGCATTTTGTGGTGTAGACTGACCACAACCCCCTAGTTTGGCTGACGCAGATGGGGAAAAACAATGGTAGATTCCTAAGATGGAGTCTTGCTTTGCAAGGATATGACATGACTATTCTACATAGGGCTGGAGCAGCCAATCAGAACTCAGATGGGCTGTCTCGTGTCTATGAGGAGTGAACGGATTTGGGAAGCTCATCCCATGCAGGGGATAGACCCCCCAAATTCAGTCTAGGTGGGGAGGATTGTGGCACGTGGACAGCTGGTTCTGATTACAATGTGATATTTTTCTGCAATATAAAATATGTAAGGGAGTGTCTGTCAGGAGAAACTACAGTCTTGCTGAAACTGACACATGAACCCCCCCCCCCGGTATAAGGTCAAAGGACAGGACGAAGGCTAAACTACAGTATCTGAGATGCAGTTACTTTGTCAATTTGCTTTGAAGCCAGGGGCCAATATATCCATTTTATTATGCCCTCAGGGAAATCCTTTGATTTGCACTAGGTTGAGGAAAGGGGCATATGCCTGTCTTTTGGCTGTCTTTCAGGAAGCCAGCTCATTACATCAGAGAGACTTTGATGTCTGTGTGAAGCAGATCACAGACTGGGTTGGGGGAAGTCGCATCAAGAGAGGAGATTCTGACGTCACCTGTTGTTTTTAAATATCTTATTAGGACATCCTGTGTTATAAAATATAAATTTTAATACACCAAGGCGGAGTTAGGTGACCTCAGAGAGAAGGCCGGCTCAAGACTGCTTTTAAGTATACTGAGCAGATCTCACACAGACACATTCATTTTCTGACTGAGAAAGAAGAACATTGAAGCACTGAAAGATTAAGAAAGTAAGGATACATTAGCTAAGACCAGTCTGAGTGTATGGGTTGTAGGAATTTGCACTTTTAACCCTGTTTGTTTTTAAGACTGTATGTGTTGGGATATCTTGTTCTGTATTTACTGTTTTTCTATTTTTTTTTATCTATTTTAAAGTAAAGGTATATATTTTAAAAACCGAAACTGCCTGTTGTGCCTTGAAACTTCTTTTTTTATAAGTGAAGCTTAGATGGTTATAGTTGACACTGTGCATGAGCTTATTGTGGTACCAAACTGGGAAACGGATGAGAGTTCTCTAGGTCTTGCACAGAGTTCTAACAATTCATTTTGTAATACCTGGTTAGGTGTCCATAGGCAAAGATATCTGGTCCCCCGAAGGCAAAATTATCTGAGCCTGACAATTTGGTACGCTAACAAAAGGTTATCAGTTTGAATCCTTCCAGAACTTGGGACAAAGATGACTCAAACCCACAAAAACAGACAAGAGGGTTACCTTGTTCTGTTAACTGTTCACAATTCTACACTCAGAGGTTTGCACTTTGGGAATGGAGGGCTGACCTGCTGAGTGGGGTTGTGACAATGTGGTCTCCAGAACTGGACACAGTACTGTAGGTGATGTCTTACCACAGATCTGTACAGAGGTAACGCCATCTCCCTCTTCGTGCTGGCATTACCCCTCCCTATGCACCCCAGCATCCCACTAGCTCTTCCAGCTGCTTTGTCACACTGACTGGCCACCTTTAGGTTATCCAGTATGATTACCCCAGGTCTGTTTCCTGCTTGGTGGTTGCCAGTACCACTCCACCCATTTTGTACTCCACCCCTGGGTTTCTGTGCCCTAAGTGCATTATTTTGCACTTTTTCACATAGAAACCCAGATGTCATACGCTTGACCACTCTTTAGTTTTCTCAGATCTGACTTCGAGGTGGAGCTCTTGCAGCAGGTAATACCCTTAGGACTAAGGCCACAGGCCTTAGGACCCCTTGGAAAAATCTTTCTAGCTAGCAGTCTGTAGCGGAGGACCGCCCCCGTCGTCTGGCATGCCTGATGTCAGACGTGGTATAAAGGAGGCGGTCCCCTGGTGCCATCTCAGTTACTTTCCCACCATCAACCCACATTGTTTGGCTCCTCGGATGCTTTGCTTTTGCAGTCGACTGCAGATAAGTAGTCTTTAAATATACATTTTTTTTTTTCTGCATTTTTCCTCTAGTATTTCGACAAAGATTTAGTGCACGTCTTCTCCTTCACCTACTCAGCGGAAGTCGAAGTGCCATTGTGGCAAACAGATTCTGGCTAAGGACTGCCAC
This sequence comes from Neoceratodus forsteri, assembly GCA_016271365.2. Taxonomy (NCBI): domain Eukaryota; kingdom Metazoa; phylum Chordata; order Ceratodontiformes; family Ceratodontidae; genus Neoceratodus; species Neoceratodus forsteri. The sequence continues at coordinate 747,244,674 of CM057451.1, forward strand.
AAGGCCTGCCTGATCTGTCTAGGCCCCAATGACTGCCAACACTGCCTAAACTTCAACAGCAAGACCAGGATCTGCAGGGCTGAGGCGCTTATCGCCTCGAGCAGAAAGTAGCCGCCATGGAGAAGTTTCCGTCGGGTCCCAGTTCATCTTCATCCACCAGGGAGTCTCCCCATAGAAATCCCTGGGGAAAAGACTCCAAGGACAAGAACAGGCCCCGGAAAGAATCCCGCCACAAGTCTCCCTCCAGGCATGCTTCTTCCTCTGGTGGGAGGTCAGGGTCCGTTCCCCCTTCTTCACAGGGAACTAGTGCCCACAGGTCACCCTCCTCTAAGCCTGGGACCAGCCTTCATCCTCGGGACACAGCCAAGCTCTAGTCCTCCTGGCTTACTGGCCCCGTAAGTCTTCACAGGACCCGGTCCAGGAAGGACAGTCACCTGCTGTTGGGCCCAAAGAGGGCCGCGGCTCCACGAGATCCTCTGACAGACACTAAAAGCCAGATTATTCCCACCAGTGACAGGAGGTCGTTCGCCGTCAGACTCCTCCTCCACCGGCTGCAGGGCCCACTTCTAAAAAGGACAGACGTCCCTTGGCCGAAACGCCCGCGTCACACAGCAGACGTTCGCCCCAGAAGGACCAGTCACCTGACTGGCAGTCCGTAGATGACCAGCCGTCCGATGCCCACCAGGATGACCGGTCGCCGGATAAGGTGAACGCCACTCCGGTCGCTGGATTGGATGACCGCTCTCCTAGGTAGCCAACCCCTCAACCAGATGCAGCAGGGGCAGCCTCCCCAATGGAGATCCCAGTACCAGATGCCACCCCCAGATGCCTGGTCCGTAAGCTCCAACGCCGCCTCTGCCAGTCATTTCCTTAGCGGACGTTGGAGCACTATTTAATTTGTGGTGGAACACCATCAAAGGTGACCTGTTGTATAGGCCTCCTGATACGGTTCCAACATCTCCACCTCCTCCTCCCCCCACTCCAGATGTAGGTGCAGGAGAGGGAGCATCGGAACCAAAGGGCAAAAGGCAGAGAAAATCTTCCCCAACCCCCGACTCCAGTGGCAACTCCACCCCCACTTCTGAGGACAAGGCAGGAGAGTCTACACTGGATTCCTCAGACGACGAGGACTTGAGACAACCATTGCTGGACTCTGAGGACACCCAAGATCTCCTCCGGACGATCCTACGTTCCTTGATACTATGAGGCACATACATACCATATATCAATGGGACACTGAAGAACTCTACCCAGAAAGGAGGTGTCTGGCGAAGTTCTTGGGGGCGAAGGACCCAAAACCTCTTGTCATACCACCTCTAGTGGAGCCCTTCCAGGATGTGGCAAAACTGGTCTGGAAGAGAGCTTCATCCACACCAGCAGTTACGCACAAGGCGGACCACCTCTATAAACCGCCCAAAGAGAAACCGTTTCTGGCAGAACAGCCGAAGGTGGACTCTACGGTCTTGACTGCAGCACATAACAGGCAGTCCCAACCGAGACACCTCAGTACACAGCCCCCAGACCCGGAGTCAAAACAGTTAGACCAGTGGGAATGGAGGGTGTACTCCTTGGCCACTGGGGCCAGCAGGTTGTTAATCTTCTTGGCCCATGTGGTCATGTATCAGAAATCTCTGTGGGAAAAGATCATAGAGCTTCTCAAGTGTCAGCTGGATGCTGACTCGAAGAATGAATTGCTGGCCTACGCCCAATCTGGGCTGGATGTCGACAAACACGTCCTAAGATGCTCATGCGACTCGGCTGACATGGCAGCTCGAACGGCAGCATCAGGTGTTTGTCTCCGCTTGCATACCTGGTTACGAGAGACGTCCTTTAGGCAGGACCTCCAGGATGCTATTCTGGATGCTCCCTTCCAGGGCCCAGTCCTGTTTGGTCAGGAAGTGGAGGGAATTATAAAAGACCTCCAGGATTTGGGTAAAAAAGTAGAGGACGTACACAAATTGTACCAATCCAAACTTCAACATGCCCGTAAGCATTCCTTTCGTAAACAGAGTCAACAAGGAGGCCGCCCGTGCCAAGGCAAAGGCTTTAAGTGCCGTAACCAACCCGTGCATCCGTGAGACAAAGGCCCCAAATAGCCGAAAGCACCCAGACATCCACCGCCACCCCACAAGGGACTGCATGACTCCCAGTGTCCTCCCCCCCCCCCCATCATCAGTCTCTAAGGGGAGAGCAAGTAGGGGGAAAATTCTCCCTCTAGCTGCAAGAATGGTCCACCATTACATCCGACCAGTGGGTTCTGCAGACAGTAAGAAGGGGTTATGCCATCGAATTCCTCAGTGCCCCCCGACAATCCGCCTGTAGCATCCCACTGTTCAACCCCACATGCCCTTTTTCTGGAACAAGAGATACTTTCACTGCTCCACAAGAAGGCCATCCAGCCAGTCCCAAAATCCCAACATGGCAAAGGCTTTTACTCCCACTTTTTCTTGGTGCCTAAGAAAACGGGAGACCTACGCCCAATTCTAGACCTCAGCCACCTGAACAAATTCGTCCTGTACAAAAGATTTCAGATGCTCACCCTGGCGAGCCTGTTTCCCCTTCTCCACAAAGGGGACTGGCTATGCTTCCTGGACATGCAGGACACCTATATGCATATAAAGATCCTGCCTTCTCACAGGAAGTTCCTGCGGTTCCGGGATGAGCATTACCAATTCAGGGTCCTGCCCTTCGGCCTTTCATCAGCCCCAAGGGTCTTTACGAAATGCCTTGCGGTAGTCGCAGCCATACTGAGGAGAAGGGGCCACTTTGTCTAACCCTGCCTTGACGATTGGCTGATTTCCGCACCCACAGAACAACAGCTCCTAGGCACATGTAACAACTCTCTTCCAGTCTCTTGGAGTCACCCTGAACTGGCAGAAATCCCAACCCTGGCCTTCCCAATGGCTTCAATACATTGGAGCAGTGCTCAACACTCTGCAAGGCAGGGCTTTTCTCCCTGCGGACAGAGCCCTGCACCTTTTGGCTCTAACTCACAGAATCCAGTTAGCAGATCAGGTACCTGCCAGAGTAGTCTTGCAGCTGTTGGGTCATATGGCAGCAACCATAGCCACGGTAACCTTCTCACGTTTCAGCCTGAGAATTCTTCAGTGGCACCTCAGGGTCCAGTGGGACCAGGGTTCGGACAAGTTGGACCGACTCATCCGAATCTCGGAGGCGGTCCGATGATCCCTTTGCTGGTGGCAAGTTCCAGCTCACCTAGAACAGGGTGTCCCTTTCCAGAGGCAAAGTCCAACATAAGCTGTCACAACGGATGCCTCGGGACTAGGCCGGAGTGCTCATTTTCGTGGACATCAGACAAGAGGATCGTGGTCTGCCTCAGAAAGGTCTTTTCACATCAGTGTATTGGAGATGAGGGCAGTTTTTTGTGTCCTTCAGGATCAGCTCTCCTGGAATCCTCTGATAATCCAGTCAGACAATACCCCGGTAGTCTTTTACCTGAACAAGCAAGGAGGAACGGGATCGTATCCTCTTTGCAGAGAGACCATGAGAATTTGGGACTGGGTGATAGAATGCAGTCTTTTCCTAGTTGCGGTCCATGTGCCAGGCATTCAGAAAGTTCTCGCCGACAGTCTAAGCCATTCTCGTTCTCTGAAGCATGAGTGGGAGTTGCGGCAGGATGTAGCAGATGACCTGTTTGCAACATGGGGTCGTCGCAAGCTGGACCTCTCTGCGTCCTGGCACAACACCAAACTGCCAAATCTTTGCTCGCTAGTTCTAGAGCCTCGTGTTTTCTGGCGACATGCATTGTCCCTCTCTTGGGCAGGGAGGATTCTTTATGCCTTCCCTCTGTTCCCTCTAGTTCAGAGAGTACTGCTCAAACTGCAGTTGGAAGGCACCAGGATGATCTTGGTAGCACCTTTATGGCCTCGTCAGATTTGGTTTTTGCCTCTTCAGCAGCTGGCCACAGGACCCCCCGTACCACTGCCTCTCTCCACCCACTTGCTCTCCCAGGATCAAGGGACGCTGGTTCACCCATCCCTGCGATCCCTTCACCTGCACGCATGGCTCCTGCAGTCTTAGCAAAGGAGAGACTGGGAGTTTCTCAGAGGGTGGCAGAAATTTTAGTGGCAGCAAGAAAACCCTCTACCAGGGCCACTTATTTATTTTTTATTTATTTGTAAGAATCAGTTTACAACCTTTGAGCCAGAGGCTCGTTTCCAAAGGTACTTCGTCACATAAAGACATACATTGTGTTTTTGGGTACATAGCATAGGTTTGCAAAACAATAGGCGTTCAACAGAGGCGCCACGTCACACTGTGGTCAGACAAATACAATTAGGTTACAGGGTACATGTAATTGAGAACAGGTGTTACACAAGTTGGTATCAAGTGAGCAATCTAATAGGTAAACACTGAAACAGCTGGCACTGGCCAGGTTAAACATAGGCACGGTGTACAGGAAGTGGTGGTGGGATGGCTAGGTGGAGGCACGCCGGGCGTTGTCAAAGAAGCAGGGTGGAGGCTACTTTCAGAGGCAGGAGCAGATTCACGAGTGCTGATGATGTGGTTCGAAGGGTGGTTTGAACTTGGAGATGGTGGTGGCATTGGTGAGGGGCAGAGAGAGTTAAAACAGGTTGGGGCTCTATAGCAGAAGGACCCTGGCAGCGGCTGGTTCTTGATCTGGGACCATTAGAGTGGTCTTGTGGGAAGACCGTGTTGCAATAGTGGGAGGGCTCTGGTGGATGGATGCCGTTACCCCAGGAGGAGCCGAGTAGGGTTTTTGTGAGGAGACAGGTTTGGTATCGGACGTTCATCCAGGGTAAGCAGGTTAGCCTCAACATACAGCTGACTGGTGTGTGTGAGCCTGGGGCACCCAGTAATCAATCTGCAGGCTTTATTCAGGGTTAAGTGAATTTTGTTGAGTGCAGTGGTGTCGGCAGCACCATATACTGGTAGACCATAGTCTACAAGGGACAGAACGGATGATGTAACAGCGAGCGGAGAGCATTTGGGGAAGGCAGGTTCTATGGCGGAAGAGGATGCCAAGCCGTGTGTTGTGGCGGATGTTGGGGCGTCGATATGGTTGTGAAATGTGAGGGGCTGAGTCGAAGGTAACCCCAAGGTATTTGTAGGAGCAGACTTGTTCCAGTGGCTGATTGGTACTTGGAAGGATATAGAGTGGGTGGTTGCTAGCTTTGTTTTGGGGATGGGAAAAGAGCATAGCTTTGGTTTTATTAAGATTGATGACGAGTCTGCGCTCCTTAAACCAAGCCTCGGCGCTGTTGAAAAACTGCTTTAGGGAGTCCTGGAGGGAGATGGGATTGCGGTGGGTGGCAAAAAGGACAGCGTCGTCTGCATACAGTAGAATTTTGCCAGGGCATGCACTGGGCAGGGTGTTCAGATAGAGCGAGAAGAGAAGGGGGCCCAGGATGGAGCCTTGGGGGACCCCAGAGAGAATGGGACGGATATCGGAGAGTGTGCTATTAATTTTTACACACTGAGATCGAGTGTCAAGATAGCTAGTGCACCATGCTAGGGGGCCAGCTGAGAGACCAGTGTGGCAGAGTGCATTCAGCAGAAGTGGATGGGAGACTGTGTCAAAGCCTTTGAGAGGTCGATGAACACTGCACCAGCTAGGAGCTGGTATCCAAGGAGGAGTGTAGAAAGTTGGAGAATTCAATAAGGGCAGTGCTGGTACTGTGACCAGCACGCCGTGTTGCTCTGGGCATAAATGTTATGCTTAGCCAGATAATCAGTGATTTGAATGGCCACCACTTTCTCCAGGGCTTTAGAGATGGGGGAGGATGGAGATTGGCGGTGGTTGTTGTCCGATGACCTGTCGCCCCCTTTATGAATTGGTGTGATAATGGCTGTTTTCCAAGCTGTGGGAAATTGTCCCAGGCAGAGTGACTGGTTAATTAGGCTGGTGAGTGGGGTGAGGACTTCATCTAGCACCAGCCTGAGGATGCTGGGGTCCAGTGAGTCACTGCTGGGACTGTTGCCATTCAGAGCTTTGAGTAGGATGGGTCTGGCTTCCCGGGTGGAAATCTTGCGCAGGTGGAAGCTGGGGTGCTGGAGGACAGGGGGAGGTTGGTTGGGGGAAGGGTCAAAGAAATTGCTAGGGAGGACTGAGCTAAGGTCAGTGAAAGCGGTGTTGAACCAGTTGGCTATGGTGGCAGGCTCGGTGGTGGTAGTGCCATTTCTAGTGAGCTGGGATGGGGCAGGGGAGCAAGCTTTACCGGTATGTTGCTTAATATTATCCCAGAAAGTCCGGGCTGAGCCCCAGGAGGAGGTAAGGGAGGCCTGGTAATGGTCTGCCTTGGCTTTCCTGATGGCCCATGAGCACTTATTCCGGGCTGCATTGTAGGCCTGCCTGTCAGACAGGCGACCCGTTTCAGTGGCAAGGTGCAGGGTTATCGATTTCTTAGTAATTGTAAAAGGGCGAGACTAACCAGGGTCGTTCTGTTTTGGACGGTTTTGGTGAAGGGTGCAAAGAGATCACAGGCCATGTTGAAGGTGTGAGTGAAGAAGGCGAGGGCAGTGTCACTGCCGGTTGCACGCTGAATGGGGAATTAGTTTATCTGGGTGAGGAGTACTTTTGTTTTTCAGCCCACCAGGCGGAGGCGCCCTGGAGGTGGTCTGGGCTTTGGGTTTGGGATTGGGACTGCCCAATGAAATAGGATAGGAGTGGTCACTTAGGGAGTCTGGGAGGACCTGGATGTTTTGGATTTTGTAGAATTCGGTTAGTTATAATAACATCCAGAAGGGTGCTGGTACCTCTCTTAGGGTTAAGTCTCGTGGTCTGGGTGACGAGGTTGCGTCAGATCTTGGGCGGCAAATGAGTCTCTGATCGTGGATGAGGAGGTGCTGAGCCAATTTACATTAAGGTCCCCACTAGGATTTGTTCCATTATGGTGGAGGGTGGCCAGGTAGTCCGTTAAAGATACCAGGGCGGGTGCTGGTTCTTAGAGGCGTGGCTGTGGTGAGATAGAGGGCTCCTGGAGGGTCTGGGGTGAGTTTGAGGTGAGAGCCTGGGCCCCATTTATAAGGGCAGGGTGGGGGAGTGTGTGTCAGGTATTGTGTCCCTAGTGTAGATTGCACAGCCTCCCTCGTTTGCCTACTAGGTCCTCGGTATAAGGTATAGCCTGGGAGGAAACAAATGAGTCAGGGGTGGATTGGGACGCCAGGTTTCAACCAGGGCTATGATGTCTGGTTGATGAGCCAAGGCCCAGCACTGTAGGGCGTCAGATTTCTTCAGCAGGCTGCATATGTTCATGGAGGCTACTTGAAGACCAGTGGGCTGGGTGGGTGGGTGGGAGGGGCAGGGCCTGGGTTGGGATGTATGTTCCCTGATTAGGAGTAGAAGGAGGAAAGTGCTCTTGTCAGAGGAGGCAGATGGAAAGTTCGCCGGGAGGCGATAGAATGAGGAAGGGGTTTTGTTGCACAGGGGTGGGTAGGGCAGCACAGGCAGAGAAGGCTTGTGTGATCAGAAGTGCAAAGGAGCTGGGGGAGGAAAGGTAATGTCTGGAAGGGGGTGAGGTGGAGAGGAGCATATGGGATATGTGGAGGAGGAGGAAGGGGGAGGAGCAGTGGTAAAGGAGGAGGGGAAGACAGGAGGATAGGTAGGAGCACTGGAGTAGTGAGGCCGAGGGTTAATAGGGACACTAGGGTTGGTGGAAATGATTCTGCCTCTGGGCAGCAGCCCGATCCTTGGATCCTCTCCATTGCTCCATCAAGTTTGTCCTAGAGTACCTACTCCATCTCCTTGACCTATGCCTTAGCAATTCCTCTATCAAGGCACATCTTTGCGCAGTCTCAGTGTATCATGATGTGGTTGGAGAAAGGACTCTGGCACAACTCGACAACCTTCCTCAGGTGAGTCTTGCATATTAGACCCCCCAGGAGGCATCCAGTCCCCCCGTGGGACCTCCTGTTTGTTTTAGAAAAGCTCAGCCTCCCTCCTTTTGAACCGTCCGCGTCATGCGAGCTACGTCTCCTTTCTTGGAAGACGTTATTTTTAGTTGCCATTACGTGAGCCCAGAGGATTTCTGAGCTTTAGGCCCTGATGTGTAAGGAGCCTTACCTCGTTTTTCATAGGGATAGGATGCAGCTTCGTACAAATCCCAAATTTCTACCGAATGTGGTGTGTGCCATGACTCTGAACCAGGACATCCAGCTTCCGGTCTACTACCCAGAGTTCTCCAACGGGGGGGAGGCCTTGTTACATACTCTGGATGTTCACAGAATCCTTCGTTATTATTTGGACCAGACTCATCCTGTCCAGAACACGGACCAGTTGTTTGTGGCATTTGCTAAACATAAGACTGGGGATCCTGTCACTAAGCAAACACTATACAAGTGGTTAGTGAATTGCATTTCTTTCTGTTATTAGCACCAAGGCAAACCCCTGCCGGGCTCGGTTAAGGGCCATCCTACCAGGGCCATTGCCACCTCTTTTGCCTCTCTTAGAAATGTGTCAGCGGCGGACCTTTGTGCCACAACTACCTGGAGTACTGTCCGTACCTTTATTTGACATTACATTCTGGACATTGCCTCTAGGAGGAGAGCAGGTTTCGGTTTGGCTGTTCTTCAGGGATTGCTCTCATGAGAGAGTGACCTTGTTTGTTCCCTCACAGTCATTCCTCCTCCCCTCTGATCTGGTATTTTTTTGGGTACTGCTTGGGACTCAGTCCTAATGGTATTACCTGCTGCAAGAGCTCCACCTCGAAGTCAGATAGTACAGTTATGCAAGAACTTACCGTAACAGTAGATCTTTGAGAGGAGCTCTTGCAGCAGGTGGCTCTCCCACCCTCCATCCCCTAGGTCAGTTTGTACCTCTGATTTTTCTCTCTCTCTATAGGGAGAGTTCCTTCTCGGTTCTCCACTGTTTACCAACCGGGTCTCCAGCGGGGAACTGAGATGGCGCCAGGGGACCGCCCCCTTTATAGCACATCTGACGTCGGGGGCGGTCTCCCGCTACAGACTGCTAGCTAGAAAGTATTTTCCAAGGTGTCCTAATGTCTGCAGCCTTAGTCCTAATGGTATTAGCTGCTGCAAGAGCTCCTCTTGAAGATCTACCATTACGGTAAGTTCTTATGTAACTGTACTGTCTCTGCTCATCCTTTCCACTCCCCATGGAGTGTCCACCCTATTGCAGATTTTGGTGTCATCCGCAAAGAGGAAGACGTTTCCTTACAGCACCGCTGCAGTGTCCCTCATAAAGTCATTAAAGAGAACCGGTTCCAGCTCTGATCCCTAAGGAAGCCCACTGGTCACCCTCCCTTCCTCGGAGTGAACTCCGTTTACCACCACCATCTGTCACTTATCCCCTAACCAATTTCTTCCCCTAACCCATTTACCACCTTTGAACCCACTCCTAAACTACCCAACTTACTTACTAGTCTCCTGTGTGGAATGGTGTCGAAAGCCTTACTGAAATCTAGGTAGGGCATGTCCACCGCTCCACCCTGATCTAACTCCTTTGTTACCCAGTCAGAGAACTCTTATCAGAATTGTCTGACATGACCTCCCTCTGTGAAACCATGCCTCGGGTCTTGTAACCCACTCAATTCAAGATATTTCACAATCCTTTCCTTTAGCTGTGATTCCATTAATTTTCCCACCACCAAAGTCAGGCTGACTGGCTTATAATTGCCAGCCTCCTCCCTGCTACCACTTTTGTGTAGTGGGACTACATTTGCCCTCCTCCAGTTCTCCGGAACCAATCCTGTTTCCAAAGAGCTGTGAAACAGGACTGTCAGGGGTGCAGCCAGTATTTCCCTGAGCTGTCTCATTACCTTTGTGTGCACCCCATCTGGTCCCTGTGCTTTGTCCACCTTCAGATTAGCAAGTCCCTTCAGGACTCTGTTCTCCAAAAAAGGACTAGTGTCCACCTCCCTCCCTTCTAAGCTTCTGTTACTTTTTTGTGGCCCCTCTCCTTCCTCTGTGAACACTGAAGAAAAGTATTTGTTTAGGATGTCCCCCTTTTCCTGTTCACCCTCTGCACAGTCCCTCCCCTTACCTTCTTAACATTACAATCCCATACCTGATCTTCCTCTTTTCACTTGTATACCTAAAAAATGTCTTGTCCCCTTTTGTTACCTCTAGGGCTATTCTTCTTTAGTTTGCACCTTTGTGATACTTACTGCTTTCCCTGTTTCCCCGATATACCTCCCTATCTCTCTCCCCCCCCCCACGTCTCCTTATACCTTCTAAATGCTACCATTTTTGCCTTTACCTTTCCAGACATCTTTTGAGAACCATAGCAGTCTCTTTTTCCTCTTGCCTTTGCTCACTTGATTGACGCAGAGGTTTGTTGCCTTTACTGTGCTCCCTTTCAGCTTCGTCCACTGTTCCTGTACCCCACCCAGGCCATCCCCCCACCAGGTCATCCCTGAGGCATTCACCCATCTTTATAAAATCTGCCGTCCTAAATTCCAGGGCCGTCACCTTTGTGTGCTTTGATTCTGCAGCTGTTCTTGTGTTGAACCACACCGTACAGTGATCACTGGTCTCCAGGTGGTCACCCACCTTGACGTCTGCAACAGTGTCAGTGAGCACCAGGCCCAGTATTGCCCCATCACAAGTGGGTTCACTGACTAGTTGCCTGAGGTATGCCCCCTGCAGAGAGTCCAGGATGTCCCTGCTTCTAGCTGAAGCCGCTGCTGGGACTACAGAGGACAGCAACAGCACTGTCTGTTACAGTATAACTACTGCAGGCTTTGGCACTAAAACATCGTGACATTCCAGGATGCTTTACGTGAGTTGTGTCAGGACCTTTGCAGTGGAGTTAGAGGTTTTCAAGCCAGACTTGAGCACTATTTATTTATTTATTTATTCAAATCTCGGATTACAACCTTTGAGCTAGTAGCTCGTTTGCAAAGGTTCCACGTCCGGTAGAAAAAAGGTATGACGATAGGATACAACAGTCATTGCGAGATTTAGGCAAGGCCAGTGACTTTGCTTAGTTCATTTACACATGATCATAGCATGTTACAGGTAAGGTTAACAACAGTCGTTCCAGAAGAGGATTACAGACAGTCAGGTAGATATATAGGGTGCAGAGTATAAGGAATATAATTAGGAATTATACAGATTGTGTACGAATCGTCAGTAAAATGGATTAACAATCTTCTGGCTAAGTCATTAGAATTAATAGCAATAAGTCAGAGGAGCAAGAAATTCAAGGGAGTAAAGGTATAATCAGGGTAAGTTGGGGGAATCATGGAACTTGGTGAGGGGGGAAGAGCAGAATGGTTAAAGAGGCTAGGTATATAGAGCAGAGTCGGTGGAAATCATTTAAACAGGGAAAAGATAGGGGAGAAAAAGAACATCAGTGGGGTTGAGAATTAGTCAGGAAAAATGGAAGAGTCCATGGTGCTCATTGTCAAATTGGGAGGGAAGGGCGAGTGGAGGGAGGAGGGTGGACAGAGCCGGGGTGGACAGAGACTGTGCCATAGTAGAGTGACTGTTGGTGGAGGGAGGAGGCAGGGGAGGTGGTGGGCAAACTGCCAGGGGTGGGAGGGAAGTGAGTAGGTATGGGAGGGTGAAATGGCAGGGTGGTAGGGAAGTGAGTTGGTATAAGGAGGTGAACCGACAGGGATATGACAGTAGTGTTAGGGGTGGTAGGTGCAGAGTAGTAGCTGAGGTGGCTGACCCAGAGCCTGGCTGATTAGCAAATAAAGTGCCTAGGTAAAGTGCTAGTGAAAGGTACATCAGCCTGGGCCAATGAACCGTATTTATTGGGAGCATAAGCAAGCCATTTAGCTGGCGAGGTGAGTTCGGAGTTTTAGTTTGAAGGGACCTAGTTTTGGATTCTGTACGGAGGTCACCAGGGAGAGAGTTTAGCAGCTTGGGGGCACGATAGCCAAAGGTTCGTTGACCTAGGGTTGTGCGGCGGTATGGGACTTTTTATTGAATATTGTAAGAACCTCTGGTTAGCCGGGTGGGAGCAGTTTGGTGTAGCATAGACTGAATTCCAGGAGGGGTCCGACCAACGGTGGCTTTCTTGGCCAGTATGCATAGTTGATACTGGATTTGCTTGTCCAAGTTCAGCTGGCCTGAGTGTGTGTATAGGTTGCACGTATGGGTTAAAAGCGGAGCACCAGGGATTAGCCAACAGGCCTTGTTCAGTGCATTCATTTACATTTAAATCCTTATGAAATGAAGAGGACACAGTAAAGGCAATCATTGTTCATGCTTACATACTACACAGGTAAACAGAATAAAAGGCTGAGGGGACCTTCCCTCTAAATACATTTAGATCAGTAGCTTAACCCTTTTGAGTGGAGGCAAAACAATTCACTGTTCAGTGGGGATGTTCTTATTATCCTTTAAGAAAGAAAGTGTACAGTTGTTGTAGTTACCCTTGTGCCAGAAGCTTGCAGAAATGGACAACCATTTGGAAGAATGCTCAGAATCTGAACTCGGAGAAAGGATACGTCTCAGGGATCCAGGTAACAGAATTTCTGTAGATTTTACTTCGAGGGTATCTCTTGCAGCAGGCCATCACCGGTAGGGCTTGGCCACCAGGTGCTAGGACCACACAGAAACCTTCTAGCTAGCAGTCTACCAGAGGGGGTCACCCACCTCAGATGTCAGCCAATCTTATAAAGGTGGGTGGCTCCACACCCTCCTCAGTTCTTCCCTGCTGTCGACCAACGCATATCAGACCACTGATACCAACACAGCTACAGTCGACTGCCATTTTCCCACATTTAACCGAGCTTTGTTATTTTATGATTTTTAAAAAGTTTAACATCGAAATTTCAGTGTTCCCGCCTGATGGTGTGTCTTCAAAACATTTCTCATCTTCTGACTACTGTGTCTTGTGCCTAGGGCCAGACCACAACGTCCAAGCATGCAAGGCCTGCCAGAAGTTCAACCCGGTCACCAGGAGATGTCGTCAGAAGATCCTGGAGAAAACCGCCTCCTTAAGCAGAAGGTCTCCTCGATGGAATGGGAGCTGCAGGCCAGGAGCTCCTCCGTTTCTCCCGCCCAGTTCTTTGGGTCTTTGTCTTCGAAATCCCGGGACAAAACTACTGGGAAACATAAGCACAGGGGCAAGGATTGGGACTGTTCCCGGTCTGTTTCCTGCTCGCGGTCCCCGCACTAGAAATCTTCGACCGTGAAGAGATCTTCCTCCCTTGGGGGACCTCCTCGGCCCTTCACTCCTTAACTTCTACAGGGCTACTGGTGGCCCTACTGCCCATCTGGGTCACCCTCGCGGGCAGCAGCTCTTCAGGTCAGGGTACTCTGTATCCTGTTCCCCAGCCCCTGCTGTTTCAGCCCTTATTCTCAGTGGGCACACAGCCAGGTGGCTTGTCTGGAGTCTCTTCAGCAGGTGCAGGTGCAACGGGTGCCAGTCTCCTTGCTGTCGCCCCACCCAACACCCGCACTGGTGACGCCAGTCTCATCCTGTGGGACCTTTGCCGGTTCTGCTTCTCCCTCTCAGGGGCAGACACAGGATGCTGGTGCTTCCTCAGGCCCAGTCTCTTCACAGCCTTCGCTGGGGGGAGTCACCCTCTGTTCTGGTGCTTGTCTCCCTGCAGCTGGCGCCCATGGATGCCTCTCCGGCTTCACCTCTGGTGACGCCAACTAGTCATGCACCTGTTTCCACTCTACTACAGCCCATGGGTCTCACGACTGCCTTGCCTGTCCCTCCCGTCGGGTCTGCACCTGGCCTTCCGTAGCTAGCCCCCCCTTCCTCAGCTGATTCCTGTGAGTCAGTCACCTGTCATACCGTAACCTGCTCCTGAGCGACCAGTGCGTGTCCTACCGCAACCTGTGCCTGTGGGACCTCAGCCTGGGTACCCTATGCCAGCATCTACTGGGCCAGTGCCTGCCTACCCCTACCCTGCACCGGCGGGACCTGTGCCGGAGTATCCATACCCAGCACCCTTTGGACCTGCGCTGGTCTACAATTACCTAACGTCTGGTGGACATGTGCCTGTCCACTTTGATTACCACAGTCTGATTTCGACCTTGTAGTCTTTCACACAGACGCAGGTCACCGCCCCGAGAGGCCTGGCTGCAGTCACCCCTCAAGGGTCTCTTCCAGGCCCCATCTACTTGGCCCCTATTTGGCCAGGCCCTAGTGTTCCTTGCACCCCCAGCCCTGAGGTAGGCCTGATGTTGGGTCAGCCATCCACTCAGATGATAATCAGCCCAGGGATAGCAGGGATGGCGATGCAGACAATGCTGGTGAGAGTGTCAGCAGTGAGTCTTCCTCCATTAGTCCAGAATCCTTAGGGTTGGAAGAGGTGCCGAGTAACGTCCCCAAATCCCCACCATATGGATCTCTCTTACGTGGCCATCATGAGGCACATTCAGGCCATTGCGGGATGGGAGACAGAGGAACAGGATCCTGAGAGGCGCATAGGCTGGCCATCTACCTACATCAGCCATGATGCTCCTCCTTCGTTGGTCCCCCCAGTTATCGATTCCTGTGAGGATATTACCTGAGCTGCTTGGAACTGCCCCCATATGGTCCCAATGGTGCACACAAAGGTTAACAGACTTTACCATGCACCGACTGGCAAGCTGCATTTTAGTGAGCAGCCCAAGGCTGACTCAGCCATCATCAGTGCGGCGTACAACTGAACGAAGAGGCAAAAACACCTCGGCTCCATCCACTCCGACAGGGAGTCTCAACAACTGGACCAGATGGGCAAGCTTGCTTTCACTTCTGCCACTCTGCCATTCGGGTCATCAGTTATTTGGCCCATATGTTACAGTATCAAAACCTCTTATGGGACCAGGTTAAGGGGGTCAGTCCTAACTATGCCAGATGACCTTTCTAAGCAGCAGACCCTCCAGGCTCTCAGAATCGGCTTAGACGTTGGTACCCACATCCTCAGGGCTGCCTATGGCTGGTCAGTGGCTGTGGGCATCTGTATGAGATGCCACTCCTGGCTACGGTCTCTGGCTTTGCGCAGGATGTCCAGTCTAACATAATGGACGCCACTTTTAAAGGTTTCAGACTTTTGGGGGAAGATGTTCAGGATATCATCTCTAAACTCCAGACCTTCAGACAGGCTCTCAAATCCATCCATTCCATGTACCATACCCAGTCAAAGCTGGGGTAGCAAGCTCCCTATTCTTGCCCCTCCTGCAGACAGGCCTGACTTCCAACCAAAGCCCAGGGCAAGCGCAAAGCGGGGGCAGCTCTCCCCACTACCTCCTCTGCTGCCTCCTGTAGAACCCGAGGTGCAGCAGCAGCTCCAGCAGCGGCTGCTCCCACCTCCTGACTCCTTGCCAGACCCCCCCCCCTCCACTCCACTTGTTCACCAGGAGGCAGTTGTAGGTGGTCTCTTCTCCTTGCACCTGGACAGGTGGAGGGAGATAACCACAGACAGCTGGGTGCTGCAGCTCATTAAGTATGGCCACACTCTCAAATTCATAGAGTGGCCTCCATAAAACCCTCCAGGTAATTCCTTGTGTCCTCCTGGCCATGTCCTTCTCATTCGGGGGGAAATTCAGGCCTTACTTTGAAAAAAGGCCGTAGAGCCAGTCCCACGGTGTCAGCAGGGAAGGAAGTTCTACTCCCACTTCTTCCTGGTCCCCATGCGGATGGGAGACCTTTGTCCCATGTTGGACTTAAGCCAGCTGAACCTGTTTATAGAGTACAAACAGTTCAGGATGGTCACCCTTTAGGGTTTACTGCCCCTGCTACATCTGGAAGACTGGCTTTGTTCTCTAGATATGCAGGATGCCTACCTGCATATTAAGGTCTTCGCCTCCCACTGGCGCTTTCTCCATTTCCACTTCTAGGGAGGAGGTGGTCCGGAAAAGGATGACCAAGATGGTACAGGGCTTGCACCCAAAAACATATGAGGGATGATTAAGGGACCTCAACGGAGGAAAGGAGGGAGCGGGGGGACATGATAGAAACTTTCAAGTACCTCAGGGACGTAAACAAGGTGCAAGGGGGCAGACATCTTCCAGTGTAGGAGTACAAGAACAAGGGGGTATGATATGAAATTGGAAGGGGGCAGATTAAGAGGAAATGTGAGAAAGTTTTTCTTCACGGAGAGGGTAGTGGACACATGGAATGCTCTGCTACATGAGGTGGTGGGAGCGACCACAGTGGGGGGTTTTAAACATGCCTGGGACAGGCACAAGGCAACTTTGAGGTGGGAGGAAGGGTTGAAAAGCCCCTGACCAGATAGTCAGAGGCCACATACAAGTATAGGGCTTATGGGCAGAGTGGATGGGCCTAGCGGTCCTTATCTGCCGACATTTTCTATGTTTATCAGTTCAGAACTCTTCCCTTTGATTTGTCTTCAGCCCCAGGGGCTTCACCAAATGTCTGGTGGTGGTGGCAGCTTCTTTGAGACAGCAGGGGTTTTACATTTTTCTCTACCTGGATGATTGGCTGCTAGTGGCCCCTTCCAGGGACTGTCTCCTTCATACTCTTTCTCACACCTGCAGCCTGTTCCAAGCTTTGGGCTTTACTATCAGCCTTCCAAAGTCTTTCTTGACCCCTTTGCCAGTGCCTCCTGTATATAGGAGCAGTGCTGGATACCACCAGGGGAAGGCCACCTTACCCCTAGACAGAGCAGAGTGTCTGATGGACCCAGGCCCATCTTCTTTACTCCAGGCGTCATGTTCCGGTGAGGGTTTTTCTGAGTCTTCTAGGCCTCCTGGCCACGGCCATTGCCACAGTTCCCCTGGCCAGGCTACATATGAGAATCTCTCAATGGACGCTACGGGTCCAGTGGGACCAACGCATGGACACCCTGGATCAACCAATGTTGATATCGGATCCAGTCAAGAAGGTGCTGTTATGGTGGCTGGAGACCAGCAACCTGCTTTGGGAGAGTTCCTTTTTGTATACCTCTTTCTCAGCAGGTCCTTACGACGGACGCCTGGCTTCAGTTGTGGGGCTCACCTGAGGGCCCACCAAACTCGAGCAACATTGTCAAAGATGGAGAGGGATTTCCACATATGGTAAATGTCCTGGAGATGTGAGCAGTCCTGTATGCCCTGCAGGCCTTCCAGACTGAGCTCTCCTCGCATCCTCTCTTGGTTCAGATGGACATGCGTAGTTTATTACATAAAACAAGTGGGGGGACGGGTGCTCATTCCTGTCCCCTGTGCAGGGAAGTGATGAGAGTATGGTATTGGGCCATTGAGCATGTCCTGGAACTCTCGACCAGCCATGTTCCCAGTGACCAAAACCTTGGCCTCACGCAGTCCAGCGCCAACGAGTGGGAACTTTTGACCTCCGTGGTAGAAGACCTCTTTGATAGATGGGGTCAGCCCAAGTTGGACATTTTTGGGTTCCCCACACAATGCAAAACTGCTGCTTTTCTGCTCGTTAGATCTAGGGCCTGAAGTTTCTGGAGAGGCGCATTGTCTCTCTCCTGGACAGGGAGGTTTCTGTACACCTTCCCTCCCTTCCCGCTCCTTCAGAGAGTTCTGATCAAATTCCAGATGGAGGGGGCAACAATGATTCTCATCACCCTCTTGTGGCCTCATCAAATCTGGTTCCCCTTGTTGCAGCATCTGGCAGTGGAACTTCCGTTGTCCCTGCCCCTGTGCACAGGCTTGCTCTCCCAGGACAGGGCACCCTGGTGCATCCAGACCTCAAGTCTCTCCATCCCCATGCATGGTTCCTGAGGATATGGCCATCACCAGATTTGGGGTCTCCCTCAGACTAGCGGATGTCTTGGGAGCAACCAGGAAGTCCTCCACCAGGGCCACTTACTCTATGAAATGGAAGTGCTTCGCTCTTTGGGGTGCATCACACCATTTAGATCCTTTCACCTGTCTAGTGGATCAGGTCCTGGAGTATCTTCTCTCCTTCTCAGACTCGGGGTTGCGGTACTCCTCAATCAAGGTACATCTCTCTGCCATCTCTGCATATCATGTACCTGTGGATGGGTGTTCGGTGGCTCAACTCTAAGTGTCTTGCACCTTTTTGATGGTCATTCTACATCTGAAGTCCCAGTCCGTGACTTCATGCCACCTTGGGACCTTAATTTTGTGTTGGAAAAGCTTACGGTGCCTCTTTGAACCGGCCAAGTCTTGAGAGTTACGCTTTCTGTCATGGAAAGCATTACTTTTAGTTGCCATTACTTCAACTCAAAGGATTTCTGAGCTTCAGGCCCTCATGTGAAAGGAGCCTTATATGATTTTTCACAAAGACAGGGTGTCTTTGTGTATCAATCCTAAGTTCTTCCTAAGGTGTTGTCAGAGTTTACTTTGAATCAATCCATCCTTCTGCCTGTTTATTTTCCGGAGCATTGCAATCAAGTGGAGACATTGCTCCACACCTTGGATGTACATAGAATCTTGCGGTACCATACATACTGGACTAAGGACTCTCGGAAGTCTAGTCAGTTGTTTGTTTCGTTTGCCCCTGGGAAAGAGGGCGCCCCGATGTCTAAACAGTGTTTATCTAAGTGGTTAACCAATTGCATCATCTGTTGTTTCCAGAAGTACGGCAAAGAACTTCCTAGAGGGGTTAAAGCCATTCCACTACGGGTATGGCCACCTCAGTAGCTTGCTTCAGAAATGTGTCAGCGACTGACATTTGCGTGGCTGCCACCTGGAGCACAGTCCACACTTTCACCAAGCATTACAGTCTGGACAGCGCCTCTAGACGGAGGGCCAACTTTAGATTAGCTGTTCTTCAGGGCCTCCTTTCATAGGCTATTATTCTTTGCCTACCACCAGGACTGACTGACTGCAGTGCCAGAACTGCTTGGGACCCAGTCTTATCAGTGATGGCCTGCTGCAAGAGATATCCTCGAAGTAGGATAGTACAGTTACGTAAGAACTTACTGTAACAGTAGATCTTTAAGAGGATCTTTTGCAGCGGACCCTGCTTTCTCCCCCCCCCCCATCTTCTCTGTCTTTCTCTTTCTTCCTCTCCCCCCTTCCATAAGGGCAAGTCTTTTGCTTTTATTTTTCTATGCTATTGGGATACCTTGGAGTCCTCTGTTCCTGTTACGGCATCCTGCTTTTGGTCTCTGGCGGGAGAACTGAGGAGGGTTTTTGGGCTGCCTGCCTTTATAGGATTGGCTGACTTCGGAGGTAGGCGGTCCCCTCTGGTAGCCTGCTAGCTAGAAGGTTTCCACGTGGTTCTAGCACCTGGTGGCTATGTCCTACCAGTGATGGCCTGCTGCAAGTGATCCTCTCGAAGATCTACTGTTATGGTAAGTTCTTACGTAACTGTATTTTATGTGGTTTATTTCATGTACAAGAGCTTTTGGCTTCTGTAAAACCTGCAGACTTGGTATAGAAAAGCAAGGTTTCATTTGAAAAAATCCATTTGTTTTCTCTTCCATTAGACGCTCCTTCTGTTGATCGAGAAGAGTTATTCGTACAGAAGCTGCGGCAATGCTGCGTGCTCTTCGATTTTGTTACGGACCCGCTGAGCGACCTGAAGTACAAGGAGGTGAAGCGAGCAGGACTGAATGAGATGGTGGAATACATTACACACAACCGGGATGTTGTCACAGAAGCGATATACCCTGAGGCGGTCTACATGGTGAGGAGACAGAGACAGTTGTAGTCCCTCCATTCATGGAGCTCGTGTCAGAGCTGTTCCATTAGGTGAATTTTTTACAAGGTCTCGGCACTTTGAAGCTGGCTTTTGTAGTTAGCCTTGGTCAGTGTTTAGGTCGCACTGAAAATGTTGCTGTCCTTCATTCATAGAACTCACAAGAAAGTTATGTGGCACTGAAATCTCAGTTTAAAATAATGTTTTATGTATTCAAAGTGCTTGCCTATATTAGGCTGGGTGAAATTTTCATTTCTAGGTGCGTGGATATTGTTCACTGTCGACACTCTGGCCGCTCCACTGGAATAACAGATTTGCCGGATGCCTTTCAGCTAAGCTACTGCCACCACCTGGGCAGTATATCCCCGGACTCCGCCCCGTGACATCAGAGCTGTCTGCTGGAAGAACAGGTCGCCTCCTTTGTGCGCCATAGGCGAATCTTTTCTTCGTTCTTTGAATAAACTTCTACTTAATCCTTGTTCCCATAAACTCCATGATGTGGTCGAAGATGGAGCAACAGAAGCCGGGGTTTGGAATTTTGTGTGTGGTTCTGACAGAAGATGTTGGGTCACTGATCCACATGATATGTGCGTGTACTGCCTGGGCAGGCAGCCCAATGTGGCCGTGTGCTGCCTCTGTATGTCTGTGCTCTCTGAATCTGTCGAGGATAGGAAAGTTTGGGTAATTCCGGGTCGGCCTTTGGAATGGGATCCAATGGACTATCTTTAAGGGCCGCAAGAAGGCCTGGGCAGCAGCTGGTTCAGCACAGCGGTCCTTGAAGCGGAAGTGGTGGCTACTGCAGCGGGTACCTTCTTGGTCTCAGCGCTGTTCTTGACTGGGGCTAGCATTGGAAGGTCATTCATCGGTGGTTTCCAGGATATATGTTTGGCCCTCAAAACCTTGGGGGAGAGCTCTGCCCACTAAGGTTCTAAGCACAAGTGCATCTTGTGCTGGTCGTGGGACCGGGAGAGATCATGGTTCTCCCAATCCCTTGACTTTCCCGACTGCTTGATGGTGGTCGAGCACCCTTTGGTTGAGGGCTCTTTGGCACCCCTTTGGAGTGTTTTGACTTTAACTCTGGTCGAGCAGGTCATTTTGGTATTCCTCAGGCCTTTTGACCGGCTGTCAGACAAAGCTGAAGAGTCAATCTCACAGACCCTGGTACTCACAGTGTTCACTCAGGAGGACATGGACCGGCAGGTGTCCCAGACTGTCCCGCAGCAGGAGCAGCTTCCACCGGCGGTCAAGTCTTCTATGCCTGTTCTGGTCAACATAGCCAGGCAGGAGGTATACCAGAACCAGCTGGAAGACTCCCTTAGACGATGATGGTTGAAGTCTTTGTCACGGTGCTCTTGATCTCGCTCGACCAGGAGCGGTTGTCAGCGTTTCTCGAGCCTGTCATCCTCGTGTGAGGAGAGGCACCTTCACAAGTTGCATCAGTGCTGTGAGGAGCTCCTCTGGCAACAGTAGGCTGTCATGGGACAGAGCAGGGCTCTAGCCCCATGGACCTCTGGTCACCTGGCAGCCGCCAGTGGTGCTCTCACTGTGGTCCATGCTGTTCAGGTGCTACCCACTGCTGCTTCTGTGCCCTTCAGTGGAGCCATCACCACTGCAGCTGAAGGTGGGAGCTTTGACCAAGAAGGCCTACTTGGTCACCGGCTTGCCAGGGCAGCTGTCAGTGCAGATCACCCTGGGGAGAGGATACCCTGGTGGAACATTGGGAAAAAATGGTTCAGGGACATTTTTGAGGAGTCCTCGGATGACTCGAACCATGAGTCCCTGGCCTCCTCTGGGACTCTGTGCACACACAAACACCACGCACTTGTTGATATGGATGGGGTGCCCTGCCACACTAGCAGCAAAGAAACAGAAACAACTGGTGGCACTCAGCAGGGAAATAATATAATGAGCCACACACCCGAAAAAACCTCATGGTTGCGTGGTGAAGTGCTGGGGCTAAGTGCCATGCTTTTGTCTGCCAAATAAAACAACTTCTGGATTTAACATCAGCTCATTTTATTATTTTCCCACTGAGTGCTGCCAGTTGTTCCTGTTTCGTTCTCCTGTGGAACGCTTCCTCGACTGTGATTCAGTTGAGTTTCCACCGAGCATGGCCCAGTGTCTTTCGGAGCGCTTCTCCCAAGTATATATCTGAGTCCATGTCAGTCTCGTGGAGCCAGGTCAGAAAAGGGACAAGTATCCCATTACTGATATTGTGCACCAGGATGAAACCCTTGGGGTTGCCTTTCCCATGGCTGAGGCCATTTTAGGGACTGGCCTTGGAGCTTTGGCGACATGCAGCATCTTGCATGGCACCTTCTACATGTATGGTCCACAAGTATATGTTCTCACAGGGTTCCTTTTGGGGTTCTCTGACCAACCCTCCATGGAGTGGTCTGGTGACTAGTTCAGTTTTCCATTAAGTTGGGAGACCAGGAGCCACGTGGACAGAATTCCCGACGGGAAGTCCCATAAGATTGACCACGCTGCTAAAAACGTGTATGCTGCGATGTCCTTGGGTCTCCGTCAGGCTAGTTATGCTATGATGATGGCTAATTTTGGTTTATCCCTGATCGAAGTCTTTGATGCGATCCTCCCTTACCCTCTTACTGAGCAGCAGTCGATGGTGAATGTCATTAGATATCGGTGGTAAGTCGCTGGCTAACCAGGAGCTGCAGATGGCTTTGGACATGGTCGATTTGTGTGCCTGCACCATGGCAGTGGCTGTCTTCATGCGCTGCAGGGCCTGTCTGTGTCAGTCCATCTTCAGGGCAGATACCCAGCACAAGCTGGCCGATGTCCCTTTCTTAGGCACCAACCTACTGTATTTGACCGTAGAGTGAAGGGACATCTCACCTGTATTGGGAAGTCCAGTGCCACCCTAGATTCTGTAGCATCATCTCAGAAGGACCCAGAAAAGAAGCTTAACTCATTGTTACCTGTAGACTCCATTTGGCGTCATGAAAACGCATTCTCCAGAGTCCTGCAGCACCATCCGGCATCCTGTTGTTCAGAGCCAAAGATCCCATGGACGCCATGTGGCATCTTCAACATTTGAGTGATGTGACGGCAGCATCAATCGTGTGGCAGCTTTCAGGTTTAGTCAGCTTATAGCTGACTCTGCTGCTAACATAGGAAATGCCTTAAAGTAGTGGCTTTGCACTGGAAAAAAATTTGTTTTCCCACGTTACAGCAGCTGCCCCCCACTCTGCATCATGGTGCCAAAACCGGAAGTCCGTTCAGTCAGGGGCAACAGAAGAACCGGGAAGTTTCACGAACAAACTAGCTGCAAATATTTCAATTTTCATCCAGCAGCTGGTAAAAAAACATCCTGGTCTCCCGACTGAGCCACCAAGAAAAGATGTAAGTGGCAAATTCAAGCTGCACTCCGGTTGAAAACTTCACGATGTGTAAATCAGGTACCATGCATGTCGTGAAACCGGAAGTACAACTTGCAGTGACAACGGAGCTTTTTTCTTAAAGTAAGCTGGCAAATACAAAAATAAAGTGGGCGCTGTGCATGAAACATGCTGCTCTGTTGGACCCCGTCGAAAAATAGCACATATGTTTGGTCAGAGAGCAATGTATTGTGATGAGGATCAGACGCTTGTAAATGAGGAATCACGGGTTGGGGTTATGAGTATGTATGAGGAACACATTCAAACGGAGCTAATAAGGTTATAGGTAAGCCTAATCCAGCGATATACAAACCATTAAAATAAATAGTCACTCATTCACAGAAATGACTGTGACAGCACCACAAGCTTTATATTCAAACTTTATTTTGACAGCATGCTGAGGCAGGA
Organism: Neoceratodus forsteri; assembly: GCA_016271365.2. Taxonomy (NCBI): domain Eukaryota; kingdom Metazoa; phylum Chordata; order Ceratodontiformes; family Ceratodontidae; genus Neoceratodus; species Neoceratodus forsteri. The sequence goes on from CM057451.1 coordinate 747,267,951, forward strand.
GTGCATCTCCAACCCAGGAAGCTGCAGCTGCTGTCTCAGTTTACTCTCTTGCAGGTGAAAATCAGTGCAGCTGCATGTACTTCTTATAAAACTCATCCCACCCTACCCAAAAATGTAACTGGCTAAGTGTTATAGTTTTTGAGATATTTACAGTTGAGACAAAAAAAAAAAAATTGCATTCTAGGGACATGGATATGTTGTTCAATCCACACTATCTGGCAGGTACCTTGCTGCTTTAAGATGTGCCGGAAGGTCTTAAGGCTGGCTCCTCCCACCCACCCGAGTGGTATAACCCTCTGCTCCGCCCTCTTACGCCAGATCTTCCTTACTGCTTGGAAGCTTAGGTTCCCTCCTTAGCGCTCTCGCATTTTGCAGGCCCTGGATCTTAAATCTTCAGATTTTTTCCCAAAACTCTCCCTTAAACTTATCTGAGTTTGGTCTTCTCCACCTTCTCTCACTGCTGCAAGGGAAGATAAGTTTGTTCCTGGGTTCCGTCGGTGTCCTTGTGGGCAGAAGATGTCTCGCACTGATCCCCACGCCATGTGCATTTACTGCCTTGGGCATGACCACGATCCACAGGCTTGCAATCTGTCTGTCCATTTCTGCATTGGTGCTCGAAGACCGCGCTGCCTGACTTCATCTGGGGCGACCGGAGAAATGGTACCCGTCAATCAAATCAAAGGAGGCTTGTTGTGTGGTGTCCGCGATGGCGGGCTCTGCAGAACAACTGGAACAGCTTGAACAGCTCACGGCCCTCGAGGAGGTGGCCCAGGCCGTGGCGAGGTCCTCTTTGGCTTTTATTCCGCTTCTTACACTGCTTCCTTTTGGGAGCTGTGCCAGTCCCTCTCGACAAAAGGGGAGGGTCATTCTGGGTCTCACACCCCTCGGTCCCAGAAGAAGGATGCGAAAAAAGGTAAGGCCCACCGTCCACTCTCTTGGGAGCGGGAGAGATCTCGTTCTCTGGACCGCTGGCTCTGTACTTCGGTCAGTGTTGTGGCCTGGGCCGCTGGTTTCACGGTGTCCCCGTCAGACCAGTCGACCGAGACGCCTGTCGATGCGGCCGAGATTTTTCTCAAGCCCACAGACAGGTTGTCGACTGAGGAGGCCGACAACTCGTCTCAGACACCAGTGCTTCTGGTGCCTTCTGGGGACTCTGCTCAGCCTCCTGAGCTGAAGTCTCTGGCCCAGGACCCTGAACCAGAGGGGCAGCGGGTCTCCCCTGCTCCTTCCTCTGTCCACCATTGGCGTTGCCGACAGTCGAGATCTCTGTCTCTGTTCACGTCCGCGTCGGGTAAATTCCACCAACGTGGGCGGTCTTGGTCCCGACATCATGGAAACTGGTGCCGCCGCTCTTCTTCCTCTTCCTCCTCAGATGAGGAGAGGCTCCGGCGCAAGTTGTGTCGGCGCTATGAGGATTTAATGTGGCAGCAGCTCATTCTGACCGGCTCTATCCTGACGCCGGCTTCTGTGTCGGCAGTTAAGCGGCTGTCGCCCAAATGACTACTCCCACCACCATTTCCTCGGTCGAGGATCTGGTTCCGGTGCTGCTGGCTTGGCTGAAACTGGCTCCACTGCCCATTGTGGTGGAACCACCACCTTAGCCACTAAATGGGGCACTGTCCAAGACTTCTCAGTTGGCTTCGGGTCTGCCCCATCAGCTGTTGGTCACTCTCACCCCCCCGAGTTGCCTCGGCAAGTGGAGTGGCTCAGGCGGTCGCCAGCTGTAAGCAGACTTTTTGGAGTTCGAAGACGCCTGTTGCACTCCCATCCAGTGGACCTGGAGTCCCCTAGCGGGGGTGTCTCCATGGACTAGAGCCCTTCCTCATTCCTTGGTATTCTTCAGCTCATCTCGAGTCTACTGGGATGCCGCCAACCCGCGCAAAGCGGGCCAGATATCCCTTGACGGAGATCCTGGATAAAGGGGATTCCCCAACGGAGGCCTTCCTTGTTGCCGAGGCCATTGTTGGTCCAGCACTAGAGTTATGGCAGCGTCCAGCCTCTTGCCCAGTGCCGTCGGCCCGGATGCCCTGCAAGTATGCAGTCCCCACAGGTTCCCTCTCGGGCTTCACGGAGCACCCTTCGGCCGAGGGGTTGATGGCAGACTCTGTATTTTGGCGCTCCAGCAACACCCGGAATGTGGACAAGCCCCCAGATAAGGAGTCCAAGAAATTGGACCACTCAGGCTAAAAAGTTTATGCTGCCTCCTCATTAGGCCTTCGCCGGGCCAGCTCGGCCATTATGATGGCACACTTCTCGCACGCCTTGTTGGGCTCCCTGGATGAGGTGCTTCCTCATCTCCCGGCTGACCTCCAAACCATGGTTAAGCAGGTCCGGGATCAGGGTAGAGCGGTGGCTAAGTAGCAGCTCCAGACTGCTCTGGATATCTGAGATTCACATGCCCATTCCGTAGCAGCTGCAGTGGCCATTTCGTCGCAGGGCTTGGCTGCGAATCTTGACCTTCACGGCCGACACCCAGCACAAGCTAGCAGATGTCCCTTTTCTGGACACCGACCTGTTGGGCCCAGTGTGGAGGATCGCCTCCAGCGCATTGAGAAATCCAATGTCACCTTGGATTCTGTCTCATCTGCTCAGAAGGACAAGGGCCCCTGCTACCAGAATAGTAAGCTCTTTCGTCCCTCTGCTCCTGCGGCTAGACCAGCCCAGCAACACCAGCAGCAGGGTCAGCAGGCTCAGACTTGGTGCCCTAGAGCCAAGTCCGTGGCTTCCTCGGTTAGGAACCCCAGGGGGAAGGGTCCTGGTGGTTCCTTGGCTGGATCTCCCTCCTCCAAGCCTGCCCAGTGACGGGTTGTGGGGTGCCTTCCCCAACCCCGTTGCACCTCCCTTGGGACCCCCTATGTGGGTCCTGCTCAGCCACTTCCTTTCTGCCTGGTCCGCTATCATCATGGACCGCTGGGTGCTAGAAGTGGTTGGCAGAGGCTTGCCTCTGGAATTCGAGCAGGTCCCTCCCTTTCGAGCACGTGCCCCACCGGGGGCTACTGGGTCCGCAGCCTCCCAGTCGGCTCTCCGAGATGACATCAGTCAGCTCCTCCGGAAGGGGGTTATCTGCAAGGTTGCGGATCCTCCTCCCAACCCAGGATTCATTTCCAGGTACTTCCTGGTCCTGAAATAGACGGGGGACTGGCTCCACATTCTAGATCTACATGATCTAAACAAGTTCCTAAGGCCACGTACCTTCCGGATGCTAACTCTGGCACAGATAATACCATCTCTGGAGCAAGGAATGTGGTTCTGCACCCTGGATCTTCAGGACGCTTTCTTCCATGTCCTGATCCATCTGTTCTGCCTGCAGTTCCTCTGCTTTCAGGCAGAGGGAACCCTTTACGAGTTTCGAGCCATGCCCTTTGGCCTTTCTTCAGCCCCCAGGGTCTTCACCAAATGCGTGGCAGTGGTGGCGGCATTCCTGAGGCACCAAGGGGTCCGGGTGTACCCTTACCTGGACGACTGGCTGATAGCAGGTCTCTCCAGGCTGAAGGTGGAGAGGTCCAGGGATCTGTCCCTCCGGACTTGCCTAGACCTTGGCCTCCTGATCAACGAAGCCAAGTCTGAACTCGTGCCTGTGCAGGTGATCCAGTTCATCGGGGCAGAGCACGACTCCTGCCGAGCCAGAGCTCGGCTGCCGGTGGACAGGGTGGAGGTTCTCTCCTCCTTTGACTAGTCATTTCTGGTTGGGCAATTACACCCTGCCCGGGACTTCCTGCATCTTCTGGGCTATATGGCGGCCTGCATCAGTGTGGTCCAGTGGGCCCGCTGGCATATGTGTTCTCTCTAATGGGAACTGGCCAGCTAGTAGTCTGTGTTCAGGTCATCTTGACCATCTGGTCCCTGTGACCCAGATGATGTGGGATGGCCTCCAGTGGTGGATCGTCTCATCCCACCTGCAGGAAGGGGTCCCATTTGTTCGCCCCGAGCCGATGGTCATCCTGACTACCGATGCCTCTCTGATGGGTTGGGGTGCCCATCTGGAGGAGCACAGAGCCCACGGACTCTGGTCCCCTCAGGAGTCCCGATGCCACATCAACCTGCTGGAGCTCCGAGTGGTCCAGCTGGCCCTGACCACCTTCGCTCAGTTTGTTCAGGGTCAAGTTGTCCAAGTCCAGATGGACAACACCAAGACCATGTACTGCCTCAACACACAGGGCGGGACATGCTCCTTGCCCCTGTGCAAGGAAGCTCTTCACATTTGGTCCCTCGTGATCAGCCTGGAGGTGAATCTCCTAGCCATTCATGTGGCAGGAGCCTTGAACAGTCTGGCCGATGCCCACAGCCAGATAGGCGATGAATCTCACGAGTGGTGTCTCTTACCGGAGCTAGTGCAGGATCTGTTCTCCCACTGGGGCACCCCTCAGGTGGATCTGTTCGCCTCCAGGGAGAATGCCAAGCTGAGGCTGTATCATGCCCGCCCCCCTCAGCAGGGTTCGCTGCAGGGGGATGCCTTCTCGAGGTCATGGACCCCAGGCCTCTTCTATGCCTTCCCTCCTCTGCCCTTGATCCACAAGGTGCTCCTTAAGATCGGGAGAGACAAGGCACAGGTGATCCTGGTAGCCCCTGACTGGCACTGCCAGTGTTGGTATCCAGATCTCCTCAGCTTCAGCTCCAGGCTCCTGAGGTGACTTCCAGCCCGCCTGGGCCTGCTGTCCTTCAGCCAGGGGAAGGTACGAAGGTACTCCAGCAGGACCTTCAATCCTTCCACCCGAAGGCCTGGTTCCTGAGTGGCTAGCGTTCCAGGCCTTGGGTCTTCCGATGAGGTCCTCAACGTTGTTGAGACTTCCTGCAAGGAATCGACCAGAAAATGCTATGTCTTCAAATGAAAGAGGTTTTCCATTTGGTGTCAGGGCAAGGGGGTTGGACCCTTCATCCTGTCTGCTGGCTAGCATTTTGGACTACCTGTGGTCCCTATCCCAGCAGGGGCTTCGGTAGACTACCCTCAAGGTGCACCTGGCAGCAATCTCTGCTTACCAGGCGCGGGCCGGTAAGCAGTCGGTGGCGCAGGAGAAGGTGGTCTGGTGCTTTTTCAAGGGCCTTAATCACACATCCCCTTCAGTGCGTGAACCACCATTTCCGTGGGATTTACTGCTGGTATTGGCTAAGCTCATGGGCAAGCCATTCGAACCGATGCACAGGCATGACATCTCCCACCTGTTGTGGAAGACCGCCTTCTTGGTGGCTATCACGTCAGCCAGAAGGATTGGGGAGCTCCAGGTGCTTTCCATTGAAGCTCCGTACCTGGTCTTCCACAGTGACAAGGTTGTCCTGTGCCCCCACCCAAAATTTCTTCTGAAGGTGGTGTCGGAGAGTCACCTGAATCAGGTGTTGTCTCTGCTGGTGTTCTACCCCAGTCACACCTCGGAGGCCGAGTACAGGCTCCATACCTTGGACCTGAGACTAGCGCTCGCCTACTATAAAGAGCATACAGCGGAGGTTTGGGGAGAGGTTCGCCAGCTGTTTGTCACCTACGCTGAAGTCGCACCTGGCAGACCTGCAGCAATGCGGATGATTGGCAGGTGGATCACTTCCTGCATTGATCTCTGCTATAGGTTGGCGAGTAGGGAGCCTCCCATTTGAGCTTAGGGCTCATTCCACCTGTCATACCACTGTGTCGGTGGCTGCTTCTAGGGATGTGCCTGTTCAGGAAATCTGCAGGGCTGCTACCTGGAAGTCGGCACACAATCGACCTTGAGTCACGCCAGGATGCTGGTTTTGGGGCCTCAGTTCTCCAGTCCCTGTTCCCTAAGTAGGGGGTGTGCGCCTTGCCTTCCTCCTCCCGTAGAACTGCTAGGAGTCTGTCAGATAGTGTGGATTGAACAACATATCCACGTCCCTAGAAAAACAGGTTACTCACCTGTAACAGTAGTTCTAGGAGTGGTATGTGTTCATCCACATGGACCCACCCAACCTCCCTGGCTTCGCACACACCTGGCTTCCAACAGGTTAGATCTGGCGTCATGGGGAGGAGCCGAGGGTTATACCACCCGCGTGGTTGGGAGGAGCCAGCTTGACGACCTTTCGGCACACCTTAAAGCGGCAAGGTACCTGCCAGATCGTGTGGATGAACAACATATACCACTCCTAGAACTACTGTTTAGGTGAGTAACCTGTTTTTTAGAGGTGCAGTAAGAGCTTATGCCGAACTGTAAATATCTCAAAAGGTATAACAGCCATTTGTAACCAGCATGAAAGTTGTTCAGGATAAAAATAACTTTCAAATGAGGGTAGTCGCTAAGCTGTACTACTTATATTTATTAAAATATGGCCATCCGAAAAGTGAATTTTGGTAAAATGAAAATGAAGGTAAACTGATGACCATATTTTACAAAATATAATTACTACAGCTTAGTGACTACCCTCATTTGAAAGAGCATATTGTCCTGAAAAACTTTCATGCAGGTTGTTTTTGTGCAGCTACTATAGTTTTTGAGTTATTTAGATTTGTTTAGCATGTGTACAGTTTCTTTAGAATTCTGCACAGTGCATTGGGATTCTATCAGAAAACAGCATGGAGTTCTGGCTCCCAACATTCTAATCACAGAATTGGACTCAGTGAGTTAAGAAACAGGCTTTCCAGTACTGGGCCTTTCCACTACAACCTCCTCAGCAGCAGCTTCAGCAAGTGCAGTACCGGGCCAGGGTCCTAAGAAAGGGAGGGGCAGGGGTAGTGTTTCCCCTCTGGCCTCAGCAGCAGATCCCCCCACAAAAGCTGCCCGGTTGATGGTTTGGGGGTGTCATCCCTTCACCCCTCCTGCCTTGTCTGCAGTCCCCATAGGTCAGCAACATCATTTCTTGCCAAGTTGGCCTGCCATCACAATGGACAAGTGGGTATTAAAGGTTGTGGGTAGATGGTTGCCTCTGGACTTCGAGGCTCTCCTGCCTCACTGCTTCCACACGTCTCAGGAGTCCATGGTGTTACAAGACACATTCTGTCATTCAGGAGGACATAGCTCAGCTCCTTGTAAAAGTGGCCATAGCTCATGTTCCAGATGCTCTGGCCACTCAGTTACGTGTTGAGATACTTACTAGACCCAAAACAGATGGGTGGCTGGTACCCCATTTTGGCTCTGCATGATGTGAACCAGTTCATGCAGAACCGCAAGCTCTGTATGGTCACTGAATCAGTTCCTTCAGTCTCTGGAGCAAAAATGTGGTTTTGCTCCCTGCACCTCCAGGATGTATTCTTCCACGTCCCATTCTATCCATCCCACTGCCGGTACCTTATGTTCCAAACAGAAGGGGTACTATACCAGTTCAGGGTCATGCTGTTTGGCCTCCATGGTCTTCACTAAGTGCATAGCAGTGGTGGCAGCCTGCCTGCGGTGCGTAGGTGTTGGGGCGTAACCCTACCTGGATGACTGGCTGCTGGCTTGTCTGTCCAAAGAGGCCATGGAGAGTTCCAGAGATCTGGCTCTCCAGAGCTGCCGAGGCTTGGGCCTGCTGGTCAACCTGGACAAGTCCGAACCGGTACCCGAGCAAGTGATCCAAGTTCCTTGGGGTAGAAGTAGACTCCCTGTGGGCCGAGGACCACCTCTTTGCGGACAGGGCACTTGATCTTGCCTCCTTTTCCTGATCATTTCAGGTTGGGCCCTTGCACCCTGGCTGGGATTTCCTGCAGCTGCTGGGGTGCATGGCATCCTGCACCAGCATGGTCCAGTGGGCCCGCTGGTGGATGTACCACCTACAGTGGGAGTTGAGCTGTCAGTGGTCCCAGCACATCAGCCACTTGGACCAGTTTGTCACAGTGACCCAGCTGATATGGGATGCTCACCCAGAGCTGACTGTCACACTAATGATGGAGACGTCTCTGGTGATGTGGCATGCACACCCGGGAGACCATAGAGCCCACCAGTTTTGGTTGTCCCAGCAGTCGTGTAAACATGCTGGAGCTCCATGCAGTGTGACTTGCGCTGACAGAATTTGCTCCTGTAGTGAGGGATCAGGTTGTGCAAGTCCAGATGGACAACACCACGACCATGTTCAGCCTGAACAGGCAGGGTGAAACGCACTTCTTCCCTTGTGTCCCCTCCACACCTGGACACTTGTGCGCAGCCTGGGTGCAGATCTCCTGGTGATCCATTTCGTTAGAGTTCATAATCAGCTGGTAGATGCTTTCATTTCAGTAGGAGAGATGTCTCACGAATGGTCCCTGAATTAGGAGGTGGTGGACGACCTGTTCTCCCTTTGGGAGCATTCCTCTGGTGGACTTGTTTACTTTCTAGGAGAGCGCCAAATGGAGGCTGTTTTGTGCCCGCTCTCCATAGTCTGGGAGACTGCTGGGGGATGCCTTCATGAGGCCCTGGATGCCAGGCCCCATGTACACATTCTCTCCCTTCCCCTTGATCACCAAGGTGGTGGTCAGTTCGTGGAGGGACAAGGTGCTGATGATCCTGAAAGCTCCAGACTGGCCAAGGCAGTTCTGCTACCTGGATCTCCTCAGCCTCAGCAGCAGACCTCTGTGGCAGCTGCCTCTCTGCTTGGATCTACTGACAGACAACAGAGAAAGGTCCTGCACCTCGCAGCCTGGTTACTGAGCGGGTAGAGTTCCAGGCCTTTGGTTTCTCAGATGATGGTCTCTGTTGCGAGTTAGCCCAACTGCCAGTCATTATTTGCAGATATAATTCTGTTAATTTTTTTTTTTTATGTGCTTTTGTGTATGTGTGCATGTCACAAGAATGCCAGTGTTAATGCAAGGGGCACATAGAGAGAGAGACTGGATTTCTTTTAAAAATGTTTGACCTTCCTCTGACCTGAGAGGCAGCTGCTTGCCAGGAAACTAAGGTTTCATTTCCAGGTCACTTAACAGAAATATGCCAAAATCCATTTACCTTTCATAAACCATGCACTTCAGAGCCCAGGATGTGTTAAACAGGATTTTGGGAAATAGCCATTCTTGACAGGACACTGAACTAGCTTAGAGGGTGTTGTACTGAGACGTCAAAGTTTTAACTTTGAAGTCATATTCATGATTACTATATGTACAAGGAAATTGTGATGTCAGAACCTTAAGACAATTTTGGGAAAGCGCAAGAGTGATATCTGCTGGTCTAAAAGAGAAGGCCACCCTTTTAGGACAAGACAGATATTTTGCAGGGTGCCTTCGGCTATATAAAGAATTGAGGTGGAGTTAATCTTTCTCCTTTTTGCTGAGCATCTACAAGGGACACTCTTCTCCTGACACAAGAAGCAAAACTGCTGAGACCCCAAGACTGCTAGTACAAAGGAAACTGAATCTTTCATTTACTTTCTTTGGACTTCAGTTTACTATAGACTTACAGTGCCTTCAGAAAGGATTCATCCCCCTTGGATTTTGTCACATTTTGTGATGTTGCAAACTCAAATTAAAATACATTTAAATGGGATTTTTTTTGTCACATATCTACACAAATTACTCTAATGTCAAAGTGGAATGAAACTTCTGGAGTTTTTTGTACATGTAATTTAAAATAAAAACCTGAAATGTCTTGATTTGATAAGTATTCACCTCTTTGCTATGACACTCCAAATAGAGCTCAGGTGCATCCAATTTCCTTGTGAGATCACTCTAAAACTTGAATGGAGTCCACCTGTGGCCAGTTCAAATGGTTGACATGATTTCAGAGGAAATACACCTGTCTATATAAGGTCCCACTGTTGACAGTGCATGTCAGAGCAGAAACTCTACCATGAAGACCAAGGAGCTGTCCGTAGAACTCCGTGATAGAATTGTGAGGAGGCATAGATCTGGGGAGGGGTATAAAAACATTTCTAGGGTGTTGAAAGTTCCCAGGAGCACAGTCAAGTCCATCATTAGGAAATGAAAAGATTACGGAACCACCTAGACTCTTCCTACAGCAGGCCGTCCTCCCAAACTGAGCAACCGGGCAAGAAGGACCTTGGTCAGGGAAGAGACCAAGAACCCAATGACCACCCTGACAGAACTGCAGAGTTCCATGACTGAGATGGGAGAACCTGTCCAGAGGACAACGATCTCTGCAGCACTTCACAGATGTAGCCTCTATGGGAGAGTGGCTAGACGGAAGCCACTCCTGAGAAAAGACCACATAATACCATGCCTGGAGTTTGCAAGAAGGCACGTGGCAGACTCTGAGACCATGTGGCAAAAGATTCTCTGGTCTGATGAAACAAAAATTGAACTCTTTGGCCTAAATGCAAAGCGCTATGCCTGGCGCAAACCGAACACAGCTCATCACTCGTGTAACACTATCCCTACCATGAAGCATGGTGGTGGCAGCATCATGTTATGGGGATGCTTTTCAGCAGCAGGGACTGGGGCACTTGTCAGGATAGAGGGAACAATGAATGGAGCCAAATACAGGCACATCCTTGAGGAGAACCTGCATCAGTCTGCAATAGACCTTGGACTGGGGCAAGAATTTACGTTCCAACAGGACAACGACCCCAAACATACAGCCAAAAGCAACACTGGGTGGCTTCAGAACAGAAGGTGAATGTCCTTGAGTGGCCCAGCCAAAGCCCAGACTTGAATCCCATTAAGAATCTGTGGAAAGCCTTAAAGATTGCGGTTCACGACTCCCCATCCAACTTGACAGAGTTTGAGCAAATCTGCAAGGAAGAATGGGCGAAAATCCCCAAATCCAGATGTGCAAAGCTGATACAGACATACCCAAGAAGACTCAAAGCTGTAATTGCTGTCAAAGGCACGTCTACAAAGTATTGACTCAGGGGGGTGAATACTTAAGTAAACAAGATATTTCAGTTTTTAATGTTTCATAAATTTTTGTTACACAATATAAATATTTTGTGCCCCTTTAAATTGTTGAGTATGCTGTGTGAATCAAGGGGGGGAAAAATCATTTCAATGCATTAAAAATTCTGGTAGTAACACAACAAAATGTGACAAAATCCAAGGGGGGTGAATACTTTCTGAAGGCATTGTAAGGTAGACTTTAGATAAGAGTGCGTTTTTCATGTATATTTTTCCACTTTTATTTTTGTTATTTTGTGACCAAATTACTGCATCTTTTAGATGTAACTGTATGATTATTTAAGTATTTTAGTAAAAACATTTGTTTTTAAAAAAACTGCCAGAGTGAGATTATTTTTAAATTGTGTGTGAATTGTGGGACAGTTATTAATAATCTGTGACAAACTGTTATTGCTAAGGGGTGCCTCCATAAGCAACCAGTCGAGCAAGGATCTGTAAGGGATATCTAGGTTGAGATGGGGAGAATACCAAAGTCTCCAAAGAAGAGTCTGTAGGGATTTTGAACCAGGTGTGTTGCATGTTGTGTTGGAGAAGACAAAATCAGGAGCACACTGTTACCCTGAAGAGAGTGTAAGGCCTGGATGTTCCCCACTTGTGTAACTGCCAAGAAGGGTTCATATTTGGCTACAAGACTCAAGACTGGTATTGTGCCCTTATCCAGAGTTTAGAGGGATGCCCTGGGTCTACGTGGCAGGTGTTCAGTCGTGACCTTGGCGAGCATTCTAAAAGGACTCTAGGAGGGTATCCCTGTTCTCCCCTCCCCCCGTCACGGATTGCACTTAGGGGTGGGCACTGTGTGCTCAGTGGACCTGACCCTCAGGAGAGGGTTTGTGACAGTCTCCATGTTGTAGTGGCCATCCGAAAAGAGTTGACTCGCGAATGCTGTGCATTAAATGGAAGAGGTTCTCCAAGTGGTGCCAAGGCAAGCAGTTTAATCTCCTTCCCTGTGGCAGGAATCTTGGACTACCACAGGTCACTCTGTCAGCTGGGACAGTGAGCGACCCTTAAATTGCACCTGGCAGCCATCTCTTCTTTCCGGGCATGGGCTCATAAAAAGAAAGTGGCACAGGAGAAGGGGGCTGAGCATGCTTTCAAGGGCTTGGACCACCCTGTTCCTTCCAGTGCGTCAACTGCCTCTGCCACGGGACCTGCTGGTGGTGTTGGCTGTGCTCATGGACAAGCTGTGTGAGCTTATGCACGTGTGTGACATGTCACACCTGTTGTGGAAGAATGGCCTTCCTGGTGGCCATTATGTCAGCCAGAAGCTCCAGGCGCTCTCAGTGGAGTCTCTCTACCTTGGCTTCCACGGGGGAAAAGTTGTCCTTCGCTCCAACCCAAAGTTCCTCTTGAAGGTAGTATCAGAGTTTCACCTTAATCAGAGACCCACTGCAGGTCCCATATCCTGGACCTGTGGAGGGTACTGTCTTATTTTAAGGTGCGCATGACTGGAGTTTGAGGAGAGGCTCGCCAGTTCTTTTTTAACTTGTGGTGAAGCTGTGCCTGGCAGTCCAGAAGCAGAGTGTATTATTGGCAGGTAAATCACATCCTGCATGAGCCTCTGCTGTAGATTAGCTGGTGGGTAGCCTCCTGTAAGGCTTCGGGCTCATTCCACCAGATGTACTGCTGCCTCGGTGGCTGCTTCCGGGGACATCCCTGTCCAGAACATCTGCAGGGCTGCTAACTGGAAGTCAACACACACCTTCATTTGCACTACCGCATTGACCATAAGATAGACTGCGATACTGGTTTTGGGACCTCGGTTCTCCAGTCTCTGTTCGCCAGATAGTTCTCCTGGAGAACTGCAAGATGTCTGCCAAGATGTGGACAGTGAACTATATCCCCACTCCTAGAAATATCGGTTATGTACTTGTAACTACAGAGCAGTATACAACTCGCATCCACACAACCCAGCCTTCACTGGCAAGTGGCATGGAGATTCCTGCATCCAGTATGCAAGAGCTGACATCACAGGGTGGAGTCAGGTGTGGGGGGGATATACCGCCCAGGTGGTGGGAGGTGCATAGCTAAAGTCTTTTGGTGAACCAGCTGTTTCAGTAGATGTGAACTATATGCCACTTCTAGAACTACAGTTACAAGTGAGTGACTTACTGTTTTCCCTGTTTCTTTTAAAAACACTTTTTTTTTTTTTTTAGAAAATATTCCAGTTTTTATATTTTTGTTTCAACCATTTTAATGTGTCATGTTTTGTGTAGCACACACGTGCCACATCTGTAGTGGCTTTATGCCCATGTATGTATCCTCTCCTTGGTTTGTATAACATGAAACCCACTCGTTTGCTGTTGCACTGTTTGTTCAGCTGAGGCTGGCACCATATGATAGCCTACTGTTGATGTCAGGGAGCCATACATGGCCCAAGGAGGTGCTCTGTGTCTAGGGGTAAGGTGTTAAGCTCTCCAGAAGGCTCTTTGCAGAACAATCACTTATCTGCATGCAGCTCCCCAACCATTTGGTGAGTTCAACTCAGACCTCTGTTCTGACAGAAATTATCGCAGTGTAAGGGTAATAAGTCCCTCGTGACTGACATTTATTAAGTCACACACATACAGGAATTCAGTCCTTGAAAACTCTAGTGATTAGCACTGTTTAGGCAGGTTTGATTGTGACCCCAGACATAAGCCAAGACCATTGGGTCCCTTTGTGATGGTTATACCCTCCTCACACATAAGGAGCCACACATCTCCTGTTTTGCTTTTCAACCCCAGTGGGTGAGGTTATTTCTCAGGTGTTAGCCTAATATACTCTGTGCTTTGGGTTTCACATATTTAACATGTACACTGTGACCCAGTGGTATCTTGTCAGCAGGTGGCACAGAAGGAATCATTGCTTTAGAGGCTTTACTCTCTGATTTCTCCCACTGATGGTATTGGGGAAGTACCCTGTTCCCTGTTCCTGTGAGAGCAGTAGCTCCATCCCAGCCATACCCCACCCAAAGTAGTGCTGAGGTCACTTCTGTGTTGAGCGCCTGATATCAGCTGGGCTTCCCTCAGGTCTTCTGGTACACGGGAGCACATGCTGCACTCTGCTGTTTTGAGCAGTTGGAATTTGCCTCAACCCAGTGCATCCAGTACCCATCCTGACTTGGGATCTGCTGTAAAACAGTTTAGGTCTGCAGCTCAGTGTCTCTCACCATGTCTCTGTCCATCTGCAGCTCAGCTTATAGTATCTCTCTTGTACCGGACTGTAACCCCCCAAAAAAAAAGTGAACACCCCCATCTTTGATGGACCTTCCCTGTACTGCAAGGCTGCCAAGACTCCCCTTGAGGAGAAGGCCCTCAGGATTTCCACACTGTCCCAGTGTCTCTCTTTTGTGCTCTTAGGAATTAAAAGCAATCTACTGCTGCCATGGGCCTGTGCTTGGAGGCTACCTTGACTGGGCATCAAGATGAGTTGGTCTCAAAGGTTGGTTTCATTGATGTCTGCATGAGGTGAACAGGGCCTCACACAGCACAGTCTGCCAAGTGATCAGAAACAGGGCACCTCAGTGGCACAGCTGGCACTCTTCTGTCATACTGGCATTCTAAGTTCCTTGTAGTGGACTCTGTAGCCAGAGGCACTACCATTATTCAGTATGCTTTAGGCCTGACATTCTCGTAACCCACCCAGCTGGCAGGTGGGGTTGTTACACTGTATCCACCCCCACAACAGTGATATCCTTCTGCCCACTGCATCATACAAGGGGTTACCACCCTTCATCTGTTGGCCAGCCTGAATGTCTGTGATGCCCACTCTTCCTGAGACAGAAACCTTACCCAAACAATTTACCATGACAAAACAACCCAACCAGTCAGTCAGTGGAGTTCCTAAAATACCTTGTCAGTTGGCTCACTCCTGCCACAGTCTGTTTAATCCAGACTCCACTGAGTCTCTCCAGAGCTCTGCAGTAATCTCTTCCATGTGCGCCATGTATTGGAAAATGTTTTTTTTTTTTTTTAAACTTTGTTTATTGCATTTAAGAAAAGCAGTTACATAGAGTACAGTCGTCTCTAAGGCATGACAGTAAAAGGAGACATACAGATACATCCAATGTAAATAGGAAATGTAAACCTATACAGATTTGTATTAGGCAGTGAGGGGTACAACAAAATGAGCTTTATCAAGAGCATTGGTGAAAACAGTAGCTACAGCCATCAAAGGCTTTTTGGGTACAAATCCAAAATGTTTTGGCCTAAAATGTTCAGAACTCCGCAACTAGTAATGATATGTCCCCAAGTCCAAAATGGTTACCTTTGTATATTTAGTGCCTAAGAAAAACTGCCTACACATCCCATGGTCAAACAATTTGCAACAAGAAATCAGGGAATTTAACAAGATATTCTGGGCATATGGTTCCATATCGTTAGTTTTATAAAAAACTTAGTCTCTTAGCAAGAGCATATTAACTGTCAGATGCCACATAGCCCAGAAATACTCTGTCCGAAGCAACAGATTTAAAAGGTACTTAAGTTCAAAGAAGGAAAGTCCAAAATCAACTCCAGCTCAGGTCTCCTCGTCTGATTCTTCGGTCCGTTGTCCTCAAGCTTGATTTGAAATTCTCCACCTTCTTCCCAGCTTCAACAGGGTCACTAAATTGAAACATGTGCCCTCCGGAGTGGATTCAGAGCCTGGCCAGCATCAGGAGCGAGTGAGACACCCCCAGGCCTCTCGGCCTGGCCCGAACAGCATCACATTTTTTTCTTTTAGTACGAGTGGTAAAAGACAGGTTGGGGAACAGATGGATCGTCACCCCTTTGAAAGATAATCCCTCAGCTGATATTTCGGCTTGCAGAATTGTGTCTCTGGTCATGGAGTTGGCCGTGATCAATAGAATCACCCACGGCATATCCCCACATGGACCCGCAGATCGTAGGGTAATCCTAAAGGCTTTGCAAAGGTAATCGGCCAGTAGATCCATTGGTAAATTCAATAGTTTAGGGAGCCAGGATTTCAGAAATGTTAATAACTCAGCCCCTTCAGTCCCCTCAGGAATCCCAATGATTCTCACGTGGGAGGCTTGATTGGAGTTTTCTAAAGCCTCTAGTCTGTAACGCAGCTGGACATTCTCCTGGACTAATTTAGAAGTTGTGGCCAAAGCTCTGAGTCGACGATTTCTCCGCCATTGTCGCGTGTGTTACCACTTCAATCCTGGCATCTTGCTCTACAAAATGCTGGAGTATCGACTGCACTTTAAATCAATAGCCTGCATGGCTGACTGTAGAGCCTTCCAAGGGGGCTCCAGTCCCAATGTCGATGAGGTAGTTGCGGCCTGGTCTGGCACAGCTGTCGGGGTTTTCGCTCCACTTCCAGCCGTTTTCTGATTTCGACCCATGGATAAGTTTGGTACCTACAGACTCCAAAGATTGTTGCCAGTTCTAATCTGGAACTTCTGGTCACTTTTATCCCACTTGTTCAGTATTTTTAAATGATTTTAGCCACGGATATGCAGAGCTGTCTCCAGGCAGGTCTTGCCAGATAGCTGCTCAACAGCGCCCCAGAAAATGCTATTCTAACACACATGCAACATGGGCCCAAGCCAAAAGCTTTTAACTTTGTCTAGTAGCTGTCATGCTGGGATACTTTAGTCTGCCCACCAATGGAGCCTAGGTGTAGTCAACCAGATTTCCACCTAGGGTGTACCTTCTCCTGGTGACCATGTTCTGGGTTCTGGGTTCTGGTAGTAGAGGCATCCATCTCCCTGGGGCATGTTCCACGAGATGTCCCAACCAGGACCCTAACTGGTCCAGTCCACACCACCTACCTGGGTGTCCCGCTTCCACCCCTTTATAGCCTAACTAGCTACCATCCTTCTCCCTCCTATTGGAGAAAGAAGAAAAATAGTCATGACAATGCTTAAAAAAGTATAACTGTAGACTTTACTTGGGAATGTAAATTAGGATGGACAATATGCAGGTATTTTACAACACACATTTTTCATGCACGGATAGCATTTTACCATTTTCTCTTTTTCACTAGTGGGAGTACATAATATATTTGTCATATTGCTGTGGCTCGTCTTTTTAGTGTTATAAAAATGTTACATCATTTTCAAGGATGTCTCCTTCCATTGAGCCACATCAGGGAACTGTAAGCCATTGGCATCAGGACCATCTGGAAAGTTTTTGCAGGCTGGGGCTGCTCATGTCTACACCCTCGTTGGCACCTGTATAGTGTCAGCATCCCTAGCATGCCTCAGTTCTTTCTCCCATCTTCAACTGCTCATCGGTCCATTGCTTGAAGAACTCCTTTGAACTTTTGCAAGTATTCGCTATCGCTGTATGCTTAACTTCTGTTTGTCATTTTAAAATATATTTTATGCCACGAACGAACAAAGAACAGTTTATCTTCTTTGAGGATATCTCTTCCCTTAGGTCACACCTTTGGAACTACACCTGCATCAGTGCTAGGACCACATGGAAACTTCTGCTAGCCGAGGGCCGCCCAGGATGACATCATGCTGCAGTGGCTACATAAATGTCTGCGGCCTCATCTCTCCTCAGTTCTTTTGCTGCCGTTAACTGTGCTGTTTGGACCTGCTTTGGAAACGAATACGACTTGCTGTTGTCATTTGTTATTTTATAGAAAGAAATCACTGTTGTCGAGGCACAGGTCAGGAAACATAGGAAAACCAGGAGCAGTTATAAAATTCACAAGTACTGTTTTAATTATTATCAATAACAGTAAAATAAAAATTGTTTAGTATAACTGTTTACAAAGGCAGTGCAAACAGAGAAAACAAAGTCCTTCATCTGAGAGTATCCTTTTTTTTTATTACAGTGTTCTCCCTCAAAATCCTGACTGACCACACCCTCGGAGCGGCAGCGCATACCCTACCGCCCTCCGACCCCTGCAACCACTATCTGCCTCAGTTGCAGCCTTACCTGGATACCCTGGCATATCCCTCTGCCGGGAGGATCTCTCTTCTGAGGGGGAAGGGCCTGCTGGCCAGCGGCACGCAGTCCAGGAACTGCTGGGCTGGTTCCGGGCTGACTTCGGGGCTTCAGGCGGCAGCAGCTGGGCAGTCATAATCCGACCAGTCAGGGCATACTTCTTCCAGACCTTGCTTGGGGCGGCCTGGGGTGGGGGGTGTACCTGGGGCGTGTCAAGGCATCACGTCCCCCCTTCATTTATAGGCCCTTTCTAATGACATCACTTCCTGCTGTCTGGAATACTAAGTCCCCATTTTTTCATTTGCAGGTTATACCTGCCTGCCACTAGAGGGACCTTGAGACCTTGTACTAGCTCATCTACTCCCTGAAAGCCTCCCCCCTTTTATCCTGCCTCCGCCAAAGCTACCCATCCCTCCTCCATTCTCCATCAGTTACAGGCTGCCTTGCCCACACCCAACCCTAAACTAGTCCACCCTTAGACCTTCTGCCACTCACCCTCAAGCACACACTGAGCGACCTCCCCTCCCAGGCTCCATTAACTACATCTGCCTTACCTACACCTCCTCCCATGCCCAACTCTGTAATTACCCCACGCTACAGACCTCCTGCCTTTACCTCTAAGCCTACTCTTAGTGTCCACTAGAGTCACTATTGTGCTCTCCTTTTGGACCCAAAGCGTGCCCTGCTTTCTGAGCCCAGTGCGGGGGACACAGCCCTCACCCAGGCCCCTTTTCCAACTGCCCTGAGTTGGTCTTGAACCTGGTACCCTGCTCACCAGAGTCCGTGTCACTACCACTAATCCAAAGTGGCACCCACACTTGGTGAAGGAATCTAGACTGCATCAACCTACTACCCTACTGCTACCACTAGCAATTATGTTAGCCCACCTCTTTCTAAAATGCCTCCCTCTCATCCTTTCCCTGACACCACTGTCCCCTGTACCTGATACCCCCTCAGGCGCTCTGGCACCCACTCCTGCTCTTGTTCCAGAGCTTATTCAATCCCACCCTACGCTCATCATCTGCCCCAGTGTACAGCACCCTCCCCCTAGCCGTCTCCCTACTACTTCCTCAGGCGCTCGCTGGAGGCTTATTGCCCTCACTTTCTCAGCCTGGAAAACCCTGCCCACCCTCTGTGTTCAGAAACTCCCTCATCCCCACGACATACCTGTCAAAGCTCGCTCTATACCGTCCCTGCAGGAGGCTGTGGTTATTTTACTACTCTTGACAGGCAATATACATACCGAACCCAGGCCCTGACCACCGTAGCTCACCAGTAGGGTCACCCGGGCTCTGCATAGCCTCTATGAACCTATGCAGCCTGCTGAAAAAATTTGACTCTTTACAATGTTGGGTCACTTTACACAGGCCAGATGTCATTGCACTGGTGGAAACCTGGCTACAAAACCCACCCCAGACTCCTTTGTCTCCATTCCAGGCTACTCCCTTTACCGGGAGGATCGGGTAGGTAGACGAGGGGGTGGTTGTGCGATCTATGCTAGGGACTCTCTCACTGGACTGACATTCCGTGCCCCTGCTCTCCCATATGGGGCGCAGGCCCTAACCCTCAAACTGACTCCTGACCCCTCCAGGGGCCCCCTATATCTCACCACTGCCTACCTTCCCCCCAAAAACCAAACCCTGGCGCTGGTTCCATTAACTGAGTATCTCTCAACCCTACCTCATTCAGCTGACCAAATCCTTGTGGGTGACCTGAATGTTAACTGGCTCAGCCTGTCTGCCGCCACCACCGTGACTCCTTAAGCGGCCTTAGACATGTCCCAACTAGTTTCCCAACCCACCCGAGAGTTACTAAAGAAAGGTACCAGCACCTTACTGAGCGTTGTCATCACCAACCGTCCCCAACAAATCCATGATACCCAGGTCCTTCCTGATTCCTTTAGTACCACTCCCTATCCTTTTCCGCTGGGCAGCCACCACTCCCAAACCCATGGTCTTCCCAACTCATCGGGCGCTTCAGTCCGGGTGGACTAAAAGCCCTTAAGCTACATCTAGCCCATTAACTGGTCCCCATTCACTATGCCCTGATATTGATACTGCCCTTACCTACTTCTTCGCAAACCTTCAACAAAGCCTGTGACATCTTCGCACCCAGACGGCTATGCGAACCAAAGTTCGTAATGCCCTTGGTTACCCGGCCTTGTTGCAACTGCTCAGACACAGGGATGACCTTTGGCACCTGGCCTCCGATTCTGGCGGTTGGCTGACAGACAGGCATACAATGCGCAAGAAACAAATGCACCTGGGCCATCAGGAAAGCGAGGATCACTATCAGGCTGTGCTCACCACCTCTTGGGGAATGCAAGAAATTTCTGGGACAATATTAAACAGCTAAATGGGAGTGTGCGCTCCTCCTCCCTGATCACTGTTGAAGGCTCTGTCTCCACTGACCCTGCCCGTGTACCAATCTCCTCAACTCATCTTTCACAGACCTTAGTTCTGTCCTCCCTTGTGATTTCTTTGATCCTCCTTCTTCCTTACCTGCCCTAGACACTCGCTATCCTAGCTTCCACTTACGCAGGGTCACTGCCCAGGAAGTCAGGCCACACCTGATTAAAGCGCTACAGAGCAATAGTACTGGCAGTGATTCTCTGGACCCCTGTATTCTCCGCCGTGTTCTGGATCAGGTCCTTGCCCCTCTAACTAGCCTGTTCAATAAGTCCCTCTGCCTGGGGCAGTTCCCCTCAGCATGGAAAATTGCCACAGTTACACCCATTCACAAAGGAGGTGACAAGTCTTCTGCTGGGAATTACTGGCCCATCTCCATTCTCCCACCCCTCTCCAAAGTCCTAGAAAAACTGGTGGCTACCCAAATCACGGATTACATAACCAAATACAACATCCTCTGCCATGAGCAACATGGTTTCCGGGCAGGGCACAGTACCGGCACAGCCCTAATTGAGTTTTCAAATTTTCTTCATTCCTCCCTGGACTCCGGCGCCTTCGCCGGGGCAGTGTTTATTGACCTCTCTAAGGCTTTTGACACGGTCTCCCACCCCCTACTGCTGGAAACCCTCAGCCACTCCGGTTTTGCCCCTGGTCCAGTCTCCTGGTGCTCCAGCTATCTGTCTGCCCGCTCCCAACGTGTTAAAATTAATATGACCCTCTCCGATACATGCCCTATCCGCTCAGGTGTCCCTCAGGGCTCCATCCTTGGTCCTCTTCTCTTCTCTCTATATCTCAACACCCTCCCCAAAGCCTGTTCTGGTAAAATCCTGCTGTATGCAGATGACGCCGTCATTTTCGCCGCCCACCGAAACCCCAACTCCTACAAGACTCCTTGCAACAAGCCTTTGGTGATGCGGAAGCCTGGTTCAAAGAGCACAGACTTGTACTCAATCTAAAAAAAACCAAAGCAATGCTCTTTGCCCATCCCCAAAACAAATCCAGAAATTTCCCACTCCACATCCTCCCTGGCTCCAAGCATCCTCTTGATCTAGTCCGCCTGTACAAATACCTTGGGGTCTTCTTTGACTCAGCACTCACATTCCATGACCACATAGATAATCTAGCCTCTGCTACGAACATGCGGCTAGGCATCCTTTACCGCTATAAGCACTGCCTCCCCCCCAATGCCCTCCGACTTGCAGTCACCTCATCAATACTGTCCCTTGTAGACTATGGCTTGCCTGTGTATGGTGCTGCAGACACGACCGCCCTCAATAAAATTCGCCTCACCTTGAATAAGGCCTGTAGATTAATCACGGGTGCCCCTAGGCTCACACATACCTGCGGACTATATGATATGGCCAGGCTACTTAACCTGGACGAACGGCTCAGATTCCAAACCTGCCTCATTACAAAAAAAACCCTCCTTGGACTATCCCCACCTGGTCTGACAACCTCTATCCACCTTGCACAACCCTTAGTCAATACTCGTAACACCTCTAAGGCCACCCTCCTTGTCCCTAGGCTCAGGACCACACATGGGCTAAGGTCCTTCTGCTACAGAGCTCCTCCTGGTACAACACTCTCCACACTCCATCACTGACACCCGTACAATCTCCTGTTTCAAATCTCACTCCGAATCATCTCTTTAGCATGCGTAGCTGTTCCTGCCCTAGGTGATCTAGTTCAAATGCCCTGACAAAGCTCTCTGAGTGGCTCTCCTATACTGACTGATAAAACTGTGATTACCATTCCTGTAACACTTAAATTGTAACTAAGTTATAACTGCCTGTTCTACCAAAACTGTAACCTCAGAGATGTATGCTGTAACCACAATATCGTAACTATATGTTGTACTGTGTTTGTCCTCTTTGTGACGAGGTACCTTTGGAAATGAGCCTCTGGCTCAAAGGTTGTAAACCGATGTATAAATAAATAAATAAACAAGGCATTAAGAATGGCGAGAAGGACTTCTTTAGGTACATCAGGGAGAGAAGGAGTTGTAAGGACCACATAGTAAGGATTAGGAAGGAGGGGTTGGGTGGAAGCAGGGTGCAATAAGGCAGAAGCGCTAAATTATTACTTCTGCTTGGTATTTACTAAGGAGAAGAGGGAGGGGTGATACCGCGGGGGGGATCACAGATGGGGAAATCATGGAGGGCAGAGTTCGGGAGGGTTTGAAGGCACTGAGGGTGGACATGGCGCCAGGCCCAGATGGTATCCACCCCAGGGTACTGAAGGAGCTGGCAGAGGTCCTTGAGGGACCTTTAGCAGATCTGTTTAATGCCTCGCTACACTCAGGGTGTATACTTCAGGACTGGAGGATGGCTCATGTGGTGTCCCTCCACAAGAGTGGCCCCAAGGATGATGAACCGAGGAACTACAGACTGGTGAGCCTCACATCCATCGTGGGTAAGCTGATGGAGACTATCCTGAAGGAGAGGCTAGTGGCCCTCCTATAGGCCAAAGGACTACAGGACAGCAGACGTAATTGCTTCATACGTGGCAAATCCTGCCAAACCAACCTGGTAGAGTTCTGTGACTGAATAACTAGGCAACTAGACAGGGGCCATGCAGTGGATGTCCTGTATCTGGACTTCAGTAAGGCATTTGACTTGGTGCCACATGGGAGGCTGGGAAGTAAGTTAGAAGGCACAGGGGCTGGTGCAAAGCTGGTGAGATGGGTTGGGAACTGGTTTCAGGGAAGGTAACAGAGGGTGGTAGTAGGTGGGGAGCTCTCACACCCAAGAGTAGTGATAAGTGGTGTTCCATAGGGCTCGGTGCTGGGACCAGTGTTGTTTGGGATATTCATTGCAGACATATCATTAGACATCAAGCACAAGATCAGTCTGTTTGCTGATGATATCAAGATGGGAGTGGTGGTGGACAACCTAGGGAGATGGCAGGGGTTGCAGGATGATCTGGCAAAGCTTGAAGCCTGGTCAGACACCTGGCAACTGGGGTTTAATGCCAAAAAGTGCAAGGTGCTGCATTTTGGGGTGAAGAACCCAAGGAGGAGTTACCAGCTGGGGGGAGTGCAGCTAGCCCAGACAGATAAGGAGAAGGATCTGGGGGTGCACATTACACGGTCAGTGAACAACTCCATGCACAATGTGAGAGAGGCAGCTGAGGCCAACAAAATGCTGGGTTGCATTGCAAGGGGTATATCTTCGAGGAGGGAGGTGGTGATTCTGCCACTGTATAGGTCATTAGTTAGACCGCACCTGGAGTACTGCATGCAGTACTGGTGCCCGTATCTGAAGAGGGACATTAAGTTACTGGAGGGGGTGCAGCACAGGGCGACAAAGATGATCAAGGAGCTGGGGGACTTGTCATACGAGAGGAGGCTGAGATAGTTGAACATGTACTTGCTGGAGGAAAGGAGGGACAGGGGGACCTGATTGAAACCTTTAAGTACATGAAAGGAATAAACGAGACCGGTACAGAGGGGCTATTCAAAGTAAGGGTGGGGAGGGACACCAGGGGCCATGATATGAGACTGGAGGGAGGAAGGTTCAGGAGGGAGACGAGGAGACACTTTTTTACAGATTGGGTGGTAGCTGAGTGGAATGCGTTAACTGCAGAAGTGGTATCCAGTAGAACAGTGGACTGCTTCAAAAGGGGATGGGACAGGACAAGGGGGGAGGGCCAATGGAGGGGAAGGGAGGAAGGAAGGGGTAGCTGTAGAATAAGGGGTGCTAGCTTCACATTTGAGCAGACTTGATAGACCTCTAGGCCTTTATCTGCTGGCAAATTTCATATGTTCACATGTTCGTATAAGTCTTTGCCTGGGAACTCATTAAGAGACATCCTGTTTCTCACAAAATGTTCTTGCCAGTTTCTTTGCAGAGCAGGCTTGCAAATAAATTAATGTCCCAGACTGGCCTCCTGCTGACAGCTCTGCAAAAGTTTGCAAACAAGCCTGAGAGGAGCTCAAACTGTATCTCAGGTTAACCCCCTAAATTCCAGATAGGTTTTTGCAATCATTTCAACAGTAGAACTATATACAGTTTCAAAGAAAGGGATCCCAATATCACTTAGTTTCACACAAAGATTCACATATATTTTTATAACCGCAGATATGCAAGGGGTGGGAAAAAAAAAAGTGAAGGCAGAGAGATAGCGAGAAGTGGAGAATCGCGAGACAGAGTGATCAGTTCCTAGGTCTCACGAGAACATTTGGTTGCACAACCAGACTGACAAAGAGGCAGAAAAGGAGAGGATAGGATGGATCCATGCGTTTAACTCTTTCTGCATAACAAATGGCACAGGGCCTTATTCAGCCCTGTCACAATCACTGATAAATTAGTGGTACTGTCTACTACTGTATGCCACAGAAACCAACGACATTGTTCCGGTACTGCAATTGCGGTGAAAAAATATACAAAGATAGCACTCATGACGTGTGAGTCTGCTATTTTGGCCTTTCTCACAATGTCAGGATTTGTGAGATTTTCAAGGGCTTCAGTCAAGTAACAGTGCAATGCAGAGGAAAGGAGCTCAATACGTTTTTATTGGAGAAAACTCTAGCAGGCATGCAAAAAGCCCACGGCCAGAAGGAACAGTCGCCTGCCCCTGAGTCGTGGTCGTTGAAGTTCAAAGACCACAACAAAGAGTGGTTGTTGAGCCATAAGCAAAAACATAAGGATAGGGATAAATCTACTACTTCCCCAATGAGGTCCAGGTTACTGCTACAGCCTGCACGCACTCAGCCTGCATTGTCATAGTCTGCCCTGGTGGCGGTCATGGTAGGCTCCCCACCTGACCCTTGACCATACACCAAAGTCTGGGCTTGTCTCGGGCACTACCAGGCCTACTGTGGATGGTACGTCAACGTTGTTATTGGGAGCAGGCCTCATGGCCCCTGGCCAGGGCGTCCTCATTACGCAGGTAGTGCTGGCATCTTTTTCAGGTATGATACGGTGCATATTGCCAGGCTTGCCTGTGCACCCTGCACTGCTGTAAACAGGGGTTTCCGCATCACAGCCCATGTCGACTCCATCGACTGAGACATTGCCAGTGCTTATTGAGCAAAGGTTTGCCGCGTCGCCAGTGAGGTCCTCCATTCCTGTCGCCAGTCTGGACGTCGACGAGGAGGGCTGCAATCCTGACCTCATAATGGAGGAGGATTATGAAGAAAAGAAGGGTTGGGAAGAGGAACGGTATGATCCATGTTCCAGCTCCACTGTATCCTCTTGAAGTGAGGATTCTGTGGTGTGCACTCCCAGATCTCCTCCTGAAGAACCCACGTTTCATACAGTGACACTGCAGAGGTAGATTGCTGTGGGTTTGCAGTAGAAAAGGATTCTTCTGAAAATAAGTTGATGGAGGTTCTGGAGGTACCCTGCACTCCCTCCTCTATCATTGTGCCTCCTATTTATCCAGCTTTAGAGGTGCTACTTTTGCTGCATGGTATAAGCCAGATACCATCCCAACTGTTCCCAGAAACGCTAATTATTACACCAACCAGCCAGAAACCGATTCTGTGATTATAAAGGCTGTCCATGACAGATCCAAGGTGCCAAGATGTTGAGTACCCTGCCCCCTGATGAGGAATCCAGGAAGCTTGATGTGATGGGCAAGCGAACATACACCTCGGCCGCATTGGGCCTGCGTATTGCCAACTATCAATCACACATGATTAAGTGTTAAAATAGCCTTTTGAAGGCTGAGAAAGCTGCTGCTCAGGCACTCCCAGAAGGCACAGCAAAAAATGAATTACTGAAAAATCTGAATGCAGGTGCTGAAGTTGGCAGACTTCTGCTGCTGTCAGTATATGATGTCTCAGATGCATCTGTCAGGGCAGCTGCCACTGGGATATGCATAAGAAGGTACTCTTGGCTCAGAATGGTGGGGTTTGCGACTGATGTGTAGCAGTCTTGAATGCTCCCTTTAGAGGCACAAAACTGTTTAACTGCCACGTAGAAGAGTCTTTGAGAGGCCTCCAGAATGACTGTTGAGGTCAGTGAAGTACTTGTGCCCTACACCTGGTAGAGGTAGGGGCAGAAGATCCTTTTGACAGCCTGCTGCCAAACGTGGCTGCCATGTCTCATCGACAGGGCTGAGGGAAGGGTGGTGGAGCTTGCCACCTCCCCCTCCTCCTCCAGGTGCCCATTCTAAATACTCCAGAGCTGGTGGTGCCAAGCCCTCCAATTCCAATATGCTAGATCTCAGAGACCTAAACTTTCACATGGAATACAAGATGTTTCGCATGGTCTCCCTGTAGAGTCTGATTTCCCCTGTTGCAAACAGGGGACTAGATTTACTCTCTGCACATTAAGGATGCGTACCTTCATATCAGAATTGAACAACATCACAGAAAGTACTTGAGATTTGTGCTGGAAGGGGATCACTTCCAGTTCAGAGTATTGCTATTTGGCTTGTCCTTTATGCCTTGTGTCTTTACAAAATGCTTAGCTGTGGTGGCAGTGTCCCTTCACAGGGAAGGCCTTTGTCTTCCCATACCTGGATGATTGGCTGTTGAAAGCCAACTCTAAGAGTCAGCTTGAACATACCATGTCTCACACAAGGGAGTTGTTTGCGGACCTGATGGTTAAGAGTGAATGTGCCAAAGTCCGTACTGACTCAGTGCTAGAGGCTGCAATATATAGGGGGAGTACTAGACACAGAAAGGGATAAGTGTTTCAGCCTCTGGATCCGGTGCACCTCATTGCTCAAGTATAGCTGATGTACAGCAGCCAGGATGTTCCTGTGCCTGCTAGAACTCGTGACAGTACCACTGGCACGCTTACATATGTGGGTACCACAGTGGACACAGAGTGCAGTGGGACTCATTCATGGACAACATGGACCATCAGGTTCTTGTCATGTCCCGCTAACGCAAAACACTGATATGGAGGATGGACCACAGCAACCTCTTGAGAGGCGTTTCATTCTTAATCCCAGCTCATATGCAGACTCTCACCTCGGATGCATCGCGATCCAGGGTGGGATACGCACCTGGGCCCTTATCAGAGACAAGGATCTTGGACCCAGGTGGAAGTCAAATGTCCTGGAGATGAGAGCAGTAGTATACAGTTTCCAGGCTTTCCAGGAGCGTCTGACCTCAGGTCACCTGCTGGTCCAAATGGATGACGTCAGTGTTATGCATTACATAAACAGTAAAAGGCTTGAAGCAATGAGAGTGTGGTGCTAGGTGCTGGAACACTGTCTGGAGTTCTCGGCCTTGCATCTCTCACGGGTCCAAAATGTGTTAACAAATTAAGCAGGTCACAGTCCGAAATGCATGAATGGGAACTGTTGACCTCCGTGATAGACCTCTTCACGAGGTGGGGTCATCCAGAGTTGGACCTTTTTACATCCCCACACAATGTAAAACTGCTGCGTTTCTGTTTGCTGCAGGGCCTGGAGTTTTTTTTACGAGACTTGTCATTCCTCTCTTGGAAAGAGGTTTCTGTATGCGTTCCTTCCCATTTATTTAATACAGAAAGTACTGAAACTACAGATGGGGAGTGCAACCCTCATCCTCACTGCACCTCTGTGATCTTGACAGATGAGGTATCTGCTGCTGCAGTGACTAGCAGTGGAGTCTCCAGTACATCTACCTCTGTGCAGAGGTCTGTTGTTACAGGAAAAAAGGATTCTAGTGATGTGGATAATGGTGTACTGTCCACACTTCTGGCAGTATCCGTTCCCATTAAATCTCTTGCCAAAAAGTCTTTAAGTTGTCTCCTTCCATCCACCCAGGTGATAACTCCCTCGACACTGCCCTGTGACGTCAGATCTTCCTTTCCGCTGGAGGAAAGTGGTTCCCGCCTTACTGCTCTCATGCTGAGTAGGCCTTTTGCTTTCTAAAAACCTTTCACATTGCGAATGTTTTGTCCTCTGGCGATTCCTTCACCTCATCCGTGATGGATGACTCAAAGTTGGTACCGGGATTTAGAAAATGCTCGTGTGGGCAGAAGATGTCCCGGACGGACCCACACACCATGTGGGTCTACTGCCTAGGCCATGAACACGATCCCCAGTCATTTGGCTGGTGTCGCATCTTGCATCCTAACATGTTAGAAGACCGGCACGCCTGACTTCTTTTGGGGTGTCCGGATGAAAGGGATCCTCCTGTTAAATCCAGAGATGCCTGTCGGGTGGTCTCCACGGCTGCAGGTCTGCTGAGCAACTTGTGGCATTTGGGGAAGCTGCATGCAAGGCTGCGGAGCATGCTTCTTCGGCTTCAGCCTTTTTGCTGCTTCATTTGGGCGCCACCTTTTCGGGGGCATTCCGACATTTGTGCCAGGCCCTTCCTACCTTTGGGCACAAAATCTAATTCCAAAAAAAAGAGGCTAAGAAAACATCTCATTGTTGATTATGGGATCGCGAGTGCGCTCGGGCATCGGATTCTTGTGCTTCTACAGAGGTTTTAACTACAGTCAATCCTTTGGCCCTGGCCACTGGCTTCATGGTCTCCTCATTGGGCCAGTTGGTTAAGATGCCCGGCAAGATTTTTCTTAAGCAGGTCGACCCGTTGTTGCCAGATGAGGCCAATACATCCCTCTCTAGGACTCTGGTCTTGTCTGTTACCTTGGGTGGGGGGCTGACCAAAATGCTGATCCGCTCCCTCCTCCTCAGGATCCTGTGCGCCCAGAGGATCCTCGACTTTCGCTGGCTGAGACCCACCATTGGCGGCCCTGACGGTCGGATGCCCCGATCCAGAAGTCCCGAGTCGAGCAGCCCATGTCAGCATCGGTATTCCTGCTCTCGACATTCGTGCAAGTGGTGTTGCCTTTACTTCTCCTGTTCCTCCTTCTCTAATGAGGAGAGGCTTTGGTGCAAAATGCATCGACGCTATGAGGAGTTTATGTGGCACTAGCTCATGTTCTCCGGATTTAAACAACCGCCAGCTCCCACCCCTACTTTAGCATGGCTCCTGCCACCCAGGCATCAGTCTCCACCTCGGCCTGTTCCGGCTTCTCCACTGATCCAGGGAGAGTCACCACCCAAACAGCCGCCTGTGGATCCTCCCCCTAAGGATGCTTATACTGCCTCCAGGCTTCCGGGGTGGCTGTCTGTCATCGTGACTCCCAATCAAACCTGTGGGGTCAGTGGGGACTCTGGCGGTCGACCACTCTTTGATGAATCCTTGGAGTCTGAGGGCTCCTCCTTACACTCCTATCCGTTGAACGCAGAGTCGGCCGAAGATTTGTCGGCGGAGCATGGTCCCACTTCCTTCTCGGGCCTTCACCGACTTGTCTCGGAGTCGGGTCTCTTGGTGGAGCCCATCCAGAAACGGGCTAAGTACCCGCTCACCGAGATTCTCAACTGGGGTGACTCACCTGGGGAAGCCTTCCCGATCACTGATGCCATTCTTAGCCCTGCTCTGGAGCTTTGGCAGCATCTGGCCTCTTGCCCTGCGCCTTCGGCCTGGATGACCCGCAAGTACACGCAGTCCCTACCAGTTCCCTCTCGGGATTCACTGAACCTCCCTCGGCTGAAGGTCAGGTGGCCGATTCTGTCTTCTTGGCATACTGGCAGCATCGGGGACGTGGATAAGCCCCCCCCCACCCCGACACGGAATCCAAAAAATTGGATCATATGGCCAAAAAGGTATATGCTGCCTCCTCTCTCTGCCTTCGGCAGGCAAGTTGAGCCCTTTTGATGGCCAACTTTGCTCACGCCCCTTTAGGCATGCTCGATGAAGTGCTTCCCCAGCTTCTGGCCGACAGACTACGGTCAAGCAGGTCCAGGATCAGGGCCGAGCTGTGGCTGAACAGCTCCAGACAGCCATGGATATTGGCGACTTTTGCGCCCAGTCTGTTGCAGTCAAAATTGCCATGTGCCACAGGGCTTGGCTGAGGATCTCTACCTTTACGATGGATACCCAACACAGGTTGGTGGATGTCCCTTCCTTGGGAACTGACTTGTTTGGGCCTGGGGTCGAAGGGCACCTCACTTTTTATTGAGAAATCCAGTACTACTTTGGACTTGGTGACCTCCATCGAGAGGGATCCCAAGGGTTCTAAGGCTCAAAAGAAGAAGCGCTTTCATCCCCCCTCTCTGCCCCTGCAGCCAAGACGTCCCAGCCACCAGTTGGGCAGCAGGCCCAAGCTTGGCATCCCCGGCCAAAGTTCGTTGCTTTGGTCATCTGGAAACTAGGAGGTCGAGGTCTCGGTCCTTCAGCCGGTCCCTCCTCCACATCCAAGCCTGCCCTGTGACAGGATGAGGGGTGCCTCCCTCATGCTTGTACTGACTCAGCTGGGTCCTCTCATGGGGGTCCAGCCCCGCCACTTCCTTTTCGCCAGGTCTGGTGTTACCACGGACAGATGGGTCCTCGAGGTGGTTGGTCAGGGTCTGTCTCTGGAATTGGAGGCTCGCCCACCTTGCCGAGCCCGTTCCTCACAGGAGGACATGGTGTCCACCGACATTCTGTCAGCCCTTCGGGACGACATTGTCAAGCTGCTCCAGAAGGCGGTAGTGGCTCCTGTCTCAGACCCTCCAATACACCCAGGGTTTGTCTCTAGGTACTTCCTGGTGCAAAATCAGATGGGAAGCTGGTGCCCCATCTTAGATCTGCACAACTTGAACAAATTTCTTTAGCCGCGCACTTTCAGGATCGTTACTCTGTCTCAGATCATACCACCTCTGGAACAGAACATGTAGTTCTGCTCTGGATCTTCAGGATGCATTCTTTCATGTCCCAATCCGTCCGTCTCATTGCTGGTTCTTCCGGTTCTGAGCGGAGGGGATTCTATACGAGTTCCAGGCCATGCCCTTTGACATCTCCTTGGCTCCCAGGGTGTTTACCAAATGAATTGCAGTGGTGGCAGCCTACCTGAGCTGCCGAGGGGTCCGGGTATACCACTACCTGGATGATTTGCTCATAGTGGGTTCCTCCATGGAGGAGGTGGAGTGGTCCAGGGATCTGGTGGCCTTCAAGACCTGCGTGTCCGATGGCCTCCTGGTCAACGAGGCCAAGTCGGAACTCTTCCCCTTCCAGGAGATTCATTTCATGAGGGTGGAGCTTGACTTTGCAGAGCCGGGGCTTCCGGCAGACCGGGTGGAGGCTCGCTCCTCCTTTGCCTGATCATTTTGGGTTGGGCAGTTACGCACTGCCCAGGACTTCCTGCGCCTCTTGGGATACATGGTAGCATGCAGCAGTGTGGTCCGTTGGGCCCGGTGGAGAACACGCTCTCTGCAATGGAAGTTTGCCCACCAATGGGCTCAGCACAAGGGCCATTTCGACCAGCCGTTCACTGTGACCCAGCTGATGTGGGACACTCTCCAGTGGTGGTTAGTTCCAGAACATCCGCAGGAAGGGATCCTATTTGTCTGCCCAGAGCAGACGGTCATCCTGATGGCTGGGGTGCCCACCCGAGGAGTCCTGATGCCACATCAGCCTGCTGGACCTTCGGTCGGTTCGGCAAGCACAGACTGCCTTTGCTCCACACATTCGTGGTCGGGTTGTTCAGGTCCAGATGGGCAACACCACGACCATGTACTACCTCAGCAAACAGGACTGGACACACTCCCTTCCGCTGTGCAGGGGAAACTCTCTGCATCTGGACCCTCATGCTCAGCCTGGATGCTGATCTCCTGGCCATCCATATGACTGGCGTCTCCAACCAACTGGCGGACGCCCTCAGCTGTGTGGGTGAGGTGTCTCATGAGTGGTCTCTTCCATCCGGAGGTAGTACCTGTTCGTTCAGTGGGGCACCCCTTTGTTGGACTTGTTAGCCTCCAGGGAGAATGTGAAGCTGAGGCTGTATTGTGCCCACCCCCCTCAGCTGTGAATGCTGCATGGGGATACCTTCTCGAGGCCCTGAACCCCGGGCCTTCTGTGTACCTTTCCTTCAATCCTCTTGATCCACAAAGTTTTGCCCAAGGTCAGGAGGGGCAAGGCACAGACAGGTGATCTTGGAGGCTTCGGACTTGCCCTGACAGTTTTGGTACCCCAGTCTCCTCAGCTGCAGGCACCCGAGGCATCTACCTCTGTGCCCGGACCTTCTCTCTTGCAGCAAGGGGAAGGTGTTCCATCTGGACCTTCAGGTTCTGCTCCTGACAGCCTGGTTCCTGAGTGGGTAGAGTTCCAGGCTTTGGGTCTCTCTGAAGATGTCCTCACCGTGATTGAGGCTTCTCGGAAGGAGTCAACCCCAAAAATGCCATGCCTTCAAATGAAAGAGGTTCTCCATTTGGTGCCAGGGTAAAGGACTGGACCCTTTATCTTGTCAGGTGGCTAGCATTCTTTTTTTAAAACTTTATTTAAAATTTTTAGTTTAATCATACAGAACAGACAAAATACAAACATACAGTTAACAAATATGATTTTTTCCTTTTCTTTTTCTTAATAGGCATTTCACCTAATATAATTTATAATTAGGCCAAACAGTCTACAATCTATAAATAGGATATTTATTTATTTGCTTTTGTTAACCGGGTAAGTCACACTAGACAGCCAAGTGCCTATTTTCAGGTGCGACCTGGGAGAGTTACAAACTTGGATATACAGGTACAGTGACGAATCAGTTTTACATACAATGAGCATTACAGGTCATATAGAAAAATAAATGAAAAATGACAACCAGTAAAAAGACACGAGCTGGGGGGGTTACAGACAACCTGGGAGAGTTAAGAGCTAGAGCATACACAAACAGTGAGTGAGTCAAATTTACATACAATGGGAGAGCAGGCGATACCAATTATAGCATTCCATTTAGTCATTGCTTGACCAGTTGACGGGAGAGTGAGTGCAGTGGGCCCGGAGTGCGCAGAGACCCCCTGTGTACGCATAGTGCGGGGGACTACGAGGCGTATGGACAGGTGGAGGAGCCCTTCAGGAAGTTCCAAAGGGAAGTTTTAAATCCTGGATGGGAGGTGGTGGACCGAGTAAGGGCTGGGAACGAGTTCCATAATTTGGGGGCATAGTTGGCGAAGGCCCGATCACCCGTAAGTGTGCGCGTCCTAGGAACCGGGCAATTGAGTGCTGCCCTTGACCTAAGGTGGTAGGAAGAGGTGTCAGGGTTGAGGGGAAGGGCAAGGGCAGCGGGGGTGGCTGATCTAACGATGTCAATGAAGTTCCCTACTACGAAGATGCGATGCTTCTCAGGAGGGAGCCACTCAAGGCGAGTGTAGAGGTCGCAGCGGTGTGTCGGGGGGGGGGGTTAGAAAGCGCAAAGTGGCAGATGCTGTTGTAGGACGTATCCCATTTCAAGAGGTTGGATTTTGGCACGAGGGCGAAGGTCACTAGCCCATAGCAGAGGGAGGGGAGGAGAACACCCCTGGCTAGGGCCATCCGAACGGCTGGGGTGAGGCAGTTTTTGGCTGTGTAGGCGAGTCCGAGTTTAACGTTCGTAGCCTTGCACATGTTTCGGATGTGTAGGGAGAGGTCCAGCTGAGGGTCCAGAGTGACGCCAAGGTACTTGACAGCGGCAACTGTCTGCAGGGTCGAGCCGTCGGCCCTGTGGATTAGAAGGGGGACAGGGCAGGATTTTGTTCTATTCAGGGAGTCAAAGAGCATAGCCCGGGTTTTCTTGAGGTTGGTGGTAAGCTTGTGCTCAACCAGCCAGGATTGGATCTGCTTGAAGTCTGAGTTTAGTTGAGAATTGATGGGCCGATGTTGCGGGCACTATCCAGAATGACAAGGTCGTCGGCGTACAGGGTGGCAAGCCCATGGGTGGTGACAGATGGCAATTCGTTGATGAAGAGGGAGAAGAGCGTTGGATCGAGGACAGACCCCTGAGGGACCCCGCATTGGACAGTGGTGAGGTTGGAGAGGGTCAGGTTAAAGTTGGTGTATCGCTTCCTACCAGAGAGGTAATTGTGGAACCAGGCGGGCAGGGTTTGAGAGTCTGAGGGAGAGAAGAGTGGAGCTGAGGAGGGGGATCACCCTGTCGAAAGCCTTGTGTTAGATCCACATGAAATCGCACCAGTGAGGTTGCCCTGGTCGGTTGCAGTTCTGATCGTGCAGGTGACTACAGCGAGGGCGGTAGTCGTGTTTAGCCCCTTCCTAAACCCGTTGGGTCGTGGAGAGAGAAGTTGTGTTCCTGTAAGTACTGGTTAACTGAGAGGCCACAATTTCTAGAAGTTTGAGGCGGCTGAAGAATAGCAATCGGTCGGTAGTTCAGGGGATCTTTGGGTTTTGTTTTAGGACAGGGTGACCTTTTACTTTCCAGATATCTGGGATGACACCGGTGGTTAGAGAGGCATTGAAGATATGCGTTATCAGCCAGGCTAGGAGGTGGGCACCTAACCTGAGCAGTTTCGGCTCAAGGTTGTCGTGCCCTGCGCCAGTATAAGGGGAGAGGGTGGCAAGCAACCTCTGGGTCTCTGTGGTGGATACCTGTTGTAGAAAGAAGGAGGGTCAGGTCGCAGGTCCGGGTCGAGAGGTGCTAGGAGGGGTAGGGTTCAAGTGGTTGAGAGTTTGGGGACTTGGGGGGGCAGTGAAGTGGAGGGGGCCTGTTTTGGAGAACATAGCTGCTGCTATTAGAAGCGATTGTGTGAGGCTATTGCAACTAACCCCATCAATGAGCAAGTCTGTGTCTTGCACTTTGCAGAGCCCCAACTGCGCCTAATGTTCTGCCAAAAGCTCCTCTGGTTGTTGGTTGAGGAGAGTAGGGCGGATCAGCAGAACTCGCTTTGCTAGCCCTGCTGGCTTTTTGCAGGAGTTTTGAGGCGCCTGTAGGCAGTGAGATCATCGATGCTGTGAGAGGCCTTATAGTTTCCCCAGTATTTGTCCCTGAGTTTCATTAGAGAATAGGGCTCCAATGGCCATTTGGTGACGGTGCCTTGCACCCTCCTTCTAGTGAGGGGGCATGTTTGTTCTGTACTGGATGTATTTGTTAAGAATGCATCCAGTGCTTGATTCGGGTCCAAGAGGCGGTGACCGACCAGTCAATTGATCTGAGGTCGTGAGGAAGTCGGTAAGTAGAGTTTGAGTAGTCCCTGATTTGTATCACTTGCTTGGGTATTTTGCCTGAGAGATGCCCCAAGTACAAAAGTGGGTGAGTGGTCCAATGATGGCATCAGGTAGGATGCCCGAGGATGTGATCCTGTCAGGCCTATTGGTCAGGACCCAGTCAATCAGTGATCCTTGTCCCCCTGAGGGGAGGGCCTCATTGGTCCGGTGTGATAATCTGTTCGGGCAAGGCCTGAGAGCAGTGGCTCGTAAGATTTAGAGCTGGATCCCAACCAGTCGAGGTTGAAGTCTCCTATACTAAGGACTTCACTTGTACCCACTCGCACTGACGCTTGTGGAGAAGTGAGGAGAGTCCAGGTAGCCCCTCCTGGGAGGGCTGTGCAGCAGATCAGGTGGATTTTCTTTGTGAGCCCTAGTAGGAGAAGGGTGCAGGAACTCACATGTTGAGGGTGGGGTAGGTGAGATCAATGGCAGACACATTGAGGTGGGCTTTATAGTAAAGTAGCACCCCACCACCTCGCTTGTTCCCCATGATCACCCTGATATGGCTGTACCCTGGCAGGGTACACATAGTGTCAGGAGTGTGGTTTTAGCCATGTTCCTGTGATACCCAATATCTCGATTATAGTGGGCAACCCAGGCAGCTAGCCTCAGCAAGGTTGTGTAGGAGGCTGCGGACATTTATATGGGATCGATTTTTTAGCCCCTTGAAGGATAGCCATGGGGAGGAGTTGAGGGGGGCAGGAGCCATCCTGTTTGTGAATGATAGTTCTGCGACACTTCGCGGGTGGAGGGGACAGCCATGACAGCAGTGAGGTTAGTGGCTGTGGAAGGACTAAGCAAAGCAAGGGGCAATATGGGGTGGCTCAGTAAAGATACAAGCCTGCAGTAGTGATTGGCCTGTTTTTTTTTTTTTTTTGAGTAGCAGTGTAACCACTTAGCTGGGAGCTTGAGATTATTAGGTCTGCCCCTAGTGGCAGGAAAGTATAACCTGCAGATGGAAAACTGGGCTGCTAGGTTAATTTTTCAGCCCATGTGACCACTCTCAGCCTATTTAAGGGAGAGCCGACCAAGGGTGGTGGTGGGGGCGGTGGGGAGCCGAACGCGTAGCATTCTGCATGGGCTAGGCCATCTGCGACGACAGAAACACGAGCAACAACTGCTGTAGACAGAGGGGCTGATTCTAGAAATACTGTCCAGACAACAATGAGGTACGACTGTTCTTTTCCTGCTTCAGCTCGAAACCTTAGCGTTTGAAAATGGCGCCAAAGCGCTTTTCGGGACATAGGGAACACTGCCGTCTCAGTTAAACGGTATGGAGTCGTGAAAATACCTTGTGGCTTGCAGTGTTGAAATCCCTTCGGTGGGCTGGGGGGGGGCGTGGAGTGCCCTCACGACCTCCGCTCCTCGGGGAGTCCGGTTTGGCAGCTGAATTGCCCAGGGATTGCCTTCGGGGGTTTGGGGAGCGCCGTGGAGTGCCCTCGCGACCTCTGCTCCTCGGGGTCTGACGAGCTGTGGAGGATAAAGGGAGAGAGAGTTAATTTAAGTAGGGTTAAGGAAGGGGGGAGGAGAGGGGCAGCACAGAGAAAAGGTGAGACTAGTCAGCCTCTGGTGAGCGTAACCTGAGCTTGGAGAGGGGACAGGGGAGAGGCAGCAGAGCAAATGGTTAATGGGGATTTTCTAACTTCCCCTTTGATAGCCTTATCATGCACAGGTTTTTCTTTCTCTTCCCCATGCAGGCTTTTTCCCCTCGAGACTAAGAACTGCCCACCCCTATGGTTATCTGGCAGAGCAGGCAGTGCAGGGGCTAGCAGGGGCACAGATACATTCGGATAGCACTGCAAAGAAAATAGACTATTCAATCTCCTCGTTTGTGCCTCAGAGGTCAAAATAGGTAGCAAATAGAGTTTTCTCCCACACGTAGTATCTGAAAGGGGAGTACAGTATCAGTTAAGGTAACCGCAGCAGCAAGACATCCAATATTTCCTTCATGCTTATAATCTTTAAGTCACGACTAGGTTGATTTCCTTTCTGTACCCATTCATGTAAGGGAGAGGAGGAGGAGAGAAGTTGAATTATTTACCATCCTATCAGTTGGGAGACAACATAGGCACTTTATTTATACCTTACAGGTCTCTATGATATATTATATGATCTAGTGCTGAGGACCCATTATAATACCTTCTGCATGGAGTTGATCAAGGAATGAAGTCAGGTCTTACCTTTGCCATGTATAGAACCCAGCGCCTCCACAGGATCTCAAAACAGGGGACCTTTTATTAATGGTAGCTCGCTAATGCTTCCATTCTGTATATATTGATCATACGCTTATGTATATGTTTAGGGTGATAGCTTTTTGAGATAACCAGTTACCGTTATTGCCTTTGGGCCACTAAAATGAGATTTTCAGAAGCTAATTGTCAGGGGGTCTCAAATTCTTTGGGCAATTCCAGAAAAAAGTAACAGGGGGATGATATCTTCAAGTTAGGATCCACTATTGCCTGTAAGGCCTGTTGGAGGTCTTGAAGAAAGGGGGTCAGTATAGGGCAACCCCACATTATATGTGCCAGTGTTGCAGGAGAGTGCCCACAGATTCTCCAACAGGCTGAAGAGTTGGAATTCAGGTATTTCATCTGGATTGCTGGGGTTTGGAAGTAACGAACAAAAATCTTCCAAGAAAACTCCTGCCAGCTAATTGCTGATAGGCCCCAGTGAATCCTTGTTTGTGTCCAAGCCCAAAATTCCTCAGAAATCTGAATTCCTAGGTCACGTTCCCATGCCTTCTTTATAGAAGAGGAAGAGGAAGAATCCTCTTTTCAGGCAAGAAGAGCTTGGTATAAGTCAGAAATAATACGAGATCTAACCGGGACACCTTCTATTGCTTTCCTGAGTATGTTTTCGATCTGTGGAGGAGGTGGGCTCCCAACATTGAGGTGTGCCAAAACACTACCAATATAGTTTCTAATTTGAAAATATCTAAATCTGTCCTGCCAGGATATTCCATACTTCTAGAAAGTGCCAAACCAAATGTAAGCCTTTCTCCTCCCATCTCCTGAATCCTGCATCCCACATGGCGGGAAAGAAGGAATCCAGGTATGGAACCGAAAACAAGAGACTCCTCCAGCCCTTAGCACTTCTGTCCCCCAAGATTCCATGCCGTATATTCAGGGTGGGGGCTGTATAGGGATTGCCTTCTTGACATGCGTTTGATCTTTCCCTCTGCCCAAGGAGTGTACCATTTAAGTTTTTAAGTGGGGGCGGCCTCCATAACTCCAGAGTTTTCCACTTGGCCAGATAGGCCTGATCCAGCCAATACATGGCTGTTCGTAGCTGTGCTGCCCGGTGGTATAGTTTAAAGTTTGGTAATGATAAGCTTCCCTCTTTCTTCGGAATTTGGAGCACCGAGAGGCGAACTCTAGGTTTTTGTGAGCCCCAGATAAAACGGGAGATCCCTTTGTCGAGAGAATTGAAGTATGAGTCCGGGATGCGAATAGGGATTGTCTGTACCAGGTATAAGAACTTAGGGAGGATTACCATTTTTATTGCCTCCACTTTCTGTACGATGGGGATGGTGGCCCACTAATCCAATTCCAGCTTAATATTTTTTTAAAATTGGGATAAAGTTGAGAGAGAACAACTGATCTGCTTGGAAACCCATCTGGACCCCGAGATATTTAATATGGGATAAGTTCCACCTAAATGGGAACTTCTTTCGGGTCTGTTCCGAGGGTTCATAGTGTGCTCTCAGGACCTCCGTCTTAGCCATGTTTACTTTGTATCCAGCTAGGAGGCTAAATTCTGTCAGTCGTGCCCATAGGTGTTCCAATGACTGCTCTGGATTTTTAAGGTAGACTAGTAGATCATCCGCATATAAAGCTAACTTATGTGTTTCCCCACCTAAATCCTACCCCTGTATTGTCTCATCCTGTCTTAATGCCTGGGTTAAGGGTTCAAGTAATAGGGCAAAAAGAAGGGGGGGGGAGGGGGCATCCCTGCCTGGTGCCACGGTACAAGGATATTGGGGGGAGACTCTGACGATAATCTTTATATAGGCCTTAGGGCTAGTATATATATTATTTATAATTTTATTAAAGGATTCTGAGAATCCATATACACTGAGAGCTAGGCCCAGGAATTTCCATGCCACCCCGTCGAAGGCCTTCTCAGCATCCAGGCTCAGTAGCATGCAAGGCGCCCCCGACTGGGCGGCATGGTATAATACTTGCAATGAGCTTTTAATATTATCCTGGGTCTGCCTGCCTAGGATAAAGCCTGTTTGATCATAATTGATTAGCTTAGGCAAAACCACCTCCAGGCGCCTTGCCAGGACTGAGGCATATAGTTTATAGTCGATGTTCAAAACGGATATAGGGTGGAAGGAACTGCACTGTGTGATATCTTTTCCAGGTCTGGGGACACTTGAGATAATTGCATAATTCCAGGTATCTGGGAGCACTTCCCCTGATTGTGCCTCCCTACATGCCTTCAACAGAGGGTTCTTAATCTCCTTTATGAAGAACTTGAAGAATTCAGGGGTATACCCATCAGGACCAGGGAATTTTTTTGTTTTCAATCTTTTAATCGCAGAAGCCAATTCTAGAGGGGTAATGGCAGTATCAAGGGAATCTCTAATTTCCTGGGTCAACTTCAGTAGTTTTAATTTGGCTAAGTATGATTCTATTTGTTCTCTATCTGGTGAATGTTCTGATGAATATCAAATTAAATAGAAGTCCCTAAAGCCAGTCAAAATTTTTTCTAGGGATTTTAATAGGTGACCAGTCTTGGGGTCTCGGATCTGGGTGATTGTAGACCGGGCGGTTTGTTGTCTCAAGCGGTGGGCCAAGAGGCCGGAGGCCCGGGGCCCAGTCTCATGGTACCTCTGATGTGGGCACTGTAGAGCTTGTTCCGTCTTTGTCAATTAATTTTTGAATCTGTTGTTTAATGATTTGTATATCTGACAGTACAGAGCTGTCCCCCCCCAGCATGTCGCCCCTGTAGAACATGTAATTGCTTTTGAAGATCTTCCATCTGCTGATTTTGTTGTCGTTTAAAATGGGCAGCGAATTTGATGCAATCCCCTCTAAATACTGTTTTCACAGTATCCCATAATACAGTGCCAGAAACCTCAGGAGACATATTATCCTGCTGAATTTGTGTTAGCCTCACAGTGGCCATGTCTGTAAATTCCTTTAGATTCAAGAGATAATTGTTGAATTTCCAGGGGGACTGTCCCTTTTTGACTTTCCAATTCAGCCTCAAGAACAGTTGCGCATGATCGGAGAGTACAGATGGGACATGCTTACATTCCAAGACCTGGTCTTGGTGCTCTCCAGAGATCAGCAAGTAATCAATCCGGGCAAAAGAACTGCGGGAGATGAGTAGTGTGGATATTCTTGTTTATTCTTATTTTGCCTTCTCCAGGCGTCCACCCAAAAAGCCCCCTTTAAGTGGTTCTTGATAAATTTACTAGCCGGACTCTGCCAGAATGATTTAGTTTTAGAAGTGTCTTTTTGCTCCCACACCTGATTTAAGTCCCCACCTACTATTAACAAACCCTTTTGTTGCTTGGTATTTTTATGTAGTAAGGAACGGAGGACTTCCTTTGTAGAACCCGGAGGAGCATACAGGGAGGCCAGTGTGATAGGAGTACCCTCCAAATGACCTGAGAGTATAGCCAGGCGACCCTCTGGGTCTATGTAAGTGGCTGTCTTTTGGAACTGAGTTCCTCTGGAGATCAGTATTGCAGAAACCCTTCTCTTCCCCTTCCCAAATGAGGCTGCAACCACTTGATCATAACCAAATTTCCCCAACTTCTGGTGTTCAGACTTACTCAAATGTGTTTCTTGTAGTAAGACAGAAGAGGGGCTCTTGTTTTTTTTATGGTGGACATGACCTTATGCCGTTTTACCAGATTGTTCAACCCGTTGACATTGTGGGAGACAATTTTAGTAATAGTATTATCCTCCATTTAAAAACAAAAAACTATATTCCCTCAAGTATAAGGGTCCATACCTTCCCACCCTTAACATTTTTTCTTGCTTTCTCCAATCTCCCCCCCCCCCCTGCGTCACTCTCAATACCCTCCAAAAGTTGTGATAATCTACGCCTTCCCCTTTGTTGTTCAGATGTAAATTGCCAATGAAGGTTTTTGTCTGAAACGATAACTTTTAGCTCAACACCAACACAGACATAACATGTAATTTTCAAACTCCTATAGGGAAGTGCTAACAGAGCAGTCCTCACCCATAAGAAAAAATTATTTACAAAATGACTCCCAAGGTAGGAGCACAAAAGATATTGTTCCCTAGGTGTTCGAGTAATCAAACCTCGAACGGGAGAAGAGGGAGCCAATAGAATGACTCGTTCCTCCTGGACCCTAAAACTAACTGGTCCTTGCCAGATGACGTGGCTCGTCGTCACCAACCGTGTACCAGACATGATGCAGGATACACATAACACAAGACACCCCAGCATAGCTATTCTGGACTCAACATAATGATTCTGGAACTCAGTCCCCCACCATATCCATCAAAATTTTATACCGTGACCCCGTATTTCCACAATCCCTTAAAAACCCCAACTGTAGTAACAGACTACCTCTCTATAGATAATAAAAGAGCGTGAGTTTTCTATCCTGCCATTAGGTGGCCTCCACCGATTGGCACAAACTATGTACTGCAGAACGCTTTCGCTTCAGTGTATGTATCACCAATTAACCCAGGGCAAGTGATGCCAATTGAGCCTTCTTCTTTTTTTTTTTGCTCGAGAAAACTTTCAGTTTAGGAGTAATTCCCAACTGCGATTGCGTGTGACCATTCAGCTGTAGCCCAACAACAGTAGCGAGTATCCTCGCAGGGAAGAACAAAGACAAAAGAAGGATGTAGATCCAGCGATCCTTGCACCTCACTGTAACTTGGTGCAGGCTGCCATTTAAGGAGTGATGGCCCTCCGAAAAAACACACCGCTCACCCCGTTATGGCTAGTGTGTATGCTCCAAGCCTGAGCAGCACGGCCCTCCCTCTCAGTCCCTATCAAAAGGGATGGAAACCTCGTTGAGATCACAACCTAGGATGGGGTTTCCCCCAATTTAGGGCATGTTGTTGCTGCACGAGAGGGTTACAACGCCGCTTACCATCATATGCCTCCAGCTCGCGCTGTGCTATCCCAAAACCCCTAACTTACTGCGGTTATTTCAGCACCAGCTCAGCCGAACATAAAATCAGGCATAAGACAGGAAATATTATCAGTACTCTACCCTGAGTAGAGCTCTCAGCACACAGATTAACCCCAGTACTTATTGCATGCGCTCTTTCAGAGAGAACCCTGCAACAGAGAGGATATCATCTTAAGGAAAACAACAGCAACAAAAGGGGGGGGGGAGCCAGAACCCAGCAAACCTTACACAACATTATAGCTTGGTGCAGGATATTATTCGAAAGGGGGTGTCCCTCCAGCCAAATCTCTGGCCCCTCTAATGCTCCCTGCAGATGTCAGGTCTGATGTAGGGCTTCAGCTATCTAGCCCACGACCTCCAACCTCTCCAAGGGGCCAAAAACGTCAGAGAAGTCATATTGTATGCAGGAGCGATATTAATGTGTGTAAAGGCCACCGTACTGTTCTAAACCACCAACTTATACTGGACTTACATGCACCCTTTGCTGCATCGAGTTCCTTCCCCCGCCCCCAATTCCCTGTCATATCTTTTACCATTTACCAGTAAGGCCCCGTTCAGTGTCCTCGGTACTA
Organism: Neoceratodus forsteri; assembly: GCA_016271365.2. Classification (NCBI taxonomy): domain Eukaryota; kingdom Metazoa; phylum Chordata; order Ceratodontiformes; family Ceratodontidae; genus Neoceratodus; species Neoceratodus forsteri. The sequence goes on from CM057451.1 coordinate 747,310,590, forward strand.
GATGACAAAAGTCTTGTTTACTTAGATCTTAGAAGTAGAGTCGAGTACTCCCTCATGAAGAAGGAGATGCAGGAAAGAAAACTATCCTGATAGCAGCAACAGTCTCATTTAGCTGGTCTCCGCTCTCATGTGTCATCCACTCTTTCAGCTGGCGGCTCCTCAGAGGCTTGAGGGTGACTGAGCTTGTACAGCATATTCTTGATGTCTTGGAGGGTGGTAATAGCTGCTTTCTTTCCTGTTCGGATGGGGTTTTTGTGCTTAGCTAGACGCCAGGGATTTTGTGAAGTGGCTGGTTGTTCCCTACAGCGGGGGGCCTCCGAAACCTCATGTCCCTTGTTTCTCATTGTCTGAAGTGCTTCTTCATAGGAGTGATATATCTCAGTGCCTGTTTCCCAGTATACTCTCAGGCGAGAGGGATAAGGTGTCTGGAACTTGACGTTCAAAGCCTTCAGTTCCCGAAGTAGTGGAGCGTAGGCCATGCGCTGTTGTTGAATCACAGGGGGGTAGTCCTGATCAAAGATCAATCGAGCACCATTATACTCTACGTGGCCTTGTTTCCATGCTGCTCGGAGGATCCACTCTTTCTCTCGAAAACTTGAGAATTTGGCCACTATCGACCGGGGCCTAGCGGTCTCCGATATGGGTTTGGGCACTAATGCTCGATGTGCTCTTTCAATTTTAAACTGGAAGGCTTGCGGTAGATCAAGCACATGGCGTAGCAGATCCTCTAAGAATTAATTCATGTCCCCGACCTCAGCTGCCTCAGGTAGGCCATATATTCTTAGGTTGTCTCGGCGTGAGCGGGCTTCTAAATCTAGGCATTTGGCAGATGTAAGCTCTTGTTGTTGAACTAAATATTCAGTCGCTCGTGAGATTTGGATAAGATCGTTCTCAGCAGTCGATATGCATTCCTCTGCGGTGGTTACTCTAGTTTCCAGCCCTTTTAAATCAGAGTGCAGCTTATTGAACTCCTGCTTCGTTTCTGATCGAAATTGTTTGATTTCTGTGAGTAAAGTCTCAAACCTGGACCGTGATAAAGTGTCCAGTTCTGTTTTAGTATCTCCTCCCGCCATACTCGACGGTGACTCTCTCCCGCTGGTAGCTGAACTTGCTGGACTTAATCCACGCTGATCACCCTTCACTTTCCGATTTTTTTTGAGCAGGATCTTTTCACAGACGTGTTTCCACTTTGCGATCTATGCATATTTTGCAAAATTTAAGCTGGCAGTGCTGTGTGGAAACGAATCTATTAGTGATGAAGGGGAGAGCTGCTCGTTTAGGCAGCCATGGTGCTGGTGACGTCACCGGAAGTCCAGGTGGCTAGCATTCTTGACTATCTTTGATTCCTCTCTCTCGGGCCTTCAATCTTCGATCTTAAGGTACACCTGGCTGCCATCTTTGTTTACTGGATGCGGGCTGGTATGCAGTCGGTGGCACAGGAAAAGGTGGTCTTGCGCTTCTTTAAGGGCCTTGACCACATTTCCCCTCTGGTGCGTGAACCACCACCACCTTGGGACTTGTTGCTGGAGTTGACAAAGCTCATGGGCAAACCATTTGAACCAGTGCACAGGTGTTAAATGTCTCACCTGTCATGGAAGACCATCTTCCTGGTGGCTGTCACGTCAGAAGGATCAGCACACTCCAGGCGCTCTCGGTGGAATCTCCTTACTTGGCCTTCCACAGGGACAAGGTTGTCCTTTGTCCCAACCCGAATTTCTTCCCAAAGGTTGTGTCGGATTTTCACCTTAACCAGATGATTACTCTCCCAGCGTACTTCACCAACCACACCTCAGAGGCTGAGCACAGGCTCCATACGTTGGACTGCGGCGATCGGTGGCTTACTATAAGGAACGCACTGCTGGAGCTTGGGGAGAGGTTTGCCAGCTATTTGTCACCTATGCTGAAGCCACACCTGGCAGACTGGCAGCTAAGCAGACAATTGGCAGGTGAATTGTATTGTGCATCGACCTCTGCTATAGGTTGGCGGGTAGGGAGCCTCCCGTTGGGCTTAGGGCTCATTCCACCCATCATACCACTGCCTCGGTGGCTGCTTCCAGGGTTGTCGCTATCCAGGAATCTGCAGGGCTGCTACCTGGAAGTCAGCACACACCTTCATTTCCCAGTATCACATCGATCTTAAGTCACACTGGGATGCTGGTTTTGGGGCCTTAGTTCTCCAATCTCGGTTCCCTAAATAGGGGGTGTGCAGCCGGCCCGGTGACGCTGAGGGCTGAGCCGCTGGACACCGCACCTCGCCCTGCGCCAGCGACCTGAGTTCGGAAGCGAACTTGGGGCGCCGGGGATCGGCAGCGATAGGGTTGAGGATGAGTGCCCTTGTGGTGCTCTCTTCCCCTGGATGCAACGGGGGTAGGACCCGATGTGCCAGTGACCCCAGATGGAGATCCAGGGTTGTTGGCAGCAAGCCGGGCGACACGTTAACGAGTGTGGCTGATGCAGGCAGGGTTGCCGTGTGCTAGAGCATCGGGGGGGGGGGTGCACCACGTATGGAGGGAGAGCGCAGAACAGGGAAACACTGGCTCATGGGACAGGCGATGGCACCTGTCCCCCATGCCCACCGCTGGGCTCTCTCTGACTGGCATTCCAGGTCCTCCACCCAGGCCCTTACTTACAAGCCGGAGTCTGACGTGCAAGAGCGCCCAAGAGGAGGGGGTGACCCACCCCGGGTGGGTTAAACCGGGGGTGCTGGCTGCAGGAAGGGGGGGAGAGAGGAGGCACAGTATGGAGGGGCCTCAGGCGGGCAGGAATCGGACAGGATGCCTGACAGAGGTTCCACGAGCTGTGACCGGAGGGAAAAATAGTTGGAAATAAATAAATAGGGGGTGTGCACCTTGCCCCCCTCCTTCTCGAGAACTGCTAGGAGTCTGCCAGAAGTGTGGATAATACAGCATATCCACATCCCTAGAAAAAAACGGGTTCTCACCTGTAACAGTAGTTCTAGGAGTGGTATGTGGTGTACATCCACACTGACCCACCTGACCTCCCCTGGCAAGTGGTACACTGGTCTTCCTTCCAGTGGGCAAGATCTGATGTCATGGGGTGGTACTGAGGAAGTTACCACCTGGGTGGTTGGGTGGGAGGAGCCAGCTTGAAGGCTTTCCGGTAGGAGATTTAAAGGTAAAGGATACTGCCAGAAGTGTGGATGTACACCATATACCACTCTTAGAATTACTGTTACAGGTGGTAACCTGTATCTTCCCTTATCGAGTCTTCACCATTCATTACTACTTGGAGGTTAAGCGGGCGCACCGCTATAGGAATTTTTTTGATCGGCTCCAGGCGCCGCCCTCGAGGACGACGTACTCGCATCATGCGCGAGGGCCTGTCAAGGTGCTCATGGACTCCTCCTCCATCTCAGTTCTGTTTCTCCTGCCGTCGAGGCTGCACCTGCCGCGCTGGTAGCAAATAATTTCGGTTTTCCAACCTCAAGACTCCTCGTTTCTCAAAAGTTTCACTTTCGGCCTTCATTATACCGGTAAGACTGTCCCTTTTCTTTCTATACTGCGGCCGAGTGCTTTATTGCCTTTTTCTCCTTGTTTAGTTCGCATCATGTCCGGTTCGGGAGCAAGGCGTAAGTCGAAGGCGGGCTGCGCCCCTATGCGTCGGTGCTCCTGTGGCCGGCATTTTTCCGTCTCGGACCGGCATGATGTCTGTCTCCATTGCCTGGGACCCAACCACGACATGGACGCGTGCAATGCTCGTTTCTCCATGGACCGTCGTGTCCTCTCGAAGTCCAGCGTCCAAAAGCAAGGCAAGGCCCGCCGACCTTCGGGGGGTAGTCGCTCAAGGATTCCCAGAGTGGGTTTCTAGGCCCTTCCCGGGTCCTCCGGGCCTATATGGTCGCGGAGGAGGAAGCTTCCTCCTCTTGCGAAGAGGAAGCTTCTCGCGGTGTCGAGGGAACGTCGTGGTCCCTCCCGGGGCCGTGATGGGGACACCGCCTTGGCAGTCACCTCCTTGGAGGTGCAGGCTCCGGCCCAGTTTGTGCTCCCGGTGACGCCGGGTTGGAATCCGACGCCGGGAGCGGTGCCGTGGGCCTAACTGGTGCGGCAGGGGAGCCAGGACCGGGCCTGGCTGTCGCGAGTGGGCTGGGGTCGTCCGGCGCCATTCGCGGCGCCATTGCTCCAGGGACCACTGGGGTTGCCAGCATTGAGGTTCTGCTGGTCTCGTCCTCTTCGGAGGTCGATGACTCAGATGTGGACCCATCCTGGCACCCTGACTCTTCGGGGTCAGGGTCCCCGGTGGCACAGGGTGCTAGGCGGCGCAGCGGCCCCTCCACTGTCCCCACTCCCGTCCTCCCCTGAGGGCCCTCGGGCTAGGGGTGGCCCTGGGTCCCAGGGGGGTGATGTGGTGGGGGCTGAGGAGGAGGCTCCCCCTCCTAGGGGGCCTGTGACAGCTACCCTCCCGGGTGCTGTTGCCTCCTCTCGGGGTGGGGGAATGCTGCAGTCGAGGAGGAGGACTCTCTCAGAGTCCGAGGGGTCGAGGGGCGGGGGACGGTCGTCCCGGTCTCCGCCGGCCACCCCTCGTGGGGTGGCTAGGAGCCGTAGCGCCGAACCCCGCCCTTTCCTCTTGGGCCCCAGGGTTCCCTCCGGTGGCGTTGCTGTGGACTGCCCTTCTGGATCCATGCAGTCCTGGGTTCGTCACAGGGGAGGTTCCCCACCGGGCTCTTCCAGGCATCGCATCCTCAGGGTCTCATCTTGCGGCCTGGTTTGTTGTCCGGGATCCCGCCAGCTCGGGCTCCGTTCCCCGGATTTCAGAGCCCTGGCAGAGGTCAGTTGCCTCTTCATAGGTGCCCTTCTCCAGTACCTCTGCATCCACCCCGCTCTTCCAGGCCATGTTGGTCCTACGGGGCCGTTATCCTGGGAGCAGTTCAGAGGTTCTGCGGCGGCCTTCCCCTCGTACATTAGATACATGCATGAGCGGATCTTTCGACTCTCCCCACCACCGAGAATCTTCTGGACATTCGAGCTCTCCATCATCCTCGTCTTCCTCCTCTGAGGGAGAGGAACCCCTTGCTCATCTTTCTTCCGACGCTGATTTCACGGAATATCAGCAATTCCTCTCGAGGATGGTGAGGGATCTTCAAATCTCTTATGTTAGGCGAGACAATACTGAATGGGAGACACGTGAATTCCTTGGAGAATTCAGTGCCGAGCACCTGGTGGTACCTTCCTGGCCTATCCCCTTCCAGGAGGCGTCTATCCGTTCCTGGCAGTCGCCAGCCGCCCTTTCTCCAGCCCTGGCAGACTGTCGTCGAAGGTATTGTGCCCCCTCGGAATCCTGGTACCCTTCCCAACCCCGTCCCTCGGGTTTGGTGTACCTAGAGACTCCTTCCGGGCGCGCCGCCTGGCTCGACCACCCACCAGATTTGGATTCCCTACAACCGACCGGTGGGGTAAGAGTGTTCTCTTCTTCTCAATGGGTGGCTTGCATTGCATCACATCAGGCTCACCACGCTGCCTACAGTCGGCATCTGTGGTCGATGCTCTCCCAGCTCCTAGCATCAATGCCTGATACGGAGCAAACCAGACAGGCTATTGCCCTCTCCGCTATAGGCCTGGAGCTGGCAAGACACCAAGCAAGGGCATCTTATGACGCCAATGAGGTGGCTTCCAGGCTTGCGGGGACAGCGATCTGCATTAGGCGGACGGCATGGCTCCGTCTATCAAGGTTGTCACCCCTGGCCCGGCGTAGGGTGATGCGCTCCGCTTTCCGGGGGGCCCCGTCTTTTTTCTTCCAGAGCTAGGAGACTTGCAGGGGCTTCCTCCGTTTCCCCGTCCTCGGGGGGCACCTCCTAGCTCTTCTCCCACTTAAGCTTCTCTTTGTGTTAGCCAGGGTCTTCCCTTTCTGTTCTTCACCAACAGGAGGCTGGGGGTCTTGTTCCCTCAGGGTTCTACCCCCCCCTTTTTTCAAGGGGGGAGGGGGCTTGGTACTCACCCAAGCAGTAATGAATGGTGAAGATTGACAAGGGAAGATATGAAAATTACGTACCTACCGTAATTCTTGATCTTCTCTTGTATCTTCACCATTCATTACTGATACCCACCCACCTTCCCCTCAGTGGCCTCCTTCTGTGGCGTCTCCCCCTCCCATCTCGTTCCTCTCTTCCCCTTGGCCTTTATGCCAAAAAAAAAAAAAATTTTTTCTGTTTTTTCCCCATTCTTGTGAATGGATTCTCTTTTTTCCTCAAGGTAGGGGGAAACAGTACAGTTGCAAATTTCTTTAATTCTGAGGGAACTCTTTCTGACTGCCCTATGGTGCGATTCCTTACCTTCTTCAGGTCATGTAGTTTCACAGCCTGGTGGCCATGCCCTGTCTTGGCCTCCTCAAAGTTTGGAATCCCCCTAGCAGGTAATATTATTCAAGCTTTTCCAGCTGCTGACTGAACTTGTTAGCTTCAAGCTTCTGTCTGCCTTGTCCTAGCAAGTCTGATTGAGTTCCTCTCTACTTTTCTTACAAACTGCCTTCGAGAAGGCATAGTCTTCCATACTCTTCTGTGTTGAGCACTTAACAAGGTGCTAAGGAACTTAGTCCTCTTCCTGGATGGGCGCTCTTCGGAACAGGTTCTGCTCGGACAGTCTAGGAGCCCTCAACTAGGATGAAGGGACTTGGCATGTTGAGAGTTGAGAGAGTCTGCCCTCACTTGGGTCTGTTCAGGAGGTTCGGTGGAACCTGTCCTCAGTCCTAGCAACTGGGATTCTTGCTCCCTTATTAGTTTCGAGCCTATAAGCCTCTCAACCAACAATGCTCGATGGGCACTGTTCTCCCTCTCAATATGCATCTCTCTTTCTTTCTTTCTTCTTCTTCTTCTTCTTTCCTCTCCCTCTCTCTGTTCCTCCCCTAGAGCTGCCCCGGAAAGGAGGCCCTGCGGTCCCTTAGGGTAGGAATTCTCTCTCCTCTGTCTATTCTCCATTGGCTTATTCCTTTTTCAGTTTATTTCCTTTCCTTTTTCTATCCCTCGGCTCTCTTGTCTCACTCTCTTTTTTTCTTACACTTTATTTTCGCCTCTCCGGCTACCAGAACTGAGATGGAGGAGGAGTCTCATGCACCTAACGGCCGCCCCTGCATGACGCTGCACGCCGTCTCCCGAGGGCGCACCGCTGGAGCTGACTCAAAAAAAAAAAAAACTCCCGTAGCGGATGCGCGCCTCCGGCTTAACCCAAGCAGTAATGAATGGTGAAGATACAAGAGAAGATCAAGAATTACGGTAGGTACGTAATTTTCATTTCTTGTCCATTCAGACCCTCAAGTCCATGCATCTGCATGCGTGGCTCCTGAATCATAGCCATGGCACCATTTGTGGTGTCATTAAAAGTTGCTGATGTTCTAGTTGTGTCCAGAAAGCTGTCCACTAGATATACATAGAAACATAGAAACATAGAATTTGACGGCAGATAAGGACCGCTTGGCCCACCCAGTCTGCCCATTTCCCTACCTACTGGATAAGCTGCAGATCCTAGTTAACCAGCAGCCTACTTCTTTCTACCCCAACCCCCCAGAATTGCCTTATGACTATCCCATGCATGCTTGAATTCCACCACTGATTTTGACCCCGCAACCTCCTCCGAAGGCCATTCCATGCATCCAAACCCTCTCTGTGAAAAATACTTCCTTAAATTACCTCTGAGCCGCCCCCATCTTCAAATTGTGCCCTCTTGTTCTTGCACACCTCTTTTTTTGAAAGATGCTACCCTCTTGGACTTTGTTGATTCCCTTGAGGTACTTGAAAGTTTCTATCATGTCCCCCCTCTCCCTCCTTTCCTCGAGGCTATACATATTAAGCTCCTTAAGTCTCTCTTCATATGTCTTCCGGTGCAGACCCTGCACCATTTTAGTTGCCCTCCTCTGGACAGCTTCCATCCTGTCTGTCTTTGCGGAGATTGGGTCTCCAGAACTGCACACAGTACTCCAGATGGGGTCTCACCAGCTGTCTGTACAGAGGGATAATAACTTCCTGTTTTCTACTGGTGATGCCTCTCCCTATGCATCCCAGTATCCCCCCAGCCCTCCTTGCTGCCTTCTCACATTGCTTGCCCACCTTTAGGTCATCTGATATGACTACCCCCAGGTCCCTTTCCATTTTGTTGTTGTTAGTATCTCACCCCCCATTGTGTACTCTTCCCCTGGGTTTTTGTTTCCCAGGTGCATTACCTTGCACTTCTTAGCATTGAATCTAAGCTGCCATACATTTGACCATTCCTCTAACCTTGCCAAGTCCTTCTCATCCTTTCCACCCCACCCTGTGCATCAACTCTGTTGCAGATCTTAGTGTCATCTGCAAAGAGACATACTTTCCTTCCAGTCCTTCTGCAGTGTAGCTATAAAGACATTGAAGAGGACTGGTCCTAATACTGAACCCTCGCGGTACCCGCTAGTAACCCTCCTTTCTTCTGAGTGGACTCCATTTACTATTACTCTCTGTCCTATTCTCCAGCCAATTCTTTACCCAGGCTGTCATCTTGGGACCCACTCCCAGGCTGGCTAACATATATTAATCTTTTGTGTGGGACTGTGTCAAATGCCTTGCTAAAGTCTAGGTAGGCCATGTCACAGCCCCTCCCTGATCTACTACTTTGGTCACCCAGTCAAAGAAATCTATCAGATTAAGTCTGGCATGACCTTCCCGCTGTGAATCCATGCTGCCTAGGGTCTTGTGCCCTCTGGCCTCTAGATACTTGACAATTCTTTCCTTTAGAAGTGATTCCATCATTTTCCCTATCACTGAGGTTAAACTAACAGGTCTATAGTTTCCTGCTTCTGCCTTGCTCCCACTTTTGTGAAGGAATCACATCTGCCCTCCTCCAGTCCTCGGGTACCACCCCATCCTCCCATGATTTGTTAAAGAGGGTAGTCAGTGGTGTCACTAGTTCTACCCTTAGTTCTTTTAGAATTCTGGGATGAATCCCATCAGGCCCCATTGCTTTGTCCACCTTCAGTTTTAAGAGTTCTTTCAGAACCCTTTCTTCTGTAAATGGGCTGGTATCAACTTCTGTATCCAGAGTGTTACTACTGTTTGTTTTATGTACCTCCCCCTCTTCCTTTGTAAATACTGAGCAAAAATATTTGTTTAGTATCTCTGCCTTTCACATTCTCCTCTGCCCACCTCCCTCCCTTTATTAAGCCTCACTATCCCTCCCTTGGTCTTCCTTTGCTCCCTGATGTACCTATAAAGGTTTTATTCCCTTCTTAACTGAGTTGGCTATCTTTTCCTCAGTTTGGGCCTTTGCTGTTCTGACTGCCTTCCCAGCCTCCTTTGCTTTAACTGATACAGTTCTCTGTCCTGCTCCTGCTGCGATTCCTTGTACTTCCTGAATGCTTTCTTTTCTCTTGAACCTTCACTGCACTTCCTTTGAGAACCATAGTGGTTTCTTACATCATCTTTTGTTTTATTTGCTTCACACAAGGCTCGTTACCTCTGTGATGGCAGTTTTATTATTCCCCATTGTTCTTCCACCCTCCTTCCCACCCATTTGCTAGTGCATTCCTTAGGCACTCACCCATTTAGCAAAGTCAGCCTCCTAAAGTCCAGTACTTTTGTCTTTGTATGCTTGACTCTATTGCTGTGTTTATTGTGAACCATACTGTTCGATGGTCGCTAGTTCCCAGATGGCTACCCACTTCTACATCTGTGATCCTCTCTCCATCTCCATTTGAGAGTATCAAGTCTAATATTGCTCCCTCTCGAGTGGGCTCCAGTACTAGTTGTCTAAGGCATGCCCCCTGTAGGGCATCTAGAATAACTGCACTCTTGGAAGTGGCAGCTGCAACTGCGCTCCAGTTACTCATTGGAGTGAAACCAAGAATATATGGACCCTTTTACCTGTCTGGTCAGTACAGTGTTGGAATACTTGCGGTCACTGTCAGACTCCAGTCTGCAGTATTCCTAACTGACTGTGCATCTGGCAGCTATATCAGCTTTCCATGCTCATATTAATGGGTGTACATTAGCCTAACTGGAGATCTCCTATTCCTTTTTGAGAGGTATTCTGCATAGGAAATTTCCCATATGCAGTCCGGTCCCCCTCCCATGGGACCTAAATTACACGCTTGAGAAGCTTACTTTGGTACCTTTTGAGCCATGTGAGTTGCGGTCTACACTTTCTTTCATGAAAAGTGTTAATTTTTTTGTTTGTTCCCTCCATGCCTTCTGGCACTCCTCTCCTTCAGACCCTGTAGTGCTGCCTCTTATACTCCCGGCCCCCCCCCACCAAAGACTTACCCTCCTGTTGTCACTGCCCTGGGCCACACATCCCCAGTAAAGACCTCTGGTCACCTCTGGGGGCCTGCGTATCCCTGCCGGGGGCTCCCTTGACTCCTGAGAGCTCCTAAACTTGTCTCTCTCCATGTGGCCGGTTTATCCCTCCCGGGAGCTGCTCCACGGACTAGTGGAGGAGCATTGCTATTGATGCCACAGGGGCGTGGCGTTAGTGCGCCACAGAGGGTCCAGGCATGGGGAGGGGAAGAGAAGCCGTTACTTAGCATATCAGAGCGACGATGTTTCCATGTTCTTTGTCCCTGTCATACCCCTCCCCATTGGTGCACATGAATGGCTGATGGGGCAGACGATGCATAGTCACCCATGCCACCACTGGCAGCCGCTGAAGAACGACGCTCTTGCACTCTCCTTGCCGGCCTCCACTTCAGACAGTCTGGGTTCGGGTTGCAAATATAGGGTACCAGAGTGATGCCCCATCACTTTGTGCCTCAGAGCAGGCTGCGTTATTTTTAGTTACCATCTCTTCGGCTCAAAGGATTTCAGAACTACAGGCATTAATGTGTGAGCCTCCTTATTTGATTTTTCATAAAGACAGGATATGTTTATGTACTAATCACAAGTTTTTGCCAAAGGTGGTGTCTGAGTTCACATTAATAATAATAATAATAATATTTTTTATTTATATAGCACATTTCCAGTTTCAAAGCTGCACATACAAAACACTTCACAAATAATTTTAAATCTAACACTAGATTCAACTTCAAATAAAAAACTTCCCCAATCATAAATATCAGTCATTAAAAGCTTGCTGGAAAAGATGTGTTTTCAAGTTGGTTTTAAAGCTCTCCATGATTCTACACTCTCTGATCTGACAAGGTAGAGAGTTCCACAGGGATAGGTACCACAAACACAAATGCCGGGTACCAGATGTTTTAAAGCGCATCCTGGGAATCTCTAACAACCCCTCGTCAGGCGGCCGGAGGGATGGCCGGGGCTGCAGAGAACCAGGAGCTCTTGCGGGTAACTCAGTCCGTGTCCATGCAGGACTTTGTAGGTCAACAGACTGACCTTAAAGGTGATCCGCCACTGTATCAGAGGTAATTTAAGGAAGTATTTTTTCACAGAGAGGGTTGTGGATGCATGGAACGGCCTTCCGGAGGAGGTTGTGGAGTCAAAAACAGTGGTGGAATTCAAGCATGTATGGCACAGTCATAAGGCAATTCTAGGGGGTGGGGGTAGGAAGAAGTAGGCTGCTGGTTAACTAGGATCTGCAGCTTATCCATTAGGTAGGGAAATGGGCAGACTGGGTGGGCCAAGCGGTCCTTATCTGCTGTCAAATTCTATGTTTCTATGTATAGGCAACCAGTGCAGAACACGCAGCATAGGAGTAATATGACTAGAGCGCAACGATCCAGTCAACAACCGAGCCACTGCGTTCTGCACCAGCTGTAAGTGGCGGATATCAACCCCTGGAAGCCCCAGGTAAAGGGAGTTACAGTAATCAAGGCGTGAGGTCACTAAGGCATGGATCAACATGGGCAAATCATCGGACGGAACAAAGTGCTTAATTCTGGCGATGTTCCTAAGGTGGTAAAAGGAGGACTTGACGACTGCTGACACCTGCGAATGCAGCATTAGCCCATCATCAAGGACCACCCCGAGATCATGCACCCGTTCAGAGGCAGGCAGTTGCACACCATCAAGCCAAAGCCAGATGGTAAACCCACCGCCTGCCTCTCTATCTGGCGCCCTAGATCCACTACCAACACCTCAGTCTTCCCGGAGTTCAGTTTCAACCAGCTTGCCTTCATCAGTCATGGATCTCTGCCAGACAGCTGTTAAACGAGACCGCACTATCCTGGTCTGGTGCAAATGACCGATAGAGCTGGGTGTCATCAGCATTGCAGTGAAACCTCAGCCCATATCGTCTTACAATGTCTCCGAGGGGCAGCAAATACACGGCGAACAACATGGGGGACAGCACTGAGCCGTGAGGGACCCCTCACGGCAGAGAGAATGGTTCAGAGGAAAAAATCCCAGACACCACCCTCTGAGACCTGCAGTCGAGGAAAGAGCGAAACCATCTGAGAACCGGACCAGCCAGGCCACAGATTGCCCTCAAGCACTCAAGCAGCACCCCATGGTTCACAGTGTCAGACGCTGAGGAGAGATCCAGAAGTATCAAGATGGAACGGCGTTTCTGGTCCCTCACCATCAGGAGATCATTGAGCACCTGAACCAGAGCAGTCTTGGTACTATGTCTCTTCCAGAAGCCTGACTGGAGAGGATCGAAGATATCATGGATGGTAAGATGGTTCTCCAGTTGCAGCGCAACCACTTTCTCAGTCACCTTCCCAACAAAGGGAAGGTTAGAGATAGGTCTGTACTTGGCACAGTTGTTCGGGTCCAAAGAAGCTTTCTTAAGAAGCAGTGTCACCACCACCTTCTTCAGGGAGCTAGGGAATTCTCCCGAGGTTTAAGGAGCACCAAACAATTTGCGTGAGGATCAGGCCAATAAACTCAATACACCCCAATAATAGACGTGTAGGGCCTGGATCCGAACTACAGCATGTCGGCCGCAAATTCTGGACAATCCACATGACATCACCCATCTCCGGCTGGTCAAAAGAACTCCAGGATGACCGAGAGGGAGTGACTAATCCATCCATCTTCCAGTTTATTATCCAGAGCATGCCAATCTAGGTAAAGCATTGCTGCATACTTTGGATGTACATAGTATCCTGAGGTACTATTTGGCATGCACGAAGGACTGCATAAGGTCCCCGCAGCTTTTTGTTTCATTTTCCCTTGGGGAAAGGGGGCATATCTGTTTCTAAACTGTACTTGTCCAGATGGCTAGCACATTGTGTTAAATTTTGTTGTAGGAAGTATGGTAATGAACTGCCTGGTGCGATTTGTGGCCATTCCACAAGGGGCATGGCCACATCTGTGGCTTATTTCAGAAATTTCTCCACAGCTGACATCTGTGCTGCAACCACCTGGAGCACTGTCCACACTTTCACTAAACATTCCAGCAGCAACATTGGAAAGGAGTAGGGAGCTTTTGGAGTCCAGGAGGCACTTCTTCAACACCTGGTCAAGGAACCAACTAGGGGAGAGGCCATACTGGACCTGGTGATGACAAATCAGGACAGTATTGAGAATGTTGAGGTCAGGGAGAGTCTGGGAGATAGCAACCACAAAATGGTCAGGTTAATCTTCAGACAGGGTCAAAAATAAACAGGCCCACCATTAGGGTAATGGACTTTCAGAAAGCGGATTTTAGGAAAATAAAAGAAATTCTCATAAAGGAGCTAGAGGGGAAGGAGAACCTAGAGGGCGTTGGAGAGATTTGGGGGCAATAAAGGGGGAATTCTGCTGGCAATAGAACAATGCATCAGGAGGTTGAGCAAACAAAGGAGGAAACCACTTTGGTTTACAGAAGAGGTGAGAAGAGCAGTCAGGTTAAAAAATAAAGCGTTCGAGACCTACAAATCTTTACGGGATGGTGGAAAAGGAATCTTACAGGGAAAGCTAAAAGACGCGGGGAGAATAATCAGGAAGGCTAAGGCGGACACGGAGGAAGAATGACGAGGGAGGCCAAAAAGGGGACAAGAAATGTTTCCGGTATATAAGTGAGAGAAGGAAAAGCAGGCAGGGGATTATGAGACTCAGAGGGAAGGGGAGCTCTGATGGAGGGGGGATGAGGATAAGGCAAATCTGCTGAACGAATACTTTACCTCACTCTTCACGGTTGAGGAAGAAGGGAAGGGGAAGGGACCAGAGCTAAGAAGCAGAGGAAGAGTGGGCAAGGAGATGGACACAAGCCCCTTTTAAGAGGGTAGGGTACTAGAGGAATTGGGAAAATTGCAGACAGACAAGGCAATTGGCCCTGATGCAGTCCACCCCAGGGTGCTCAAGGAGTTAAGAGAGGAACTTGTGGCATCACTCACAAAGTTAAGGGAGGGTTCTGGGGGATTGGAAAAGGGCTGATGTGGTGCTGTTGCACAAAGGGGGAGAGAAGGAAGAGCCAGGCAACTGTCTGGTCAGCCTTACCTCTGTGGTGGGTAAGCTGATGGAACCACTTACAAAGGAAAGGCTGGTACAATATCTGGAGGAGGGGGTTCTCACAGACGACAACCAGCACAGGTTCACAGGTGGAAGGTCCTGTCAGATGAACCTGATTGAATTCTTTGATGGAGTAATGGAAATATGTGTTCAGGGAGGGGCGGTGGATGTGGCCCATCTGGATGTCAGAAAGGCCTTTGACACCGTCCCTCACAGGAGACTAATAAGCAAGTTAAGAAGCTTAGGGGTACGGAGCAAACCAACTGGGTGAAGAATTGGCTGGTAGGTATAACTCAGAGGGTAGTGGTTAATGGAGTGCACTCCAAGGAAGGGGGGGGGTGACGAGTGGGGTTCCCCAGGGGTCAGTGTTGGATCCCATACTGTTCAACATATACACTGGGGACATTTCAGAGGGCATAAACGGGAAGGTGTATTTATTTATTCATTTCAGTTTCGAGTTAACACCTTTGAGCCAGAGGCTCGTTTACAAAGGCTCCAAGTCAGTAGGTACAGGACCAAAGGACAGAATAGTACACACAAGTAAACAAGAAATTAACATAAACTGATAAGTGCTAATACAGTGAGTACAGTATAACAAGTTCAGCAGTTCAGTTCAGTTGGGAGTATATGTTTTGCTAAGAAAAGTAATTTACACAAACAGTGCAAGAGTGCGGTACAGTACTTGGGAGAGTGCAGAGAGCAATCAAGGATGGAGGGTCCTGGGCTGGTGAGAGGTAGAAAGGTAGAAGCAGCCATATGGCCTTGTCTGTAGAGAGGTGGCAAGGTGGGGGAAGTAGTGAGGAGCCTGGGTGTGTGTGTGTGTGTGTGTGTGTAGGATTGATAGGGAGTGGAAGGAGGGGGTACCATAGGGCTGGGGGGTAGGGTGGAGGTGGGAGAAGAGGGGGGAGTAGAGGGAGCTGGTGGAGGGTGGGGTTTGTAAGTATTAGGAGCAGGGGGAGCGTCATCAGTTATAATGGCAGCGGCAATCATTTGAGTTTGCTAAGTGGGTATGTAGCCCGGTTTTAACTGACTGAGTTTGTTACATTCAGTCAGGGCTGGAGGCAGGTCATTAAACCACTTCAGTCCTCAGTAAGAATGGGATCTTTGGGCAAGAGAGTTGTGCTTATAGGGTACTGTAAGCCCTCATTTAGTGGCATGTCTGGTGTTAATAGCTGGTTGAGCAGATTCGAAGAGGGTGGAGGTGGATTCAGGCGTGAGACCCTGCATTGATTGTTTCACTGGCAGACAGGCAGACCTGGCATTGTACCCTAAGATGGAGGGAGAGCCATCCAGTCTCACTGTATAGGGCACATGTATGGGTCCGGTGGTGGGTCCCCAGAGCCAGGTGGCAGGGTTTAAGTAGGGTTCTGACCCTCTTCAGCATGGTGTCAGAGCCAGACCCCTATATCACAAGTCTGTAGTCCACGATGGACAGGACTGAGCTACATGTCACAAGTTTTAAGGCTTCGGCATCATTAGCTGTTGGTGGTGATATAGTACCCCAAGTTTTACATTGGCAGTTTTGACAAGTTGCTCCACATGGGCTGAGAAGGTGAGGGTATCATCCAGATGAATGCCTAGGAATTTAATCGTGTCTACCTGTTCAAGGGTGTCGCCTTTGTGGCTCAGAATTCTTGGGGGGCTGCATTTCTTCTTGTTCTGGGGAGTAGAGAAGAGCATACATTTGTTTTTTTGGTTTTTTTTTTGTAGTTGAGATAGTTTGTACTGGGAGAACCGTGATTCAAGCTTTTGAAAGTTGTCTTGCAGTTCAGAGGTGATTGAGGCCAGATCTCTGCCAGGTACTGAAATGACGGCATCATCCGCATAAAGTACAATGTGACCTGGACAAATAGAGGGTAGAGCGTTAATGAAGAGGCTGAAGAGGAGTGGGCCTAGGATGGACCCTTTGAGAACACCTAAGCTTCACCTCCTGAGGTTCAGAGAGAATGCCGTTGATTCTTGCACGTTGTGAACTATTAGATAGGTAACTGTTGAACCAGGCAACAGTGTCATTGGACAGACCAGTGGATAGGAGAGAGTGCAGGAACAGTTGGTGGTTAACAGTGTCAAACACTTTAGTGAGCTCTATAAAGGTGAACCCCACTGCACGCCCTCTGTCCAAGGCCCCATAGAGCTGGGAGGTGTAGTCGACCAAGGCGGTGAGCATGGAGTGTTTTTTTTTTTCTTCTAAATCCGTGTTGCTTCCTGCAGAGTAGATTATATTTCTCAAAGTACTCTGTAAGTTGGTCGGAGACCACCCTTTCAAGGGCTTCGGAGAGGGGGGTAGAATTGAAATGGGTCGAATGTTTGACAGGTTAGTTCTGCTACCAGATTTGAAGACTGGGGTTACAAGTGCAGCTTTCCATCTGTCAGGGAACACACCAGATCTTAGGGATGCATTGAAGACCTTGGTGAGTGGATCCACGAGTTCATTTAGAGTAATGGTAACCAACTTCTTGTCTATTTGGTCACCTCCCACTCTTGTTTTTCCTTGGACTTGTTTGATGTACTTTATAGTCTCGGTTCTGGTAATGAGCCTAAAGTAGAATGGTGGTAGGCGCTGGTGGGCGAGGAGGGTGAATTCAGGTTGCGTAGCTGGTCTGGCGGAGTAAGAATGAGGTAGTCGCTGGGTAGTACATTGCTTAGATCTGTGAAGGCAGCATTGAATGCGTTTATAGTGTCTTGGATCCTGCAGTGTTTCAGAGGAGGTTGCAATGAGGTCAGGAGGGGCCCTGGAGGTTTTGCCCGTAAGGAATTTCACAGAGTTCCAGAATTCCCTACCTCGGCTTCTGCTCCTGCCTAGTTGCTCATTGTAGTACGAGGCTTTGGCGAGTCTGATGAGCTTAGTACAGCTATTCCTTGGCTGCCTTGTAAGCTATGAGGTCAGCCCGTGCCCCGGTTGCCTTGGCCCTGTGCCATAAGTTGTCTGAGATGCATATGCTCAAGAAGTGAGCCAGAGAGCCATGGGTTATTGGACCCTCTTGCTTTTTTGGTTTTGTACGGTGCAAAATTGTCACACGCTATGTTGAAGACCTTGCAAAAGTAATCTAGGGCCCAGTTCCTGTCCGTAGCATTGTCCAGCAGGAACCAGTCTTCCTCCTTCAGGTACTGTCTGAAGGTATCCAGATACCCAGTTCTCAGGGTTCTGTTTCTGGTGGCACGGGCTGCGTACTTAGATGATACGAAGATCTGTAGCAGGGTGGACATGCCGGGAGGGGTGGAAAGAATGAGGGAGTATCTGTCCAAGCGGGAGGAGTGGTTAGGGAAGTGGCAATTGCAATTCAATGCAAAAAAAAATGCAGAATTAATGCTCATAGGGCGTAAGAACCCAAGGGCAAAATACTGGCTGGGAGGGGAGGAACTTGAGGAAACAGAGCAGGAAAGGGACCTGGGGATCATTTCTGATAGCCTGAAGATTGGAAACCAATGCAACAAGGCGGTGGGGAGGGCAAGCAGAATGTTAGCATGCATAGGGAGGGGCATTACAAGTAGGAGGAGGGAGGTGATTATGCCACAATACAAAACTATGGTCAGACCACATCTGGAATATGGGGTGCAGTTCTGGAGGCCACACTTGCAGGGTGACGGAGACAGGGTGGAGAAGGTCCAGAGAAGGGCAACCAAGATGGTTCAAGGACTACACAGGAGGTCTTATGAAGAACAACTGGAGGAACTAAACTTGTGCACACTGGAGATGAGGGGGAGAGGGGGGGATATGGCAGAAACCTTCAAATATATGCAGGGAATAAACAAGGTGAGGGAAGGAAACATATTCAGTATGAGTGAGAAGAAATCAACTAGGGGGCACGCACTCAAGCTGGAGGGGGGCAGATTTAGAGGAAATATGATGGGACAGTTCTTCACTGAGAGAGTGGTAGGTCCTTGGATTAGGCTGCCAGAATGGGTGGTGGTGTTAGATTTGGTGAGCAAATTCAGTAGGGCTTGGGACAACTACATGGGGCTAAATAGAAGTAACAATGACAAGGGAGTAAAGTGAAGTAAGATAAGCTAGACAGGGAAGGGGAAATGGGCAGACTAGATGGGCCAAGGGGTGCTCTTCTGTGGCAAATTTCTGTGTTTCTGTTACATTCTAGACATTGTTTCTCATAGATGGTCAGGTTTCAGCTTTGCTGTCTAACAGGGATTGCTGTCATGAACAGACAGCACCAGCTTCCCAGTTAGCTTTTGGGACTTGTCTGAAAGGTGTGGCCTAAGTGTAGAGATATCCTCAAAGATGATTGAAGAGTTAACATTCTTACTGTAACAATAGATCTTACTTCGAGAGGGCTCTTGCAGCAGGTAACACCTTCAGGACTGAAGCCGGCCAGCACTAGGACCCCATGGAAAACTTCTAGCAAGCAGTATACAGTGGGGGACCGCCCCTGACATCGGCCTGTCCCCGGCGTCACGCATGGTATAAAAGGGGCAGTACCCAGCCCATACCCAGTTCTTTTCCTGCCTTCGACCGCGCAAGTCAGACCTCCGTGGACACCTTCAGCTAGTCAACTGCCATTTTATATCGCGCTTACCTGCGTTTTATTTTTGTCAAACAAATCTTCTACAAAATTTATCTTGCATGTCCTCTTCTGCATCTTCCTCAATCGAGAGGCAGCGATCGAAGTATCTGTACGTCAAGCAGATCCCTCAAAAGGACTGCCATTCAGCCTGCCTCTTCTGCCTAGGCCTGGACCACAATATAGAGACCTGCTAGCATTGCCAAGATTTCAGTCTGCACACTCTGCTCTGCTGCCAGAAGACCTTCGAAGCCTTCTTGCTCACCAAAAAGCTATCTGAGATGGAGAAGGAGCTTCACCAGAAGAGTTCATCCTCTGCCCCCCAGCCTCCAGGGCCTCTGCATCCTCCTCTTATAAGGAGAAGAAATCGAGCTGCAAACACAAGCACTGGGAGAAGCACAGGGAGAAACCTCTGTTGGGATTCTTGCTCGCAGTCCCTGAGCGAGTCAGCGACCACTTCTGGGTTTTCCCCCCATGGGGGGTTGACTCCTTTCACTGCGGCTGCCTTTTCACCCTCTGGGCTCCCGGTGACCAAGCCTCCCTCATCACTGTTGCGCGAGAAGGCTTTTCGGGGCGCAGGACCTCGTCCCCCACCTCTCGGCCTTTCAAACTTAAGTCCATTGTCCCTGCGGGCTCTAAGTCAATTGGCTCAACCTGTGGATCTTTGGGCGTTGGGCCCTTGCCTGTCTCTCTCCTGACCAGGGTGTCTGCTGAGTCCTCCCCGATGTCCGGGGCAGACTCCGAACAGGCGACATCCGGGACCGACGCCCTCCTCCGGGAAAGAGGGGCGTCCATCCCACTCGGGAGCCAGCTCCTCGATTCTGGCGATGACTCCTAGGCAGCCGCTGGTTGACTCGCCAGTCCAGCCCCAGCCTACACCGGTACCTTCGCTGGCTTCTCTCACGTCACCACCTAACTCTCCTAAATCGCCGCCTGGGCCTGAGCTTCCTTGCTCACATGGTTCAGTACCAGAACTCCTTGTGGGACAAGGTGGTGGAAGTGGCTCAAACCATCCCAGATTGCCCAGGGAGGGCAAAGTTGATGGCCATCTTAAAATCCGGCTTGGAAGTAGGTAACCATGTCCTCCAGGCCTCTTATGATACAGTGAACTCTGCGGGCAGGGCCACAGCCTCCGCAGTCTCTATCCGCTGCTATTCCTGGTTGAGGGTGTCCAGTTTTTGCTCTGGACGTATTTTTTTTTTTTTTATTCTTTTAGGCCTGATGAGCAAAATGCCAGTTTTCATAGGCGACAAGTATAAATAAACAATAGACATACATATACAGAGTACTAAATCAGATACATACATTATAAAACATTAAATTACATTAGTACTACAACATACAATGATAAGTATAGACATAAAGTGGTTGTTTAACATGCACACTGCTGTTGATCTTTCAAGTACCGGACAAGTCCCCTCTTAAAACTATTGATCGAGAGGCATCTCAGGAATACCGGAGGCAAAGTATTGAAATATTTTGAGCCTTAAACAAAATTAATCTTTGACCTACTGCTTTCCAAAACAAAGGAAGCTTGAAAGTGAATTTATCTTGAGATCTTGTACCAAAAGAGTTAACAACCCTGGAAAAAAGACTAGATACAACAGAGGGTATTAAGCCCAGGACAGTTTTGACAATAAAAAGATAATATTTTAACTGAATCCTGTGATCAAAAGATAGACAATGGTGGGTACGAAATAGGACTAATAAAACAAATCTTAGTATTGTATGTAACCCGGAGACGATCCAGCAAATAATTACTGGCTGAAGTGTATATAATTAGACCATAGTCCAATTTACTAAGCAAGCAACTGTTAGTCAGCTAGTACAATCTAAAATCATGGATGCTTCTTTCAGGTGCCCTGTCCTTTCTGGTGAAGACTCACAAAATATCATAACTCGCCTGCAGGAATTGGGGAAGGTCATCAGATCTGTACATATTATGTACAAATCTGAGCCCGCCCCAAACAGCATCCTAAGCAGTCCTTTCAGAGGAACGCCAGACAGTAACCTAGAGGACAGCAGCAGAGGGCAGGATTCAAACGTAAGGCTTCTACCCCTGCTTCCGGAGGTTCCACCCCTCTGGTTTCTAGAGCCTCCACACCACAGTCCCCCTCCCAGGCTCCTCAGCCTGACTCATTGTCCCCTCTCCCCCAGCCAAAGCCTTACGGGAGGCAGTGGAGGGGTCGATTTTCCTTGCACATAGAAGGTTGGCATCAGATTACCACAGATCAGTGGGTCCTGCAACTCATTGAAAGGGGTCACACTCTGGACGTCACCGAGATACCCCCAGACAACCCACCAGTCTCCTTCCATTACTCTCATGCTCCCAGCGCTCTTATCGCAGAGGAGATCAGGGCCCTCCTGCAAAAGCAGGCCATAGAGCCAGTCCCTCCGGTGCAACAGGGGAAAGGGTTTTATTCCCACTTCTTCCTGGTGCCAAAGAAAACCGGGGCTCTGCACCCTGTTCTCTACCTCAGCCACCTGAATCAGTACATCAAGTACAAATGATTCAGGATGGTAACTCTGCTAGGTCTCCTCCCTCTCCATCAATGGGACTGGTTATGCCCCATGGACATGCAGGACGCATACCTCTACATTCTGGTTTTTCAACCTCGCTTCGCTTCTGCTTCTAGGGAAGTCATTACCAGTTTCAGGCTCTGTCCTTCGGTCTGTCCTCTGCCCACAGGGTTTTCACCAAATGCCTCGCAGTGGTGACTGCAGCTCCAAGGCGACAGGGACGTCATCTTCCCCTACTTGGACTACTGGCTGCTGACCGTTCCCACCAGGGATTGGCTACTTCACACTATGCAAGCCACCTTCTCCCTGTTTTAGAATCTAGGGGTTACCTTAAACCTCCCCAAGTCCTCTCCTAGGCCAAGTCAAAGGCTGCAATACATAGAGGCAATTCTGGACAAAGCCTTCCCACCTCCCGACAGAGCAGAGTGCCTTTAGACGCACGCTTGGCAGATTTCCTCCTCTCACCAGGTCCCAACCAGGTCTGTCCTCAGACTCTTGGGACACATGGCAGTAGTCATAGCCAAGGTCCCCCTGGTCAGGCTGTACATGAGGGTGATTAGAGTTCAGTGGGATCAGCGTTCAGACGACCTAGAGCAACCGGTCTTGGTGTCGAACCATGTAAAACCAGCATTGATATGGCGGTTGAATTCCTCCAACCTTTCCAGAGGGGTTTGCCTACGGAAGGAATTCCCCGGACAGATCCTAACCACAGACACATCAGGCCAAGGCTGGGGTGCCCACTTGGGAGGCCACCAGATATAAGGGTCCGGGGCCCAGCATGAGTTCCATCTTCACATCAACATCCTGGAGATGAGGGCGATTCTGTATGCCCTTCAGGCCTTCCAGACAGTCTTGCTATACGGACCACTGTTAATCCAGACAGACATGTCCGTGGTTTTTTACATAAACAAGCCGGGGGGGGGGTCTTATTCCCTCTGCAAACGAGTGTGGGTGTGGGCAGTGTCCATGTTCCGGGTGTGCCAAACACCCTGGTCGATAGTCTTAAGTCGATCTCGGTCCAGGGCCCATGAGTGGGAACTTCATCCCTCAGTGGCTGAATAACTATTTGACAGTTGGGGCTGTCCAGAAAGGGGGTCTCTTTGCCTCCCCATCTAACGCAAAACTGCCCAGTTTTTGCTCACTAGATCCAGGACCTGGTGTTTTCTGGTGAGCCGTGTTGTCCCTCTCCTGGACGGGGAGATTCCTTTACGTTCCCTCCCTTTTCTCTACTGCTACGAGTTCTCCTCAAGCTGCCGTTGGAAGGAGCAGAGATGATTCTTGTGGCACCTTTCTGGCCTCGCCAGATTTGGTTTCCGCTTCTTCAGCAACATGCAGTGGAACCTCCCAGTTTCCCCTACGCTCAGACTTGGCTCTCCCAGCAGCAGGGAACCCTGGTCCATCCGGATCTCAAATCTCTGCATCTCCATGCATGGCTCCTGTAGATCCAGCTATGTCTAGATTTGCGGTTTCGCCCAGAGTGTCGGACGTCCTAGTGGCTGCTAGGAGACCTTCCACTAGGGCAAGTTACGCTATGAAATGGAAGCAGTTCTGCATCTGGGCCACTGCTCAGCAGTTAGACCCCTTTACCTGCCTAGTGAATTCGGTTTTGGAGTGCTTCCTTTCTTTATATGGTGCAGGACTCTGCTACTCTTCACTCAAGTTGCACTTGTCTGCCATTTCAGCCTACCATGCACCTACTGAGGGCAAAACTCTTGCCCAGACTGATCTTCCCCATACATTCTTATGGGGCATTCTGCCCTTGTAGCTTCCCATCCGGGATCCCGTCCCGCCATGGGTTCTTTTGTTTATTAAAGCGTACTTTGCCTTCCTTTGAGCCAGCCGCAAGTAGGGAGCTGCGCTTTCTGTCATGGAAAGCATTGTTTTTAGTTGCCATTACTTCTGCTCGAAGGATTTCCGAGCTTCAGGCCCTGATTTGTAAAGAGCCTTATTTGGTTTTCCACAAAGACGGGGTGTCCTTGTGGAGTAATCCTAAGTTTCTTCCCAAGGTGGTGTTGTAGTTTACTTTGAATCAGGACATCCACCTTCCTGTCTGCTACTCGGAGTATTTGAACCATTCGCAAGTCTGACCAGTTGTTTATATCTTTGGCCCCTGAACGCAAGGGGGTTCTGTTTCTAAGCCGTGTTTATCCAAATGGTTGATTAATTGCATTGTTTTCTGTTACAAGTATGACAGACCCTTACTGGGGTTGGTAAAGGTTCACTCTACCAGGGGCATGGTTGCTTCCTTTGCCTCCTTGAGGAATGTTTCAGCTGTCAACATTTGTGCAGCTGCTGCTTGGAGTTTTGTCCACACCTTTGTCAAGCACTACAGTTTGGACATTACATCTTGATCCACAGCAGGCTTTGGACTGGTTGTCCTTCAGGATCTTCTGTCGTAGTCCTCTTTGGGAGACTTCTACCTCCACCCAACTGACCGGGTCTCTCCTCACTGCTTGGGACTCCGTCCTAAAGGTTTTATCTGCTGCAAGAGCTCCCTTAAAGTAAGATGGTACATTTACATAAGAACTTACCATAACAGTAGATCTTCGAGAGCAGCTCTTGCAGCAGGTACTATTTTAACCCCCTACCTTCCCCCTGGTAGCTGCTTCTCTATAGCACATACCTTTGCTTTTCCTCCATTGGAGGGACCTGCTCAGTTATTCATTTTTACCTACTTGCTGGGGTTTCCGGTGGGAGAACTGGGGATGGGCTGTGGGACCGCCCATTTTATACTATGTGTGACGGGGGCGGGATGACTTCAGGCGGCGGTCTCCCATTGTATACTACTAGCTAGAAGTTTTCCATGGGGTCCTGGTGCCTGCTGGCTTCTCCTTAAGGTGTTACCTGCTGCAAGAGCTCCTCTCGAAGATCTACTGTTACGGTAAGTTCTTACATAACTGTACTATCTGTGAGAGAATCTCTTCCCTTAGATCATGCCAGGCCTTCCTCCTTCCCCCTTACTTAACAGCTGTGGAGAGAATAGGGCACCCAAGTCTGACCTGGAAATTTGCATGGTTGCTTTCTCCAGAGCCTGGGTCTGCCTGACTTTGGAGGAACTGGTGTAATCACCTGGTTCCCCAAAAAGAGAGTCCTCAGAGCACATTCTTCGGTGGGGAACTGAGGAGAGAATGGGCTGCCCACATTTATGTAGATGCCACCTCGTGACATTGTCTTGGGCAGCTCCCACCTAACAAAAGTTTCCTTGTGGTCGTAGCACTGATGCACATGTAGTTCTTAAAGTTTGGCCTAAAGGAAGAGTCTCTCTCTCGAAGATCTACTGTTATGGTAGGTACGTAATTGTTCCTTTCAGTGCTGCCATTGTGACGACATTAAAATTTACAAAGTGGATGACCACTCCATATTTATTCATTGTCTTGGTATGAACCACAATGTTAAAGCATGCAAAATCACCGAAGGTGGTGGTGGTAGAGGGGAGGTACTGTGAGTCACCCTTGAGGCAGGAAATCGAGGCAGTATTCGGACAGGTGTGATCTACAGGTCTCTGAGGACTTAGATAAGGTAATAGCCTCTGAGGACTTAGATAAGGTAATGTTACAAGTGGTTGGCAAAATGGCAGAAAAAGGGAGAGGTGTTGCTGGTGGGGGACTTCAGTCTGCTGGATGTAGATTGAAGCCTCCCTGCGGCAGCTTCAGCTAGAAGCAAGGACATCCTGGACTCCCTGCAGGGGCTGTTCCGCAGGCAAATAGCCGGTGAACACACTCATGATGGAGCAGTACTGGACCTTGTGCTCACAAACGGGGACAGTGTTGCAGTCATCATGGTGGGATGCCATCTGGAGACCATTGATCATTGTACACTGTAATTCAGCATAAGAACAGCTGTGGAATCCAGTCACTCAGCGGCGAGGGTTCTGGACTTCAAAAGGGCTGATTTTTATAAGATGGGAGAATGCCTCAGGAATGACATGGCAGGGGGCAGATGACCGGGGGTGTGGAGGAAAGTGGGCAAAACTATACGAGGGCAAAAAACCTCTGTGTCAAGCAGGAAAGAAAAAGTAGAAGAAAGAGGAGACCGCTATGGATCTCAAGATGTAGTAGGAAAGGTAAAAGCTAAAAGAGTGGCTTTCAGTAGGTATAAGGAGACCCAGAGAGGGGAGGAGATTAGAGGAGTGTATCAGGGAAAACAGAGGGAGGCAGTCAAAGCAGTAAGGAGCACAAAGGTGCAAACTAAGGAAAGAATAGCTGAGGGAGTATCAAAAGGGGACAAGACTTCTTTTTTTAGGCATGTTAACAAGAAAAAACAAAGGGTACAGTTAAGGGGGGACTATACAGAGGGGGATCAGGAAATAGCGAACACTTGAGCAAATACTTCTGCTTAGTGTTCACATTAAAAGGGGAAGGGGAGGGACCTCAAAAAGGCACCAGGAGCTTTGATGGGAGGTAAATGGACACTAGTCTGTTTCCTGTGGGGGGAGTCCAGAAAGCATTCGCTAACCTGAAGGTGGACAAAGCTATGGGGCCAGATGGGGTACATCCAAAGGTGCTATGGGAGCTCCAGGAAGTACTAGCTGCATCTCTTACGGCCCTGTTTAAGAGATCATGGGAGACCGGAGTGGTTCCTGGAGGATTAGAGAAGGGCAGCTGTAGTTCCACTTTAGAAAAGTGGTAGCAAGGAGAAGGCAGTCTAGTTATAGGCTTGTCAGCCTGACATCGATGGAGGTTAGATTTAATGGAAACTTTATTAAAGGAAAGGACTGTGGAATATCTTGTATCCAGCAGATTACAGGACCCAAGGCTGCAGGGTGTCACAGGGGGAAGGTGACGCCAAACATATCTGATGGATTTCTTTGACTGGGTGACAAAGGAGTTGGATGAGGAAGGAGTAATGGATGTGACTTACTTGGATTTCAGCAAGGGTTTCAACACTGTTACACATTGGAGACTGATAAGCAAGCTGGGTAACTTAGGGGGTGGGTAACAAGGCAGTAACCTAGGTAAGAAACTGGATAGTGAATAGGATACAGAGGGTAGTGGTAAACAGAGTTCGTTCGAGGAGGGTGATCCGGGTGGGGGCGAGGTGTCTCAGGGAGTATTGCTGGGACCAGTCCTCTTTAGTATCTTTATAAGTCACATACAGGAGGGACTGGCAGGGAAGATCTGCTTCTTTGTGGATGAGACCAAGATCTGCAACAGAGTGGACACTCTGGGTGAGTGGGTGTGTGGAAAGGATGGGCAGGATCTAAAAAGACTGGAAGAGCAGTCAAGGGTATGGTACCTGGGGTTTAATTCAAAAAAGTGCAAAATAATGCAGTTGGGTCATAGAAATCCAGCAGTGGAGTACAAAAGTGGGTGGAGTGATACTGACAAAGACTAAAAAGGAAAGGATCTATGGGTAATTATATCGGGTGACCTAAAGTTGGCCAGACAGTGTGACATGGCAGTCGGAAGGGCTAGTGGGATGCTAGGGTGCATAGGAAGGGGCAGTGCCAGCAGGAAGAGGGAGGTGGTGATGCCCCTGTATAGATCACTGGTAAGATGTCACCTTGAGTACTGTGTCCAGTTCAGAAGACCATATCTCAAGAAGGGCATAGAGTGGAGGTGGTCCGGAGGAGGGCTACCAAAATGGTGCTGGATCTGTATCAGAACCCCTATGTGTAGAGGCTAAAGGAGCTAAATATGTACACCCTGGAGGAGATGAGGGATGTGATTGAGACCTTTAAATACCTCACAGGGTTTAATAAGGTACAGGAGGGAGGTATATTTCAGAGAAAAAGGTACTCTTGAACCAGGGGGCATGCTATGAAGCTGGAGTGGGGTAAATTCAGAAGGGATATGAGGAAGTACTTTTTCACAGAAAGGGTGGTGGATACCTGGAACAGCCTTCCAGCAGAGGTAGTGGGGATGAAAACGGTTGGGGGTTCAGATATGCGTGTGTCAGGCACAAGGGAATTGTAGGGGTGGGGGGGAGAGAGATTGAGCCGTAGATCAAGTAGGGTCTGCAGCAATAAGCGAAAGCTAAAACAAAAGTGGATAGACTGCTTGGGCTCAGTGACCTTTATCTGCCGTCACAGTCTGTTTTTATGTTTCTGTGTTTCAATCCTGGAACATGTCCAGCATGGCCTGACTTCTGGTGCTGCTGACCACTGGAACATCTCAGTCGATGTCCTGCAGGTTCAGATCACCCACCACCGCTCCCTCCTTAGCTTACCCCTCTTTCCAGTTCTTCCCTAAGCTCTTTGTCCCTCTTCTCCCTTTGCTCCAGCGGTCTGTTGATCACCCCCAAGTGGAGTTTCTTGCTTGAGGCTGCTATGAGGTGCACCCATAGCGACTCAGCCTCCCCATTACTACCCCAATGCACATATCTTCTGCCACCTCAGTGCCCCCCTTGACAAAAAGGGCTACTCCTTGCCCTCTACCTGTTCCTCTATTCCTCCTGCACACTGAGTGCCCAGGTACTGTCATTTCCCAGCCATTACTTTCCAAAGCCCACATTTTCAGTATGGTCACAAGGTCCACCTCAGTGTCTTCTATAATTAGCGCCTGGAGTTCACTGATTTTGTTAACTCTCTCCTGGCATTTAGGCCATACCCCCTTCCATCTGACCCCTGATTGTACGTTGCCACTGTTCTTGTGTTTCCCATGTTCTGTCATCCTCTTGGTTTTCTTGGTGGTTACACACTTTGTGCCCCTCCCCCAAAGTTCCTTTACTTAGTCAGGTATGGACCAGAACTTTTTATTTTTTGTACCTGCTGTGCTGCAAGAAGCCGCCAGATGCGGGGGAGTACTGGCTAGGATTCCCTTCCTCTTCCTTGTGATCAAGGTTACCCTAGACCCAGTCTCCCCTGCAGTTAGTTTAAAGGACTGATATAAATGTCAGCCATCTGCCTCAGCAAGCAACCCCCCTCCCCATCAGGCGAAGTCCGTCACCCTTGGAAAGCCTCCTGTTCCAAAACTTCCCCCAGTACCCCTTACCTTTATACCATCCCTTAAACCATCCATTAAACTTCTCAGTTACCTCCCTCCTTATCCTATACTGCTTCCCCTCCCTGTCCCACACAGGGAGAACTGTGGAAAAGACCAGGAAGAGTGAACATGCACTAGTCTGACCCTCAGCTTACCAAAGTTCTGTTGCACCATCTCCACCGACTGGTTCGCCAGATCATTGGTACTCAGGTGCACCAGTACCCCCAGCTCCACCTGCTTCCTCTCCACTATCCTCACATTCCTGTGCAAGTCTGAGATGGCAGACACACCAAGAAGGCACCAGAGCATCCCCCTCCCATCCAGACCCCCCCCCTCCACCCTCTCGGACTCATAATTATTGAGTCCCCGACCACTAAGACTCTTCTTGTAGATTTGCTCCCCTTAGGTGCTGCTGTGTTGTCCCCACCCTTTCCCCATCGACTGTCTCGGAGACCCCTCAGCAAAGTTGGGTGCTTGAACCTCCTCTAGAGGTGCAAAGCTGGTCGCCATCTGGATGGTGAGGGGCTGGACAGCCTCCTTGTGCCTAACCCTGCTTCCCCTCCCTGACCCCTTCCCCACCACTTTCCACCCTCTTGCTTCACCAGTGGGTCTCTGGGGAACTGGGAGTGTGTGATATTGGGGTCCAGCTGTGCCGATGCTGCAGCTGAGATATTTCTACCTTTGCTGTTACCAGCTGAGCTCGGAGCTCCACCAGGGTCCTGCAGATAGGGCAGTGCCGCCTCCTCCAGATCATATCCCTAGAGAAGAGCACCCCGTCTGATTTAATTTGTAGTGCTCACTCAGTCGGTGGAAGGACTATAAAAAAACAAAAAACTACCTTGCAGTGCTCACCCAGGTAGGGTGTAGCTGCAGGCTTAGCTATAGGACGGAAAACAGGAGTTAAAACTGCCTCATTGTCGCCCAGATAGGGTGTACCTGTAGGTTTAGCTTTATCACAGAAAACTGAAGTTAAATTACCTTGTAGTGCTTACCCAGATAGGGTGAAGCTGTATGATTTAAGTGTGGCACAAAACAACCCAGCAAATCAAAGGTTCACTAGTGATAGCACAAAACACTGTTATGCAAATACTTGTGCAGTAAGTGATCATTTTAGTTGATGTGTGCTAGTACATTAACCTGTACTACACTCCTAAATATATTACAGCTAGGACTCCACACAATACTCCCACTTATAGTGCTGTTGAATGTGCATATACAGTTTTACCTGGGATATGAAGAGCAGAGTTTCTGGCTGCTGGCTGTCTCGCTACTTGACTCCTAGCAGACTCCCGATGTCCTCTCTGCTCGGTCCTTAGCACGGAGGGCCACAGCTCAGAGGGCTGCCTAGACCCAATTACCTTTCAAAAGGAGTGGTAGCTCCCTATTGGTTGTGGAGGCCTGGAGGAGGCGCAGCTATGGTAAGGCTCCCGGTTTCTGGTAGTATGTCTTCTGACTTGAGTATCTGCTGGATTTGACATTATCTGTCCACTTTTTCTCATCACTGAGAATTCATCTGTTAGACTTTTTTTTATTATAAGATGTTCACTAAGACCCCCATCATAGTTTTCTCTCTTAAAATGTATTGGAGGAATTCTTCATGTCCAGCACCAATTAAAAATACAGAGTTTGAACTGGTTTCTTTTTCTTCCTTCAGTCCTATTATTTGTCGTCCTCTCTGCCAGCATGTCATAGAAACATAGAAATTCTTGGCAGATGTCAATCAATAAGTTTATTGTTGATCGGTTATGAACCATTACAACACATTGTTGATCGGTTATAAACCATTACAACACTATCTAGTAAAGCATAACATACAGTACACAATACAGTCAAACACAGAATGATAAAATCAAAAATACCAAAGTGTCTTACAGTACATTCTATCAGTTATTTGTATACAAATCTACAAATTCCGTTAGGCCAAAAACATCATAGAGGTATGGGGGAATAACTAGGCCAATAGGACTTAATAATTGTGGGAACTATTTAAGAAAGATCCATCGGTTCATTTGTTAAATCAGTATCGTCGTATTAGGAATGAAGTTTCTGAACTTGTTCGCAAAACAAAAAAGGATTTTTTTTTAAATAAAATGTAGTTTAATTGGGCAGATTCGAAACAATTTTGGGAAAATATAAATGCTTTGTGTTCCCCTAAATCTAGTTCAACTATTAGTAGTTTGGTAGTTTATTAGTTGATAATGTAAAGGTTACAAACCCAGTGGATATAGCTAATTTATTTAACCAGGAATTTTCTGATTTATCTAAATTTAGAAGGGTGGGTAATCATGTGGGTTGTGGGGAATTACAGAGGGATCCTAAGTTGATTGGTAAGTCTCTTTTCAGTTTTAAGAAGATAACCGAGCAAGATATGTTGCAGTTATTAAATGGTCTTCCAAATAAATATAGTAATTGTGTTTTTTTTTTTTGGGGGTTTGGATGGTAGATTTTTGCGTTTGGCAGTCCCTTTTTTGGTTAAATCGCTTTTTCTTTTTAATTTTTCTTATACAGTATTGTCAGTTCCCATCAGATTGGAAGCTGACAAGAGTGGTGCCTGTTCCTAAAAAAATCAAGCATCCTCATTGGATGACTTTAAGCCAGTTTCAATCTTGAACCCTCTGAGCAAGATGTTGGAGAGAGTTGTGGCAGGTCAGAATAATGTCTATCTTGATTTGAATGGGTTGCTTTCACCATATCGGCATGGCTTTGGAAAAAATTATGGGATGGGTACTGCCTTGGTTGGATTCACAAACGCCACCCTGAGGGGCTTTGATAAAGGCCATATGACAGGGGCAGTGTTTGTGGACCTGACCAAAGCTTTTGATTTAGTAGAACATGATTTAATTTGTCAAAGGTTAGGGATTTTTGTTTTTTTCTGGATCTGCAGTATCTTGGTTAACAGATTATTTGGCTAATTGTGTTCAGTTTGTTGGTGTTGGTTCTCATTCTTCTAAGGTGTCTTTGATTGATTGTGTTGTCCCTCAGGGGTCTATATTGGGCCCCTTGTTGTTTTCCCTGTTTGTAAATAAACTCCCTACTATTAGTTGGAAGTGTCAGTCTATCCTGTATGCTGATGATTTGATAATTTATTGTCGGGAGAATTCTATTGAAGACATATCTATGGTTCTAAGTTGTGATTTTGGGAGGGTTTGTTGTTGGTTTTTGGAGAATACATTGGTTTTAAATTCAGTTAAAACGAGATCTGTGGTATTTGGTACTAAGGGTATGTTAAGTTCAAATCCAACATTAAATTTATTTGATCAAAATGGACAGGTTATTGAACAGTTTTTCTTTTCAAATACCTTGGTGTTTTGTTAGATCCCAGTTTGTCATTTTCTTCCCATATTAGATCAATTACCTGTATAATAAATCAAAGATTGGGTTTGCTTTATAAATACAAGGATTATTTTTCTTTTGAAGTTAGGAAGTCTGTAGCGGTTGGAGCTTTACCACTTAATGATAATGTTGCTCATAATTTATTTGGTGTTGGGTAGTAGGGAATTGCAACTTTTGAAGGTGCCCTATAATAATATTTGTCATTTTGTTTTGTTAGAATCCCCTCGGTTCATCATTGTTTATTGTAGTCCAAAGTAGGTTGGTTGTCTCCATTAGCAAGAATAGAATATTTTTTTGTTATATGATTTCTAAGTGTGTTCTTAGGGACTAAATTTCCTTTAAATGGTTTAATTAATGTTAGAAATGTTCCTTCTAGTCTGCATTCTTCTGTTGGTACTACATTAGTTATTGAATTGTCTAAATTGAAATCAGTTTCTCGTGCCTTTATTATTTCTGCCCCCATTTACTGGAATGCCCTTCCCCTGATTATTCAACAGGCCTCATCAATTGTGGTTTTAAGAAAAAAAACTAATGGTATTTCTGTTGGTGAAGTATCAATGTGTTTGTAATATTTAATGTATTGTGTTGTTGTTTTTTGTCTGTATTGTAGGTATTGCTGCTCCAGGTTGGACCTGAAAAGGGTCCTTTAGTCCAGTGCCATTTACTCGGTTAACAAATGAATAAATAAAATTAAAATAAATAAATAAATTTTACAGAGGTCGTAAACAAAAGGCTATAAACACAAACTCACAAAACACCTATGAAAGCATCATTCTTTGGACTTCTGTGCATCCTCTCTCAAGTTCTGCAGGAAAACACTAAACTCATTGCAGCCGGAGCTACCCTCAACTCGTTGATCAGAACCATAAAGGCAGCTACCTTTCTTTTTTAAGTTTTCACTGGTCCACTAACATTGGCCATATATAAGCCAGCCATTTAGTGGCTGTTTATGGCTTCATTTCTAGGCCTTCATCAGTCCTCCATTAAAAACATTTTCAAGGAAGCTTATTTTGTGGCTCTTTGTCAAGCCTGTATGGGTTTTCACTCTGTCTGTCCCGGCATACCTGGGAACAGCATTTCCCGGCTAACAAGTTAGAAGTTTAACACTCCGAGTCACTAAATAACTTCAAAGGAACTATGATATTCAGCCTTTTCCGGCTGTTAAAACTCCCACACCAACTTAATTGTTTAAGGTGAGTTATTTCATCCAATTCACGCTCCATAATGGCTGTTAATTATCTAAATCATTCGATCACATCTGGGGAGCATTCTGTGTTAGGGGCTATTTGTTTTTCCAACATATTATAAAAAAAGTAAAAAAACAAAATAGAATAAACATTAAAACTTGTTATAAGGCTAAATTATATACAGTGCAAAAATTGATTAGGGTTTCCTAATACAATTATTGTGTATTCCTAAGCAAATGGTAATCAGTACATTTCTCCTGCAAAACAAAGGTAACATTGGGCCATGGACCCAGAATTGTACTTGCTTCCTATATATATATATATATATATATATATATATATATATTTTTTTTTTTTGGAAGGTACACAGGATTCGTTTAACAGTACATCTTACAAGAAAATATCTTATTACAAAAATAATGATCAAACTTACAAGAATAGTTTTTATCTTACAAGAAGCAGCTCTTGGCCTTGTCCTGAGTAAAACTGGCATGCAACCAGGAGATAGGTCACAGAGTGGTATCCGAGGCGTTACTGTAGGGGTGAGGGGTGGTAGGGATTACGTGAGGGTTAGGGGAATATAGGTTAAGTGGTGTGAGAGGAGGCTGGGTAAGGTCAGTGCATTGTGAGAAGTAGTGGAGAGAGGTAGGGTTGGGACATAGACAAGGTGGGTTAAAAAGGTTGGGAATAGGGGAGATTGTAGAGGGGGGGTACAGATTGGGCAACTTTTGAGAGTAGCTATCTCATGAAATCTTGCTTCTCTATATTTCCAGTAGAATAGATCAATAACCAAAACTTCTAAACAGTTCCATAGTAAAAAGTCGGCTCCATGCAAGGAGTCATATCAAATGCCACAATGTTAGCTTACAGAGATCACCATACGAGAGTCCCATGAAAGTAGGTTTCAGATTGCACCAAACTGCGGGCAAACATTCGGGCTTGTAAATCATAGATACACAGACACTGTCGGCAGATAAGGGCCTATGGCCCACCCAGTCTGCCCATTTGAGCTTGCAAAGTTCCCTTGACGTTTTTCTAGAAGTCTGTTGCCCCTTACCCGACCTTCAGAATTCCCTTGTCTATCCCATGCATTCTTAAATCCCGTGAGTGTTTTAGCCTCCACCACTTCCTCTGGCAGGGTGTTCCACTTGTCCACCACCCTTTCTGTGAAGAAATTCGTCCTCACATTTCCTCTGAATCGCCCTCACTCCAGCTTCATCCCATGCCCTCTAGTCCAGTTTACTTTCAGTTTTATTTGCTCTGGAAAGTCAAGAGTCCAGACTTGTCAAAATGCTGAGAGCATGTTATGGGTTATAGGTTAATAATATGTTCTTGCTTGGAAGTGTTCTTGTGCACTAAATGACCAGAACTAAAACATGGCGAAGATGACACTAAACATTTTAGACATCGATTCATGCAGGCTTTAACAGAACCACACCATACAGTGCTCTGAAAATCGGGGCCATTACAATAAGTACGTGGTGGCAAAGTATCGAGGTCCTGGAGTTAAGCTTGCATACGTCTAGTCTGTGGAGATGCCCTATTTTAAAGAGTCACAGTTCCCCTTACCCAGGCACAGCTGCGCCCTTAACCAAAACATACAGATTTATTAGAGTACGCCACCCAGAAGGGCGAACGTCAAAGTACCTTCTGTAGAAGGGAAAAATAAAGGAGTGCCTTCTGAGGGGATTTACCCCTAAACTTACCTCCAGCACAGCATTATAAAGGAGAGCTGATTCAAAAATTGACAAATTTGGCTCCATTCTCCCGATTCAGGAGTTCATGGTATCCAATACAACCACTAACATAGTGGGACTCATGAATATTTACAGCCCTCCAAAGGTCTGCGGGAGTTCCCTCCTTTGATTTCATAAAACTTTCACCTTCCAGAATTTCTCCTTTCAGTCGGACTTGCCTGGGGAGATAAAGAGAGAACCAGCACTCCACTGAGTGCAGTAAATCCAACATATATTAATATACAGCAGAACCTTACCCCCCCCCCCCCGGCCATAGGCAACACTGTCATACCTTTATTTAATACTTATAAGCATTTATGCACATCAAGTGCACCTGTTCTCCTCCTTGCCCCTACATTCAGACATTTGTCCACACTCACAGCCATTGCTGTGCTTTACTTCCTTGGTCCTCTCAAAACCGCGAGTCCCACAGTAAATTTCTCCACTCGGGAGACCATAGTCCTTCACTGAACCACCAGCCTGCCGATGGGGAGCAACAGGTCCAAAGCGGTACCATCGATTAAAATTCTTCTCAAATCAGCAGCTCCCAAGCATTGAGTAGTTGAGAAATCTCGATACTACAAACTATAGAGTAAATCTAAGTTTTATTTATTAAGTTTGAATCCAAAGCCCATAAAAACACAGACTTTGAACTAAAAACTCACAAAGAACACCAAAGTAAGCAGCGAAAGCGGAGTGGGTGAGGAGCAGAGCAACGTCGCAGCCATCTTGCCTCTCTGCTCCCTCCACACATGACGGAGAGATATGATTGCCAGGCCCATCCAGTCTGCCTGTATACTCCTGTTTTTAATTAGCTGACCCTACCTACTTGATCACCGGCTGCTGCCTCTCTTCCCCGCCCGGCCCCTTTATGTCTATCCCTTGCATGTTTAAACCTCTCAGACTGTGCTTTCTTCCAGTACCTCCTAGGGAAGACCATTCCAAGTATCCACCACCCTTTCTGTGAAGAAGTACTTTGTCATGTTGC
This sequence comes from Neoceratodus forsteri, assembly GCA_016271365.2. Classification (NCBI taxonomy): domain Eukaryota; kingdom Metazoa; phylum Chordata; order Ceratodontiformes; family Ceratodontidae; genus Neoceratodus; species Neoceratodus forsteri. The sequence goes on from CM057451.1 coordinate 747,346,090, forward strand.
CCCTTAATCTACCCCTTCCAGTCTCATGTCATGTCCCTCTAGTTATTTTAGAGCAGCTTCTCTTCTGAAAGATGCTGCTCTCCTGTACCTTATTAATCCCCTTGAGATACTTGAAGGTCTCTATCATGTCCCCCCCCGTCCCTCCTCTCCTCCAGGGTGTACATAGTGAGTTCCTCCAGTCTCTCCTCATATGACCTCTGGTGCAGTCCCTGCACTGTTTTTGTTGCCCTTCTTTGAACTGCCTCCACCCTGTCTGTGTCCTTCCGGAGATGTGGCCTCTTGAACTGGACACAATATTCCAAATGAGGTCTCACCAGTGACCTGTACAGTGGCATTATAACCACTTTTCTTCTGTTTGGTAATACCTTTCCCTGTGCACCCCACCAACCCACTGGCTCTCACAACTGCCTTGGCACATTGTTTGGCCACCTTTAGGTCATCAGATATGATGACCCCCCCCCCAAAGATCTCTTTCCTGTTTTGTGGCTGCTAATATCTCCTCCTTCATCATGTATTACTGTCCTGGGTTCCTGCGCCCCAAGTGCATGATTTTGCACTTCTTCGCATTGAATCCTAGTTGCCACACTCTGGACCATTCTTCCAATTTAGCTAGGTCACTCTTCATTATCTCCACCCCTCCTGCACTGTCCACCCTATTGCAGATATTTGTGTCATCTGCAAAGAGGCACACCTTCCCTTCCAGGCCCTCTGTAATGTTGCTGATGTAGCTATTAAACAGCACTGGTCCAAGAACTGAACCTTGTGGGACCCTGCTGGTCACCCTCCCTACTTTGGATTTAGCCCCATTTACCACCACCCTCTGTGTTCTATTCTTTAACCAATATCCAACCCAGTTCACCATCTTATGTCCCAGCCCCAGGCTGCCCAACTGGTTTCTAAGCCTCCTATGTGGAACGGCATTGAACGCCTTGCTGAAGTCAAGGTAGGCCACATCCACTACTCCCTCCAATCTACCTTCCTAGCGACCCAGTCAGAGAAATCAGTTAGATTAGTTTGACATGACCTTCCTGCCGTGAATCCATGCTGCCTCGGATCCTGCGTTCTACTTAATTCAAGGTACTCTGCTATCCTTTCCTTTAGCAGAGATTCCATAATTTTCCCCACCACCGAGGTCAGGCTGACAAGTCTGTAGTTTCCATCCTCTTCCCTGCTTCCACTTTTGTGGAGAGGGACCACATCAGCCCTTCTCCAGTCCTCAGGATCCTCCCCCATTTCCAGTGATTAGTTAAAAAGGGCCACCAGTACCTCCTCCAGCTCCTTTAATATTCTAGGGTGTATCCCGTCTGGTCCCATTGCCTTATCCACCCTTAGTTTATGTTCTTCTAGGACTCTCTCCTCTTTGAATGGACTATTGTCCACCTCCCCTCCCATCCTGATTCTTAGCTGCGGTCCTTCCCCTTCCTCTTCCTCCATGAAAAACAGAACAGAAATATTTTTCAGGATTAATGCTTTGTCATGGTCCCCTTCCTCCCTTCTCAGCCTTATAATCCAACCTCCCCAATAGAAACATAGAAACATAGAATTTGATGGCAGATAAGGACCGCTTGGCCCACCTAGTCTGCCCTTTTTCCTACCTAACAGATAAGCTGCAGATCCTAATTAACCAACAGCTTACTTCCTCCTACCCCCCACTAGGACTTCCTTATGTCTGTCCCATGCATTCTTGAATTCCCCCACTGTTCTTGACTCCATGACCTCTTCAGGGAGGCTGTTCAATGCATCCACAGCCCTCTCTGTGAAAAATTACTTCTTCACATTACCTCTGAGCCGTCCCCGCTCTATCTTCAAATTGTGCCCCCTTGTTCTTGCACATCTCCGGTCCTTCTCTTCTCACTAATGTATCTATAGAAGGTCTTGCCCCCTTTTTTAATTTCTTTTGCTATATTTTCCTTGGTCCTTGCCTTGGCGCCCCTGACTGCCTTCCCTGCCTCCCTCTGCATTTCTAGATACACTGCATTGTCCTCCTCCTTTTGAATCTCCTTATATTTCTTGAAGGCTAACTTTTTTGCCCTTACTTTTCCTGCCACTTCCTGCGAGAACCATAGTGGTTTTCTTTTCCTTTTGCCTTTGTCTGTTTGTTGAATACAAAGGTTTGTTGCCTTCATTATGGCTTCTTTTAGATGGGCCCATTGTCCTTTGTCTTCCCCTATCTAGGGCCTCCTTGAGACATACCCCCATCTTACTGAAGTCCAGAACCCTCACCTTCGTGCGGCATGTCCCTGTGGTTGTTCTCACATTAAACCACACTGTGCGATGGTCACTGAACCCCCCCAGGTGTTCACCTACTCTAACATCCATAACACTGGCCCTGTTGGTTAGTACCATGTCTAAAATGGCTTCCTCCTGGGTTGGCTGAAGCACCAGCTGCTTGAGGCATGCCCCTTGCAGGGAGTACAGGATGTCTCTGCCCCTGGCTGTTGCTGCCGCTTGGGTTCCCCAATCAACTTCTGGCAAGTTGAAGTCCCCCATCAGTAAGCCTTCTCAGATGTTCTCCTAGTACCAAGAGCAAGTACAGCCAGGAAGCAGAGAATCACAGACTTCAATAAATGGCTGAGAGAATGGTGTGGATCCATGAAGTATGGATTGATTGGGGGGGTAACAAATGGAAGAACAACATGGACCTGTACGTGCTGGATAGGTTGCAGCTCAGCAGGGTAGGCTCGCAGGTACTGAAACAGATGTTGGGGGACTTTATTAAGGAAAAATATAATTGAAACTTTGTAGGGGAGGGCAAGAGGTGGGAAGTCACCAGGAGAGGGGGTCCTTTGGACCTCCCCCACAGCAAGGCAGGAGCAAAATTCAAGTAGGGGAGGTGTTTGAGGGGAGGGTTAAGGTGCAGAGGAGATGAGCTCACAGTGGTGGTATCATTGAATGTTAGGAACCTGGGGCACAAGATAGCATGCATTGGTGGCGGAAGGGGAGGTGCCATCATTGAGACATGGGCAACCCAATACCATGACTGGGACTTAGCCATCCCAGGTTTCAAGATGTACTGCAGGGACAGGGAAAAAGGGAAAGGTGGGGAAGGGGATTTACGTTAGGGAAAGGGGTAAGGTGTAATAGGGAGGAAGGCAGGGCGGAAGTCATATTGGGTTGAGTAACTGTACCCAGGGTTAGAAAGGTTAGGTTGGGGATGGTATATAGGCCTCCCACCCAGGAGGAGGAGGAGGTTGATAGGGAGCTAGTAGAACGGTTAAGAAGGCTTAGTGGCAAAGGGAGCACTGTGGTGGTTGGAGACTTTAATCTACCGGGGTGGATTGGAACATCCTGGCTACCTCATGTGCCAGGGAGCAGATCCTCCTGAAAGCCTTCCAGGATGGCTTCCTGACACAGAACATAACAGAGCCAACTAGGGAGGGGAACATTCTGGTCATGGTACTGGCGGATGGGGAACAAGTCAAGGATGTTGGGGTGGAGGATCCCCTGGCAGGAAGCGACCACCGCACAGTGTGATTCTCGCTCAATCTAGGTAAGGAGGTAGCCACTACAAAGACTAAGGCCCTGGACTTCAAAAGGGCAGTCTTTAGCAGGATGGGTAGTATACTGGAAGGGCACATAGCTAGCATCTGCCCAAACATGGACGCCAAGCAGAAATGGGCAGTTATCATGCTGGGCTTGGCTGAGGCCACTAGTGCACGTGTAAAGAGCCAGAGCAAGAAAACCAGGAACAAGAAGCTGAACTGGATGAATAAGGAGGTAGGGGAGATGGTGATGGAAAAAAAGGCTGCCTTTAAAATCTATAAAAGATCCAACAGAGAGGAAGACTGGGAGGAATATGTGAGGAAATCCAGGGAGGTGAGTAGAGTAATAAGGGCAGCCAAGGTGTCGAATGAACTGAGGTTAGTGCAGGGGGATCAGAGAAGGTGAAAAGGATTTCTTCAGGTATAGAAGGGAGAAGAGAAAGAATAAGGATCAGATTGTTAAGATGAAGAATAGCAGTGGTTGGGCAGAAAAGGGAACAGAGCAGGCAGAAGTACTTGGTGAGTACTTTTAAGTATTTACTAGGGAGAGGAAAGTGCCCATACTTATGGGGAAGGGGTAGGGTAGGGTGGGAGTTGGGGGAGGGAGGTCACAGATGGGCAAATCACAGAGAGAAGCTTGTTGGAAGGCCTTAAGGCCCTGAGGGTAGATAAGGCACCTGGGGCAGACTGACATTCATCCTAAGTCCTGAGAGAGGTTGGCAGAAGTCCTGGGCGGGGCCATTGGTAGGCCTTTCAATACCCTCTGGAAACGGGGTGTGCCCAGGGATTGAAGGGTGGCACATGTGGTGTGCCTCCATAAGAGTGGGCCCAAGGACGAACCAGGGAACTATAGACCAGTGAGCCTTACTGCAATTGTGGGAAAGCTAATGGAGACTATCCTTAAGGAAAGGCTGGTAAACTTTCTGGAGGATACTGGTCTCCAGGATGGCAAACAGCACAGGTTTGTCTCGGGCAGATCCTGCCAGATGAACCTAGTTGACTTTTTTGATTGTGTGACACTGGCACTGGACAAGGGTCATGCAGTGGATGTCCTTTACCTGGACTTCAGCAAGGCCTTTGACTCTGTGCCTCGTGGTAGGCTGATCAGCAAATTGAGCAGCCTGGGAGCAGGGAAGAAACTGGCTAGATGGGTCAGAAGCTGGTTACAGGATAGGTAGCAGATGACTGCAGTGTTGAGGGGTGGTGAATTATCAGAGCCCAGAGCGGTAACAAGTGGGGTCCCACAGAGCTCTGTGCTGGGACCAGTGCTGTTTAATGTGTTCATTGCCGACATCGCAGACGGGATAAAAAGTAAGATTAGCCTCTTTGCTGACGACACCGAAGATCTGTGTGGAAGTGGATGGGGGGAAGGCGGTAAAGTACTTCAGGAGGATTTGGCAAGCGTGGAGGGATGGTCGAACACATGGCAACTTGTGTTCAGTGCCAAGAAGTGTAAAGTCATGCACTTGGGAGCCAAGAACCCCGGAAATAGTTACTGGTTGGGGGGAGTGCAGTTATCCACGTCAGTGGAGGAGAAAGATCTGGGGGTACTGGTAACTGGAAATAAACCTCTTGGCCCAATGCAGGAAGGCAGCAGCTAAGGCCAACAGAATGCTGGGGTGCATCGCAAGGGAATTACTTCTAGGAGAGGGAAGTCATCCTGCCCCTGTACAGGTCCCAGGTGAGGCCACCCTTGGACTACTGCATGCAGTACTGGTGCCCCTACTTGAAAAAGAACATCAGGCTACTGGAAGTGGGTACAGCGCAGGGCAACGAAAATGATCCTGGGATTGGGAGATAAACATTATGAGGAGAGGCTGAGAGAGCTCGATATTTACTCCCTGAAGGATAGACGGTAGAGAGGGAATATGATTGAGATCTTCAAGTACCTGAAGGGCAAGAACAGAGTAAACAAGAGTATTTTCAAATTAAAGGGTGGGAGGGAAACCAGGGGACACAGTTTGAAATTGGAAGGAGTCAGATTCAGGAGGGAAATGAGGCACTATTTCACCGACAGAGTGGTTAAAGGGTGGAATGCGCTGCCGGAGGAGGAGGTATCACTGCAGGCAGTGGGCAGCTTCAAGAGGATGTGGGACAGGATCAAGGGAAGTGTTCTAACCAAGTGTGGGCACGGGGTGGGTGTGAAGGAAATGGGGGAAAACAGTGGAGGGGGGAGGCAAGGGGAAGGGGGGCAGCTGCAGTCTAAAAGGCTGAAGTGCTGCACACTGGAGCAGACTAGATAGACCATAAGGCCTGTATTTGTTAGCAATTTCGTATGTTCGTAACACCTTTCCTTTGACTGCCATCACACGGTTGGCTTCCAGTAGATCCCTGTCCATTTCCTCCCTTTGTACTGGTGGTCTGTATATTACTTCTTTGTGAATGGCTATGCCATTGCCTGCCTCCAGGGTGACCCACAGTGCCTCTGCCTCCCCCTGTATTCCTTGTACCTCTGTTGCCTTTATACCCTTCTTGACGTATAGAGTCACCCCTTGTCCCTTTTTACCCTCCTTGTCTCTCCTGAATAAAGTATACCCTGGTATAGCTATGTCCCAGTCATGGTTCAAGTTGTACCATGTCTCTGTAACAGTTATAATATCCAGGTCAGCCTCCGATACCATGGCTGTGAGATCCGGGATTCTGTTTCCCAGGCTGCGGGCATTTGTGCACATGGCCCTCTATTTACTGCAAACACTCCTCCTGACCTCCCCCCTATTCCCTTTGGTTCTGCTGTCCCCTCTACTACTTCTGACTGCAGTGTTTATTGGCAGTTTGGTGTCCTTGTCCTCCCTGTTAGCTACATTATCCTGTGGGGGTGGGTATTTAGCTTTTCCCTGCTTCTTTCTTCCACCCACCTTGACTAGTTTAAATGCTTTCCAATAAAGTACCTAAATCGTTCAGTAGAGTCCTGCATTCCCCCCAGGTGGGCCCCCAGTCCCTGATAAAACCAAATCCCTGCTCTCTGCAGCAGCTCTTCAACCAAGCATTGAAGCCCTTGGTGCGGAGATCTCTAGCCTCCCCCTTACCCTGGACAGGCAGCACCTCCGAGAAGGTCACAGATCTTGCCATCTGCCCCAGGCTCCTCCCCAGTTCCTTGAACAACTCCTGCACACTTCCTAACTCTGCCTTGTCAGCTAGGTTATTGGTCCCTATATGGATAATGACATCCAGCTCCCCCCTCTTCGCTGTCTCCTTAACGATCCCCCAGATTCGCTTTTCATCTCTTTGAGATGTGCCACCTGGTAGATACTATATCTCTGTCTCCTCCTCTCTGCCTGTTCCCAGCTCCACTCTCTGGATGATGGAGTTCCCCACTAGTAGTAGTTTCCTTTTCCTGTGGGGCTCCATTGCGGAGGTCCAGCTCATCCTCCTGGGGTGCAACTCTGGGTGACCCTGAGGGGCCTTCCCTTTCCTCCAATATAGTGTAGGAGTTTCTTGGTTGCACCAGCTGGGGGATGTGCCTCTCACCCACCTCCCTTACCCTGCCTAAGCCCACTGTAGTCCAACCACTCCTGCTGTTGAGCATCCTTCGAGGTAGTGGGTGTGGATATGGTGGCCTCTGGGAGGGGGAGGAGGCCTCCTGTATCCAGGTCAACTCTGCTTTGAGACTGGCAACCTCCAGCCAGGAGAGGTGCCTGCAGATGGGGCAGCAACGCAGCATCCTCTCCTGTGTGGAAACAATCAGCCCACTATAATGCCGCACCCCTTTAGTGAGCTACCCAGAGGGTCCCTAAGATACCCCAAAATAAAACAAACTAGTTCACTGTGTGATAGGGTAGAATAGGACCCTGTCCCATTTGTTATGGAGAAAGTGTTTAAATGCAAGGATCTTTCCTTTTCTGTCTCTTCTCTGTCTGGTTGCGCAACCAAATTTTCCTGTGAGACTTTGGACTTGATCACCCCGAACAGTCTCGCATTTCTTTGCCTCTCTTACTGTCTCTCAGTTTTCTCCTGCTGTCTGTTTTTCTTCCTTGCATATCTATATCAGCTAATAGAACAAATATGTGTAAATCATTGTATGGAAATGTAACTGATAATGGAATCACTTTTGTTTAGAAACTATTTATTATTACTGTTGAAATGTATATTAATGATAGAAAATTGAGGTTACTTGAGTACAAATGCTTGAGACCTCTTTGCAAAAGGGGCCTCAGAAATATCCTGCGTGATATTTATGAGAACAGAACATTTTGCAAGGACAGGATGTTTGCTAAGGTGGGGGTTGAAAATGACTTATAAAAAGGCTAAGCTACTACTGCAAGAGGTTTTTTCACAAGAAAGATTTTATTTTGCCTGTGTACATAGTTATTATAAACAAGTTTATAATTTTTTATGTTACTCCTACTATAGAATAAAGTTTTGGTGAATTTTACAACTGCTCCGGGGTTTTCCCTATGCTTCCTGACCTGTGCCTCGATGACACACTGCAAAGAGATGTCCCTTATGAAATGGTCTCCCAAACCCAGAACAAACAAGTAATACGCTTTTGTACTGTCCCTTCAGTTACTGTCACACTCTCCCAAATAGAACCCTGTCACACCCAATTGAGAACAATAGTCAGCCCAAAGAAATGTAAGATATATAAAAATACTCTTTCACACCCGACCAAAATCGATAGCAGCCCAAAGAAATGTAAGAGTTATAATGATCTTACTTCGAGGGGGAGCTCTTCAGCAGGTAGCGCCATTAGGACTATGCCACCAGGCACTTGGACCCCACGGAAAACTTCTAGCTAGCAGTCCAGGCAGGGGACTGCCCCGACGTTGGCCTCACCCCGTTGTCCCCTATGGTATAGGGTACGCTTCTCCTCCCTTCCCCCTTCTCCAGAGGATACTGCTCAAACTGCAAGCAGAAGATGCTTGCATGATTCTGGTAGCGCCCTTCTGGCCACGACAGATTTGGTTCCCACTGCTGCAACAATTGACATCGGAACCACCGGTCCCATTACCCCGTCCACTCACTTGATCTCTCGGGAGCAGGGGGACCTTAGTACATCTGGATCTTCGGTCTCTGCATCTGCATACATGGCTCCTGCAGACTTAGTCAGGGACAGATTCGGAGCATCTCCCAGGGTGGCAGAGGTTCTTATGGCAGCAAGGAAACCCTCTACCAGGGCAACATATGCCATGAAGTGGAAGCCTTTCTGCTTGTATGCATCCCCCCATTCCCTAGATCCCTTCTGCTGTCCGGTGGAATCTGTGCTAGAGTACCTTCTTTCCCTGTCAGACATGGGTCTCCGCTACTCTTCCATTAAGGTGCATCTCTGTGCGCCTTCCGCTTATCACACACCGCAGGATGGAAAAACTCTGGCACAACTGGCCTTGTGCAAGACCTTTTTAAGAGGCATCTTGCATATTTAACCCCCTAGGAGGGACCCTGTTCCTCCTTGGGACCTTCTTTTTGTCTTAGAAAAGCTTACTTTGCCCCTCTTTTGAACCAACTGCAAGTTGCGAACTTCGCTTTCTGTCTTGGAAAGCGTTGTTCTTAGTTGCCATTACTTCCGCTCAAAGGATTTCCGAGTTGCAGGCTCTGATGTGTGGAGAGTCTTCTCTTATTTTTCACAGAGACAGAGTAGCCCTGTGTACGAATCCTAAGATCTTACTTCGAGAGGGCTCTTGCAGTAGGTAATTGCATATAGGACTGAAGCCGGCAGGCATCGGGACCCCATGGCAACATTTCTAGCTAGCAGTCTCTGGTGGGGGACCGCCTCCACATCAGGTGACCAGCGTCAGATGACGTTGGTATAGAGGGGCGTTCCCCCACGCCCGCCTTCCAGTTCTTTCCCGCTGCTAGCTCATGTAAACGCCTCGTGGTTAAGTTCACTGCTTCGTCAGTCATTTGTCGGTATTTTTACCGTTACTTTACTCAAATTTATTCGATATTCGCATCAGATTTTCTTCAATTCTGCCGTGTATGTCGTCCCCTAATCGATCCAAGCACAAGAACAAGTGCTATTCCTGCGGCGTCCAGCTCCCGCACAAGGACGGACACTCCCAATGCCTCTTCTGCCTAGGCCCGGATCATCCCGTGGAGATGTGCCAGCACTGGCAACAGTTCAGCGCCGCCACCTGCAAATGGAAGCAGCAGTTCCTGGAGGCCCACATTTTGAAAAAGATGATGTCCTCCATGGAGAAGGAGCTGAAGAAGCTTCGGCAGGCCTCTACTTCCCCGAGGGTCACCTCAAAAAGAAGCACGGGACTCCTCTTCCATGGCCACCGTGACTCCGGCTGGGGTAGGTGGTGTTGCAGGTAAGGTCTCCTCGGGGGGACTGTTCTCTGACGGCATCTTGGAGGCTTCGACCTCCCGCTGGGCTCGTGACGCGACCCATCGAGCCTCCAGATCAAAGGAGGCAGATGCTTCCGTAAGCCCTCCGCCAGTGCAGCCTTCTGGTTCAGTGGCCCAGTGGCGGACATCTGCCCCTCCGATGCCTGCACGGGCAAGGCCGATAAGACGCCCGACCCTTCAGGGCAGCACACGGCCTCCAAAGCACCCGCCAAGGCCGCTCCTCACTCACGGCCTTGGTCAAGCATTGGGTCTGATAAGTCAGATGCCGACTCCTCTGACATCCGCTCAGACCCCGCCAGTAAGGCGGGCGTTGGCCCCTCTGACTGCCGCATGGCGTTAGAGCCGACGACGGACCCTACAAATCAATCTGTCGTCCGTGGCTCGCTGCAACGTTCACCGTTGCGTTCCGAGGCTCCACCGTCTCCCTGTTGGACCCCAGGATTTTAGTCCTCCTTTCGGGCGACACCGAGGGCGCCGATGCGCTAGCGTCAGGTCTCCCTCCTGTGGAGCGGACGACTGGCGTCGAACCCTTGGGCGCCAGCCTACCCGGCGGGCGACATTCCCTTGCGGATGCCGTCCTTACGCTGGGCCCAACGCCCGCTGGGCCCCTCTCAGTGCCTTCTGCTTAATCAGAGCCCCTGGTGCCCGCGTATCCAACCCTGTCGTATCCGACGCCGTCCTACCCGGGGCCGCAGTACCCGATGCCTGCCTACCAGATGCTGCAGTACCCGGTGCCCTAGTACCCGCCGTCGGGTTGCAGATACTCATCGTACAGTTATCCCTAATATCCGTATCTCCCACCTCCTCCACCGCCCCGTCAGCTGACGGTGGACCTGAAGGAGACTCTGGCTTCCTGGTGGGCTGAGGCCAAGGCTCCGCTCACTAAGGAGGTGGAGAGCCGCCTTCCGACACCGGACCAGACTCCGGACTCCCGTCGTCGGAGGCGAGAGACTTCCTCTCTCCCTCCTGACATCAGAGGCGAGCCCTCCAGTGCCAGGGCAGGGGAGGACATGCTTCCCCGAGGGCTGCTAAAGGGTTCCATTCCTCCCCCGCGCTGGGAGGGGTCTTCCTCTTCTACTTCTTCAGAGACCACGGATGATTCCGACGGGTGCTCTGATCCAGACGATGAGCCATGCACTCCAGACCGGCCCAGGCCCAGGACTCCTTTGAAGTCTCCTCTGGAAGATCCTTCCTTTCTGGAGTCGCGTAAGATCCAGGCGGTTCACCAGTGGCGATCTTTGGAGCTGGATCCACAGCGGAAGAAACTCGCTGCTCATTTGGATCTGCCCGAAATCACTCCAACACTGATTCCACCCTGGATCGAGCCTCATGCGGACCTTGTTTCCACTATTTGGAAGTAACCGTCTGCATTAGCCTCCCTTCCGAGGAAGGCAGATGGCTATACCAGGCTCCAGAGAGTGTTGCTTCCCTGAACACACACCCCAAAGCTGACTCGGTCATGATTAGTGCCGCTCACGGCCGAATGGCTAACCCTAAGCATCTTAACTCATCCCCACCTGACAAGGAATCCCGTCTTCTGGACCAGTATGGGAAGAAGGTCTACGCTTCTTCCACTCTAGGAATAAGGACCCTTAATTATGTTGCTCATATGGGGGATTACCAGAAGGCGATCCTTAGTGAGGTGGAAGCAAAGTTGGACTCCATTCCTGAGTCTCAGACTATGCAGGAAGCGGCAGATCTGGTCTGGTCTGCTCATTCGGCCATTCGGCACATGCTTCGTGCCATGTACAATGCAGTGGATGCTGCTGGTTGGAGCTCGGCTTTCACCGTGGGTTTGCGGCGTCATGCCTTCCTCAGAGTGTCAGGTTTGGTCCCGGAGGTGCAGTCCGCTATCCAGGACACGCCCTTCAGGGGTTCATTGCTGTTCGGTGGGGATGTCAAGGACATCATCACCAATCTGCAAGAGAAGGGTACTGCTCTAAAGTCTGTTGACTCTATGTACAGGCCACCTCAGGATCAGTGCCACCCTTTTCACAGATGCTCTCTGCCCAAAGCGAAACCTCAGAGCAAGCGGACCAATAAACGTCAGGTCCCTCAGCCCAAAAAGCGGCGGGAGCTTCAGCCTCGGCGCTGTCCCACACCTCCTGACTCCTCTCCTCTCCCACAGCCTCTGGACTTTACAGAGGATCCAGTAGGAGGGAGGTTCTCCTTCCATCTACCGGGTTGGGAGAGGATCACTTCAGATACTTGGGTGCTCCAGCTGATAGCAGAAGGGCACTGGGACATTCAATCGAGTTTTTACAGAAACCACCCAGAACCCCACCCCCTCCAGGTCGTCTTACTCCCCGGAACATCATCTTCTGGTTCGGGAAGAAATATCCTCCTTCCCTTCTGCTGAAGGCGGCGATAGAGCCTGTCCCAACCCACCTTCGGGGGACAGGTTACTACTCCCATTTTTTCCTGGTTCCGAAGAAATCGGGAGACCTGAGGCTTATCCTAGACATCAGCTCCCTGAACCTGTTCGTGGAGCACAAACGGTTCAGAATGCTCTCTTTGCAGAGCCTTCTGCTTCTACTTCGGCCAGGACAGTGGCTGTGCGCTCTGGACATGCAGGATGTCTACCTACATAGCCCTATTACCCCTTCCTACCACAAATACCTTCGCTTTTCGTTTCAGGGGGACCACTACCAGTTCAAGGCCCTCCCATTTGGTCTTTCCTCGGCGCCCCGAGTGTTCACCAAATGCTTTTCCATGGTAGCGTCCCACTGAGGCACTCCAGGGAGCACAGAGGTTTTCCGCACTGGACGATTATTCTGGCGCCTGGTCCAGGGAGGAACTCCTGCGTTCCCTTTCCCTAACCCAGCAGGTTTTTACCAGCCTGGGTATTACCATCAACCAGACCAAGTCCCATTTGACCCCATCCCAGAGGCTCCAGTTCATCGGGGTGATCCTGGACACAACCTCTGGCATGGCTTTCCTGCCATTGGACAGGGTGGCCACTCTGCAGGCTCATGTAAGCCTGTTGTCCAGTCGCAGGCGGGTCAGCGCCAGGTCATTCCTTCACCTCCTCGGGCTCATGGCTGCTATTCCAACAGTCCCTCGCGCTCAGCTCCACATGAGGATCTCTCAGTGGACGCTTCGGTCTCAGTGGGATCAACTGGTGGACAGCCTAGATCAAGAAGTCCTGGTCTCCAACCCTGTGGTTTGGGACTTGCATTGGTGGATGGTTCAGGAGAATCTTTGCCGGAGAGTTCCCTTCTGCCTCTCTCTCCCCCCCTCCCAAACATTGACAACAGATGCCTTGGGAGAAGGTTGGGGATCCCACTTGGGGTCTCACAGGACCCAGGGCTCCTGGTCCAGGCTCGAAAAGTCTCTTCACATAACCGTGCGTGAGCTCAGGGCCATGCTGTATGCACTACAAGCTCTGTATCTGTATCTGCTTCTCAGTCATCTGGCTGTCCAGACGGACAACATGTGTGTAGTCTGGTACATCAACAAACAGGGAGGAACTCGTTCCTACCCTCTTTGCAGGGAGGCGATGCGGGGTTGGGATTGGGCAGTACAACACAACCTTCACCTCACGGCGGTTCATGTTCCAGGGGTCGAAAACACGTTGCAGACCACCTCAGTTGGTCGTCTGCCCAGGCACACGAGTGGGAACTGTATCAGGGGCTTAGCAAACGATATCTTCCTACGCTGGGGAGCATCTCGGGTAGACCTGTTTGCGTCTCCTCACAACGGAAAACTTCCTGCCTTCTGCTCGCTCGCTCCAGGGCGAGACATTTTTTGGAGAGACTCTCTGTCTCTAGGCTGGAAGGGCAGATTTGTCTATGCCTTCCTCCCGATCCCCTTGATTCCGAGGATCTTACACAAACTCGGCTCAGAAGGAGCTTGCATGATCCTAATCGCTCCTTTCTGGCCCAGGCAAATTTGGCTCTCTCTTCTACAACAGTATTCAGAGGAACCTCCTCTTCCTCTGTCACAACTTTGCTGACCCAGGATCAGGGGATCCTGGTCCATCCAGGCCTCAGATCCCTTCAGTTGCATGCGTGGCTCCTGCAGACGTAGCTCAAACCCGACCGCTCTACCGCCTGTACAGATTCTGGTAGAGGCCAGAAAGCCCTCCACTAGATCTACCTACGCCATGAAATGGAAAAAGTTCTGCATTTGGGCCTCTTCCAAGGATTTCAAGCCATTCTCATGCCCCCACATCAGGTGACCAGCGTCAGACGACGTTGGTACAAAGGGGCAGTCCCCCATGCCCGCCTTCCAGTTGCAGGAAGTAGGCTGTTGGTTGACTAGAATCTGCAGCTTATCCAATAGGTAGGGAAATGGGCAGACTGGGTGGGCCAAGTGGTCTTTATCTGCCATCAAAGTCTATGTTTCTGTGTACATAGAATTCTTCATTACTGCATAGGCTGTACTAGTTCTTCCAGAAGGACAGACCAGTTGTTTGTCTTTTTTGCTCACAGGTTACTGGGAGCTCCTGTGACCAACCAGACATTGGCCAAGTGGCTGGTCATTTGTATTACTTTCTGTTACCTGAAAAAAGACAAACCCTTACCGGGACCGGTCAAAGGTTATTCCACCAGAGGGGTCGCTACATCCTTTGCGTCCTTCAGGAACGTGTCTGCAGCAGATCTTACGCAGCTGCTACTTGGAGTTCGGTCCACACTTTCGTCAGGAACTACAGTTTTGACATTGCTTCCAGAACAACAGGTTTCGGCCTAGAGTTCCTCCAAGGACTCCTCTCCTGAGTGTGCTTAGGGCTTTGCTTTACAGTCCTCCACCCTTCTGACCTGAATCTCTTTTTGTACTGCTTGGGACTCAGTCCTAATGGTGTTACCTGCTGCAAGAGCTCCCCCTCGAAGTAAGATAGTACAGTTACGTAAGAACTTAACGTAACAGTAGATCTTCAAGAGGAGCTCTTGCAGCAGGTGGTTTTCCCATCCACCTGCCCCCGAGGTTTTGTAACTGTATTTCTCTCTGGGGGATGGGATATCCTCCTCGATTCCCCATCCTGTACATGAGCCGGGTTTCCGGCAGGAGAACTGAGGTGGTGCCAGTGGGCCGCCCCTTTGTACCGTAGGGGACGTTGGGGTGGGGCTGATGTCATGGAGCGGTCCCCCACCTTAGACTGCTAGCTCAAAGTTTTCCGTGGGGTCCTAGTGCCTAGCAGCATAGTCCTGATGGCGTTACCTGCTGCAAGAGCTCCTCTTGAAGATCTTCTGTTACAGTAAGTTCTTGCGTAACTATACTTTTTCATCTTATCAGCCGCCTCCGCCTCATCACCTGCCTTCCACAGGTACATATCCCCAGTTTCCTGTTACATAGATACATAGAATTTGTTAGCAGATGAAGACTCAGAGGGGACATCTAGTCTTCCCATTACATTCCTGACCCACCACCCACTCCCTGAAAAAGAACCTCTAATAACTTGGATTTAGTTTACTATCTTGGGTCAAGTTACAAAGTGGAAAGAAAAAAGGGGATTGTAGAAAAATGCTATAGGGTAAGGGTTTGGATATACCAAAGGGTTAGGTAAAACACAGGAAGGGGAAAAGTACAGTGAAGCCAGGAGGGGGCTAGGTATATGAGAGGTATAAGGCCAAGGAAAAGGCAGGGAAGCAAGTAGATAGGAGGGTAATAAGTCATCAGGCATGTGAGTGGTGCATTGTAATGAGTGTTGGGCAGCAGTCTTCAGAGACACGTTCTGGATACGGAACTATTGCCCCATATGCAGGCACCTCCCTGGTCTGAGAGCTGAGGTCGCTGGACTCTAGGCTGAACAGGCACTAGTACAGGGCACAGTCTGCCTCACCCAGGGGCCACCAGGATTGCCACCGCTCCCTCAAAGGATGCTAGTAAAGTGGCAGAGCAGCTGGACCTTGTTGGACTCTGGGATGTTAGGGGGAGAAAAGAAGGAAAGAGAGCACCCCTTAGACCTTACCACTGCACAATTCCTTCACCATTCTGGCAGAGCAGGGAAACCAAGAGCAGGCACTTGAGGCAGTAGTAAGAGAGGAGACTCCCAGTGGGGAGATAGAGGCCCCCAGCCAAGGAGCAGGCAGTTGCTGGTGGGGGACTCCAAGTCAGAGGATAGAGTTGAGGGTGGGGAAGGGCAGGGTAATAAGGCTGCTACCTGGCACTTCTGCATGGAGGAGTGGAGGGCAGATCGTAGAGATTGCCAGGGAAGAGTAGTAGGGAGGGATCTGGATGTCATTGTCCATCTGGGGATTAATGACTTGGCAAGGGACGATGCAGGGGTAGTGTAGGATAGGTTTAGGGAGCTGGGGTGGGGCCTCAAGCAAGAAGCTTGCACAGTGGCCTCCAATGAGGTTTTACCTGTGTACGGCAGGGGGAAGGCTAGGGAACTCTGCATCAGGTCCTTCAGTGAGTGATTAAAGGCATGGTGCAGGGAGGATGGTTTTGTCTACATCAGGGACCTCTGTCCCCCCTGAGGTTATGGAGGCCTGTATAGAAGGGATGGCCTTCATCCATCCTGCCCCCCCCCCGCTCCCCAAGACTAAAGAAATGGGGAAGAGAAGTCCAGTGGGAAAAATTCCTCAAAGGTGGAAGAGAGGAAGGACAATGAGGTGGGCAGGCCTGTTAGAAAGAGAAGCTATAGTTGGGAGACAGGGTATGGAGGGTAGGCTGAGAGATGGCGAAAAGGGGAAGGAGAGGACTGGGGAAATGGAAGGGGAAGGGATACTGTTTAGGGGTAGAGAGGGCCGAATAGAATAGAGTCACGTGTGCCAGTGCAAAGAACCCTGGAAACAAAAAATTCCTGACCTTGAGGTGATCATTGCAGAGGGAGACCTGGATTTCATGGCCATAGCGAAGTCGTGGCGCACTGACAACCAGAGCTGGGAAGCGGGCATCCCAGGCCTCACCATGTTCCGGGAGTGAAGTCGGGGGTTATAGTGAGGGAAGGTATAAAGGCCACGCAGAAATGGGCACCAGGGGGATAAGGAAGGCTGGAGGTACTGAGGATCAACCTAGAAACAGAGTCGGGGGCCCTTATTCACATGGGGGAGGTGTACAGACCACTGACAGAGGCGGAGGAATTCGAGCTTTGTAGGAAGCCATTAGCAAAATGGCAACCAAGGGGGGAGTATTAATTTTGGGGGACTAATGTGCCGGATGTAGACTGGAGCATTCTTTCTGCCTACAGTTACAAGAAGAAGTAGGGCCATCCTCCTAGATGCATAAATGCTGACAGCAGATAAGGGCCTTTTGCCCACCTAGTCTGCCCAATTGTGCATGTAATTTTGCCTCTTCAAGCTTCTTTTGAACTGGGTTGTCCCTTCCCCCCAACTGGTAGGATCCCCCTGATGCCTGTCCCATGCATTCTTGAATCCCGTAATCATTTTGGCCCTCATCAACTCCTCTGCCATGACGTTCCATTTGTCCACCACCTCGACTTCCTACGGTGGGATTTCCCAGGCACCTGGTTGTGGAACCCACTAGAGACTGGGCAGTTCTTGACTTGGTATTTACAAACAGGGCAACATTACAGATGTCATATTTGGTAGTCCAGTGGAACCCAATTATAACATCATATTTGTTAAAGAAATATATTCTTATGACCTTGCTGTTTCTATATACGAGCTTCCTGTGTTAGCACTAACTGAACACACGGTGGGACAAGTGTAATTCCGAAATAACTGCAGGTATTTTCACTTCTGAGTGTTTAAACTGTTAAACGAACATTAAAATATTTAAAAATAACTCTTATAAACTTTTTAAAAAAAAATCAATGTGCACTAATGCATAGAAGTGGCTCAGATCAGTCGACTCCTTTATTAACAAATACTATGAATTTAACACAGGACTGCCTTCTACAGAGTAAATAAAAGTGCAGTGATCTGCCCGTGATATACCATTACCTGTTTAGCATGGTCTTTCATTTAGTGTAGCCAGATGCCCAGTTGCCATCGAAGGAGTAATCTTTCTGGATCAGGGACCGTGTCATAAGGCCACACCCTGCACCTCAGGATCGCCCCCTCTACCTTCACCTCTGCTTTCCCTTTGCCACTCTCAGCAGCTCCCACGCTGTTCTCTTTCCCTTCTTCCAGGCTGTCCTTGGACCTCCAGTCGCTGCTGCTTTGATCAGCCAACTCCTTACTTTTATCTTGGATAGTGTTGGTGGTTCATGTGGGGAATCTGACCTGTCCTCTTTATGGTCTTAGAACTTCTTTGTTAATCATGCCATCATTCACAGCCATGTAGGTTGAGGCTCTTCACTCACTGTGATGTTTTCATTTACAAATTTACATTCTCAATGCTGAAGCGGGACATTTTCTAGGAGTTAATCTCTCAATGAGTGTGGTTTCTCCATATGGGGGGGTAGGGGCCGGGAAGGCTTGTAGGAGAACAGTAAACCTTACTTTGAGGATGTATCTTGCAGCAGACCATCACCGGCAGAGCTAAGATGCCAGGCACTAGGACCACACAGAAACCTTCTAGCTAGCAGTCTACCAGAGGGGGCCGCCCACCTTTAACATCAGCCCTGCATTTCGGTGCTGGTCTCATCTTCCGGGATCGCCACCGGTTCTGCTGCTTCTTCTCAGGGGCAGACACTGCAGGACACTGGTGCCTTCTTGAGCCTGATCTTTCCTCAGCCTTCGCCTGGGGGGGTCACCTTCCATTCTGGCACCCGTCTCCCCACAGCTGGCACCTATGGACCCCCCTCTGCCACTACCCTGGCCAACGCCCACTTGGCTTGTGCCTCTGCTTCCTCCACCACGACCCCGTGGGACCCATCCCGGCCCTGCCAGTTCTTCTCATCAGGCCTGCACCTAGCCTTTTGCAGCCAGTGCCTGCCGGGCCCACACTGTCCTTCAGCTGACACACGCTGGGCCTGCGCCCGTCCTTCCGCAACCCGCTCCTGTGGGACCAGCGCCTGTCCTACTGCAACCTGCGCCAGTAGGACCACTACCTGAGTACTCTACGTCAACACCTTCTGGTCCAGCACCTGCCAACTCCTATGCCGCACCAGGGGGACCTGCACCGGGTTACCCATACCCAGTGCCCCTGGGACCTGCACCGGTCTACAATTACCTGACACCTGGGGGACCGGTGCCAGTCCCCTTCGATTACCATGGTCTGCTCTCCACCTTATGGTCCTTCATGCAGATGCAGGTCCCCACTCTGAGAGGACCGTCTCCATCGTCTCCCCACAGGCATCCTTTGGACCCCCTTTTCTCCAGCCCCTAGTGCTCCTTGTACCTCCCCAGGGTAGGCCTGCTGCTGGGTCAGCTAGATGCTTTGATGATTGACAACCCGAGGATAGCGGGGATGATGACACAGATGACGCAGACAAGAGTGTAATCAGCAAGTCTTCCTCTCTAGGTCCAGAATCCTCAGACAGGGAAGGGGCACCGAGTAACATCCCCAAATCCCCCCATATGATCCCACTTTAATGGGTATCATGAGGCACACTCAGGCCACTGTGAGGTGGGAGACAGAGGAGCAGGACTTTGAGAGGTGTTGGTTGACGATTTATCTATGTCAGCCCGATGCCTCTCCATTGGTGGTCCCCCCAATCATCGACTCCTATGAGGATGTCACCCGGGCTTCCTGCAACCTCCCCCACATGGTCCTGATGGTATCCAATAAGGCTGACAGACTTTACCATGCACTGTCTGTCAAGCCATATTTTGATGAACAGACCAAGGCCGATTCGTTTGTCATTAATGCGACACATGACCGAACCGAGGGGCAGTCTTGCCAACTGGATCAAATGGGCAAGTGTGCCTTTGCCTCTGCCACTCTGGCCATTTGGGCCATCAGTTGTTTGGCCCATATGGTGCAGTACCAGAATCTTGTCTGGAACCAGGCTGGGGAGGTGCCGGGTGACCCCTCTAAGCAGCAGACCCTCCAGGCTCTCAAAATCAGCTCAGACGTCTGTACCCATGTCCTCGGGGCTGCCTGTAATGCGGTGGATGCTTCCGGCGGGGCAGTGGCCGTAGGCATCTGTATGAGATGCCACTCCTGGCTATGGGTTTTAGACTTCGTACAGGACGCCCAGTCTAAAATAATGGAAACCCTTTCAGGGCTTTCAAACTCTTTGGGGGAGGGCAACTAAAATGGTACAGGGTCTGCACCGGAAGACATATGAAGAGAGACTTAAGAAGCTTAATATGTATAGCCTCGAGGAAAGGAGAGAGAGGGGGGACATGATAGAAACTTTCAAGTACCTCAAGGGAATCAACAAAGTCCAAGAGGGTAGCATCTTTCAAAAAAAGAGGTGTGCAAGAACAAGGGGGCACAATTTGAAAATAGAGGGGGGGTGGCCCAGAGGTAATTTAAGGAAGTGTTTTTTCACAGAGAGGGTTGTGGATGCATGGAACGGCCTTCCGGAGGAGGTTGTGGAGTCAAAACCGGTGGAATTCAAGCATGCATGGGGCAGTCATAAGGCAATTCTAGAGGGTGGGGGTAGGAAGAAGTAGGCTGCTGGTTAACTAGGATCTGCAGCTTATCCATTAGGTAGGGAAATGGGCAGACTGGGTGGGCCAAGCGGTTCTTATCTGCTGTCAAATTCTGTGTTTTTATGTTTCTATGTTCAGGATATCATCTCCGAACGCCATACCTCTGGGTGGGCCATTAAAATCTCTCATCTCCATGTACCATACCCAGTCGAAGTTGGGACAGCAGGCTTCTTTTTGTTGCTACTCCTACAGACAGGCCCGACCCCCTCCCAAAGCCCTGGGCAAGTGGAAGGCGGGGGCAGCTCTCCCTGCTCCCTCCCCCGCTGCCACCCGTAGCTTTTGAGGTGCAGCAGCAGCGCAAACAGTGGCTGCTTCCACCTCCTGACTCCTTGCCAGACTCCTCTTCTCCACTAGCACACCTGGAGGTGGTTGTAGGGGGTCGCTGTTCACTTCATGTGGGTGGGTGGGTGGAGAAACCACAGACAACTGGGTGCTGCAACTCATCGGGCACGGCCACACTCTAGAATACGTAGTGTGACCCCCAGAAAACCCTCTGGGCCATGCCTCGTACCCTCCTAGCCATGTTCCTCTCATCTGGGAGGAAATTCAGGCCTTACCTAAAATAAAGGCTATAGGGCCAGTCCCTCAATTTCAGCAGGGAATGGGGTTCTACTCCCACTTTCTTCCTGGTCCCCAAGTGGATGGGAGATCTTCGGCCTAGAGTAGCAGATGTCCTGGTATCAGCCAGGAATCCCTCCACCAGGGCCACTTACTCTATGTAATGGAAGCGCTTCGGTCTTTAGGCTGCATCGCACCATTTGGATTCCTTCACCTATCTGGTGGATCGGGTCCTGGAGTGCCTTCTGTCCCTCTTAGTTTCGGGTTTGTGGTACTCCTCTATCAAGGTACATCTCTCTTCCATCTCTGCATATAGTGTACCTGTGGATGGGCGTTCAGTGGCCCGGCTTGATGTGTCTTGCACATTCTTGAGGGGCGTTCTTCATTTGAAGCCCCTAATCCATGACCCCTTCCCGCCATAAGACCTTACTTTTGTGTTGGAAAAGTTTATGCTGTCTCCCTTTGAACCGTCTGCGTCTTACGAGCTACGCTTTGTGTCATGGAAAGCATTGTTTTTAGTTGCCATTACTTCTGCTTGAAGGATTTCTGAGCTTCAGGCCCTCATGTGTAAGGAGCCTGATTTGGTTTTTCACAAAGACATGATGTCTTTGCGTACTATTCCTAAGTTTTTTTTCTAAGGTGGTGTCGGAGTTTACTTTGAATCAATCCATTCACCTGCCTGTTCATTATCTGGAGCATTCAAGTTGAGGAGAGGAATTGCTCCATACCTTGGATGTGCATAGAATCCTGAGGTACTATACACACCGGACTCCCGGAAATCTAATCAGTTGTTTGTTTCGTTTGCCCCTCGGAAAGAAGGCGCTCCGGTGTCCAAACCGTGTTTGTCTAAATCCACGTATCTCACATGTCGTTAGAAGCAAGATCAGTCTGTTCGCAGATGATACCAAGATGGGGCAGTGGTGGACGACATAGGGGGTGGCAGGGGCTACTGGAGGAGTAGTCAGAAAAATGGCACTTGAGCTTCAGTACGAAGAAGTGGAAAGGGTTTGCACTTTGGAGCAAGGAACCCAGGGAGGAGCTACCAGTTGGGAGGGGTTCAGGTAGAGGTCACAGAGGAGGGAGAAGGACCTAAGGGTGATCATAACGGGTAACATGAGCAACTCAGCTCAGTGCAGGAAGGTGGCAGCTAAGGCCAACAAGATGCTGGGGTGTATTGCGAGAGTAATCTCATCCAGAAATAGGGATGTGATCATGCCGCTGTACAGGTCACTAGTCAGGACACATTTGGAGTACTGCCTGCAGTTCTGGCTTTCCTTTTCTGAAGAAGGATATTAGATTGCTGGAGGGGGTGCAGCGTAGAGCAACTAAGATGATCCAGAGGCTGAAGGACAAAACCTATGAGGACAGGCTGGCTGAGTTGAATATGTATAGCTTGGCAGAAGACACCAAGAGAAAGGACTGCTGTGTGACTGAACTTCTCTACTGGGACTATATTGCCCTCCTCCCTTCCCCTCAACCCCCCCACCCAAAGCTAGTTCTATTTTTATAGGCACAGGATTTGACTGACAACAGGAACTTCCTGTTTAGGGGCAGGAAGTGAGTGATCACAGAACCACCAAGGACCCACCATCCTAGAAGGGCAAGAGTAGCCTCTGGCCCCTCTAGCTGCTGGAGGTCTGCCTCTGAACAAGTAAGTGGTCTACTGAGAAATATAGGATATTCTTGTCTCAGAACAGGACAATCAGGAGCTTAAAGGGCACACAGGCAGAAAGTAAGGAGAGAGAGAAAAACAGACGAAAGAGTAAGGATTGCAAACAGTTAAGGGGTCAGAAATAAGACATGACTGGAGTGATGCAGTGCAGTGGCTGTGGAGCAGCAGTCTTCCGGGAGATATTCTGGAGGATGCGGTGTTGTCCCATCTGCAGGCACCTCTCTGGGCTGAGGGAGGAGGTTGCTCATCTCCAGGCTGAGTTGGCCAGGATTTGTGGGACCTCCTCTTCCATCCAGGGACCACCAGTGCCACTGCCGTTGCCTCAGAGGTTGCCAAGAAAGAGGAGCAGTTGGACCACAGTGGGCTCAGGAGGTGAGGGTGGTGGAACAGAGGCACATCCCTCCAGTTGTACCTCTCCACAACCCTATGCCATTCTGGCAAAGTGTGGTTCCTCTATGGGAGGCACCTACAGTGGAGACCAAGGAGGATGCTGGGAACCTCCACAAAGGGAGACCCACAGGAGGGTGGCAGGGACCCTGCAGGGAAGGAAACAGCTCCTGGTGGGGACTCCATTGTTAGGAAGGTAGAACTGGGCAAGGAAGGAGAGAGGAGGTAAGGTGCTGCCTGGCGCCATGGCTTGAGGGACAGGGAGCGAACCTCAGGATTGCCAGAGCAGCTGCACAGGGAGGGAGTTGGATGTCATTGTCCACCTAGGGACAAATTACCTGGCTAAGAAAGGATTAGAGAAGCAGGAAGAGTTTGTGGAATTGGGGAGGGGCCTTAGTCAAGTAGCACGCACGGTAACCTTCTCGGAGGTGCTACCCATCTCATGGCATAGGAGAGGCTAGGATGTTCCGTACCATGGATTCAATCAGTGGTTGAAAACTGGTGTGGAGCTCAGGGATTTGGCTTCATTGGGGACTGGGGTCCACCTGGAGTGATGCAGCTATACTGGCATGATGGGCTGCATCTGTCGGGAGGGAACCAGGATCCTAGGCGATAGGTTTAAATGCTTCATTGGCAAGCTTTTAAACCAGCCAAGGGGAGGCACTGGAAAGGAGCAGGAAAATCCCAGCCCCCAAACAATCATGGTAGTAAGTGTGGCAAACACCAACATGGAGGTGTCGATAGGAGAAGGCAGGGGTAAATGGAGAAAGTGACAAAGGCAAGAAGGACAGGATGGGGCAAAAGGGGTAAGGCCATCAGGAAATGGAGGGTAATGAGTACCAGTGCCTGTGAGTCTGGGCAACAAGCTCCTGAGCTGGTGGCCTTAATGGAAGAGGAATGCCTGGATATCGTAGCAGTCACAGAAACATGGTACACAGAGAACCATGACTGGGATGTAGACATACCAGGGTACATAACCTACAGGAGAGACAGGCAGGGAGAAGAGGAGGAGTAGCTCTCTATGTAAAGGAAGGATAAAAGCAACTGAACAAAAGAGTAAACAGGGAGGAGAGGAGGCACTGTGGGTCACCTTGGAGACTGGAAGGGCACCACAATCCGCACAGGATTGGTACAGACCCCATGTCAGGGGAAGGAATGGACAAGGATATGAAAGAAGGCATTCTTAGAATGGCAGAGAAAGGGAGATACTGTTGATGGAGACCTGAATATGCCAGATGTTAACTGGAGCACATTTGCTGCAGCCATCCAAGAGCAGGGCCATTCTTGACGCCCTACAGGTGGCAGGCATTAGACAGCTAGTTCGAACCCACTCGTGAGGGAGAATCTTAGACCAGACTCAAACGGGGAGTGAGAGGATCTCGGATCTAGAAGTAGGTTGCCATCTGGGACAAGTGACCATCAAACAGTGTGGTTCACGTTAAACTCAGCTACAGAGTCAAGCCATTACAAAAGTGAAGGTACTGGACTTTAGGGAGGCTGACTTTGGCAAGATGGAGAGTGCCTCAGAAAAGCACTAGCAAACAGGCTAGAAGGAGGTGTGGAGCAACAATGGGGAATTATCAAAACTGCCATCACAGAGGCAACAAGCCTTTGTGTGAAGCAAAAAACAAATCAAAATGAAAGAAAGCCACTATGGTTCTCAAGAGAGGTGGCTGTGAAAGTCAGGAAGAAAAGATAGCATTCCGGAAGTATAAGGAAACACAGAAGGAGCAGGACAGAGAGCTGTACCAGTTAAGGCAGAAAGAAGCAGGGAGGGAAGTCAGAATAGCAAAGGCCCAAAACTGAGGAAAAGATAGCTAACTCAGTTAAGGGGATAAAACCTTTTATAGGTACATCAGCGAGAGCGAGAAAGACAAAGGAGGGATAGTGAGGCTGAATCGAATGAACGGTGGGTGGGCAGAGGGGACAGTGAAAAGCAGGAATACTGAAACGAATATTTCTGCTCAGTATTCACAAAGAGGAGGGAAAGTGCCAATCCAATTAACAGAAGCACTTTGATGGGGGTCGATCCCAGTCCTTTCACAGAAGAAAGGGTTCTGCAAGAACCCTAAAACTGAAGGTGGACAAAGCAATGGGTCCTGATGGAATTCACCCCGAATTCTAAAAGAATTAAGGAAGGAACTAGTGAAACCACTGGCTACTCTTTTAATAAATCATGGGAGGATGGTGTGGTATCCGAGGACTGGAGAAGGCGTTGTGATTCCTTCACAAAAGTGGGACCAAGACAGAGGCAGGAAACTACAGACCTGTCAGTCTGACCTCTGTGGTAGGGAAAGGATGGAGTCACTTCTGAAAGAAAGAATAGTTGAGTACCTGAGGTCAGTGGAGCACAGGATCCAAGGCAGCATGGGTTCGACAGCGGAAGGTCATGTCAGACCTAATCTAATAGATTTCTTTGACTGGGTGACCAAAGTAGTAGACCAGGAAGGGCTGTGGACATGGCCTACCTAGACTTTAGCAAGGCATTTGACACAGTCCCACACAAAAGATTGATAGTCAAATTAACCAGCCTGGGAGTGGGTCCCAGGTGGTAGCCTGGTAAAACATTGGCTGGACAACAGGACACAGAAGGTAATTGTAAATGGAGTCCACTTGAAAAATGGGCGGTTACTAGTGGGAACCGCGAGGGTTCAGTATTGGGTCCAGTCCTTTTAATGTCTTCATCAGTGACATTGCAGAGGACTGGAAGGAAAAGTATGCCTTTTGCAGATGACACAAAGATCTGCAACAGGGTTGATACACAAGGAGGCGGAAAGGATGAAAAGGGACTTGCAAGGTTGGAGGAATGGTCAGACGTATGGCAGCTAGGATTCAATGCAGAAAAGTGCAAAATAATGCACCTGGGAAACAAGAACCCTGGGAAGAATACACAATGGGTGGGAGTAGTAACAACAACAAAACAGGAAAGGGACCTGGGGTAATCATATCAGATGACCTTAAGGTTAGCAAGCAATGAGAAGGCAGTAGGGAGGGCCGGGGTATACTGGGATGTATAGGAGAGGCATCAGCTGAAGAAAACAGGAAGTTGTTATCCCTCTGTACAGACAGTTGGTGAGACCCCATCTGGAATACTGTGTCCAGTTCTGGAGACCCCATCTCCGCAAGGACATAGACAGGATAGAGGCAGTCCAGAGGAGAGGCAACTAAAATGGTGCAGGGTCTGCAAGAGAAGCAGATGGAGGAAAGACTAAAGGAGCTTAATATGTATACCCTTGAGGAAAGAAGGGAGGGGGACATGATAGAAACTTTCAAGTACCTCAAGGGAATCAACAAAGTCCAACAGGGTAGCATCTTTCAGAAAAAGAGCTTGCAAGAACAAGGGACACAATTTAAAGATAGAAGGAGGGCAGTTCAGGGCAATGTGAGGAAGTATTATTTCACAGAGAGGTAGTGGATGCATGGAACAGCCTTCCTGAGGAAGTTTGGGTCCTAAACTGTGGGAGAATTCAAGAATGCATGGGACAGACATAAAGGCAATTCTTGTGGGGGACAGATATAGGCTGTTGGTTAACTAGGATCTGCGGCCTATCCTGTAGGTAGGGAAATGGGCAGACTAGATGGGCCTAGCAGTCCTTATCTGCCGTCAAAGTCTATGTTTCTATGTACACCCTGGAGGAGAGGAGGGATCGCGGGGATATGATTGGGACCTTCAAATATTTGAAGGGGATTAACAAAACTGGCACGGAAGAGAGATTTAAGCTGAGGAGAGGAAGGGAGGACACCAGAGGGCATGGTCTCAGGTTAGAGGGTGGAAGATATTGGAGAGAGATGAGGAGGCATTTTTTTCACAGAGAGGATGGTGGAAAAATGGAACACTCTACTTGAGGAGTTGGTATCCTGTAGCACAGTTGGCAGTTTTAAAGGGCATGGGACAGGGTGGGGGGAGGCGGCAGCTGCAATATAAGGGTGCTAGCTGCGATTCGAGCAGACTAACTTGATAGACCATAAGGCCTGTTTCTGCTGGCAGATTTGTATGTTCATAAATGGTTAGCCAGTTTCATTGTCGTTTGTTACCAGAAGTATGGCAAGGAACTTTCTGGAGGTGTTAAAGGCCATTCCACCAGGGGTTTGGCCACCTCTGTAGCTTGTTTCAGAAATGTGTCGGGTGCTGACATTTGTGCTGCTACCTCCTGGAGCACTCTCCACACTTTAACGAAACATTACAATCTGCCCATCGCCTCTAGGTGTAGGGCCAGCTTCGCGGCCTAGCTGTTCTTCAAAGCCTCTTTTCATAGGCTGTTATTTTTTTTGCCTGCCACCCAGACTTGTCCGTCTGTAGTGCCGGAGTGTAGGACTCAGTCCTACCCGTGATGGCCTGCTGCAAGAGATACCCTCTGAAATAGTACAGTTACGTAAGAACTTACTGTAACAGTAGATCTTCGAGAGCATCTCTTGCAGCGGGCCCTACTTTCCCTTCCTCCTGCTCCCCCCCCCCTTTTCCATAGGGATGAGCCTTCTGCTTTTCTTTTTCTATGCTCTTGGGATACCTCTGAATCCTCCTTGGTTCCCCCTTACGGCATCTCACCTTTGGCCTCTGGTGGGAAAACTGAGGAGGGTATGGGGCTGCCCGCCTTTATAGGAATGGCTGATGTCAGGGGCTGACATCTAGGCTGCTAGCTAGAAGATTTCTGTGTGGTCCTAGCACCTGGTGGCTTAGTCCTACCAATGATGGTCTGCTGCAAAAGATCCTCTTGAAGATCTACTGTTACGGTAAGTTCTTATGTAACGGTACTGTTTTACAGCAGTGAATGCACACAGGAGTGTGCTTAACTAGCTGTAATTAACACCTAGCCTGCTACTGGAGTAGTTACTAAAGGCCATCATGAATGCGTTTTGTTAGCTGGAAGCTGAAAAACACGTGTTCCCTTCACCGGCTGGTAGTTGTTATAACGGGGTTTTAAAGAGCCATCGATGCCTCGAGAAGAACTTTGAGAAAGATGATAATACTTGGACACAGAGCAGCTCATATTTCTTATTAGCTCTGTATTTAGTATTTCCATTATTTATTACTGAGGCCACATGCATGAAAACAGGATCTATTACGGCTTCCCAACCTGATGTCATATAATACTCTCCCTGTGACATCAGCTATTCCCATAGCAATAGACTATGATGTCACAACAGTGTTACTATTTCAGGTAGGGAATAAGCTATAGAGGCAGATGAACTGTAAGGGATAAAGATCCTGTTTGTGTGAGAATTTCTTCAGTTGTAAACAATGGAGAGGAAAAATCTATAGAAGATATATCAAATATATGCTGAATTATGGCTGTCACTTTTTTCCAAAGTTTTCCCAAAGGTGTTGGCTGCTCTTTAAGCCCATAGAAATACATTGAAAAAGTCAGGACATCAGCACAGCATTCCTATAAGCAGGATGTTCCTTTAACCCATGTTCTTCTGAGTGGGCTCCCTGAACTCTGTAAATTGGTAAATCTAAATTATGTTATCTGTTTTGCCTCACTTTTGTTTTTTGTACATGGACCTCATTGTTGTCTTATTTTATTGCTGTATTCTTGTAACCCCTTCACTGGGTAATACCTAGAAAACCTGCTTTTGCTCAGTGCCCCTCTCCTGGTCAGCAAATTTTTAATAAACAAAATTAATTAAATCATGGTTAGCTTCAGCGTGGAATCGCTGAATGGGAATGACTTGACGCCAGGGCATCAGCCACAGAAAGGATGGCTTGGTCATATGCCACAACTGGCATGCCTACGTCGCTAGAGGAGGCAGGCAGAATACCTGAAAGGTTTAAGTGCTGCGAGAAGACAATCAGATATTGATACGCCTCCAAGCTCTAGGGCCGTTTAGGATCATTGAAGGCTGCTGGTGCAGCCATGAATCATGTGGTGCATTAGAGACTAGTATTTTGGGGTGCTTGCACCAAGACTGGGGAATGCACTGCCACAGAAATTCTGGACAACTTAATCTTTGTGTACCTTGAAGCATGTGCTAAAAAACTATGTGCTGTCCAATGCCATTTTATGGAATGAGTTAATATCTAGATTTGCATGGGTATTTTTGGAGTGCACTTACATTTGCTACGTGTTATTTATTGTGGTGTTTGTAATTCTATTGTATGCTACTGAGTGCCACCAAAGGGCACCTAATAAATGTAATAAAATTAATGAAATAGCTGTCTGCTGTAAACAAACCTTTTGGGCAGGCCAGTGAAGAGAGAAGTACAGCAGTTGAGCCTTTTATGAGACGGAGGTAATGCACCAGCATAGTTAGGTGGGAAAAGCCTGCCCTAACTGTGATGGAGTTGTGCTTAGCCTACTGTCAGTGTACATTCCTTTGTCAGCACCACACCTGCCCTCTTTAGAGCCATCCCATCAATAACCAGCGGCTGTAGGGAGAGATGGATCTTTGCACACCTGTGTCCCGGACAGCCAGTACAGTTGTTGCTGGGTTGAAACGTATGGGTAATAATTGTGAAAATGTTTAGTTACACAGCTGTTGATGCAGTTTTTTTGCACCATCTTGCAACTCTTGTGTAAGTTAGTTAAGGAAGACATAATCTGCACTATATATTTAAAAAAAAAAAAAAGTCATCTTTTTTTTTGTAAACTTTATTTATAATCCAATTAAATCTTGTTACAGTTTTCGGTTAACCTGTTTAGAACGTTACCACCGTCATCAAATCCAACGGGAGCGGAGTTTGATCCAGAGGAAGATGAACCAACTCTAGAAGCTGCATGGCCTCACTTACAGGTATGAATGCAATGAAACGACGGGCTGTCACTAGTAGGTATTTGCATTTGGTGTCTTTGGGGTGTATACGTTAATTTTGCAAGTTACAGAAGAGTGGAAAATTGCCATCAAAATAGGAGAGCTTGTTTATAGTTGTGTTGGTCCTTGAAAAACTAGACTGGCTGGATAAATGCTTAGGGCTGTCTTCTAGTCATAAATGTTATGGATACAATGACTTTTCTCATTTTTATGAAAACTCTGGTGGTTTTTGGCATTTTCCATGTCTGTGAATTCTTGCATTTTCTATGAAAAAGAAAATAATAAATTTTATTTAATATTGCACCTTTCACAAATCAAGGCGCTGCACAATCAGATAAAATCAGAAAATACAATAAATACTAGTAAAATCATGGAAGAGTAGATTGTTGGATCATTTCAGGTGGATTTTGTCTCATGTTTTCAAACTGAATAAAAAGGTTAAACTCCGCTGTATATTTAGGCATGTTCTGTAGCTGGGCACATGTTCAGATTGAATCCAAGGGTTAAGCTCGTTGCTCATTCAGGCCACCACATTAATAATGGTAGTGCCTTACTGGGATGCTGAGCTTAACCATTTTGTCCCTTTTGAACCTATGTCCAGTTATAGAAGATGCCTAGAGATATAGCTGAGTTTACCCATCTTATTCAGTTTGAATACATGGGCCAAATATCACCTGAAATGACCTAACAATCTACATTTGTGGCTAAGTGTGATGAGTTTTCCTTCTCTGTGTGTAGTATGAAAA
Organism: Neoceratodus forsteri; assembly: GCA_016271365.2. Taxonomy (NCBI): domain Eukaryota; kingdom Metazoa; phylum Chordata; order Ceratodontiformes; family Ceratodontidae; genus Neoceratodus; species Neoceratodus forsteri. The sequence continues at coordinate 747,376,424 of CM057451.1, forward strand.
CACAGTAGTTCTAGTGTTTGATAATGACAGAACCATAAATCTTATCTGTGGCAGTGTTCACCATTCATTACCTTTGGGTGCTTGGCCGGAGGTTATTTATTTATTTATTTGCTTTTGTTGACCGGGTAAGTCACACTAGACAGCCAAGTGCCTATTTTTCAGGTGCGACCCGGGAGGGTTACAAGCTTGGATAACAGGTACAGTGACAGATTGGTATTGAACACAAACAGTATTACATGTCATATAGTGAAAAAAAAGGCAACCAGTAAAAAAGACACCCGCCCGGGGAAGGTTACAGACGGTCTGGGAGAGTTAAGATAGAGCATATACATATAGTGAGTGAGTCAGATTTACATACAGTGGTGTTGCGGGTACTAACAAAAATAGCATTACATTATCCTAAATCTAGTCCAGTGACCAGGAGAGTAAGTGCACAACCCCCCGTGAGAGGATAGTTCAAGGGGCTACGGGGCGCAAGGACAGATGGAGGAGCCCTTCAGGAATGCCCATAGTGATGTTTTAAACCCTGGATGGGAGGGGGTGGACCGAGTAAGGGCAGGGGACGAGTTCCATAGTTTGGGGGCATAGTTGACGAATGCTCGATCGGCCGCAAGGGTACGAGTTCTAGGAACCACGCAATTTAGTGCCGCCCTTGACCTAAGGTGGTGGGAAGAGTTGCCAAGGTAGAAGGACAGGGCGAGGGTAGCGGGGGCGGCTGTTCTAAAGATGTTGTCGATAAAGTTCCCTACTACGAAGGTGCGATGCTTCTCAGGGGGAGCCACTCAAGGCGAGTATAAAGGTCACAGCGGTGTGTCAGGGGAGGGGCGGAGAGCGCCAAGCGGCAGATGCTGTTGTAGGCCGTATCCCATTTCGAGAGGTTGGATTTTGGCACGGGGCGAAGGTCACTAGCCCATAACAGAGGGAGGGGAGGAGAACACCGCTGGCTAGGGCCATCCGAGCGGCCGGGGTGAGGCAGTTTTTGGCTCTGTATGCGAGTCCAAGTTTAACATTTGTAGCCTTGCAGATGTTTCTGATGTGCCGGGAAAGGTCCAGCTGGGGATCTAGGGTAACGCCAAGGTACTTGACAGCAGCAGCTATCTGCATGGGCAGGCCGTCAGCCCAGTGGATTAGAAGGGGGGCAGGGCAGGATTTTGTTCTATTCAGGGACCTGAAGAGCATAGCCTGGGTTTTTTGAGGTTGATGACAAGCTTATGCTCGCACAGCCAGGCTTGGATCCGCTTGAAGTCAGAGTTTAGTTGGGAATTGATGGTGCTGATGTCTCGGGCGCTATCCAATATGACAAGGTTGTCGACATACAGGGTTGCAAGCCCATGGGTAATGATGGACGGTAATTCGTTGATGAAAAGGGAGAAGAGCGTCGGGCCGAGGACAGACCCCTGGGGACCTCACATTGGACAGTGGTGAGGTTGGAGAGGGTCCTGTTGAAGTTTGTGTATTGCTTCCTACCAGTGAGGTAATTGTGGAACCAGGCGTGAGCGGGGTTTGAGAGTCCGAGGGAGAGCAGAGTGGCACTGAGGAAGGAGTGATCTACCCTGTCAAAGGCCTTGGATAGGTCCCAATCAGCGCCAGTGAGGTTGCCCTGGTCGGTTGCAGTTCTGATCTGCGAGGTGACTACAGCGAGGGCGGTGGCAGTGCTGTGCCCCTTCCTAAACCCATGTTGGGCCGGGGAGAGGAGATTGTACTCTTGTAGGTACTCAGTTAACTGAGAGGCCACAGCTTTCGCTAGGAGTTTTGATGCGGCCAAGAGAATAGCATGACCCCGCAGGAGCTTTTTTTTTTTTTTGTATGGGTGGAATCGACGCACCATCGGCGCTGCCCTCGAGGCCGACGCACTGCGTGGTGGCAGTTAGGTGTTGACTCCGCCCTCCTGCCAGTTCTTCGTCTCCTGCCATCGAGGTCACCTCGTGGGAAGCTTTAAGAAGAATTTCAGAGGCCTACCTCTACAGTTGAAGCCTCCAGCTGCGTATTTTGACTCCGTATATCCTGCTGGTTCTGTTCGCTCCACTCGACGTCGCCTGGTAAGACTGTTCCTTATTTTATTTTGCTTTGCGACGTCGGGTCTTGTTTTGGTGTTCTTTTTCCCGTAGGTCATGTCTCGGTTGGAGGGCAACAAATCTTCTAAGACAGGACAGCCCCCCATGCGGCCGTAAGTACTGTGTCACCGAGCAGCATGACCGTTGCCTCGTGTATCTTGCCTGCTTCATGACATGGATTTGTGCGATGCCTGCTTCTTCATGGACCCGGGTTGTCGAGCAATGCGGCGTGGAAAGTGGGGGCGAGCTCCACGACTTGGGGTCGGGCGCGACACTGCGCGTCAAGCCACGCTCTTCTCGGCCTTCCTCCGGGTCCCTCCCGGGTTCTGTACGGACTAAGGAGTGAGGGGGCCTCTGCCTCTTCTATCCTAGCCGTGGCTGAGGTCCTTCCGTGGCGCAGGAGAGCTGGTCTGTCTCCCCGGGGGACAGACGGGAGGCGCCGCTTTGGCAGTCGCCCCTTCGGGGGGCGAAGGCTCCGCCTGTGTCGCACCTGCGACTTGGAAGGCCTGGGTTGGCGCCGTCCTCGATGCTGTCTGTCGGCGCCATCTTGGGCCTCTGCGCCATTCGTGGTGCAGTGGGCCCAGATGGTGCTGTCATCAGCGCCGGTCCATCACTTAGCGCTGTTGCTGCTGTCGGTGCCGTTTGCAGCACTGATGGGGCTGTCAGCGCCGTGGGAGGCTCTATGTCATTGTCCCTATCTGCTTCTTGCTCCAGCGCCTCGAACGGTGCTGGGGTTGAGCATGGCACCGTGTCCAGTTCTGGAGCCATTTGCGGCTCCGAACATGGACACGTAACCTTGGGGGTTTCGGACTTCGGCACCGTTTGCGGCATTAAGCACTGTTGGGGCCATTGTTGGCGCAGTCTCTGTCCTCGGTGCCTCTCGCAGTGCCGTGGGACGGGTCGGCGCAGTGGGGGTCTCCTGCCTCAGCGCTGTTTGCGGCTCCGAGACCATGGTCGGAGCCATCGTCAGCGCCGTTGCTGATCTTGGCGCCACTTGCAGCGCTGTGGGTCGGGATGGCTCTGGCTCCGAGGCTGCCGCCCTTGTTGGGGCCTTGTCCTCATCTGGCACCGTTTGCGGTGCGGAGGGGGGCACCGGTGTCGACTCTGATGCAGTCTCTGGTCCTGGTGCCTTGTTCACTAGGGATGGCAGCAGGCATTCGCGCACTGTTTGGCACAGGACTTCGATCTCCACCTCTTCGGAGGAGGAGTCAGACTCTGAGTCAGACGGGCAGTCGGACTCTGAATCAGATGGGCAGTCTGACTCCCTGGAGTTGGCTGTGAGCGTGGACACCCTGGTAGTGTCCTCGACAGGCCGGAGTCAGCCCCCCTCTGAGGAGCGGGCAGTGACTGCCGGGGCCAGGGTCAGGGGTTCTGACCAGCAGGCAGTGGTGCAGGCCACCATTGCCCTTCAGCCTGGCCTCGGAGGGTTCTCTGACCCCTCAGCGGTGTTACCCCCCCTCCTGTGGTGTGCCTGGATCGCCCAACTTTGGGGCCGATCAGAGCACCCACAGGAGGAGAGGGTGCTGCTCCCTGGATAGCCCCTTCAGGGGTCGACTAGGGCTGTCGGCTTCCTAGGCTGGCTCTCTCGAGGAGGAGGGGACTCTCGGATTCCAAGGGGTCAAGGGGCATGGGGTCTGTGCGGCGGCCTTTTTCTGGAACCCACCCGGGCTCTGGGAGAAGCCGTAGTGTGGATCTCCGCTCTTCCCCCTCGGTTTCCTTGAGAGGGTCCCATTCTTTGGAGGTAGGAGACCGTCCTTCTTGACCTACACGACCCCGGTCACCTCACAGGGCGGGGGATTCTTCAGGGCGCAGCCTAGGCAGTACCTGTTTGGTTGTTCAGCTGTCTGCTGTGGAGTCTTCTGGAGCGCCTTCTTTCCCTAGGGCTCCCGGTGTGCTCCCTAGCCCAGGCGGAGGTCAACCGATCCCCATTGTCGGTTGTACCCCTCCTCTGACTCTTCATCCCCCTCTTCTGGGGGAGAGGCGCCATCTGTCCACATCTCTCCAGCTGCTGATCTCGCTGAGTATCAGCGATTCCTTGTGAGGATGTTAGAGGACCTGTACATTATCCCTGTCACTCAACACAATCCGGAGCATTCAGCGCATGCCTTTCTAGGCGATTTCAGTGAGGACACCCTTGTGGTGCCTCCCTGGCCTGTTCCCCTTTCGGGAGGCGTGGTTGCATTCCTGGTAGAGACCCTTCTCTGGAGATCCTGCCCCTAGGGATCTCTGCCAGCTGTATTGTGCCCCCCCCCCCCAAAGAGTCTCCAGGTTCCATGCCTCATCCTCAGTCAGGATTGACGCAATTGGACACTACTGATGGGCTTTGCACCGTGACCGGCCCCCAGATCGGAGTTTGACTTGTGGGGGAGGACCTTCTACTTGGCACGGTTGCTGCTCTCTGTTGCAGCACATCAGGCCCACTATGCATCCTATGACAGGTTCTTGTGGTCCAGGCTGGGTCAGCTTCTAGCCTCCATGCCTCACACGGAGCAAACCAGACAAGCCATTGCACTCTCTACACGTGGCCTGGAGCTAGCAAGGCACTAAGCAAGGGCATCGTATGACGCCAGTGAGGTAGCTACCAGGGTCGTAGGGACAGCGATCTGCACTAGGCGGATGGCATGGCTGCGTCTTTCCCGGTTGTCACCCTTGGCCCGGCATAGGGTGATTAACTCCGCCCTCCAGAGAACCTGTCTCTTCTCCCATTGAGTGAGGCGGCATCTGTCGGGGCAACTTCCTACCCTCTCCGGGGTGTCCCGTCTCACTTTCCCCACACTTGGGCATCTCCAGGCCCTGAAGGTTCTCCCTCTTAGTGTATCACCCACTGAGAGCTAAGGGACTCAATCCCGTAGGGTTTAAACCTCCTTTGATGGGGGCTCGGCACTCACCCAGAGGTGATGAATGGTGAAGATTGACACAGATAAGATATGGAAATTATGTGCCTACTGTAATTATGATCTTTCTGTGTATCTTCACCATTCATCACAATCCCACCCTCCATCTCCCTGGGACCTCAGGCTCTGGGTCCCCCTCCTTTCTGTTAGCCAGGAGCGGGGTAAGCTGGGGCACATAGAGGGATAATTTTCTTTAGGGGAAGAGTGGTCAGGATTGAGAACACTCCTACTTCAGTCCTTTGGCTCCACCCCTGTGGGGTGGGGGTTGGCAGTTGCCTTCTTTTCTTTCCTTCTCCCCTTCTCCCCGTCAATCCTTGATTTCATTGTCCTGTGGGCATAACCTCAATTAATTTAAGAAACTAGGTTTCTTGCACCAAAATCTCCTTTTGAGAGGGGGGAGATATCCTGGTATTCTGTCCTTTCTTCCAAAATAGCAGATTATACTTTTTAGGAGTTTTTGCCAGTGATTCTGTGCCTTCAGTTCTGGCAGTTAGCCTCTTGGCTACCCTTCGCAGTTCCTATACAAGCTGGAGACAGGTCAAGGTTAGAGGGTATGTTTCTCCTGTCTCTGCCCCCCCCCCCCGACTCTTATCCTTACTTCTAAAAATCCTTAACCCTCCCTCCCTCCTCCTTTTTTACTTCCAGAGATTGTGGCCCCTACCCAATCCCCCTTAGTCTTCGAACTTCTTCTGTCCTCTCAGTTTATTTCTCCTTTTAGTTTTTATATCTTTTCCTTTGTCTGTCCCTTGGACTTCCTTGTCCCACACTCCCAACCCTTCTTCTAACCTCTATGGCAACTCAGAACTGGTGGGAGGGTGGAGTCGACAACACCTAACGGCCAACCCGTAAGCGCCACGCAGTGCGTCGGCCTTGAGGGCGGCGCCGATGGTGCGTCAACTCCGCCCATCTAAAAAAAAAAAAAACCCACGGGGTCATGACCTCCGGCGAAGCACCCAAAGGTGATGAATGGTGAAGATACACAGAAAGATCAGAATTACGGTAGGTACGTAATTTCCATTTTTTGTCCCTCACCTTCACAATGTGCTTGATACCCAATCGGCCCCAGTTTGGGTTTTGAGGCTCACACACAAACTCCAGTCACCCAGTTGGCAGCACAGTGTGTTGACTATTACCACTGGGCCAGCCTTAAAAAAGTCATTTTTTTTAACATTTGCTGTGCAGAAGATAGTATCAGCACCCTAACCAAGGACTGAAATCTAATAAAACATTTTATTCATCAGAAAGTGCTTTAGTGCTCATTAATAATACATCACCTGGCTAAAAAGCCACATATAGTGGCTTTTGAGCCAGATGTGGCTGTTTCTGTGGACTGCCATGGTACAGCTGTTTCTGTGGACTGTATTTTAACATTTAAATTGTTGCTGAGTATAACAAAATGTCAAAATAAAGGTAGTTAACACATACCGGAACCATGACTGTCTGTAACTTAATATGATTGCCATGAATTCCGTGATTTTAACTGACAATACTATGATTTTCCCCAAAATTTGCCATGACAGAAGTACAGTCCTAATAATGAGACACCTTTTAATGGCCCAACATAAATATTTTACAATGGTGTAGCCACACATGTCCGTGGTGTAATCACTTTTGGTTTTGCATATCAGGATACTCTCATTTAGGTGAATCCAGGTACTGGATGAACATGATGGCAGTAGAGTTGATACAATTCAGACATAGTGGTTACGATCTTACATGTTGCATACACATTTCAGTATTTACTAAACACAGTGAAATCAAAGAGAATATATATTGAATAGTTATAACTAGTACAGAGTTAGCTAGCATGTAGAAAGTTGACTACAATAAGGGAGGGGAGATTAATGGTGGAATATGTAGGAGATTGGACTAGGTGTGATGCTGTTGTTGCATTATTTAAGCATTAAGTCATGATGGTGTGCATTATGGTTGGATAACGGCCCAGCTCTGGTGGGTTGAAGCACAAGCTTAGTGTGTTCACCACCTGAGAAGAGCTGTCAGCCCACCATAACCCACCCCCTGGAGTGCCTTATTGTGATTTTAAGCATATTTTTGTTGAGCTACTTTCAGCCTGGCTGTTTTGCTGGGATAACTGTGCAGCGGAAAGCACCTCTTGGCCAATCGAAAACCAGCATTCTTTCTACCCATTTTATAAATAAAATTATTGGTAGCTGCATCGACTGAGTAGGTGTGAGAACGTGGCTCATTTGATGTGCCAAAGATTTATTACTTACAGGTAGTGCTTTTCCAAGTGATGGGGACAGCATCTGCAAAGGTCACCTCATTTATTGCTTTGTGTGTTCTGGGAACAGGAAAGAATCTTGACCATGCTTGACAAAGGAAATTGTGTGGAGCCAAGCTGTTTGTGACCCTGCAACAAATTGTTAGAGTTAGTGTGCTGCCTGGAATTAAATGTAACTTTCGTAAGTAGTCAGCTATTACTTTTGCATCTGAAGTATTTAGTTCTGTTCCGTTTTGCTAATGAGGACATTTTCTACCTGACCGTGCTAGCTATGATGTTTTGAACAGCACTGTACCTGAAGGCTGACACAGTGAGTTCTGTAACTCCCTATACATCATCATCATTATCATTGTGACCTCACGACTGTGACATCACTAGTAACCAAGAATAGCCAATCTTTTGCTTGATTGGTAACTTGTGATGCATGATACCAGTTGGTCAGTAGTGCTTGTGATGTAACAGTGAAATGAGATCATATGCTGATGATGTAGTGGGAAGAACAGAAATAAATATATCTGCTTCCAGTTGAAGCACTGCTTTTTGCAACACGCCCAGTATTATTGGGTAGAAAACCGTCTGATAAGCACATAGAAAAAGAAATACTTCAGAAAGGAAAAGTAATAAGGGACTTCTTTTTAAAAATAACTAAAATTCTAGGGGCGTGGATATGGTTCACTATCCGCACTCTGTAGTAAGAAGAAGAAAGCTGGGCACGCACCAAAATTGCTGGGACGTTTTATTTATCTATGCTTTTACAAAGCATGGCTGAGCTTCTGGGCTAACACCCCTATGTATCAACCCAGTCACATGGGTCTTCCTCAGGGGGTGGAGTTAACCAGCTCAAACACAGTTTAAATACACCCCAAATTGATAAATTCCAACAAAGCAACTAAGCAGTTAATAGAAAATGTGATGTCATATCACATTGCTCCTATTCATTCACAGTTTGTTCTATTAACTGCTTAATTGCTTTCTTGGAATTGATCAATTAGGGGTGTATTTAAACTGTGTTTGAACTGGCCAAGTCCACCCCCTGAGGAAGACCCATGTGACTTGGTCGATACGTAGGGGTGTTAATCATAGATGAATAAATCTTAAATCTTTACTATTTCCCAGCAATTTTGGTGTGTGCCCAGCTTCTTCCTTCTTACTGCTTGTTGTACTTTTTGGCTGTTTACCTTGAAGGGGCTGATGTGTGCTTCTTTTTTCATTTGCCACAGTCCTCACTTTGGCAGTATACTGGAATATGCTGATTTGCCGGATGTCCTTAAGCTAAGCTTCTCCCACAGCCTGGGTGGTATATCTCCCAACTCTTCCCTGTGACGTCAGATCTTTCTCTCTGCTAGTTTTGCTCTTTCTTTGGTTCCTTATACTGGCCTTGCGAGATCTGTGATAGAGCAGTGGAAGCTGGGTTTAAGTTTTGCATTCGGTTCCGGCAGAAGATGTCTGTCACTGACCCATGGGGCACGTATTGCCTGGGCAGGTAGCATGACGTAACAGGTTGCGGCATTTATATGTCCATTCTTCCTTATTCTCTCAAGGACAGGAAGCTCCGGCTGTTGCTGGGTCTGTCTTTGGAACTGGACCCAAAGGACCACTCTAAGGGCCACAAAAAGGCCCTTGAGGCTAAAGCGGTGACTGCTGCAGCGGGCACCTCCTTGGTCTTGGCACTGTTCCCAGCTGGGGCCAACGTCAGCGGGTTGCTCACCGGAGACTTCCTAGCCATGTGTTTGGCCCTCCAGATGAGGGGGCCCTGCCCACCATGGTTTCAAGTACAAGTGCCACTGGTGGGACTGGCAGAAATAGAGTTCCTCCCGATCCTTCGACCCATCCGCTCGGCGGTGGTCAAGTGGCAGGTCGGGTAGGCTAGCGGCTCTTCGGCACTGCCGTTGAGCCAGTCAGCTTTGACTCTGGTGGAGCAGACCATGGAGATTTTCCTAGAACCTGTCTGACAAGGTTAAGGAGTCTATCTCACAGACCCTGGTGCTCCCCATCCTCACCCAGGAGGACTTGGACTGGTCGTTGTCCCCAACTGGCCAGCTGCAGGAGTGGCCTCTGCTGACGGTCGAGTCTTCCACGCCTGTGTTGGTCAGTAGGCATGTGGTGTACCTCGACAAGCTGGAAAGCTCACCTCAACATCGATCGTTTGGTTGACAATCGAGGTCTTGATCAAGGCGTTCTTGCTCTCGATCCTGCTCGACTGGGAGGTGTTGCAGTCAATGCTCCTCGACTTTTTTGTCATCGGGAGAGGAGAGGCACTGCCTCAAGATGCGCTGGTGATATGAAGAGCTCCTCTGGCAACAGTGTGCTATCGGGAGGAAGGGTAGGGCTCTACCCCCTGGACTTTGGTCACCTAGCAGTACCTATTGGTGCCCCCGCCTGTCCATGCTACACCGGTGCTCCCCACAGCTGCTTCTTCACCCCTTCAGGTGGAGCTACCACAACAGTAGCCAAAGGTGAGCACTCCGACTCAGGTGGCCCGTTTGTTGGCCACAGGCTTCCCAGGCTGGAGGTCTGTGCAGATCACTCTGGTGGAGGATACTCTGGTGGTCTGTGGTGAGAAACTGTCAAGGGCCATTTTTGAGGAGTCCTCTCACAACTTGGGCCACGAGTCTATGGCCTTCTCTGGGATTCTTCTCCTGGACCAGGGATTGGTTGAGGAGCTCTCTACCAAGCATGGTCCGGTGTCTTTCTAGGGCCTTCTCCAGTGTATTTTGGAGTCCATTTTAGTCCTGTTAGAGCCAGTTAAGAAAAGGGCTAAATATCCTTTCCCTGACATTCTGGACAGGGACGAATCCCCAGGGGCTGCCCTTCTCAATGGCTGAGGCCATTCTTGGACCTGCCTTGGAACTTTGGCAGCATCCAGTATCCTGCCTGGCACTTTCTACCCATATGGTCTGCAAATATGTGATTCCCACATGGTCCCTTTCAGTGTTTTCAGACCATCTCTCCTCGGAGGGCTTGGTGACTGACTTTTTTCTTTTCTTTCAGATTGGGAAACCAGAGGAATGCGGACAGGCCTCTGGACAAAGGAGTCCTGCAAGATTGACCATGTCACTAAAAAAGTGTACACTGTAGAGTCCCTGGGTTTCAAGCTGTTTATGTCATGATGGGCAATTTCGGTAACTCCATGATGGGAGTCTTTGATACAATCCTCCCTCACCTCCCAGCTGAGAAACAAACACTGGTGACAGACATCAGAGACCAAGGTCAATCACTGGCTAAACACTGGCTCCAGACGGCCTTGGACAGAGGCAGTATAGTGTCTTTGTTAAAGGCATTAAGTTACAAACCTGGAGTCTTGGGGTTGAATCGCATCAGACTCCACTTGCATACTTTGTGGCCCCGAGCAAGCAACTTAGCTTCCTTGTGCTCCCAGGTTGCACCTGGAAACATGCTCTGGCTTGGTGTGCCTTTCCTGGTTAAACAATTTCCCCTTTCCCTTTCCTTGGACATGGACGATTTGTTTGCCCATGCCGTGGTGGTGGCAGTCTCCATGCATTGCACAGCCTGGCTGCATCTGTCAGTCTTTATCTGACACCCAACACAAGCTGGCCGATGTCCCCTTCTTGGCAGCGACTTCTTTTGCCCTGAGGTGGAAGGCCTTCTCATCTGTATTGAGAAGTCCAGTGTCACTCTGGATTCTGTGGCATCATCCCAAAAGGAGACACAAAAAGTCTAAGAAACGAGCTTTCCAGTATTGGTGCTTTCAGCCCCAGCAAAGGCAGTACCAGACTTGGCACCCCAAGTTCACATCTGGGGCCAGGGTCCTAGAGAGAGGGGTGGTAATGCAGCTTCAGCTGCTGGTGCTCTCACAAAAGCTGCTTAGTGATGGGTTGGGGGGTGCCATCCCTCCACCCGTCCTTTCCTCATCAGGTCTCCCCATAGGAGGTCAGCAGAGTCGCTTTTTTGCCATGTTGGTCCGCTGTCACAATGGACAAGTGGGTGTTGGCCATAATGGGCAGACTGTTGCCTCTGGAATTCGAGGTTCTCCCACTGCCATGAGCCTTAAGATTCCAGGGTGTTGCAGGAAATCCTGTCCATTCTAAGGGAGGACATCACTCAGCTCCTTGCAAAAGGGGTAATGGCCTTTGTCCCGGATGCCCTGGGAAGTCAAGGTTACATGTCCAGATATTTCCTGGTTCTGAAATGGGCATGTGTGTGGATGTGTGAGTGTGTGTGCATGTGAATGGCACCCCATACTAGAACTGCTTGATCAGAGCCAGTTGATGTGGAAGCACGAGTTCAGGATGGTCACCCTGAAACAGATTATTCTGTGTCTGGTGAAGGGCAAGTGACTTGCTTCTTAGACCTCCAGGATGTTCTGTGTCTGGTGCAGGGCAGGCGACTTGCTTCTTAGACCTCCAGGATGCATTCTTCTGCATCACAGTTCGTCCATCCCACTGCTGGTACCTTTAGATCTTACTTCAAGACACAGCTCTTGCAGCAGGTTGCACCATTAGGACTGAAGCCGGCAGGCATCAGGACCCCACGGAAAAATTCTAGCTAGCTATCTTCAGCGGGGACCGCCCCCAACGTCGGTCCCGCCTCCGACGTCAGGCGTAGTACATAAGGGGGTGGTCCCGCCAGATTCCCCAGTTCTTTCCCGCTGTTGACTTGCATGTCTCAATTCTTCGGTCCAGTTTCTAGCGCGGACGCATGGTAAAAGTGTTTTCCACGGGAAATTCGCTCTTCATGCCTGCAGTTTTTCTCTGATGTCCTCTCCGACCTCCGGTCACTCCTTGAAGTCGCCTGTGGAAGCAGATCCCATTCAAGGATCCTTTTCTGCCTGTGTCCGGTGCCTAGGCTCAGACTACTTACACCGTTCTGCACCTTTGCCAGGGTTTCAACAGCAGAACCTGGATCCGTCGCCAGAAGGCCCTACAGGCATTCCTGCTAGAGGAACAACTCAAGACCATGGCCTCGAAGGGGGATTCTTCGCAGAAGGCCCGCAAGCATGCTGAGAAGCATAGGGAGAAGGCCCCTTCCAGGTCTCCTTCTAGGGCCTCCGACTCGCGCAGCTCTGGCTCCAGGTCCGACCGCTCTCCTTCCCGGGCCAGCTCTCAGCCTCCCCCCGCTGCGGTGAGAAAGTCTTCAGGCTCCTCTTCTCAGGCCAAGACTCCCAGGCCTTCCTCATCCTCCAAGGCCCTGGCTAAGTCTGGGGATTGCCACCATCACCACAAGTCGGGTTCCCGCCATCCTGAACCCGATGTCAGGTCTGCTTCCTTGCCTCCTCCTCTCCACCGGAAAACCAAGGAGCTCACCTCACTTAAGAGGCCGCTGGACCCAACGCCGGTTCGTCCGACGTCGGCCTCTCGCCACAGGTCCCCAGAGCCGTCGTCCGTCAGAAGACCGTCGCTGGCCAGGCCAACTCATCACCGGACGCCAGTGGGAGACCAGCCGCTCCAATTGAGAAGAGGACCCGATGCCTCCGACCGGCGTCGGTCAGGAGACCATCACTGAGGAGGAGTTACTCAGCCTGAGGACCAGGCGAGAGCCCTGGTCCTGTTGAGACTCCAGGAACCCTCGCCATATCCCGAGCCCCTGTGGAGCCGGCGCTGGACCCGATGACGCGCCGCCGTCGTCGGGCCTTTCTTTTCAGAGGTGAAGGAGCTTTTCACTTACTGGTGGGATACCATCAAAAGGACATGGTCCCCACTCCACCTCCTTCCTCCTCCTCCTACACGGTTGCTCCTCCGGTTCCTCGCCCCTTCTCCGTCTGGGTCTGCAGGCGGTTACCTCCTCCCGAGCCCAGGACCCCTCAAGGGGAGACTAGATAAAGAGAGACCTAGGTCCAGATCCTCTTCTAGGTCACCCAGTCCCAAGAGACCCAGAAGGCGCCGTTGTCTGACGGAGGACACAGGATCAGAGTTTTCAACATCCAGATCCCCATCTCCCCTCTCCATCCCTTCTCCGGACCCACGTGAGCTGCCAAAGTCTCCTCCGGATGACCCTTCGTTCTCGGATATTATGAGACACATCCAAGAGAACATGGGATGGGATGCGGAAGAGTTAGACCCCGAAAGGCTACGCCTTGCGAAGTATCTTCGGCAGAAGGACCCCAAGCCTGTGGTGGTGTCACCCTTGGTAGACACTTTCGTGGACGTCACCAAGGCAGCGTGGAAGCGTCCACATTCACTTCTGGCGATGCCGAAGAAAGCTGACCGCTTGTACAAGGCTCCAAGAGAAGACCAGTACTTGACTCAGCATCCTCAGGCTGACTCTCTGGTCATAACAGCCTCTCATGAACGGTCCCAGAGACCGCAACATTTGAGCACCCTGCCACCGGACCCAGAGTCCAAGCAGCTGGACGCCATGGGTAGGCGCACGTATGCTTCCACTACCTGTGCCATCAGATCCCTGAATTATTTGACCCACATGGTGCAGTTCCAAAATGCCCTGTGGGAGCAGGGTCTGGATGTGGCTGAGAAATTGCCGAAAGGTGAGCAGAAGGAGGAGATGTTGCAGCTCCTCCGTACAGGTTCGGACGTGGGAACCCAAGTGCTACGGGCCGCGTACGACTCCGCGGACTCCTCGGCCTGAGCAGCAGCTTCAGGCGTATGCCTCCGGAGGCACTCTTGGCTCCATGTCTCCGGTTTTACCCCGGACGTCCAGAAAAACATCATGGGCGCCCCATTCGAGGGAGAAGTTTTGTTTGGTAAACCCTCAGGGAAGATAATTACCAAACTCCAAGAGGCCGGGAAGGCGGTGAGGTCGGTTCAGGCCATGTACCGACCCAAGCTTAGTTCCTTTCGTAGGAACCAAAGCCGATTTTTGTGGACGGACGCAGAGACAACAGTCCCGCCCCGTTCCACAACAGAGGGACTCCGGTTTTCGCAGAGCCCAGGGAAAACAACCCGCAGGTCGAAGCCAGCGACTCCCAAGCCGGGTCCAGCTAACGGACCCTCAGCTACAGCCGGACTCCTTCCCGCCCCGCCCTCAGGATCAACGGGACGTCATGGTCGGGGGTCGATTACTAATTTCCTGCCAGGATGGCAGACTATACATTCACCGACAGGTGGGTTCTACAGTTGGTCGGAAGAGGCCACTTTATAGAATTCGCGGAAAAGCCACCCTTGAGGCCTCCCTTTTGCTCTCCCGGTACCCGGGTCAGCACAAGTCATTGATCAGACAAGAAGTACTCGCGCTCCTGCAAAAGGGAGCGATAGAGTACGTCCCAGAGAACCAGAGAGGACACGGATACTATTCCCACTTCTTCCTGGTTCCAAAGAAGACAGGGGACCTCCGTCCGATTCTGGACCTCAGCGACCTCAATTTGTCGGTCGCCTACAAAAGATTCTGCATGGTAACTCTTCCGGGTCTTATTCCCATGCTGAAGCAGGACGCCTTTTTAGCGTCTCTAGATATGCAGGACGCTTACCTGCACATCCCTATACCTCAAGCGCACAAGAGGTTCCTGCGCTTCGAGTTTCTCGGCCATCATCTTCAGTTCCGATCCCTTCCATTCGGGCTGTCATCAGCACCCAGGGTCTTTACCAAATGCATGGCAGTCGAGGCAGTGTCTCTAAGGAGACAGGGCCATTATGTGTTCCCGTACCTGGACGATTGGCTTCTCATGGCCGCCTCCAGAGAGGCGTTGTGACGGGCGATCCAGAGCACCCAGGACCTGTTTCAATCTCTGGGTATCCTAATCAACCACAAGAAGTCTCTCCTGGTACCGCGTGAAGCTGCAGTTCATAGCGCGAGTACTGGACACCCGTTCAGGAAGAGCATTTCTTCCAGGCGACAGAGCGGGCGCATCAGATCCCTCATCAGGGAGCTTGTCGAACAAGACCGTCCCAGCCAGGTCGGTCCTTTGCTTGCTCAGACACATGGCTGCGGCCATTCCTACTGTCCCTTTCGCAAGGCTCCACATGCGGGTAACTCAGTGGATGCTCAGGGTGCAATGGGACCAAAGGCAAGACCACATGCAGCATCCGGTCAGAATCACGAACAACGCATTCCGAGACTGGCAGTGGTGGCTACCCAGGGGCACTCTCTTTAGCGTCCCGTTTATAGCGCCGTCCTGGAGGTAATCCTCACCACAGACGCCTCAGGTCTAGGGTGGGAGCACACCTGGGCGGGTGAAGTCCCAGGAACGTGGACCTCTGGAGGCCCACCTCCATATCAACGTCTCAGAGATGAGGGCGGTCCTTTATGCCCTGCAGGCATTCCAGTCAGAGATCCCGCCGAGTACTCTCCTGCTTCAGACAGACAACACGGCGGTGATGTATTACCTCAACAAACAAGGAGGTGCACACTCTTACCCCCTTTGCAGGGAGGCCATGAGGGTGTGGGATTGGGTAATCCGACTCGGTGCGAACCTGATCACAGTACATGTTCCCGGGGTGGACAGCACAATTGCAGACGGCCTGAGTTGCTCCCAGGCCAGAGTCCATGAGTGGGAACTTCTTCCGGAGGTAGCAGAGGATCTGTTTCTTCGGTGGGGAACTCCAGAGTTGGACTTGTTCGCCTCCCCATCCAACGCAAAACTGCCCAGTTTTTGCTCGCTAGATCCAGGGCCTGGTGTTTTTTGGCAAGACGCGTTGTCCCTCTCCTGGGGACAGATTCCTCTCGCTTTCCCTCCCTTCCGTTGATCCAGAGAGTTCTTCTCAAACTGCGCAGGGAGCATGCAACAATGATCCTGGTGGCCCCTTTCTGGCCCAGACAGATCTGGTTCCCTTTGCTAATTCAGCTATCCCGGGAACCTCCGCTCCCGTTGCCATTCAGCTCCCATCTCTTGTCTCAGGAGAAGGGTTCACTGGTCCACCCAGACTTGTGCTTACTGAACCTGCATGCATGGCTCCTAGAGACATAGCCATCTTGCGTCACGGGGTCTCGCAAGAGGTTGCGGAAGTTCTTTCTGCAGCCAGAAAGCTGGCAACGCATATGTTGTACGCCATGAAATGGCGCCGTTTTTGTCTATGGTCGCAAGCACGCGGCCTTTCCGCTTTAGGTTGTCCGGTGAAAGCAGTGTTAGAGTACCTGCTCTCCCTTTTCAGTTCGGGTCTCGCCTACTCCTCTATTAAAGTGCACCTCTGTGCTATTTCAGCTTATCACCTCCCAGTGGGACAGCGGACAGTGGCACAATTAGATGCCTGTCGAGAATTCTTGAGAGGGGTGTTACACCTTAGGCCGCCCATTAAGGACCCAATGCCTCCATGGGACTTACTCTTTGTCGTGGAGCAACTCACGCTCCCCCCCTCTGAGCCTGCCGCAGATTGCGAGCTGCGTTTTCTGTCGTGGAAAACGTTGTTTTTGGTTGCTGGTACGTCAGCGAGAAGAGTTTCTGAGCTTCAGGCTCTCACGTGCAAAGAGCCTTATTTAATTTTCCACCGGGACAGAGTATTCCTGAGGACGAATCCTAAATTCTTGCCTAAGGTGGTTTCCACACTCACTCTCAATCAGGATATTGACCTGCCGGTCTACTTCCTAATTATTCTAATAAGGAGGCGCTGCTTCACGCCCTGGATGTTCACCGCAGCATAAGGTACTACCTGAGCAGAACTAAGCAGCTTCGTACTTCGGAGCAACTTTTCGTTTCCTTTACTGAAAGGAAGATGGGCCAACCAGTATCCAAACAGTCCCTGTCTCGCTGGCTTGTCCAGTGCATCTCATACTGTTATGATATCAAACGAAAGCCCCTCCCAGGATCAGTCCGGGGCCATTCCACTAGGGGTGTGGCCACCTCCTTTGCAGCACTTTGAAACGTCTCCACCTCTGCCATTTGTGCTGCAGCCACTTGGAGCTCTGTTCATACCTTTATCAGGCATTATAGCCTGGACATCACTTCACGGCGAAGAGCAGGCTTCGGCCTGGCGGTGCTACAGGGTCTCCTGTCCTAGATTCAGGACCTGGAACGTTCTTTCTAATTTCCTCTTCCCAGAATGTTTGCAAGCGCTACTGCTTGGGAATCAATCCTAATGGTGTAACCTGCTGCAAGAGCTGTGTCTCGAAGTAAGATAGTACAGTTACGTAAGAACTTACCGTAACAGTAGATCTTCGAGAACAGCTCTTGCAGCAGGTATCTTCCCGCCCACCTTCCCCCTTGGAGGAGGCATGGCTTAAGCCTTTGTTAACAGGGATTTTTTCCCGTTTGTCTTCTGATGGTGGATCCTTGGTCTCCCATTTCGATGTCAGCCTGCGGCCGAAGTCTCCAGCGGAGAATTGGGAATCGCAGGGACCGCCTCTTTATGTACTACGCCTGACGTGCTTGGAGGCGAGACTGACGTTGGGGGCGGTCCCCGCTGAAGATAGCTAGCTAGAATTTTTCCGTGGGGTCCTGATGCCTGCCGGCTTCAGTCCTAATGGTGTAACCTGCTACAAGAGCTGTTCTCGAAGATCTACTGTTACGGTAAGTTCTTACGTAACTGTACTTTCTGAGCTCAAGGGGTCCTGTATCAATTACAGGTCATGCACTTCAGACTCTCCTTGGCATCCAGGGTCTTCACCAAGTACATTGCAGTGGTGGCGGCTTAGCTGAGGTGCCTAGGGGTCAGAGTGTATCCCTTCTTAGACGACAGGCTACTAGCTGGTCTGTGTAAAAATGCTGTAGAGAGGTCCAGAGATCTGTCTCTCCAGACCTGCCGAGGCTTGGTTCTTCTGGTCAAGCCAGACAAGTGCGAACTGGTACCCATGCAGGTGATCAGGTTAATTGTGGCAGGAGACTCTCTGTGGCCAGGGCCTGCCTCCATGCAGACTGGGCACAGGATCTTACCTCCTTTGCCCCGATCATTTCAGGTTGGGCTCTCATGCCATACCTAGAATTTCCCAAGACTGCTGGGGTATATGGTGTCCCGTACCAGCATGGTCCGGTGGACCTGCTGGCAGATGCACCACCTTCAGTGGGAGTTGGACAGTCAGTGGTCTCAGTGCCTAGGTCACTTGGACCAGCGGGTCATAGTGACCCAGCCGATGTGAGATGCCATCCAGTGGTGGCTGATCCCTGAACACCTGGAGGGAGTCCCATTTGTCTGCCAACAACTGTCTGTCACACTCATGATGGATGCGTCTCTGGTGGGTGGGGAGCACACCTGGGAGACCACAGAGTCCATAGGTTCTGGTCACCCAGGGAGTCCAGTCACCATATAAACTTGCTGGAGCTCCTTGCTGTGCAACTTGCTCTAATAGCATTCACTCCTGTATTTGGGTCACGTTGTGCAGGTCCAGACAGGCAGCACAACGACCATGTTCTTCATGAACAGGCAGGGTGGAACACACTCCCTTCTCCTGTGTTGGGAGGCCCTCCACACCTGGTCCTGTTTGCGCAGCCTGGGTGCTGATCTTCTTGCAATCCGTGTTGCAGGAGAGAAAACAGTTGGCAGAGACTCTCAGCTCAGGTGAAGAGACGTTGCACAAGTGGTCCTTGAATCAGGAAGTGGTGAACTACCTGATCTTCTTCAAGGATATCCCCTTTCATCAGGCCACAGCTTTGAAACTACACCCACGTCAGCGCTAGGACCACATGGAAACATTTGCAAGCCAGATGATGCCCATGACGACATCATGCGCCAATGTCTGCATAAACGTGGGTGGCCCTTCTCTCCTTGGTTCTTTTCCCGCTATCGATCATACTGGTTGGACCTGCCACAGAAAAGCTGACTGCTAGCCGCCATCGTTGATTTATTTCTGACTTGAAATAATTGCTAGTTTAGTAACTTTCAGTCTTACTTTGAGAGGGCTCTTGCAAGAGGTAATAACCATTAGGACTAGAGCCGCCAGACGCTAGGACCACACGGAAAACTTTAGCAGTGTCTGGCGGGGGACCGCCCACCTGATGTCACGTGACGGACATTAGCGTGACGCTATGTAATGGGTGGTCCCCATGCCCGCCCTCCAGTTCTTTCCTGCCGTCGACCTCCCTGTGTCGGACCTTGCAGAGAACGCTGCTTCAGTCGACCACCATTTTCGGATGAGTATTTCAACCATCTTTTCTTTATTTTCTGTATTTTGAAAAGTAAATCTTTTTTGTGCATGTCTTCTCCGACGCCTTTCGAGTTGCATAAGAACAAGAGCGATTCCTGCGGCACACATCTCCCTCATAAGGACGGCCATTCCCTCTGCCTTTTTTGCCTGGGACCCGAGCACAAGACCAGAGACTGTGAGGCCTGCCAGAATTTCAACCAGGCCACATGGAAACGCCTCCAATAGGCCCCTGGAAGCCCACTTTCTTAAACTGAAGATGGCTTCTATGGAGAAGGAGCTGAGGGGATTGTCTTCCTCACCGTGGGGTTCTTCCGACTACCACAAAAAGGAGGAGGGCAAGGAGAAACACTGGAACCTCGTATCAGTCTCCTTCCTGCCCGTGGTCTCCTGTGGGAGCTGCGGATGCTGAGTGGCCTAACGTTAATGTGGGTAACACTCCACTGGCCAAATCTGCTTCCTCCTCCACGGAGCAGGCTTTGGTCGTTCGTCCACCCCTCCGCCTAAGCTGATTGCGGTTCAGGTGGGTGTCTCCGAAACTCTAGTGAACTCCACTACTCTTTAGACCCCTCAAAATCTCTAGGTCTAAGCCTAGTGGCACGGCTGATAAGCCAGTCAGCTCCTCTGACGATCGCCCAGCCATGGCGCTTTCGTCTGGCCCCGATAATAGGCCTGACATCGATCTACCAGTTCAGTGCCCACTGCCGCTTTGGCTGCAGCCTTCCTCGGAGGTTTCTCCTTCTCAGGATCCTCCTTCCTAGCCTCCTTTGGTGGGACTCCTGGCTCACCTGTTCTTCCTGAGCCGGAGTTGGAGGAGCGTCCACCCGACACCACCCATGTGCCAGAGCCAGAATGCCTGACCTCCCTCTGGAGCTGAAGTCTCCTGCACCACAGATTCCCCCATCTGGGCCAGTTGCACCCCAGACCCCGGTGGGACCATCCGCCACTTTGGGGCCGATGCCGGAACTTCCGGCGGATCCGGGTCAGACCTGACGTAACCAGGCCCTTCCTAACCTCCGGCAGGGTCCCTGGCCCCTCTGGGGCCTTCACTTGGTTATCCGCCATCAGGGCCTTCAGAAGGACCCTCGGCTCCACTGTCTGGGCCTTCACCTGGCCTCCTGACGCCAGGCTTCCCTGTGCCTCACTACCACTCTCCAGGGTATCTGCCGCCAGGGTACCAGATGCCAGGATACCCCACGCCGGGATATCTGACGTCAGGCTATCCCATGCCCAGCTACGGTAATCTGGGCTATCATTACCTGATGCCTGGTTATTCGATGCCGGGTTATCACTTTCCAGGCTACCTGCCTGCGTACCACCCCACCCCGTCCCCCCCTCAGCCCTTAGGTGGACTTTAGGGTGGCGCATCAGTCTTGGTGGAGCGGGACCAAGACCCCGCTGATTTCTGAATTGGACCGATGTTGGCGGGTCACGGCCTCCACGCCGGTCTGACTGGATCCTACGGCCAGGTCCCTTTCACCAGTGGAATCTCATACTTCTGCCTTGGGCCAGGCCTCACGCCCTACCCTGATAGCAGGCGACGATAGGGGCCTCACGGTCTCCTCTAAGGAGATCCCTCTTCCTCAAGCTCTGTCCCCCGACAGAAGCTTTTCATCGGACTCTGACTCCTCCGCCTCCTCCGCTTCAGGCTTTGAGACACCTCCCCTGGAGGATCCAGGGACTCTCCCAAGTCTCCCCGAGATCCTTCAGAAAATTCAAGAGCCAAATAGGCAGAAAACTGAGGACCAGGACCCTCAATGTAAGAGACTGGCGGAGCACCCAGACATACCAGGGCTGTTGTCACTTCTCATCCCTCTGTGGATTGGCCCACATGAAGATTTGGCCTTCATGGTTTGGCAGCAGCCTTCATTGGTGACTGCGGTCACCAAGAAGGCCGAGAAATTATATCAGGCCCCTGAGGGAAAAGACCACCTCAGTTCTCATCCTAAGGCAGATTCTGTGGTCAATAATGCGGCCCATGACCGAACAGCCAAGCCTAAGCATATGAGCAACTCCCCTTATGACAAGGAGTTGAGGCAAATAGACCAGTTTTGACGTAAAGTTTATTTGTCCTCCACATTGGCCCTCAGAGCCCTGAATTATCTGGCACACATGATCATGTACCAGAAATCTAACCTAGGTCAGCTTAAGTCGGAATTCGAGGCCTTGCTCGACTTGAAGCTAAAACTAAGATTGCCCAAATGGTCAGGACAGCGGAACTCTCCTGCCACCATTCACTAAGGGCTGCATATGATGCCATAGATGCTTCTACCCAGAGCGCCGCTACAGCCGTTGGCATGTGTCAGTACTCCTGGCTGCGGGTATCTGGATTGGCCCAAGATGTCCAAGTGGCCATTCAGGATGCCCCCTTCCAAGGCTCAGTTCTTTTTGGGGTTGACATCAGACATCACAGCAGAGCTACAGAACGGCGGCAGAGCCTTGCCCTCTGTCCAGTCCATGTATCGTTTCAGTTCCAAGCCTAAGCATCCCTTTCATTGCCAGCAGAGCATCAAAACAGGCAACAGCCAGCCCAACATCAGACCAAATGTCGGGCTACTTTAGCAGTGGCCACCCCTCCAGCCAAGTCACAGCGGGCTTCTGGGGGCACCGGTCCCCCATTCCCCCTCTGCCTCCTGACTTGCAGCAGGGCTCCCAGCCTCTGCCTTTCTGCTCCAGAGGAACTGGTAGAGGGCAGATTTGCCAAACATCTAAGCGGATGGGAGGTGATCACCATGTACTTGTGGGTCCTTCAGCTAGTCACTCAAGGTCACACCATAGAATTCACAGAAAGCTCCAACAAATCCTCCAGGTCTCTCTCACTACCCAAAAGGTCACATTCCTCTCACCAGAGAAGAAATACAGGTTCTTCGGTAAAGATCCACCAAAGAGCCCGTTCCTGTGAACCTGGTGGGAAGGGGATATTACTCCGACTTCTTCCTGGTTCCTACAAAGACTGGGTACCTCAGTCTGATCGTGGATCTCAGCATGCTCAATCTGTACGTAGAGTGCAAAAGATTTTGCATGGTGACCCTGCCAGGTCTGTTGCCTCGGCTTCACCAGGGACATTGACTCTGTGCCTTTGATATGCAGGATGCTTACCTGCATATTCCAGTCTTTCCCTCCCACCGCCGCTTCCTCTGGTTTACCTTCCAGGAGGAACATTTTTAGTTCAAGGCGCTCCCCTTTGGCCTTTCCTCAGCTCCTAGGATGTTCACCAAGTGCCTAGTGGTGGTTGCAGCGGTGTTACGCCGCCAGGGCCTGTGTGTGTTCCCATACCTTGATGACTGGCTTCTGTCAGCGCCGTAATGGGACAGCCTGGTAGCCTCTTTGTCCATCAAACTGGACCTTTTCGACAGGTGGGAATCACGGTGAACTATCCCAAGTCCCACCTATTATTTATTTATTCAGTTTTGATAACTGGGTAGGCCCGCTGAGCCCCGAAGATACCTTTTTCAGGGTCCTTCTTTATTCCTTCGCAGTGCCTCCAGTTTATTGGAGCGGTGCTGGATATGGTTCATGGTCAGACCTTCCTCCCCTTGGATAGGGCAGAGACCTTGTGACAACAGGCTACCCAGGAGGCAACCAGCAGATGGGCCATGGCCTGGTCCGTCTTAATGCCTAGTGAGTCTGATGTCTGCAACTGTTACCACTGTTCCTCTAGCCAGGCATCACATGCGAGTTACGCAGTGGACAATGAGAGTACAGTGGGGCCAGAGATGAGATGAAATGGATCACAGAATCCTGGTATAACCCCATGCGTCGGGATGCCCTATGGTGGCAGGATTTGAACAGTCTCTATCGAGGGACTCCTTTCCAGGCTCCCTCCCCAGACCCTGACAATGGATGCTTCCGGCCAGGGCTGGGGTGCACACTTGGGGGATCACAGAACTCTGGGATGCTAGTCTCAGCGGGAGCTCTCTGCACATCAGTGTGCTAGAGATGCGCTTCAGTGCTGTACGCCTCTCAGGCTTTTCAGCCCCTTCTCGTCTCAGGTGCAGTCCTTGTCCAGATGGACAGTATGAGTGTGGAATGGTACCAGAACAAATGGGAAGGCACATGATCGTATCCCCTTTGCAGGGAAGAGCTGCGAGTGTGTTCTTGGCAGTTCACCATAGCATCCAGCTGATGGTGGTACACTCTACTGGCGGACAGTCTCAGCCGCACTCAGGCAAGGGCACATGAGTATGAGACAATCGGTAGTCGAAGATCTGTTCGATTTTTGGGGTCGTCTAGAACTAGATCTGTTCACCTCCCCATCCAACGCAAAACTACCCAGTTCTAGGGACGTGGATATGTTCAATCCACACTGTCTGGCAGGTTCCTTGCCGCTTTCAATCTTGCCGGAAGGTCTTCAAGCTGGCTCCTCCCACCCACCCGGGTGGTAAAACCTCGGCTCCGCCCCATGACGCCAGATCTTCCTTACCGCTTGGAAGCTCAGGTTCCCTTCTTAGCGCTCTGCGTTTTAGGCCTGGATCCCAACTCTTAGGGTTTTCCGAAACTAATTTTAAAATTTACAAGACTGAGGTCTTCATCTTCCCTCGCGGCTGCGGTGGACAATTGACTCCCCAGATTCCTTGGTGCCTTGTGGGCAGAAGATGTCCCGGACCGATCCACTCACGTGCATTTACTGCCTGGGCTTGGCCACGGTCGCGAGCCTGCGACTTGTGCAAGTCCTTTTACTTCCGGTCTTAGAGGACTGCACTGCTAGATTACAACTTGGGCGCCGAAACTGATACCGCTGGTGAAGTCTAGGGAGGCCCATTGGGCGGTGTCCGGTGGCAGGCTCCATAGAGCAGCTGGGGCAGTTGATCGCCCTTAAGGAGGAAGCAGCCCAGACCGCATCTTCTTCCTTCTCGGCTGCAGCATTTATCCCGCTCTCCTTGGGCTCCTCCTACACTGCTTCCTTTAAGGAGCTTAGTCAGTCCCTCTCCACTAAGGGAGAAGGGCCATCGGGACATACCAGTCGGTCCAAGGAGAAAGATCCAAAAGGCAAGTCCCACCGTCGACGTTGGTGGGAGCGGGAGAGATCCCTTTCACCAGACCATCGACACAGACTTCAGTCGAGGTTGCGGCTGCGGCCGCTGGCTTCACGGTGTCCCCGTCAGGTCAGCCAGCTGAGACACCAGTCGACGCCGTCGAGATATTTCTCAACCTGTCAGACGGTCTGTCGACTGGAGAAGCCGACAAATCTTCTTCACCGATTCCCCCGGTGGTTACCGAGGACTTGCCTGTGCCTCCTGTGCCGAAGTCCCCAGTTAAGGTCCTTGAACCAAGGTAGGGGCAGGTTTCCCCCGTCCCCTCTCTGACCCACCCTCGGCGACGCCGAAGGTCTCTGTCCTCTTCCAGGTCCAGCTGGTCGCCCGGCGTTGGTGGTCTCGGTCTCTGCACCATGGGCAGCGTCGCCTTCGTCCTCTTCGGAGGATAGGCTCCAGCGTGAGTGCGTCGGTCTCTGAGGGACTTGATGTGCAGCAACTTTTGTTGACCGGTAACAAGCAGACTCAGTCGCCTTCTCCAGCCATTAAGTGGCTGTCACCAGAGTGGCTGAAACAACCCCTCATGGTAGTCGAGAAGGGTACCCCGGCACCGGTTGTTCGGCCGAAACCAGCTGCTCCACTGATTGTGGTGGAACCTCCGCCTCCACAACCGAAGACTGGGGCCCTGACCAAGAATTCTCAGTCGGGTCAGGGTTTGCCCCACTAATTGTCTTGTCACCCTCACTCCCGATCGACCTCTGCAGGTGGAGAGTGGCTCCGGCGCTTGGCAGCTGTTCTCAGACTCCTCGGAGTCTGACGATGACTCCTCCCTGTTCTCCAGGCCGTTTGACCTGGAATCTGCAGGGGGCCAGTCAGTGGACGAGAGCCCATCCTCGTTTTTGGGTATGCTTCGACTCATCTCAGAATCTACTGGGATGCAGCTCGAACCCGTTCAAAAACAGGCCAAGTATCCCTTTACGGAGATACTGGACCGAGGGGATTCCCCTATGGCAGCCTTTCCGGTGGCCAAAGCCATTGTGGGCCTGGCTCTGGAGTTATGGCAGCGACCAGCATCTTGTCCCGCGCCTTCGGCCAGGATGGCTCGCAACTACGCGGTCCCCTCCGGTTCACACTCCGGTTTCTTGGAGCACCCCTCTGCAGAGGGGTTAGTGACCGATAGCGTTTTCCGGCGTTCCGGGAACGCTAGGGACGTGGACAAACCGCCCGACAAGGAATCCATAAAGCTGGACTACTCGGGGCGGAAGGTTTACGCTGCTTCCTCCTTAGGCCTTCGACAGGCTATCTCGACCTTACTGATGGCACATTTCTCACAAGCCCTTATGGGTTCCCTGGATGAGGTGATTCCTCATCTCTCGGCTGACCTTCAGATGATGGTCAAGCAGGTGCGGGATCAGGGAAGGGCGGTGGCTAAACAACAGCTCCAAACATCATTGGACATTGGTGACTCTTGTGCCCGGTCAGTAGCGGCCGCAGTGGCCATGCGCCGCAGAGCTTGGCTGAGGATCTCAACCTTCACGGCGGACACCCAGCACGAGCTGGCAGACGTTCCCTTCCTGGGCACTGACTTGTTCGGGCCCGGAGTAGAAGGCCATCTCCAGAGGATCGAGAAGTCCAATGTCACATCTGCCCAGAAGGACAAAGGCCGCCAGCAGCAGCGTAAGCCCTTTCGCCCTTCTGCTCCTGTGGCACATCCAGCCCAGCAACACCAGCAACAGGGCCAGCAGGCTCACACTTGGCACCCTAAGGCCAAGTCTGCCGCCTCCTCCAATAGGAAGCCTGGAGGTAAGGGTCCAGAAGGTCCCTCAGCGGGCCCTTCCTCCAAGCCTGCCCGTTGAGGGGTGTCGCCCCCAGCCTCGTCACTCCTGCCCGGGTTCCCCCCGTGGGGGGACGGCTCTGCCACTTCTTTTCCGCCTGGTCCACTATCGCCACAGACCACTGGGTGCTAGAAGTGGCTGGCAGGGGTCTGCCTCTGGAATTCTAGCAGTTCCCTCCCTATCGAGCCGTCTCCCCACGGGGGGGGGGGCAGTGGGTTCCGCAGCCTCTATCGGCTCATCAAGCTGACATTGCCTTGCTCCTCCAGAAGGAGGTGATCATCGAGGTGGTGGACCCTCCCTCAGACCCAGGATTTGTGTCTAGGTACTTCCTGGTCCCAAAACGGATGGGGGGCTGGCGCCCCATTCTCGACCTGCATGACCTGAACAAGTTCCTAAGGCCGTGCACCTTCAGGATCGTCACTCTGGCTCAGATCATTCCATCCTTGGAACTAGGCGTGTGGTTCTGTTCTCTGGACCTTCAGGATGCGTTCTTTCACGTCCCAGTCCCTCCGTCTCATCAGCAATTCCTCCGCTTCCGAGCAGGGGGATCTCTTTACGAGTTCCAGCCATACCCTTCGGCCTCTCTCCAGCTCCCAGGGTCTTCACCAAATGCATGGCAGTGGTGACAGCATTCCTACAGCGCCCGGGGTCCGGGTGTACCCTTACCTGGATGACTGGCTGATTGCAGCCCCCTCCAGGTTGGAGGTGGAACAGTCCAGGGATCTGGCCCTCCAGGTCTGCTCTCAGATTGGCCTCCTCATCAACGAGGCCAAATTGGAACTCGTGCCATCGCAGGTGATTCAGTTCATCGAGGCAGAGCTCGACTCTCTTCGAGCCAGAGCCTGGCGGACAGGGCCGAGGTCCTTTCCTCCTTTGCCCAGTCATTTCTGGTTGGGCAATTGCGCCCTGCCTGGGACTTCTTGCGCCTTCTGGGCCTCATGGCGGCCTGCACCAGTGTGGTCCGTTGGGCCCACTGGCATATGCGTCCCCTGCAATGGGGGCTGGCCAGCCAGTGTTCCCAGCACTCAGGTCCTCTGGACCAGCCAGTGATGGTGACCCAGGAGATGTGGGACAGCTTGCAGTGGTGGCTTGTCCCAGCTCATCTGCAGGAGGGTATCCCATTTGTCTGCCCCGAGCCGATGGTCACTCTAACGACCGACGCTCCTCTGATGGGTTGGGGTGCCCATCTGGAGGAGCTCAGTGCCCACGGCCTCTGGTCCCCTCAGGAGTCTCGATGCCACATCAACCAGCTGGAGCTTCGAGCGGTGTGACTAGCCCTCACCGCCTTCGCTCCGTTTGTACGGGGTCAGGTGGTTCAGTTCCAGACAGACAACACCATGACCATGTACTACCTCAACCGTCAGGGTGGGACGCACTCCTTGCCTCTGTGCAAGGAGGCTCTCTGCATTTGGTCTCTCGTGATCAGCCTGGAGGCGGATCTCCTAGCCATCCATGTGGCAGGAGCCTCCAACAGTCTGGCCGATGCCCTCAGCCAGATAGGCGCTGCTTCTCACGAGTGGTCTCTCCTGCCGGAGGTAGTACAAGATCTGTTCTCCCATTGGGGCACCCCTCAGGTGGACCTGTTCACCTCCAGGGAGAATGTGAAGCTGAGGCTGTTTCACACCCGTCCCCCTCAGCAGGGCTCGCTGCAGAGGCATGCCTTCTCGAGGCCGTGGACCCCCTGGGCCTCTTCTACGCCTTCCCTCCATTTCCCTTGATCCACAAGGTGCTTCTCAAGGTGAAGAGGGACAAGGTGCGGGTGATTCTGATAGCCCCAGACTGGCCCCGCCAGTTCTGGTATCCAGATCTCCTCAGTCTCAGCTCCAGGCTCCCGAGGCGGCTTTCAGCCCGCCCGGACCTGATCTCAGTCGACAAGGGGAAGGTTCTCCATCCGGACCTTCAATCCCCGCACCTGTTGGCCTGGTTCCTGAGTGGCTAGAGTTCCAGGCCTTGGGTCTTTCTGATGAGGTACTCAACGTCGTTGAGTCTTCCCGTAAGGAGTCAACCAGAAAATGCTACGCCTTCAAATGGAAGAGATTCTCCATTTGGTGTCAGTACAAGGGGTTGGACCCTTCTTCCTGTTCCTTGGCTAGTATTCTGGACTACTTGTGGTCTCTTTCTCAGCTAGGGCTTGATCGGCGACCCTAAAGGTGCACCACAGACTATCTCTGCTTGGATGGGGCGGCAAGCAGTCGGTGGCAGGAGAAAAGGTGGTGGGTGCTTTTTCAAAGGCCTTGATCACATATCCCCTCCGGTGCGAGAACCTCCACCTCTGTGGGATCTACAGCTGGTATTGATTAAGATCATGGGCAAGCCATTTGAACCGATGTACAGGTGTGATATCTCCCACCTGTCGTGGAAGACCGCCTTCTTGGTAGCTATCAACGTCAGCCAGAAGGATGGGTGAGCTCCAGGCACTTTCCATCGAGTAACCTTACCTGGTCTTCCACAGGGAAAAGGTTGTCCTTCGCCCCCAACCCGAAATTGCTTCCGAAGGTGGTGTCGGAGTTTCGCCTGAATCAGATGTCGACTCTGCCGGTGTTCTACCCCAATCATACCTCAGAGGCCGAATATAGGCTCCATACTTTGGATCCTAGAAGAGCGCTCTCTTCTTATAAGGAGCGAACTGCTGAAGTTTGGGGGAGAGGTTTGCCAGCTGTTTGTCACATATGCTGAAGCCGCACCTGGCAGAGCTGCAGCCAAGTGGATGATAAGCAGGTGGGTCACCTCCTGCATAGATCTCTGCTATAGGTTGGCGGGCATGGAGCCTCCCAAAGGGATAAGAGCTCATTCTACCCACCATACCACTGCTTCGGTGGCTGCTTCCAGGGACGTCCCTATCCAGTAAATCTGCAGGGCTGCTACCTGGAAGTCAGCACACACCTTCATTTCCCATTACCACACTGACCTTGAGTCATGCCGGGATACTGGGTTTGGGACCTCGGTTTTCCAGTCCTTATTCCCTAAGTACGGGGTGCGCGCCTTGCCTCCCTCCTCCCGGAGAACTGCTAGGAGTCTGCCAGACAGTGTGGCTTGAACAACATATCCACGTCCCTAGAAATACAGGTTACTCACCTGTAATTGGAGTTCTAGGAGTGGTATATGTTCATCCACATGACCCACCCAACCTCCCTGGCTTCGACGCGCAACCTGGCTTCCAGCGGGCTAGATCTGGCGTCATGGAGCGGAGCAGAGAGTTTTACCACCCGGGTGGGTGGAAGGAGCCAGCTTGAAGACTTTCTGGAAAGATTTAAAGTGACAAGGAACCTGCCAGACAGTGTGGATGAACAACATATACCATTCCTAGAACTCCTGTTATGGGTGAGTAACCTGTATTTTCTGCTCACTTGTTCCTGGGCCTGGTGTTTTCTGGCAAGATGCGCTGTCTCCCTGCTGGACAGGGAGGTTTTTGTATGCCTTCCCGCTCCTGCGGAGGGTACTCCTGAAGCTGCTGTTGGAAGGGGCTTGCATAATCCTAATCGCCCCTCATTGGTCTCGCCAAATTTTGTTCCCTCTGCTCCAGCAGTTGGTGCTGCTTCCGGTATCGCTACCCCTCTCCCAGGATCTGCTGTCTCAGGATCAGGGCAAACTACTACATCCAGGTCTCAAGTCTCTTCACCTTCACGCGTGGCACCTGCTGACATAGCTGCTGCTTGCTTTGGGGTCTCTTCCAGAGTGGCATAAGTCCTTGTGGAGGCCGGAAAGCCATCAACAAGAATCATATATGCTATGAAATGGAAGAGGTTCTCCATTTGGGCAACTTTCAATAGTTGGGACCCTTTTGCTTGCCCGGTTCCACAGGTCATGGAGTACCTGCACGCTTCTGACCTTGGCCTTAGTTACTCTTCTTTGAAGGTCCATTTGTCTGCTATTTCTGCTTACCACGCTCCACTGGATGGCAAAACCCTGGCTCAGCTGGAGGTTTCCAAAACCTTTCTGAAAGGAATTCTCCATCTGAAATCCCTGGTTAGGAACCCTGTTCCTCCATGGGATCTGAATTTTATTTTAGAAAAGCTCACTTTGCCTCCCTTTGAACCATCCCTGAGCTGCAAACTGTGCTATCTTTCTTGGAAAGTGCGGTTTTAGTTGCCATTACTTTTGCTCAAAGGATTTCCAAGCTTCAGGCCCCTCACGTATAGGGAGCCTTATTTGATTTTCCACAGGGACCAGGAGGCTCTGCGTACAATTCCAAAGTTCCTACCTAACGTTTCTGAGTTTACTGAATCAGGCAATACACTTAACCATTGTATTATCCTGAGCACTCTAATCAAGGGGATGCCATTCTGCATACTCTCGATGTGCACAGAACTTTGTGTTACTATACGAACCGGACTAAATCAGTCATCGGAATGGATTAGCTTTTTGTTTCCTTTGCACCCAAGAGAGAGGGCACTGCAGTTTCCAAACAGTGTTTGTCCAGATGGTTGGCAAACTGCATTTTGTTTTGTTACCAGAAGTGTAATCAGCCACTTCCAGGGGAAGTTAATGGGCACTTAACCAGGGGCATGGCTGCATCTACTGCTTGTTTCAGAAATATTTCTGCCGTGGACATTTGTGTGGCAGCCACTTGGGAGTTCTGTCCACACCTTCGCTATGCATTACAGTATGGACATTGCTTCCAGGCACAGGGCAGGCTTTGGACTAGCTGGACCTCCTGTCATAATTGGTATCTACTGCAGACCTTTCCTGCCTACCATGTTTCTCAGTCTTTGTCCGACTTCCATTGCTTGGGACTCAGTTCTAATGGTTATTACCTACTGCAGGAGCCCTCTCGAAGTAAGATAGTAGAGTTATGTAAGAACATACTGTAACAGTAGATCTTCGAGAGAGGCTTTTTCAGTAGGTACCTTTTCCTTCCCACCTTCCCCCTGCTTCTGCAGCTGCCTCTTTCAGGGCTCCAGGAGCCCACTCTTTTCTCCTGTCGCACCTTCTTAGATCTCTGGTGGGAGAACTGGAGGGTGGGCATGGGAACCGCCTACTATATAGTGTCATGCTGACATCAGTCATGTGATATAGGGTGGGTGGTCCCCTGCCAGATACTGCTTGCTAAAGTTTTCCATGTGATCCTAGTGCCTGGTGGCTCTAGTCCTAATGGTTATTACCTACTGCAGGAGCGCCTCTCAAAGATCTACTGTTAGGGTAAGTTCTTGGGTAACTGCACTGTGCTTCTGTATGCCACCAAAAGAACCATCAGATCTTCGTTGAGAATATCCCTTGCATCAGGCCACACCTGTAGAACTGTAGCCGCAAGGCACTACAACCACACAGAAACTTTTTGCTAACGTCTGACTAGGGCCACCAAATGGCGTACAGCGTGTCGCGCTTCCATATAAAAGGGCGGCCCGTGCTCTCCTCAGTTCCTTTTCCTCACCATCAGCCATCACCGTGGGACTACACGGAAATGCCACTGCTTCAGTCAACTGCTTCATTTTAAATTTTTTCCTACATTCTTTATTTTTTTCTTCTAAGTGATTTTAGTAATGTACATGTATGACGTTTTAAACCGCTGGCTCTTCCCCCAACAGCGAGTTCGGTGGTCTTCCCTTTCTGCGTGTGCTGAGTATGTCTCTGCCTGCTGCCTTTTCCTAATCTTCAAGCTTCTTCTCCCGGCGATGCAATGACCTGTCTTGCTTCTTCTTCATTAACCGAGAAGCAGGTCTCTGGACGGATGTGTAAGCTTTAGGATCCCACCCCTTTG
Organism: Neoceratodus forsteri; assembly: GCA_016271365.2. Taxonomy (NCBI): domain Eukaryota; kingdom Metazoa; phylum Chordata; order Ceratodontiformes; family Ceratodontidae; genus Neoceratodus; species Neoceratodus forsteri. The sequence continues at coordinate 747,408,042 of CM057451.1, forward strand.
GGTTGCTGTCCTTCCCCACAGGCTGTCCAGACTTCCTAGCCCGAAAGATGTCTTTCTTCTTCAAAAATCCAGGTAGGAGTCAGTGTCTGGAGTGCCCCGCTGTACCCCTGATTGCCGTCTCCCTCAAAAATTGCACAGATTGCAGCTGCGTCATAATCTACTTCAGCGACGATGCTTCCTGCCATCCAACACCTTCATCCCCACAAAGCACGGCTCTGGCACTATTTTCTGCGGACATCCCTGTCGATGTTGCACACTCAGAGTGTTTCCTGCCAGGCTTTCTATCAGCCGGTGCAGACCCGTTTATGCCAGAGATTTTGATTCCCCCATTGACATTGCGTCTCCTGCCTTTTGGACCTCCCTCCCTGCTTGGTTGGCTGGCAGTGAGTTTCACCGATCCCTCAGTTGGTGATGTTCCATTGCTGTCTGGCAGCTTTCTTTTCTGTCGACATTTTGGACCCTGCTGCCCTGAACTCTGTACTCTGATGGTTGGCTGACAGAGTCTCCTACCTGCCCTTCCATGGCTGGCAAAGGCCCACTGACGGCGGGGCTGCTGTCATTCCTGTTGGCGTCACAAATCCTGCTGTTCAGACCCCAGAATTCGCAGGTTCAGCTGGCAGTGACTTCCACTGGGCGTACTATGGCTGGCGACGGCTCGTTGATGTTGGGGCTCCAGTTCCACCGTTGCCATTGCAATTCACCCCTGCAATGCACTGCAGGCCACCGTCACTGTATGGATGGTGCTTTCCTCCTTTGTGGAGCTAATACAGCGTATTATACCTACATCAGGCATGACGATGTCACAGCCTTTCAGACCAACCCCCACATCATCACCTGCTCTGTCAACACACCCTAAACATCTGAGGGCTTCAGTGTCCTTACATACTCCCTTGCAGCCTTCAGAGCCCAGTGGCGATGGTCAGGCATACATCCCTGCCCTCAAATTACAAGAGGAAGAAAATGAGGAGGACGACTTGGTTGGGAGCCCCACTGATAGATCTCCCCCCCACCATTTCCACAAGTAGTGAGGGCCCCACATGTGTACTCTGAGGCCCCCCTCCTGAAGATTCACCCCTTCATCTTTATGATGGAGCAGCTCCTACCTGCAATGAGGGTTGATGTTGAGATGCCAGACATCACTAGTAGAAATCCGGTGGGGTTTCTATAATTGCCAGAATCTCTACCTCTTCTCTTTCCTCCTCTGTTGGCTACACTAGAGGATGCTACCCTGGCTGCCTGGCGCGGCCTAAGCTTGATCCCTGTCCTGCCCAGACAGGCAGACAAGTTGTACTGGGCTTTCTCAGGAAAGCCCTTTTCTCGAAGGCCAACCTGAGGCTGATTCTGTGGTGATGAAGGCAGCCTGTGATATGTCTAAGGGCCTAAGCATCTCGGTTCTCTCCCCCCAGATGGGGAGTTAAGAAACTGACTCTCCTGGGCAAGAGAACCTTTACCCCTGCCACTCTGGGCCTTAGAATAACAAATTATCAGGCCAATATGGTTTAATGCCAGAATATCCTCTGATTAAGGGCTACAGCAGCGACTCATTCCCTCCCCGAGGGTCCCCAGAAGCAGGAGATGCTTAAGGCCCTCCTGACTGGGCCTGATGTGGGTAAGCACCTATGATGGTGTACCTACGACATTTCAGGTGTCTCAGAGCAGCTGCTGATGGCGTCTGCCTGAGAAGGCATTCTTTGCTACAGTGTCAGCCTGCTAGCAACTTAGGCAGGACTCTGCGGTCCACCCATTCCCTCTACAACTCACAACACAGCAGTGAGCAGAGGGTGCCCTTTCGTAGGGCTGCCAACAGGCCTGGATCAGGGGACAGACCCTAGAGGAGGAGGAGGAGGAGGAGGAGGAGGAGGTGCAGCTGCAACCACTAGATCTGCTTCAGCCTGACTCCCTCTTGGAGCTCCATTCTCCAGTACCAAATTTGGAGGTTGGGAGGGGGGGGTCGCCTCTCCCTCCACCTGGAGCAATGGAGGGGGTTCACAATAGCTGCCTGGACCATGCAGTTGATGCAACAGGGCCATGCTGTGGAATTTCAAAAGCTGCCTCCAGACCTTACCTAATTCTTTCTCCTTATCCTCTAGGCCACATACCAGTGCTATTAGAAGAAGTGTGTACACTGCTGATGAAGAGGGCCATTGAATCGGTTCCTGGGAGCAAAGGACCAGGAGGTTCTGTTCTCATTCCTTCAAAACCCCCAAGTCCACAGGGGACTTGCGGCCCATTCTGGGTCTGAGAAATCTGAACCTCGATATTCGGTACAAGCATTTCTGGATGGTAACTTTGCAAGGCTTGCTGCTCCTTCTGAAAAAGGGGACGAGATATGCTCCCTAGACATGCAGGATGTGTACCTGCATATCCAGATTGGTCCACTCCACAAGAAGTACCTCAGGTTCCTTTTTCAGGAGGTACACTACCAGTTTTGAGTACTTACTTTGGCTTGTCGTCTGTGCCACGAGTATGGACCAAATGCTTGGTAGATGGCAGCAGCTCTCAGGAGAGAGGGACTGTATGTCTCCCCTTATCTAGACTGGTTGCTCCAGGCTCTGTCCAAGGCACAACTATTTCAGGCCCTGGCGCATACCAGACAACTGTTCACCCTAGGGTGTATGGTCCATTGGCACAAGTCGGTCTTGATCCATTGCTAGCATCCATAGCACATAGGGGTAGTACTGGACACAGCGTAAGATCGAGCCTCCCTGCTTCAGCACAGGGCAGTGCACCATATGGCACAGACCCAGCTGTTTTACAACCACTGGTATGTCACTGCCTGGCCATTCCTGCTGCTACTGGGCTTGATGGTGCAATCATTGTCACTGGTTCCCTGGCAAGGCTGCATACACAGATCCCCGAATGGACTTTTCAAGTCCAATGGGATCAGTGCACCGACCATCTAGAACGAAAGGTGCTAGTCAGTTCACCAGTAACAAAGGTGCTCCAGTGGCATGGATGGAACCCAGCAATTTACCCTAAGGTGTTCCCTTCCTGGTAGCCTCCCCATATCAAATCTTTAACACAGACACTTCTATGGTGGGCTGGGAGTGCACCTGGGCCCTCTCCAGACCCAGGGTGCTTGTACCACAGTGGAGAGTTCCTCCACATAAACGTCCTATTGATGAGGGCCATGCTATAAGGCCTGTAAGCCTTTCAAGACTACCTGTCCTTGGGACCTCTGCCAGTGCAGATGGACAACATCAGTGTAGTGCTGTGCATCCACAAGCAAAGGGGGGACCCATTCTTCCCCCCTTTGCAGAGCAGTGATGAGTATTTGATACTGAGAGCTAGAACATGGTCTAGAACTCTTGGCAGTCCATGTTCCCAGCTCTCAACATGCCTTGGCAAACAGACTACGTAGGTCGCAGTCCAAGATGCACGAGTGGGAATAGATGACATTGGTCATAGCAGACGTGTTTAATTGTTGGGGTTGTCCAGAGCTGGACCTTTTTGTATCCCCACTCAATGCAAAACTGCTACTTTTCTGCTCACCCGCTTCAGGGCCTTGAGTTTTCTGGCGAGGTCCATTGTCTCTTTCTTGGAAACGGGGGATTCCTCTATGCCTTTCCTCCCTTCCTGCTAATTCACTAGGTGCTGATCAAGCTCAGGCTGTGATCTTTGTTGCTCCTTTCTGGCCTAGTCTGTTTTGATTCCCTTTACTGCAGGAACTGGCAGTGGAAAAGTACAGTTACATAAAAACTTACCATAACAGTAGATCTTACAGAGGATCTCTTGCAGCAGACCATCACCGGTAGGACTTAGCCGCCAGGTGCTAGGACCACACGGAAACCTTCTAGCAAGCAGTCTACCAGAGGGGGCCGCCCACCTCTGTCAGCCAGTGCCATAAAGGCGGGTGGCTCCCACACCTTTCTCAGTTCTCCCGCTGGAGACCATAAGCAGGATGCCAGAAAGGGGGAACTGAGGGGGACTCCAAGGTATCCCAATAGCATAGAAAAAATAAAAGCAGAAAGCTTGCCCCATGGAAGGGGTGCGAGACGCAGGAGAGGGAAAGCAGGGCCTACTGCAAGAGATCCTTTCAAAGATCTGTAATTGTAAGCTCTTGCGTAACTGTACTATCTTACTTTGAGGGAATCTCTTGCAGGGTACAAACAGTGGAGGCTTTCAAGAATGCATGGGATAGGCATAAGGGAATCCTAGTGGCAATGGGGTAAGGGTCAGCAAGGGTTACTTGGGGGGGTAGAGTATAAGGGGAGGACTGGATGGGCCAAGCGCGGTCCTCATCTGCCATCAAATTCTATGCATCACCAGTAGGACAGAGTCCCAAGCAGTTCTGCTAATATTGAAAGATAATCTGGGAGGTAGGCCAAAGGAATAACAGCCTAAGAAAGGAGGCCTTGGAAGATGGCTAGGCCGAAGTTGGCCTATGCGTAGAGGTATTATCCAGACTGTAATGCTTGGTAAAAGTGTGTAGTACTCCAGGTGGCAGCAGTGCACATGTCAGCAGCTGACACATTACAGAAGCAGGTCACTGATGTGGCCATCCCTGTTGTGGAATGGCCTTTAACCCCTCTGAGAAGTTCCTTGCTATATGTCTGGTAACAATAGACAGTGCAGTTGGCAAGCCATTTAGACAAGCACTGTTTGGACACCGGGGTGCCCTCTTTCCCATGGCGAACGAAACAACCAACTGATTGTACCTCAGAGAGTCCTTAGTCTGGTGTGTATAGTACCTCAGGATTCTGTGCACATCCAAAGTATGGATCAATGCCTCCCCTTGTTTGGAATGCTCTGGACAGTAAACAGGCAGGTGGATGGATTGATTCGAAGTAAACTCCAACACCACCTTAGGAAGAAACTTAGGATTAATATGCAAAGACACCCTGTCTTTGGGAAAAATCAAATAAGGCTCCTTATACATGAGGGCCTGAAGCTTGGAAATCCTTCGAGCAGAAGTAATGGCAACTAAAAACAATGCTTTCCATGACAGAAAGAGTAGCTTGCAAGACATGGCCGGTTCAGTGGGAGGCAGCATAAGCTTTTCCAACACAAAATTAAGGTCCCAGGGTGGAACAGGATCCCTGAATGTGGGTTTCAAATGCAGAATGCCCCACGAGAATGTACAGGATACACTGAGGTGGGCCACTGAGCACCCATCCTCAGGTGCATGATATGCAGAGATGGAAGAGAGATGTACCTTAATAGAGGTGTACCGCAAACCCGAGTCTGAGAGGGAAATAAGGTAGTCCAAAACTTGATCCACCAGACAGGTGAAGGGATATAAATGGTGCGATGTAGGCCAAAGAGTGAAGTACTTCAGATTTGTAGACCCTAGTGGAGGGCTTCCTGGCCACCACCAAGACATCCACTACTCTGGGGGAGACCCCATATCTGGCGATGGCTATGTTCTCTGGAGCCATGCATGGAGTTGGAGAGACGTGAGGCCTGGATGGACCAGGGTGCCCTGTTCTTGGGAGAACAAGCCTGTACCCAGGGGCGGAGACGGTAGAGGTTCCAGTGCCAGTTGCTGCAGCAAGGGGAACCAGATTTCATGAATCCAGAAGAGGGCAGTGAGGATCATTGTAGCCACCACCATCTGGAGTTTGATCAGAACTCGTGGAAGGGAGGGAAGGCATACAGAAACCTCCCCATCCAGGAGGGGGACAACACGTCTCACCAGGAAACTCCAAGCCCTGGATTTAGTGAGCAGATGCAGTTTTGCATTGTGTGAGAACCCAAAAAGGTCCAACTCGGGCCGACCCTATCTGTCAAAGAGGTCTACCACTGAAGCCAGATGATCCCACACGTGGACTCTGGACCGCAAGCGGCTTAGACTGTCTGCCAAGATGTTTTGGTCACCGGGAACATGGACAACCAAGAGTTCTAGGCCATGCTCGATGGTCCAATACCAGATTCTTTTTGCCTCCCTGCACAGGGGATATGAATGAGTCTCCCTTCCCCGCTCGTTTATGTAATAAAGTATGCACATGTTGTCCATCTGAACCAAGTGTGGACCCGAGGAGAGCCAAGTCTGTAAGGCTTGCAGGGCATGCAGAACTGCTCGTATTTCCAGGACATTTATGTTGAGATCCTTCTCGATCTCTGACCAGGTCCCTCGAGTTTAGTGGGTCCCCAACCGAGACCTGAGGCGTCTGTCGTAAGGATCTACTGAAGGGGAGAAATAGAAGAAGGAACTCCCTGAAACAGGCTACTGGGCTCCAGTCACCACAAAAGCACCTTCTTGACTGGATCTGATACTAACACTGGTTGATCCGGGGCATCCATGCGTTGGCCCCATTGGACCCGTGGTGTCCATTGGGGGATTCGCATATGCAACCTGACCAGGGGAACTGTGGCAGTGGCTGCGGCCATGAGGCCTAAAAGTCTCAGACCCTCACCAGAACATGATGGCTGGAGTAAAGACGGGCTTGGTCTATCACACGCTCTGCTCTGTCTAGGGGTAAGAAGGCCTTCCCCTGGGTGGTGTCCAGCACTGACCATATACAGGAGGAGCTGGCAAGGGTTCAAGAAAGACTTTGGTAGGTTGATAGTAATACCCAAAGCTTAAAAAAGGCTGCAGGTGTGAGAAAGAGTTTGAAGGAGACAGTCCCTGAATGGGGCCACTAGCAACTAATTGTCCAGGTAGGGAAAGACGTAAAACCCCTGCTATCTCAAGGCAACTGCCACACTGCCAGGCATTTGGTGAAGACCCTGGGGACTGAGGACAAATCAAAGGACAGAGCTTTGAACTGGTAGTGCACTCCTTGGGAGTGGAAATGGAGGAAGCACCGGTGGGAGGTGAAAACCTTGGTATGCATGCAGGCATCCTGCATATCCATGGAGCAAGGCCAGTCCCTCTGATACAGCAGGGGCAGTAAACCTTGACTGGTGACAATCCTGAATTATTTGTGCACTACAAACAGGTTCAGCTGGTTCAAGTGCAGGATGGGCTGAAGGACTCCTGTCTGCTTGGGGACCAGGAAGAAGTGGGAGTAGAACTCTTCCCTGCCGACACTGCGGGACTGACTCTATGGCCTTTTCTTCACAGACCTGAATTTCCTCCCGGATAACAGGGACATGACCGGGAGGATACGAAGAGTTGCCCGGGAGGTTTTCTGGAGACCACTCGATGAGCTCTAGTGTGTGGCTGTGCTCGACGAGCTGCAGCACCCAGTAGTCTTGTGATCATCCTTCACCTGTCCAGGTGCAGGGAGAAGTGACCCCGACTACCACCTCTTGTGGAACAGCTGGAGTGGGGGGTTGGCAAGGACTCGGGAGCTGCTGACATACCTCTGGTGCTGTGGGTGGCGGCAGAGCAGGGAGAGCCACCCTCACTTTGCACTTGCCCTGGTTTTGCAAGGGGGACGGCCTGTCTTTGGGAAGAGCAATGAAAAGGAGCCCGCTGCCCTGACTTCGACTCGGTATGGTATGTAGAATGGATGGATTTGAAGCCCGTCTTGAGGTCTGGAGCTTGGAGATGATATCCTGGTCATCTCCCCCAAAAAGTTTGAAACCCCTGAAGGGTGCATCCATTATGTTAGATTGGACATCCTGTGCGAAACCTGTGACCCGAAGCCAGGAGTGGCGCCTCATGCAGATGCCAAGAGCCGCCGTCCGTCTTGAGGCATCTACCGCATCATGGGCGGCTCTGAGGGTGTGGGTACTGACGTCCGAGCCTGTTTTGAGGGCCTGTAGGGTCTGCTGCTTGGAGGGGTCATCCAGAATGGCTACGACAACATCTCTAGCCTGGTCCCATAGCAGGTTCTGGTATTGTACCATATGGGCCAAATAATTGATATCCCGAATGGCCAGAGTGGCAGAGGTGAAGGCACGCTTGCCCATCTGCTTCATCTGGTGAGATTCTCTATCCGGGAAGGGAGCTTAGGGGCTTTAGTCTCTCAGGTGCGGTCATGCGCCTCATTGATATTGACTGAATTGGCTTTGGGCTGTTCACCAAACTACGGCTTGCCAGCCAGTGTGTCGTAAAGCCTGTCAGCCTTTTTGGACACTGCTTGGACTGTATGGGGTTGGTTTCAAGCAGCCTGGGTAACGTTCGTATAGGAGTCAATTGGGGGACCAGCAGAGGAGGAGGAGCATCAAGCTGACATGGGTAGATTGTGAGCCGACGCCTCTCTGGAGCCTGTTCTTCAGTCACCCACCCCATAATGGCCTGAATATGCCTCATGATGGCCATAATTGTGGGGTCGTCCGGGGGGGGGGGACTTGGGGATGTTGCTCGGTGTCTGTTTCCATTTGGAGGATTCTGGGCCCAAGGAGGAAGAGTCGCTGTTGAAACTCTGGTCAGCATTGTCTGCATTGTCATCCCCGCTATCCTCAGACTGACAGTTGTCTGAGATGTGGCGTCAGGCCTATCCCTGGGTGTGTGGGGAGCACTAGGGACTGGCCGAATAGGGGCTGAAGAAATAGGGCCCAAGGGAGGCCCTTGAGGGGTGGCCGGAGCCGGTGCCCTCTGGGCCGGGACCTGTGTGAAAGGGGCTGGCATTGGTCACCTAGGCGTCTGGTAAGAGGGGGCCGGCGATGGTCAGATGAGGTTGGTTGGGGGGGGGGTGTCGGCGGCAGCTGGAAGACTGGGACTGGCTGCACCTGCGCTGGCCGAAGAGGCTCCGGCTGAGCTGTCTGACTGTGAGCCCACAGACAACAAGGGCTGGAACAGCAGGGGCTGGGGGGCAGGATACAGAGCACCCTGTCGAAGAGCCGCTGCCCACGGGGGGGGGGCGGTAGCCCTTGGGAAGTTAGAGCATGCGGGGCTGAGGAGATCAAACCACCCTCCCGAGGGAGGAAGACCGTTTTGCAGTCAAAGACTGCTTGTCTGGGGACTGTGAGCTGCAGGCAGACCGGGGTCGGTCCCAGTCCGTGTCCCCATGCTTATGTATTCCAGAAGATTTGTCCCAGAACTTCAAAGATGAAGCCCCCTGAGGACTGGGCCTGGGAAATGGAGGAACTTCTGGCCTGCAGCTCCCGTTTCATCGAGGCAGCCTTCTGCTTAAGGAGGTCGTTCTCCAGGATCTTCTGGCGACTTCTTCTGGTGGCCAGATTGAACTTCCGGCAGGCCTTGCAGGCTTGGACATTGTGGTCTGGTCCTAGTCACAAGACGCAGGCAGAACAGCTGTCCTTGTCCGGGATCTGTTGTCGCAGGCACACTTTGAGGAGCGGTTCGAAGATGAGAGTTTTGAAGACATAAACTGTCAGATAAGAACTCCAAAATTTCGAAGTTAAAGTAAAATTGAAAAATAATAAAACTCAGTTATATGCGGGGAAAATGGCCTTCTTTCTTAGGTCTGTAGCCTCCAGCCTGCCAGACTGGATCTATGTCAGAACAATTTGGGACTCATTCTATGGATGTGGCTTGATGCAAAAGATATTCTTGATGAAGATAGTACAGTTTCATAAGAACTTAGTAGATCTTTGAGAGAATCTCTTGCATCAGGCCATGCCATCCCATCTTCTATTTCTCTTTGTCTCTGAGCTCTCCACTCCTGTTTCTTTCTCTCCAGGATGGTCTGCCTTCTGTTGTGCAGTACTTAATGGTGGGAACCTCTAGCTCTCCCTCTGTTCCACTGGAGCAGGTCCTCTGCACATGGTCTCCGGTGGGGGAACTGAGATGCTTATATGAGAAGGGTGATGTCGGATGACGTTGTGGGTGGCCCCTAGTAGATTGCTAGCGAAAAGGTTTCCATGTGGTCCTGATGCCTAGCGGCTATAGTTCCATTGGTGTGGCCTGATGCAAGAGATTTTTTCGAAGATTTACTGTTACAGTAAGTCCTTATGTATCTGTAGTTTAAGTATTGTGAGTGCAGAGAGAAGATTTACGAGGATGACTTACACAGATTGTATGTCTGCTGTTTAGGCTTCACCAGCAGCATAAAGGCTTGTGAGATTTGCAGGTGCTTCAGCCTGCTACTAGACGACATTTTTATTTATTTTAGCCTTTGCTAACCGGGTAAGGCCCACTAGGCACAAGTGCCTGTTTTCAGGGGCGACCTGGGAGCACTGAGTGGTTAAGTGAGTTGCTCAGAGTCGCACAGTGTGCAAGTGGAGGTTGTGAGAATCAAATTCTGGTTTGGTCTGCTGGATGTATCAAGCTTGTTCACACCTCGTTCCTCTAACCTCTAGGCTATACTGCCAGCCCAATTGGAAAGGAGCACTGGAAGAGTTACTTTAAAAGAAAACTTTGGCAGCGATTGAAAAACAGATGGACGAAAAATCCTCATTGCCTGCCCCATTGACCGAAGTGCAGTGATCGAAATCCAAAGAAAAATCGTTGTCACAAGCATAAGCATAGGGACAAAGAAAAGGCCTCCCCAATGAACTCTAGGTTGTCGTGGTGGCTGTCGGGTAACCCTTCTGTGTCGTTAATTTCTGCTCCGGCAGCACTGACAATAGCCCCCCCGAACTGTTGACCAGACACCAAGATTGGGGATTGGCTTAGGCGCTATTCGGCCCATTACAGGTAGTATGTTGCTGTTGTCACTGGGTCTTCACTGGACATTGACTACTACTGCCACGACCCCTAATTCAGGCATTGTCGACACACAAGCAGTGCTGGTGGTCATTTTCAGATATAATATAATGCTTACTACCAGGCTTACCTGTAAAGCCTGTTCTGACATCGATGGGAATGGTTACCTCCCAGACCCCATCGACTCGTCAAATCAGGATGCTGCATGAGACCTCCTCAGCCTCCACCAATGTCGCTGGTGCAGTCTTCTATTCCTGTTATCGTGGGAGACGACGAGGTTGAATATAGTCTAGACCTTGTATTAGAGGAGGATTATGAGGAGGAGGGGTATGTTGAATACCAGTATTTACCTGACACCAGCTCCACCTTTTCCTCATGTAGTGGGGACTCTGTGGTGAACATTCCAAGGTTGCCACCTGAAGATCCCTCTTTCCAGTTCATGATGATGAAAATGTCTGCCATGGGCTTTACTTTGGAGGAAGAGGATTCCACAAACAAAAATTTAATTTAAGTTTTGGAGGTGCCAGAAACCCCTTCCCTTGTTACTCCTCTATTATATCCAGCCCTGGAGGATGCTGCCTGTGCAGCCTTGTATAGACCAAATGCCATGTCAGCTGTCCCTGGAAAGGGTAACAAGATGTAACCTGCACCATCTAACAAGCCTTACTATGCCAATCAGCCAGAGACTGATTCTGTGGTGATCATTGTTGCCCATGATTAAAGATGGGTGAAGCTGGCAAACTTCGCTCTGCGAATTAATTGCGAATTTTGTGTAATTCATGGAGTGCGGATCAACTGCAGAGTGTGAAGTTTCACTGTGAAATGTGGATTTGTGGCAATCACTTTGCGATTCGGGCAAAGTTGAAGTTTCTCAGGTTTGGGAAAACTCTGAAGCTCTGCAGTACAAATTTTAAGCCACTTGAGCTTCCGCTAATGAGTTAAACTCTTGCTCCAACTCTACCTATAGTAGATCCAGGGCACCTAAACATATGAGCTCTGTGCCTTCTGACAAGGAATCCAGGGGGATGGGTGCCATGGGCAAACGCACTTGTGCCTCTGCCTCATTGGGCCTATGTGTTGCAAACTACCAGGCCCATATAATTAAATAACCAAAATACTTTGTGGAGAAGTGCCAAGGCTGCAGCACAGGCCTTACTTGAAGGTAATGCCAAAACTGTGTTACTCAAAACTTTTGACTGCTGTGGCTGAGATTGGTAAACACTCAATCTGCTCAGCGTATTATGTCTCAAAGGCGTCTACCAGGGCAGCTGCATTGCGCGTTTGCTTAAGGTGCTACTCTTGGCTTAGAGTAGGAGGTTTTGCTAACAGTGTTTAGCAAGCAGTGTTAAATCCCCCTTTCGGAAGAAGTAAACTAATTGGATACAGTGTTGAAGAGGCTTTAGGAGGCCTTCAGTTATCCAGAATGACCTTGAGATGAGTAAAATCCCTTTAAACCCATTCCAGGTAGCGGTAAGAACAGGGGTCAGTCTTTTCAGCCCATTGTTGGAGAGAACCGACAGATCTTACTTCAAGGAGACCTCCTGCAGCAGGCACCACCGGTAGGACTAAGCTGCCAGACGCTAGGACCCCATGGAAACATTCTAGCTAGCACTGTACAGCGGGGGACTGCCCCTGATGTCTGCCTGCTGTCGACCCGCGCACATCGGCTCTACAGAAGCCTTCTACTGACAGTTGACCACCATTTCTTTGCGTGTTACCCATGCTCTTTTGTTTTGCTCTCTACAATTTTTTGCCTTGTTCCTGTATGACTTCTTCATCATCTTAGTCTCCAGAGCAGTGGACGAATAAGTGTGCCTGCAGCAAGCGGATTCCTCACTCTGATGGCCATTTGGCCTGCCTGTTCTACCTGGGGCCCAACCACGACACCAAGGCCTGCCAGCACTGCCACAGCTTCAATCGGAGGACTAGGGTCTGCCACCTGAAGGTCCTCAAGAGCTTTCTTCTGGAGCAACAGTTGGCCACCATGGAATCTTTTAGACCCACAGGGACATCGTCCTCCTCGAGCACTCACCAGGAGAAGAAGCCCCAAGGGAAGCATGCTCACTGGGACAAGAACAGAGAGAGAGGTCCTAGTTGAGCTCCCATCCTCAGTCCCCATGCCATGCTGTGATGGACTCGAGTCCTTCCTCCTTCGGGAGGTTTTGACTTCACCCCCCACCCCCACCCGGAAGTCTTCATGTCTACCGGGTTGCGGTTGGTTAGGCCCCCCCCCCCCGTGCTGATGTCTGGTGGGCCTTCGGGACCAGGGTCTTCCTCAACCCTAACACCCCTGTGCCTTAGGTCCTACATCCATACTTTGGGACCTAAGCCAGGAGGCCCAGCCAGTACCGCTTCTTCAGGGGCTGGGTCTTTATCTGCTACCCACCGGCTGGGCGCTGCTCAGTCTGAGAAGACATCAGAGCCTGATGGCCTCCACGGCGCCTGGAGTGGGATCACTAGTTGGACATTCCTGTCTCTCCCAAGCAGGCGTCTCAGCTGCCGCTGGCTGGTACTCTGGCCCGAGCCCAGCAGCCTCCCACCAGTTTGACTCTGCTTTCACTGGACCCAAACCAAGCAGCCCCTGGATCGCCTAATCCTCTGCCTCCACCGGCTGGTCCTTCGACCACTACAGGACTGACGTCTGAAGAACAGCCGCCTCTAGACCTGACTATGCCCGGTGACCTGACGCCCGGCACCCCACCATCAGTCACTACGTTGCCGGATAACCCGGCGCCCGATCTGTCACAGCTCGTGGGCCTGGCGCCGCCTTCTAACTTGATGCTGGGTCCATCAGGAAATGCTCCACAGGGCCCATGGGCCCCCCCCCGGTCCCCTTGGTGGAAGTGGGGGCCCTCTTTGCTTCATGGTGGAACACCATCAAGGGAGAATTGCTGCCTCTGGGTCCTGTCACTGCCCCTAAGGAGCCTCAGCCAAGTGCTCCTACTCCTCTGCCTAGGCAACCAACCCCTCCGCGGGGACCCTCTCCTCAACCGGAGCCCAACCAGCCTAGGTCCCCCAGGGATATGAAGGGACACTCCTCTTCTAGGTCTAATTCCAGATGCTGCCATAGCTCCCGTGACCGTAGATAGCACAGGTCCTCTTCACGGGCCTCTGAGTCAGGGAGCTATAGTGGAGCCTCCCATTATGATTCTGATTCTTCGGAGGATAGGTTTTCTCCTGCCCCAGTCCATCCTCTGGACGTGCCTTGGGTCCCTCTTGATGATCCCAGTTTCATGGATGTCATGAGGCACATACAGGCACGCAGTGGCTGAGACACTGAGGATCTTGATCTGGAAAGGCACCGACTGGCCGAACATTTGGAGTTCTAGGACCCCAAACTGGTGGTACTGCCTCCTTTAGTTCGTTCCTACCAAGATGTGACCATGTTGGCATAGAAGCACCATTCTTTGGCTTCCGTTATCCCTAGGAAAGCTGACCGGCTCTATAAAGCCCCTAAGAATGAGCCCTTCTTGGCAGAGCAGCCAAGGGCCGATTTCTATGATCCTCACAGCAGCCCATGAGAGGTCCCAGCAGCCTAAACATCTCTGTGACCAACCCCCAGATAAGGAGTCTTAGAGGCTGGATCAGCTGGGCCACAAAGTTTTCTCCTCTGCCACATGCAGTATCTGCTCACTCAGCTTCTTGGCTCATGTGGTGAAATACCAGAACACCCTGTGGAATAAAGCATTAAAACTGGCCATGGGTCAGCCTGCGTCCCCCCCAAACTACAGAGTTACTGGATATCCTTCAGTTGGGGGCTGATGTAGGTAAGCACGTCCTGCGTTGTGCGTACGATAATATGGACACTTCAGCTCAGGCTGCTGCTATTGGTATCTGTTTATGTCGTTACTCATGGCACAGGGTCTCCAGTTTCCAGTAGGATCTACAAGAGGGAATTTTGGATGCTCCCTTCCAAGGCCTGGTGCTGTTTGGGGATCCTACCAAGAAGATTGTCCTGGGGCTCCAAGATTCTGGGAAAGCGGTCCAATCAGTATGCAGAATGTGCCACTCGGAGCTGGGGACCAATAAGCGCTGGTCCTTTCGTCGCTCCAAGGGCCAGCAGTATCGGGGTCAGCAGTCTAGAGGTATCTTCAGGAGAAAGGTTACCTCACAACCGAGAGGGGGCTCAGGTCCAGGAGTCTCAAAGCCCTGCCTAGCCGTCCCCACTCCCAGTGCCTCCGCCTGACTCCTTGCCCGATTTACCCCCTCCTCCAGCGGAGCATTTGGGGAAGTCGGTAGGGGGTTACTTCTCCCTCTACCTCGGCGGGTGGAGAAGCATTACTTTAGATCAATGGGTCCTCCATCTTATCCAGCAGTGCCATATTTTGGAGTTTACTGAGGTCCCTCCGGACAACCCCCTGGTACCCTCCCCTCTCATCTTTCCGTGCTTTGAGAGGAGATTCAGTCTCTGCTGTGTAAGCAGGCCATAGAGCTCGTCCCTCCTGATCAGAGAGGAAAGGGCTACTAATCTCACATTTTCCTCGTTCCCAAGAAGACAGGGGGAACTTCGTCCTATCCTCGATCTAAGTCAGCTTAACCAGTTTGTGGAGTACAAATGGTTCAGAATGGTCACCCTGCCAGGCCTGCCCCCGCCTTCAGGGGGACTGGCTTTGTTCTCTGACATGCAGGGCGCATATCTGCACATTTAAATCTTTCAGCTCCTCAGACGGTTCCTGCGGTTCTGCTTCCAGAACTCCCATTATCAGTTCCGCACCCTCCCCTTCGGTTTTCCTTGGCTTCTCGTGCATCCACCAAGTGCCTAGCCGTTGTGGCTGCGGCCTTGAAAAGGAAAGGGGACACTGCGTCTTTCCTTACCTGGACAACTGTCTCCTGTGGCCTTCACCGAGGAGTAGCTTATGAGGACTCTGGAGGAGACCTTCACCCTCTTTCGGTCTCTGGGTATCACCCTGAATTTTACCAAGTCCTCTCCGTGGCCCAGTCACTGGCTTCAATAGTAGTAGTACTAGTAGTAGTAAAAGTTTTATTCTGAAAAGTTTTCCAGAAAAGGATACCCCAGTTTAGCTGAAGCTCATTTTCAGTGGGATCCCTTATCTACAAAAAAGGATCAAATTCACAATAGATTTACAAAATACGTAATAAAAATCATACAGTACAATGTTAACAGTAGTATTATACATTTAAAATTATGCATGCCTACTCAACTACAGCAGATTTTTGGTAACAGAGGAGCCATTCTGGACACAGAACGGGAAGGCTTTTCTGCCGATTGACAGGGCGGAAAAGCTCCAATCCTTAGCCCTCCTGGTATCTTCATCTCGCCAGACTCCAGCTCGGGCATACCTCAGACTTTGGGGCCACATGGCGGCGCTATACCCACCGTCTCTCTGACGTATCTTCATATGAGGATATCCCAATGAACCCTTTGGGTTCAGTGGGATCACCGTTCGGACGACCTGGATCAGTATGTGCTGATCTCACAGGCAGTCCGAAGAACACTCGGGTGGTGGCTCAACTTGCCCAATTTGATGAAGGGGGTCCTCTTCTGCAAGGACCCACTTGCTCAAATCCTGACCATGGATGCCTCCAACCAGGGCTGGGGAGCCCATCTGACTGAAAAACAGACCCAGGGGTCTTGATCTCCACTGGAGCGAGATCTCAACATCAATGTCCTGGACACATGGGCAATCCTTTATGCCATGCAGGCTTTCCAATTTGATCTCCTTCCAGGCATTCTGTTGATTCAGTCGGGCAAAATGTCCATGGTGTTTTACATCAACAAACGGGCACTCGCTCGTATCCTCTTTGCAGAGAGGCAGTGAGGGTTTGGCATTGGGTCATTGCTCACGGGCTGGAACTGACAGCCGTCCATGTTCCAGACATCCAGAACACCTTGGCCGACAGCCTAAGCAGGCCTCTGTCCAAGGCCCACGAGTGGGAGCTCCTGCAGACTGTCGCAGACAACGTCTTCGACAGATGGGGTTGTCCAGAGTTGGACCTCTTTGCGTCCCTGTTCAAAGCCAAACTGCCCAATTTCTGCTCGCTTGATCCAGGGCCTGGTGTTTTCTGGCAAGATGAATTGTCCCTCTGCTGGGCAGAGAGGTTCCTTTACGCCTTCCCTCCCTTCCCTGTGTTGCAGAGGGTACTTCTTAAGCTTCAGACTGAGGCAGCAGACATGATCCTCATTGCTCCTTACTGGCCACGGCAGACTTGGTTTCCCCTGCTCCAACTAGCAGCAGAGCCTCCGGTTCCTCACCCCTGAGCCCGTGCTTGCTCTCCCAGGACAGGGGCCCTTTAATCCATCCAGACCTCAAGTCTCCATCCACACGCATGGCTCCTGCAGACCTAGCCATTTCCCGTTTCGGGGTTTCCCTGAGGGTGGCGGAGGTCCTGGTAGCCTCTGGGAGGCCTTCCATGTGAGCCACCTGTGCTGTGAAGTGGAAAAGGTTCTACCTGTGGGCTTCCGCCCGTTCCCTTGAACCCTTCACTTGACTGGCGACCTCAGTGTTGGAGTACCCCCTTGCCCAGCCTGATTCTGGCATGGGTTATTCTTCCATTAAGGTGCATTTGTCAGCCATCTCTGCATAGCATGCCCTTATCGAGAGCAAGACTGTTGCCCAGCTGGACCTATCCCGTACATTTTGAGAGCATCCTGCATCTCAAATCTCCATTGGGACCTTTTGTTTATGTTGGAGAAACTTACTTTGCCTCCCTTTGAACTGGCTGCAGATAGCGCGCTACGCTTTCTGTCGTGGAAAATGTTTTTAGTTGCCATTACTTCTGCTCGAAGGATTTCTGAGCTTCAGGCTCTGATGTGTAAAGAGCCTTATTTAGTTTTCCACGTGGACAGGGTATCCTTGCAGACTAATCCTAAGTTTCTGCCCAAGGTGGGTCCGAATTTATGCTGAACCAGGACATCCACCTACCTGTTTATTATCCGGAGTACTTGAATCGAGGATAGGCCTTACTTCATACTCTGGATGTCCATAGGGTGCTCCGTTATCAGAATCGCAGCCATTAGGCCGGCCCGCTGGCGCAGCAGTTGGATTTCCACTTGCGATGCCGGCGACCCAGGTTTGGGAATGGACCCGGGTCGACGGAGGGCCAGCCAGGTGAGAAGGATCGAGCATCCCAGGGACTGCTCTCCTTCTCCAGGGGAAGGGTAGGGTGAATGTCCAGTGCTTGACGGATCCCTGGCGGAAGCCGGGGGTACCGCAGCAACCGGCATTGAAGAGCGGCAGGAGGGGCGGGACGTCATTGCACGTTCCTGCCCCCCACGTAAAGCACTCAAGATTCCTGAGCCTGATTAATGATGCTGCCTCTGCGTCTGGCCTGTATGGCTCTCTGCCACTCCTCCAAATCAGCGACTAAATTAGGGTGCTGTGGGCCGCTGCAAGCCTGAACCCCACCCTGGGGGGAAAGCCAGGGAGGCAATGCTGGGTAGCCGGCACCTTTCCCCATCATAGGGAGTATCGGTAGCAGTGGGGGACAGTTGCCAGAAAACCTTCCACCAGGCATACTTGTTCTTTGAAGTAGAAGTGGTTTACATTATGGGCTGCTTCCAAACCATTGAACCCCCTTTACTTGTCCATTCAGTGCAGTGTTGGAATATTTGCTATCCCTATAAGTCTGTGATCTGCAGTATTCCTTACTCAAGGAGCATCTGGCCACTATTTCAGCTTTTCATGCCCCAGTGGATGGACATAAAGTTGCCCAGTTAGAGATATCCCACACGTGGATATAATTTTCTGTCCACACTTGTTGGCAGTGCCATTCCCCTTTAAGAATCTTCTCCCACCCACCCAGGTGCTATCTCCCTTGGCTGAACCCCATGACACCAGATATTCCTTTCCGCTGGAAGAAGCAGGTTCCCTCCTTACCGCTCTCACGCTGAGTAGGCTCTTTGTTGTAAAATCTTCGGATTTCCTTCCAAGTTATTAAAAAAACTTTTGTCTTTAGGCTCGTTCTTCATGACCATCATAGATGGCGAAAAGAAAGCTCTGGGGTTCTGGAAATGTATCTGCAGGCAGAAGATGTCCCAAATGGATTCGCACACCGCGTGCGTTTACTGTCTGGGCCATGAGCACAATCCCCAGGCCTGCAACATCTGTCATACCCTCCATCCGTCTGTTCTCGAGGACCACTGTGCTTACTTTTGTGCCGTCCGAGTGAGCGGTACCAACCGGTCAAGTCGAAGGACAGCCTGCCATGTGGTCTCCATGGTTGCGGGGTCGGACGTACAGCTAGCTGCTTTTGAGGAGGCGGTGGCTCAGGCCTCCTTGGCTTCGGTCTTTTTGCCCCTCTCTTTGGGTGCCTCCTTCACGGGAGCGTTTAAGGACTTGTGCTAGGCTCTCCTGACTCATGGCAAGGGGCCTTCATCGGCACGCAAGTCGAAGTTTAAAAAAGATGCCAAAAAAACTTTTGCCATGATCATGGGATTGGGAACACTCTCGCTCTTGGGCTTCTGATTCCTGTACTTCACAAGCTCCAACTTCAGTTGAATCTTCGGCCCATGCCACCGGCTCCAAGGTATCTCTGTTGGGCCAGTTGACCAAGATGCTGGTTGATCTTCCGGCCGAGATCTTTCTTAAACTGGTCGACCAGTTGTTGCCCGAAGAGGCTGATACTTCTCTGTCTAGGACTCTGGTCCTGATTCAGACCCAGGGAGGGAGGGATGGATCAGTCCACTGACCCACCGCCTGTCGTTATTGACCAGGAACTGGAGGTGCCCCGGCTCTAGCTGCCACCCTCCAAGGCCCGCCGGTGCTTGAGGTCGAGGTCCCAGTCTTATTGCCGTGGGTCGAGTGGTTCACGCTGACGTTGGCACTCCCACACTCGATGCTAAGGAAAGCGGCACTGCTGATGTTGTTCATCCTCGTCCTCTGGTGAGGAGAGGCTTTGGTGAAAGTTGTGTTGATGCTACGAGGATCTCATGTGGCAACAGCTGGTATTCGCTGGTATGAAGCCTGTTCCGGCTTCTACCCTGGCCATCACCTGGCTTTCGCCACAGAGACCGGCTCCTTCTCCACCTCAGAAGCCGAGCAAGACTGTCCCAGCTCAGTCTCTCCCAGCATCTCCACCGATTCTGGTGGAGCTGCTGCCTAAACAGCCAAAATCTGGCACTCTGACTAAGGACTCTGCTGGCTTCGGGTCTTCCCCATCGGCTGTCAGTCACTGTCACCCCGACCATCCGTGGAGGGTCAGCAGGGATTCCGGCAGTCAGCCTCTCATTGACAGCGACTCTGAATCAGAGGGTTCCTCCTTACACTCTCAGTCGGCTCGGGGTCTCTCAACGGATGAAGGCCCTCCCTCCTTCATGGGCCTTCTCCGCCTGATCTTGGAATCCATGGGTCTTAAGATGGAGCCTGTTCAGAAAAGGACTCTGTACCTTGTCACTGAAATCCTGGACCGGGGTGATTCCCTGGGGAAGCCTTCCTGGTTGCAGAGGCCATCCTTGGCCCTGCCTTGGAGCTATGGTTGTGGGATTCAGACACAGGTCTCCAGGTTTGCAGCTAAGAACACTGAGCTGCAAACCTGGAGACCTGGGTTTGAATCCCACAGCCCCCACCTGCATACTGCTCGGCCCTGAGCAAGTCCTGTAACTTCCTTTTGCTCCGAGGTCGCACTTGGAAAGAAGCTTCAGCTTCATGTGCCTTTCCTGGTTAAACAGTTTCGTCCACCTTTCCTCCTTTTGGCAGTGACCTGCCTCCTGCCCAGCGCAGTTGGCTCGGATGGCCCGCAAGTATGCGATTTCCACCGGTTCCCTTTCAGGTTTCACAGAACATCCCTTGGCTGTGGGCTTGGTGGCAGATTCTCTGTTTAGGTGCCCCGGCAATCTGGAGAACGTTAACAAACCGCCTAGCAAGGAGTCCAAGAAATTGGACCATTCGGCAAAAAAGGTCTACACTGCCTCTTTGCTTGGCCTTCGCCAGGTGAGCTTGGCTCTCCTGATGGCCCACTTCTCTCACACTCTGTTAGGTACTTTGGATGAGGTGCTCCCTCATCTCCCACGGTCAAACAGGTCTGTGATCAGGGTCGGGCTGTGGCTAATCAGCAGCTCCAGACAGCCATGCCCGTTCTGTGGTGGCTGCAGTGACCGTGCACCCGCAGGGCTAGGCTGCGGATCTCGACCTTCATGGCAAACATCCAGCACAAGGTGGCGGATGGCCCTTTCCTGGGCACCGACCTGTTCAGGCCTGGGGTTGAGGGGCACCTCACTCGCATTGAAAAGTCCAGTGCCACTTTGGACTCTGTGACATCTGCTCAGAGAGGCTCCAAGCAGCAGAAAAAGCCCTTTCGGTTAACCTCTACTCCTGAGGCCAAACCCGCCTAGTCTCAAGCTGGGCAGCAGGCTCATGCCTGGTGACCTCGGCCAAAGTCAGTAGCCTCGGTCGTCCACAAGCCTGGAGGAAGGTGGTTCCCCAGCTGGGCCCTCCTCCGCCTCCTAGTCTGGCCAGTGACAGGATGAGGGGTGCCTCCCTCACACCTGTCACACAACCCCTGGGTGGCTCTGCCACTTTCTTTCCGCCTGGTCCACTGTCACCATGGACAGGTGGGTTCTCTTAAGTGGTTGGTTAGGGACTACCTCTGGAGTTCAAGCAGTACCCACCTTGCCGAGCCCATGCCCCATGGGAGGACATGGTATCTGCAGATATTCTCTCTGCCCTTTGGGATGACATTGCCCAGCTCTTCTCAAGAACGTCATGGTTCCTGTTGCTGACCCTCTGGAACACCCAGGGTTTGTCTACAGGTACTTCCTGTACTGAAATGGGCGGGGTGGGGGTGGGAGGCCTGGCGTGCATCTTAGATCTGCACAACCTGAACAAGTTCCTCAAGTTGCTCACCTTCAGGATGGTCACTCCCTCTCCAATCATACCATCAGTAGAGCAGAACATGTGATTCTGCTCCCTGGATCTACAGGATGCGTTCTTTCATGTCTCAATCCGTCCGTCTCGCAGACCGTTCCACCAGTTCTGAGCAGAGGGAACCCTCTATGTGTTCCAGGCCATGCCATTCGGCCTGTCCTTGGTCCCCAGGTTCTTCACCAAGTGCATTGCAGTGGTGGCAGCTTACCTGAGGCACTGAGGGGTCCGGGTTTACTCCTACCTGTATGACTGGCTGATCACGGGTCCCTCCAGGCAGAAGGTGGAGCGGTCCAGAGAACTGGTCCTCCAGATCTGTCTCTCTCCTGGCCTCCTGGTCAGTGAGGCCAAGTTGGAGCTTGTACTCACGCAGATGATCAGCTTCATCAGGGCAGAGCTTGACTCCTGGTGGACTGGGCGGTGGTTCTCTCCTCCTTTGCCCGATCATTTCTGGTTTTGCAGTTGCGCCCTGCCCAGGACTTCCTGCACCTGCTGATTTACATGGCGGCCTGCACCAGCATGGTCCAGTGGGCCCGCTGGAGAATGCGCTCTCTTCATTGGGAGCTGGCCAGCCAGTGATGTCAGCGCAGGAGTCACTTCGACCAGCTGGTCACTGTGACCCAGCAAATGTGGGAAGCGCTCCAGTGGTGGTTAGTCCTGGGACATCTGCAGGAAGGGATCCCGTTTGTCCACCCAGAGCAGATGGTCATCTTGACAACCAATGCCTCTTTCATGGGCCGGGGTGGGGTGCTCACCTGGGGGAACACAGAGTCCATGGGCTCTGGACCCCCCGAGGAGTCCCGATGCCACATCAACCTGCTGGAGCTCTGAGCAGTTTGGCTGGCAGTGACTGCCTTTGCTCCTTACATTCGGGGTCAGGTTATCCAGGTCCAGACGGACAACACCATGACTATGTACTACCTCAACAAGCAGGGCGGGACGCACTCCCTTCCTCTGTGTAAGGAAGCTCTCCGCGTGTGGCCCCTCGTGCTCAGCTTGGAGTCCAGTCTCCTGGCCATTCATGTGGCTGGTGTCTCCAGCCAGCTGGCGGACGCTGTCAGCCATGTGGGCGAGGTGTCTCACGAGTGGTTTCTCCACCCAGAGGTAGTTCACAGTCTGTTCTCCCAGTGGGGCACCCATCTGGTAGACCTGTTTGCCTCCAGGGAGAAAGCAAAGCTGAGGCTGTATTGTGCCTGCCCCCCTCAGCAGGGAACACTGCAGGGGGATCCCTTTTCAAGGCCCTGGACCCCAGACCTCTTCTATGCCTTCTCTCAATCCACAAAGTGTTGCTCAAGTCGAGGAGGGTCAAGGCAAACGTGAACCTGGTGGCTCCATACTGGCCCCTCCAGTTCTGGTACCCCGATCTCCTCAGCAGCAGGCTCTGGAGGCGTCTCCCTCTATGCCTGGACCTGCCCGCCATCAATCAGGGGAAGGTACTCCATCCGGACCTTCAGTCCCTGCACCTGACGGCCTGGTTCCTGAGCATCTAGAGTTCTAGGATTTGGGTCTCTCCGAAGATGTTCTCACTGTTGTTGAGGCATCTCTGAAGGAATCGACCAGGAAATGCTATGTCTTCAAATGGAAGAGGTTCTCCATTTGCTGTCCGGGCAAGGGGTTGGACCCTCTGTCCTGTCCAGTGGCTAGCATCCTTGACCATCTGTGATCCCTCTCTGTCTGGCCTTCGGTCAGCGACCCTAAAAGTGCACTTAGCAGCCATCTCTGTTTACTGGGTGTGGGCCGATCATCATTCAGTGGCACAGGAGAGGGTGGTCTGGCACTT
Source organism: Neoceratodus forsteri (assembly GCA_016271365.2). Taxonomy (NCBI): domain Eukaryota; kingdom Metazoa; phylum Chordata; order Ceratodontiformes; family Ceratodontidae; genus Neoceratodus; species Neoceratodus forsteri. The sequence goes on from CM057451.1 coordinate 747,431,080, forward strand.
TTTTAAAGGCCTCAACCACGTTTCCCTCCAGTGCGTGAACCACCACCTTGTGACTTGTTGCTGGTGTTGGCAAAGCTCATGAGCAAGCCATTTGATCCGGTGCACAGGTGTGATATGCCTCACGTGTCATGGAAGACCACCTTATTGGTGGCTATCAAGTCTATCAGAAGAATTGGTGTACTCCAGGCGCTCTCGGTGGAGTCTTCATACCTGGTCTTACACAGGGAGAAGGTTGTCCTAACCCGAAGTTCCTCTCGAAGGTTGTGTCTGATTTTCACCTTAACCAGGCGATTAATCTCTCGGTGTACTTCACCAACCACAACTCAGAGGCCGAGCACAGGCTCCATACTTTGGTCCTGCAGCAAGTGCATTCCTGGAGTTTGGAGAGAGAGGTTCGCAAGCTATTTGTCACCTCTGCTGAAGCCGCACCTGGCAGACCGGCAGCTAAGTGGATGATTGGCAGGTGGATTGTATCCTGCATCGACCTCTGCTTTAGGTTGGCGGGTAGGGAGCCTCTTGTAAGGCTAAGGACTCATTCCACCCATCATACTGCTGCCTCAGTGGCTGCTTCCAGGGACGTTCTTATCCAGGAAATCTGGAGGGCTACTACCTGGAGGTCAGCACACACCTTCATTTCCCATTACCACATCGACCTCGAGTCATGCCGAGATGCTGGTTTTGAGGCCTCGGTTCTCCAATGTCTGTTCCCTAAATAAGGGGTGTGAATCTTACCTCCTCCCGGAGAACTGCTAGGAGTCTGCCAACAAGTGTGGATAGAACATCATATCCACTTCCCTTGGAAAACTGGTTACTCACCTGTAACAGTAGTTCTAGGAGTGGTATATGACATTCCTCCACAGGAACCCACCCGACCTCCCCTGGCTGTGGTGCAGCCTTCTGCTTCCAGCGGGAAAGATCTGGAGTCATGAGGCGGAGCCGAGGGAGTTACCACCTGGGTGGGTGGGAGGAGCCAGCTTGAAGTCGTTCTGATGAACTCTCAAAGGGGAAAGGCACTGCTAACAATTGTGGATGAACATCATATACCACTCTTAGAACTACCGTTGCAGGTGAGTAACCTCTTTTTTTCTTAGAGGTGTACTACAATAAAACCTCCTATTAGAAATCCAGTCCTAGCTTGGTACCTGAATTTTGTTTTGGAAAAGCGTATTTTTGCTCTTTTTGAGCTAGCTGCAAGCTGTGGCCTACACTTTATTTCATGGAAAGTGTTCTTTTTAGTTGCAGTCACTTCCGCTCAAAGGATTTCAGAGCTACAGGCTCTAATGTGTGAGTCTCTCTATTTGATTTTCCATAAAGACAGGGTGTCTTTACGAACCAGACCTACATGCTTACCAAAGGTGGTGTCTGAATTTACTTTGAATCAAACTGTCAGCCTCCCAGTGTATTAGCCAGAGTGTGCCATCCAGGGGAAGTATTATTCCGTACTTTAGATGTACATAGTATTCGGAGATCTTCTTCGAAGATATATTTCATCAGGTCACACCTTTGGAACAATACCCATGTCAGCGCTAGGACCACACGGAAACTTTACAAGCCAGGGGCCGCCCACAATAACATTGTGCACCAGCTTCTACACAAAGGTGGGTGGCCTCTCCTCTCCAGTTCTTTCCATCTGTCTGACTTGTTGGACCAGCCATCTGAAACGCTGCTGCAAAGTACCACTGTTCTTTATTTTTCTTGTATAAAAAAGGTAAACACTTTAATAGTGCTTTTCGATGACCTGTATGCCACCAAAAGGACTGTTAGCACTTTATAGTATTGTGAGTGCGGAGAAAAAATCTACACGGTCGAAGCGCATGAAGTGTGTGTCTTTTGCTTAGGTCCCTCTCACAGTGCGAAAGCCTTGTGAGATGTGCCTAGGATTCAGCTCTGCTACAAGGTAGTGGAAGAAGGGGGCATTTGAGAAATTCCTCTTAAAAAAGACCTTAGTAGCAATGGAACGGCAGCTACGGTCAAATTTGCGTCACCTACCCAGTCAACTGAATCGTAGTTGTTGACGTCCTGGGACAGATCCTCCTCTGGGAGCCATAATGAGAAGCACCAGGACAAGGACAGGTGTCTCCCGGCAAGGTCCAGGTTGCCACTGCAGGCAGTAGGTATGTCCCAAGCCACCATCCAACACACACACACACACACACACACACACAGATACACAGTGTCGATCAGACATTAAGGTTGTGACTTGACGTAGGTGCTGCTGGGCCTACTAAGGCCAGTACAGTACCGTCGCCGGAGATCTAACCTCTGCCGTTACTTTGTTCACGACCACTACTTAAGGTGAAATCGATGCACAGGCAGTGCTCCTATCATTCTCTGGTATGATACGATGCCTACTGCCAGGCCTCCCTCTACTTACAATAGGCCCATTGATGGGGACCACTGCTACAACTACCGTGTCAATGCCACACTCTAATATAGTGTGGAATAGACCTATGCAGCTGCCGCTGTTGTCGCTGGAGTGCTCCTCCATTCCCATCGATGAGAGAATGATGAATGTGAGTGTAATCCTGACCTCATTATTGAATAGAATGAGGAGGAGGAAGAAGACTATGCTGAGGATAACCAATATATGCATTGTAGCAGATCCACAGCTGCCTCCTGCACTGAGGACTCTGTAGTGAGTACACCCAGGTCACCTTCAGAGGATCCGTCGTTGTCTGCCATGATGCAGCAAATGCAAGCTGTCATGGACTTTACCTAGGAGGAGCAGGATTCCACTAAAAAGGACCTAGTGGAGCTTCTGAAGATGCCAGAATCTCCTTCTCTTATTGTTCCTCTTTTGTATCCAGTGTTGGAGGATGCTAGTTATGCAGACTGGTGTAGGCCAAACACTGTACCAGCCCTTCCCAGAAAGGCTGACAAAATGTACTCCGCTCCTTCTGGTGAGCCTTTTCATGCTAATCAGCCTGCGACTGATCCAGTGGTGAGCACGGCTGCCCATGATAGATCCATGGCACCTAGATATCTGAGCTTCCTCCCTCCTGATAAGGAACCCAGGAGGTTGGATGTACTCTGCAAACCTACTTAAGCCTCTGCCTGTCTTGGACTATGCATTACCATTTTCTAGGCCCACGTGATAAAATATCAGAATACCCTATGGAGAAAGGCTAAGGCTGTTGCACAAGCCTTGCCTGAAGGTAATGCCAAGGAAGAGTTGCTCAAAACCCTTGCTCCTGGGGCTGAAGTGAGTAAACACTTTATCCGCACAGCATATGATGTTTCAGATTCTTCTGTCAGGGCTGCGGCCTCTGGCACCTGTCTCAGGGACTACTCCTGGCTTAGAATAGTGGATTTTGCCATTGATGTGCAACAAAAAGTTGCAGATGCCCCATTTAGGGACAGAAACTGTTTGACCATGATGCTGAAGAAGCTTTGAAAAATCTTCAGTCATCTGGCAAGACTCTGAAGTCCGTCAAATCCCTGTACCATACCCAAGATAGAGGTAAGGACAGTGGTCATTTTCGCCTGTCTGCTGTCAGAGGCATCCATGAAGCCTACAGACAGCAGTGTATAAATGGAGGTGCGAGGGCCTTGCCAGTCCCCCTCCCAATCCCAGGTGCCCATACAAAAGTAGTTAGAGACAGTGGAGCTGGTGGTTCTGCCCCCTCGCCCGGCTCATCATGACTTCTCATACACCCTTCTAACCACCGTTACCTCCAGGGGTGGTTGTAGGGGGGTTGCCTCTCCCTCCTTGTGGATCAGTGGAGGGCAGTGACTACAGATGAATGGGTACCGGAGATCATTGAGAAGGGTCATGCTCTGGAGCTTCTTGACAATCCTCCAGACCGTCCACCAGTAATTATAGCATATTCGCCAGGACACATGGCCGTGTTGTGGGAAGAAGTACAGACCCTCCTTTAAAAACGAGCCATAGAACCTGTATCTCCTAGACAGAAGCACAAAGGGTTTTATTCCAGATACTTCCTAGTCCCCAAGTGGACAGGAGATCTGCTGTGTATTCAAGGATCTCAGCTTCTTCCTAGAATAGAAGTAGATTCGGATGGTCTCTTTACAGGGTCCCCTTTCCCTGCTGCAAACAGGAGGTTGGATATGCTCCGTGGATATAAAGGATGCGTATCTCCATATCAAAATCGGGAAACCTCACAGGAAATAGCTGAGGTTCCTGTTCTGGGGGAGCATTACCAGTTCAGAGTGTTGCCCTTTAGCTTGCCTTCTGCGCCACAAGTCTTTACCGAATGCATGGCAGTAGAGGAAGCAGCCTTTCACGGGGATGGCCTGAATATCTTTCCTTACCTGGATGGCTGGCTGTTAAAAGCCCATTCCAGGAACCAACTACTGCAGACCCAAGCTTGAGCCAGATAGATGTTCGATGCTATGGGGGTGACAGTTAACATACTAAAACTGGACAGACACCCTGCCACTTCCTGCAGTACATAGAGGCAGTTCTGGATATGGCCCAAGGTTCTGCATTTCTGCCGCAGTACAGAGCAGAATGACTGATTGCACAAGCACAGTTGGTGTACATTAGCGGTTATGTTTCAGCAGAGACATTGTCTTTGGGCCTTATGGCAGCAGCCATTGTCACAACACCACGGGCCAGTCTGCACATGCTAATCCCTTAGTGGACTCTGAGAGTCCAGTGGGACCAACCAAGAGATGATCTAGAATAAGCAGTTTTAGTAACGCGTCTCTTGCTCAAAGCACTCAGTTGGTGGATGAAATGCAGGAACCTGCTCAAGGGCATCTCATTCTTGATTCCTACTCCACAACATATCTTCACTGTGGATGCCTTGGGATCTGGATGGGGAGCCCACCTTGGACTTCTTCTGACACAAGGCATGTGGAAACAGGTGGCGTGCACATTGCATATAAATGTCCTGGAAATGAGAGCAGTACTATATGGGCTCCAAGCTTTCCAGGACCACTTGTCCCCAGGTCCTCTGTTAATACAGACTGACAGTGTCAGAGTGATGCATTACATCAGCAAAGAAGGGTGAACTCATTCTTACCCGCAGTGCAGGGAAGCAGTGAGAGTTCGTTACTGGGCTCTGAAACATAGTCTAGAACTATCAGCAGTACATGTTGCAGATGTCCAAAACATCTTGGCAGACAAACTAAGGAGGTCACAGTCCAGGGTGCATGCATTGGAACTGCTGACTTTGGTGGTCAACCTGTGTGCAAGATGGGGTCATCCAGAGTTGGACCTTATTTCTTCCCCACACAACACAAAACTGCTGTGATTTTGCTCACTCACTTCAGAGCTTGGTGTTTTCTGTTGAGATGTGGTGTTCTCTCCTGGAATGGGAGGTTTCTATATGCCTTCCCTCCCTTTCTGCTCATTCAGAGAGTACTACTCAAGCTGCAGATGGAGGGAGCAACTCTAATAATGCTTGATCCCCTATGGCATTGGCAGATATGGTATTCCCTGCTGCAACAGCTGGCAGTGGAGCCCCAGTGCTTCTGCCCCTGTGCAAGAGTCTACTTGGAACAGGGAACCCTAGTCCATCTGGACCTGAAGTCCCTACATCTGCACACATGGCTTCTGAAGACATAGCCATAGCTCACTTTGGTGTATCACACCAACCACATCTACTCAGTGAAATGAAAGTGGTTTGCTTTGTGAGCCGCTTCACGTATCCTGGATCTGTTTCCCCTGTCCAGTTAGTCAGGTTCTAGAATTCTTGCTGTCCTTATGTGATTAGGGCCTGCAGTATTCCTCAATTAAAGTGCACTTGGCTACTATATCAGCTTTCCACGTACCGTGGAGGGCTTGTACAGTTGCTCTACTGGAGGTAGCCGTATGTTTTTGATAGACATTTTGCACATGAAGCTTCCCATTCGAAATCCAGTTCCAGGTTGGGATCTGAATATTATTTTGGAAATGCTGACTTTGGCTCTTTTTGAGCCAGCCACAAGTTGTGGCTTACACTTTCTTTCTTGGAAAGCATTATTTTTAGTTACAATCACTTCTGCTCCAAGGATTTCAGAGTTGTAGGCTGTAATGTATGAGTCTCCTTATTCGATTTTCCACAAAGATGGGGTGTCTTTGTGTACTAATCGTAAGTTTCTACTGAAAGTGGTGTCTGAATTTGCTTTAAATCAAACCATCCACTTATCAGTGAATTATCCAGAGCATGCCAGTACATGGGAAAGCATTGCTCCATACCTTAGATGTGCATAGAATTCTCAGATACTGTACACATCGTATAAAGGACTGCAGAAAATCCTCACAGCTTTGTGTTTCGTTTGCCTTCTGGAAAGAGGGCATCCCTGTATCTTAACAGTGCCTGTGCAAATGGCTAGCACATTGCATTACGTCTATTATAGGAAGTACAGTAAGGAACTTCATGGTGTGGTTCATGGTCATTCCACTAGATGCATGGCATTCTGTAGCTTGTTTTCGGAATGTTTCCACTACACAAATCTGTGCAGCTGCCACCTGGAGTACTGTCTACACCTTCACTGAACACTACAGTCTGGACATTCTCTCATAGATGAGCTGGGTTTGGCCTAGCTGTGCTACAAGGCCTATTATAAGCCTATAAGCTCCAGCTGCCCAGGCTGTTAACTTTTGGTACTGCTTGGGACTTGTTCCAAAGGTGTGGCATGATGAAAGAGATATCCACGAAGAAGACAGAACAGTGACTTAAGAACTTACCATAACAGCAGATCTTTGAGAGAATCTTGTTCATCATGGCATGCCATCCCACCCTCCTTCCGCCTTCAGGGTTGTGATAAAATAATTTTGTCTTTCTACTTCCATTGCTGTCTTTTCCAGCACTCTGTCTCTCCTATTATGTGGAGCGCTGGGGTCTCTACTGGTTCCCTAGAGGGAGGTCCTCTGAGCATGATCTCTGGCAGGGAACTGGGGAAAGGAGGGGCCACCCCCAGTAGACACTGGCACATTACGTCTTCCTGGGCGGCTCCTAGCTTGCAGAGTTTCTGTGTGGTCATAACACTGACATGGGCATAGTTCTAAAGGTGCAGCCTGATGAAAGAAATTCTCTTGAAGATCTAGTTCTTACATAACTGTTCTATATATTATGTCAGTCGGTCCAAGGACAGCAGGAAGTCCTCTTAGCTTTTCATTTAATTCGCCCCAGGATAGAGGGCCCCCTGTGTCTAAATAGTGCCTCTCCAAATGGCTGGCACATTGTATTATGTCCTGTTATAGGAAGTATGGTAAGGAACTTCCTGCAGTGTTGGTCATTCCACAAGAGGCATGGCCACTTCTCTTGCTTGTTTTCGGAATGTTTCTGCTGCTGAGATCTGTGCAGCTGCTGCCTTGAGCACTGTCCACACCTTCACTAAACGTTACAGTCTGGAAATTGTCTCGTAGTGGAGCAGGATTTGGCCTGGCTGTGTTACATGGCCTGCTGTCGTGAAGACATATGTTCCATTTGCTCAGACTGTAGGGAGTTTTTTGATACTGCTTAGGGCTTGTTCCAAAGGGGCCTGATGAAAGCTATATCCTCAAAGAAGATAGAGCAGTTACATAAGCACTTACCGTAACTGTAGATTTTCGAGAGAATCTCTTTCATCAGGCCATGCTGTCCCACCCTCCTTCCCCCTTAGGTTTAAGGCAATGGATTTCCTGCATTGTTTCAATCCATAGCTGCCTTTTCCAGCTCCCATAGTTGCCTGGTATGCTGGGAGTTGGCCTGATCCCCTGGATCCCCACAGAGGCGCCCTCTGAGCATAATCTCCATAAGGAACTGAAGAGAGATGGTGCCACTCTCGTTTATGTAGACTGTGGCGCATGATATCATTATATCATTGTCGGTGGCCCCTGGCTTGCAGAAGTTTTTGTGTGGTCCTAGTGCTGAGCAGGTGTAGGTGTGACCTGATGAGAGATTCGAAGATCTGCAGTTAATGGTAAGTATGTAAGTGTTTTCTCCTTGTGGGGCATGCCTCTGGTGGATCTGTTTGCCTCCTGGGAGAATGCCAAACCGAAGCTGTGTTGTGCCTATTTCTCACACTCTGAGACATTGCTGGGGGATGCCTTCATGAGGTCCTGGACCCAAGGCCTTGTGTACACCTTCCCTCCTTTCCCCTTGATTCACAAGGTAGTGGTCAAGGCCCGGAAGGAGAGTGTGTGGATGATCTTGATAGGTTCAGTCTGACCAAGGCAGTTCTGGTACCCGCATCTCCTCAGTGTCAGCAACAAATCTCCGTGGTGACTGCCTCTTCGCCCGGTTCTGCTGATTAGACAGCAGGGGATGGTCCTGCAGCCGGACTTGCAGTCCATGCACCTCATGGCCTGGTTCCTGAGCAGCTAGAGTACCAGGCCTTGGGTCTCTCGGAGGATGTGGTCCAAGTTGTGGAGGCCTTCCGAAAAGTGTTGACTCGCAGACACCATGCCTTTAAATGGAAGAGGTTTTCCATTTGGTGTCAGAGCAAGGAGTTTGATCCCCTGGCCTGCCCTGTGGCTAGCAATGTGGACTACTTCTGGCCCCTATCACAGTTGGGACTGTGAGCGACAACTCTTAAGATTCACCTGGCAGATATCTCTTTTTTAGCGGGCATGGGTTAGTAAACTGATGGTGGCCCAGGAGAAGGTGGTCTGGCAGTTCTTTAAAGGCTTGGACCACCCTTCCACTCGGGTGTATGAGCCTCCTCCACCATGGGATCTACTGCTGGTGTTGGTGGTGCATAGGCAAGCCATTTGAGCTGATATATAGGTGTGAGATGGGCTTCCTGGTGGCCGTTACATCAGCCAGAAGGATCTGGGACCTCAAGGCACTCTCAGTGGAGACTCTGTCTAGTGTTCCAGAGCGACACAGTCATCCTTCACCCCAACTCGAAGTTCCTCCAGAAGGTAGTATCATAGTTTCAAATTAACCAGGTAATAAGTTTGCTGGTCTACTTTACTAATCCCATTTGAGAGGCTGACCATAAGCTCCATGCCCTGGACCTGCGGAGGGCTCTCTTATTACAAGAATCGCAGAGCTGTAGTTCAGGAAGAGGCTTGCTAGCCGCTCATAACTTATGCTGAAGTCGCATCTGGCAGGTCAGCAGCAAAGCGGATGATTGGCAGGTGGTTGACATCCTGCATCATCCTCTGCTGTATATTGGCTGGTAGGGAGCCTCCTGTAGGGCTTAGGGCTCGTTCCATCAGACATGCTGCTGCCTTGGTGGCTGCTTCCAGGGATGTCCCTATCCAGAAAATCTGCAGGGTTGCTATTTGGAAGTCATCACACCCCTTCATCACCCACCGCTGCATCAGCCTTGAGTCTTGCTGGGATGCTGGTTTTGGAACCCTGGTTCTTCAGTCTCTGTTTGCCTGTTAGGAGTGCATGCCTTACCCCCCTCCTCCTGGAGAACTGCTGGCAGTCTGCCCGAGTGTGATTAGTGAACCGTATCCACGCCCCTAGAAAAATAGGTTACTCACCTGTAACTGTAATTCTAGGAGTGGTGTACGGTTCACATCCACACAACTCAGCCGGTCCCGTGTCCCCCCCCCCTGCAAGTGGCACACGGTTACCTGCTTCCAGCGTGGAAAGATCTGATGTCATGGGGTGGAGTTGGGGGGGAGGGGGATATACACTGCCTGAGTGGTGGGAGCAGTTTAATGTAGACATTCGGCAAATCAGCATATTCCAGTAGAATTGTCATGGTGGGGGTGTGAACCATATATCACTCCTAGAACTATGGTTACAAGTGAGTAACCTAGGGGCGTGGATATGTTTCACCTAGCCACACTCTGGCAGTTCCAGTGAAACGATGTTATTGGCTGGACCTGTTTAAGCTAATCTCCTCCCACTGTATATCCCCCGACAGCGCCCCATGATATCAGACTTTTCTGTCTACTCAAAGAACAGGTCACCTCCTTCGCAGCTCCTGCTTAGGCCATCTGTGCCGTAGGCAAACGTTAAAGTCAAAGTTTTGATATTTCTTAGTACTTGTTTCATGGTTCTTTTGACTCCATCTTTGGACCAGCGGAATTCAGGTTTCAGATTTTGTGTTTGGTGCTGGCATAAGACGTCGGTCACCTGTCTGTACGACATGTGGTGTGACCTGCCCAGGCAGCACAGACGTGGATGGGTGTGGGCTGTGCAGAAGTATGCTTCCTGAGTCTTTTGAGGACAGAAAACTCTGGCTTTTGCTGAGTCAGCTTTTGGAGCGGGATCCTAAGGCCTGCAAGAAGGCCTTGGCTGTGTCAGGATCGGTTGAACAGCCTGCGGTCTTTGAGGCAGAAGCGGCAGCTGCCGCGGCAGGCACCTCCTCAGTCTTGGCACTGCTCCCTAGGGCCAGTATCGGAGGGTCTTCCACTGGAGAATTTGTGCCCTCCCCCCATGCTAAAAGCAGGTGCCAATCATGGAACCAGGAATAATCAAGGTCCTCCTGGTCCCTCGACTCTTCTGACTGCTCGACGGCACTCTAGCGCCACTTGACTGGGAGGGGCAGGTTGGACTGGTCTTGGTCTCTTCTGTTGAGCCAGTCAACTTAGACTCTGGTTGAGCAGGCCACTGAGATTTTCCTTGAGCCTGCTGACTAGCTGCTGGACAAAGTCGAGGATTTGATCTCGCAGACCCCAGTGCTCCTGGCCCTCACCTTGGAGGACGTGGCCCCGTCAGTGTCCCTGTCTGGTCCACCGCAGGATCAGCCTCTACCAAAGATCAGGTCTTCAGCACCTTTGTTGCTTAACATGGACAGGCACATGGTCTGCAGCAACCCACCAAAAGATTCCTGTCACCATTGACTTGCCAGTCCGTCAACATTCCTCAACCTCCCCATCTTTGAGTGAGGAGAGGAGCCACCGTAAGATCCACCGGTGCTACGAGGAACTCCTGTGGGCCATGATAGGGCTCTGCCCCTTGGATATTTGGTTTCCTGGCTGCCACCAGAGACCCCCCCAACCCAGTCTGCACCACACAGCTGCAGCTTGCAGCTACTTCTGCAGCTGCTTGAGTCGAGCTTCCATCACCACAGCCAAAGATGTGCACTTCGACCAAGAAGGCTGGCTGCTTGGCCAACAGCTTGCCAGGTCAGTTGTCGGTGAGGATCACTCCAGGTGAGGATTCCCAGAAGGTCCGTGGTGAGAAGCTGCTGAGGGCCTTTTTTCAGGAGTCATCAGATGACTCAGATCATGAGTCCATGGTCTCCTCGGAGACTTCACTCTTGGACTACAGCTTGATCTAGGACCTTTCCACCAATCATAGCCTGGTGCCTTTTGGGGTTCATCTCCAACTTATTTCAGAGTCCATGTCAATCCCGCTTATGCCAGCCGAGAAGAGGGTTACCCTCTCACGGACGTAATGGACCAGAACAGATCCCCGGGTGTTGCCTTACCTGTTGTTGAGATCATTTTGAGATCTACCCTGGAGCTTTGATAGCATCCAGCATCCTGCCTGGCACCCTCTGCCCATATGGTCCAAAAACATACAGTATGTGGTCCCCACCGGCTCCCTTTTGCAGTTTTTGGACCACCTCTCAGCAGTGGGACTGGACACGGATTTGGTATTCTGTAAATCCAGACCCCATGGGGAACATGTACAAGCCATTGTAGAAGGAGTCTTGTAAGATTGACGACACTGCAAAAAAGATGTACGCTGTGGCGTCTCTAGGTCTTCAGCAGGCTAACTATGCAATGATGATGGCTAACCTTGGTCGCACCTCTTATGGGAGTCTTTGATTTTGCTCTCCCTCACCTCCTTGTCGAGCAACAGCTGGCAGTGAAGCACATCAGAGACCAGGGTCAATCACTGACTAAACACCAACTCCAGACGACCTTGGACATAGGCGATTCTTGCGCATGTGTTGTGGCAGTGGCCATCTCCATGCGTCTCAGGGCCTAGCTGCATCTGTCCACCTTCACGGTGGATACCCAGCATAAACGGGCTAATGCCCGTTTTCTGTGCACCAACCTTTATGGTTCTGGGGTGGAAGGACATCTTACCTGCATCGAGAAGTCCATTGCCACCTTGGATCTTGTGACTTTGTCCCAGACGGACTAAAAGAAGAAGCCTAAGAGATCGGGTTTTCAGTACCGGCCCTTTCATTCACAACTTCCCCAGCAGCAGCCCCAGCAGAAGGCAGTTCCAGGCCTGATGCCGTAAGCAGAAGTCTGAGGGCCAAGGTCCAAAAGAGGTTGGGGAGGCAGGGGTAGTGGTACCCTTCTGGCAGTGCTGCCCTTGAAAAAGCTTCCCAGTGACATGTTGGGGGGCCTCGCCCGCTACCTGTCCTGTCCCTATCAGAGGTTGGCTACATCACTTCTTGCCATATTGGTCCACTGTTGCAACAGACAAGTGGGTGTTGGACATTATGGAGAGAGGATTATTTCTAGACTTTGAGGCCTTCCTGCCCTAGTGTTCACCTCTGGAGTCCGAGAATGTCTCGGTACATGATTACCACCCTAAGCGTGAACATTGGCTTCTTATGAAAGGATGATAGCACGTGTCCTGGACACCCTGCCAGTCGGGGTTACATGTCAGGTACTTCCTGGTCCCAAAATGGACACGGACGGATGCCCATATTGGATCTGGATGATCTGAACCATTTTATGTGGAAATGTAAGTTCTGGACGGTCACTCTGAACAATATTATACCATCCCTGGCACAGAACATGTTATGCTTCCAGGATGTCCTGTATGCATTCCCATCCATCGATCCCATGGCCGGTACCCTCTGTACCATGCGTAAGGGGTCCTGTGCCAGTTCCAGGTTATGCCCTTTGGCCCTTCCTCAGCACCCATGGTCTTCACCAAATGCATGGTAGTGGTGGCAGCCTACTTGTGGCACCTTTGGTTCAGCGTGTACGCCTGCTTGGATGTCTAGCTGTTGGCTGGTCCATCCAGAGAGGCCGTGAAAAGATCCATAGAGCTGGCTCTCTGGCCTTGTTAACACTTGGGCCTATTGATCAACCTGGACAAGTCCAAACTGCTACTTAAGCAGGTGATCAAGTTCTTCAGGGCAGAATTATACTGTCTGCGGGCCAAAGCCTGCCTCATTGTGACTGGGCACTGAATCTTGCCTCATTTGCCTGATCATTTCAGGTTGGGCTCTTGTGCCTTGTCCAAGACTTCCTGAGCTGCTGGAGTACATGGCGTCCTGCACCAGAGTGGTTTGTTGGGCCTCTGGCAGATGTGCCACCTTCAGTGGGAGCTGGGCAGTCAGTGGTCCCAGTGCCTAGGCCACTTGGACCAGCCTGTCATTGTGACCTAGCCAGTGAGGGATGCCTTCAGGTGGTGGGTGGTCCCAGAAAACCTGGAGGGGAGACTCCCGTTCGACTGCCCAGAAGCTATCTTCACACTCTTAACAGACGTAGCTCTGGTGGGATGGGGAGCGCACTTGAAAGATCACAGAGTCCATGAGTTCTGATCACGCAGGGAGTCCTGTCACCACATAATCCTGGTGGAGCTCCATGCAGTGTGCTTGGCTCTACTAGTCAGAGGTCAGGTTATGAAGGTCCAGAAGGACAACTCCATGACATGTTCTACCTAAATAGGCAGGGTGGAGCTCACTCCATTATATGAACAGACAAAAAAAAGCCAGCAGAGGACGACCACCCTTCCTCTATGTTGGGAGGCACTCCTCATGTGGTACCTTGTGCACAGCTTGGCTGCAGATCTCCTGGCAGTCGATATTGGGCGGGCGATCCATGTCACGGGAGAGAACAATCGGCTTGCGGGCTCTCTCAGCTGAGTAAGAGACATGCCACACGAGTGGTCCCTGAATCAGCAGGTGGTGAAACAGATGTTCTCCCTCTGGGGTACGCACTTGGTGGACCGTTTTACATCCTGGGAGAACACCAAACTGAGGCTGTTTTGTGCCTGCCCCCTACAAACTGGGACACTGCTTTGGGGGGATACCTTTGTGAGACCCTGGACTCTAGGCCATGTGTATTCTTTTCTTCCCTTTCCTGTGATCCACAAGGTGGTAGACAAGACACAGATGATCCTGATAACTCCAGACTTGCCGTGGCAGTTCTGGTACCTGGATCTCCTCACACTTCCAAAAGGTGAAAGGGTTTGTGCTTTGTGAATAGTTTGAGGCAGTGCTACGCCTATATAGATACAGGCTAGGATCTAAAATAAATGACTGCTAACACCTTGGGTGTACACAAGTGAAAAGATGAGCAGCAGGGTATGGTCAATTGACAAAAAATATAACTTACATAGATTGAAGAGTCAGGGCTTCAAGTACCTAATTAAAAAAGTAGAACTTTTATTCCACACAAAAAATAGATAAAAACGCATACAAATATGTAGACCTACCCAAGTCTGACAAGCCAGTTCAACAAACCAGCCACCCAAAAACCCCAGCCTGAGGAAGTCTTTGTGGCAAAGCACTGGGCTTTTTTGGTGGCTGGCTTGTTAAACTTGGGTAGGTCTGTATATTTGTATGTGTTTATATCTATATTTTTTGTGGAATAAAAATTATACTTTTTTAATGACGTACTAGAAGCCCTGACTCTTCAGTCTGAGTGCAATATTTTTTGCCAACTGACCTTACCCTCCTGCTTACCTTTTCACTTGTGTACGCACACGCTGTTGGCATCTGGATCTCCTCAGCCTCAGCAACAAGCCTCTTTGGTGACTGCCTCTCCATCCGGTCCTACTTACTAGACTTCATGGGACGGTCTTGTACCCGGACCTTTAGTGCCTGCACCTGACAGCCTGATTCTTGAGCAGCTGGAGTTCCAGGCTTTGGGCCTCTTGGAGTATGTTCTCCACATTGTGGAGACCTCCAGGAAAGAGCAGACTCGCAGATGCTGTGCCTTCAGATGGAAGAGATTCCCCATTTGGTGTCAGGACTGGGGGCTGGATCACCTTAATTGTCCTTTGGTTAGCATCTTGGACTACCTTTGGACCCTTCCCAGCTGGGGCTGTGGGTGATGATCCTTAAGGTGTACATGGCAGCCACAGCTGCTTATCGGGCACAGGCTGGTATGCAGGTGGCAGCCCAGGAGAAGGTGTTCGGTTGTTTTTATATTGAGGGCATAGAGCAGTTGTCCCCTCTGGTGCATGTACTGCCTCACCTGTGGGACTTACTGCTGGTTTTGGCAGTGTTAATGTTCAAGCCTTTCGAGCCAATGCACAGGTGTGAAGTGTCACACCTGTCATGCAGGAGAGCCTTCCTGATGGCCATTAAGACAGCCAGAAGGATCAGGGAGCTCCAGGCGGTCTTGGTGGACTCTTCCTACCTGGTCTTCCACAGGGTACAAGGTTATTTTCGCCCCAACCTGAAGTTCTTCCCAAAGGTGGCATCTGGGTTTCACCTTAATCAGGTGATTAACTTACTGGTTTATTTCACAAGTCCATCTTCGGAGGCCGATACCCTGGATCTGCAGAGGGAACTCTCGTTATGTGGTGTGAACGGCTGGAATTTGAGGACAGGCTCACCAGCCGTTTGTTACCTACGCTTAAGCTGTACCTGGCTGACCAGCAGCAGAATGAACGATTGCAAGGAGGATTACTTCTTGCATCGATCTCTGCTATAGGTTGGCTGGTAGGGAGCATCCTGTAGGACTTAAGACTAAAGGAGCTTAATATGTATACCCTTGAGGAAAGAAGGGAGAGAGGGGACATGATAGAAACTTTCAAGTACCTCAAGGGAATCAACAAAGTCCAAGAGGGTAGCATTTTTCAGAAAAAGAGATGTGTAAGAACAAGGGGGCACAATTTGAAGATAGAGGGGGGACAGCTCAGAGGTAATGTGAGGAAGTATTTTTCACAGAGAGGGTTGTGGATGCATGGAACAGCCTCCTTGAGGAGGTCATGGAATCAAGAACAGTGGGGGAATTCAAGAATGCATGGGACAGGCATAAGGCAGTCCAAGTGGGGGGTAGGAGGAAGTAAGCTGTTGGTTAACTAGGATCTGCAGCTTGTCTGTTAGGTAGGAAAATGGGCAGACTAGGTGGGCCAAGCGGTCCTTATCTTCCGTCAAATTCTATGTTTCTATTCCACCAGACATACTGCTGCCTCAGTGGCTGCGTGCAGGGATGTCCCCATACAGGAGATCTGTAGGGCTGCTACCTGGAAGTTAGCACACACTTTTATTTCCCTCTGCCGCACAGACCTGGAGTCATGCTGGGTTGCCAGTTTTGGGACCTCAGATCTTCAGTCTTTGTTCACCAAATAGGGGTGCATGCCTTGCCCCCTTCTCCCAGAGAACTGCTAGGAGTCTTCCAGAGTGTGAATAAGTGAACCATGTCCATGTCCATAGAAGAATAGGTTACTCATCTGTAACCGTAGTTCTGGGAGTGGTATATGGTTAACATCCACACAACCCATCGGCCTCCCCTGGCAAGTGGCACACGGATCCTGCTTCCAGCATGTAAGCTTTGATATGGGGTGGAGTTGGGGATATACTCTCTGGGTGATGGGAGGAGCTTAGCTTAAATACATTCTGCTAGTCTCATCTTTCCAGTGGAACTGTTTCTGTGTGGATGTTAACCATATACCACTCGTAAAACTATAGTTACAGGTGAGTAGTTTATTATTTTCTGCCTATTTTTTGGCACTAACAGTTCAAGGTTGGATGTTGGTCTAGTCTGGTCAGCACCTTGGAAGGTAAGTTAGATGGATGTGATGGTAGGAGGTGGCAGTACAGGAGAGAGAGAATTGCAGGAAAAAAAACTTCTGAAGTCCAGATTTGTTAACTCTTCTTGTAACAAAAAAAGAGGCTAATCTTTGTGTTTTCCCTTCCAGCTCGTTTATGAATTTTTTTTGAGGTTTTTGGAGTCTCCAGATTTTCAACCAAATATAGCAAAGAAATATATAGACCAGAAATTTGTGTTATCGGTAAGTATTTTGATTGTGTTCCATAGCTGTGTATATGTTGTATTGTACATCTTCCATCCCTGTATCTTTAATTCCATAGTTTAATATATTATATTTACTGGTTAGGGTCCGTTAACTACCGCTAGCGGTAGTTAAGTTGTGCGGTAATCTACGCGTGTGGTTTATGGAGCGCTCTAAACCACAGTTGAATGAGTAAAGCATCAAAACACAGTTGTAAAAAAAAAAAAAAAGCCAGACAAGCTTTCCTCATGCTAGATGTTCTGCAACAGTATTCGGTCACTCGGCGCGAGGAACGAGCTTGTCGTCGATTGCAAAAGTCCTGTAAAAACCCAGCAGAACTAGTTTTTTTTTTTTTTTTTTTTAAAAAGCACTGTATTTACACTCCCAAAGAATGGCAACATCTTCCGGTTTCCTCGGTGTTAACGAAACCACTAGGCAGCAGTTCATTCAAGAGCAGGAAAATAATACACAGAAAAAACAACAAGCGATGTACTGCTCTTCACCAGGTTTCTTGAAGACATGGATGAATCTGCAGAGTTTCTCACTTTGACAGTGGCCGAATTAGTCACTATCTCTGACAAATTATTTAAAAAGTAAAAAAAACAGTAAATATAAAAAATAAAACATGGGGAAGTGTGGTTTGATGGGAATGTTATGCACCCCCTCTGGGTTTATGGGGCATCCTACGCTATGGGGGTGCATAAAATCCCCATAAACCATACTTCCCCATAGAAACATAGACTTTGACGGCAGATAAGGACCACTTGGCCCACCCAGTCTGCCCATTTCCCTACCTACTGGATAAGCTGCAGATTCTAGTTAACCAACAGCCTACTTCCTGCCACCCCCACTACAATTGCCTTGTGTCTGTCCCATGCATGTTTGAATTCCCCCACTGTTTTAGCCCCAACAACCTCCCCAGGAAGGCAGTTCCAAGCATCCACCACTCTCTCCGTGAAAAAAGATTTCCTCACATTACCTCTGAGCCGTCCCCCCTCTATGTTTAAATTGTGTCCCCTTGTTCTTACACATCTCTTTTTCTGAAAGATGCTACCCTCCTGGACTTTGTTGATTCCCTTGAGGTACTTAAACGTTTCTATCATGTCCCCCGTCCCTCCTTTCATCAAGGGTATACATATTAAGCTCTCTCAGTCTTTCTTTATATGATTTCTGATGCAGACCCTGCACCATTTTAGTTGCTCTCCTCTGGACTGCTTCCATCCTGTCTATGTCCTTGCGTAGATGAGGTCTCCAAAACTGTACACAGTACTCCAGATGGGGTCTCACCATCTGTCTGTACAGAGGGATAACCACTTCCCTTTTTCTACTGTTATGCCCTTCCTATGCATCTCAGTATCCCCTGGCTCTCCTCACTGACTTTTCACATTGCTTACCCACCTTTAGATCATCCGATATGACTACCCCAAGTCCTGTTCCATTTTGTTGTTGTTAGTACCTCCCTGCTATTGTATACTCTTCTCCTGGGTTTTGTTTCCTAGGTGCATTACTTTGCACTTCTTTGCATTGAATCTAAGTTGCCATATGTCTAACCATTCCTCCAACCTTGCAAGTCCTTCTCATCCTTTCTACCCCCCTTGTGTATCAACTCTGTTACAGATCTTTGTATCATCTGCAAGAGGCATACCTTTCCTCAGACTCTCTGCAATGTCACCTATAAAGATGGTAAGAGGACTGGACCCAGTACTGAGCCTAAGGTACTCCACTAGCGGCCCCCCTTTCTTGAATGTGTGCCACTCACTGTACCTTCTGTGTCCTGTTGTGCAGCCAGTTTGCAACCCAGGCTACCACCCTGGGACCCACTCCCAAGCTGGCTAACTTGATTATTAATCTTTATGTGGGACTGTGTCAAATGCCTTGCTAAAGTCTAGGTAGGCCATATCCACAGCCCCTCCCTGGTCTATTACTTTGGTCACCCAGTCAAAGAAATCTATTAGATTCGTCTGACATGACCTTCCTGCTGTAAATCCATGCTGCCCCGCTGGCCTCTAGGTACTCAACAATTCTTTCTTTCAGAAGTGATTCCATCATTTTCCCTACCACTGAGGTCAGACTTACAGGTCTGTAGTTTCCTGCTTCTGCCTTGCTCCCACTTTTGTGAAGGGGAATCACATTAGCCCTCCTCCAGTCTTCAGGTACCACCCCATCCTCCCATGATTTGTTAAAAAGTGTGGTCAGTGGTGTCACTAGGTCCTCCCTTAGTTCTTTTAGGATTCTGGGGTGAATCCAATCAGGCCCCATTGCTTTATCCACCTTGAGTTTTAGGAGTTCTTTCAGGACTCTTTCTTCTGTAAATGGACTGGTGTCAGCCCCCCTACCCAGAGTGCTTCTATTATCTGGTTTAGGTTACTCCTCCTTATCTTCTTTTGTGAATACTGAGCAAAAGTATTCATTCAGTATCTCTGCCTTTTCACTGTCTCCCTGTGCCCCCTCCCCTCTCCCTTATTAATCTTCACTATTCCTCCCTTAACCTTTCTATGCTCCCTAATGTACCTATAAAAGCTTTTATCCCCCTTCTTAACTGACTTGGCTATTTTTTCCTCAGTTTGGGCTTTTGCTATTCTGACTGCCTTCCCCACTTCTTTCTGCTTTAATTGATACAGTTCCCTGTCATGCTCCTTCTGTGATGCCTTATACTTTTTGAATGCAGCCTTTTTCTCCTTAACCTTACCTGCCACCTCTCTTGAGAACCATAGTGGTTTTTTACTCCGCTTTGTTTTCTTTATCTGTTTCACACAAAGGCTTGTTGCCTCTATGATGGCAGTTTTGATTTTTTTCCATTGTTCTTCCACCCCTCCTTTTGACCATTTGCCAGTGTATTCCTCAGGTATTCACCCATTTTGCCAAAGTCAGCCCTTCTAAAGTCCAGTATGCTTGTTTTTGTATGGCTTGTCTCCATGGCTTGTCTCCATGGTTGTGCTTATTGTGAAGCACACTGTGCAGTGGTCGCTTGTTCCCAGATGTCTACCGACTTCTAAATTTGTGATCCTCTCTCCATTTGAGAGTACCAGGTCTAGTATTGCTTCCTCCCGAGTGGGTTCCAACACTAGCTGTCTAAGGCCTGCCCCCTGCAGGGCATCGAGAATGACCCTGCTCTTAAATGTGGCTGCAGTACATGTCATCCAGTTAACATCTGGCATATTCAGGTCGCCCATTAACAGTATCTCCCCTTTTTCAGCCATTTTGAGAATGTCCTCTATCATTTTCTTGTCCATTTCCTTCTCTTGAGATGGGGGTCTGTATACAATCTCTGTGCGGATTGTGATGCCATTCCCTGTCTCCAAGGTGACCCAGAGTGCCTCTTGTCCTCCCCCTTTACTTTTTAGTTCTGTAGCTTTGATCCCTTCCCTTATGTATAGAGCTACTCCACCTCCTCTTTTCCCCTCCCTGTCCCTTCTGTAGACTGTGTACCCCGGTATGTTGACATCCCAGTCATGGTTCCCCGTGTACCATGTTTCTGTGACTGCCACAATATCCAAGTATTCATCTTCCATCAAGGCTACTAGCTCAGGAAGCTTGTTTCCCAGACTACGGGCATTGGTACTCATTGCCCTCCATTTAATGTTGGCTTTATCCTTTTTTCCCCCATGCCTGCTCTTTTTACCCTTGTCTATTTTTCCATTTACCCCTGTCCTGCCCTCTGTTGAGCACTGTACCTCAGTGTTTACCTTACTACCCATCATGTTTTGTGAGGGGAGGCTTGACATTTCCTGCCTCTTATTAGCACCTCCCCCCATGCATTATTCTATGTGGTATTTTACAGTGAGACTAATTTACTAGTGTACCCAGGAAGCTAGTTCAAGGAAAACTATGTACAGTGTAGACAATGCAGCAGGTGCTGCAGAAATGCCCATTAAAGACATTTTACCAGTAATTAAACATTTTTCAATACCTTTTACATATGCCATTTTAATCTTGAATACCTGCGCTGTCTGTCCTAGCAGGAGACTCCCCTGTGGCCATATTGTGCACACCCGACTGCTTCTTGTGCTCAGGATTTGCTAATAAGGGCTACCAGCTGCACCATTAGTTGGTAGCCCTCATTAACATAACTTGTAGGCAGGAAGCCTCCTGGTATGCGCAAGATGGCCATGGGTGAGTCTCCCGCAAGGACGGTTGGCGTGGGTATTGAGGATTAAAATAACATACAGTATATGAAAGATACTGAAAAAATGTTTATTATTGCAAAAAATCTCTTGTCAGGTGTGTTTACAACAGCTGTTGCACCTTCTACATTATCCATAGTGTTCCTTTAACAATTAAATGATCCAACCAGTATCAAATACTTGTTTGTGAAGATACTTTAGAGTTCATTATTGGTAGAAGCAGCATATTTATATGATTGGTTATATTTTCTTGATGAACAGACTTGTTGATTGTCTTACGAACTAAAAACATACTCTGTAGGGCTCGGCTAGTTCTACAGCCTGAAGCATTTTCTTTTATCGTCTCTGTTTATACTCTCTATAGGAGTCTACTTACCACAGCACAGGGCTTCCTCTCCCTTCCTGACATCATCATCATGTCTCCTCTGGCAGCCTAGTCCAGCTACTGTGCTTCCTGGCATCTTTGTGCTGTGCATCCCCTTTCCCCCAGCAGGGTTCTTCTACTTTCACATGGATTTGGGTCACCCCTGGAAATGGGTCTTGACTACATTTGGCTTTTCCAGATAACAAATTGTAAATAAAAATAAATAATGGATCC
Source organism: Neoceratodus forsteri (assembly GCA_016271365.2). Taxonomy (NCBI): domain Eukaryota; kingdom Metazoa; phylum Chordata; order Ceratodontiformes; family Ceratodontidae; genus Neoceratodus; species Neoceratodus forsteri. The sequence continues at coordinate 747,452,526 of CM057451.1, forward strand.
TGTGTGGCTGGGGGTGGATCATGCTGCTGCTGCAGTCCCACAGCTTCTTTCCCATTGTAGGCTCTCCCAGCTCTCTGAAGCACTTAGTCTCATGCCTGATTGGGGGGGGGTTGTCACATGGTTACCCATGATGTCAGTGCCGCGCCCCCCCCCACCTGCTGCTGATGGATTGGAACGTGAGCCCCGATCTTCTGTGTGGTAGCACAAAACAAGACATAGTGAAGGTAGGGGGCACAGAAGAAAAGTAGGTAGCATTTAAAAAGGCAATGGCAGATAGCTCAGTTCTGAAGGTATCTAAAGGCAAAATAAGAGGCCAGTGTGGTTTACAGCCACTGTAAAGGTAGTGGTGAGAGCCAATATGAGGGCATTTTCTAAGTAAAAAGGTAGTCAGAGGGAGGAAGACAGGGTGAAGTATCTGGAAGAAACGAGAGAAATGATCAGGAAAGTGAGGGAAGCCAAAGCGGAGATGGAGCTCCAGTTGGCAAAGGTAGTGAAGAAAGGCGATAAGGCATTCTTCCAGTACGTCTGGGAGAAGTGCATGGTCATAGTATTTTTAGTTTTTGTTGACTGGGAAGGAGGACTAGACTGTTTGTTTGCCTGTTTTCAGCCTCGTCCCAGGGAAGGGGGATACAGATGGATGCCAACTGAAATTGAGCCAGATTTTGTTATTGATGGTATTTTTAGTGAATGGGAGAAATTTGGCCAGGACACCAGGGAAATTCCCCTACTCTTTCATTAGGAGGAGCTCTGACAGAGGACTGACTGTCAGTTGCTGTGCGGTGTGGCAGGTGTACGGACGTGCGGGAGGCTGAGGAGCTGGTCTCCTCCTCCGCCTCTAAGTTGCAAGAGACCGTGGAAATAACTGGAGATATTGAAGTGGCAGAAAAAGAATGCAAGGAAAATAACATCATGGTGACCGCGGAGCAAAAAGGGCTTGAAAATGCAGCGAAAGGAAAGTTGGTGGCAAAAACATCCTTGGTGGAGACCGAGGGTGCGGGTAAGTCACAAAAGCGCAAAGAAATAATTAGGGGGCAGTTACAAAGAGAAGAAAAACTATTTCAATGTACAAAACAGGAGCTTATGAGGCAAATGAATGTACTAGAAGAAGGGGAAAAAAGTAAAAAGCGGCAGCCTGTCAAAATCAGCTGGCAAGCGATGACACAGGTACATCAGAGGATGCCGCGCCCTTGAGTAAGAAAGAAGTAGAAAACAAAGATAATATTAGAGAAACCCAGAAAGGAATGGCCATGAGGGGTCAGAAACAGCTCGGCCTAAGAAGGGGGGTGAGCAGAAATTACCGGGTAAAAACGAAAAAGGAAATAAAAAAGCAAAGTACACCAAAGTTGTCAGAACAGAGCATAGAACAGGAAAAAGGGGGCCCCCAAAACAGTAATTATACAGATGTTGGAGAAGGCATTATTGAATTTTCGGATGCACCGGACTGGATTGCAGAGTCCTTGACAAGTGCAGGTTGGAAAAAAGAGAGGATGGAAAAGGCTGGGATCCAAATCGGCCTAGCACTTCTGCAGAAAGTTGGGTATAAAAACCAAAAGAAATAGGAGATATTGAAAATAAGCAGGAAAACCCTAGAGAATACAGAGAAAAAGAAACAGAAGAGGTTATGGAACAAAGCAAGGAAAACAAAGAAAAAATACCAGAAGAGGAAAATGATACAAAAGAAACAGAAGGCCTCACAGATGAGGAGGAATTGGATACTTGTATGGAAATAGAGGACAAAACACTGCAAACTGAAAAAGAGCAAAGTGGAAATGACAGCTCTAAAAAGGAGAAAGTCTGGGGGGAAATGTAAGAGAAAAATTATTTTCAGTAGGAGCACAAAGGCTGAATAAGCCAGCAAGAAGGAGGAATGCAGTAAGACTAAAATACAGAGGTTCGGCAGCTGATGCACCAGATAGACTATTTGTAAGAAGGCAGCTTTTGAAAAACTGCATGAAATACTATGATAATGAAATGTATGCAGGGATTCATGTGCCCGGGAATACAGCATATGATGTGAGCTTTAAACACCCAGTGGGCCTTGAAAGGTTCTGGAAAATATATTATCAGGTGAAAAACACTCCCTTGTGGAGAGACTTTATTGCTATCCCCTTAAACAAACCAGCTTTTAAAGTAGTGACGGTCCTTTTCAGAAATGAAGGGGTAAATGTGGCAGATATTCCTTTTGGTTAAAGAGATCTACCAAGATAAGGCACTACACCCAACATTTACATGCCTTACCATCACAAAAGTCCATCAGTGTGCAAAAATCCAAATGTTGTGCAATATTAAAAAAAACTATTTGCTCCGTAAACTTTGTAAAACGGGGTCCCATGGACTTCCCGGTTATGAGTACTGCCCCTGCTTCACCCCCGCACTCACTTACGGAGGCGAGATGCCAGTGAGGCGTGGGGCATGCTCCATTATAAGCAATGGGCGCGGCTTTTACCTAAAGTTTTAATGTTATCATGAGCTTGGTCATAAAATGTGGACACGATGCGACTAAGAATTCTTAGTCGGCGGTGCTCCGTTCTGTGACCAAGTATGTCTTTATTAAACACTAAGCAAAAGCCACTGCCCTTGCCTAATGAGCGTGCCCGCACTCTCACTGGCATCTCATCATTGCGTAAGTGAGCGCAGGCGGGCAGGGCCACTCATAACCAGGAAGTCCGTGGGACCGTTTTAAAGTGCTCTGAGCAGACTGCCCGCAATATTGCGCCAGCGACCAGATTTACGATGTACTGTGATGGTAAAACGTGTAAATGTTGGGTGTGATAACTGATCCATTATCTTGGTGGATCTCTTTGAAGAAAAAGTGTGAGATAAAGGTCCTCGGAACCAATACTGGACGAAGAAAATTTATGGACTGGGAGATGGAGGTTCAAGGTGATTTTAAAACAGCAAAATAGAACATCAGCACCTACCAAACTGTTTTTTTTTTTTTTTATAAGAAGAGACGGGGGGGGGGGGGCTTTTATGCTGGACAACCCCATGCATGTTACAGATGTGGGGAGAGAGGTCATTTAAGTAATGCCTGTGAAAAAGTAAAGTGTGGGCTGTGTGGACAAATGGGACATCATGGAGCTGCATGTAAAAATCAAACAAAGTGCAGCTTATGTGAAGAAAATGGTCGTACTTTTAACAGTTGCCCGTGGGCTACACACAGTAGCCCAGATATAATTGAACAGGCAGAGCAAGATGTGTATTTGGCATTAGCTCAAAAAGAGAAGACAAAAAAGGAAAAAAATGGTAGAAGCAAAACTACTGGAAAAGGAGAAAGAGAAAAGGAAGGAAAACTTGCAGTTCCCAATATCCCCACCCCCAGGAGGAGCAAGAGATGGGGCAAGAGGACTGTACCATTCAGGGAGCACAAGATGGGGGGGAAAAAAGGAAAACAAAAATGTTGGAACAAATGCCCATCCGGGAGACGATCAAGAAGCATTCACAATGGTAACTCAGTCAAAGAAAAAATGGATGAAAACTGCAAAATCAAAACCGGTTGGAAAGAAAAAAGATGGAATGCTGCTCACAAATAAATACACTATTCTTCAAGATAAAGAATGGACAACAATGGATGAAGACTCTTTCTCATTATCGGACCCCTCAGGAGATGGTGATGTGTCAGATAATGATTCAGTAGACACTCATGCTTCAAAGAAAAGAAAAAGACAGGATAGCCTAAAAAAGAAAAATCCCTGCTTTGCGATGATTTCATTGAACTTTATTACTTGTAATGTAAATAGTATCAAGAATAGGTCAAACAGATTAGTAACTTTTTATTAGGAGACCTAAAAGGAGATGTGGTTTATGTGCAAGACACAAGACTGCATACAATTGCAGAACTGAATCGAGCACATAAGGATTGGAGATGGGGGGTCCATCTGTATGATCTCTAGGGGAATAGAGATGTTCAGGGGTGGGGATTGCCTTCACAACAGATAAGGTTAAAATCCTGAAAATAATGGACATAGTCCCAGGGAGAGCATTGATAGTAGATGCAGTATTAAAAAGAACACCAGTAAGCTTAGTGGTAGTATATAATCACCAAACTAAAGCGGATAGGAATAAATTAATGAGTAAAATAGAGCCCTTTTTGCACGTAGCTAAGTTAACTTTATGGGGGGTGGATTTTAATTGCGGGCTGTCAAAAAAAGATTGGGGTAGAAAGTCAGGAAAAATTTGTTGTGACTCAAAATGCTTACAGAACATATTAGCAACAGCTCGTATGGAAGATGCATACAGAAGGAAAGGGAAACAGATGGAACACACTTTCTTTAAGGGAAAATTATCCCCAAGGATAGATTTCTGGTTTGTTCAAAAAAAAAAAAAATAGACAAAGTTTACACAATCACAATAGAAACATCAGACCATGTGGCAGTATTTCTGAAAATAAACTTCAGAGAAAATATAATCTTTGGGAAAGGTTTATTGGAGAATGAACACGAAAATCTAGATGAAGAGGTACTGAACGAAGTACTGGATATATTGGCAGCCAGAGGAATGGTCTATGAGCTTCATGATAATATAGCAGACTGGTGGGAAGACACAAAGGGAGATATAAAGGAGGCAATGATAATGGAATCTCAGAGAAGAGAAAGAACAGAACACCAAAAATATCTTGGTTAAAGAGCAAAATTAAATAGGGAAATGTCTAGTCAGCATAAAAGTGGTAGAGGTCATTCTGTAGAAATCAATGCGTTAAAGGAACAGATGTGGAAATATCAGTATGATAAAATACATTCTTTAATAATGGAGCAGAAAAGTGGGACACAGAACACGACACAAACAACCCCTTTGGCGGTAATAGAGATAGGATAGAAAATAGAATCATATATGAGTTAGAAGATAGTAATGGGGAGAAACATACAGAGATTAATAATCTGAAAATGATTGTACAAGACCATCTGAAGCAAAAATATCAAAAACCAATAAAAGAGAACCAGAATCACAAGATAGATCAGATAAGGGTCCCACACATTTCGGAAATAGAAGCAAAATTACTTGAAGAACCAATTAAAGAAACAGAAGTGAGAGAAGCAGCAAGAACACTGACAAACAACACAGCGCCAGGAATAGACGGGATTCCAAATATATTGTATAAAAAGTTTGAAGAATATATTACCCCAGTGTTAACAGTGGTTTATAATATTTTGTTTACAGGGGTAGTAACTGGAAGTATGAAGCAAGGGATCACACTCTTTTTATGTTAAAAAGGTGATAGAACAAACATTAAAAACTGGAGGCCAATAAGCTTGTTAACAGCTGACTATAAAATCTTAGCCAACATTATTAATAGAAGGTTGGTTATGTATATATCAGATCTGATTATGGGAACACAAACATGTACAATCCCTGGGAGAGATATAAGACATAATTTAATTTACGTAAGGGAAGTAAGAAACAAAGGGAAAGAAGAACTGGAAGGTTATCTATATGCAGTAGACCAAGAAATTGCCTTTGATGCAGTCAAACATGAATACATGTGGGAAATGTTAAGGAAATATAATGTTCCACCAAAATTTATTAAGTTAATCCAAGCATTATACAAGGAAGCATAAGTATGTCCAATGGTAAATGGCCATATGGGGACACCAGTGTACATAAAAAATGGTGTAAGGCAAGGGTGCCCTGTAAGTCTTCTGTTATATGTGTTCTATTTAGACCCTTTATTGAGGATGATAGAAAAAGATGGAGAAATAAAGACAATAGAGTGGGGAAATGGAACACTAATGAAAACGGTTGCATATGCAGATGACTGCCTTGTACTAGTTAAAGATCACGCATCAGGAGAGAGAATGGTGAGCACATTTGAGGAAAATAAACATGATACAGGCATTTCTATAAATAAGGAAAAAAGTAGAATATTTCCACTTGGTAGAGTTGACACGGAAAAGCAAGGGGAAAATAGAGGTAGCAGAAGGCAGCCTGGAGATTCTAGGAATAATTTTTGGAGGGCAGGACCCCATGCAAGAAAACTGGGGGAAAAAGTTTAATATAGCTCAGCAAAAAGTGAATAGATGGAAAAAATGGAACATAATGAAAGAGAAAAGGATATACCTATCGAAAACTTGTATTATTCCAATTTTTTTGTATATTGCTTATGTATTACCAATACAAATGCAAACCAAAATATTTGGATTATTTTTTCATTGCTTTGGGATAGAAGATTGAATTCAGCAAAAAGGGCACACACTTATAGACCGACTGGAGAAGGAGGGTTAAATATGGTACAACCAATAGTTTTTTTATGAATGTGTGTGTGTGTTGTGTGTGTATATATATATATATATATATATACACATACATATATATATATATATATATACACATGCCAACATAAAACCATTTATACAGGGAGAAAAGAAAATATGGATGCCCCTAGTTTTAAACAATGGGGAGAAGTTCTTTTAAGTAATTTAGGAAAAAAGAGGGAACATAACTAAGCAAAAAGAACACCCTGATTATGTTAATACATGTAGGAAATATATAGCACAATGGAAAATAACGGTGGATTTTTTGTTAAAGAACAGGAAGCAGGCATACACAGAAACAGTGAAGCAGAATTACTATGAAGATCCAGTGTTTAAAGTGGACACAATAGTAGATAAATCCCTAATCTTAGAGGTAATATTGGAAAAAAGAATACCAAAAAATTGAGCGGTAGTATGGTTGAGCAGTTATGGGAAATTGAATGTTAAAGGAATCATAAGCATAAGAGAGTAGAAGAAAGAATATGTTTGGGTAAGAGCTGCATAAATCATAAAGAAACCATGAGGCATTTGTTCTTTGAATGTGGGTTTAGAAAACCATTTTGGGGAATAGTGGCACAAGTATGGGGGATGGAAGTATTAAAAGATATCACATATGAAACTTTAGTATATGGACAGTTAACAAAAGCGTGGGGAAAATGGGACAAGAATATGCTATATATGGTATTTGCAATTCTGAAATTGTCCATTTGGCAGGTAAGATGTCAAAAATTTATTCAAAATAAGGACCTTACAGGGGGCGCTGGTGAGCCTGAGCAATATGGCCGCTTTTGCATAAAGCTCACTATAACGTCGGTAATTGGGAACAGTTACAAGTGGTTTTTGGATTGGACAGGACGCCTCCTTATATCAATCCTATAACCGGAAGCTCTGAGGAACAATATGGGAAATCCCAGAAAGGATCTGAGCCTTCACGACGAAGCAAAATCCAGAAATGCTCCTGCTGCCGTGCGGTCTACTCCACCCCAACAGACCATAGAAACAGGAATGAAGGAGAGGAAACTTTGCAGTCACTTGGCCTTAAAATCAACAGGCTAATCTCCTCAGTACCTGGGTTGGTGGATAAAATAGATAGCATCGGAAACAGAGTTACAACTCTAGAAACCAGTATGGAAAGTGTTACGGTTGAATCAGCAGAGGCAAAGAAGCGGTTGGATGCTGCTATGGGTACCATTACAAATGTGCTGAAGGAGAATGGGCATCTAAGAATGCGGCTGGAAACTTTCGAAAATAACATTAGAGCACTGAACATTTGTTTTCCGGGTCTCCGAGGTAGTGAGGGTGACCATTTGGTTTATTCCTTCACGATTGGCTGGGTCAGCAGTTTGAGAGGAAGCTGCCCTCAGCATATAAAGGGGCATACAAAAGGCTTATAGAATTGCAGCCAGAGGTAGGCCTGATAATCCATAGGCTCCGAGGGCAGTTTTGGCAATAACGGACGGAGTTGCTACGCGGGACTATCTGTTGGCATTGGCTAGACAACACAAAACGCTGCTCTGCGAGGGGGAGATGGTTCGATTATATCCAGACATTAGCTTTGCCACCAGGCAAAGGAGAAAGCAATTTGAAGGCACCAAAGCATTCCTCTGAGAGGTGGGGATTCAGCACAGTATTATTTTTCCAGCCAGGTTACGAATAACACATCAAGGAAAGGTCTTTATTTTGTCTGATGCGAAGGATGCCAATCGATGGGCCCAGAAACAAGCTCCAAGAAGAAGATGTCCTGTGGCTCAAGAGGAAAGTATCAGAAGACGACGAGTCATGAAAATTTCGTGTTGGATTATTATCCGATTGATTTACGAGAGAGTGAGGTCCTGCAAAACGATGAGTCATGAAAATTTTATTTGGATTATTATTAGTTTGGTTCAAGAGAAAGTGTTTGTGCTCTTCTCCCCAAAGTGGAAAGTTCATGAGTACTGGCTCAAAGCTCAAACTGGGGCTGTTACATTTAGACATTTTATTTTTCTCTCACTTAAGTTTGTACTCACAGTCTGAATTTTAGTCGAACTTGGCCATCATATGTGTTCCTGACTCATAAAGTAGCCCTAATGTTTTCTGACTCTTACTATAAATATCTTATATAATTATAGCTTTTGTGCTTCTGTGTGGTTGTTCCTAAGCACAGATGCCTTTAAGTTAGTAAATACTTAAAAAGTGCTGCTTCTTTTTAGAATTTGGCACTGCATATTGTGTCCTTAATACAGTCAAAGCAAGGACTTTTCTACTGTCCTTATTCTAGGGACACAAGAACTATTGGACATCATATATTAGGATCAATTTTTTTTCCATGCAGCTCATGGGCTATTTTTCTAGCAATTTTTTATTCTACTAATTTAGGTATTAATTAAGTAAACCCCCCCATGATGCATCTTAAAGCAGTAGCGTAAGTATTAGACAGTAATCTAGGAGGGGGTGGTGCCCTCAATGTGTTTGATGTATTTACATGTTATATGTCACTGCTTGGCATGTATCTTATATGTTTTATTCAAAACAATAAATACAGAGTGTTAAAAAAAAAAAAAAAAGGACCTTACAGTAAATGATTTTAAATTCAAGCAGAAATTGATGAAATCTATCAAAAAGAATGTAAAATATATGGAGCGAAAAGGGCCTAGATAATATGGAAACACATTGACTGTATAAGATGAATGTAAACATATGAAATGGGTTTGGTGTTTTTTGGTTGGAAAAGTATGTCATAAAATGTATGTTTTTTAGTTTTAAATAAAAACTTCCCCTACTCTTTTCGAGAAGTGCCATGGGATCTTTAACGTCCACCTGAACTACTACCAGAAGAGGCAGATGGGACCTTGGTTTAACTTCTCTTCTGAAAGATGGCACCTCAGGAGTGCAGCACCCCCCCAAGCTGCACTACAGTGTCAGTATTGGGTTTAATCCAAGTGCCTGGTGTGGAGATAGAACCCACAGCCTTTTGATCTTCTGGCCTCAGAGGCAAGTGTACAACCTGCTGAGCCACTGACACTGAGTATATAGTGAGGCTTTCTATTTTTTTAATCTGTACTTTATGCCCCCTTATCTGCCGACCAGTCCACATCCGGACTGGTCCCCCCAGTCTTCTGGGATTTACCACACATGCTCTATTCATTCTGAGCTACAGGACCTGGAGGTTCCCTGTCATTGGTGTGAGTCCTGTAGGGGACAGGGCTTTCATGTGCATGATCGAGAGTCCTCCATATTTTTCCCAAGGCTTACAGTGTACAGTATGCAGTGATGCTTTTGTGGGCTTTGCCTCCATAGAGACACCCCCTCCCTGCGGCAAGTGTGTGGGACTCAATCTTTTGGGCCACACCACACTACCATCCGGATCCTCCCAGTTGGCAACCACTTAGTGGGACTCGTTTATCTTCCCTTTCCCGACCACTCAGCTACCGACCCGCTTCTGTTCCTGAACTCAAGTCACTGTCATGGCAAGAAGTGATGCACCCAACTATTCTATAGTTCTTACGCTGCTCTGGTGGGCGGGGTGGGAGTGCCAGGAGGACACCACAGTATTGACTGGGAGGATGTGGGAGCCCTCCATAGTGCAGACCTCAAGGAGGTGGAAGAGGACCCCAGAGAAGGAAGAGGAAGCAAAATTCTGGTGGAGGACTCCATTGTGAGGGGGTAGATTTGGGAATAGGGGAGGCAGGTTAGGTGCCTACCCAGCTCACGGCCCGGAGGGATGGGAAGCAGATCCTGAAGATTGCTAGGGCAGGAGGATGGGAGGAGAGTTGGATGTCATTGACCACCTGGGACTAATGACCTGGCTAGGACATAGCTGAGATAGTGCAGAGTGAGTTTAGGGATATGGGAGGGGTCTTAGGTAGCTTGCTCCATGGCTTTTGTTGAGGTGCTGCCTGTCTACAGTAGGGGACATGAGAGGGATCACCACACCAGGAGCTTCAACTCATGGCTGAAGAAATGGCACAGAGAGGAAGGGTTCGGCTACATTGGGGGTACGGGGGACCCATCTGGGAAGATAAAGGCCTATACAGGGGTGATGGCCTGCATCCATCTGCAAGGGGAACCACAGTCCTCAGTGGATGGTTTAAATGATACTTCAATGAACATTTAAACTAGCTGGGGTGGGGGTGGCTTTAGGAATCTGGAGTCAGAACCCCCCAAGCTAAAAGAGAGAGTAAGAGAACCTGAGGAGGAGAATCCCCAGGTGCAACATTAATAAAGGAAGCAGGTGGTAGAGATAAAGGAGGAGGACAGGAGCATTGAAAGAGAGAAGGAAAGATGGAGGGCAGAATGGAAAAAAAAATTGGGGCAACAAGCAAGGTGGAAATAAAATCTGGTAGGCCATGTATGCTAATGCTAGCATTCTTGGAAATAAGAATTCGGACCCAGAAACCAATATGGCAGAGGCAGTCCTGGGTATTGTGGCCATTACTGAATCATGGTGCATTGAAAACCATGGCCACACCAGGCTGTACTCTGTTCAGGAAGGTCTGGGTGAGAAGGAAAGGATGGGGTGTGGTGCTTTATGTGAGGGAAAGCATAAAAGTGCTGGGAATGCAGAGGGAGGCAGAGGTACTGTGGGTTACCCTGGAGATGGGAAATAGAGCCACTATATCTATTGACCCTCCAGCACAGGGTGAGGAATTAGATAAGGTACTGGTGGAAGCTGTTGGCAAGATGGCAGAAAAGGGGAGGCACTGCTGGTGGGGGGACTTAAACCTGACAGATGTAGATTGGAGCCTCCCAACAGCAGCTTCATCTAGATGCAGGGACATCCTGGACTGTCTGTGGGGGGCGTTCCTCAGGCAACTAGTCAGTGAACACACTCATGATGGGGCAGTACTGGATCTGGTATTCACTCACAGGGACAGTGTTGCACACATCAAGGTAGGAGGCTACTTTGGGACCAGTGATCACTGTCCGGTGTGGTTTAGTATATGGACGGCTGTGGAATCAAACCACACAAGGGCGAGGGTCCTGGACTTCAGGAGGGCACATTTTATGAAGATGGCTGAATTGCTCAGGGATGACCTGGCATGGGGGGGGTGTGGGTGGCCTGGGTGATGTGGAGGAACAGTGGACAAAGATAAAGGGAGCATAGTAAAGGCAACACACCTCTTATGTCAAACAAATGTGCAAAAGCAAGAGGAAAAATAGCGACTATGGTTCTCGAAAGAGGTGGCTGAAGGATAAAGGCTAAAAGGGTAGCATTCAGAGGGTATAAGGAGATGCAGAGGAGGAGAATGAGGAGGTGTATTAGGGGAGCGAGGCCGAAGCAGGGAAAAGCATGTAGGGCGCAAATGCACAAAGTGAGAGAGAATCGCCCAGGAGGTAGCGAAAGTGGGACAGGATAATTTTAGGTATGTAAGTGAAATGAGGAGACCAGGGCTGGGATTGTAAGGTTAAAAAGGGAATGGGGGGACTGTGCAGGGGGGACCAGGAAAAGGCAGACATGCTGAACAAATGCTTTTTTTCTGTGTTCACAGAGAAAGGAGAAGGAGGGGCCAGAAAAAAATAGCAGAAGCTTTGGAGGGAGTGGGGTGGGCACTAGTGCTTTTCTGGAGGTCAGAATCCTTAAGGGACTTGTTAATCTGTAGGTGTACAGAGCAGTGGGGCCAGATGAGGAGCATCCAAGGGTATTGAGGGAGCTCAGGGAAATACTGGCTGCACCCCTGACAGTTCTGTTTGACAGCTTACTGGAAGCAGGAGTAGTTCTGGAGGAGGGCAGATGTAGTCACATTTCACAGAAGTGATAGCAAGGAGGAGGCTGGCAATTATAGGCCAGTCAGCCTGACATTGGTGGTGGGAAAGTTTATAGAATCACTACTAAAGGAAAGGATTGTGAAATATCTTGAATCCAGTGGGTTAAAAGACCCAAGGCACCATGGTTCCATAGGTGGGAGGTCATGTCAGATGAATCTGATAGATTTCTTTGACTGGGTGACAAAGGAATTAGATCAGGATGGAACGGTGTATGTGGCCTACCTAGATTTCAGTAAGGTGTTCAACACCATTCCACATAGGAGACTAGTAAGCAAGCTGGGCAGCTTAGGAGTGGGTCCAAAGGGGGGTAAACTGGATAAGAAATAGGTTGGGTGATAGGCGACAGAGTGTGGTGGTAAACGGGCTTAACTCCGAGGAAGGGAGGGTGCCTCAGGGATCCGTGCTTGGACTGATCCCAAAAGCCTTTATAAGTGACATTGCAAAGAAGCTGGAAGGAATGTCTTCCTCTTTATGGATAACACCAAAATCTGCAATAGGTTTGACACTCTGTGAGGAGGTGGAAAGGATGAGCAGAGAGCTGAGAAACCTAGAGGAGTGGTCAGGAGTATGGCAGCTGGGTTTCTTATCTTTTTCTTCCTTGGTCCTGGTATTGCGTTCATACTGTCCTCCGGCTGATCCCTCACCCACAGGACTTCCTCCTTCTCCCTCCATGGCTTGCCCTCTGTGGTAGGGCAGCAGGGAGTCCCGCCTCAACCGGCCAAGACTGGATCCAGTTCGGGGAGGTGCCTGCTGTTGGGAGTGGAGCCTGTGGAGGACGCCAGTCATCCGATGCACACAGGACCATTTCCACATTTCGCCCTTAAGCTGGAGTGGCACTGTGTAATACAACAATAGCCGAGCCACACAAGCTTCTGCACACAGCACACTGGTCAGCTGCTCTGCCTCACCTCCCACATTGTGTGGAACCAGCGTGTCAACACCTAACCACTGCTAGGTGTCAGGCAGACACCAGTTTCCTTCCCCACTCTCCCTGGGAGTGAGCTGTGCCCTGGACGATGGATTCTTTCCCCTTCCAGCCGACCCCTGGCGACCTGCTTGTACCGTGAACACAGGTCACTGATGTGGCAGGAGGTAAAGCATGATGCCTCAGCCCTCCACGCTACTGGGCCAGCGAGGCAGCTGTGTTTCAATGCAAAGAAAGTACAAAATTATGCACTTAGGGCACAGAAACTCAAGGGCGGAGTACAGAAATGGTGGAACAGTATTGACGATGACCAAGCCAGAATGAGACCTTGGGTAATCTTATCATATGACCTAAAGGTAGCCATTCAGAGCGACAGACAGTAAGGAGGGCTACTGTGGTGCTGGCGTGGATAGGGAGGGGTATCACCAGCAGAAAGAGGGAGTTGGTGTTGCCTCTGTATAAATCGCTGGTAAGACCCCAACTTGAGTACTGTGTCCAGTTCTGGAGACCACATCTCCGGAAGGACCTAGACAGAGTGGAGGCAGTCCAGAGGAGGTCAGCTAAAGTGGTGCAGGGTCTGCATCAAAAGCCTTACAAGGAGACACTCAAGGACTTCAATATGTACACCTTGGAAGAGAGGAGGGATATAATAGACACCTATAAAAGCCTCACGGGGGTAAATAAGATACAGGAGGGAAGTATTTTTCAGAAGAAAAGGTGCTCAGTATCAAGGGGACATGCTGTGAAGGTAGATGGGGATTTAGTAGAGATGTGAGGAAGTACTTCATCATAAAAAGAGTGGTGAATTTCGGAATAGCCTTCCTGTGGAGGTAGTGGGAGCAAAAAAAAAAAAAATAGTGGGTGGAGTTCAAGACTGCATGGGATAAGTGCAAGGGAATCACAGTGGAAAGGAAGGGGAGAGAGAGAGATAGCTGTTGATCAGGCACAATCTGCAGTAATATTGTAGGTAGGGAGAAATGGGCAGACTGGATGGGCCAAGTGGTCCTTATCTGCCATCAAATTCTGTGTTTCTCTCTTAGCCTTGCATGTCACCAGGCTGGCAGTGTAGTGAGATTTAATTGAAAGGAGGAGGAACAAAGGGGAGATACATTGAATAATTATTTTTGTTCAGTGTTTACTAAGGAAAAACACTGGTCACTGCCAAAATGTTTGTTAGGAAAGGAGGAAGCAAAGACTCGGGGGGGGTGTCCAGGTAACAGAGAAAAGAGTGTTGGAAAAGCTAGCAGAGTTGAAAGTAGAGAAATCCATGGGATCTTACAGCTTGCATCCTGGAATGCTGCAGAAGGTAGCTGGGTTTATAGCAGGGCCACTAGCAGACATTTTATAGTGCTCACTAGCCACAGGGGTGGTCCCCAGTGATGGAAGGACAGTGGATGTGGTACGCTACACAAGAGTGGGAAGAGGGATGAGTCAGGAATCTACAGCTGTCAGCTTGATGTCTTTGTAGTAAGGAGAATTATGGTGTGTCTACTCGGGGAGGATCTGGTGGAGTTCCTAAAAGGGAACAGGCTTCATGACTGCAGACAACACTGTTTCATAAGGGGAAGGGATTGCCAGATGAATCTGGTTGAGTTCTTCAGCTGGATAACCATAGCAGCGGGCAGCTGATATAGCATATCTATGCTGCAGCAAGGCCTTTGATTCAGTCCCCAACAGGAGGCTGGTAAAACAGATCAGGGACTTTGGGGTAGAGGAAAAAATGTCAAACTGGTTAGAGAGCTGGCTGGGGCATTGCAGCAGAGAGGGTGGTAGTGATTGGGGAGTTTTCAGAGGTGTAGGAGGTCACAAGCGAGGTATCTCGAGGATCGGACCTAGGACCAGTAATCTGTGGCATAGGTGAAGGTATAATGGGTAAAATCTGCCTGAAAAGATCTGCACAAGGATAAATACAAAGAAAGGGAGAAGGAAACTAAAGGAGGATCTTGGCAGGTTGGGTGAGCTGCTCTAAGATTTGGCAGCCGAATTTCTGTGCTAAAAAAATGTAAAGTAATGCACATTGGGATTAGGAACCCAAGGGTGCTCTTTGAAATGGGTGGGGTGGTATTGGACAGCACTAATAGCACTACAGAAGAAAAGGATTTAGAGGTGAGGATATTAGAGTTCCTAAATTGTCAGAATTGCCTTTGGAAGACTATGGCCGCCCTGGCTGAGAAATTGCCAGAGGGACAGGATTAAATACTGGCACAGCAAACTGTTGCTAATGGCCAAGGGGCTGGTAAGCATCTGCTGAGATCGGCCTATGATTCCTCCGATGCTGCTGCTGCCGCCTCTGGAATTTGCTTCCACCGCCACTCTTGGCTAAAATATGGCTGGTTTTGCCTCAAATGTGCAACAGTCTGTAATGAACGCTCCATTCAGAGGGCGACAGTTGTTTGGAAATGATATTGACAGTGCATTAAGGTATTTACAGTCCTCTGTAAAGTCAGTCTGGGAGGTACCTAAACCAAACAAGAGAAACACTTTGAAGACGGGGGGTCGATACCAGTCCATTTACAGAAGAAAGGGTTCTGAATGAACTAATAAAATTGAAGGTGGACAAAGCAATGGGGCCTGATGGGATTCACCCAAGAATTTTTAAAGAACTAAGGGTAGAACTAGTGACACCGCTGACTACTCTCTTTAACAAATCATGGGAAGATGGGGTGGTACCTGAGGACTGGAGGAGGGTGGATGTGATTCCTCTTCACAAAAGTGGGAGCAGGACAGAGGCAGGAAACTACAGACCAGTTAGTTTGACCTCAGTGGTAGGGTAATAGATGGAATCATTTCTGAAGGAAAGAATTGTTGAGTACCTAGAGGCCAGTGGGGCACAGGACCCAAGGCATCATGGATTCATGATGGGAAGGTCGTGTCAGACGAATCTAATAGATTTCTTTGACTGGGTGACCAAAGTAGACCAGGGAGGGGCTGTGGACATGGCCTACCTAGATTTTAGCAAGGCATTTGATACAGTCCCACACAAAAGATTAATGCACAAGTTGGCCAGCCTTGGAGTGGGTCCCAAGATGGTAGCCTGGATACAAAATTGGCTAGACAACAGGACGCAAAGGGTAGTAGTAAATGGAGTCCACAGTGAAGAAAGGAGGGTTACTGGCGGGGTACTGCAGGGCTCAGTACTGGGACCGGTCCTTTTTAATGTCTTTATAAGTGACATTGCAGAGGAACTGGAAGGAAAAGTATGTCTCTTTGCAGATGACACAAAGATCTGCAACAGGGTTGATACACAAGATGGAGTGGAAAGGATGAGAAGGGACTTGGCAAGGTTGGAGGAATGGTCAGATATATTGCAGCTTAGATTCACTGCAAAGAAGTGCAAGGTAATGCACATGGGAAACAAAAACCCAGGGGAAGAGTACACAGTGGGGGGTGAGATACTGACAACAGTAAAAATGGAAAGGGACCTGGGGGTAATTATATCAGATAACCTAAAGGTGGGCAAGCAGTGTGAGAAGGCAGTAAGGAAGGCTGGGAGGATACCGGGATGCACAGGGAGAGGCATCAATAGTAGAAAACAGGAAGATCTTACTTTGAGAGGGCTGTTGCAGTAGGTAATTACATATAGGACTGATGCCGCTGGCGGCAGGACCCACGGAAAATTTCTAGCTAGCAGTCCTGGCGAGGACAGCTCCCATCGATGGTGACGCGGTATAAAGGGAAGGTTCGGACGCCCGCCTTCCAGTTCTTTCCCGCCGTCAGCTCGTGCAGCGCCTCGCGGTGAAGTTCCTATCGCTCAGTCCTGTTACTTCGTGGGTTTTTCCGAAAAGTTTCAGTATTTTGTATTTTCTATCGTCAGGTGAACGTCGGTATATGTCGTCCCCTTCGAAAAATAAGTGCGACTCGTGCTGCGCCCAACTGCCTCACAAAGATGGTCACTCCCTCTGCCTTTTCTGTTTAGGCCCCGAGCACATGGTCGACAAGTATCCGCACTGCCTTCATTTCAGCGCGGCCACCCGCAGACGACGCCAGCAGTCTCTCGAAGCCCATCTCCTCAAGAAGAAGATGTCCGCGATAGAGAAGGAGTTGAAGAAACTTCAGCAGGCGTCGACCTCCCCTGAAGGGCATAAGAAGCGGGACAAGGAAAGGCACCGGGAGAAGGCCTCCTCCTCCGCGACTCCGGCCGGAGTCGCGGGCAAGGTAACGTCCCCTCCGGGGATCGTCCGACGGCAGCCTCCAAGGCTTTGGAGGAGGCGTCAGCCCGCCTGGCCGGGTTCGCTCGAGCCCGCCGGGTGCTTCCAGGGCAAAGGAGGGCTCCAGCCCTCAGTACCGCCACAGGCTTGTGGCCTACTGCGCGGGTGCCTCTTTCTAGCTGGACGCCAGCCCTCTGACGTCCGGCCGGGAGAAGGCTACTAAGACGCCCGACCTTCGGGCGGCGCGCGGCAGTGTCCCCATCGGACTGGCCTCTTCTCATCCTCGGCCCGTCTCCGGCGAGGGACTTCCAAGTCGGGACGCTGCCTCTCTGGCGCCCTCCGCCCGGCCCCTAAGTCACATCGGCCGGTTCTTCTGCGTGGCGCTGGCCTCGGAGCCTACGGCAGACCCTCGACGGCCTGTCTTACCAGGTTCCCCGCAGCCTTCGCTGCCGTCAGGGGAGCCCGAGTCCCCCCTGCCCGACCCCGGGGATTTTTCCTCCTCCATCCCCGGACGAGGCTTGGGATCCTGGGCTACAATCCGATCCTCTTCCTACAGAGCCTGATCTGACGTCGGCTCCCCCGACGCCGGCTCCGACACCAGTCCCTCCGACGCTGGTTCCGACACCGGCCCCTCCGACGCCGGCGGGGGATATTCCTCTTCCATCGGGCCCTCCACCCCACGGGCCTATCACAGTTGATCCGCCCGTGGAGTTCCCAGCTGGGCCGTCTGCTCCGGCAGTTCTTCCGGTGCCTGGGTATCCGCCGTCCCATCCGACGCCGGTTTTCCCAGATCCACAGTATCCTGCGCCGCAGTACCCGGCGCCGACTCCACCGACGCCGCAGTACCCTGCTCCGGTATTCCCGCAGCTGGGTTACAGATACTCTCCTTACGGATTTAATCCATACAACTATCCCCCTCCTCCTCCACTGCCCCCTAGGCGCGGTGGATCTCCAGGAGACTCTGGCCTCCTGGTGGGCTGAGGCCAAGGCTCAGCTCACCAAGGAAGTCGAGAGCCGCCTTACGGCGATGGTGCCACCTCCGGCTCCCGTACGCCCCAGACGGCACGCTCCCTCTCCGCCTCCGGATTCCCGGGCTCTGCCCTCGGGATCCAGAGAGGGGCAGGACACGCGTTCGGGCATCCCCTCTAAGGAACCCATTCCTCCCCCTAGACGAGTCAAGGAGTCTTACTCTGCTTCGAATTCTTCTTCATCTTCTCTCTTGGACTCCTCGGAGGCCTCCGTTGGGTGTTCCGAGAAAGACGAGCCGCGCTCTCCATCCAAGCCCCAGCCGAGGACTCCTCCGAAGTCTCCTCCGGAGGATCCTTCCTTCACGGAGTTGCTCAGGAAGATCCAGGAAGTCCATCAGTGGCGTTCATAGAGCCAGATCCTCAACGGGTTAAACTCGCCCGAACATCTGGACTCTGCCCTCTACGGCTCCTACTCTAGTGCCACCCTGGATCGAGCCTCATGCCCACCTTGTTTCCACTATTTAGAAACAACCTCGACTAGCCCCACTCCTCGGAAGTCCAACAGGCTATACCAGGCTCCGAAGGGTGTAGACTTTTAGACTCTCACCCGTGCAGACTCGGTTGTGATTAAGCGCCACTCACGGCGGTCAGCACACCACAACAGTTGAGCTTGTCTCCCCGGATAAGAATCCCGCCTTCTGGATCAGTATGGAAGGAAGATCTATGCTTCTTCCACACTGGGATTAGGGCCCTAAATTATGTAGCACATATGGGGATTACCAGAAGCTGTCCTTACCCAGGCGGAATCTAAGATTGACTCCTTGCCTGACTCCCAAGTCAAGCAGGTTTAGCCGACCTGGTCCGTTCTGCTCGTTCGGCCAGTCGTCATATTCTGAGGACGACCTACGATGCAGTGGACACCGCAGGACGGAGCTCTGCGTTTGCCATAAGTCTTCGGCATCATGCATGGCTCTGTGTGTCAGGTCTGGTCCTGGAGGTGCAGTCAGCAATTCAAGAAGTACCTTTCAGGGGTTCTGTGCTTTTTGGCGGTGATGTCAAGGACATCATCACTGACTTGCAGGAGAAGGGGACGGCCCTTAAATCTGTTGATTCAATGTACCGTCCCCATCCCCCACAGCACCGTCCCTTTCGCAGACGCAGCCGGCCTCAAGTGAAACCTCAGGGAAGGTGGGCCACTAAACGTCGGGCCCCCACAGCTGCCAGGCCCCCACCGCCCAAAAAAGCAACGGGTGCCCCAGCTGCGGCGCTGCCTCACACCACCTGACTCCTTCCCTCTCCCACCACCTCCGGACACCCTGGGGGAACTGGTAGGAGGGAGATTCTCCCTCCACCTTCCAGGTTGGGAGATAACATCGGATTCATGGGTGCTTCAGATCATAGCAGAGGGGCACTCCATAGAGTTGCTGCAAAAACCTCCATGCGGCCCCCCTCTGAACTCCTCTTACTCAAGGGACCATCTTCCTTTGGTCAGGGAAGAAATCTCGGCTCTCCTCGCGAAGCAGGCTATAGAGCCCGTCCCCCCTCACCTCCACGGGACGGGTTACTGTTCCCATTTCTTCCTTGTACCAAAGAAGACTGGAGTTCTCAGACCCATTCTCGATCTCAGCTCCCTGAACCTATATGTGGAATACAAGAGGTTCAGGATGCTCTCCCTTCAAACCCTTTTGCCCCTCTTGGCCGGGCCAATGGCTTTTGCACTGGATATGCAGGATCGTAGCTGCACATCCCCATTAGCCCTTAGCACTGAAAGTACCTCAGGTTTGCGTTTCAGGGGGACCACTACCAATTCCGGGCGCTCCCTTTTGGTCTTTCCTCGGCTCCCCGAGTCTTTACCAAATGCCTGGCGGTGGTAGCGGCCCACCTACATACATTGGGAGTTCAGGTTTTTCCCTACCTGGACAACTGGCTCCCTACGGCCCCGTCCAGGGAGGAACTCCTGCATTTCCTCTCCCTCACCCAGCAGGTTTTCTCTGGTCTGTGTATCACCATCAGCCATTCCAAGTCTCACCTGGATCCTTCTCAGAGACTCCAGTTCACCGGGGCAATCCTCGGTATGACTATGTGCAGGGCCTTCCTGCCTCTGGACCGGGGGGGGGGCCTCCCTCCAGTCCCAGATTTCCTTTCTATCGGAATACAGGAGGGTTCCGGCGAGGTCGGTGCTCCGTCTACTGGGGCTTATGGCGGCAGCCATTCCAATGGTTCAGCTCGCGCGTGCCTCCACATGAGAATCTCTCAGTGGACCCTCCGCTCTCAGTGGGATCAACGAGTAGACGACCTAGATCATCTGGATCTGATCTCCTCGCCGATGGTAAGAGACTTGCAATGATGGATGGTTCGAGAGAACCTATTCCGGGGGGTCCCCTTTTTTCATCCTCCCCCTGGTCAGACTCTGACCACGGACGCTTCAGGTGAAGGTTGGGGAGCCCATCTGGGTCCTCACCAAACCCAGGGCCTTTGGTCAAAATCGGAGTTAGTTCTCCACATCAACGTGCTCGAGCTTCGAGCAGTGCTGTATGCTCTCCAGGCCCTTCACCAATACATCCTTCCCGGCCACCTTGCTGTCCAAACGGACAACATGTGTGTGGTGTGGTACATCAACAAGCAGGAAGGGACTCGGTCCTACAGGGAAGCGATGAGGGTTTGGGAATGGGCAACTCTTCACAACCTTCACCTCACGGGAGTCGACAATGTCCTGGCAGACAGGCTAAGTCGCTCGTCGGCTCTACCACCCGAGTGGGAACTGGACAAAAAAGTTCTAAGAAGCATCTTCCAGGTTTGGGGGACTCCTCAGATAGATCTGTTCGCCTCCTCCCAAAATGCAAAGCTTCCAATCTTTTGCTCGCTCGCTCCAGATCGAGACGCTTTCTGGAGCGACGCTCTGTCTCTAAGTTGGAAGGACAGATTCATCTATGCTTTTCCCCCTATTCCTCTGGTCCCTCGTGTGCTGCAGAAACTGGCTTTGGAAGGAGCGAGAATGATTCTGATCGCTCCTTTCTGGCCCAGGCAAATCTGGTTCTCTCTTCTACAACAATACTCAGAGGTTCCTCCTCTTCCTCTTCCTCTTCCTTTATCTCCAGAATTGCTGACCCAGGATCTCTTCAACTTCATGCATGGCTCCTGCAGACCTAGCCCAATCTCGTTTTGGCATCTCCCCTAAGGTGGCCGAGATTCTGGTGGAGGCTAGAAAGCCCTCCACTAGGTCCACCTACGCTATGAAATGGAAA
This sequence comes from Neoceratodus forsteri, assembly GCA_016271365.2. Taxonomy (NCBI): domain Eukaryota; kingdom Metazoa; phylum Chordata; order Ceratodontiformes; family Ceratodontidae; genus Neoceratodus; species Neoceratodus forsteri. The sequence goes on from CM057451.1 coordinate 747,473,805, forward strand.
AGATTTTCCATTTGGGCTGCCTCCAGGAACTTGGAGCCTTTCTCCTGTCCTGTGGCCGTTCTGCTTGATTACATGCGGCTTCTTTTTGACCTGGGTCTCAGTCACTCCTCTTTGAAAGTCCATGTGGCGGCTATTTCAGCCTACCATGTCCCTTTCACCGATAAGGCATTTGCCCAACTGGAGGTATCCAAAACCTTTCTCAGAGGGGTCCTTCATCTCAGGCCCCCTGTCCGCACTCCAGCCCCCCCTTGGGACTTAAACTTTGTCCTCGAGAAACTTACTCTTCCTCCCTTTGAGCCTGTGGCTTCCGCAGACTTGAAGATTTTATCGTGGAAGACGCTCTTCTTGGTGACCATTACTTCCGCTCACAGAATTTCCGAGCTTCAGGCCCTGATGTGCAAAATCCTTTATCTGATTTTTCACAAAGAACGAGTTGCTCTTCGCACGAATCCTAAGTTTCTCCTGAAGGTGGTAGCTGAATCTACCTTAAATCAGTCTATTGAATTACCTGCCTTTTTCACGCAGTACTCCAACCATGGAGAATACTTGCTCCACACCATGGATGTTCACAGGATTCTGAGATACTACACCGACAGGACGAAAGATCTCAGAAAGACTGATCAGTTGTTTGTCTCTTTTGCTCACAAAAGAGAAGGCAATGCTGTTTCTAAGCAATGCCTATCAAAGTGGTTGGCCCGTTGCATCACTTTCTGTTATGACAAGTACAACAAGACCCTACCGGGTCAAGTCAGAGATCACTCCACTCGTGGAGTACCAGCCTCTGCAGCTTGTTTCAAGAACGTGTCTGCGGCAGACATCTGTGCTACCGCCACTTGGACTTCCGTCCATACCTTCACTAAACATTACAGTTTGGACATTGCCTCTCGCCGTAGAGCAGGCTTCGGGTTAGCGGTCTTGCAAGGCCTCCTTTCTTGAGGCTTGCAAGGTATCTCTTTGCTACTTCTTGAGTAGTACCTCCTCCTGGTGCCTTTCCTTTGTTCCAGGCGGCTTGGGATTCTGTCCTATGTAATTACCTACTGCAAGAGCCCTCGGTAAGATAATACAGTTACGTAAGAACTTACCGTAACAGTAGATCTTCGAGTGGCTCTTACAATGGAAATATTTCTCCCCCTCCATCCCCTAGGCTTTTCAGCTCCTTTTCCATTGAGGAAAATATCTCTGCTCTCTCGTCTGGGCCTTCGGGTCTGTGGCGGGAAAAGAACTGGAAAAGCGGGCGTCTGGGACCGCCCTTTATACTCTGCGTCTGGCGCCAGTCACTCCTGATGGGGCGGTCCCTGCCAGGGACTGCTAGCTAGAAATTTTTCTGTGGGGTCCTGCCGCCGCCCGGCCAGTCCTATATGTAATTACCTACTGCAAGAGCCTCTCGAAGATCTACTGTTACGGTAAGTTCTTACTTAACTGTACTTATTATCCCTCTGTACAGACAGTTGGTGAGACCCCACCTGGAGTACTGTGTGCAGTTCTGGAGACCCCATCCTCAAGAAAGACATAGACAGAGTGGAGGCTGTCCAGAGGAGGGCAACTAAAATGGTGCAGGGTGTGCACAGAAGACATATGAAAAAGACTAAAGGAGCTTACTATGTATACGCTGAGGAAAGAAGGGAGAGGGACATGATAGAAACTTTCAAGTACCTCAAGGGAATCAACAAAGTCCAAGAGGGTAGCATCTTTCAGAAAAAGAGATGTGCAAGAACAAGGGGGCACAATTTGAAGATAGAGGGGGGACGGCTCAGAGATAATGTGAGGAAGTATTTTTTCACGGAGAGGGTTGTGGATGCATGGAACAGCCTCCCTGAGGAGGTCGTGGAGTCAAGAACAGTGGGGGAATTCAAGAATGCATGGGACAGACATAAGGCAGTCCTAGTAGGGGGTAGGAGGAAGTAAGCTGTTGGTTAAGTAGGATCTGCAGTTTATCTGTTGGGTAGGAAAATGGTCAGACTAGGTGGGCCAAGCAGTCCTTATCTGCCGTCAGATTCAATGTTTCTATGTTTCTAAAACTGCATACAAGAAGTTCAGAATAATCTTCATCAGGGTTATCTCATTCATCAGGTTACACTGTAGACACTGTTACACTTCGCTGTTCATGAAGGGGAATCCACACGGAAGATTTTCAGCAGTACAGCTGGGGCCGCCCATGCCATCAATGTCACCAACCCTATAAAGGCGTGAGCAGCCCCGCTCCCTCTTCAGTTCTTTCCTGCCATTGACTCGCTCACATGGGTCTCCGCAGAAGCTCCGATGCAGTATTCGCACCTTTTCGCCATACAGCTTTTTCTTCAGTATTTTTCTGAATCTCTTTTATTAAAGCGATTCTACCATTTTGTTTATGTCGAGAGTTAATCCTTCGGCTTCTCTCTTCTGTTGCTGCTGCTGTGGAAAGAAGATTGCCCCTCTGCAGACAAACATTCTCTCTGTGTCTGCTGTCTAGGGCCTGATCACAAAGTTTTTGACTGTGAGCTCTGCCAGAAGTTTAACCAAACAACCCTCAAGCAATGCAAAAAGGCTGTTAAAAATGTCCTGATGGATCAACAGGTAGCCAGTTTCAGACAGGGGTCTTCCGGGGTCGCAGCCTCTGTCGCTGACTGGGTTGTTGAGCTCCCAGGCATCCAAGGCCTGAGACGAGTCCTGGGGGAAAAGTCATAAGAAAAACTGAGATCGCGACCACTCCCCCGTGTCGATCTTGTTGCCCGATGGCCTCTTCTCCTTCTTCTGGAGAATCTTTGTTCCTGCAGCTGCACCGACGAAGAAGACTGCTGTCCAGGTGTCTGTACCCACCAGACCAATACCGACAGCACCTCCGCCCGATTCTCTGGGCGGGCAGCCGTGAACCTCCGGGTCATCGGCACCTCCGTCTATGACAGGCTTGTCATTGATGACTCTCCAGTCAATGCCTGCCCCTTCTTCTGCCAGGGCTACAGGCTCTTCGGGTTCTTGGGACCAGGCAGGCGGGTTGTTGACACCTACCATAGTACCCCCTCCTCCGACGGCCACTGTCAACTTGAACGAAGTTCTGATCAAGTTCACTAATGTGCTTATGCAGCAGCTGGGTGCTGTGACAGGGTTAAATAAGGCCCTGTCCCATTTGTTATGCAGAAAGAGTTTAAATGCAAGGGTCTGTTCTATCCTCTCCTTTTCTGTCTCTTCTCTGTCTGGTTGTACAACCAATTTTTCGTGCAAGATCTAGTAACTGATCACTCTGACAGTTTCGCAATTCTCCGCCTCTCGCTATATCTCTGCCTTCCCTTGCTGTTTCTGTCTTTTTTTCCCCCATGCATATATGCGGGTATAAAAATATATGTGACTCTTTATGTGGAAATGTCACTGATACTGGGATCCCATTGTTTAGACCTGTATATAGTTATATTGTTGAAATGGTTGCAAAAAGCTATTTGGAATGCAAGGGGTTAACTTGAGATGCAGCTTTTAAGCCCTTTGCAGAGTTGTAAACAAGAGGTCAGTTCTGGGTCATTATGTTCTTTTTGCTGCACCTGCAAGAACATTAGAAACTGACAGGAACATTCTGTGAAAAAAACACTATGTCCCCTTAAAGACTGGTTATAAAAAGAGCAGCAATGTTTTGCAAGAGAGAGAGAGACTGAGATTGGAAATTGAGAAGAAACACTCAGAAGTCGGATTTTGTTTTCTTTGCTTGTACTGCTTTGTGAATAGTTATTCTGAACAATTTTTATTTTGCTGATATTGAGAAAAATAAAATGCTATTTGCGAATTTTGAAACTGCTCCTGGTTTTCCTATGCTTCGTGACCTGTGCCTCGACGACAGATGGTGTCAGCCTAAGTGGGATTTACACTGTGCATACTCTAAGCCAGGAGTTTTGTGCGTGGATAGTAGACCTAGTGCCAGGGAAGCATAACAGAAAGGTATGGATTCTCTATCAGCAATCCCAGGAATCATTACCAGAAGAATGGCAGCCAAACTAGAAGCAGAAACAAAAATCCAAACTGAGACTGTTAAGCCAGCACCAGAGATGGGAAAAAGAACAGGCAGTGACAGAACCTGAAAACCTGACTGCCTTTTTCTAGTGGTGGGTAATAAAACAAAAAAAGACGGAGAAACAGAGACGGGAAGAGATTCAACGTTTAGAGTCATAGAGAAAAGAAGAGATGCAGTGACAGGAGCAACAAAGAAGAGATGCGGCGATGGATGGTACCTTGCAAGTTATCAAAGCTGGAGGATCTGGCACTGGTCCAGCAGAACAACAAGAGGCCAACAACTTAAAATACATTAAACTTACAAAGTTGTGTCCCTCGGATGATAGTGAAGCATACCTGACAATGTTTGAAAGTGTTGCCACAGCCTGCCAGTGGCCAAAGCAGCAATGGGCAGTCAGACTGGCACCTTACCTGACAGGGATAGCCCAACATGCCTACAGCAGTATGCACACTGCAGTCAGAAAACTTTGCCCTGGTGAAAACAGAGGTCCTTAAAAGATATGACATCTCAGGAGAGACCTACAGGCAGAGATTTCTGTCTCGGAAGTACAACTCAGTCGACAATCCTCGAGAAGCCTTCACCGGATTGGGAGAACTCATTATGAAATGGCTCCAACCAGAGGGCAAAAGACTCGCACAGATCATCGAAACATTTGTAATGGAGCAGTTCATCAACATCCTACCCACAGACGTGCAGCTTTGGGTAAAAGAACATTGACCAGAAAGTGGGGAAAAGGCTGTTTCCTTGGCTGAAGACTACCAAATGGGCAGACAGATGCCATATAGAAACATTAAAATTGTCGGCAGATAAGGACCGCCATGCCCATCCAGTCTGCCCGTAGGCCCTATACGTTGTATGTGGCCACTGACCCTATGTGATCAATGACTTTTCATCACTCCCTCCCCCTCTCAGGGTTCCCTTGTGCCTGTCCCAGGCATGCTTAAACCCCTCCACTGTGCTTGACCCCACTACCTCCTGTGGCAGACTATTTCAAATATCAACTACCCTTTCTGTGTAGAAAAACTACCTCACATTACCTCTTAATCTACCCCCTTCCAATTTCATATCGTGCCCCCTTGTTCTAGTACTTTTTCTACATTGGAAAATGTCCCCCACCTGCAACTTGTTTATGCCCTTGAGGTACTTGAAAGTGTCAATCATGTCCCCTTCCCCCCACCCCCACTCTGCTCTCCTCCAGTGAGTACATATTGAGGTCCCTTAGTCTCTCTTCATATGTTTTGTGATGCAAGCCCTGCACCATGTTTGTCACCCTTCTCTGGATAGTCGCTACCTTGTTTATGTCCTTGTGCAGGTGTGGCCTCCAGAACTGCATGCAGTACTCCAGGTGAGGCCTTACCAAAATGTTATACAATGGCATTACCACCTCCCGTCTCCTGCTAGTGATACCCCTGCCTGTGCACCCCAGCATGCCACTGGCCCTCCCCGCCGCCTTTGCACACTGCTTTGATACCTTAAGGTCATCAGAGATGATAACCCCTAGGTCTCTTTCCTCCTTGGTGACAGTCAGCTTCCCAACCCCCAACCTGTTGCTCTCCCCAGGTTTCCCTCCACCCAGGTGCATTATTTTGCACTTTTTTGCGTTGAACCTCAGTTGCCACATCTCCGACCATCTTTCAAGCTTCTCCAGATCCGTCTTCATTTTCTACACCCCTTCTGGAGTATCCTCCCTGTTGCAGATCTTGGTGTCATCTGCAAGCAAGCAGACCTTTACTTCTAGCCCCTCTGCAATGTCACTAATGAAGACATTGAACAGGACTGGTCCCAGTACTGATCCTTGCGGTACCCCTCTGGTCACCCCTCTCTCCCCAGATTGTACCCCATTTACCACCACCCTCTGTCTCCTGTCTGTTAACCAGTTCCTAACCCAGTTCACCACCTTGTCTCCCCGTGCCCAGACTACCCATCTTGTTAACCAGCCTTCTGTGTGGGATGGTGTTGAAGGCTTTGCTGAAATCTAGGTAGGCGACATTTACTGCCCCTCTCTGATTTACTTCCCTAGTCACCCAATCAAAAAAATCTGTCATATTCGTTTGACATGGTCTTCCTGCTGTGAATCCGTGTTGCCTCAGATCCTGGGCACCCCTGGATTCCAGGTCTTCCACTATCCTTTCTTTCAGCAGTGTCTCCATGATCTTTCCCACCACTGAGGTGAGGCTGGCTGGTCTGTAGTTCCCCACCTCCTCCCTACTGCTGCTTTTGTGCAGTGGGACCACATGTGCCCTCCTCCAGTCCTCTGGAACAACACCCGTGTTGAGTGACTTCGTGAACAGGGCTCCCAGACGCACTGCCAGCTCCCTTCACAGCTCCCTTAATATCGTCAGGTGGATGCTGTCTGGCTCCATAGCCGTATCCACCTTCAGCTTGGTGAATTCTTCCAGAACTCTCTCCACTGTGAATAGACTGGTGTCCCTTCTCTCCCCCGCATTGCCTCTGCTACCCATCTGTGGTCCTTGACCCTCCCCCTCCCTAGTGAATACTGAGCAGAAGTATTTTTTCAGTATTTCTGCCTTGTCCAGATCCACCTCCTTACACTCTCCCTCTTCCCCTGTGAGCCTCACAATCCCCCCCCAAGTTTTTCTTCTTTCGCTGATATGCTTATAAAATGCCTTGTTCCCTTTTTTCACAGACCGTGTTAAACCCTCCTCTGTCTGAGCCTTAGCTCTCCTAACAGCCTTCCGTGTTTCCCTTAGACATTCAAGGTACACCTCCCTGTCCTCCTCCCTTTGGGTCCCCTTATATTTCCTGAAACTCAGTCTTTTAGCCCAGACTTTGTCCCCACCTCCTTAGAGGACCATAGTGGTTTCCTTCTTCTTTTCCCTTTGGCCACTATCCTAATGCATTGGTTTGCTATCCCCACTATGGCTCCTTTCAGTTTCTCTTATTGTTCTTCCACCCCCTCTATTACTTCTCCCTTCCCCAGGACAGCTTATAATCTACCAATTTCAGTGAAATCCGCCCTTCTAAAATCTATTATTTTTGCCCTTGTTTGGCATACCTGAGTCTATGTTGCCATGCTGAACCACACCATGCGGTGGTCACTGAACCCCAGCTGCCCTTCAAACCTGTATTTCTTCGACTCTGTTCCCATTGGTCCATACCAGTTCCAGAATCAACTTGTCCCTGTTTTTTTTCATGCAACAGCTGCTGGAGTCCAACCCCCTGCAGAGATTTTAGTATGGCTTTGCTTCTGGCTGAAGCAGCCACCTGGGTGGTCCAGTCCACGTCTGGCATATTGAATCCCCAGTAGCAGGATTTCGCCTTTAGCTGCCATGCTGTGCATGTCCTCCACTAGTTCCCTGTCTACTTCCTCCATCTGTTGGAGGTCTGTAGATCACCCCGTGCGTATTGCTATTCCTCGGCCTCCCCCTGTCTTCCCTGAACTTATGTAGCCTTTATACCATCTCTTATGTACAGGGCCACCCCACCCTTTGTAGCCTCCCTGTCCCTCCTGAACAGTATATAGCCTGGTACATTGACTTCCGAGCAATGATTAGCAGAGTACCACATCTCTGTTATTGCTACTATATGAATGTCTGCATCCACCAACAAGACTTCCAGGCCTGGAACCTTATTTCCTAGGCTATGGGTGTTTGTTAACATGATCATCCATATTTTACAGTCTGCCCTCCCTCTGCTCCTGTCTTCACTCTCCAGCGTCTCCCCCCCACCCCAGTTTCATTTCCTATGTGCTCCCCATGTATTACTTGTTATACACTTTTTGCCTACCTGACCCTCCCTGCCTGCTTCAGCTATATCTGTTGGCAGCTTCTTTCTTGCATGTTCCCGGGGGCTGTTTCTAAGCCTCCTGCCCCTTCTGGCTCTCCCCCTTGGCCAGTTTAAATGCTCACAGCTGAAGCATTTCAGCTTCTCACTAAGGGCCAAGGTACCCTTCTCAGACAGATGCTGACCATCCTGTTTATATAAGCTTGCATCTGTCCAGGTTGGGGCCTCAGTCCCCTATGAAGCCCAAACCCTCCCTTTCACACCAGTCCTTCAACCAGAAGTTGAGGGTATGGATGTGGAGTGCCCTATCCTCCGTTGTGCCCTGGACAGGTAGCACATCCGAGAATAAGACAGGGCATGCTGCCTATTTCAGGTTTCCCCCCAGCTTCCTGAAATCCTCCTGGACTCTGGCTAACTCCACTCTTCTCCCTACAAGGTCATTGGTCCCCAGGTGGACAATGACATCCAGCTGCTCCCTCCTAGCTTTTGCCCTAGTGATCCTATGGATCCGCTCCTCATCCCTCCATGCACCAAGAGAAAGATATGGATGCCAATTGGCGTCATCAGGCACTACAGCACATGATTTAGGATGCCATATAGCGTCATCAGGAAAAAGAGGTATGTTTTTTTATGACGCCATATGGCGTCATCAGGAAGGAATGAGTTAATCAAAGAGGGAGTAAATCCTGATGTTCAGCAGCTGTGATGACGAGAGCTCAGGCAAAGAAAATCCCAGATGGTGGGGACTCTTAGTAGATTCTCTTAGCGGATTTTGATTCGGCCTTGTTTGAACATGACTGCAAGATCTGGAAGTCTAGGAAAAAAGGACGACACCTGAAGAAACAGTGGCAACAAAAGACTGATGGACATAAGGCGTTAACATACTGTATGAAAATGCTGAAGCTAAACTGATCACTGATTGTGATTTTCTTTCAGAACAATCTAACAATGTTTCTCTCCAGGGTTATTTTAAGCAGCTGGGGGTGAAACCAAAACTGATTGAACCTATGTTTAAAAAATGTAATGGGCTAAAGTACAGAGTTTGGGTTAAATCTCAGACACAGGACCAGATAGAACAATTGGTTATACCACAAAAGTAGATATCTGAGTTGTTACAGATAGCACATGGATAGTCCTGTGACTGGTCACTCTGGGAAGGATTGCACCCTTACCAGATTGCTGTACATATTTTACTGGCCTGGAATTCATGAAGACGTTACTACCTATTGCAGTTCTTGTGCTGAGTGTCAGGAAGTTGCCCCAGTGACAAAAAAAGACAAGGTGCCCATGGTGCCCCTACCCTTGATAAATGTACCTTTTGAGAGAATTGCAATAGATGTGGTTGGTCCCTTAGACAAAAGTTAAAAGGATAATCGATTCATTTTGGTAGTATGCGACTATGCTACTCTAGACCCAGAGGCAGTTACAGTGTGTACTGTTACAGCCCCAAAAGTGGCAGCAGAGCTTGCCAAAATTTTCCGCAAGGTGGGCATGCCTAAAGAGATTATTACTGATCGGGGTAGTAATTTTGGTGCTGCATTACTTAAGGAGCTGTACTGACTACTAGGTATCACTGCCATAAGAACCTCCCCTTATCACCCTTAGACAGACGGTCTTGTTGAGCGTTTTAATCAAACCCTAAAACACATGTTTATTTATTTTATTTATTGGAGTGTTCAGAAAGTACCTTTGAGTCAATACTCCTTTTCAAAGGTTCCACATCACAAAATTTACATACAAAGACATACAGTTACGTAGCTGTTCATCAGTACACAGTCAGGTTGTTACAAGAGCAATTGTAAGGTGAACAGTCAAATACTAGGGATAATTAGTGCAATCAAACAGTACATATAGAACTCGGATCTTAAAAAGGTTTGTAAAAGGGGAAGGGAAAAACTGGGCCCAGTAGTTACCTTTCCTGCTTTTTGCATACAGAGAAGTGCCACTGGCATTGTCCAGTTTTTCACCATTTGAAATGTGGTATGGTAGATGACCTAGAAGGCCACTAGATGTAATAAAAGAAATATGGGAAGATAACTCCCAACAGAAACCATCTATTACATCTTATATGCATGCCCTGAGAAAGAAGCTGGCAAAATATGTTGAAATCGCCTGTAGTATTCAGGAAGAGGCCCAAAACCAGCAAAGGGTGTATTATGACCATGGGGTAAAAGAAAAAGTTTTTTAGCCAGGTGAAAAGGCCTTGCTACTGTTACCCACTACAGAAAATAAATTGTTAATGAAGTGGCATGGGCTTTATAGTGCTTAGACGTACTGGCACAGTTAACTATGAGCTTGAGACCCCTGACAGTAGGATTTTTCCTATGATATACCATGGTAACCTCCTCAAGAAATGGATAACTGCTAATGCTGTAAAGGTGAATGTTTCCTTAACCTCCGAACAAACTGCAGACATTTGTAACTTGCTAGACATTTAACAGTACTTTTACCACAGTACCAGGCCGAGCAAAAGGGGTAGAGCGCGTAATAGTGACAAGGGGTGCTCACCCTGTTAGACAAAAGGCATACAGATTACCAGAGCGGTTACGAGCAGACTTGGTTAAAGAAATACAAAAAAATGAAATAATTGGGTATCCTAGAAAAGTCAAAGTGGTTGGTCATCACCAATGGTGATTGTAAACAAAAAAGAGGGTGTAAGAATCTGCCTTGATTTTAGGAAACTTAATCAAGTGTCAGAATTTGACAGTTATCCTATGCCCAGAGTAGATGATTTGGTGGACAGACTGGGGAGTGCCAAGTATATCAGTACTCTTGATCTCACCAAGGGTTACTGGCAAATCCCCGTAGCTAAAGAATCCAGAGTTAAAACTGCATTTTCCACTCCTGTTGGATTCTGTCTGTTCACCACCATGCCATTTGGTTTACATGGTGCACCCGCTACATTCAAGCGGTACATGGATGTAATTTTATCCCCTCACACTGGTTATTGTGCTGCGTACCTGGATGATGCCATGGTGTACAATCCAGACTGGAAAAGTTACCTGGAACACCTACGAACAGTTATCCAGTCGATCAAAAAGGCAGGTCTGACAATTAATCCTGCGAAAGTGTGCATTGACCAAGGGTCACTAGCAGGGGCTATCTTTATAGACTTAACTAAGGCCTTCGACACGGTCAGCCACGAATTACTCCTTCAAGTCCTGCCGCAACTAAATGTAGTCTCCGAGGCCGCTGCCTGGCTAAAGGACTACCTCACAGAACGCTCGCAGCAAGTAAGAATAAACTCCACCATCTCCACTCCCAAGCCTGTTCGCTCCGGTGTTCCGCAGGGGTCAATCTTAGGCCCACTGCTTTTCACTCTCTTCCTTAATTCTCTCCCCAAAGCCTGCAGCGGTCATCTCTTACTCTATGCTGACGACGCGGTTCTCTACTGGAAACACCCCCAACCGTACGCACTCCAGCACACCCTCCAGGAATACTTCAGGGAGCTGGAAAATTGGTTCACTGACCACCGGCTGATCATTAATTATTCCAAAACCAAGGCCATGACCTTTGCTCACCGCCAAAGCCCGCACAGCCAGATGGCTCTTCACATTTCCAACGGATGGTTCCCTGCTGAGCACGCCAATCACCTCCAAATACCTGGTCACCCTGGATACCTCCTCTCCTCTACCACAGACATGCACGCTCTCTAGCAGCAATCAACTCGAGAGTGGGTACCTCTACAGAATCAAAAACAGTCTGCCCAAGACATGCCATGCAGATAGCTGTCACATCCTCCATCCTCTCCTAATCGACATGGATTGTAATCACGGCACTGCTGATAACTCCACCCTAAGCTGCATAACCACTCGCGCTAAACAAAGCATGTCGCCTTGTCTCGGGTTGTGACAGACTCACCCCACCTGCGACCTATACAAACTGACTGGCTGGCTTAATTTCCATCAAAGGCTCAAGTACCACACCTGCATTCTAGCAAAAAGATCCACCTCCAGCTAAGCGCCAACCGCCCTTCACCACATCTCAAACCGGCCCCTCTCAGGCGTGTTACCAGACTCACGGCTACCACATCCGTGGTTCCCCATGTCGAGCGTCCCTTGCAGAGATCCCTCCGCTACCATGCCCCCAATTGGCTAAACACTCTTCCGCCTCCCTATCCCAATCCCAGCATCCATCTCTTCAAAGCAGGCCTAAAACCTTCCTATTGGGTAGCTCAAAATGTGAATGCTACGTACTCACCTACCTGTCTTCTCTCCCTTCCCCCACACACCCACACAGGGGCCCCTCAGGCCTATCTAAACCCCCCATGCTCAACCCAGGGGTCGCAGGTATGTCTCCTACCTGCCCAAACCAGAGAAAAAAAAGTCTCTCTGCCATCATACCGACAATTAATTCAGTAATACCACTTGTTTATTATGTATTGAAAGTTGCCTTCCATTGCCTTTACTGTCATATGTCTCTCCACCCTCTGTAACCACCGGAGAGCTAATGTTACTAAAATGTGATTGTACATAAATCTGTAAATAATTTGTGCTTGTATATAATTTGCCTGTTCCGTCTGTCTTCCCCCAACTCGTGTTCCCCCCTCCACCCTCTGTAACCGACGTGGAGCCTTTGCAAAAGAGTCTTTGACTCAAAGGTTTGTAATTCCGAATTTGCAGTAAAATAAAAATAAAATAAAATAAAAACCAGATATTTGGGCTGTGTTTTGGGAAATGGAGAAGTCAAGCCAGAGGTTTCCAAGATAGAAGCTGTAGCTAACAGCCCTGTCCCCAAAACCCAGAAACATATCCGGTCATTTTAGGGCTGTCTGGTTATTGGAATTGTGTTCCCAGCTTTACAGAGTTAGCTACTCCCCTTACCAAATTCACAAAGAAATGGTTCCCAAATAATGTGAAATGGACCCCGGAGCGTGACGAGACTTTTCGGGCAATTAAGGCTGCAGTATTTTCAGCCCCTGTTTTGTTGAAGTCCGAGACTTTGAGAAACAATTACTGTTACAGACTGATGCATCAGAGGTAGGCCTAGGCGCAGTCTTGAGTCAACATATAGATGGGAAAGAACATCCTATTCTATACATAAGTAGGAAATTGGATGACTGAGAAAAAAGGTACTCCACCGTTGAAAAGGAATGCTTTTCGGCAAAGTGGACCATGGAGTCCCTTAAGTTTTACTTACTAGGAGCTGACTTTGTACTTGTAATAGATCACAATCCTCTCTGTTGGCTTAACGAAATAAAGGATAAATATTCTAGAATCACAGAGTGGTACCTGGCACTACCGCCATTTAAATTTAAAGTGATGCACAAATCTGGAAAAGAGAATGTCAGTGCTGATTTTCTGTCTAGATATGGATCGGCAATTGAAAATTCTGAAGGTTGAAAAAAAAAAATCTGTGAGCTGTAACTTCTCAGTTTGCTATGCTGCACATGCACTGAACGGTAAATGTTATAAGCTAATGCTAGAAGATGATTAAAAGAAAGTTTTGGAAATATGTTTTTGTAAAACAGGTTCCCTCTTAAAGAGGGGGGTATGTGACATGGTTGAATAAGGCCCTGTCCCATTTGTTATGCAGAAAGAGTTTAAATGCAAAGGTCTGCTCTGTCCTCTCCTTTTCTATCTCTTCTCTGTCTGGTTGCACAGCCAAATTTTCTTGTGAGACCTAGGAACTGATCACTCTGACAGTTTCGAAATTCTACACCTCCTACTATATCTCTGCCTTCCCTTGCTATTTCTATCTTTTCTTCCCCCTTGCATATCTGCGGGTATAAAAATATATGTAAATCTTTATGTGGAAATGTCACTGATATTTGATCCCTTTTTTTAAAACTGTACGTAGTTATACTGTTGAAATGATTGCAGAAAGCTATTTGGAACTTAAGGGGTTAACCTGAGATGCAGTTTTTAAGTCCTTTGCAGAGTTGTAAACAAGAGGTCAGTTTTGGATCATTATTTTCTTCTTGATGCAGCTGCAAGAACTTTGGACACTGACAAGAACATTCTTTGAAAAAAACACTTGTCACCTTAATGAGCTCTGTGCAAAGACTGGTTATAAAAAGAGCAGCAGTGTTTTTTGCAAGAGAGAGAAAGAGTCTGAGATTGGAAGTAGAGAAGAAACACTCAGAAGGAGGATTTTGTTTTCTATGCTTGTACTGCCTTTGTAAATAGTTATTCTGAACAATTTTAATTTTTTTATTTTGCTAATTGAGAAAATAAAACATTTCAATTTTGGAAACTACTCCTGGTTTTCCTATGCATTATGACCTGTGCTGACAGAGCCGCCTTTAGGCCCCTCACACCTACTTGGCCACGGGAAGCTCCCCATGACCCGTCATCTGCGCATCGGACACCAGACCTAGATGTAGAAGAGGTCGCTGTTGAGGAGTACCACCCAGACCTCATTCTTCCTGATGATGAGGAAGAAGAGGAAGAGATTGATAGATCTACCGCCTCTTCTGTCAGTGAAGGTGAAGCATACTCCCAGGTCCCCCCAGAGGACTCCACATTTTTCCATGTGATGAAGCAGCTGTCTTCAGCCATGGGCTTCCACACTGAGGAAGAGGATGCCACCAGAAAGGAACTGGTCAACTTCCTGGAGATCCCTGAATCTCCCCCCAAAATCTTTCCTCTAATCCTGCCTGCTCGCTCTGAGGAATGCAGCTGCAGCAGCCTGGCACAGACCAGACATGGTACCTGCTATGCCTTGCAAGGCAGATAAACTCTGTCATGCCCCCCAAGGGCTCCCCTGTTACGCTGCCCAACCCAAGACAAACTTGCTGGTCATCAAGGCTGCTCATGACCAGTCTAAGGCGCCTAAGCACCTTAGCTCCCTTCTCCCAGATAGTCATGCAGAATTGACCTCTGGGGCAAGAGAGTGTATGCCTCCTTCACAATGGGTTTGAGGATTACAAATTACCTGTCTCATATGGTAAAATACCAGAATGCCAACTGGAAAAAGGGCAAGGCCGCAGCACAGACCCTTTCTATATGGCACACGGAAGCAGAAGCTGCTCCATTGCCTCCAAGCAGCTAAGGATGTTGGCAGGCACCTATTCAGAGCCATCTATGACGTGGCTGACACCATGGCCAGAGCGGCTACCATGGGCATATGCCTACGTAGGCACTCCTGACTCAGAGTATCCAGGTTAGCTGCGGATGTACAGCAGAAAGTGCTTAATGCCCCCTTTAATGGCACTAAGCTGTTTGACCCTGATGGCTAGGATGTTAACGATCTGCAAGCCTCGGGGAGGGCCCTCAAGTTTGTTCACTCCTTCTACCATACCGAGTCAAGAAGTGGGGGCACCCTTTCTTTCACAAAGCACCCAATAGTTCTGGTGTGCCCTCCCCGCCCCAAGGGAAATGCAGAGTCCTGGCTGCCTTGCTTGCCCCCTCTACTGCTGGAGCGGCGGCCAAGTGCCCCAAGTTTGAGGGACCAGCCCATGAGGCTGGCTCCGCCTCCACCGCCACCTGACTCCTTGCTGCCCCCCCCACACACTTCTGGTCCCGGACTAAGAGGTGGTGGTTGGAAGTCGGTTCTCTCTCCATCTGAATCACTGGAGATCCATAAGTTCAGATGCATAGATTCTGCAGATCATAGAGAAGGGGCATACCCTGGAACTCATCGAGCAACCTCCAGAAACCCCTCCTCCACTTTCCAGTTACTACCTGGCTCACCTGTCTGTTCTTGGGAAGGAGATGCAGTCCCTTCTACACAAAGAGGCCATTGAACCAGTCCCCAGGCGCTAGAGAAACACGGGGTTCTGCTCCAGGTTTTTCCTGATAACCCAAAAGACTGGCGACCTGCGGCCCATTCTATACCCAAAGGACCGCAATCTGTATGTCCAATACAAAAAGGTTTGGGTGGTAACCTTAGTGGGCCTAATTCCCCTCCTCAAAACAGGGGATTGGCTCTGTTCACTGGAGATGCAGGATGCTTACTTGCACATTTCAGTGTTTTCTCCCCATAGGAAGTTTCTCCGCTTTGCATTTCAGGGTGAGCATTAGCAGTTCAAAGTGCTGCCCTTTGGCTTGTCCTCTGCACCGTGAGTCTTTACTGAATGCTTAGCAGCAGTATCAGCAGCTCTCAGAATGGAGGGACTGTATGTTTTCCATTACCTGTACGACTGGCTCCTAAAGACCCCGTCCAGGATCAGCTTTTAGTAACTCCGGAGTGAACTCTCCAACTTTTCCACTTCCTGGGCATCATCGTCAGTTTGCCCAAATCAGTTCTGGTATCATCCCAAAGGCTGCAGTACATAGGGGCGGTTCTGGACTCTGTCTGAGGGAAGGCCTTCCTGCCCCCAAACTGGGCAGAGTGCCTTATCGCACATGCCCAAGAAGTTGCTCGGAGCTGCCACATTCCTGCCAGGGTGTCTGAGACTGTTGGGCCTGATGACGGCTGCCATAACTTCTGTTCCGCTGGCCAGGCTTCACATGTGTGTTCTCCAGTGGACCCTCTTGAGTGCAGTGAGACCAATGCACGAACGAGTTGGACTGTCCAGTTCTGATTTTTTACCCAGTCTGCAAGGTACTGCAGCGGTGGATGGATAACTAAAATTTTCTTCAAGGCGTCCCATTCCAGATCTCCTCTCTACAGCCGATCCTCACCACGGATGCTTCAGGTCTGGGCTGGGGAGCACACCTGGGCCCCTATCAGACCCAGGGCTTTAGGTCCCAGTTGGAGACCTCCATGCATATCAATGTCCTGGAGATGAGAGCGGTGCTCTATGCCATTCAAACCTTTCAGGAACACCGTGCCCCAGGGTAGGTGCTGGTGCAGTCAGACAGCCTAGAGTGTAATGTACTACATCAACAAGCAAGGGGGACTTTCTCGTACCCCCCATGCAAGGAGGCCATGAGAGTGTTGTACTGGGCGCTGGATCATGGTCTCACACTCTTCGCGGTCCACATGCCCGGCGTATTAAACACTCTAGTGGACAGCCCCAGCCAGACTCAGTCCAGCATGCATGTCTGGGAGCTCCTCTCATCCGTCGCAGAAGACGTGTTCGACTGATGCAGTCACACAGAGTTGGACCTTTTAGCGTCCCCTCTCTAATGCAAAACTGCCCCATTTCTTCTTCTTAGATCCAGGGCCTGGAGTTTTCTGGCAAGACGCATTGTCCCTCTCCTGGAGCGGGAGGTTTCTTTATGCTTTCTCTCCATTTCCTATAATTCAGAGGCTGCTCATCAAACTGCAGGTGGAGGGGACCAGCATGATCCTCATCTCCATTCTGGCCTCGGCTGATATGGTTTCCCCTGCTTCAGCAGCTGGCGGAGGAGCCTCTGGACCATTTCCCTCTCTGCAGGAATATGCTGACCATGCTAAGGGGATCCTGATCATCCCAACCTCAGGTCCCTCCATCTGCATGCTTGGCTCCTGAGGACATAGCCATTGCTATGTTTGGGGTCTCTAACAGAGTGGCGGACGTCCTTGTGACCACCCGTATGCGTACCACTTGAGCCACATATGCCATGAAGTGGAAGTGGTTTGTCATCGGGGCTGCCAGACATAGTCTGGACCCTTTCACCTGCTTGGTGAACCACATCCTGGACTACCTGATCTCTTTGTCTGACTCATGTCTCCAGTACTTCTCCCTCAAGGTGCACCTTTTGGCCATTTCTGCTTTTCTTGAGCCTGTGGGTGACCGCACAGTTTCTCAGTTGGATGTCTCCCATACCTTTCTCTGGCATCCTGCATCTGAAACCCCCTATCCGTTCTGTCCCGGCTTGGGATTTGAATTTTGTTTTGGAGAAGACCCTGCCTCTTTTTGAGCCTATCACAGCTAGCAGTCTGCGCTTTCTATCTTGGAAAGCGTTATTTTTAGTTGCTATTATTTCTGCTTAAAGAATTTCAGAGCTTCAGACCCTCTGGTGCGAGGAGCCTTATTTGATTTTTCACAAAGACAAGGTGTCTTTATGCAAGAATCCTAAGTTTCTTCCTAAGGTAGTCTCAGAATTTATACTCAACCAGTTTATCCACCTTCCTGTTTACTTCCTGAGCGTGCCAATCCAGGGGAAGCATTGCTCCATACGTTAGATGTGCACAGAGCTTTGATGTACTACCTGCTTCAGACCAAGGAGAGTCGAAAATCAAAGTAGTTTCTTTCACTCCCAGGTAGAGCGGCTGAAGCTAGTGAATAGAGAATTAGCCTAACAGACATATTTTATTGTTAGCAGATATCATTATTGCATGAGGCTCAAACAACAGGGATTAACTGTTGTTTGAGCCTCAGTCTGATTGTGGTGTCTGCTTTTTTCTAACTTAATAAAATATGCCTGTTTGACGCCAAGTTGAGGAGTGCTGAGTTTGCTGTTCCACTTATCGCCTTTTATTCGTGCACCCTCTCATGGCAGTAGAGCTGTTTTTGCTCTTTTTCTCGCTGTAGTTTCTAAGCAATGTTTATCCAAACTGGCTGGCATTATAGCCTAGAGGTTAGCGTAACAAGCTGTAAATGAGCTTGGTACATCCAGCAGACCTGGGTTTGAGTCCCACAACCTCCACTTGCATACTATGTGATTCTGAGCAAGTCCCTCAACCTCCACAGTGCTCCCAGGTTGCCCCTGAAAACAGGCAGTCATGTCTAGTGGGCCTTACCCGGTTACCAAAGACTAAACAAAATAAATAAATGGTTGCCAAATTGCATTATTTTTTTTGCAACAGGTACAGCAAAGAATTTCCTGGTGCTGTCAAAGCTCATTCCACCATAGCCATTGCTACCTCTGTGGTTTGTTTCCGGGGGGTCTCTGCCACTGAAATTTGTGTGGCTGCCACATGGAGTACTGTCCATACTTTCACCAAGCACTGCAGTCTGGAAATTACCTCAAGGGCCCGTGCAGGTTTTGGCAGAGCTGTGCTGCAGGGATTCCCTGTCTTAAATTTATGGTGAGCCCTCCTCCTAGACTGGCTGTATTGTACCTGTCACTGCTTGGGACTCGTTCTTACGGTGTAACCTGATGACTGAGATAACCCCGATGAAGATAGAAGTTACGTAAGAGCTTACCATAACAGCAGATTTTCGAGGGGATCTCAGTCATCAGGTCTGCTTTCCCTCCCACCATCCCCATCTTGGGGCTCCTGTTTAGGATATGGCCGTGTGGTGTTTGCAGTCTTTCATATGGTCTGGAAACCTCTCTTTCTTTTGGCCCCTCATGGCTAGGGTTATGCTCCTTTTGTCTCTAGGGGAAGAACTGAGGAGGGAGCGGGGCCACTCACACCTTTATAGGGTTGGTGATGTCAACAGATGTCGACCGTGTGGATGACCCCAGTTGTACTGCTGAAAATCTTCCGTGTGTATTCCCCTTCACCGACAGCGAAGTTCCCTATGGTGTAACCTGATGACTGAGATCCCCTCGAAGATCTACTGTTAGGTAAGTTCTTCTGTAACTGTTCTTTCTCCCTGCAGTTCCTTCTTCACCTCTTACTGAAAGGGGATTGGATGGTTGCAATGGACGTGAAGACGCATTCCTTCATGTCAAAATCTACAAGTCTCACAGAAAATGCCTATGTTTCGTGCTTCAGGGCTCGCACTACCAATTTCTTGTCTTGCTGTTTGGTTTGTGTTCTGCACCGCCTGTCTTTACCAAAGCATTTGCCTTGGTGCTGCTGTCCTTTGCAGGGAGTGTTTTTTTTTTTTTTAACTTTTATTTTTATTCAAAGATATTTTCCAGAAGAACTTATGCAGCATTATAAATGAGCAGGTTACATGTTCACTTGCTACAGACTCTGAAAATTAGATATAGAAACATAGACTTTGATGGCAGATAAGGACCACTTGGTCCACCCAGTCTGCCCATTTCCCTACCTACTGGATAAGCTGCAGATTCTAGTTAACCAACAGCCTACTTCCTGCAACCCCCCACCATAATTGCCTTATGTCTGTCCCATGCATGTTTGAACTCCCCCACTGTTTTAGACCCAATGACCTCCTCAGGAAGGCGGTTCCATGTATCCACCACTCTCTCCGTGAAATAAAATTTCCTCACATTACCCCTGAGCCGTCCCCCCTCTATCTTTAAATTGTGCCCCCTTGTTCTTACACATCTCTTTTTCTGAAAGATGCTACCCTCCTGGACTTTGTTGATTCCCTTGAGGTACTTGAAAGTTTCTATCATGTCCCCCCGCCCCTCCTTTCATCAAGAGTATACATATTAAGCTCTCTGTCTCTCTTCATATGGTGTCTGCTGCAGACCCTGCACCATTTTAGTTGCCCTCCTGTGGACTGCCTCCATCCTGTCTATGTCCTTGCGTAGGTGAGGTCTCCAAAACTGCACACAGTACTCCAGATGGGGTCTCACCAACTGTCTGTATAGAGGGATAACCACTTCCCTTTTTCTACTTGTGATGCCCCTTCCTATGCATCCCAGTATCCCCCTGGCTCTCCTTACTGACTTTTCACATTGCTTACCCACCTTTAGGTCATCTGATATGACTACCCCCAGGTCCCTTTCCATTTTTGTTGTTGTTAGTACCTCCCCTGCTATTGTGTACTCTTCTCCTGGTTTTTTGTTTCCCAGGTGCATTACTTTGCACTTCTTTGCATTGAATCTAAGTTGCCATATGTCTGACCATTCCTCCAGCCTTGCCAAGTCCCTTCTCATCTTTTCTAGCCCCTCTTGTGTATCAACTCTGTTACAGATCTTTGTGTCATCTGCAAAGAGGCATACCTTTCCTTCCAGACCCTCTGCAATGTCACATATAAAGATGTTAGAGGACTGGACCCAGTACTGAGCCCTGAGGTACTCCACTAGTAACTCCCCTTTCTTCGGAATGTGTTCTATTCACTATTACCTTCTGTGTCCTGTTGTGCAGCCAGTTTGCTACCCAGGCTACCACCCTGGGACCCACTCCCAGGCTGGCTAACTCTTGATTATTAATCTTTGTGCGGACTGTGTCAGATGCCTTGCTAAAGTCTAGGTAGACATATCCACAGCCCTCCTGGTCTATTATTTTGGTCACCCAGTCAAAGAAATCAATTAGATTCGTCTGACATGACCTTCCTGCTGTAAATCCATGCTTCTTTGGGTCCTGTGCCCCTCTGGCCTCTAGGTACTCAACAGTTCTCTCTTTCAGAAGTAATTCCATCATTTTCCCTACCACTGAGGTCAAACTTACAGGTCTGTAGTTTCCTGCTTCTGCCTTACTCCCACTTTTGTGAAGGGGAATCGCATCTGCCCTCCTCCAGTCCTCAGGTACCACCTCATCCTGCCATGATTTGTTAAATAGCTTGGTCAGTGGTGTCACTAGGTCTTCCCTTAGTTCTTTTAGGATTCTGGGGTGAATCCCATCAGGCCCCATTGCTTTGTCCACCTTGAGTTTTAGGAGTTCTTTCAGGACTCTCTATTTTGTGAATGGACTGGTGTCAACTCCCCTACCCAGAGTGCTTCTATTGTCTGGTTTAGGTAACTCCTTCTCATCTTCTTTTGTGAATACTGAGCAAAAGTATTCATTCAGTGTCTCTGCCTTTTCACTGTCTCCCTTTGCCCACCTCCCTCTCCTTTATTAATCTTCACTATCCCTCCTTAACCTTCTATGCTACCTAATGTACCTATAAAGGTTTTATCCTTCTTAACTGAGTTGGCTATTTTTTCCTCCGGTTTGGGCCTTTGCTATTCTGACTGCCTTCCCCACTTCTTTCTGCTTTAATTGATACAGTTCCCTGTCATGCTCCTTCTGTGATTCCTTATACTTTCTGAATACAGCCTTTTTCTCCTTAACCTTCCCTGCCACCTCTTTTGAGAACCATAATGTTTTTTTTACTCCGCTTTGTTTTCTTTATTTGTTTCACACAAAGGCTTGTTCCCTCTGTGATGACAGTTTTGATTTTTCTCCATTGTTCTTCCACCCCTTCTTTTTGGCCATTTGCTAGTGCATTCTTCAGGTATTCACCCATTTTGCCAAAGTCAGCCCTTCTGAAGTCCAGTGTCCTTGTTTTTGTATAGCTTATCTCCATGGTTGTGCACATTGTGAAGCACACTGTGCAGTGGTCGCTTGTTCCCAGATGTCTACTGACTTCTAAACTTGTGATCCTCTCTCCATTTGAGAGTACCAGGTCTAGTATTGCTCCCTCCCGAGTGGGTTCCAACACTAGCTGTCTAAGGTCTGCCCCCTGCAGGGCATCGAGAATGACTCTGCTCTTGGATGTGGCTGCAGTACATGTCATCCAGTTAACATCTGGCATATTCAGGTCCCCCATCAACAGTATCTCTCCTTTTCAGCCATTTTGAGAATGTCCTCTATCATTTTCTTGTCCATTTCCTCCCCTTGAGACGGGGGTCTTATACAACCCCTGTGCGGATTGTGATGCCATTCCCTGTCTCCAAGGTGACCCAGAGTGCCTCTTGTCCTCCCCCTTTACTTTTTAGTTCTGTATCTTTGATCCCTTCCTTTATGTATAGAGCTACTCCACCTCCTCTTTTACCTTCCTGTCCCTTCTGTAGATTGTGTACCTGGTGTGTTGACATCCCAGTCATGGTTCTCGGTGTACCATGTTTCTGTGTCTGCCACAATATCCAATTGTTCATCTTCCATCAGAGCTACTAGCTCAGAGAAGCTTGTTTCCAGGCTCACGGGCATTGGTACTCATTGCCTCCATTTAATGTTAGCTTTATCCTTTTTCCCCATCCCTGCTCTTATTGCCTTTGTCTATTTTTCCATTTACCCTGTCCTGCCCTCTGTTGAGCTCTGTACCTCAGTGTTTACCTTACTACCTGCCATGTTTTGTATGGGGAGGCTTGAAATTTCCTGCCTTTATCAGCACCTTCCCCCTTGGCTAAGATTCCAAAGCTTTTAGGAAGCATTTAAACTGTCACCTAGGAGCTTGGTTCTCTTCTTGGACAGATGCAGACCATCGTGCCAGTATAGACCTTTATCTCTCCAGGTGAACCCCTAGTCCCCAGTGAAGCCAAAGCCCTGTGCTCTGCACCAGTTTTGCAACCATTCATTAGACTGCATGGTGTGCAGTACCCTAGCCTCACCCCTGCCATGGACTGGCAGCACCTCTGAGAAGGTTACTGTGCTTGCTACCCGTCTGAGTCCCTCCTAACCCCACAAATTCATTCTGCACTGCACTGATCCCATGCCTAGCTAGGTCATTTGTCTCAAGGTGGACAATGATATCTAGTTCCCTCTCCTGTGATGCTGCTTCAGCAATCCTGAGGATTTGCTTCCTGTCCCTCCAAGTCATGGCACCAGGCAGGCACCTTACTTCCTTCTCCTCTCCCTTCCCCAGTTTTACCCCCTAACAATTGAGTCCCCTATCAGAAGCTGTTTTCTTCCCCTGTGGTGTCCCTTGCCACCCTTTTGTGGGTCTCCCTTGTGGATGTCCTCAGCATTCTTCTGGGTCTCCACTGAGGGTGCCATCATGGAGGAACCTTGCTCTGCCAGAATGGCATATGATTTGTGTAGAGGTACAACTAGGGGGCTTCGCCTCTGGTCCACCACCGGCACCCTGCCAGAACCCACTGTGGTCCAACTGCTCTACATACTTGGCAACCTCTGAGGCAGTGGTTGTGGCAGTGGTGCTCTTTGGGTGGGGGAGGCCTCCTTAGTCCTTGCTAGTTCAGCCTGAAGGTGGGCAGCCTCCTCCCTCAGAGCTGACAGTTGCCTGCAAATAGGACAGCAACACAGTTTCCAGAATGTCTCCCGGAAAACTGCTGCCCCACAGCCAGTGCATTGCACCACTCCCCACATGTCCCTCTCCCATATAATATACAATAATGTAATATATATATATATATATTTTTTTTTATTATTATTTGTGGTGTGTACCTACCCTTTATGCACTGTGCTGAGTTAAGAATATGACAGTTCTGCCCAAGACCTTTTGAGGAAGTGATGTCAGAACTTTGGCTATAAAGGAAATGCCATGCCTGGGGGTGTGGGGAAGGGTCGGGGGGTAGTCTACAGCCACTGGTGACTATTAGAAACAGTCAGATACACAACTGCTCCACCACCCTGGTGAATACTGCCCTTTATAGTAATTCAGCTAACACCACAATTTACTAGACCACGGCTCCTACACAAACCACTGTACTGAGTCCAGGGATAAAAATGAACTCACTCCTCAGCCAGCAGGACACTTTTAAAATGTTGCAAAAATATCCTTCCAAATCCTAGGTCTCAACCCCAGCAATCAAGCAAATTCAGTTGCATCTCACTCCCTCTGGTTATAAAATTACTACACTTTTAATGGAATCCTGCAATTCTCTGCTTAATGCCAATAAGGAAAAAAAAAGAAACTTTTTGTAGACAGCGTAGCTCCCCTTAACAAGTCCCCAACAATATTATGCCTTACCAGCTTTCCAGGTCCTAAATGGAATTATAGTTTGTTCTTTGCAGTGTAGCAAGGTTCTCAGTATCTTGTTAGAATAAATTGTGGTTAGGTAATATGACAAATAGATGATCTTAATGTTTTGTTAAGTTCTAAATGTGTAGACGTCCATGAGACTGGGAACACAGATTGGTACTTGTGTTTGTTGAGCGCCTCAAGGTGAGATACTAAATGCTGGCAAAAGGCGTCTCAAGATGGAATGTCCATCCTTGAAAATCTCTGAGACTGATGTATTGAGTCTGAGCGCGATCTGCTGATTTTTTAACTTGGTGATAAGCAACTGTGAAATACAGGAATGTTAATTAGCGATTGATAAGGGGAGAGGGAGAAAATGTGAACTAGGGTTAAATAAGAAGAGAAGTGTAAAATTAATCGGTTGGGGGGGACAACCAGGCCAAGAAAAGGAGAAAAAATAAAAGAGTTAAGGAAAGGAAAAAAAGGGGTGGGGAGGGGGTTTATTTTGGGGGAGGTGGAGGGCAACACCGTTTCATGGAATGAAATCGGTCATCACCAGTGCATCAACATCACCCGCCGCTGCCAGCAAATTCCAAAAGAGGAGAGCCAGTCTGTGAAGGCTGCAGGGAGGGTTTTAGTCTTCCCCTACTTAGACGAAGGGGTGATCTTCTTCGAGGATATCGTTTTCATCAGGCCACATCTTTGGAACTATTCCTGCATCAGCATTGTGACCACATGGAAGCTTTTGCTGTCAGTCAACCAGGGGCCGCTCATGACAACGTTGGGCATCAGCGTCTACATAAATGTGGGTGCCCCTACCTCTCCTTAGTTGTTTTCCCGTGGTCGATCAGACTTGTTAGACCCACCATCAGAGAGGTCGTTACTCAAAGTGGCCAATTTATTTTTTTTTACACTAAGTAATCACCTTTGTAGTGATTTTTGGCGACCTGTCTTTTGCCGAAAGAACCATCTAAATGTTTTCGGTACTGTGAGTGCGGAGAGAACATCTACAAGGATGACACCCACAACACCTGTGACTGCTGCCTAGGCCTCTCTCTCAGCATGAAAGCCTGTGAGATTTGCTGGGGGTTCAGCTCTGCTACTGGGCGACGCAGGAAAGGGGTTTTGGAGAAATTCCTCCTCCAGAAGATTGTTGAAGCAATAGAGAAGTGGCTTCGGGATAAATTTGCGTCGCCATCCCCATTGACTGAATCACGATTGTCGAAGTCCTGGGAAAAATACTCGTCGTGGAATCCTAAACACAAGCACCAGGCCAAGGCCTCCCCAGAGAGATGAAGGTCACCTCTGCAGACTGCAGGAATGACCTCCACCATGACGTAGTCAGCTCCACCGGCGGTGCCAACCACCCCTCAACCATTGACCAGACACCAAGGTCAGGGCTTAGCGTAGGCATTACTGGGCCTGTTACGACAATGTTACCATTGACCGAGAACCAACCTCCAACATCAGCTACTGCAATCACGCCTACTACCCTAAGTGGTGCCGATGCCCAGGCAGTACTTCTGTCATTTTCAAACATATGGCATCTACTGCCAAGCCTGCCTGCTCCAGGAGGCCGGTCGATGGGGACTCCAACTACCCTATTGATGCCACAAGTTAATGCCTTGCAGAATAAACTACCTCAGACACCGCCAATGTTGCTGGCATAGTCATTCATTCCCATAAATGAGAGAGTTGACAAATATTCTCACCCCAGGAATCTTTCAGCATTACTTGACTATAACAGTATTGCCAGCTGGGTTTAGCTGCCCTGGAGACGGAGCTTATGCTAATGATGACTGGGTGTTAGTCACCACCAATGTCGCTGGCGTGGTCATTCATTCCGTAGATGAGAGAGTCGAATATGAATATATTCTCACCCCAGGAATCCCTCAGTATGCTTGAATTTAGCAGCATTGTCAGTTGGGTTTAGCTGCCCCGGAGACTGAGCTTATGCTAATGATGACTGGGTATTAGCCAGTCAGAATGCAGTTGAAGACTGCTGCCTGTAGGTGCTGATGCTAGTGAGTCAGATTCATTTCTCCGCCTACTGGAACAGTTTGGCCCCAGAGCTCTCTCTGTTTCTCATCACGTGAAGAAATTTATTTCTCTTAAATTCATTTTATTTCTGTAGTTTTTGCTGCAGTTAGTGTTTTTTTTTTTTCATGGTTTTTCTAGGTTTTCCTCGGTTCCCAGGAACAGAGTAAACTTCCCCTGATGGGTTTTAGTCGTGGTTCCCGTGCTTTTGTTTCAGACTGGAAAACTACATTTTGTGGTAACATTTTTCTATAGTTCATATTTCAACTTCAGTTTTTATTGGTTCCCCTACTTTTTAGGGAATAATGTTTATATTTAACTTTTCCTTTATATTTTGTTGTTTTGGAACAGATACGATTCCATTCGGCTTGGTAACCGACCTCAAAGTTTTTTGTTTTTTTCTTCTCTTTATTGGGAACCAAAATTTTAGTCTTCTGAAGATAATGGCATGTCAGATATAGCTAAGAAAAGAACTGGACCTACAAGTTTTAAAAACTATAGCGTTTTAAAATCATGGCCAAGGCAGAGGGCCACGATCTGTGTTTAAGCTGTTTGGGTCCAGATTATAACTGTGAACTTTGCACTAAATTTTGCTTTCAAACAGTTATTTATTTATTTCAGTTTCAGATTAACACCTTTGAGCCAAGGGCTCATTTACAAAGGTTCCATGTCAGATAAAATACAATACATAAGTTACAGGTAATCACAGGCAGATAAGACTTGAAATACAGTAGATACATAGGAAGCAAAAGATAACATTTACAGTTACAGAAAGTAAGTGTTAAGTTACAACAGTACTACAAGAGTGCGTTACAGCGTATTGGTGAATTCAGAGTACAGACTTGGGTCAGTACAGTCCCTGGGTTAAAGTTGTAATTAGTGTAGAAATATACGCAACCAAGGGTGGCTTTGTCAGGGATATTGCAGAGGGACAAGGTATAAGGAGTGGGGGAGGCAGGGGGATGTGCAGGGTGGGGAGTAGATCAGAGAGGGAGGGGTGGGACGTGACAGACGGGAGAGGGAGCGAGCTCAGGTACTACTAGGGTGGACCAAGTTTATACAGGGCAGCAGCAGACATTCTCGCAGGCTAGGCAGGAGCAGAACCCTATTTTGAACTGACTAATCTTGCTGCATTCGATAAGGCCAGTGTGGAGGTCACTAGACCACTTAGGTCCCTGGTAAGATAGATATTGCTGAGCGAACGTTGTACGTTTAAAGGGTGCCAGTAATCCCCCTTGGTCGCACTTCTTTTGTGTCTGGTGGGTTGTGTGTTTTTAAATACATTTGCGGTCGATTCAGATGCAAGCCCTAGCAGTGATTTTTTTTACCCAGCAGGCAGGTCTGGTATTGTACTCTGAGACTGAGGGGGAGCTAACCAGTCTCTTTGTATAATGCATAAGTGTGGATTAGATAGTCCATGCCAAGGAACATCCTACAGGCCTTATTAAGGAGGGCTTTGACCCTTTTCAGCGCAATATCCGAGCCAGCCCTGTAGATCACCAGCCCATAATCAGTGGTGGACAGCACTGAGCTACGTGACCAATTTCAGTGCACCTGGTGTCATTGCATGCCTGTGGCGATAGAGAACACCTAGCTTGGTATTTGCTGATTTCATGACCTGGTCAGTGTGCGTAAAGAAGGTGAGGGTATCATCCAGGTTTACACGCCGGTATTTAAATGTGCTTACTTGCTCCAGTGTTTCATCTTTATGGCTATGTATCAAAAGTGGGCCACACTTCTTTTTGTTGTGAGGCACCGTGAAGAGCATGTCTTTGGTCTTTTTATAACTGTGCAAGAGTTTATTCTGTGCTAACTATGTTTCTAACCGTTGGAAGTTGGCTTGTAGTTCAGTTATGATTTTTGGCAAATCTCTGCCTGGTACTGAGATGATGACATCATCAGCATATAGCACCATGCGTGCCGGGCAAGTGGATGGTAGGGAATTACTGAAAAGGCAGTTAATAGCCAAAATATTAGAAATTATGGCTTCTTAGTCTGCTTCCCCCTGTAATAAGCCTTTTGAAGAGGGGGTCCTCCTCTCATCATAAATCTAAAGGTAGGTCCTCTAAGGACCACCTAGAAAATAAGTCTGACAAAAATAATTCAGATCAAGCCAAACAAGAGACATTCTGAGCAGGTTTCTGATCCAGTGCCTGCCAAAAAGAAACAAAAAGAGAAACATATCACTGCCCGTCCTGCTAATGAGCAAAAGGAGACGCCAGTGTCTCAACAAAATATGCCTTCTCCTGAGGAGTTGGCAAAGGCTTGGCAACTTTATCAAACCTTTCAAGCTCTGGGCAATATAATTAGTGCCCCAGGTGGTCCTTCTATGCCTGTTCTCACAGACCCTGACTCAGGCCAGGGTTTCAAACAACATGAAGTCTTGCTGTATTCTGACAATTTGCAGTTAGCTCCAGCTCTTGAACTGCCCCGGAGAGTGAAGGGTTAATTTCTATGCCAGGCATAGAACGTTGGGCTCAAGCTCGGTTGAAAACTCTGTCTGTGTCCTTTCAAACCCAAACCGTCAGATTCTTTACTCCGCCTCACTGAACAGTCGCTCCGGAGATTTCTCCTTCAGCTTGGTTCTTCGCGGTTAAAGTTTCGGTTGTAGTCTGATTTTCGTTCCGTTTTTTTCGGTTCGAGACTCTGTCTGTGGTACCGTAAGTACTTAGCATTGTAGCTGTGTGTGGAAATTGTGAAAATTTTCCGATCGGTTCGGCTGAACCGATCTTGTAGTAAGGAAAAAGTTAGTGTGTGGTTACCGGTCCGTATCGGTTTAAAAAAAAAAAACGTAATTTTAGTGGTTTTTCCATCACCCGTGACATGGTGTGAAACCGATAGGGGAGACTTGCCTGGCGGTTACCATATAAAGGGTAAGTTGGTTAGGTTGGCCATGTCTGAGAAACCCAAGAAAAAAAACAGGCCCACTGGGTTTCAACACTGTAGTGTGTGTGGGGAGGTCTTTGCTAAGGCCGATCCCCACGCCACCTGTGTTTACTGTCTGGGGTTTGACCACCTCGATTCAGACTGCCAAAGTTGTAAGAATTTCCCTAAGTCTACCCTGGATAAAAGGTTAGGTAGACTTAGGGATAAGGAGGCAGAGAAATCCGCTGACTCGGAATGCCAGCCCGGTTCCGTTCCTACCGAACCAGAAGGAGTGCCTTCTGACCAAGCGATACTTCTTCGGGCAAGAGGAGAGCCGATCCTGAGGGATTGGTTCCTATAAAAAGGAAACGAAAGGATAAATCGTCCGGTTCGGATCCAGAGCTGCATGTTCCGACAGCTGAAGAAATGGCCAAAGCGATTCGGATTGTGGAATCGCTTCGGCTGGTTCCGACCGATCCGGCGCCTTCTGGCAGAGGTTCAGTTGGTTCCCCCGGTTCAGGATTATTCCCCTGAAGATTTTTTCGAACCGGAGTTTGATGAGGAGGGGAAGTTTGAAGAGGATGATTACGACGGTGAAAGTCTGGATGTGCCTGTGGAACCAGACATCTCCCCAGATAGACCTTCTGGTGTTTCCCCTCCTAGGCTTTCTGAGTCCCCTCCCCACTTTCTGTTCTACAGAAAAGTGGCTCAAACCCTCCAGCTACCTATTGCGGAGGCTGTAGAGGATCAAGAGGAGCCTGACTTCATAGAGATGATGGACATCCCAGAGTCTAAGAGACTGTCTGTTCCTCTTCATAAGTCATTTGGGAAACAGACATTAAAAATTCTTAGGTCTCCTAATTCTGTACCTACTGTTGACAAGAGAATGGACAAGAGGTACACCTTGTCAGGCTCGGATACGGAATTTCTTTACCAACAATGCAGCCATGTTGGGGTAGTGCAGGCTGCTGCCTGTGACAAGGCAAACATCCCCTTGGTTTCACACCCCCCAGACAAAGATTCCAGGAAGATAGATGCCGTAGCAAAGAAACAGTACTTGGCATCATCTCTGGGACTCAGGCAGGCTAATTATATGGCCTGTACAGCCAGGTACCAGAAATCCAGGTGGGACACTGTACTGGCACTGGCTAAACAGGCTTCCCCCCAGCTAGCCAAGGAGCTGGAGGGGGTGGCTGCTGATGGGATTGAGGCATCAAAGGTGCAATTTCATGCTGCTGTGGACTCCAATGATGTGTCATCAAGAGTCATGGCTACATCTGTGGCTCTTCGGAGAATGGCCTGGCTCAGATGTACTAGCCTTTCGCAGGACACCCAGGCTAAGGCCATGGATTTTCCTGTAGTAGGTAATTCAAGGAACTGCTTCTTCCAGTCCACAAGTCTCTTTGCAGGGCAACTTTCAAACTGCTCCAAAATCCCACCTCCATCCCAGAGGTGCATAAGAAAATAGAGAAAAAGTACCAGCTAGACAAAAAAATGCTGAGTACCTTTACACCCATCTTGACCACGAGGGAGTGATAAACGCTGCAGCCTGTGACAAGGCTAAAGTGCCCCTTTCCTTCCAGCTTCCAGTTAAGGAGTCTAGAAAACTGGAGACCATGGGCAAGAAATCTTATAATACTGCCTGTCTGCTGCTACGTCTGTCTACATACATGGCATACACAGCACAGTACTAGAAGGCTTTGTGGAATTCAGTTCTGGTTATTAGTCAGAAAGTTTCTGATAACATTGCTCTGGACCTGGCAGAAACTGTCAAGACCACCTTAGATGCCACAAAGTACCAGTTTCACATGGCTGTGGATGCCAATGACACTGCCTCCAGGTCTGTGGCCCAAGCCATCGCTCTAAGAAGGTTTGCATGGTTAACAACGACCAGCCCCTCTCAGAATACCCAAACTAAAGCTGTGGACTTCTCCTGCAAGAACAATTCTCTCTTTGGGGAGAAAACTGAGGCATATATGAAAAAGGTGGAGGAATACAAAACCACATACAAAATTAATGCAGCTAAAGAGAATGCTTCCATTTCTTATAAACCCCAGGAAAGAGGAGGCAGAGGCAAGAGTTACTACCCCAGAGCCTTCTATCCCATGCCCATGGATTACTCCCAAATGAGAGGTTACTTCAGAGGAAGAGGCAGGAGGGCTCAGAGGCGTGCTGCCTCTTCTCCTAAAGCCCAAAGCCCAATCCAAGCAAAACCCTTGATGGGAATGCCCAGGTCGCCTCCCCTCTCCCAGTAGGAGGAAGGCTGACCCACTATACTTTAGGAGGCAGTATAGAGCAGTGGTCTAAGGCTCTGAGCTGCAAATCTGGTGACATCCAGCAGACCAGACCTGGGTTTGAATCCCACAGCTTCTACTTGCATACTGTGTGACCCTGAGCAAGTCACTTAACCTCCTTGTGCTCCCAGGTCGCTCCTGTAAAAAAGCTTTCAGCTTAGTGTGCTATACCTGGTTAAACAACTAAATAAAAAAAAAAAACTATCTCCCATCAGTGGCAGTTCATCACTAAGGACAAGTGGGTGCTGGAAGTGGTGGGTCAAAGACTCACCCTGCAGATCAAGAAATTCCCCACTCAGCAGGGAAGCAGGAGTTTCAAGCCTCTGACCCCCATAAAAAAGATTCTGTTGGAGTCAGAGGTCAGATCTCTACTGTTAGCAAATGCAGTAGAAAGAGTGCCCCCTTTCCAGTGGGGAAAGGGTCTCTATTCGAGATACTTTCTCACCCAAAAGAAAAATGGGAACTGGCGACCCGTCCTAGATATCAGGTGCTTAAACACCTGCTCAGTCCCAAATTCAAAATGATCACACTGTCAATAGTGATCCCCTCCTTACCAGAGGGAGACTGGCTAGCCTCCCTAGACCTCAGAGACGTCTGTTTTCACATCCCAAACAGGCCTCTCACAGAAAGTAGCTCAGATTCAGACTGCCCTCAGGCCATTACCAGTTTGTGGTACTACCATTCGGCCTGTCCTCAGCCCCCAGGGTCTTCACAAAGTGCCTGGCAGTAGTTGCAGCTCATCTAAGAAGAAAGGAGATCTCTGTCTTTCCATATCTAGACGACTGGCTCATAGTAGAGGAGTCTCCTCAAAAGCTCAGAGACTCTCTACGGCTCACTCAGCTCACCCTGGAGTCTCTGGGTTTCCTCAACAATACAGAAAAGTCCTGCCTGAAGCCAGTACAATTCCTGGAGTTCACAGGAGCAGAGCTGGACACCAAGCAAAGGAAAGCTCTGCTCCCCCTAGATAGGGTAGAAAACCTTCAGACCCTGGAAAACTCATTTGTAGTAGGCCAACCAAGGCCAGCAAGGCATGTCCTCAGGCTCCTAGGCCACATGGTCTCTGCAGCAGTAGTCCCAGGTTTCAGATGAGGGACATTCAGTACCATCTGAGGGCTCATTGGTCTCAAAAAGGAGACTCCCTGTCAAAGCTGATTCCAGTCACCAGGACTCTCCTTCAGGCCTTGGTCTGGTGGAAAGACAGGCACAATCTCATGGAAGGAATTATCTTCCAACAGAAGGAGCCCTCCAGAGTACTCAACACAGATGCCTCCTTCCTGGTCTGGGGAGCACACCTGGCAGACTAGTCCATAAGCGGGGTGTGGTCTCCCAGAGAGTTCAGATGTCACATAAACCTTCTCGAACTTAGAGCTGTGTACCTGGCCATAAAGCTTTTACACCCCACCCAGCTCATGGTCCTGTTTGTCCAAATCAGGACAGACAACACTACCACCATGTTTTACATCAGCAGCGGGGGGGGGGGCACAAGATCCTCAAAGCTCTGCACAGAGGCCATGATGATCTGGTTGCTGGCTTACTCCCTGGACATGTAGCTAACTGCCATTCGCCTGCCAGGCAAGGACAATGTGCTGGCAGACTCCCTGAGCCGCACCAGCCAGGGCCACCACGAATGGACCCTAAACAGACGAGTGCTGGCCACGGTCTTCAGGGGGTGGGGCACTCCAGAGATAGACCTCTTTGCTGCCAGATACAATCACCAGATTCCCCTGTACTGTTGCAGGCCTCCGGCACTGGGCACAGTGCTAGTAGATGCTCTGTCCTTCAGCTGGACAGTAAGGCTCCTTAATGCTTTTCCTCCTTTTCCCTTGATTCTCAGAGTGCTCCTCGAGCTGAGGAGACAGCCAGCAACAATGAATCTTGCTTCGAGAGGAAGCTCTTAAAGCAGGTACCACAATTGGGACTGACACAACCTGGCAGCTGTTCTCGGCATTTTTTTCCATCCAGCAATACCGACATGGGAATGCTCCACCCCTGGCGTCACCGTATATAAGGGAGGAGTTCCCCACGTGCTCCATTTCTTTCCCGTTGCACGATCAGGGATGGTTCGCCTTGGCTACCATTCGTAGTACCGATCGTATTCTTATCCACCGTTCAACCGAAGTTTTTTCGCTGCATCTATGTCCTCGATTTCGAAAGGGCACGTTAACAAGTGCTCTTGTGGGTGACAGGTACCTGCCAAAGACGGCCATTCAGCGTGCCTCTTCTGTCTTGGGCCCGACCACGACGCCTGCCCCCATTGTCAGGCCTTCAACTCCCGCACTAGGATCAGGCATCAGAAGTCCCTTTCTGCCTACTTAGCGGAATCAAAATTGGCCGCCATGGAACGGGCCTCTTCCTCAGGGGAAATCTGACCACCCACAAGCAACACAAACACTGGGAGCACAAGGACAGAGAAAGGTCTCACTCTAGGCCCAGGTCTTCGGGCTTGAAGTCCGGGTCATCGGGGCATGACTCCTGCCTCATGGCCCTTAAACCATCTTCTGGGTCTTCTGTGACCAAGTCTCCTGGAGCTACCCTTCAACCTTTGAAGGTACATCTGCCCGCTGAGAAGGCTTTCTCGCCGGGCGCAGGTAAGGTCTCCTCCCGCTCGGCCTCTTCCTCGAAGGCCGACTCCCGGGAGTTGAGCAAGGCCTCCAGGCCTTCTGGCATCAGGGCCTCCTCCTTGCTGCCGAAGTCTCAGTTCTCTGACCAACGCCCGCCTTCGGCGACTGACCAGCACTTGGTCGAGAAGTCCGCAACTCATAAGGCCAACTGCCCTAAGGCTTACGCCTCTGAAGGACGTCAGTCGGCCTGTAAAGATAAGCAGATGCCAGACCGTCCGCCCGCGGCCCCACCCGCCACTGATCTGGCGAAGGTCATACCACCGCCGGTCACTGTTCTTCTGACGCTGGTCACCCCGGCGCCTCCTGCCGTCAGTTCTGGCACCCCATCACCTCAGTTGCTGGCCCATCTGACGTAGGAGCCTGAGGGAGGTGCTGACTCCCCTCCGACGCCGCCCCTTAGGCCTATGCCAGTGGATAAGGGTTCAGACCCGAGGCCGGTCCCCCCCCCACCGACAACGGGGCCGGCTCAGGCTCAGGTGCTTCTCCACCATCCTGCGCCTGGTTCACCCAGACTGAATCTCTTGCAGGTCAAGGAGCTTTTCTCCCACTGTTGGGACACCGTGAAGCAGGACCTACCAGCGGGGGCACCTCCTCCCATGCCCGTTCTGTTCCAGTACCTAATATCCCGGAACCTTTAGACGTGGGGGCGGATGAGGAACCGGCACCCAAAAAGTATAAGGAGAAAAGGAGAACCAGATCCAGTAGCTCCTCCCGCTCTTCTTCTCTGGACGGGAGGCGCAAGAGGAAGCAGCATAGATCCCCTTCCTCTTCCACCCCAGACTCTTATGTGGACTCTGACACTTCAGGTGCAGACTGCGATGTAGAGCTGGACCTGGGGGACATGGAGGGACACCCCAAATCTCCTCCAGATGACCCTAGCTTCATGGAGGTGATGAGGCACATCCAGGCCAGCATGGACTGGGACACTGAGGCCCTGGACCCCGAGCAACTGCGGTTGGCTAAATATCTCCGTCAAAAAGTCTCTGAGCCGGTGGTCATCCCTTCCATGGTCAACATCTTCGAGGATGTCACCCTCGCGACTTGGAAGCGCCCTCACTCCTCCTCTGCTGTGCCCAAAAAGGCTCATCGGCTTTACCAGGCACCTAAGGACTATCCTTCTCTGGCCGAACTACCTGCAGTGGACTCCGTGGTGATTTTGGCAGCTTACAACTGTTTGCAGAGCCCCAAGCACCTGAGCACCCAGCCGCCTGACAGAGTCAAAGCAGCTGGATTCTATGGGTCGCAAGGTGTAGTCTGCTGCCACTTGCAGTATCAGGAGTCTAAACTTCCTGGCACACATTGTCCAATTCCAGAACGCCCTTTGGGAACAAGGGTTGGACATAGTGCAGAGCATGCCCGATTGTCCTCAGCAGGCAGAGCTTGCCAAGCTACTGCAGACCGGCTCAGACTTGGGTACCCATGTTCTGAGGTCGGCCTTTTACTCTGCGGACACCTCTTCAGGGGCGGCCACCACTGGCATTTGCCTCCAATGCCATGCTTAGAAACATAGAATTTGATGGCAGATAAGGACCACTTGGCCCACCTAGTCTGCCCATTTTCATACCTAACGGATAAGCTGCAGATCCTAGTTAACCAACAGCTTACTTCC
The DNA here is from genome assembly GCA_016271365.2 of Neoceratodus forsteri. Classification (NCBI taxonomy): domain Eukaryota; kingdom Metazoa; phylum Chordata; order Ceratodontiformes; family Ceratodontidae; genus Neoceratodus; species Neoceratodus forsteri. The sequence continues at coordinate 747,509,191 of CM057451.1, forward strand.
TCATCAGCTTACTTCCTCATACCCCCCCCCCAACTAGGACTGCCTTATGTCGGTCCCATGCATTCTTGAATTCCCCCACTGTTTTTGACTCCACGACCTCCTCAGGGATGCTGCTCCATGCATCCACAACCCTCTCCGTGAAAAAATACTTCCTCACATTACCTCTGAGCCGTCCCCCCTCTATTTTCAAATTGTGCCCCCTTGTTCTTGCACATCTCTTTTTCTGAAAGATGCTACCCTCTTGGACTTTGTTGATTCCCTTGAGGTACTTGAAAGTTTCTATCATGTCCCCTCTCTCCCTTCTTTCCTCAAGGGTATACATATTAAGCTCCTTTAGTCTTTCTTCTTATGTCTTCTGGTGCAGACCCTGCACCATTTTGGTTGCCCTCCTCTGGACAGGCTCCACTCTGTCTATGTCTTTGCGGAGATGGGGTCTCCAGAACTGCACGCAGTACTCCAGATGAAGTCTCACCAACTGTCTGTACAGAGGGATAACAACTTCCTGTTTTCTACTATTGATGCCTTTCCCTATACATCCCAGTATCCCCCCAGCCTTCCTTACTGCCTTCTAACATTGCTTGCCCACCTTTAGGTCATCTGATATAATTACTCCCTTTCCAATTTTACTGTTGTTAGTATCTCACCCCCCACTGTGTACTCTTCCCCTGGGTTTTTGTTTCCCAGGTGCATTACCTTGCACTTCTTTGCATTGAATCTGAGCTGCCATACATTTGACCATTCCTCCAACCTTGCCAAGTCCCTTCTCATCCTTTCCACTCCATCTTGTGTATCAATCCTGTTGCAGATCTTTGTGTCGTCTGCAAAGAGTCATACTTTTCCTTCCAGTTCCTCTGTAATGTCACTTATAAAGACATTAAAAAGGACCAGTCCTAGTACTGAACCCTGCGGTACCCCACTAGTAACCCTTCTTTCTTCACTGTGGACTCCGTTTTCTACTACCCTTTGCGTCCTGTTATCTAGCCAGTTTTTTTATCCAGGCTACCACCTTGGGACCCACTCCAAGGCTGGTTAACTTGTGTATTAATGTTTTGTGTGGGACTGTGTCAAATGCCTTGCTAAAATCTAGGTAGGCCATGTCCATAGCCCCTTCCTGGTCTACTACTTTGGCCACCCAGACAAAGAAATCTATTAGATTTGTTTGACACGACCTTCCCATCGTGAATCCATGCTGCCTTGGGTCCTGTGCCCCACTGGCCTCTAGGTACTCAACAGTTCTTTCCTTCAGAAGTGATTCCATCATTTTCCCTACCACTGAGGTCAAACTAACTGGTCTGTAGTTTCCTGCCTCTATCCTGCTCCCACTTTTGTGAAGAGGAATCACATCTGCCCTCCTCCAGTCCTCAGGTACCACACCATCCTCCTGTGATTTGTTAAAGAGAGTAGTCAGCGGTGTCACTAGTTCTCTACCCTTAGTTCTTTTAGAATTCTGGGGTGAATCCCATCGGGCCCCATTGCTTTGTCTACCTTCAATGTTATTAGTTCTTTCAGAACCCTTTCTTCTGTAAATGGACTGGTATCAACCCCCATCTTCAGAGTGTTTCTCTTGTTTGGTTTAGGTACCTCCCACTCCTCTTCCTTTGTGAATACTGAGTAGAAATATTAGTTCAGTATCCCTGCTTTTTCATTGTCACCCTCTGCCCACATTCCCTCCCCTTTATTAAGCCTCAGTATCCCTCCTTTGGTCTTTTTTCGCTCCCTAATGTACCTATAAAAGGACTTATCCCCCTTCTTAACAGAGTTAGCTATCCTTTCCTCGGTTTGGGCCTTTGCTATTCTGACTGCCTTCCCCGCCTCTTTCTGCTTTAACTGATAAAGTTCTCTGTCCTGCTCCTTCTGTGTTTCCTTATTTCCTGAATGCTATCCTTTTCTCCTTAACCTTCCCTGCCACCTCTTTTGAGAACCATAGCAGTTTTTTCCTTCATTATGTTTTGTTGATTTGCTTTACACAAATGCTTGTTGCCTCTGTGATGACTGTTTTGATTACTCCCCATTGTTCCTCCACCCCCCCTTCTTGCCTGTTGTATTGCTTTTCTGAGGCACTCTCATTTTCCCAAAGTCAGCCCTCCTAAAGTCCAATACTCTTGCTTTTGTATGGCTCGATTGTATGGCTATGTTTATTGTGAACCACACTGTTTGGTGGTCGCTTGTTCCCAGATGGCTGCCCACTTCTAAATCTGAGATTGTTTCTCCGTCCCCATTTGAGAGTACCAGGTCTAAGATTGCTCCCTCCCGAGTGGGTTCCAATACTAGCTGTCTGAGGCATGCCCCTTGTAGGTCAGCAAGAATGACCCTGCTCTTGAATGTGCCTGCAGCAAAGCTGCTCCAGTTAACATCAGGCATATTTAGGTCCCCCATCAACAATATCTTCCCTTTTTCTGCCATTCTAATGATGCCTTCTATCATTTCCTTGTCCATTCCCTCCCTCTTCGATGGGGGTCTGTATACAACCTCCATGCGGATTGTGGTGCCATTTCCTGTCTCCAGGGTGACCCAGAGTGCCTCATCTGCTCCCTGTTTACTCTCTAGTTCTGTTGCTTTGAGCTGTTCCTTTACATAGAGAGCTACTCCTCCTCCTCTTTTACCCTCCCTGTCTCTCCTGTAGATTGTGTATCCTGGTATGTTGACATCCCAGTCATGGTTCTCTGTGTACCGTGTTTCTGTGACTGCCACAATATCCAGGCAACCCTCTTCCATCAAGGCCACTAGTTCAGGGAGCTTGTTATACAGACTACGGGCATTGGTACTCATCATCCTCCACTTTTTGATGGCCTTACCCCTTTTAGCCCCATCCCTGTCCTTACTGCCTGTGCCTTTTTTTACATTTACCTCTGTCCTGTTCCCTAATGACTTATCTACCTTGGTGTTTACCTCACTAAGTACCGTGTTTTGTGGAGGGAGTCTGGGATTTCCCTGCTCCTTTTCAGTGCCTCCCCCCCTTGGCTAGTTTAAATGCTTAAATGAAGCATTTAAACCTCTCGCCTAGGATCCTGGTTCCCCCCTGGACAGATGCAGACCATCGCGCCAGTATAGGTCTGCATCCCTCCAGGTGGCTTCCCAGTCCCCAGTGAAGCCAAAACCCTGAGCTCCACTCCAGTTTTTTCAACCATTCTTTGAATTCCCTGGTGAGGAGTACCCTAGCATCATCCTTGCCATAGACAGGCAGCACCTCCGAGAAGGTTACCATATGCGCTACTTTTCTAAGGCCCCTCCCCAACTCTACAAACTCCTGTTACACAGCTCTGATCCCATTCCTAGCCAGGTCATTTGTCCCTAGGTGGACAATGACATCCAGCTCCCTCCCTCGTGCAGCTGCTCCCACGATCCTGAGGATTCGCTTCCTGTCCCTCCAAGCCGTAGTGCCAGGCAGGCACCTTACCACCCTCTCCCCTTCCTCCCCCACTTCTACCCCTAATGATTGAGTTCCCCCATCAGGAGTTGTTTCCTTCCCTTTGGGGTCCCATGCCACCCTCCTGTGGGTCTCCTTTGTGAAGGTTCCCAGCATCCTCCTTGGTCTTCACTGCAGATGCCTCCATAGAGGAACCACTATCCACCAGAAGAGTGTATGAATTGTGGAGAGGTACAGCTGGAGGGATGCAGCTCTGTTCCACCACCCTCTCACTTCCTGAGCCCACCCTGGTCCAGCCTCTCCTCTTTCTTGGCATCCTCTGAGGTAGTGGCATTGGCCGTGGTGGTCCCTGAGTGGGGGATGAGGTTTCACGAATCCTAGCCAGGTCAGCCTGGAGACGGGCAACCTCCTCCCTCAGACCAGAGAGGTACCTGCAAATAGGGCAGCATCGCAGCCTCCAGAATGTCTCCCGGAACACTGCCGCCCCACAGCCATTGCACTGCACCACTCCTATCATGTCTTATTTTGTGTCCCCTCTCCTGTTTCTCTGCATGCTTACTCTCTCCTCTCCTTACAGCTCTCACCCTTCCTGTTCTGGGACAGCAACTTCCTATATTCTTCAGTAGCCTCCTTCTTCCTTGCTCAGTGTCAGATCACCAGCAGCTGGGGGGGGGGGGAGAGTGAACTACTTTTTTCCTTTAGCCACAACCCCAACTAAGCTCTCTCCTCCTACTGATTTAGTAAAGTAAGTTGATACAGTACCCTTCCCAGCACAGAACACACACTGACTTTCTTTTTTTTTTATACTGTAAATAAGACCCCTTCTACTTCTAATAAAGTATCTGTCTGCTTAATCTCAACAGACACTGATTCCTGCTGAGATAGAAGTGTTAAATTAGTAAGAAAATGGTAGCTTCTTTTAGTTAGCTGCTTTGTGCTCTACAGGCTAGCAACAGGAAGTTTTAATTGGAGTCACCTGCTTTTATATTGTCTAAGCCACACCCTCAATTAAGCTCTCTCTCCTCCTACTGATGCTTGGCTTCGGGTTTCTGTGTTCAATCCAGATGTTCAGACCAACATACTGGATGCTCCCTTCAAAGACTCCGTGCTCTTTGGCGAAGACGGAGGATCATCACCAGGCTGCAGGACTCCAGCAAGACTATCTGCACCATGCAGTCCATGTACAAGCCAAACAGGGCCAGCCTTAGCTTCCACTGGGGTGGGTCAGACATCAACCTCAGCAGCCTCCCGCTTTCAGCAACATTCACAGCGAGGTGGCTTTAGTTGCAGGGGCAGAGCTAGAGGTTCTTCTGCCTCCTCCTCTAGACAGGCCAAGGCAGCCACTTCCGCCCCCACCGCCTGACTATCCAGGCTACCCTCCTTCCCCAGACGTTCAGTCAGGGGAGCCGTCGGAGGCTACTTTTCCTCTATATGGGTGTGTGGGGTCAGGTGACCTCTGACCAGTGGGTACTCAATCTCGTGGAGTTCTGGCATTCCATAGAGTTCGACTCTATTCCGCCGGACAGACCACTGCCCCCATCCCGTTATCCAAGGGAATGCCGAGCGCTGCTCAGAAGAGAGATTTTATCCCTTTTGGACAAAAATGCTACTGAGCCGGTTTCCCCGGCCGAAAGAGAGAGAGGGTTCTTCTCCCACTTCTTCCTAGTCCGGAAAAAGTCGGAAAACCTCAGATCCATTCTGGACCTCAGCGATCTGAACCAGTGGGTCTCTTACAGGAGATTCAGGATGGTCTCCCTTCCCACTCTCCTGCCGCTCATTTCAGCGGGGGACTTGTTGGCATGCCTGGACATGCAGGACGCCTACTTGCATATCCCTATTGCCAGGAGCCATTGAAGATTTTTCAGGTTCGAAGACAAGGACTGTCAGTTCTGAGTCCTTCCCTTGTCTCTCTTCAGCCCCCAGAGTCTTCACCAAGTGCCTGGTAGTAGTTGTCACGGCACTACGGAGATGGGACCACTTTGTGTTCCCTTATCTGGATGATTGGCTTCTCCTGGCTCCCTCCAGGTGTTGCATGTTGGAAATGATCAGGGATTCCATCTCACTGTTTCGGCGCTTAGGGATCACCATCAACAGGGACAAATCTCATCTGCTCCAGCCGAGAATCTCCAGTTCATCGGAGTTCTTCTGGATACCACTCACAGGAAAGTGTTTCTTCCCATCGACAGAACAGGTCGCATTTAGGTCTTGGCATCTCAGATCTCTTCAGCCTCAAGAGTCCCTGGAAGGCTCCTCCTCAGGCTGTTAGGGCATATGGCAGCCGCCATAGTTTTAGTCCCTCTGGCGCGCCTGCACATGAAAACCATCCAGCGGTCCTTAAGGGTTCAGTGGAATCAAACATTAGACAGCTTGGACGCCTTGATCCGGATCTTGGAGCCAGTCTGCCTGGAATTATGCTGGTGGATGTCGTCCAGATATTTGCTGGTGGGCATCCCCTTTCATGTAGGAGCACTGTCCCAGATTCTGACCCTGGACGCGTCCTTGGGATGGGGCACTTATTTGGGGACACATCACACTCAAGGCTCTTGATCCCCAATAGAGGAAGATCTGCATATCAACGTTCTGGAGCTGAGAGCGGCCCTTTATGCCCTCCAAGCCCTGGTCTCAGTCCTAGGGCCGGGCCATCTCTTGGTACAGATGAACAACACTTCGGTGATGTTCTACATCAACAAGCAAGGTGGCACACACTCTTAACCCCTCTGCTGGGAAGCCATGCAAGTGTAGGACTGGGCTCTGGAGCACCAGCTCTTGTTGACAGCGGTACATGTTCCAGGGGAACAAAACGTACTGGCCGATACGCTCAGCAGGACAAAATCACAAGCTCACGAATGGGAGCTGCTTCAAAAAGTTGCAGATCACATCCTCTGTCAGTAGAGGACACCAGACCTGAATCTCTTCGCGTCACAGTTCAATGCAAAACTGCCCAATTTCTGCTCGCTAGGTCCAGAGCCTGGAGCTTTTTGACAAGATGCCTTGTCCCTCTGCTGGAAAGGGAGGTTTCTTTACGTGTTTTCTCCTTTCCCGCTGTTACAGAAGGTTCTCCTCAAAGCGCAGTCAGAACCCTCCATCCTCATTCTGATCACTCTGCTATGGCCTCGTCAGATTTGATTTCCTTTACTTAAGCGTTTAGCAGCAGAGCCTCTGCTGCCTCATCCACTGCCTCTCATCTCCTGTTGCAGGACAGTGGGTCTCTGATACACCCAAATCTCTGGTCTCTTCACCTGCATGCCTGGCTCCTCATGACCTATCTAACGCCAGATTTGGTGTATCCGATCAGGTAGCACAAGTTCTGGTCGAGGCATGCAAGCCTGCCACCAGGGCCACTTACAGGTACGGTGTGAAGTGGAAACGTTTCTGTATATGGGCCACAGCCAAGAGGTTGGACCCGCTGGCCTGTCTGGTTAATTCAGTTCTAGAATACCTGCTTTCTCTCTCTGAGACAGGTCTCAGTTAGTCCTCCATCAAAGTGCACCTGGCTGCCATCTTCGCTTATCACTTACCTGTATTGGATAAGAAAGATGGTGGCTCAGATGGAGGTTTCCTAGGCCTTCTTACGCGGTGTTCTTCATATCAGACCTCCCATCAGGGATTCTGTTCCACCCCGGGATCTTCTTTTCATCCTGGAGAAGCTTACACTTCCTCCCTTTGAACCAGCTATGGAGGCTGAGCTCCGTCTTCTATCCTGGAAGACTTTGCTTTTGGTAGCTATTATTTCAGCAAGGCGCATTTCAGAGCTTCAAGCCCTCATGTGCAAAGAATCTTACCTTGTTTCTCACAAGGACAGGGTTGATCTTCGCACTAACCTGAAGTTTTTACTGAAGGTAGTTTCCGAGCTCACTCTGAATCAATCCATTCAGCTCCCGATATACTATCTGGAGCATTCTAATAGGGGGAAGCCCTGCTTCACTCATTGGACGTCCACAAGGCTCTCCGATGTTACCTAGCTAGGACAAAAGGGGACAGGAAATCTGATCAACGTTTTGTATCCTTTGCTCAACGGTCCTTAGGTCGCCCGGTCACCAAGCAGACGCTTTTGCGCTGGTTGGTTCATTGCATTACTTTTTGTTATGAGAAGCACAACAGGTGTACCCCGGGACCGGTTAGAACTCACTCTACCAGAGCTGTCGCTGCTTCCTTTGCTACACTGAAGCGGGTAGCAGCAGCCGATATTTGTGCTGCCGCTACCTGGAGTTCTGTTCATGCGTTTGTCAGGCATTACAGCCTTGACATAGTTTCCAGACGCAGAGCAGGGTTTTGCCTCGCAGTTCTGCTAAGCCTGGTTTCCTGAGGGACCTTCTCCTTTCTTGCTGTTCCTTTCCTTACTGTTCCCCCTCCCAGGGGTTATTATATGTTTTATACTGCTTGGGAATCGATCCTAATTGTGGTACCTGCTGCAAGAGCTTCCTCTCGAAGTAAGATGGTACTGTTACGTAAGAACCTACCGTAACAGTAGATCTTCGAGAGAAGTTCTTGAAGCAGGTATATTTCCTGCCCTCCTTCCCCCCAGGGATCAAATCCTTTTCAGGCTGGTCTTCCCTCCTTGTGAGGGAATCATTTCAGTTCATACTTCTGACTATTGCCTGTTACCATCTCTCTGCCTGGTGGGGGGGGGGGGCGTGCAAGAACTGGAGCATGGAAGGAACTCCTCCCTTATATGGGGTGATGCCGGGGGTGGAGCCGGGGGGGGGTCCCATTTCGGTACTGCTGGATGGGAAAAAATGCCGAGAACCGCTGCCAGGTGGCGTCAGTCCTAATTGTGGTACCTGCTGCAAGAGCTTCTCTTGAAGATCTGCTGTTGCAGTAAGTTCTTACGTAACTGTACTTTCTGGTGGCTCTAGACTGGTCAAGGCAGTCATAGTACTCTCTGCTCTTCATCATGTCAGTCAAATGGCCCATTCGCCTGCCTCCAAGCCACAGTTTCCTGTCCCTGCCCCAGACAGGGGTAACATACCCCAGCATAGAATCTCTTCTGCTCAGAGCCTGGCACTTGAAGAGGTAGACTTCCCTGACTCTTAGGTATTCAGAACAAGTACTGAGAATCCTCAGACTAGCAAAAAAAGCCAAGTACCAAAAAGGCTTATCCTTCCAAATGGAAGAGATTCTTTTTTTGGTGTAAAGACAAGCAAAATGCAACCTGCAACCAAGCCTGCCTTCCGTACCAGATTACCTAGTTCACTTACAGGCCTCAGGCCTTAGAACCTCATCTCTGAAAGTCCATCTGGCAACCATTTCAGTCTACATTTCAGCAGGCAAGGAGAAATCTGAAATTTCTCTTCCCATTTTCAAGAAGTTGTTTAAGGGCCTGCTACACCTTCAATCCCCACGTGGGAAATTTTTTCTTTTGATTTTGTCTCTACTGTAATCTTATTGTTATAAATTGTATTTGGACCTGTATCCTTGTCTCATCTGTTGTTGTACTGTTTTCAAACTGTTTGTTGTTATGTACTCCACTTGTATCCTCCTGAAAATAGGCATTGCTATGCCTAGTGCACCTACCCAGTTACCAAAAACTAAATAAACTAAAAAACATGTTCCCCCCGGGATGTGAACCTATGTATAGCCAAGTTGATGGATGCCCCATTCAAACCTATGACTACAGCAGACCTAAAATATGTCACTTGGAAAACAGTATTCCTCATGGCCATCATTTCTGCCAGGAGGATATCAAAGCCCCAAGCGCTCTGCATCGAACCCAACTGCATCATCTCCCACAGGAAGAAAGTCGTTCTCAGAACGAACAGGAAATTCCTTCCCAGGGTAGTCTCTGAATTTCACCTCAACCAGTCCATAAGTCTTCCTGTCTTCTTCACAGACAAATCCACTCCTGGTGAGCACAGGCTTCACAGCCTGGATGTAAAGAGGGCACTGGCCTACTACCTAGAGCATACTAAGCAGCTCAGGTCCTCTCATACCCAGCTGTTCCTCACCTGTGGTGAGATTGGCAAGGGCAGGCCAGTCTCTAAAAGAACCATCTCTCGCTGGATAGTCTGTTGCATCCTGTTCTTTTACAGTAAGTGTGTCAGACACCTCAAGGCCTCAGGGCCCACTCCACCAGGGGCACTACAGCCACAGTGGCAGTACAAAGGGACTTTGCTCAATATCTGCAAAGCAGCTACTTGGAAGACTGTACACACCTTCACAAAACACTGCTGCCTGGATATACTGTCCAGATCAGATGCAAATTTGGCAATGCAGTCCTGCAGAATCTGTTCCCTAAGTAGGTTCTGTTCCCTTTTCCCAAGTACACTGCTTTGTAGTCTGCTATAGTCAAGTATGTTGAGGGATTCATGGGATGAGAAGAAAAAATTGCTTACCATAGTAATATTGTTTTTTCAGTTAAGTATATTGTATATAGTCCGCCTATAGGTGGTTCGTTTTTTTCCTTTCTTTTCCCATTTTTTTGTATAGTTCTGGAATAGGGTTAGGGATTGGGGCCTTTTGCCCCATGGGCTTCTAAATGAATCTGACTCACAAGCAGCAGCACCTATAGGCAGCAGTTTTCAACTGCATTCTGATTGGCTAATGCCCAGCCATCGTTCCACCTCCGGGGCAGCTGTACCCAGCTGGCAATACTGCTATAATCAAGCATACTGAGGCATCCCCTGGAAGAAACAATATTACTATGGTAAGTAATTTTAATTTTTCTAGGATCATGGATATGTTGTTCATCCACACTTATTGGCATGTCCCTTTCCCATTTAAATCTTGCCGGAAGTCTTCAAGCTGGCTCCTCCCACCCACCCGGGTGGTATATACCTCGGCTCCACCCCATGACGGCAGATCTTCCTTTCCGCTGGAAGATACAGGTTGCCTCCCTCGTGCTCACGCATTTCATAGGCCCTGGCTTTCAAAACTTCGGTTTAACCGAGATTAAAACTCGTTCTAGTTAGCGATCACACTTTTGCGTCCTCGATCATGAAAGAGAAATCTTCTCCAGGATTTCGCCGGTGTCCTTGCAGCCAGAAGATGTCACGCACCGATCCCCATCTGACGTGCGTCTACTGCCTAGGTGTCAGCCATGACGCCTCGTCCTGCAGTTTTTGCTTGGTCTTCCATCCCAGTGTCCTGGACGACCTCTTGGCACGTTTGAAGTTGGGGAGACCGGAGAAAAGGAATCCTCTGGTGAAGTCTAAGGAAGCTAGGTGGGTGGTTTCCACGGCTGCGGGTTCCGCCGAGCAGCTGGAACGCATGAAGGAACTCGACATTCCCTCTGGATGTAATTTACCATCAGCATTTTTTCTTTGCTGTCTCCTCCTGGTGTGCTTGTTAGACCACCCAAGTGCCGCCACCTCAGCTCTACCATGGATTACTCTGGCAATGTACACCCAAATCCTGGACTAGCAGGGGTCGCATTGTCAAGCAACAATAATAAGGAAGGAACAATTACACTCGCCAACATAAATTTCTGCAGTCTACTCAACAAGATAGACTGCTTGCAAGTCTGGACATTAAAACATAACCCTGACATACTCGCAGTCATTGAGACATGGCTCACTCCAAAAACACTGGATTCCGCTGTCTCGATACCTGATTACACACTATTCAGGAATGACAGGATCGCAAAAAGAGGAGGGGGCTGTGCGTTATACATTAGACTCAATAAAGGGGTTTGCTGTTCCTTTACCCCACCTTACCAGTACTGTACAAATTCTCCCCATAAAAATTCTGTTGGGGGGGCCCACAATAAAGCACTATCTATACTTACTGTATACATCCTTCCTGAAGTGAAATTTCCAGGATTCAAAGAACTCATGGAGGTTATCAGATGTCAGCACCTCAACTCTGAATCCATCATTCTAGGGTACTTCAATATCAGTTGGTTGGCACCACCGACTGGCACATATAAGGACACTATACCTGCACTGCATCTTTTTTTTTTGTGTGTATTCTAATTTTTCAAGCCCCTGCTCGCTGGTCCTCCACTCCTTCGGGCTCCGCAAGTTCCCCCCAACCTCTACTGTCCTTACAGCCTCCTCTGGTCCTCGTGTTGCAGCTGACCCCGAGATATCCCGGCATATCCCTTTGCGGAGGTCCCCTCCTCCGAGGCACCGAGAGAGAGGATGACCCACACACACATACTTTTGGGGCCGGGGATGCTGCCGAGGCAGGAGGCCCTGGGAAAACCCTGTAGCACTCCGGGAACAGAGAGCCTCATCCGAGGCCAGATGGCGATTTTCCTGTTTTGCCTTGAGGTGCGTGGACGTCCGACGCCAAGGCAAGAGCCGACGCCTGCCACGCACCACCCAGCAATGATCCAGACATGTTGCTCTACCCTGGCCTCCACCAGTGGTCGCTCAACACCGGTCGCAGCCCTCCCTCCCTCCCTGAAGACAGCGAGCAGTCGTGGGGCGCTTAGCTGCCTCCCCGGCCCGGCCTGCCAGCGACCCAGGCTGTTCGGGCGGGTTGCTGGCGTCGCAAGCGGAAATCCAACCGCTGCGCCGGTGGGATGGCCCTGCACTGCATCTTATACAACTCGTAGTCTCACCCACCAGAACAAATTACAAAACAGCATCTAGTACACTACTTGACTGGATCCTCACAAACCGCCCGGATCGTATCTCAAACGTGACAGTCCACCCCGACTCACTGAGTGACCACTCTCCAGTAACCTGCAGCTGGACAAGCAAATTCAATGCAACACCCCCTTAAATAATCTCTAATCGTAAACTAAAAAGGGGTCACCTGGAGTACCTTAAGGAGCAGCTACACAACACTGACTGGAGCCCCCTTGACACAGCGGAGGATGTGGACACTGCTCTAGAGTACTTCATCAGACAGTTCAATGCTGCTTGTGGCTGCCATGTCCCAGTGCAGAGGACAAAGATTCATGGAAGATACAGCCCCTGGATCACACCAGATTTAATAGGCCTCATGTAAAACAGGGACAACTGGTGGCATAGGGCACAGAACTCTGGCAAGCAGTCAGACTTCCAGGAATACGGAAGACTACGAAATGACTGCACCCGGACCATCCACGCTGCCAAAAGTAAACATTTAAGGGAAGCATTACAAACATCATGGGGAAACAGCAAGTCTTTCTGGAATAACCTAAAAGATGTAACAGGGAAAGTCAAGAAAGAGGCTCACAAATGCTCAACATCGATGGTGCTCCTACCCTTGACCCCTGACTATTGCCAACCACGTTTAACAAAGCATTTACCCAGCCTTAACAGTGTACTTCGACAGATTTTTTGAAGAAACCAACCCAAGCTCAAGCCAAAGCCTAGGGCCCTCAAACATCCCCCTTCTATTTCAAATCTGTCAATTACAACCAAGCAAGGAGGTACATTCGTAAGGTACTTGGAAAATCAGGAAAGCGGTGACTCACTCGACCTCAAATTTATTTCCCTTGCACTTGATGAAATCCTAGCTCCCATTACTAAACTGCTGAACTTATCCCTGCAGCTGGCTCAATTCCCCCAAGCTTGGAAGTCAGCCCTGGTAACTCCGATGCACAAGAGTGGTGACCCGGCACTGCATGCCAGTTAGACCTATTTCTATCCTTCCACCACTGTCAAAAGCGCTGGAGCGCATAGTCTGAGACCAGCTGGTTGAATACCTTAATAAATGCAACATTCAGTGTCCGGAACAACATGGATTTCGGAAAGGTCACAGTACCTCCACAGCTGTTCTGGAGTTCACCAGCTGCATGCACAGTTCACTGGACCAGGGTAACCTTGTTGGCGTGACCTTTATTGATCTAACAAAGACCTTTGACACGGTCAGTCACTCCCTACTACTTCAACAACTCACCTCGATAGGCCTATCTAACCCTGCTACTAACTGGTTCAAAAGCTATCTAGCTGATCGTTACCAACAGGTAAAGATTGAAAACATCACATCTGGACCCCTGCCAGTTCATTGTGGGTCCCCCAGGGGTCAATCCTAGGACCCCTCCTTTTCAGCATCTTTCTAAATAGCCTACCTTGATCGTGTGACTAACGGATACTTCTCTATGCAGATGATGCTGTTATTTTTACTTCTCAACATGACCCTCACACCCTAAACTATCAGCTACAACATGCTTTTAAACAAACTGGAGATTGGTTCAGAGCCCACAAGATGGTTCTGAACTATAAAAAGACAAAAGTAATGCTTTTTAGCGGTGCTAGATGCAAACACAAAGCAGCATCCCTCAACATCACTAACTGCGCAGGGTTTCACTTGAACAAATGGAGCAATTCAAATACCTGGGGGTTACGCTTGACTGTTCCCTCTCCTATGCAGAACACATTGGGAATGTGGCCAAAACAGTCAACATAAGAATTGGGCTCCTGCACAGGCACAAGAAATGCCTAACACCTGAAGCACTCCAAACCGCAATCCATAGCACAGTTGTCTCCGTCATCGGCTGTGGATTGGTCATATACAGCTCAGCCACTCCCACCTCACTACGTACGATAGCAGTAGCCCTAAACAAAGCCTGCAGACTGCTCACCAATTGCCCTGACTAACACACACATGTAACCTTTATGAGCAAGCTGGGTGGCTACAACTTGAAAACGGGGTACCTTACCAAACTTGCCTCTTAGCTAAAAAATCCCTACTCGGACTTCAGCCTCCTGGAGTCACACGCCTATTTAGCTTGTTCACAGGCCCTCAACGCACCAGGAACTCTGACCATTAGGTTCTCACTGTCCCTCGCTGCAGAACCTCCCAAGGGCAGAGGTCATATGCCTACCGGGCACCACTTTGGCTCAGTAAGCTCGGCACTGAACATAACGCCACGCAGAGATTGGGGCTTTTCAAGACCAAGCTAAGACAACACCTACTGAAGAAAAGCTCCTGTGACTGTACTTTGTAACTACTCCACACACACACCCTTCTGACCCCAGTCTTATTCACCTTTCAGGTTATTACCATCCCCTCGATACTCATACTTTGTCCTTCTACCCTGAATTGTTCCCAGTTTTTTGCCCTGCAATACCCTGCACTCTCCTCTCACCTCCCCCTAAATAGTCATCATGCCCCCCACCCACCCACTCAGTGCCCCCTACTCTCCTTTCTGGATAGCTGCTTACTATCTTTTACCTGACAATGCCACCTAGGCTGCTACTGTTACCTGAATTATCCTAGTGTTAAAACCATCGCTGTTTCCGATTTACAATGTATTTTTGTCTGTTTACTCACCTAGCTAGATACTCCTAAACCCACACTGTATGTATGCCCACCCTTTTCGACGTGGAACCTTTGTAAAAGAGCGGTCTCCCGCTCAAACTTATTGTAATCCAAGATTGAATAAATAAAAAACATAAGGCATTCGAAGAAGCCACCTGCGCTTCGGCGAATCAAAGCTTTTCCTTTCCACTCAGCCTGGGCTCCACCTTCACAGGTTCTTTTAAGGAGTTGCACCAGTCTCTCTCTCCACCCTGGGTGAGGCGCCCGGGGGGCTTGCACTTCTTCCGCTCTCGAAAGAGGGACAAAGAACCCAGCTTGTCTTCGTCTTGGCGAAGGTGCTCTTGGGACCGAGAGAGGTCTCAGTCCCAGGAGCATGCGCTTCCTCAGTTGCAGGCTTCATGGCCCTTCCGTCTGGCAAGACGACAGAGGAAGTGGCCGATGAGGTAGAAATTGTTCTCGACCCAATGGACCCTCTCTTGCCAGCCATGGCCGACGACTCCTTGGAGAGGACTCCGGTTCTTGTGTTCCCCGATGAGGAGACCCAGCCCGCTGGTGTCCCCATCGAGGACCCGGTTCCGGACCCCCAGGTTTCACTGATCCCTCCGGTGTCTCCCAAGCAGCAGAGTCAGCCTGCCCGATCTTGGTTAAGGTCTAGAACCCTCTAGGCCAAATGGCCAAGGAAGAGCCATAAGCGCTTCAAAAAGAGGCGACGTCACAGGTCGTCCTTGTCCTCCTCGGATGAGGAGAGGTTCTGACAGAAACTCCATCAGCGCTAAGAGGACCTTATGTGGCAACAGCTGATTTTGACCGGGCAGAAGCCGGCTCCACCGCCTTCCTTGGCCACTACTTGGCTCTCGCCTCCCTGTCCGAAACCGACCCCCTTGGAACTGAAGACTTTGGTTCTCCCGCCCATGGGGCTGTCCCATCCTTAGGTTCGGCCTTTTCTGGTCTCTTCAAGCAGCCTGTGGGAGGGGCTCCTTCCAAAGAGGACCGACCAGATACCGGGCTTCCCCGACGTCTGTCGGTCACGGTCACCCTGGTTTGAGGGTGATTTGGGCGGCAGGCCACCATACCCAGACTCCTTGGACTCGGATGTCACCGAACTCCACTCTCATCCCGGGGATGATGAGTCGTCCGTTGGCACAGGGATGAAGGAAGGTCCTTCCTTCTTCCAGGGGATCCTCTGTCTCAGGTCTGATTCTACAGGGATGCCCCTGGAACCCATCCAGGAAAAGGCGGAGTACCCTCTCACAGACATCCTCAAGAGAGGGTATACCCCGACGGAGGCCTTTCCTGTGGCCGAGGCCATTGTTGGTCTGGCACTCGAACTATGGCAGCGCCCTGCCTCATGTCCAGCACAGTCTGCCCACATGGCCCGCAAGTACGCGGTGCCCATGGGGTTCCTTGCGAGGTTCACAGAGCGCCCTTCTGCCGAGAACCTGGTGACTGCCTCTGTGTTCAGGCTTACTGGCAGTTCTGCTGACACTAACTGTCCCTCTGATAAGGAGTCCAAGCTTTTGGACCATTCGGTGCGGAAAGTCTATGCGGCTTCCTCCTTGGGCCTTCTTCAGGCCGGTTCAGCCGTCATCATGGCACACTTCTCTCATACCCTTCTCGGGTCTTTAGATGAAGTCCTCCCACATCTCCCCTCGGACATGCAAACCATGGTTAAGCAGGTCCAGGGCCAGGTCCTGCTGTTGCCAAGCAGCAGCGCCAGATGGCCCTGGAGATTGGGGATTCTTGTGCCCGCTTGATGGCCGCCGCAGTGGCCTCTCGCCGCAGGACTTGGCTGAGGCTCTCCTCCTTCCCAGCGGATACTCAGCATAAGTTAGCTGATGTGCCTTTCCTTGGGACTGACTTGTTCGGCCCAGGAGTGGCTGGTCACCTACAGCGCATTAAGCAGTCCAGTGCCACCTTGGACGCCACTTCCGCCAAGAGTTCTTCAGGCAAGAACCAGCAGACGAAAAAGAAAAAGCCTTTTCGGCACTCTTCCCTTGTGGTTCAGCAGTCCTCCTACCAAGGAGGACAGCAGCATCAGCAGCAGGCTCAAGCTTGGCGCCCTCGGCCCAAGCCTGGACCTCAACAGGCCTGCAAAGGAGGCTGAGGCTCGGGTCCTGGAGCCTCCTCCTTCTTTAAGCCTGCCCAGTGATGGGGTGGGGGTTGCTACCCCTATCTCCATCACGCCAGCTCTGGGTCCTCCCGTGGGGGGCTGGCTTTGCCACTTCCTTTCTGCCTGATCCGCTATCACTACGGACAGGTGGGTTCTCAAAGTGGTCCGTCAGGGACTGCCTCTAGAATTCGAGCAGTACCCTCCCAGCCGAGCCTGCGCCGCTCGGGAAGAACAGATTTCCACATGCACCCAGTCGGCTCTTTGAGATGACATTGCTCAACTCCTCCTCAAGGAGGCAGTAGCTATCGTGGCGGATCCGTCTGCAGACCCAGGCTTTGTCGCCAGGTACTTCCTGGTGCCCAAGTGGACAGTGGGCTGGCGCCCCATTCTAGATCTCCACGACCTGAATCAGTTTCTCAGGTCATGCACCTTTCGGATGGTCACTGTGTCCCAGAACATACCATCCTTGGATTGAAACATGTGGTTCTGTTCACTGGATCTGCAGGACACGGTCTTCACGTCTCAATCCGTCCATCCCATCAGCGGTTCCTCCGCTTCAGGGTCGAAGGGACCCTGTACGAGTTCCAAGCCATGCCGTTCAGCCTGTCATCGGGCCCACGGGTCTTCACCAAATGCATTGCAGTGGTGGCGGCTCATCTCCGGCATCGGGAGTCAGAATTTACCCCTACCTTGACGATTGGCTCCTAGCAGGTTCCACCCAACAGGAGTTGGAGAGGTTCAGGGATCTGACCCTCCAGACTTGCTCCCAACTCGACCTCCTGATCAATGAGGCCAAGTTGGAACTCGTGCCGTCCCAGGTGATGGGCTTCATCGGGGCAGAGCTCGACTCTTGTCAAGCCAGAGCCCGGCTTCCGGCGGACTTGCGCCCTGTCTGGGACTTTCTGCGCCTTCTGGGTTACATGGCGGCGTGCACCTCAGTGGTCCATTGGGCCCGGTTGCACATGTGCCCCATCCAGTGGGAGCTGGCCACCCAGTGGACTCAGCGTCGCCGTAATTTCGACCAGCTGATCACTGTAACCCAGAAGATGTGGGACGCTCTCCAGTGGTGGACCGCCCCAGACCGGTTGCAGGAAGGGATCCCATTTGTTAGCCCCGAGCTGACGGTCGTCCTTACGACCGATGCCTTTCTCATGGGCTGGGGAGCCCACATGGGGACCGCAGGGCCCACTGGTTCTGGACCCCCGAGGAGTCCCAACGCCAGATCAACCTGTTGGAGCTCAGAGCAGTCAGACTGGCACTGTCAGCGTTCGCTCCTCAGCTCGGGGGTCAAGTGGTTCAAGTCCAGACGGACAATACTACGACCATGTACTACCTCAACAAACAGGGCGGAACACACTCCCGTCTGCTGTGCAAGGAGGCGCTCCGCATCTGGACCCTCGTAAGCCGGTTGGAGGTGGATCTCCTAGTCATCCATGTGGCAGGAGCCTCAAACCAGCTGGCGGATGCTCTCAGCTGTATAGGCCAGATATCCCACGAGTGGTCTCTTCATCCAGAGGTAGCTTACAGCCTGTCTTCCCATTGGGGCAAACCGATGGTGGACGTGTTTGCCTCTAGGGAACACACCAAGCTGAGGCTGTTTCGTGCCCACCCCCTCAGCAGTGGGGCTCACTGCAAGGGGGGGTGCCTTCTTGAGGCCGTGGACCCCAGGCCTCCTATACACCTTCCCTCCATTTCCTTTGATCCACAAGGTGTTACTCAAGGTGAGGAGGGACAAGGCGAAGGTGATTCTGGTAGCCCCAGACTGGCCGTGCCAGTTTTGGTATCCAGATCTCCTCAGCCTCAGCTGCGGGCCCCCGGAGTGGCTTTGTACACGCTGAGACCTGATCTCTCTGAACCAGGGGAAGGTCTTCCTTCTGGACCTTCAATCCCTGTAGCTCATAGTCTGGTACCTGAGCGGCTAGAGTTCCAGGCTTTGGCTCTTTCTGAAGATGTCTACACCGTGGTGGAGGCATCTTGAAAGGAATCGACCAGGAAATGTTATGCCTTCAAATGGAAAAGGTTTTCCATTTGGTGTCAGGGTAAGGGTCTGTACCCCTTATCCTGTTCTGTGGCTAACATTCTTGACTACCTTTGGTCTCTCTCCAAAGGGGGTCTGTGGTCATCGGCCCTTAGGGTGCACCTGGCAGCCATTTTTGCTTACCGGGCACAGGCCGGTCAGGTGCTTTTTCAAAGGCCTGGATCACACATCCGCTCCGGTGCGTGAACCTCCACCTCAGTGGGATCTACTGCTGGTTTTGGCAAAGCTCATTGGCAAGCCATTCGAACCAATGCACAAGTGTGAGCTGTCACACTTGTCATGGAGGACGGCCTTCCTGGTGACTATCATGTGTGCCAGAAGGACGGGGAGCTCCAGGCGCTTTCGGTGGACTCCCCTTATCTGGTCTTCCACAGGGACAAAGCTGTCCTGCGCCCCCACCTGAAATTCCTTCCGAAGGTGGTGTCAGAGTTTCACCTTAACCAGGTGTTGACTCTGCGATATACTACCCTAATTACACCTCAGAGGCCGAGTACAGGCTCCATACCTTGGACCTGAGATGTTCTCTCTCCTTTTATAAGGAGAGGACAGCGGAAATTCGGGGAAAGGTTCTCCAGCTGTTTGTCATCTATGCTGAAGCCTCTTCTGGCATACCTGCAGCCAAACGGACCATAGCAAGATGGATTACATCCTGCATAGGTCTGTGCTATGAGTTGGTGGGCAAGGAGCCTCCCAGAGGGATAAGAGCTCATTCTACCCGCCATACTGCTGCATTGGTGGCTGCTTCCAGGGACATCCCTATCCAGGAAATCTGTCAGGCTACTACCTGGAAGTCAGCAAACACCTTCCATCACCCACTACCACGTTGACCTTGAGTGATGCCGGGATGCTGGTTTTGAGGCCTCAGTTCTCCA
Organism: Neoceratodus forsteri; assembly: GCA_016271365.2. NCBI lineage: Eukaryota > Metazoa > Chordata > Ceratodontiformes > Ceratodontidae > Neoceratodus > Neoceratodus forsteri. Next base: position 747,528,714 of record CM057451.1, read on the forward strand.
ATCTCTGTTCCCTAAGTAGGGTGTGTGTGCCTTGCCCCCCTCCTCCCAGAGAACTGCTAGGAGTCTGCCAATATGTATGGATAAACAACATATCCACGATCCTAGAAAAACAGTTTCTAGGGACATGGATATGTTGTTCATCCACACTCATTGGCAGTATCCTTGCCGCTTTAAATCTTGCCGGAAGGTCTTCAAGCTTGCTCCTCCCACCAACCCGGGTGGTATAACTCTCGGCTCCGCCCCATGACGCCAGATCTTCCTTACGCTTGAGCTCAGGTTCCCTCCTTAACGCTCTGCGTTTGTGACTAGTTCCTATTTCTCCGTTTGCGGATTAAAAATAATATTTTGCAAAAGACTTCCAGTCTTGATCCTCATGACTGCGATGGATAAATCGACTCGGTTGGAGATGCCCATGCGGGAGAAGATGTCTCAGGACGGATCCACACTCCACGTGTGTCTACTGTAGGCCTTGAGCCGACCCGCGGGCTTGCGACCTGTGCTCATCTTTCTCGACCTCGTCCTCGAAGCCGTGCTGCCCGGTGCAACTGGGCCGTCCCGAGCGTTTCCCTCGGTGAAAGTCAGGAGGCCGGTTGGCGGTGTCCGGCGGCGGGCTCGGCGGATCAGCTCGGCGGATGGTCGCCCTCGAAGAAGGCAGGCGCGGAGCGTGTCTTCCTCGCGCAGCATTTATCCCTCTCTGGGTTCTTCCTACGGCTTCCTTTAAGGAGCTTTGTCTGTCCCTCTCCACTAAAGGAGAGGGCCTCGTCTGCTGGACCTTTTCTCGGTCAAAAAGAAGGACAAGGGTAAGTCCCTCCGTCGGCGCTCTTGGGGCGGGAAGGTCCCTCTCCCGGGCCGTCGACCGTCGGCCGGTCGACCGCTCGGCCGACCACTGGCCTCACGGTGTCCCGTCAGGTCAGTTGGCCGAGACTCACTGATGAGTCGAGATTTTCGACCCATTGGACGGGCTGTCGCCTTTAGCGGCGGATTCCCCTCTCCCGGTTCCCGGGAGAGTTGAGGATCCCGTGGGCTCGCCTGTGCCTCCGGTTCCGGAGCCCTCGGATGGACCTTCCGAGCGAAGGGTGTCGGTTTGGCCGACACCTCCCTACACGACCAAATTCGGGACTCTCGGTCTCGGTCTCGGACCTCTTCCAGCGGTCCAGCCGTTCCCACCGTCATAAGCGGTCTCGGTCTCCGCACCCGCGATAGCGCGTCGCGCCTCGTCCTCGTCCTCCTCCTCGGATGAGGGAGGCCGGCGTAAGTGCGTCGGCCGATGCGGACCTTATGTTCCAACAGCTCCTCCTGGCCGGAATAAGCCGACTTCGAGCGCCTTCCCGGCCATTAAGTAGCTGTCACGGGCAGCCGACACAACCCTCGACTTGCCCGAGGAGCCTATGCAGGCGGTTGTTCGGCCAAAACCAGCTGCTCCACCGATTGCGGTGGAACCTCCGCCTCACAGCCACCAATTGGGGCTCCGACCAAGGATTCTCGGTCGGCTAAGGTTTACCATCGGCTGTCAGTTACCCTCACCGACCGACCTCGGCTGGTGAAGGGTGGTTCAGGCCAGAGGCAGCTCTTGAGGACTCTTCCGAGTCCGAAGATGATTCCTCCTTCTTCTCCAGCGACTGGACTTGGGTCTTCAGGAGGTCAGCCAATGGGCGATAGCCCGTCGTCCTTCCTAGGACTGCTTGGCTCATCTCGGAGTCTACGGGATGGAGCTCGAACCCGTTCCAAGCGGGCCAGGTATCCCCTCACGGAGATTCTGGACGAGGGATTCTCCGACGGAGGCCTTTCCGGTGGCCGAGGCCATAGTGGGTCCAGCACTGGAACTTTGGCAGCGCCCTGCTTCCTGCCCTGCGCCTTGAGCCAGGATGGCCAGGAAGTATCGGTCCCCTACGGTTCCTTGTCCGTTTTTGAACACCCTCTGCTGAGGGGTTGGTTACCGACAGCGTTTTCCGGCGCCCGGCAACGCCAGGGATGTGGACAAACCTCCTGACAAGAGTCCAAGAAATTGGACTATGTCGGGCGAAAAAGTCTCGCTCGTCCTCTCTCGGCCTTACGTCAGGCCAGTTCGGCCCGTCCTCATGGCACATTTTTCTCATGCCTGTTGGGCTCCTGGATGAGGTCATCCCTCATCTTCGCCCGATCTGCAGACTACGGTTAAGCAGGTGCGGGACCAGGGCAGGGCAGTGGCCAAACAGCAGCTCCAGACTGCTTTGGATGTAGGGGACTCATGTGCCAGATCGGTGGCGGCCGCAGTGGCTGATCGTCGGCGGGCTTGGCTGAGGATATCCACCTTTACCTCGGATACCCAGCACAAGTTGGCGGATGTTCCCTTTGGGGACTGACCTCTTGACCCTGGGGTGGAAGGTCACCTGCAGAGGATCGAGAAGTCAATGCCACCTTGGACTCGGTCTCTTCCGCTCAGAAGGACAAGGCCCCAAACCACAGCCTAAGCCCTTTCGATCCTTCTGTGCCCCGCCTGCCCAAGAGCGTCAGGGCCAGCAGGCTCGGCCTTGGCATCCCAAACCCAAGCCGTTGGCTTCCTCAACAGGAGGCAGGAGGAAAGGGCCCAGGAGGTCCCTCGGCGGTCCTCCTCCAAGCCTGCCCAGTGACGGGCTGAGGGGTGTCGCCCCATCCCCGCCACCTACTCCCCTAGGTCCCCGGGGGGACGGCTCCCGCACTTCTCCGGCCTGGTCCGCTGTTACCACGGACAGGTGGGTCTTGAGGTGGTGGGAAGAGGCCTGCCTCTGGAATTCGAGCAGGCACCACCCTTCAGAGCGTGGCCCTCGGGAGCTTCGAATCCCCAGCCTCACTGGCGGCTCGTCCGAGCAGCGCATCTCCTCCTCCAGAAGGAGGTGGTAAGAGAGGTGGTGGACCCTCTTTCAGACCCAGGGTTTGTGTCCAGGTACTTCCTGGTTCCGAAACGGACGGGGGGCTGGCGCCCCATTCTCGACCTACACGACCTAAACAAGTTCCTAAGGTCTCGAACCTTCAGGATGGTCACTCTGGCTCAGATAATACCATCCTTGGGCAGCGTGTGGTTCTGCTCTCTGGACTTGCAGGGCCGCGTTTTCACGTCCCTATCCGTCCGTCTCACCAGAGATTCCTTCGCTTCAGCGGAAGGATCTCTCTTGATTCAAGCCATGCCCTTGGCTTGTCTCCAGCTCCCAGGGTCTTCACCAAATGCATGGCAGTGGTGACAGCATTCCTCTGCCCGAGGGGTCGGGTGTACCCTTACCTGGACGACTGGCTGATAGCAGCTCCCTCCAGGAAGGAGCGGAGTGGTCCAGAGATCTGGCCCTCCAGGTCTGCTCTCAACTGGGCCTCCTTATCAAGACCAGACAGTGAGAACTCGAGCGAAGCAGGTGATTTTATTCATCGGGCGCAGCTCGACTCTCTTGAGCCAGGCGCGGCTCAGCGGACAGGGCGAGGTTCTTTCCTCCTTTGCCCGATCATTTCTGGTTGGGCAATTCGCCTGCCCGGGACTTCCTGCGCCTCCTGGGTCTCATGGCGGCCTGTACCAGCGTGGTCGTTGGGCCCGCTGGAACATCGTCCTTCAGTGGGGACTGGCCAGCCAGTGGTCTGGCAGCTGCGATCCCTTGGACCAGCTTGTGCCGGTGACACAGGGATGTGGAGCGTCTCCAGTGGTGGACCGTTCCAGATCATTTGCAGGAGGGCATCCGTTCGTCCGCCCGAGCGGCGGTCTCTCTGTCGACCGATGCCTCTCTGATGGGTTGGGGTGCCCATCTGGGGAACACCGGGCTCATGGCCTCTGGTCCCCAGCTGGAGTCGATGCCACATCAACCTGCTGGAGCTCAGGCGGTCCGCCTAGCTCTCACCGCCTTTGCTCCGTTCCTCCGGGGTCAAGTGGTCCGGTCCAGGCGGACAATACCACGACCATGTACTATCTAAACCGCCAGGCGGGGCGCGCTCCATGCTTCTATGCAAGGAAGCTCTCCGCATTTGGTCACTCGTGCGCAGCCTGGAGGCGGATCTCCTAGCCATTCACGTGGCAGGAGCCTCCAACACCCTGGCCGATGCCTGAGCGGATAGGGGCTGCATCCCACAGTGGTCTCTCTCCTGCGGAGTAGTACAGCATCTGTTCTCCCTTTGGGGCACACCTCAGGTGGACCTGTTTGCCTCCATGGAGAGCAGAGCTGAGTCTGTTTCATGCCCGCCCCTCAGCAGGGCTCGCTGCAGGGGATGCCTTCTCGAGGCAATGGACCCGGGCCTCTTTTCGCCTTTCCCCATTTCCCTTGATCCACAAGGTGCTTCTCAAGGCGAGGAGGGACAAGGCGCAGGTGATTCTGATAGCCCCAGACTGGCCTCGCCAGTTCTGGTACCAGATCTCCTCAGTCTCAGCTCCAGGACTCCCGGCAGCTTCCAGCTCGCCGGACCTGCTCTCAGTCAATCAGGGAAGGTGTTCCATCCGGACCTTCAATCCCTGCACCTGATGGCCTGGTTCCTGGCGGCTAGAGTTCCAGGCTTTGGGTCTTTCCGGCCAGGTCCTCAATGTAGTTGAGGCGTCCCGTAGGAGTCGACCAGAAAATGCTATGCCTTCAAATGGAAAAGGTTTTCCATTTGGTGTCAGAACAAGGGCTTGGACCCTTCCTCCTGTTCCTTGGCAAGCATCTTGGACTATTTATGGTCCCTTTCTAGTCAAGGGCTTAGGTCGGCGACCCTAAGGGTGCACCTGGCAGCCATCTCTGCTTACAGGCGCGGGCCGGGAAGCAGTCGATGGCGCAGGAGGAAGGTGGTCTGGCGCTTTTCAAAGCCTTGATCACATTTCCCTCCAGTAAGGGAACCCCACCTCCGTGGGATCTACTGCTGGTACTGGCAAAGCTCATGGGCAAGCCATTCGAACCTATGCACAGGTGTGCTCTCTCTCACCTGTCGTGGAAGACCGCCTTCTTGGTGGCTATCCGTCAGCCAGAAGGATGGGAGAGCTCCAGGCGCTTTCCATCGAGTCTCCTTACCTGGTCTTCCACAGGGACAAGGTTGTCCTCGCCCCCACCAAATTCCTTCGGAAGGTGGTGTCGGAGTTTCACCTTAACCAGGTGTTGACTCTGCCGGTGTTCTACCCCAATCACACCTCGGAGGCGAATATAGGCTCCATACTCTGGACCCTAGAAGAGCTCGCTTATTATAAGGGCGCCCTGCCGAAATTCGGGGAGAGGTTCGGCCAGCTGTTTGTCACCTGCTGAAGCCGCATCTGGCAGACCTGCAGCCAAGCGGACGAGATAAGCAGGTGGGTAACCTCCTGCATAGATCTCTGCTATAAGTTGGCGGGCATGGAGCCTCCCAGAGGATAAGAGCTCATTCTACCCGCCATACTGCTGCAGGTGGCTGCTTCAGGGCTCCTATCCAGGAAATCTGCAGGGCTGCTACCTGGAAGTCAGCAAACACCTTCATTACCCACTACCACATCGACCTTGAGTCACCCGGGATGCTGTTTTGGGGCCTCGGTTCTCAGTCTCTCTTTCCCAAGTAAGTATATGGGGGTGTCGTCTTGCCTCCCTCCTCCCGGAGAACTGCTAGGAGTCTGCCAATGAGTGTGGATGAACAACATATCCATGTCCCTAGAAATACAGAGTTTACTCACCTGCAACAGAATTCTAGGAATGGTATATATTTGTTCATCTACCTCCCACCCGACCTCCAGCTTGACGCGCACAACCCTGAGCTTCCAGCGGGCCAGATCTGGCGTCATGGGGCGGGCGAGAGTTATACCACCGGGTGGGTGGGAGGAGCAAGCTTGAAGACCTTCCGCCCAAGATTTAAAGCGGCAAGGATACTGCCAATGAGTGTGGATGAACAACATATACCATTCCTAGAACTCCCTGTACAGGTGGTAACCTGTATTTACTCACCTGTAACAGTAGTTCTAGAGTGGTATATGTTGTTCATCCACACGGACTCACTCTGACCTCCCTGTTCATGGACGACACAACCTGGGTTTCCAGCAGACTAAGATCTGGCGCCATGGGTGAGCCGAGTTATATACCACCCGGGGGGGGTGGGAGGAGCCAGCTTGAAGACTTCCGGCAAGATTTATAGGGGATAGGGACATGCCAGTAAGTGTGGCTGAACAACATATACCACTCCTAGAACTACTGTTACAGGTGAGTAACCTGTATATCCTGTCCTCATAAAGGTGGGGGATGAGGAGAATGAGGAAGACTACACTGAGGAGAGCCAGTATGGACATGTTACCAGCTCCACAGTCTCCTCCTGTAGTGAGGACTTGGTTGTAAATACACCAAGATCACCACCAGAGGATCTGTCATTTTTTGCCATGATGCAGCAAATACAAGCTGCCATGGGCTTCACCTTAGTGGAGCAGGATTCTACCAAAAAGGGCCTGCTGGAGTTTTTCTGGAGATGCTAGAATCTCCCTCTGCTATAGTTACTCCCGTTTCCAGCCTCTGAGGATGCTACTTATGCAGCCTGATATAGGCCAAACAATATACCAGCTGTGCCCAGAAAGGCAGACAAAATCGTAGCAGGTCACACCTATGGAACTATAGCCACCAGGCACTAGACCACATCAAAATTTTTCTATTTGGTAATCTTCCACAGGGCCAACCACTCCACATCATATGCTGATGTCGGCCTATCCTGTTAAGAGTGGGTGGCCCCCGCACCCTCCTCAGTTCTTTTCTTGCCATAGACCATCGCATATCGGACTTAATGGAGATCTGCCAGCTTTAGTTGACAGCCATTTTGCCGAAATCTATTTCGTCAAACTTTATTTTTTAATAATTTTTTTCTTTCTAGTGTGCATCACTTTAGCGATAGTGATTTTCTTCCTCCATTTGTGCCGAGCTCCACCTCCAGAAACTTCTTCAGTAAGTGTGCCTGCAGGCAGAAGATCCTTGAGAAGGATGACGACGAGGCCTGTGTACGTTGCCTAGGCCCAGAACATGACACCCAGGCTTGTGTGATGTGCTGTGGCTTCAACCAGGCCCCCAGGAAGCACCAAGTGCAGACCTCGGAAGCTTCTTCTGCTAAAGCAGAAGGTTGCCCAGATGGAAGAAGAGTTTCAGCCATGAAGTTCCTTCACTTCCCCCTCGACGTCCTCGGGCTCGCAGCCTTCCAAGGCTTGGGACAAGTCAGTGGGGAAGCACAAACATCGAGGCAAGGACTGTCCTAAGGAGAAAACCCAGTTTTCCTCGTCTTGCTCCCAGTCACTGCTCTCCTTGTCGTTGGGGTGGTCCCTCTGCCTCACACACCCTTTCCCCTGCAGGGCTACCATTGTCGCCCCCACCAATCTCTCGGTGGCAGGTCCAAGGACTCTGGCACCCCACAGACTTCAGACCGTGCTGTTTAGGCCCATGTTTTTGGTGGGCACTCATCAGGTGGCTTATCTGGCTCGTCGTTGTCGAGCTCAGCTTCAGCGGTTGCTGGGACACAACCCCCCCCCCAATGCCAGCCTCGGCTGCTTCTGTGGTCGTTTTCCCAGACCCAGAGCCCCTAGCCTCTCCTGAGTTGCCCCAGTCGCCATTGCCTTCCCCGATGCTGACACACACCGGGGAGCTTCCCCACAGGCCCCTGCCTCTCTGATGCAGACCCCGGCCTTACCTCAGCTGATGCTGATGGGTCCGATGCTGATAATGGTGGATTTTCATTCCATGCTCTCCACCTTGTGGAGCTTTATGCAAGCTAGGCTTGCTCCTCTCCAAGGTCTGTCCCCACAGTGGCCCCTGCTACTCCAGTAGGGGCCGCAGCCCTCCTCGGGACCCAGGGCCCTTGCTGTCCCTTCAGGACTGGGGGATGAGGATGGGTGCCACCAGGCCTCATTCCTCTGAGGACAACGATGGCGATGACTAAGGAGTCATTCCTCGCTTCTCCTTTTCCATGGTTTCTTCTGGAGAGGAGACTCAAGGTACATCCCACAGTCTCCCCCAGATGACCCCTCTTTTGTCTTGGTTATGAGGCAGTTAAAATCCGCCATGGGCTTCGACACCAAGGAGCAAAATCCTGCTCGACATTGACTGTCCACTTATTTGAGGCTGCTGGGTGCCCCTCCTCTGGTCATTCCTCTCTTAATTGAGCCCTTTGAGAATGCCACCATGGCTACCTTACATTGGCCGAACTTGATACCTGCTGTGCCCAGGAAGGTGGACAGATTATACCAGGCTCTGGCAGGAAGTCCTGTCTTCGCCAATCAGACTCGTGAGGATTCGGTAGTCATCAGTGCTGCCCATGGCTGTTCCAGGAAACCTAAGCATCCTCAGTTCCTTGCCCCCAGACAAGGTATCCGGGAGGCCAGATCACATTGGCAAAAGAACCTTTGCCTCTGCCACAGTGACCATCAGGGTGCTGAACTGTGTGGTCTAGTACCAAAGCCAACTCTGGGACCAGGCTCTGGAATCTGCCTGGGCCTTCCCGGAGCACCCTGTAAAAAGGCAGATGTTGCAGTCTCTCAAAGCGGGTTCCAATGTTGGCACCTGTTTCTTAATAGCTGCGTACAATGCTGTGGATGCTTTGGCCAGGGCTGCCATGAGAGGCATTTGCCTGCTTAGACATTCTTGGCTAAGAGTATCAGGCTTTGCCCAGGATATTCAGTTGTCCATACTGAATACCTCCTTTAGAGGCAACAAACTTTTTGGCGCAGATGTGCACAATATACTGTCTCAACTGCAAGCCTCTTTCCACATTCTAGGGTTAGTTCACTCCATGTACCACACCAACCAGCCCAAAAGTGGTCAAAGAGTGCCCTTTCGGCGTCTACCTATAGACCCAAGTCTTCCAGCAAGCCTCAGGGTAAGTGCCGAGCCGCTTCTGCCTTGCCCATCCCCTCTTCTACCATAGGAAAGGCCCTCAGAGGAGGTTGTGTGACGCCGGCTGCCCCTGCCAGCTTGGAGTGACTCCTTGCCCGACACCCCTCCCCTCAAGGTAGTTGTAGGGGGTTGTTTCTCCCTGCACTTGGACAAGTGGAGGGGAGTCATCAGAGATGCTTGGGTATTGCAGCTCATAGAAAGCGGCCCCACACTGGAACTTCTGGAGTGCCCTCAAGAAGAAACTGTCTTCTTAACCTCCAGATCGCAGCGCAGTGCTCTGGGAGGAAATCCACTCTTTGCTATGAAAAAGGGCCATAGAACTCATCCCAGAGACCCGACAGGACAGAGGGTTGTACTCCCATTTCTTCATGGTCCCTAGACGCACAGGAGATCTTAGGTCCATTCTAGACCTCTGGGAGCTAAACCTATTTATTCAGTATAAAACATTCCAGATGGTGACACTTCAGGGTCTGCTACCCCTTCTGCACCAGGGAGATTGGATTTGCTTCTTCAACATGAAGGATGCCTATCTGCATATCCAAGAGCATGCCTCACACATATAGTACCTAAGGTTTGATTTCCAGGGGGTACACTTCCAGTTCTGGGCCTTGCCCTTTGGCTTGTCTTCGACCCCTTGGGTGTTTACCAAATACAGTATCTGGCAGTGGTAGCAGCTTCCCTAAGGCGGGAGGGACTCTTTCCCTACCTGGATGACTGGCTTCTCAAAGCCCAGTCCAGGGAGCACCCATTACAGACTCTGGAACATACCACCTATTCCAGGATCTGGGCATCATGGGCAACCTACCCAAATCAGTTCTGACCCCCCTGTCAGCACCTGCAGTACATAGGGGCAGTCCTGTATATGTCTCAGGGCACGGCCTTCCTGCCCCAGGACCCGGCAGATCACCTTATAGCTCAAGCCCGCCTGCTATACAACAGCCACCATGTCTCAGCCAGAACCTTCCTTTGGCTCTTAGGCCTAATGGATGCAGCTATAGTGACAGTACCCCTAGCCAGATTGCACATGAAGATTCCCCAGTGGACATTGAGGGTCCTGTGGAACAAGCGTACAAACGACCTGGAACAGCTGGTGTTGGTTTCATCTCCGGTGAAAAGGGTTCTGCTTTGGTGAATGGAACCCAGCAACCTGCTGAGAGGTGTTTCTTTCCTTATTCCTTTCCTATAACAAATCCTCACAACAGATGCTTCAGAGTTGGGGTGGGGGCTTATCTAGGACCCCACCAAACTCAGTGGGCATGGTACAAGCTGGAATCTTCTCTCCACGTAAATGTTCTGGAGATATGGGCCATTTTTTATGCTTTGCAGGCCTTTCAACTTCAGCTTTCTACGGGCTTTCTGATAGTGCTGGCAGACAACATAAGCAGGGGGGCCACTCACTCTTACTCTTTCTTTTTTTTTTTTTTGTTGTGATATTTATGCTTCTGACCCCTACAGCCATTGCAGGCTGGAGGGAGCTCCAGCCTGGTCACCCCGGCATCTACCAGCCGGCACAGTAGTGGCTCTAGGGCTTAACCCCCCCCGAGACCGTATGGAGATTTTCCTGTGCTGTGGCTTGCTGGGTGCAAGGCCTGTGAGCTCCCTCCTTCATCCTCTGGGGGTGAACTTTTTTCCTGGTTTTCTCTTCCCTGGGGCAGCACATACAGTGATGCCATAGCGTCACCAGCACCTTCTGTGGCCTGGCAATCTAGCGCCTGTTGCTTCCCAGTCTCCATGTGCGGCATCGTGCTGCTGCCCTAGCCTCCGCTTAGGGACCAGACAGCCCGACTGCTGGAGTCCCCTCCCTAGAGAAGGAGATCTGTCCAGTGGACGTTCAGTCCTTCTCTCTCCCCTGACGTCCACACTCGCTTCCGAATGCGGGTCGCTGGCATGGGAGCAGGTGACATCCAGCTAACTAGCTGCTTGCCCAGGTCGCACTCTTACACTTTCTGCTGGGAAGCAATGAGAGTCTGGTATTAGGCTCTGGATCATGCTCTGGAAGTGTCGGACATCCATGTTCCAGGCGTCCAAAACATCCTGGCGGACACCCTAAGCCGGTTGCAGTCAGACACGAGTGGGTACTACTGACCTTAGTAGTAGAAGACCTGTTTGACAGGTGGGGTGATCCAGAGCTGGACCTTTCTGCATCCCCACTCAACGCAAAACTGTCGCTTTTTTACTCTGTCCAGGGCCTGGAGTTTTCTGGTGAGACGCGTTGTGTCTCTTCTGGAAAGGGAGGTTTCTGTATGCATTTCCTCCCTTCCCCCACTGCAAAGGGTTCTGATAAGCTCCAGATGGAAAACGCTATGATGATCGTTGTCACCCCCATCTGGCCTTATCAGATCTGGTTCCCTTTACTGCAACAGTTTACAGTGGAATCTCCAGTACCCCTCCCTCTGTGCATCAACTTGCTTTCCCAAAACAGGGGCACCCTGGTCCATCTGGACCTCAGATCCTTCCATCTTCATGCCTGTCTCCTGAGGACGTAGCCATGACTTGTTTTGGGGTGTCACCCAAGGTTGCTGATGTCCTGGTGGCATCTAGGAAGCCATCCACTAGGGCCACTTATTCTGTGAAGTGGAAACGCTTTGCACCGTGGGCTGCGTCATGTTATCTGGATCCCTTCACTTGTCCAGTGAATCAGATTCTGGAGTGCTTGCTGCCTCTGTCAGACTCCGGCATGAAGTACCCCTCTCTTAAGGTGCACATGTCTGTCTTCTCTACCTTCCATGTGCCTGTTTTTTCTTAGAGGCATTCTTCACTTGAAGCCTCCTTTCCGCAATCCAGTCCTGCCTTGGGACTTACATTTTGTGTTGGAAAAATTTACTTTGGCTCCTTTTGCGCTGGACGCGACTTGTGAGCTACACTTTCTGTCATGGAAAGCATTGTTTTTAGTTGCTGTTACTTCTGCTGGTAGGATTTCAGAACTACAGGCACTTGTGTGAGCAGCCTTGTTTGATTTTCCACAAAGACGGTGTTTGCATACTAACCCTAAGTTGGTGTCTGTGTTTACAACTCATTACCTCCAATAGCTCCATATGAAGTCCAAACTATCTATTGTTTTCCTGACACAAAATGGCCACCCAGAAGGTAATGAGTTAAATCAGTTCCTCCCCCTTCCTGTTCCTTACCCAGAGCATGCTAGTCCAGGGGAAACATTGCTCCACACTTTATATGAGAATAGAATTCTGCGTTACATCACACACCGCACGGAGGACTGCAGGAAGTCCTCTCAGTTGTTTTCTTTCACCCCTGGGAAAGAGGGCGTCCCTGTTTCAAAATCGTGCTTGTCCAAATGGTTGGCCAACTGTATCATTTACTGCTCAAAGAAGTATGGCAAGGATCTTCCTGGTGGTGTTCATGGCCATTCCACCAGTGGCATGGCCACTTCTGTTGCCTGTTTCAGGAATGTGTCAGCTGCAGAGATCTGTGCGGCTGCTACTTGGAGTTCTGCCCACACCTTTACCAAGCACTATGGTCTGGACTTTTCCTATAGGCATAGGGCCAACTTTGTCCTAGCTGTCTTCCAGGGCCTACTTTCTTAGGTTCGAGGTTTCCTCCATCCAGACTGTGCTGTCTGATGACGGAACTGCTTGGGACTTGTTCCATAGGTGTAGCCTGCTGCAAGAGATGCCCTCGAAGTAAGATAGTACAGTTATGCAAGAACTTACCATAACAGTAGATCTTCGAGAGGATCTCTTGCAGCAGGCCATGCCGTCCTTGCCTCCTTCAGATTTATTTATTTTTATTTATTTATATCTTGGATTACAATACTTTTGAGCCAGAGGCTCGTTTGCAAAGGTTCCACGTCAGGTAAGAAAAAAGCAGAGTTTACATGGTAAGTACAGCAAACAGGTAAGGTGAACAGTGCATGAGAGATAAACACACTTTACATAGTAATCTACAAATAAAAAATAAACGCAATTTACATAGTATGTTACAGAAAAATGCACACAAAGTGAACAGTGCATGAGGGACAAAATAAGGTGCAAACTTCATGACAATACAGAATAACAACGCAGCCAGGCAAAGGCCAAGTCATGAAGAGGGGAAGGTAGACTAGAAGTGGGAGGATTTTCAGATGCCTGGATTCTTTGGTGAGAACCCTAGATTCCTCCTCAGTTCCCTCAGCTGGTGTGGCTTATGGTCTCCAGTGGGAGAACTGAAGAGGGCGCAGAGCTGCCCACTCTATAGGATAGGCCAGTGTCGGCGTATGACGTTCACGTGGGCAGGCCCCTGGTAGACTGCTAGCTAGAAATGTTTCCATATGTTCCTAGTGCCTGGCAGCTGTAGTTCCATAGATGTGGCCTGCTGCAAGAGATCGCATTGAAGATCTACTGGTACGGTAAGTTCTTACATAACTGTACTATTCTGCCCCTTCTGAAAAAACCCTATTATGCTAACCAGCCTGAAATTGACTTGGTGGTGATCTCAGCTGCCCATGATAGGTCCAGGGCACCTGAGCTCCCTTTCTCCTGATAGAGAATCCAGGAGGCTGGATGTCCTAGGCAAATGTACATATGCCTCTGCCTCGTTGGGCTTGTGTAATGCTAAATACCAGGCCCATATGATAAAATATCAGAACACCCTATGGACGAAGATTTAGGCTGCTGCGCCGGTCTTGCCCGAGGGTTCTACTAAACAGGAGTTAATTAAAAAAAATTTTGTTGGTATGATGTCGGGAAGCATTTGATCCGTGCAGCATACATTTCTGATGCCTTTTCCAGGGTTGTGGCCTGTGACATTTGTCTCCGGCACTACTCTTGACTCAGAGTAGCAGGTAGTGCCACTGATATGCAGCAAACAGTTCTTAGTGCCCCTTTTATAGGTCAGAAACTGTTTGGCCATGATGTAGAAGAAGCTTAGAGAAACCTTCAGTCATATGGCAAGACTCTGAAGTCGGTGAAATCCCTGTACCATACCCAGAACAAGGGTGAGAGCAGGGGTAATTTTTGCTAATTCACTGTCAGGCCTCCAGACAGCACTAAAGTGGCAGAGGTGCGGGGGTCTTGCCAGTTCCCATCACAACCACAGGTGCCCATAGAAAAGCACCTAGAGGTAGTGAAAGCTGGCAGCTCTGTTTTCCACCCCCAACCGGTTCAACATAACTCTTTATACACCCCCCCGACCACCACCACCACCATTACCTCCAGGGGTGATTGTAGAGGGTCGCCTTTCCCTCCACTTGGACCACTGTAGGACAGTGACTACAGACAAGTGGGTTCTGGAGATTATAGAGAAGAGTCATGCTGCGGAACTTCTGGACAACCCTCCAGATTATCCACCGGTTGTGACAACATACCCACCAGTGCACATGTCCCTCTTGCTGCTAGAGGAAGTACAGACCCAGTTTCAAAAATGGGCCTTAGAACCTGTACCTCCAGCACAGAGGCACACAGGACCTTCTTTGAGGATATCTCTCATCAGGCCACACCTGTGGAACTGATAGCTGCCAGGCACAAGGACCAGATGGAAACTTTTTGCAAGTAGTCCAGTAGGGGCTGCCCTCAACGACATCTGATATCAGCTCTCCCCTATAAACATGGGCGGCCCCTTCCCTCCTCAGTTCTTTTCCTGCCGTTGACTATACTCATTGGACCATGCACAGAAACGCCATTGTTATATTTGCTGTTTTTTCTCATTTTTTCACCATAGTTGTAATCGCTTTCTTAGTTATTATTTACAGCATGTGTGTAGACTTCGGAGCTGTCGAAAGTGTTCCATTATTGTGAATGTGTTGAAAAGATGCACTCTAAAGACTCACATGACATCTGTGTGTGTGTTGTCTTGCCCTGGACCATAAAATACAGGCATGCTCGATTTGTAAAGGGTTCAATACAGCCACCCGGCAACACCGTAAAGGTACTTTGGAAAAGCACCTACATAAGCAGCAGCTAGCCCACATGGTGAAGGAGCTCTAGCAAGGAGCCCTGCTGTGTCACCGGCCCATTCCTTGGGGTCCAGGGCTTCCAAGACCCGGGAGAAGACTTCTGGGTTCCACGAGCTAAACACTGGGAGAGGGAAAGAGAAAAGGCAAGGATGTAGAAACACAGAACATAGAAATTGTCGGTAGATAAGGACCGCTGGGCCCATCCAGTCTGCCTGTAAGCCCTACGCTTGTTTGTGTCCTCTGACCCTATCTGGTAAGTGACTTTTCATCACTCCGGCCTACCGCTAAGGTGCTCTTATGCCTATCCCAGGCATGTTTAAATCCCTCCTGTGCTCACTCCCACCACCTCCTGTGGCAGACTATTCCACGTGTCCACCACCCTCTCCGTGAAGAACTTCCTTACATTTCCCCTTATTCTGCCACCTACCAATTTCATATCATACCCCCTTGTTATTTTACTCCCCTTATATTGGAAGATGTCTTCCACCCTGCACCTTGTTTATGCCCTTAAGGTACTTGAATATTTCTGTCATGTCCCCCCCAGCAAGTACATATTGAGATCCTTTAGTCTCTCCTCATATGTTTTCTGGTGCAAGCCCAGTGCTATCTTATTCGCCCTTCTCTGGACTTCCTCTACCCTGTCAGTTTTCTTTACGAAAGTCCGGCTTCCAGGACTGCATACAGTACTCTAGGTGAGGTCTCCCTAGTGTTTTATACAATAACGTCACCACCTCCCACGTTCTGCTAGTAATACCTCTGCCTATGCACCCCAGCATGCCACTGGCCCTCCCTGCAGCCTTTGTACTCTGCTTGGACACCTTTGTCATCTGAAATGATGACCCCTAGGTTCCTTTCATCCTTGGTGATCATCAGCAACTCTCCTCCCATTCTGTAACTCTCCCAAGGGTTCCTTCGTCCCAGGTGCATAATTTTGCACTTCTTTGAATTAAACCTCAGTTGCCACACTTCAGACCATTTTTCAAGCTTCCCCAGGTCCTGCCTTATTTTTTCCTCCCCTTCTGGAGTATCCATCTTGTTGCAGATCTTGGTGTCATCTGCAAACAGGCAAACCTTTCCTTTCTGCCTTTCCGTAGTGTCACTAATGAAGGCGTTAAACAGGACTGGCAAAAGGACTGATCCTTGTGGTACCCTGCTGGTCACCCCCTCTCCCTGGATTGGATCCCATTTACTACCACCATCTGCCTCCTGTCCGTTTACCACCTTGTGTCCCATGCCCAGACCACCCGTCTTGTTAACCAGCCTCCTATGTGGGATGGTGTTGAAAGCCTTGCTGAAATCAAGGTAGGCGACGTCCGCTGGCCCCCCCACCTCAATTTACTTTCTTCATCACCCAGTCAAAAAAATGTATCAAATTTGTCTGACACGACCTTCCTGCTGTGAATCCATGTTGCCTCGGATCCTGGGCTCCGTAGATTCTAGCTGTGCCACTATTTTTTCCTTAAGCAGTGCCTCCCTGATTTTACCCACTACTGAGATGAGGCTGACCGGCCTATAGTTCCCTCCTCTCTACTCCTGCTTTTGTGCAGAGGGACTAACTGTGCCCTCTTCCAGTCCTCTGGGACCATTCCTCTGTTGAGTGACTTGGTGAACATGGCTGCCAAAGACACTACTAGCTGTCTTCGCAATTTTTTTTTTTTTTGTACTTCCCTTGCTCCCTGACCGGCCACTCCTTCGGGTTACCTGGGTACCCATGACACTCCGTCCTATCGCCATCCACTAGCCCACATTACAGCCCCGCCGTAACCCCGTTTCCCTGTCAGACAGTCCTTCGGGGTGAAAAGGCGGGGTGTGGCCAGCACGACTCACTTGGCCGGTGCTGCAGGGGTCGGTCCGGGGCTTCGTGACAGCGGGGGACTGGCAGCTGTCATCCATCCAGTCAGGTAGCCATTCTTCCTGGTTTCTCCTCTGGGAACACGACATGCCAGGAGGTCAAGGCGTGAGCCGACATCTGTCGCGCTTCCTACTCAGCATGGTGCCGGGTTGTCTGAGTCACAGGCGGAAATCCAACTGTTGTGCCATTTGCAGCTCCTTAATATCCTCGGGTGTATGCCATCTGGCCCCACTGCTTTGTCCACCTTCAGTTTGGTGAGCTCCTCCAGGACTTTCTCCACTGTGAATGGATTGGTGTCCACCCCCCCCCCTTTATATTGGTTGCCCAACTGTGGTCCCTGGACCTCCCTGATTTACTACAGCTCACTTATCCATACAGGTATGACCTCCTCAGTACCATTGACCGCACTGACGGCAACAAGGCCCAGATCATCGATAGGTCTGGGGCAGCTGTAGGTGCTACCAGGCCGACTAAGGCTGGTGTATCGCCATCGACCTTGCGTCCCCCCATTGACCCCTGCCGGTGTTCCCATTGATCACACGGGCAGCAATGTTTAGGTGGTGCTTTTGTCATTTATGGACATATTGTGGCACCTGCTTCCTGTTCTTCCAGTAACAGGAGCCACATCGACAGGGTCCACGAGTCAAACCCCCACACCGACGCCTGTTAGGGCCATTCCCCAGCCCCCTCATTGAGCCCTGATGGCCCCGCCTGCACAGTCCCTTCGTCCCATCGACCAGACCGATGACGACCTAGAGTATAATCCTGACCTTTTGATGCAGGATGCTGAAGATGATGTGGAAAGCCCTTATGAAAGGTCTGGATCTTCTTCGAGGATATCTCTTGCATCAGGCCACAGCCATGGAAGAATGGCCATCAGGAGCCATGACCACACGGAAACTGTTTTGCTAGTATCCAACTAGGGGCCACTTACGATGATGTTGGACGTCGACATCCTGTAGGACATATAAATGTAGGCAGCCCCATGTCCCTCTGTTGTTTTCCCACCATCGACCATTCGCTTTGGACTTCATGGAGACGCCATTGCTACTTGTTACATTTGACCACCAAAACCTTAGTTTTTCTAACTTTTGTTTTCTTTTCTCACCCTAGTAGTTGTTACTTCATAGTTTTAAAGTGATTTCTATTGTCGTGTATGCAGAACGATCGCCACCGCCACACTCATCAGATACTGTGAGTACGGTAAGAAAGTCCTCATGAATGATGAGCACGATGCCTGCCTTCTCTGTCTCAGAGAGGCCCATGATATTAAGGCATGCGAGATATGTCTGAGCTTCAGTCATGCTACTCAGCGATGTTGTCAAACAACCCTGCAGTCTTTCCTGCTAGAGCAGAAGGTAGTCAGGATGGAGAGGGAGCGCTAGGTTAGAAGCTCCTCCACGTCACTGGCCTCATCCTCTGGCTCCCATTCCTCCAAGACCCCGGAGAACTCTTCGGGGAGCAAAGCTACCGAGAGAGGATAAAGCCCACCCCCACCGGTCCGCTGTCTGGCACCGTTCTGCCGGGCACCAACTGTTGCAGTGCCATTGTCCACTTTTGCAGTGTCTCCTCCAGCAAGTTTTACAGGGTCGGCCTTGGCAGTGAGTTCCATTGGACCTTCCATTGGCCCGTTGATGTCTGGGCTGCTAACAGCCCCATCAAGTGCTACAAAGCCGCTACCTGTGCCCCTACGATGCAGCTAGGCCTTTCGTTGACGTTGGGGGTCCAGCTCCCCCAGTCGATGCTGCAAGTTACTGTGTTGATGTTGGGCTTCCAGCCTCCCTCGTTGACGCTACTGGTCCTGCCACTTGCACCTCTTCAGCTGGGTCAGCTGGCTGCTTCTCCCGCCAGTCTGCTGACAGACAGCACCGACACATCGATGCCCTCGCCGCTGTTGAAGGTTGCTTCATCAGCATCAGGGTTTCAGCCTTCCCCGTCGATTGTATCCTGCTGCTCCTGTTTTGCTGCCCACCGATGACATGCAGACAGTGTTTTCCTCCTTCGTGGAGGTCCTACAGCACCCTCTGCCTCCTCCAGGGAACACGATGACTGGGCCTACCAGACCATCCCCAGCATCAGCGGTTGTCCTGTCACCATGTCCTGTTCACCCGAGGGTGGCAACATCCCCCTCTTCCCTCCTTGCTGCCTTCGGAGCCTGCCGACGAGGAGGATGAGTATCACCCTGACCTCATCCCCAAGGAGGAGGAAATATGGTGGTGGGTGGGTTCCCCAGATCTGACTCCAGTGTTTCTACCAGGAGTGAGGGCTCTATCCTGTATACTCCAAGGACCCTTCCTGAGGATCCTTCATTCATTTCCATGATGAAGCAGCTCCAAGCAGTCATGGGTTTTGATGCTGAGGAGCAACTCATCACCAGGAGAAACCTGATGGAATTCCTGGAACTGCCAGATTCTCCTCCTCTGATAATTCTTCCTCTCTTGGGTGCTTTAGAGGATACCACCATGGCTGCCTGGCATAGACCAAGCTTGATTCCTGTGATGCCAAGAAAGGCAGACAAGCTTACTGGGCTCCCTCTGGGAAGCTTTTTTTTTTTTGCCAACCAACCGCAAGCTGACTTGGTTGTGATAAATGCAGTCCATGATAGGTCTAAGAGGCCTAAGCACCTCGGTACTCTCCACACAGACAAGTAGTCGAGAAGACTGGACCTCATGGGGAAGAGAGCCTTTGCTTCTGCCACACTGGGCCTCAAAATAACCAATTATCAGGACCATGGGAAGGGCAGAGGGGTTGCTTTATTTGTGAGGGAGGGGATAGTGAGTAGTAAGGAAGAGGATGACGAGGGTAGGTCGGAAACCTTTTGGGTTCAGCTGCAGAACAGTAAAGGCAAAAGAGTCCGGGGGGGTGGGGGTTATGCACAGACTACCCTCACAGTCAGAGGACGTTGACAGAGAACAGGAGGATCCGATACGGAAACACTGTAGCAAGGGTGGCACTGTGGTGGTTGGAGATTTCAATCTAGCGGGGATGGACTGGAGAACAATGTCTACCACGGACACAGGGGAACAGGTCATTCTGGACACCTTCCAAGATGTATTTCTGTCACAAAATGTGGAGGAGCTGACAAGGGAGGGGAACATTTTGGATCTTGTGCTGACAAATGGAGACCACGTGCAGGGCGTAGGGACTGAGGACCCCCTAGCAGGCAGTGACCACCGTACATTGTGGTTCTCCCTGGATCTGGGTAAGGCAGGGATGTTTACAAAAACCAGGACAGTAGACTTAAAAAGGGCTGTCTTCAGCAGGATGGCTGACATCCTTAGGGGTGCATTTAGCTAGCATCAGCCCAGACATGGATATGATCCAGAAATGGGCCATCATGAAGTCAGGTCTGGCAGAGGCCACAGATGCCTGCACAAAGAACCACAGTAAGAAGGCAGGGACCAGAAAGCCAAGTTGGTGGTCCAAGGAGGTGCAGATAAGGGTGAGGGAGAAATAGATGGCCTTCAGAAGATGGAAGAGATCTAACAGGGAGAAGTATACGAAGAAAAGCGGGGAGGTGAGCAGGGTTGTGAGGGCAGCCAAGGCTTCAGAGGGGCTAAGGGCTGCACAGGGGATAAAGGAGGGTGACAAGGCCTTCTTCAAGTTCATTAGGGAGAAGAGCTGCAAGGAGCAAATCACTAGGATCAAGAAGGATGGAGGGTGGGTAGAGAAGGGAGCTGAACAGGCAGAGGCACTCAGTGAGTACTTCTGTCCAGTTTTTTCCAGGGAGAGAGATGGACCGAACCCGCAAGGGCATGGCAAAGCAGGTGAGGGATGAGAAAGGGTAACTGATGGAGAGATCCCTGTGAGCAGAGAGCTGGAGGGCCTTAAGTCACTGAAGACTCGCAAGCCACCAGGGTCAGATGTTCTACACCCTAGAGTCCTGAGGGAGCTGGCTGAGGTCCTTGCAGCACCACTGGCAGACTTGTTCAGTACCTCCCTGCAGACCGGGTGTGTACCCAAGGACTGGAGGATGGCACATGTGGTACCCCTGCATAAGAGCGTCCCCAAGGATGAGCCAGATAGCTATAGACTGGTCAGTCTTGCATCTATTGTGGGTAAGCTCATGGAGACTATCCTAAAGGAAAGGTTGCTGACCTTCTTGGGGGTGAATGGCCTTATGGATGACAGCATGGGTTCGTTTCTGGAAGATCATGTCAGTCAAACGTGGTGGCAGTGACAGCGTTGAAAGTTTTGAAACATGGGTCGAATTGGACCCACTGCTGTAAAAAAATGTGGGTCTAAAGAGGAATCTGCTGGGTCAAACATAATCAGTAGAAGATTTTAAGCAGTTCATGTCCCCTTCCTTTAGATATTGTTATAGAGTAGGTGCATCAATTTGGACCCACTGGCAAAAGAAAGAGGGGTAAATTCTGGGCAGGAAACAACTTTTGCCCTTTTGGTACATGTTAGCACTGTCCCTGCCTGGTGCACTTTTTTGACTGGATGACAGAAGCACTCAATAGCGCACGGGCAGTTGATGTCCTGTATCTGGACTTCAGCAAGTCCTTTGAATCTGTAACTCATGGCAGATTAACTAGTAAATTGACGAACTTGGGAGTGGGATAATTGGGTTGTTAACTTGTTGAGGGACAGACATCAGAGTGTGGTTGGGGGGGGGGGACTCTCAACTCCCAGAGCAGTCACCAGTGGGGTCCCACAGGGATTGGTGCTGGGGCCAGTGCTGTTTAACATTTTCATAGGTGATATAGCGGTTGGGGTTAAGAGCAGGATCAGCCTGTTCACTGACGACCACCAAGTTGGGGTGCAGTGGTGGATGGGGTGGAGGGAGGACAAGATCTCTAGGAAGATTTGGTAAGGCTTGGGCAGTGATCAGACACATGGCAACTGGGTTTCATTGCTAAGAAGTGCAGGGTCATACACTTCGGAACCAGGAATCCATGGTACAGTTGCTATTTGGGAGGGATACATCCATCTCTGAGGAGGAAAAGGATTTTGGGGTAATGGTCACAGGGAATATAAACCACTTGTCTTAATGTAGGAAAGCAATGGCAAAAGCCAATTGAATGCTGAGGTGCATTGCTAGAGGAATTGCCTTGAGGAGGGAGGAAGTCTTTCTGCCACTGTGAGATTGCTGGTGAGGCCACACTTGGAGTACTGTGTGCAGATCTTCCCGGTATCACTCTTCACCATTCATCACTTGTGGGTTCCTGCCGAAGTGGCAGGACACCGGAGGAAGGTTTTGCTTTAAGAAAAAAGCTTTTCTGCTGTAGGAGGAGGGGTGACGTTGGGAACGGCGTTGCCTTCGAGGCCGATGCATTGCGTGGCGCTTGCAGGTTGGTCAGTAACCATCGTCCCCTTCAGTACCTCATTTCTGCTCTTCCCGCTATCGAGGCTGCAGGTGCTCAGTGGGACAGTGACTTAAATCAACTGCGTCATCTACTGTGCCTTTTCTGCTCGCTCAGTTACTCGATGCCGCACTTCAACGCCGTTTTCGGCTCCATTTTGTTATTTTTCTAATCGAAATGTTGGTCGGCGTAGAGTGTTCACTTTCGTTTTATTTTCTGTTAGTTCGTCCAGTACCATGTCAGGTTCGGGTGCAAAAATTAGAAGGCGGGGACTTCGCCATGTGTCGGTGCTCCTGTGGAAGTCATATTACCGTAACGGACCAGCATGACCAGTGTTTCAGTTGTCTAGGGTCGAATCACGATGTGGACCGCTGCAGTACTTGTTGCACCCTTGAACTCTGCGCGGCAAGGTTGGGATGTTGGGATGCTAAGACAAGTTCTTTGGGCCTTTACCCTGTGCTTCCCCCTGTTGCTACATGCACCGTGAAAGGCCAAGTTAACGCGGATTTACATCCCATTGAGTCTGGGCACCTGGGGGAGTGGTAGACTTCCTCTGGGAGGTTGGTTGCTGACTGCTCCAGGCCTGGTTTCTCTTTGGGGAATCTGGCGACCCCAGTGCTGAGGCCTCAGCTGCACGTGAGGCCTACACTGGTGGTCCCTTCGGGGATTTTGGAGGTGTTGTTTCGGCTCCTGACACAGATTCCGGTGTCGGTGAGCGAGGTCGACCCTCCAGTGCCATGGAATCCGTTCACAACACCGCTCTCTGTGCCGGGACGGGTCTGGTGCCCAGGGTCGCTTCTCTCGGGGTCTCTGTGGTCTCCTCATATTCAGAGGATGACCCGAAGGACCCAGACTGGCAACCCAGCTCTCTGGAGTTTTTGCCCACTGGATTCCATTCAGGGCCCCCTATGGGATCAGAACTTGGACCAGACATTGTGTGTGGCACTGCTCCTTCCCCTGCTGGTGCAGTTGTCGGTGCTGTGCAGGAGTCCAATGCCATCCCTGGTGCTGCCTCAGGTAACCGTGCTGCTTGCGGTGTCGTGCCCGATGACTGTGATGTGGGCGGTGTCAGTGCCGCAGACTGCGCCGCACCTAGTGACGACACCATAGTCGATGCCATCCTCGGTGTCAGTGCTGCAGCTGGCACCATTTCAGGGGTTGACGTCGCGGTCGGAGCCGCCTCTGATGTCTAGGTTGACGTCAAGGCCGCGTCTGGGGATGGCACCAAGGTCAGTGGCATTTTCAGTGTCTCCTTTGGAATCAGTGCCGCAGTAGGACATGCCTCTGAGGAGGAGGTGGATCTTGGCGCTGGGTCTTTGCTGGATGCCGTCATGGAGTTGAGAGAGTTGGAGGCTGATCCTGGTGCCGGCTTTTCTCTCCCCTTGTCCTTGAGATCTGTCACCAGTGGGAGGTTTTGTTCGAGGGACAGGTCTCTGTCCTCTCCTGGGGGGCTGTTCCACACCCTGCTCGGCTCAGATGGCCTCGGCCACTGTGCTGCAGAGTAGGAGTGCTGGTCCAAGCACCGCTTCCTCCTGCAGGGGATGGAGTCCTGTATCAGGTGAGGACAGGGGCCGCCCTGTTGGGCTTGCTGGGCTCCGGTCTCCCCACCAGGGGGTCTTCTCCCCGTGGGCTTCCCCCTGCTGTCTTGGGGATGGTTGACCAGCGGGTAGGGTCTGGATGGCGCATTCCCCTCGTGGTAGAGGGGTCCCCCGCTGGTGTCCACAGCCCTGTCAGAGAGGGCACGGTCTCTCATGACCATCTTGCCCAGCCTTCACCCTCTCTGCAGTCTCCCCCGTTCTCCCAGATCTTTTGGGTCCTTGGAGGCCCCTGACCTGGGAGCAGTATAGGGCTACGGCGAGTGCTTTTCCAATATTTATTTATTTATTGCAATTGTTTCACCAGGAAAGGCACACTGAGCAACAAGATACTCATCTCCCGGGGGAGGGGGGGGGGGGGGTTACTCATGGATATGATAACACGCAGGTTATCAAGTGTACAGTCAACAGAAGCAAATAAAAAGCAGCATAAGGATACACAATTGCATGAATATACAAGCAGCGCACATTGGATGCTTAGGATATTATAGTGTCAAATAACAATTTTTGTGACAAGAAGCAGCAGACAAGGTAAATTAGCACAGTAGTAACAGCTGTAAACAACAGAGGACGTATATCACAGTTATACACAGTACATAGGGCAAAATAGCCCAGGACACAAGTGCAAGGTCGGGGTTATATGCCAGCTTCTGTAGCAAGGCTAAGGCCGCTGGTCAGGCATTGGGGAGGGGATAGTGGGGCATGGCAGATTCAGGGACAGGAGCAGTTTGTAGTAAGGAAGTTTGCTAGGGCAGTAGACGGAGAATAGGAAGAGGAGGAGTGCCAAATTTGTGGTGGGAGAGCATTCCAGAGCTTGGGTAGCCGGTGTGAGAAGGCAGCTTGACTGGCAGAGGTCTTCCGCCTAGGGACTGAAAGTTGGCGGAGTCACTGGATCTAAGATGATGGGGGCATCTGTGAACACGGTGGCAAGGTAGGAGGGATGGACCGAGCCATAGTTTGGAGACAAATTTAGCACAGTGAGAGATGCAGCGGTTTTCGAGGGACTGTAGTGCCAAGGCTCGGTAGAGGTCGCAGTGGTGGGTGAGGGGAGAGGCATCGAGAGCAGAGTGGCAGAAGGCATTATAAAGTACGTCCAGTTTAGATAGGGTGGACTTTGGGGCTGCACTGTATACAGTGTCGCAGTAGTCGATGGAGGGCAGTATCATCTTCAGGACCAGCTCACCTCAGACTCTGGGAGGGAGGCTGCTGCGGTTCCTATATAGTGCACTGAGCATGGGGCGTAGTGTTTTTGAGATGGCATTGATGTAGTCAGAGAAGGAGAGATGGCTGTCGAGCCAGACCCCCAAATAACTGAACGAGGAGACATCTTCAAGTTTTTGGCCATCCAGGGTGGCGAAGTAGGGAAGGGAGTCTGGCCAGGCGTTGTCGTGTGCCGAAGGTCATAGTGACAGTTTTTTTGCATTTAGGGAGAGCGGGTGCGAGCTAAACCATTGCTGTACCTTGTTGAAGTCAGCTTGGAGGTTTGATTGTACCACATCGGGGCGGAGCCCGAGTAGTAGAGTACAGTATCATCTGCATACATGTGGATTGAGGAAGTAGAGCAGATGAGTGGCAGGTTGTTTAGGAATATAGAGAACAGAATGGGACCAAGAACCGACCCCTGTGGGGCACAGGTAGTTAAGGGAAGGGGGTTGGAGATCGCATTTGAGACTCTAACGGACTGAGTTCTATCAGAGAGGTATGATCTGAACCAGTTTGTGGCTGCAACAGAAGGGCCTGATTCAGTGAGACTCAAGAGCAGTATGGGGTGGGAGACTGTGTCGAAGGCTTTTGCAAGGTCGACAAAAACGACTGTCCACTGTCCATGCCTGTTGGGATAGTGTCTGTAAGCCTTATCAGGGAGGAGGTGGTGGAGTGTCCCTTCCTGAAGCCAGACTGGAATGGCGTGAAGAATTTGGAGGCAGTGAGGAAGGAGGTAAGTTGGGTGAGCACAAGGTGCTCTTGTAGTTTTGCTAGGGTTGGGAGGAGGGAGATAGGGTGGTAGTTAGAGGGGGAGGTAGGGGCACCTCCTTTTGGCAGAGGGATGACAATGGCGTGCTTCCATGCATGGGGGACGGCAGTGGCAGAAAAGGATTGGTTTAGGAGTTTGGCAAGCGGAGTTGCTATAGCGGGGGGCGGAGAGGTATAGAAGTTTGGGGTCTAATCCATCGGGGGATTTGCCTTTTGAAGGGTTGAGAGAAAGTAATGCATCTAGGGCCTCAGTTGCAGAGATGTCTTTGAAGGAAAAGGAGCGAGGCCTAGTCTGGGTCTTTATGTCTGTAGGTGGTGCGAGAGGTATAGTGTTGGGCAGGGAAGAGAGGAGGGTGGCAGCACAAGTGGAGAAGTACACATTGAACTCCGTGGCGACTGCTGTGGGCTCTGATAGGAGAGAGTTATTAATATTTAGCATTGGAGTGGGATTGGCAGCCGGAAGGGTGAAAAGGGAGTGAGTGACCTTCCGGAATTTTGAGGGTTTATTTAGGTTTGTCTGGAGGGGAGCTGTTGAAGTACTGTGCTTTTGCAAGACGAGTGGCTCTGGTGCACTTGTTAAGGAGCATGCGGTATGTGGAGGTCGTTGTGGGAGGCGTGAATATTTATGCATTTTCCAGGCTTTGTCCCATGCGATTTGACATGCAGTCAGTTCTTGGGTGATCCAAGGTAGGTGGTTTCCTCGTCCTCTTGTACGACGCAGTGGGGCGTGTGTGTTCCAGACGCTGAGGAATGTGTTTTTAAAGTGTAGGAAGGCATCATCAATGGAGATCATGGGAGGGGCAGGGGCCCAGTTTGCTAACGCAAAGTCATCTAATACAGGGGCTAGGTTGAGGGATTCATAGGAGCGTTGGACTACAAATTTAATGGGGGATTTTGGACGGTGGATTTTACGCACTAAGAAGGTTACGTGGTGGTCGCTGAGGGAGTCGGGAAGAATACCGGCTTGTGTGGTAAGGACCCAGTCGATGAGCGAGTGGTTACCAGATATTAGGTTAAGCCGGGTGGGCTCAGCAATGATTTGTGAGAGGTTTAGGGTGGAAATTTCAGTCCTGGTTTTGTTGAGGGCAGGAGCTAGCCAATTGTGGTTAAGATCACCCATAATGTAAAGTTGCCCTGTCGTGGTTAGGCAGGAGATTTGCTTGAGGAGGTCGGTGACAGCAGAAGCTGGTGTACCAGGTCAGCAGTATATCCCAGCAATGTAGATTGGTAGCGAGAAGGGAAGGAGAAGCTGAATTAGTATTACGTCAGGGACTTTTGGTTCAGACTTGGTCAGGACCACTGAATAGTGCAAGTCCGAGTTTACGTAGACGGCCATTCCGCCGCCTTTAGAGGCTCTATCCTGGCGGGCCATAGTGTAGCCTGGGATAGCGACAGAGGAGTCGTTGATGTTTTTGGTGAGCCAGGTTTTGGACAGGGTGAGGATATCTGGAGTGTAGTTTAAGACAAGAACCTGAAGGGAGTCAAGCTTGTGGACAAGGCTTCTTATATTTAGGTGCAGAGGAGGTGCAGGCCACGTGGGAGAAGGTCCCCAGAGTGAGGTGAAGAAGAGGCCGATGTTGGAGAGGGGCATGGGGGGGTAGTAGCGGGGCCTGAGTTAGGGTGGATGTCACCTGCTGCAAGGAGCAGGAGAGCGAGTTAGGTAGTGAGCGAATAGCTGTATATGATTGACTGTGAGCGGACGTCTCCTAGATTGATGGCGTGTATGAGTTGGGCATAGGGGAATAAGTTGAAAAATGATCCAGGGGAGTGATGGGTTGAAAAGAAATGGTCTGGGACGTGTGGCAGAGTGTGTCCATGCTTGGGTAAAAGGGGAGGTGGACGTCGGGCTGGAGGGGTGGGAGAGCTCAACGAGGTTTGGCAGGATTTGGGAGGGGGGCATGGGAGAGGTGGGTGGAATGTTGGAAAGGAAAGGAGGGAGGGAGAAGAGAATAGGGATGAGCAGGGTCAGGTGGCCTGGTAGAAGGATCATGGCGCGGATCAGGTGCTAGGAGGACCCTACTGCTGTGGTTACTTAGCGGGGAAGGTAGATGCTGTAGTTAACTTAGTGGAGAAGGTGGAGGGTTGGGATGCAGGGGCAGGGAAATGATAGGGACCTGTAAGGACTAGGAACCAATGGGGGAGCAGAGGGAATGAGGGTTTTAGGTAGCCAGTGAGGGAATGAGCAGTGCTGCTAGGCTTATTAGCCAATGAGGGAGCGAGTGCTGCTAGGCCTACTAACCAGTGATGGAGCGAGAGGGAATGTGGGCAGGCAGTAGGTGTATTTAATCAGTGGAGGGGGTGGGGGTGGGAGGGAGGACCGAAAATCCTTCTATGAGACACTTGGATTTTGTTTAGTTGCAGCTAAATCTATTTGTAAAAAGCGCCAGGTGGCAAAAGCAGGGGAAAATGTCCTGGCCAATCGGAGCGAGTTTGCTGGAAGCATCTGTGTTCCGATTGGCTGCACTGTCACCGTACCATCCAAGGAGCTGCTGGCGGGTGTGCTGGTCTCGGTCGGCTGGGTGCCGTCCGATCGTGGGGGGAGCTGAAGCAGCCCCTGTTCAAGGGTAGGCAGCTTCCAAGGAGCTGCAGGCAGGCATCCTGGTCTCGGTCGGCTGGGTGCCGTCCGACCGTGGGGGAGCTGAAGCAGCCCTGTTCAAGGACCATGGATGAACTGCTGTTTGCAGCTCCTCATGCAGCACCATCGTTCCCTGTGCAGAGCCCCTCCGGATCATCAACGTTGTCCTCTGGGGAAGAGAACTTTCCTTCCTATCGTTCATCTGATGCTGACTTTACAGAATATCAGTGGTTCCTGACGATGCTGGAGCTCAGTTTAATCCCAGCACTATGATGCAGTATTGAGCACGCAACTATGGTGTTCCTTGGGGAGTATAGCCAGGACTCGTTAGTGATCCAGCTGTAGCCTCGGCCCTTGGCAGAGGAGTCTCACAGCGCCTGGCAGTCGCCCGCCACTTTCCCAGCCCCTGTGGACTGCTGGCACCGGTATTGCAGCCCCTCAGGGTCTCCAGGGTCTTTGCCCCACCCCTCCTCAGGTCTGGAGTGTCTGGACACCCCTTCTGGGCATCTGCACCTGACGAGACCCTCCTCCTGACGTGGACTCTGCAGAGTTTGACTGCTAGGGCAGGCGGCTTTTTGCTTCAGCGAGTCTCTTGTTATCGCAGCACATCAGGCGCATATGGTGGCCAATCCACGAGCACCACACAATGCATTTGCCTCGAGGGCGGCGCTGTTCTCAATGTTGCCCCATCTCCTAAAGCAAAAGCTTCCTGCGGGGTCCCGTGCCTTCAGCTAGAACCCACCAGTGATGAATGATGAAGATATACAGGAAGAGCAAGAATTACGGTACACATGTAATTTACATTTCTAGGGATGTGGATATGTTGTTCAATCCACACTTGTTAGCAGGCACCTTGCCGTTTTAAGATGTGCCGGAAAGTCTTCAAGCTGGCTCCTGCCACCCACATGGGTGGTAAAAACTCTCGGCTCCGCCCCATGATGCTAGATCTTTCTTACCGCTTGGAAGCTCACGTTCCCTCCTTAGCACTCTTGCGTCTCTAGGCCTGGATCCTAAACCTTCGGTTTTACTGAAAATGATGTTGAAATTTACGAGACTTAAGTCGTCTTCTTCCTTCGCGGCTGCGATGGATTCCAGATCTAATCCCGGCTTCTGTCGGTGCCCTTGTGGGCAGAAGATGTCTTGGACCAACCCACATGCCACATGCGTCTACTGCCTTGCGAGCCGCGGACCTGCGATCTTTGCAAGTCCTTTTCGGCCCCGGTTCTTGAAGACTGCGCTGCCCGACTCCAGCTGGGGCGCTATGAAAAACTGTTTTCGCCAGTGAAGTCAACGAAGGTACGTTGGGCGGTGTTCCGTGGCTGCGGGCTCCGCGGAGCAGCTGGAGCAATTAATCACCCTCGAGGAGGAGGCAGCCCAGGCCGCGTCTTTATCTTCCTTGGCGTCTGCATTTATCCCACTCTACTTGGGCTCCTCCAATACTGCTTCCTTTGGGGAGCTTTGTCAGTCCCTCTCCACCAAGGGAGAGGGGCCTTCAGGGACTCACTTCAGTCGGTCAAAGAAGAAGGAGCGGAAAGGTAAGTTCCACCGTCGACGTTCGTGGGAGCAGGAGAGATCTCTCTCCCCTGACCATCCTCTATCAACTTCGGCCGATGTGGTGGCCAAGGCCGCTGGCTTTTTGGTGTCCCCGTCAGGTCAACCGGCTGAGACCCCCGTCGATGCGGTCGAGAATTTTCTCGACCCGTTAGGCGGACTGTCGACTGGGGAGGCCAACAACCCTCTTTCACCGGTTCCCTTGGTGCCTACTGAGGACTAGCCTTGGCCTCCCGAGCTGAAGTCCCCGGTCAAGGACCCTGAACCGGAGGATGTGCGGGTTTCCCCCGCCCCTTCTTCGACCAATCGTCGGTGACCCGGATCGTCTCGGTCCTCTTCCGTGTCGGGCAAATCCCACCGACGTCCGCGGTCTCGGTCCAGGCATCACGGAAAGCGGTATCATTGCTTGTCCTCATCATCCTCTTCGAAGGACAGGCTACAGCACAAGTTGCGTTGGCGCTATGAGGACATGATTTGGCAACAGCTCTTGTTGGCCGGCAACAAGCCGACTCTTTCGCCTTCCCCGGCAATTAAGTGGCTGTCACCCGAGCGGCTGAAGCGATCTCTCACCCTCGGTTCCTTGGTCGAGGAGCCAACTCTGGCGCCGATTGCTCGTCCGAAACCGGCTACTCCACCCATTGTGGTGGAACCACCGCCTCCACAACTGAAGACTGGGGCCCCAGCCAAGGATTCTTGGTCGGGTCAGGGCTTGCCCCACAGGTTGTCGGTCACCCTCACCCCCGATCGGTCTCGGCGAGTGGAGGGTGGCTCAAGTGCTCGGCAGCTGTTCGCGGACTCCTCTGAATCCGACAACTCCTCCCTGTATTCCAGGCCCCTCGACTTGGAATCCTCCGGGGGTCTGTTGGTGGACGAGAGCCCTTCCTCGTTCCTTGGTATTCTTCAGCTCATCTTAGAGTCTACTGGGATGCAGCTTGAACCAGTGCAGAAACGGGCCAGATATCCCCTCACAGAGATTTTGACCGAGAGATTCCCCACAGAGGCCTTTCCTGGCGCCGAGGCCATTGTTGGTCCGGCCTTGGAGTTGTGAAAGCGGCCTGCCTACTGTCCTGCACCTTCGGCCAGGGTGGCCCGCAAGTATGCAGTCCCGACCGGTTCCCTTTCCGTTTTTTCGGAACACCCCTCGGCTGAAGGGCTGGTAACCGATAGCGTTTTCCGGCGCTCCGGAAATGCCAGGGACGTAGAGAGGCCCCTGGACAAGGAGTCCAAAAAGCTGGATTACTCCAGGTGCAAAGTTTATGCTGCCGCCTCCCTAGGCCTTCGACGTGCTAGCTCGGCTCTACTGATGGCACACTTTTCACATGCCCTTTTGGGCTCCCTGGATGAGGTGCTTCCTTATCTCCTGGCTGACCTTCAAACAACGGTCAAGCAGGTGTGGGATCAGGGAAGGTCGTTGGCCAAGCAACAGCTCCAGACTGCTCTGGACATCGGAGACTCTTGTACCCGGTCAGTAGCGGCCGCAGTAGCCATGTGCTGCAGAGCCTGGCTGTGTATTACCTTCACGGCAGATGTCCAGCACAAGCTAACAGACTTCCCCTTTTTGGGCACAGATTTGTTCGGGCCTGGGGTGGAGGGCCACCTCCAGAGGATCGAGAAGTCCAATAGCCACCTTGGACTCTGTCACATCTGCTCAGAAGGACAAAGGCCACCAGCAACAGCGTAAGCCCTTTTGCCCTTCTGCCCCTGCGGCATTACCGGCCCAGCGGCAGGGCCAGCAGGCTCACGTTTGGCACCCCAAGGCCAAGCCTGCTGCTTACTCTAACAGGAAGCCTGGAGGGAAAGGTCCAGGTGGCTCCTTGGCCGGCCCTTCCTCCAAGCCTGCCCAGTGACAGGTTGAGGGGTGCCGCCCCCAATCTCGTCACTCCTCTCCTGGGTCCCCCCATGGGGGGATGGCTCACCCACTTCCTTTCCTCTTGATCCGCTATAACCACAGATTGTTGGGTGTTGGAAGTGGTCGGCAGGGGTCTGCCTCTGGAATTTGAGCAGACCCCTCCCTTTTGAGTTGTCGCCCCTCAGGGAGCTACCGGTTCCGCAGCCTCTCTGTCGGCTCATTGAGCCGACCTAGCTCTGCTCCTCCAAAAGGAGGTGATCAGCAAGGTGGCGGATCCTCCTCCAAGCCCAGGGTTTGTGTCCAGGTACTTCCTGGTCCCAAAACGGACGGGGGACTGGCACCCCATTCTCGATCTGCACAACCTGAACAAGTTCCTAAGGCCACACACCTTCAGGATGGTCTCTCTGGCTCAGATCATACCATCCTTGGAACTAGGCATGTGGTTTTGTTCTCTGGATCTCCAGGACACGTTTTTTCACATCGGCGATTCCTCCGCTTCAGAGCGGAGGGATCCCTTTACAAGTTCCAGGCCATGCTCTTCGGCCTTTCCCCAACTCACAGGGTCTTCACCAAATGCATGGCAGTGGCGACAGCATTCCTGCAGCGCTGAGGGGTCCGGGTGTACCCTTACCTGGATGACTGGCTGATAGCAGCCCCCTCCAGGTTGGAGGTGGAGCGGTCCAGAGATCTTGCCTTCCAGGTCTGCTCTCAACTTGGTCTCCTGATCAATGAGGCCAAATCGGAACTCGTGCCATCGCAGGTGATTCAATTCATCGGGGCAGAGCTTGACTCTCTTCGAGCCAGAGCCCGGCTCCCGGCGGACAGGGCCGAGGTCCTTTCCTCCTTTGTCCATTCATTTCAGGTTGGGCAATTGCGCCCTGCCCGGGACTTCCTGCGCCTTCTGGGTCTCATGGCGGCTTGCACCAGTGTGGTCCATTGGGCCCGCTGTCATATGTGTCCCCTGCAATGGTGGCTGGCCCGCCAGTGGTCTCAGCGCTCCGTTCCTCTGGACCAGCCAGTAAGCATGACCCAGAAGATGTGGGACGGCCTGCAGTGGTGGCTTGTCCCAGTTCATCTGTAGGAGGGTATCCCGTTTGTCCGCCCTGAGCTGATGGTTATCCTTACGACCAACGCCTCCTTGATGGGTTGGGGAGCTCAGGGCCCACGGCCTCTGGTCCCCTCAGGAGTCCCGATGCCACATCAACCTGCTGGAGCTTCAGGCGGTACGGTTAGCGCTCACTGCCTTAGCTCTGTTTATACGAGGTCAAGTGGTTCATGTCCAGACGGAGAACACCATGACCATGTACTGTCTCAGCCATCAGGGCGGGATGCACTCCTTGCCTCTCTGTGCAAGGAAGCTCTCTGCATTTGGTCTCTCGTGATCAGACTGGAGGCGGATCTCCTAGCCATCCATATGGCAGGAGCCTCGAACAGTCTGGCCAATGCCCTCAGCCGGATAGGCGCTGCATCTCACAAGTGGTCTCTCCTGCCAGAGGTAGTTCAAGACCTGTTCTCCCATTGGGGCACCCCTCAGGTGGACCTGTTCGCCTCCAAGGAGAACGCGAAGCTGAGGCTATTTCATGCCCGCCCCCCTCAGGGCTCGCTGCAGGGAGATGCCTTCTCGAGGCCATGGACCCCGGCCTCTTTTACGCCTTCCCTCCATTTCCCTTGATCCACAAGGTGCTTCTCAAGGCGAACAGGGACAAGGCGCAGGTGATTCTGGTAGCCCCAGACTGGCCTTGCCAGTTCTGGTATCCAGATCTCCTCAGCCTCGGCTCCAGGCTCCCGAGGCGGCTTCCAGCCCTCCCGGACCTGATCTCAGTCAACAAGTGGAAGGTGCTTCATCTGGACCTTCAATCCCTGCACCTAATGGCCTGGTACCTGAGTGGCTAGAGTTCCATGCCTTGGGTCTTTCCGACGAGGTCCTCAGTGTCGTTGAGGCATCCCATAAGGAGTCGACCAGAAAATGTTATGCCTTTAAATGGAAGAGATCCTCCATTTGGTGTTGGGGTAAGGGGTTGGACCCTTCTTCCTGTCCGTTGGCTAGCATTTTGGACTACCTGTGGTCCCTTTCTCAGCTAGGGCTTCAGTCGACGACCCTTAAGGTGCACCTGGCAGTCATCTCTGCTTACCAGGCGCGGGCCGGCAAGCAGTCAGTGGCGCAGGAGAAGGTGGTCTGGCACTTTTTCAAAGGCCTAGATCACATATACCATCCGGTGCGAGAACCTCCCCCTCCGTGGGATCTACTGCTGGTATTGACCAAGCTCATAGGCAAGCCATTCGGACCAGTGCACAGGTGCGATACCTCCCGCCTGTCGTGGAAGACCACCTTCTTGGTGGCTATCATGTCAGCCAGAAGGATGGGAGAGCTCCAGGTGCTTTCCATTGAGTCTCCTTATCTGGTCTTCCACAGAGACAAGATTATCCTTCGCCCCCACCCGAAATTCCTTCCAAAGGTGGTGTCAGAGTTTCACCTGAATCAGGTGTTGACTCTGCCGGTGTTCTACCCCAATAACACCTCTGAGGCCGAATATAGGCTCCATACTCTGGACCCTAGAAGAGCACTCACTTATTATAAAGAGCGGACGGCTGAAGTTCGGGGAGAGGTTCCCCAGCTGTTTGTCACCTATGCTGAAGCCGAACCTGGCAGACCTGCAGCCAAGCAGACAATAAGCAGGTGGGTCACCTCCTGCATAGATCTCTGCTTAGGTTGGTGGGCATGGAGCCACCCAGAGGGATAAGAGCTTATTCTACCCGCCATACCGCTGCTTCGGTGGCTGCTTCTAGGGATGTCCCTATCCAGGAAATCTGCAGGGCTGCTACCTGGAAGTCAGCACACACCTTTATTTCCCATTACCACATTGACCTAGAGTCACGCTGGGATGCTGACTTTGGGACCTCAGCTCTCCAGTCCTTATTCCCCAAGTAAGTATAGGGGGTGGGCGCCTTGTCTCCCTCCTCCCGGAGAACTGCTAGGAGTCTGCCAACAAGTGTGGATTGAACAACATATCCACGTCCCTAGAAATACAGGTTACTCACCTGTAACAGGAGTTCTGAGAGTGGTATATGTTGTTCATCCACATGATCCACCAACCTCCCGGCGCGCACACATCCTGGCTTCCAGCAGGCTAGATCTGGCATCATGGCGCCGAAGTCAGGTTTTACCACCCGGTGGGTGGGTGGGAGGAGCCAGCTTGAAGACTTTCCGCACATCTTAAAGCGGCAAGGTACCTGCCAACAAGTGTGGATGAACAACATATGCCACTCCTAGAACTCCTGTTACAGGTGAGTAACCTGAATTTCTGGAACCCATACTTAAAGACAGACAGACAGGCTATTGGAGGGGGGTCCAGCGGAGGGCAACAAAGATGATTGGAGGAATGGAGGGAAAGTCTTATGAGGAGAGGTGGCAGGACCTCAACATGTACTCGCTGGAGGAGAGGAAGGAAAGGGGTGATATGATCGAAACCTTCAAGTACTTAAAGGGCATAAACAGGATTAGTGCAGAGTACATGTTTCGATTAAAGGGGGAGGGGATTACTTGGGAGCACAGTCTGAAGCTGTAGTGGGGTAGATTCAAGAGAGAAATGAGGAGGCACTTCTTCACGGAGAGGGTGGTAGCAGGATAGAACGCACTTCCTGAAGAAGCAATATCTCTAAAAACAGTGGGGGGCTTTAAAAGGGGGGTGGGATAGGGTCAAGGGCAAGGTACTTGTTGGTGGGAAGTTTAGCAGGGAATGGAAGGCAGCAAGGGGTAGGGAGGACGATAGTCAGGCAAGGGGTGGGGAGGCAGCAGCAAGAGTCTAAACTGTGTGTGCTGCACAATCGAGCAGACGCGATAGACCACTTGGCCTGTATCTGCTGGCATTTTCATATGTGGTCAAATACCAGAATACCCTAAGGAGGAAGGTTAAAGCAGCCTCCCAGGTGGTTTCTAGAAGCAAGAGATGCTAAAGGTCCTCCAGGCTGGGGCTGACATGAGTAAACACCTTGTGAGATCTAGCTATGGTAGCTTGAATGCTTTGTCCAGAGCAGCTACAGTTGGCATATGCATGAGGAGGCACTCTTGTTTGTGAATGTCAGGCTTACATAGAAACATAAACTTTGATGGCAGATGAGGACCGTTTGGCCCACCCAATCTGCACATTTCCCTACTCATGCCAGCAGTCCTTCTTGAGCCCCTTTCAGAGGATACAGGCTCTTTGAGGCGGTGTGCAGGGCATTCTTTCTGACCTGCAAGCCTCAGGAAGGACAGTTATACCTGTCCGTTCCCACTGCCATGCTCAACCAAAGAGCAGGCAGAACGTGCAGTTTTGCAAGGTCACCAGTAGGCCTCGATCTGGGGCCAGACAGCAGAGCAAAAGTAAATGAGCTTTGCCTGCCCCCACCTCCTCTGCAGGTGCCCGTTCTCGCCTCTGCATGACTCATTGCCAGACTCCCTCCAGCAGACAATCCGGAGGAGGTGGGGGGGGAGGGGGGTCATCTCTCCCTCCATCTGCAGTAGTGGAGAGAGGTTACTACTGATGCTTGGGTCCTTCAGATCTTAGAAAACTGACAAACTCTTTAACTTCTAGAGTCACCTCCAGAATTTCCTACCATTCCATCCTCTTATCCTCCAGATCACATTATAGTGCTCCTGGAGTAAGCATGTACCCTGCTCCGCAAGAGGGCCATAGATCATTGCCATGAGATCAAAGGAACATGGTGTTCAGCTCTCATTTCCTAGCCCCAAAGTCAACAGGGCACTTAAGGCCCATTCTGGACTTGCGGCAACTGAACCTCTGCATCCAGTAGAAGTTATTCAGAATGGTCACTGCAAGGCCTGCTGCCTCTCCTGTAGAAAGGGGATTGGATATGCTCCCTGTATATGCAGTACGCATACCTGCACATCAAGATTTGTGTTCCCCATAGAAAGTACCTCGGGTTCCTGTTCCAGGGGAACATTACCAGTTTAGGGTATTGCCCTTTGGCTTGTCATCTGTGCCATGGTTATTTACCAAGTGCTTGGCAGTTGTGGTGGCAGCCCTCAAGAGAGAGAGGGACTGTAAGTCTTCTCTTACCTGGACGACTGGTTTCTCAAAGCACAGTCCAGGGAGCAGTTATCCCACACCCTAGCGTGTACTTAGCAACTGTTTCACACTGTAGGGATCATTGTCAGTCTGCCTAAGTCAGTCTTGACTCCTTGCCAGCATCTGCAGAACTTTGGGGCAGTACTGGACACTGCTCAGGGCTTCGTCTTTCTTCCCCAAGACAGGGCGGACTGCCTGATGGCTCATGCCCAGAAGCTTTACAGCAGCAGATATGTCACGACCAGAACATTCCTACGGCTGTTGGCTCTCACGGCTGCAGCCATTGTCACGGTACCCCTAGCTAGGCTGCACATACGGATCCCTCCGTGGACAGTGAGGGTCCAGTGGGGGATCAGTGCACTGATGACCTAGAACAGCAGGTTCTAGTCACTTCCCACATCAGAAAGATGCTTCTGTGGTGGTTGGAACCCAGTAACTTGTTGAAAGGTTTTTTTTTTTTTAAACTGTAGTTTATCCTCCCCTAGCTATTTCAAGCTGCACATCATCAGGAGCACCAGAGGTGTCTGCCCCTGTTTCTGACACCTTACCTGAACCTTACAGAGTCCCCCATGGAGCCGTGGCCTCTCCCCCACAAGGCGGGGATGAGGTGGGGCATCTACACCCCGAACAATTTGAGTTTTACCGGGATCTGGCAAGGCCAGGCAGGTGCGAGCTATTTAAGGGTCTGCCCAGACGCTCCATCTTTTTGGAGCCTGAAGAGCAATTTCCCTTGTTCCATGGATGTGACGTGCTCCCTGACATCGAGGTGTGACCGCCAGTGTCCGTCACGTCCTCCCCCTGTGTCTGGCTTGGCACTTGCTGTACCCCAGGCCTCCGACTGGGGCCGGTGAAGTGCCGAGCCTCTGCCCCTTCCCTCCCTGGAGAAGGCGAGCAGTCCTTGGGATGCTCAGCCTCCTCCCTCCGGCCGTCTTTTCGACTCCCAGGCTCGTTCTCGAACCCGGGTTCTCGGCATCGCGAGCAGTAGCGCTACCACTGTGCCAGCAGACTGGCTGTTTAAAAGGGGTTCTCTTCCTCATTCCCTGCCCTCAGCAGATTCTCACCGCAGACACTTCGTGGATGGGCTGGTGGGCATATCTGGGGTCTCATCAGACTCCAGGAACGTGGAGGCTTCCTTCCACATCAGCATTCTGGAGATGAGGGTCGTTCCGTGTGCTTTGCAAGCCTTCCAGAACCATCCATCTCCGCATCATCTGTTGGTTCAGATGGACAACATCAGTGTTGTTCACCACATAAACAAGCAAGGAGGATCTCACTCATACCCTCTGTGCTGGGAAGCAATGTTGGTCTGTTACTGGGCTGTAGAACGTGGTCTAGAACTGCAGGCAGTCCATGTGCCAGGTGCTCAAAACATCCTGGCGGACAGGCTCAGCTGGTCGCAGTCTCTAATGCATGAGTGGGAGCTGCTGACCTTGGTTGTAGAAGACATGTTCAGCAGGTGGGGTCTTCCAGAGTTGGACCTTTTTGTGTCCCCACTTTATGCAAAACTGCTGCTTTTCTGCTCGCTCCAGGACCCGGAGTTTTCTGGCGAGATGTGTTGTCCCTCTTTTGGAAAGGGGTTTCCTTTATGCCTTTCCTCTGATTCAGAGGGTCCTAATCAGGCTGCAAATGAGGGTGTTACTCTAATTCTGGTGGCCTCCTTCTGGCCTCATCAGATCTGGTTTCCCCTGCTGCAGCAGCTGTCATTGGAACCCCCTGTGCCCCTGCCTCTGTGCAAATGCTTGCACTCCCAGGAACAGGGAACCCTGGTCCATCCAGACCTCAGGTCACTCCATCTGCATACCTGGCTCCTGAAAACACAGCCATTGTGAGGTGTAGAGTGTCTCCCAAGGTAGCTGATGTCCTGGTGGCTGCTAGAAAAACCTTCCACTAGGGCCAACTATTTTATTTATTTATTTATTTATTTAGAGATTCGGATCATACCTACTGAAGTGTAAGTGGTTTGCTTTGTGGGACATTTCTCATCACCTCGATCCCTTCATTTGCTCAGTGAACCAGATTCTAGAGTATTTACTGGCCTTGTCAGATACAAGTCTCCAATACGCTTCCATTAAACTGCACTACGTGGCCATTTCAGCCTTCCACATGCCTATTGATGGCCGTACGGTGGCCCAGCTAGAGGTGGCCCTTCCGTTTTTGAGAGGCATCCTACATCTAAAGCCTCCAGTCTGCAATCCAGTCCCGGCCTGGGACCTGAATTTTGTTTAGAGAAACTCTCTCTGGTTTTTTTGAGCCAGCCGCGATTTACGAGCTACGCTTTCTTTCTTGGAAAGCATTATTTTTAGTTGCTGTTAATTCTGCTTGAAGGATTTCCGATCTTAAGGCTCTCATGTGCGAGTCTCCTTATTTGATTTTCCACAAAGATGTGTATGAACCCTAAGTTTCTTCCAAATATAGTGTCCATGTTTGTTTTAAATCAAACCTTCCACCTGCCAGTTAATTTTCCATAGCATGCCAATCCAGGAAGCATTGCTCCTTATTCAAGATGTACATAGAATACTCTTATGTTCTGTTCATTATACAAAGGACTGCAGAAAGTCCTCGTAGCTGTTTGTTTCTTTGCCCTTGGGAGACAGGGCGTACCAGTTTCTAAACAGTGCCTGTCCAAATGGTTGGCCAGCTATATCACTTTTTGTTATAGGAAGTACGCTAGGAAACTTCCTGGGGTTGTATATGGCCATTCAACCAGAGGCATGATCACCTCTGTTGCCGGTTTCAGGAACGTGTCAGCTGCAGAGATTTGTGCTGCTGCCACCTGGAGTACTGTCCACACTTTCACTAAGCACTACAGTCTGGACATTGCCTCTAGAACAAGGGCAGGCTTCAGCTTGGCTGTGCTTCAGGGCCTCCTTTCTTAAGCGTATAGCCTCCAACCATTCAAACTGTCTGTCAGTACTGATTGGGACTCATTCCATAGGTATGGCCTGATGCAAGAGATACCTCGAAGAATATAGTACGGTTACGTAAGAACTTACTATAGCAGTAAATCTTTGAGAGAATCTCTTGCATCAGGCCATGCCGTCCCCCACTGTCTCTCAGGTCTTCGCTGCGGTCTCGCTTTCCAGCTTGGTGTACCTTCTGCTGTCTATCTTTTTCGGTAGTGGGAACCTTCAGCTCCCTTGGTTCACCCAGGAGGAGAGCCTCTGAGTATCTTTCCGGCGGGGAACTGAGGAGGGTGCAGGGCTGCCCCCATTTATATGTCCTATAGGATATCGACATCTGACGTCATCGTGGGTGGCCCCTAGTAGACTGCTAGCAAAAACGTTTCCATGTGGTCCTGGCATCTGATGGCTATAGATCTTCTTCGGGGGTATCTCAGTCATCAGGTCCTACTGATGGAACTCTACAGTCGGTGAAGCAGGATCCACATGGAAGATTTTCAGTAGTACAACTTGGGTCCGTCCACACCGATGTCTGTTGACGTCACCAATCCTGTAGAGGCGTGAGCGGCCCCACTCCCTCCTCAGTTCTTTCCCTTCATCGACTTGATTGCATGGGTCTCCGTGAATGCTCCAATGCCGTTTCGCACCATTTTTCTCCTATGGCTTTTCTGTGCTTAATTTTTTAGAATCTCTTTCTAAACAGATTCCTTTACCTCATTTATGTCTAGATTTAATCCTTCAACTTCTCTCTTCCGTTGCTGCCACTGCAGAAAGAAGTTTGCGTCTTCAGATGAACACTTACTCTGTTTTTACCGTCTTGGGCCTGACCACGACATCTCAGACTTGAGCAGGGGCCCTCTAGGGTCCCTCCTTCCCAGTCGCCGGCAGGCTCATTTTAACTCCCAGGCCACTAAGGTCTGAGACAGGTCCTCGGGGGTGAGGAGTAATAAAAGGACTGAGATTGGGACCGCTCCCAGTGGCCTCTTTCTCATTGTCCGGGGGTACTCCATCTGCACCGATGCCTAAGCCTGTAGTCCAGGTCTTTGTCCCTACCAGACCCCTACTGACAGCATCTCTGCTTGATGTGCAGGGTGGCCGGCCATCGATCTCCGGGTCGGCCTCCTTTTTGTCGACGAGGCCTGATGCTTCTCCAGGTCCTCGGGCTGTGGGCCTTTCGGGCTCTCTGTCATCGCTTCCTGTGCTGTCCCCCAACCCCGGTTGATGCAACCATCCACTGCCGTTGACCTCAATGACATTTTGACCAAATTCACTATGGTTTTGTTCCACCAGTTGGGCACATATGGGCCTGCATCATCGTCGTTGACACCATTTTGGCCTCTGGGAGCTGCTCCCTGCAGGCTG
The DNA here is from genome assembly GCA_016271365.2 of Neoceratodus forsteri. Taxonomy (NCBI): domain Eukaryota; kingdom Metazoa; phylum Chordata; order Ceratodontiformes; family Ceratodontidae; genus Neoceratodus; species Neoceratodus forsteri. Next base: position 747,569,414 of record CM057451.1, read on the forward strand.
TTGTCGGTACCTCAGTCGTCAGACCTAGAATTGGAACAGGTAGATGTCGAGGAGGAGTATCATTCTGATCTTATCCTACCTGATGAAGAGAAGGAAGAGGAAGAGCCCCTCTCCTCTAACAGTTCCACAGCTTCCTCAGTGAGCAAAGACTCTGTCAAGCATACTCCTAGGTCTCCTCCAGAGGTACCCTATTTTCGTCAATGTCATGAAGTAGCTGTTCTCAGCCATGGGCTTTCATACTGAGAAGGAGGATGCCACCAAGCTAGATCTGGTGGGTTTCCTAAAAATTCCAGTCTCTCCTTCTAAAGGCATTCCTCCAGTTTTTCCTGCACTAAGGAATGCCACAACTGTAGCCTGGCACAGGCCTGATATGGTGCCAGCCATGCCCTATAGGGCTGATAAGTTATATCATGCCTGGTCTTCCTTACTGCGCTGCCCACCCAGAGACAGATTCTGTGGTTATAAAGGCAGCCCATGATACGTCCAAGGTACCCAAGCACCTTAGCTCCCTCCCACCATCCCCCTTTTTGTGTGTCTTTTTCACAGAACTGGCTAACTGGTGTATTCAGCCTTTTATTTGGGCCTGGGCACCCCTCTCTCTCCCTCCTCAGTCCCCCATGGCAGGAGCTTTTCTTCCTTAGTCTTCGGGGGAAAGAACTGAGGAGGGCTCAGGGCCGCTCACGCCTTCATAGAGTTGGTGATGTTGACAGATGACAGCATGGGTGGTCCCAGTGATACTGCTGAAAATCTTGCATATGGATCCTGCTTCACTGACTGTGAAGTTCCATATGTGTGACCTGATGACTGAGATACCCTCAAAGATCTACTGTTATGGTAAGTTCTTGGGTAACTGTTCTTTCTGTGAGTGGTGTATGGTTCACAGCCACACAGCACGTCCGGCCTTCCCTGACAAGTGGCACTGGAACTCTGCTTTCAGCACGCAAGCTCTGACATCACGGTGCGGAGTCAGATATACTGCCCAGGTGGTGGAAGGAGCTTAGTTTAAACACATCCTGTCATTGACATTGTTCCAGTGGAACTTCCGGAGTGTAGATGTGAACCATATACCACTCCTAGAACTACAGTTAGAGGTGAGTAACGTACTTTCATGTTCTGACTGAGGCTTTTGTCTGGAATGATTAATAATGAAAGATGCAAGCTTAGTTATTTCTTTGTGGGAGGGGGGTAATGAAGAGTGAGTGCTTGCAGTAGGCTACACTAGGTCAGATCGAAATTGTCCAGATTTGACTATCTATGTTATTAGAAGAATTTATCAGAATCTGCATTTAAACGTGTTCTTTATTATGTAACAATATTCAACTGTTTACAAAGCTTTGAAAAAAATTGCTAAGTTGAAATACTGCTAGTTTAGGTATATTCTGGTATAAAGTATTAGAATACAAGGTGGGGTGGGTGGGTTGGGGGAATGGCCTAAGTGTTGCTGTTTTTTCAGCTGTACCGATTTTTAAAGTGCATCCATAGAGATGGGAACTCGTAGGGAGCTGTGCTAGGTTCAGACTGTTGCCACTCTAAAGTTGCATTTCTATGGTTTGTCATTAATGGTGGTCGCAACCAAAACTTTTATTTGTTCTTAGTAGCAGAGTGGTGTAGCCTCTCGCCAGTGAGAATAGAGCTGTATTAGAGTGAATCCTTATCTGATCTAATTTGCATGCTTCTAATTGCTTGTGTGCTAACTGATTTTATTTCTTTAATTTCCTGTCTTCTAGTTGTTGGAATTATTCGATAGTGAGGACCCCCGAGAGAGGGATTTTTTAAAGACAATTCTACATAGAATCTATGGAAAGTTTCTCGGCTTGCGAGCCTACATACGACGGCAAATCAATAATATATTTTACAGGTACATTATAATGTAAAGGTTTTCTGCCAGAACATTGATTGGTAGATGAAAAGATTCCCTCAGTTAATGGAAAAGAAAATGTACAGTATTCATTAACCCCATAATCCCCCCTGCCACTGTCATCCGCAGTGAACTTATTGTTAGTGCATTAACTTTGGGATATCAGTGCAGGGGACACAGAACACAGCCTGGTGCTTGAGATAGCCTGACTTGTCTGTGACATTGTTACACTTTACATCTATTATACTGCCAGATAAAAACCTTTTTGAGTGGTACCACCTCAGCTAGAAAACCTGCAATAGAGTTGGAGTATGGAAATGGAAGCGTATTTTAACTGCATGATGTTTTGATACTGAAGTGATTATTGTGGAGGAAAATCAGTGCTTTGTGTTAAATTTCTTTTTAAGGAAAAATGTTTCATGTTTTACTTAATATTTTTATTTGGTTTGCTTTTATTGAACTAAAACATTCATTCTAGGGGCGTGGATATGGTTCACTTATCGACACGATGGCAGTTCCACCAGGAGTGCTGATTTTTTGGAATGTCTTTAAGCTCACAAAGAAACAAAGCCAACTCCCCACTTCAAGCAGTGTCCCACATGCTGAGAGTAGATGTTATGGACGGATCCACATGTGTTGTGCCTCTACTGCCTGGGGACGGCACACAATGTCGTGGGTTGTGCCAGATGATGCTCCCTTCCTCCCTGAAGGATCGCATAACTAGTCTTCTCAGCCGGACGGCCAATCGAGATCCTAAACTGCGACTTAAAGGTCTCAAGGCGGCCTCCGCTGCAGCGTGGTCTGCAGCTCAACTCATGGTCCTGGACCTTTACCTCCATTGCTCGATTATTTCAGATAGTGCCCTTACGCCCTGCTCAGAACTTCTTATGGCTGCTGGGGTACATGGCGTCCTGCACCAGTATGGTCAGGTTTTCCCGCTGGCTGATGTGGCACCTGCAGTGGGATTTGGGGCAGTCAGTGGTCCCAGGCGTGGGACATTTGGGACAGCCAATGTGGATGCCATCCAGTGGTGGCTGATCCCAGAACATCTGGAGGAAGAAATCTGATTTGTTTGCCCGAGCGACTGTCTCTCTCATGAGGGTGCATCTCTGGGCGTGCCTAGATCACCACCGGGTCCACGGGTTCTGGTCACCTAGGTAGTCCTGTCACCACATCAACTCCTGGACGCCATGCAGATTGGCTAGCTCTGATGGAATTCGGTCCTCTAGTCAGGGATGAGGTTGTGCAAGTCTAGACCGACAGTACCATGACCGTGTTCTACCTGGAGCGGCAGGACGGCACACACCCCCTTCCCTTTTGTTGGGATGCCCTCAGCATCTGGACCCTTGTGTGGAAGCTTGGGGGTGCCCAAGTGTAACGTCAGGTTCCATGTCCTCATAGCAGTGACATCACACGGTTGCTATCGGCGGTTTACTCCATTAACAGGCTGATATAGATGGTGGTGTTTGTTTGCACAGTGTGTCAGTAAACGGTAAGATCTTACTTTGGGAGAAAGCTCTTGCAGCAGGTAACACAAGTAGGACTGACGCCACCTGGTGGCGGTTCATGGTAAATTCTGCTCTAGCAGTACCAAGTGGTGGAACACCCCCTCTGACGTTTGCTCCACCCCTGACGTCCCTGTATAAAGGAGGGGCGGTCCCCACATGCTCCAGTTCTTTCCTGCTGTCGGCATGGGTTAGTTCACGCTTGGCTACTTCTCACTGTACCGACTGCTGTGGAGTCTCTCCACCATTTTTCATGACAGTTTCTATGTCTTCTGTCTTCCTGTATGTCCAGTTCTTCGAAGGTGCACACTAACAAGTGATCCTGCGGGCATCAGATTCCCTCCAAGGATGGCCATTCCACCTGCTTGTACTGCCTAGGCCCCGACCACGACACTGGCGCCTGCTCTTACTACCAGGCCTTCAACAGCAGGACTCGCATCAGGCGGCAAAAGTCTCTTTTGGCCTTCCTCGCTCAGTCGAAACTGGCTGTTATGGAGAAGGGCTGTTCCTCCGGGGAATCGGATCCATCACCCATTAGAAAGAAGCATCACAAAGATAAACACCGAGATCGCAGGGAATGAGAGAAGTCCCACTTGAGGCCCAGGTCCACTGGCTCCCACTCGGCCTCCAGGTCCGGCTCCTCTGGGCAGGACTCACGCCTTACTGCTCTCAAGCCTTCTGCTTCTGCCTCTGGATCTTCAGCCCAGAAATCTTCTGGCACCACCCTGCAACCGATTAAGGTATGCCCGCCCACGAAACAAGGATCCTCTGCGGGTCATGGTAAGTCCTCCTTCCGCTCTGCCTCTCTGTCTGTGTCCGACTCCCGGGAGTCGATAAAGGCCTCCGGGCCTCCCTCCATTATGGCCTCATCCTTACTGCCAAAAGTTAAGGGTTCCAACTGCCATCAGCCCCTGGCTGCGGAGTGGCATTCGTCGGATAAACCCCATAAGCACTCCAACTGTCCTAAGGCCTCTGAGGGACGTCCATCGGACTCTTCATATAAACAGGTGCCAGACTGACACCCTGACGTTGCTCTTCCCACATCCACTCCGCCACGAGCCAAGGTGGTGCTGCCACTGGTCAGAGTGGTCCTGATGCCGGCTTCTCTGGCTCGGCCCAACGTGAGCTCTGAGGCCACCCCTTCTCCGCAGATGCCAGTCCACCTGCCGTTGGACCCCGACGATGGGGGTACCTGATGTGCCTCCGTCGTCTCCTCCCAGACTGAAGCCGGTCAATCCCGATACTGGCGCCGGCGCACTAAAACCGATGCCGGTCAGTCCCGACGCTGGCACCGGTGCAGGCTCGGGCTTGGCTGCTCCTGCTGCACCAGAATCTCCCAGATTCAGTATGGCTCAAGTCAAGGAGCTTTTTTCCCCACTGGTGGGACATGGTCAAGCAGGACTTCCAAGTGAACCCTGCTTTGCCCATGCCTCACTCTGCACCCATTCCTGATGCTAATCCGGACACTGAGGTGGTTCCTGAACTGTCCGGAGATGACACAGGAAAAGAGACATCGGCGCCCAAGAAACATAAAGACAGAAGTAGGTGCCGGAGGGTCCGGTCTAGAAGCTCCTCCCACTCGCCTTCCCCAGACAGTAGACATACACGAAGGAGACACCGCTCCCCTTCTTCTTAGTCTTCGGAGTCTTGTGTCGACTCGGAGCTGTCTCTACCTGACTTTGACATCGACTCTGCCCATGGGTACCTGGAGGACCATCCTAAGTCCCCTCCTGATGACCCCAGTTTCATGGAGGTCATGAGGCACATTCAAGAAAATATGGGTTGGAATAGAGAGGCCCTTGACCGCGAACATTTGAGACTGGCCAAGTACCTCTGCCAGAAAGATCCCAAACCTGTGGTCATCCCACCCATGGTGGACACCTTCCAGGATGTCACATATGCTACCTGGAAGCATCCCCATTCTTCCTCTGCGGTACCCAAAAAGGTGCACAGATTGTACCGGGCTCCTAAGGACCATCTCTTTTTAGCTGAACACCTACTGCTGACTTGGGGATGATTTTGGCAGCTCATGACCATTCGCAGAGGCCCAAACACCTGAGCACCCAGCCGCCCGACAGGGTGTCTAAGCAGCAGGATTCATTGGGCTGGAAGGTGTACACATCTGCCACCTGCAGCATCAGGAGCCGTAATTTCCTGACTCACATGGTCCAGTTCCAGAATGCCCTCTGGGAACAAAGGCTGGACATTATGCAGGGCTTGCCCGACTGTCCTCAGAGGGCTGAGCTTGCCAAGCTTCTCCAGACTGGCTCAGACGAGGGTACGCACATCTTGAGATCAGCCTACGACTCTGTGGACACTTTTGTGAGAGCGACCGCCTCTGGCACCACTCCTGGCTCCGGGTCTCGAGGTTCAATCCAGATGTGCAGACTAACCGTCTGAATGCTCCCTTTAAAGGCTCCATACTCTTCGGCGAAGAGTCGGAGAGACTAATATTGAACTTACAGAACTCTGGTAAGGCCGTCTGTACCGTGCAGTCCATGTATCACCCGAAACAGGGACGTTTTCATAGGTCCCGTTTTTGTGGCCGAGAGGGACAACAGCTTCAGCAGCCCTAATACCAGCAGCAACCGCAGCATGACGGCTTTGGTTGTAGAGGTGGGGCCAGGGGCTCCTCGACTGCCACTTCACGACAGACTAGACCTGCTGCTGCCACCCTCTCCCTTCCCCCCACCAATGTCTGACTATCTAGGCGACCCTCCTCTCCCAGACGTCCAGTCGGGAGAGCCGGTTGGAGGACGATTTTCTCTATATGCAGAAGCCTGGAGGCAAGTGACCTCCGACGAGTGGGTCCTTGATTTCATGGAATTCGGGCACTCCATCGAGTTTGATGCCATCCCTCCGGACAGATCACTGCCCCCATCCCATTATTCGAGGGAACACGGGGCTCTTATTCATCAGGAGATTCAGTCCCTGTTGAACAAGCTCTTATTCATCAGGAGATTCAGTCCTTGTTGGACAAGAACACCATAGAGCCGGTGACCCCTGCCGAGAGAGAGACGGGGTTCTTTTCCCACTTCTTTCTAGTCCCAGAGAAGTCAGGGCATCTCAGACCTATCCTGGATCTCAGCGACCTGAACCAGTGGGTTACGTACAGGAGGTTCTGCATGGTCTCTCTACCCATGGTTTCAACCAGAGATTGGCTGGCCTCTCTGGACATGCAGGATGCTTACCTGCACATTCCGATTGCCAGAAAACATTGAAGGTTTCTGAGATTCCGGTTCAAAGGCAGTCGCTTTCAGTTCAAAGTCTTCACATTTGGTCTCTCTCTTCAGCCCACAGGGTATGCACGAAGTGCCTGGCAGTGGGCACCATGGCACTTTGGAGAATGGGTCACTTCATGCTTCCTAACCTGGACGACTGGCTCCTCCTGGCTCCTTCCAGGTCCTGCCTATTGGAGACCATCAGGGACACCCTGACGCTGTGCCAGCGTCTGGGCATTATGGTGAACCAGGACAAGTCTCACCTGTTCCCATCCCAGAGACTCCAATTCATAGGGGCACTTCTGGACACCACTCTCGAGAAGGTTTTCCTTCCTTCCGACAGGACGCATCCAAGCATTAGCAAATCACGTCTCTTCAGCCTCAAAGGTTCCTGCCAGACTCCTTCTCAGGCTGTTGGGCCACATGGCGGCCACCATAGTTTCAGTGCCGCTCGCGAGGTTGCGAATGTGGACCATTCAGTGGTCCTTATGCGTCCAGTGGGATCAAACACAGGACGATTTAGATGCACTCATAGGAATCACAAAGCCGATCCGTCAGGAGCTATGCTGGTGGCTGTCATCCCAAAATCTTCTGGTGGGGCTTCTGTTTCAGTTCGGACCCCCCTCCCAGACACTGACTGTGGGCGTTTCACACTTGGGATGGGGTGCACACTTAGAGGACCACAGGACTCAGGGTTCCTGGTCCACAGCAGAGGAGAACCTGCACATCAACATCCTCGAGCTGAGGGTGGCTTTTTACGCGCTTCAGGCCCTGGCCTTTGCCCTATTGCCTGGCCACCTGCTGATCCAGATGGACAACACATCTGTGGTGTACTACATCAACAAACAGGGTGGCACACACTCTTACCCTCTCTGCTGAGAGGCCATGCGAGTGTGGGACTAGGCACTCGGCCATCATCTCTCAATCTCGACTGTTCATGTTCCAGGGACACTGAACGTGCTGGCCGATGCTCTCAGCAGAAGGAGATCGTAGGCCCACGAATGGGCCTTGCTGCAGGATGTTGCAGATCAAATCTTTGACAGATAGGGGACACTAGAACTAGATCTCTTCACGTCTCGATCCAGCGCAGAACTGTCCAGTTTTTGCTAGCTAGGTCTGGAGCCTGGAGCTTTCTGGTAAGACGCATTGTCCCCCTCTTGGAAGGGGAGATTCCTCTACGCCTTCCCCCGCTTCAGAAGGTACTCCTCAAGGTACAATCAGAACAGTCCACTGTGATCTTGATAGCTCCTCTGTGGCCTCGACAAGTTTGGTTTCCGTTGCTTCAGCGTTTGACGGCAGAGCCTCCACTTCCTCTTCCAGTCGGGCCCTGGTTCATCCGAACCTGTGCTCCTTCCACCTGCATGCCTGACTCCTCAAGACCTAGCGAACTCTAGGTTTGGAGTCTCAAAGTGGCTCCGGTATTGGTAGAGGTGCGCAAGCCTGCCACTAAGGCCACTTACGCTATGAAATGGAAACGTTTTTGCTTATGGGCCGCAGCCAGACAGGTGGACCCACTGGTCTGTCCGGTTAACCCTATCTTGGAACACCTGCTTTCTCTTTCGGAGTCAGATCCAAGTTATTCCTTCATTAAGGTACACCTGGCCTCCATTTTTGCCTATCACATGCCTGTCCATGGCAGGTCGGTGGCTCAGTTGGAGGTGTTTAAAACCTTTCTGTGTGGCATTTTTTATATCAGACCCCCTATTCGGGATTCTGTCCTTCCTTGGGATCTGCTTTTCGTTCTGGAAAAGCTAAAGCTTCCCCTTTTTGAACCAGCCATGGAGGCTGAGCTTCGTTTTTTGTCCTGAAAAACCTACTTTTGGTGGCCATCACCTCAGTGAGGCGCATTTCAGAGCTTCAGGCTGTCATGTGCAAGGAACCCTACCTGATTTTCCACAGGAACAGGGTAGACCTTTGCACCAACCCAAAGTTTCTACCTAAGGTGGTTTCGGAGCTCATCTTGAACCAGTCGGTTCAATTTCCGGTTTACTACCCAGAATATTCCAACAAAGGGGAAGCACTTCTCTGCTATTTGGACATTCACAGGGCGCTGCACTATTACCTGTTGAGAACTAAGGGGGCCAGGAAATCCGATCAATTGTTCGTCTCCTTCGCAGACAGATCCTAAGGTTGCCCGGTTACCAAGCAGACGCTTTCGCGTTGGTTGGTTAACTACATCTCCTACTGTTACCAGAAACGCAACAAGTCCTCTCATGGCCTGATCAAGGCTCATTCCACCAGGGCATTCACCACCTCTTTTGCGGCCATGATAGGGTGTCTGCGGTGGACATTTGTGCCGCCGCCACATGACATTCTGTTCACACCTTTGTCAGGCATTACAGCCTGGACATAGTTTCCAGACGCAGAGCAGGATGTGGGCTTGGGGTCTTGCAGGGCTTGGTCTCCTGAGGGATCCCTCCTACTCCTGTTTCCCTGCCTTTCCTTCTCCTCCTCCCGAGGGTTGTCTTCAGTTTATACTGCTTGGGAGTCAGTCCTGCTTGTGTTACCTGCTGCAAGAGCTTCCTCTCGAAGTAAGATAGTACAGTTATGTAAGAACTTATCATAACAGTAGATCTTCACGAGAAGCTCTTGCAGCAGGTATAATTTCCTGCCCTCCTTCCCCCAGGACCAGACCTCTCCTGTATCGGCCATGTTCTGTCTCTTTTTTTCAGGGGTGACTGTGTGTTCAGGCCATTTGTACATGTTGCCTCATGCGATCCTGCCTTTGTAGCGTGCAAGAACTGGAGCACATGGGGACTGCCCACGGGGACGTGGGGGGTGGAGCAGACGTCGGAGGGGGTCTCCCCCCAACCCCCCCGGTACTGCCAGAGAAGAGTTTGCCGTGAACCGCTGCCAGGTGGCATCAGTCCTACTTGTGTTACCTGCTGCAAGAGCTTCTCTCGAAGATCTACTGTTACGGTAAGTTCCTACGTAGCACTACTATATTTTTTATTGTTGCTATCTTTTTTTTTTGTAAAATATTTTTATTTGGATCATCAAGGCATTACAAGATAGTAAATCAAAACATCAAGGGCATTACAATATTTTCCCTGAAAAGGGATGGATGCATTACAGTTTAATACAATTGTAAATAAAATTTGTCACCTTCTATTGAACCTTCAGACTGAGGTTATAACCTGATGTTACCCTGTTGCCTCTCGTTCTAATGCAGCGTAGGTAATGTTATTATTTATTTGTGATCTAGGATAACACCATTTGAGAACAAGCTCTTTACGTAGGTTCCAAGTCGTTTACAAAAACAAACAAGGTAGTACAGTATAGCTTAAGAACAAGCTCGTTACATAGGTTCCAAGACAGTGTAAAAGACAAAGCAAAAAAGACATGTGTAAAACTGATTTTGACAAAAAGCTTCATGCATTCAATCAGAACTGAAGGCCAGGATTACGATCGGACAGAGTAGGAAGTTATATTCACTGGAGTCAAAATAGGAAGAAAGGTGGAGTATGATCAAGGCAGGAAGAGGACAACAACAGAAATTAAGTGCAGGTGAAGGGGGGGGGAGGATGATCAGCCCAGTTTGAGCCTCTACTCATTCTGCTGGTCATTACCAAACCTAGGCATCCAGTGGCATTAGGGAGACCACCCTGCCTTGTTATTACTTCTTGAGTCTGGGCTTTTATTAATCCGGCCTACAGGAAACAGCCTGATTCAAGTGCCCTCTCAAGTTTATTCCAGATTCTGTCAAATTGTTGGCCACAGTCTGCAGTTATGCTCTGAGCCCTTTCAATTTTTAAGCAACTTAATAAATTATTGGTCCACTGCGTATGGTCCTGGGGCCTCTGATAATCCAACATTGTGCGCACATTAACCAGTGCTAAGGACCACAAGGGCAAGTCGTGTCCAGTGTTACCTCTGATGGGTTCATCTCCCAGGAGGAATTCAGTGGGGACTTGGGGAGTGCCACTCCCAGTAACCCCTGTCATGACATGACACTGTGGATTCCATGCCAATATGCTGGTATCCTTGGGCACATAAGAGTCATATGCAGGAAGGTGCCTTCTTCAATCTGGCATTTGGGGCATGTGGGAGATTTAGAGGGGGGTCCGTGACATGCCTCTTAACTGGTGTAATATATGTCCTATATAAGAAATTCAGTTGGGTCTGCCAAAGGCTATTACTCCTGGAGCAACTGTTAAGATGGCGAGTCACCCCCGACCATATTTCTGGGGTCATTACCACATCGAGATCAGCCTCCCAGACCAATTGTATGTGGTGAATGGGATCTGCCCTCCCCTTCAGCAATGTGCTATAGAATACAGACAATGGCCCTGTTTTGAGTTGGGGCCTGAATAGTTCCTCTAGGAATGCGTTCTGTCCTGTGAGGCCATGAGGGTCTATATCCAGGGCTTCCAACCTATGGCAAACTTGAAGATATACAAAGTGGTCACTCGCAGGTAAATGCCATGCAGTCCGTAGTTCACTAAAGGAGAGGAGTCTCCCCCTTCATAAAGCTGCATAATTTGTCCCAGACCCCCTTTCTGGCATTTAAGCAGTCCCCCATGTAAAAATACACTGTACCAGGGTGACTGCTTCAATGTAGACCAGATGGATGCGTAAAGGGAGGGTGTCCAACCCATGTTAATGTGGTCTCGGACTGCTCTCCATACCTTTAACAGTGTTTTAGTGAAAGGGTTGGGACACATCTTTATGGCAGACTGTTGTGGAAGGGATGAGGCCAGGATGTCTCCTCCCACCCCCCATGTTCATCATGCTGGAGCTACCAGAGCCATGCCCATGGGTAGAATGCCAGCTGGGCCGCCCAGTAGTAGAGTTTGAAGTTCGGTAGCCCAGTCCCCTCCACGTTCGTGGGTTGCTGAACGGCTTTCCTGCTTATTCTGGCATTCTTTCTGCGCCAAACGAATTTGTGCAGAAGGCCGTTCAAATCCTTAAAAAACTAATCCGGGACATAGCATGGGAGTGATTGACACTGGGGCAAGATGGTCATTTTTATAGTGGCCGCTCTGCCATAGACCGTAAGGGGCAAATCAGTCCATCTTTTACACTCAAGTATAATTTTAGCAAGGAGTGCCTCATAGTTTAAGGAAAAAAGTTTGGAGACATTAGATGAGATGTGCACCCCTAAGTACTTAATTTTTGAGACCACCTGTACTCCAAGCTCATTGTTTGCCAGGGCTTGTCTATTTCGCCCTCTTACTGGGAGTAACTCACTTTTACACCAGCTGATCTTATGGCCAGATAGTGGGGCATATTCCTTGAGCAGTGCACGCACACATGGCAGGCATTCCCTGGGATCTTTAAGGTAAAGCAGCAGATCATCTGCAAACAGGGCCATTTTATATTCACCTTGCGACTGACAGCTCACTATTCCTGGATGATTCCGTATGGTAGTCGCCAAACGTTCAAGTGCTATCACATATAGGAGGGGAGAGAGAGGGCACCCCTGTCTTGAACCTCGTTGCAGGATAAAAGCTGGGGAAAGAGATCCATTTGTCAGAATTTGGGAAGTGGGTAATTTGTATAAAGTCTTGATTAGTGACAGCATATAAATGCCCAGTCCATAGGCCCGTAGGGCATATAAACATGTATTCCCACTCCACCTGGTCAAATGCCTTTTCTGTGTCCAGTGCCAGGACCGCTGTGCCATGTGTTGTCTGTGTCTTTGCCCAATAGTGAATAATATTAAGTGTTTTTCTGATATTGTGTTTGTCCTGTCTCCCTTGAACAAATCCACTCTGATCAGGGTGGATAATTGCTGGCAGTACAGGCTCCAATCTTGCTGCTGTGGTTCAAGCTAGAACTTTGTAGTCTGAGGTGAGCAATGAGATTGGTTGGTAAGATGAACGTAGTGCAGGATCCTTGCAAGATTTTGGAAGTACTGTGATGGTGGCCGAGCACATGAAGGGAGGGAGTTGCCCATTCTGCATGCTTTCTAGACACACATTATAAAGAAGGTCTATTAGCTCATTCAGAAAAGTTTCATAAAAGTTTATTGGCAGCCCATCTTGGCCAGGGACCTTCAAACAACATGAAGTCTTGCTATATTATGACATATGCAGTTTGTCCCAGCCTTAGAACTGCTCCGGAGGTGAAAGAGTTAACTTCCATGCCAGGCATGGAATCTTGAGCGCTAGCTCGGTTGAAAAAAACTGTCTGTTGATCTTCAAACTGAAACTGTCAGATTCTTTACTCCGCCTCACTGAACAGTCGCTCGGAGATTCCTCCTACTACTTTCGGTTCATTTGTCGGTTAAAAGTGTTATTTCTCGGTTTTCTAAACTGCAATTATATATTTTAACGCAACGGTGGTTCAAGCTCTGTCTGTGGTACTGTAGTAACAGATAGGTTTCATTTCTCTGTGTGGAACTTGCAAACGTTGTTATCGGTTCGGTTTGAGCCGATCAGGTTGTTGTTAAAACTTATTAAATTACATTTAGAGTCGGTTCGTTCTTATCGGTTCTAAAAGCGGATTTCATTACGGTTTTCCACGACCCGTGACACGGTTGGGAACGATAAGGGTGTCTTCTTGGCGATTTGCGGAAAAGGGCAAATTTTTGGTTAGGCTGGCATTATGTCTAGACCCAAAGAAAAACCGGGCCCACTGGGTTTCAGCATTGTAATGTCTGTGGGGAAGCCTTTGCCAAGGCTGACCCACACACCACATGTGTTTATTGTCTGGGGTTTGACCACCTCAATGCAGACTGCCAGATTTGCAAGAATTTCCCTGCAGCTACCCTGGATAAAGAGTTGGTAGGCTCGAGGAGCGAGAGGCAAAAAGTCTGCTGACCGGATGGCCAGCCCAGTTCGGTGCCAACCGGAGGGAGTGCCCTCTGACCAGGGCGATACTTCCTCGGGCAAACGAAGAGCTGACTCGGAGGAGCCAGTTCCAGCAAAGAGGACTAGAAAATCAGCAGGTGTGGAGCCAAAATTTCCTTCTCCAACCGCTGCAGAGATAGCCAAAGTGATCCAAATTGTCCAGTCGCTTTCCCCGGTTCCATCCGAACCGCCACCATCAAGTAAACGGTCGGTTCGGGCGGTTCCACCGGTTCAAGAATATGATATAGAAGAATTTTATGAACCGGAGGAGGGGGAGGAGGATTATGAAGAGAGTGAATGTGATTTTGAAAGTCTGGATGTGCCCATTGAACCGGACATCTCCCCAGACAGACCTTCAGGAGTGTCCCCCAGGCTTTCTGAGTCCCCTTCTCATTTTCTGTTTTATAAAAAAGTTGCTGAAACCCTCCAGCTCCCTTTGGGAGAAGCTGTGGATGAACAGGAGGAGCCTGACTATGTGGAAATGATGGATATCCCAGAGTCTAGGAGATTGTCTATTCCTTTACATAAATCTTTTAGGAAACAGACAAAGATTTTAAAAGCTCCTAGTTCTTTACCTCCTGTGGATAAAAAGATGGACAGGAGGTACACATTGTCAGGCTCTGATTCGGAGTTCCTTTCACAACAATGCAGCCATGTTGGGGTAGTGCAGGCTGCAGCCTGTGATAAGGCAAATATTCACTTGGCTTCACACCCCCCCTGACAAGGACTCCAGGAAGATTGATGCCATGGCAAAGAAACAATACATGGCAGCATCCTTGGGACTCAGACAGGCAAATTATATGGCCTATGTTGCAAGATACCAGAAATCCAGATGGGATACTGTTATGGCTTTAGCGAAACAGGTCCCTGGCCAGCTTGCCAAGGAGCTGGAACAGGTGGCTGCTGATGGTATTGAGGCATCCAAGGTGCAATTCCATGCTGCAGTGGACTCTAATGATGTATCTTCAAGAGTCATGGCTACATCTGTGGCTTTTCGTAGAATGGCTTGGCTCAGGTGTACTAGCCTGTCACAGGATACCCAGGCTAAGGCCATGGATTTTCCTGTTGTGGGTAATTCTTTGTTTGGGGAGCAGACAGAGAATTACATGAAGAAAATGGATGAGTATAGGACCACTTATAGGAGTGCACAGGTCAAGGAGGCAAGCCACTCCTCAGAGGCAGCTTTCCAGGGGCAGGGGCAGGCCTTTCTGAGCCTTTTTACCAGCCAGGCCTCCTCTTCAGCTTATAGGCCAGAGGGTTCTTCAGAGGGAGGCAGGACGGGTGCGAGCAGGTCTGCTCCCACCCCTCAGCCTAAAGCTCCTGCCAAACAGGCACCCTCATGGGATGCCCAGGGCCGATTCTCCATTACCTGTAGGGGGCAGGCTGGCTTACTTCGTCCAGGACTGGGAGTCTTTAACATCAGACAGGTGGGTCCTGGAAGTAGTAAGCCAGGGACTGGTTCTCAGCTTCAAAAAATTTCCAAAGATGAGAACCAGATCCTTTCCACCTGCAAATCCATCGGAGGCTCTTGCTTTGGAAACAGCAGTCTCAACCCTCCTGGCTCTCAGAGCTGTAGAAAGGGTTCCTCCCCTACAGCAGGGCAAAGGACTGTACTCCAGGTACTTCCTTACCCCAAAAAAGACAGGAGAATGGCGGCCCATCCTGGATCTAAGATACCTAAACAAGCACCTTTTAAAACCAAAATTCAAAATGGTGACTCTGGGAATTATTTTACCCTCCCTAAGGCCAGGGGACTGGCTAGCGTCCCTGGACCTCAAGGATGCCTACTTCCATGTTCTCATCAGAAGCTCCCACGAAAGTACCTCAGATTCGAACTGCCCTCAGGCCATTACCAGTTCAGAGCAATGCCCTTCGGCCTCACCTCTGCCCCAAGGGTATTCACCAAATGCCTGGCAGTAGCAGTTGCTCACTTAAGAAGGCAAAAGATTGCCATCTTTCCTTACCTGAACGACTGGCTCATAGTGGGTCAGTCTCCAGACCAAGTCAAGTCACACCTTCAGGTTACCCAGCAGCTGCTTACATCTCTAGGTTTTCTTCCCAGTCTTCCAAAGTCAGTTCTAGAGCCTGTTTAGCTACTCACCTTCATAGGAGCAGAACTGGACACAAAGCAGGCCAGAGCTTTCCTTCCTCTAGAAAGAGTAAAGACCCTGGTGGCTCTGGCCTCCTCCTCACTCTGCAGGTCTCTGACCAGCAAGAGCATTTCTACAGCTCCTGGCACATGGCTGCTTCCACAGCTGTAGTGCAAGGAGCAAGATTTCAGATGAGGGACATCCAGTTCCATTTGAGAGCCTTCTGGTCTCAAAGGAGAGATCCTCTAACCAAATTGATCCCAGTAACTCGAACCCTGATCCAGGCCCTGCAATGGTGGCAGGATCAGAGCAATCTGAGACAGAGTTCCTTTCATCCTCAATCTCACTCCTTGACTCTTACTACAGATCGTCCCTCTTGGGATGGGGAGCTCACATGGACGACCTCACCACCCAGGGATTGTGGTCCCCTCAGGAATCTCTGCTCCACATCAATCTGTTGGAACTCAGAGCTGTTTTCTAGCACTTCAGGTTTTTCTGCATCTGTTCAGAACAAAGTGGTACAGGTCAGAACAGACAACACCACTACAATGTGGTACATCAGCAAGCAAGGGGGCACTCGGTCTTCGGCCTTGTGCACCGAGGCGATGAAGTTGTGGTCTCTGGCTTATTCCCTGAACACCTTCCTCATGGCAGTTCACCTCCCAGGCAAAGACAATGTCCTGGCAGATGCTCTCAGCAGGATTTCCCAGGGCCATCATGAATGGTCACTGGATCCCCTAGTATTGAGGTTAGTATTTGCCAGGTGGGGCACCCCTCAGATAGATCTTTTTGCAGCCCCAGACAATCACCAACTTCCGCTCTTTTGTTGCAGGCCCCCAGTGTTGGGCTCAGTCCCTCTGGATGCCTTCCTTCTCGATTGGGAAGGGAAGTTCCTCTGTGCCTTTCCCCCCTTTCCTCTCTTGTTCAAGGTGCTAGTCAAAATCAGATCTCAACCTTGCAAGAGGATTCTGATTGCTCCAGATTGGGCCAGACAGCCCTGGTATCCACTCCTTCTGTCCTTAGCAGTCCACCTTCCCCTGTGTCTCCCCAGGAATCACAATCTGTTAACCTGTGCCCGGGGAGAGTTTGGTATCCGAATCTCAAATCCCTCAACCTCAAGGCCTGGCTCTTGAGGAGTTAGAGTTTGCTGACCTACACCTTTCTCAAGGTGTACTCGATATCTTGAAAGCTTCTAGAAGCCTTCCACCAGGGCTACTTATAATTCTAAATGGAAAAGGTTTTCCATATGGTTCTCTGAAAGCATATTTCCCCAGAATCTGCTGATTTGCCCACAGTCCTGGACTATATGGTCCATCTAAATACCTTGGGGCTGAGGCCAGCTACCCTGAAAGTGCATTTGGCAGCTGTCTCGGCTTTTATTTCAGCAGGAAAGCCCTCTTCTCTTTCTGCTCACCCTGTATTCTCCAAGTTTTTCAAGGGATTGCTTCACACCAACCCTCCATTCAGGGACCCTGCTCCTGCCTGGGATCTTAATGTTTGTATTGCTCAGCTAATGCAACCTCCTTTGAGCCTTTGTCTTCAGCAGAGCTTAAGTACTTGACTTGGAAAAACTGTGTTTCTAGTAGCCATCACTTCTGCCAGGTGCATAAGTGAATTGCAAGCTTTGTCAGTGGAGCCTGATTTTATCTCCTTTCACAGAGATAAGGTAGTCCTCAGGACTAATAGGAAGTTCTTGCCTAAGGTGGTTTCAGATTTCCACCTTAATCAATCTATATCTCTTCCAGTGTACGTCACTGACCATTCCTTCTCTGGCGAGAGGAGGCTGCACAGTTTAGATGTAAAGAGAGCCCTTAGTTACTACATAGAGCGTACCAAGGGTCACAGATTTGACTCCCTCCAACTGTTCCTCACTTTTGGTGAGGTTGATAAAGAGAAACCTGCCACTAAAAGATCCATTGCCAGGTAGATTGTCTCTTGTATCCAATTTTGCTATCAAAAACTGGGTAAGGTTCCCCCTTCAGGCCTGAGGGCTCACTCTACCAGAGGTACAGCTGCGTCCCTAGCTGCGGCCAGGGACATCCCTATCTTAGAGATATGTCAAGCAGCTACCTGGAAAACAGTACACACTTTCACCAAGCATTACTCCCTGGACATCCAGGCTAGGAGTGATGTTCGGTTTGGCACAGCTGTGCTTCAGAGCCTATTTCCTAAGTAGGTTCTGTCCCTCCTCCATGGAGGTACTGCTGTGTAGTCTGCATAGGTCATAATATAGCAAGACTTCATGTTGTTTGAAGAAAAAATTACTCACCTTAGTAATGTTGTTTCTTCTAATGGAGTCTTGCTATATTATGACCTCCCCCCCTGCCTGCCCCTCTCAGAACCTCTGCTCTTGGGATGTGGGTGGGCAGTGCAGTGTTGGCAGTTAATGATGCCCACCTTGTGTTGTCTCCCCTCTTTTTTGGGGTGTTTGGGTGTTGTATATTATTTTATTTTATTTTATTTTTTGGATCTCCTGACTTGAGTCTTGGTTTTGGGACCAGAAAAATGTGTTAATATTTTAGTAGCCAGTTGGCTAGTGTAGGTTTACAGCTTCCACACAGAACCTCAGTGAGTTTTGCTCGTAAAGATCTGACAGTTTCAGTTTGAAGATCAATAGACAGAGTTTTTTTCAACGGAGTTCGCGCTCAAGATTCCATGCCTGGCATGGAAGTTAACTCTTTCACCTCTGGAGCAGTTCTAAGGCTGGGACAAACTGCATATGTCATAATATAGCAAGACTCCATTAGAAGAAACAACATTACTAAGGTGAGTAATTTTTTCTTCTCGCTTTTCAAGTGTTTGACTGCTTTAAAAATCTCTTCGATTGTGATTGGGGTTTCCGGTTCCTTAGCAGTTTTCACATTTATGGGAGTAATTGAAGCTTTATGAAAGAAATCTTGCAGTTGTGTAGTGGGGTTAGCCTCTGAGGCATAGAGTGTTTTATAAAATTCAATGAAGGCCAGGCCAATGGCCTTATCAGTGGCAAGTGTTCCCTGTGTACTTTGTATACTCTTAATGCTAGGTTCACCCTCTCTGTGTTTCGGCTGCCAGGATAGGAGCTACCCCGCAATCGCCATTAAAGTGAGGCACCATCCTTCACAAAAGGAGACTTTTCTCAAGTCTAAAAGTGCTCAGGGAGTTGTATTTCCTTTTAACCTGCTGCATTCTGTAAAAAAGCATTTGTCAATTCCGAATGTTTCCTTGCATGGTTAATTTTTAATTTTGGTTTTTTTATCATGACTCTATTATCGACTTACTGCAGCGACTTCCAGCGGGGGCATCCAGCCGCTGGCCCTGCCTGCCGGGAGAGCACCAGGCCCAGTCACATGATGGGGGATTCGGTACGGCCATTGTCAGTCCGCTGGAGGGCCTCCCAGTACCCTGCCCAGCAGGACCAGCCCTGAACCCCCCCACCCAGTGCTATTCCACACGAGTCCTTCCGGTGAGGCATAGCTTGGCCATCAAGCTGCACGGTCGCGCCCAGCCATTTTCCACCTAGTTTTTGACCTCACTGGAGCACAGATGTGCAGCGACGTCCAGGCACAACGTGCCGACGTCTGCCATGCTCTCACCCCCCCCCCCAACATGTCCACTGACATGTAGTGCCTCCAGGCTTCCCCAGGGGCCGCTACAGCGCGGTGGGATTCCCCAACCCTCCCCAGGATCAGGAAAGCAGTCTACGGATGCTCGATCCTGATCCTCCCCTGCCGACCCACCAATGAACCAAGTCCATTCCCAAATCCGGGTCGCTGGCATCCAGCACCTCAACCCTCAGTGCCACCGGGCCGGGCTCATTGCATGGTTTATGTGGCAGGGTGTATTGTGTTAGTTGAACTTCTGATGGGAGAAAAAGCCAGTCTGAACTTTGTTTTGACAAGCTGTCATATTTTGGACAGCATTTGAATATAGAAGCTTGGGTAATAAGAAGGCTATGTTGAAAATGTGGGGTGCAAATATTTAAGATTTTCGCAGTTACAAGCATGCGTACCAAAATTGCAGTGAATGGGCATAACTTTATCATTTTTTCATATTTTGACCCCAAATGCTGAACATAGTCTTCTTATCACCCCACCTCATGAACCCCATAGGTGATCATTTTCAAATCCGTGGGAAAACTGCATTCGGCGCCACAGATGCAAAAACATATTTTGGGCAGGATGTGAAAAATGAGAGCTGTACTGTTCATGAGATGGTGTGATAAAATGGCTTTATTGAAAATTTGGAGTGAAAATATTGAAAATGACCAAAGTTACACGCGTGTGTAGAAAAGTTTGAACGGCCAAGTGTAACTCTACCATTTTTTGGAGTTTTTTCATCAAAGTTTCAACACGGCCTTTTTGGGACCCCACCTCATGAATAGTGCCACTGTCATTTTGTTCATTCATCCCAAAGGTGATTAAAGCACAGTCCGTCAGTATTCTGCCGCAGGTGTAGGTGCGAAAATATGTTTTGGGCAGGATGTGAAAATTACAGGTGTACTGTTC
Organism: Neoceratodus forsteri; assembly: GCA_016271365.2. NCBI lineage: Eukaryota > Metazoa > Chordata > Ceratodontiformes > Ceratodontidae > Neoceratodus > Neoceratodus forsteri. The sequence goes on from CM057451.1 coordinate 747,589,366, forward strand.
ATGAGGAGGTGGCAAAAATTGCAATGTTGAAAATCTAGAGTGAAAATATTAAAAATCCAGCGAGATTCTGACACGTGCATAGAAACTGCGCCAATGCAAGCTCAGAACGCAGCCATTTTTGGAATGTTTTGCACCAGATTTTCAACATGGGCTTTTTGGGACCTCTCCTCATAAACACTGGCACTGTCCTTTCATTAATCAGTCCTGAAAGGTGATTCCGCGCAACAACCACAAAATCACCTTTCGGGACTGAGTAATGAAACAGTGCCGGTGTTCATGAGGTGGGGTCCCAAGAACCCTTGTTGAAAATTTGGGGTAAAAATTCCTAAAAATGGTGAGATATCAACATAAGTTGAAAACCCCATTGACGGCCGTTATACAGCGCTTACTTTGTTCCCTTATTTATTTATTTATAAGTTAGTAACCGGGAGAGGCACCATGAGCAGAAACTCATTTCCAGGTGCAACCCGGGGGAAAGGGGGTACAGGAGGCAGACAGTACAAAATTAAGTACACAAAATATTAAAGAACAAAAGCAGCTAGGTAACAATGTACAGCAAGATGCAAGTGGGGTAACTATATACAAGTGAACAGCTAGGCTAACAGATTCAAAAACTGTGGCTACAAAACTGGGGGGGTTAGCAACAAAGAGTGTTTATTAGAGGACTAGTAGGGAGAGTAGGTGACAGGAGGTGGTCTGAGTGTGCGCTTAAGAGAGGAGAAGTAGGGGGAGAGAGATGGCTATTTCAGAGGGAGGGAAATTTGTAGGAGAAGGATAGTTTGCCAGCTGAGGTGCGCATACGAGGGAGAGAAAAGGAGCAGGAGCTACCAGACCGTGAATTGTAGGGAGAGAGAGAAGCCAGAGAGAGAAGGGAGGCAAGGTAAGAAGGAAGAGACCCAAACCACTACTTAGCTATGAAGGTGAGGCAGTGGGAGGAACGCCTCTGTGCCAGGGATTGTAGAGAGAGGGAGGAGTAGAGGTCACAGTGATGAGTTAGTGGAGGGGAGTTTGAGGCAAATCTGCAGAAAGCATGGAATAGGATGTCCAATTTGGCGAGGGCGGTGTCTGGGGCAGCACTGTAAACTATGCCAGCATAGTCAGAGGCAGGGAGGATCCATTTGACTAACAGATCAAGTCTTCCTGGGAGTGAGAGGCTAGCTTTATGTTGATAGAGCAGTCCGAGTTTGGGGTGTAGTTTGATGTGGAGTGCACTGAAATTGGAAGAGAAATCGAGGGAGGGGTCGAGCCAGACTTCAAGGTGTTTATAAGTGAGGATGTTTTCTAGTGGGATATTAGAAGCAGAGGAGTAGATTGGGAGGGTGGGTAGTTTGGCGAGTCACTGCTTAGAGCCAAAGGTCATGGCAACAGTTTTTTTTGTATTCAGTCTAAGGCAGTTGGCATCAAACCATGCTATTACTGCTGAGAGGTCATGTTGGAGGGAAATATAGAAACGTAAAATTTGATGCCAGATAAGGACCACTTGGCCCACCTAGTCTGCCCCTTTCCCTACCTAACGGATAAGCTGCAGATTCTAGTTAACCAACAGCCTACTTCCTCCTACCCCCCCACTAGAATTGCCCTACGTCTGTCCCATGCATTCTTGAATTCCCCCACTGTTTTTGACTCTACAGCCTCCTCAGCAAGGCTGTTCCATGCATCTACAATCCTCTCTGTGAAGAAATACTTCCTCACATTACCTCTGAGCCGTCCCCCCTCTATCTTCAAATTGTGCCCCTTTGTTTGGACTACGTGCGTGGATGGGCCAGACAGGGACAGGACAGTGTTGTCTGCATACATGTGGATATTTGAATAGGTGCATACAGAGGGAAGGTCGTTTATAAACGAGAAAAGAATCAGTCCAAGGATGGAGCCCTGTGGCACTCCAGCAAGGATGGGGAGAGAGGGGAAGATATGTTGTTAATTTAGATAGACTGGGAATGACCAGTTGGGTAGGAAGTAAACCAATAGACAGAGGAAGGGGATAGTCCAATGGAACATAGTTTGGAGAGTACAAGGGGGTGGGAGACAGAGTCAAAGGCTTTGGCCAGGTTGATGAAAATAGCTGAGGTGATATGACCAAGATCCATGGTGGAGTGAATGGCATTAGTAAAACGAAGAAGGGAGGCGGTGGTCTTGTGGGATTCTCTAAAGCCAGACTGGAAAGGAGAGAGGGACTTAGAGGTGGATAGGAAATTGTTGAGCCTTGAGAGGATAAGAGATTCTTGGACTTTGGTAAGGGCATGGAGGAGGGAAATGGGGTGATAGTTGCCAGGGATGGTGGGATCACTACTTTTGAAAAGAGGGAGAACTTTGGCCAACTTCCAGGCTGAGGGAACAGTTGCAGTGGAGAGTGAGAGATTTAGGATATAGGTTAAAGGGGTAATTATAGAGGAAGCAGAAATTCTGAGGAGCCTGGGCAGTCTGTCTGGACTAGACTTGCAGGGGTTTAGGGAAGTTAGTGCCTTTAAGACTTCTGAAGGTGATATCGGTGGCAGCTGAAACCCTGAGTGCTGTGGGGAGGATGGGGGGGGGAGGGTCCTAGGAGGATTGGCACTGGATGTGAAGTACTTGTTTAGGTCTTCAGCTACATGGTAGGGGTCAGAGATGAGTGAGCCTGCCTCTTGAATAACGGGAAAGGGCGAATCAGTGTGGGGGTGCAGGAGGGAGCGGAGGTCTTTCCGCAAGGAAGAGGTAGAATTGTTAGAGGGGTGCAGACAGGATTTGAAAAAGTCTGATTTTGTACAGTGAATACTGAGGGTGCAACTGTTACAGATGGAAGCCAAAGGCTTGGAGGAAAGCTTGGTCTCCTGAAGATTTACATTTGAGCCACACACGGTCACGAGCTCTGTACTTTGACAGGATTTCGGGGTAATCCAGGGATGATGGGCACGCCTGACTCTAGAGGTTTTCAAAAGTGCGTTAACATCCCAGATACTTAGGAAAATGGCAGAGAAGTGGGTGAGGGCTTTTGTCAACTGACTGGGAGAGTAGTACTGGGGACCAGTTTGCTAGGGCCAGGTCATGGAGGAGTTTATTTACATTAAGGGATTTGAGGGGACGATATTGGATGTATTTGGGAGGGGTTGAAGGGGGACAGCACTTTCTAACACAGAAGGAAGGACAGTGGTTACTGAGGACGTCAGGTAGGGTGCCAACAGAGCAAATACAGTGGGGGTGGGAAAGAGAGCCCAGTCAAGTAGGAATGGGAGTGATCTCTTGGGTTGGGATGGGTGGGTTCATTCACCAGTTGGGAAAGGTTTAAAGCTTCAGTTCGCTGGCATGAGCTTAGTGATGAGGAGAAAGCCATTCTAAATTGAAATCACATAGAAGGATTAGCTCATATGAGTTCACTAGGGTGGAGATATTGGAGATGCAGGAAACAAAGAGATGTGGGGGAGTTTAGAGGAGGTATATAAACCCAGAAAAAGGGAGATGAGGAGGGAAGGTGACATTTATTAGGAGAAATTCATGGGAGCGAGGACCATCTCACGAGTGGAATATAAGCGCAGTTTAGAGTTCAGCAGTAGATGGCCACTCCGCCACTTCGTTTACCCTGGTCTTGCCTGAATATGCTGAAGTTGGGTAAGGTCAGTTGTGCATCGGGGTATGGAGGATAGCCAAGTTTCAGAGATGCAGAGTATGTTGAGGGAATGCTGTGAGACCCAAACTTTCAGATCATCGAGTTTTGAAGAAGGCTATGAACATCAGTGTGAAAGATATGAAGGCCTTTTGGGAGAGCATGGGGAGGGGTAGCGGTAGGGCTGGTTGGACTGAGATTAGTTTCAGTGTCCCCAGATAGGAGCAACAAGAGGACAAGGAGGTGTGGGGTGCAGCATGAACTTTGCTCTTTCTGTGGCAAGCTGGGTTAGGGTGGTCACGAGGGGTAAGGTGAAAGGAGTTGGCAGATGGCAGCTAGATTAAGAAGAGCAGCTGAAAGCCCAGGGTGGATTATGATACATGAGGAGAGTAGCACAGGCAGGAGGGTGAGAGGAGGGTGGAGGGGTTATGGGATTGCAAAGTGGGGTGAGGGTGGGGGAGTCTGGATCTGGAAGGGGATGGGCAGGAGGGGCAGAGGGAGGGAGGAGAAGGAGAACTAGCAGGGGAAGGGAGAGAATAGAGGGGGACCACATGGGGGTAAAGTGAGAGGAGGAGGACAAGGAATACGGAGACCAAGAGGAAGTAAGAGTATGGGTTGGAGAAGAGGAGAAGGGTGGGTGCTTGTGAGGTCAGAACTGATAGATAAGGGGCACAAAAAGACAGTGCAGATTAGTGCTGCTGCAGTGGTAGAGTTGTTGCCTTTGGAACCAAGGGTCAGTGGTTCAAGACCTGGAGAGGACAGGTGTAGCTGGGATGGGATAGAATACAGCAAGAGTGGTTGGAGAAGGCAGGAACAGAGGGGAGAACAAGGAGGGTGCTAGGACTAGGGGGGAAATGGATGGGGATGCAGTACTCGACAGTGACTCCTAGTGGTGGCTTAGAATAAACTTCAGATGGGAAAATGGGGAGATAGAATTTAGCTGAGGAAGTCACTGTGACGCTTGGCCTGCTGGTTACGATTGTTGTATGATATTTATAATATAAAAATATAGTAGGTGATTGTCTCACATAAGAAAGTCTGTGCTTATGGGTGCCCGCCCCCCCCAGGTTTCAGTGAAGCTACAGTGACAAGTGACCTGAAACCAGGAGGTAATTAAAAGACCACAGAGACTTAATTAAGGGTCTCCTGTTTTTCTGTCTTAGTTAGAACTGACCCAGCTGCCAAGATATAGGGCTCGTAAAGTTTTATGATTCCTATAGGAAGAACATTTTATACCAACCTGGTGCTAAAGTTGAAAAACCCTTTAATATGCCTTGGGAATAGGAACTACATCAGATCAAAGAGAAAATGTTTAATTAAGGAGTCATAGGAAGTGGAGTTTTTGCTAATGTCACATTATTTAATATATCTCCTGACAGGAAATCATTGTTGTTTTTTTTTATTCTGAAAACGAGGAGCTAGATGACTCATCAAGGGGTTGGGGAGATGGTGTTGAAATGTATCCTTGTAACTGGGGAATAGGTCATATTATTTTTGGACTCTGAGAGAATCTAACTATAAGCACTATAGAGGTAATAACATTAGATGGAAAGAGTCTAACTGTATTGTGGTAGGGATTTTGTTTTGTAATTTTCCCTTGTTCTTTCATGTGATTGTGAGCTCTTTGATGTATTGTTCTGTGTTTACATTTTTCATATTTTTATCATCTTTTAGTAAAATCTTTATTTGAAAAATACTGCCTGGGCGTGTCTTCCAAGTTCTTTTTGCATGTGATGTATACATGGTTAAGTTTGATAGCTGTTCTGGAGAGCTTGATGGTGTTACTAAACTGGGAAAAGGTAAGAATATACCTAAGGTCTCTGTTTTATAGAGTTTTAAGGGTTCATTTTGGAAGCCTGGCTTGGTGCCCCGGCGAAAGATTGTACCGCAATCCCCAAAGAGGGTACGTATCTGAGCCTGTACATTGGGTACGCTAGCATAAGATTTACAGTTTGAATCCCCCCAGAACTTGAGACTAAAGGTGATTCAGATCCAAAAGCAGACACAGGAGGGTTACCCTGTTACCTGTTCACATTATTGCGCTCGGAAGTTGGCACTGTGGAAGCAGAGGGCCTGACCTGCTGAATGCGTTTGTGACAGTCACATGACACGGGGTATATAGGAAGCGACAGGCTAACCTAGTCTAAATCTGTGCTGCGATGGGGGAATAGGGACGCTTACCTTGCTGAGTGGTGCAGGGGCCAGGCTGGAGTAGACGCTAGCTCCAATTAGGGAGCTGTAAGTGGCCTGAGTCCCTTGCTGAGTGGTGCAAAGGCTAGGCTGGAGTAGACACTAGCTCCGATCAGGGAGCTGTAAGTGGCCTGAGTCCCTTGCTGAGTGATGCAGGGGCCTGGCTGGAGTAGACGCTAGCTTCAGTGAGGGAGCTGTAAGTGGCCTGGTTCCTTAGTTTGGCTTTTAAGAGTGCAGGTGTGTCCTGGTTCACAGAAGATTGCAGCCGCCAACCTCCAAAGGTAAGTATGGGGTGGGGGAGGTGGAGTGCTTGGCGGAGGGAGGTTGGGATGGGGGACGGGGGAGGCAGCGAGGGCAGCTTGCTTTTACAGGCTTTAAAAAAAAAAAAGATATCGAGGGCAGTTTTCTTTTTTCTTTTTTAACAGGAGTATAAAATGTTTTATTTTGGGACTCGGGGTCGTCATTATATAATGCCGACAGGGGTTGTGCACCTAGATGTCGGGATGGGAATGGAGGGTGCGGGTGGACAGCACGCAGAGGGCAGGAGGAGGGTTTCATTCACATACCGGGATGGGGAACAAGGGGTGCAGAGAGGACAGCACGCAAAGGGAGGGAGTGGAAGGGCTTAATTTTGATACCAGGAGGGGAACAGAGGATGTGGGAAGGACAGCACACAGAGGGAGGGAGCGGGAGGGAATGCAGCTGATACTGGGACGGGGAACAAAGGGTGTGGGGATGGAATGCTGCTGGTGGTAGGGAAATGGAGGGGGCTTAATGCAAATGGTGACGAAGAACAGGGGACAGAGCTGTCTGCATACCAGTCAGCATTATGCAAATGAAAGGAATAGAGCGCTTTATTTTTGCCAACTAGAAAACTGCTTCCATCTGTGAAACTGACTACTGTTAACAGTCTGGTTGCATGCTCATTGGTCTGTCAGGGACAAGCCCACTGTATAGTGCTGTGCATTGGACTCGTCCCTGACACGCCTCCGAAATGTTGTTCTACCTCAAGATGTTTCTTGCTCACACACAAGAAAACATAAAAAGCTTCATGGTAGGCCGGGCCGTATGAGCTTTCTCAAGTTCCAGTATTTTCTGCTCATATTCTGTTATTTCAAACCTCAGGAAATCTTACTGTATTCTGACTAATGCAGTATGGTCTCACCATAGGACTGCCCCGTAGCCAAAATGGTTAATAGAACCTATGCAACTGATGGAATGCTGGGCTCGAGCTCGGTTTTGAAACCACTGTTCCTGGTAAACAATCTCTAACCGTCAGATTCTTTACTCCGCTTGCCTCAGTAAGACGTCTCCGGAGAGCTCTCCTTCATCTCTTGAAGAAAGTTTCTTTTCTCTGATTTTATACCAGTAAATTTATTTGGTGTTCTTATCACTGTCCTTGGTTTTCAGGTAGTAATTGTTTAGATTTTAGTTTGTAAAGGGTAAGTAGTCTTTTCTCTCCCCAGTTCCCTAACCGAGGGGAAACAGACAGTTCCCTTAAAGTTTTCCTTTATATTGTATTAGTTAGTTTTAAGAATTTCCGACTCTGTATAGTCGGTAGTTATAAAAAACTTATACCGGAGTAATTTTCCTGTTTGTGGGTCCCTTATTTCAACCGGGGTAACTCCTGGATTTATACTTTTAAAAACTGGTTTCTTTTTTGGTGTAACAACCAACCAAAAAAAAAAAAAAAAGACAGTCTATTTAGTCTTTCTGTATACCTTTTCTTATGTCGCAGAAACCAAAAAAAGAGAACATGACCCACAGGTCGGCACTGCACAGAGTGCAGGAAACTGTTTGCAAAGGCTGATCCTCACTTAATTTGTCTGGGGTTTGACCACCTTCAGACAGACTGTGAGATCTGCGCTAATTTTCCTCAGTCCACTCTTGATGGACTATAAAAGAGACTAAGGGAAAAAATGTTGGATAAGCCGCTAACCCGGCTACTGAATAGTCTGCCGAACCGGAGGGACTGCCCTGTGACAGGGGCGATAGTGCCACAAAAAAGAGAACCGCGGATAAGGCTGCTGAACCGGCCATCACGGTGAAGAAAAGCACCAGGAACTGCAACCGGTCCCAGCAGCGGTTCCTTCTGCTGAAGAGATCGCGAACGTGATCAGAATTATTCAGTTTTTGCAGTCTCCAGTTCTGGTTGATAAACAGCCGGTTCCGCGAACTCCCGGTTCACAAGTTCCTGGTTTAATAGACCAAAGTGGGGAACAATTTGAGGATACTGGTCTTGTTGAAGAACCAGAGGAGGATTATGGAGACTGATTATGATGAGCCTATAGAGCCAGGCATCTCTCCTGATTCCCCTAATAAGGGAACTGAGGATTTTTGCTCCTACTTTGCTTTTATGAAGCAAGTTGCCCAGTCTGTTTACCTCCCATCCCATGAGTGTATGGAAGATGAGGAGGAAGAAGACTATAAGGAAATGATGGGTGTTCCTCCATCAAAAAGGCTACTTCTTCCTCTGCACAAGTCTTTGAGGAGGGAGACCGTGGACATTTTGGAGACTCCCACTTCTGTTCCTCCAACTGATAAGAAAGTCGAGAGGAAGTATTGGGCGGATAAGTCTGGGGCCGAATTTTTGTTTGGGCACCCCAGCCATGAAGGTGTAGTTCAGGCTGCAGCTGGTGTCAAAGCTGTCATCTCCTTGAGAAAGATTCCAGGAGGATGGACTCAATAGCAAAAAAGGTTTATTTGAAATCCTCCCTAGCCATTAGGCAGGCATCCTATATGGCATATTTAGCCAGATATCAAAAATCTGTGTGGTCTACAGTACTAGAAATTGCCAAGTCTGTGCCCCCCTCTAATGGCTGCTGACCTGGATGAAGCAGTTAAGAGGGGCATTGAGCTCCAAAAACCCAGACAGGGAGACTGGCTAGCATCCCTGGACCTAAAGGATGCTTACTTCCATATTCCAATCAGAAGGTAACTCAGATTCAGGTTGCCATCAGGCCATTATCAATTCAGAGCAATGCCCTTCAGACTAACATCTACTTCAAGGGTGTTCACCAAATGTCTGGCTGTCTTGGTGGCACACTTAAGATGGCTAGGGGTGTCAGTGTTTCCCTATCTGGATGACTAGCTTATTGTAGGCCAGTCACAGCAACAAGTGAGAGAGGCACTCTCAGTCACTCAGATCACCTTGTCCTCCCTGGGATTCCTAGTCAATCAAAAGAAATCTGTTCTAGAACCTGTGCAGTTGCTGCAGTTCATAGGGGCAGAATTGGATACAAGGACAGGAATGGCTTGCCTTCCTCAGGACAGGATGGACAGCCTTATTCAAATAGCCAGGTCTTTTTCACTGCACATTTGCAGACCAGCAAAGCATTTCCTGCAGCTGTTAGGGCACATGTCAGCCTCCACTGTAACCATCCCAGGAGCCAGGTTTCAGATGAGAGACATTGTTTTGTGTCAGAGAGTACTGGTCCCAAAAGAAAGACACCTTTTCAAAGCTGGTCCCAGTCACGTCCACCCTTATCCAAGCTCTGCAGTGGTGGCAGGTGAGGGAACACCTCAGACACAGGGTACCTTTCCTTTAGCAGTCCCCTTCTCTGGTGCTTACCACAGGTGCTTCCCTTGTAGGTTGGAGAGCACATCTAGGAGATCACACTGCCCACGGCACATGGGGAAAGCAGGAATCCATTCTACCATCATTCTACTGGAGCTCAGAGCAATCTTTCTGGCCCTTCAGTCTTTTGCCACTCAGGTGGTAAGGAAGGGTGGTGCAGGTCAGAACAGACAACACTACCACCATGTACTACATAAACAAATAAGGAGGCACAAGGTCAACCCCTCTTTGCACAGAAGCTATGAAAATTTGGACACTAGCATACTCTATAAAGTTTCCCTTTCAGCTGTTCATCTCCCGGGCAAGGACAATTTTCTGGCAGGTGCCATCAGCAGGATGATAAACCAGAACCATCATGAATGGTCACTGAACAAGCAGGTTTTACAGACCATTTTCAGGAGGTGGGGCACCCCAGAAGTGCATCTCTTTGCAGACCCAGACAATTACTAGCTCCCAGAGTATTGCTGCAGACCCCCTAGCAGGGGCACAATTCCTTTGGATGCATTACTGTTGGATTGGACAGGGAAATTCCTGTATGCTTTCCCTCAATTTCCTCTACTGCTGAAAGTATTGAACAAGCTCAGGCTTCAACCAGCCTCGATATTCTCATTGCCTCAGACTGGGCCAGGCAACCTTGATACTCCATACTTCTCTCAGTGTCAGTAAACAAGCCAATCAGTCTTCACAGGAAGTACAACCTACTGACCTCCTCTCAGGGCAGAATCATGTATCCCAACTTATTATCCCTCAGACTCGAGGCATGGCTCTTGAGGATCTAGAGTATGCGAGTTTGTATCTTTCAGAAGGGGTTATGGACATACTGAGGGTTTCCAGAAAACCCTCCACTAAGAAAACGTATACCTCTAAATGGAAAGATTTTTCATCTGGTGCCAGGGCAGAGGCCTGGATCATTCTCAAGCTAACATTTCTGTTGTCTTGGACTATATGGCTCATTTACACTCCACAGGTTTAACTATTTCCACTCTGAGGGTGCATTTAGCAGCTGTTTCAGCTTATTTATTAGCAGGGAAAGCTTCTTCCTCCTCTTTGGCTTCAAAGCCAGTGTTCAAAAAATTCTTTAAAGGGTTGCTACACTTACACCCACCACACAGTGCGCCCACTCCAATGTGGGATCTGAATATATGCATTGCTCAGCTCTTGCAACCTCCATTCGAACCCATGTCATCAGCAGACCTGAAATATGTGACTTGGAAAACTGTATTTCTGGTTGCCATTACCTCAGCCAGGAAGATCAGTGAACTCCAGGCTTTATCCACAAAGTCAGGATATATCGCAGTTCATAGGGACAAGATAGTCCTTAGAACTAACAGAATGTTTTTGCCTAAGGTGGTATTAGAGTTTCACCTTAACCAGTCAATTACCTTGCCAGTCTTCTTTACAGATCATTCCACTTCGGGTGAACGTAGGCAGCACAGCCTTGATGTAAAACGGTAAGTCAGCTACTATCTTGACCACACACAGCGTCACAGACAGCACCAAACCCAGCTCTTCCTTACCTTTGGAGAGGCAGGGAAAGGAAAACCTGCCACAAAACGATCTATTGTCAGATAGATTGTAACCTGTATCCAGTTTTGTTATAGCAAGGTGGATAAGGAACCACCTGCAGGCCTCGGGGCCCATTCAACTAGGGGTACTGCAGCCTGCCTAGCAGCTGCTCGGGACATCGCCCTGGTAAATATCTGCAAAGCTGCAACTTGGAAAACAGTCCACACATTTACAGAACATTACTGTTTGGACGTCCAAGCCAAAGGTGATGCCAGGTTTGGCACAGCAGTCCTGCAGAGCCTGTTTCCTAAATAGGTTATAGGCCCACCTCCAAAGGTACTGCTTGGTAATCTGCATTAGTCAGAATACAGTAAGATTTCCTGGGGTTTGAAGAAAAAATGACTCGCCTTAGTAATCTTGCTTCTTATAAGGGAATGTTACTGTATTCTGAGCTCCCTCCCTTCCTCCTCTTCTGATACCTATGGTCACTGCATTACAGCTATGCTACAGTTGTTGCAAACCTGGGGAGCATATACTGTTTCTATTTTGGGCATCTGTGACTTGAGTCTTCTGGTATGCCTAGGTTTTTTTTGGAAGTATTTGAAATGAGCAATTCCCACATATTTTTCTCCTGGCATTTCTGGTGCAGGGAACTTTTTTATAATTGTTAATATTATAACTGTTATTATTGTCCTCCATTAAGAGGAAACTGCTTAGTGCATGCTTCGTAAGAATCTGACGGTTAGAGATTGCTTACCAGGGACAGTGGTATGAAAACCAAGCTCGAGCCTAGCATTCCATCATCTGCATAGGTTCTAGTAACCATTTCGGCTCCGGGGCAGTCCTATGGTGAGACCATACTGCATTGCTCAGAATACAGTAAGATTCTCTTAGAAGAAACAAGATTACTAAGGTGAGTAATTTTTTTCTTCTTGCTCCTCCACTCATTTTTTAAAAGCTGCAAATGATGTGGATTGACCCCTAATAAAGGCTTTCATCGCCTCCCATCTTGTTACATGAGTGGTCTCCCCTTTTTTATTGTTGGTCAAATATTCTAGAATAGAGGCCCGCACATGGCTTATGTAGTGCCTGTCGTTTAGAAGGATGGGGTCTAGCCTCTATGGCCTTGAGGCCGTTTCTGACAGGTCACCTTTAAGCGTGGATGTCAGGGGGCATAGTCTGATATCATGACCGCCTCATATTTTTTCCTGTTCCATGTGCATTACAATGGCTGAGGAGATGATCAATCTGTCCAAACTGACATAGGTATGGTGGGCGTGGGAAAAGAAACTGTACTCCCTGCCAGTTGGGTTCTGACGTCTCCATATGTCCACCAGAGAGCACGTCTTCCCTATTTCCTGCAGTGCACTGGCATTCTTTGAAAGAGGGACTGGAGCAGTGTTAGATCTATCCAGGACAGTGCCCTCTACACAATTAGAGACTCCCCCTAATACCCGTGGGCCCCCTGAAGGGAGCCATAGCTAAAAGCAATTTGATAGAATTTTGGATCTTCTGTGTTGGGGCTGTAGATTGATCCTTCAGCTATGCGTCTTCCATTATTTAACTGAATCTGTGCCAAAGCATATCTACCTCCTGGATCTGAATACGATGACAGGACACTCCCCTGGAATCCTCGTGGTAGCCAGATGGCCACGCCCCCTAGCCCTGGACGAGTGAGTTGCTGATACTCAAGTACCTCACCAGGATTATTGAGGTTTTTTTTAGCCTCAGTGGATGACATGTGGGTCTCTTGCAATAGAGCTATTCTAGTTTTCATTTTCTTTAGTGTAGTCTGCACCTTTTTCCTTTTTACCACATTTTTTAGACCACTGACATTCCAAGTGGTAATATTTAAGTCATTAGCCTTACTTTCCACATACAGAAAGATTCCATTTCAGTATAACCTCGTTTGTCTTTTGTGTAGGTTCCCTTAAATAAGGCAGAGGGCATAACCACAGTATTCTTGCATCCATGAACAAACTGGTAACACTACAAACTTTAACTTGAACACAACATAGATTCCCCTTTTTCCCCCATTTTCTTCCTCCCCCTTCCCCATCTCCTCCCTCCCCCCTTCTATACTTCTAGTAAACTAATAAACAACCTTTTATCCAGTACCATGTTCGGATCGCCCCCATTCCCCTCTGTTAGTGGTGGCATATACATGGTGCAATTCGGGCTAAATGGTACCCTTATATTACATCATTAAGTTGTATTAGACAGTATCGAACCTCGAGCCAGAATGGTAAGCAGGGCAACCCCCTGCCCCTACCGAAAGAGTTATGGTGTGTGAGTGTTTTCTCCCTTATTAGCAGAGCCTCTCCCTGCCCACCCTGCCATCAGGTTCCTGATGGACCTAGCGCTGGAGCCCACCTCCCCCTCTCCACCTATATTTTCAGTCATCACCCTGCACAGCAAACAAGCATCGTATTAAATATGACATATTTCATGCAGCAGCTTCAGTGGGTGAGGATGAGTATCATTCATCCCATTGTGCTGTTGTGGTGTATCGAGGCTGCAAGTGTTCTATCCCCTCCCCACCCCCGTTGGTACCTGTGCCCCTAGACGCAGTTGGGGGAAGGATAGATATGTTGAATGAAGGAAAACATTCAGTGTTACATAGTCCATGCTCTGTTCTATTACCCAGAGATCTCCAGCATGAGGAAGCCCCCAAGCTCGCTCCTGCCGTTGAGGAGTAGTGCTTCACAAGCTCTTGTATGTAGGGCACCGCAACGTTTGCCCCTTAATTAATCCTTCTTGAATTATCAATTTTTCTAGCAGCCCTGATGGAGTGCATTGCTCGGAAAAGTTAGCATTAGTCTGAGCTTAGCATCTATCAGTACACATAAGCAGATGCTATTTAAGTTTGTCCCATGCATTCCCAAGCACGGTCTTCTGTGGACCAAGGTTTTGAGCGCTAGCTGGAGCTGTTGTGTGGCCATGCAGTCAAATTGTCGAATGTAAAGCACGAAATCGGACCTATCCACTGTGAACTAACTGGGCACCCCATTTTGCGTATCTCCTGATTTTGACGCTCACGGAGGTAAGCAGATCTCTACATAAAGCTCACTAGGCAGACCATTCGTCATGGCGGTAGTGTCCTTTGTATTCACTGCCTCATACCACTTGGAGTCCCCCATTTAGATTTCTTGAGAGTTAGTATTTGCTGTGCTGTGCAGGTGGAGTTGGAAGTTGGCGGTAGCTCCATAAGGGCAGTGCAGAGCAGGGATCGGTTTCAGCAAAGGGAGAATTTGTAAATTACAGTTGACAGGTGTCGGGCAATATTGATGCGGCCTGAGGTCAGCATTCTTTTTTCTTCAGCTGTTTCTTCCTCCCATATGAATTTCTCGGCTTCTTGGGGGGTATCAATAAACCTTGGGGGCTTGCCTGGTCTGGTGATCCTCAGTCTGGAAGGGTAAAGATGGGCGAACTCCCAGCCGGCGTGATGGAGTGTTGCTTTCACCCCATTGAATTTTTGGCAATGGATTTGCAGATCCCTGCAATAATCTTGAACAATACAGACCTGCCACCCTTCTTGAGTATGATTGGGCCATGCGATTTGGCAGTACGGAGGATTTGTTCTTTATCAGGAAGTGTTGCAGCTTCTCTCCTGGTCTTGGCCTTTGTCCTGTCCTGTGGGCCCCCTCCACCTCGTAGTCGGTAGCCTGGTCCCCCATCTTTAGCTGACGCATTATCCACTGATGGACCTCTTTACCTGGATCTCTCTTCTCAAGCTCCTCAGGTAAGCCTATAATATGCAGGTTCGAACGGCGAGATCGGTTTTCAAGATAGTCAGCCCGCTGTTGTACTTCTGCAATTAATTTTTTGTAGTCAGTTTTATCTGTTGTTAAATTAGCCAGCAAATGTTCAGTGTCACTCAGGCGTTTCTCTATCTGGTCGAACCTTGTGGCCTCTGCTGCTGAGGTTTCTGTTAGCCCTGTCACGACTGCTTACAAGTGAGTAAACTGTGCTGTTATATTTTGGAAGCCAACATTCTTTTCTGTTTGTATCCTATAAGGTGTCCGGGACATCGGCCAGAGATATTTCAAGCTCTGTCATGACGTCTGCAGCTGCGGACGATGGTTGAGGGTCCTGAGATGCCTCCTGTCAGGCTGGTACCCCTGTTTGTCCTTTCCCGGCTGGAAATAGCAGCTTTGCCTGTCTAGTGTTTACCTTGACGGGTGCCACTTGATTTTTACTAGCCATAGATGAGCCTAGTTGCTAACAAATCGCCGTTATTAATGTTTTCCTGTCTTTTTTAGATTTTGCCCAATCTGTGCAGTGCTAAAGAGCGTCTACCATCTTGGCTGGTTGGCCACACACCCCCATTGTTGCCATCTTGAGTCCGTGTCTTGCTGTGAGTGTGTTGATTTTACATTTTCTTGTACTCTGCCTGAACATGCAGCGTTGCATGCACTCCCTTCCCTTGTGTTGGGAGGCCCTCTGCACTGGGACTCTAGTGTGCAGCCTGAGTGCAGATCTCCTGGTGATTAATGTCACTGGAGTGGACAGTTAGCTTAAAGGTACTCTCAGCTGGGTGGGCGAGACGTCGCACATGGAGTCCCTGCATCAGAAGGTGGTGAACCACCAGATCAGTTCTCTCTCTAATGTCTTTATTAATCACATGTAGTAGTAAAAATCTTTATTTTTATACAGGAAGTTGATGGATTGACACATTGTTGGGACAACGTCCTATTTACAAGATGGTCCTGTAAAGAGTAGTTTCAAAGTAATTCATATAACATTACATATAAATACAAAACAGTTTTACATCTTACACATTTTACATAAACTAATACAAATACTCAACAATACTTAACATACCACAGTCATAAAGTGCATTTACGGTGTATACATAAATATCCCCAAGTTCCCAAGTTTATTTGAAATCCAAATCCTAATTTGTAGTATCCAAGAATACAATATATCAGCCCCATGTATTTAACCATAACACTTAACAACGAACAGTGAATTCAAGTTTTATATCAGTTAGGAAAGATTTTACATCTCTTTATGTTCTCTGAGTCACAGACTTCATTGAGTTCCACAATCCAGTAGCAATTTGTGCAAATCTCATATCACTATATTTATTTTTAAATTTTGGATGAACAAACTCTCTTTAAGTTTATACTTCTCAAGTTCTGATGGTATGATTTCTTTTCCAATTTGTCATAAAGATATCTTGGCTGCTTTAAACGCAGAACTTTATAAGTCTGTGTTGCCCAAATTAATTTCCTCTTAATATCTTGTCGAAACCACCCAAGTTCCTCATAAATATCACGTCGATGAGCATGAAAATCCTTTCTAAGGATAAATCAAGCCAGACGATTGTACATAGTGTTAATTTTTGTCAACATATTTTTGGTGGCAAAACCATATACATGGTTCCCATACTCAACTACTAGAATGAGAAGTTGGTTTACTATAATTTTCCTCATGTATTCATTCATGCAAAAACTTGAGCGTCTAAATGCCCTGAATCTTTTATTAGCATAGCACAGGAATTGGAAGGGAAGGTCTGCCTCTTTGCAAATGACAAAAAGTTCTGCAACAGGGTGGACGCGCCAAAGGGGTGAAAAGGATGGAAAGAGACTTGAAACAACTGGAGGAGTAGTCCGAAGCTTGACAGCTAAGGTTTAATGCAAAAAAGTGCAAAATAATGCACTTGAGTCACAGATACCCAGGGGTGCAGTACAAAATGGGGGGAGAAATACTAGCAGCGACCAAGCAGGAAAGGGACTTGGGGGTGATCATATTGAATGACGTGACGGTGGCCAGACAATGCAACAAAGTGATCGAGAGAGCTAGTGGAATCCTGGGATGTATAGGTAAGGGTATTACCAGCAGGAAGAGGGTAGTGGTATTGACACTATATAGGTCTTTAGTAAGATTCCACTTGGAATACTATGTCCAGTTTTGGAAGCCACATCTCAGGAAGGACATAGGCCATCCAGTTGAGGGCTATCAAGACGGGACAGGGTCTATATCAAATGTCCTATGAGGAGATGCTAAAGGAATTAAACATGCAGTCTGCAGGAGAGGAAGAAGACGGGGATATGATCGAGACCTTTAAATGCCTTACAGGGGTGAATAAGGTACAAGTGGGAGGTATTTTTCAGAGGAAAGGGTGCTCCAGAATAAGGGACCACGATATGAAGCTGGATAGGGGTAGGTTTGGGTGAGATGTGAGGAAAATACTTTTTCACAGAAAGGGTAGTGGATGCCTGGAACTGTCTTCCACTGGATGTTGTGGGGTTGAAAACAGTGGAAGGGTTAAAAAAAAAAAAAAAAAAAACTGAGATAAGCACAAGGAAGTCATAAGGGATACGTAAGGGGGTGGCAGAGAAAGTGCCATAGACCTGGGGGCGTACAGTGTAAGGAATGTAGCAAAAAAAGGCAGATTGGATGGGCCATGCGGCCCTTATCGGCTGTCAGCTTCTGTGTTTGTCTTCTTTGAGGATATCTCTTTCATCAGGTTATGCCTTTTGAACTTATACCACATCAGCGTTAGGACCACATGGAAACTTTATAAGCTGCGGCTGCCCACAAAGACGTCATGCATCCAACATCCATATAAGGCATGAGCGGCTCCTTCCCTCTCTCCCAAGTTCTTTTCCCGCCGTCGATTAAACTGATTGGACCTAGTATCGGAAATGTGAAAGTTCATTATTTCTTTTTTCTTCAGTTTTAAAACAGATCATTACTTTAGGGTTTTTTCAGCTCTCCTGTGCTGCCAAAGGAAATGTTGAAGCTCTTTCGCTGCTGTGAGTGTGGCAACAAAATTTACAAAGATGATGTGCACGAGGTGTGCGTCAGCTGCCTAGGCCTCTTACATAACGTAAAGGCTTGCAAGGTCTGCCAAGGGTTTAGCTCCATTACCAGGCAACGCAGACAGGAAGCCCTGGAGAAGGTTCTGTTAAAGAAGACCCTTGCTGCCATGGAGAAGCAGCTGCTGGAGAAAACTGCGCCACCAGCCCAGTTGGCTGAATCACAGTCAGAGTCCAAGGAAAAGAATTCCTCGGGGTGTCACAAGCATCAGCACGGGGACAGGAAAAAGGCCTCCTGGGCGATGTCCCAGTCGCCATTGTGGCCCTCAGGCACCTTTTCTTCCTTGTCGCCGTCCGCCTTGGAGGTGGTGGCGCTGGCCCCATCCAGTGTCGACATTTACGGTCACAGCCCCTAATACAGGCACCGTAGACAGATCTGTTACAGCCCCCCAGACCGCTGACCAGACAACATGGTTGGGGCTAGACTCTGGTGTTACCATGACGGGCATGTCTTCGCCAGGCTTTTGCCCACCTTCGATACTACTGGTCATGGCCCACTGAACAGGGAGTTTTCAACACCAGTGCTGTGTTGGTTTCATTTCTGAAATGATGAGACTCCTGTTACCAGGTCTGCTGGTGCAGCCTGTAGTTCAGTCTGCGGGGCCCACCACTGCCCCCGCCTCATTGCCGCCAGTACTGCATCCACTACTCAGTAAACCTAGATGACACCTACATCACCAGAGCAGGTTTCTCTGTCGACTGTTGAAAGACATGTCGACCTTAAACTCAATGAAGACCTCAGGATGATGGTGGATTTTTGAGGAGGACTGTGAGTTTCCTGAGGGACGCCTGTTTACATATGGCACACCATTTCAGCTCTGTCCTCCTGCAGTGAGGATTCAGTGGCACATACACCTAGGTCATTAGCAGAAGATCCTTTTTATTCCTACTCATGATGCAGCAAATGCAGACTGCCATGGGTTTTGCCATGGAGGAACAAGCTTCCACTAAACTAAACTACAGGGTGCCATCTAACAAGCCCCATTATGTCCATCGGCCAGAAATTAATTCAGCAGAGCTCACTGCTGCTCATCATAAATCTAGAGCCACCCAGATGCTGAAATGCCCTTCCTTCTAACAAGGAGTTTTGAAAGTTGGATATTCTGGGCGAATGTGCCTATTCCTCTACCTCTTTGGGCTTGTGTATCGCAAATTCTAAGGCCCACATGGTCAAATATCAAAATACCTTGTTGAAACAGGCTGATGCAGCACAGACCTTGCCTGATGACATGGCCAGGCAAGACCTATTAGCCTCTCTTACGGCGGTGGCTGATGTGGGTAAACAATCCTTTCAGCCTGTGTTGCCTTGGATTCCTTGGCCCGGGCTGCAGTGTTAGCCATTTGCTTGAGGTGTAACTCTTTGCTCAGGGTCACAAGTTTTATGAGTCTGGTGTGACAGACAGTGCTAAATGCCCCTCTGAGGTCAAAAATTGTTTGGCCACAAGGTGGAAGCAGCGATAAAAGACCTCCAATCCTCTGGAGTGCCACTGGGGTCTAGCAAACCCATCCACCATCCCTCCAGTAGAGGTAAAGGCAGAACTGTCTCAGGTTCGCATACAGCCGGAGGTGGTAATCAGGCCTACCCTCAGGCACTGGCAGGGTCCTGGTACCCTTCCAGCTGGTACCCATACGAGAGTCACTAAAGTCAGTGGAGCCTAAGGGAGGTTCCCACCGGGTTAGTCTAACCCCCTAGTCTAACCTGCAGCCACAGCTGAAAAACACTGGGGCAGTGGTTGGTGAATGGCAGGTAGGCCAGGATGCCCTTTTCAGATCCTTGCCCTTTGGCCTACCCTCTGAACTCGGGGCCTTCCTCTGATGCCTAGCAGAGCTCACATGGGCCCTCAACAGTGAAGCCTTCTTACTTTTTTTTTTTTTTTGAAATTTTTGTTTATTGTTTTGGCTTAACCAAGACATACAATATCCTCATGCAAGAGGAAGCAGGAAAAAAGAACAAATCCCATTACAGTAATAACAGACTTATGTAGTTTTTACATTCTGTTACAGTAGGAGTTGGGGAGAAAAAAAATTATATTATCTGGTAAAGTACCAAAATGTCCCAAATAAATGTCCATCATGCCAGCCTCTTCAATGGCCAGAGTTGTTGACCATACCATAGGTAGATTGTGCAGAAATATGTGCCACACTAACCTGTAGTGTTATAACCCTAGTAACACTATTGTATATAGGAAGTCTTCGTTTAAACCAGTTACCCCACTCCCACTCCCCCTCTCCGCACCAACATTCCAACAGTCAACAATTATTGCAGTGGAAAACATTCAACGTTAGGCATTAATAGATCTGAATCTTCAGGCTGTGTTAACATCAGAACAATTGTAAAATAGCTTTTGGGAAGGTGCCAAGTGTACATTGATGCATATAAATTCAGGCCCTTTACATCCTTTAAAACTGCATTATTCATTTTCTAAGACATTTTCCTTCACTTTATAGGCCCTTGCATCCGAAAAGAGCAACCCCGCTCATTTAACCAGAAAACAAAATAGCACAGCAAAAGCTACTCAGACAGAACTATTGAGGGTCTTTAAAATATGTTTAGAAAAAGTTCATTTACTCATCCCTCTGAGTTGGAACTGTCAGCAATAGGAGCCCTCACAGACTTGTTAAAAAATTCAGCCCTGCTTTCTCAGTCCACCGACCCGCATCTTTGGGGTCAGTAAATTGCCAGCTTTTGCCCCATATGTTATTCAGAGCTGAGCGGGGAGAAGGAAGGAATGAACAATCCCTAATGACCAAAGTTTCTGCCTGACCGCATTGAATTGCTTGCGTCTAGAGCGTGTCTGAAAACAGAGGTCAGGGAAGCACTTTTCAAAGTTCCAATTTCCAAATGGTAGGCTGCACGAGCATCATTGATGAGAGTGTCCCTGACTTCTGGCCCAATAGTCCGCAAAACAGCTGTTCGGTGCTGAGTTCTATCCGCAGGCCACACCCTCAGCGTGATCCTATAAACCTGCCTGAGATACGACCACTCAAAATCTTCTGGGATATTAAGATTTTCTGCCATCCAGGACTTTAGGAATACCAATAGATTCACCCCCTTTACCCCCTCCGGTAGACCAATAATTCGAATATTTCCTGCCTGTGTGGCGTTCTCCACTCCTTCCAATCGACTCTGGAATTGCTGGTTTTCTTTGATCAGGGTAGTTGAGGCAGTCTGAGCAGCCAAGGATCTTTTATCTGTGTCCTGTACCATAGATGTTATTGAGGCAGGGGCAGCATCGTGGGTCTCCCAGTTTAGCCAATGTTTTTTCAGTCTTGGAGTCTATCACCCTTACCGACTCGAGAATGGTCTGCCATGGAGGTTCCTTGGTAGCGGACGACCTTGCAGACTGCGTTGTTTCCGATCCCTCGGTCACCAGCTGCTGCGATGTTGTAGGCCTCTGTACTGCTGAGGAGTGGGGTTGAATTTGTTTTGTTCGACCCAGAGCAAGTTTGGTATCCTCAGGTAGCCCACAATGTCAGGAATCTGCTGAGATTACTTTTAATATAAATGTGTAGATAAAACTTTTAGTTTGGTGGTAAGAAGGGAGCACGAAGTGCAGAGCAGCTGGGAAAAACGTGTTGCCTTGAAGTCGGCTCTCCGGCGCGCGCGCCCCCCCCCCCTTACTTTTTTGATCATAGGTAGCTTGACTCCTCTAAGCCTTGCAGACAAATCCTAAGTTTCTTCCCAAGGTGGTGTCAGAGTTTACATTGAATCAAGACATCCACCTTCCTATCTACTACCCAGAGTACTCTAATCATGGAGAGGCACTACTTCATACTCTGGATGTTCATAGGGTGCTTCATTATTACTTGGAGCGCACCCGAGCTGCTAGAAAGTCTGACCAGTTTGTGTCTTTTGCCCCCAGAATGGAAGGTGCTCCTGTTTGTAAGCAGTGTTTATCCAAATGGTTGGTTAACTGCATTGTTTTCTGCTTCAACGAGCATGACAAGCCTTTTTTTTTCTATATATAATTTTTGCGGCTTATCCACCTGACCCTGGCAGACATGCATGCCAGGTATTGGCTCAGCCCCTTCTGCCCTACATCTGGCAATCACCTATGCTACCCATTGGACCTCCACCTGATGGGAGCAGAACTACCGGGGGGAGGGGGGACAAACACCCCTGGGAGCAGAGAGCTGCCATTGACTGCTCAGTCGCCCTCCTCCCTCCCCCAATGACGACCAGTGGTCCGAATCTGGGTCGCTGGCGCAGCACGAGGTAATGCATCCAGCGCATCAGCCCTCAGTGCCACCGGGTCGGCGACAGGCCATTACCGGGCGTGGTTAAAAACCACTCAACCAGGGGCATGGCTGTCTCTTTTGCCTCTTTGAGGAATGTATCAGCTGCTGACATTTGTGCAGCTGCTACTTGGAGTTCTGTCCACACCTTTGTCGAGCACTATAGTTTGGACATTGCATCAAGACGCAGAGTAGGCTTCGGACTGGCGGTCCTGCAGGGCCTCCTCTTCTTAACCTCTTTGGTAGACTTCTACCTTCACCCAGCTGACCGGGGTCTCTCCCTTACTGCTTGGGACTCTGTACTAAATGTGTTACCTGCTGCAAAAGCCTCCTCGAGGAAAGATAGTACAGTTACGTAAGAACTTACCGTAACAGTAGATCTTCTAGAGGAGCTTTTGCTGCAGGTGCTATTTTCCCTCCCGCCTTTCCCCTGGTAGCTGCTTCTCCATCATAGTTACCTTCATATCTCCTCGATTTTGAGGAACCTCCTCGATTCTACAATTTTACTCTTATTTGCCAGGGTCTCTGGTGGGAGAACTGAGGATGGACTGGGGGACTGCCCCTTTTAGTCCTTATGTGACATCGGTGGTTCCCCGCTATAGACTGCTAGCTAGATGTTTTCTGTGGATCCTGGCGCCTGCCAGGTTCAGTCCTTAAAGTGTTCACTGCTGCAAGAGCGCCTCTCGAATATCTGCTATTATAGTAAGTTCTTGCGTAACTGTACTTTTTTTTTCCCCCTAATCTTGTGCCCAGATGGTGCGGAATTTTGGTGCGATTTTTGTATGGTAGAGATATCTTGGGTAACAGAACTGTCATGCTTAGTTTGGTGAAAAAAATATTTATCTGTTTGCAAAGTTATTCAGTTTTTCATTGTTTTCAATGGAAAGATCAGTTTTCAGGATAGATGGTAAAAGTTTGACAAAGGATTTTATCCCGAGAAAAAGGATTTGGTCTCGCAAGACCCTTTCTTTTTTTGGAGAGTAAAATTCTTTTTCGCGAATCGCCATCTTGTTTCCCGTGTCACCACTCCCCCCCCCCCCAAAGAAATTTTTTTCAGAAGCCACAAAAATTGCATCCCGGAGAGATACCTCCACACCTAGCTGGTTGATCAGGACCCCCTTTGATGCAGTCTGCACTTCAGTATTAGAGACAGTTCCCAGAAATGTGTTTTATTTACTGTTACGGATCCTTTTTCATGACCGCATGAGACGAAAAAAGAATCCTTTTTCGTATCATGAGTCATGAAAAAAAATCCTTTGTCACGAATTTCCCTGTGCTGTTATGCATTTCCCTGGTATGTAGTGGCACCCACCTTGCCTCACTGTTTTTTTTAAACCTATATTCTGTAGCGCAGTGTCCCATCCTTGTCCCTGATAGTCCACCTGATATCAGTAAATTTTCCATAGTGTAGTGTCCCACCCCAGTCCATGATTGTCCAATCGATAGTAATAAATTAGTTTCCTTAGTGCAGTGACCTACCCTGGTCCCCGTTCGCTCACTCAATAATAATTACGTTTTCCATAGTGTAATGTCCTTCCCCGGTACCTGTTCGCCCACCCGATATTAGGAATTAAATTTCTGTACTGCAGTCTCTCACCCTGTTCCCCGATTGCCTACCTAATGTTAATAAATATTTTTCCGTGGTGTAGTGTCCTAACCCATTCCCCAGTCTGCTAGTGGTTCCCACCCCCTCTTACCCATTGCCATACCCAAACAGAAAAAACAAAAACAGTCCCTGGTAGTCTAGTGATCCCCCCCCAACCCACTCAAGAAAATCCTCCTCCCCCCACATATGACTGCCCATCAGCAAGCAGCACAGCCCTTCACTCACCTCCACGGCTGCCTGATGACTGAGCTATGCATGAGCGTAACTCATTTATAGTTAATAATTCAGTTAGCCACCAAACCCAGGGCACTTGGTCAGCGATGGAACAGGATCTCCACATCAGTATATCCTGGAGATGCGGGCAGTCTTGTATGCCCTTTAGACCTTCCAGACTCTGCTCTCCCCAGGTCCTCTCTTAGTTCAGATGGATAATATGTGCGCAGTTTATTACATAAAGAAGCAGCGTGACTCACTCCTAACCCCCCTGTGCAGAGAGGCGACTAGAGTCTGGTATTGTTCCATCGAGCACGGACTTCAGCACTCAGCTGTCCATGTTCCTGTCATCCAAAACGTCCTGGTGGACAGCTTAAGCCACCCGTAGTCCAAGGCTCACGAGTGGGAGCTTTTGACCTCAGTGGTGGAAGACCTCTTCGACAGATGGGGCATTCCGAGTTGGACTTTTTTGCATCCCCACACAGTGCAAAACTGCTACATTTCTGCTCGCTAGATCTAGGACCTGGAGTTTTCTGGTGAGACACATTGTCCCTTTCTTGGACAAGGAAGTTTCTGTATGCCTTCCCTCCCTCTCTGCTCCTTCAGCGAGTTCTAATAAAACTCCAGATGGAAGGGGTGATGGTGATCCTCATTGCCGCCTTCTGGCCTAACCAGATCTGGTTCCCCTTGCTGCAACAGCTGGACGGCAGGCCTTCTGCTGCCCCTGCCCATGTGCACTGGCTTGCTGTCGCAGGAACAGGGTACCCTAGTCCATCCAGACCTCAAATCACTTCATCACCATGCATAGCTCCTAAAGACGTAGCAGTAGCCAGATTTGAGGATCCCCCAGAGTGGCCGATATATTGGTAGCAGCCAGGAAGCCCTCCACCCAGACCACCTGTTCAATGAAGTGGAAACGTTCTTGCTCTGTGTGCTGCCTCACACCAGCTGGATCCCTTCAGCTGCCTGGTGGATCAAGTCCTGGAATACCTTGTGTCCCTCTCGGATTTGGGGTTAAGATATTCTTCT
Organism: Neoceratodus forsteri; assembly: GCA_016271365.2. Lineage (NCBI taxonomy): Eukaryota > Metazoa > Chordata > Ceratodontiformes > Ceratodontidae > Neoceratodus > Neoceratodus forsteri. The sequence goes on from CM057451.1 coordinate 747,614,127, forward strand.
ATTAAGGTACATTTTTCTGCCATCTCTGCATATCATGTACCTTTGGACGGACGCATAGTGACCCAGCTTGTTGTATCTTACATATTTCTGAGGGGCATTTTGCATTTGAAGCCTCCCACTCTGGATCCTGTCCTGCCTTGGGACCTTAACTTTGTGTTGAAGCTTACGTTGCCTCCCTTTGAACTGGCTATATCTTGTGAGCTACGCTTTCTGTTGCGGAAAGAGTTGTTTTTGGGTGCCATTACTTCTGGAAGGATTTCAGAGCTTCAGACCCTTATGTGTAAGGAGCCTTATTTAGCTTTCCACAAATACAGGGTGTCTTTGCGTACCAGTCCCAAGTTTCTTCCTAAGGTGGTGTCAGAGTTTACTTTTAATCAGTCCATCCACCTGCCTGTTTATTTTCTGTAGCATGCCAATTCAGGGGAAGCATTGCTCCATACGTTAGATGTGCATAGAATACTCCGTTATTATGTTCATCGCACAAAGGACTGCATCAGTCCATCCCCCTGCCTGTTAATTTTCGGAGAATGCCAATCCAGGGTAAATTCTGCACCATACATCGGATGCGTGTAGAATACTCTGATATTGTGTTCATCGCACTGAGGACTGTAGGAAGTCCTTGCAGTTTTTTGCTTCCTTCGCCCCTGGGAGAGAGGGCATACCAGATTCTAAACAGTGCCTGTCCAAATGGTTGGCCAACTGTATTACCTTTTGTTATAAGAAGTATGGTAAGGAACTTCTGGGGTTGTGCATGACTGTTCAGCCAGTGGTGTGGCCACTTCTGTTGCCCATTTCAGGCATGTCGGCTGCAGAAATTTGTGCTGCTGCAACTTGGAGTACCGTTCACACTTTCACTAAACATTGCAGTCTGGACATTAACTCTAGACGAAGGGTAGGCTTCAACCTCGCTGTGTTTCAAGGTCTCCATTCTTAGCCTACAGCTTCCAGCCAGCTAGACTGTCACTTTGTCAGAACTGCTTGAGACTCGTTCAATAGGTGTGGCCCGATGAGCGACATCCTCGAAGAAGATAGTACAGTTATACAAGAACATACCGTAACAGAAGATCTTTGAGAAAATCTTTCTTTAGGCCATGCCGTCCCACCCTCTGTCCCCCTCAGACGCAGAGATTCTTCGATCCTGTCTCTCTTTGCTGGACGGTATACGTGTTGTCTGTCTACCTTGTCTGGTAGTGGGAACCTTCTGCTCTCTCTTTCCATTGCTCAAGAGGAGGTCCTCTGAGTGTGATCTCCAGGGAATTGAGGAGGGCGTGGGTCTGCCCATGTTTATATAATATGGGACGTCAACGTCTTAACGTTGATGTGGGCAGCCCCTAGTAGACTGCTAGCTAAAAAGTTTCCATGTGGTCCTGGTGACTGACGGCTATAGTTCCATAGGTGTGGTCTGATGAGAGATTCTCTCGAAGATCTACTGTTACAGTAAGTTCTTTTGTAACTGTGCTTTCTGGTACCCGGATCTCCCCAGCCTCATCAGCAGGCCTCTGTGGCAGTTGCCTATGCAGCCAGATCTGGTGACCATACAACAGGAGATGGTCCTGCATCTGACACCCTGATTCCTGAGCGGCTAGAGTTCCAGGATTTGGATCTCTTGGAGAATGTGCTCCTCGTTGTGATGGCCTCTGCAAAACAGTTGACTTCCCCTGTGCTGCGCCTTTAAATAGAAACTATTTTCCATTTGGTGCCAGGGCAGGGAGATTGATCTCCCTTGCCTGCCCTATGGCTAGTATCCTTGAATCCCTCCAGTCTCTCTCCCAGCTGAGGCTGCATCACTGACCCTCGAGGTGCAACTGCCTGCTGTCTCTGCATACCAGGCGTGGGCTGGTGTGCTGACAGTGGCCCTGGAGAAAGTGGTCTGGCGCTTTTGGAAAGGCCTTGGGACACCTGTCCCCTGCGGTGGGTGAAACCACCTACACCTTGGGGCTTATTGCTGGTATTGGCTGTGGTTATGGGCAAGCCTTTTGAACCTATGTACAGGTGTGAGATGTCACACCTGTCATGGAAGAAAGCCTTCTTGGTGGCTATCACGTCAGCTAGAAGGATCACTGAACTTCAGGTGCTCTCAGTTGAATCTCCGTAGCTGGTCTTCCACAGGGACAAGGGGGTGAGGCTCTCCAGCTGTTTGTGACATACTAATGCCACGCCTGGCAGCTTAGCGGACAATTGGTAGGTGTATTGCATCCTGCGTCAACCTCTGGTATAGGTTAGTTTGGCCTCCTATAGGACTTAAGACTGATTTCACCTGACATATTGCTGCCTCATTTGCTGTTTCCAGGTACATCGCTATTCAGGAAATCTGCAGGGCTTCCACATGGAAGACACCACACACCTTCATCTCCCATTACAGCAGCAACCTGGAGTTTTGTCAGGATGTTGCTTTTGGGACCTCTGTTCTCCAATCCCAGTTTGCCATGTAGTGGTGTATGCTGTGCTCTCTTCTAAGAGAGAACTGCTGGAAGTCTGCCATTGTGTGGACTAGTGAATCATATCCACACTCCTAGAAAAACAGGTTAACTCACCTGTAATCATAATTCTAGAAGTGTTGTATGGTTCACATCCACACTACCCACTTGACCTCCCCTGGCAAGTGTCACACAGATCCTTGCTTCCAGTATGCAGCATCTGATGTCATGGTGTGGAGCTGGAGAACATACTGCCTGGGTGGTGGGAGGAGCTTAGCTTAGAGATGTTCCAGTAAATCAGCACTTCCAGTGGAACTGCCATCATGTAGATATGTACCATATACCACTCCTAGAACTACAGTTAACAAGTGAGTAACCTTTGATCTGATTTGGGGGTATCTCAGTCATCTGGTTACACCATAGGAACCTTCGCTGTCGAAGAGGAATCCACACAGAAGATTTTCAGCAGTACAACTGGGGCTGCCCTCACCATCTGTGTCCGCAGACGTCACCAACCCTATATAGGCGTGGGCAGCTTCACTCCCTCCTCAGTTCTTTCCCAACGTAGATTTGAATGCGCAGTCTCCTCGGAAGAGCCGTTGCAGTGTTTTTGCTCCTTTTTCGGCCTTCGGCCATTTTGTCTTCTAGTTGCTAAAATCTTTCTTGGAGATTTTTCCTTTTTTTGTTTTTTGTCGAGAGTTAATCAGTCTTATTCTCTTTTCTGGCACTGCTGCTCTGGGAAGAAGATTGCCTCCACAGATGAACACTCCATTTGTGTCTGCTGTCTTGGGACTGATCACGATGTTTCCGACTGTAAGCTCTGCCAGAAGTTTAACCAGACAGCTCTTAGGCGATGCAAGAAGGCTCTCAAAAAATTCCTGATGGAGCAGCAGGTAGCCAACTCTGGGCAGAGGTCCTCTGGAGGCTCAGTCGCGCACTGGATCTGTGAGCTCCCAGGTTTCCAAGGCCCGAGACAAGTCCTCGGGGAGGAGTCATAAGAAACACTGGGATCTCACCCTGGTGACCATCCCGCTCCCTGTAGGCCTCTCCTTTGGGGGGATCTTTGTCGATGGCAGCTGACCCTGATGAAGAGACCAGCCGTCCTGGTCTCTATTCCTTCCAGACCCTTACTGACTGCTTTGCCGACTGACTCCTGGGGCACCTGACCATTGACCTCTGGGTCATTGGCCCCTCCTCCCTCGATGATGGGCTCATCACCCATGGCTACCCCATTAAGGCCTGCCCCTTCCTCTCCGAGGGCTACAGGCTCTTCGGGTTCTCAAGATGGAGGGATGTTGACTTCTATACCATTGAACCCCCCCTCCTGCGACGACTATGCATTTGAACAAAGTGCTTGTCAAATTCACTGATGTATTCATTCAGCAGTTCACTGCCTTCAGTAAGCCATTGTCGCCAGTACCGCCGCCATCATCGACACCTGTTCGTCATCCATGGGAGGCTCCACGTGGACCACCAACGACCACTCTGATGTTGGACCCAGATGAGGAGGTCGACGTCGAGGAGTACCATCTTGAGCTCATCCTCCCGGATGATACAAACATAGAAACTTAGAAGTTGACAGCAGATAAGGAGTGCAAGGCCCATCCAGCCTGCTCATTTTTTCTACCTTACGCATGTGCCATAGGCCTTTACTCTGTCAATGGCCTATTTATTCATACTCATCTGTATTGCTCCCTTATGCCTATCTGAAGCCTTGCACTGTATTCATATCCACCACTTCCTGAGGAAGGCTGTTCCATACATTCACCACCCTTTCTGTGAAAAAGAACTTCCTCACATTACCCCTTAATCGGCCTCCCTCTTATCTCATGCTGTGTCCTCTTGCCCTGCTATTTTTCTTGTATTGAAACATGTTAGACTCTTTCACCTTGTTAATGCCCTTAAGCACAACACAGTAACAAACCTGTAGGCACACCCTGTAACAATGTAGCAGAAGGTATACCCTGCAAAAACAATTTGAATTGAACAATAAAGCAATAATATATAAGCACAAAAGAAAATAGTAACACACAGTAAATCTGCCTAGCCAAAAGAAGCCTTAATTATTCTCCTTGCTCTGATAATGTTGTTTCTTCTCTGTCCTTGCAAGCAAACCTAGAAGAAAAGAGCTCAGGTGAAGCGAGGTGCCTTTGTCAGCAAACCTAGTCTTCTACTCTCAAATCCTCATTTCTGACAGGTCCACTGCCTCTTCGGTCAGTGAGGACTCAGTCAAACATACCCCAAGGTCTCCTCCTGAGGATGCTACCTTTTTTAATGTCGTGAAGCAGTTATCTGCCTCTATGGGCTTCCAGACTTAGGAGGAAGATATCACCAGGAAAGACCTGGTGGACTTCATTGAGGTTCCTGAATTCCCCCTTAAGATTATCCCTCTTATGCTGCCCAGCCCTAAAGAATGCTACCATGGCAGTCTGGCATAGACCAGACATGGTGCCAGCCATGCCATGCAGGGTGGACAAGCTTTACAGTGCCCCTCATGGCCTTCCTTATTTTGCTGCCCAGGCAGAAACTGACTCTGTGGTCATCAAGGCAGCTTATGACAGATCTTTTTTTTTTTTTTTTTTTTTTAACTTTTTATTTATAAGATTAATGCCATTACAATGCACACATACATCCTGAACAATGCAATACAGCATTCAAAAAACAAAACAAAACGATAATAAAATGATAGTAGGTTAGATGAGTCACTGCTCCATTTGTTACACGATAGGTGAGAATTGCAATATACTTAATCACCAGAAAAAAAAAAAAATCTGTAACTGTTGCTGCCAGTACGTCATTGTCCAGTGTATTAATGTATAAGTATTATCTGCTTTGGAATAAGGAGTCCAGAAAGTGTAAGCAGTGGTTTTTCTTTCGCCCCAGGTAGAGAGGGTGCTTCAGTTTCTAAGCAGTGTTTATCCAAGTGGTTGGCACATTGGATTGTGTTGTGCTATAGCAAGTATGGCAAGCAATTAGGTGAGCAGTTAATATTGGATAAAGTATGGCAAGAAACTGCCTGGTGCTGTCAGAGCTCATTCCACCAGAGGTATGGTTAATCTGCTCTGTGGCTTGTTTCAAGGGGGTCTCAGCAGCTGATATTTGCTGCTGCCACCTGGAGTACAGTCCACACTTTTACCAAGCATTACAGTCTGGACATTGCTTCAAGAGCCCGTGCAGGTTTTGACAGAGCAGAGCTGCAAGGACTCCTGTCTTAAGCTTATGGAGTTCCAGCCTCCCAAACTGTGTATTTTGTTTTGTACTTGTCACTGCTTGGTACTTGTTACGATGGTGTAGCCTGATGACTGAGATACCCCTGAAAAAGACAGAACAGTTGTGTAAGAACTTACCATAGTAGTAGATCTTCATTGAGTCAATCTCTTGCAGCAGGTCATAACACATAGGAATCTGTTGGCCGCAGGCACCGTTTCCGGAGGACTTCTTAGCAGTCGGACTGGGAAAGCCCACTCTGGCACCACGTGACCTGTGTTGTGTAGTACAAAAGAGTGCAGTCCCCAGACTCCTTAGTTCTTTGTTTTCTGCAACCTGCACATATCCCTTCCAGAGATCAACTTAAGTCGACAAAGACTTCACCTTATATTCTTTTTTATTTTCATGGTTGTTTACTACTGAAACCTGTCGTCAATGCCATCTTTATCTTGAACGAACGACGAAGACTTCGACATCTCGTCGATGATGAACTCAGCCCTCTTGTTTACGATGGCCTCAGCCCTCTCATCGACGGCAGCCTCAGCCCTCTCGTCGATGGCGGCCTCGGCCCTCTCGTTGGAGTGGACCCTGGCCCTGTCATTGACGATAGCCCCAGCTGTCTCATCACTGATGGCCTCAGCACTCTTGTCCACGATGGCCCTAGGACCACTGTTTCCGGCCTGCTCAGAGCTTGATTCATATGCAGTTGCCTAGCTGCCTCTGCGAAAGGGAGTCCTATATAATCCTCCCCCTGGCGTCGTTAGGTCATTGGTCACACATCTGCCATTGATGATGTCCTCCTCGCAACCCGGTGGACTCATCATCGGTGCTGGCTCCCCTAATGTCAACTCATCAACGAGATGCTTGGGTCTTCATACTCCACCTGTTTCAAAAACTCTATTGTTACCAAGCTGGATTCTAACCGTACCTGTTCGCACAGGTTCATGCCACTATGGCTAGGGGTGGATGTGCCTGTTCTAGCCCACCATGCCACCTGGCAGCCCCCCTATCTGTGGGGCCTCCTTCTATTTCAGTCTCCTCTAGACGCTTCACTGTCTACTGGATGACTTATGCCTCTCTAACCTCCCCAGTCCCCTCACCAGATCTTGTGATAGAGGACCCTTTTATTCGGGTATAAGGAGGCTAGTCGATGGGAGGATCCTGCTAAGGGCCATAGGTCCCTTTCCTCGGCCTCTTCCCTCTCCTTTATGGAGTAGGATGACACAGCTTATCTTCCTGTTCTCCCCTCTGGGGCCCCAGAAGACAGTGCAACACTCCCCTAGACGAAAATTGGCTTATTATTTGGGATTCCCAGACTTCTCTAAAGTGAAATAAAATGGTTATATTAAATGCACGCTGAAAATAGAAAATAGAGTTAAAAAAGAGAGTTAAAAATCTACATTTTGACCTTAGGTCTTTTTCAGGAAATATCTAAAAGAGACAGAAAAACAAAGTTAGTGTAGAGAGGAGGTAAAATGAGGGATATATATGTGTGTGTGTGTGTGTGTGTGTGTGTGTGTGTGTGTAAAGAAAAAAGGGGAGGCTCAGGGAGAAGAAGGTATAAATGGCAAAAAGGTGATGATGGGAAAGATAAAGCATAATAGAAGTGAAAGAGCTAGGGAATTCCCCAGGTGGGGACTAATTAACAAGGCCTAGTAAGAAGGCTGAAAGGTGACAAATGTGTGGGAAGGAGACAGAGATGGAGACTTATGGTGAAAATGAAAAATAAATGAGTACAAGTACAAATAGACTTTAGGGAAAATAAGGGGTGACTGAAAAATGTTAGTGGAAAATAAGTCTATCATTTAAACCAGAGGGCTGCTGGGAGCCAAGGCGGATGATCAGCTTAGCTTCCATGTTTTTTCTGTGGTCAGAATCCCAGAAGCCCTGCTGAAGGACACGAACAGAAAGGTCATTGGCACTGTGGTCCCTGCAGATAAAGTGGGATACAATGGGTTTAGCAGTGTCACCATTCCTGACTGCCCTGTAATGTTGCCTGAAACGGTCAGCAAGGCTCCTATCAGTCTTTCCGATGTAAATAGCTATACACTTCCTGCAAAGAATACAATACACCACATTAGTGGAGATGCGTGAGAACTCCTTGGTGATGTGAAAAACACCTGTAGGCCCCCGAATTTCAGTCACACTGGAAATAAATTTGCAGGTGTAGCAGTGAGTCCTGTTGCAAGGTTTGGTACCTGGGAGGAGGAACTGTTAGGAGTAGGCAGGTTGCTTTTAACCAGGAGATTCCGCAGGTTAGGTGGCTGGCGGTTGGAGGCAATAGGTGGTTCTGTAAAGGAAGCGCCAATGTTAGGGTCAGTTTGCAAAATGGGAAAGTTACTGGTGATGATCCTGTGAAGAGAAGGTGTGTACTGATGGAAAGGAAGCACTAGTGGAATTCACCATTGTTCTTGTGTGACAGTATCCTTAATGCGGGGGTCAAGGTTACGGGGCATGTTACTGACCTGGGAGAGTGCTCTCTAAAGTGGTCGTCCTGCTTCTTGTAGAAGCCTACCAAACAGCTGTACTTGTTGCTTAGACAGCTAGAGGCTATGGATTGCAAGGCCTCTATCGCAAGGATATATCTCGGATGACATTCTTGGTTAAAGGTGTCTAGCTTTGCTCCTGCCATTCAGCATTTGGTTCTTAATGCTACCTTTCAGACAGTCTCAAACTTTTTGGACCACAAAACCAATACCTCTGGTCGCACCTTACTTCTGTGTGTTCCATGTATTTTACACATCAGACAAATTTTCCGGAAGTACCTTTCGGAGAAATTCGCTGTCTCTACTTAGGAGGCAGTATATCGCAGTGGGTTAAGGCTCTGAGCTGCAGATCTGGAGACCTGAATTTGAATCCCACAGTCACCTAGGTGTATACTGTATGATCCTGAGCAAATCATTTAACTTCCTTGTGCTCCCAGGTTGCATCTGGAAACAAGCTTTGGCTTAGTGTGCTATTCCTGGTTAATCAATGTTCCCTATGTTCCCTTTCCCTTCTATTGACAGCCCACACCTCTGACCCCAGTGACGGCCAGAGCTGTACCCTCAGTTCCCCACCAGGGACCGACCACAGCATAAAGGTCCCAGGATCGGACCACAGCCTGCAGGGGGTGGCGGCTGAGTTTTCCCTGTACTTACAGGGTTGGCAAGTCATAATGTCAGAACTCTGAATACCTTTCTGTCCTGGTGTCAAGGGTTCGGGCTTTTCTACTCAAAAAAACTAGCATCAAGCCAGCCCGTGGCACTGAGGGCAGAGGCAGTGGACGCCTAACCTCGCGCTACGCCAGTGACCCGTGTTTGGGAATGAGCACAGGTCACCAGGGGTCGGCAGGGGAGGAGAAGGATTGAGTGTCTGCCGGGACTGCTCTTCTTCTCCGGGAAGGGGGGTACTCTTGAGTCGGTGCCTGTTCACTCCTGGCTGAGGCCGGGGGACAAGGCGATGCTCTGCAAGCATGGGGAGGAGCTGCGACTGATGCTGGGAGGGCATGTGTGCAGACGCATGCACGCTTCCTTCCACCTGGCGTCATTGCACGCCCTTAGCTCCTGGGGTGTAAAAAAGAAAATGGAGTGGCATCCTGGATCGAGCGGCTTGATGGCCATCCGACGACACCGGCACTGAGAGGGCCCCTGAGTTCTGGGTCCGATTCGAGGTGGGTGAGTTGGGGGCTTCCCACTGCCCCGCTGCAGGAGGTGAACCGCAGGGGAGAGCAGGCGTGACGCACGGATGTGGGATGGCAGCTGAAATCACCCGTAGAGGTTGCCAGGAAAAAGGGGTGTAGATCAGGTATGCCAGGAGGAGGAGAAAAATGAATAGCTAAAAAAAAAAAAGAGAATCGAACCTGTGGACCCCTCTCACCAAGGTTGGGGATTTTACTCTTTCCTTCTGGACGAGGATCATGGATGACCTTCATCCTCTCCTTGATCTCACAACTCTAAATCTTTCATAGAGTACTAAAAGTCCACAATGGTAGCACTCCTAAGGTTCATACCACTGTTGACCCAAGGAGACTGGCATTTGCCCTCTGGACATGAAACTCTCGTTCAGGCTGGACTCTGCCCCTAGAGTCTGCCAGTATTGGCTGGTCATGGTCTTTGTGACTCTCTGCAGAGTGGGCTTCTATGTTTTTTCCATACCCAGATGATTGGCTTCTCAGAGCATCATCAGACGTTCTCCTGGCAAGGACACTTGCAAGAACCCTAGAGTTGTTCAAGTCTGAACTGGGTATAACAGTAATTATAAACCTAAAACATGGTATACACTGTGTCTCCAATACATTGGTGTAATCCATGATACCTCAGTGGGAAAACACTTTCCTTCCCGTAAACTGGATGGCATGCCTTGCCTACCTGGCTTCCCATTTTCTGTCGCATCCGCTGTGTCTCAGCCAGGCTGTCTCTACAGACTTTTGAGACATTTGGCTGCGGCCATCCCAATAGCTCCGTATGTCTGATTATATGAAATGAGTATCTGTCACGGGAACTTGAAAATAGTGACATCAGAGATCTGACATCCTACAGACTACTATCATGATCTCTTCGCCCACTGTCGAAAGTTCTCCACTGGTGGGTGCACATGGCCACCTTTATGACAAGTGGCTCGAATCCAGGATGAGGATACTCATTTCGAAGGTGTACAACCTCACCAGGGGGTTGGGCTCTGGGCAACGCCCATCTGTCTCTCCATATCTTAGAGATAAGAGCCATTCTATGTGCTCTCCAAGCTTTCGAGAAGCCTCCTACGAGGGATGTATTATCATGATCTAGTTAGATATTTTCACTACAGTGTGTTCCCTGCCCTAACGGGACAGTACCCACTTTTTACCCTCTGTGCAGTACAACCGTGAGAATATGGTTCTGGGCCATGATTGAAGGTCTACGCCTAGTAGAGTAGCTTGTCCTGGGCAGCTAGTATACAATACTGGATGGCCTAGGCTGCTTCAGGACAGCGGAGCACAGATGGGAGATTCCCCAGGATGTAGTCGCAGACGTCTTTAACTGCTGGGGTTGTCCCGATGGGGCTCTGTTCGCCTCTCCGCTGTATACACAGCTGCCTCCCTACTACTTGCTAGAGCCCGGTCCGGGCGCTATCTCGCTGCATGCTTTATCGTTTTTATGGAGGCACCTTTGTGGCCAGGACAGGTGTTGTTACCACTGTTCTAACTGACGGTGCAGGGGCTGATGCCTCTCCCGCTTTGAAAACTCATCCTCCTGCTTTAGGCTCCAGGCATGCTCCTTCATTCAGATCTGTGCCTCCTGCTCCTCCACGCTTTGCTGCTTAGGACATGACCCTCTTTAGGTTCCAAGTCTCCTCTGTGATGGCAGCAGTCCTTAAACCAGCCAGTGTGGCTTCTCCCATATATTCATATTTGCTGAAACGGTACCATGTCTCTATCTGGGCGGCAGGGATTGGGTTGGACACCTTTTTTTTATTTTCTTGTCCTCCCTACTCCTTTTTTCCGCTTCATTTGTCGGCAGCCTTCTGCCTTTCATTTCCTGATAGGAGGCTACTCTCTGACTCAATCAGAGATCATGAAAACATCCTTGAGAGGTATTCTTCACCTCACAACCCCGGTGAGAATCCACCTCCCTTTGTAGTATTTTATTTTTGTCCTAGAAATACTAATGATTAGACCCTTTCAGGCCCACAGCTACATGTGAACTGCACTTCCTATCTTGGAAAACTTTAATTTTAATTGCAATACCGTCAGCTGGATGTCACTTTGCGTTACAAGCTCTACTGTTTGATTTTTCCAAAGGACAGGGTGTCCTTAGATACATATCCCTTTCTAACCTCTAAGGTGGTATCAGAATTTATTTTGAATCAATAACCAAACAACTGCCAATGTCTTATTCAGAGCATAGCACTCCTCTGGATGCGCTGTTCACATCCTGGTTATTTACAGTACCTTACTTTATTAAAATGATGCAACAGCGCAAAACAGCACCGCCTTTGTTTCCTTCGCTCGTGGTCTATCCACTTGGGCAACCCAATCACATTGTTTTTTTTTTGTTATACGATGACAATAATATATGAACCACTGCTCCTGGGTGTGATCCAGGCTCACTCCACTTGAGCTCTGGCCGCCTCCGCAGTATGATTTTACAGCGATCACAGCTGCGGGAATTGGGGATACAGCTCCGGGATCCAGGATCCATCCCTTCACTAAACATTACAGTTTTTTGGGCTTGGCTTCCAAGAACGAGGACTAACTTTGAATGAACAGTCCTCCATTGTCGTCTTTCACAAAGACAGACTTTCCTGCTGCTCTGATTTCCCATAACTGCTGGGGAGTCATTCCTGTGTGTTATGACCTGCTGCAAGAGATTGACACGATGAAGATAGTACAGTTGAATAAGAGCTTACTCATACAGTAGATCTTCGAGAGTATCTCTTGCAGCAGGTCATACTGCCCCTCCCTCTGTCCCCCTTTTTCTGTCTTCACTATAAGATGGAAATGTTCTTTATTTTCCAACTCCTGTATGTTTATATATTTTGGATTATCTCCAAAAGAAAAAGAGTTTGCACATTTCTCCTTGACTTCCTCAGCGATATCCTGATTACTCTAACTTCTGATCTTACTTCGAGTGGGAGCCCTTGCAGCAGGCTATTACAATAAGGACTACGCCGCAGGCACTAGGACCTTCCGGTGAAACTTCAGCCAGCAGTACACAGCAGGGACCGCCCCCGACGCCGGCCCCGTCCCGACATCGGTCTGGGTACAAGAGGGGGCAGATCAAGCTCCACCTCAGTTCTTTCCCGCCGCGTCGCGCACGTGAACAAGGAAGAACAGCTTCTGCTTGCCAGTTGCAGCTAAAACCTCTTTGATTTTCTTCAATCAAGACCTTTGGAGCCGTTTTTTTCGATGGTTTTCTTCTTTGTTGTACATTGTCAGTCCGCTGCCCGTCTGTTGTTTTACTGTTCTTTTTAGACGGTTTTTTCATCCCTACAGGTTACCGATGTCAGCCGTTACCTGATGGTTTTTGAAGTCCGATGGATGTCTTCTCGGGCGTCGGCCTCACGAACGCCGAACAAGTTGTGAGTGTGGGGAGGCAGATCCAGCCAGGACGGCCATCGCGGTGTGTCTTTGTCTGGCCCAGACCACGACACGTGAACTGCTCCAATTGCCAGGCTTTCACCAGCAGGACCCGCATCTGCCGCCTCAAGGCCCTAAAAGCCTACTTACTGGAGCAGAAAATGGATCTGCACTCCTCGGAGGGGAAACGAAAAGAAAAGAAGCGGCACAGCAAAGACCGTAGTCGGTCCCGGCACCTGTCCCGGTCACGGTCCCGCTCTCATTCGCGGCCCTCTCCGAGAAGAAGGTCCGTCCCTCGGGTTCTGGAGAGCACCGAAATCCCTCTCAGGCTGAGGCCGACCTTGGGGAGGAAGCTGGCTAAGCCTAAGATAGCCCGCTAAGGGTTGCCACAAAGCCCTTGGGTGCATGCTTGCCACCTCTAAGGCACCGGGCGCGCCTGCTAAAGGCACGCCTCCAGAGCCCAAGGACTCTCCAGTGGCACCCCATCGTAGGTACCTGCACTGACGCCGGTCGAAGGGGCGAAGGACATGGGAGCGGCTGTGGAAGAGCCGACATCCCCGTCGCCTAAGTCCTCCTCCTCCCCGGGCACCCAGGAGGTCTCTCCTTCGCGCCCCGATGTCCCAGATACTTCCTTCCCGAGATGGGCGGCTGAGATCTTCATGAAGGATGAGCTCCAGGAACTGTTTTCCTTCGGGTGGGGGCAGGTCCATGAGCGGTCCTCCCTGTCGCCGGCCCAGACACCGGTTCCGGACCCAGCGGAAAAACCACAGCTGGGAGGTGAGTCTTCCCCGCGGAAGTTGCCGGAGTGCCCACCTATACCTCCCTCTAGGGCTCGTTCCTGCACCGGGTCGGAGGACCACCAACGTCGCTCCAGGGACTCTGGTGACCGACGTCTGTCTAGGTCATGCTCTAGGAGCCCTTCCCACTCTAGGCGAGAACGCTCCCGACGTCGGTCCTCTGACCAGCGTCGGTCTCTGCTCCGTCGCCAGTCCAGGGGCTGGAGTCGGTCTTCGGGCCGGCATCGGTCCCCTAGCTACTGACGACAGCAGAGCCTGGTCATAGGGAAGGGTCAGACTATTCAAAATCATATAGTCGATCCTCCTCACCATTGTCTTCCTCATCTTCCTCTCTGTTTGCAGCGCTCCCAGGGAGAGAAGGACCAGCCTCGCTCACCTCCAGACAATCCTACCTTTATGGATGTCATGAGGCACATCCAGGCCTCCAACGAGTGGGACACGGAGGACCTGAACCCGGAACGCTGGAGACTAGCCAAGTACCTGAGGCAAAAGGAGCCTAAACCTCTGGTCATTCCTCCTTTGGTGGATACCTTCCAGGACCTCACCAGAACCACCTGGATGCATCCAGCTTCAGTCCCGGCCGTTCCGAAGAAGTCAGATAGGCTGTATAAGGCTCCGAGTGCAGAGCCTTTTCTCGCTGAACACCCTCAGGCAGATTCCTTGGTGATCACGGCTGCCCATAAGTCCAGACAGCCGAAGCACCTCAGCTGTCAGCCTCCCGACCTGGAGTCTCGCTATTTGGACCAGGTGGGCAAAAAGGTATATGCTGCTTCCACCTGTTCCATACGTTCCCTCAACTTTCTGACGCATATGGTACAGTACCAGAATGCGCTTTGGGAGAGGGGACAAAAGCTGATGAAGGCCCTTCCAGACTCTGCCCAGAAGACAGAGCTCCTGGACCTCCTAAAATCGGGCTCAGACGTAGGCTCCCATGTCCTGAGAGCCTCATATGACACGGCAGCCAGGGCAGTCGCTTCTGGGGTGTGCCTACGGTGCCATGCCTGGTTGAGAGTCTCCGGCTTTCACCAGGATCTGCAGGCCAGTATCAAGGATTTGCCCTTCGAAGGTACCATGCTGTTCGGGCAGGAGACGGAGGCCTTGATCTCCCTTCTCCAGGAGTCTGGCAAGTCAGTCTGGTCGGTCCACCAGATGTACAGCGGTGACCAGAGACAACACCGTAAACGGCCTTTTCGCAAGTCCTCAGGCGGTCAAGGTCAAGCCCGTAGCAACCAACAGGGGCAGAAAGGAGGCTTTCACAGGAGATCCGGCAACCAGCAGTCTGGTGGACCTCCCGCCTGTGGGCCCAAGTCCTCCCAGGCCTCTCTGCCCACTCCCGGCTCAGCCCAATGACTCCCTTCTGCCCCCCACCTCTTCCGCGGGAAGATCCAGGGGAGCCGGTTGGGGGCCGCTTCTCTCTTCATTTAGAAGGGTTGAAGTCAATAACTGCGGACCAGTGGGTCTTAGACATCATCAGGAGGGGACACACGCTGGAGTTCACAGAGTTTCTACCAAACACTCCACCAAAGCTCTCCCATTATCCTCCTTCTCACATCCCACTAACAGAAGGAGAGATCCAGACCCTCTTGCAAAAAGGGGCACTAGAGATAGTCCCCTTGCATCAGCGAGGACAGGAGTTTTATTCTCACTTTTTCCTGGTTCCAAAAAAAGACACATGACCTTCATCCCATTCTGGACCTCAGCCCTCTGAACCTCTTTATCGAGAACAAAAGGTTCAGGATGGTGACCCTCCGAGGACTTCTTCCCTTGCTGCACCAAGGGGACTGGCTCTGCTCCCTTGACATGCAAGATGCGTACATGCACATCGGGGTCTACCATCCCCACTGGAAGTTTCTGAGGTTCCACTTCCAAGGAGAGCATTATCAATTTCGAGTGCTTCCGTTCGGCCTCTCTTCCGCTCCGCGAGTCTTCACCAAGTGCCTAGCAGTGGTGGCTGCGGCTCTAAGGCGCATGGGGCACTATGTGTTCCCCTACCTCGACGACTGGCTGCTTACAGCCCCGTCACCTTCTTCACGCCCTCGAAGACACTTATGCTCTGTTCCGAGGGCTGGGGATCACCCTGAACCTGCGAAAATCATCCCCGGAGCCCAGTCAAAAGCTCGCCTTCATCGGAGCGATCCTGGATTCCGTCCAGGGCATGGCCTTCCTCCCCAAGGACAGGGGAGATCGCCTGCGAGAGATGGCAGAACGGATCTCAACTCCTCCAGTTCCAGCTCGGAACTTCCTCAGTTTACTGGGGCACATGGCGGCGGCCATTCCTGTCACTTCCTTGGCCTGCCTCCACATGAGGGTCCCACAGTAGATGCTCAGGGTGCAGTGGGACCAAGGCCACGATGATCTAGACTCCCTGGTCAAGATCTTGGAGCCAGTCAGGAGAACTTTGCTTTGGTGGATGGACCCCAGGAATTTAGAGAAGGGGGTCAGCTTTCGTCCGGAGCCACCAGGTCAGACTCTGATGACAGATGCATTGGACCTGGGGGGGGGGCGCACCTGGGTGCTCGTCGAACGCAAGGGGTTTGGTCACCCGAGGAACAGTCCCTTCACTTCAGTGTGCTGGAAATGCGAGCGGTTCTCTACGCCTTACAGGCTTTTCAGGAGGACCTGGTGCCAGCCTCTCTTCTAGTTCAGACAGACAACATGGCAGTCGTCTTCTACATCAACAAGCAAGGAGGCACTCATTCGTACCCCCTTTGCAGGGAGGCAATGAGAGTCTGGTACTGGGCGATGGAGCTGGGCATTCTGCTGTCCGCAGTGCACGTTCTAGGTGTCCTCAACGATCTAGCCGACATCCTCAGCAGGTCGCGATCCAGAGCGCACAAGTGGGAGCTGCTACAATCCATAGCTGACCAGCTCTTCGACAGATGGGGTCTTCCAGAGCTGGACCTCTTTGCATCACCACGCAATGCCAAACTGCCAATGTTCTGCTCGCGAGAGCATGCGCCTGGAGTTTTCTGGTCAGATGCGTTATCCCTTTGCTGGGCAGGGAGGTTTCTCTGTGCCTTTCCGCCCTTCCCGCTCATTCAGAGAGTGCTGCTCAAGTTACAGGCAGAAGGGGCCCCAATGATCCTAGTAGCCCCCAGATGGCCTCGGCAGATTTGGTTCCCACTACTGCAGTGGTTATCAACGGAATCTCCAATTCCGCTGCCCATATGCTCGCAGTTACTATCCCAGGACCAAGGGTCGCTGGTCCACCCGGACCTTTGGTCCTTACACCTACATGCTTGGCTCCTTCAGACGTAGCTCAACGTAGATTCGGGGTTTCCCCGGAAGTGGCAGCAGTCCTAGCTTCGGCAAGAAAGCCCTCTATCCGCTCCGCCTACGCTATGAAGTGGAAGCGTTTTTGTCTTTGGGCATCGCCACAGCATTTGGATCCCGTCATCTGCCCTGTGAACTCAGCATTACAGTATCTCATCTCCTTGTACGAAAAGGGCCTGAGTTACTCCTGTATCAAGGTGCACATGTGGGCAATTTCCGCCTATCATGCTCTCGTGGGAGACAGAGCATTGGCACAACTGGATGTCGCCCGCACCTTTCTTAGGGGAATTCTGCATATGAGACCTCCCATTCGGGACCCTATCCCACCCTGGGACCTCCTTTTTGTGTTGGAGAAACTCACCCTCCCTCCTTTTGAACCAGCAGCGGATTGTGAGCTGCATTACCTTTCTTGGAAGGTTTGTTTTTTGGTTGCTATTACTTCAGCTTGAAGGGTTTCCGAGCTTCAGGCTCTGATGTGTAAAGAGCCGTATTTAGTTTTCCACAGGGAAAGGGTTTCCCTCAGAACGAATCCTAAGTTTCTTCCAAAAGAGGTCTCAAGAGTTGACCCTCAACCAGTCAGTTAACTTTCCTGTTTATTTTCCTTCCCCTTCCAATAGAGGGGAGGCTCTCCTCCACACATTGGATGTCCACAGGACTTTGAGGTACTACCTCAAGAGGACGGCTATGCACCGTCAGTCGGGGCACCTTTTTGTGGCCTTTGCACCACAATGCTTGGGTCGACCGGTGACCAAGCAGACTATCTCAAAGTGGATAGTTCGCTGCATCTCGTTTTGTTACGAGAAACACAATAAACCCCTACTGGGCCCGGTCAGGGGTCACTCCACCAGAGGAGTGTCTGCCTCATTCGCCGCCCTGAGAAATGTCTCTATAAAGGACATTTGTGCGGCTGCCACCTGGAACTCTGTGCATACCTTCGTCAAGCATTACAGCTTGGATATCGTCTCCAGACGCCGAGCTGGCTTCGGCCTTGCTGTTTTACAAGGGCTTCTGTCCTGAGGCCTCTAGAGTCAGCATATTCCACCTCCCGGGGTTGTCTACCTCTTTGGTGTGGGACTGCTTGGTATTCAGTCCTTATTGTAATAGCCTGCTGCAAGAGCTCCCACTCGAAGTAAGATAGTACAGTTACGTAAGAACTTACCGTAACAGTAGATCTTCGAGAGGAGCTCTTGCAGCAGGTGCTACTTCCCACCCGCCTTCCCCCTCGAGGTATGCAGATCCATCTTCGTTTACATCTCCATTTCTCTTCTACAGTTGCTTCGTCTCCTTCTCTTGTCAGGCCTTGTTCCGGGTCTTGGCGGGAGAACTGAGGTGGAGCTGGGTCCACCCCCTCTTGTACCCAGACTGACGTCGGGACGGGGCCGGGGTCGGGGGCAGTCCCTGCTGTGTACTGCTGGCTGAAGTTTCACCAGAGGGTCCTAGTGCCTGCGGCGTAGTCCTTATTGTAACAGCCTACTGCAAGAGCTCCTCTCGAAGATCTACTATTACGGTAAGTTCTTACATAACTGTACTTTCAGTTGCTAATGAGGAAAAGAATCGAGTCTGGGGACCGCCCTCACTTTTATACTACATAGCACAGGTCATGTGGTGCCAGAGTGGGTGGTCCCAATCCGACTGCTAAGTCCTCCGGAAACGGTGCCTGCAGCTGATAGATTCCAGTGTGTTATGGCCTGCTGCAAGAGATGCTCTCGAAGATCTTCTGTTGCAGTAAGTTCTTACTCAACTGTACTATCTTTGAGGAGATCTCAGTCATCAGGTATGATTTCCCTCCCACCGTTACCCTTCTTGAGGCTCCTGTTCAGGACCTGTCTATCTGCTGTATTACATCATTTCTATCTAGAGTCGGTTCCCTCAGTCTCTCCTCGGTTCCCCAGGGCGTTAGCCTTGCTCCCTTCGTCTCCAGAGGGAAATAACCAAGGAGGGAGTGGGGCCACCCATGCCTGTATAGGGTTGGTGATGTGGGTGGCCCCAGCTGTACTGCTGAATATCTTCCATGTGGATTCCCCGTCTCTGACAGTGAAGGTTCTTACGGTGTAACCTGATGACCGAGATCCCCTCGAAGATTTACTGTTACGGTAAGTTCTTACGTAACTGTTCTTTTTTTTTAATTATCAGTTTGGCGTGGCTGCCAGCATTGCATGGAGGATGTGCACTTCCCATTCAGTAACCTGGGGTTGATGTCTTATTGCGGTTGGGCTTGCAGGAGACTCATCGCAGTAGACTCATCACTGTCTAGATGCAGTGTCTTCAGGGAGGGTTGGTGTCCTGTACCCCTGAATTGCTGGTCTTTGGAGTCTGGGGGAATGGGAAACAATCCTGGCAGATCCTGTCTTAGTGTAGCATCTCTTCCCCCAGCCACATCTTAAGGATAAACTGTCCTGCTAAGCCTTGAGTGTCATCCCTCTTTCACCTGGGGGCTGGCATTTCATTTGTTCCACCTCCTCAGTCCCTACCCAGTAGGCCCTCCAAGGAGGATTGTTTGCTGCAGGGTGGTCAGTGGATGATGCAGGGGTCAGCCTCAGTAAATGTGGCAGTACAATTTGGGGGGGGGGGTGAGAGGAAAAAAGTGGGAAAATTCTGAGATTTTTATTTAGAATAAGGCTGAGCTGAGCACTATAGAAGGTCTTGTGTTTATTTTGTCATTATTTTCTCCCCTCAAGGTTTATTTATGAAACAGAACATCACAATGGGATTGCAGAACTTTTAGAAATTTTGGGAAGGTGAGTGCATTGTTTATGATGTCTTCCTGAAAATAAATTTGGGAAATGTATTACTTTTGGTCTTTTGGATTTTTGGGGGGAAATCATTCTGTAACTGCTAAGGGGATGTTTTTCAAAGTTGTCATTGTGTAGCCAGTAGAGACAACATGGTGACCATGACATTTAAGGTGTGATACTTAATCTCTTCCCCCAAGGATCTCTGTCCTTCAAATAGCCCTCCACCAGTTCTCCCTGACTGTAAGTTGGATCACCTTTGGAACTTGCACCTTCAGAGTAAGCATGATGTGTGACGGTGTTTAGGGCATGGCCTGCATGGCTTCTGCAAAATCAAATGAAGCCCATTTGGGACATTACTGGCTTCAGTAACTGGGGAATATCCTGTGCAGGGCATGCAATATATGATATTGGGGAAATGTCCTTAAAATTGCCATAGCAATGAAAGCCACCAAGGTATCACAATATATAGTGGTACGTGGGGAAGGTCTATAGGAAGAGTGAACCAAATCACATTATACAGTGTAAGCCGCCTACTGCGGACTGTTTTTTGCGCCTTGTTTGAGTCCACCGAAACCGATGTCTGCAGTGAGCGGCATGCTCAATGAAATTATGTTTATTAAATTCACTGTACTGCGTAGTGCTCAGGAGTCAGCCGGAGGTGCCTAGATACTGTACTTGTAGTGTATACAGTATTTGTTTGTGACTTAGGGGGCTTATATTTATGTTTAGTTGCCTTTATTGTTCAGGGCTTCTCAGTCAGTGCTTGGTATGGGGGGCATGTCATGGTGTGTGGGTGATTTAAAAACATTGATTACTGCACTGTAATTCCAGTGATCACTTAAAAATGACATTGCCAGATGTAGCACATTTAAAGCCTGTCTTACATCACTGGCAGACACAGTCAGATTTTCCTCTCTCCTCATCCAAAGTTGATGGCAAGAAGCTATGCGGGTTGAGCGAGTGAAGCTAAGGGTGAGAATGGGTCAGAATGGCTGTTAATGATGGTGACTGCAGTTATAAGCGCATCGTTAATTGCTTAGTTGTTTACAACTTACAGCCGAACAGCTTACCTGAAAGGCCAGTGAAAAAGCCGTATTTCAAGTAATTTTGTGTCCACGGTAGGCGGCGAGCACAGTCCGTTTTAACAGTTGAAGTTTGCATTGTGCATATGTATTTTGGTTTCGGGCAGACAGATTATGTACGCAGAAAGCGATTGTCCTGGTAAACCAAGTCTGCATAAAGTGGAGCTGACTGTAGTGTATCTTTGGCATGTAACTTTCACACTAGAAGATGAATCCTCAAATGTGGAAAATAGTAAAGCATACTAAGGCATTACTGCATCCAGTGCCATTTGGTGTGTGACTCTCACAATTCTTACCTTGAGTGGCAAGGCCAGTCAGCTACTGCAAGATGCCTTTTGGTGCATAATTTTGTTCTAAGGGCATGGATACAGTTCGCTGTCCACACTGGCGGTTTCCTGGAGATGGTCAGAAGTTTTCAGGCAAAGCTTCTGCCACCACCTGGGTGGTATATCCTCCGACTCCACCCTGTGACGGCAGATCGATCTTTCTGCTGGAAGGGACAGGTCTCCTGCTTTGCAGCTCTGTGGTGTTGAAGGACTCAGAGTTTTCAATAGTGCTTCTTTGGCAATTCTGCGACTTTTCAAGTCGCTTTTGAGTTTACAGTACTCCGTTTGTCCTCCAGCTCCACCTTTGATCATTGAAGAGCAGGAAACCTGGGTTTAAACTCTACACCTGTTACCAGGAGAAAATATCGACTACAGATCTGCACAACACGTGACTTTTCTACCTCAGCCTGCAGCACAATGTCCTGTGATGCTCTTTATGCTGGACCGTGCTGCACTTATCCATCGAGGACCAGAAGGCGCGAGTGACTGTCGGTCGACTAAAATACCCCAAGACTACCCCAGTGGCTGCTCAGCTAGCAGTCCTGGAAGAAGAGGCGGTGGTGGCCACATGGAGTTTCTCTTCTGTCTCAACACTGTTTCTGGATGGGGCCAGCATCTTTGGGGTGGGGGGTGGTGGTATCATCCTCTGAAGATTTCAGAGAAGTGTATCTTACTGTCAGGACATTTGGGGAGAACTCATCTCATTGCAAGAGGCAAGAAAACACCAGCAGGTTGGCGATATTTCTCCTGGGGGCATAGCATATTCAATTTATCCAACCGACACTTTCTTTTTATTTTTTTTTAATTAGTTTTTTTTGTTTTAGTCATATTTTTTCCTCTTTTTGTATCTGGATTCGATGGCTGGGCAGCTAATGACGAGTGATACATGACACTACATAGTGTGATGTGCGCTACACGTTCAGTACTGTGGACAGCGGAGTTGCTGTGAGGTGTAGGTTTGCGAGCTGCCTCGGCCTTCACTGTCACCGAGAATGAGTGTTGCTGTTCAGCAGCACTGTTGCAGGAGACTCGGTCGGATGACTTGCATGGAGGTGAGCAGTCTTTGGTGGATTTACGGAGGGAGTAATGACTCTATAGAAGAATGGATACAGCCTTTTTTTTGTTTGTTTTTCACTAAATGGGCAAATAACACAGTTTAGACTAATTGAAAATAGGTTTTGGTTGCGGTATGTTTAGTTTGGTCACAGAGGAAACTGATGGGGAGAAAGGGAAAGTGTTTTGCTGGAGTTGCTGAGGTTGTGAAACTGTCAGTTGTAGTCGGGGTGCAAGTGAGCAGGCGTGTTCTAATTGTGCTGCTCGCGTTGCCAGCTCCAACCAGTGGGGGATCTACAGTGAGGATAGTTTGTGACCTCTGGACCTAGAGTGAGGATATCTAAAGTGAGGATATTTAGATATCCTCACTCTAGGTTCAGAGGTCACTAAGATATCACTGATGTCTTGTAGCAGATATTTTCACAAGTGTTGCGTAAATATTTTAGTAGATTTTAAAGGTAAAATCTTACATTCAATCCCCAGGAATCCCTCACTGTACTTACTGGTGCATAAGCAGCCTGCTGGTCTGAGCTGCCCCAGAGTGTGGAATTTGTGTGACATTACAGAACTGTGGAATGTAATTCAAATCTCTGCTGCATGGTGGCATTCTAACCTGCTCTCCGATGTCAGATTTATTTCTTCGCCTCTGCTGAAGTTGATGAGTTTTATTTTATTATTTTGCAAATATTCTGTTTATTTTTCACTTCTTTGTTGTTTTTAGTTGGTTTTAGCTTAGTTTCTGATCTTCTGTTTTATTTTAGCATCTTTCTCCGGTTCCCTAGGGGTTCCCAGGAAAACCGGAGAAAAACCTCTTTTTAATTGCGTTTTTTTCTACTATTCTTTTTCTGTCGCACAAAGTTAATCTCGCTCCTTGTATTGCATATTTTAGTCTTTTGATTCTGTTTTTCGACCTGGTTCCCTGCTCTCCAGGAACCGAGGTGGGTGGTTGTTCATGTTCAAAACTTTAAAAAAAAAAAAAAAAAAGAGAGAGAGAAGAAAGAGATGTTTTATTAGCGATTCATTTTCATTTTGGAACCGAACTGCAAACTTTCATTTTTGACTGTTGGGAACCATTTTTCTGTGGGTCTTGTCGTGTTTGTCTTGTCTGACAAGTCTAAAAAGAAAATGGGATCTACTGGTTTTAAGAATTGTTTAAAGTGTTTTTATTTATTGGCTAAGGCAGACTGCCACAATTTGCGTTTAAGGTGCATGTGGGTCCTGAGCACCCTTTTTTCTGATTGTGAGCTCAGCAGTAAGTTTTGCCCAAAAACTGTCAAGGAAAAAAAGGGATAAGAAATTAAAAATTATAATGACTTCTCAGTCCTACTCTACATCATCTAAGCACACTGGTGAGGGTCCCTCATCCCACAACAAACAAAAAAAAGGTCTGCTGAAGATGCTGTGGAGTCTAGGGCTCCTGAAAGAGTGAATCCTGATGTAAGCAAGCATAAAAGGTCATCAGAGCAGGTTCCAGATATGGTCCTAGCTAAGAAAAAACAAAGAAAAACACGTCGTTGCCTCTTCTCCTGAAGAAGGAACGGAGCCGTCAGTGGACAGACCTAAAATGCCCTCTCTGGAGGACATGGCTAAGACTTGGCAATTTTTCCAGGCTTTTCAAGTCATGGGATTGCTTATAGGCATGTCTGTTCCCCCTCCAGTTCCCGGTCCCTCACTGGTTCCAGAGGACCCAGGGGCCAAGTTTTATTATGATGAGGAGGATGTGGAAGGAGAGCCCATGGAGCACGATCCTCTCCTGAGCAGGGGTTTGTTTCCCCTCCCTGGGCCCAGGAGAATTTTTCCTCACACTATGCATTTATGAGGCAGATGGTCAACACCATCCACCTTTCCACCCAGGAGACTGCGGAGGATTTATTTATTTATTTGCTTTTGTTTACCGGGTAAGGCACACTAGACAGCCATGTGCCTATTTTCAGGTGCGACCCGGGAGTGTTACAAGGTAGATGCATACAAGAACAGTGAAGGAGTCAAATTAACATACAGTAAAATAACAAGCTTAACAGGGATTAAATAGGTAGCTAACAGCATTAAAGACAATTTAGCACATGATAAATACAGAGAGGTACATACAGGGTGAATTCGGCAGCGAACAGCAAAATACATAAACAGGTTCAATCAATGCATGAGGAGGAGGTTGAGTTTCTAGACATAATGGGTCCAGCCCCGACTAAAAGGTTGCTCCTTCCAGTGCATAAGCCTCTTAAAAAGGCAACCTGTAAATTATTATAGACTCCCATCTCCACTTTGGGCATTGACAGGAAAATTGAAAAGTACTATTAACTTGACAGGCAAGATTCTGTGTACCTCTTTTGCCACCCTGACCACGAAGGGGTAGTGCAGACTGCAGCCTGTGATAAGGCTAAGGTTCCCCTCTCTACCCAGCCCCTGTACAAAGACTCCAGAAAGCTGAACAGTATGGGAAAGAAGGTTTGAACTTCTGCCTCCTTACTGCTGAGGCAGGCTGCCTCTATATGGCTTATACTACCAAGTACCAGAAAGCTCTCTGGTACTCTATCCTGGCCATAAACGACAAAACCTCTGGGGTTCTAGCGCAAGATTTGGCAGATACTGCAAAATCAGCTATGGATGTAACAAAATACCAGTTCCATATGGCAGTGGATACCAGTGACACTGCTTCCAGGGTTATGGCCCATGCTATCTCCCTAAGAAAGTTTGCCTGTCTCAGGACTACAAACCTGTTTCAGGATGCTCAAGCGAAAGCCATGGACGTCCCCTGTGAGAATAACTCCTTATTTAGTGACAAAACTGAGGCATACATGAAAAAGGTGGAGGCGTATGAAACTACCTATAAAAGTAACACTGAGAAGAAGGCCTCCACTTCCTATAGCGCTCATGGAAGGGAAGGTAGGTGTAGGGATTATTTTCCCGTGGTTCCCTGCCTTATAATTTCTTTCAAATGAGAGGTTTCTTCAGGGGCAGAAGAGGCTCTAGAAAGGCTGACTCAACCTAAACAGAATCCCTGACAAGTCAGTCCAGGTTACCCATCCATTGCCCGTTGTGGTGGGGGGGGCCTTTTCTTACAGGAGTGGAAAAAGATCACCACAGACAAGTGAGTCCTGGAAGTAGTGAGCTAACGGCTCACACTGCAGTTAAGAAAATTCCCCATACTGCAGGTTTGCAGAAACTTTACATCTCCTACTCCAGCAGAAAAGATTCTGCTGGAGTTAGAGGTAAAATAGTTGCTGCAGGTAAAAGCAGCAGAAAGAGTCCCCCCCAGCCTTTACTCAAGGTACATCTTTACTCACAAGAAAAATGGTGAGTGGCGACCCATTTTGGATCTCAGGTATTTGAACAAACACTTTGGGAGTTCAAGATGGTAACCCTGGCTACAGTGATTCCATCTGTTCAGCAAGAGGTCTGGCTGGCCTCTCTGGATCCAAAAAATGCCTACTTTCATATTTCAATAAGACCCAGCCACAGAAAGTATTTAAGGGTCAAGGTAGAAGCTGGTCTCAGTTCTCAGCCCTCCCTTTTGGGCTTTCCTTAGTCCCCTTGATGTTCACGAAATGATTGGCTATGGTGGCAGTACACCTAAGAAGACAGAGTGCAGGTTTTCCTCTATCTGGACGACTGGCTAGTCGTAGGAGAGTCACAGCAGCAGACAAAGGCGCCTCTCCTTTTAACCCGGAACACCCTGGTAGGCCTGGACTTCCTCATAAATACCCAGAAGTTCCAGACAGAGCCGGTTCAAGTGCTGGACTTTATAGGAGCAGAATTGAATGCCCTTCTAGGGAGGACCTTTCTGCCTCACGACAGGGTAGAAAATCTAATAAATCTGTCGAAGTCCTTCGTCTTGGGCCAGCCCAGGCCAGCAAGAAACTTCCTCCAGCTGTTGGGTCATATGGCCTCCTCCACAGCTCTGGTGGCAGGGGCCAGATTTCAAATGAGACATCCAGTACCAGTTAAGGGCCCACTAGTCCCAAAAGTGAGACTGATTCTGAAGGCTGCTGCCTGTGATGGTCTTTCTTTTTAAGAGCTCTGGACTGATGGAAGGAAGAAGGCAACCTCAGGAAAGGCGTGCCCTTCCAGCAAAAGTTCTCCACGGTTATCCTACCAATGGATGCCTCCCTCCTAGGCTGGTGTGCTTACCTGGGAGACAACTGTAAATGGAGATCTTACTTAGAGAGAAAGCTCTTGCAGCAGGTAACACATGTAGGACTGACGTCACCTGGTGGCAGATATTGGCAATTCTTTTCTCCAGCAGTTCCGACGTGGGACTGCCCACCCGACGTCGGTTCCACCCCCCAACGTCACCCAGTATAAAGGCAGGAGGCGGTCCCCATGTGCTCCAGTTCTTTCCCACCGTGGCAACACGTTAGTCAGCTCTCGACTCTTAACAGTTCCTCAGCTTTAGAACTTTATTTCTTCATCTCGCTTCAGCAATTCCTCAACGTACGTCCTCTCCACCAACCGGGCACCATAATAAGTGTTCTTGTGGGACCTCTCAAAAGCATTTGACCTAGTCAACCACTCGCTACTGGGCTTCACACTCTTGTCCCTTGGCATCGCCCCCGGCTCATGCCTGGTTTTCTAACTACCTCTCCGGGAGACGATACACTAGATTCAGTCAAGCCCACTCTGATCTCTCTCCTGTTAATTGTGGGGTCCCCCAGGGATCTGTTCTCGGGCCCCTCCTGTTTTCCCTTTACATAAATGAGCTGCCCTCGGTCCTGGTCCATGGGCACCCCCACCCTGTATGCAGACGACCTTGTCATCCCCACCAGCTCCCAGGACATAAAGGACATCAACACCAGGTTGAACTCTGACTTCACATGAATCCAAACCTAGCTAAAGGGCCACAAGCTTGCTGTCAACCTACAAAAGACCCAGGCCATGCTCTTTGGCTCTCTGGCCAAAACAAAAACTTGCCCTGCTCCACTACAAATCTCAGGAGCTGAAGGTTACCTCCTGCAAGTTGTGGACTCTGTCAAGTACCTGGGGTAACCCTCGAGCCGAACCTTGACCTCTCCCTGCACATTCGCAACATTTGCAAGGCTATGAACTGCAAGATGGGCCTGGCATACAGAGCAAAAAGCTGTCTAACCTCAGCTGCATGACTCGCCCTGGCCAAGGGGGTTCTCCTCCCCTGCCCTCACGCTGCTATAGGCTTGTCTCCTTTGCCCCCATCCCAAAAACCAGTCTCTCAAAATGGGACACCACTTACAACAATGTGTGTTGCTTTGCGCTATCTGCTCCCCGCCTCACACACCACTGCGAGTTGTACGCCAGGCTCGAGTGGCTTCCCCCAGAAAAACATTGCACCTTTGTCTTAGGCAGCTTCATCGACAGCATCATCAGAACTGCCACACCTCCTGCTCTCGCTCTGTCCCTCAAACCTGCTACCCCTTCCTACCATCTAAGATCCTGTAGCTCTCATGTCCTCCAGGTTCCCAAAACCTGTACTCAGATGGGTGACGGATCTTCGCTGTCTTTGCACCCAGATTGTGGAACTCCCTCCCAGTAAACTCTGGTTCCTCCTCCTTCCACTCTTGTTTCAAATCCTCCCTGTGGGGTTTCCTCAAATTGGCATCCTCCTGTCTCTGCACTTAAGGGGCCCTCCCAACTCCAAACTGACCGGCCTAGACTACTCTAACCTAGCCACTACTGTGTGAGGAGATGAGTCTCCTGGTACTGAATGCGCTTAATCTGCTGGCTAACCTGCTACTATCAGCTGTATTGTCTGGAAATGAATTCCTTTCTTGCCTTTCTATACATATTTTTTGTGAATATTCTGTACTATCCCTGAGCTTTTGGGCTCCAGCCCACTAATATGCACTTGTGATGTTCTATATATTGACTGCTGTCAAACACCTGTACCATACTGTTTCACATGTGATGTGATGTAGACTGTTTTATATGTGAAGTGATGTATACTGCCAAATTGTTCTCATCTGTACCTTGTAACCTCCTGGGTTACTCCTGAAAATAGGCACTTGGCTGTCTAGTGTGCTTACCTGGTAAACAAAAGCAAATAAATAAAGCCGTTCCCTTCCAAGGACGGACATTTGGCCTACCTTTTTTGCCTGGGCCCACACCCACAACACCAGCGGCTGTCCCCATTGCCAGGCCTTCAACAGCCAGACCAGGATTCAGAGATAGAAGTCTCTCCAGGCTTACCTAGCCCAACAGCATTTGGCCCAGATGCAGCAGGAGACGTCCTCCGGGAGGGAATCTCCCAAGAAAAAACACAGAAAGGAGAAGCGCCACCACCGGAACCGGGATCGCTCGCCTTCCAGACCCAGGTCTTCCAGCTCTCAGTCTGCTGGTCGCTCCGGCTCCTCCGGTCATGAGGCCCAGCTTACCTCCCTTAAGCCTCCTGCCTCAGGTTCTCTTGCCAAAAGGTCTTCTCTTCAGCCTATCAAAATTAGGCCCCCAGACTCTGGTTCCACAGCGGCGAAAAGGCCCTCGGACTCTGGTTCTGCAGTGGCAAAAAGGCCCTTGGACTCTGGCTCCTCAGTGCCTAAGAGGCCCTCCGATGCCGGCTCTGCAGTGTCAGAAGGTAAGTCCTCCTCCCGATTGGCCTTGGTCGATTCCCCGAGAGTCCAAACAGACTGCGGGGCACTTTTCTTCTAGGGCTTCGTCCCTGCCCCCTAAGCTCAAGTCTGACCATGGATTCTGACCGATGCCCCTCTGACAAGCCCCACAAATCTACTGATAGGCCGGTCAAGGCCTCATCACACTCCGGCCGTCCCCACCCGTCTCCTGATAAGGGACGCCCGTCGGACAAGGCTTCTGGCCTGATGCCGGAGAAACGTCCTTCAGTTCCTCCTCCGGCGCTGGATAAGCCATCCACCATACTTTGGCCATCGTCGGTTCCCCTACATCCCCTGTTGGTAGCCCCATCTCTCCTCGGGACCATACTCTGGTCCACCCTACGTCAGAACCTGACAACGGTACTGCAGAGTTACCACTGACATCGCCCATTAGCCCAACGCCGGGATCCTAATGACGCCGGTTCGGGAGAAGGCAGACCGACAACTCCTCCAAAACCTGAGTCACCAAAGCTGGGCATGTCTCGGGTTAAAGAACTTTTCACCTATTGGTAGGAGACTGTTAAGCAGGATTTGGTTTCTCCTCCTGCTCCCACGCCTAAGCCTCCCCCCGTCACCCCAGAGCCAGATGTTCAGGTCACCCCTGTTCCATCTGGAAATGAAGGGGATAAAACCCCCACTAGACCCAGGAAGCACAAAGATAAGCGCGGGAGGACCAGATCTCTTTCCTCCTCATGCTCTCCTTCACCCAGAAGACCCAGACATTAGAAGAGGACACAGCATTCCTCCTCCTCCTCCTCCTCTTCAGAAGACTGTGGAGAATCAGAACCTTCCTACCCTGGTTCGCTTCCTGGTGATACAGAGGACCAGCCAAAATCTCCATCGATGACCCCAGCTTTATGGAGGTCATGAGGCACATACAGGAGAACATGGGATGGGATACAGAGGCCCTGGACCCTGAACGCTTGCGTCTAGCAAAGTATTTGTGCCAGAATGACCCCAAGCTGGTGGTTAATCCCCCATTAGTGGATAGCTTCCAAGACGTCACCCTTGCCACTTGGAAGCATCCATACGCTTCCTCTGCGGTGCCCAAAAAGGCAGATTGTCTGTACCGGGCCCCCAAGGAACACTCTTATTTAGCCAATCATCCCACAGCTGATTCCGTGGTTATATCGGCTGCACGTGATCATTTGAAGAGGCCGAAGCACCTAAGTACCCAGTCACCAGACAGGGAGTCTAAGCAACTGGATTCTTTAGGGTGCAGGGTGTACTCGTCTGCCACTTGCAGCATACGTAGCCTCATTTTTTTGACACACATGGTCCAGTTACAGAACGCCCTTTGGGGCCAAAGACTGGACACCCTGCAAGGCATGCCCAACTGCCCTCAAAAGGCAGAGCTTGCTAAGCTTTTGCAGATGGTCTCAGATGTGGGTACTCCTGACCTCTGAGCAGCGTATGACTCTGCGGACACCTCAACGAGGGCAGCTGCTACCAGAATTTGTCTACGGCGCCATTCCTGGCTCCGGGTCTCAGGGTTCGACCCATAGGTTCAAACTACCTTTCTGGACGTCCCTTTCAGAGGCTCTGTGCTCTTCGGCGAAGACACGGAGAAGGTCATAGTTAAACTGCAGGACTCTGGAAAGGTCATCTGTTCCATGCAGTCTATGTACCACCCAAAATGGGAGCATTTTCGCCAGCCCCGTTTTCGTGGCAGAGGGGACATCAGCCTCAGCAGCCCTGTGTTCAGTCTCACACGCAGCGGGGAGGCTGTGGTCGAAGAGGTGGGACCAGAGGTGCTGCCTCGACCTCCTCTAGACAGGCTAGATCTTCTGCTGCCGCCCTCCCTCCCCCTCCTTCAACCTATCTAAGCGACCCCCCCCCCCAGACCTGTCATCAGGAGAGCTGGTGGGAGGTCGTTTTTCTCTTTACGCCCAGGCCTGGAGAAAAGTGACCTCTGACCAGTGGGTCCTCAATCTCGTGGAGTTCAGGCACGCCATAGAGTTTGAGTCTTTACCCCCGGACAGACCACCGCCCCCTCGCACTACCTGAGAGACCACAGAGCTCCTATCAGACAGGAGGATCCAGTCTCTCCTGGCCAAGGACACTATAGAACGCATCCCGGAGGCAGAGGTAGACTCTGGTTTTTACCCCTGCGTCTTCCTGGTTCCCAAGAAGTCGGGGGACCTAAGGCCCATCCTGGATCTCAGCGACCTTAACTGGTGGGTCTCCTATCCGAGATTCCGTATGGTCTCGCTTCCAGATCTCCTTCCCTTCCTTTCAGTTGGGGATTGAATGGCATCCATGGACATGCAGGATGCATATCTGCACATTCCCATCTGCAAAAATTATCGGAGATTCCTGAGATTTAGGTTCGAAGGTCAGTCCTGCCAGTTCAAGGTTCTTCCCTTTGGCCTTTCCTCTGCCCCTAGGGTCTTTACAAAATGCCTTGCCGTCATTGCAGCGGCATTGCGCAGAAATTGACATTTCATGTTCCCCTGTATAGACGAATGGCTTCTGCTGGCCCCATCCAGGTCCCGTCTCTGGGAGACCATTCTGGACACACTCTTCCTCTGTCAGCGCCTGGGGATCACAGTGAACCCAGAAAAGTCACAGCTCTTTCCCTCCCAGCGTCTACAATTTATAGGAGCCCTACTGGATACCTCCTTGGGGAAGGCCTTCCTACCTTCCGACAGAGCAGAGCACCTCGGGGCACTAGCAATCCAAACTTGTTCAGCGTCTTGTTGTCCTGGCCAGATCCATCCTTCGGCTTCTGGGACACATGGCAGCCACCAGAATTTCGGTCCCCTTCGCCAGGCTGCGTATGCGCACCATTCAGTGGATGCTTCGCATCCAGCGGGACCAAACCAGGGACGACTTGGATTTGCCCATCCGGATCACAGAACCAATTTGTCGGGAACTCTACTGGTGGGGTTCCCCTCAGAATCTCTGCAGAGGCCTCCCCTTCCAGCCAGATACAACTACCCAGACTGTCACTACAGATGCGTCTGGGGCAGGATGTGGGGCTCATCTGGGGATCCACAGGACTCTAGGACTGTGGTTCCAGTTAGAAGAGAACCTGCACATCAATGTGCTTGAGCTAAGAGCTGTCCTGTACTCTCTACAGGCACTGAGTCCATTCCTACCTCCCGGCCACCTTCGGGTTCAGATGGACAACACCTCTGTGGTGTTCTGCGTCAACAAGCAGGGAGGCACACACTCTTACCCCCATGTCGTGAAGCCATGAGAGTGTGGGACTGGGTTATGGAGCATCAGCTTAGTCTTTCGGCAGTCCATGTTCCAGGTTCTCTGAACACGGTTACAGATGCTCTCAGCCGAGCCAAACCATTAACTCACGAGTGGTCTCTGCTACAGTCGGTAGCAGACACCGTGTTCGCCAGATAGGGGATGCCAGAGTTGGACCTTTTTGCATCTCAGTGCATTGCAAAACTGCCCATTTCTAGGGACATGGATATGTTGTTCATCTACACTTATTGGCAGGTTCCTTGCCGCTTTAAATCTTGCTGGAAGGTCTTCAAGCTGGCTCCTCCCACCCACCTGGGTGGTAAAACTCTCGGCTCTGCCCCATGATGCCAGATCTTCCTTACCGCTTGGAAACTCAGGTTCCCTCCTTAGCGCTTCATGTGATAGACTGGTTCCTGATTTTTTTTTTTTCCTCCGTCTCCAAATTCAGTTGGAAGTTTTTCTATTACTGACTCTTCTCCCTCGCGGCTCATGATGGATAGTCTGCCTGCTCCCGGAGGCGCCCGGTTAGTTCCTCCAGGAAAGAACCACACTCCACGTGCGTTTACTGCCTCGACTTGGACCATGATCCGCAAGTTTGCGATTTTTGCTGTACCCTTTTGACCAGCTCCCTGGAGGATCATGTGGCCCGTTTCGGGCTCGAGCGACCTGAATCTTTTTCCGTGCCGGAAAAATCCTTGGAGACTAGTCGGGCAGTGTCCGTGTCAGCTGTCTCGGCTGAGCAGCTCGATCTTCTTTCCTCCATGGAGGGGGTGGCGTCTAAGTCTGCCTCCTTCTCGGTCGCGGCGCTTATCCCGCTCTCCTTGAGTTCTCCTCATTCAGCTTCATTCAAGGAGCGCCAGTCCCTTTCCCCTGAAGGGAAGGGACCTCGACCTGCCTCGCCCAGGTCAAAGGGAGTCGCAGGTTAGTCCCATCGCCGGGCGCGAGCGGGAGAGTTCCTCCCCTGTCGGCCGACTTTTGACTTCGGGTCGAGGATGCGGCTCGGCCGCTGGCTTCCACGGTGTCCTCGCAGGTCAGCTGGCCACTACTCCCGCCGACGTTGTCGAGCTCTCGACCGCCATCTGGGCTGTCTTCTGCTGGAGCCATCCTTCTCTAGGCTGGCCCCTGGTGGAGGACAGGTTCTGCCTTTACTCGAGGCCAGGCCTCGGTCCTTTGATCGAGTCGAGGAAGAGCGGGCACCCCCGCCCTTCCCAGGCCCACCCTTGGTTTCCCCGAGGATTGGGGTCTCTGTCTTGGTCCTCTTCTCGGTCAAGTCGCTCCTGCCGACTTCGGCGATCTCGGTCAGGGCACCGAGTTAAGTGGCATTACCGTTCTTCCTCGTATCCCTCCTCGGATGAGGAGTGGCTTCGATGCAGATGGCGCCAACATTACGAGGAGTCTGTCGGCAGCAGTTGTTATTGTCCGGGAATCAACCGACGCCTTTATCTATTCCCCCGCCCTGTAAGCAGCTGTCACCTCGATCGGGCGGACACAACCGCTGCCAGTCGAGGTGCCCACTCCAGGGCTGGTTGTTCGTCCGAATCTTGTTGCCCCACTGTCTTCGTGGAACTCAGTCGGTCACGCACCGTCCCACAGGTTGTCTGTCTCTCACTCCGCCTGCCCTCTGTGGACGGAGAGTGACTCAGGCCTGAGGCAGTCTTTTGCAGACCCTTCAGAGTCCGCCTTCGACCTCCATGTTCCCAGTCGGGAGGACCCGGGGTCCTCTCCGGAATGCTCTGTGGATGACAGCCCATCGTCCTTTATGGGTCTGCTTCAGCTCATCTCAGAATTCACCGGGATGCAGCTTGAACTCGTGTCCAGATGGGCCTCTTATCCCCTGATGGAGATTCTAGACCGAGGGGGTTCACCCTCAGAGGCCTTCCCGGTGGCCGAGGCCATTGTCGGCCCGGCCTTGGAGCTCTGGCATCGGCCTACTTCCTGTCCTGCATCCTCGGCCAGGATAGCCAGGAAGTACTCTGTCCCTATCGGTTCTTTGCCCGGTTTCTCGGAGCACCCCTCGGCTGAGGGGCTAGTCACCGATAATGTTTTCCAGTGTTCTGGGAATGCTCGGGATGTGGATAGGCCACCCGACAGAGTCCAAAAAGATGGACTACGTCGGGCGTGAGGTTTACGCTGCGTCTTCCTTAGGCCTCCGACAGGCCAGCTCGGCCGCACTGATGGCACATTTCTCCCATGCCCTTTTGGGCTCCCTGGACGAGGTGCTCCCTCATCTCCCGGCCGACCTGCGGACCACGGTCCGGCGGGTGCGGGACCAGGGTAGGGCGGTGGCAAAGCAGCAGCTTCAGACTGCTCTGGACTTAGGTGATTCCTGTGCCAGGACGGTGGCGGCCGCAGTGGCCATACGCCGCAGGGCATGGCTGAGGTTATCCTCTTCCCATCGGAAACCCGCACAAGTTGGCTAATATCCCCTCTTGGGACTGACATTTTCGGCCCTGGAGTGGAGGGACACCTCCAGGGACCGAGAAGTCCGATGCCATCCGGACTCGGGTCACCCCCCCGAGGGACAAGGCCGCCGCAGCCTTGCGTGAAGCCCTTTGCCCTCGGCCCCTGCAAGGCCCTCGACTGGCCCATCAGTTCCAGCATGAGGGCTGGCAGGCTTGCGCTGGGCATCCTGACCCCAAGCCAGCGTCCTCCTCTAAAAGGAAACAGGGAGGTAAAGGCCCAGGAGCTCCCTCTGCCAATCCCTCCTCCAAGCCTGCTCAGTGACGGGCTGAGGGGCGCTGTCCCTGGCCCCGTCACCCCTACCCGGGTTCCCCCGTGGGAAGATGGCTCCGCCCCTCCTCCACCTGGTCCGCTTCCTGGACCTCTGGGTGTCGGAAGTGCTAAGGGAAGGTCCTGCCTCGGGATTGCGAGCAGGCACCACCCCTTCGAGCCATTGTCCCATGGGGGTCTTGGGGTCCGCAACCTTGTTGTCGGCCCGCTGAGCCGACTTGCCTGGCCCTCTAAATAGAGGTGATCAGGAAGGTTGCGGATCCTCCTTCAGACCCTGGGTTCGTGTCTAGGTATCTTGGTCCCAAACAGACAGGGGGCTTGCGCCCCATTCTTTAGCGCACGTCGGGATGGTCTCTCTGTCTCAGATATCCCATCCTCAGAACGAGGCGTGTGACTCTTTCCTGGACCTCCAGGATGTACTTACACTTTGCTCCATCCGCTTCTTGGGAGACTCCTCCGCTTAAGCGGGGGATCTCTTTACGAGTTCCAGGCCAGGCCCTTCGGTCTCTGCTCAGCAGCGTTCCTGCGGCACTGAGGGGTCCGGGCGTAACCCCACCCGGATGGCGGCCTGACTGCAACCCTTCCAGGCAGAAGTGGGACGGTCCAGAGTTCTGTCCCTCTAGGTTGCTCTCAGACTGGTCTCCTTTTACCGGAGCCACGTTGGAACTCGTGTCTTAGCGGGTGATCCTTCTTCGGGACGAGGCTCGACTCTTGAGTCCAAGCTCGGCTCCTGGCGGACAGGGCTGAGGTTCTTCCTCCCTTACCTAGTCAGGTCTGACTGGGCAGTTGCGCCCTGCCTGGGACCTCCTGCACCTCGCGGCGGCCTGCTCCACCGTGGTCTGTTTGGACTCGCCAGTTCATGCGTCCCCCTAGTGGGGGCTGGCCAGCCAACGGTCACAGCACTGCGTTCCTTTGGACCAGTCCGTGACAACAGCCCAGGGGTTAGGGAACGCTCTCCTTGGGACCGTTCCAGCTCTTTGCAGGAGAACATACTGTTCGTCCTCCTCGAGTTGACGGTCTTCTCCGACCGATGCATCTCGGATGGGTGGGGGTGCCCATCAAGGGGAATACAGAGTGCTCCGCCTCTGGTCCTCTCGGGAGTCCCGATGTCTTTCCTACCTGCTGGAGCTCCAGGCGGTCCGCTTAGCTTGCACCGCTCGCTCTGTCTATGCGGGGTCTAGTGGTTTAAGTCCAGGCGGACAACACCACGACCATGTGCTACCTATCCCGCCAGGTTCAGACGAGCCCCTTGCCTCTGCGTAAGGAGGTTCTCTGCATTGGGTCTTTCGCGCGCAGCCGGGAGGCGGTTTCCTAGCCATTTCAATGGCAGGAGCCTCCAGTACCCTGGCTGATGCTCTAAGCTGGATAAAGGCTGTGCCTCACGAGTGGTCTTCCCTGCCGGAGGTAGCACAAGATCCTTCTCCCTCTCGGTCACACCTCGGGCGGTCCTTTTCCCTCCAGGGAGAATACGAGGCCGAGACTGTCTCATGCCCGCCCTCAGCAAGGTTCGCTGTCGAGGATGCCTTTGAGGCTGATCCTGGCCTCTTCTATGCCTCTCCCATTTCCCTTGACCCACGGGCAAGGCGCGAGGAGGACTAGGCGCAGGCGATGCTGGTAGCCCCAGACTGGTTTGCCAGCTCTGGTATCCAGCCTCCTCAGTCTCAGCCCCAGGCTCCCGAGGTGGCTTCAGCCCGCCTGTCCTGATCTCTGTTTTCAGGGAAGGTATTCCATCCGACCTTCAATCCCTGCACCTGACGGCCTGGTCCCTGTGCAGCTAGGGGCCAGGCCTTGGGTCTTCCGGCAAGGTCCTCGATGTTTCCGAGGTGTCCTGCCAGGAGTCGACCAGAGATGCTCGCCTTCAAATGGAAGAGTTCTCCATTTGGTGTTGGGATAGGGCCTGTTCCCCTCTCCTGTTCCTCGGTGAGCATTCTGGACCATCTACGGTCCGTTCTTTATTGAACAAGGGCTTCGGTCAACGACCCTCTAGGTGCTTCTGTTGGTCACCCCTGTCTTTTGGGCGCAAGCTGGAAGGCAGTCGGTGGCGCAGAAAAGGTGGTCTGGCGCTTCCTAGGCCTCGATCACACCTCCCCTCTGGGGAGAGTATCCCCATTTCTGTGGGATCTTCGCTGGTATGGTCTTAGCTCACGAGCAAGCCGTCCGAACCTTTGCACAGGTGTGAGTTTCCCCACCTGTTGTGGAAGAACACCTTCTTGGGGCAACCATGCCATCCAGAAGGATGGGAGAGTTCCAGGCGCTCCTTTGAATCTCCCTATCTGGTCTTCCACAGGGACAAGGTTGTCCTGCGCCCCACCAGAAGTTCCTTCCGTAGGCGGTGGCGGAGTCCTTTTCCCTAACCGGGTATCGTCTCTGCCGGGGTTCAACCCCATTCACGCCTCAGAGGCCGTATATAGGATCCATTGGGACCCTATTTAACGCTCGCCTACCCAGGGAGCGTAGGGCTGAAGTTTGGGAGAGGTTCGCCAGCTGTTTGTCATCTATGCTGAAGCCGCACCTGGCAGACCTGCAGCCAAGAGGACGACGAGCGGGTGAGTCACCTCCTGCATAGGTCTCCGCTATAGGTGGGCGGGCATGGAGCCTCCCAGAGGGATAAGTGCTCATTTTACCCGCCCTTCCGCTGCATCGGTGGCTGCTTCCGAGGATACTCCTGTCCAGGATATCTGCAGGGCTCCTACCTGGAAGCAGGCATATACCGATTTCCCCTTCCTCATCGACCTTGGGTCACGCCGGGATGTTGGTCGGGGCCTCGGTTCTCCAGTCTTTATACCTAAGTAGGGGGTGTGCACCTTGCTTTCCTCCTCCCGGAGAACTGCTAGGAGTCTGCCAATAAGTGTGGATGAACAACATATCCATGTCCCTAGAAATACAGGTTACTCACCTGTAACAGGTGTTCTAGGAATGGTATATGTTATTTCATCCTACGATT
The DNA here is from genome assembly GCA_016271365.2 of Neoceratodus forsteri. Lineage (NCBI taxonomy): Eukaryota > Metazoa > Chordata > Ceratodontiformes > Ceratodontidae > Neoceratodus > Neoceratodus forsteri. The sequence continues at coordinate 747,651,500 of CM057451.1, forward strand.
CCACCCGCCTCCCAGCTTCGACGCACAACCTGGCTTCCAGTGGGCTAGATCTGGCGTCATGGGGCGGAGCCGAGAGTTTTACCACCCGGGTGGGTGGGAGGAGCCAGCTTGAAGACCTTCCGGCAAGATTTAAAGCGGCAAGGAACCTGCCAATAAGTGTGGATGAACAACATATACCATTCCTAGAACTCCTGTTACAGGTGAGTAACCTGTATTTTCTGCTCGCTTGGTCCCGAGCCTGTAGCTTTTTGACAAGATGCATTGACCCTATCCTGGAAAGGGAGGTTTCCTTTATGCTTTTTCTCCCTTCCCCTCATGCAGTGGGTACTTCTCAAAGCCCAATCAGAGAGGGTAGTCGTGCTCCTGATAGCCCCTCTGTGGCCCAGACAGATTTGGTTCCCACTGCTCAGGTCAGCTACTCTCGCAGCATCAGGGAGCTTTGGTCCATCCCAATTTACGCTCATTTCACCTGCATGCTTGGCTCCTGAGGACCTGGTGAAGCTCAGATTTGGAGTATCGAACAAGGTAGCTCAAATCTTGGTTGAGGCGTGGAAGCCCACTACCAGGGCCACTTACGCCATGAAATGGAAACGCTTTTGTCTGTGGGACACAGCCAGGAGTTTGGACCCTCTGATCTGTCCGGTAAACTCTATCTTACGATACCTGTTATCCCTTTCGGAGTCAGGTCTCAGTTACTCCTCCATAAAAGTACACCTGGCCGTTGTTTCTGCCTATCATCACTGCGTCCATGACAGGACAGTGGCTCAATTGGAGGTAGTTAAAACCTTTCTTAAGGGGATCCTGCATCTCCATCCCCCTGTTCAGGATCCTGTTCCTCCTTGAGATTTACTGTTTGTTCTGGAAAGGCTTACACTTCCCCCATTTGAACCGGCCATGAGTTGTGAACTTTGTTACCTCTCCAGGAAGATGTTGCTTTTGGTAGCAGTTACCTGTGGTAGCAGCATTACTGAGCTTCATGCGTTGATGTGTAGAGAACCATATCTGATTTTTCATAAAGATGGGGTGGATCTCCGCACCAATCCAAAATTCCTTCCTAAGGTGGTCTCGGAGCTTACTCTTAATCAGTTGGTTCAGCTTCCGGTTTATTACCTGGAACACTCCCAACAGGGGAGAGACGCTTCTGCACACTTCAGATGTGCATAGAGCTTTACACTGTTACCTGTCCAGAACTAAGGAGGCCAGGCAATCGGATCAACTTTTTGTGTCCTTTGCGGACAGGTCCTTGGGGTGCCTGGTTACCAAACACTTTTTCGTTGGTTGGTTGGTCAGCTGCTTTTCCTTCTGTTATGAGAAGGGTGAGAAATCCCTTCTGGGTGTGGTCAGGGCGCATTCCACCAGAGTGGTTGCTGCTTCTTTTGCAGCACTCAAGGGAGTGTCAGTGGCTGACATTTGTGCTGCCACCACTTGGCACTCTTGTTCACACATTCATCACGCACTACAGCCTGGATATTGTTTCCAGGTGTCGAGTAGGTTTTGGCCTTGCGGTTCTCCAGGGCCTTATCTCATGAGAGGTGTCTCTCTTGATGTGTGTCTGCCTCTCCTTCCCCATCCCAAGGGTTGTCTTTAGTTTTATACTGCTTGGGAATCTGTCCTACATGTGTTACCTGCTACAAGAACTTCCTCTTGAAGTAAGATAGTACAGTTACGTAAGATCTTACTGTAACAGTAGATCTTTGAGAGAAGCTCTTGCAACAGGTATGATTTTCACTCCCTCCTTCCCCTGGGAGTAAGTCTCTCTGCTCTGATCCAACTTTCATGTTTTCAGTTGTGGGCCATGTGTTTGCCTTTGTTTTTACTGTGGAGTTTGTTAGAGCCACAGCTGTCCACTTTTGGCCTGTCATTGGCGTACAAGAACTGGAGCACATGGGTACCGCTTCCTGCCTTTATACTGGGTGATGTCGGGGGTGGAGCTACTGCTGGAGAAAAGAATTGCAGAGATCTGCCGCCAGGTGGCGTCAGTCCTACTTGTTTCCTGTTGCAAGAACTTCTTTCGAAGATCTACTGTTATGGTAAGATCGTGCGTAACTGTACTTTTGGTTTCCACAGGAGTCTCTAGAGCACGTAAACCTCCTGGAGCTCAGGGCAGTCGTCCTGGCTTTGCAGGCTTTTGCTGCCCAGGTCAAAGGTCAGTCAGTCCAAGCCAGGACAGGCAACACCACCACCATGTATTACATCAACAAGCAAGGGAGCACAAGATCTTCAAAGCTATGTACAGAAGCAATGAGGATCTGGAATCTGGCTTATTCCTTGGAAATGCAGCTCTCAGTAGTCTACCTGACAGGGAAACATAGAAACATAGAAAGTGATGGCAAAAGGGGACTGCAAGGTCCATCTAGTCTGCCAAGAACCTACCTGGTGCTATTTCCCTTCCCTCCTTTGCCTTTCCCTATGCTGCGTTTGTCTATCCCATGCATTCTTGAACTCGCTTACCGTTTTGGCCCCCGCTGCCTCCTTGAGTAGGCTATTCCATGGGTCCACCACCCTTTGTGTAAAGAAGAACTTCATTGTATTACTCCTGAACCTCCCTCCCTTCAGCCTCATGTCATGCCCACTCATTCTCCTGCTGTTTCAGTTGGAAAAGCCCCTGAACGTTAACCTTATTTCTACCCCTCATATATTTAAGTCTCAATCATGTCGCCCCTCTCCGTCCTCTGTTCGAGGGAGTACATGTTAAGTTCCCTCAGCCTGTCCTGGTATGCCATATGGTGCAGTCCCTGAATCATTTTTGTGGCCCTCCTCTGCACCGTCTCGATTCTGTGTCCCTTTTGAGGTGCGGTCTCCAGTACTGTACGCAGTACTCGCAAGTGGGGGTACACCAGCACCCTGTAGAGTGATAATACCACTTCTAGGGACGTGGATATGTTGTTCTATTCACACTATTTGGCATGGTCCTTTCCCCTTTAAGAAGTGCTGGAAGGTCTTCAAACTGGCTCCTTCCATCCACCCGGGTAGTATATCCCTCGATGCCAGATCTTCCTTTCCGCTAAAGATGCAGGTTCCCTCCTTTGTGCTCCTGCGTTGTAGGCCCTAGCACTTTTGATCCATTTGGATTGCTTTCAGAAACTTTGCTACCATTTCGGTATTTGTCTTCAAGCTTCCCGACTGCGGTGAATGACAGGTCTGCGTCCGGATTTCGGCAGTGCCCATGCGGGCAGAAGATGTCGCGTACCACCCCTACGCCATGTGTGTTTACTCCTGGCCACGAACACAATACCCGACTGTGATATTTGTTGGTCTTTTCATGCGACGGTCCTCGAGGACCGCCTCGCCCAGCTGAAGTTGGGCTGCCCAGAAAAATTACATCTGCCGGTCAAATCTAAAGACACCTGTTGTGTGGTCTTCATGGCTGCTGGGTCTGCAGAGCAGCTGGAACAGCTTGCAGCCTTCGAGGAGGAGGTGGCTCAGGCCGCCACTCAGTCCTCTGTGGCTTCTGCCTTCGTGCCGCTCCAATTGGGCTCCCACTTTTCAGGCTCCTTCATGAGCTGTGCCATCCCCGACTCTGGTTCCTTCTGCATCTCCACAGCTCTAGAAAGGAGAAAAAGGAGTCGAAGAAGAAGACTCCTCGTCGTTCCTGGGACCCGGAAAGTGTTCTGGTCTCAGGACTCCCAGGTTTTGACCACTATCGAAACCATGGCAAGCCACTGGCTTCAGGAGACCCCTCGCCAGGCAGTTAGATCAAGATGCCGGCCGATAATGCGGCCGAGATTTTTCTCGACTCAATAGACCGGTTGTTGTCCGAAGAGGCTGATAACTCTCTCTTCAGGACTCCGGTCCTGCCTGTGACCTTAGAAGGGGCTGCTCAGTCTGCTGATCAGAACTCTCTGGACACCGACCCAGACCAGGAGGAGCTGCGGCATTCCCAGGCTCCCTCCGCGATCCCCTTTCGACATCCCCGCCAGCCGAGGTCACAGTCTTGGTGCTCCTCTAGTGGGTTGAGCTGCCCTTGCCATCATCGGCACAAGCTGTGTCAGTGCTATGAAGACCTTATGTGGCAGCAGTTCGTGCTGGCCGGCACGAATCCGACCCTGGCTTCCACACTGGCCATCACTTGGCTGTCACCCAAGAGGCTGACATCGACTTCCCAAGTGGGGTCCATCGAGACTGTCCCTCCCCCAGCAGAGTTAGTCAAGAACATCTTGGTTCGGTTGAAGCTGGCCTCTCCGCCAGTTGTGGTGGAGCCATCAACCGGCGCTCCGACTAAGGAGTCTCGGTCGGCCAAGGGGATTCCCCATCGGCTGTTGATCATCATCACCACTCCTAACCGCCCTTGGAGGGTTGAAGGTGACTCGGGCGGCCATCCGCTTTATGCGGATTCCACAGAGTCCAAGGATTTCCTCACTGCACTCTGTCCGGCCGACGAGGAGTCCGTCTGGATTCCTCGACAGAGGAAGGGCCCTTTTCCTTCCTGGGCATCCTCCACCTCATCTCAGAGTCCACAGGGATGAAAGTGGAGCCTGTCCAGAAGTGGGCTCGCTATCCCCTTACAGAGATTCTGGACAGAGGGGACTATCCAACGGTGGCTTTCTGAGTGGCTGAAGACATTGTTGGCCCAGCCCTGGATCTTTGGCAGCGCCCTGCGTCCTGTCCTGCGCCCTCTTCCTGTATGGCCCGCAGGTATGCGGTGCCCATCGGTACCCTCTTGGGTTTCACGGAGCAGCCCGACTCCGTGTTTCGGTGCTCAGGCAATATCTGGGACGACAAACCATCGCAATAAGGAGTCCAAGAAATTGGACCATGCCGCTAAAAAGTCTATGCTGCTTCCTCGCTCGGCCTCGTCAGGCGAGCTTGGCCATCTTGATGGCACAATTCTCCCACACCCTCTTGGGCTCTTTGGATGAGGTAGTTCCTCACTTGCCTGCGGACCTCCAGACCATGGTCAGACAGGTCTGAAATCAGGGCCAGGCTGTGGTCAAGCAGAAACTGCAAATGGCTCTGGATATGGGGGATTCCTGTGCCTGCTCGGTGGCGGCCGCAGTAGTCATGCACAGTAGGGCTTGGCTGTGGATTTCGAGCTTCACAGCAGACACTCAGCACAAGCTGGCAAATGTTTCTTTCTTGGGCACCGACCTGTTTGGGCCCGGTGTGGAGGGTCACCTCCAGCACATTGAGAAGTCCAGTGCCACCTTGGGCAGACTAGATGGGCCAAGCGGTCCTTATCTGCCGTCAAAGTCTATGTTTCTATGTTACCTTGGACTCTAACATCCACACAGAAGGATCCCAAGGGCTCCAGGCAACAGAAGCGAAAGCCCTTTCAGTCCTTCACTCCTGTGGCAAAACCAGTCCAACATCATGCTGGCTAGCAGGCTCAGTCCTGGTGACCCAGGCCCAAGTCAGTGGCCTCGGTGGTCCGTAAGCCCGGAGGAAAGGGACCCAGTGGCTCCTCATCCGGGTACTCCTCCTCCAAGCATTCTCAGTGATGGGATGGGGACTGCCACCCTCATATCCATCACACCTCCCATGGGGGGAGGGGGGGCCGGCTCCGCCACTTTCTTTCCGCCTGGTCCGCTGTCTCCTCGGACAGGTGGGTTCTAGAAGTGGTCGGTCAGGGTTTGCTTCTGGAATTCGAGCAGTACCCTCCAAGCTAAGCCTGAGCCTGTGCCCCGTGGGAGGATTTGGTATCCACAGACACTTGGTCAGCTCTTCGAGACGACATAGCCCAGCTCCTCCTCAAGGAGGTCGTGGCCAGAGTAGCGGATCCTCCAGAACACCCAGGGTTTGTCTCCAGGTACTTCCTGGTGCCAAAGCTGACGGGGGGCTGGCGCCCCTTTCTAAATCTGCACAACCTGAACGAGTTCCTCAGGTCACGCACCTTCAGGATAGTAACTCTATCTCAGATCATACCATCTCTAGAGCAAAAACATGTGGTTTTGCTTTCTGTATCTTCAGGAAGTGTTCTTTCACGTCCCGATCCATCTGTCCCACTGAAGGTTCTTCCACTTTCGAGCTGAGGGAACCCTCTACGAGTTCCGGGCCATGCCTTTCTGCCTCTCCTTGGCCCCCAAGGTCTTCATCAAATGCATTGCAGTGGTGGCAGCTTACCTGAGGCACCGAAGGCTCCGGTTATATCCCAGCCTGGATGACTGGCTGATTGCAGGTTCCTCAAGGCAGGAGTTGGAGCGGTCCAGGGACCTGGCCCTCCAGACCTGCACCTCCCTTGGCCTCCTGATCAACGATGCCAAGTCGGAACTTTTGCCTTTCCAGGTGATCAGCTTTATCGGGGCAGAGCTCGACTCTTGCTGAGGAGTCCCAGTGGCATATCATCCTGCTGGAGCTCCGGGCAGTTCGGCTGACGCCGACTGCATTTGCTCTGCATGTTCGGGGTAAAGTGGTCCAAGTCCAGATGGACAACACCACGACTATGTACTACCTCAACAAGCAGGGCAGGACGCACTCCCTGCTTCTGTGCAAGGAAGCTCTCCGCATTTAGGCCCTCATGTACAGCCTGGTGGTGGAGCTTCTAGCCGTCCATGTGGCAGGAGCTTCCAATCTGCTGGCAGATGCCCTTAGCCAGTTAGGCGAGGCGTCTCACGAATAGTCTCTCCATCCAGAGGTAGTTCACAGCCTGTTCTCCCGGTGGGACACCCCTCAGGTGGATCTGTTTGCCTCCAGGGAGACTGCAAAGCGGAGGCTGTTCTGTGCCGGCCCCCCTCAGCAGGGCTCGCTGCAGGGGGATGCCTTCTTGAGACCTTTGACCCCAGGCCTCTTCTATACCTTCCCTCCACTTCTCTTGATCCACAAGGTGCTGCTCAAGGTCAGGAGGAACAAGGCATGGGTAATACGGGTGGCTCCGGGCTGCCACGCCAGTTTTGGTACCCCGATCTCCTCAGCCTGAGGCTCCTGAGGCGTCTTCCACTTCACCAGAACCTGCTGTCCATCAATCAGGGGAAGGTACTCCACCCGGATCTTCAGTCCCTGCACCTGACAGCCTGGTTCCTGAGCGGCTAGAGTTCCAAGCTTTGGGTCTTTCCGAAGATGTCCTCACCATGGTGGAGGCATTTAGAAAGGAATCGACCAGAAAATGCTATGCCTTCAAATGGAAGAGATTCTCCATTTGGTGTCGGGACAATGGGCTGGACCCTTTGACCTCTCCTGTGGCCAGCATTTTGAACTACCTGTGGTCCCTCTCCAAGGTGGGGGTCTTAGGTTGATGATACTTAAGGTGCATCTGGCAGCAATCTCTGCTTACCGGGCATGGGCTGGTCAGCAGTCAGTGGCGCAGGAGAAGGTGGTCTGGCGCTTTTTCAAAAGCTTAGATCACATTTCCCCTCCGGTGCGTGAACCACCACCACTGTGGGACTTTTTGGTTTTGACAAAGCTCATGGACAAGCCATTTGAACCGATGCACAGGTGTGAGATGTCTCACCTGTTGTGGAAGACCGCCTTCTTGGTGACTATCGTGTCAGCCAGAAGGATCACTGAGCTCTAGGCGCTTTCTGTGGAGTCTCCTTTTCTGGTCTTCCACAGGGACAAGGTTGTCCTTTCCCCCAACCTGAAGTTCCTCCTGAAGGTTGTGTTGGAGTTTCACCTTAATCAGGTGATGACTCTTCCAGTGTTTTTCCCGAATCACACCTCGGAGGCCGAACACTGGCCCCATTCTCTGGACCTGAGGTGAGTGCTTGCCTATTACAAAGAGCGCATGGCTGGAGTCCGGGGAGAGGTTTGCCAGCTGTTTGTCACCTACGCTGAAGCTGCACCTGGCAGACCTGCAGCCAAGTGGATGATTGGCAGGTGGATCACTTCCTGCATTGATCTCTGCTATGGGTTGGCGGGTAGGGACACTCCCAGAGGGCTAAGGGCTCATTCCACCCATCATTCTGTTGTGTTGGTGGCTGCTTCTAGGGATGCTTCTATCCAGGAAATCTGCAGGGCTGCTACTTGGAAGTCAGAACACACCTTCATTTCCCATTACCACATTGACCTAGAATCATGCCGGGATGCTGGTTTTGGGGCCTCAGTTCTCCAATCTCTGTTCTCTAAATAGGGTGTGTGTGCCTTGCCTCTCTCCTCCCTAAGAATTGCTAGGACTTTGCCAAGTAGTGTGGAGAGAACAACATATCCACATCCCTAGAAACACAGGTTACTTACCTGTAACAGTAGATCTTACTTCAAGAGTCAGCTCTTCCAGCAGGTAACACATATAGGACTGAAGCCGGCCGGCGTCAGGACCCCATGGCAAACTTCTATCCAGCATTACTAAGCAGGGGCCACCCCCCGACGTCTGCCCACCCCCAACGTCCCACGTGGTATAAGAGGTGGCGGTCCCAGCGTGCCCCAGTTCTTTTCCCACCATCGTTACGCGTTCATCAGCTCCTCGGCTAGACTCACGCCAGTATGAACGCTTTATTCTTCAAACCTCTGTTGTTTTTCCTTGTCACAGTACCGCTTCATCGGTTATCATTCCTGCATGTCTTCTCCCCCGTGGCTGCCTTCTAGGCACACAAATAGGTGCGCCTGTGGGAAACAGATCTCCACCAAAGACAGCTACGCAGCCCGCCTGTTGTGTCTGGGCCCAGACCACGACATCCAGTCCTGCACACACTGCCAGGCCTTCAACAGTCGGACCTGGATCCACCGTCAGAAGTCCCTGCAGGCTTATCTTGCCCAGTAGCAGTTGGCCGCCATGCAGAGGGGATCTTCCTCGGAGCCGGGAGTCTTCCCACCGTTCCCACAATAAGTCAGACAAACATCGCGATTCCTCTTCAAAATCCAAGGAGAAATGTCGAGAGAAGGAGAAAGCAAGGGATAGATCCCATTTGAGATGTAGATCCTCAGGATCTCACACTGCCTGTAGAGGCACCTCTGAATCGTCAGGCCAAGACTCCCGGCTGACTGTAGTCAAAGCCCTGGTCACCTCACAGGTGTTGGGCATGAAGGAGAAAGCTTCGGAGTCCTCTGACCCGATGCTTCAGCCCATTAAGATTTGGCCCCCACCGCAGGTCTCGGGCTGATCCTTGGACCCAGGTAAGGTCCCTCATGCCTCCTGGTTGGCCTTTGTATGCAGCGCTGACTCCTGGGACAAGTCTAAGACCTCAGGCCAGGTGGCAGAGAGATCTTCGTCTCTCCCTCCCAAACAGGCCAAAAAGTTGACGGAGAAACATCCTCCCCTGACAGCGGACAAGCGCCAGTCCGACAAACATGCCAAGCTGACGCCGGACCAGCACCGTCGCTGGTCTTCGGATGGTGCCCTCAAGGTCTCACATACGCCCTCACCACCGGCTAAGACACTGTCGCCCCCTTCGAGGACCGACGTCTGGGCTGATGACACCCCTGCGCAGGAGGACCTGACGCCAGTCCACGGGGTACTCCCGGGAACTGACGACAGCTGTAACCCGTCATCACCTCCTGAACACCCCCCGATGCCAGACAGACCCAATGGTACTGGAGCCGGTGCAGGTACTGACCATGGTCCATCGCCGGACCCTGCTACAGGTTTCCCAAAACTGAATATTTCTCAAGTAAAAGACCTGTTCAGCCACTAGTGGACAACCATCAAGCCTGATATCCTCCCACCACAACCTCAGGCTGTTACCCCGGTGGAACCGGATTTGGCCCCGAATCCTGATGGGGGCGATCATCCCCAGATCCACGTGCAGTTCCCCAACCTCAGCCAGATGAGGACGGGGGGAAGTAACCCACCTCTCCTGAGAGGTCCAGGAAGAAAACGGCCAAGAAGAGGGCCAGATCAAGATCTAGGAGCCCTTCCTCTTCTAGCTCCTCAGACAGACACCAACATAAAAGAAGGAGGAGGCATAGATTCTCTTCAGTCTCCTCCTCTGATTCCTACCAACCATTGGATTCCTCATCCTCATCCTTTGAGGAGCTATCCCCCTGGGACCCTGAGTATACTCCAAAGTCACCTCCTGATGACCCATCCTTTATGGAGTTAATGTGGCACATTCAAGCCAACATGGACTAGGATACAGAGGATTTAGATCCTGAGCGTATGTGGCTCGCAAAATACCTCAGGCAAAAGGATCTAAAACCTGTAGTGATCCTGCCTGTGGTTGACACCTTTGAAGATGTCACACAGGCTACTTGGAGACGCCCCCATTCGTCCACGGCTATCCCTGAAAAGGTAGACTGTTTGTACAGGGCACCCAAGCAGCAACTCTTCTTGGCCGAACACCCCCACCACTGATTCGGTGGTCATTTTGGCGGCACATGACCTTTCGCAGAGGCCTAAGAACCTGAGGTACCCAGCCTTCAGACAGAGTCAAAACAACTGGACTCCATGGGCAGGAAAGTGTATTCGTCTGCCACCTGTAGTATCAGAAGTCTTAAATTCTTGACCCACATGGTCCAATTCCTGAACGCCCTATGGGAACAGAGAATGGACATTTTGCAGGGTATACCCAACTGCCCCCAAAAGGGAGAACTCTTCAGGCTTGTTCAAACAGGTTCGGATGTAGGCACGCATGTCCTACGATCCGCCTACAACTCTGTGGACACTGTGGCAAGTGCGGCTGCCACTGGCATTTGCTTGCATCACCATTCCTAGCTTCAGGTTTCTGGGTTTGCCCAGGATGTCCAATCCAACATCCTGGATGCATCTTTTAGAGGCTCCGTCCTCTTTGGCGAGGACACAGAGAAAATCAACAATAAACTACAGGACTCCGGTAAGGCTGTCTGCACCGTACAGTCCATGTACTGCCAGAAACGGAGACAATTTTGAAAGTCTCGTTTCCATGGCTAAGTGGATCAACAACCTTAATGGGGAGGCTACAATCGACGAGGTGCCCACAGAGGTTCTGCAGAACCCACCTCCCGACAGTCAAAACCTACCCAAGCTGCCTTTCCACCCTCTCCCACCGCCTGACTGCCGAGGCGACCCACCTCTCCCCGACATCTCGTCAGGGGAGGAGGAGGTAGGAGGGCGCTTTTCTCTATATGCAGAGGCCTGGAGAAAGTTGACCTCCGACCAGTGGGCCCTCAAGCTCATAGAGAATGGGCACTCTATAGAATTCATCAGTATTCCACCAGACAGACCCCCACTACCATCTCGTAACTCCAGGGAACATGCAGGTCTGATTCAGCAAGAAGTCCATGCCCTACAGTCCAAAAGAAACCATAGAACCTGTTCCTCTACATCAGAGAGGAACAGGATTCTAGTCGCACTTCTTCCTGGTCCCGAAGAAGTAAGGAGACTTGAGGCTCATTCTTGACCTCAGCGACCTCAATCGGTCGGTTGATTTACAAAAGATTCAGGATGGTCACTCTTCAAAACCTGCTCCCGATGGTCCAGCAGGGAGACTGGCTGGTATTTCTGGATATGCCAGATGGTTACTTTCACATCCTGATAGTGAAGCACCACAGGAAATACTTCCGGTGCACCTTTCAGGGCAGGCATTTCCAGTTTAGGGTGCTACCCTTTGGCCTTTCCTTGGCACCGATGGTGTTCATGAAGTGCCTTGCGGTGGTAACTGTGGCACTTTGGAGGAGAGGGCATTATCTGTTTCCATACTTGGATGACTGACTTCTCATGGCACAGTCCAAAACCTGACTTCAGAGTGCCATTCAAGATGCTTACACTCTTTTTCGGAGTCTGGGGATCACTGTCAACACATCAAAATCGTCCCTGATCCCCTCTCTGCTCTTGATGTTCATAGGGGCCCTTTTCGACACCATCAGAGGGAGAGCCTTCCTGCCACAGGAAAGGGCCGATCGGCTCAGGATTCTAGCCAGTCAAATATGTTCAGCCTCCACAGTGCCAGCAAGAACGCTGCTCCAGTTGCTAGGCCACATGGCAGTGTCCATCATCACAGTCTCCTTCACGAAACTTCAGATGAGGACAATTTGGTGGACTCTTCGTGTCCAGTGGGACCAGAGATGGGACAACCTGGATCTTCCAGTCTCCATCAGAAGGATCCGTTCATCTAGAACTTGTATGGTGGATGACGTCCCCTTCCCTGCTGGAAGGGATGCTACTCCAAAAGGAGGCGCCAGATCAGGTTCTTGCATCAGATGCATCAAACATGGGATGGGATGCGCACTTAGGCGTTCACAGGAGCCAGAGATCCTGGTCTATGAAAGAGGAGTCTCTCCACATTAACATTCTCGAAATCAGAGCTGTTCTCTGCGCCCTCCAGGCATTGAGTGCGGTACTCAAACCGGGACATCTTCTGATTCAGACGGACAACACGTCAGTGGTGTTTTATATCAACAAACAGGGAGGCACACACTCCTATCCTCTGTGCAGGGAAGTGATGAGAGTGTGGGATTGGGCCATAGCTCACTGTATAACTATTTCAGCGGTCCACATCCCAGGCGTTCAGAGCACATTGGCGGACGCTTTCAGTAGAACAAGGTCGAGAGCACACGAGTGGTCGCTTCTCCATTCAGTAGCTGATGACCTGTTCACCACTTGAGGAACACCCAAATTGGACGCGTTTTCTCCACCACCAGCGCAAAACTGCCCAGTTTCTGCTCACTAGATCATGCGCCTGGCATTTTCTGGCAAGACGCATTGTCCCTCTCCTGGAAGGGGAGATTCCTTTATGCTTTCCCGCCATTTCCGCTTCTTCAGAAAGTTCTCAAGGCGCAAACGGAAGAGACAACAATGATCCTGGTGGCTTCTCTGTGGCCTCGACAAATCTGGTTCCCACTGTTGTAACATTTAGCAGTGGAGCCTCCTCATATCACGCTTTCATTGAGCACCTTCTTGCTCTCTCTCAGGACAACGGGACCTTGGTTCACCCAAACTTGAGGTCTCTACATCTGCATGCATGACTCCTGAAGACCTAGCCAAACTCCATATCAGAGTTTTCGATTGGGTCGCCGAAGTCCTTGTGGAAGCTAGGAAACCCTCCACTAGAGCAACATACGCTATGAAGTGGAGGAGATTTTGTCTTTGGTCCTCAGCTCGCCACCTGCTCCCTCTGGCTTGTGTGGTTAATCTCCTGTTGGATTACTTGTTATCCCTTTCAGAGTCAGGATTGGACTATTCCTCGATTAAGGTTCATTTGGCTGCCCTTTCTACCTATCACACCCCTGTTCAGGGCAGAATGGTGGCTCAGCTGGAGGCAACTCGCACCTTTCTTAGAGGTATGCCACAGATAAAAGTCATCCATTAGGGATCCTGTTTCCCCTTGGGATCTTCTGTTCGTTCTGGAGAGGTTGACCTTACCACCCTTTAAACCTGCCATGGCTTGCGAGCTACATTTTCTTTCTTGGAAAACATTATTTTTAGTTGCTGTTACTTCTGCTCGAAGAATTTCTGAGCTTCAGGCCTTGATGTGTAAGGAGTCTTATCTAGTGTTCCACAAAGACAGGGTAGCTTTGAGGACCAATCCTAAGTTTCTGCCCAAAGTGGTGTCCGAGATTACCTTAAAGCAGGACTTTCAGCTGCCTGTTTATTACCCTGACCACTCAAACGGGTGAGGCACTTCTCCATACCCTGGATGTGCATCGCACTTTGCGAAATTACTTATCCAGAACCAAGGGGAGCAGGAGCTCCAATCAGTTGTCTGTATCCTTTGCTCCTAGGACAATGGGTTACCCTGTGTCGAAACAGACCATCTTTAGATGGCTGGTGCATTGCATCACCTTCTGTTATCACACTTACTAAGGTTCATACTAAGGTGTGAAGTGAGCAAGAAAGCTTTGCAGCCCATAAAAGCTCACATACTAGTCAAGTTTAATAATATGTCAGTTGTTTACCAGATAATATTTATCCAACTAGCCTTGAATTTTTCTTTATCCTTACTAATAATAATATATAATGGCAAGTTGTTCCAAGGTTTAATCACTCTTGAGGTACAAAAATGTTTTCTCCTAATATAATTAAAGGATTTACTTATTAATTGGAGCAGATGACCTCTAATATTGTAAGATGAATCCTTAAAATTCAGTCCCAAATCTACCATTAATGCAGGGTCCTGAACTATATCATAAAAAAATAATAAATCACCATGTAACCTAGGAGTTTCTAAAGAAAATAGACCAAGATCTCATAATCTAGTTTCATAAGAAAGATGATTCGTACCCTTCAGATGTTTAGTAAATTTACGCTGAACTCTTTCTAATTGATGTATATTAGTTTTCTTCTAAGGACACCAAAGCTGTGACACATATTCAAGATGAGGCCTAACATATGCTTTGAACAAGGGCATTAAAACCTTGGGGTCTTTTGTAGTAATATTACGTTTGATGGACCAGACAACTTTATTTGCTTTATTTACCAATTCATTAATATGATAGGAAAAATCCATGTTATTAGAAATTGTTAAGCCTAGGTCTCTCATCAGTGGTATTACTACGTGGGTATTGTCCCAACATATATGTTTTTAAAGAATTAGTTTTACCTAAATGCATGACCTTACACTTTGAGTTATTTAACTTCATACCCCATGCTGTTACCCATTCAAAATTTGTATTTAAATCCTGCTGTATGATATCAAAATCAGTTTTACTGGTACGTGGACCACCAATCATAATATCATCTGCATATTTAATAGCTCATGAAAGGCAGTTCAAAGTTAGATCAGAAATGAAAGCCTGAAATAAATATGGTCCAAGCACCCGAGCCCTGTGGTACTCCACTAGTGACATAACCAGTATCTGATAAACTACCGTTAGTACTCACTCTCTGAGTGCGATTAGACAATCAGTTTTGAATCCATATAATAATATACTTATTAATTTTTAAATTCTGTAATTTTACTTCTAAAGCCCAGTGTGGCATAGCATCAAATGCGTTGCTGAATTCCAAACAGATAACATCACATGGAGTACGGTTATCAACTAATGAACTTGTATTTTCATAAAAACTCAACAAGTTAGACAGGCAGCCTCTACCCTTTCTGAAACCGTGCTGTTCCAAATCTGAATTGTTCAATATAGGAGTTAATACATCCCTAATTAAACTTTCAAAAATCTTACAAATAGGTGACGTAAGACTAATTGGTCTGTAATTGGAACAATTCGATTTTAGACCCTTTTTATCAGAAGCACGAAACCCCCCTGCCTGGACTGATGCAGGGTAACTCTACAAGAGGCATTGCAGCCTCCTTTGCTGCTCTCAAAAATGTTTCCGCTTCGGATATTTGTGCAGCAGCTACATGGCACACAGTCCACACGTTCATTAAACACTACAGTCTGGACATTGCCTCAAGACACAGAGCAGGCTTTGGGCTTGCTGTTCTGCAGGGTCTTATTTCTTAGGGGTTCCCCTCCTTTTTCCTAATTACCTACCTTAAGTTTATACTGCTTGGGAATAAGTCCTGTATGTGTTAACTGCTGCAAGAGCTGACTCTCTCGAAGTAAGATAGTACAGTTACATAAGAACTTACCGTAACAGATCTTTGAGAGTAGCTCTTGCAGCAGGTATACTTTATTTATATATTTATTTTATTTAGTTTTTGTTGACCGGGTAAGTGCACTAGACAAATCCTGCCTATTTTCAGGCACAACCCGGGGGAGGAGCATACAGATGAATGCCAACCTACCTTGAACCAGATTAAGGTGTTGGTGATATTTTTAGTGAATGGGGGAAATTTGGCCAGGACACCAGGGAAATTCCCTTACTCTTTTTGATAAGTGCCATGGGATCTTTAACATCCACCTGAACTACCACCAATCCAGGCAGATGGGACCTATGTTTAACGTTTCATCTGAAAGACTGCACCTCAGAAGTGCAGCACCCTTCTCATGCTGCACTACAGTGTCAGTACTGGGATATTAACCCAAGTGCCAGATGTGGGAACTGAACCAACAGTCCTCTGATCTCCCGGTCTCAGAGGCAAGTGTGCTACCTACTGAGCCACTGACACAGCAAACTTCCCACCCTCCTGCCCCCTGGAGGTCTCTCGCTGCATGTGTCCACTTCCATATGTCTACCTGTTGGTTGAGGTATTTCCCTGGCTCACCTTGACTGATCTCTGTTTATCCGGCTGCTGCATTCTCCGGCAGTACAAGATTTGGGGCACGCTGGGACGGCTGCCTCTTATACCACGTGGGATGTCGGGGTTGGGCTGATGTCAGGGGGCAGTCCCCACTTGGTACTGCTGGATAGAATTTTGCTGTGGGGACCTGATGCCTTCCGTCTTCAGTCCTATATGTGTTACCTGCTGCAAGAGCTTCTTGCTGAAATCTACTGTTGCGGTAAGTTCTTACGTGACTGTACTTTTTAGGAGTGGTATATGTTGTTCATCCACATGGACCCACCCAGCCTCCCCTGGCTCAGGCGCACAATCTCTGCTTCCAGAGGGCAGGATCTGGCATCATGGGACGGAGCCGAGGGATATACCACCCGGATGGGTGGGAGGAGCCAGCTTTAAGACTTTCCGGCTCTTCTTAAAGGGGAAAGGACCATGCCAAATGGTGTGGATGACAACATATACCACTCCTAGAACTACTGTTACAGGTGAGTAACCTGTGTTTCCCTCCTGCGACTCATGATTCGCCTTCTGATGCAGCCCAGCATGTCACTTGCCTTTAGTCTTGCCTTTTCATACTGTTTACCCACATTGAAGTCTACTGATATAATGACCCCTAGGTCCCTGTCCTGGCTGGTGGAGGCTAGCTTCTCTCCTCCTATGTAGTAATCCGCTTTGGGATTGTTTCTGCCTAAATGTATGACTTTGCACTTTTTGGTGTTGAATTTCAGCTGCCATGTTTCTGACCACTCTTTCAGTTTCTGAAAGTCAGAAGTCATACTCCTCACACTGTCAGGGAAGAACACTCTGTTGCAAATCTTGGTTGTCATCAGCAAATAGATGCACTTTACCTTTCATCCCATTTGCAATGTCTGTTGTGATCACATTGAAGAGTAGGGGACCCTGTACCGAAACCCTGTGGTACCCCGCTGGTCACCTCCTTCTCAGTTGAAAGTGCCCCATTTACCTGAACCCTCTGTGTTCTTCCTCTCAGCCAGCTACTCACCCACCTCCCTGCCCACCCCATGTGGTCCAGCTTCCTTGCCAGCCTTCTGTGTGGAACTGAATAGAAGGCTTTGCTAAAGTCCAGATAGATGACATCTGCCGCCGCTCCCTGATCTGCTATCCTTGTAACCCAGTTGAAGAAGTCGACCAGGTTAGTTTGGCAAGACCTTCCTGCTGTGAACCCATGCTGTTTTGAGTCTTGCTGCCCACTGGATTCCAGATAAGTTATGCTTCTCTGTTTGAGTAGTGTCACCATTAGCTTCCCTACTACTGATGTGAGGCTTACTGAACGGCAATTGCCAGCCTCCTCCCTGCTTTGTGGAGTGGGACCACAGTTGCTCTTTTCCAGTCCTCCAGTATGGTCCCACTCTCTAGTGATTTGGTGAATAGTTCTGCTAGGGGTGCTGCTAGTACACTCTCCAGCTCCCTGAGAACTCTAGGGTGAATCCCATCTGGTCCCATGGCCTTTTCCACCATTAGTTTATTTAAAGCTTCCAAGACTTGAGCCTCTGTGAAGGTGCTTGTGTCAGCCCCCAGTCCCCGGGTGTTGCTGCTATGCAGGCTTAGCCCATCTCCTGCATTCTCTTCGGTGAACACAGAACAGAAGTACTGGCTTAAGACTTATGCTTTCTTGCAATCTTTTTCTACCAGTTTGCCTCCAGTATCTGCTAGTCTAACTAATCCCCCTCCCCCACTTCGTTTTCCTCTTTTTCCCTTATGTATCTAAAGAAGGCTTTATCTCCCTCCTTTACCCCCTGCGCAATCCTCAGTTCAGTCAGGGCATTAACCTTCCTTATTGTCTTACCTGCTTCCCTCTGTGCTACCTTATAGGTTTCCTTATCCTTTTCTTTCATTGACACCCTAAACTTTGTGTATGCCTTTTTTTCCTCCCTTACTATTGCAGCAACCTCCATGGAGAATCAGAAGAGTTTCTTTTTCTTATTTGTCTTGCTCACCCTTCTGACACAGTGTTCAGTTACCTCTGTGATAGCTCCTTTGAGATACTCCCACATTTCATTTACTCCTTTCTCTTCCATGTAAATCTAAGACTTTCTGCCAGGCTATCTCTCATCTTCCGAAAGTCTGCTTTTCTGAAATCTAAAACCCTAATCTTGGAATGACTAATATCTTCACTAGTGTTTACTTTAAATCCCGCCTTGCGGTGGTTGCTATTTTCGAAGTGGCACCCCACCTCTACCTCTTTTACCCTGTCGCTGTTAGTTAAAACCAAGTCCAGGACAGCTTCACCTCTGGTAGGAGTTTCCTCAAGTTGTCTCAGCCTTGCGCTCTGCAGGACCATTACAAAGTCCCCTTCCTCTTGATGAAGATGCTGTACAAGATTTCCAGTTTATGTCTGGCAAGTTAAAATCCCCCAGTATTATTTGTCTTGCCCTTGTCTGTCATTTTGTGGAATGTCTCCATCATTTCCTTGTCCCTAGTATCCCCTTACGATGGGGGCCCGTAGCTGACTCCTATCCTAATGGCTGCCCCTGTCTCAGCTGTTGCCCATAGTGCTTCTGACTCATTTGGGATCCCCTGAATCTCTGTAGCTTTGCTTTCCTCCTGGACATATAATGCTACCCCACCCCCTTTCCTACCCTTCCTGTCCCTTCTGTACAGGTGGTAGCCCGGGGTAGCCATGTCCCAAACATGGTTCTCTGTGAACCAGGTTTCTGTCACGGTCACTAAGTAGACTTTGGCCTCTGCCGTGAGGTCAGGGATTTGGTTCGCCAGGCTTCTGGTGTTTATTGCCATTGCTCTCCATGTTCTTCCCCCATTCCTAGCACATGTGGGTTTCCTTTTGTTCTGCCATGCCTCTTTAGTACCCTTAATGGATCTTCTTTGGTCTGCACCTGTGGTTTCGGACGAAGGATTTTGTTGGAAGAGTTTTGCCGCATGTATTGACAAGAGAGTTTTCCCTAATTTGTATGGTATGGGAAGGACCTGCTACACTTTTACAGTAGATTGTTTGGTCCACTTCCAGGCCTTGGGCCTCAGGTCCTCTACCCTGGAAAGTACACTTGACTGCCATATCTGCTTGTGTCTCGACAGGTAAGGAGAAAACAGTTACCTCATATTCCATTTTCAGAAAATTTTCAAAGGGCTGCTACACCTGCATCCCCCTGGTTAGGTACCCAGTCCCTCCCTGGGATTGGAACCTGTGCATAGCAAAGCTCATGGAATCTCCCTTTGAGCCCATGACTACTGCTAATGTGAAGTATGTCACTTGGAAAACAGTGTTCCTGGTGGCTATAACTCCGGCAAGAAGGGTGTGTGAGCTGCAGGCCTTCTGCACAGACACTAATTACAGTGGTAGTCACGCAAAGGTTAACTGGTAGCATGGTACTTGCGGTAGTGCAATGCATATTATTCAGTGGCTACTGTGCTACTGCTTCGCACGGTATACCACACAACCGGTCAACTTTTGCTCCATTACCACTGTACATCATCTTCCACAGGGACAAGGCAGTCCTAAGGACTAACAGAAAATTTCTTCCTAAGGTGGTGTCTGAATTCCGCATAAATCAGTCCATCTCTCTTTCAGTGTTCTTTACGGTAAAATCCAGATTTTAGTTTGAAGGGGCTCTTGCAGCAGGCAACACCAGTAGGATTGAAGCCACCAAGCGCCAGGACCACACGGAAAACTTCTGGCTAGCAGTCTGTCCCAGGGATCGTCCCCACTGACGCCGGCACGCTGACATCCGCCTATCCTACAAAGGGGGAGGTCCCCCAGACCTACCTCAGTTCTTTTCCTGTTGTCTACTCGTGGACGTTGGACCTCCACGGACGCCTGCTTCAGTCTACCACCATTTTGTTCGCATTTACCCACGATTTTTTTTTTTTTTCTATTAGTATTAGCATCGATTTTCGTGTTTCTTCCATCTCGTTTATGTCTTCTTCTCCAGCCTCCTCTTCTGACTGGCCTAGAAAGTGTGTCTGTGGCAAGCAGATACCAGCCAAAAAAGGTCACTCTTCCTACCTGCTCTGCTTAGGCCCCAACTATGACACTGAGGCCTGCCAGCACTGCCAGGACTTTAACCAGGTCACACAGAGACGCTTGAAGACCCTTCAAGGCTACCTGCTGGAGCAGAAATTGGTTGTGATGGAGAAGGAGCTTCCAGCTAAAAGCTCTTCCAATTCCCTGGCTCAGTCTTCCGGGGCATCATATTTTTCTTCCCAGAAGGAGAAGTCGTCTAGCGGGAAGCATAAGAACCGGCACAAGCACCGGGACCGTCCTAGGTCAGCCTCTCGCTTGCTGGATAGAACAGCTTCTACCTCTGGGTCTTTCTCTCGTGGGGGATTGGCCCCACCTTCTTCTACAGCCTTCATTCCCGCCGGGTTGCTGGTAGTGCAGCCGCCCGCCCTCATTTCCATCATGGACAGTGGCTCCTTGGGGCAGTGGACTTCATCCCCTGCCTTCCAGCCCCTGATGCTTAGGCCTTTAGCTGTCACGGGTCCCCAGCCAGGCAACTCGACTAGGGTTGGAATCTCCGGTGGTAGGTCATTGCCCATCGCGCCCCCCCGCTAAAGCATTGCCTTCATCAGACCCAGACTCTGGGGCTGGCGCTAGTCCTTGCATGCATTGCCTAGAGCAAGCGCTCACCTCTTCTTCCATGCAGGCGATGGCTCTGACCCTGCCTTGGGGGAATCTCCCATCACAGGCACCAGCCTCGTCTGGGGCCAACGTCTGCTACTTCACCAGACCGACGCCAACCGTCTCCTTTCAGGCTGGCGCCGGCTATGCCGATGCCTCCAGACTCCTCAGCCATCATTGCCCCAGCCTGGGCCACAGCCGACACCCACTGGCCCTCCCAGGGACCCCCAGCGGGCACCTGCTGGACCTATACCAGGGTACCCTACACAGACTCCTCACAGACGTACCCGTACCCTCCTCCTCAATGTCCTTATTCACGCTATAATCCTTTTCCACTGGTGGATTATAATGCCTTATGTATGGCCTGGTGAACCTTTATGCAGAACAAGGACGCACCCAGGTGGCCTTCCCCTTCTCCTCCCCGGGACCCCCTCCTCGGAATCCAGACCGGGTAGGACCAAGCAACCCCTGCACCACAGGGTCTTTAGAGGGTCACAAGGGGACCTCTGACCAGCATTTGAATGACAGTCTCCCTCAGACACCGGTCCTGGACAGTGATCAGTCGGGGGACGATTCCTCCTCGGAGGATTCGAGGGGCTCCTCTGATGGTCAGGAGCCTCCTAAGGAGACCCCCCCCCCCAAAGTCTTCCCCGACGATCCCTCTTTCCTTGATGTGATGCACCATATTCAATCCCTCATGGGTTGGGAGGCAGAGGAGCTTGATCAGGAGCGCCGTCGCCTGGCTAAATACCTCTGGAAAAAGGGGACCCTTCTTTAGGTGGTGCCTCCTTTGATTGATTCATATGAGGACGTTACTAAGGCAGTGCGGAACCACCCTTCTTCCACCCCGGCTTTGGGCAAGAAGGCAAATTGCCTTTACCATGCACCGGTGGGCAAGCCCTTCTTTGATGAGCACTCAGTGGTCATGAATGCATCCCATGACCGTACTAAAAAGCCCAAACACCTTAGTACCCATCCCCCTGACAAGGAGTCTCGGCAGCTGGGCCAGCTGGGCAAGCGGATATATTCCTCGGCCACATTGGCCATTCGGGCCCTTATCTTTTTGGCCCATATGGTGTAGTATCAGAATGCCCTCTGGGATCAGGTGAGGGCTTTGGTCCAAACCTTCTCTGAGGACTCTACGAAGATGCAGCTGGCCCAGTTCCTGAAGTCTAGGTCAGAAGTGCAGCCTTGTCCTTCGGGCTGCGTATAACACTGTGGATGCCTCCGAGCGGGGCGCGGCTGCAGGGATCTGCCTCCGCCGCCATTCATGGTTCAGGGTGTCCGGTTTTGCACCTGATGTTCAGGCCAAGATAATGGATGACCCTTTTTGGAGTTCTCTCTTGTTTGGGGAGATGCCCAAAATATTATCGGTTGGTGCATTCTCTGTACCGATCCTAACCTTGGTCTTCCCAACGCCAGTCCTTTCGTCGGTCCTCTCGCAGCCCTCCAAGGACCAGCAGTTGAAAGGGCCCTTTAAGCGCAAGGCAACCACCACAACAGCCAGGGGAGCTGCCTCCAATGCCCCCATAGTGCCTACAGCTGCTCTGTCCACCTCCGGATTCACTGCTTGACTCCTTGCATGACCCCCCGCCAGCAGAGGCCTTGGGGGAGGCGGTCGTGGGTTGATTCTCCCTCTACCTACATGAGTGGTGAACAGTAACCTCGTATCAGTGGGTGCTGCAGACTGTCGAATGGTGTCACACCCTCGAATTTCTGGAGCCCCCTTCCTAAAGCCCTCCTTTGCTCTCCCACTACCCTCGGGCCCACATCTCCCTTACACGGGAAGAGATTCAGATGCTTCTGTGCAAAAGGGCAATAGAGCCTCTCTCCGGCTCAAAGAGGGAAAGTGTTCTACTGACACTTCTTAGTCTCCCAGAAAAACAGGGGACCTGAGGCCAATCCTGGATGTCAGCTGCCTGAATCTCTACATAGAGTACAGGTGCTTCTGGATGGTCACTCTCCAGGGTCTGTTGCTCCTCCTTGAGCAGGGGGACTGGCTTTGCTCCTTGGATATGCAGGATTCTTACTTACATATCCAGGTCTTCCTGGCCCACCACTGTTTTCTCTGTTTCTGCTTCCAGGTGGACCACTTTCAGTTCAGGGCCCTTCGTTTTGGTCTTTCCTTCTCCCCTCTGGTTTTTACCAAGTGCCTGGCGGTGGTGGCCGCAGCTCTGAAGAGACGAGGCTGTTACATGTTCCTTTATCTGTACGACTGGCTGCTGAGAGCCCCAACCAGGCACCTCTTGCTGCAGGCCCTGGAAGGCACCTTTTGGCTTTTCCAGGCCCTAGGGATCACAGTCAGCATGCCAAAATCTTGTCTCTCTCTCCGAGTCAACGTCTCTAGTACATTGGAGCAATCCTGGACTCGTCCCAGGGCAGAGCTTTCTTGCTGATAGAGCAGAGAGCTTGATAGTGCAGGCACAGCTAGTATCTGCCATTTGTCAGATATCAGCCAGTGCGTTCCTCCACCTCTTGGTGCACATGGCAGCGGTTATAGCTACAGTTCCCCTGGCCCTGCTGCATGTGAGAGTTCCCCAGTGGACTCTTCAGGTCCAGTGGGACCAACGCATTGATGACCAGGATTAGCCAGTGTTGGTCTCCGACACGGTGCGGAGGACCTTGGAGTGGTGGCAGAACACTGTGAATCTCCTGCAAGGGGTCCCCTTCTGAGCTGTGTTCCCTCAGCAGATTCTCACTACGGACGCCTTGGGTCTGGGCTGTGGTGCTCACTTAGCCAACCATCAGACCCAAGGGACCTGGTCCGAGTCGAAGCAGCATCTCCACATCAGTGTACTGGAGTTACAGGCAGTCCTTTATGCTCTGCAGACGTTCCAGATGCACATTCTTCCTGACCTGCTACTGGTGCAGATGGACAACATGTCCGCAGTATTCGTCATCAACAAGCAGGGGGGAACTCATTCCTGGCCCCTTTGTTGGGAGGCAAGGAGAGTCTGGTACTGGGTCATCGAGCATGACCTGAAACTCGCAGCTGTCCATGTTTCAGGTGTCCAAAATGCCCTGTCCGACAGTCTGTCGGTCGAGGACTCACAAGTGGGAACTCCTGTCCTCGGTAGTCGAAGATCTCTTTGACAGGTGGGGTCGTCCAGAGTTGGACCTTTTGTGTGTCCCCACTCAGTGCAAAACTGCCACTTTTCTGCTCGCTTGATCCAGGGCCTGGAGTTTTCTGGCTACGTGTTGTCCCTCTCCTGAAAGGGGAGATTTCTGTATGACTTTCCTCCCTTCCGGCTCCTGCAGAGGGTTCTCCTCAAGCTTCAGTCAGAGGGGCAGAGATGACTCTCATAGCTCCCTACTTGCTGCATCAGATTTGGTTCCTGCTTCTGCAGCAGTTGCCAGTGGAACCTACAGTTCCCTTGCCCCTGTGCTTCAGCTTGCTCTCCCAGGAGCAGGGCACCATTGTCCATCCCGACCTCAATTCTCTACATGTCCATGCGTGGCTCCTGCAGACTTAGCTAGATGTGGTTTGTGCGCTCTAGCAGTTGGCAGTGAAACCTCTAGTTCCTTTGCCCCTGTGCTCCAGCTTGCACTCCCAGGAACAGGGCACTCTGGTCCATCCCGACCTCAAGTCTCTACATCTCCATGCGTGGCTCCTGCAGACCTCGCTATCGCCTGCTGTGGGGTTTCCTCCAGGGCTGCGAACTTGCTGGTGGCTGCTAGAAAAAGTTCCACCAGAGCCACTTATGCCATGAAGTGGAAGCAGGAAATGATCAGTAGAGGCAGCTGCAGAACACAACAAACTGACCGGTGCCAAAGCAGAAAGAACGCACAGTACTCATAGACCGGCAACACGGTCTCCATCCAATTGTAATCCAAAGGAAAGCACCACATGGTGTCAGGATATAAACACTTTATTCGATAAATCCAACAGTAAGATGCAGAGGGCACCCTCCTCCCTGAAAAATAAGTAGCCAAACATTTTCGTGCGATACTACACATTTTCTCAAGGCTTTGCTCTTTTCATTCTTTCTGCCCTTCTCAACCCTCCTCTCTCTTCTCATGTATGAACTGTTTATCAGATGATCTTACTTCGAGAGTCAGCTCTTGCGGCAGGTAATACAGGACTGTAGCCGGCAGGTGACAAGACCCCATGGCAAACATCTAGAAACATAGAAACAAAAAATTTGATGGCAGATAAGGACCGCTTGGCCCACCCAGTCTGCCCATTTCCTTACCTAATGGATAAGCCGCAGAGCCTAGTTAACCAACAGCCTACTTCCTCCTACCCCCAACCCCTAGAATTGCCTTATATCTGTCCCATGTATTCTTGAATTCCCCCTCTGTTTTTGACTCCACAGCCTCCTCAGGAAGGCCGTTCCATGCATCCACTACCCTCTCCGTGAAAAAAATACTTCCTCACATTACCTCTGAGCCGTCCCCTTCTATCTTCAAATTGTGCCCCCTTGTTCTTGCACATCTCTTTTTCTGAAATATGCTACCCTCTTCGACTTTATTGATTCCCTTGAGGTACTTGAAAGTTTCTATCATGTCCCTTCCCCCGTCCCTTCTTTCCTCGAGGGTATATATATTAAGCTCCTTAAGTTTCTCTACATATGTCTTCTGGTGCATACCCTGCACCATTTTAAGTTGCCCTCCTCTGGACTGCCTCCATCCTGTTTATGTCCTTGCAGAGATGGGATCTCCAGAACTGCATGCAGTACTCCAGATGGGGCCTCACCAGCTGTCTGTACAGAGGGATAACAACTTCCTGTTTTCTACTGGTGCTGCCTCTTCCTGTACATCCCGGTATCCCCCCAGCCCTCCTTACAGCTCTCTCACATTGCTTGCCCACCTTTAGGTCATCTGATATGACTACCCCCAGGTCCCTTTCCATTTTTGTTGTTGTTAGTGTCTCATCACCCATAGTGTACTCTTCTCCTGGGTTTTTGTGTCCCAGGTGCATTACTTTGCACTTCTTAGCATTGAATCTTAGCTGCCATTCATTTGACCATTCCTCCAACCTTGCCAAGCCCCTTCTCATCCTTTCCACCCCACCTTGTGTATCAATCCTGTTTGCAGATCTTTGTGTCGTCTGCAAAGAGACATACTTTTCCTTCCAGTCCCTCTGCAATGTAGCTTATAAAGACATTGAAGGACTTCCGGTGACGTCACCAGCGGCATGGAGACCTAACCAGAGAGCTCTTTCCCCCACCATTCATAAAGATTGATTCCACTCAGCTTGAATAATAGTAATAAACTCGAATATGCAGAAATCACAAAGTGGAAATAAAGTTACGAGAAGATCCCGATCTAAAAACTCAAAACCGAAGCGAGATTGACCTGGATTGAGCCCTATAAGTTCTGCTGCGAGCGGGAGAGAGTCGCCTATGAGTACGGCGGGAGGAGACAGCGAGTCTGAAATGGACACTTTATCTAGGTCTAGATTTGAGACTCTCCTGGCCGAAATCAAACAATTTAGAATGGAGACAAAGCAGGAATTCAGTAAGCTGCACTCCGACTTGAATAAATTGGAAACCAGAGTTACTGCCACGGAAGATCGGGTCTCGATGGCTGAAGATGACCTTATATAGCTATCCAAAGCGATAGAATACACCTAATACAACAGAATGAAAGCATATCGGCCAAATGTCTTGATTTAGAAACACGATCGAGACGAGACAATCTCAGAATTTATGGTCTGCCTGAATCGGCTGAGGTTGGAGACATGAATGAATTCGTAGAGGATCTCCTTCGCTATGTGTTGGACCTGCCACAGGCTTTCTCATTTAGAATTGAGAGAGCACATCGTGCACTGGTGCCCAAACCTACTTCGACGACAGCCAGGCCTCGATCGATAGTAGCCAAGTTTTTGAGAAAAGGAGAAGATCCTGAGAGCCGCATGGAAGCAGGGTCAGGTAGAATATAACGGCGCTCGTCTGATGTTCGACCAGGATTACCCCCCCAGTGATACAGCATCAACGACAGGCCTACGCCCCTTTGTTGAGGAAATTAAAAGCTCTAAATGTTAAGTTTCAGACACCATACCCATCACGCCTTCGGGTACACTGGGAAACTGGAACTGAAATGTACCATACGGCCGAAGAGGCCCTCCAGGCCTTCAGGAAGAAAGGGCATGAAATTTTGGAGGCCCCCAGACGCGGAGACCCACCCCCCACTCCACAGAACCCTTGGTGTCCGACTGGCTCCCAGACCTCTAACCGAGCGGGGAAGAAGGCAGCCAGTACTACCCTTCAGGACATTAAAAACATGCTATACAAACTTACTCATTCCCAGGACTCCGGGGAATCGCTGCTGGAAAAACAAACTGGTACTTAAAGAAGGGAGCTACCTGATGGGGTTTGTGATCACTTAGTTGGAATCACCTCCTGCTACTCCTCCCCTCACAAGGACATATTGGATTTATGGTTTTCGACTGGACATTTGGTTTATGTGACAGTTTGTTTAACTTATAAGATCTTGTCTGCTTGAATTCAGAAAACACTGTCTTAGGATCTGTCAATATGGGGGGGGATCGTAGATGGGAGGGACGAGGGGTCTCGAGGAGTCTTCTTACTAACATGGAGACAGGTTGCTATACGTAGGGTAGCCGTCTTGGGCCCCCACTCATACCGGGGCAGTAGAAGGAGATAGACTTTTAAAACTAAAATCCTTCTCGAAGGTTAAGATTGTTGGGGAATTTTATAATGGGCCGGGCACCTAACACAAAGTTGAAGTGTAGTACTCCTGAGGGGTCACTGGGAGGCTCGGTTATGCTGTGCCGAGTCGTTGATCCGTGCGACTCTCCTCGTGGTGGAAGGAACATGTCCTCGAGGTTATAAACAGCCGTGTGGAGGAACCCCTCAGCTGTTATAGGCCCCTCCGAATCTCAGTGAGATGAAACCGAGTAGAGGGTAAGGACACATTTAATGTACTTAATTGTCTTTGGGTAAAATACGTGGGCAGAAGTGGAAGCTGATACAAATATTAACATCCTTAGGTGGTAAAGAGGGTTTCATGAGGGCAAGATACATCTTTTTGACAACGGGACCTCCACAGCCTGTAATTTTGCAATGGTAGGCCGTATAGGCACAGTAAAATCCCCCATAATATCACTTAAAGCGTAACAACAGTGGGGGAGTGAAATACTAGGCAAATGCAGATGGGGTTAGGATATAAAGATGCGATCTCCCCCTGAATTGAGATGAAACAAATATGCGCCCAGGGGGTCACTGGAAGCATTGGTTGTCTGGGGCGGCCTGTCTGGGGGGAGGTCCTTGCTGATTGCCAGGGAATGCCCTCTGGGATCGATATCAGTGAGATTGGGGGACAGGGTGGGTGCACAGGACTGATTAGTAATCCAACTTGTGAATGAAACCCCCTATGCAGTGCTGGGTAGGATGTATTTCTGGGCCATTTTTGAAACAGCGGTGCTAATTCAAAGGAGATGACAGGTGGATGAACAAAGCACTGTCACTGTCTAATATGATGACGATATGGGCACACACAGGAGTTGTTTTATATGTGGGTGCTCTATTGAGGACTACGTCACCATTCAAGGTGGGGCAGATGAAGGTCAGTGTTGTTGTTTAAGGCTCCACATAATTATTTGATGCTAGGGAGATGATGGCAACAAGGGGGGCTACTTTGTGGAGGGTTAAATGTACCTACTGGGGGGAACACCCGTCGCTGCAGCTGTGGGTCTCTCAGGCGGTAATAACCTCCCGGTACTGCAAGATAAGGCATATACCCACAGCAGGAAGTAAAAGAGCAGTCCCCTTGAAGTAATAAAAATGTCCTTTGATTAGGGATAGATCTTCATATACACGGTGGACTGTATGATCGTAAAGGGGTGCTCCAGCCTCAACATAAAGGGTGAGAGGGTGATGCTCGCTACTGAGACTCTGTGTGGTCACATGCCTGGTCAGGGGGACAGGATGATATGACGGGCTGTCCACCTGGAGGGACAATGCCTTCACCAGTGGCATATAGTAATAAGCTAGGATAAGTTATAAAAAGCCTTAGATCCCCTTGTACTCTTTACTTTAGCCCTCTCACATCAATGTTTGGAACTGAGAAGGGGTGAAGTGAGAGTGCTTGTAAACAGCTGCAGCTGGGTACCCCCTATAGACTGACACCCCTAGATTAATCAGATGCCCCCTAGTGGGGAGACAGGGAATTCTCATTATAATTACATTATTCCCAAAGGAAAAAAAAAAAAGCGGGTCATTGATTACAAATTTCATAACATGCTGACAGGGACTCTTGACATTCAGGATCTCAAAGTAAAAATAATGTTTGGTGTGAATGGGGGGGTGGAAGGGAGCATTGGAGGCATTGCAAATGCTGCTTAGGCCTGTGGTGTTCTGCACATCATGCATCCTGGTAGGAATGCTGTCGGTGACAACGAGCCATGTCATCTGGCAAGGACCCATGAGTTTTAGGGTCTGGGAGGAACGAGCTCTTGCTATGACTCCTTCTCCTCCCATTCGAGTACTGATTACTCGATCTTACAGGGAACAGTATACTCTGTTCCCCTACCTTGGGAGTCACGTTGTAAATAAATGTTACTATTGGGTAAGGGCTGCTCAGTTAGCAGCCCCCCATAGGTTCTGTAAGTTTATATGTTCTGTTTGTGTTGATGTTTGGTCACATGACCTAGATATAGATAAACAGCTTTATAGGCAGGTTACATTTAAACATCAAGTGAGAAGGCAAGGTTTACTACAGTTATCAGAGAGACCATGGAATAACACAGAGGAAAGCTGGGGAGGAGTATAGTGGAAAATTTCAGGAAAGTGGCTGGGGAGTCTGTTCCCACAGGTTTAGGGATTTATAGTTCTCTTTATTTAAATGGGGGACAATAATGGTATTAAAATAATTTCCCACAATGTTAACGGGCTAAATAATCCGGTAAAACGATACAAAGTTATGTCTGTTATTAAAAGTGTGAGCCCCTCATTTGTTCCACTACAAGAAACTCACCTTAATAGATCTGAACACCAGAAATTGAGGAAATTTGGTTATGACCAAGTGATAGCAGCCTCTTTTGGGAAAGGGAAAAGAAGGGGTTCTGCTATACTGGTCTCTAGAGGAACCCAATTCCAAAAGACAGCCAGTTACACGGACCCAGAGGGCCGTTTGGCCATACTATCGGGCAACCCGGAGGGGGCTCCTATCACATTAGCCTCCTTGTATGCACCTCCGGGTTCTACGAAGGAGGTCATTTGCTCCTTACTTCACAAGATTACTGAGCATCACACAGGATTGTTATTGATAGGTGGGGATTTGAATCAGATATGGGATCAAAAAGACACATCCAAGGTTAAGTCCTTCAGAGAGAACCCGGCTAGTAGACTAATTAGGAAGCATTTAAAAGGGGCTTTCTGGGTAGACGCCTGGAGATGCCAGAACACAAATAAAAAAGAATACACTCACTACTCATATCCCCATGGCTCATATGCCAGGATTGACTATATGTTGATCTCGGGAGAACACCAAGATCAGATACTGGAATGTAGACATGTTCTGTCTGTTCTCTCTGACCACGCTCAGTTGCTACTGAGACTGAACTGGAAGGTCAAAAAGGGTCAATCCCTCTGGAAATTCAACAATTATTTTTTGAACCCAAGGGAGTTTACGGACATGGCTACTGCTAGACTAGCTCAAATCCAACGGGATAATGAGTCTCCTGAGATATCAGATACTGTGTTATGGGATACTATCAAAACAGCATTCAGGGGAGACTGTATCAAATTTGCTGCCCATTTTAAACGACAACAAAATCAACAACTGGAACATCTCCAAAGGCAATTGCAGGCCTTACAGGACCAACACGCGAAGGGGTTTAACATGGTACAGGGGGATATTCAAAAAGTCAAACAACAAATCCAGAGATTGATTAATATAAAGACGGAACAGGCATTCTAGGGACATGGATATGTTGTTCATCCACACTGTCTGGCAGGTATCCTTGCCACTTTTAATTCTTGCCGGAAGGTCTTCAAGCTGGCTCCTCCCCCCCACCCGGGTGGTAAAACTCTCGGCTCCGCCCCATGACACCAGATCTTCTTTACCGCTTGGAAGCTCAGGTTCCTCCCATAGCGCTCTGCATTTTAGACTGGATCCTAACTCTTCGGTTCGTCCGAAATTGGTTTTGAAGTTTTCTAAACTTTGGTCTTCATCTACCCTCGCGGCTGCGAAGGACAAATCTGTTCCCGGATTTCGGAGGTGCCCTTGCGGGCAGAAGATGTCCAGGATGGATCCGCACTCCACATGCGTCTACTGCCTGGGCCTAGATCACGACCCGCAGGCCTGCGAGTTGTGCCGCTCTTTCTCGGCCAATGTCCTGGATGATCGTGCTGCCCGATTGAAGCTCGGGCGCCCCGAGAAACGTTTCCCGCCGGTAAAATCTAAAGAGGCTCGTTGGGCGGTGTCCGCGGCGGCTGGCTCGGCTGAGCAACTCGAGCAGTTGATCGCCCTCGAGGAGGCGGCGGCTCGGGCCGCATCTTCCTCTTCCTCTGCCGTGGCATTTATCCTGCTCTCTCCGAGTTCCTCGTATACGGCTTCGTTCAAGGAGCTTTGTCAGTCCCTTTCCACGAAAGGAGAGGGGCCTTCGGGACATTCTTCTCGGCCCAAGAAAAAGGAGTCGAAAGGCAAGTCCCACCGCCGGGCGTCAGGTGAGCGTGGAGGTCTCTCCCCGGACAGTCAACCGTCGACTTCGGTCGAGGTTGTGGCTGAGGCCACTGGCTTCACGTGCACCTCGGCCAGCCAGCCTGCCAAGACCCTGCCGACCCAAGCCCAGATTTTTCTCATCATTAGACGGGCTGTCGACTGGAGAAGCCGACAGCCCTACTTCACCGGTTTCCGTGGATACCGAGGATCTGCCTGTTCTTCGGGACCGCAGTCCCGGTTAAAGTTCTCAAGTCAGGGAAGAGCGGGTATCCCCGCCTCTTCCCAGACCCACCTGGTCCCCTGGGGTCTCGGTCTCGGTCGTGGACCTTTTCTCGTCCAGCCATTCCCGCCCGACATCGGTGGTCTCGGTCTCGCATTTCGAGTAGCGGGCGATGGGTCTTCCCTCGTCTCCTTCTCGGAGGAGAGGCTGACTAAGTTGCGCCCGCGCCGCGAGGATTTGATGTGGCAGCAGTTGCTGCTATCCCGGCCTGCTTTCCCCGCTAAGATCCCTGCTATCAAGTGGCTGTCGCCGAACGCGGCCGGAAGCCCACTCGCTCCAGTCGAGTTGCCCGCCAGGGCCGGGTTGCCAGTCGAAACCAGCTGGTCCACCGATTGTGGTGGAACCTCTGCCTCCACAACCGAAGTCCGGGGCACCGACCAAGAGTTCTCGGTCGGGTCATGGCCTGCCCCACAGGTTGTCGGTCACCATCACCCCCAACCGCCCTCGGCAGGTGGAGGGTGGCTCAGGGCCGACGCAGCTCTTCGCAGACGGAATCAGACGATGATTCCTCTCTGTTCTCCAGGCAGTGCGATCTGGAGTCCTCTGGGGGCCAGTCAGTGGACGATAGCCCATCGTCGTCCTTGGGTCTGCTTCGGCTCATCTCGGAGTCCACCGGGATGCAGCTCGAGCCCGTGTCCAAACGGGCCAAGTATCCCCTGACGGAGATTCTGGACCGAGGGGATTCTCCCACGGAGGCCTTTCCGGTGGCTGAGGCCATTGTCAGCCCAGCGTTGGAGCTTTGGCAGCGGCCTGCTTCCTGTCCAGCGCCTTAGGCCAGGAAGTATGCGGACCCTACCGGCTCTTTGCCCGGTTTCTTGGAACACCCCTCCGCGGAGGGGTTAGTCACCGACAGCGTCTTCCGGCGTTCCGGTAACGCTCGGGACATGGACAAGCCTCCAACAAGGAACCAAAAGTTGGACTTTTCCGGCGCAAGGTGTGCAGCTGTGTCCTCCCTCGGCCTCCGACAGGCCAGCTCGGCCGTGCTGATGGCACACTTCTCCCACGCCTCTTGGGCTCCCTGATGAGGTTGTTCCTCATCTCCCGCCTGATCTGCAGACCACGGTCCACCAGGTGCGGGACCAGGGCAGGGCGGTGGCGAAGCAGCAGCTCCAGACTGCTCTGGACATAGGTGATTCCTGTGCCAGGTCAGTAGTGGCTGCAGTGGCCATGCAATGCAGGGCGTGGCTGAGGATATCCACTTTCATGGCGGATACCCAGCACAAGTTGGCGGACGTCCCCTTCTTGGGGACTGACCTCTTCGGCCCTGGAGTGGAGGGACACCTCCAGCGGATCGAAAAGTCCAATGCCACTCTGGACTCTGTCACCTCCACCCAGAGGGACAAAGGCCTCAGCAGCAGAAGTCCTTTGTCCTTCAGTCCCTGCTCCTCGACCGGCCCAGCAGCACCAGCAACAGGGCCAGCAGGCTCGCGCTTGGCATCCCAAACCCAAGCCGACGGCTTCCTCCAATAGGAAGCAAGGAGGTAAAGGCCCGGGAGGTCCCTCGGCTGGTCCTTCCTTCAAGCTTTCCCAGTGACGGTTTGAGGGGTGCTGCCCCCAACCTTGTCACTCCGCCCTGGGTTCCCCCCGTGGGGGGATGGCTCCGCCACTTCCTTTCCGCCTGGTCCACTATCACCATGGACCGCTGGGTGTTGGAGGTGGTAGGAAAAGACCTGCCTCTGGAGTTCGAGCAGGTTCTGCCTTTTCGAGACGTCGCCCCGCGGGGGGCCTCGTCCGCAGCCTCGCTGTTGGCCCGTCGGGCCAACATTGCCCTGCTCCTCCAAAAAGAGGTGATCAGGAAGGTGATGGATCCTCCTTCAGACCCGGGGTTTGTGTCCAGGTACTTCCTGTTCCCAAACCGGACGGGGTGCTGGTGCCCCATTCTCGACCTGCACAACCTGAACAAGTTCCTAAGGTCTCGAACCTTCAGGATGGTCACTCTGGCTTAGATTATCCCATCCTTGGAACGAGGCATGTGGTTCTACTCCCTGGACCTCCAGGATGCGTTCTCTTTCACGTCCCAATCCGTCACGTCCATCAAAGATTCCTCCGCTTCAGAGCGGAGGGATCCCTTTACGAGTTCCGAGCCATGCCCTTTGGCCTCTCCCTAGCTCCCAGGGTCTTCACCAAATGCATGGCAGTGGTGACAGCATTCCTGCGCCGAGGGGTCCGGGTGTACCCTTACCTGGACGATTGGCTGATAGCAGCCCCCTCCAGACAGGAGGTGGAGCGGTCCAGAGATCTGGCCCTCCAGGTTTGCTCTCATGTTGGCCTCCTCATCAGTGAGGCCAAGTCGGAACTCGTGCCAAAGCAGGTGATTCTGTTCATCGGGTCAGAGCTCGACTCTCTGCAAGCCAGAGCACGGCTCCCGGCGGACAGGGCTGAGGTTCTTTCCTCCTTTGCCCAATCATTTCTGGTTGGGCAATTGCGCCCTGCGCCTCCTGGGCCTCATGGCGGCCTGCACCAACGTGGTCCGTTGGGCCCGTTGGTACATGCATCCCCTTCAGTGGGGACTGGCCAGCCAGTGGTCACAACGCCGCGATCCGTTGGACCGGCCCGTGACAGTGACCCAGGAGCTGTGGAACGCTCTCCAGTGGTGGATCGTTCCAGCCCATCTGCAGGAGGGTATCCCGTTCGTCCGCCCCGAGCCGACGGTCTCTCTATCGACTGACGCATCTCTGATGGGTTGGGGTGCCCATCTGAGGGAACACCGAGCGCACGGCCTCTGGTCCCCTCGGGAGTCCCGATGCCACATCAACCTGCTGGAGCTCCGAGCGGTCCGTCTAGCTCTCACCACCTTCGCTGCGTTTCTACGGGGTAAAGTGGTTCAGGTCCAGACGGACAACACCACGACCATGTACTATCTGAACCGCCAGGGCGGAACGCGCTCCCTGCCGTTATGCAAGGAAGCTCTCCGCATTTGGTCCCTAGTGCGCAGCCTGGAGGCGGATCTCCTAGCCATTCACATGGCAGGAGCCTCCAACACCCTGGCCGATGCCCTAAGCCGGATAGGGGCTGCGTCTCACGAGTGGTCTCTCCTGCCGGAGGTAGTACAAGATCTCTTCTCCCACTGGGGCACGCCTCAGGTGGACCT
Organism: Neoceratodus forsteri; assembly: GCA_016271365.2. NCBI lineage: Eukaryota > Metazoa > Chordata > Ceratodontiformes > Ceratodontidae > Neoceratodus > Neoceratodus forsteri. The sequence continues at coordinate 747,685,993 of CM057451.1, forward strand.
GTTTGCCTCCAGGAGAATGCGAGCTGAGTCTGTTCCATGCCTGCCCCTCAGCAGGGCTCGCTGCAGGATGCCTTCTAGGCTCGGGACCGGGCCTCTTCTACGCTTTCCCCATTTCCCTTGATCCACAAGGTGCTTCTCAAGGCGAGGAGGGACAAGGCGCAGGTGATTCTAGTAGCCCAGACTGGCCCGCCAGTTCTGGTACCCAGATCTCTTCAGCCTCAGCTCCAGGCTCCCGGGCGGCTTCCAGCTCACCGGACCTGATCTCAGTCAATCAGGGGAAGGTATTCCATCCGGACCTTCAATCCCTACACCTGACGGCCTGGTTCCTGAGCGGCTAGACTTCCTGGCCTTCGGTCTTTCCGACGAGGTCCTCAACGTCGTTAAGGCGTCCTGTAAGGAGTTGAACAGAAAATGCTATGCCTTCAAATGGAAGAGGTTTTCCATTTGGTGTCAGGGGAAGGGCTTAGACCCTTCCGACTGCCCCTTGGCAAGCATTCTGGACTACCTGTGGTCCCTTTCTCAGCAAGGGTTTCGGTCAATCGACCATTAAGGTGTGACCTGGCAGCCATCTCTGCTTACTGGCGCGGGCGGCAAGCAGTCGGTGGCACAGGAGAAGGTGGTCGGCGCTTTTTCAAAGGCCTTCGACATTTCTCCTCAGTCGGTGGAACCTCCACCTCCATGGGATCTACTGCTGGTATTGGCCAAGCTCATGGGCAAGCCTATTTCGAACCAATGCACAGGTGTGATCTTTCACACCTGTCGTGGAAGACCGCCTTCTTGGTGGCTGTCACGTCAGCCAGAAGGATGGAAGAGCTCAGGCGCTTTCCATCGAGTCTCCTTATCTGGTCTTCCACAGGGACAAGGTTGTCCTGCTCTCCACCGAAATTCCTTCCAAAGGTGGTGTTGGAGTTTCACCGTAACCAGGTGTTGACTCTGCCGGTGTTCTACCCCAATCACACCTCGGAGGCCGAGTATAGGCTCCATACTTTGGACCCTAGACGAGCACTTGCTTATTATAAGGAGCAGACGGCTGAAATTTGGGGAGAGGTTCGCCAGCTGTTTGTCACCTACGCTGAAGCCGCACCTGGCAGACCTGCAGCAAAGCAGACGATAGGCAGGTAGATCACCTCCTGCATAGAGCTGTGCTGCAGGTTGGCAGGCATGGAGCCTCCCAGAGGAATAAGAGCTCATTCTACCCGCCATACCGCTGCATCGGTAGCTGCTTCCAGGGACGTCCCTATCCAGGATATCTGCAGGGCTGCTGCCTGGAAGTCGGCACATACTTTCATTACCCACTACCACATCGACCTCGAGTCACACCAGGATGCTGGTTTTGGGGCCTCAGTTCTCCAATCTCTCTTTCCCAAGTAAGTATTGGGGGTGTGCGCCTTGCCTCCCTCCTCCTGGAGAACTGCTAGGAGTCTGCCAGACACTGTGGATGAACAACATATCCGTGTCCCTAGAAATACAGGTTACTCACCTCTAACAGGAGTTCTAGGAATGGTATATGTTGTTCATCCTCACGACCCCCCCCGACCTCCGCGGCTTTGACGCACAACCTGAGCTTCCAGCAGGCCAGTTCTAGCGTCATGGGTTGGAGCCGAGAGTTTTACCACCCGGGTGGGTGGGAGGAGCCAGCTTGAAGACCTTCCAGCAAGAATTAAAGCGGCAAGGATACCTGCCAGACAGTGTGGATGAACAACATATACCATTCCTAGAACTCCTGTTACAGGTGAGTAACCTGTATTTACAGCGCCTGCGACAGAGGTATTATGAGTCCGGACCTCTGGCCTCTCGCCTCTTAGCACACCGACTCAGACGACAGACCGTGGAAAACACGGTTGCGCAGATCAGAGATCCCAGAACAGGTCATTTATTAAAATCCCCAGAAAAGATCTTATCCGGCTTTAGGGAATTTTATACCAATTTATACAAGTCATAACACTCACCAGACAGGGAAAAAATAGAAACTTATTTAGCTAAGCTAAAGTTACCGAAATTGACTCAGGAAATTAGAGAATCCGTAGATACCCCTATAACCTCTATAGAATTGGCAGCTGCAGTTAAGAGATTGAAAACAAAAAAAATCACCCGGACCAGATCGGTACACCCCGGAATTCTTTAAATTCTTTGTAAAGAAGATAAATGACCCTCTGCTGAGGGCTTGTAGGGTGGTACAACTAGGGGAAGCTCTTCCAGACACTTGGAATTACGCAGTTATCTCGAGTATCCCCAAACCAGGGAAAGATACTACACAATGCACCTCCTACCGCCCTATATCTGTCTTAAACATCGACTATAAACTATATGCCTCGATTTTGGCAAAACGCCTGGAGGTGATCCTGCCTAGGCTAATTAACTATGACCAAACAATCTTTATCTTGGGTAGGCAAACTCAAGACAACATTAAAAGATCTTTGCATTTGTTGTACCATGCCACTCAGTCGGGGGCACCTTGCATGATTCTGAGCCTAGATGCTGAGAAGGCCTTCGACCGGGTGGCATGGAAATTCTTGGAATTAGCCCTTGAATGGTTTGGATTCTCAGAATCCTTCATCAAGATCATAAATAATATTTATACCAATCCGAGAGCCTATGTAAAGATTAACGGCAGAGTATCCCACCCGATTACTTTACAACGAGGCACTAGGCAGTGCTGCCCTCTTTCCCCTCTTCTTTTTTGCCCTGTATCTTGAACCACTAGCCCAGGCGTTGAGGCAGGATAAGATGATACAGGGATGGGACTTTTGGTGGGGGGGGGGAGAGACACACAAACTTACCCTCTACGCAGACGACCTGTTAGTTTATCTTCAAAATCCAGAACAGTCACTAGAACATTTGTGGGCATGCCTCACAGAGTTCAGTCTCATGGCCGGGTATAAGATGAATACATCTAAAACCAAGGTATTAAAAGTACATTATGAACCATCAGAACAAATTAGACGGAAGAATCCCTTTAGATGGGACCTAACCCATATTAAATACCTAGGAATCCAACTGAGTTTTCAGATAGACCAGTTATTAACACTTAATTTTACTCCAATCTTAAAAAAACATCAAATTGGAATTAGAGCAGTGGGCACCTATCCCCATCCCCTTGGTACAGAGGGTGTAGGCGATAAAAATGGTAATCCTCCCTAAGTTTTTATACCTGGTCCAAACACTCCCTATCCATGTCCCAGATTCCTACTTTAGCTCGCTTAATAGGACAGTCTCTCGCTTTTTATGGGGTTCACATAAACCTAGGGTCCGGCTGTCAGTTCTTCAGATCCCGAAAAAAGAAGGTGGTCTATCATTACCTAACTTTAAATTATATTATCAGGCCGCACAGCTACGGACAATCTTTTATTGGTTAGACCAGTTCTATCTGTCTAAATGGAAAAACCTGGAACTCAGAGAGGGGGCCCTTACAGACATGAACAGCTCCCTTCTTGGGCAGAGGGAGAGATTAAATATGGGTCAAGAAGGTAATCCATTTACAACTCCTACATTGAGCATATGGTTTGGCACCTTGAGAGACAGAAAGGCAACTGGTTGGAGGTATCTACTTCTTTCTGTCCCATATCTGGATACCTTTTTTCCTGGTTTGTGGGATGCGGGGTTCAGGAGGTGGGAGGCAAGGGGCCTACACCTAATATGGCATTTTCTGGAGGAAGGGGAGATTGTTTCTTTTGAAACACTAGTCAACAGGTATGGAATCCTTTGGCAAGACAGATTCAGATACTTTCAAATTAGAAACTGTATTAGAAGCATCATTTCAGGTTTAGGGACTGGGATCTCAGAGCCTCCCCAGTTTGCACTTACTCTCAAAAAAGCAATAGAAGGTGCACCCATCAGAACACACATTATTTCTAATATATACCAAGCTTTGTTAGCATGGAAAGGTGACACTACTTCCACTATAAAAAGAGCGTGGGAACTTGATATGGGGAGTCAGATTCCAGAGGAAATTTGGGCATGGACCCGAACAAAAATCCACTGGGGCCTTTCAGCAATTAGTTGGCAGGAATTTTCTTGGAAAATCTTTGTCAGATATTTCCGGACTCCAGCAATCTTGGTGAAGAATCAGGGAAACAACCTTTCAGCCTGTTGGAGAAACTGGGCACTCCCCAGCAGCATTTGTACACATGCTGTGGAGTTGCCCCGTGCTATCCACCTTTTTTCAGGACCTACATCAGACTGTAAAGGCAATAATTGACCCATATTTGGTTTTGACTCCCTCCTGCTATTTTTTCCTAGAAACTCCAAAGGAATTCAGAGACCCTCTCACAATCAAGTTCTTGAAAATTTCATTTTTAGCAGCCCAGAAGGCTATAACTAAAAATTGGATGACTCGAATCCCTATCACATTAAATATGTGGCAGGAGATTATGATCAACATTTATAGGATGGAGGCAATGACAGCGTCCCTGAATAAAAGATTGCCCCAGTTTGAGATTCTGTGGAGGCGTTGGATCCTGTATATGGCAGAGACGAGATCTGACTTTATCCCATAATGAAGAAGGTTCACAGGATACTGGGGGAGGTTCTACATGGTGGGCCCTAGATCTTGTGAAACATGGTAGACCCCAGTATATACAGATTTAAAATATTTCAAGTTAGGTCAATTAATCGATAATTAAAAACAGCTTGAGGCAAAGCGGGTTTCCTCTGACTGTGGTAGACGGCAATGTGCTTTGGGTGCGATATAAGTTTAATGAAATGCTTAGGCATATAATATAACTATTAAATAACCTCTAGTAACATAACAAATAAGGAAGTAAAGTAATTTAATTTCAATAAAATCGAAGACTTGACTGCCTTAGTAAATTGAGCATTATCTATCAGACAATCTGGTCAAGAAAGGAGTTAATGGAATTGCCTATGAAAACATTGTAATTTATTGTACCTGTTACTTGTTTGTATGTAATTTGTTTGTCTTGTTCTACGGAACTAAAATCACAAATAAAGAAAGTTTAAAAAAAATAAAGACATTGAAGAAGATCGGTCCTAGAACTGAACTCTGCGGTACCCCACTAGTAACTCCCCTTTCTTCAGAGTGGACTCCATTTACTATCACACTCTGTGTCCTGTTCTCCAGCCAATTTTTTACCCAGGCTACCATCTTGGGACCCACTCCCAGGCGGGATAACTTGTATATTAATCTTTTGTGTGGAACTGTGTCAAATGCCTTGCTGAAGTCTAGGTAGGCCATGTCCACAACCCCTTCCTGATCTACTACTTTGGTCACCCAGTTAAAGAAATCTATTACATTTGTCTGACATGACCTACCTGCTGTGAATCCATGCTGCCCTTTGGTCCTGTGCCCCTCTAGCCTCTAGGTACTCAACAATTCTCTCCTTCAGAAGTGATTCCATCATTTTCCCTATCATTGAGGTCAAACTTTATTTATTTATTTATTTAAGAATCAGTTTCCAACCTTTGAGCCAGAGGCTCGTTTCCAAAGGTACTTCGTCACATAAAGACATACATTGCGTTTCGGTTACATAGCAAGATTTGCAAAATCAATAGGCATTCACCAGAGGTGCCACGTCACATAGTGGTCGAGACAAATACAATTGGGTACAGGGTACATGTAATTGATAACAGGTATTACACAAGTCGGTATCAAGTGAGCATTCTGGTAGATAAACATTGAAAACAGCTGGCACTGGCCAGGTTAAACCTAGGCATGGTGTACAAGGAAGTGGTGGAGGGATGGTAGGGGTGGAGCTGTCCGGGGGCATTGTCAAGAGAAAGAGGTGGAGGCTATGTTCAGAGACAGGAGCATGCTACGAGTGCTGAAGATGTGGTTCAGTGCGGTTTTGAATGTGGAGATGGTGATGGCATTGGTGATGGTGGCAGGGAGAGAGTTAAACCAGGTTGGGGCTCTGTAGCTGAAGGACCTCTGGCCACGGCTGGTTCTCGTTCTGGGGACCTTTAGAGTGGTCTTGTAGGAAGACCGTGTTGCAATGGTGGGAGGGCTCTGGTGGATGGATGCCGTTACCCCAGTGGGGGAGAGCCCGAGTAGGGTTTTTTGGTGAGGAGACAGGTCTGGTATCGGAGCCGTTCATCCAGGGTAAGCAGGTTAGCATCGACATATAGCTGACAGGTGTGTGTGAGCCTGGGGGCACCAGTAATCAATCTGCACGCTTTATTCAGGGTTAGGTGAATTTTGTTGAGTGCAGTGGTGTCAGCAGCACCGTATACTGGTAGACCATAGTCTACAAGGGACAGAACGGACGATGTAACAGCTAGCCGGAGAGCATTTGGTGGAAGGCAGGTTTATGGCGGAATAGGATGCCAAGCTGTGTGTTGGTGGCTGATGTTAGGCCGATGTGGTTGTGGAATGTGAGGGCTGAATCAAGGTAACCCCAAGGTATTTGTAGGAGCAGACTTGTTCCAGTGGTTGGTTGGTGCTTGAAGGATATAGAGTGGGTGGTTGCTAGCTTTGTTTTGGGGTGTGAAAAGAGCATAGTTTGGTTTTCTTAAGATTGATGACGAGTCTGTGCTCCTTAAACCAAGCCTCGGCACTGTTGAAAGACTGCTGTAGGGAGTCCTGTAGGAGATGGGATTACGGTGGGTGGCAAAAATGACAGCTGCCTGCATACAGCAGAATTTTGCCAGAGCATGCACTGGGCAGGGTGTTCAGATACAGCGAGAGAGAAGGGGCCCAGGATGGAGCCTTGGGGACCCCAGAGAGAATGGGACGGGTGTCGGAGGTGTGCTATTAATCTTGACACACTGGGATCGAGTGTCAAGATAGCTAGCACACCATGCCAGGGGCCAGCCGAGAGACCAGTGAGGCAGAGTGCATTCAGCAGCAGTGGATGGGAGACAGTGTCGAAAGCCTTTGAGAGGTCAATGAACACTGCACCAGCTAGGGAGCTGGTATCCAAGGAGGCGTGTAGGAAGTTGGAGAATTCAATAAGGGCAGTGCTGGTACTGTGACCCGCAGGAAGCCATGTTGCTCTGGGCATAAGATGTTATGCTTAGCCAGATAATCAGTGATTTGAATGGCCACCACTTTCTCCAGGGCTTTAGAGAGGGGAGGGAGGATGGAGATTGGCCGGTAGTTGTTGGCCGATGACCTGTCGCCTCCTTTATGAATAGGTGTGATAATGGCTGTTTTCCAAGCTGTGGGAATTGTCCCAGGCAGAGTGACTGGTTAATTAGGCTTGTGGAGAGGTGCAAGGACTTCATGTAGCACCAGCCTGAGGATGCTGGGGTCCATTGAGTCACTGCCGGGATTGTTGCCATTGAGAGCTTTGATTAGGATGGGTCTGGCTTCGGGTGGAAATCTTTCGCAGGGAGGAAGCTGGGGTGCTGGAGGACAGGGGAGTTTGGCTGGGGGAGGGTCAAAGAAATTACTAGGAGGACTGAGCTAAGGTCAGTGAAAGTGGTGTTGAACCAGTTAGCTATGGTGGCAGGCTCGTGGAGGTTGTGCCATTTCTAGTGAGCTGGGATGGGGCAGGGAGCAAGCTTTACCATTGAGTTGCTTATATTATCCCAGAAGGTCCGGGCTGAGCCCCAGGAGGAGGTAAGGGAGGCCTGGTAATGGTCTGCCTTGGCTTTCCTGATGGCCCATGAGCATTTATTTCGGCTGCATTGTATGCTTGCCTATCAGACAGACGACCTGTTTCAGTGGCAAGGTGCCAGAGGTTATCCCGTTTCTAGTAATTGTAGGAGGGCCGGGCTAACCCAGGTGCGCTCTGTTTTTGACCGGTTTTGTTAAGGGTAAAGAGATCACAGGCCATGTTGAAGGTGTGGGTGAAAAAGGTGAGGGCAATATCAATGTTGGTTGCCTGCTGAATGGGGACCAGTCTATCTGGGTGAGGAGTGCCTTAGTTTCTTCAGCCCACCAGGGCGGAGGCCTGGAGGGTGGTCTGGGCTTTGGGCTTGGGATTGGGGCTACCCAGTGGAATAGGTTAGGGGAGTGGTCACTCAGGGAGTCTGGGAGGACCTGGATGTTTTGGATTTTATGGGGTCGGTTAGTTATAATAACATCCAGCAGGGTGCTGGTACCACTCTTAGGGTTAAGTCTCGTGGGCTGGGTGACGAGTTGTGTCAGATCTTGGGCGGCAAATGAGTCTCTGATGGTGGATGAGGAGGTGCTGAGCCAATTTACATTAAGGTCCCCCACTAGGACTTGTTCTGCCTTATGGTGGAGGGTGGCTAGGTAGTCCGTTAAAGATATCAGGGCTGGGTGCTGGTTCTTTGGGGGAACGTAGGCTGTGGTGAGATAGAGAGGGCTCCTAGAGGGGTCTGGGGTGAGTCTGAGGGTAAGGGCCTGGGCCCCATTGATGAGAGTAGGGGTGGGGAGTGCATGTCCAGGTATTGTGTCCCTGGTGTAGATTGCACAGCCTCCCCCTCGTTTGCCTACTTGGTCCTCCTGGTATAAGGTATAGCCTGGGAGGGAGACAAATGAGTCAGGAGTTGATTTGGACAGCCAGGTTTCAACCAGGGCTATGATGTCTGGTTGGTGAGCCATGGCCCAGCACTGCAGGGTGTCAGATTTCTTCAGCAGGCTGCATATGTTCATGGAGGCTACTCGAAGACCAGTGGGCTGAGTGGGTGGATGGGGGGGGGGCAGGGCCTGGGTTGGGGTGTATGTTCCCTGTTAGGAGCAGAAGGAGGAGAAGTGCTCTGGTCAGAGGGAGGCAGATGGAGAGTTTACGCGGGAGCGATAGAATAAGGAATGGGTTTGGTTGTACAAGGGGTGGGTAGGGTAGCACAGGCAGAGAAGGCCTGAGTGATCAGAAGTGCAAGGGGCTGTAGGGAGGACAGGTGATGTCTGGAAGGGGTGAGGTGGAGAGGAGCATATGGGATGTGGAGGAGGAGGGAGGGTAGGAGCAGTGGTAAAGGAGGAGGGGAGGACAGGAGGGTAGGTAGGAACACTGGAGTAGTGAGGCTGAGGGTTAATAGGGACACTAGGGTATGTGGAAGGCAAAGGGAGGAGGAGGAGGAGAAGAGATAGACTGGCGAGCAGGGGATGCATGTGCATAGTTGGGAAGGCTGGTGGAGCTGAAGTGAGGAAAGAATGGAGGGACTAGGATGAGAGAGGGGAGATGGTAGTGAAAGATCACCTCTGAGTCTAGTTGCTGCTATGGTGTGGTGGTAGTGTATGTGCCTGAAGTGCATAGAGTACCAGGTTCAAGTCTTGATCAGGGTAATAGGAGAGAGCTAGACTGTTGGCTGTAGCAGCAGGGAGTTGGGTTCAGGTTTGTAGGAGCACTTAGATAACACTTTAGTTGTGTCACAGGGTTAGTGCGTTCTTTACAGTTATGAAATCCTGCAGTAAAATATGCAGGTGTTCTAGGTGCGTGGTGGAACTGGGGACTTTGGAAACAAGGGTGCAGGGTTCAAATCCTGCAAGGCAGCAGGAAGAAGAGGTAAACTTATATTTTGGCAGATTGGGTAGGAAAGTGATTAAGAGGCTTAGAAGGTAGTAATAAAGTAGGTAGGCACTGTGGCGCAGAGGTAGAGCAGCTGACTCTGACTGCAAGGGTACTGGGTTTGGACACAGCTCAGGGACAGAGTGTAGACAGGGCCAATATTTTAAATCTGGGCAGGAGTGAGGTATGGTTAAGAGCATAAAAATAGAGGAAGTTGTTGGCCTGATTCAGTGGCTTAGAGGATAGTCAGTAGAATTTAGAGAGAAGGGTACCAGGTTTGATACTAGCAGTTGCTTAGAGATAGGCTGAAGGATGAGTGCAGAAAGTAGGTAGTAGAAGGAATCCAAGGGAACTGCAGTGACCTCTAGTGGGACAGCTGTGAGGTAGTAGCTAGGAGGGATATAGAGAGGACAGAGGAGCTAGAGTGGAAAGTGCAGTGACCCCTAGTGGTTGGTGCCTATAACCTGCAAATGGGAAAGTGGGCACTTAGTAAAAAGGAGCAATATATGGAGCGCCTCCACATAAATATCTTGGAGATGACAGCCATTCTCTGTGCTCTGCAGGCCTTGAGCACTGTGCTGCGACCAGGACACCACCTTGTACAAACAGACAACAAGTCTGTAGTGTTATATGTCAACAAACAAGGAAGCACACACTCCTACCCCCTCTACAGAGAAGCAGTGAGGGTGTGGAATTGGGCCATATCCCATCGTCTCGGGATCTTCGCAGTCCACGTCCCTGGAGTCCAGAATACTCTGGCAGACACTCTGACGAACTTTGTCAAGAGCTCACGAACAGACTCTTCTGCAGTCTGTTGTCGACGAACTCTTGGACAGATGATGAACTCCCCTACCAATCCAGAACTGACCAGTTTTTGTTCGCTAGGTCCAGGGCCTGGTGTTTTCTGGTGAGACGCGTTGTTCCTCTCCTGGAAGGGGAGATTCCTCTACGCCTTTCCCGGTTTCCGCTCCTTCAGAAGGTCCTTCTCAAGGTACAAGAGGAGGGGGCGACAGTGATCCTGGTGGCGCCATTATGGCCTCGACAGATCTGGTTCCCACTCCTGCAACAGCTAGCTGTGGAACCCCCGATTACCCTTCCTGTGAGCACTTACCTGCTGTCCCAGGACAACGGGACTCTGGTTCACCCGAACATCCGGTCGCTACACCTCCATGCATGGCTCCTGAGGACTTAGCCAAACTCCACTTCAGAGTCATTGACAAGGTAGCTGACATTCTGGTGGCTACTAGAAAACCTTCCACCAGAGTGACCTATGCCATGAAGTGGAAACGCTTTTGTCTCTGGGCTATGGCTCGTCGCCTAAACCCTTTGGCCTCTCTGGTGAACACTCTTCTCGAGTATCTGTTGTCTCTTTTGGACTTGGGCTTGGGCTGCTGCTCCATCAAGGTGCACTTAGCTGCCATTTCTGCCTACCATATTCCTGTACCGGGCAGAATGATGGCACAGATGGAGGTAACTCGTGTTTTTGTTCCAAGATATCCTGCACATAAACCCCCATAAGGGACCCTGTCCCTCCTTGGGACTTGTTATTCGTTTTGGAAAAGCTGACCATACCCTCTTTTGAACCAGCCATGGATTGTGAGCCTCGTTTCTCTCTTGGAAAGTGTTATTTTTAGTTGCTGTCACTTTGGCTTGAAGAATTTCTGAGTTTCAGGCCCTGATGTGTAAGGAGCCTTACTTGGTTTTCCACAAGGACAGGGTGGCCTTGAGAACCAGTCCTAAGTTTTTGCCCAAGGTGATGTCCGAGATTACTTTAAATCAGGACATCCAGCTTCCGGTATACTACCCCAGTCACTCTAATAGAGGAGAGGCTCTTCTCCATTCTTCATGTATTTCGTTTTTGATTACCGGTTGGGTGTGCTAGCCATGAAAATGGCTATTTTCAGGCACGACCCAGGAGAGTACAAAAACAGTAACTTCAGTGACAATTACTTTACAGGTTGATAATTTTGACAAGAAAAATTGATGCAGACAAGTAACAAAGAAACACCAATAATTATATGATAAACATTGTCAGAAGTGTATACGTGAAAGAAACAAATACATATCAAAATTAGGGCACATGTTGATCAGAGTAGGGTAAAATTATGAGCAGTAATACTATAGTAATTATAAGGAGATATAGGAAAGAAATTGAAAGAAGGGTGGGAATAGGGGAGGTTGAAGTAGGATGGTGGAAATTGAAGTATAGACTACAAAAGGTAGAAAGTATAAGGCAGCAGGTAGCCGTGGTATACTATCAAGTTGAAAGTGCTGAGCCAGTTGGGAAAGGGCAGGACTGAAAATGGCCATGGAGAGTGGAGTTAGGTAAGGGACTAAGGTGGTTTGAAATAGGAGCATTGACTGGAGGAGATGAGATGGGCTCGGAGTAATTTCTTGAAGGAGGCATGGGTAGAGGCCTGTCGAATAGTTATTGGGAGGGAGTTCCAGTTTTGAGGGGCATGAAAGGCAAAAGAGCTTGTGCCTTTGGAGGTAGTAGAAACATAGAAGTTGACAGCACATAAGGACCGCAAGGCCCATCCAGTCTGCCCATTTCTTTTTCTACCTTATAAATGTGCCATTGGCCTTTGCTCTCAGTGGCCTATCTATTCATAGTCATCTGTATTACTCCCTTATGCCAACCCATGCCTGTTTGAAGCCCTGCACTGTATTCATAGCCACCACTTCCTGAGGTAGGCTGTTCCATGCATCCACCACCCTTTCTGTGAAAAAGAATTTCCTCACATTCCCCCTTAATCGGCCTCCCTCTAGTCTCATGCTGTGTCCTCATGTCCTGCTATTTTTCTTATATTTAAACATGTTAGACTCTTTCACCTTTTTAATGCCCATAAGGTGTTTGAATGTTTCGATCATATTACCTTTCTCCCTCCTTTGCTCAAGGGTATACATATTGAGCGCCGTTAATCTGTCCTCACATGTCTTCTGATACAGTCCCTGCACCCATTTTGGTTGCCCTTCTCTGGACTGCCTCAATTTGGTTAATGTCCTTGTTAAGGTGTGGCCTCCAGTACTGCACGCAGTACTTCAGATGGTGCCTAACCGCTGTCTTGCAAAGAGGGATTATTACCTTCCTCTTCTGACTTGTGATACCCCTACTAATACACCCTAACATCCCCCTAGCCTTACCTACTGCCTTAGAGGTCTGCTTGGATGATTTCAGGTCATCGGTGATGATGATGCCCAAGTCTCTTTCTTCCTTTGTGACTGCCAGCAACTCCCCTCCCAGCCTATAGGTGGCTTCAGGGTTTCTCTTCCGTATGTGCATGATCTTGCACTTCTTTGCATTAAATCTCAGTTGCCACTCTTCTGACCGTTTTGCTAGTTTATCCAGATCTCTACATGTCTAGGGATGCAGACCAAGGCATTGTCAGATGAACGAAGGTCATAGCAGGATGCCTAATTTTGAAAGAGTCCCGCTAGGGACTTAGGTTTTTGGGATCTGATAATGTTGTCTATGACGGAGCTGAAGGCATAGGACCTGGCCGCATGAGGGGGAAGCCATCTGAGGTCGGAGTAGAGGAGGCAGTGGTGTTTCATTCGATGAGAGGAGGATGCATAGCAGCAGATATTGTTGTAGGTGACATCCCACTTGCGAAGACTTGATTTACTTGCAGATGTGTAGGTAGGAACCACATAGATAAGTGAGGGAAGCAGTATCCACCGGGCTATGCCAAGTCTTGCCTAGGGGGTGAGGACATAACAGGTTCGATAGGCAATACCAAGTTTCATGTTTACCGACTTGCACATCCGTTGAATATGGAGATTAAAATTTAGCACTGGGTCCAGTGTGACTCCCAGGTATTTAAAGTGAACCCCAATGGATGCGCCACTTAAGGCGGAGACATTAAACATGTGTTGGGAATGATTGAGTTTTAAGTTTAATCCAAAAAGCATGGCTTGGGTCTTAGACTCATTTAGGACTAGGTTGTGACTACTCAGCCACTGCTGGATTAGATGAAAGTAATGGGAGAGCCACTGATTTATGTCTTCAATACTTTTGGCACTAGTATACAGAATGATGTCCGCATATAACAGGGAGTTCGTTCTCAAGTGGGTTGAGGTGATGTTGTTTACGAAAATAATGGAAAACAGAGGGCCCAGTATGGACCCCTGAGATACTCCAATATTAGTGGTGGCCTTGTCAGAGAGGGTGGAGTTATATTTTACTATTTGTGTCAGATAGGTAGTTACTATACCAATTTACAACATTGGGTGAACAGCCAGGTGAGCGGAGTGAGTCTGTTAGAAGGGAGTGGTCAACTATTTTTTATTTTAGCTTTTGTTGACCGGGTAAGTACACTAGACAAGTAATATGCCTATTTTCAGGAATGACCCGGGAGAGTACAACATAAGGAAACAGACATTGTTTACAGTAGCGAGTAAGTACAGCTTAACAACATGGGGGGGATAGTAACATAGTCCAGGGGGTATGGACGGTCATAATACAACTTATACCTGCTAAGGTTAACGAACCCCCGGGATGAGTGGGTCACATTCAGATTTACAACAGAAAGCATATACACATTTCGCGTAAGAGACAATTTAGAGAGGCAATGTCCAGGGAACCATGGCATGGACAATATGCCCTGGGTCAGGTGCCCTGGTGTAGTGGAAGAGTCAAGGAGTGCAGCAGGAGTTATCAGGTAGTATCAGAGGGAGGCAAGCTTTGAAGCCGAAAGAGCAACCGTATAGAGAGATACTCTAGGGAGGCTTAGGACAGTCACACGCAGATGCAAGTTTCAGGAAACCCCGGAGGGAGTTACGGAAGCGCAGGTGGAGGATTGACACTGGTCGGCTCAGGAAGGAGTTCAGGAGCCTGGGCGACACGCTGTAACGCCCCGGCCTCCCATGAGGGTACAGGTGGGGGAGACCTTGAGCATCCCCAGGGCCTGGGACCTAAGGTGGTAGGTAGTGGTGTCTGTTGGCGGCAGGAGCAGGGCCAGCTCAGGGGGGGTGCCAGTTCTGACCATTTTGTCGGTAAGGCAGCCCACCCTGAAGTCCAGGTACCTCACTGGGGAGAGCCATCCGAGTTTATCGTATAACTCACAACGATGGGTGAGGCGGGGGACAGCAAGGGCAAAGCGACAGATGTTTTGTAAGTCGTGTGCCACCGCATGCAGGTGAGTCTGGGGGAGCGAATAGGTGCAGCTCCATAGCTGAGAGAGGGAAGAAGCACACCTTTCATGAGGGCTAGTCTAGCCGCAGGTGTGAGATTGAACTTGGCCCTGTAGGCCAGGCCCAGCTTGCAGTTAACTGCCCTACAGATGTTTAGGAGGTGACTACCCATGTCGCGTTGGGGGTCAAGGGTGACCCCTAGGTATTTGGCAGAGTTCACTACAGGAAGGGGAGATCCATCAGGACAGGAAATCTTTAACAAGGCCGACAAGGTTTTGAGTTTGGCTGTTGAGCCAAAGAGCATGGCCTGAGTTTTTTTCAGATTCAGGACCAGTTTGTTCTTGGTGATCCAGGTTTGAACTTTGCAGAAGCCTTCGGACAAGGCCTTGTTGAGAGTTGCAACGTCTCTGGCGTGAGCCAGGATCACCAAGTCATCGGCATAGAGGGTGGTACTGCAGGTGGAGGTCACCGCGGGCAGCTGGTTGATAAAGAGGGAAAAGAGGAGAGGGCCCACTACCGAGCCCTGAGGGACACCGGAGGTCACTGGAAGGGACACAGAGAGGACTTTATTGAAACTGGTCCGCTGTGTTCTGCCATGCAGGTAGCCCGTAAGCCAATTCATGGCGAGTGGGGAAAGACCGAGTGACCACAGTTGTGAGCAAAGCAACGTGTGGTCAACAAGGTCAAAGGCTTTGGATAGATCAATAAATATGGCTCCGGAGAGATTGCCCTGATCCATGGCTGATCTTATTCTAGATGTGACCGAGATTAGGGCAGTGGTGGTGCTGTGACCCTTGCGAAGCCCGTGCTGGGGGGACAGCAGCTCCTGGGACTGGATGTACTCCGAGATCTGTTCGGCCACCACCTTTTCTAGGAGCTTACTGAGGGATGAGAGGATGGCAATCGGGCGATAGTTATCCGGTAGTTTGGGATTGCCCTGTTTCAGTACTGGGACAATCCTGGCCTCTTTCCAGATATCGGGGAAGGTACCACTTCCAAGGGATAGATTGAAGATGTGGGCTACTGGGTGGGCAAGGTGAACAGCGCCAAGCTTGAGGAGCTTTGATTCAAGGTTATCCGGGCCAGGACTGGAGTGCTGGGAGAGGCCGGCCAGGTGCCTCTGGCTGTCCAGTACCGTCACTTCCCTGAGGTTAAACGTTGCCCGAGGGGGGAGACCCTCCCACCAACCCGAGGGGGGAAGGAAGGGGGGCCAGTTCTTGTTGGACGAGAGGGGAGCCGTGATGGCAGAGAGATCTGTGAAATGGGTATTTAGGGAGTTGGCAATGGTATGGGGGTTCGTGCAGGAGACCCCGTTGATAAGCATGTCGGATACTCCAGATTGGGAGGATCCATTAACAAGAGATTTTATGTTCTTCCAGAAACTCCTGGGATTGCTGGCAGAGCAGAGTAGAGCGGACTTGCAGAAGTCGCTTTTTGCAGCCCTGATGGACTTTTTGCAGGTGTTTCTCAGGTGTCTGTATTTTTGGAGAGAGGTGGGATCACTGGAACTTTTGAAGTGGGCCCAGCACTTGTCTCTCTCCCGCATTTGGGCCAGGAGATTCCCATGTAGCCAGTGGGTGGCGGACCCCCTCACCCTGCGGGTGACCTTGGGGCGTGGCTTATCTTGCAGGATCCCAAGATGGTGATGAAGGAGGAGGTAGCCACTGAGGGGTCAGTGGCCCCATACACATCGGACCAGTCGGTAAGCCAGAGTCTTCCAGGAACTCCCAGGGGTAAACCCGGAGTAGTTCCTGACGGCAGGATTTTGGGGGATCTTGGGGGATTTCCAAACACAGTAGACCGGTGAGTGGTCAGAGATAGAATCCGGCAGTGTACCTGCTGAGGAGATTCTATCCGGACGGTTGGACATGATGCAGTCCAGTAAGGTACCGGGGGATCCGTTCGCTGACTGCCTGGTTGTATCCTGGATAAGTTGAGTCAGAGTAGAGTTAGCAAGTAGGGCCTCATATTGCTTCGCGCTACCTCCAGCCCAGTTGAGGTTGACGTCCCCTAGGATAAGAAGTTAGTTGTCCCCAACACTGGGACCAACGGAGTCTAGGAGGGGTCAAACCGGGAGCCCACCCTTGGTGGGCTGTGGGTGCACACCAGATACAGTTTCTTTGTGTTCCCAAGTAGGAGTAGACGTGGAGTACCTCGACTGGGACTCGAGGGGTTGGTGGTGGGCGACTGGGGAGACTTTGAGATGACACTTGTGGTAAATCAATATGCCTCCCCTTTACCCCGGCCTGTCCAGACGAGTAAACCTACCCAGGTAGGCTACAGGCAGAATCGGATCGAGGGTTTTAACCAGGTCTTGGTCAGCCCGAGGATATCGGGTTTGTAGAACGTCATCCACGCCGACCAGTTCATCCGGCTGTAGCAGGCCCAGATGTTAAGGTGTACTACTTTTTAAGCCTCTGCCCACGCTCATACAGAGGGGGTTCTGAGGGCTGTACGGTCCGGGTCTGCTTCGGCGTCACCCGCCAGTAGCAGTGCTGAGAGAAGGAGCCATTGGAGGTACCACCGTGGTAGTTATACCGCTGGGGAAATTATGGCCCGGGAGCGTGGAGTCTTGGCCGAGAGCATGGGACTCAGGAGGACTGGGCAGCGTTTGGGACAGCAATGAGGCATCGAGGTACAAGGGAAGGTTTGGGGGGAGATATCTATTAACTCACAGGAGGAGAACAACCCCCAGTATGCCCCATGTGAGATGAGGGAGGAAGTGGCTGTATGGAACAGGGAGCGCTCTGGAGCAGGATCGGCTGGGGCCGCATCCTGTAGGGGGCAGACATCACACCCGTGAGCAATGTCGAGGGGACAACAGAGACAACAAGCAGGGCAGGAAAAAATCAGCAAAGTCCAGTCAGTAGAGAACAATTTAGTCAGTAATGCAAAAAATTAGGCAGCACAAGCAGTAGCGATAACATAAGCAAAAGTCCAGTAAATCACCACAGTCAGGAGAGTTGATCATGGAAAGAGGCTGCTCAGTGGGAAAGTCCATTAATCAGCACTGGCTAGAGGGCTAAATGTAGAAAGGAGCTGCACAGAGGGAGGATGCATCAGAGCCACCAGGAATGCAAGGTTGGACCGCCCCCAGGCTGATTGGGGAGAAGTTCCTCTCGGGAGGCAGGGCCAAAACTGGCATAAAAGATCGCTTTCAAACACGGGTGGTGGAGGGCTCACAAAACCTCTCTCGCTTGGCGATCGAGCGCTGCCGAGAGGCCCGGGCTGAGCTGCAAAGCCCACGGCACCTCAGACTCGGCTAAGCGGCAATTTGGGGCGCGAGGGGGGGGGACCTTCCAGCACCAGGTCACCCACGCCTCCCCTCCAGCGCGAAACGGCGACAGTCTTTGCACTGAATTAGTTGGGGCAAGCTCGCCCTATTGTAGAGGGCAGGAGAAGGACGTCACAACAGCCAGGGGCCAATGGGGTGCTGCGGTGGGTTTGGCGCCAGAAATTCAAACGGGGAGCTGAGTCAAGGTCTGTTGCTGAGCAGAAGATGGCAGTGGGGGTCCCCGGTTTCTCTCGGTCCGACGAGACGCTCCGCAGGCATGGAGCACAGGCAGAATACACGGCTGGAGCGCAGGCAAGGTAGGAGGAGCTGGAATTGACTGTTGGCAAGTCTCTCTCAGACGGCGGCGGAGTCCGGTCCACACAAAAACCACTCGCTTGGCGATCGAGCTGCCGAGGAGGCCCACCGGAGCTGCAAAGCCCACGGCACCTCAGACTCGGCTAAGCGGCAGTTTGGGGCGCGAGGGGGGACCTTCCAGCACCAGGTCACCCACGCCTCCCCTCCAGCGCGAAACGGCGACAGTCTTTGCACAAGTCAACTAGGTCAAATGCCTTAGTCATATCAATAAATATTGCCTCAGTGAGAGCAGCAGAGTCCATGGCCATCAGTGCATCAAATGTGAATTTGAGGAGAGCAGTAGTGGTGCTGTGACTCTTTCGGAAACCATGCTGGGCAGAGGATAGAAGATCGTATTTCTGGAGAAAGTTGATTCTTTGAGTGGCTGCAAGTTTTTCTAGAATTTTGCTGAGCACAGACAGGATGGCTATGGGTTTGTAATTTGAGGGGTCTTTGGGGTCACCTTTTTTAAAGACGGGTAATTCGAGCCATCTTCCAGATAGGGACATGACTCGGGCACAAAGAGAGAGTAATGATCTTGGCTAGGGGAGCAGCAAGTTTTAGGAGCTTACATTGCCACATGCTCAGAAGTGTTGTTAAGCAGTCGTAGTATCTCATTCCTAGAGACTGACTTAAAGAAAAATGTAGGCCCATATACATTAGTCGGAGCGACTGAGATTGGGCTGACGGAGAAGGAGGATGTGTAATTAGATCAGAGAATTTTTCGGTGACAAAAATGGCAATAGTGCAGGGATTGTTGCAGTGGACACCATTTAGTGACATATTGTTAGGGGTGGTGGACGAGTTTGAGCCCAGGAAGAACTTGAGATGGGACCAGAATTTTTTGGAGTCTCCATAGCAGTTTAGTAAGAGGTCTTTACAGTAGGTGCTTTTTGCCTGTTATCATTTTTACAAGAGTTTCACAGTGCCCTATAGGTATTGAAGTCAGACATTAGACCAGAGCTCTTGAAATGAACCCAACTTTTGTCTCTTTGACGCAGCTTACTGAGTAGGTCAGATTTAAGCCATCGGGTTTGCCTATTCTTTACTCTGCGTGTTACAAGAGGACAGTGTTTGTCCTGCAGTGCTTGGAAGTTGGTTAGGAAGATATTCTGAGAGGACTGTGCATCATTAGATTTATAGAGAGAAGACCAGTCAATGCAGGCAACATCTAGTAGGAAAGCCTGTGAGTTGAAATTGGCGTAGTTGCGAAAAGTTATGAAACGAGGCTTAGTCGGAGCAGACCTCACTTTACTCCAGGTGCAATAAGTCGGGGAGTGGTCAGTGATGGCATCAGCTAGAACGCCCGAGTTGACTATGTGTTCTGGATGGTTGGTCATTATCCAATCCAGCAGTGTGCTTGTGTTAGAGTGTGGGGCAATTCTAGTGGGTTCCTTGATCAGCTGATCCAGGTTAAAGCTTTGTATTCTGGACAGGGATGTGGCTTGGGAGTTTCCCAGCCAGTTAATGTTGAGGTCCCCAAATATGAGAACTTAATTTCTCCCAGAGAGAAATGTGGTTTGTTCCAGTAGAACATCCAGGCCAGTTAGACCACTTTTGGGAGAGTTGTAAACACAGGCTACTATGTATAGCCTTGAGGAAAGGAGGGAGAGGGAGGACATGATAGAAACGTTAAAGTACCTCAAGGGAATCAACAAAGTCCAAGAGGGTAGCATCTTTCAAAAAAGAGGTGTGCAAGAACAAGGGGCACAATTTGAAGATAGAGGGGGGCGTGCCAGAGGTAATTTAAGGAAGTATTTTTCACAGAGAGGGTGTGGATGCATGGAACGGCCTTCCGGAGGAGGTCGTGAGTCAAAAACAGTGGTGGAATCTGCCATGCATGGGACAGTCATAAGGCAATTCTAGGGGATGGGGGTAGGAAGAAGTAGGCTGCTGGTTAACTAGGATCTGCAGCTTATCCAGTAGGCAGGGAAATGGGCAGACTGGGTGGGCCAAGCGGTCCTTATCTGCTGTCAAATTCTATGTTTCTATGTAGGCTATATGTAATTTTTTTGACTCGAGTGTGAGGAGAGCATGAAGCGCTTCACAGTGTTTGAGAGGAGGTGAGTTGATGGCAGCGAGATTGAGATCTTTTTTTTTTTATACTTTGTTTTATACAATACGTATAGTACAGTCTACCAACATTTGATGTGTCGATTAACTGTCTATGACGGGGAGGGCGACACTCCTCTTAATATATTCATATATCACATCAAATGTATAAAGATACGACATTTAGGGGTAAAACCACATATATGAGTTTCCCATTGTTAAGACTATGTGAAGAGCCCATGAGCTGCACTAGGATAATGTTAACATAGTCAAAGTTTAATGTCCATAATGACTATCCTATTTAGGAGTAAAAAAAAAAAATATATTATCCTACGTGCTAAAACCATTGTAAGTGCACAGAAGTGCATGTCTCAATCGATAAGGTGTTACAGAATCGGTTCAAGATGGCATTAAGATTCGCTCTCCAGAGCTATTCTTAAATCTAATTCAAAACTCTGACAGAGATAGGCAATATTTTTAAAAGATAGGCAGTATTTTTAAAACAAGGCGCTTAAACTACCTGGACCAACCATATTACTTTTATCATAGCAGGTATTTATCTTTTATATACAGCTGCAAATGAGCAATAAATTGAAACTTTAAGTATGATTATTACAAAGGACCAAATATTATAAATTGTGAGGAGGAAGTCCAGACCCTGCCCGTTTTAGAAAAACAAAGGGGACTATACGTCCAATAAAAAGAATGTCGACATAAACGTATGTCTCAGCAGGGCTTAACTGTTTCTTTCACTTTAAAGCCTCATGTACAGTACCTTTCTGATTGAAAAGAAGAAAATGTTCATAATCCACTCAGGTCTTCCTCCGACTCTGAATCTTCCTCTTGCAAAGGCCATTGTCTAGACGGAGCGTTTTTCTGACACCATCACATGGCGTCTGCTGGATCCGAAAAAATGAAGATGCGGCCTCAGTGTGCTATCCGAAGACGAGCTGGAAACACCAATCTGTGTGGGATCCCGGATTCACGTAGAAGCGCCCTAGTGCCATCAAACTTCTTACGCTTCTGTCTGGTGGCATATCCCAGGTCAGGAAATGAGCGGATTTGTTGGCCTTCACATAAGAGAGTTTTCTTAAGCCTGGCCTCGGTTAGGAGACGATCCCTTGAGCCTGCCCCATCTGTTACTATTACCACAGCCCTGGGTGTCTCAGAATCCTCTACTCGACCTCGGGGAGTAACTCTGTATGCTTTCTGGAAGCACCATACAGTGGCCTCAGTCTCCTCTCCAAGTTGCTCAGTCAGCCAGTCCTGTAGGTAGAGCACAAGGTGATCGCCTTCACTCCCCTCCGGTAGTCCTAGTAGACGTATATTTTGTGACCATGCTTGGTTTTCTAGTGTCTTCAACCTCATTTTTAAATGATTATTTTCTTTAACCATAGTTGCGACTGTTCTTAGGGCAGAATCTGCTTTCTTCGATGATTCTACTGAGGCCAGCATGACTGCTTCAATCGATGATTCTACTGTAGCCACTCTGGGTAAGGGTGTCAAACTTGTTCAACAGCCCAGTGACTAAAGCGATAAGACGGTTGAGTTTAATTCCGACAGTTTGCAGTGTCTTGACAGGAGGGTCCTCTGTATTCCGATCCTCTAGTTCTTGAAGTTGGGCCTGCATCGTTCTTGTAGTCTAAGCGCTTGTAGCGTTTTTAGCTTTAGCTCCTTCTCCTGAGCCCTTATCCTTTTTGGGATTTCCCATCTTTTCTCTGTCAATCTTCCAACACTCCACTGTAGCTCCAGAGATTTAAGTTTCCAAGTATTTTTAGTTACATTATTTACTTTTTGCCAGAGATTGATCGGAGCCTTATCAAGGTGCTACCATTTTGTCGGGCTCCACAGCCCCCCACCCCCCCGAGATTAAGATGATCTTGAAGTAGATGGCAGCACCATCTCCTCTTTTAGGAGCCAGTCTGTCACATCTCAAAAGATTATAGGATGGCAGGAAGCATAGTTAGTCAGGGGTAGAGGATTTGAGCCATGTTTTGGTAAGGCAGATGATGGCAAGCTTGTAGAGGGAGGTCCAGGCCTCAAATTCAGCAACATTTTTCTCAAGGCTCCTGATATTATGATGAGCAACTATGAGACCTTAAGCATTATTAAAGGTATTGGGTATGAGTTTTGCAGGGCCAAGGTTTAGCTGAGCATCTCCAGATAGTAGTATGGCCAAGAGAATTAGGTACCACAGTTTATGTCGCAGGTATGGGCATAAGGTCCGAAAGTGAAGTGAACTATTTCTTTGGACATGAGCTATCATAGGGATCCAAGCCCTGTTTAGTAGTAGTGGAGTGGTGTCACGGTTAGGTTCTGGCACCACAAGAAGGTTTGAAAAATAGAAATCAAGGGGTGGGAAGTGTGGGAGAGCTGATTCAGCACAGGGTGCTGTTTATAGTGTTATATGAAACAGCAGGAGAGAAGATGCTAGGAAAACCAATAGCATGCTTCGATTCAAAATGAGCAATTTTAGAACAGGTGAGCTTGCCTTCAAGACAGATAGCTCATTGGGGAGAAATAAGAAAAAAGGGATTTAGAGGAGGCTTAAATCCTGATACCACTAGAAGCTAGCGACAGAAAAGTAGGAGAAAGGCTCTAGAAGGAGCGTAGGCATAGGTTGTAAAAAGGTTAGATTGGTTGCCCAGAGTGATCAGAAATTATGAGAAAATAATTAGTGTATGACAGGAAAATCAAGGAGGAGCAAGTGTAGAAAGAGAATAGCTGAGCATAGGCAGGGGCGATTAGTCAAATTTGATAGTGTGTGGAGCAGTAGAAATACAGCCCAAAGAATAAGTAAGCTTATGGCCTTAGAGCGAGGTCAGGTGGTAGACAGGGTAGGCAGGCTAGTGTGGTGGGACCTTATCAAGGAGGGAAGGACAAGACTGTGTTTAAAGGGGGCCTGGGAGGGGGTGGGAATAAAATCCTGATTCAAAAGTCTATTAAAATACGAGGAGCAGTGCTCGAGACTCATGCAGATTGCCAGGCAAAAGGCGCACCAATCTGGTGAGGTCGAACAAGCCGCAGCGACCAATCGGGGTCTGGCTGCTATGCATGGACCAGTCCGAGGAGAAGCCGTAACGAGGTGACTTTAAGCAAAATTCAGCGGCTGTACCTTGCTAGGCAGACTGGTCCACGGTTCCAGGAGGGTGGGCAGGAGTGATGGTATTTTCGGGTGGTGGCGGCCTCGAAAATGGCGTGTGAAGAGTGCTCAGGTGCTGGAGTCCCTGGGGAAGTAAGGAGAGGGGACAATAAGTAAAGAGCAGCAGGAGGGGGTGGGAGGCTGATGGCAGACAGACAGTGGGGGGATGTTCACCGCATTTTGCAGTGTTGCTTGGCCAGAACTAAGGACAGTAAACGTTCTGACCAGTTGTTTTCTTTCTCTCCTGTGACCCAAGGGGCTTCTGTGACCAAACAAACCCTATCGAAGTGGTAAGTCCATTGCATTTCCCTTTATCCGAAGCACAACAAGCCCCTGCCGTGCTTGGTAAGGGGTCATTCCACGATGGCTGTAACAGCCTCCTTCACTGCACTCAAAAATGTATCTGCATCTGACATTTGTGCAGCTTCTACGTGGCACACAGTCCATACCTTCATAAGGCACTATAGTCTGGACATTGCCTCTCTACGTAGAGCGGGGTTTGGCGTCACAGTTTTGCAGGGTCTCCTCTTCTAAGAGAACTCCCTTTCACTCTCCTCTTACCTTCCTCCCGGGTTGGGTAGGTTTCTGTACTGCATGGGAATCTGTCCTGTGTTACCTGCTGCAAGAGCTGACTCTCGAAGTAAGATAGTATAGTTATGTAAGAACTTAACGTAACAGTAGATCTTCGAGAGAAGCTCTTGCAGCAGGTATATTTCCTGCCCTCCTTCTCCCTAAGAGGTTTTCTGCTACATATGACCTGTGTCGACCGATATATGTATTGTTCCATGAGGTATTACACGATGTAAGAAACCACTATGGTTCTCAAAGGAAGTGGCAGTGAAGGTTCAAGAGAAAAAGAAAGCATTCAGGAAGTACAAGGAATCACAGAAGGAGCAGGACAGGGAACTGTATCAGTTAAAGCAAAAGGAAGCTGGGAAGGCAGTCAGAACAGCAAAGGCCCAAACTGAGGAAAAGATAGCCAACTCTGTTAAGAAGGGGATAAAACCTTTATAGGTACATCAGGGAGCGAAGGAAGACCAAGGGAGGGCTAGTGAGGCTTAATAAAGAGGAGGAGGTGGGCAGAGGGTGACTGTGAAAAGGCAGAGATACTAAACAAATATTTTTGCTCAGTATTTACAAAGGAAGTGGGGGAGGTACCTAAAACAAACAGTAGAAACACTCTGGATACAGAAGTTGATACCAGCCCATTTACAGAAGAAAGGGTTCTGAAAGAACTCTTAAAACTGAAGGTGGACAAAGCAATGGGGCCTGATGGGATTCATCCCAGAATTCTAAAAGAACTAAGGGTAGAACTAGTGACACCACTGACTACCCTCTTTAACAAATCATGGGAGGATGGGGTGGTACCCGAGGACTGGAGAAGGGCAGATGTGGTTCCTTTTCACAAAAGTGGGAGCAAGGCAGAAGCAGAAAACTACAGACCTGTTAGTTTAACCTCAGTGGTAGGGAAGATGATGGAATCACTTCTGAAGGAAAGAATTGTTGAGTATCTAGAGGCCAGAGGGGCTCAGGACCCAAGGCAGCATGGATTCACAGCAGGAAGGTCATGCCAGACAAATCTGATAGATTTCTTTGACTGGGTGACCAAAGTAGTAGAGAGGGGCTGTGGACATGGCCTACCTAGACTTTAGCAAGGCATTTGACACAGTCCCACACAAAAGATTAATATACAAGTTAGCTAGCCTGGGAGTGGGTCCCAAGATGACAGCCTGGGTAAGAATTGGCTGGAGAATAGGACACAGAGAGTAATAGTAAATGGAGTCCACTCTGAAGAAAGGAGGATCTTCCCTTGTCAATCTTCACCATTCATTACTTCCTGGGTGTTAGCCGAGGCGCGCACTCCACGGGAGCTTTTTTTTTTAAAAAAAGTTTGCCTAACGGCACCACCCTCGAGAGTGACGTCATGCGCGAGGGGCGGCCGTTAGTAGCGACCGACTCCTCCTCCAACTCAGTTCTGTTTCTCCCGCCGTCGAGGCAGCACCTGTCCACGCGTAGCGCTGGTAGTTCTAGCAGTTTCCGACTCCGTTTTTCCCTGACACTCGGTCGCGATCTGTAAAACTGTTCTTTTCTTTCTTTCGGGCGGTCTTTTCCTACTGTGTTTTAGTCTCGTTGGTTTTGGCGTTATGTCCGGTTCTGGGCTAAGCGTTCTTGAAGATGGGCGCGCCCTGTCGTCGGTGCTCCTGTGGCGGCATTTCTCCGTCTCAGACCGGCATAGCGTTTGCCTTCCGTTGCCTGGGACCCAACCGTGATATGGATTCGTGCGGCGCTGTTTTGCTTGATGGACGTGGCGGCGCCTCGAAGTCCGCGTTCAAGCTCGGCAAGGCCCGCTGACTTTCGGGACGGCGTCGCTCACGGGAATCTCGGGCGAGATCTTTAGGCCCTTCCCAGGTCCCCTCCCAGGCCTATATGGTCCAAGAGGAGGGGTTTCTCATCCTATCTTGCCGAGGAGGAGCCTTCCATGTGTTGTGAGCGTCAGCCCTCCCGGCCGCGCAGCGCTGACACCGCCTCGGCAGTCACCTCTTCGAGGTGCAGGCTCCCCATGTCAGAGGGCCCTTGGCTTTGGGCCCGGCTTGGGTGGACCCTCGGCAGCCTCAGCCGGCGCCGTTTGGATCCGGCACCGTTCGCGGTGCCGGTGATCAGCAGCGCCGTTCCCGGCGCTTGCTGATCCCGCTACCGGTGATCGTGGGCAGCGCCTGCTGGCAGCGCCGCTTTGGATCCTGGCGCTGCTATGGGCGCCGAGATTGAGCGGGCGCCATTGGCGGTGCCGCTGGCCTCGGGCGCTCGCTCATGTGCCGTGATTATGGCGGCGCCACGACGGTGCCGCCCACCTCCGACGCTGCCAGCGGCGCCGCTGCCTTCCCCTTCTCGGGCGGTTCCGGCTCTGCCGGAGCCGCTGGGGTGTGGGGTTAGGCCTTCCTGCTGCTGGCGTGGGGGGGGCGAGCGGCGCCACTTTGGTACCGGGGCTGCTCAAGGGCCCCATGGCCTCGGGTACCCTGGGTGGCCAGCATCGAGGTCCTGTTAGTCTCGGCCTCCTTGGAGTGACGATGACTCAGATGTGGGACCCATCCTGCACCCCCATTCTTCGGGATCTGGGTCCTCGGTGGCTAGGGGGTACCAGGCGGCGGCAGAGGCTCTCTTCTTCTGTCCCCTCTACTGGGCTGCTCTTGAGGGTTTCTCGCTGGGGTGGCCGAGTCCCGGGGCAGACGGGGGGTGGACGGAGGGGAGGCTCCCTCTCTGGAGGCTCGGTGACAGCTACCCCGGGTGCTGTTGCCTCTAGGGACAGGGGACGCTGGTAGTCGAGGAGGAGGGCCTCCTCGGAATCACAGGGTTGAGGGAAGGTATGCCTGCTGCGGTCTTCTTTGGCCACCTCAGGGGGTGGCCAGGAGCCGAGTGCAGAGCCCCGTCCCTCCCAGGGTTCTAGGGTGTCCTCGGCGCTTTGTACGGACTGCCCTCTGGATCCATGCAGTCCCGGCGCTGTCGCAGGGGAGTTTCTCCCCAGGGCTCTTCCAGGCTCCGCTTCCCCAGAGTTCCGTTCTGCGGCCTGGTTTGATATCCGGGATCCCCTACTAGGGCTCCTTTCCCAGTTCAGAGCCCTCGCAGAAGACAGTTGCCCTACTTGAGGTGCCCTCTCCCATCTCTCTGCCTTCACTCACCCCGCTCCCGGGCCATGTCGGTCCCACGGGTCCGTTATCCTGGGAGCAGTTCAGAGGTTCTGCAGCGGCCTTCCCTTTATGTTAGATACATGCATGAGCGGGTCTTCATCTCTCCCCACCGCCACAGAGGAATCCTCTGAGCATTCCAGCTCCCCATCATCTCGTCTCCCTCCTCTGAGGAGAGGAACCCTGCTCATCTGTCCTCCGATGCTGATTTCACAGAATATCAGCGTTTCCTCTCAGGATGGTGAGGATCTCCGGTTTCTATGTTTGGAGAGACAATGCGAGCTGGGAGCGCGTGAATTCCTTGGTGAATTCAGTGCCCAGCATCTGGTGGTACCTTCCTGGCCTATCCCTTCCAGGGCGTCTATCGGTCCTGGCAGTTCCTGCCGCTTCTTCCCCAGCCCGGCGGACTGCCAGCGAGGTATTGTGCCCTCTGGAGTCTCTAGGTTCCCTTCCAACCCGTCCTCAGGTTTGGTATACTTGGATACTCCTTCTGGCGCCTGTTGCTGGCGACGACCGCCCATCGGATTCGGACTCTCTCCAGTTCGACTGCTAGCTTAAGAGTGTCTCTCTTCTCGAGTGCAGTTGTATTGCATCACATCAGGCTCACCACGCTGCCTATAACCGCATTTGTGGTCGATGATGTCCCAGCTGCTGGCATCTATGCCTGACATGGAGCAAACCAGACAAGCGTTGCCCTCTCCGCTGTAGGCCTGGAGCTGGCAAGACACCAAGCAAGGGCATCTTATGGCGCAATGAGGTGGCTTCCAGGCTTGAGGACAGCGATCTGCATCAAGGCGGACGGCATGGCTCCGTCTTTCAGGTTGTCACCCCTGGCCCGGCGTAGGGTGATTCGCTCCGCCTTCGGGGACCCGCCTTTTTCTTCCAGAGCTAGGAGACTTTACAGGGGCTCCCTCCGTCTCTCGCCTCGGGAGGCACCTCCTAGCTCTTCTCCCACTTAGGCTTTCTGAATAAGCCAGGGTCTTCTCCTTCTGTTTTCTCACCAGCAGAAGGCTGGGGGTCTTGTTCCCTCAGGGTATTACCTCTTCCCCCTCCAGGGGAAGAGGAGCTTGGTACTCACCCAGGAAGTAATGAATGGTGAAGATTGACAAGGGAAGATATGAAAATTACGTACCTACCGTAATTCCTGATCTTCTCTTGTATCTTCACCATTCATTACTTACTCCCGCCCACCATCCCCTCAGTGGCCTCTTCCTGTGGCTTCTCCACCTCCCGTCTCCTTCCTCTCTCTGCAAAAAAAAAAATTTTTCTTAAAACTAGGAAAATTTGGCTTAATTTTTCAAAAAAAAAAATCCTTCTTTTGGGGGTTCTAATTTTCCAGAAAAATTAATTACTCTAAGATTAGTGGGCCATCTCTAGGGATTGCATTGGCGATCAGACTGCACAACTATCTCTTGCCGTTATCCTGACAAGATATCTCTGGGGTTTTGGCCTGGTTCAGGCTATTCAGTTGATCCTGCAATCCCGTGTTCCAGATATTGCCCTGGAATCAAACCCCCATTCTTGCCCTGCAGAGCAGAGAACGGCACGTCTGTTCCTTTCTTTTAAAAAAAAAAAAAAAAAAAAGAAAAAATGCTGAGGGAACTCTTTTCGACTGCTATAGGCACCTTGGTTTTGGGGTCATGCAACTAACTCTCAAATTTCTTCTGTAAAAAAAGGAAAACAAACAAGAGGGAAATGAGAAGGTAATCTCCTTCTCGCTAGTTTGCATATTGGTTTCTCCTTTTAAGTGTCCTCCTGGACAATTTTTACAGAAGAGCTGTGCTGACCATATCCAATCCCGGCCAGCCTAAGCCTTGGCCAGTCTGTTTGAATCCCATTTCTATGCTTAAAACGCCTGAAAGGCTTACATTTTCCTTTTCTAAGTCCCAGAGCAGCACTCTCCTGCTGTCTGGGGTTCCCTTTCCCTCCTCGGGTGTCCTCAAATTCTAGGCCTGTCGCTGCCAGGAACCCGAGGGGGTATCAATACAATGGCATGTTGAGGATAAGGACTGTGCCCTCCAGAGTCTGTCTAGCTGGTTTGGTGAACCTTCTCTTCAGCTCTATCTCCGGGATTCTTGCCTCCTCTTAGTCGAGCCTTCAGCTCTAAGCTAACTATGCTCGTTGGGCATTCTGGTCCCTTCAACATCCCATCTCTCTCTCTTTCTTCTTCTTCTTCTATTTTCTCATCTCCTTACTTTTCTCTCCTCCTAGAGTCGCCCAGGTAAGGAGGCCCTGCAGTCCCTAGGCTAGGATACTTTATCTCCTCTGTCCTTCCTCCATCGGCTTATTCCTTTTCAGTTCATTCTTCCTTGCTTTGCTATCCCTCGGCTATCTTGCCTCGCTATCTATATTCTCTACTCACTTTTTGCCTCTCCGGCTCACAGAACTGAGTTGGAGGAGGAGTCGATCGCCTGCCCGGCCTTCGCGCGCCAGCGCATGGCGTCACTCTCGAGATGGCGCTGCTCATAAAGGCAAACTTTTAAAAAAAAAAACTCCTGCTGGCAGGTGCGCCTCCGATAACGCCCAGTAAGTAATGAATGGTGAAGATACAAGAGAAGATCAGGAATTACGGTAGGTACGTAATTTTCATTTACCAGTGGGGTACCACAGGGTTCAGTATTAGGACCGGTCCTCTTCAATGTCTTTATAAGCGATATTGCAGAGGGACTGGAAGGAAAAGTATGTCTCTTTGCAGATGACACAAAGATCTGCAACAGAGTTGATGCACAAGGTGGGGTGGAAAGGATGAGAAGGGACTTGGCAAGGTTAGAGGAATGGTCAAATGTATGGCAGCTTAGATTCAGTGCTGAGAAGTGCAAGGTAATGCACCTGGGAAACAAAAACCCAGGGGAAGAGTACACAATGGGGGGTGAGATACTAACAACAACAAAAATGCAAAGGGACCTGGGGGTAGTCATATCAGATGACCTAAAGGTGGGAAAGCAATGTGAGAGGGCAGCAAGGAGGGCTGGGGGATATTGGGATGCATAGGGAGAGGCATCACCAGCAGAAAACAGGAAGTTATTATCCTCTGTACAGACAGTTGGTGAGACCCCATCTGGAGTACGTGCAGTTCTGGAGACCCAATCTCCTAAGGATATAGACAGGATGGAGGCTGTCAGGAGGGCAACTAAAATGGTGCAGGGCCTGCACCGAAGACATATGAAGAGAGACTTAAGGAGCTGAATATGTATAGCCTCGAGGAAAGGAGAGAGGGGGGACAAGGAGAAACTTTTAAGTATCTCAAGGAATCAACAAAGTCCAAGAGGGTAGCATCTTTCAAAAAAGAGGTGTGCAAGAACAAGGGGCACAATGTGAAGATAGAAGGGGTGGCTCAGAGGTAATTTAAGGAAGTATTTTTCACTGAGAGGGTTGTGGATGCATGGAATGGCCTTCCGGAGGAGGTTGTGGAGTCAAAAACAGTGGTGGAATTCAAGCATGCATGGGACAGTCATAAGGCAATTCTAGGGGATGGGGGTAGGAAGAAGTAGGCTGCTGGTTAACTAGGATCTGCAGCTTATCCAATAGGTAGGGAAATGGGCAGACTGGGTGGGCCAAGCGGTCCTTATCTACCGTCAAAATCTATGTTTCTATGTATTGACCTCTGTTCCCTGGTTCGGATCTTTATTTCATTTTATTTATTTATTTATTAATTACATCTGGATGCTGGAGTCTCCGGCAGAAGAACTGGGGCATGTCGGGGACCTACCAACCTTTATACCATGCGTGATGTCCGGGGGGTGGGTCCCCGCTATAGACTGCTGGGTACAAGTTTGCCATGGGGTCCTGTCGTCTGCTGGCTATAGTCCTAACTGTGTTACCTTCTGCAAGAGCTTCTCTCGAAGATCTACTGTTACGATAAGTTCTTATGTAACTGTACTTTTTCCTCGCTTTTATTCCACCAATACCATATTGTTTGTTTATTGTTTTATAGTGAATAGCCTGTTGGCATAAATACCCTTTTTCACTGGCATCCAGTTACGACATAAAAACAAAAGCTATACAACAGAAAACGCATTCCTGTCAGTTAAAACATTTACATTCAGTTTTGAGTGTAGAAACTTCTTCTGGGAAGCCTTAAATGCAGAAATATTAGGGCTGTTGATAACAGAAATAGGAAGGACATTATAAAGTTTGGTGGCTTTAAGTTGTAGAGAATTTTGTGCCATAGTTGTGAGAAAAAGGAGAACCTTAAAGGAACTCCTACTTTGTGATCTGGTGGAAACAGTATTACTTTTGTTTGGGAAATAAGCTAACAGTAAATTCTAGAAAAAGCCCCAAATGGATCTTATGTAGGAAAATTAATGATTTATAATAAAGAAAAGTCAAAAAAAGAAAAGCAACCAAAGACTCTGTAGAGTTCGCAGTGGTGTCTTTTTACATAATCCAGTAGCAGCACGTAAAATATTATGGTAAGATGCTTTGTTTGTTTACCATTCTTTCAGTGGAGAAAGAATAAACTAAGGATCTGTAATCCAGAAGAGGAAATAAAAAGGTATGAGCCAGCGTCAACCTAATTTCATGTATAAAAAACCTGTTCAATTGGTATAGCATCCCCAATTGCTGGTGTAGAGTACTTATTAATGTAACTAACTATGTGCTGTTGAAAAGATAAATGAGTCAATAATTAAACCCAAATATTTAAATTTGGAGGCTTTTTCAGTTTGTTTACCATCATTGTCCTTTAACAAAAAATCAGTAACATCAGTTTTTCTTGGATTTGTAAAAACCATAAGTTTAGTTTTGGCTGAATTAAATAACAATTTGTTGTTCGAACCATGAATGCATCCGACTAAAATACATTTGAAGGATTTTTTTCAATGGTGGAGAGAGCAAAACCTGAACAAAACAATACCATGTCATCTGTGTATAATAACAATTCTGTGTTATTGCAAACATCAGTAAGTGAATTAATGATAATGAAAATAGCAGCGGGCCAAAAATGATCTGATAATACGTTAACCGTTTTTTGGGTTGTCTCTTGCAAATAGTTACTGAACCATAGGATAACATCTTCTGAGAAGTTAATCTTATGTAGCATATTTAATCACTTCGTATTTATAGTGTATTTAATTGCCTGGTATATTATCACTATGCAAGTGTATGTACTTATTATTTGCACCCTACCCTAAGCATGTTAACACGACACTGTCACTTTAAATTTTCAGCTTTATAATGCACCTATCACTTGCAGTTCTTCAGCCTTGAGAAAGCACATAGTATTGTGTGAAAACATTTGGCTGCTTATTCTTTTTTTTTTTTTTATTTAAGTTTTATTTTCTTTAAAAGGATCATAGTCATCATACAGTGCAGTATAGGTACATAAATAAAAAAGTAGCAATGTATAGTAACATCTCATAGAACCACATAGCAATATAGTTTCCAGGTTAGCGTTCACATTGTATAGGTAAAAGGCAAGAGAAGGAATTAAAGATATCAAAGACCTTAATTGTAATTCCATTCCCCACCATAAGCAAGGTTTGTGGACAGGCATATTTTAGTGTATAGCAACCCATTTCAGTACTGTCCCTAGCCCTATGCGACTCCAAGGCCAGGGCCCCCCATTTCATGCTTATGCATATGAGGAATCGAATGAAGAAAATCACTCGTATCCCCGCCATCATGGTATGAAATCTGGGTATTTCTCTAACTGGAAGTAAGTCCCAAGACTCTAGCTACTCGTAAAACCCATCATTCGATTATTTAGTTTAGCTGGTATCTGTTCTAATCTGTATACTTCACAGGTCAGCTTTTGCCAGATTTTTCTGGTCGGTTTACGTTTAGTAAACCAAAGTCTGGTAATCACTTTTTTGCAATCAGGACCAAAAGTACAATAAGTTTATATTGTCCCCCATTCAACTTGAGGCCCATGGGAGGAGTCGCAGTCGGGATGAAGATCAGTGTAAATAATTCAGGTGTCTGAAAGATATCATTCAACTCAGAGACAATCTCAGACCAGTAGTCCCTTAAAAAGGGGCTGGACCACAGGATATGCGTCTCCCTGGCTGGATGAAAACCACATCCTCTCCAGCATTTTGCTAGGCCATCCTCCCTATACTTAGCTGTAATAGCTGGGGTTCTAAAATAGTGTATCCTGGTTTTTCAGGCAAACTCCCTCCAATATGTGACCAGAACCATTGGACTCACCAGCCTCCTTCAAGGACTGAGCTATCTAACTCTCCATAGGGAATCTATCCTTCTCGGCGACTTTAAACTGGCTGAGCTGCCACCAGCCTGACTATGTATCCCTGTTAAAGCAGCACAACCTGGTGCAGGCGATCACTCTCCCCACCAGACTTAATCCACACGCTTGGCCACCCAGACTCTACTAGAGTGGATCCTCATAAACAGGGTGGACTGAGCATTGCATACTGGCACCATGGCTGACTCTATAAGCGATCACTGACTGACCTATCTCCTCTGGTCTTCCAAACTAAAGTGCCACACCCCCCAAATACCTATCTCTTAGAAATTTCAGCTGTCCAGTCACCATGAATCTCCTTGAGGAGGCTCGGTCCTTGGACTGGTCCACACTTTTTTCCCTTTCCAACGCAGCCACGGCGGTTTCCACATTTACCCAGACTCTACTAACACTCCAGGACTGCCTTTTCCCTGTCACTACCAGACGGTCAGAGGCGGGTGCTTGCGCTGGGTCTCCAAAGACCTAACCCTTAGGAAGGCCAGAGCCTGCACCTGGTCCACTTTCAAAGCAACCCCCTCTTCTGCCCTCTGGGATGCTTACAGGTGCATGAGGAACAAATGTAAACAACAGGCCAAATCTTTGAAACAGACCCACTTCCACAATCTGCAAAAGGCCAACCTTGGAGACACTAGAAAATTCTGGGATTCAGTCCGCTCCCTCTTAAACCCCCGCTCCAGCAATGCTGCACCACATCTCAACTCCCAGGACAGGCTGCTGACCGACCCTCACGATGTGGCCAGTGTCTTCAGTTGTAAGTTCACCAACTTATCCATGTAAGCTATCAACTGTCCAACCTCAAAGCCCAGCCCTAATACCTGATCCACTGCCATCCTCCTCCTCCAGCTCTGCCAATCACCCACAGATACCCCCATTCTATTTTGAAGCCCACTCCATACACAATACAGTGGAGCTATTCGAAAGTCTGCCTAACCACGGCTCCTCCGGATCTGATGGCCTATCTCCAGTCTTTCTCAAGCTGGTCTCTCTGGCGATTTGCCAAGCCACTCACCTTCATCTTTAACCTTATCCTTTCCACCTCCTCCATGCCTGACCCATGGAAGATAGCTAAGGTTGTCCCCATTCTTAAATCTGGTGACCCCAAATCCTCTGACAATTACCGTCCGATATCCATCCTCCCTCATCTCAGTAAACTACTCGAGAGAGCAGTCCACAATCAACTCACTGAGTACATAGGCAGATACACCCTCCTATGCAACCAACAGCACGGCTTTTGCAAGAATCATTCCACCGCCACTGCCCTCACCCTTCTGACCAACCACATCCTCTCTAACATGGATAATGGTAAAGCCACTGGGGCTCTTTTCGTCGACCTCTCTAAGGCTTTTGTCATGGTTAACCACGCTCTTCTTACCTCCACGCTTAGCCTCCTTGGTTGTTCTCAGAAAGTCAC
The DNA here is from genome assembly GCA_016271365.2 of Neoceratodus forsteri. Taxonomy (NCBI): domain Eukaryota; kingdom Metazoa; phylum Chordata; order Ceratodontiformes; family Ceratodontidae; genus Neoceratodus; species Neoceratodus forsteri. Next base: position 747,720,615 of record CM057451.1, read on the forward strand.
AAACTGGTTCACTAACTAACTTATTGACCGCTCACAATTCGTGTGTATTGGCCAAACCTGCTCCCCCACACTGCCTGTCTCTGTGGGGGTACCTTAAAGCTCAATCCTGGGTCTCCTCCTTTTCTCCTTATTCGTTAACGCGCTTCCCTTTGACTGCCTCAACTGTCACTCTCTCCTGTATGCCGATGACCTTGTCCTCTTCCGCAGTGACAAATCCACGACCGCACTCTCCTCAGTTCTCTTGCGCAACTATGCTGTGGCCCACAGCTGGTTCTCAGAGAACCTCCTCTTAGTAAATGCCAAAAAAACTAAATCCATACTATTCGGATCTAAGCCCTTCCTTAGCAAAACTAAAAACCATGCCCCCTCACGCATCCTCACCCCAGACGGCCCAGCCCTAGAGGACGTCAACACCTACAAATGCTTAGGAGTACTGCTCGACCCCTCCCTCACCTTCACTGAGCATGTAAATTACCATTGTTAGAAGGTTCCATCAAAAGTTAGGTGCCGCCTATAGATTCAGGCAATACCTTACCCCTGAAGCCAGACTAGCCATTGTCCAGGGTAATCTCCCTGTTCTTGACTACTGTTCTATTTATGCCAGGACCTCAGCTACCACCATGGCTAAACTCTCCACTGCCTACAACAGCGCCTGTCGCTTTGCTTTATTGGTCCCGTTCTCCACTCACCACTGTTCCCTCTATAATACCCTTGGATGGCTACCGCTGCAAGGTCTCTTTGACCTAACGCTCTGCTGCATGGTAGACAATGTCATCCGCACGGCTCCAGAATTCCCCCTAACTGCCCTCCTGAAAACCCGAACGCTCCACTGCAACCTCCACTCTAATGGTAGGTACTCCCTCTCTAGCTCTTCCTAGGGTATCCACCAACATGTGTAGCAGAGCTTGGTCTGCAGCTGCTCCCTTGCAGTGGAACAAACTGCTGGCCGAACTCCATTCCATTGACACTCACTCCAGTTTCAAGTCCTGCCTTAAAATCTGGTTCCTGGCAAACTCATCCTGCCGCTGCTCATAGGGGTTACACTCCTACCCACACTAGTCAACTCCCCAGCCCAGGGGTTACCCACCTACCCATAGTAGTCAACTCCCCTGCCTACAACTGTTACCTCCTTGCCTTGCTATATTGTGTTTTCAGAGTAATACTTGATTTCCTGGCCTGTACATATTGCATATATATTTTTACTGTGTATTCTGTGTATTACATGCTCACTGGACTATGCGTCATACTTTGTACACTGTGCTTTCGAGTTGTTGTTTTGTATCAAATCTCCTCATGTCTGATGTTGAAACCTTGTATTCACTGTTCTCAAATGGACTTATGGACTTATGCATCATGCCTGTACATTGTGCTTACTATTGTTGCTTGTATCTAATCTGTTTCCATGTGTATTACTGTTACCTTGTACTTCACTGTCACTCTGCGCCATGTGTTTGGGCCGGGTCGTGCGTGAAAACGGTCCCTGGGATCAGTGCACTCACCCGGTTATCAAAGTCATAAATAAAAAATGTTATAGATGAGACCTTAGAATAAGGAAGAGTGACCTTATACCAGTTCTCTTTATCAATCTCTACCCCATGTCCTTTTCCCAGCATTGTCAGTCAGGGTCCAAGGGGATAATACCTTCTATTCGGAGTGCCTGATAAAGTTGCCTAGTAAGATGCTCCTGTATACCACCATTCAAGTGTTGTCTAATCAGTCCGACCAAGAGGAAGGGGGATTCTGCCATAGAGGAGTGGGAATCCTCCTGAGCTGATAGACACTGTCTAAGTCGTGCATAGGTTTGATACTGGGTGGAAGATAGTTTATATGTAGAGTATAAATAGGCAAAAGAGAGTAAGCTGAATGGGCCTACAACTTAAACACATAGCATAAATGGTACGGTTGTCAGTCCTGTAATAAAGAGACCAATCTCAGCGGGGTCAAGGCTGTATTATTAGCAAGTGTAGAGAGGTAAAGCCTCTCAGAGGTATTGAGGGCATTTTGGTTAACTAAAATCCATGTTTTAAAGAGTTCCCCTGTGAATTGCATAAACCTTCACAGAGATCTTTGGGGGGGGGCAGGATATACGAGGGGAAGTTTTCTAACCCATAATGGTTATTTCAATATATTTCCAGTAAGCCGTATAAGACTCAGAGACAAGTAAAAAGACAGTAAGTAGCTGTGCTGCTTGTGCATGGTTCTTAAAATTTGGATTGCTAAGACTACCATGAGCTCTAGACAGCTGTAATATGTTATGCTTCAGTCTAGGTGGCTTACTTCCAGGGGTCAACCTGAACTTTTTTTACACTAGCCAGCCAGACAAGTTGATTAAAAATTACACTAGCCCAGAATAATAATGTTAAAATTTGATTATACAGGAAAAATGCAAGCCAAGAAATACTGATTATTGCATATTTATCCTGCTCCTGCATTGCTTCCTGCCCCTGCAAAAAATAAGACTGTGCAGTACAATGACATGCAGTGTATACCCCCACTGTTTTATCATGTGCCCCTTGCTTCCACTTTCTTTACCCCCCCCACCAAACCAGAGAATACCATAATAGCAAATATTCAATCAAGCAGTTCTAGCTCTGCACACACAATAACCATCATCATCATGCACCACACTGCAGTCCCACCCTGACCTGCAGAACAATGAACGGAGTCAAGCAGGGAAAGACACTCTCATCCCCCACCCAGTGATTGACCAGATCTGCACTTCTGGAAGTTTTCTTACACTGCGAAGTGGGACAGGGGCAGTTCTTGGATTTCTTTGGAGAGAGTTAAACACAGGAGGCTTGAGATGTAAGAAACTTTGACATATGTGTTTATATATACCAGGCACAAAAGTATTGATTTAAAGCAGCAGTGCAATAATCAGGTGAAAATTTTGACCTATACTTTTTTATGCTAATTTTGATTATTTATTTATTTATTTATTTATTTATTTAAATCTCGGATTACAAATACCTTTGAGCTAGGGGCAGTTCATTTACAAAGGTTCCACGTCAAAGAAAAGGGTTACAATAAGGTTGGGAGTTATAGACCACATTCATGGTATCAACGGAGGAATTGCCGCTTACCTCCTAACTTGTATGATACCCTTCTGCCCACAGTTTGTCTACTTCAGTCCTTTTTGTCATGTTTGAAATAATAAAAGTAACGGTCCTTTTAATATGGCTCTGAACAGGTCTTCATCAGTATTCTCAACTGTTTGTCCATCAGTTGTTTAAAGTATTAACTGTCAGAACTGTAAATTACTAACCGTCAAATCATTTAGTCCCTATACTGACCACCGATTTCTGCTCCATTGTGTTTCTACTCCCAATTATCTTAATGCCTATTGGTAGAACTGTTAATACAAACTCAAGTAAGTGAGACTGTGGACAGGCCCAAAATCTGTAGTCTGATACACAGATATCTGTATTTCTTTATATAGAATCTACCTTCCGCTTTGCACGGTTGGTAGGTGAGTCTCCCCGCCATTGGCCACAGTACTATTTTAATTGACTCTGTCAACACAAATCTATCTCACTGCTTCTTTGCTGATCAAATCCACTTGTTTGTGCGGAGTCCTGCACATATAACCGTCAGCCTATTTTAATCCAACTTGTGTGAGCGGCATTGTGCGGTTCATAGCCTACACTCCCTACCCTCCCAGCATGCTACCCCTCAGTGGCAGTCCGCTAGGGGCCTAAGATTGCCCACCTAAATGTCCATAGCCTACTGTAGTCTCTCAGAACTAACGGCGTGGGTTGCCCTCTACAACCCAGACATCCTGGGGATCTCCGAATCCTGGCTTAAACCTGCCCACCCTGACTCAGTCTACGCCCTCCTAGGCTATCTTTTGATAAGACAGGACAGAGTGGGAAACAAACGGAGTGGTGGCCTGCTGCTCTATTTCAAACCCCACCTCAAGGTGACTGTCATACCTCACCCCCCTTCACCCTCGTGTGAGTTCCTGCATGCCCTTCTTGTACTGGGCAATGCCAAGAAGCTCCACCTGGTCTGTGTGTATAACCCACCAAAGTGTGCAACATGGGGCCTCTCCTGTCTCCTCGACTGCCTCAGTCCCAAGGTACGCACAAATGAACTCCTATTATTTGGAGATTTCAACCTTAAATGGCTGAGTATAAATGCTAAATCTTATGAACCCCTCCTGTCTGGTCTTGCCTTAGGTCAACTTATCACAGTGCCCACCGGGGGGAAAGGCACTCTTCTCAACTGGATGCTGAGCAACAGGCCTGATCGCATCACTGCCTCTGGCCTCTTCTCAGACTCCATCTCTGACCATTCCCTGACCTACTGTATCTGGAAGGTCATTATGACCAGTGTCCTTCCAAAAGTTATTAAAATGTGGGACTACTCTAAAATTAATCACAATAACTTACTTGCCGACCTCGACCTGTCCGACTGGTCCTCGGTCTATGCAAGCAGAGTCCCATCTGCTGCTCTTGACTGCTTTCTATCCCTCTTCGTCCCCCTACAAGATAGACATGCCCCACTCATTAAAAGAAGAGTAAAGGGCACAGTCACAAAATGGCTGCATGGGGGCCTAGTTGCCCAGATGAAGCTCAGGGATAAAACTTGGCATAAATGTAAGGCCTCCGGGGAAGACTACGAGGATTATAGGCAGCTTAGAAATACATGTAAGCAGGTGATCCGCTCCGCCAAGAGTGATTTCTGTAAAACCTCGCTCGTAGAGTCAGTTAAGGAACCCAGGTGCTTCTGGCGCACAATCAAGCATACCGTCAGTGGGCCTGCCCGCCACCAGGTCTCCGACATGCATATCAGTGGAGGCAGCTGCAATAATGCCCGGACTATAGCTAACGCCTTCAACGTCTTGTTCACTGATCAGCCTGCCCATGCCCCCTCATCCCTGGTAGGCAATGACCCAGGCTCCACTGACGACACACTGCCCAGTCCTCCACCCCCTCCCTTCTATTTTAAAGCTGTCTCCTGCAAGGATACATGGAAGCTCCTGGCTGGGCTGTCCCCTCACGCCGGAGCTGGGAATGACAGTCTTGAGCCCAAATTGCTCAGACTGGGACCCCCCCTCCTAGCACGGCCCATTACATACATCCTCAACTCCTCCCTTATATCTGGATCTGTCCCAGCCATATGGAAGGTGGAACGGGTTACCCCTGTCTTCAAGCGTGGTGATCCCAAAACCCTGGATAACTACCGCCCCATAGCGATACTATCTGCAGTGAACAAACTTCTGGAAAAGGTAGTATCCTCCCAGCTCTCTCACTTCCTGCAGACCCATGACCTCCTGTCCCCAGCGCAGCATGGGTTCTGGAAGGGACACAGCATCTCCACTGCCCTTGCCCAGGTCACCTCCACCATCAGGGCAGCGACTGACCAAGGCAAACTCACGGGTGCTATTTTCATTGACCGGACTAAGGCCTTTGATTTGGTTGATCACTCTCTACTGGGGGCTGCTCTCCGGTCCCTCGGTCTCTCCACCCCTGTCCTAGCCTGGTTTGCAAACTACCTCTCGGACAGACAACAGTGCACAAGGTTCCAAGAAACCCTCTCTGAGCTTGTCCCTGTAACTTGTGGAGTTCCCCAGGGGTCTGTCCTTGGTCCCTTGCTGTTCTCAATCTTTGTTAACAAATTGCCCGTGGTACCTGCCTCTGGGCTTACTACCCTTTATGCTGATGACCTTGTGCTTCTGGCCAGTTCCCATGAAACGAGGGACATAAACATAAGACTCAGCTCTGATTTTGCCCGCATTCAATCTTGCCTTATGCAAACAAGCTGGCTGTCAACCTCCAGAAGACACAGGCCATGCTATTCAGGTCCCGTGCCAAGATGAACGTGTACCTGGAACCTCTGAAAGTTGTTGGAATGGACAATGCCCCTATTAAGGTGGTAGACTCCTTCAAGTACCTGGGAGTTACCCTTGACCCCCAGCTAGACCTCTCCCTGCACATACGAAACTCCTGCAGGGCCACTAACTACAAACTGGGCCTGGCATACAGGGCAAAGAGCTGCCTCACCCCTGTGGCCCGGCTCTCCATTGCCAAAGGGGTGCTTCTTCCAACGCTCTGTTATGGGCTCCCCTCCTATGTGAATGCCCCCAAAACCTCGCTTATAAAATGGGACACAGTGTACAACAATATTTGTCTCTTCGCTCTATCAGCTCCCTGTCTCACCCACCACTGTCAGCTCTTCGCGAGGCTGGGCTGGCTCTCCCCTAGTAACCATCGATCCTTTGTCTTGGGCAACTTCACGGACAACATACTCCAGTCATCCATTCCGCCTGCACTCGCTGATCTGCTCAAACCTGTCCCCTGTGGTTATCTACTGAGGTCTACTGATTCCCAGGCCCTCATTGTCCCAAAAACCTGCTCCCGTACAGGGGACCGGGCTTTCAGTGCCCTTGCCCCCAGAGCTTGGAATCAACTCTCTGCTCATGTAAGGACCGCCCCCTTCTACCGGAGTTTCAGGTCCTCCCTTTGGGACCACCTAAAACAAGCATCAGCCTGCCTCTGCTTCTAGTCGCCCTCCCCTCCAGGTTGCCTGGATGTCCTACGACAGCTCGCAAGCCATCATATTGACTGCACTCCTTGAAAAGGCTCCACTGTCATCTGGTTGCCCCTTTGGCCGCCTCCAGTGGCCACCGTGCCCTACTTGCACTTACTTTGCATTTTCTACCTAGCTGCAGTTCTGCTGCCTATTTCCTGTTTGTACCATGTCGAACCTGTTGCCACCATGTTCCACTATATGTTATTTGCGTGGCTCTCTGCCTGCATTGTACTGTACCGTATTGACTAATTGTTACCTTGTCTCTGAAGTATTGTTTTGACTATGTAACTCTCCCGGGTCGCTCCTGAAAATAGGCACTTGTCTGTCTAGTGTGCTTACCTGGAAAACAAAAGCTAAATAAGTAAATAAAATAAAAATATCACTTATGTTGTGACTAAAATAACACATTATGCACCAGGCAGTGCTACCTGACTTATGGAACAATAGGTGTTCAAACACAGCTGAGAATTCTGATAAAAACCTGGTCTGAGCCATATTAAAAGGAGCACTTTTTCTGTTATTTCAAACATGAAAAAAGTACTACAGCAGACTCCAATTGTGGAAAGAAGGGTTTCATACAAGTCAAGACATAGGAGGTAAGTGGCAGTGTAAAATAGCATTAAAAAGGAATAGGTAAAGCTTTTCACCAGATTCTTGCACTGCTGCTTTAACATGCTCTGCCCTAACAACAGATTTTTCATAAGTGTCCTTTCATCAGTCAAAGGGGGAGCAGTATACAGGCATGATGCTATATTACCTCTTTTTCTATATAGGATGATCTATGCACACCAGGAATACCTATTTTAACTTTTAAAATTCTATATTTTACTAAGGTTTTGCTTTGTACCATACATGTTTCAAAGCATTGTTTTTAGGATGAAATGACATGTCGGTGGTATAAAGGTGGTACTGCATGGATGGCATTGACTGGTGTGATCCATTAAGTGGAGCTGTGGACCCCTACACCAGTCAGTAATGGCAGCTATGGGTCTATGGATAGCCACTTCAGAGTCTAGTCTGCAGTGGTGTACAGAGAAAGTAAAGAGTGGACAGACCACCTGGTTGGGCATACCACGTGTACATCATGCATTCTGTCACTTCAGTATTGGAAACACACTCAAAAGGTTGTGAAATGAGGCACACTGGTCTTAATATTGTGGGACAAATCAAAGACAAGTTCAGCAAACTGGAAGCTAGAGACTTAACCACTCTACCTTTGATCACAGCATGCACATTAGCTGAATGTCCCAACAACTGAGTGATAATGTCTCACATCAAGCCTTTTGCTGGATTCCCCCTCTTAAACTGTCAGATAACTGCATCTCTTAATGCGCTACTAATCACACCAAGCCACCTGGAACACTGAAGAGAATTAACAAAAGGACTACAGCCTGCAAAGCAGTGACTTTTTCAACTTCATAAACAGCCATGAAAAACCTGCAGTAGACAAGATGGACAATTAGAGGGTTAGCTGCTCTAGCCCTGGCCAATTTGCACTAGGTTTAGGGCTAATAAAACAATGTTAAGGTCGAACCCTGCTTACCTCTCCAAAGAAACCTAGAGATTAACGTGTCCCATGCTGTAAAATATGAATTAGTATGTGTAATGGGTAGGGTTTGAAGAAAAAAAAGGATTCAGGGAAGGATATTCTGTTGGATGGTTTCCGCCCTGCTAACAAGCCCAATAGGGAGGTGTGTCCATTTTGATAAGTCAGCTGTTATCTTTTGAGTGATCGGCTCAAAATTAACCAACTCTAAATGTAACAGTTGGAATGGTATTTTAATTCCTAGGTAACGTATTTCTGCCCTGCTCCAGTGAAACGGGATGGCACCCTTCATAACTCTGGAGGAGGTGAAAAAATAATTTCAAACTTCGTCTTGGAACCTGGCTGCTTATTCTTGAGGGAGGAGTGTGTTCTCTGCAACTTACTGTTGGATTCATCGAATAAAGTGTTTCTATCCTGACACCAGTGTGAGGTGCTTTCCTTTGGATTACAGTTGGATGGAGACAGTGTTGCCGAAGTTCTTAGTTCTGTGAATACTTAATGAAATGGAAGCGCTATTCCCTATGGGCCATTGCTCGCCACCTGGGTCCCTGCACCTACCTGGAGAATCTGATTTTGGAGTACCTCCTCTCCCTTTCAGACTCAGACATGGAGTACTCTTCTCTTAAGGTGCACCTTTCCGTTATCTCTGCATATCATGCACCTATTGAGGGCAAAGCTGTTGCCCAGCTGGAGGGTATCCCGCACATTCTTGCAGGGTATCCTACATTTGAAACGTCCCATTTGGGAACCCGTCCCTCCATGGGATCTTCATTTTATGTTGGAAAAGCTCACTCTGCCTCCCGTTGAGCCGGACGTGAGTTGCGAGCTATGCTTTCTGTTGTTGAAAGTGTTATTTTTAGTTGCTGTTACTTCAGCTCGAAGGATTTCCGAGCTTCAGGCTCTGATGTGTAAAGCGCCTTATTTAGTTTTTCACAAAGAGGGTGTGTTTGCGTACTAATCCTAAGTTTCTGTCTAAGGTGGTGTCTGAGTTCATGCTAAACCAATCCATCCATACTGAGGTCTGTTTGGAGCTAGGAGGCTGAGGCCCATATTTGCCTGTTCATTTCCCTGAATATTTTGATCAGGGGGAGGCCTTACTGCATACTTTGGATGTTCATAGGGTGCTCCATTATTACACGAATCGCACCCAACCAGTTAGAAAAACTGATCAGTTGATCTCACTTTGAGAGAGAGCTTTTGCAGCAGGCAATAACCATCAGGACTATGCCGACAGGCACTAGGACCCCACGGAAACATTTCTAGCTAGCAGTCCAAGATGGGTGACCGCCCCCTGATTTTGGTCCCGCCCCGACGTCATCTGATGGTATAAAGGGGCTGTCTCCCGGCACCACCTCCATTTTTTTTTCCAGCTGGCGACCCGTGCATCTCGGCTCCATGGACTCCTTCTGCTACCAGCCGACCACCATTTTTTTGCACTTTACGCAGTTACTGTTTATTGTAATTTTCCAGCTTCATGCATGTCTACCCAGCCAGCTTATTCTGCAGAGCGGTGGAAATCACAGTGCGTGTTCAGCAAGCAAATCCCAGCAAAAGATGCCCATTCGGCCTGTCTTCTGTGCCTGGTCCCTGACCACAACCTGGATGCCTGCCGAATTGCCTCAGCTTCAATAGGAGGATCCACATCCGCTGCCTGAAGACCTTAAAAGCCTACCTCCGAGAACAACAAGTGGCCGCCACTCTGGGCACAACTTTTCTTCGGCCAGGGACACCTCCCTTAGAGAGAAGAAATCTAGCGAGAAGCATCATCACCGAGACAAGGACAGATCCAGGTCAAAATCCCGGTCTAGGTCTCCTCACAAGGCTTTTAAGAGTTCCACCTGCAGCGTGAGGTTGGGCTCAGCCCCTCCGTTTTCCCTAGCTCTTCCCAGGTTACTGTTGAGGAAGCCTCCCCCTCTACCCAGACGTCCGGTGTGGGGTCTTCTGCTCTAGGGCCTTCTAAGGCCCCCATTTCCCTGGCTGTCAGGCCCCACAAACACTCTACTGGGTCTCGGCCAGAAGGATCGGCCCACTCTTCGTCGGGCGGCAGGTCGGAGCCTGCCATCCGCAAGATGGTTCCCTCTGGGTCATCAGACAAGATGACAGGGTCCGACAACACCAAGAGGCGTCAGGGACATGAGGACCACAAGAAACCGCGTTCACCTTCCAAGCCGTCATTGGCTGGAGCTCCGGCTCGACAACAGGCCACAACTCCCTCTGACTTCACTTCTATTGAGCCAGATCAGACACCCTCTAAGCCGTCACCTGAACTGCAGGGATCCAGAAAGTCTCCATCCACAGAGTGGACGACCGAAGACCTGACACCAGCTCTACAGAGCCTACGGACATGGCACCGCACACTCTGTTGCCATCCCCACCACGGGAGCCTGACGAATGGTCGCCAGTGCACCCAACGCCGGGGGACAAGACACTGCCAGACCTGACGCACAAGATGATGGAACCGTCAGGCCTGATGACAGGGAGCACTAAACCGAAGGACCCGATGCCAGGCCCCTTGGACACTCCTACCCAGACACCTGAACCGCCGGCAGCCCCTATGGTACTTTTGACTGAGGTTGGGGCCCTGTTTAACAGGTGGGGAGGGCTCTGTTACCCAGAACGCCAGAGCCAAACCCCACACCAGCTCCACCTAGGCAGCCTACCCCCCCCCATGCAGAATGCCTTCGCCACCCCTGACGCCAGCCTGCCTGGCTCCAGGTGGCACAGGACAGGGGTCCCACAAATGATAACGCGGTTGCCACCCGTTGTCCTGATCGTCATCCAAACGCGGGAGTCGCTCTAGCAGACACTGGTCCTCATCCACAGAGGAGTCCAGCAGTGGTTCTTCCTCATATGACTCTTAAGAGGACGACTTGTCTCTTCCATCTCCAGATAGAAGGAAGGATTCCAGATGATCCCACTTTCCTAGATGTGATGAGGCACATACAATTCCTCAACCAGTAGGAGACAGAGGAACTAGACCCCGGGAGATGCCGTCTGGCAAAGTTCTTAGGGGCCAGTGACACAAAACCTTTGGTCGTCCCTCCATTGGTGGAGCCCTTCCAGGACATAACCAAACTAGCCTGGAAGCACCCTTCCACAACCTCAGGGGTCCCAAACAAAGCTGACTGCTTATACAAGACTCCAACGGAAGAACCACATTTAAGTGATCAGCCGAAAGCAGACTCAATGGTCCTTACGGCTGCACATGGAAGGACTCTGCAACCCAAGCATATGAGCTCCCAACCACTGGATGAGGAGTCCAGAAAGATTGACCACTTTGGCCGTAAAGTATACTCATTGGCCACTTGTACAGTCTGGTCACTGAATTTTCTGGCACACATGGTTATGTACCAGAAGTCCCTTTGGAACAATGCTATGGACCTGGCCAGATCACACCCCGACTTCCCTAATAAGACAGAGCTCTTAACTGTCTTACAGTCCAGTGCTGACATCGGTAAACACATCCTTAGATGCTCATATGAGACTGCGGACACTGCAGCAAGGGAAGCCACCACGGGGATATGCCTTCGGCGCTTCTCCTGGTTAAGGGTCTCAGGCTTCCGGCAGGATTTGCAAGACACTATTCTAGATGCCCCTTTTCAAGGATCAGTACTCTTTCGCCAGGAGGCAGAGAAATTGATCACAGGGTTGCAGGACTCTGGGAAGGCATTTTCGGACGTCCACAAGATGTGTAAGTTAGAGCCAACCCCATACAGACGTCGGCTCTTTCGCAGGCAACAAGGCCAGCAAGCGAAAAGGCAGCAGCGCAGAGTGGGATACAAAGGAAAAGCTCCCTCTCAGCAAGCAGGAACACAGGGACCAAAAAGTGCTAAAAATGCTAGAGCTCCCCTGCCCACCCCAATGACCTCTACTTGACTCCCTGCCTGCCCCTCTCCTCTGGGGGAGCTAGAGCTATGATGGGAGGCAGTAAGAGGGTGATTTTCTCTTGTCCTTGCAGGTTGGTCCAACATCAAGGCAGATCAGTGGGTACTCCAAATTATAGAAAGGGGTTACGCTCTGGAGTTCACCCAGATTCCTCCGGACAACCCACCGATTCCTACTCATTGCTCCCCATCCCAAGCAGACCTCATTTGGGTGGAAATTCAAGCACTCCTGAAAAAAAGGCATTCCAGACAGTCCCATCAAGCCAAAGAGGAAGGGGATACTACTCCCACTTCTTCTTAGTGCCAAAAAAGACAGGGGACCTTCGTCCCATCCTGGATCTCAGTCAGCCGAACAATTGTATCAAATACAAAAGATTCAGGATGGTGAAACTGCCCATGCTACATCGACGGGACTGGCTCTGCTCTCTGGACATGCAGGATGCATACATGCACATAAAATTCTGACGGCCCCCAGAAAATACCTTTGCTTTACCCTCCAGGGAGAGCATTACCAGTTTCGAGCACTGCCGTTCGGCCTTTCCTCAGCACCTCGAGTATTCACCAGCAGTGGTAGCAGCAGCTCTCTGGCGACAGGGGCACTACATCTACCCCTACCTCAGCGACTGGCTCCTGACAGCTCCCACAAGAGACCGGCTTCGTCATACACAGGACTGTACCTTCCAACTGTTCCAAGACCTGGGAATTGCCTTGAATCTTCCCAAGTCGTCCCCATGGCCCAGCCAGAGGTTACAATACATAGGAACCATCCTGGACACCGTCCAGGGAAAAGCCTTTCTCCCTTAAGACAGGGCAGATTGCTTACGAGCCTTGGCCCGGAAAATCATCTCCACCAGCCAGGTTCCAGCCAGAATGGTACTGCAACTTTTAGGTCAAATGGCAGCTGCCATTGTGACAGTGCCCTTGGCTCATCTCCACTTGAGAATACTCCAGTGGAATCTAAGTACAGTGGGGTCAGTGTTCGGATTACCTCAATCAGCCAGTTCAGATCTGTAACGTAGTGCGTCAGACTTTAGAATGATGGCTCACCCCCTCCCATCTAGAGACTGGGGCCCCCTTCTGAAGTCCCAGTCCTCAGCAGATCCTGACAACGGATGCTTCAAGACTGGGGTGGGACACGCATTTGGAAAAAAACAGACAAGAGGGATGTGGACTCCTTTGGAACACAGACTCCACATAAATGTATTGACAACGAGAGCCATTCTGTATGCCTCACAGGTGTTTCAGACTGACTGCCTTCCAAGCCCCTTACTGATCCAGACAGACAACATGCTGGTTGTTTTTCACATCAACAAGCAAAGGGGCACACACTCCCATCTCCTTTGCAGAGAAGCCATGAGAGACTGGTACTGGGCAGTGGAGCACAGTCTGGAACTCACAGTGGTTCATGTTCCAGGAGTGCTAAACACCTTGGCCGACATCCTAAGCTGCTCTCGGTCTGAGGCTCATGAGTGGGAGCTTTGTCCCTCTCCTGGACAGGACAGGGAGGTTTCTTTATGCCTTCCCTCCCTTTTCACTACGAGTACTACTCAAGCTGCAAGCGGAGCGAGCAGGCATGATTCTGATAGCGCCATTCTGGCTTAGACAGATTTGGTTCCCATTGCTTCAGCAATTGACGATAGGACCTCCGCTTCCTCTACCCCTGTCATCCCACTTGCTCTCCCAGGAGCAGGGTACTCTTGTACACCTGAATCTCGAGTCTCTGCACCTGCATGCATGGCTGCTGCAGACCTAGTCAGGGACCGGTATGGGTTGTCAGCAGGGGTAGCCGATGTCTTGGTGGCCGAGAGAAAACCCTCAACCAGGGCCACCTACGCCATGAAATGGAAGCGCTTCTGCCTATGGGCTTCTGCTCGTCATCTGCACCAGTTCACCTGTCAGGTGAATTTGGTCCTGGAGTTTCTTCTTTCCCTGTCTGATTCAGGTCTTAGCTACTCGTCCATAAAGGTACACTTTTCTGCAGTATCAGCTTATCATGTACCAGTGGACGACAGGACCCTGGCACAGATGGATCTGTCTCGCACCTTCCTGTGATGTATAATGCATATTATGCCACCCATTCGGGACCCTGTTCCCCCATGGAATCTTCTGTTTATGTTAGAGGAACTTGCGTTACCTCCCTTCGAGCCAGCCGCAAGTTGCAAGCTTTGCTTCCTGTCTTGGAAAGCATTATTTTTAGTTGCCATTACTTCAGTCTGGAGGATTTCTGAGCTTCAGGCTCTGGTGTGTAAAGAGCCCTATTTAATTTTCCACAGGGACAGGGTATCCTACACACTAATCCTAAGTTTCTCCTGAAGGTGGTGTCCGAGTTCACGCTTAACCAGGATATTCATCTCCCAATTTATTACCCAGAGTACTCGAACAGAGCGAAAACCTTGTTGTATACTCTGGGTGTTCACAGAGCTCTTCCTTTTTATGTGGACCGTACTAGGTCTTCCAGAAAATCTAATTAGTTATTTGTGTCTTTCACACCGCAAATATTAGGGGCTCCTGTGACCAAGCGGAACTTGTCAAAATGGTTGGTCAATTGCATTGTCTTTTTGCCATCAGAAATATGACAAACCTTTACCGGGCTTGGTTAAAGGTCATTCCCCTAGGGCTGTAGCAACTTCGTTTGCATCCCTTCGAAATGTGTCCTCAGTGAACCTCTGTGCTGCTGCCACCTGGAGTTCAGCCCATACGTTCATTAAACATTACAGTTTGGACATTGCTTCCAGAAGGAGGGCAGGGTTCGGCCTTGCTGCCCTCCAAGGACTGCTCTCTTAAGAACTTCTGAGTGTTTCCATAACCACCACCCTACTGACCTGGATTCTGCCTTTGTACTGCTTGGGACTCAGCCCTGATGGTTATTGCCTGCTGCAAGAGCTCTCTCTTGAAGTGAGATAGTACAGTTACATAAGAACTTACTGTAACAGTAGATCTTTGAGAAGAGCTCTTGTAGCAGGCATGCTTTCCCTTCCCTCCTTCCCCCTGGTTATGGTTTCTTTTTCTTCTCCCTATTGGGACGTTTGAACCTCTTCAATTCCCCATCCTTTATGCAACCCGGGTCTCCGGTGGGCGAACTGAGGTGGTGCCGGTGGACTGCCCCTTTATACCATCGGGTGACGCTGGGGGTGGGGCCGACATCAGGGGGTGGTCATCCGTCTTGGACTGCTAACTAGAAATTTTTCCGTGGGGTCCTAGTGCCTGGTGGCATAGTCCTGATGGTTATTGCCTGCTGCAAGTGCTCTTTTCGAAGATCTACTGTTACGGTAAGTTCTTACGTAACTGTACTTTTTGTTTCATTTTCCCCCAAAAGAGAAGGGGCACCTGTTTCGAAACAGTGTTTGTCAAAATGGTTGGAACATTGCATTGTGTACTGTTGCCATAAGTACAACAAGCCCTTGCCTGGTGCGGTCAAGGGTCACTCCACCAGGGGTATGGCCGCTTCTACTGCCTGTTTCAGGAATATGTCTGCTGCGAACATCTGTGCAGCTGCCACTTGGAGTTCGGTTCACACCTTTGTTCGTCATTACAGTCTGGATATTGCTTCCAGACGCAGGGCAAATTTCAGACTAGCTGTCCTTCAGTGCCTTCTTTCCTGAGCAGTCTGCTCTTGCTTTCTGCCTCCTCCTGGCTGACTTACGGTCAGTTCTGGTACTGCTTGGGACTCAGTCCTACCGATGTTGCCTGCTGCAAGAGCCACCTCTAAGTAAGATAGTAGAGTTACGTAAGAACTTATTCTAACAGTAGATCTTCAAGAGGAGCTCTTGCAGCAGTTGCTGCTTTCCCTTCCTCCCTCCTTCCTTCCCCCGATAGCTGCTTCTCCTTCGCATTTACTGTTCTTTTCCTTGGCTCTGAGGAACTGCTTCTGTTTTCCTTTTTTTTTTTTTTTTTTTTTTTCTTCTTCTCTTCACTTTTTGCACTGGGATCTCTGGTGGGAGAACTTAGGTAGGTTTGGGGGACTGCCCCCTTTATAGGATTGGCGAGCCTCAACGTGGGCAATCCCCCGTGACAGACTGCTAGCCAGAAGTGTTCCATGTGGTCCTGCTACCTGGTGGCTTCAGTCCTACCGGTGTTGCCTGCTGCAGGAGCTCCTCTTGAAGCTCTACTGTTATGGTAAGTTCTTATGTAACTGTACTTTCTGGAAAGCAGAGGCTTCATAACCTAGATGTCAGGAGGGTACTTAGTTACTATTTGGACTGTGCTAAAGATCTGAGGTCTTCCAACACATAGCTGTTCCTCACATATGGTGACGTGAGCAAGGGTAGGCCAGCCTCAAAGAGAACTATTGCTTGCAAGATAGCCTCCTGCTGCATCCAGTTCTGTTATAGCAAAGCTGGCAAACTACCTCCACAAGGCCTCAGGGCCCACGACACCCGTGGTACCTCTGCTTCTGTGGCAGCTGCAAGGGATGTCCCCCTGCTAGAAATATGTAAAGCAGCTACCTGGAAAACAGTGGACTTCTTCACAAAGCACTGTTGTCTGGATCTGCAGTCCAGAAAGGATGCCATGTTTGGCTTTGCTGTCTTGCGGAAACTTTCCCCTAAATAGGTTATGTACTCAGCCTCCCAAGGGTACTGCTTTGTAGTCTACACTACTAAGTATAGTGAGGGATTCCTGTTTTTTTTTTGTTTCTACCAAGGGGTCCCTTGCTGTGATTTACATTCCTATCCTTCTTCCTCTACCAGAACCTGAAAAAGTTTCTATAAGATTTATTTATTTATTGTTCTTGTTCTTATTTTTTTGACCTGAGCATTACTTACTGCATTGCCTGCAATGTTTTTTTTTTTTTTTTGGTAATACAGTGTTGTTGAGACACAGGTCAGGAAGCACAGGAAAACCAGGAGCAGTTATAACATTCACAAATGCACCTCCTCACCCCACCTCAGGGGCCTACCAAGCGTGCTCCTGCGCCACCACCCTCCATGGCATCACGGCCTGTTCGCCCTTGTTCCTCGATACCATCAGTGCCCATTTCAGAGCCTGTGGATGAAGATGGGTACCATCCTCCTGATCTCCCACCAGATGGGGAGGAGGAGGAGGGGGATGATGAGGAAAAAGGGGCTTTCCTCCAAGGGTGTGGACTCTCCCAAGTATACCCCGAGGTCCACCCCCCAATGACCCCCTCCTTCATATGAGGCAATTACAGTCTGCTATGGTGTTTGAGGCTGAAAGCAGGATATCACAAGGAGGAATCTGATGGACTACTTGGAGTTGCCAGATTCCCCACCTTTGATCATTCCCCCTCTGATGGTGGCCTTTGAGGATGCCTCCTTGGCTGCCTGGTACAGGCCAAATCTGATTCTAGCCATGTCCAAAAGGCAGACAGACGTGCATCAAGCTCCGTTGGGGAAGCCATTTGTTGTAGAGCAACCTCAGGCAGATTCAATGGTTCTGCCTACGAAGCAGCGAATGCTTTCGCTAGAGCAGCTGCGATTGTCATTTGCCTGAGAAGACATTCTTGGCTCAGGGTGTCTGGGTTTCCCCCTGATGTGCAGCAGTCCATCCTAAATGCCCCCTTCAGAGGCTGCAAACTCTTCGTGCAGATGTGCAGGACATACTTTCTGGACTTTAGCTCCTCGGGCAGGATGCAGTCGGGTCCATTTTATGCTCACACCCAGCCGAAAAGTGGCCAGAGGGTGCCCTTTCATCATGCATCCCATAGACCCAAGCTGGGCACCACACCTCGGGGTAAGCAAATGACAGCCACAGCCATGCCTACTCCACCTCCCCGACTGGGAAGGCCCACACAGGAGGTGGTGTGGCCCTGACCGCAGTGGCTACCTCATTTTAGGAGGTGGTGGTGGTAGGAGGTTGATCCTCCCTGCACCTGGGCTGATGGAGGGAGACCACAACAGATGCTTGGGTCGTGCAGCTCATAGAGCAAGGCCACAGTCTAGAACTTCTGGAGTGGCCTCCAGATCTACCCCCAGTTCAGTCCAGCTACCCTCCAAATCACATTCCAGTGCTGCCATCACAGAAACATTGGCCATCACAGAAACATGGGCCACCCAATACAATTACTGGGACCTGTCTGTACCATGGTACAGGTTATTTCGTAGGGATAAGTTGATTGGGAATGGAGGGGGATGGCACTATTTGTGAAGGAAGGACTGAAGTGTGTAAGGGAGGAAGGTAGTACGGAGTCACTTTGGATGCAAATCCAGGATTCCAAGTATAGGACTCTCAGAATGGGAGTGGTGTACAGGCCGCCCTCTCAGACGGAGGAGTTAAACAGGGAACTAGCGGGACAGATCAGGAGGACCTGCGAGAAGGGTAGTGTGGTGATTGTGGGGGACTTCAACATGCCAGAAGTGGACTGGAGTACCCCTACAACTAGAATAGAGGGAGCAGGTACTGCTGGATGCCTTCCAGGACAGCTTCCTGCTGCAAATGGTCAGTGAACCAACCAGGTTAGGGAATGCCCTTGACCTTGTGTTGGCAAATGGGGAGTTTGTGAGGGAAATTAGAGTGGAAGAACCGCTGTCAGGGAGTGACCACCACTCAGTATGGCTCACATTGGATATAAGGAGTGGAATCTGGCACAGGAGTGCTGAACTTCAGGAGGGCCGACTTTGGGAGGATGAGGGAAGTGGTAAAAGGGTACCTGGCCAGAATTCAACCTAGTATGGGCACTAACCAGAGATGGAAGCTCATAAAGCTCGGGATAGTGGAGGCAAACAGAACCTGCAGCAAGGCCCAGAGCAAGAAGGTTAGGGATAAGAAACCGAGCTGGGTGAGCAAGGAGGTCATGGAAAAGGTAAAGAGAAAAAAAGCTGCCTTTAGGAGGTACAAGAAAATAGGAAGGGGGAGGACAGGGAGGAGTACCTGAAGAAGGTGACAAGGGCAGTAAGGAGAGCGAAGGCATCTACGAAGCTCAGGCTGACACAAGGTATTAAGAATGGGGAAGAAGGACTTCTTTAGGTACATCAGGGAGAAAAGGAACTGTAAGGACCACATAGTAAGGATTAAAAAGGAGTGGGGTTGGGTGGAAGCAGGGTGCGATAAGGCAGAAGCGCTAAATGATTACTTCTGCTCTGTATTTACTAAGGAGAAGAGGGGTGATACCCAAGGGGAGAGGAACAGTAGAAACGGGGGGTGGGGTAATAGACAGGGAAATCATGGAGGGCAGCGTTCTGGAGGGTTTGAAGGCATTGAGGGTGGACAAGGCGCTAGGCCCAGATGGCATCCACTCCAGGGTACTGAAGGAACTGGCAGAGGTCCTTCCGGGACCTTTGGCAGACCTATTTAATGCCTCACTACACTCAAGGTGTGCACCTCAGGATTGGAGGATGGCTCATGTGGTGCCCCTCCACAAGAGTGGCCCCAAGGATGAACGGGGTAGCTACAGACCGGTGAGCCTTACATCCATTGTGGGTAAGCTGGTGGATACTATCCTGAAAAAGAGGCTGGTGGCCCTCCTAGAGGCCAAAGGACTAAAGGACAGCAGACAGCATGGCTTCAGACATGGCAGATCCTGCCAAACCAACCTGGTGGAGTTCTATGACTGGGTAACTAGGCAGTTGGACAGGGGCCGTGCAGTGGATGTCCTGTATCTGGACTTCAGTAAGGCGTTTGACTTGGTGCCACATGGGAGGCTGCGAAATAGGTTAGTAGGCACAGGGGTGGGTGCAAAGCAGGTGAGATGGGTAGGGAACTGGCTTCAGGGAAGGCAACAGTGGGTGGTGGTGGGTGGGGAGCTCTCATCCCCAAGGATAGTGAACGAGGGTGTTCCACAGGGCTTGGTGTTGGGACCAGTGTTGTTTGGGATATTCATTGCAGGCATATCATTGGACATCAAGAACAAGATCAGTCTGTTTGCTGATGATACCAAGATGGGAGCAGTGGTGGACAACCTAGGGGGATGGCAGAGGTTGCAGGATGATCTGGCAAAGCTGGAAACCTGGTCAGACACCTGACAACTGGGGTTTAATGCCAAAAAGTGCAATGTGCTGCATTTGGGATGAAGAACCCAAGGAGGGGTTACCCGCTGGGGTAGTGCAGCTAGCCCAGACAGAGGAGTAGAAGGATCTGGGGTGCTCATTGCAGGGTCAATGAACAACTCGGCACAGTGTAGGAAGGCAGCTGCAAAGGCCAACAAAATGCTGGGTTGCATTACAAAGGGTAAATTCTCGAGGAGGGAGGAGGTGATTCTGCCACTGTATAGGTCATTAGTTAGACCGCCCCTGGAGTACTGCGTGCAGTATTGGTGCCTGTATCTGAAGAGGGACATTATGTTACTGGAGGGGGTGCAGTGCAGGGTGACAAAGACGATCAAGGGGCTGGGGGACTTATCATACGCGAGGAGTCTGAGGGAGTTGAACATGTACTCGGAGGAGAGGAGGGACGGGGGGACATGATTGAAACCTTTAAGTACATGAAAGGAATAAACAAGACAGGTACAGAGGGGCTGTTCAAAGTAAGGGAGGGGAGGGACACCTGGGGCCATGATGTGAGACTGGAGGGAGGAAGGTTCAGGAGGGAGATGAGGAGACACTTTTCTACAGTGAGTGTGGTGGCTGGGTGGAATGCGTTGCTGGCAGAGGTGGTATCCAGTGGAACAGTGGACTGCTTCAAAAGGGGCTGGGACAGGGCAAGTGTGAGGGTCAATGGAGGAGAAGGGTGGAAGGGAGGAGCAGCTGCAGAATAAGGGGTGCTAGCTGCACATTCGAGCAGACTTGATAGACCTCTAGGCCGTTATCTGCTGGCAAATTTCATATGTTCGGGGGAAATTCGCATGTTGCTGCAAAAAAAAGCCATAGAACCAGTTCCCAAGGATCAAAGGAACAGGGGGTTTACTCCCACTTCTTTCTGGGCCCCAGATCCACAAGGGATTTACGGCCCATCCTGGACCTCAGTAACCTGAATTTCTACATCCAGTGCAAAAAGTTCCAGATGGTGGCCCTACAGTGCCTGCTGCCCCTTCTGTGTTAGGGATATTGGATAAGCTCCCTCGACATGCAGGATGCATACTTTCATATCAGGATGTGTGCTTCCCACCATTAGTACCTCAGCTTCTAGTTCCAGGGGGAGCACTATCTGTTCCAAGCATTGCCCTTTGGCTTATCGTCTGCGCCTCAGATTTTTACCAGATGCCTGGCAGTGGTGGCAGCCGCCCTCAGGAGAGAGAGAGAGGCTCTATGTCTTCTCTTATCTGGACGACTGGTACTCAAAGCGCAGTCCAGGGGGCACCTGCTCCATGCCCAAGTGCATACCAGGCAACTGTTCCATGCCGTAGGGATCACAGTCAGTCTATCCAGTAAGTCTTGATCCCTTGTCAGTGCCCACAGTACGTAGGGGCAGTACTGGATATGGCTAAAGGCATAGCCTTCCTACCTCAGGACAGGGCATACTGCCTGGTGGCTGAGGCCCACCTGCTTTTACATAGAAACATAGAATTTGACGGCAGATAAGGACCGCTTGGCCCACCTAGTCTGCCCATTTTCCTACCTAACAGATAGCTGCAGATACTAGTTAACCAACAGCTTACTTCCTCCCACCCCCCCCCAACTAGGACTGCCTTATGTCTGTTCCATGCATTCTTGAATTCAACCACTGTTCTTGACTCCACGACCTCCTCAGGGAGGCTGTTCCATGCATCCACAACCCTCTGTGAAAATCTTCCTTACATTACCTCTGAGCTGTCCACCCTCTATTTTCAGATTGTGCCCCCTTGTTCTTGCACATCTCTTTTTCTGAAAGATGCTACCCCCTTGGACTTAGAAACATAGACTTTGACGGCAGATAAGGACCGCTTGGTCCACCTAGTCTGCCCGTTTCCCTACCTAGAGGATAAGCTGCAGATCCTATTTAACCAACAGCCTATTTCTTCCTACCCCCCACAAAAATTGCCTTATGTCTGTCCCATGCATTCTTGAATTCTCCCACAGTTTTAGACCCCACAACCTCCTTAGGAAGGCTGTTCCATGCGCCCAGCACCCTCTCTGTGAAAAATACTTCCTCACATTGCCCCTGGAGCCGTCCCCCTCTATCTTCAAATTGTGTCCCTTGTTCTTGCATCTCTCTTTCTGAAAGATGCTACCCCTTGGACTTTGTTGATTCCACTGAGGTACTTAAAGCGTTTCTGTCATGCCCCCCTCTCCTCCTTTCCTCAAGAGGTGTACATATTAAGCTCCTTTAGTCTCTCCTCGTATGGCTTCTCTTGCAGACCCTGCACCATTTTAGTTGCCCTCCTCTGAACTGCCTCCATCTTGTCTATGTTCTTGTGGAGATGGGGTCTCAGAACTGGACACACTACTCCAGATGGGATCTCACCAACTGTCTGTACAGGGGATAACAACTTTCTGTTTTCTGCTGGTGATACCTCTCCCTATACATCCCAATATCCCCCCAGCCCTTCCTCGCCTTCTACTGTTTGCCAACCTTAAGGTCATCTGATATGATTACTCCTAGGTCTCTTTCCATTTTTGTTGTTGTTACTACCTACCCCCTGTGTAATCTTCCCCTGGGTTTTGTTTCCCAGGTGCATTACTTTGCACTTCTTTGCATTGAATCCAAGCTGCCATACTTCTGACCATTCCTCCAACCTTGCCAAGTCCCTTCTCATCCTTTCCACGCCTCCTTGTGCATCAACCCTGTTGCAGATCTTTGTGTCATCTGCAAAGAGGCATACTTTTCCTTCCAGTCCCTCTGCAATGTCACTTATAAAGATATTAAAAAGGACTGGACCCAGTTCTGAACCCCGCTGTACCCCACTAGTAACCCCTCTTTCTTCAGAGTGGACTCCATTTACAATTACCTTCTGTGTCCTGTTGTTCAGCCAATGTTTTACCCAGGCTACCACCTTGGGACCCACTCTCAGGCTGGTTAATTTGACTACTAATCTTTTGTGGGGGACTGTGTCAAATGCCTTGCTAAAGTCTAGGTAGGCCATGTCCACTGCCCCTCCCTGGTCTACTACTTTGGTCACCCAGTCAAAGAAATCAATTAGATTCGTCTGACATGACCTTCCCGCTGTGAACCCATGCTGCCTTGGGTCCTGTGCCTCACTGGCCTCTAGGTACTCAACAATTCTTTTCTTCAGAAGTGATTCCATCACTTTCCCTACCACAGAGGTCAAACTGACAGGTCTGTAGTTTCCTGCCTCCGTCTTGGTCCCACTTTTGTGAAGGGGAATCACATCCGCCTTCTTCCAGTCCTCAGGTACCACACCATCCTCCCATAATTTGTTGAAAAGCGTAGTCAGTGGTGTCACTAGTTCCCTGCTTAATTCTTTTAGAATTCTGGGGTGAATTCCATCTGGCCCCATTGCTTTGTCCACCTTCAGTTTTAGTTTAGTTTAGTTTATTGTTCTAGGAATAAATACCTTTGAGCCAAAGGCTCTTTTACAAAGGTTCCACGTCATAAAAGTACATAACAAACAAGACAATGTTACAACAATTGGCAAGCAATTTATAAAGGCTGCAATAAAACAGTAATTTTCAATTACAGTAAAGAATGAAACTCAGTGTCATTTAAGGAAAAGATAAGGATGGAAAAGTAGGAGGAGATAGAGGGAGAAAAAATAAAACGTTCAGTAGCAGACAGGACCAGTTAGTGGTACTCCGAGTGTCTTTGTCAATTGAGGGGTTGTGGCGAGTGATGGAACAGCTGTAAGTGCAGTCAGAGGGTAGAGTCTTTAGTCAAAGCAGTCACAGGAGCTGGAGGCTGTGAGGTGAGCATATAGCATAGATTTGAAAGCTCCCAGTGATGTGGAGGATAGAGTGGGTAGGCTAAGGGCATTGTACCAGGTAGGGGCACGATAGGCAAATGATCTTTGTCCCTGAGCAGTCTGGCATCTGGGGACCTGAAAAGGTTGGTGCTCAGATCTTCTGATGGGACGAGTGCTGTTATTCAGGCAGAGTAGATCTTGGATACACAGCGGAGTGAGTCCCAAGATTGATTTTTTTGCCATCAAGCATGTGAGATACACTAGGCGATTTGAGAGTTGTAACCAGCCGGTTTCCGTGTAGAGCTCACAGGTGTGGGTCCGTCTCTGCGCTCCAGTGAGGAGTTGACAGGCCTTGTTTAGGGCCGTTGAGATGCGCATTAGTGCGGTGGTAGTAGCAGAGCCATAGATAATTAGACCATAGTCTATGATTGAGATGACGGAGCTTTGTATAGCAATCCTCAGGGCAGCTTGGTTAAAGAATTGACGGTTCTGGTACAGTATTCCAATGCGTTGGTTCACTGTTTTTGCTGTGTTATCAATGTGGGTCGCAAAGGTAAGACATTGATCAAATGTGATGCCAAGGTATTTGAATGTATTCACTTGTTCAAGTGTATTTACATAGATACATACATAGACAGTGTCGGCAGATAAGGGCCTATGGCCCACCTAGTCTGCCCATTTGAGCTTGTAAGTTCAGTTTGTTTTCTTAGAAGTCTATTTCCCCTTACCCCTGACCTCTAGAATTCCTTTATGTCTATCCCATGCATTCTTAAATCCCATGATTGTTTCAGCTCCCACCACTTCCTCTGGCAGGGTGTTCCACTTGTCCACCACCCGTTCTGTGAAGAAATTCTTTCTCATGTTTCCTCTGAATCGTCCTCCTCCAACTTCATCCCATGCCCTCTAGTCCTGAAACATCTTTTTCGCTTAAAAATAGTGTTTTCCTGCACCCTGTTCCTCCCTGTAAGATACTTGTATGTCTCTATCATATCCCTCTCCCTCCTCTCCTCCAGGAGTACATGTTCAGTTCCTTCAACCTGTCTTCATAGGACTTGTGATGCAACCCATGCACAATCTTTGTTGCCCTCCTCTGAACCTTCTCTACCTGTCTGTGTCCTTACGTGGTATGGTCTCCAGAACTGTACACTGTACTCCAGGTGGGGCCTCACTAGTGTCTTGTATAGCGGAATTATGACCTCCTTTTCCTGCTGGTGATGCCCCTGCCTATACATCCCAGCATCCTATTTGCTTTACCTGATGCCTTGTCACACTGTTTCCCTACCTTGAGGTCATCAGAGATGACAACCCCAAGATCCCTTTCCTGCTTGGTGCATGCTATATCCTCACCCCCCAACTGATATATTGTGCCAGGGTTTTTGTGCCCCATATGCATTATCTTGCACTTCTTTGCATTGAATTTCAAGGGGAAGTTTTTATTGTGAGTGGAATATGCCTTTTTCTGTTTTGATGACTGGCGAAAAGCATGGTTTTTGTTTTTTTGTGATTTAGGACCAGCTTGTGATCAAGGAACCACTTTTCAACACAAGAGAAAGCAAGTTGCAAGCTCTGATGTAGTGGTTTGGGATTCTTATGAGAGGAGAGAATTACAGCGTTATCAGCATATACTGTAGTATTATTTTTCCTGGGCAGGATTCAGGGAGCGAGTTTAGGAATAGGCTGAAAAGGAGAGGGCCTAGGATTGATCCCTGGGGGACACCAGAGAGGACCGGGTTAGAGTCGGAGAGAACATCGGAGATTTTTACTGTTTGTGATTGTTGTGCCAGGTAACTTTTAACCCAGGCACCTGGTCCCTCAGCTAGCCCAATATTGAGCAGAAGTGAGATTAATAAACTATGGTGAACAGTATCAAAGGCTTTTGTGAGGTTAATGAAAACAGCTCCAGTTTGGTATCCCTTATCCATGGCATTGTGAACTTCTCCTGAGAAATCTAGTAGGGCCGTCGACGTACTGTGTCCTTTCCTAAATCTGTGTTGTTGCATGCAGAGTAAATTCTACTTTTGCAGGTAGTCTGAGAGTTGATCAGCCACGATTCGTTCAAGGGCTTTGGAGAGGGATGGAAGTATTAATATAGGCCGATAGTTCCCTGGTGTGGATTTGTCACCCCCTTTGAGCACTGGTGTAACTATAGTGGACTTCCATTTGCTAGGAAATTGACTTCGGCAGAGGGAGAGATTGAGAATTTTGGTGAGAGGGTGGATCACTTCTTCCAAGGTGAGAGACAGAATTTTTAGATCAATGGTGTCACTGCTAGTTCTTGATTTAGAGCAAGCCTTTTTTATATATTTGTAGGCTTCATGTGCCTTAACTATTTTAAAGTGAAATAGCTGTTGGTCAGGTGTGGTGCTGTGGGATGCGAGTTTTGGCAAGGTCAAGTCCGAGAAGAAGTCTGGTGGGAGGACCCCACTGAGGTCTGTGAAGGTTTTATTTAGGATATCAGCCATAACCTTTGGGTCAAGGGTAGTGGCGCCATCAACATTCATTATCATAGGAGAGGATTTGGACTGTTTGCCCGTAATATTTCGGATGTTGTCCCAGAAGGATCTCCCATCACCCCAGGTGGTTGCTAGGGCATTCTTGAAATAGGAGCTCTTCATTTGCCTGATTTGCAAGGTGCATAGGTTGCGTGCCTGTTTGTACTTCTGCGTATCTGTCAAGGAGCCTGTGGCCCTGGCTATGGCCCAAAGATGGTCACGAGCTTTGAGCTGAGTCAGTAGTTTGGCCGTGAGCCAAGGATTAGAGAGAGCTTTGATTTTACGCTTTTTTAATGGTGCATAAGTGTCACAGGCAGTGTTGAAAGTTGTGATAAAGAATTCAAGGGCAACGTCAACATCTAGCGTATTGTAGATTGGGGACCAGTCTTGTTGTAGGGAGACAGGTCTTGAGTTTAGTGAGATTTCTGTGTGGTAGCACTCTACTTGAGATGGTTTTGGGAGGTGGTTTAAGGAATTTATTTGTCCAGGTACAGATCACAAGGGAGTGGTCACTGAGAGAGTCTGAGAGTACAGTGGTATTTTTTATCCGGTCCAGGTGACTAGTAAGTATCCAACCCTTTCTTCTGTGAAAGGACTGGGATCAGCTCCCCTCTCCAGAGTGTTTCTGTTAATTGGATTAGGCACCTCCCCCACTTCCTCTTTTGTGAATACTGAACAGAAGTATTCATTCAGTATCCCTGCTTTATCACTGTCACTCTCTGCCCACCCACCATCCATTCTATTCAGCCTCACTATCCCTCCCTTTGTCTTTCTACGCTCCCTGATATACCTATGTGATGGGAACTTTGTTGATTCCCTTGAGGTACATGAAAGTTTCTATCATGTCCCCTCTCTCCCTTCTTTTCTCAAGGGTATACATATTAAGCTCCTTTAGTCTTTCTTTGTATGTCTTCTTGTGCAGACCATGCACCGTTTTGGTTGCCCTCCTCTGGACAGCCTCCACTCTGTCTGTCTTTGCGGAGATGGAGTCTCCAGAATTGCACACAGTACTCCAGATGGGGTCTCACCAACTGTCTGTACAGAGGGATAACAACTTCCTGTTTTCTACTATTGATGCCTCTCCATATGCATCCCAGTATCTCCCCAGCCTTCCTTACTGCCTTCTCACATTGCTTGCACACCTTTAGGTCATCTAATATAATTACCCCTGGTCCCTTTCCATTTTTACTGTTGTCAGTATCTCACCCTCATTGTGTACTCTTCCCCTGGGTTTTTGTTTCCCAGGTGCATTATCTTGCACTTCTTATTATTGAATCTGAGCTGCCATACATTTGACCATTTCTCCAACCTTGCCAAGTCCCTTCTCATCCTTTCCACTCCATCTTGTGCATCAAACCTGTTGCAGATCTTTGTGTCGTCTGCAAAGAGACATACTTTTCCTTCCAATTCCTCTGCAATGTCACTTATATAGACATTAAAAAGGACCGGTCCCAGCACTAAACCCTGTGGTACCCCGGTAGTAATCCTCCTTTCTTCACTATGGACTCTGTTTACTACTACCCTTTGCGTCCTGTTGTCTAGCCAATTTTTTATCCAGGCTACCATCTTGGGACCCTACAATATTCTTCCCAGCACAGAACACACACTGACTTTTTCTTTTCTTTTTTTTTTTAACCCTAAATAAGACCCCTTCTACTTCTAATAAATTATCTGTCTGTTTAATCTCGACAGACACTGACTCCTGCTGAGATAGAAGTGTTAAATTAGTAAGAAAATGGTAGCTTCTTTTAGTTTGCTGCTTTCTGCTCTACAAGCAAGATTTCTGTCTTCCAAAGGCTAGCAACAGGAAGTTGTAATTGGAGTCACCTGCTTTTATATTGTCCAAGTCACACCCCAAATTAAGCTCTCTCTCCTCATCCTACTGATTTAGCAAAGTAAGTTGATATAGTACCCTTCCCAGCACAGAACACACACCGACTTTTTTCTTTTTTTAACCCTAAATAAGATCCCTTACACTTCTAATAAAGTATCTGTCTGCTTAATCTTAACAGACACTGACTCCTGCTGAGATAGAAGTGTTAAATTAGCAAGAAAATAGTAGCTTCTTTTTGCTGCTTTCTGCTCTACAAGCAAGATTTCTGTCTTCCAAAGGCTAGCAACAGGAAGTTGTAGTTGGAGTCACCTGCTTTTATATTGTCTAAGCCACACCCCCAATTAAGCTCTCTCCCTCCTCCTACTGAAAACAACAGCAGCAGCAGATATGTCACGGCTAGAACCTTCTTGAGGCTCTAGGGCCTAATGGCTGCAGCCATTGTCATGGTTCCCGTCACCAGGCTGCACATGTGGATTCCCCAGTGGGTATTGATAGTCCAGTTGGGTCAATGCACAGAAGATCTAGAACAGCAAGTTCTTGTCTCCTCAGCAGTCGAAAAAGGTGCTGCTATAGTGGATGGACCCCAGCAACCTGCTGAAAGGGTTACATTCTTCATTCCTTCCTCTTAGCAGATTCTCACCACAGATGCTTCGAGGTTGGGCTGGTGGGCTCCACTGGGGCCTCATCAGACCCAAGCGATGTGGTCCAGTGTGGAGGCTACCCTAGCACATAAACATTCTAGAGATGAGGGCCGTTCTGTATGCTTTGAAAGCCTTCCAGACATCTGTACCCGGGCCCTTGGCTGGTGCAGACGGACGTCAGTGTGGTACACTACATCAACAAACAAGGGGGACTCATTCATACCCTCTGTATCGGTAAGTGATGAGTGTCTCGTACTGGGCTTTAGAACATTGGCTGGAACTGTCTGTCCATGTTCCAGGTGTTCAAAACGT
Source organism: Neoceratodus forsteri (assembly GCA_016271365.2). Classification (NCBI taxonomy): domain Eukaryota; kingdom Metazoa; phylum Chordata; order Ceratodontiformes; family Ceratodontidae; genus Neoceratodus; species Neoceratodus forsteri. Next base: position 747,749,529 of record CM057451.1, read on the forward strand.
TCCTGACAGACAGGCCAAATCTGTCGCAGTCTAGGATGCACGAGTGGGAACTGCTGACTTCTTTCATCATTGAGACCTGTTCGACAGGTGGGATAACCAAGAGTGGGACCATTTTGCATCCCCACTCAGCACAAAACTGCCGCGTTTCTGCTTGCTCCAGGGCCTGGAGTTTTCTGTTGAGATGTGTTGTCCCTGTCTTGGAAAGGGAGGTTTATTTATGCCTTCCTTCCCTTTTTCCTAATTCAGAGGGTGTTGATCAAACTCCAACTAAAAAGTGCCATTCTGGTTCCCATTGCCCCCTTCTGGCCTCATCAGATCTGGTTCCCCTTACTGCAGCAGCTGATGGATCCTCTGGTACCACTGCCCCTGTGCAAAGGCTTGTTAACACTGGAACAGGGGACTGTGGTCCATCCAGACCTCTGGTCTCTATACCTGCATGCCTGGCTCCTGAAGACATAGCCATGGCTAGATTTGGGGTGTCTCAGAAGGTGGTTGATGTCCTGTTGGCTGCTAGGAATCCCTCAACCTGGGCTACTTGAAGTGGAAGCGCTTTGCTCTATGGGCAGCTTCCCATCAGTTTGACCCTTTTAGTTGTCCAGTGAATCAGATTCTGGAGTATTTGCTGTCCTTCTCAGATTCTGGCCTGTAATACTTCTCCCTCAAGGTGCACCTGTCAGTTTTCTGCTTTCCCTATGCCTATTGATGGCCATATGGTGGCACAGCTGGAGGTGTCTTGTACTTTCCTGATAGGCATTCTTCATTTGAAGCCTCCCATCTGCAGTCCAGCCCTGCCTTCAGACCTGAATTTTGTGTTCGAGAAACTTACTTTGGCTCCTTTTGAGCCTGCTGTGACTTGCGAGCTACGCTTTCTGTCGTGGAAAGCATTATTTTTAGTTGCTATTACTTCTGCCTGAAGGATTTCAGAGCTGCAGGCACTCGTGTGAGAGCAGCCTTATTTGATTTGCCACAAAGATAGGGTGTCTTTGTGTACGGACCCTAAGTTTCTACAAAAGATGGGATCTGAGTTCACCCTGAATCAAAACAGCTACCTGTTTATTACTCTGAGCATGCCAATCAACAGGAAGCATTGCTCCATACTTTAGATGTGCATAGAATTCTTTGTTACTATACACACCGTATGAAGGATTGCAGGAAGTCCTCGCAGCTTTTTGTTTCCTTCGCTCCTAGGAAAGAGGGTGTTCCAGTTTCTAAATGGTGTCTGTCCAAATGGTTGGCCAGCTGTATTACTTTCTGTTATAGGAAGTACGGTAAGGAACCTCTTGGGGTGGTTCATGTCCATTCCACCAGGGGCATGGCCACTTCTTTTGCCTGTTTCAGTAACATGTCAGCTGCTGAGATCTGTGCTGCTACCACGTGGAGTACTGTCCACACCTTCACTAAACATTACAGGCTGGACATTGCCTTGAGAAGAAGGGCAGGCTTCAGCCTGACTGTGCTTCAGGGCCTCCTTTCCATAGGCCTATAGCCTCCAGCCACCCAGACTGACTCTGCTGTCAGAATTGCTTCGGATTCATTATATAGGTGTAGCCTGCTGCAAGAGATACCCTCAGTGAAGATAGTACAGTTACGTATGAACTTACCTTAACAGTAGATCTTTGAAAGGATCTCTTGCAGTTGGCCTTGCTGTCCCACCCCCTGTCCCCCTTGGCCTTTAGGGCTTCTCTGGTGCTCTCTTACTCTTTCTCCTAGTCTGGTTTATTTTCTGTTTTAACTTTATTATCCTGGTGGGAACCTCTGGCTCTTCTTCTGTTCCCCAGCAGGAGATTCTTTGCTTATGGTCTCTGGTGGGAGAACTGAGGAGGGTGCGGTGCCGCTCACGTTTATGTGGGAGGGACTTCATCAGCGTGTGACATTGTTGTGGGTGGTCCTCTGGTAGACTGCTAGCTAGAAAAGTATCCATGTGGTGCTAGTGCCTGTCAGCTATAGTTCTATAGGTGTGGCCTGCTGTAAGAAATCCTCTTGATGATCTACTGTTACAGTAAGTTCTTATTTAACTGTACTTTGTTCGACTTAGGAGTCACAGTAAATGTACCGAAGTTGGTCCTAACTCCTTGCCAAAGACTGGAGTATGCAGGAGCAGTCTTAGATACTGAGAAGGGATATACTTTCTAGCCACAGGACGGGGCAGAAGACGTCTTTGCCTAAGCACAGCTGATATACAGAAGTCAGTATGTTCCTGCACGGGCCACGTTAAGTCTTCTGGGCCTCATGGCTGCAGCCATTGTGATGGTGCCAATGACACTCTTGCACTTGTGATTCCCACAGTGAAAATTAAGGGCCCAGTGGGATCAGCTCACGGACAAGCTGGACCAAAGGGTCCTTGTCATATCACTGTTATGCAGGTGCTACTATATGGATTGCAACAATCTCTTGCAAGGCGTTCCATTCCTGTCCCATCTCCTGCACAGATCTTCACCACGGATACCTCTGGTTCCAGATTGGGTGTGCATCTGGGACCCTACAAGACACAAGGGTTATTGTCCCAGGTGGAGGCCAAACTACACATCAGTATCCTGGAAATGAGGGCTGTCCTATACCGCCCCTTCCTCCAGGCATTTTAGGACCGTTTAACTCAATGTCATCTGTTAATCTAGATGGACACCAGTGTGATGCATTACATAAACAAACAAGGGAGCACCCATTCCTGTTACATCTGCAGGGAATTAATGAGAGTGTGGTACTGGGCTCTGTTCCACGACCTTAAACTGTCCGCCATGTATCTCCCTGGTACCCGGAACAACTTGGCAGACAGGCTAAGCAGGTCACAGTCTCATATGCACAGATGGGAACTACTGACCTCTGTGGCAGACGACTTCTTCGCAAGATGGTGTCCTGCAGAATTGGACCTTTTTGCATTCCCACAAAATGCAAAATTGCTGTTTTTCTGCTTGCTTCAGGGCTTGGAGTTTTCTGGCAAGACGCATTGTCCCTCTCTTGGATAGGGAAATTCCTGTATGCATTTTTTCCCATTCCTCTAGTACAGAGAGTCTTCCTCAAACTGCAGATTGAAGCTGCTACCCTGATCCTCATCGCCCCATTCTGGCCTTGCCAGATATGGTTTCCACTCCCATATCAACTGGCGGTATTGCCTCCAATAGCTCTACCGTTGTGTTGGTGTCTGCAGTCACAGGGCAAAAGGGGTTCCTGGTTCATCCAGACTTGAAGTCCCTACATCTGCATGCATGGTTCCTGAAAACATAGCCATGGCACATTTTGGAGTCTCATCTAAAGTTACTGATGTTCTGGCTGTGACTTGAAAGCACTCTACCATACTTATTTTGTCGAAGTGGAAGCGATTTACTGTTTGGGCTGCTTCTAAGACCTTGGACCCATTCACATGTCCTGTAAACGCAGTGCTGGAATACTTGCTGTCCCTGTCAGATTCTGGCCTAAAGTATATCTCCCTCTTAAGATACATGTAGCCTTTATATCAACTTTCCACGCCCGCATTGATGGACATATTGTTGCACAACTGGAGGTCTGCCATATCTTTTTGAGAGGTAGTCTACATACAAAACCTACTGTAGTATTTGTAACTGATGTTGGCTTTGTTTGAGCCGGCAGCGAGTTGTGGCCTACATTTTCTGCCATGGAAAAAGTTATTTCTAGGGGCATGCATATGGTGCATTATCCATGCTCTGGCAGTCTTCCTTTCCCTTTAATTCAGCCAGAATGACTTCAAGTTAAGCTCCTCCCAGACACCCAAGTGGTATATTCCTCGGCTCCACCCCGTGACATCATATCATCCTTTCTGCTGGAAGAGTCAGTGCTTCTTTTTCACAGCTCCTCTGTAGGCCAGTGCTCAGAAGTGTGGCATTGGCATTTCGTCTTCGTAGATAGTAGTTATTGCTCGGTTTCCACCTCATGCTACTATGGATTAAGAGGAAGTCTGGTCCTGTTTGGGATTTAAGCATTGTATTCAGTGCAAGCAAAACATGTCCATGGAGGATCCGCACATGTGAATCTACTGCCTCGGTCAGTACATGACATTGATGCCTGCAGTCTTTGCAGAACACTTTTCCCTGCATCTGAGGATCACTACATGTCTCCTCTTCAGCCGGCTGGCTGAATGGGACTCCTCCACCCCCATTCACTGGAAGGATGCCTGTTAGTGTCTGTGGCGGCCGGCTCAGCTGCCCAGCTCACGGCCATAGAAGAGGCAGCGTCCCAAGCTGTGGCGAGAACCTTGTCAGCATCGGCACTGCTCCCTGCTGGGGCCAGCGTTGGGGTGTCATTCACGGGTACGTTCTGAGAGATGTGCAAATGCCTCCAGACCATTGGGGAGGGCCCTTCCCATAGTGGTAAGAAAAAAAAAATCTGAAAAATCCCACTGTCCGTCATGGGACCGGGAACAAGCACACTCTTCCCGCAATTCTCTCGACCTCTCGATGGCTGTCAGCCAAGCCTGTTTTGGTCGCAGGCCAGGCTGCTAGTTCCATTGTACCCCTATTGTGGTGTTGTGACACAGGCTGACCCGGCAGTTGTGATTTTTCTCGACCCGATCAACCTGATCTCCAGGACTTTGGTCCTTTCTACACTCTCCCAAAAGGGTCAGGAACAGTTGGAGGACCCGGTTGTCTTCTCTCAGGGGCTGCCTCCCTCTGGGGTCCAGCAGCAGGAGCCGATCTGTGTTATTTACAGGGCTCCTCTGCCTGCCTCTCCTCGCTGTTGTTGGTCAAGATTAAGGTTGATGGATTCCTCGTACTCCCACTGTCAATCCTCAGCCCAGCAGCACCACAGGCGCTCCTCCTCCTCATCCTTTGATGATGAGAGGTTCTGTTGCAGGCTGTATTGGTACTATGAGGAGCTGATGGGGCAGCAGTGGGCCGAGGGCCATCTTCGAGTAATCTTCGGTCTCCTGTGGGTCTTCCATGCAGTCCTCTAGTTATTCTGGCCTCGGCTGTGAATTGGCCAAAGAGATGACCACCGACCTTGGGCCGGTGTCTTTTGGGGGCTATGCTGTGGTTGATCTAAGAGTCTATGGCGATCCCCTTAGAGCTAAGTACCCCCTCACGGAAATACTGGACAGGGATAATTCCCTATTGGTCACCTTCCTTATTGCTGAGGGTATGCTGGGACCAGCGCTGGAACTTTGGCAGCATCCTCCAGTGCGGCACCTGCGGCCCATATGTGCTACAGGTGTATGCTCCTTACCAGCTCCTTGTCTGGTTTATCGGAACACCCCTCAGCCAAGGGGTTGGTGACTGACTCCATTTTCTGAAGGACCGGCAATGTCTGGGATGTGGCAAGGCCCTCAACAGACAAGGAGTCCAAAAACTGGACCATGCAGTATAGAAAGTGTAAGCTGCAGTTTCCTTGGGTCTCTGTCAGATGAGTTATGACTTGATGCTGGACAGCTTTGGTCACTCCTTGATGCGAGTCCTCAACCATGTCCTCACTTGCCTTTCTGCAGATTTGCAGTCTGTGGTTAAATAGTCAGAGGACAGGGTCGAGCACTGGCCAAACACCCGCTTCAGAAGGCCTTGGATATCTGCGACTTGTGTGCCTAGTGTATGTAGCGGCCGTCACAAGGGGTCACAGGGCCTGACTGCGGATTTTCACCTTTGCAATAGACACCCAGCACAAATTGGCTAATGTCTCCTTCTTGGGCAGTGACGTTTTCAGCCCTGGGGTCAGATGGGCATCTTACCAGGATTGAAAAGTCCTGTGCCATCCTTGATTCTGACATAGTCTCAGAAGGACCAGAAGGGGCAATGGCTAAAAAAGAATCTGTTTCAGATTCAGCCCTTTTATTCGCGGCAGCCCAGGCAGCGACAACCCCAACAGGGGCAATTGCAGGCTTGGCGACCCAAGACCAAGTTCTCTGGGCAGAGCTGCAAGAAGTCTGGGGGTAGGAGTAGTGGTGTCCCTCTGGCAGCTGGTACCAGTGCCCCCTCCAAGGCTGCCCAGTGACAGGTATCTACTTGCTGCCTGTTCAGCTCCTACCTCCGCTCCCTTTGGGGTGGAGGTCAGCTTCACCATTTCTGGAACAACTGGTCCATTATCACCTCAGACAAATGAGTGCTTGAAGTGGTGGGCAGAGGGTTGCCTCTCAGTTTCAAGGCTCTCCTGCCGTACCAACCCCACATACACCAAGGGAGTCCGTAGTGTTGCAGGACATGCTGTCCATCCTCAGGGAGGACATTGCTGAGCTCCTAGAGAAAGGAGCCATAGCCTGTGTCCCGGACAGAATGGCTGACCAGAGCGTTGTGTCCAGGTAGTTCCTGGTTCCAGAATGGGCCAGGGGGGCATGTCCTATACTGGATCTTTACGATCTCCGTCACTTCTTTACGAAGTGCAAGTTCTGAATGTTCACACTGAACCAAATCATCCATCCCTGGAGCAGGGCATGTGGTTCACCTCTCGGGACCTCCAGGACACCTTCTTCCACATTCCAGTCTATAGCAGGAGCCAGGTGCATTTATCTATGTGTCTGGGTCCGAAAGGTTTGATGACATTTCTCATATAAAAAAGTGTGTAGAATTCAGATTTACAACTCTTATTCATCCATAGTTGTACGTTTTCTTGGAAAATGCACTTTCTTAAGAGTAAAAGTTTTACAATTATGTAACAGACTCGGCTTACTTAGTTATTTATGTAATTTATCTAATTTATTTAATGGACTCGGGTTTACTTAGTTATTAATGTAATTTATTTAATGTTTCAGATACGGCTAACAAGACATCTCACAAACTGCAGAGGCGATGCGTCCTACACATTGATCCAGGAGTTAGCACAGACTATGGAGACCCACTATCTTTTGATGATGCTCATAGTGAGAAAGTAGTTGATGCAAAGGAAAGGTGTTCTAGTCGAACACTGTTAAAGTACAACATGGTGTGTTTTGAATTTCCTGAACGTTACTCCAGCAGCCATGGGTATCATATCTACTACAAGAACTTCACTCAGTGTAAGAGTTCCAGTAAACTTGCAGCTGATGAAACTTTAATAAAAGACATTGTAAAGAGTTATCCAGCAAAATTGCTTCGCTCCCAAGTTTATAGTGCTCTGTCTGAATCTGCAGCATCTACATCAGGCATATTTCCAAATGAATGTATATTTTGCAAATCATACAAGAAAAGGAATCCTCAGGGGTCAAAGGAGATTTCTGAATATCCTACAACATGTGTAACTTATGGGGCAGCAGACAGCATAAAAAACACAGCAAAAGAAATGGACAATCGATAAATGGATATGATGGTAGGCAGTACTGATCTCATAGCCAAAGAAGTGAAGTACCGCAACAGCTGTAAGAACAAGTGTGTAAAAAAAAAAAAAAGGCAGAATGAATAAAGGGCACAGGTACAACATGTGAATACAGTCAGTTGAAGGACAGTCACCAGGTTGCCTTTTCCAGACTTAAGTATGTGCAGTGTATCATCGTTAGTGGAATGCAAAGAGAATCATTGCTATCTCTAGACAGAAGGTACGTGGACATTCTTATGGAGTGTAGTGGGCAGGAAACAAATTACGACCCACAGAGCTTGCAGTGAAAACTGGCGGATCACTTCAAAGATGATATCATAGTTGATAACAAAAGTAGAAGAGTGGGTACAATCAGGTCTGCTAAGAAACAGGCTGACTGGAGGGAAGCACAAGCAGCTCAACACATAAGGGAATAGTTGTTGGAATTCCTAAAGGTACAGCCTCATAATAAAACCAAAGTTGAAGACTTAATAGAAGAAAATATAAAACTGCCACCCATTCTTCAAACATTCCTACATACTGTACTCACGGGTTCATCAGAAGTGGGCAGTAAACGACAGGAGAGGGTAGTTCAATCTATTGCAGATGACATCGTGTTTACAGTGTCAAGGGGAATAATCAAACCACAAAAACACCTTTTGTTGGGCATGGGTATTAAATCTATGACAGGCGGTAAGAAAGTTTTAACTATTTTGAACAGATTTGGTCACTGTCAGCTACCATGTTGTGGAGGAACTCGAAACTGCAGTCGCAACCAATATAATGGAGAAGAATATGGCTACACAAGATGGGTTGCTCATACAGCCAGGTTAAGCCACTGCTTTAGCTTTCGACAATTATGATGAGATGACAGAGACACTTGATATTCATGACACTTTGCATGACACTGTGGGTATAGCCTACCAAAACATACCATCCAGTATTGAGAAGACAGCTGTACCCAAAGAAAGGTCTGAAAAACACACACGGACGACCAAGCGCCAGCAAGAAGTGCAACACACACAATTGAAATAAACACAGATAAGCAAAGATCAGAAGTTGATGCACACGACCAGGCATGGCCATCTTTAACATCAAAGAGCAAACTACACGGAACATCAAAGACAAAGGCTGAAGATTTTGATGAAGACTATTTGCCAAGTGTAAAGAAGCAGATATTGCAGCCCATGGCATGACAGGAACAAGACACCGTACCCAGGTGCATTCAGACGTCTTGGAGGAAAAGAGCTCTAGATATTGGCGAGAAAGACTTTCGACTGTATACATCTGGAAAACCAAAAATAAGTGTCAATATAAGGTGACAGAAAGCTCTGAACCAAAAAACCTTGTGCAAGCTAAGTGAAGGCATGTTGCCTGGATGATATCTTGTGCAAGTGTAGATGCTACTCCAGTGTGGCATGGATGGAATGCCCTTGTTTCTGTAGAGGACCTGCCACAGCAGATCATATCATACATGGACCCTGTAGGAAAGCCTCCTACAAGGCTTGATGTAGTGCAAGACACCATGAATACTGCTATCAAGGTTATGGAGGAATGCCAGGAGGGCTATATTCCTATTTACTTATGGCTTGGCCATAGCAAAACCTGTGCTACAAATTCAGTCCACAAAGTCCCCGGAATATGACAGACTTTTCATATGTTTTGGACCATTTCATATAAAATTAGCATATTTCAGAGGTCTTGGATACCTCCCGAATGGTTCTGGTGGAGACCACATTGATGTTGAGAGTGGTGTATTGGCATTGGGATCCCTGAATGTACTTCAAGGAACATTTTTCATTTGGGCAAAGAGGCTTTACCCAATGCTATCCGCATCATTCAGAATTAAACATTTTCAGTGTTTAAACAATACAAAGGTATGTAAGTCTTTCTAATCTCAAAGCATCTGCAGCAGCTACTTAATGACCCATCATATTCCTCAATGGTGGACCTAGAGAATACAGCTGAGTTCAAGACATCGATGGAAGCATGTGAAACGTTCTCAGATTCCACACATCGTGGTGAGCATGGCGCAACCGCCCAATTTTGGATGCAGTACTGCAGTTTGGTAGAGTTGTAGCAACGTTTCTGCCATTCCATCAGGACAAATGACTTGCCTCTCTTTGTATATAGCTTGAAGAAGATGTTACCGCTTTACTTCACAACTGGGCACCACTACTATGCCAAGTGGATGACCCTGTACCTTATGAATTTGCTAAACATGGATGAGACCCACCCTGGACTAAGGAAAAAATTTGAGAATGGAGCATTAACCATTGCAAGATCAAAGAGAGGGTTTAGCAGAAATGACGTAGACTTGACCTTGGAACAGACAATTAATACTGATGCTGCATCGAGACTAACCGGGATTTCTTCTTTGCCACAGAATATCAACGCAAGGAGGAGGTGGAACATTCTGCGGTCAGCTCGAAGTGAAATTGTTGGAAGTCTTATGGAAAAAGTTGGTCTTGTCAGCCATCAAGAAGCCAGCCAACAGCTGAAGAGTTTGAGTTAAATGAGATTTAAAGAATCTAAACAAGCTGTTGAACACAATAGACTCCTCCATGAATCCATTCCGGGATGCGTTTTAGGACAGTGATCTTTATTCAGTAGGTAGTGGAAAAGCAGTATCACGAGAGGTAGCAAACGAAGTGTTACAGGTTACTGAGATAAGTATTCTGATGTATCATGTGTGGAGACGAATGCATTACCAAAGGCAGTAGGTTCGAGGAACCCATCAAAAGATACAAGTAGAAGAACTTTGCACATGATGCAGTGAAGGTGAAAATTAATGGACTTTCCAGGGGAATTCTCACCACTGTGGAGAGGAGGTGGTTTTAAATGTCCTACTTATTGTTAACTCGTATGTACTGCAAACTTGTTTGATACTGTACCGACCTGTACTCATTGTTTTTCCACCCATTTGTTGTCATCTCTGTAACCCTGTATCCTCTCGGGTCATGCCTGAAAATAGGCATTGCTATACCTAGTGCACTTACCCGGTTACCAAAAGCAAATAAATAAGTAAGAACAAGGACAAGAAAATTGACAGGTTGAAAGGAACTTAAGACCTCTTTGGACGCTTGCTATTTCTATCTGTGACTTCAGCAGTTGAACTTATGATGGTGTTTGCCTACCCGCTTATCCCCGGTACCCCTCTCCTTAGGAAACGTTGATGGATCAATGAATACAACAGTGAAGTCAACACTGCAGTAGAAACTTGAGACCAGAGTCTAAAGTAGCCACGCCGATGTGGTAAGTGCTGCTGTGGTTGATGCCATGTTCTTGATCAGAAGTCTTACAAACTTTCCACCAACATTCCACAGTGTGGCAAAAACCATCCTGTCTCTTGTTTGCTGTACTTGAAGTCCACCTTGTCAGTGACTGTTACAAGTCACCGTTGCTCAAAGGTCTTGAACAAGAGAAGAGAGGAAAGCATAACATTGCTCCACTCTCCTATCTCATAACTGGTCCTGACCAAAGCCGACCAAGAGACTTGGCTGGATCCTTGTCTTCATCTTCATTCAAGATGGCACTCCTAGGTTTTCTAGCTACAGCATGGAATTCTGATGTGTACTGTGAAAGTTCTAGGTGATAAAAAGCTCATGTATGCAGTAGGAGAAACATGTTACTCATACAAAGTGGAAGCTGGATATATGCTCAGACTAGAATGCAAGGCCCTAAAAAGCAAACCTGTAGAAGCAGACACAAGAATCATGCAACCCATACACTACATTTGCAGTCAAAATGAGGGTGAAGATTTGCATGTAGTAGTCAGGGCAGATGATTCTGATATCCTGGTCATTCTGCTGTATCATGCAAGTCCGAATGATGATCTCAAACTATGTATGGACATTGGCCATTCAGGGAATAACACAAGAAGATTCACAGATGTATCCCGCTTGTCAGCAGTTAGGCAGACCTGTGTGTGCAGCTCTACCAGGTCTCCATGCACTGATAGGGTGCGACTATTCACCAGTGTTCAAAGGCAAGGGGAAGGTGTGACCTCTAACAATTATGGAAAAGAATAGAGTACACAGAGGCATTTGGAAAACTGGGATGTCCACACTTGTCTAAAGAAACTGAGGATACAGTTGAGAGCTTTGTGTTGTACCTAGTGTGGACAAAAGGTAGTGTCAACACAGCTCCCTACAGTGTGTTCAATGTCAGGTATTGACTGAGTGACAAAGACACACCCTTAGAAAAGATAAAAGGAGCAGACACAAGCTCGCTGCCACCATGCAAATCAACTCTGACACGACACATCTGCTTTGCAAATTACATTTCATTGTTATGGAAAAACTCAGACAAACCAGAAATGACACTACTGAAGCCAGAGGACAATGGCTGGACCTATGAGGATGGCAAATACAAGCCAGCGTGGTTCACATGTGAAGTTGTACCACCAGCCTTAAGTGAACAATTGAACGAACACGACAACAATCCCAATGAAGAAGATGACGGTGACTGTGATGTCGATATTGATGAGACAGATTTGCTTAACATGTCAGATAATGAAGACCGTGAACAAGAATACTGATTGTTGTACTTGGGTTCATAAAACGTCATAAAAGTTGATTGTTTCAAGTTAAATATAGAATAAAATAATGTTAATATTAAGCCTTTGATACATATGTTGCTGTTTGTTACAATGTCTGTAGTATTTCAATAAAAGCTTATAGAATTAAAGAAGGAACCATTAATTAAAATATATACAGTTTTCACCGACAGTTCATTTTTCATTGAGGAAGTGCATTTTCCAAGAAAACATTAAACTTTGAGCAAATAAGAGTTGTAAAGCTGGATTCTACACACTTTTTTACATGAACAGTTATCAAACCTTCAGACCTAGACACATAGATAAATACACCTGGCTCCTGGACTAGTCCATCCGTCCCACTGGCGGTACCTCCGGTTCTGCACAGAGGAGGTTCTCTAAGTTCCAGGTCATGCCTTTTGGCCTCTTCTAGGCCCCCAGGGTCTTCATCAAGTGCATTGCAGTGGTGGCAGCATTCCTACGGCACCGAGAAGGCGGGTCTACCATTACCTGGGCGACTTGCTGATGGTCAGACCATCCAAGGAGGTGGCAGAGCAGTCTAGGGATCTGTCTTTCAGGACCTGCAGAAACTTGGACCTTTTGGTCAAACTTGCCAAGTCTGAATTCAACTCCTCGCAGGTAATCCACTTCATCAGGGCAGAGCTAGACTCCCTCCAGGCCGAGGCCTCACTCCCTGCAGGCCTGGCATTGGATCTTGCCTCCTCTGCTCGTCATTTCAGGTTAGGTGCTCGTGCCATGCTTGGGACTTTCTGCGGCTGCTGGGGGTACATGGCATCCTGCACCAGTGTGGCCAGATGGGCCTGCTGGTGTATGCGTCACCTGCATTGGTAGCTGGCCCACCAGCAGTCTCAGTGCCTAGGTCACCTGGATCAGCTGGTCACAGTGACCCAGCCAATGTGGGATGCCATCCAGTGGTGGCTTATCCTGGAACATCTGGCGGAAGGAGTCGCGTTTGTCCACCCAGATGACCGTCATCCTGACAACCGATGCATTTGGTGGGAAAGGGATTGCACCTGGGACCACAGATACCACGGGTTCTGGACCCCCAGGAAGTCCCATTAGTGCATCAATCTGCTGGAGCTCCGTGCAGTGCGCCTTGCTCTGACAGAATTCACTCCATTTGTCTGGGGTCAGGTCATGCAGATGGACAATACCAGAACCATGTACTATTTGAACAAGCAGTGCAGTGGTATGCACTCCCTTCATTTGTGTTGGGAGGCCCTCCACACCTGGACTCTCGTGCGCAGCTTGGATGCCCATCTCATGGTGATTCATGTAGCAGGAGCCTCCAACCAGCAGGTGGACACCCTTAGCGGGGTGCGCGAGGTGTCTCATGAGTGGTCCCTGCATCAGGAGGTGGTGAACCACCTGTTCTCCTAGTGGGGCACTTCTCTGGTCAGCCTGCTCGCCTCCTGTGAGAACATCAAGCTAAGTGTTCTGTGCCTGCCCTCCACAGTGGTGGGGGAGGCCCTAGACCTCAGGCCTCCTGTGTACCTTCCGTCCCTTTACCCTGATCCACAGAGTGTGGGTCAAGGTGAGGAGGGACAAGGCACAGATCTTGGTAGCCCCAGACTGGCGCTGCCAGTTTTGGTACCTGGATCTCCTCGTATTCAGCAGCAGGCCTCCATGGTGATTACCCCTACACCTGGACCTGCTGTCCTGTCGGTTGTTGAGGCACAGGTCAGGAAGCATAGGAAGACCAGGAATAGGTATAAAATTTGCAAGTAGCGTTTTATTTTTCTCAATAACAGCAAAATATTTTTGCAATTATTTCAACAGTATAAGTATATACAGTTTTAAACAAAAGGATCCCAGTTTCACATACAATTTTACACAAAGATTCAGATATATTTTTTATAACTGCAGATTTGCAAGGGGGAAGAAAAGACAGAAATAGCAAGGGAAGGCAGAGTAATAGTGAGAGGCGAAGAATTGTGAAACCGACGGAGTGATCAGTTCCTGTGTCTCACAAGAAAATTTGGTTGTGCAACCAGACAGAGAAAAGACAGAAAAGGAGAGGATAGAACAGACTCTTGCAGTTTAAACTCTTTCTGCATAACAAATGGGGCAGGTCCTTATTCAACCCTGTCACACTGTCACAAAGGGAAGGTGCTGCACCTGGACCTTCAGTCCCTGCACCAACAGCCTGGTTCCAGAGCGGCTAAAGAAGAAGAATCATCAGATTTTTATATTGCGCTTTTCATACACAATGTATCCCAAAGCACTTTACAAGCAATACGAGACTGGTAGTGAAGTGACTGAATGTGTAGTGGCAGCCATATCGCACATCAACACCCACACACAGCCTGTACAATTGCATGAACTGGTTTTATGGGAAGAGGAATATTGGCCAGGACACCGGTAATGTCCCCTACTCTTTGCGAAGAGTGCTCTGGGTTCTTTTACTTCCACCTGGACACCAACCAGGGCAGCACCAGGATGGGTAGAAGGGACCTCGGTTTAATGTCTCATCTGAAGGATGGCACACCCCAGCAGTACAGCCACCCCCCTTATACTGCACTTGGGTGCCAGTGTTTTAGGTATGAGTCCAATCCTGGTGTGAGACGAGAACCCACAACCTTCTGGTCTAGAGGCAGATGTGCTACCAACTGAGCCACACTGACACCTAAAGTTCCAGGCTTTGTGTCTCTCCATAGATGTTCTCCCAGAAAGAGTCAGACTGTCAGTATTATGCCTTCAGATGGATGCAGTTTTCTATTTGGTACCAGGGCAGAGAGCTATACCCCCCACCTACCCTTTAGCTAGCATTCTTGCCTATCTGTGATCCCTCTCCCAGTCGAGACTGAGATCGACGACCCTCATGGTACACCTGGCAGCCATCTCTGCATAGTGAGCGTGGGCTGGTATGCCGATTATGGTGCAGAAGAGGGTGGGTGGGTGTTTCTTTTAGGGCCTGGACCACCTGTCCCCACCGTGCGTGAACCACCACCACCGTGGGACTTACTGCTGGTACTGGCAGTTCTCATGGGTGAGCTGTTAGAACCCATGCACAGGTGTGAGATGTCACACCTGTCGTGGAAGATCGTCGTCTTGGTGGCCATTACCTTCGCCAGAAGGATCAGCAAGCTCTAGCCACTGTCTGAGTCCCTTTATCTGGTGTTCCATAAGGACAAAGTTGTCCTTCACCCCCACCCAAAGTTCTTCCCGAAGGCTGTGTTGGAGTTCACCATAACCACGTGAGTAACCTTCTGGTGTACTTCACCATTTCCACTTCAGAGACCGAGCACAGGCTCCATACTTTGGACCTGAGGCGAGTGCTCGCTTACTATAAGGAGCGCATGACTGGAGTTTGGGGAGAGGTTCGGCAGCTCTTTGTCACATGCGTTGAATCCTCACTTGGCAGACCAGCAGCTAAGTGGATGATTGGCAGTTGCATAGTCTGCTGCATCAGCCTCTGCTATAGGTTGTCTGGTAGGGAGCCTCCCGTAAGGCTAATGGCTCATTCCACCAGGCATACTGCTACCTCAGTATCTGCTTCCAGGTACATCTCTGTCCAGGAAGTCAGCACACACCTCTTCATTTCCCGCTACCATATCGACCTTGAGTCATGCTGGGATGCTGGTTTTGGGACCTCAGTTTACTTATCCCTGTTTGCTAGATAGGGGTGTGTACCTTACCCCCTCTTCCCGGAGAACTGCTAGGAGCCTGGCACCTTACCCCCACTTCCCGGAGAACTGCTAGGAGTCTGCCTAAGTGTGGATAGTGTGCCATATCCACACCCATAGAAATGAGTTACTCACCTGTAACTGTAGTTCTAGGAGTTTTATATAGTGTACATCCACATAGCCCACCTGACCTTCCCTTGCAAGTGGCACACTGCAAGTTCTGTTGTCACAGGGTGGAGCTGAGTATACCGACCGAGTGGATGGGAGGAGCATAGCATGAAGACGCTCCGGCTGAACTTCAAGGAAGACTGCCAGAATGTGGATGTGCACCATATACCACTCCTAGAACTACAATTACAGGTGAGTATCCCTGATTTTTGGTTGCAATCACTTCTGCTCGAAGGATTTCAAAGCTGCAGTCTCTGATGTGTGAACCTCCTCTTTTGATTTTTCACAAAATTAGTTTCTTTCTGTACAAATCCTAAGTTTCTACCATAGAAACATAGAATTTGACAGCAGATAAGGACCGCTTGGCCCACCCAGTCTGCCCATTTCCCTACCTACTGGATAAGCTGCAGATCCTAGTTAACCAGCAGCCTACTTCTTCCTACCCCACCCCTAGAATGGCTTTATGACTGTCCCATGCATGCTTGAATTCCACCACTGTTTTGGCTCCACAACCTCCTCTGGAAGGCCGTTCCATGCATCCACAACCCTCTCTGTGAAAAAATACTTACTTAAATTACCTCTGAGCCGCCCCCCTTCTGTCTTCAAATTGTGCCCCCTTGTTCTTGCACACCTCTTTGTTTGAAAGATGCTACCCTCTTGGATTTTGTCGATTCCCTTGAGATGCTTGAAAGTTTCTATCATGTCCCCCTCTCCCTTCTTTCCTCGAGGCTATACACATTAAGCTCCTTTAGTTTCTCTTCATATGTCTTCCGGTGCAGACCCTGCACCATTTTAGTTGCCCTCTCTGACAGCTTCCATCCTGTCTATGTCTTTGCGGAGATTGGGTCTCCAGAACTGCACGCAGTACTCCAGATGGGGTCTGACCAGCTGTCTGTACAGAGGGATAATAACTTCCTGTTTTCTACTGGTGATGCCTTTCCTACATCCCAGTATCCCCCAGCCCTCCTTGCTGCCCTCACATTGCTTGCCCACCTTTAGGTCATCGATATGACTACCCCAGGTCCCTTTCATTTTGTTGTTGTTAGCATCTCACCCTCCATTGTGTACTCTTCCCCATGGTTTTTGTTTCCAGGTGCATTACTTTGCACTTCTTAGCATTGAATCTAAGCTGCCATACATTTGACCATTCCTCTAACCTTGCAAGTCCCTTCTCATCCTTTCCACCCCACCTTGTGCATCAACTCTGTTGCAGATCTTTGTGTCATCTGCAAAGAGACATACTTTTCCTTCCAGTCCCTCTGCAATGTCGCTTATAAAGACATTGAAGAGGACTGGTCCTAATACTGAACCCTGCAGTACCCCACTAGTAACTCCCCTTTCTTCAGAGTGGACTCCATTTACTATTACTCTCTGTGTCCTATTCTCGAGCCAATTCTTTACCCAGGCTGTCATCTTGGGACCCACTCCCAGGCTGGCTAACTTGTATATTAATCTTTTGTGTGGGACTGTGTCAAATGCCTTGCTAAAGTCTAGGTAGGCCATGTCCACAGCCCCTCCCTGATCTCATACTTTGGTCACCCAGTCAAAGAAATCTATCAGATTCGTCTGGCATAACCTTCCCGCCAGAATCCATGCTGCCTTGGGTCCCAGCCTCTGGCCTCTAGATACTGGACAATTCTTTCCTTCAGAAGTGATTCCATTATTTTCCCTATCACTGAGGTTAAACTAACAGGTCTGTAGTTTTCTGCTTCTGCCTTGCTCCACTTTTGTCAAGGGAATCACATCTGCCCTCCTCCAGTCCTCGGTACCACCCCATCCTCCCATGATTTGTTAAAGAGGGTAGTCAGTGGTGTCACTAGTTCTACCCTTAGTTCTTTTAGAATTCTGGGATGAATCCCATCAGGCCTCATTGCTTTGTCCACCTTCAGTTTTAAGAGTTCTTTCAGAACCCTTTCTTCTGTAAATGGACTGTATCAACTTCTGTATCCAGAGTGTTTCTACTGTTTGTTTTAGTACCTCCCTCTTCATTTGTAAATACTGAGCAAAATATTTGTTTAGTATCTCTGCCTCAATCTCCCTCTGCCCACCCTCCCTCCCTTTATTAAGCCTCACTATCCCTCCCTTGGTCTTCCTTCGCTCCCTGATGTACCTATAAAATGTTTTATCCCCTTCTTAACTGAGTTGGCTATCTTTTCCTCGGTTTGGGCCTTTGCTGTTCTGACTGCCTTCCCAGCTTCCTTTTGCTTTAACTGATACAGTTCTCTGTCCTGCTCCTTCTGTGATTCCTTGTACTTCCTGAATGCTTTCTTTTTCTCTTGAACCTTCACTGACACTTCCTTTGAGAACCATAGTGGTTTCTTACATCATTTTGTTTTGTTTATTTGCTTCACACAAAGGCTCGTTACCTCTGAGATGGCAGTTTTTATTATTCCCCATTGTTCTTCCACCCTCCTTCCTGCCCATGTGCTAGTGCATTCTTAGGCACTCACCCATTTTGTCAAAGTCAGCCCTCCTAAAGTCCAGTACTTTTGCCTTTGTATGGCTTGCTCTCTTGCTGTTATTGTGAACCATACTGTTCGATGGTCGCTAGTTCCCAGATGGCTACCCACTTCTACGCCTGTGATCCTCTCTCCATCTCCATTTGAGAGAACCAGGTCTAAGATTGCTCCCTCTTGAGTGGGCTCCAATACTAGTTGTTCAAGGCATGCTTCTGTAGGGCATCTAGAATAACCCCACTCTTCAAGTGGCTGCTGCAACTGCACTCAGTTAACATCTGGCATATTCAGATCACCCATCAGCAATATCTCCCTTTTCTGCTATTCTAGTATACTTTCTATCATTTCCTTGTCCATTTCCTCCCCCTGAGAAGGGGGTCTGTATACAACCCCTGTGCGGATTGTGGTACCATTGCCTGTCTCCAAATTTACCCACAGTGCTTCTTCTCCTCCCTGTTTACCCTTTTGTTCTGTTGCTTTGATTCCTTCCCTTATGTAAAGAGCTACTCCTCCTCCTCCTCCTCCTCTTTTACCCTCACTGTCCCTCCTGTCGATAGCGTATTCTGGTATGTTTACGTCCCAGTCATGGTTTTGTGTGTACCATGTTTCTGCGACTGCCACGATATCCAGATGTTCCTCCTCCATCAAGGCCACTAATTCAGGAAGCTTGTTACCCAGACTACGGACATTGGTACTCATTGCTCTCCATTTTTTGATGGCTTTACCTTCTGTTGCAGCATCCCCCACTGACCTTTCTACCTCGGTCTTTTTCTCATTTAGTACCCTGTTTTGTAGGGAGTGGCTGGGATTTTCCTGCTTGTTATCAGTGCCTCCCCCTTTGACTAGTTTAAAAGCTTGCCAATGAAGCATTTAAACCCATTGCTCAAAAGACTTGTTCCCTTCCTGGACAGATGCAGACCATCCTGCCAGTATAGGCTGGTGTCCCTCCAGGTGGAACCCCAGTCCCCAATGAAGCCAAACCCCTGTACTCACACTGTTTTTCAACCATTCATTAAACTGCATGGTGCAAAGTACCCCGCCTCCCCATGCCATTGACAGGCAGCACCTCTGAGAAGGATACTGTGTGTGCTACTTGTCTTAGGCCCTCCCAACTCTACAAAGTCCTCCTGCACTGCTCTAATCTCATGATGAGCCAAGTCATTTGTCCCTAGGTGGACAATGACGTCCAGCTCAGACTCCCGTGCAGCTGTTCTCGTGATCCTGAGGATGCACTTCCTGTCCCTCCAAGCCATGGCACCAGGCAGGCACCTTCTTCAGTTTTCCCTGCTCCCCCCAGTTCTATCCCCCTAATAATTGAGTCCCCCACCAGGAGCTGCTTCCTTTCCCTGTGGTGTTACCAAAGGTGGTATCCGAATTTAGAGTGAATCAAATGATGCATCTTCCTGTTTATCCCGAGCTTGCCAGTCAGGGTGAAGCACTGCTCCATATTTCTGATGTACATAGAATACTAATATGAATCGTACCAAGGGCTGCAGAAAATCACTTCAGCTTTTTGTATCTTTTGCCATTGGGAAGGAGGGTGCTCCTGTGTGTAAACAATAACTATCCAAATGGGTGGCACATTGGACTATGTTCTGTTACAGGTTATACAGTAAGGAACTTCATTGTGCGCTTCGTGGACATTCCATAAGGGGTATGTGTTGTCGAGGCATAGCTCAGGAAACATAGGTAAAACAGGAGAAGTTATAAAATTTGCAAGCAGTGTTCTATTATTATTATCGATAATAAGATAAAAATGAAACTGTGCAGGATAGCCCTTGATACAGGTAGTTAAAACAAACAGAAGTACTTCATCTGGGATGTCAGCATACCAGGGTACATAATCTACAGGAGGGACAGGGAGGGAAGAGGAGGAGGAGTAGCTCTCTATGTAAGGGAAGGGATCAAAGCAACAGAACTAAAGGGTAAAAAGGGAGGAGAGGAGGCACTGTGGGTCACCCTGGAGACTGGAAATGGCTCCACAATCCGCATGGGGGTTGTATACAGACCCCGCCTCAGGGGGAGGAAATAGACAAGGAAATGATAGAAGGCATCCTTGGGATGGCAGAGAAAGGGGAGGTATTGCTGATGGGGGACCTGAATATGCCAGATGTTAACTGGAGCATCTTTGCTGCAGCCACATCCAAGAGCAGGGCCATTCTTGATGCCCTACAGGGGGCATGCCTCAGACAGCTAGTTTTGGAACCCACTCAGGAGGGAGCAATCTTAGACCTGGTACTCTCAAATGGGGAACGGAGAGAGGATCTCTGATCTTGAAGTGGGTAGCCATCTGGGAACAAGCAACCACCAAACAGTGTGGTTCACAATAAACTTAGCTGTAGAGTCAAGCCACACAAAAGTGAAGGTACTGGACTTCAGGAGGGCTGATTCTGTCAAAATGGGAGAGTGCCTCAGAAAAGCACTAGCAAACAGGCAAGAAGGTGGGGTGGAGCAACAATGGGGAAACATTAAAACCGCCATCACAGAGGCAGCTAGCCTTTGTGCGAAGCAAATAAATCATAACGAAAGAAGAAGAAACCTCTATGGTTCTCTAAAGAAGTAGCGGGGAAGGTAAGGGAGAAAGAGATGGCATTCAGAAAGTATAAGGAACTATAGAAGGAGCAGGACAGAGAACTGTACCAGTTAAAGCAGAAGGAAGTGGGGAAGGCAGTCAGAATAGCAAAGGCCCAAACCGAGGAAAAGATAGCCAACTCGGTTAAGAAGGGAGATAAAACCTTTTATAGGTACATTAGGAAGCAAAGAAAGACTAAGGCAGGGATACCGAGGCTGAATAAAGCAGAAGGTGGTTGGGCAGAGAGCGACAGTGAAATAGCAGGGATACTGAACGGATACTTCTGTTCGGTATTCACAACGGAAAAGCAGGGGGAGATACCTAATCCAATCAATAGAAGCACTCTGGATGGGAGGTTAATATTAGTCCTTTCACAGAAGAAAGGGTTCTGAAAGAACTCTTAAAACTGAAGGTGGATAAAGCAATGGGGCGTGATGGGATTCACCCCAGAATTCTAAAAGAACTAAGGGAAGAACTAGTAACACCACTGACTACCCTTTTTAATAAAGCATGGGAGGATGGTGTGGTACCTGAGGACTGGAGGAGGGCGGATGTGATTCCCCTTCACAAAAGTGGGAACAGGACAGAGGCAGGAAACTACAGACCTGTCAGTTTGACCTTAGTGGTAGGGAAAATGATGGAATCACTGCTGAAGGAAAGAATTGTTGAGTACCTAGAGGCCAGTGGGGCACAGGACCCAAGGCAGCATGGATTCACAGCAGAAAGATCATGTCAGACAAATCTAATTGATTTCTTTGACTGGGTGGCCAAAGTAGTAGATCAGGGAGGGCTGTGGACATGGCCTACCTAGACTTTAGCAAGGCATTTGACTCAGTCCCGCACAAAAGATTAATAAACAAATTAGCCAGCCTGGGAGTGGGTCCCAGGGTGGTAGCCTGGGTAAAGCACTGGCTGGACAACAGGACACAGCGGGTAATAGTAAATGGAGTCCACAGTGAAGAAAGGAGGGTTACTAGTGGGGTACCACAGGGTTCAGTACTGGGGCTGGTCCTTTTTAATGTCTTTATCAGTGACATTACAGAGGGACTAGAAGGGAAAGTATGTCTCTTTGCAGATGACACAAAGATCTGCAACAGGGTTGATATATGCAAGGTGGGGTGGAAAGGATGAAAAGGGACTTGGCGAGGTTGTAGGAATGGTCAAATGTATGGCAGCTTAGATTCAATGCAAAGAAGTGCAAAGTAATGCACCTGGGAAACAAAAACCCAGAGGAAGAGTACACAATGGGGTGTGAGATACTGACAACAACAAAAATGGAAAGGGACCTGGGGTTAGTCATATCAGACGACCTACAGGTGTGCCAGCAATGTGAGAAAGCAGTAAGAAAGGCTGGGGGGATGCTGGGATGCATAGGGAGAGGCATCACCAGTAGAAAACAGGAAGTTGTTGGCCCTCTGTACAGACAGTTGGTAAGACCACATCTGGAGTACTGTGTACAGTTCTGGAAACCCCATCTCTGCAGAGACATAGACAGGGTGGAGGCTGTCCAGAGGAGGGCAACCAAAATGGTTCAGGGTCTGCACCAGAAGACATATGAAGAAAGACTAAAGGAGCTTAAGATGTATAGCCTTGAGGAAAAGAGGGAGAGGGGGGACATGATAGAAACTTTCAAATACCTCAAGGGAATCAAAGTCCAAGAGGGTAGCATCTTTCAGAAAAAGAGATGTGCAAGAACAAGGGGGCACAATTTGAAGATAGAGGGGGATGGCTCAGAGGTAATGTAAGGAAGTATTTCTAAACATAGAGGGTTGTAGATGCATGGAACAGCCTTCCTGAGGAGGTCGTAGAGTCAAAAACAGTGGGGGAATTCAAGAATGCATGGGACAGATATAAAGCTATAGTGGGGGGTAGGAGGAAGTAGGCTGTTGGTTAACTAGGATCTGCAGCTTATCCGTCAGGTAGGGAAATGGGCAGACTAGGTGAGCCATGTGGTCCTTTTCTGCCATCAAATTCTATGTTTCTGTGAGAGTCTTTAAAATCTCCAGTTCTCTCAGTCTCAAACATTGTTCTCTTTATTAGCTGTTTTTCCCTGGTAACTGAATTCTGCATCTTGTTTTTGTAAATTATACCTCCTGTGTTCCACAAACTATATCAAGACTTTGTTTCTTTTGTGACCAGCCTGAAGAGTACATTAGTCTTCTTAACAGGTGCAGCCATGTAAGACATCCTGTCCCAGGGCTGATTTCCTGCTAAGTCTGTAAACAAGCTTGTGGAGGTAACACCCTGTGTTCCAGATGAACACAAATAGCTGTCTGTAGTCATTTCAACAGTACAACTGTATACATTTGCAAACCGAGGGATCTCTGTTTCACATAGATATTCACATGTATATATATATATTTTTTTGTATTATATTTTTATTGGTTTTTCCAAATACAGTACATACAGGTCTTGCAGTAACTGTAGTGTCACAAGTAGTCATACAGAATATATACAAAATTACTTCATCTTTAATCATCACAGTTCAAAATACATTGCAAAGAGTCAGACATGTATATTTTTAACCACAGAGAAGCAAGGGAGGAAAGAAAAAACAAAAACAGCAAGTGAAGGAAGAGAGAAAGAGAAATTGGGGAAATTGTGAGACCATCAGAGTGGACAGTTCCTAGGTGCCACAAGGAAAATTTGATTGCACAGACAGACAAGAGATAGGCAAATGACAGAATGTGAGAGGACAAAACAGATCCTTGTTTTTAACACTCTGTATAATAAATGGGACAAGGTCTTACCCAACTCTGTCACAGGATGGCCACTTCTTCTGCTTGTTTCAGAGATGTCCCTCCTGCTGACATTTGTACTGCAGATACATGGAGCACTTTCCACTAGACATTACACTCTGGACGTCTTCTCTTGCAGACATGCTGGTTTTGGGCTTGCTGTACTGCAAGACCTACTGTCTTGAATGTATCAGACTATACCAACCTCCCAGTGCCTTTTTGGACTGCTTGGTACTTGTTCCAAAGGTGTGGCTTAATTGAAGAGATATCCTCTAAGAAGACAGAACAGTTAAGTACTTACCATAACAGTAGATCTTCAAGAGAATCTCTTCCAATAGGTCGTGCTGTCCCTTCCTCTGTCCCTATTCTGTTTCAGGGAGGGTTGCATCAGATAATGTGCTTGATCTTAATCCATGGCTGTTACATCCAGCACCATATATTTCCTTGCATGCTAGGTGCTGGTCTGATCTCCTGGTTCCCCACAGGTGGTGGTCTTCTGAGCCTAAACTCCATTGGGGAACTGAGTAGTGATGGGGCTGCCCACGTTTATGTAAATGTTGTCACATGACATTGTCATGGGCAGTCTCCAACTAGCAAATGTTTCTGTGTGGTCCTAGTGCCCGATGGCTTTAGTTCCAAAGGTGTGGCCTAAAGGAAGAGATTCTCTTGAAGATCTACTGTTACGGTGAGTATGTAACTGCTCTTTTCTGGGAGGTCATACATACTCCAGGTGGCCATTTTGTATCAGGTTAAGCAGTGGATGGTTCAAACTTGAAAATGGAGCTATTGGAAGTAATGATTTAAAAATTAATCAAAGAGGAGCACTAAATTATGTTCATAAGGTCCTTGACAGTGGTGACCTCGTCAGAGTTATATACACACACTGAAGCCTTCGACCTGGTCAACCAGATGCTTCTACTTAGGAAACTCCTTGGCATGGGTTTGTCACAGAACAGAGTTGATCGATTCCACAGTTATCTCACTAGTTGCTCCCAGCATGTAAATATCTATAAATCTTTGTCTGACATTAGGGGAGTATCTGTTGTTGTTCCACGGAGCTCCATCTTGTGCCCGTTTCTGTTTGACCTCTTGGTAAATCAGCTGCCTGATGCCTGTCAGACAGCCATTGTACTCCTTTATGCCGATGATGCTGTCTGTCATCTGTTCCAAAAACTCTGACCTTGACAGCCTTACCACCACTTTCGAAAGTAACTTTAGGTCAGTAGAAAGCTGGTTCTCCAATACCAAACTGGTCCTCAGTTACAACACCCCCCCCCAAAAAAAAAGACCATACTCTTCTCTAACCTCCCAGAGACGAGGAAAGTTCCACCCTTTGTCATCCAAAATGGCCAAGGAGAAAACCTTGAACATGTGGGGAGCATCCAATACCTTGGAGTAACTCTGGATGGTACCTTATCTTTTACTCCCTGTGTTGACAATCTGGTGGCCATAGTTAACAGAAAACTGGGTACGGAACAGGAACAGTCTCACTGGGGATGCTAGACGCCATATTGAGGCCAGCTCCATTCTGTCACTTACAGATTATGGGCTGTCTCTCTATGCAGCTGCCTGTGACACTTTGCTAAACAGATAAAGCTGATCTGTAAGGCATGCCACGCTGTACTTGGTGCAAAAAACTCATCAGTAATTGTACTCTTTACCCTCTCACTAACTGTGGCTACCTTTACCCAGCAGAATAAAGCTCCAGACCAACACGAGGAACATGGCCAGGAACACCCTTAAGCTTCCTTTCTGGCATACTCAGCTGGACAAGCAGTTGTTTGCTGTCAGGGCAGCTAACCAGTTAAATGAACTGCCTGATAACATTACTGAATGTCTCCAAGTTTAATCAGTTTAAAAGATCTTTGCGGTCTGCTTTTACAGTGCAGTTGTAACCGTTAAACAGTTTTATTCGGTTTCTCTCTGTACAAAGCCTGTGACTTTTTATACAACGATCCATGTAAGCATTAATCCCATACAGAGGAGGGCTCTACTAGGGATTAATGCCTGTTTTCAGGGAGGTTGAGTACGTGAGCGCGGGCCAGTGCTACCAACCAGGCATTAATCCTAGTAGAGCCCTCCTCTGTCGGGGATTAATGCTGTTGTAATATTGCATTATTATCTATAATATATTTTACATACAGATAGATGCACTATTTCAGAAAATATTGATTGTAATACAAAATATAGAGTATTTTTGATTTTGTCACTACCACATTTATTCATATAGTAGTGTTTTTTTTTTTAGACAATAGGTTTGTGATTGGAGACTAAGACAAGGATTAGTGCAATCGTTGTCTTTTTTTTTTATTTCTATACGTACAAACTGGTTTTATTTCACTCGTTTCTCTTGTGTGAACAATATCCGTTGCTTGTGGTGTGATGGCATCCTAATTTGCATATTTCGTTGACACGGCTTCTATCGATTTGCAATTCATTCTATGACTGATTGTTGACTTAGCTCCAGATGCACTGCTTGCCTGATAACCTCACACAGTTTTGCCATGTTCCTGATCAGTAGAACGACTGTTGCACATATCCACATAAGATTTTTACTTTTTCTGTGTCCTACTGCTTTTAATGTATTACTGCACTAGTGGCAGTAGCGGAGCCAGGTTTGGGATTATTTGGGAGCCAGGGAGGGCCATTCAGTCAATGATAGGCTCCACAATGGGCACTAAACAGCGAATAAAGATGGTGGCAGGGTGCCACTACTCACTGGGGCGACCGCCCCTCCAGACCCCCCTCTGGCTCCGCCACTGACTAGCGGGATCCTCATCCGTTCGACAGTGTGTATCGAGTGGGTTGGTAGATAGCACATATTTGATGCTGTGGAAAGCTGGATTCTCCTACTGCTTTCAATGTAGTACTGCACTAGCGGGGGATTATTGCATGTGACTTGGGTGTTTGGTGGCTGTCAGTGGGATAGTATTAGCGGGCATTACTGGGGCATTAATACCTGCTTCTTTTTCATCAGGTGATGTTTCTTTACGAATCCAAATGCTCTATTTCTGCTACTATTAATTCCCATGTTACAAATGGATTTGTTTTCTGAAACTGTATGAAATTGTTCTGTCTTAAGTGCTTTGAGCCCGACTCCACTGCATTTCGTCTGGAATTGCTTAATATACTTTTTTTTTTTTTTTTTTTTTGTGATTGTGTATTTGATGTGGAACCTATGTGAATGAGCACTTGTGCTCAAAGGTAATCTCTGAAGTTTTCAATAACTCACTCACTCACACTGTTGCAGCCCTTCTCCAGCCCAGAAATCCATACACTGAGTTGGAGGTGGAATGCCTTTGCCCCCATTCGCATGATGGCCCTGCCTGATGTTACATGCACCGAAGTCAAGTTACCTGCACTGGTCAAAAAATAAAATTGAAATTAAACTAGAAAGAAAATGCTGACATTGTTATCGTAAAAACTGTAATATACTGCTTCACACACTCATTTTTACCAGTCTAATTTACTGCTAGAATCATGAATGACAACATTGTCAGACAGATCCCCTTCCCTCACACTTTACTCTTCTCCAGGAGATCTGTATATGAACTGCACCAGAGCTCTGCAGTCATTTGCATGTCTCATCACCGCCCCAAATCTGGGCTCTGAATGCTGCTGTACAGTAGGTGTCACATAGTGTCACCCAGTCCATAGATGTTTTATTTTAAGATATCTCTTCCCTTCTGATTGGCCACCCCAGATTGACTTCTTGGTTATCACGTAATCACATGTTGCAAATTACACGTTTTACTTATTTTTTTACTTGAAAAGCCCCGCCCAACTTATGAAAGCACCTGTAGCACCCAAAAAGCAACATCAGCCTGCCATATGGCATGAGCTGCAGAGGGCTGTGGATAAAACTGCATGCCATCGGAAGTCTGGACTGCACCGGAGAACACCTGGTAAACCCCATCTGACTGTCACTGATTTTTCAGACTCTGTTGAGGGGGTTTGGCAGTGGGCCAAAGGCTGGTTATTGCATCATGGGGGTGGGGCACCGCACCACTTGAAAAGCCCAGGCCGCCCGACTTGTGAAAGCACCCCTAGCACCTGAAAAGCAACATTAGCCGTCCGCTGATGAGAGCTGCAAAGGGTCATGGAAGAAACTGGTTGCCACTGAAAGTCTGGACTGCACCGGAGAACATCCAGTAAACCCTATCTGACTGTCGCTATTGTTTCGGCTCTGAATACTGAACTTTTAATGAACTGTGTGTGCCTGCTTTGTTTCATCAGTCTCAGCTGTTGAGGGGTTTAGCAGTGGGCCAAAGGCTGGTTAGTACATCATGGGGGTGGGGACTGCACCACTTGAAAAGCCTGGGCCGCCCGATGGCATGAGCGCCACTCAGGAATAATTTATAGATACATAGATACATAGACAGTGTCAGCAGATAAGGGCCTATGGCCCACCCAGTCTGCCCATTTGAGCTTGTAAGTTCAGTTTGTTTTCCTAGAAGTCTGCTGCCCCTTACCCCTGACCTCCAGAATTCCTTTATGTCTATCCCATGCATTCTTAAATCCTGTGATTGTTTCAGCCCCAACTACTTCCTCTGGCAGGGTGTTCCACTTGTCCACCACCCGTTCTGTGAAGAAATTCTTCCTCATGTTTCCTCTGAATCGTCCTCCCTCCAACTTCATCCCATGCCCTCTAGTCCTGGAACATCTTTTTCGCTTAAAAATAGTGTATTCCTGCACCCTGTTCCTCAACTCAACTATATCTGGTATAAAAAAATATTTACATTTTAATTTATTGGCTTTGGCTACTGTAATTTGGAAACAAATCCTAAGTAATTCCTGGTCTGGAACTTAATTTTTTATGTGTGTTTTAAATACCTGGGATTCCATTTGCACAGTAAGGTGCAATGGCTGTATAAAGGAAAGGGGAAATTGTTTAACCAGGAAAGGCACACTAAGCCGAAGCCTGTTTCCAGGTGCGACCTGGGAGCACAAGGAAGTTAATTGACTTGTACATGGTCACACTGTATGCAAGTCAGGGTTGTGAGATTCAAACCCAGGTCTCCAGGTTTTTAGCTCAGAGCCCTAAACCACTGTACTATACTGCCTCCTCAAAATGGACTGTGGAGTGGATTGTAGGCACCACGTTTATTAGTTGGAAACAATTATATTAAATTAGATTATTCACTACAAACTGTTAAAGTTTGATGGTATTGAAGTAAATAGCAAAGTTTCTCACAGCCACAAATAATTTGAATTCCTTGCCTTTTAAGTCCACAGCTTGAGATCTAGGCTTTATCAACTTAACGCTGAGGCAAAGTAGCTGTGAGAGATTTGAGTTCCTCTGATAGTCATAGTTTGGTTTAACTTAAACCTGTGTATATTTGACAAAGATGAGAGTTGCTATTTTAATATGTGGACTTTTTTTTTATTAGATATATGTGGGTCCCAAAAATGTTCAAGTACTGATACAGTTCGACATTGTAAAGTTATTGGATTTTTCTCCATGTATAGTATGATTCAGCTTAATGGCTATGAGCATTTACAAAGAAGAAATAGGTTTATGAATGAATGGAGATTGTGTACTAAAAAACTTGCACAAGTAAAAACAAGAATTTTTAGTAACAGATCTGGGACAGTCTATCACTGGCACTTTTGTTAGCACTAAGTGGTGGCATTGAATCGAACTCAGGGCCAAAAACATTTTCAGGATTGAGAATAACACGTGAAAATATGCAGAGTCTGGTGTGCACAATAGATGTTTTAGAATTTGGGTAGATGAAGAAAAAACAGATATTTTCGGAATTTCAGAGACACGGTTACATCAAGGAATAAGGACAGTGAAGTACAAATTAAGGGATTATGGGTTGCAAAGAGTGGATGGGGCAGTAGAGGTGGTGGTGGGGTGATGCTATTTATTAAGGACAGTCTGGGACCATTTAGAATTATTTTTTCTGAAAATTTATAGGATGCGGCTGTTTACTGGTTGAAATAATATCAAACTAGCAGTTGGCGTAATCTGTGCCCCTCCCAGAACTAGCTAAAACATTTTAACTCGCTGGATAATAAATTGATAGACATAGTGAAAGATACAAATGTGATATTAACTGGGGATTTCAGTGCAGATTGGTCACAAAGTAGAGGACATAAATTAGTGGAAAGTATGGATGTTTTAGGGCTAAGGCAAGTGATACAAAGTCCAACCAGGAGCACCAAAAATGTAAGCTAGGGTTTGATCCTTGACCTACTGTTCATTTTACAGGACATTGAAGTGTTGCACCTGGAAGTTATGCCTCTGAATCTGGGAGACCATCACCCAATAAAATGTTATTTGGACTGGAATAAACCTACTAAGAATTAAGTTGAAACTTACTTGGTTACAAATTTGAAACATTTTAATTTAAAAGCTTATAGGGATCGCTTATCTAAAGTTAGGTTGGGCAGGATGACACTAATCCTGGACCTGGACTTGGCTGTTCAAGATTTTACAAATACATTGATGATTATAATCAATCAGCATGCACCCAAGATATTAAGAAAAGTGGATAAGAAAAATTTGCCATAGATTACAGAAAAAATTAAAACTCACGTAAGAATTAAAATAGATTATGGAATAAAGCTATAAAAAAATAAAGCAACTGGAGGATTGGACTAAGTGTTAAAAAAAATGGCACAATAGATGCATAAATGAAATAAGGTCAGGTAAAAATACATTTTAATAAGTAAAAAAATATAGATCCAAGCAAAGGACCCACCAACATTTTGGAATTAGGTAAAGAATCGTCAAAATCCAATAAATACAAGGGCCCCAATGCATTTGATTGAATATAACTTATTAATAGGGGAACAAACTAAAGTGGCTGAGATATTAAATAAGTATTTTACAGACTACCAGACCTAAAAATACAAAACCCCAAAACTAAGACATCTGATATTCCACTACTGGAAATTATAAAAGAAGTTTCTCTGTGTGTGTATCTCCCTCTCTCTGTGTTCACCGCCTGTCCTGGGCCTGTGTGTCTCATCTGTGTGCTCTGCTTGCTTCTGCCGCAACAGTCGCGAGCGAAAGACTATCAGAGATGGGAAGAGTGAGTGACAGTTAAGGCCCACCCCAACAATGCCAGAAATGATACTGCTGCCCAGCAAGTGTGGCATGTCTTGTCCCACAGCCTACCATACAGAGAGACACAGAGAGCAGACTGGATACATTCCAGTGCATTGCCTGTGAGTGCAGCAGCACCTTAATGTCACTGTGCCTCTTTCTGTGTGTGTCTCTTGTCTGTGAACCCCAGTGGACTGTCATCTGGGGACTGTAGCGCTGCTTCTGTAAGTGTCGGTTCAGTTATGCAGGCTTCCGTGTGGTTGTGTCCTATGAGGCAGCAGTAGATTCTGACCCCCGAGGACCTGTAGGACACAGAGTCACAGACAGGGAAGAGAGAGAGAGAGAGAGAGATGCAGCACCCTGCTTGCACAGACCAACACAGTTTTGCCGGTCAACGTGTGCTTCAGTCTTTTCAAGTCACGGAACTTTACATAGCTGAAAGATATTGAAAACATTGCTATTGTGAAATGCTTCACAGGTGTGTCCGGACTTTGGGGGAGAGGGAAAAAACAGACAGAAAAACACAGACAGAGAGAACACAGCAGAAATACAGTGCGGGGCTGTGTGGGAAAGAGATGATCGGTCGCTAAATGTCTGGGCTCTGTAAGATAGAGGTGATAGCCACCAAAGTTACAGAGACATACTTCATTTCTGTCACAGCCCCTGTGTCTTGTCTCTGTGTGGTTCGTCGTGTGGGCAAGAAAATATTGTAATTGTGCTAAGACACACACAGACAGCATGGGGGGGGGTAAACAAAATGTTGTAGGCATGGTACCAGAGGTAGTTATGCACAGGAAATGTCACATATCATGTTGGTACTGTATCTGTGACATTTCTATGTGCATATGTGGAAGGAAATGTGGATTTTTTTCTTAGGGACTGTTTTGCAAGATGGCAGGATACAGTCCCTTTTTTGGCGTTTAAACAGGAGAAAAAACTCTCTTTTGAGGATTTTCCTGTGTTTTTGGAATAACCCATGTTATAAGTGCAATAGCCCTCGACAGGGTATGGCGGGGTTATGGTGATTAAATGCACGGCTGGGTTTCTGTGTGGACACTCTGCATGCGGCCTCGCACATCACAATGCGCCCAACCATGCATTAAATCCCCATAACCCCATACCCTGTCATTAGTTATTGCTTATATATGGGACACATCACTGTAAGGTCTGTGTGACTTTGGACTGGTTAAGGCCTGCAGGAAAAAAGACTATATGTGGTTGTCTTGGTGTTATAAGCTTATAAATTCAAAAGTGTCATCCACTGTGTCATCTGGTGAAAACAGCTTCCATGAGTTAAAAAATACAGTTTAAGATTCAACTGTTTGATTTT
The DNA here is from genome assembly GCA_016271365.2 of Neoceratodus forsteri. Classification (NCBI taxonomy): domain Eukaryota; kingdom Metazoa; phylum Chordata; order Ceratodontiformes; family Ceratodontidae; genus Neoceratodus; species Neoceratodus forsteri. Next base: position 747,781,240 of record CM057451.1, read on the forward strand.
GCCTGTATGGAAGACATATAATAGTTTTGGGGATGCTGCTTTAGAAATGGGTATGACCAAGTCCTGGAATGTTTTGCCTAATGATTTGAAGGCTGTAAATTCACGTCAAAAATTTCAGCTGGATGGGAGGACATTTTTAAGTTTCATGTGTGAATGTTATTCATAACCCAGATGAAGTTAATTACTATGTGCAACTCTGTGTATATATGTTACTTGAGTTTTAAATGTATTATTGTGTCTTATATCATTCGTACAGGACGTTGTTGTAAATAGGGTTTCTACCCTAACAAACTGTTTCCTGTATAAAAATAAAAATGTTATCATTTTTAGATCCAGTGACTATACACTTGAGATTAGTTGCAAGAGAACCCAAACCCTTCCTCTTCCCACACGCACTGCTCAGAGCCAGCGGTGCAGTGACAGTGATAGCTTGAAGTCATTGTTCGTAAGTGCAAGATGAGTGATTGACAGTGAGCACTCAAAAGAAGTTCAAATCCTCCATGTGTCCATTGTCATGATAGGTTGAGATGTGGCAACTTCTGTTATCTCTGCTCTCCCCTTCCCCGTCATACTGAGTGACTTAAACAAGTAGCACAAGCAGTCTAAATAAATCACCACTTGTGCATGCTTCGAATTTGGCCACTCTGCCCTCTCCCCAGGTGCCAACTGCAACTTACAGCATGTCGGCGTGCCATGACTCTGTAATGGTTAAAAAAAAAAAAAAAAAAAAGTGCTTACTCCTGTTTGGTCCTGTCCCTTCCCAGGCAATGCAGTGACGCCTCATGTTGGGGAAAATGATGGAATCACTTCTGAAAGAAAGAATTGTCCAGTACCTAGAGGCCAGCGGGGCACAGGACCCAAAGCAGCAAGGATTCACAGCAGGAAGGTCATGTCAGACGAATCTGATCGATTTCTTTGACTGGGTGACCAAAGTAATAGACCAGGGAGGGGCTGTGGATATGGCCTACCTAGACTTTAGCAAGGCATTTGACACAGTCCCGCACAAAAGATTAATGGGAGTGGGTCCCAGGGTGGTAGCCTGGGTAGCAAACTGGCTGCACAACAGGACACAGAAGGTCATAGTGAATGGAACACATTCTGAAGAAAGGGGGGTTACTAGTGGAGTACCTCAGGGCTCAGTACTGGGTCCAGTCCTCTTCAACGTCTTTATAGGTGACATTGCAGAGGGTCTGGAAGGAAAGGTATGCCTCTTTGCAGATGACACAAAGATCTGTGACAGAGTTGATACATAAGGGGGGGTAGAAAGGATGAGAAGGGACTTGGCAAGGTTGGAGGAATGGTCAGACATATGGCAACTTAGATTCAGTGCAAAGAAGTGCAAAGTAATGCACCTGGGAAATAAAAATCCAGGAGAAGAGTACACAATAGCAGGGGAGGTACTAACGACAACAATAATGGAAAGGATCTAGGTGTAGTCATATCAGATGACCTAAAGGTGGATAAGCAATGTGAGAAGTCAGTAAGGAGAGTGAGGGGATACTAGGATGCATAGGGAGGGCATCACAAGTGAAAAAGGAAGTGGTTATCCCTCTGTACAGACAGTTGGTGAGACCCCATCTGGAGTACTGCGTGCAGTTTTGGAGACCTCATCTACGCAAGGACATAGACAGGATGGAAGCAGTCCAGAGGAGGGCAACTAAAATGATGCAGGGTCTACATCAGAAACCGTAAGAAGAGAGACTGAGAGAGCTTAATATGTATACCCTTGATGAAAGGAGGGACGGGGGGACATGATAGAAACTTTTAAGTACCTCAAGGGAATCAACAAAGTCCAGGAGGGTAGCATCTTTCAGAAAAAGAGATGTGTAAGAACAAGGGGGCACAATTTAAAGTTAGAGGGGGGATGGCTCAGGGTAATGTGAGGAAATTCTTTTTCATGGAGAGAGTGGTGGACGCATGGAATCGCCTTCCTGGAGAGGTTGTGGGGTCTAAAACAGTAGGGAAATTCAAACATGCATGGGACAGACATAAGGCAATTATAGTGGGGAGTTGCAGGAAGTAGGCTGTTGGTTAACTAGAATCTGCAGCTTATCCAATAGGTAGGGAAATGGGCAGACTGGGTGGGCCAAGTGGTCCTTATTTGCCGACAAAGTCTGTGTTTCTATGTTTCAGATGCTAGGCTCAGTGTTACATGCACTGTAGTGGATGCTGGGGACAAAACTGCATGCAATAGCCAGTTTCCCAATTGCACATGGAACAGGTTTTGCATGTTAATTTCGACCCCTGTTTGGAGACAGCCATCATCTTGGGCATCTTAGAGTTAGTAGGTGCATGTTCAGTACTGCGCACCACTTGACAGTGTTTAAAACCTGAACCACAGTGCCTTAACTACGCTAATAGAATACACTGACCATCTTCACCGTGCCCTGGACAGAGGGGATCGTGCCGGCTCCATATTCATAGACCTTACCAAGGCATTTGACAAGATGGAATTCACCCCAGAATTCTAAAGGAATTAAGCAGAGAACTAGTGACGCCACTGACTACCCTTTTTAACAAATCGTGGGAGGATGGTGTGGTACCTGAGGACTAGAAGAAGGCGGATGTGATTCCCCTTCACAAAAGTGGGACCAAGACAGAGGCAGGAAACTACAGACCTGTCAGTTTGACCTCTGTGGCAGGGAAAGTGATGGAATCACTTCTGAAGGAAAGAATTATTGAGTACCTAGAGGCCAGTGGGGCACAGGACCCAAGGCAGCATGGGGTTCACAGTGGGAAGGTCATGTCAGACGAATCTAATTGATTTCTTTGACTGGGTGACCAAAGTAGTAGACCAGAGAGGGGCTGTGGACATGGCCTACCTAGACTTTAGCAAGGCATTTGACACAGTCCCACACAAAAGATTAATAAACAAACTAGCCAGCCTGGGAGTGGGTCCCAGGGTGGTAGCCTGGGTAAAACATTGGCTGAACAACAGGACACAGAAGGTAATTGTAAATGGAGTCCACTCTGAAGAAAGAGGGGTTACTAGTGGGGTACAGCAGGGTTCAGTACTGGGTCCAGTCCTTTTTAATGTCTTTATAAGTGACATTGCAGAGGGACTGGAAGGAAAAGTATGCCTATTTGCAGATGACACAAAGATCTGCAACAGGGTTGATGCACAAGGAGGCGTGGAAAGGATGAGAAGGGACTTGGCAAGGTTGTAGGAATGGTCAGAAGTATGGCAGCTTGGATTCAATGCAAAGAAGTGCAAAGTAATGCACCTGGGAAACAAAACCCAGGGGAAGATTACACAATTGCGGGGGTGGGGGAGAGGTAGTAACAACAACAAAAATGGAAAGGGACCTGAGGGTAATCATATCAGATGACCTTAAGGTTGGCAAGTAATGTGAGAAGGCGGTAGGGAGGGCTGGAAGGATACTGGGATGTATAGTATCACCAGCAGAAAACAGGAAGTTGTTATCCCCCTGTACAGACAGTTGGTGAGACCCCATCTGGAGTACTGCGTCCAGTTCTGGAGACCCCATCTCCGCAAGGACATAGACAGGATGGAGGCAGTTCAAAGGAGGGCAACTAAAATGGTGCAGGGTCTGCAAGAGAAGCTATACGAGGAGAGACTAAAGGAGCTTAATATGTATACCCTTGAGGAAAGGAGGGAGAGGGGGGACATGATAGAAACGTTAAAATACCTCAGTGGAATCAACAAAGTCCATGAGGGTAGCATCTTTCAGAAAAAGAGATGTGCAAGAACAAAGGGACACAATTTGAAGATAGAGGGGGGACGGCTCAGGGGCAATGTGAGGAAGTATTTTTTTCACAGAGAGGGTGGTGGACGCATGGAACAGCCTTCCTGAAGAGGTTGTGGGGTCTAAAACTGTGGGAGAATTAAAGAATGCATGGGACAGACATAAGGCAATTTTGTGGGAGGTAGGAAGAAATAGGCTGTTGGTTAAATAGGATCTGCAGCTTATCCTCTAGGTAGAGAAATGGGCAGACTAGGTGGGCCAAGCGGTCCTTATCTGCCGTCACAGTCTATGTTTCCATGTAGTGCGTGGGCAGTAAATAACCAGCTTTCCCAGTACCTGAGCAAATATGATCTACTATCATCGGAACAGCGTGGTTTCTGCAAGAACCACAGTGCCTGAACTACACTAATAGAATACACTGACCATCTTCACTGTGCCCTGGACAGAGGGGATCGTGCCGGCTCCATATTCATAGACCTTACCAAGGCATTTGACTTTGTCAGTCACGATCTGTTCTGCTTCAAATTAACCAAACTAGTCCTCTCCGTGGAAGCCACCAACTGGCTAAAAAACTGTCTCACAGATGGAACCCAAGCAATTAAATGCCAAGCGACCCTTTCAGATTTCAGGCCTGTGATGGTGGTGTTGCCCGAGGATCTGTCCTTGGTCCCCTTCTGTTCAGTCTTTTTGTTTATGAACTCCCAAAAGCTTGCTACTCCACAAAACTACTCCTGTATGCTGATGATGCAGTCATCACTGCAAACCACAGCAGTCCAGCCTTTATCCAACACTGCCTCCAAACCGACTTCACTGCTAGTTGTGACTGGTTCTCTTCAACCTCCTTGTCCTGAATTCAAAGAAAACTAAATCCATGTTTTTCTAAACCAGATGCAAACCCCCACCCCCCACCCTAGTCATCACCTCTGACTTGGATGCCCGGTTGAGCAAGTTGCCACTTTCAGATACCTGGGATAATCCTTGACCTGGCTTGACCTACTCAGATCATGTGGATGCGCTCATTAAGGCATCCAACTCTAGACTCGGCATGCTCTATATGCACAAAAATGCATTCCTCCCTGAAAATAAGCAGCAACTTGTCAGATGGTACATCTTCAGTCTCAGACTATGGACTGGTGATCTATGGTGCTGCCTGTAGCAAAGTGCTAGACAGAGTCTCGGGCTTAATGAATAGGGCCTGCTGCTTTGCTCTCAGCCAAAAATGGGACTCCCACAAGTGTACCCTGTATAATGACCTAGGGTGGCTTAATCTCGACTCGCGTGTGTTACCCTCATCATAGGCAGAAAAGCCTTGCTTGGACAACTGTCCACAGGTGTCCTCTACCTCCTGTGCCCCATGGCCTCCAGGTACACAGTTAGAGGGGTACAGCATAACTGCATGGTGCTCCCATTTAGGAAAACTTCCTTGGGTCAGGCCTTTTTCTCATTCAGTTTCCCAAAACTATGGAACTCCCTTATCCCATTACATAAAACCTCTGGCTCGCTCACCCCTCATAACCATGGTGGCTGCTATCGCTGACCCGTCTACTGCATCCCTTAATCTCCCTTGACTTCTGTGTCTTCTTCCTCCCCCGCTTGTGGGTGTTGTGCCACACACTTGTACCCTGTGTTCCTTTGCTGTTACACTGCTGCCTCCTAATCACTATTAGCTATGTATGTACTCACTGTAACTAAAAATATATTCATTACAAATGACTGTATTTTATACCTATGCATGTACACATTGTAACTAATCCCAGGTCGCCCCTGAAAAAGGGACCTCTGGTCTCAGTGGGTTTACCAGGCTACCAAAATCTAAATAAATAAATAAGCTCTCCAAAATGTAAATAAGTTACTTTCTTCTGTATTGTCTGCATTGTATCTCTGCCAAAACACTGTTGTAAAAAATGTAAAATTCTTGTATCTGTGCTAAGCTATATCCTGTGCACCCATGTTGTGTTACTCTGTTGTTGTACCATGTCAAACACTTCTGTAACCATGTAACATAATTCTTATGCTAAACATGCTAAACTGTTACATATGTCACTAGACCCTTTGAAAACAGGCTCTGCCTAAAGGATCTTGTGTGTAATAAATACAATTATGAACTGGGCATCGTAAAAAGCTGATTGGCCGAGAGGTTTTTGAAGCTGTGATGATATCAGCCTCCTCACTGAAGAAAATAATCCTACGACCCCAACATTCTCCACATTGCACCGTCTTTCTCAAACAAACCACCAGAAGGCCCACCGTGGGGCAGACTAAACCAGAGTTGAAATGCCTGTTGAAAAGTAACGAATATTAAATTCAAATGAACAGGAGTGAAACAGTCACCAGCTGCGGCACACGCACACACCAAAGCAACCTGCTTCCTGCCCGAAGATTTTCACACCACACAGCAGCAGTGAACTTTCGATTTGCTTAGTAGCAGTTGAGTCACTGCCCAAACCTGACAAAATGTCCATTTTTTTAAAAGTCTTTCCTATATAACAGCACAGAACTAGAGTTCTGTACTTCTCACAGTATCCTGCCAACATCTTTCTGCTGTGCCACGTTTCTGTTTCTTACAGGCTAAAGCGTGTGCACATTTCAAAACTGCAGCACACAGTGTACTTACTGAACTTATCCTCTTCAGTCCCACTATTTCAAATCCTGTGTTGCCGATCATCGGCTTAATTTTTCTTCTGTGTTCAGTACTGCGATCATCTACTTTTTTGGGGACTACAGATGAGACAGAGACAGCAGATACCATGGTAGAGTAACAACTTTGGAGACTGACAGAGATCAGTCGGCATGTAGCAGCAGCACCACCTTCTGGTGAAAGTAGAAACTGGACTTTTTAATTGAAAGATATATTTCCACATCACAAATGTAATAAAAAGCATTTAAAAACAATAAAAAAAAAAAAAGAACTAAAACTTTTAAGCCAGTTCATAATAGCAGTAAGGCACTCCAGGGTGTGGTATATCATGGGATATCGTCACTTCTCGGATGGTTGGACGCACTCGGCCTGCGGGCTCATGCCCAACCACCCGAGGGTAACGATATCCCATGATATACTACACCCTGTCGTGCCTTATTGCTTAATTATAACATGGGATTACTGAAAAACAGAATCTGATTGGCTGAATAATGCCATGTGAGTGTTCGTTAATGCACAGAATTTTTATAAGTGATGTATAGCAATGAACTTACTGGATCTGTGCTGTGTTGTCCGATGGATAAAATGGCAAAGCAGCCATATTTGCTAATGTGCGTAAGCGGACGGTAAATCATGTGTGAAGTAGCGAGGAAATTAACCTGTAAAAGTATAAAATATAAGACAGTGATTAGATATATTAAATACTGTTGCCTTTTGCAAAACCATGAATGAGTGATGTGCCCTTCATTGCGTCTCAGAAGTATTAAGTGATTATAGTGCGTTTCAGAAGTCCTCTGTTAAAAGAGTGGAGGAATAGCAGGGTGAATGTTTTTGTTTGAGGAAATCCTGATAAAAGTGTAAATAGTTATTGTCCACCCTCCGGTGCAAATGTCCAACTTTGACAGAGAAAGCGCTCCTGCAGCAGTTGGCTGCAGTTCTGTCTTCTCTCTGCCCCAGTTTCATTTTCTCTCTGTCCAGTGCTGTCAGCCCACTCGATCACTCGAGAGAGAGAGAGAGAGAGAGAGACAGACGTAAGAGAGAGAGTACTCCTGCACCACATGGCCGTAGTTATTGTGTCTCTCTCCGCTGGTGTGTCCCCCATTTAATTTCTCTCTCTCTTGGGGGACTGCTGACATATTTGTGATTTCTGTTACGTCCCCCTCCACCCAAACAATGATCTGTGGTCCCTCTGCCACTTTGAGGAGAGAGAGATAGACAGAAGGCATGTCTTGTATTCGGCTCGGGAGTGAGTTGCACTGTTCTGGCAACATGTACAGCCATAGAGACATTGACAGAAACAGACCTTAGAGAGCGAGAGAGTATGCTCCTTCACCAGATGGCTATAATTCTGTACTGTCTCTCTGCTGCTGTGTTTGTCATTTCATGTTCTCTCTGTCTCTCTCAGGAATGATGGCTTACTTGCGCTCTGTTAGGTCCCCCCACCCTGAACGATCCCTGGTAGTAGTGCCACCTTACAGAGAAAGACAGACCATCTTGCACTCTGAGTGAGCTGCACTGTTCTGGCAGCGTGTACAGCAAGACAGCAGGAGACACAGATCAAGGATACAAACTTTGCAGCCATTGTGTAGAGTATGTGACAGTGTTTAATTCAAACTTTGAGAAGGAGATGGGGAACAGTACTGGTGAAATTGTCCATTGGTGTGGGGGTGTGTGTGTCTGTCTCTCCATCTCTCTCTCTCTCTCTCTGTATCCTTGACTTCTTGCATTTTTAATCTGTTTTTTTGGGGCGGGTAGCACACAATACAGGGCTTTGTCAGTACCAGAATATCTTTTCTGCACAACAAATGTCAGAAATCATGTCACTACTGGATTTCTGACATTTGTATGTGCAGAAAAGCAGTGACACGTGCATTATTTCTTAGGGACTTCTTTTCTTGGTGGCAGGATACAGTCATTTTTTTGTCTTTTAAATAGGGAGAAACCCCCTTTATGTTGTTTTTCTCCTCCTCTTGAATGCACCCCATGTTATAAGTGCAGTAACCCACACCAGGGTGTGTGGGTATTGGGGATTAATCAACACCCCGGGTGCCATGAGGGCACTCGGGCTGAGCCCTCGTGCTTCACAACGCATCCGGGGTGTTGGTTAATTCCCAATAACCATGCACCCTGTCATAGGTTATTGCTTACAAAATAAATTTCAGCTATGTTTTTTACACTGGTATAAACTACATTGTAGTCATTAAAAATGTCTAGAGGTTTGTGATGTAACACCTTCCCCCTTTATATAATTCCACTTAGCCTTCCTCAGAGCTCTTAATTCCATTTGGCTCAAGTACAGTTTATAATCCTGATAATCCAGCAGACCTTGTGACCTACATAAAGTTTAGGAACACCTGCCTCAAGTTTCTGCAGGCAGACAAAGCTAATTTAGTTTTCCACAAACTTCCCAGACAACCTTGTATACTTTACTCCTCCTCCTTCCAGATCATTCTCCTTTTCTATCTTTGTTTTCTTTTTTCTCCAGTCCATAGTACATAACATAGTCTTTTTCTGCTCCATAAAGAGCTGTAACCCAGATTGGATTGACCCCTTCCTTGTCAGTTTGACAGCCCCAGCTGCAACCCGTGACTGAACTCATAATCATCTTCTGCAGCAGAGTTTTACATACCTGAACCAGTTGCTAAGGGCACTACTAAGTACTGGTCTATCTCGTCTCATCCCCAGCCAAGTGACTAACACGGTATAAACCGAGTGTACACCCTTCTATAAAGAGCACCTTTCCTGTTTTTTTCATATTAATTTGGCATAGATCCTTGCCTCCCCTGGTGTTCCGTAATGTATAAAACCATGATTTTTGGGAGGGAAGGGATCATATTTAGCTCTGTGCAGCTGAGCTGGCGATCCCTTCCACCTCCCTGTCCTGAGAACTGCCTCCATGTTAGCATGTTTTGTGATGGGGCTGGCAGTATATCCTAGAGGTTAGAGTAACGAGCTGTGAATGAGTTTGGTATATCCAGCAGACCTGGGCTTGATTCCCACAACCTCTGCTTGCATACTGTGCGACTCTGAGCAAGTCACTTAGCCTCCCAAGTGCTCCTGGGTTGCCCCTGAAAACAGGCACTTGTGCCTAGTGGGACCATATCTGGTTACCAAAGAAGTAAAAATAGAAATACATTAATTATATAGAGAGCATAGGGGTGTGCTATATAGACTACTACATAGGGTTGGATTTAAAGTATTTTTTATATATTTTTTTAAAAATAGTTCAGGGTTCTGATTCAGATAAATCAAGGCCACCGCTCTGCTAACGAGGGTTTTGTTAGTTGAGCGGTGGCCTTGGATTTATCCAAATCCGTACCCTGAACTATTAAACTAAAATGAAATCTGTCCCCTATAGTAATATGGAGCGTGCCCCCACGCTCTTTATATAGTTACATCACATAACTGCTAACACAGAGGTGGCGCTCAGGACCGAAAAGTGGAAGGGATGGGCTCTGCTGAGGCAAAATACAATCCCCTCTGTCCCAAAACAGTGGCTCTAAAAATTAAGTTTTATGTAGCAAGGAACTCCAGGGGAGGTAAGTGTTCACACAGTGTTTTAAGGGGCATTTTTAAGAAATGGCAGGAAAGGTGCTCTTTAAGTCCTTAAATTTCCTCAGTTCTTTCCTATCTGGCTTCAGAGAGACACCCCCACCCCACCCCTACCGCCTAGTGACTAAAACACATGGTACAGGCTCAACTCACTGCCTTTCTTAAGGTCTCAGATTTCCTCAGTCCTTTTTACAGCAGTATAGCGAGAGCTGTGTTGATGTATTGCTATTACATAGTAGAGAAAGGAGGCTCTGGACCTGGCTGCTGGATGCCACACCGGTGACCTGAGTTCGGGAGCGAGCTCGGTCACCGTGGGTCAGCAGGAGAGGGAGGGAGGGAGTAGATTGAGCGCTTGATAGGCAGCTCTCTTCTCCCGGAGCTGGGCTGTGTCCAGAGTTCCAGTGGCCCCTGGTGGCGATCAGGGGCACTGCAGAAACCTGGACTGCATGTTGCAGCGTGGCTGACGGCGGCAGGGTTGCTGTGCGCCATGGCGTCAGGGGTGCCCACGCAGGGGGGAAGGAGGACAGGAAGTGGAGGAAACTAAGGGGGAAAAAAATCTTTGGGCCTTGCATAGGCAGCGGCCCGCAGGTTCACTGGCCACACATCCAGTGCTGGACCTCCATCACTGCCCCTTCGATATCCTGCGGGGCTGAGTACCAGGGTGCTCCACAGGAACCGTAACGTCTCTGAGGTTGATGGAGGCCACAGCAGGCGGTAGAGCTGGGGACATGTAGTGGCCTGAGAGGATTCCAAGGGTCCCCGAAGGAGATAAAAGAAATTAAAAAAAAAAAAAAAAAAAACAGGAGGCTGTGGAAGCACGTGACCAGATACCTAGACTGTCTTTCTGTGAGTGGAGTTGAAGCACATGTGGCCCTCTTCATTGACCACAGTGCTGTTCCTTTATCTCTCTTTTCCCATCTGCCACCGCACTCTTTTTGTCTCCTGCGCTCATTTCCGGTTCCAGTCATTGTGATTTGGCTAGTCTTTATGGCTACAAAATACAAAGTCCTCTTTCTCCCTCCCTCCCTCCCTCCTTGTGGCATTTCAGTGGTGGGACGTCTTTACATCTACGAAAAACAAGGTCCGCTTCCTCCCTCTCTCCCTCCTGTGACATTTCAGCTATGGGATGTGCCTCATAAACAGGAATAATTCAGAAGTATGTTTCGGGGGTTCTTCTCTATCCATTTTCTCCAGAAGCCTACAAAGGCAAAATGGACAGCTGGTATAAACTTTCACGTCATCCTCCTGCCTCATAGTGATACCCGGTACATCCATCAGTTTACATTTTAACTACCTAGTGAAGAACTGACAGGTTAGTTAAGGAATGCAGATGGGAGTCTGATTTGCAAACAAACCATGTTTTTACTTAAATACTATAAATGTCCTGATGTTGTACATAATTATAATATAATAGTGGACTGTAATGTTGGGAATTCCATCATCTTCGGGGATATCTGTCATCAGGTCACACCGGAGGAACTTCACCGTGGGTGAAGCAGGATCCACACGGAAGATTTTCAGCAGTACAGCTGGGGCTGTCCATACCGTTGACCTCCGTCAACGTCATCAACCCTACAAAGGCATGAATGGCCCCGCTCCATCCTCCGTTTTTTTCCTACATCAACTTGTTTGCATGGGTCTCCGCAGACGCTTCAATGCAGTTTCGTACCATTTTCACCTACGGCTTTTTCGTTCCTATAACTTTTAGAATCTTTCTTTATAAGCAATTCATTTTGTTTATGCCTAGAGTTAATCCTTTGTCCTCTCTCTTCCGTCGCTGTAGCTGCAGAAAGAATCCTTCATCCTCTCTCTTCTGTCGCTGTGAAAAGAAGGTTGCCTGCACAGACAAACACACTCTCTGTGTCTGCTGTCTTGAGTCTGACCACGAAGTCTCTGACTGTGAGCTCTGCTAGAAGTTTAATCAAATAACCTCAGGCATTGCCAAACGGGGTTTAAAAAATTTCCTGATGGAGCAACAGGTAGCCAGTTCGGGGCAGGGTCCTCCGGGGCCCCCAGCCTCTCAGTCGCTGGCAGAGTCATCGAGCTCCTAGGCTTCTATGGCTTGAGTCAAGTCTTCGGGGGAAAGTCACAAAAAGGACTAAGATCTGGACTGCTCCCCCTGACGGTGGTCTCGTTCCCCTACAGCCTCTCCTCCTTCATCCGGGGGTTCTTCATCGGCTGCAGCTGCACAGACGCACAGAGTCATTGTGCAGGTTTCTGTGCTCTCCAGACCCATACTGATAGCGCATCTGCCAGATTCTCAGGGCGGCCGGTCATCAACCTCCCTGTCGGCCCCTACCTCATTGACGACTGGCTCGTCATCAGCGGCCCTCCCGTCAAGGCCTAACCCCTCTTCTACCTGGGTTACAGGCTCTTCATTTTCACAGGGCCCATCTGGCGGGTCGTCTATCCCTGCACTGTTACGCCCCCCCAAACACAGCCTTTGACAGTCATTGATCAGAATTAAATTTTAATCAGATTTACCTTGGTGATTGTTCACCAGCTGGGCACATATAGGCCCATATCACTGGTGTCGTGGACGGCAGCTTTGTCGTCGACTCCTCATCGTAGCCTGCAGGAAGCTTCTCGCAAGCATTTCTTCCCGGTGTAATCTTCCTATTATAATAGGAGGAGATCTAAACTTGGTAATGGATCCTCTCATGGATAGATCTGGTTTGCTTAAGAGGGGCTTATCTCCGGGTCAAAGGGCAATAAGAGAGAAGTTATGGACCAATTGGGCCTATGTGATGTATGGAGGACTTTTCATCCTAATGCCCGTGAATTTACTTTTACTTCTCAAGTACATAATACCTTATCTAGAATTGATTATTGTTAATCTCAAATACTCTTTTACCGGGTGTTTTAAATACCGATATATCCCCTGGGCCGTTGTCGGACCATCCTATAGTAACGTGTTTAATTGTATTTTCAGCTTTACCTAAACCAGGGAATAGATGGAAAGTTAATAATCAGTTATTAAAGGATCCTAAGTTGGTTAAGTATATCTCTTCTCAGATAACAGAATTTGTTTCTTTCAACCATAATTCCACCAGTAAGCCAGATATTGAGTGGGGGGCTTTCAAAGCCTTTATTCATGGTATTTTGATAGGGCTTGCCTCCCGGAGGAAGAAGGAGAGGTTGAAACATATTTCGGAGCTACTTAAACAGATTCGAGAAAAAGAATTTGGGCTTTCACCCTCCTCTTCAGATGACTACAGGCAGGAATTAACTCTGTTAAAAGATTCGTATCTTAGGATCTTAAGTGAACAGGCCAGAATGGGCAATCATTAAAACTGGGGCAATATATACAGATCAGGAGAAAAAGCTGGCCGACTGTTAGCTAGGAGGGTTAAGCAACTAGAGTCTTCAGATTGGTGCCTGTTATTCGCTCATTGGATGGGGTTCTTTAAGACTTCCCTGAGGATATTCTGGGGAATTTGAAAAATATTTTAAGGAGATTTATGGACCCATGAAGGATCCACCAGCGGAGGAGAGGATAGGCACCTTCTTAAATGGTTTAAATTTTCCCTCCTTGAGTGAGCTTGATCAAGTCTCACTCACGGCACCTTTACGGAGAGTGAAATAGATAATGTTATCAAGTCCTTCCTTCGATAAACACCAGGCCCAGATGGGCTCTCGCCAATTTTTATAAAACCTTTTCAAGGAGTTAATACCTTTACTGTTGAGACTGTTTCATTGCATTTTAGATGGCGCCGCTACTAATGTTTCTTTTGAGGGCCTAATTGTGCTTCTGCCCAAACCGGTAAGCCTCAAGATATGGTGTCCAGTTATAGGCCCATTTCACTCCTGAATCAGGATATTAAGATCCTTGCCAAGCTTATTAGCTGATCGGATCAGTGGGGTCCTTCCTGGTTTAATAGGAACTGAGCAGGTGGGATTTATGAAAGGGAGGTCCTCAGCTGATCATTTAAGGGTCTTGGCACATGTCTTCTCGGCTTCCAGGGATTCAGAGCATCCGATGGTGTTGGTTTCTCTGGATGCCGAGAAGGCCTTTGATAGGGTCTATTGGCAATACTTGGCCATGGTTATGGATACTTTTGGTTTCCCTCAGCAGTTTTGTTCCTGGATCAATGCTATTTATAAGTTTCCAACGGCAAGAGTCGTTTGCAATGGGGTAACGTCTACCCCATTTAGACTTTTTGTTGGCACCAGACAGGGTTGCCCACTCTCTCCGCTGCTTTTTAATTATATATTGAACCCTCATTAGGCAGATTAAACAGGAGCAACTGATCCAGGGTATTCAGGTTTGGGGTACACTTGAAAGTACTTACAGATGCAGATGATTTGCTGTGCAAATCTCATATCCGCCTTCCTCTATTCCAATTTTACTGGAAACTATTGATAACTTTAGTACTAACACTAATTATAGGCTCAATACTGGTAAGTCTGTGGTTTTCCCTTTAAATTATAAAACACACGCTTATGATATTACCCCTTATGGACTGGCTTGGAATGCCAAGGTTATTAAGTATCTGGGTCTTACGTTAACTAGGGATGCCTCTCGGCTGGTTCATCTCAATTTAGATCCTGTATTACAAAATACTGAAGTGGATCTCAAAAGATGGGCAATAATCCCTTTGTCTATTTGGGGCAAAATTAATTTGGTAAAAATGAATGTTTTCCCTCGTTTGTTTTATCCTATTAATATGTTAAATATTTTGCCTCCATTAAAATGGTTTAAAAAAACCCATAGAATTATTTCTGCTTTCATTTGGAATTATAAGAAACCCAGGTTGGCTTATGAGAAACTGATCGCTCCTAAACTGTCTGGTGGTTTGAGACTTCCCATGTTGCTTTAGATTAGACAACAGCTACGCTTCTAAATATCTTCGTGGCTTAGGGATATTGAGGGGTCAGCTAGTAGTTATATACCTTTATGGTTAAAGTTAGAGATATCCGGATAATTGATTCGGACTTATGCCTGGAGCCCTGTTATATTGTTCGCCTAAAGTCGTTCCTATATCTTTGCGTAATTCCCCTATCGAGATATCCGTCAAAGTTCATGTGCAATTATGCGCCTTTTTAAAATACTCTCACACTACGGATCCAGCCCAGCCCTTATTCGGTAACCCTAATTTTCTAATAGATGGGAAACCTATTAAGGATGCCTGGTTACCTTTGTTGGGGAAGGTACTGATTAAAGACCTGTTTTCGGAGGGAGGAAAATTGCTTACTTCAATCGAAATATTGGATAAATTTCAAATACCACAGGTCATGATATTTAAGGTTTATCAGCTTCGGCATCTGGTGGTTACGAAACTGGGCACCCCTCCCCTTAGCGGGGGAGTTTCTGAATTTTGTGGTACATTGGAACCACTGGTGGAAAAGGTCACGCAGTATCTGCTATATACAGTACATTGCTTAACTGGATGCATCCATTAATTCTTGCTCCAAGACAGTATTGGTCTCAGCTTATTCCAGAGTATAATTTTGATTGAGGTATCTGAGGTCGTGGCATAAGTTTTGTTACAGGACAGACTTTAATAATGCAATTTAAGCTGTTACATAACATTTATTATTCTCCTTTAAAGTTAGTTAAACTTGGTATGGTGTCGTCTTCTTCCTGTTTCAGATGCCATCAAGGATAGGGATTTACTTCACATTTTTGGTATTGCCTCAAGGTTGCTACATTATGGGATAGTATCAGGAGGAAGTTAGACCTCTTTTGGGCTGGAAACTTATTTACTGCTGAAATATGTATTCTAGGGGATATGGCATCGATTGATGTCCGAAGAAGGAAATACCATATTTGTTTGATTTCAGCCTCTGTTAAAAAGTAGTCTTGAAACATTGGAAGGACAATGTGGAGATTTCTTTATGGCGAATGGTTGCAAGAACTTCTGGCTAATCTTAGAACTGAAAGGACTATTGCAAGCCTTCAGAACAACCTGCCTAAGTTTAACCGAATTTGGGGTCCATTATATTCTTTATATTCTGTATTAGTGTAATATGGATAGCAACATTAACATGTTTAAGAATACGAGTTGGTGTGCTGTGCAAATGGGATCTGGGGAGGGCGGGTTGGGGAGGTGGGAGGGGACTACATCCGGAAGGCTTTGTTGTTTAGGTCTAGTATTTTCATCACTATCTATGTTCCTACTGGATGTACTCCTGTATTGGTAAATTTCTCAATAAAATTTGAATTGCAAAAAAAGGAAGCTTCTCGCAAGCAGTCGTCGGTGCCTCCAACGTTGGACCTTGACTTAGAAGAGGTAAATGTTGAGGAGGAGTACCACCCTGACCTCATTCTTCCTGATGAGGAAGAGGAGGTCTTTATCTCATACAGGTCCACAGTATCCTCTGTTATGTGAGGATTCTGATAAGCAAACCCCTAAGCCTCTTCCTAAGAACCACCACATTTTTTAGTGTGATGAAAGAATTGTCCTCAGCCATGGGTTTCCATACTGAGGAGAAAGACATCACCAGAAAGGATGTGGTGGACTTTCTGGAGATCTCAGATTCCCCCCCCCCCCCCAAAAAAAAATAATTCCTCCTATTTTGCCTGCCTTGAGGAATGCTGCTGCTGCAGTGGTTGAAACTGGCACTGGCCCACTATCCAAATGCTGGTAGATTTTGTATCAGGCTAGTAGGATTTTCCTTTAACTAGCCCTTCTGGCTCATGTGGGAGAAGGTAGAATTTAAATAAGTACACCAGCTGGGCCAGTGGAAAACTCTGTGGTGTTAGTGGGTTTTCCCAGTCACTAGCCCTGTTGGCTAGTGACTGCAAATCTCAATTTCAACCCCTGTTCAGGCCAGACATGCTGCCAGCTATGCCCCGCAGGGCAGATAAGCAGTACCATGCCCCACAGAGGTTTCCCCACTATGCTGCCCAGCCAGAAACTGATTCAGTAGTCATGAAGGCAGTTCATGACAGGTCTAAGGCATCTGTGCACCTTAGCTCTCTTCTGCCTGACAGAGTTTCATAGAATTGACCTTTTGGGCAAGAGGGTTTATACTTCCTCTGCCCTTGGGCTGAGGATTGCCAATTTACCTGTCTCATATGGTGGAATACCAGAACTCCAACTGGAAGAAGGGCAAAGCTGCCGCTCAGGCCCTCCAAGATGGCACACAGAAGCAGGAGATTCTCAAGTGCTTGCAGACTGCTGAGGATGTTAGCAAGCACCTCCTCAAGGCCCTGTATGATATCTCGAACACTTTTGCCAGGGCTACTGCCACAGGCGTATGCCTACATAGGCACTCCTGCCTGAGGGTCTCTGGCTTTTCTGCTGATGTTCAGCAGAAGGTGGGGGCACTAAGCTCTTTGGGCCTGATGTCCAGGACATCATTAATGATTTGCAGGCAACTGGTAGGGCTATAAAATCTGTCCACTCCCTCTACCATACGCAGTCTAAGGGTAGACAGCGCCCTAACTTTCGCAAGGCGTCTGGTAGAAACAGTGCAGCTTCTCAGCCTCAAGGCAAACGGACCTCCATTGCCTTGCCCACCCCCTCCAATGCAGGAGCTGCAGCCAAGCATCCAAGAAGCGATGGATCAGCCCCAGCGGCTGGATCCGCCTCTGCTTGACTCCTTGCCAGACCCCCCCTCTTCTGGTCCCTGATCAAGAGGTGGTGGTCGGAGGTTAGTTCTCCCTCCATCTAAATCAATGGAGAACCATAACTTTGGATGTCTGATTCTGCAAATCACAGAAAGAGGTCACATGCTGGAGCTCCTTGAGCAGCCTCCAGAAACTCCTCCTCTTACCCTCGGCTCACTTGTCAGTTCTCTGGGAGGAGGTGCAGTCCCTTCTGCTCATGCAGGCCATTGAGCCAGTACTCAGGCACCAGAGAAACAAGGGTTTTTATTCCAGGTGTTTTCCTTGTCCCCCAAAAGACCGGAGATCTGAGGCCCATTTTGGATCTAAAGGACCTCAGTCTGTACGTCCAGTACTGGAAGTTCTGAATGGTAACTTTTCTAGGCCTGATGCTTCTTCTCAAGACAGACTACTGGCTCTGTTCACTGGACATGCAGGATGCCTACCTGCACATCACAGTCTTTCCTCCTCTCAGGAGGTTTCTCCATTATCTGTTTCAGGGTGAGCATTACCAATTCAAGGTGCTGCCCTTTGGCTTGTCCTCTGTGCCTTGGGTCTTTGCCAACTGCTTAGCAGCAGTAGCTGCAGCCCTCAGAAGGGAGGTTGGCCCCTAAATGCCCCATCCAGGGAGCAGCCCCTGCGGACTCTGGAGAGAACTCTCCAGCTGTTCCTCTCCTTGGGCATCACTGTAAACCTGCTCAGATCGGTTCTGGTGCCTTCCCAAAGACTGCAATACATAGGGGCAGTTCCAGACTTGGTACAGGGGAAGGCTTTCCTGTCGCAGAACAGGGTGGGGCGCCTTATAGCCCAGGCTCAGGAGGTGGCCCAGAGCAATTTTATTTCTGCCAGGGTGTACCTGAGACTGTTGGGTCCAATGACAGCGGCCATTCCCACTGTTCCACTGGCTGGACTCCATATGCGCATCCTCTAGTGGACTCTCCGAGTGCAATAGGACCAGCACATTGACGAGTTAGATCAGTTGGTGCTCATCTCCTCCTCAGTCCTCAGTGTGCTCCAATAGTGGATGGACCCCTTGAACCTGCTGCAAGGAGTCCCATTCCAGATCTCTTCTCCATAGCAGATCCGAACAACGAGTGCTTCCAGGTCGGGCTGGGGAGCTCACCTGGGTCCCTTTCAAACCCAGGGCTGTTGGTCACAGGTCAAGACCTCGCTGCATATCAGTGTCCTGGAGATGCGGGTGTTGCTATACACCATGCAGACCTTTCGGAACCACCTTGCTTTGCATCAGCTACTGGTGCAGTCAGACAACCTCAGTGTAGTGAATTACATCAACAGGCAGGGGAGGACTTATTCATACTCCCTATGCAGGGAAGCTGTGAGAGTGTGGTATTGGGCGTTAGATCATGGTCTGACACTTTCGGCGGTTCGTGTTCCAGGCATGCTAAACACTCTGGTGGACAGCCTCAGTCCAGCATGTACAAGTGGGACCTCCTCTCGTGTCGCAGAAGAGTTGTTCGACAGATTGGGTTGTCCAGAGTTGGACCTTTTTGCGTCCCCACTCAACGCAAAACTGCCCAATTTGCTCGCTCGACCCAGGACCTGGAGTTTTCTGGCGAGGCACATTGTCCTTCTCCTGGAGCGGGAGGTTTCTTTATGCATTTCCTCCGTTCCCTCTAATTCAGAGGGTGCTCATCAAATTGCAGATGGAGAGTGCCAGCATGATTCTGGTAGTTCCATTCTGGCCCCATCAGATATGGTTTCCCCTGCTATAGCAGCTGGTGGAGGAACCTCTGGATCTTACTTCGAGAGGGTTCCTGCAGTAGGTCTTCACAGTTAGGACTATGCCTACTGGCGTCAGGACCGCACGGCAAAATTGTAGCTAGCAGTCAGTGGCGGGGACCGCCCTCGATGTCAGGTGATGGACGTCTGTGTGACTATAAAAGGGGCAGTCCCCGACTCACCCTCTAGTTCTTTCCCGCCGTTGACCTGAATCGTTGGACCTTGCGGTAGAACAGCTTCAGTCGCCCGCCATTTTCGGACGTTTTTGTTTGCATATTTTCTGATCTTTCTACCATCCAACATTGTGGTGTATGTTTTCTCGTCGGCCGAAGAAAAAGTGCACCAAGTGCGGTGCACAGATTCCGCACGGGGATGACCATTCCTATTGCATCCTCTGCCTAGGACCTAAGCACAACACCGCAGTGTGTTCCATCTGCCAGGGCTTCAACTAAGCCATGCGCACCTGTCGCAAGAGGACCCTTGATGCCCATTTGCTGACTCAGACTGGCATCGATGGAAAAAGAGCTCCAGGAACTGAGGAAAGATCATCATTGCTGGCCCCAGAGAAAAAAGAAGGAAAAGAAGAGACACCGGGAGCAGAGCCACTCTCCACAGAGGAAATCTAGCCAGACAACTGATGCTGTCTCGGGTGGGGCCTCCACCCCCGTGAGTACCCCACCTCCAGGACCTCTTTCCGCTCCGGTGGACCGGACTCCCCCCGAGGTCAGCAGGTAGTTGGGGTGGGGGTATCCTCTTCGGAGGACCCAGCAAGGGTAACTGCTTCGAGCCCTGCCGTTAAGTTGCCCTCCAGCTCCGCCACCAGGTGCCCATCCCAGGCCGATCAGCCTGACTCTAGCCTCCCAGCTTCTGTCAGCCCGGCCACTGTCTGTAAGTTGGTCGATGGCTCCTCTGTTGACCGCCAGGCTGTCACCTCTAAGTTGGACACTGGATCACCGGGCACCTGCGAGGTGACTTCTATCCCGTCGGACTCCCTTTTGAATCCCGGCGCCGGGCAGAGAGCTCGCAGGTCCCCCTCCTCATCTCACCAGGGTTCTCCCTCAAGGTATTCACTGTCCTCTTCCAACCTTTTTGTGCCTGATCCCCAGGACCCTCTTCCATCGGATACCTTACCAGACCTGTCGACAGGGACAGTTCAGACCTACGGGCTCCGTTCCACCGATGGATCTTCACCCAACGCCAGATCCCTCGCCGGACACTTTTGGGGGTGGTATGGATCCTACTTGTCATCGAGGCACAGGTCAGGAAGCATAGAGAAAACCCAGGAGCAGCTGTAAAATTCCACAAAACTGTTTATTTTTAGTTGCACTAACATAAAATAAAATAAACCTGTTCAGAATAACTATATACAGAAGCAAAATAAAACCTCTTGTAAAAAGTCTCCCTTGCAGCTTAGCCTAGCTGTTTTTATAACTCTTTTCAACCCTCATCCTTTGCAAGCATCCTGTCCTTTGTAAATTTCAGGAGCTGCTAGAACATTGAGAACTTACTGAGGTCCCCACAGCAACTGCAAAAGGCTCAGGCATTTGCACCGCAGTGACCTCTAGCTTTTTATAGTTATCTCAAATTATAAAGATATACATTTCAACAGTAACAGAATTTTCTAAACAAAAGTGATCCCAATATTAGCTACATTTCCATACATTGATTCTTATTTATTTTATATTGGCAGATATAGATATGCAAGGAAGAATGACAGCAAGAGAAAAATGAGAGACAGTGAGAGGCAAGGGATTATGAGACTGTTCGAGTTGATCAAGTCCCAAGTCTCACAGGAAAATTTGGTTGCGCAACCAGACAGAAGAGACAGAAAAGGAAAGAATACAGATCCTTTGCATTTAAACACTTTCTTCAAAACAAATGGGACAGGGTCCTATTCTACCCTGTCACACTACTCCTTCTGGACCTTGAGTTCCCCTACCCAACTCCTCCGCCATCAGACTTGCCCCCGCTGGTCCCTGGGTGCCCGCCTCCAGTTAGGCCCGACTGGACACTACCCTGTACACACCGCAGTATCCACAGTACCCAACGCCGGGGGGGGGGGCTTTCACTGGGATACCCTCCTCTGATGCTGGGTCAGGCCATGCATTATCAGGAATACCAGTACCCTTACTGTTACTAACCACCTAGCTACCCTTCTTATCCTGCTGGGTATCCAGGTTATCCTCCACCCCCTCCTACACCACCGCAGCTGGAACAGGATGCCATTCCTGCCTGGTTGAAGTATGCAAAATCTCAGGTGCTCCAGGAGTTGGGTCAGCTTCAGCTGGTGGTCAGGGCCACCCCACATCACAGGGTTCTACCTGGTAGCCCGGCACTTTCCAGTCAAGCCTTGGACAGAGGTTTGGGTGTTCTGCCTTCAGGCATTACAGAGCATAGGCTCCCAATTCTGGTACTGGAGGCCTCTCTGCCCAGTAGGCCAGAATCATCTGAGTCAGACGAGGACTCTGATGTAGGGGACCAGTCAGAGCCTCACTCTTCCATTGAGTCTCAACCCAATCCCTCAAATCCCCTCCGGAGGACCTGTCCTTTGCTGAGCTCCTCCTGACTATTGAGAAATCCTGTGGATGGGCCTCACAAGAATTGGATCCCAAACGCAGAAGGCTAGCTGAACATTTGGACTTGGTTAATGCGGACCCCCTTCCCATTCTTCCTTGGTCAGGGCTGCATGAAGATCTTATGTCCACTATCTGACAGCAACCGTCGTCCATCCCGGCCATTTCAGAAAAGGCAGATAGGACCTACCACCCCCTGAAGGGGTTTCCCACCTCACTGCCCAACCTAAGGCTGACTTTATTGTGATCATGGCTGCTCACAATAGGTTGGTCCAACCGAAACATCTTAGTGCCTCCCCTCCTGACAAGGAGTCGAAGCAGATGGACCAGTATGGTTGCAAGATCTGTGCCTCATCTGCTTGCGCCATTTGCTCCTTAAATTATGTGGCCCATATGGCGGCTTTCCAGAAAGTTTCTTTGTCAGATCTGGAAAAGGATCTTCAGGAGATTCCCGATGAGCAGCTCAGGAACAAACTCCTGGAGAAGGTAAGGATGAGTAAATCATCCTGCCGCCATACCCTCTGTGCCAGCTACAACTCTGTGGCACGAGGTGCGGCTACTGGCATCTGTCTTAGACGCCTTGCTTGGCTTTGCCTGGCGGGGTTAGCTCAAGATGTGCAGAGTTCCCTTCTGGACTCTCCTTTCAGGGGTCCAGTTTTGTTTGGCAGTGACGCCAAACATATCATGGAGCTGCAAGAGAGCGGCAAATCCTTGAAGGATGTCCGTTCCCTTTACCGTTCAGGCCAAAAACCACGGCAGCATCCCTTTCACTGCCAGCGGAAATGGAATAAACAGAACCAGGGCAGACAATAGTCCAAGCGTCGCTCCCCAGTTTCTGGTGCTCAAACCCCCCAGGCCAGGTTTCCCAAAACTGCCTCTGGGGGGAAAGGCGCCCCATTCCTCTGCATCCCGACTCCCAACTCCCCCTCCTGCTCCCTTCTGTTCCTGTGGGGGAACCGGTGGGGGAAGATTCGGCCTCCACCTAGACAGGTGAAAGGCCGTAACCGCAGATGCATGGGTTCTCCAACTCATAGCAAGAGGTCACGTGATAGAGTTCCTGGAGAGACCTCCCTTCAATCCTCCGGGAAGGTCGCACTACCAGTCAGGCCAGCCACATCTGGTCTTCCAAGAAATTCAAGCTCTTCTGCAGAAATTGGCCATGGAGCACGTTCCACCGGAACAAACAGGAAGGGGATTTTACTCCCATTTCTTCCTGGTTCACAAAAAGACAGGCGATCTAAGGCCTATCCTAGATCTCGGCATGCTCAGCCTCTTCGTAGAGTACAAGAGGTTCCGCATGTTGACCCTCCAGGGATTTTTACCCCATGTCCAACTAAACACTTAGCTGTGCTCCCTGGATATGCAGGATGCTTACCTCCATATCCCCATTTTACTGGCCCACCGCCGCCGCTTCCTGAGGTTCTCTTTTCTGGAGGAATATTTCCAGTTTAGAGCCTTCCCATTCGGCCTCTCCTCGGCACCTCGGGTGTTCACCAAGTGCCTAGCGGTAGTAGTGGCGTTCCTACGCCGCAGGGGCATTTACAGTATGTGTTCCCGTATCTGAATGACTGGCTTTTCTCAGCCCCTTCTCAAGACAGTCTGAAGGAATCCCTTTCCTTCAATCTGGACCTAGTTTCCAGCTTGGGCATTTCGGTCAACTGCCCCAAGTCCCAGCTGTTACCCCCCCCAGCGCCTCCAATTTATTGGAGTGGTACTCGACATGGTCCAAAGCAAGGCCTTTCTTCCGACCAACAGAGCAGAGATCCTAATCTCTCAAGCGGTATT
Source organism: Neoceratodus forsteri (assembly GCA_016271365.2). Lineage (NCBI taxonomy): Eukaryota > Metazoa > Chordata > Ceratodontiformes > Ceratodontidae > Neoceratodus > Neoceratodus forsteri. The sequence goes on from CM057451.1 coordinate 747,804,787, forward strand.
TGTGGCTTCATCCTGGTGGACCACAATGCCCTCAGTATTACGACTGCTGGGGTTTATGGCGGCTGCTATACCAACAGTCCCTCTGGCCAGACTGCACATGAGGGGTTACCCAATGGTCTCTGCGAGTCCAGTGGGACCAGCACCTGGTCGACATGGACCAGCAGGTCCTAGTCTTCACCAGCCTTCAGAAGGATCTCCTTTGGTGGCAGGACCCAGCCAACCTTTTGGTGGGGGTCCCTTTCAACCCTCAGTCTCCCTCCATGATTCTCACTTCTAATGCCTTAAACTTGGGAAGGGGAGCGCATCTGGGAGACCATTGGAGTCAAGGCACTTGGTCACCCATGGAGGAGAACCTTCACATCAGCATTCTGGAGATGAAAGCGGTGCTCTATGCTCTTCACGCTTTCCAGTCACATCTGATTCTGGGAACACTCCTCATCCAGACAGACAACATGGCCACTGTCTGGTACTTTAAACAAATAGGGAGGCACCCGGTCTTACCCTCTTTGCAGGGAGGCGATGCGTGTGTGGTACTGGGCTGTACAGCATGACCTATTCTTGACAGCAGTCCAAGTGCCAGGCATTCACAACGTTCTGGCGGACAGTCTCAGATGATCAGTCGCCATGTCTCACGAGTAGGAACTAAAGCAGGCTGTAGTAGAAGATCTTTCTTCAGTAGGGTTGGCCAGACATAGATCTCTTCGCCTCCCCATCCAGCGGAAGACTACCCAGCTTTTGCTTGCTCGTTTCCGGGCGTGGTGCTTTTTGGTGAGATGCACTGTTTCTTTCCTGGACAGGAAGAGGTCTATACGCTTTCCCTCCATTTCCTAGCCTACAGAAGGTTCTGCTGAAGCTTCAGGCAGAGGGGGGCACACATGATTCTCATTGCCCCACTATGGCCTGGGCAGATTTGGTTCCTGCTGCTACAGCAGTTGGCACTGGAACCCCCAGTACCTCTTCATCTCTCGCACGACCTTCTGTCCCAGGAGCAGGGCACCCTAGTACATCTGAGTCTCAAGTCTCTTCATCTTCATGCATGGCACCTGTGGATGTAGCGATTTCTTGCTATCGCATCTCTTCTAGAGTCGCTCAGGTCTTAGTGGAGGCTAGAAAAAAATTCCACTAGATTCACTTATGGTATGAAGGGGAAGAGATTCTCTATATGGTCATTAGCTAAAGGCTTAGATCCCTTCTTCTGCTCGGCCTCCCAGGTTTTAGAGTACCTCTTGTACCTGTCAGAGTTGGGCCTCAGTTATTCCTCCCTGAAGGTCCATCTCTCTGCGGTTTCAACCCACTACCTCCCAGTGGCGGGCAAAACCCTAGCGCAGCTAAAAGTTTCCAGAACTTTCCTGAAGGGGATCCTTCACATCAAACCTCCGGTCGGAATCCTGTTCCCCCAGGATCTTAATTTTATGTTAGAGAAGCTTACTTTGCACCCTTTTGAACTGGCAGCAAGCTGTGATATGCATTTTTTAACGTGGAAAATGCTTTTTAGTTGCTATCACTTTAGCTCGAAGAGCTTCATAGCTTCAGGCTCTAGTTTGTAGAGAACCTTATTTAATTTTCTGCAGAGACTGGGTGGCTCTGTGGACCAATCCGTCCTTTCTTCCGAAAGTGGTTTTGGAATTGACCCTCAACCAGAATGTGGAACTACTGGTGTACTTCCCAGAACACTCCAACAGGGGTGAGTATCTCATGCACACGCTTGACGTGCACAGGATTTTGAGATACTACATCTTAAGGACTAAGGAAGTTCATAAATCAACCCAACTTTTTGTAGCCTTTGCTGCCAAGTGCCAGGGCAAGGCTATTACAAAACAGACTTTGTCAAGGTGGCTGGCAAATTGTATACACTACATTTACCAGATATACGAGAAGCCCCTTCCGGGGACTGTTAAGGCTACTCTACTGGGGGTGTGGCCACTTCCACTGCCTTTTTCAGGAGTGAGTCTACTGCGGACATCTGTGCAGCGGCCACTTGGTCCTCCATCCACACCTTCACTAAACATTACAGTTTGGACATTGCTTCTAGGCGCAGGGCTGGCTTTGGCCTTGCGGTTCTGCAAGGTCTTCTGTCATGAAAGACCTGTAGTTGGGAGACATTTTCCGACTCCTGGATCCTCGTCTCCGACTCCTCCTTTTTGGTTTGACTGCTTGATATTCAGTCCTAACTGTGAAGACCTACTGCAGGGACCCTCTCGATGTAGGATATAGCAGTTACGTAAGAGCTTACCGTAACAGTAGATTTTCGCGAGAGGTTCCTGCAGTAGGTCTAGATTTCCCACCCCACTTCCCCCAGCTCCTGTGTGTTTTCTCTTTATTCCCTTTCCAGGACTTTGTTTCATCCAGGGCATAGGGACCCAGGAGTTTTCCACTCCTTTTTTTCTGCTTCCTCTTTAGAGATCTCTGGCAGAAGAACTGGAGGGCGGGTGGGGGACCGCCCCTTTTATAGTCATGCCGACATCCGTCACCTGATGTCGGGGGTGGTCACCGCCGATGATTGCTAGCTACACTTTTGCCGTGCGGTCCTGATGGCAGGGGCGCAGTCCTAACTGTGAAGACCTACTGCAGGAACCTCTCTTGAAGATCATCTGTTACGATAAGTTCTTACGAAGCTATTTCCTCTCCCCCTTTGCAGGAACCTGCTGACCTAGCCTCAGGGGACCCTGGTCCATCCCAACCTCAGGTCCCTCCATCTGCATCCTTGGCTCCTGAGGGCATAGCCTTCGCCAGGTTTGGAGTCTCCAGCAGAGTGGCGGACATCCTTGTGGCCACCTGGAAGCCTTCCACTTGAGCCACGCATGCCATGAAGTGGAAGCAGTTTGCCATTTGTGCTGCCAAACATAATCTGGACCCTTTCACCTGTCCAGTGAGCCAGATCCTAGATTACCTGGTCTCTCTGCCTCACTTAGGTCTCCAGTACTCCTCCCTCAAAGTGCACCTTTTGGCTATTTCGGCCTTTCTTGACCCTGTGGGTGACCTTGCAGTAGATTTGCTGGATGTCTCCCATACCTTTTTGTGGGGCATCCTGCATCTGAAACCCCCTGCCCATTCTGTTTGAATTTTGTTTTGGGGAAGTTGACCCTGTCTCCTTTGGAGCCAGCCGCAACTTAAGAGCTACGCTTTCTCTCTTGGAAAGCGTTTTTAGTTGCTATTACTTCTGCTAGAAGAATTTCAGAGCATCAGGCCCTCTGGTACGAGGAGCCTTATTTGATTTTTCACAAAGACAGGGTGTCTTTGTGCACAAATCCTAAGTTTCTCCCTAAGGTGATCTCTGAGTTTACACTCGCCTGTCCACCTTCCTGTTTATTTTCCCGAGCGTTCCAATCCTGGGGAAGCACTGCTTCATACGTTAGATGTGTGCAGAACTTTGAAGTACTACCTGCTTCGTACCAAGGAATGCAGAAAGTCGAAGCAGTTGTTTGTTTCCTTCGTCCCAAGTAGAGAGGGCGTTTTGGTTTCTAAGCAGTGTTTATCCAAATGGTTTTTAAACTGCATTGCATTCTGCTACGATAGGTACGGCAAAGAATTGCCTGGAGCAGTTAAAGCTCATTCCATCAGAGGCATGGCTACCTCTGTGGCTTGTTTCTGAGGGGTCTCGGCCACTGACATCTGTGTGACCACTACCTGGAGTACCATCCATACTTTCACCAAGCACTACAGTCTGGACATTGCCTCTAGAGCCCGTGCAGGTTTTAGCAGGGCTGTGCTGCAGGGCCCTCCTGTCTTATATTTGTTTGGCCTTCCTCCTGACTATCTGTTTGTACCTGTAGCTGCTTGGGATTCACTCCTACAGTGTTACCTGATGCATAGGGAGAGGCATCACCAGTGGAAAACAGGAAGTTGTTATCCCTCTGTACAGACCGTTGGTGAGACCTCATCTGGAGTACTGCATGCAGTTCTGGATATCTCATCTCCTCAAGGACATAGACAAGATGGACACAGTCCATTAAATGGTGGGGGGTCTGCACTAGAAGCCATATGAAGAGAGACTAAAGGAGTTTAATATGTATACCCTCGAGGAAAGGGGGGAGAGTGGGGATATGATAGAAACTTTCAAGTACCTCAAGGGAATCAATAAAGTTCAAGAGAGGCAGCATCTTTCAGAAAAAGAGATGTGCAAGAACAAAGGGGCACAATTTGAAGATAGAGGTGGGGATGGCTCAAGGGCAATGTGAGGAAGTATTTTTTTCACGGAGAGGGTGGTGGACTTATGGAACGGCCTTCCTGAGGAGGTCATGGGGTCAAAAACAGTGGAGGAATTCAAGAATGCATGGGACAGACATAAGGCAATTCTAGTAGGGGGTAAGAGGAGGTAGGCTGTTGGTTAACTAGGATCTGCAGCTTATCCAGGGGGTAGGGAAATGGGCAGACTGTGCCAAGCAGTCCATATCTACCATTAAAGTCTATGTTTCTATGTACAGTACTGGAGACCACACCTCAAAAGGGGCATAGATAGAATTGAGACGGTGCAGAGGAGGACCACGAAAATGATTCTGGGACTGTACCATATGGCATACCAGGACAAGATAAGGCAACTCAACATGTACTCTCTGGAACAGAGGAGGAAGAGGGGTGACATGATTGAGACTTCTAAATATATAAGGGGTATAAATAAGGTTAACATTCAGGAGTTTTTCCAATTGAAAGAGCGGGAGGGCATGACATGTGGCTGAAGGGAGGGAGGTTCAGGAGTAATGCAAGGAAGTTCTTCTTTACAGAGAGGGTGGTGGACCCATGGAATAGCCTACCCAAGGAGGTAGAGGGGGCCAAAATGGTAAGTGTGTTCAGGAACGCATGGGATAGACATAAAGGTAGCATATGGAAAGGCAAAGGAGGGGAGGGAAGGGGGAATAGCACCAGGCAGGTTCTTGGGCAGACTAGATGGACCTTGCAATACCCTTCTGCCGTCACTTTCTATGTTTCTATGACTGAGATACCCCTGAAGAAGATAGAACAGTTACATAAGAACTTACCGTAGGTCTTCAAGGGGATCTCAGTCATCAGGCCTGCTTTCTCTCCCACCATCCCCCTTGGGACTCATTACTGGAACTGGCTATGTGGTGTATACAGCCTTTCATTTAGGCCTGGGCACCTCTCTCTCTCCCTCGGTCTCCCATAGCTAGAGCTATGCTCCCTTTGTCTCTGGGGGAAAGAACTGAGGAGAGAATGGGGCCACTCACGCTTTTATAGGGTTGATGACGTCAACTGACGTTGTCTGTATGGGCTGCCCCAGTTGTACTGCTGAAAATCTTTCATGTGGATCCTGCTTCACAGACGGTGAAGTTCCTATGGTGTGACCTGATAACTGAGATCCCCTCGAAGATCTACTGTTACGGTAAGTTCTTACTAACTGTTCTTTCCTAAACCCGTTCCTAAATGGATGATCAATGACCCGGGGATACAAACTGGCTGTAATGTGATTGCAGTATTCGTGACAGTCCATGGATTTGATTACACTGTCAACTACTTTGTGTAATATTCAGTCTTTTAGTACAGACTCACACATCCCAATAAAGTTGCTTGTATTTAAGTATTAATGTAGTCAATACAGGCTGCCACCAGCTGGATCATTTCCTTTACTCAGTACGCCAGTGCAGCTCCATCTGCAGTGGCAGCAGTGAGGAAAATACCACTGGTCTCCTGTGGGGATCACGGTTTCCTCACGGCTGTCATTTTGATGACAGCTATCCCCATTTCTACAGTAATTGAAATCCCTCCTGCACACTTTGTTATGACGAATAAGTAAACAGTTTTTTTCTTAAACACGATGAAATTCATATTCCCACACTGCTTTCTTAAAACCTGAACCTGTCCCTCTCGTGTGGCCATTTTTGAAAGATCAGGAATCCATAAGGCTCTTTTGCGCTGTGGAGGGAAAAAAATAAAATGTGCACTTTGTCGAAATTTGTACTGGGATTTTCAAGTTTCTTGATCCACTCTAGATCAATGCACTGACATTCACGGCCAGCGTGACTCAGTCTCTGGTCTGTGAAGTAAAAAAAAAAAAAAAAAAAAATGAGTCTGATGCAGAGATCACAGTTTTACCGGGGGTGCAATTACGAAGTCTATCATTCTGCAACCTTTTTTTAACCACACAGTGCTTCATCAATGTTTTAGTATGTATTACTTGCCCAGTCACACCAGCTCTTAACTGGGAGCGTACAGCCATGCATTGTATGGTAGCAGGTGTAATAGATTTCTTTCTGAAGGACAGATCTTATCTGTGTCCGTCTTCACCATTCATCACATATGGGTACTGGCCAGAATCAGGACCCGCGGAGCTTTTTTTTTAAAAAGGGTAGCGAGCCGACACAACATCGGGCTGCCCTCGAGGCCGACGATTGCGTGGTGCTCAAGGGTTGGCCGTTAGGCTGCGCCGACTCCGCCTGCCTGCCAGTTCTTCATCTCTTGCCGTCGAGGTCGCCTCGTGGGAAGCGTCTCTGCAATTTTCTGTTCGAAAAATCGATGTTTAGTCCATCAGTCGTCTACCAGTTCTGGGTTCTGCCTCCACTCAATGTTGCAGGTAAGATCTTTCCTTTTATTTGTAATTCTGCGACCTCGAGTCTGTTTGTGGTGTTTTTTTCTCCGTAAGTCATGTCTCGGTCGGAGGCCAAAAAGTCTTCAAAGCCGAATTCGGCCCCTATCGTCGGTGCCCGTGCGGCCGAAAATATTCGTCTCCGACCAGCACGACTGGTGTCTTGCGTGTCTTGGCCCGCTTCACGACATGGATTCATCGCGCCTGCTTCTCCATGGACCGCCGTGTCCTTGAACAGCGCAGCGTTGAAAGTGAGCTGAGCTCCGCCGACTTCGGGGTAGGGTTGCACTGCTGCTAAGCCGCTGCCTTCTCGGCCCTTCCTCCGGTCCCTCCTGGTTCTATATGGACGAGGAGGAGGGAGCTCGCTACTGTAGCCTGGCCATTGCCGAGCTCTCCCACGGCGCGGGAGGCCCGTCCTGCTTCCTCGGGAGGCGGGGGGCGCCCATGTATCGCCTTGCTCGGGGCAGGGCTCCCCTGGTGTCGTTCCCGCGGCTCGGAAGGCCCGGGTCGGCACCGTCCTTGACGCCGTCGGAGCCTTTGGTGCCATTCGCGGCACCGTGGGCCCTGTCGGCGCCATTTACGGTGCCGTGGGCCCTGTCAGCACCGTCGTCAGTGCCAACTCGTCGCTTAGTGCCGTGGGCCCCTGTTGACGCCGTTCGTGGTGCCGGCGCTGCTCACGGTGCTGTAGGACAAGATCTGGCGTCCTCTTTTGCCATGTCTCGCCTCGGCGCCGTCCTGAGCGCCGAGGTTGAGCACGGCGCCGTAGGGCCTTCGGCTCCGAATGTCGGTGCCGTCCTTGGCGCCATCCATGCTCTCGGTGCTGCTCACGGCACCGAGGGGCCGGTCGGTGCCGTGTTTGGCACCGAGTCTGCCTTCGGGGCCGTTGTCGGCGCCACTTCGGTCCTCTGTGCTGCTCGTGGCACCGTGGGGCCAGTCAGTGCCGTGTTCAGCGCCGAGTCTGCCCTCGGGGCCGTTGTCGGTGCTGCTTCGGTCCTCGGTGCTGCTTGCGGCACCGTGGGGCCTGGCAGTGCCGTTTTTCGGCGCCGAGGTTGCTGCTGGGGCTGCTGTCGGCACCATCTCTGTCCCTGGTACTGCCCCTGGTGCTGGTGGATTTGACGGCGCCGCGTTTGGCCCTGGCTCTGGACCTTTGCCCTGAGCTGCCCTGGTGCCTTCTGCAGGTCCTGCCCGCGGGGTTGCGGAGAGCACGGGTGCCGTCTCGGGCACAGCTCTGGCTGCCGGGCCCTCTGGCAAACTTGGTTTCCCTGCCCTCCTACTGTTTGGCTCAGAGCCTCAGACTCTACCTCTTCGGAGTCGGAGTCAGATGGGCAGGCACACTCTGCGGGGTTGTCTGTGGAGGAGGGCGCTCCCGTGGTCTCGTTGACGAGTCGAAGCCAGCCCCCTACTGAGGAGAGTCAGGTGACTCCCGAGGCTAGGGTCAGTGGTGCTGACCAGCAGACAGTGGTGCATGCCACTACTGCTCTGCAGCCTGGCCTTGGGGGTTTCATCGACCCTTCGGTGGTGGTACCCCCTCCAGTGGTCTGTCTTGATCGCCCAACTTTGGGGCCCATCGAGAAACCTACAGGAGGGAGGGTGCTGTTCCTGGGTCTCCCTTCGGGGCCGCCAGAGATGCCAGCTACCTAGGCTGGCCCTTTCGAGGAGGAGGACTCTCGGACTCTGAGGGTCGAGGGGCATGGGGTCGGTGCGTCGGCTTTCTCTGGGGTCCACCGGCCTCTGGCGGCCGGCGCGGATTCCACCCTTCCCCAGGTTCCTTGAGAGGATCCCATTCTTTGAGGCAGGCGACCGCCCTTCTGGACTCTCACGGCCCGGCCGCTCACTGGGGAGGTTCTTGACGCAGCCAAGGCAGTGCCAACATGGTTGTACAGCTGTCTGCTGTGAGTCTTCGGAGCACCCTCCTCGGTGCGCATGGTCCGCTCCTAGCCTGGCGGAGGTCAGCCGATCTTTTTCTCGGCTATGCCCTTATCCCTCTGCCACATTCTCCAGTGCTCCCAGGCATTCTTGGTCCTAGCGGCCCTCTCACCTGGGAACATTTCAGAGCGGTGGCTGCCCGGTTCCCTGCCTATGTTAGGGGTATGGACAGCCAGGTTTTTCAACCTCCCCCCGTGCAGCCACCCTTGGAACGTATGGTGACCTCCAGCTCCTCATCCCCCTCTTCTGGGGGAGAGGAACCCTCTGTTCACATCTCTCCGGCTGCAGATCTCTCTGAGTATCAACGCTTCCTCATGAGGATGTTGGAGGACTTGCACCTTTCTCCCTCTTCTGTTAGCTATCCTGAGCATGCGGCGCACGCCTTTCTAGGCGATTACGGCGAGGCCACCCTTGTGGTGCCGCCCTGGCCTGCTCCCTTTCGGGAGGCGTCCTTGCGTTTCTGGCAGAGGCCCTTCTCCGGAGTTCCTGCCCCTAGGGACCTCAGTCAGAGGTATTGCGCTCCCCCGGAGTTTCCAGGTTCTATGCCTCATCCGCAGTCCGGTTTGACGCACCTGGACACCCCTGATGGGCTTCGCGCCCTCCACCGTGACCGGCCCCCGGATCAAGACTCCTCGGATTTTGATTTTTGGGGGAGGAGGACCTTCTACTCGGCATGGTTGCTCCTTTCTATTTCCGCTCACCAGGCCCACTATGCAGCCTACAACAGGTTCTTGTGGTCCACGCTAGGTCAGGTCCTAGCTTCTTTTCCTGACTCGAAGCAAACCAGACAAGCCATCACGCTCTCTGCACGTGGCCTGGAGCTAGCAAGGCACCAAGCGAGGGCATCTTACGACGACAGTGAGGTAGCTACCAGGGTCGTAGGGACAGCGATCTGCTCCAGGAGATCGGTGTGGCTACGTCTTTCCCGTTGTCACCCTTGGCCCGGTGTAGGGTGATTTGCTCCGCCCACCAGGGAACTTACCTTTTCTCCCGTGGAGCGAGACGGTGCTTGTCGGGGCAACTTCCTTCTCCCTCCGGGGGAACCCCGTCTCGCTCTCCCCACTCTCGGGCCTCCCAGGCCCAGAGGTTCCCAGTGTGTCACCACTGAGGAGCTAAGGACTTTGTCCTCCAGGGTGTAAAGAAACACCCCTCGGGGACTGGTATCACTATATGTGATGAATGGTGAAGATTGACACAGATAAGATATGAAAATTACGTATATACTGTAATTATGATCTTTCTGTGTATCTTCACCATTCATCACAACCCCGCCCACCATCCCTGGGGCCTCAGTCTCTAGGCCCCCCCTCCCTCTGTGGCTTCCCCTCTCCTCTTTTGGAGCGGCGTAATGTAGGGACACACAGGGGGGTATTCTTCTTCAAAGGGTTCAGCTCGAGCGGCACTCCTTCTCTACTACATGTCTCCACCCTGGTCGGGTGGGAGTTGTTGGTTGCCCTCCTCCTCTTCTCCTTCTGGTTTCCATCCAGCTGGTAAAAAAAAAAAAAAAAAAAATCATTTTTTTTTCACCAAACATCTTTCCTGAGAGAGTAGTAAATCCCTGTACCCTTTCCTTCCTCCAGAATAGCCGACTCTGCTTCTGGGGTATTTGCCAGTTATTCTGTGCCTTGCATTCTGGCAGACAGCTTTGCTACTCCTTGCAGTTCCTATACAATCTGGTGACGGACAAGGGTCTCGGATACCTTGTTACTTCTCACTCTCTCCTAAATTTTCTTCTCTCCCTACCCTCCCTTCTTCCGCTTCCAGAGATTGGGGCCCCTACCCAATCCCCTTAGTCTCATCTCTTCTTTGCTGTCCTCTCAGTCGTTATTTCTCCTTTTAGTTTCAGTTTTTCCTTCCTTTTTCTGTCCCTTGGACTCTCTTGTCCCACCCTCCATCCCTTTCTCTTACCTCTCCGGCAACTCAGAACTGGTAGGCAGGCGGAGTCGACACAGCCTAACGGCCAACCCTCAAGCGCCACGAAGTACGTCGGCCTCGAGGGCGGCGCTGATGCTGTCGGCTCCGCCTACCCTTTTTTTTTTTTTAAAAAAGTTCCACGGGTCCTGATCTCGCCAGTACCCATATGTGATGAATGGTGAAGATACAAGAAAGATCATAATTACGGTAGGTATGTAATTTTCATTTTTGCAGTGATAACATGATGAAGTGTTCTGTGCCTTTTGAATGCTGCTTTTTTAACATGATGTATGCTGAAACGTTGATGCACTGAGTGGTTAGCAAAAGTTATGATATGGTTGAGTTCATACATGCATCACCCAGTAAAACCGTGAGGTTTGCTTCAGATCTTTCTGTGTGATGTCAACTGAGCATGTCCTGAGCGATACGACTCTCCTCACATGTCCTGGTTTCAAAAAAAAAAAAAAAGAAATCTCTGATTAATGGAAAAAAAGTAATATTTGTTCCTGTTGGGTGTAGCAGGACTATACATAGCGCCAAAATTATAGACTGGAGAGTGAGTCATGCCGGCAACTGATGTCAATACATTGACATGGTGTTGAACATGAAACTTGAAATTCTCAGTAGGCATTTTTCAGCATGGGATCAAGAAAGTGCATTTTTTTTTTTTTTTTTTTTTTTTAACACAGCACAATACAAAATAGCCTTATGGATCCCTGATCTTTCATAAATGGTGACAGGAGAAGGACAGGTTCAGGTTTTAGGAAAGCAGTGGGGAATATGAATTTAATTGTGTGTAAGAAAAAAATACTTATTCAGCAGAACGTGAAGTGTACAGGAGGTATTTAAATTACTGTAAAAACAGGGACAGCTGTCATGAAAGTGACAGCTGTGAGGAAACTGTGATCTCCACAGGAGACCAGTGGTATTTTCCTCATTGCTGACACCACAGATGGAGTCGTGCTGGTGGCTGGAGTAAGGGAGATTATCTGGCTGGTGGCAGCCTGTATTGACTACGGTAATACTTATATACAAGGACCAACTTTATTGGGATGTGTGCGCCTGTACTAAAATACAGATTCAATACTACATAAAGCAGTTGACAATGCTATCAAATCCGTGGAATGTCAGGAATGCTGCAATCACATTACAGCCTGGTTGTATTTCTTCCTGTCACTGATTGTTTAGGAACCAAATTTAAGAAGATAGAATTCCCCAACATTCATTTATTTATTTAAATTTCGCTGACTGGGTAAATCCACTGAACCTCTGGAGACCTTTTTTTCAGGGGCGACCCAGGATTAATTACAGAGATAAGTCACAGACTGACTAAAATCAATAAGCAGATAATAGAACTGTCAGTCATACAACACATAAGATTAGTTACAGTGTTACAGTATAGTACAATTATATTAAATTCTAGACCTTTAATAAATCCCATCCTGTAAGGCAAGGTAGACATTTAGTACCAAGACCCCTGGGATCCGAGATTGTTTCAGTGATGTGGTTGATACTTAAGATTTATTTATTTATAGCATTTTGATAACCAGGTAAACCCACTGAGATCAGAGATCCCTTTTTCAGGGTGACCCAGAATTGGTTACATACAGCATATATAGAACAGTAGTTTACAACAGATCGAGAACGGAGGAACACATATGATAGACGGCACAGAGATGAATACATATTTACGACATAATCACAATTATAATTGGGCGCAAAGCAGAGTCAGTGGGATCAGGCAGATGCTTAAGTAGACAGGCATGATATAGACAAAAGACATATTAATGATAAATAGTCCGGGTCAGTATATCCATAGGGTCACTCATTTCACTATAACTTCAGAAGTTAATTCTGTTTAAGATCCAGAGCACAGAAACATTCCCTCCAGGGGCAGAGTAGTAGTTCAGTGGTAACAGCTGCAGTTGCAGCGTTCCAACGTATACACTTTTAGCCCATCCTTGAAACCTTCCAGGGTTGTGCAAATGGTTAGATTTTCAGGGGGCAAGCACCATTAGTAGGATGCCAAGAACCTGAACGATCGTTTACCAGAATCGGTGCGTACCTAAGGAATTTCAAGTAGGTTGCCGTTTAAGGAGCGAACGTTTCGTCAGGAAGCGTTTGAATTAAGCAGGCCTACAAGGTTGCCGGGGGGGGGGGTAGACATTGGAGAGTTTGTAGGTGAGACACAGTAGGGAATAGGAAAGTTAAAATTCCAAGGAAGGCCAATCTGTCAGCAAGAACCTCACAGTGGTTTCTCAGGAGGAGAGCGGGTTGCAAAATGTCTTATCTTCTTATGTAGTGTAGTCAATTTGCGGTTTTCACTTTCCCTAAGAAAGTGTAGTTGTGGGGCGCCATAAAGAAGAGTGGGGAGTAGGGTGCTCTTAGCTATGGCAATCCTTGAGTCATCAGTTAAAGAGTTGCCGAGTCTCTAGAGAAGGCCAGGTTTTTAGTGTATGGCCTAGCTACATGCTGTACGTGTGGCCTGAAGTTCATGTCTTGGTCTAGATAAATGCCAAGGTATTTGATCTTGTCGACTACTTCTGTCTGTGACCCCGCTGCAGTGTAGAGTGGAAGCAGGTGTTGACTATGCTCACCCAAATGACTGGTCCCAAAAAGGACAGCCTTGGTCTTTTTGTCATTCGTTACAAGCAAATTAGATGCAAACCAGTTCTGTAGGGAGTTCCAGCTGGCAGCTAAGTGTACATCAATGGTGCTATGGCTGCCCAGGTATAACTAGTTGGCTATATGGAAGAGGTGTATCTGGGTCCGCCTCCTTATGACCTCAAAGGTCCGGGTAGCAGTAACAGTTGCAGGAGCTGCGTTCTAGTAAGTGCACCTGCAGGCCTTTTTTGATGACCTCAAATGAGGAGCTTTTTTGTACTTTACTGGGAAGAGCATTCCAGATTGTCAGGAGCATTCCAGATTGTCGGGATTGCTATGGCAAAGGACCTTGTCCCTGTTTGGGACCTTGTTTGGGGGTGTACTGAGGATAGTTCATTTTGATGACCTGAGGGGACACTTGTCTGGCTTGGTCTTTAGCAGGTCTTTGAGACTTTGGTGGGGGGGGGGGGGGCTTTATTGCTCCTAAGTTTAAAGGCTAGGGATAGAGCAGCGTATTCCATCCTACCATCGAGTGAGGGCCAGTTAAGGGTTCAGAGCACTCTACAATGATGATCATTTGGGGCTGCTCTTGTAGTAAACGGTCCAGTTGCATGGTATAAGGATTTGAGTTTGTGCTCTTGACTATGTGCAGGACAGGGGAGCCATAGAGTAGAGTGGGCAGAAGGGTACAGTTGACAATTTTTAGCCGCTGCTCATTAGAGAGGTATGGGCTTTGCCTGTACAGGAGCCCTATTTTGTGATGCAAGGTCTTGGTAAGGCTTTCTACATGGTCCTTAAAGGTGATATCTTGGTCTAGGAGGACTCCCAGATACTTAATAGAGTTGACAACTCCAATCTGGGATCCATCAGAGAAAGAGGTTTTTTGCAAGTTCTGTTTTTGGGGGCCTAGACTTTTCGGTCCAGATTGATGGCCTTAGTTTTTTTCCCTGTTGAGGACCAGTTTGTTAGTAAGTAGCCAGTTCTCAAGCATATGCAGGTCTCTCGTAAGCATAGCATCCAGTTTAGTAACATCATTTGAGTTGTGGTATATAACCGCATCGTCGGCATAGAGCAGCAGTTAAGCATCTCCTCAATTGTTTGACAACTCGTTGACACTGAGTGAGAATAATAGTGGGCCCAATATAGATACTTGCAGGACACCTTCATTGATGGAGCATTTGTCTGACAGGGCTCCTTTCCATTTAACTAGTTGTGATCTGTCTGTTAGATAATCCGAGAACCAGAGTAATGGCAAATTATCTTAACCTAATGAGGTTAGTTTAGAGAGGAGCAGTTAGTTATCCACGAGATCAAAGGCCTTTGTCAGGTCTGTAAATACTGCTCCTGTTTTGTGACCTTTTTCTGGTGCTTCCAGAATGTCCGCGGTCAGGCAGACTAAGGCCGTATCCATCCCGTGGTTCTTGCGGAACCCATGTTGGTTTGCGGTGAGTATGTTGTGTTTTTCAATGTAGACAATGACTTGGTTATAGATTAGTCTCTCCAACAGTTTACTTAACTTGCAGAGAATGGAGATTGGTCGGTAGTTCTCAATTTCCTCTTTCTCACCTCCTTTGTGTACTGGTAGTACTAGGGCCACTTTCCAGGAGGAGGAGAACTTGCCTTCTAGGATAGATCGGTTGAATATTGCTGCTATGGGTGAGGCTATAGCTGACATTACAGTCCGCTAGTCTGCCTATCAAAATTGTCTTCAACTTCAGTACATTTACACTGTTTATATAAAAACATGGTGTTTTTGCAAATCAGACTCCCATCTGCATTAATTAACTAACCTGTCTGTTCTTTACTTAGTAATTACAATGGCCACTCCAATCCACTAGCTCTTTAACTTTGCCGAAGTCTTCGACATGGAGCACACTTGATTGTATAGTCAAAACTATTCAAGGCAGATATGTTTTCCCAGGTGGTGGACTGGTTCATGTCCTGCCTTACAGGGCATCTCCAGTCTGTCCACCTTGTGGTGTCCACATCCTCTTCACTTCAGACCATTGTAGGACTTATTCATTTTTTTAAATAACCCCTTACTGCCTGTATCTTCTCACACTGTAAGTACATGTGTGCTAACAACATAGTTATTACCTGTAGCCCATATACATCTAACCATTTTGCCTTCATTTCATGGAATTTCGTTAATCTAACACTGGTTCTGATCTAGCTGCATTCCCCCCATCACAAGCAGAACCGTTGCTGTAATGCTTGACACCAAGTGAAAACTTTGTCAGTGGTTGCCCCATCCGTTACCACCCTAAATGGCTTGGGTTGATCAGTTCAAGTACCTCGGTATCTTGATGAACCAACACCTGTATTTCTCAGATCAAATCAATGCCATCTGCTAAAAATGCCTCCCTTGTCTGCACATACTATACTGCCACAAATCCTGTCCCCATTCGTAGTTCAGCATGAGATCACCTGTAAAATTATATTACCCAGATTTGACTGTGGCAACTTGGTTTATGGATCTTCCCCAAATTCTCACTTGCCAACACTATTTAAAGCATTAGTACAATTAATTGGAATATTTTGAACTGCACCTGTACCTATTTATTCTGTTGCTTTTATTTTTTGTAACTTTATTTTTTTTGTTTTCTTGTGTAAAAACACTGAAAATCAGTATTACAAGAATAGATCCCAGATAATAAATAATACAGTATCATGTTAGCACCCAGATTTAGTAATCTGTTATATTAGATACAACATATGGGGTGATCAGTATAAATAAATACACCCTCTCATCAGTGGTACAGATATGCTCACCAAGCAATGACTAGTGGAACAAAACTTTTAGGACATCCACCATACATCTGACATGACCTTACTTAAGTCATTAGTTCCACATGATAATTCTGTGTTAAGGAAAAAAAAATCTTGCATCAAATTTCACTGAGACTCTGCAACACTATGGCTAGTAGGTGTAATAAACATCTTGAACATTTCACTATGTTAATATATGTCTCTGGCTGTAAAAGTCTCAGAATAAGGCTGTAAGTTGAATCTCCTCTAATACCTCGTAGGAATGTCAAATCCCACCGCTTTAAAGACAGCGAGTCTGAGAGATGCCATATTGATTAAGAATAGTGCTTCAAGGCGAGCACTTCTTCCTAGTAAATAGAGATATTTATAGGGAAAAAGAGTCACTTTTGAAATAGTATAACTTTAAGCAGTATGAGTGTTAAACATCACTGCCTAAGACACTTTTAAACTTTTCAGCTTTACAAACTTTGTAAACAAATCACTAGGAGTCTACCAATAAACTGCCCCCAGACCCTGACCCAAAGGATTGTACATTCACAGGTTCAGTCAGTAATTAAACATAAGAGTCAGGGCCTTAGCCGCAAATTCAGAGTGGTGGGTCGCTATATATGCTACTTCGGCAAAACGGTTCACTAAAAGTCACCTTACGGTTCAGTCTCAGAATCGGGTTCTTCATCTCTGGAGTCTGGTGCCATTGCTCAGAATTCATCAACTATTTCATCTGCACTTTTTCTGGCTTCTTTCGGATCTGTAAATTGGAATGATTTTCTTCCATAATTAATCCTAAGTCTTGCTGGTGCAAGGAGAGAATGGACCACCCCCCAACACTCTCAGTTGTTGTCTTAGGAATCGAATGATTTTCTGTGGTTTCTGGTAGCAAAAGACCAATCTGGAAACAGACGAATGTCCACCCCTTCATATTGTAGCAGGTGAGGTGATGGAGTCTGGTCCAGTTCAGTAGCCAATCCCTCACTTCCACACCTGCTGTTACTATTAGTATAGTGCATGGAGTCTCTGGGTTCTAAAATTCACCCTGTAAGCTTTCTTTATATGTGTGAAATCTGCTTCTACATCCTCTGGTAGAGTGTCTGTGAGCCAATGTTGTAGGAAGATTAAGAAGTTCTCCCCTTCTGTGCCTTCTGGGAGGCCGACCAAGCAGAGATTCATAGCCCTGTCTGAATTCTCTAGTGTTTCCAGGTGAGTCTGGAGCTGAGAGTTTTCGGTCATTAGTTGGGCCACCACTGCTTGCATTCTCATGGAGCGGTCATCAGACTCCTTAGTGGCGGTAACTGCAGACTCTGTTTTAGTATCTTGCATACTGAGGCGTTCCAGTATGTTTTCTACTTTTTGTCAATGTCACCCACGGCTTTTAGTACCCTTTCCTAGGGTGGTGGCTCCATAGATGTAGTAGCCTGGTTATTGAACAATGATTGGTGTAGATTTGGAGCTCTGTCCACTTGCTGTTCCCTTCGTATGTCCCATCTTCAGGTTTGGTAGTAAGCGATTCACCGGGATCTGCTGAATACAATTCTGTTATAATTTCTAAATTTATATTTCAGTGTTCAGAAGTTTGCAAGGCAGAACGTTGCAGTATTGCAGGAACCGATGCAGAGCATAACCTATCTAGTGCTTGGCTCTCAAGCGCCCCATTTATTCTGGTTTTGATTGCTCTTTCTTCTGTCTTGTAAGCTGCCCCGTTTCCTTCATTTTGAGTCTGCTTTAGCACTTCTGTTGACATCTGAATAATAATAAAAGGAGTGCTACTTTCATAATTGCGATTTCCAGATATTCATCACTGTGCTCTGTTGTGTTTCAACACTCGTTGCCCCATAAGGTTAGTGAGGAGTGTTTATTTCATGTCTTTCGTTATAGTCACAAGACAATTGATGTTGCTAGAGGCACGAGGAAACTAGGGACCAAGTAGGCAAGGCAAGGCAAAATTTATTTAAAAGACGCCCAATCCCGGAGGCTCTGGGCGCCATACAAGCATTTAAACAAACATATTTAACAGAAAAAGAATGTAAATTCACATATAAATACAAATCAGTACAAAATTTTTTAAAACCTAACAATAAATCCATCTCTAAACGTTAAATGCCTTAGAGTAGAAGAAAGTCTTTAGCTGGGCCTTAAAAACATCCACCGATGAAGCCTCTCTGACCATAGTCGGTAAGGAATTCCACAGAACTGGGGCTGCAGCACTGAAAGCTCTATCGCCGGCTGTTTTCAGCCTAGTTCTGGGAATGGTCAGTAGGCATTCATTGGATGAGCGAAGAGAGCGCGAGGAGAGGGCAGGTGACAGAAGGTCTAACAGGTAGCCAGGGCCCTGTCCATGTAGGGCCTTATAGGTGAGAAGACCCACCTTAAAGAGGACTTCCACCTGACCGGCAGCCAGTGCAATCCACGCAGAGCTGGTGTAATGTGACAAAACTTTGCTGCCCTGTCAACAGTCGGGCAGCTGCGCTTTTGCACCAGCTGTAATCTTCAGAGAGATCCTCCGTGACCCGAGATAGAGCGCATTACAGTAATCAAGCCTAGATGTGACTAAGGCATGTATCAAAGTAGGGAGGTCCAGAGACGGAACAAGGGGTTTAATTCTGGCAATGTTTCTGAGATGGTAAAAACAGGTATGAACCACAGAGGATATTTGATCCTCCATGGTTAAATCTCTGTCCAGAATCACGCCAAGATCACGCACCCGAGAGGAGGCCTTCAATGGCACAGACCCTAGGACAAGCCCGGTTTCTGTGTCAGAGGCCATCCTATCACGAACTCTGTTCGACTCCACTACTAATACCTCCGTCTTATCAGGGTTCAGCCGCAACCAGCTGGAGGCCATCCAGTCGTTAATCTCGGCCAGACAGATGTTAAGTACGCCCACTGCATTGGATGTTCCTGGGCAAAGGAAAATATAGCTGAGTATCATCGGCATAGCAATGAAAACTCAAGCCATACTTCCTAATGATCCCGACCTAGAGGCAGTATATACACTGTGAACAACATTGGAGCCAATACTGATCCCTGAGGAACTCCACAGAGAAGCAAACTGGTATAGATGAGAAATTTCCATCATAACCCGCTGCCTCCTGTTAGTAAGAAAGGACTCAAACCATTTGATAACATTACCGGTGAGTCCACATAGATCCCAAGGCGAGCAAGCAGCACACAATGGTCCACAGTGTCAAGCTGATGATGAGATCAAGGAGAACAAGAATTGTCTTGTCTCCTCATCTCTAAATCTGAGTAGGTCATTCTGCACCGAACAAGTGCAGTTTCAGTACTGTGTCTGGCACTGAAAAGCCGACTGGAAAGGTTCATACAACTCGTGAGAACTGAGGTGTTCTTCCAATTGAAGCGCTACCACTTTCTCAATAACCTTCCTAAAATGGAAGGTTAGAGATTGACGTGCATTTGCCATGATCTCCGGGTCCAAAGTTGGCTCTTTAAGAGGGGTCTTACCAGAGCCCCTTCAAGGCATCCGAAAACACCCTCAGACAGGGAACACTGCATAACCGTGGCAAACACTGGTGAACAGAGCCAACGCATCTCATTAAGAAACCGCTGGCACTGGGTCCAGTTCACAAAAGGTGTGCCTCACATTGGTTACCACCTCAATAACCTCACTATCCTCCACTGGTCTAAACTCTCCCCAACCAGACGGAGTGCACTCAGAACACATCAGACGATCACTGCCAGCTATAGCATTACTGGCTGAAGGAACCACCCGCCGGATCGCAGACATCAAGTAGATAAGTGAGGGACATGACTGAAGGGGATAAGGATGGAGCAGGGGTGGGGGTCATGAAGGGGCAGCAGGGGGATGAGAAGGAGAGGAAAGAAGAAACAACTAAGTGAAAGACTAAAGAACTGTACCTGACGGGGTTAAAAAAAAAAGGCAGGAGGAGGGTGAATGCCAGGAGCTTGGGAAATGAAATCGGCAAGCTCTAGGTGATGATGACAAAAGACTGCTTCGACATTGTGGCTGTAACGGAGACATGGGAATATGAGAATAACGAATGGGATCTAGATATTTAGGGGATATGCCACTGGCAGTGTGAAAATAAACTGTTTTTTGCATCAGGTTTTGACCTCTATTGACTTCGTGAGTGGCAGAGCCACCAGTGAGGTCAAACCCTGACACAAAAAATTATTTTCACACTGCCCGTGGTATATTTTGTTTATGCAGAGGGGATGCTTCTGCATGGCATACAGCGTTGTTTCGTGTCCAGGTTGACGGGGGGGGGGGGGCACCATTTGAATGACAACTCAGGAATCGGTGATGAATGGAAAGCTCGTGCTGATGCATCTGCAGTGACAATAATTGCTAATAATGCACCTGGAGAGTAAATAAATGATTTATTTACACTTCTGGTGCGTCATCACTGAAAATAAATGCGTTTATTTCCCAATTTGTATTCTCTTCCCCATTCTATAAACTAGGTTATATCCTTTTTTGGAAGGATAAAGGAAAAGGCATAGGGGGCGGTGTGGTCTTGTATGTAAAAGAAGGCATAGTGGCCACAGAAGACTCTGCAGTGGGGGGTCATTTGGGTAGGGTACAGTTGAAAACAGTGGAGGAAAAATAGATTAGACTTGAAGTGGTTTACTGGTTTTAGTGGTTTCACTGGGTTAACAAGGAGGGGTCGGGATAGAAAGTTTGGGGTAGAGATCAGAAGGGGGCTGCAATATGGAAAATGGTGATGGTTGGTGACCTGAACATGCCTGACGTGGATTGGACAGCCCTAGCAGCCAAGAGTGCAAGAACTTCATCACTGGCAGACATAATGTGCAGGACAGCTTCTTGGTTCAGTGTGTCAGGGAGCTGACTAGGCAGGAAGCCTTCTCTGATATGGTGCTATCCAGCTCTGAAGCAGAAGGAGTGGATGTTAAGTAGCCACTAGGGTCCAGTGACCACAGCACAGTGTGGTTTGAGTCAGCCATGGGCAGTTGATCAACATTGAAAGGTGTGATTCCTGGACCTTAGGAGGCAGACTGCAAGATGAGGGATCCATTGGGGACTAGTTGGGGGGGGAACTACTGTCTAGGATAAATGGGGTAAAATGAAAAGGGCCATAATAGCTCTGATGGACTTGTGCATGAGAAAGGTTACTGAGAGGAATAAAAACAAGATTTCAGTCTGGTTTTTCAAGGCAGACGTGATCAATCAATCAATCAATCAAAATCTTTATTTATTCAGGCGGACATCATTGAGCGAAGCTCATTTACAAGATGGACCTGATAGGTCAAGATCAAAATAAGGTACAGTAGCATACATAAACAAATACAGAGAAAGAGACAAAGACTTAAATATAAATAAACAGCTACAGTAATAAAAAAAACGTATATACAAGCAAGGTAGCTAATGATTTTGGACCACAAAACAAAATAATTCAGACAGGTTTGACCCAGATGACTGTAAGGTATTGGGATTGTGGAATTGGTCAGGTTGTGTTGTAATTGGGTAGATACTACAAGTAGAAATGGGGGATAAAAAAAGAAAGGAATGGCAATGGATTTTAGGGTATATTGTAGCTAAGTTTAGAAAAGTATATAAACTGTGATAGAAAAAATAGGGGTAAAGGGTAAGAGGACTAGGCTTAGTGAAAGCAGTTGCATATCTCAGGAAAGAGACTCATGAAAAGCTTTTTAAAGGATGCTATAGGGATGAAGGTGTTCAACTTTAGGGTCTTCTGCAGAGAATTCCAGGTAGATGCTAAGAAGTAGCTGATTGCAGATCTCCCATGCCGGGTACAGACTTTAGGTATCTTCAGGTGATAAGGTTATTGCTTCTTAGGCATATGATCTAGGTATAGCCAGGTAAAGCAATCAGAAATATAAGATGGAAGTTTGTTTGACAGAGCTTTGTAAATCCATAGTGCAGCATTTTTATTCCTCCTAAGGTGTAAGGATGTCCAGCCAACAGCATTATAGAGAGAGCAGTGATGAGTGTTGAAAGGAAGATCTGTGATGAATCTTAGAGCTCTGTGGTACAAGGTATCCAATTTACTTAAATAGGACATAGTACAGTGGCCATATAGGAAATCTGCATAATTGATGAGAGATAGAAATGATGCCTGTATTAGTCTCTGTTTAGACTCTTTGGTTAGATAATGTTTGATTCTGAAGAATAGGCCGAGCCTCTGTCTGAGTTTTTTCAGGAGTTCCTCAACATGTTGAGTGTAGTCAAGTCTATTATCAATCCATACCCCTAGATATTTGAATTTATCCACATAATCAAGATTTTCTCCAAGGATGGTGGATAGTTGGAGAAGAATGTTTGATGAGAGAGTGGTAGAATATATATTGGTGGAAAAGAACATAGCCTTTGTCTTCTTGGCATTTAATAGTAGTTTCTTTTCAAGTAGTTGATGTTGCAGCAGGGAGAATTCTGATTGTAATAACTCACAGGCCTTTGATGGTGAGGGGTTACTGACATACAAGACAGTGTCATCAGCAAAAGGTGGACATTGGCAACAGTGAGGTTGGAATCAATGTTATTGATATAGACAGCAAAGAGGATAGGGCCCAGGATGGATCCTTGCGGTACTCCCTTAGAAGTGGTTTTGAGGAGGATAGGACACCTTCATTTTTCACCTGCTGTATTCTATCAGTGCGGTAACATCTGAACCACCCAAGAGAGGTTGAATCCAGGCCTAAGGAGTGCAGTGAGGAAATTAGCAGCTCATGATCCACTGTGTCAAAGGCTTTACTTAGGTCTAGAAATACAGCACAGATGCTGTTTTTTTTGTCTAACTCAGTTTGCCAATCATTTGTTACTTTTGCTAATGCAGAAATGGTACTGTGTCTGGTCCTAAACCCAGATTGAGCAGGGTTAAGTAGGTTATTAGCATCGAGGTAGTCTCTTAGTTGGATACTCACCAGTTTTTCTAACATTTTAGACAGCACAGGTAGGATGGATATAGGTCTATAATTGTTGAGATCCATGGGGTCCCCTGATTTGAGGAGGGGAAACACTTGTGCTGTTTTCCACAATGTAGGAACAGAACCAGTGGATAAGGACAGATTAAAAAGATGAGTTAGGGGAACTGCAATGGCATGTAGAGCAATTTTTAAGAAGTAGGGGTCCAGAGGGTCTGCACCTGCACTTTTCTTGGTGTCTAGAAGTAGCAGTAGGTCTTCCACTTGTTTTAATAAAATGGGTTTGAAGGAGAATGAAGAGGCAGCCTTCTGACCATCGATAGACTGGAATTTAAGTTGTGACCGTAGTAGATTTGCTGGGGAGGAATCAAAAGCTAGGCCAGCCGTAGTGAAATGATTATTGAATGCATCTAAGATTCACGCTTGTCAGTGATAACAGCATTGTTAAGGTGCACTTGGGATGGCAAGGAAGTACTGGAGTCCTGCCCTAGGATCCCCTTGATGGTGCCCCAGAATCTGGCTGGGTTAGGTAGGAGGCATCAAGCTCGGCTGTATAGAAGGCAGCTTGGCTTCTCTCACTTTTTGGTGCAGCTGTTTCTGGCTTTTCTGAACTGAAGCCAGTCAGACGGATCCTTGGTCTTTCTAGCCCTTTTCCAGAGTTTATCTCTAGCAAGCAGTGCAAATTTAAGATCGGCAGAAAACCAGCGCAGGATTTGCTTTTATTCTAATTCTTAGTGAAAGTGCATGAGTATTGAAGGCGCCTATGATAATGTCATTTAGCACCTTGAGTGCTGTTTCCACAGAAGCTGTGTGATAGAATTCTTGCCAGCGTAAGGAATGATATAGGTCATGGAGATATCCTTCGATGTTAAGGTTTTTTTTAGACCTTCTTGTGAGGAATTTCGCAGGGTTGGATGGCTTGACTGATGATTTTATCCCTGCAATAAGACAGTGATCGCTTATATCACTGAAAAGCACTCCAGCATGGGAAAACAGGTGCGGTTTGTTTACCAACATAATGTCAAGTAGGGTGCTGTTACTTTTGTTTTTTGAGTTAAATCTTGTCGGTTCATTTATTAATTGAGTGAATCCATATGTGTCACAAAAAGATACTAGGGGTGCAGATGCATTGGAGAGCCAGTTAAAGTTTAGATCACCTAAAATGATGGTGTCCTCAGGCCCAGATTAATTATATTTCCCAAGTGGTTTAGGAGTTGAAGGCCGGCAGAGGGGGCCTATAGCAGCCAACCAATTGAAAAGCTGTCATATTGGGGAGAGCTATTTTAAGGGATAAACGTTCAATTCTTGGGCACTGATGTTACACTGAGGCAAGATGCAGAAATATTTGATTTAACATAGATAGCTACTCCACCGCTCTTGTCAGGCGGTCCGATCTGAATAGCTGGTACTTGGGTAGATTTATTTCCTGTCATGTGTAGCAGGTTTAAGCCATGTCTCAGAGATTACCAGAAAGTCTGGCAAGGTGTGGGCGACCCAGGCCTGGATTAATGAGATCTTTTTAGGAGGCTGCATGCTGATGTGAAGGAAGCTTAAACCTTTAATGGAGGCTAGATCTGATGGGGAGGTAAAGCCTTCTGGGGGTCCTGGATTGATTTCAATATTGCCAGCCGAGATCAACAAGAAGAGTAATAGTTTAATAAGGGCTTCAAGTGATAGCATGAGGGACCAAAAGAGGGTTTCTTCTTGCTCGGGGTCCAATCTTTAGAGACGGTCCAGGATGGGTTGAGGCTTAATAAATTTTCACAGAGTACCAACTTGATGGACAGGTACAAGGGGGCACTATGGAGCCAAGATATGAGCATGGGGCGTAAGGGATACATGAATGGTTGTGACCCTTTTAGAGGGCTACCCCATGGATTACAATGAAGCAACGGTAGTGCATACTTGAGGAATTGATAGTCATCCACTGGGGGTGAGACAGGAAGGTCACCCTGGCAAGCCACATTTTTCAAGAGGGCATGGACTGGAAAGGTATCATCCTCAAGATATATTATAGGTGAGAGAGAAAGAAGCAGTAGGAGAAGCATCAGCATGATTATGGTAACTAAGGGTTAATAATAGTGAAGGCAGTGGGGGACTGTTTCCAGATTATTGGCTAGAATTTGGCTATGGGGGAGATAGGAAATTGGGCGGGAAGGTGTATAAAGAAACACCCAGAGGCGGGCAAAAAATTTTGCGGCTTTCCGTCCTTGCTGGCTGGCTCTCCGGCCTCCTGGTTCTCACCCCGACCTTCAGGTAGCCGCCATCGCTAATGACTCGGAGCCTAACGCTTACTGGGTGCTCGAGGGCAGGGTCGGCTAAAGTGAAGGAGACAGAGGAGAGGACAGTCAGGAAAGCACAATTGCAGTAATCAAGCGATTCTGCAATGAGGTGCTAAAAAGTTTTGCACAACAAAAGACTGGGGGGGTACGGCGCCTTAGCGCCTGGCCCACCAGAAATCCCACCAAAGGACTGTATCACTTAGACATTTGCAAGAAAAACAACATAAAACATAGAATTTTTAAACAATTTGGTAAAAACAGCTCTTTTTGAGAAAATTAAGGTAAAACCCACTATTCTCGGGCAGTATTTGGAAGTGCAAGCTTGAGCAAAATCAGTAAAGAAGGAGGACCAATCGGAAGCAAGGCTGAGGTAGCGCTCGCCCACCGATTGGTCGCGGCTTTCCCGTACCTTGCTGGCTGTCTGTCCCGGCCTCCTGGTTCTCCTTTCGGCCTCGCGGTCGCCGCCCGCCCGCTGGCGGCTTGGAGCCCCTGCGCTTACTGGGTGCTCAAGGGCAGGGTCGGTTAAAGTGAAGGAGACAGGGGAGAGGACAGTCAGGAAAGCACAATTGCAGTAATCAAGCGATTCTGCAATGAGGTGCTAAAAGTTTTGCACAACAAAAGACTGGGGAAAGCCCTTAGCGCCTGGCCCACCAGGAATCCCACCAAAGGACTGTATCACTTA
The DNA here is from genome assembly GCA_016271365.2 of Neoceratodus forsteri. Classification (NCBI taxonomy): domain Eukaryota; kingdom Metazoa; phylum Chordata; order Ceratodontiformes; family Ceratodontidae; genus Neoceratodus; species Neoceratodus forsteri. The sequence goes on from CM057451.1 coordinate 747,830,381, forward strand.
GACATTTGCAAGAAAAACAACATAAAACATAGAATTTTAAACAATTTGGTAAAACAGCTCTTTTGAGAAAAATTAAGGTAAAACCCACTATTCCGGCAGTATTTGGAAGTGCAAGCTTGAGCAAAATCAGTGAAGAAGGAGGACCAATCGGAAGCAAGGCTGAGGTAGCGCCGCCCACCGATTGGTCGCAGCTTCCTGCATTCTCGTTGGCTGTCTCTCCCGCCTCCTGGTTCTCCTCCGCCTGCCGCCGCCGCCCGCCTGCCAGCGGGCTCGGAGCCCCTGCGCTACTGGGTGCTCGAGGGCAGGGTCGGCTTGCTGGCTGTCTCTCCTGGCCTCCTGGTTCTCCTTCGGCCTCGATCGCCCGCTGGTGGCTCGGAGCCCCCGCGCTTACTGGGTGCTCGAGGGCAGGGTCGGCTTGCTGGCTGTCTCTCCGGCCTCCTGGTTCTCCTTTCGCCCGCTGTCGCCGCCCGCTCACATGGTTCCGGAGCACCTGCGCCACGTGAAGCAGTGAGGGTCAAGAGAAGGGCTCTAGGAGGTATAGGAATAATATATTGATTATTAAACATACAGGAGAGGATGTTTCTCTTTGCAGATGACACAAAACTCTGGCAGAGTGGACAGTAAGTAGGGGGAGAGGGAATTGAAAAGGGATTTAAAGAAATTGGAGCAGTAGTCCAGAGATCTTACTTCGAAGGTCTCTCTCTTGCAGCAGGCCACACTGATGGGACTAAGCTGCCAGGCACTAGGGCCACGCAAAAACTTTCTAGCTAGCATTCTATCAGATGGGGCCGCCCACTACTGATATCACCCTTTGATGTCGGCCTAGCCTGTAAGAGTGGGCGGCCCTCATAACTTCCTCTGTTCTTTTGTCACCATCTACCAACACACGTTGGACCTCTGGAAACTGCCGCAGCTTCAGTCAACTGCCATTTTCGTGCGCTTTGTGTATTTTTTTCTTTCTGATTTCTCACCGTAGTTCCTTTTCATCATTTTTCCTTTTTTTTTTTTTATGTCTTCTAAACCTTCTTCAATCTTGGATTGCTCCAAAACTGTGTGTGCCTGTAGAAAACATATCCCGGAGAAGGACAGCAATTCTGCCTGCATCTGCTGCCAAGGCCCAGACTATGAGGTCCAAGCCTGTGAAGTCTGCCAAGGATTCAAGCAGGTCCCCCCCGGCGATGCCACCAGCAAACCTTGGAGGACTTTCTCCTGCAGCAGAAGGTCACCTCCATGGAATGGGAGCTGCAGGCTAGGAGCTCCTCGGTCTCCCTGGCCCAGTCTACTGGCTCTTAGTCTTCTAAGTCCTGGGATAAGGATTGGGTTAGACCCCCGGTCCTCCTCCTCCCGTTCGTGGTCTCCCCACCATTCTTCAACTGTAGGGGGTCTCTTCCTCCTCCGGGAGTCAGCCTCAGCTGCTGCGCATGCCCTCTCACCTAAGAGGCTAATGATGGCATCGCCTCCCGCCACTATTACAATTTCGGGTGGAGGCCTATCAGGCCAGCGCTCGCTCTCTGCCCCATAGCCCCTGCTGCTTAGGTCCTTGTTCAGGACGGGCACACAGCACGGTGGCTCTTCCGGTGTTTCTTCAGCCGGTGCAGGTTTGTTGGAAGCGGGGCTCTCTTCTGATTACCACCCACAACCCTGGCGTCAGTCTTCTTTTCATTTTTTTTTTGTTTGATTTTTATTAGGGGTACAACCATTGAGTGAAGCTCATTTAAAATGGTGACCCCTTTTCGGGGCCCACCGCCCTCCTGCCTCAGAGCTAGTGCTGCCAGGACACTGATGCCTCCCCAGGGTCGAGTCTTCCCCCTCCCCAGTGCCTGTTTTACCTCAGCTGGCTCCTGTGGGACCTTTGGCGTTGCCTCAGTCTTTGGCTGTTTGGCCTTCACCGATCTTGCCTCAGGTGATGCCCATCAGGCCTTTGCCCCTTTTCTGTCTGCCAACGCCTGTTGGACCTGCACTGGGCCACCCCCAGCCAGCACTCGATGGGCTTACTCTGTTCTGTCCGCAACCAGTGCCTGCATGGCCTATGCCAGTTTATCCTTATCCAAAGCCCACAGGCCAATGCTGGTCCATCCTTATCCGGTGCCTGCTGGACCAATGCCTATTGCTCTTGATTTTCAGAGCCTACCCATGTCCCTTTTGGGCTTTTTGTGATCGCAGTTTCCCTTTCCTCAGGGTCCTATATCCCCTGCTCCCCAGGGACTTTCTCTGGGGCCGTCCATCCCAGTGCTCCCATGGCTGACCCTGCCTCCCCCGCGGCCCACAGATGAGGAGGATGAGTATCGTCTGGACCTGCGTCTGCCTGAGGAAGAGGACGTTGATCAGGATGAAGATGAGGCGGAATGGAGGCGACATTGGTGGCTTGACTAACTCCTCCAAGGGCTCCTCTGAAGGGGAAGGGACCCTTGGATATGTCCCCAAATCTCCACCGGACGATCAGTCTTTCACTGCATATTCAGGAGCGTTCACCTCAGCCACCCTGGCGATCTGCACCCCCATTACTTGGCGCACATGCTTCAGTACCAAAATGCTCTGTGGGACCAGGCCAGGGGTGCCGTCCAATCCCTGCCAGGCGATCCTGCCAAGTAGCAAGCCCTCTGCATATCAAGGTATGGGCCTACCACAGGCACGTCCTCATTTTCAGGGAGTCCATTTCAGAGCTCTACTGTTCAGATTTATTCCCAACACCCCCCCCCCCGGAGTGTTCACCAAGTGATGGCAGCTGCCCTCAGGTGGCAGGGGTTCTATGTGTTTCCTCACCTGAATGACTGGCAGCTAGCAGCGCCATCCAGGAAGCATCTGATCCGAACCTTGGTGCATACCTGCCACCTGTTCCAGGATTTGGGAGTCATGGTCAACCAAGTCAAGTCGTTTCTGACCCCCTGCCTGTGAATTCAGCACACTGGGGTGGTGTTAGATACGGATTAGGCAATGGTCTTTCTACCCCAAGACAGGGCAGAGCACCTGCTGGATTAAGCCTGTCAGCTCTACTCCAGCTGTCACGTCACAGCAAAGATTTTTCTGCGCCTCCAGGGACTCATGGCCACAGCCATCGTTATGGTGTCCCTAGCTAGGCTGCATATGAGGATTCCTCAGTGGATGTTATGGGTGCAGAGGGACCCGTGTACGGACGACCTGGAGCAGGCAGTTCTGGTCTCTGATTCAGTCAGGAAGATAGTGTTGTGGCTAGAGCCCAGCAACTACCTGAGGGGGGTGCCATTCTTCATTCCATCCCCGCAGTATATCCTCTTAACAGGGGGCTCACCTGGGTGCCCACCAGACTTGAGGGATGTGGTCCATGGTGGAGGCAGAACTCCACGTAAATGGCCTGGAGATGCGAACAGTTCTGTATGCCTTGCAGGAATTCCAGACCCAGCTCTCCCTGGGCCCACTGTTGATTCAAATGGACATCAGCATGATTCATTATATCAGTAAAGAGGGAGGGACTCATTCATATCCTCCGTGTAGGGAAGCGATGAGGGTCTGGTATTGGGCCATAGATCATGGCCTGAAACTCTCTGCCATCCATGTTCCCAGCAACCAAAATATCTTGGTGGACAGCCTAAGCCAGTCTCAGTCATGGGCTCACGAGTGGGAACTCCTGATCTCCCTGATAGTCTATCTGTTTGACTGGTGGGGTCATCCAGAGTTTGACCTTTTTGTGTCCCCACTCAACGCAAAACTGTTGCTTATAGGGACGTGGATATGATATGATCTCACTTCGAGGGGGAGCTCTTGCAGCAGGTAATACCATTAGGACTAAGGCTGCCAGGTGTTAGGACCTCATGGAAAAAACTTATAGTTAGCAGTCTGTGGCGTGGGATCGCCCCCGATGTCAGACATGGTGTAAAAGGGTGGTCCCCTGGCACCACCTTGGTTCTTTTTCCTGCCGTCGACCGGCTAACATTGGATCCACAGACGCCATTGTTGCAGACAACTGCCATTTTCTTGCGCCTCGCGCAGTGTACTTGTAGTTTGTTTTTGTCATCGTTTTCTTCAAGAAAGTGCATGTCTTCATCGACCTCTCAGCGGCGAAAGTTGAAGTGCGCTTGTGGGAAGCAGATCCAGGGTGAGGGATGGCCACTTTGCCTGCCTGATCTGCCTAGGCCCAGACGACTGGCCTGACTGCCCACACTGCTAAAAGTTTAATAGTAAAACTCATCCGCTGCCTCAAAATGCTCAAGACCTACCTGCCGGAGTCTCAGGTGGCCACCATGCAGAAGATCCAGTGAGGACATAGTTTATCCTCCTCAGCCAGGGAGTCTCCCCCAAGGAGAAAAAACTGGGAGGGAAACACCATCACCGGAAGAAGGAGAGAGCACCAGGTTGGAGTCCTGCCCAAAGTCCCCTCACAGGACTTCTGCTTCCTCCATCTTCGGCGGGAGGTCTGAGTCTGTTCCCCCAGGTACCACAGCAGTTTTGGGGGTTACTCAGAAGAAGACCACCGACTCATCACACCAAAAAGGTAGAGAGTCTTTCTCCCAGGGGGCATTCACCCGCCCAAGTTCCCTTGGCCCACTGACCCAACAAATTCTCCTATGGATCGATCCAAGAGGGACAGGTGTCTGCGTCGGGTAATCCCTCAGAAACTGTCGCCTGCAAGCACTCTGATTTGTCCGAGAGGCATAAAAAGTCAGACTATTCCACCAGATGCCAGGAGGTCATCAGGTACCGGACGCCTCCTCCACCCAAGGAGAGGGTGACGTGAGCCTCCGAAGGTAGGCAAACTACCGGCCTCTCAGACTCTGCTTCGGAGATGAGAGCAGGTGCCGCCGGCCAAACAGTAGCTGTCGGCCCCGGCGACCAAGGCCCGAGAAGACAAAACTACAGGGGCTGAGGACACCCAGCCACTTCCTCCTAAGGAACCGGATGCCAGACCACAAAGGGGCTCTGCTCCCGCTGGACAAAACACCATCAGGCTTGGTGCCAGAGACACCTGTAGACAAGGTGCCCCAGGACCAGACGGCACCTAAAGGACCACAGGGTCCGACGCCTGGTCCCTCCAGCGTACCAAACCCGATGTCCTCACCCCCAGTTGTTCCTTTAGCTGAGGTAGGCGCGCTCTTCAATGCCCGGTGGAACACCATAAAAGGGAATTTGCTCCCAAAACCCAGGGACCCACCCCCGGTCTGGCCACCACCCAGGGATCAGTCACCTAGGCAACGTCCCCTGCTGACAGAGCATCCGCCTCCTGATGATGATGATGATAGGCGGACGCCTGGTTCAGGCGGCAGAAAGAGGCACCTGTCCGTCCCGACTGCCACTAGCAGACACCCGCCATCAACCTCAGAAAAGGAAGCCGGAGACGACCCCTCAGTGTGTTCCTCCGAGGATGAATTGCCTATTCCATTGCCAGATCCAAGAAGAGACTCACCAAGGTCACCCGTCCTTCTTGGACATTATGAGGCATATCCAGGCTCTCTACCAGTGGAACACAGAAGAGCTGGACCCCAAGCAGCACTGTCTGGCAAAATTTCTGGGGGTTACTGACCATGAACCCTTGGTCATTCCTCCATTGGTACAGCTCTTCCAAGATGTCTCCAAATCGACATGGAAGCACCCGGCTACCACAACTGTAGTACCAAGAAAAGCAGGTGAGCTCTCTAAAACGCCGAAAAGGGAGCTTTTCTTAGACGAGTACCCAAAAGCCGATTCTGTTGTACTGACGGCTATGCACGGCAGGGCACAACAACCAAGACACATGAGAGCCCAGCCACCAGACCCAGAGTCCAAAAAGCTAGACCAGATGGGCCGTAAGGTATACTCATTGGCTACCTGCACAGTCAGGTCATTAAATTTTCTTGCCCACATGGTCACATACCAGAGGTTACTGTGGGCAAAAGGCATGGACCTGGCTAAGGCCCAGCCAGACTTGGAGGGTAAGGTAGAATTTCTCGTTGACCTACAGTCTGGTATGGATGAAGATAAGCACGTGCTAAGGAGCTCTTACGACTCCACAGACATGGCAGCAAGGGCAGCAGTCACAGGTATCTGCATGAGCAGGCATGCCTGGCTGAGCGTTTCGGGTTTCCGCTAGGATTTACAAGATGTCATCTTGGACACTCCCTTTCAGGGACCCATCCTATTTGGCCAGGAGACTGAGAAACTTATAACTGGACTGCAAGACTCTGGCAAGGCAGTATCTGAGGTCCACCGTATGTATCGGTCAGAACCGCAGGCCACCTGGTGCCATAGAAAGAACCAAGGGACAGCAGGGAAGACGCCACCCAAGGCGCCTAGACCTCCCCTGCCCACCCCCTCCACAACAGCATGACTCCCTAACGACCTCCCCCTCCTCTGGAGGAAGTGCAGGGGGAGGCGGTAGGAGAGAGATTCTCCCTTTACCAATCCGGATTGTCCAATATCACGTCAGATCGATGGGTCCTCCAGATAGTAGAGAAGGGGATACTCCTTGGAATTTACCCAGATCCCACCAGACAGTCCACCAGTCACCTCCCACTGTTTCTGCTCCCACGCAGCTCTCCTGCGGGCAGAAATACAGGCCTTGCTAGACAAAAGAGTCATCCAGGAGGTACCCTATGCACAAAGAGGCAAGAGATTTTTCTCTCACTTCTTCCTAGTCCTGAAGAAGACTGGTGACCTTCGTCCCATTCTGGATCTGAGTCAGGTGAACACCTTTATCGAATACAAAAGGTTCAGAATGGCGACCTTAGTGAGCCTGTTGCCCATGCTCCATCACGGAGACTGGCTCTGCTCCATGGGCATGCAGAATGCTTATATGCATATAAAAATCCTGCCTTCCCACAGGAAGTACCTTTGTTTCACCTTCCAAGGAGGGCACTACCAGTTCAGGGCGCTTCCATTCGGTCTGTCATCAGCACCAGGGGTTTTCACCAAGTGCCTGGCAGTGGTGGCGGCGGCCCTCAGGAGAGGGGGTCACTTTTGTCTACCCTTACCTGGATGATTGGCTTCTCACAGCTTCATCAGAAGACCAGTTGAACAGGACAACGGAGGAGACGTTCAGTCTGTTCTGGACTTTGGGCATTACCTTAAATCTGCCCAAGTCACACCTGTGGCCTACTCAAAGGCTATAGTACATAGTAGCAATCCTGGACACTATCCAAGGGAAATCCTTTCTTCTCACAGACTGGGAAGCCAGGCTAAGGGAGGTCGCTCACAGGGTGATGGGCTCGGACCTGGTCCCAGCGAGGGTGATTCTGCAGCTGCTAGGTCACATGGCCACTGCAATAGCCACAGTTCCCCTCGCATGTTTGAATATGAGGTTCCTACACTGGCACCTCAGAGTACAGTGGGACCAAGGCACGGACGAGCTTGAGGAGCCCATCTGGATCTCCAGTGCGGTCCGTCAGTCCCTAAATCGGTGGATCACCCCGGTCCATTTGGAAAAAGGGGTTCCCTTCCACTGAGTCCAGCCCACAGCAGATCCTGACTACAGATGCCTCGGGACTGGAATGGGGAGCACATCTTGCTTCTCATCAGACTAGGGGTTCTTGGAATGCAACAGAGCGGTCTCTCCACATAAACATCTTGGAGATGAGAGCCGTATTGTATGTCCTTCAAGCCTTCCAAGGGGTACTCCTTACTGGACCACTTCTGGTCCAGTCGGACAATACCCTAGTAGTTTTCCATCTCAGCAAAGAAGGGGGCACGCACTCTAACCCCCTATGCAGAGAGGCAGTGAGGGTATGGACTTGGGCAGTAGATCGCAGCCTGGATCTCATGGCAGTCCGTGTTCCAAGGATCCACAGTGTTCTCGCAGACAGCTTAAGTTGCTCTCGGTCTCAGAACCATGAATGGGAACTACAGCAAGAAGTCGCAGGCGACCTCTTCGAAAGGTGGGTTCGACCAGAGCTGGACCACTTTGCCTCCCCACACAACGCCAAGCTGCCCAATTTCTGCTCGCTAGATCCTCCCTCTCTTGGACAGGGAGGTTTCTGAACGCCTTCCCTCCCTTCCCCCTGCTTCAGAGGATCCTGCTCAAGTTGCAGGCAGAGGGTGCCAGAATAATTCTCATCGCGCCCTTCTGGCCTCTACAGATTTGGTTCCCGCTATTACAACAGCTGGCATCAGAATCACCAGCTCAGCAGCCCCTGTCATCTCACTTGCTCTCCCAGGAGCAAGGGTTGTTGGTCCATCCAGCCGTCTGATCCCTGCATGTACATGCATGGCTCCTGCAGACTTAGCTAGGGATAGATTTGGAGTATCCCTGTGGGTGGCAGAGGTGCTCGTGGCAGCGAGGAAACCCTCTACCATGGCAACATATGCCATGAAGTGGAAGAGTTTCTGCTTGTGGGCATTCCCCCGTTCTTTAGATCCTCTCAGTTGTCCGGTGGAATCTGTGCTGGAGTATCTTATCCATCTATCGGACTTGGGCCTTAGCTACCCATCCATTAAGGTGCACCTACGTTCGTTGTCAGCTTATCATGCACCACTGAATGTTTGTTTGTTAAAATTTTATTTTTATACAGGATATAACTTTAGATCCGAAGACCTATTTTCAGAGTTGTTCTGTACATACATACTTAACGTGTTACAATAACAATTCACATTTCATACATATAACATTAGTACAAAGTACAGCTGTCATCAAACCTAACCTATTATAGCATATGTTTCCAAATATAAATAGCACAACACCCAATTCAGTCATGAGACACAGACACCAAGCTACATAATAATAATAAGGGGGCACAGCTCAGAGATAATGTGAGGAAGTATTTTTTCACGGAGAGGGTTGTAGCTGCACGGAACAGCCTTCCTGAGGAGGTCGTGGAGTCAAAAACAGTGGGGGAATTCGAGACTGCATGGGACATACATAAGACAACTGTAGTGGGAGGTAGGAGAAAATAGGCTGTTGGTTAACTAGGATCTGCAGCTTATCCATTAGGTGGAGAAATTGGCAGACTAGGTGGGCCAAGCGGTCCTTGTCTGCTGTCAGATTCTATGTTTCTGTGTTTCATGTTTATAAACATGCAGGAAAGACCCTGGCACAGAATGGAAATACTCTGGCACAGTTGGATCTATGCAAGACCTTCCTAAGGGGCATCTTGCACATCAAACCTCCCAGAAGAGATCCCGTGCCATCTTGGGACCTCCTGTTTGTTTTGGAGAAGCTCACCTTGCCTCCCTTTGAACCAGCTGCAAGTTGCGAGCTATGCCTTTTCTCTTGGAAGGCATTATTTTTAGTTGCTGTTACCTCAGCTCGAAGGATTTCTGAGCTGTAGGCTCTGATGTGTAAAGTGCCTTATCTTATTTTTCACAGGGACAGGGTAGCCTTGTGTACCAACCCCAGGTTTCTTCCGAAGGTAGTGTCTTGAGTTAACGTTTTTTTTTTATTAATTTTTTTTATTTATTGTAGTCTAGGATTACAAATACCTTTGAGCCGAGGCTCTTTCACGAAGGTTCCACGTCAAGAGAGTACAAACATATTAGACTAAGCTACACAGGCCTCAACATAGGCAAAAGAAAACATTAAAAAAGAGTTTAAATAACATTCTTTGGTTCAGGTATTACATCGCAGTGATATAGTAATGAGTCATAGATTGGGAGTAACAACATTTTTTGGTACAAGTGTTACGTTGCAGTAATATAATATTGAATCACATAGGTTGGGATAAGTTCAGAGATCTATAAGGAGTCGGGGAGGGGTTGGAGGAAAGGGGGGGGCAGCAGCCGAATATAAGCTAGAGCAGATTCCCAGCATTGTCAGAGAACAAAGGAGAGGGGCGGTGGGCCACAGGTGGAAGAAAGAAGTTAGAAGAGGCAGTCACAGGAACTGGAGGCAGTGAGATGAAGATGTAGTCTTGATTTGAAAATGCCCAGTGAAGAGGTGGAGGTGATATGAGTGCTGAGGGCATTTATCCAGGTGGGAGCACGGTGTGCAAAGGATCTTTGACCCAGTGATGTGTGGCATCGAGGAACTTGTAGGAGCTGTTGTTCAGACCCTCTGGTATTGCGTGGATTAGAGATTGGGCACAGGAGGGCTTGGACACTAGGTGGGGTAAGGCCCAAGGTAGTGTTTTTTTTTTTTGTTGCCATCAGACAGGTTAGGTACTTAATTCGGTGTGTTAGTTGAAGTCATCCTGATTGGGCGTAGAGTTCACATGTATGTGTGAGTCGGTGGGCTCCAGTGAGCAGTTGGCAGGCCTTGTTTAGGGAGGTCGTTATATGCCTGAGGACGGTAGTAGAGGCAGAGCCATAGATTATGAGGCCATAATCTATGATGGAGACCACAGAGCTCTGAATGGCCATCTCTAATGCTGCCTGGGTAAGGTGTTGCTTGTTGCGGTAGAGAATTCCAATGTGTGCGATTACAACTCCGGCAACGTTATCGATGTGGGTCCCATAAGATAGACAATGGTCAAGAGTGATTCCAAGGTATTTAAAAGATAGCACTTGTTTGAGAATATGTCCAGCGCTTGTTTTGATCTCAAAGGGGTATTGCCTGTGTTTGTTTTGCGAGCCGCATAAGAGCATAGATTGTCTTTTTGTGGTTTAGAACCAGAGTATGTAAAGCGAACCAGTTTTCAATGGAGGAGAAAGCAAGTTGAAGGTTGTGAGTTAATGGTTTTGGGTCTTTATGTGGGGGTGAGAAGCACAGCGTCATTGGCATAAAGGATAACTTGTTCTGGGCAGGATTGTGGGAGAGAGTTTAGGAAAAGATTGAAACGTAGAGGGCCCAGTATTGATCCCTGGGGGACGCCAGTGCGGACTGGCTTGGAGTCAGAGAGTAGACCTGAGATTTTTACTCTCTGTGACTGCTGGTCTAGGTAACTGTTGAACCATGCAGTAGAGTCCTTTGGAGAGACTGGCATTCAGTAGCTTCTATGGAAAGTAGGCCATGGTGGACAGTGTCAAATGCCTTGGTCAAGTCAATGAATATGACTCCAGTTAGATGACCTTTGTCCGTCGAGTCGTGAAGGGCTCCAGTGAATTCCAGGAGGGCTGTCGAGGTGCTGTGCCCTTGCCTGAAACCGTGTTGCTGTGGACCTAGGATGTTATATTTGTCCAAGTAGTCTGAAAGCTGGTCAGCTACTGGATTTAGGACACTGTCCTACATGCTGGGCCTTTGGAGATCTTAGGTCTCAGCTCCGGGCAGCATGGGCAGAGATTGCACGCCTCAAATTTCATATTGAAGAGGAAATACATTATAAGAACCACCCGCCATTTCCCCAGCATCCAACAGAAAAACCTCGACCGCAGAGGGTAGTTGGTCCAGGAGGTTGGCAGGTGGTTAGGAGGAGCAAATCAGGTGCCCCATCACTCTCTGCTCTCCAACACATTACCTCCAAAAACCATATAAACACTACAAATAGGTATCTGCCTCTATCTCTGAAATCAAATAAAGAGGCAGAAGACACTGCAGAGCAGGACACTGCTGCACAGGAGCTAGCACAAATACTCACCCAAATCAGGAACCAAAACTAAACAAGCACAAAGGAATCCAAAACTTCTGATCATAGGAGACTCCATGATTCGGGAGTTGATACCCATCTCCAGCCAGGGGTGATGGTCAGATGTCTCCCAGGTACATCAGCATGGAGACACTGACCGCATTACTAAAATTGTTCACAAAGCAGGAGAAAACATTGATGTCCTAGTACACATAGGGACTAATGATCTCACCAGACGGGTCAGTTGTGGAGACCAAGGAACACCTGACTAAGCTGGGTGACAAACTATCATCTATTTAGTCCGGCATCTCCTTCTCTGAGATCCTGCCAGTCTGGGAGAAGGGAGCAGATGGACGGAAGGTCAGAAGAAGGGAGATAGGGGAGCTAAACACGTGGCTCAGGACTGGTGCCAGGAAAAAGGACACAATTTGTAGGGAACTGGCAACAGTTCTGGGAGGCGAAAGTTCTTTAAATTTGATGGACTGCATCTGACTAAAGAGAGTCAGTGCATTGGGGCAGAAGTTTGGCGTCTTTGCAGAATATTTAAACTAGCAAATGGGAGAGGTGCAGCACCCCATACGTCGAATGGGAAGAACACCCCTCCCCTCAGCTAGTGGTCAAACAGGAATTCCAGCGTGTTTGCCGTTCATTTGCATCACCAGGTAAGAAAAAGGTTTGTCTCCCATACGATGCACAGGGTAATGCCAAACTTCACCCAACAACTAACACACCAAAATCTGCCAATGGAAAATCAAGTACACAATGCTCACAGCCTGGAAATAAGATCCCAGACCTGCAGGCAATAATGTCAGAGGCTAAACTGGACATAGTAGCAATTAGTGAGGCGTGGTTTACCAGTAACCACACTTGGGAGACTTCAGTACCGCTATGTATTATTCAGAAGAGACCGAGGCAAAAAGGGGAGGAGTGGCCCTGTATGTTAATGAAAATATCAAAGCTACAGAAATTCAGAATATACATAAGGAGCCAGAAGAACTGTGGGTCACCCAGAAATGGGACAGCCATAAGAACTGGGGTTGTCTACAGGCCCCAGACCAGAGGGAGGACATAGACACATTACTGTTAGAAGATATACAAAACATGACAGCTAAAGGGAGGTTCTGATAATGGGAGACTTCAACATGCCAGATACAGTTTGGTCAATACCAGCAGGAACATCTGCCAGAACTAGACTCATAGTGGATTCCCTGCAGGGAGGGCCTCAAACAACTGGTACAGCAACCCACAAGAGACAGGGCTATCCTAGATCTAGTACTGACTAAAGAAGGGATCACAGATCTCCAGGTAGAAGGTCACCTGGGGCCAGTGACCATCACATGGTATGGTTCAATTTGGCTACTATTCTAAATCATCCCATTCCAAGGCAAAAATATGGGACTTCAGAGGAGCTGACTTTGATAAGATGGCCAACAGAGTTAAGCTAGCCCTGGCAAAAAGAAACACAGGTGAGGAGGTACAGGCAAAGTGGGCAGCATTAAGGATACAATACTTGAAGCAACATCCCATTGTGTTAGACAGAAAAGGAAGTGCAAGAAGAAGGAAACCACTTTGGTTCTCAAATACAGTAGCAGAAAAGGTCAGAGCCAAAGGCTGGCCTTCAGGAAATATAAGGAACACAGCGGGATGAAGATGGGAGGCATACCAAACTGCCTAAGGGAAGCAGGTAAGGCAGTAAGGCAGGCAAAGTCCCAAACTGAGGAAACACTAGCACGAACAGTAAAAGAAGGTGACAAGACTTTCTATAGATACATTAGTGAAAGGAGAAAGTCCAGAGGGGTGCTAAGCTTAATGGAGAAAAGGGAGCATGTGAGGAGGAGGACCTGTAAAGGCATCTATCCTAAATAGATACTTTGCTCAGTATTTACTGAAGAGAAGGTAGGGCAGGGCCCACAGCTCAGCATCATGGACACAGGGGGAGGAGGTGAGCACTACTCCCTTCAACAAAAGGGTCCTACAAGAGCTTGCTAAGCTCAGGGTGGATAAGGCAATGGGACCTGATGGCATACATCCCAGGGTACTTAAGGAGCTAAAGGAGGAACTAGCAGAGCCATTAGCAGAACTGTTTAGTGAGTCTCTGAGCACAGGAGAGGTCCCAGAAGACTGGAGAAGGGCTCATGTGATCCCGCTCCACAAGAGTGGTAGCAGGGAGGAGTGGGGAACTACAGACCAGTCAGGTCTTACCTCAGTAGTGGGCAAGATTATGGAGGCACTCCTTAAGGAAAGGATAGTGCAACACCTGGAATCCATAGGGGCACAGGATCCAAGACAGCATGGGTTTACAAAAGGAAGGTCCTGTCAAACTAATCTCATAGATTTCTTTGACTGGGTAACCAGAGTGGTGGACCAAGGGGGAGCAGTTGATGTCGCCTACCTTGACTTCAGCAAAGCTTTTGACACTGTTCCACATAGAAGATTGATAAATAAGCTAGGTAGGCTCGGGGTGGGTCAGAAGTTGGTCAACTGGGTGGCAAACTGGTTGACTGGCAGAAAACAGAGAGTGGTGGTAAATGGTATACAGTCAGAAGAGATGCAAGTCACAAGTGGGGTACCTCAGGGATCAGTCCTGGGGCTAGTCCTATTCAACATCTTCATTAGTGACCTCGCAGATGGACTAGAGGGTAAGGCTTGTCTGTTTGCAGATGACACCAAGATCTGCAACAGAGTAGATGATCCAGATGGGGTGGGCAGAATGAGAAGAGATCTGGATAAACTAGCAAAATGGTCAGAAGAGTGGCAACTGGATTTAATGCAAAGGTGCAAAATCATGCACATAGGGAAGAGAAACCCCAAGCCACTTATAGGCTGGGAGGAGTTGCTAGCAGTCACAAAGGAAGAAAGAGACTTGGGCATCATCATCACTGATGACCTAAAATCATCAAGCAGACCTCTAAAGCAGTAGGTAAGGCTAGGGGGGTGTTAGGGTGTATTAGTAGGGGTATCTCAAGTCGTAAGAGGGAGGTAATAATCCCTCTGTACAAGACATTGGTTAGGCCCCATCTGGAGTACTGCGTGCAGTATTGGAGGCCACACCTTCACAAGGACATTAACCAAATTGAGGCAGTCCAGAGAAGGGCAACCAAAATTGTGCAGGGACTGCATCAGAAGACATATGAGGACAGATTAACGGAGCTCAATATGTATACCCTTGAGCAAAGGAGGGAGAGAGGTGATATGATCGAGACATTTAAACACCTTAAGGGCATAAACAAGGTGAAAGAGTCTAACATGTTTAAATATAAGAAAAATAGCAGGACAAGAGGACACAGCATGAGATTAGAGGGAGGCCGATTAAGGGGGAATGTGAGGAAATTCTTTTTCACAGAAAGGGTGGTAGATGCATGGAATATCTTACCACAAGAAGTGGTGGCTATGAATACAGTGCAGGGCTTCAAACAGGCATGGGATAGGCATAAGGGAGCAATACAAATGACTATGAATAGATAGGTCACTGACAGAGCAAAGGCGATGGCACATTTATAAGGTAGAAAAGAAATGGGCAGACTGGATGGGCCTTATGGTCCTTATCTGCCGTCAACTTCTATGTTTCTATGTGCTCAAGGGCCTTGGGGGGGGGGGGCAGTATAGAAATCGGCCGGTAGTTTCCCTGGATTGACTTGTCGCCACTTTTGAAGACTAGAGTGACAATAGCAGATTTCCATTTGCTTGGGAACTGACTGAGGTTGAGTGAGAGGTTGAAGGTTCTGGTAAGCGGGTGCAGCACCTCTTCTAGTGTGAGGGATAGTAGTTTAAGATCCAGTGAATTTCCACTGGCTCTGGACTTGGAGATAGCACTTTTAACGTATTTGCGGACTTCATCTGCCTTGACTTTTTTGAAGTGGAAAGGTGGATGACTTGAGGGGGTCGGGAGGGAAGTTGTTGCAGGGGAGTCAGTTTCCGAGAAAAAATCTGGGGGTAGGACACCACTGAGGTCAGTGAAGGCTGCATTGAAGGCGTTTGCTATGACCAGTGGGTTGAGGGTGGTAGTACCATCAATAGTCAGTAAGGTAGGGGAGGATTTGGACTATTTCCCTGTTATCTCCCTTATATTGTCCCAAAAGGCTCTCCCATTTCCCCAAGGGTTGGTGAGGGCTTCTTTGAAGTAGGTGCTCTTTGCCATTCGTATTTGTTCAGTGCAGTTGTTGCGAGATTGTTTATAAGCTTGAATGTCTGGTTGGGTGCCTGTAGCCCTGGCAATTGCCCAGAGGTGTTCCCTTACTTTTAGTTGAGCCAGTAACCCAGAAGTGAGCCAGGGATTGGATTGGGCCTTGGCTTTACGCTTTTTTACTGGGGCGTGGGAGTCACAGGCAGCATTAAACACGGTGATGAAATGATCAAAGGCCAAGTCTACATCCTGCGCATTGTATATGGGAGACCAATCTTGTCGCCTAAGACAGGATTTTAAGTGGGTCAGTTTGCCACGAGGTAGGACTCTGCTGGAAACAGTTAAAGGAGGAGGCTTACAAAACTTATTTGACCAGTTGCAGATGACAGAAGAGTGGTCACTGAAGGAGTCAGGGAGGACAGTGATGTTGTTGATGTGGGTTGGGTAACTGGCAAGGACCCAGTCCAGTAGAGTGCTGGTACCTGACTTGTAGTTCTTCCTAGTAGGGGAGTTGACCATCTGCGTAAGGTTAGCTGATGAGATATCATCCTAGTAGGTTCCGATGTCTGGTGCAAGCCAGTTGATGTTGAAATCACCTAGAAGGAGGATCTTGGAGCCAGTAGGTTGGGAACTAACAAAGTCCAGGACAGCTCGGAGACCTGACCCTTGGTTTTTAGGAGGGATGTAGGCAGAGACCAGAGTGAGCACTTTGTTTTGGGCACCAAGGAGTAATTTGATGGGCAGGAATTACACAGGAGAGTCAGAAGGGTTAGAGGTGACAGGGTGCGCAGTGATGTCGTCTTTGACGTAAAGTGCACATCCCTCCCCCTTTTGGTCATCCTATCAAGCCTGTTGACATTGAACCGGAACATCCAACTACCATTTTACTACCAAGAGTACTCCAACGGGGGGAGGCCTTGTTACACTCTGGATGTACATAGGATCCTTCATTACTATTTGACCAGGACCAGTCCCTCCAGAAAGACAGACAAGTTGTTTGTCTTGTTCGCCCACAGAAAGATTGGGGCACCCGTGATGAAGCAGACACTGAATAAATGGCTTGTGAATTGCATCACATTCTGTTATCAGCAGCACAGCAAACCCTTACCAGGACTGGTTAAGGGTCACTCCGCCAGAGGGATAGCGATATTCTTCGCTTCTCTTAGGAACGTTTCTTCAGCGGACCTCTGTCCGGCTGCTATGTGGAGTTCAGTGTGCACTTTCATTAGGCACTACAGTCTTGGACGTTGCTTCCAGAAGGAGAGCAGGTTCCGGCCTAGCAATCCTTCAAAGACTCCTCTCCTAATTACCTATGTCCTGACATTTTATTTATTTAGTTTTTGTTGACCAGGTAAGTGCACTAGACAGATTCTGCCTATTTTCAGGCACGACCCGGGGGAGGGGGATACAGATGAATGCCAGCTGACCTTGAACCAGATTAAGCTGTTGGTGGTATTTTTGTGAATGGGGGGAAATTTGGCCAGTGCACCGGGGAAATTCCCCTACTTTTTTCGAGAAGTGCCATGGGATCTTTACCTGAACTACCATCAGAACAGGCAGGTGGGAACTCGGTTTAGCATCTCATCCAAAAGACGGCACCTCAGGAGTGCAGCACCCCCTCATGCTGCACTACAGTGTCAGTACTGGGATATTAACCCAAGTGCCTGGTGTGGAGATAGAACCCATAGCCTTCTGATCTCCCGGCCTCAGAGGCGAATGTGCTACATGCTGAGCCACTGACGCTGAGGACATTATTGTCCTCCACCCTTCTGACCTGGGTCTCTTCTTGGGCACTGCTTGGGACTCGGTCCTAATGGTATTACCTGCTGCAAGAGCTTCCCTCAAATTGAGATAGTATAGTTATGTAAGAACTTATCGTAACAGTAGATCTTCGAGAGGAGCTCTTGCAGTAGGTGGCTTTCCCACCCACGTGCCCTCGGGGACTAATATTACAATTTTCTCTTTGGGGATAGGAGATCCTCATTGGTTCTCCATCTGTTTTTTAGCCGTGTCTCTGGCGGGAGAACTGAGGTGGTGCCGGGGACCACCTCCTTTATGCCACATCTGATGTCAGGGCGGTCCCCACCACAGACTGCTAGCTAGAAGTTTTTTCTATGGGATCCTAACTCCTGGAGGCCTTAGTCCTAATGGTATTACCTGCTGCAAGAGCTCCTCTTGAAGATCTACTGTTACGGTAAGTTCTTACGTAACTGTACCTTCTATCCACACTTCTTGGCAGCTGCCTTTCCCCTTAAGACTGTCCGGAATGTTTTCAAGCTGGCTCTTCCCACCCACCCGGGTGGAAACTCCCTCGGCTGCGCCTCGTGATGCCAGATCTTCCTTTCCAATGGAAGAAGCAGATTCCCTCCTTACTACTCTTGTGCTGAGTAGGCCCTTTGCTATTAAATCTCCAGATTTACTTTCAAAACGTGTTTCAATACTTTGTCTTCAGGCTTAATCTTCAGTCGTGACCATGATGGACGATGACAAGTCTGCTCTGGGGTTCCATCGGTGCCTTTGCTGGCAGAAGATATCCTGAACGGATTTGCACTCCGCGTGCATCTGCTGCCTGTGTCACAAGCATGATACCCAGGCCTGCAATATTTGTCGATCTTTCCACCCTTCCGTTCTTGAGGCCCACTTCTCCCATGCCCTGCTAGGCACTGTGGATGAGGTGCTTCCTCATCTGCCGGCATACCTCCATGTCATGGGTGAGGTAGAACAGACTACACAAACAGTAATTCAGGTACAACACACCAAGCAAGCATGATGTTTATTAAAACAAAATAAAATAAAAACAAACCAAATCAAATACTTTTCATGACAGCAGAAAAAAATAAGACAAAAAACATAGCTTAGGAAGTATGTTTGCTAACTCTGCAACATCTTCTGTGCTTGACCTCCGCAAGGAGATCTAACTCTGGGAGACCTTTTCAGGTTCACTCTTCAGCTGCATCTGACCTTGAGGTCCTTAGGTTGGCTTTTTATAGCCAGCTTACTCCTCCCCAAAATCTAAGCCCCACCTTTATTAAACATTCCGTTATACAAAAACATCCTTTGCTTACAACATTTTTCCTTTGTTTACAACATTTTTATTATAAGACTCCATAAAGAAAGATAAGCAAATTAATATTCGGCATCACTTGTTTCATACTGTAAGTAATCATATGTTTTTATAGTATATTTCTTTTGTTAGTAGAAAAGGGGCTACATTAGGCATAAACTCCACCTCAGTGTTAGGTGGTGGGTGTCTGGTATCTCTCTAAATGTAGCAGGTAAGGTGACACTGACTCCCTATAGGAGCTGACACGAGACTAAGAAACAGGCGCTGATTGGTACAAAGAGCCATGCTTCAAAGAAACAACTCCAGGGCTCTCCATTTCAGCAGGAGAAGGAAAAGAAAAAAGAAATAAAACACCACAGAACTGGTAATGAGGTTTATTCATATTCATATATGTCAGTATATCTGTGGCAGCACTTGCCAAGCATAAAAAAATGAAACCACATTCAGTCAGGGCTGTCTGCTGCTCATACTCTGTTCAGATACTGAGTGTTAAGTCTGAGTAGCCGACAGTATACCGCTGACCCAAAGGAAAAATAAAATTGGCATACTCGTTCTGTAAAGGACACAGGAATAATGCTGGGAAGGAAAATGGGAGGTGGGTGGTTTGTAAGGGGAGAGGGTTTATTTACCGCCCTTTTTCTTCAGTCTTTATTCTAAAGCCGCGTCATGCGGCAAGCAACAAACAACTATTTTATGAACTGACGCGGCTCTTCCCTCTCATATATTCGAGGGGGGAGTGGGCTGCCAGAACACCTGGAGCTGCACTGTTTGGGGCCTGAAGCGGAGCAAGCTGTTTTCACCCCGTGCAGCAGTGCAGCACATACTCCGTTTGTCTTTATTTCTGCAGTGTCCTTGTGACCAAAAAGAACTAAACCAGGGAAAACATCCTGCGTTTTACCATTTTACACAGCTAGCATCTTCATATTCATATGTCATAGTGTTTCCGTATTGGTGTTATGTCAAGCACAGTCTCTAAAGGATAATCCAGTATTGTGCGGTTACAAGGGTCTGGGGACCAGAATAAGCAGAAAAACAAAAAGGGATAGTAAAGATATTACAGTAGGTGGCCGTTCCACTGTAAAAGAAATACAGGAACATAGAAAATGAAGGGGACGTTAGAGTGCTGTTGCGCAACAGACTTGGGGAGTGGGGGACCCCAAACCTAAGCAGACACACACAAATGGGGGGGGGGGGATATACCTCTGTCACACTCCAGACCGTGGCCAAACAGGGCTGAGACCAGGGCCGGGCTGTAGCAAAGCAATAGCTCCAGACAGCCATGGACATTGGGGACTCCCGTGCCCATGCTGTGGTGGCCACAGTGCGCATGCGCCGCAGGGCTTGGCTGTGGATCTCGACCCTCACAGCAGACACCCAGCACAAGCTTGCAGGTGTCCCTTTCGTGGGCACCGACTTGTTCGGGCCTGGGGTCGAGGGCCACCTTACCCACACTAAGAAGTCCAGTGCCACCTTGGACTCGGTGACATCCGCTCAGAAGGACCAAAAGGGCTCCAAGTGGCAGAAGAAGAAGCCCTTCGGTCCACCTCCGCTCCTGCTGCCAAACCAGCCCAGCCCCAGGCTGGACAGCAGGCCCAGGCTTGGCGACCTCGACTGAAGTCTGTGGGCTTGGTCCTCCGCAAGCCTGGAGGGAGGGTCCCCAGGTGGCTTCTCAGCCAGGCCCTCCTCCTCCTCCTCATCCTCCAAGCCTGCTCAGTGACGGGATGGGGGTGCCTCCCTAATGCCCACCATGCCTCCCCAGGGTTCTGTCATGGGGGACCGGCTCCGCCACTTCCTTTCCACCTGGTCCACTGTCACCAAGGACAGGTGGGTCCTCGAGGTGGTGATTAGGGTCTGCCTCTGGAATTCGAGCAGTACCCTCCTTGCTGAGCCTGCATCCCAAAGGAGGACTTGGTATCAGCAGATATTCTGTCGGCTCTTTGGGATGACATTGCCCAGTTTCTCCTCAAAGAGGTCGTGGTTCTTGTCGTGGATCCTCCAGAACACCCAGGGTTTGTCTCCAAGTACTTCCTGGTGCCAAAACGGACCTGGGGGGGTGGGGAGGCTGGCACCCTATTCTAGAGCTGCATGACCTGAACAATTTTCTCAAATCGCACACCTTCAGGATGGTAGCTCTGTCTCGGGTCATACCATCTCTAGAGCAAAACATGTGGTTCTGCTCACTGGATCTACAGGACACGTTCTTTCATGCCCTGAAGGTTCCTCCACTTCTGGGCAGAGGGAGCCCTCTACGAGTTCTAGGCCATGCCATTCGGCCTCTCCTCTGCCCCCAGGGTCTTCACCAAGTGCATTGCAGTGATGGCAGCTTACCTAAGGAACCGAAGGGTCTGGGTTTACCCCACCTGTATAACTGGCTGATTGTGGGTCCCTCTAGGCAGGAGGTGGAGCATTCCAGGGACCTGGTCCTCCAGACCTGTATCTCCCTTGGCCTCCTGGTCAGTGAGGCCAAGTCAGAACTCATGCCTGCTCAGGTGATCAGCTTCATCGGGATGGAGCTCAACTTTCGCAGAGCCAGGGCCCAGCTTCTGGCAGACAGGACAGAGGCTCTCTCCTCTTTTGCCTGATCATTTTGGGCTGGGCAATTGCACCCTGCCCAGGACTTCCAGCGCTTGCTGGACTGCATGGCGGCCTTCACCAGCGTGGTCTGTTGGGCCCGTTGAAGAATGCGCTCCCTGCAATGGGAGCTGGCCGGCCAGTGGTCTCAGCGCAGGGGTCACTTCGACCAGCTGGTTACTGTGTCCCAGTGGATGGAGGACACTCTCCAGTGGTAATCAGTCCCAGAACATCTGTAGGAAGGGATCCCATTTGTCTGCCCAGTGCCGACGGTCATCCTGACAACCAGTGCCTCTCTCTTGGGCTGAGATGCCCACCTGGGGGAACACAGAGTTCACGGGCTATGGACCTCCGGTCAGTTCGGCTGGCACTGACTGCCTTTATTCCTCAAATTTGGTGTCTGGTTGTCCAGGTCCAGAGGGACAACACCAAGACCATGTACTACCTCAACAAACAGGGCGGGACGCACTCCCTTGCTCTGTGCAAGGAAGCTCTCTATGTGTGGACCCTTTGTGCGCAGCCTAGGGGCCGATCACCTAGCCATCCATGTGGCAGGGGCCTCCAGCCAGCTGGTAGATGCTCTCAGCTGGGTGGGCAAGATGTCTCATGAGTGGTCTCTCCACCCAGAGGTAGTACACAGTCTGATCTTACTTCGAGATTCAGCTCTTGCAGCAGGTAACACCATTAGGACTGAAGCCGGCAGGCATCAGGACCCCACGGAAATCTTCTAGCTAGCAGTCTTCAGCTGGACGCCTCCCGACGCCGGGTCCTACCGACGCCAGACGTAGTACATAAGGAGGCGGTCCCACAGATTCCTCGAAATTCTTTCCGCCATCGACTCTGTGTCTTGACCTTTGGTTCAGCGCCATGATGCCTGGTTAAGTCTCTACCTTGAAAGTTCGCTTTTTCGCTCA
The DNA here is from genome assembly GCA_016271365.2 of Neoceratodus forsteri. Classification (NCBI taxonomy): domain Eukaryota; kingdom Metazoa; phylum Chordata; order Ceratodontiformes; family Ceratodontidae; genus Neoceratodus; species Neoceratodus forsteri. The sequence continues at coordinate 747,852,431 of CM057451.1, forward strand.
GTTTCTATCTGATGTCCCTCCAACCTCCGCTGAAGGCCATCCTTCGGTGCGCGTGTGGGAAGCAACCCGCCTCAGAGACCTGTGATCGGCCTGCGTCCGTGCCTAGGCCCAGACCACGCTACACCGGCCTGTTCCTTCTGCCAGGGATTCAACAGCCGACCTGGATCCGTCGCCAGAAGGCCCTTCAGGCTTTCCTGCTCGAGGAGAAGATAAAAGCCATGGACGAGCCTCCAAGGGGAATCTTCCAAAAGGCCTGAGACACCTAGAGAAGCATAGGAGAGAGTGAGATCCAGGTCCCTGCCTAGGACCTCTGACTCCTGTGAAGCTCCGGCTCCCGGTCCGACCGCCTCCTCCCGGCCCGCTCAGCCTCCCCCAGCGTGTGAAGACCTCCTCGGGTCCCTCTTCTCTTTCGCAGGCCAAGACCTCCAGACCTTCTTTGTCTTCAACCACCAAGGCCCTGTCGAGGTCAGGGGACTGTCACCACCATCACAAGTCCGGTTCCCGCCTCTCGGAACCCGACGCCAAGTCAGTCTCTCTGCCTCCTCCTCCCCAGCGGAAGACCAAAGAACTGACTTCTCTCAAGAGATCGTCGGCCCTGTCGGCCAAACACCATCGTTCCCGAGCACCGATGACCGCCAGACACCCGGCCGCCGGGTTGTGGCCTCGCCTCCACGGACGCCGCCGGGGACTGACCGCATTCAATGAGAGAGGACCCTCCCTCCCACCGACGCCGGTCAAGAGGCGATCACGGAGGAGGAGCTGACCCAGCCCGAGACCAGACGGGCGAACCCAGTCCTGTCGCATTCCCCAGGAACCCTCGTTGAACCTGAGGTCCCTGAGGAGCCGACGCCGAACCCGACGACCGCCATCGGCGCCGGGTCCGTCGCCGGGCCTCAGCATATCCGAGGTCAAGGAGGTTTTTTCTTCCTGGTGGGACACTCATATAAAGGGATGTGGTTCCACACCACCACCTCCTCCTGCTACTCTGCTGGGCCCCCGCGCCCTACTTCACCCAGGGATGCGGGCAGTACCTTCTCCCAGGAGCCTTCGGACCCTCTAGGGGTAGATCACGAAATAGGAGACCTCCGTCCAGATCTTCTTCAGGTCACCCAGCCCAAGAGACCCAGAAGACGCCGCTCCTGCTTTCGACAGAGGAACAGGATCGGACTTCTCGGACGGATCCAGATCCCCTCCGATCAACGCCTTCTCCGGACCACGTGAGCTCCCAAGATCTCCTCCGGATGACCCATCGTTCTCAGAGATTATGAGGCATATCCAGGAGAACATGGGCTGGGATGCAGAGGAACTAGACCCTGAGAGATTACGCCTTGCCAGATATCTTGGGCAAAAATATCCTAAGCCTGTGGTGGTGCCACCCTTGGTGGACACTTTCGTGGACGTCACCAAGGCAGCGTGGAAACGTCCACACTCGCTTCCGGCAATGCCGAAGAAAGCTGACCACCTTACAAGGCCCCTAGGGAGGACCAGTACTTGGCATCACATCCTCTGGCCGATTCTCTGGTCATTACAGCCTCTCATGACCGGTCCCAGAGGCCACAACATTTGAGCACCCTGCCACCGGACCCAGAGTCCAAACAACTGGATGCTATGGGCAGGCGCACGTATGCCTCCGCTACCTGCGCCATCAGATCCCTCAACTACTTGACGCACATGGTACAGTTTCAAAATGCCTTGTGGGAGCAGGGACTGGATCTGGCGGATAAGATGCCAGAAGGTGAGCAGAAGGAGGAGTTGCTACAGCTCCTTCGTACGGGTTCGGACGTGGGAACCCAGGTGCTGTGAGCCGCGTATGATTCCGCGGACTCTTCGGCCAGAGCGGCAGCTTCAGGCGTATGCCTCCGGAGACGCTCATGGCTCCGTCTTTCCGGATTCACCCCGGACGTTCAGAAGAACATCCTGAACGCCTCGTTTCATGGAGAAGTTCTTTTTGGTGAGTCTTCGTAGAAGGTCCTCACCAAACTTCAAGAGGCTGGGAAGGCGGTACGGTCTGTCCAGGCCATGTACAGACCCAAGCTCAGTTCCTTTCATAGGAACCAAAGCCGTTTTCGAGGCCGGATGCAGAGATGGCAGTCCCGCACCGGTCCTCAACAGAGGGGCTCCTTCTCCCGCAGAGCCCAGTGGAAGTCGTCTGCGGGCCGAGGTTAACGACCAGCTAAGTCAACCCAGCCTGCTGGACCCTCAGCCACCACAGCATGACTCCTTCCCAGCCCCCACCCCTCAGGATCAACGGGACACTAAGGTCGGGGGCCGCATTACGGACCACCTGCCAGGGTGGCAGTCCATAACCACCGACAGGTGGGTCCTTCAGTTGGTCGAAAGAGGTCACTTTATAGAATTCGTGGACAAGCCACCCACAAGGCCTCCTCTGCTCTCCCGTTACTTGGGTCAGCACAGATCACTCATCAGGCAAGAGGTACTCGCGCTCCTGCAAAAGGGAGTGGTGGAGTATGTCCCAGAGAGCCAGATAGGATCCGGATACTATTCCCACTTCTTTCTGGTTCCGAAGAAAACAGGGGACCTCTGTCCAATCCTGGACCTCAGCGACCTCAACATGTCGGTCGCCTACAAACGTTTTCGCATGGTGACCCTCCAATGACTCATTCCCATGCTGAAAAAGGACGCCTTCTTAGCGTCCCTGGACATGCAGGATGCCTACCTGCACATCCCAGTAGCTCAAGCGCACAGGAGGTTCCTGCGCTTCGAGTTTCTCGGCCACCACTTTCAGTTCCGGGCCCTTCCATTCGGACTGTCTTCGGCCCCCAGGGTCTTTACCAAGTGTATGGCAGTCGTGGCAGCGTCTCTGAGGAGACAGGGCCACTACGTGTTCCCGTACCTGGACGACTGGCTTCTCATGGCCGCCTCCAAAGAGGCACTGTTGATGGCTATTCAGAGCACCCAGGATCTCTTCCAGTCTCTGGGGATTCTTATCAACTAAGAGAAGTCTCTCCTAGTACCATCCCAGAAGCTGCAGTTCATAGGCTCAGTTCTGGACACCGTCCAAGGGAAAGCCTTTCTTCCCGAAGAAAGAGCGGAACACATCAGATCCCTCATCAGGGATCTTTCAGCGAAAAAGACCATCCCCGCCAGGTTGGTCCTTCACTTGCTCGGACACATGGCTGCGCCATTCCAACGGTCCCTTTGGCAAGGCTCCACATGCGGGTAACCCAGTGGATGCTCAGGGTGCAGTGGGACCAAAGGCAAGACCACATGCAGCATCCAGTCAGAATCACGAATGCCGTAATTCAAGACTGGTAATGGTGGCTAGACTCAGGGACATTTTCTGCGGGTGTCCCGTTAACCGCGCCGTCCCCGAAGGCAATCCTCTCCACAGACGCCTCAGGGCTAGGATGGGGAGCACACCTGAACGGGTGAGGTCCCAGGGAACATGGACCCCTCAGGAAGCTCACCTCCACATCAACGTGCTGGAGATGAGGGTGGTCCTTTATGCCCTGCAGGCCTTTCAGTCAGAAATACCATCGAGTACCCTTCTGCTTCAGACAGACAACACGGCGGTGATGTATTACCTCCAACAAACAAGGAGGCGACACTCTACCCTCTCTGCAGGAAGCTATGAGGGTGTGGGATTGGGTAATCCACACGACGCGAGTCTGATTGCAGTTCACGTCCCGGAGTGGACAACAGAATCATGACGGCCTGGAGTCGCTCCCAGGCCAGAGTCCACGAGTGGGAACTTCTTCAGGAGGTAGCAGAGGATCTGATCCTCGATGGGGCACTCCAGAGTTGGACTTATTCGCTTCCCCATCCAACTCAAAACTGCCCAATTTTTGCTCGCTAGATCCAGGGCCTGGTGTTTTCTGGCGAGACACGTTGTCCGTCTCCTGGGCGGACAGATTCCTCTATGCTTTCCCTCCCTTCCCGTTGATCCAGAGAGTTCTTCTCAAACTGCGCAGGTAGCACGCAACAATGATCCTGGTAGCGCCTTTCTGGCCTAGGCAGATCTGGTTCCCCGTGCTGACGCAATTGTCCCGGGACCCTCCAGTTCCGTTGCCTTTCAGCTCCCTCCTATTGTCTCAGGAGGAGGGTTCACTAGTCCACCCGGACTTACTCTCACTGAACCTGCATGCATGGCTCCTAGAGACATAGCCATTATGCGATACGGGGTCTCGCAAGAGGTGGCGGAAGTCCTTCCGCAGCCAGAAAGCCGGGCAACGTGATGTGACGACGCCATGAAATGGCGCCTGCTTGCTTATGGTTGCAGGCACGCCGGCCTTTCCCTTTAGAATGCCTGGTGAAAGGGTGCTGAATACCTTCTTTCCTATTCCATTCGGTCTCGCCTATTCCTCCATTAAATGCACCTTTGCACGATCTCTGACATCACGTGCCCGTGGGACAGCACACAGTGGCACAGCTTGATGCCTCTGAGACTTCCTGAGAGGGTGTTACACCCAGGCCACCCATCAAGGATCCTGCTCCTCCTTGGGACCTACTCTTTGTCCTGGAACAACTCACGCTTCCCCCCTTTAAACCTGCCGCAGATTGCGAGCTGTGTTTTCTGTCGTGGAAAACGTTATTTTTAGTTGCTGTCACGTCAGCAAGGAGAGTTTCCGAGCTTCACGCTCTCATGTGCAAGGAGCCTTATTTAATTTTTCACCAGGACAGAGTGTCTCTGAGGATGAATCCTAAATTCCTGCCTAAGGTGGTCTCTGCCCTCACTCTCAACCAGGACATCGATTTGCCTGTGTATTTCCCCAAGTACTCTAATAGAGGAGGCGCTGCTTCACACCCTGGATGTTCACCGCTCCTTAAGGTTCTACCTGAATAGAACTAAACAGCTTCGAAGTCGGAGCAACTATTCGCTTCCTTCTGCTGAGAGGATGCTGGGCCAACCAGTCTCAAAGCAGACCCTTTCGCTGGCTTGTCCAGTGTATTTCATTGCTACAACAACAAGCATAAGCCTCCCGGGTACAGTCCGGGGCCACTCGACAAGGGGGGTGGCTACCTCCTTTGCAGCACTGCGTAATGTCTCCACCTCGGCCATTTGTGCTGCAGCTACTTGGAGCTCTATGCACACATTCATTAGGCACTATAGCTTGGATATTACATCACGGCGGAGAGCCGGTTTCAGCCTGGCCATTCTACAGGGTCTCCTGTCCTAGAGTCAGGACTTGTTCAAGATCTCTCCTAATTTCCTCCTCCCAGAATGCTTACAGGCGCTATTGCTTGGGAATCAGTCCTAATGGTGTTACCTGCTGCAAGAGCTGTATCTCGAAGTAAGATAGTATAGTTACGTAAGAACTTACCGTAACAGTAGATCTTCGAGAACAGCTCTTGCAGCAGGTACCTTCCTGCCCATCATTCCCCCTTGGAGGAGGTATGGCCTACCAGGCCTTGGCAGGAGCTTTTGCTCTTTTTCTTCTGATGGCGGATCCTCGGTCTCCCCTTCTGATGTCATCCTGCGGCCGGGAGTCTCCGGCGGAGAACTGGGGAATCTCATGGACTGCCTCTTATGTACTACATGCCTGACGCCGGGGCGGACCCGACATCGGAGGCGGTCCTCATGAAGACTGCTAGCTAGAAGATTTCTGTGGGGTCCTGACGCCTGCCGGCTTCAGTCCTAATGGTGTTACCTGCTGCAAGAGCTGTTCTCGAAGATCTACTGTTACAGTAAGTTCTTACGTAACTGTACTTTTTCCCAGTGGGCACCCCTCAGGTGGATCGGTTTACCTCCAGGGAGAATGCAAAGTTGAGGCTGTTTTGTGCCTGCCCCCCTCAGCAGGGAACGCTGCAGGGGGATGTCTTCTCGTGGCCCTGGATCCCAGGCCTCTTGTATGCCTTCCCTTGATCCACAAGGTGCTTCTCAAGGCCAGGAGAGACAAGGCACAGGTGATACTGGTGGCCTTGGACTGGCTGCACCAGTTCTGGTACCCAGATCTCCTCAGCCTCAGCAGCAAGCTTCTGAAGCATCTCCCCTTATGCCCGGACCTGCTCTGCATCAATCTGGAGAAGGTACTCCATCTGGACCTTCAATCCTGAACTTGACAGCCTGGTTCCTGAGCAACTAGAGTTCCAGGCTTTGGGGGTCTCTCTGAAAATGTCCTCACTGTGGTGGAGACATCTCAGAAGGAGTCGATCAGGAAATGCTTTGTCTTCAAATGGAAGAGGTTCTCCATTTGGTGTCAGAGCAAGGGGTTGGCCCCTCTGTCCTGTCCAGCGGCTAGCATCCTTGACTGACTGTGGTCTCTTTCTCTCTCTCTCAGTTGGGCCTTCAAGCGACAACCCTTAAGGTGCACCTGGCAGCCATCTCTGCTTACCGGGAGTGGGCCGGTCAGCAGTCTGGTGCAAAAGGTGGTCTGGCTCTTCTTTAAAGGCCTCAACCACATTTCCCCTCTGTTGCATGAACCATCACCACCTTGGGACTTGTTGCTGGTACTGGCAAGGCTCATGGGTAAGTCATTTGATCCGATGCACAGGTATGACATGTCTTACCTGTTGTGGAAGACTGTCTTCCTGGTGGCTGTCACGTCAGCCAGAAGGATTAGTGAGCTCCAGGTGCTTTCGGTGGAGTCTTCATACGTGGTCTTCCACAGGGACAAGGTTGTCCTTTGCCCCAACCGGAAGTTCCTCCCGAAGGTTGTGTCAGAGTTTCACGTAAACCAAGTGATTAATCTCCCAGTGTACTTCACCAGTCATACCTCGGCGGCCGAGCACAGGCTCTATACTCTGGACCTGAGCTGAGCACTTATTATAAAGAGCACATGGCTGGAGTTCGGGGAGAGGTTCGTCAGGTATTCGTCACCTACGTTGAAGCCACACCTGGCAGACCAGCAGCTAAGTAGATGATCATCAGGTGGATTATGTCTTGTATCGACTTCTGCTATAGGTTTGCAGGTAGGGAGCCTCTCTTAGGGCTAAGGGCTCATTCCACCCATCATACCACTTCCTCGGTGGCTGCTTCCAGGGATGTCCCTATCCACAAAATCTGCAGGGCTGCTACCCAGAGGTCAGCTCACACCTTCCATTTCCCATTACCACATCAACCTTGAGTCACGCTGGGATGCTGTTTTGGGGTCCTCAGTTCTCCAATCCTTATTCCCCAAGTAGAGGTGTGTGCGCCTTGCCTCCCTCCTCCCGGAGAACTGCTAGGAATCTGCCAAGAAGTGTGGATAGAACATCATATCCACATCCCCAGAAAAACGGGTTACTCACCTGTAACAGTACGTCTAGGAGTGGTATATGATGTTCATCCACACGGACCCACCCAGCTTTCCCTGGCTTTGGCACGCACAGCTGCTTCCATCGGGCAAGATGTGGCGTCATGGGGCTTAGCCATGGGAGTTACCACCCAGGTGGGTGGGAGGAGCCAGCTTGATGTTTCAGCCAGTTTTAAGGGGAAAGGCATCTGCCAAGAAGTATGGATGAACATCATATACCACTCCCAGAACTACTGTTACAGGTGAGTAACCTCTTTTTTTTCTGCTTGCTCGCTCCAGGGCCTGGAGTTTTCTGGTGTGACTTGATGTCCCTCTCTTGGAAATGTAGATTCCTGTATGTCTTTCTTCCCTTCCCGCTTCTTCAGAGGGTTCTGATCAAACTTCAGATAGAAGGTGCAACTATGATCCAAGTCGCCCCCTTCTGGTCTTATCCGATCTGGTTTCCCTTGCTTTAGCAGCTGGCAGTGGAAACTCCTCTGCCCCTACCCCTGTCCACAGGCTTGTTCTTCCAGGAGCAGGGCACCATGGTCCATCCAAACACAGATCTGTCCATCTTCCTGCTTGGTGCCTGAGGACTTGGTCATCGCGAGGTTCGGGGTATCCTTTAGGGTGGCAGATGTTTTGTTGCTGGCTAGGAAACCATCCACCAAGGCCACCTATTCCATGAAGTGGATGCGTTTTGCCATATGGGCTGCATCGCACCACTTAGACCCCTTAACTTGTCCAGTGGATCAGATCTTGGTGTACTTGCTTTCCCTCTCAGACTCTGGTCTGAAGTATTCCTCAGTCATCTTTGCTTACTATGTACCTGTCAATGGCTGCACTGTGACTCAATTTGACATGTTTCGTACGTTTTGAGAGGCATTCTGTACTTGAAGCCTCCAATCCGCAATCCTGTCCCAGCTTGGGACTTAAATTTTGCGTTAGAGAAGCTCAACATCCCTTCATTTGAACTGGCCTGCTAGTTGCGAGCGCCGCTATCTGTCGTGGAAAGCATATTTTTGGTTGCTACTGTCACAAACCCACTCAGCAGGTCAGCCCTCTACTCCCAAAGTGCCAACCTGGAGGGAGGACGATTCAGAGGAAAAGTGAGGAAGAATTTCTTCACAGAACAGGTGGTGGACAAGTGGAACACCCTGTCAGAGGAAGTGGTGGGGGCTGAAACAATCATGGGATTTAAGAATGCATGGGATAGACATAAAGGAATTCTGGAGGTCAGGGGTAAGAGGCAACAGACTTCTAAGAAAACATAAACTGAACTTGCAAGCTCAAATGGGCAGACTGGGTGGGCCATATGCCCTTATCTGCCGACACTGTCTATGTATCTATGTAACCTCTGAGTGCAGTCTTGTGAACAGTTAACAGAAACAGGGTAACCCTCCTGTCTGTTTCGTGGGTTCGAATCAACCTTTGGTCTCAGTTCTGGAGGGATTCAAACTGTGAACCTCTTGCTAGTGTACCCAACGCACAGACTCAGATAATTCTGTCTTCGGGGTGGGGCAGATATCTTTCCCTTCGGGCACCTAACCAGGTGTACAAAAGGAACCCTTAAAAACTCTAATAAAGACCTCAGATTACTCTTACCTTTCCAGTTTGGTATCACCATTCAAGCTTATGCACGGTGTCTGCTTTAACTATATATACTTCACTTGTTAAAAGAAATTCAAAGACAGACCAAGTAGGCTCTAAAATAGAGTTTTACTAAAATAGATAAAAGTATGTAAAACGTAAACTACAGAACCATTATATCACAAGAATCGTACAATCTTTTAAAAGAACAAGGTTTTAACAGTGTAATTCCTACTACAGTACTTAGATTTTGTCTCTCTCTACCTGTATACTTGCTTAAAGTGCTCAAAGATGTTTCTTTGTCAGAGTGTAGATAAAAGTGTCTCTAAAAGAAAACAGAATCTGTTTAAAAAAACTGTCTTTGCCAACCCCTTCGTGTGAGGTCACCTAGCTCCTCCTCTGTTTATGAAAAATCATACACCCAGGCTATTTTATCATAATAAAAGGTAAGATAATTAAGGTTACAGCAGCAGAAACTCCTTTCCTCATGTGACTTCCCCAATCAAGTCTGTAAATTTCCTTTCATCTATAAGCAGTATCCTCTCGCACTCAGACATCAAAGCATTTATGATTTCGTACCAGTGTGCCGTAACCTGGTTTCCTCCTGTAATGTCATAAAATGGATATCGATTTCCCTCTTAGCAGTTAAAGCTATATTTAACTTGAACAGGAGATCCCTCGATTAAGGCCTGTTCTAGCCTGTAATTAGCTTCTGGCCTTCCAGGTAGCACTTTGTATCTAAAACCTGTGTGTGTGTGTGTCAACTGACATGCTGTCTCAGCATCTCTCATGAGAGACGGTGCATAACACATTTTTATATTACAAAAAATCATAGTGTATTCAGAACTGGCTGTCCACTTGTCACAATCCTCCCCACCTAGACTGAATTTGGGGGGGGGGTCTATCCCCGGCATGGGATGAGCTTCCCAAATCAGTTCACTCCTCATACACGCGAGACAGACCATCTGAGTTCTGGTTTCTGACTCCAGCTCTATGTACGATTGTCATATCATACTCTTGCAAAGCAAGAATCCATCTTGGCAATCTACCATTGTTCTTTCCCATCTGTGGCAGCCAAACCAGGGGGTTGTGGTCAGTCTGCACCAAAAAATGCTGCCCATATAAGTATGGCTCTAATTTCTTTAGGGCCCACACTATGGCAAGACACTCTTTTTCCACAGTGGAGTATGCCTGCTCCTTGGGAAGTAACTTCCTACTCGGGTACACTAAGGGGTGATCTTTTCCTTGGCTGGAGATCTGACTCAGTACTGCCCCAATACCCATGTCTGAGGTGTCAGTCTGAACTATAAAGGGTCTGTTATAGTCAGGACTTGTCAAAACAGGAGCACTGCACAGTGCCTCCTTTAGTGTGGAAAAGGCTTCTTCACAGGCTGGGCCACAGGTAATTTTCTTGGGCATCCTTTTCTTTGTCAGGTCAGATAGAAGAGCAGCCAGGGCACTGTAATTGGGTACAAATTTTCTGTAGTACCCTGCTGTTCATAGAAAACTCCTGACCTGCTTCTGTGTTTCTGGTCTGGGCCACGCCTGGGTTACCTCTGTCTTTATTTGGTTGCTGTCCCCGGCCTACCACATGCCCGATGTATGTCACCTCTCCCATGGCCACCTGGCACTTCTCGGCTTTGACAGTGAGCCTGGCTCTCTGTATCTTGCCCAGCACTTCCCTAAGGTGGGAAAGGTATTCCTTCCAGCTGGTACTAAAGATGGTAATGTCATCCAGGTACGTCACGGCATACTCCTTAGCATCATTTAACACCTGGTTCACCAACCTTTGGACAGTGGCCGGGGCATTCTTCATTCCGAAAGGCATTACTTTAAATTCAAATAAGCCTATCGGAGTGATGAAGGCCGACCTCTCCCTAGCTCTGTCTGTCAACTCTACCTGCCAATATCCCTTGGTGTCAGGTCAGTGGTCGTAAGGTAGGTCGCCCCTCCCAACTTGTCCAGGAGTTCGTCCGTCCAGAGCATCGGGTGGGCATCTGACTTCTTGACTGCATTCAGTCCACGATAGTCCACACAGAAACGAGTAGAGCCATCTGGCTTAGGCACAAAGACTACAGGTGAGGCCCAGGGGCTGTAGAGTCTCTGGATTACCCCTAAATCCAGCATCTCCTCCACTTCCCTCCTAATGTCCTTTTGGACAGCCTCTGACACCCGATATGCTGTCCACCGTATGGGTGTCTGTGTCCCTGTCTCCACATCGTGCGTCGCTAAGGGGGTTAGTCCAGGCTTGGCGCTAAACAATGGGGCAAAGTCTGCTAAAATCTCCCTTACTTTCTCGAGGCCAGCTGAGGAGACAGTTTTACTGCCTCCACAGAGGACTCCTGCTTACTTTCTTCCAACAAATCCAGAAGGGGGTCTCCTTCATCTGTCCCCTTCCCAGGACTACACACTGCAAACACCATGTCAGCCCTATTTGCATATGGCTTCATCATGTTGACATGGTACATCTTTTCTGTCCGCCTTCGGTCAGGTAACTCCACAATGTAGTTCAGGTCATTTACCTTCCTAACCACTTTGTACGGTCCTGCCCACTCAGCCTGCAGCTTCTTTTCGGACCAGAATAAGGACCATGACTTCCTGACCCACCATGTAGGAGCGAGCTCTGGCTCTGCGGTCATACCACACTTTTTTTTCCATTGGGCAGCTGCCAGGTTGCTCTGGGCTGTCCCCATAAGCTCCTTCGGCCTTTCCCTAAACCTGAGGACGTAATCCACAATGGGAGTTCCTTGGGTGGCATGCTTGCCTTCCCAGTCCTCCCGGATCAGGTCTAGGGGCCCACGTACCCGGTGTCCATATAAGAGTTCGAAGGGGGAAAATCCTGTCGACTCTTGGGGCAGCTCCCTGTATGCAAACAACAGGTGGGGAAGGTATTTCTCCCGGTCTCTCCCATGCAGTTCAGCAAATGCCCGGAGCATTGACTTCAGGGTACCATTGAATCTTTCCACAAGCCCGTTGGCTTGTGGGTGATACGGTGTCGTGCATCTCTGCACTACCCCACACTTCTCCCATAAACATTTCATCAGGTCCGACATGAAGGAACCCCCTCGATCAGTGATAGCCTCTTGCGGAAACCCAACACGGGAGAAAATCCCAAGTGAGGCATCTACCACCTTGTCTGTCCTCAGTGAGAATAGGGCCACTGCCTCTGGGTACTGGGTGGCATAATCCACCACAGTCAGGATGAATCTCTTCCCTGATGAGCTGGGGGTATTTAAAGGTCCCACAGTATCCATTCCCACCCTCTGGAATGGGTCCTCTACTATGGACAATGGAATCAGGGTGACTTGGGTTTTCTTGCCCGCCTTCCCTATTTCTTGGCACTGGTGACAAGACCTGCAATACTCCTTCACCTGCTGGGTGAAGTTAGGCCAGTAGAAATTCTGGGCCAACCGCTGCATAGTGCGCGCGATTACCAGATGACCAGACAAGGGAATATTATGTGCAATCTTGAGCAACTGCTCACGATACCCCTGGGGAACGATAAGCTGCCTGTCTAGCATCCCCCCTCTGTCTGTACTGCCTGAGTATACATAAGTCCATTTTCCCAATAAACCTTATGTCTGCCATCACCTCCCTGTGCGCCGGCCCAAGTCTGCCCAAGCCCTCAGCTTCTCTAAACTAGGGTCACTTCTCTGAGCAGCTGCGAACCCATCACACATTCCCAAGGCATGGGACAGGTCCCCTTCAGTCACTAAACTAGGGTCCCTAGCACTAGCGTCAGGGTACTCAGGATCACTGTCAATCCCAACTCTCTGACAATGGGTCACCCTTCCCTCTTCGGAGTAACCCTCTGTAGCTGTGTGGTTACTTGCTACTGGGGAAATTTCTATCCCCATTTCGTTAGTCTCCCCATCTGGGAACCAGCCTCTCAGTGGTTTCCACGCCACAATGGGTCCAGTCCTTTTTAATATCTTTTTAAGTGACATTGCAGAGTGATTGAAAGGAAAAGTATGCCTCTTTGCAGATGACACCAAGATCTGCAACAGGGTTGATACACAAGGAGGTGTGGAAAGGATGAGAAGGGACTTGGCAAGGTTGGAGGAATGGTCAGAAGTATGGCAGCTTGGATTCAAAGCAAAGAAGTGCAAAGTAATGCACCTGGGAAACAAAAACCCTGGGGAAGATTACACAATTGGGGGGGGGGTAGTAACAACAACAAAAATGGAAAGGGACCTGGGGGTAATCATATCAGATGACCTTAAGGTTGGCAAGCAATGTGAGAAGGCGGTAGGTAGGGCTGGTGGGATACTGGGATGTATAGGGAGAGGCATCACCAGCAGAAAACAGGAAGTTGTTATCCACCTGTACAGACAGTTGGTGAGACCCCATCTGGAGTACTGCATCCAGTTCTGGAGACCCCATCTGCGCAAGGACACAGGATGGAGGCAGTTCAGAGGAGGGCAACAAAAATGGTGCAGAGTCTGCAAGAGAAGCCATACGAAGAGAGGGTAAAGGAGCTTAATATGTATACCCTTGAGGAAAGGAAGGAGAGGGGGGACATGATAGAAACTTTTAAGTACCTCAGTGGAATCAACAAAATCCAAGAGGGTAGCATCTTTCAGAAAACAAGATATGCAAGAACAAGGGGACACAATTTGAAGATAGAGGGGGGATGGCTCAGGGGGCAATGTGAGGAAGTATGTTTTTATGGAGAGGTTGGTGGATTCATGGAACGGCCTTCCTGATGAGGTTGTGGGATCAAAAACTATGGGAGAATTCAACAATGCATGGGACAGACATAAGTCAACTTTTGTGGGGGGTAGGAAAAAATAGGCTGTTGGTTAAATAGGATCTGCAGCTTATCCTCTAGGTAGGGAAATGGGCAGACTAGGTGGGCCAAGCCGTCCGTATCTGCCATCAAAGCCTATGTTTCTGTGGAGTTCTGGGACCTACAGTTTTCCCATGCCGCTTGTCTACGGGTAACTGCACACACCATTTCATTTTAGATTGTTGCCCAGGATAACATCCACTGCTAAGGTTTTGGCTACAGCCACCTGTTGCATAGTTCCCTCTCTTCACCCCAGTCTAGGAGAACAGTAGCGAGGGGAAATGTTTTCGCCTCACCAGTGAAGTCCTGTACAGTGACGTATTTATTGGGTATAAGCTGACCAGGCTCTACCAGATCCCCTTTTACCAAGGTCAGGGATGCCCCTGTGTCCTTTAACCCCTTGCATCTGTACACCATTCACCATGACTGGGTGCATGTGTTCCCTCATGTTCACAGGCATGCTTCCAGGGACACACAAACAACCCACTTCTTTTCTAGTATCATTCTGCATATTATTGCTCATTCTTTTGGAACACTGTCTGGCAATATGCCCAGTTTCTTTACATAACCAACATTCACTTCTCTTTTCAGAGAAACCTTTTCTCTGAAACCTGGGGCTGACTGGTTTTGGTGGAGGCAGTGAGGGTTTTAGCTGCCCTGAAGGCGCGCTTTTCCCTTTCTGCGCTGCCACGCCCGCCACATTCAATCTCAGAGCTGTTCTGCTCTTGGCATAGCGGTCCGAGAGTTCAGCAGCCTCTTGCACTGTTTTGGGATCTCGGTCCTCCAGCCAGGTTTTTAGCTCTGCTGGGCTTGCCCAATAAAACTGTTCTAACAAAATCACATTTTCAATTTTATCAACAGAGTTTGCCTCAATTCCTTCCCACCAACGTTTTAAAAACTGACGTCGTTTCGTGGCTAGCTCCTCATAGCTCATGTCAGGGCTTCTCCTGAGTTTACGGAATTTAGCTCTGTATGATTCAGCCATTAATTCAGTTTTTTTAACAGTGCAGCTTTAAGTTTGCTGTAATCATCACTGTCCTCATTGTCCATTTGACCCAATGCATCCCGAGCTTTCCTGGTAAGTAGCAGGGATAGCTGGAAGCTCCAGGACTATCTAGGAATTTTAGCCCGAATACAAACTTTTTCAAAAGAATTTAAAAAGGCATCTATATCCTCCCCCTCTTTAAATTCGGCTATCAATTTGGAGTTCAATTTGTAACCCAGTCCTGCAGTCCCAGTTAAACCCAAGCCTCTTACCTGCTCTGGTGCCGCTGGTTGGAGTCGTAGCTTCTCCAGTTCATGCTGCCTCTGGCACTCCTGCTCCTCACGGTCAGCGTGTCTCTCTTCTCACTCTGCCTCACAGCGTTCTCACGCTCTCTTCTCCTCTGCAGCTCACTGGCGCTCATGCTCTTCCCGCTCTGCCTCTTGTGTCTCTCGTTCTCTCTTCTCCTGGAACTCCAGCTCCATCCTGTGTAACTCAATTTGCAGCCTGAGTACTTCTGGATCCAGGATACTGGTGACCTTCCCCTACTACTGTGGTCCTTCACTGACAGTGGCCCTGTTGCCCTCCTCATCGGATCTGGACACTGCATTGTCTGCTAGCCCTGCCACACTCGAGGTTTGGTCCTTTTCAGTCACGGTCTGTGACTCTGTGCTCTGGGTATCTGCTACCATCAAGGCATCCACTAGGTTCTGTTTGCTGGCTTTCGCCTCGAACAGGACTCCTCTGTCCCCAAACAGCTGCTTTAAGTAGTCTACAATGTGCCTGCTGTAGTTGTTAGCCATCTTCCCTAACTACTGCTACTCTGACTTGGACTTTAGGAAAAAAAATAAAACGGGTAGGAACTTGACTGTACACCAAGTGATATAGTTCTGTCTCCTTTTTTAAAAATAAATCACTGCCTTTTTCTTTCTTTGCAAGTGAGCTGACGGTCTCAAGCTGACACACTGAACAATAAAAGCTTGTAATACCAAAATATGCACACCGCTGCCAACCAATCTGGAAATTACCAGCACCGCTGCCCGCAGTCTGTCACAAACCCACTGAGCAGGTCAGCCCTCTACTCCCAGAGTGCCAACCTCCGAGCGCAGTCTTGTGAACAGTTAACAGAAACAGGGTAACCCTCCTTTCTGTTTTGTGGGTTCGAATCAACCTTTGGTCTCAGTTCTGGAGAGATTCAAACTGTGAACCTCTTGCTAGCATACCCAATGCACAGGCTCAGATAATTCCGTCCTCGGGGGGCCAGATATCTTTGCCTATGGGTACCTAACCAGGTGTACAAAAGGAACCCTTAAAAACTCTAAAAAAGACCTCAGATTACTCTTACCTTTCCAGTTTGGTATCACCATTCAAGCTTATTCACAGTGTCTGCTTTAGTCATGTATATTTCACTTATTAAAGAAAAGAAATTCAAAGACAGACCAAGTAGGCTCTAAAAATAGAGTTTTACTAAAATAGATAAAAGTATGTAAAACATAAAATACAGAACCATTATTTCACAAGAACCATATAATCTTTTAAAAGAACAAGGTTTTAACAGTGCAATTCCTACTACAGTAGTTACATTTTCTCTCTCTCTACCTGTATACTTGCTTAAAGTGCTCAAAGATGCTTCTTTGTCAGACTGTAGATAAGTGTCTCTAAAGGAAAACAGAATCTGTTTAAAAAAACTGTCTTTGCCAACCCCTTTGTGTGAGGTCACCTAGCTCCTCCTCTATGAAAAATCATACACCCAGAATATTTTATCATATTAGAAGCTAAGATAATTAAGTAAAACAAAATGGTTATATTAAATGCATGCTGAAAATAGAGTTAAAAATCTACATTTTGACCTTAGGTCTTCTTCAGGAAATATCTAGAAAAGAAAAAACAAAGTTAGTGCCTTTGTGTTTTGTTTTTGTTTTTTCCTCTTTTAGATATTTCCTGAAGAAGACCTAAGGTCGAAACGTAGATTTTTAACTCTATTTTCTATTTTCAGCGTGCATTTAGTATAACCATTTTGTTTTGCTTTTAGACCACATGCTGACGCAGCGCCTTGTTTTTGTTTTTTTACAATTTGTGAGATAATTAAGGTTACATCAGCAGAAACTCCTTTCCCCATGTGACTTCCCCAATCAAGTCTGTAAATTTCCTTTCTTCTATAAGCAGTATCCTCTCTCTCACAGACATCAAAGCATTTATGATTTCGCACCAGTGTGCCGTAACCTGGTATCCTCCTGTAACGTCATAAAATGGATATCGATTTCCCTCTTAGCAGTTAAAGCTATATTTAACTTAGATAAACAGGAGATCCCTTGATTAAGGCCTGTTCTAGCCTGTAAGTAGCTTCTGGCCTTCCAGGTAACACCTTGTATCTAAAACCTGTGTGTGTGTGTGTGTGTCAGCTCACGTGCTGTCTCAGCATCTCTCATGAGAGACAGTCCATAACACATTTTATATTACAAAAAGTCATAGTGTACTCAGAACCGTCTGTCCATGTGTCACAGCTACTACTACTACTGCTTTATGGATTTCTGAGCTTCAGTTGCTCATGTGTGAGCAGCCATATTAAATTTTCCACAAAGACAGGGTGTCTTTGTATACCAATCCTAAGATTCTTCCTTGGGTGGTGTCTGAGTTACTTTGAATCAATCCATCCACCTTCCTGTTCATTTTCCAGTGCATGCCAATCCAGGGGAAGTATTGCTCTATACTTTGGGATGCGCATAGAATTCTACGGAATTATACACACCGGACTAAGGACTACAGGAAGTCCTCCCAGCGCTGTTTTTTCCTTAACCCGTGGGAAACAGGGCATTCGATTGTCCAAACATGTTTATCTAAATGGTTAGCCAATTGTCTCGTTTTCTGTTACAGCAGGTGTGGTAAGGAACTTCCTGTTGTAATTCGTGGCCATTCAACCAGAGACATGGCTACTTCCATGGTATGTTTCTTTTTGTTACCAAAATTTTTATTGATGCACATAAAATACAACAATTTAAGTTTTCATTGTCGGGACACTTCCATATACCCATTCAAAAGTCTGAATATTCAACTCTGTAACTGAAATAAACTTAACAATAAAAGTATAGAAAATTCATTATATGCAAGATAGATAGATAGACCAGGAGTAACCAAACACCACTGTAAGTTCATAAACGTCTCCTCCTGCGCATTTCGTATACTCTTCTCCTGTTTCTTTCCTTCCTTTTAACAAGAGGCAGACCATTAAAGGGCATTCCATCATCTGGATCCAAAAAGAAGAATTTTATAACAATCATATGCCCCGCTGGGCAGTACTGCAAACAGAGGAGTTCCCCACCATGACCATTTGTGGCTAGGGGGCTCCAGTGTCAGACCGATCATCCCGAGGCCCCATACCCTGATAAAAACCATTGACTGGGTCTGCGACCATCTTCTATAAAGGATATCTTGCACTAACTTTATATTAGACTTCTGACCAGAACTATCACAAAAACTTAAATAAACTGTCCTAAATACAACCATAACATTAACTTTGAGTGTGAAGAGTGATTTTTCAATATGGGATACTTAATAATTCTGATACTGTTAGCCAAGGTAAATGGTATATATATATATAACAGAGTCAAGACTTTTGGCTAATATTCACTGATGTCCTCTCTGACCAATTCAGTAAAGCCCCTTTCTCATGCCACTGCCTCCAAGTTTCTTGAAAGTTTTCTGTTTTGAGTCTAAGGGAGGCCGTTATCTTTTCCATCTCTTCCAGCTCCTGCACCTTACTTTTCCATGTTTTAATACTTTTTTTTTTGGGGGGGGGGGGGTCGCTGATAGCCAATTTATTGTAATACATTTTAAAGCTGCCAGTCGGAAAAAATTGTATAATTTTTTTCTGCAGTTTAGTAAGCTTGAATCTGTATCCTCCCATAAGGTCAAGACACAGGTTTAAAAAGGACCCGGAGAGAGTTGCCCCCAAAACCTGTTGCATACAATCATGAACCTGCTGCCAAAAGGGACTAACCTCCGGGCAGTCCCAGAATATATGAAAGTGGGATCCCACATCCCCTCCAGCATATATCAGAATGGTCAGGGTTGTGATGCTGAGTAATTACCGGGATTCTGAAAATCTAGTTAATATCTTCCAATGATATTCACCCCAGGATGGTGAGGCTGTAATGTGTCAGCTCAAGTTCAAAGCTGCCTGCCAGTCTGAAGGGTCAATTTGTTGGTTGGACTCCTTCTCCCATCTGAGCCGTAATAGGTTGACCTGCTCGGAATCTTGGATGCACAGTAGCTGGTATACTTGGGAGATAGGGCACATTTTAGCCTTCAGAGTAATCCAGCTAAAAAATAGTTATTCCAAGTCTGCCATTGGTGTCTGTAGCTGATGCAAGTGGGGAGACTGCTGAATAAAGTGCCTGACCTGTAAGAAGCGAAAATGATCTTCTTTTCGCAAGCTATGTTTGAGCCTTAACTGCTGAAAAGTAACACATGTACCCTGTTGTAGGAGGTGGGAAAATCTGGTGAGACCTTTGGCCTCCCAAAACCCATATCTCAGGTCTAGTTGTGGAGGGCTGAAAGAATCATGTCTAATAAGGGCTAATGGGCCTACCCCTCCTGGCACATTCAGACCCTTACGTAGCTGTAACAAAACTCCCAAGGTGTGTCTAGTCCACAGATTTATAATTCGATTAAATATTTTAGGGGAGATTGAGGCCATAGGTAGGGTCCACAGAGGAAACTCCGGTGACTGTTCTAACTCCATGGTATACCACCTGGTTTCCACATGTTGCTTCATCCAGGAGTATAGCCAGGGGGCCTGTGCCGCCAGATAGTAATCATTAAAATGGGGGAGACCCAGTCCACCCCTCTCTTTCGGTGTGTGAAGTAATGTTCTATGCAGTCACGGTCTTTTCCCGCTCCACAGAAAGCGGGTAAGTATCTTATCCAGGTCTTTCTTAAAAGATGGTGGTAGGGCTACTGGGAGGGTTTGAAAAAGAAAGAGCAAACGGGGGAGGACATTCATTTTAACTGTGTGCACTCTGCCCAGCAAGGACAAGGGAAGAAGTCTCCACCTAGCCATATCCTGTTTTAAAGAGTCGAATAACCTGAGGTAGTTGACCGAAAAAAGTTGATTTATGTCTGTGGTTACTCTTACTCCCAGGTATTTTATAGTGTTGTGTGCCGCCCAAGTAAATTGAAATTGGGACTGAAACTCTGGAGGGGGTCGGCCGCTAATTCGCACAACTTCTGACTTAGAGGGGTTAATCTTATAACCTGCCACCTTGTGGAACTGATTCAAGCTTTCGATTAAGGGCTGTAAGGAATTAACCGGATCTCCCAAGTAAATCAGGGTGTCATCTGCATATAGTGATATTTTATGGATCTCGGACCCCACCATAATACCCTTAATCTGAGGATGATGTCTGATTTGTGCGGCTAAAGGCTCCAAGGACAGCACAAATAATAGGGGCGATAGAAGACATCCCTGACGGGTCCCTCAAAACAAGGGGACTCTAGCTGAGGCAAACCCATTCACCTTGATTGTGGCTTCTCGCTTAGTGTATAATGCTGAGATTGCCCCATTAAATTTATCCCCAAGTTGAATTTTTCTAGCACAGCTTGTAAAAAGCTCCAGTCTACCCTATCGAACGCCTTCTCTGCATCGATGCTCACTGCCAATTGGAATAGTGGAGATCCCTTTTCTGATGAAATTATGTTAAGTAGGCGTCTAATGTTATCCTGAAGGAGTCTTCCGGATGTGAATCCCATTTGGTCTGGGTACACTAGGTCTTTGATTACGGTTTGTAGTCTTTGGGCTAAAATGCCCGTAAAGATTTTTAAGTCTGTGTTAAAAAGGTAAATGGGTCGGTATGAACCACATTCCATAGGGGTCTTACCAGGTTTGAATAGGATGGAAATTTGAGCATAATTCCAAGAAGGGGGCACTGGATGCCCCATTCTAAGGGTGGCATTAACAGTTTCCAGTAGCAGGGGGGAAGATCCCCTTGAAAGGACTTGTATGTCCTTACTGTCTGTATGTCTTACACCTCCTGCCGCCTGTAAAACTTTGTATTCTTACTGATAAATACCATACAAATACATAACTGTACTGATCTGTTACCTGTAATTTGTTGTTCACCCGGGTCGCCCCTGAAAAAGGGACCTCCGGGGCCCAGTGGGCCTACCCGGTCATCAAAAATAAATAAATAAATAAATAAATAAATAAATAAATAGAACTCTGCTGGATAGCCATCGGGTCCGGGAGCCTTAGCTAGCTTAAGAAAGGAGTTTTGAGTTCCTGTATGGTGACAGGCGACCCTAATTTCTGACTGTCTGGCTAAGGGCAGGAAGAGGAATCTGTTCCAGATAACGAACTGTCTGTGTCTCATGGTTTGGGCCCCTCTCTGCTGTATATAACATCTTGTAAAAGTCTGCAAAGCAGTGAGTTATCTCCGATTGTGATGCTACCACCTTACCATCAGTTTCTCGTCTAAGCTTTAAGACTGCCCGAGAGGCCGCCTCCCTGCACAGCTGAGCAGCAAGTAGCTTACCAGCTCTATTACCCCTCTCATAGAATCGCTGCCTGGCATAACAAAATTCGGCCTCTATTTGGTAGTTCAGTAACTGTATCAGCTCTTTCCTAACCCCATCCAACTTTTTTTTTTTTTTTGTTTCCTCTGTGCCCTGATGTTTGTGTTTGATTTCCAGAGCAAAAATTATCCCCTCCAGCTCCCTCTGTGTCTCCTTCTGTTCCCTGTTAACCTTGGAGGCGTAAGAGATAATTTTGACCCGAAGATATGCTTTCAGCATGTCCCAATAGATTGTGGGAGATGAGTCTGAGGGGTTGTTTAGTGACTGAAATTGTTTAATTTCCTCTTTAACCAGTGACTTCAACTCGTCTTTGTTTATTAGCCCAAGGTTTCGTTTCCATGAGGGACTATGGCTTGGAGTGCCCAGAACCAACTTCATTGACACTGGAGTGTGGTCTGAAAGACCAAAACTACCTATTTTGACAGAGTCCAATGCCCACACCCAGCTGTTAGGCAACAGTAATACATCTATCCTGGTACACCTGGAGTGTCTGGGCGAGAAAAATCTATAATCTTTGGCTGAGGGGTTGGCAAAACGCCAAGCATCCATCAAGCCATATTCGTAGAGCAGTCTATGCAAAATGGTGGAGGCCGTAGAGCGCCGGCCCGGTTGCATGCCAGAATTATCTAGCTGGAGGCAAAGGGTTGTATTAAAGTCGCCCCCTACAATGACCAAGCCTGGACTGGCCGCAGCCATTTCTGATAACATTTTAGTTAAGAAAGCTGGTCTGAGGGTCTCTTCATTTGGTGCATATGTTTAGAATATTACATTGATGAGCCGCTATCTCCCCGTGCAGGTAGATGCATCTGTCCTCGGGATCAGACCTCACCTTCTGTATCTGGAACGGCAGGTTTTTCCTTATTAAAATGGCTACTCCTCATTTGAGAGGCTGATTTATGATTGCGTGAGGTGTAAACCTGTCCCACCCAAGACCTTTTCAGTTTGGTATAGAAACATAGAATTTGACGGCAGATAAGGACCGCTTGGCCCACCCAGTCTGCCCATTTCCCTACCTGATGGATAAGCTGCAGATCCTAGTTAACCAGCAGCCTACTTCTTCCTACCCCCACCCCCTAGAATTGCCTTATGACTGTCCCATGCATGCTTGAATTCCACTACTGTTTTTGACTCCACAACCTCCTCTGGAAGGCTGTTCCATGCATCCACAACCCTCTGTGTGAAAAAATACTTCCTTAAATTACCTCTGAGCCGCCTCTTCTCTATCTTCAAATTGTGCCCCTTGTTCTTGCACACCTCTTTTTTTGAAAGATGCTACCCTCTTGGACTTTGTTGATTCCCTTGAGGTACTTGAAAGTTTCTATCATGTCCCCCCTCCTCCTTTCCTCGAGGCTATACATATTAAGCTCCTTAGTCTCACTTCATATGTCTTCCGGTGCAGACCCTGCACCATTTTAGTTGCCCTCCTCTGACAGCTTCCATCCTGTCTATGTCTTTATGGAGATTGGTCTCCAGAACTGCACGCAGTACTCCAGATGTGGTCTCACCAGCTGTCTGTACAGAGGATAATAACTTCTTGTTTTCTGCTGGTGATGCCTCTCCTGTGCATCCCAGTATCCCCCAGCCCTCCTTGCTGCCCTCTCACATTGCTTGCCCACCTTTAGGTCATCTGATATGACTACCCCCAGGTCCCTTTCCATTTTGTTGTTGTTAGTATCTCACCCCCATTGTGTACTCTTCCCTGGGTTTTGTTTCCCAGGTGCATTACCTTGCACTTCTTAGCATTGAATCTAAGCTGCCATACATTTGACCATTCCTCTAACCTTGCCAAGTCCCTTCTCATCCTTTCCACCCCACCTTGTGCATCAACTCTGTTGCGATCTTTGTGTCATCTGCAAAGAGACATACTTTTCCTTCCAGTCCCTCTGCAATGTCGCTATAAAGACATTGAAGAGGACCGGTCCTAATACTGAACCCTGTGGTACCCCACTGCTAACCCCTTTTTCAGAGTGGACTCATTTACTATTACCTCTGTGTCCTATTCTCCAGCCAATTCTTTACCCAGTCTGTCATCTTGGGACCCACTCCCAGGCTGGCTAACTTGTATATTAATCTTTTGTGTGGGACTGTGTCAAATGCCTTGCTAAAGTCTAGGTAGGCCATGTCCACAGCCCCTCCCTGATCTACTACTTTGGTCACCCAGTCAAAGAAATCTATCAGATTTGTCTGGCATGACCTTCCCGCTGTGAATCCATGCTGCCTTGGGTCCTGTGCCCCTCTGGCCTCTAGATACGCAAAAATTCTTTCCTTCAGAAGTGATTCCATCATTTTCCCTACCACTGAGGTTAAACTAACAGGTCTATAGTTTCCTGCTTCTGCCTTGCTCCCACTTTTGTGAAGGGGAATCACATCTGCCCTCCTCCAGTCCTCAGGTACCGCCCCGTCCTCCCATGATTTGTTAAAGAGGGTAGTCAGTGATGTCACTAGTTCTATCCTTAGTTCTTTTAGAATTCTGGGATGAATCCCATCAGGCCCCATTGCTTTGTCCACCTTCAGTTTTAAGAGCTCTTTCAGAACTCTTTCTTCTGTAAATGGGCTGGTATCAACTTCTGTATCCAGAGTGTTTCTACTGTTTGTTTTAGGTACCTCCCCCTCTTCCTTTGTAAATACTGAGCAAAAATATTTGTTTAGTATCTCTGCCTTTTCACAGTCACCCTCTGCCCACCCTCCCTCCCCTTTATTAAGCCTCACTATCCTCCCTTGGTCTTCCTTTGCTCCTGATGTACCTATAAAAGGTTTTATCCCCTTCTTAACTGAGTTGGCTGTCTTTTCTTGGTTTGGGCCTTTGCTGTTCTGACTGCCTTTCCAGCTTCCTTTGCTTTAACTGATACAGTTCTCTGTCCTGTTCCTTCTGTGATTCCTTGTACTTCCTGAATGCTTTTTTCTCTTGAACCTTCACTGCCACTTCCTTTGAGAACCATAGTGGTTTTCACCTGCTTCATTTTGTTTATTTGCTTTACACAAAGGCTTGTTACCTCTGTGATGCCAGTTTTATTATTCCCCATTGTTCTTCCACCCTCCTTCCTGCCCATTTGCTAGTGCATTCCTTAGGCACTCACATTTTGGCAAAGTCAGCCCTCCTAAAATCCAGTACCTTTGTCTTTGTATGGCTTGACTCTATTGCTGTGTTTATTGTGAACCATACTGTTCGATGGTCACTAGTTCCCAGATGGCTACCCACTTCTACATCTGTGATCCTCTCTTCATCTCTATTTGAGAGAACCAGGTCTAAGATTGCTCCCTCTCGAGTGGGCTCCAATGCTAGTTGTCTAAGGCATGCCCATGGGCATCCAGAATAACCCCACTCTTAGAAGTGGCTGCTGCAACTGCACTCCAGTTAACATCTGGCATATGCTATTTCTATGTTCAATTTGCGAAAGGTGTGTTTCTTGAAGAAGAGCTACATCAGCTCTGAGGTCTTTTAACTCTTTTAACAATCTAGCCCTCTTTATGGGATTACTCAACCCCTTTACATTATATGAAGTTACCTGTAATTTAGCCATTATCTACCATCCAAGCGTCTGGTGAGGTCTGATAGCTTGCGCTTGACCCCCTCTCTCCTCCCCTTTCATTACTCCCCTTCACACACTTCAAACTTTAAACCATAGAAAATTTACAATTATAATCCGTATCTAACATATCTATATACAATTAGAGTGCACCAGCCATAATCCTGTGCTGTGCAGTGTTTTTAGCTGATAGAAATAATATTGTGCATGCTTCAAGGTGAGAGATAAGATGTAAATAGTGCCCTATACTGGGCTTCCCCTTAGGTGTAACCATTGGAAAGCACATGAGAACCCTAATGTGGGTTCCCTACGCTGACAGCCATTATTTCGGTAGTCAGTAGGGCCGAGAGTAGGCGCCTAGTTGAGCAGAACATGCAGAGCTCAGCTAGAATCCTCCTAAACCACCATATCCGTGAGATTTATGTAGGTGAAGAAGGGCGGTCGAGAGTGGAAAGTCACAGTCGGGAACAAGGCCTCGCCTCGTCCTCCTGCTAGTCAGGGGTGTCGGAAGTCTGGGAAGACCTTTGCCCTCCCTCTCCTACCCTCCAATGGCGCTGCCTGTTCCACTCAAAGCTGCTAGCATGACTCGGGATATAAATTCCATGCCGTGATTTTGTAGTTATGGGAATTTTAAAGTTAAATACTTTTCAACCCCACCCCCACCCCCACCCTCGCTATCCTGGCACTGATTTAATGTAAGGGTCTCCTGCCCCCTCGGCATCAATGCAGCATATCAAAGCAACAGACAAAAGTGTAATTAGGCAGTATTCACATTTTTACCCCCAAGTTCGAAAAATTAGTTTAGCCCACTTCTTTAGCCTTGGACGTCGGGGAACGCGGCCCGTCAAGCAGTGTATTATTCCCTGAAGCCCCAGGGGGAATCTTCGCTGATCTGTGAATGTCCTGCCATAGCCCCACTCTTTGGTTCTGGGTCCTCTGCCGAATAGACAAGTGCCACGATGCAGTGTTTAATTCTTTCGTTGGAAATCGGGCCATGAGCTCATCCACTTTTATGCCGTGCTCCGATAGAAAGCTTCTCGCCTCCGTGATGTCCCCGAATCTTTTATTCTGGCCGTCCTGGATTCTCACTCTAAGCTTGGCCGGAGACTCCAGGTAGGCTTTAAAACCTTGCTGCTTGAGCTGTTTTACCACCTGTAGGATGATGCGTCTGCTCTGCAGGGTAGTTGCTCCGAAGTCATGCTCAAAAAATAATAGCTGGTCCCCAAAGATCACCTCCTTACGGTCCCACGCAATCCTGAGGATTTTCTCTT
Source organism: Neoceratodus forsteri (assembly GCA_016271365.2). Taxonomy (NCBI): domain Eukaryota; kingdom Metazoa; phylum Chordata; order Ceratodontiformes; family Ceratodontidae; genus Neoceratodus; species Neoceratodus forsteri. The sequence continues at coordinate 747,878,332 of CM057451.1, forward strand.
TGGTATGAAAATCCAGGAAGGCAGTAATGACAGATCTCCGTCTAGCCTTCGGGTTAGTCGGTGATGAGGGTAGGGCACGATAGGCTCGAATTATACCTGGGGGGAGTTATCTGGCCAGCTGAAAAGTTCTTTAAGAAAGCTGTCCATGAAAGTTAACATGTCCCCCGATTCCATTTTCTCAGGGAGCCCATGGATCCGAATGTTATTTCGCTTGTGGCGATTTTCTAGTTCTTCCATTCTCTGGGCTAGTATCTTTTCCCTGAGGTGGAGATCGAGAAGGGCCGAGTTATGTAGGTCTGTGTGGCGGCAATATTTGGTCAAGCACGACTGCACCTTGCCGACTCTCTTCTCCACCACTCAGAGGTCTCTTCGGCTATCGGCGATCACAGTTCTAGCCGTTGCAGCATGTCCCCGATTTTGTTTAGCTGGGTGCAGAGCTGCTTGGAAGTAATGGTAAATTCAGGCTCCTTCTGCAACTTGCCCTGTCTCTCGGTGTCTTCCAAGTGAGCCGGGGGTCGTGGCCTATCTGAAGTTAGATGCCGCTTGGGGATTTGTTGTCACGTCCCCTTAGAAGCTCCCGGAGCTTCAGGTTCTTTGAGCTTCGGCCGGGTTGCCATGTGCATGGTGGCGATCTTGGGGATTTTGTTCCTCATTTTGGTGCCAGGATGAGTTAGATTGTTGTTAGGCGGTGGGGAGCTGTAGACTCAAGCGGCCATGCAAGACGCTTACGTCACCGGAAGTCTATGGTATGTTTCTGAAACATTTCAGCTGCTGAGATCTGTGCAACTGATACCTGGAGCACTGTCCTTACCTTTACCAAATACTACACTCTGGACATTGCCTCTAGGCGTAGGGCCAGTTTTGGACTGTCAGTTCCATAAGTCCTTGTCTCTTATGTCCTTACAGCTTGCCACCTGGACTTTCTGACAGTTGTTGCCAGAACTGCTTGGGACTCGTCCTACTGGTGTGGCCTGCTGCAAGAGATATCCTTGAAGCAAGATGGTACAGTTATGTAAGAACGTACCATAACAGTAGCTCTTCAAGAGGACCTCTTGCAGCAGGACATGCTTTCTCTGCCTTCTTCCTCTTTGTCTTCTTTTGTGGCCCTCAGGCCTTCGACCTAGCTCTCCCTTTTCATAGAGGAGAACCTTCTGCTGCTTTTTTTATCCACTGTAAGGATACCTCTGGTTCCTCCTTAGTTCCCCTTGTGGGCTCTTGCTGGAGGAGGCTATGGGGGCCGCCCATTCTTATAGGATAGGCTGAAGTCAGAAGGTGATATCAGTGGTGGATGATGTCCTCTGATAGACTGCTAGCTAGAAAGTTTCTGTGCAGTCCTAGTGCCTGGTGGGGGGTAGTCCTACTGGTGTGGCCTGCTGCAAGAGATCCTCTTTAAGATCTACTGTTATGGTAAGTTCTTATGTATTACTTTCAGCAGTTGAGGTTTAATATCCAAAAGGTGCAAAATGATGCGCACACTAAGAAAAACAAACACATACAGAGCACTGAATGGGGCGGGGTAAGGTGTTTAAGTTAGCCACAGCGCCAGAGGAAAGGGACCTGGGGTTATTAGTGACGCCCTTAAATCCTCAGGACAGTGCAACAAAGCATACTGCAAGGTAACAAGAATATTGGGATGCATAAGGAGAGAATTTGATTGTAGGAGGAGAAAGCAGGTGATATTGCCTCTGTGCAGGTCCCTGGTGCGGCCTTACGTGAATTTATTTACTCAGTTTCAAAGTCTGCACCTGAGGAAGGACGGAAAGGATGGAAAGTGTGCTGTGTAGGGTCATCAAGATGATACAGGACTAACAGGACAGATCATATGAGAACAGCTGGTGGATCTAAATGTACATGCTTGAGGCCATGAGAGAGATGGTTGACTTGAACAGAAATGTATAAGTTCCTAAGGGGGATAAACAAAGTGAGCTGTGGGGACCTGTTCACCAGGAATGGAAACAGTAATTGGAGACTTGTCAGTGGGAGAATGTTCTTGACGCTGCTTGACCTCGAGTTCGTCCTCTGCCCTTTGGAAGGGGAAGAATTAGTACCTCTTGAGGTCGTCCTCTGGGTGGTCTGCCACAAGACCTTGGTCTCCTGGGGCTGTAGACCCTCATTGGCACCATTGGTGTTGTTAGGGGGTCTTTGGTACTGGGATGTCGAGGTCTCTGGCCCGGAGTACCCCTGTGTCCTTAAGCAGGGTACCTGGTGGGCAGTTTCACCCTTAGGCAGCTCTTTGGAGCAGTGGTGCAGCATCAGGGTCATCTGTTCCTGCTTGCGTTTCTGGTCCTGGCTCATCAGGGTTGGTGGCACTGGGCCTGCAGGCAAGGCCCTCAAGCTGGGTAGAGCATTTGGCTCTGGCAACAGCCTTCTTCCTTTGCCAGTGACCGCACTGCCGACTCCTCTCCTACTGGTCGCACCCACTCTTGTGTCATTTCGTGGGACAGCCTGGGTGCTGTTACTGGTCACTTAAGTGCTGGCTGGGTTGTTGGTGTTGGGACTGGTTCTGGCATCGGTGCTGGATTTGGGCCTTCCGGGGCCTGGCAGCACTTCTGGTGCTAGTCCTGGTACCAGGTCAGCATCGTGTCAGTGCTGGGTCGGCGCCATGTCGCATTGTGTTAGTGCCATGTCAGCACCCTGTTGACATCAGTGCTAGGTCATAGGGATCTCCTGGTGCTGGCTTCTACCCTCTCTAGCATTCGGGGCTTAGGTTGGTGCCGGCTCCAGTGATGGTCCTGCTGCCGGCTTGTTATCATGTTGATTCCGGGGTGGCGCCAGATGTCTCCAGGCACCAGACTCTGTTCCATTCCTGGTGCCTGCCCCAGCCAGTTCTGGTCCTGGCACCATGTTGACACTGGGTCAACATTGTGTCGACAGAGGTTAGATGCTGGGGATTTCCGGTGCCGGATTCAGTTCCATTCCTGGTGCCACTCCTAGCAGTGCTGACCCTGGCACCATGTCTGACATCATGTCAGCGCCGTGTTTGGCCCCATATCTGGTGCTAAGTCAGCTTCAGAGATTATCGGCCTAGAGAGTCTATGATCCACCACTGTTATGCCCTTCCCTCCAGGGAGGATATGCAGGAGAATGAGTCTGACTCCAACCCCATCTCCTCTGAGGGTGTCGACAATGACTTTCTTAGCCTGGACTCTTTGGACCCAGGCCCTGCTGCTGTGCTTCAACATAGAGACATACGTATTTCGGTTTGCTAGCTTCAAGGGCATTTTTCTTTTTATGACCATTTCCTTTGGAGATCATGCAAGTCCCTGGCACAGACTTAAAGAAAAAGTGATTCTGGTGACTGCCATGTATGGCATTTAGTCCAACTTCTAGAATGAGGGAGAGTGCACTCTCCATTCTCTGGATGTTGAGGGGGTCTTTATGTTTTACCTGGACAAAACTAAGGACTTCAGGCAATCCAAACAGCTATTTGTCTCCTTGTAGACTACTGAGAGAGCAGTGGGCTCCAGGATAGCAAACAGTACATATTTGTGGCAGGAAGGTTGTCAGACTAAAATTATAGCATTTTTGTTGTTGTTGACTTGGTGACAAGGGAATTGGATATGGGCCACACTGTGGATTTGCTCTGCTTTGAATTCAGCAAGGCTTTTGACATGGTGCCTCAAATATGCTTACTGAAGAAGATGGAGGATCTGGGTGCAGGTGAGGGCATAGTAAATTAGGTAGGTACAGTGCCTTTAGAAAGTATTCACCCCCCCTTGGATTTTGTCACATTTTGTTGTGTTACTAGCAGAATTTTTAATACATGATTGAAATGATTTGTTTCCCCCTTGATTCACGCAGCATACTCAACAATTGAAAGGGCAAAAATATTTGTAGTATGTAACAAAAATGTATGAAACATTAAAAACTGAAATATCTTGTTTACGTAAGTATTCACCCCTCTGAGTCAATACTTTGTAGAAGCGCCTTTGGCAGCAATTATAACTTTGAGTCTTCTTGGGTATGTCTGTATCAGCTTTGCACATCTGGATTTGGGGATTTTCGCCTATTCTTCCTTGCAGATTTGCTCAAGCTCTGTCAAGTTGGATGGGGAGCGTCGGTGAACCACAATCTTTGTCTTTCCACAGATTCTCAATGGGATTCAAGTCTGGGCTTTGGCTGGGCCACTCAAGGACATTCACCTTCTTGTTCTGAAGCCACTCCAGTGTTGCTTTGGCTGTATGCTTGGGGTCGTTGTCCTGTTGGAACGTAAATCTTCGCCCCAGTCCAAGGTCCATTGCAGACTGATGCAGGTTCTCCTCAAGGATGTGCCTGTATTTGACTTCATTCATTGTTCCCTCTATCCTGACACGTGCCCCAGTCCCTGCCGCTGAAAGGCATCCCCATAACATGATGCTGGCACCACCATGCTTCATGGTAGGGATGGTGTTACATGGGTGATGAGCTATGTTCGGTTTGCGCCAGGCATAGCGCTTTGCATTCAGGCCAAAGAGTTCAATTTTTGTTTCATCAGACCAGAGAATCTTTTGCCACATGGCCTCAGAGTCTGCCACGTGCCTTCTTGCAAACTCTAGGCATGCTATTATGTGGCCTTTTCTCAGGAGTGGCTTCCGTCTAGCCACTCTCCCATAGAGGCTACATCTGTGAAGTGCTGCAGAGATTGTTGTCATCTGGACAGGTTCTCCCATCTCAGCCATGGAACTCTGTAGTTCTGTCAGGGTGGTCATTGGGTTCTTGGTCACTTCCTGACCAAGGTCCTTCTTGCCCGTTGCTCAGTTTGGGAGGACGGCCTGCTCTAGGAAGAGTCTGGGTGGTTCCGAATCTTTCCATTTCCTAATGACGGACTTGACTGTGCTCCTGGAACTTTCAATACCCTAGAAATGTTTTTATACCCTCCCAGATCTATGCCTCTTCACAATTCTATCACGGAGTTCTACGGACAGCTCCTTGGTCTTCATGGTAGAGTTTCTGCTCTGACATGCACTGTCAACAGTGGGACCTTATATAGACAGGTGTATTTCCTCTGAAATCATGTCAACCATTTGAACTGACCACAGGTGGACTCCATTCAAGTTTTAGAGTGATCTCACAAGGAAATTGGATGCACCTGAGCTCAATTTGGAATGTCATAGCAAAGGGGGTGAATACTTATCAAATCAAGACATTTCAGGTTTTTATTTTAAATTACATGTACAAAAAATTCCAGAAGTTTCATTCCACTTCGACATTATAGAGTAATTTGTGTAGGTACGTGACAAAAAAATCCCATATAAACGTATTTTAATTTGAGTTTGCCAACATCACAAAATGTGACAAAATCCAAGGGGGGTGAATACTTTCTGAAGGCACTGTAACTGGCTAAATGGGAGGCAGCAGAGGGTTGTAGTCAATGGGGTAAAGTCAACAGAGAGAGAGAGAGAGAGATCATGAGCGGGGTACCACAGTTATCTATTCTGGGACATGTCCTCTTCAATATATTCATTAGCAACATTGGTGAGGGTATCCAGGGCTCGCTGTGTCTCTTCGCAGATGACACTAAGCTCTGTGGGAGGGTGGATATCAACGAGGGAATCTGGGAAATGAAGAGTGATGTAAGAAAGCTAGGGAGGTGGTCTGAGGTTTGGCAGTTGAAGTTCACTGTCAGAAAAGTACATAGTAATGCACCAGGGAACAAGAACCCCAGGACAGAACACTGGACAGGTGTAGTGAGACTTAGCACTACGACTGAGGAACAGGACCTTGGCATTATCATCAATGACTCTCTCAATCAAGTCAGTGCAGCAAAGCATAAAGCAAAGCGAGTGGGATGCTGGGATGTTTCGGGAGGGGTACTGATAGTAGGAGGGAAAAAGTAGTACTTACCCTATATAGATCCTTTGTGGGGCCGCACCTGGAGTACTATGCCCAGTTCTGGAGTCTTCACCTCAGGAAAGATAGAGATGTGCTGGGGACAGTGCAGCGCAGGATAAGAAAAATGATTCGGGGCTAACAGGGCATTGTCCTGTGAGGAGTGCCTCAAGACACTGAGCATATACTCTCTGGAGACCTAAAGGGAGAGGGGAGGTATGGTAGAGACCTTCTAGTTCCTAACAGGAATTAATAAGGTGAAGTACGAGGAAATATTTAACTTGAATATTAGTTCATGGTCACTTGGCCATGAGTGGAAACTGACAGGAGGGAGGCTCAGAAGGGACATGAGCAGGGCTAGAAGTAATTTTTTGGGGTTGGCTGTCCGAGGGACAGGTGGAATGTAAACTTTGCCTGTCCCACAGAATTTATAGCTGTCCCTTTAGTTTTGGGGTAAGCAATATAAAAATATGTACTTTTGAATCTGAGCTGGTACCAAAAAAAAAAAAACAACAACTTGGGACTAAACTTTTAATTGCTTCCCCTCCTCAGGTTAACACAACTTAGGTTTGCATATTAAGTACTTCTGTCTTGTTTCTGGCTGGGCTGCAGGAGAATATTAGTTTGTTTATTTTCTTAATAAATACACACCCCATTTGTCTGCAGAACTCTGAAAGGGGCTTTTAATTGCTTTCCTGTTTTTCCTCCCCTCCTCCTTTTCTTCAAATGATAGCCCTCACAGATAGTTTTAATCACTTACCCTGCCTGGCCACTGACTTCTATTTTAATGTCCCCTCTTTCAAGTCTGTGATCTGCCTCTTCTCCATCCTTATTTTGCAGCAGGGCTTTTGTTTTTTATTTTATTGTAAAGCAGAGCTTTTACTGCTTCACATTTTTCTGCCTCTATTCTCATGCTGGGAAGAGCTTTTTCAGGGAAAAAAATTCTTATTCACTCTGAGCTCCACTAGCATCGTCTCCCTTCACAATGCTGGCACTTGATCGTGGAGTCAGTCAAGAACTGCACGTGTGCAGATCTTACTTCAAGAGGGTTCCTGCAGTAGGTCATCACATATTGGACTGTGCCCTCTGGCATCAGGACCACACAGCAAACGTTTCCAGCAATGCTTGGCAGGGGACTGCCCACCAGACGTCACGTGACGGACGTCAGCGTGACCCTATATAGTGGGCGGTACCCATGCCTGCCCTCCAGTTCTTTCCCGCCGTCGACCTGCGCAGAGTACCTCACAGTAATACTTGCCCAGCCGATCGCCATTTGCTCGTTTTTTCTCTCCGTTATCCTTTCTTCTTTGACTCTCGTTTATGTCTTCTCCAACGACCAAAACAAAGAAGTGCAAGAAGTGTGGAACCCAAATCCCCCATAAGGATGGCCACCTGCGTTGTCTCTTCTGCTTGGGCCCAGAGCACGATTCCGTGGCCTGCCCCGACTGCCAACCATTCAGGCAGGGCCTGGAAGCCCACGCTCTGTAGTCCAGGATGGCTTTGCTCGAAAAAGAAATGCAGAAGCTTTGGGATTCTGCATCTTCCCTTTATTCAGAATTGAAAGGAGCGCTGTGATAATCGGGACTGAGGGGATTCTAGTAGGCCTTCGACCAGGAACCCTGTTCCCGCGCCGCCTGCCCTAGTGGTTCTTCTTGCCACGCCTGGGGCTTCTCCAGGTACCTCTTCTGCTGCTTTTCTCCCAGTTTCCACTGGTAAGTCGTCCACTGTCTCCTCCGGTGAACGCCAAGTCTTAAGCCAATAAGTCGGCCCCCAGCTTCTCCGGGGCCTGCCCGGCTGCCATTAAGTAGAGTCCCCAGGGCTCTGGTGGGACTTGCTTGGCCTCCACCGTTAAGTTGGTCAAGGGTTCTTCCCTCCGCCGCCCACTCACCTTAGCATCCGTTCAGTCAGTCATCTCTGACGTCCGCATGGCCCCCACTCTCCCGTCGGAGGCTCACGCTAACACTCCTGACGTCTGGACGAGTTTCTCTGTGGCTGCCAGCCATCTCTCCCCCCCCCCCCACCAGGCTTCACCTGAGTGGGAATCCTCCCTTCCACCTCCCCTGGTGGTCCCTCCATCTCCCATGGTTTCCGCTGGTATGGTGGAGGATACCGGAACCCTGGTGGTGGCTCTCCCTCCATCCACCCCAGTTTCGATTCCTCTTATGTCTGCTCCAGAGGCTCTGACGATTTCAGATGTCCCCGTCTCACTCTCTGGCTCGTCATACCCTTTGGCAGGTTTTCTCACATATGCTCAGCTACTTCCGACGTCTGAGCCTACGACGTGTCTGTTGCACGTTCCTCCATCGGGACCCTCACGTCTGATCCAGATGACAGCACCGACCAGGATTTGGTCGGTTCCTTCATCAGAGACCTCACGTCTGATTCCTACGATGTCTGTTTATTCGTCAACTCCGACGTTGCCTACATATGTGATGACTGGTGTGACGTTTATGCCTCCGACGTCAGCCTCTCTGACGTCAGGGATCCTCGCGCAGGGTTTTGTGCCTGGACCTTCTCGGCCTCATGCTCCAAGCTACTACCCTTATGGCCCAACATCGGCATATCCTCCGTCAGGTCCTGCATCAGATGCCTTTTATTCAGGGTGCCACTATCCTGGATATCCCTCTTACCAAGGTCAACCACCCCACTTTCATGGTCAGGGTGCTTCAAGTTACCATTATCCACCTGCCCATGTTCCGCCTCTGCTGCCACCACCTTCTCCTGCTCCCCAGCAGGATTTTCAGTCCTTTTTCTGCTCTTGATGGAAAGAGGCTAGGTCTGAACTAGTATCCGATCTTTTTTTTTTTTCTGCATTCTTTTTCCCTCTATTCGCAGCGCCCTGGATCCTCTCTCAGGCAGCCTGTCCTTTCCTGCCCAGCCTGAAGCCTCCTCATTCTGCACCTCCTCTCTCCTCCCCCTCCCGAAGCCAGTACCCCCGGTTTAAGCCGCCTGTGGTGGGTCGCCCTCTCCTCTTAGGCGCGCTTCCAAGTCAGACACTGACTCTGGTAGGGCTGGGGAGCGGAGGACCTGGAGGTCAGTCAGGTGGCCCGGCCGGGCATGGTGAACCGGTGCCGTCGCCTGCCTAGAGCGACGTTGTTTTCCTGTGTTCTTGCGGGCCCACCCACTACCTCCGTGCGTGGTGCACGTCGACGCCCTGGCGCACGGCAAACCTGCTGGTGTCGTCCATGCTGAGTACATGCTTGTCTGGCTGCTGTAGTGCCTCCGGTCTCCACGGGGGGTCATCAGCACACCAGGACAACCCTCCCATGCTACCCTCGCCCATGAATAGGAACTCAGTCAGGAAGTAGCAGATTCTCTGTTCCTGAGATGGGATCACCTAGACCTAGATCTGTTCGCCTCCCCATTCAACGCAAAGCTTCCCAGCTTTTGCTTTCTGGCACAAGGCATTGTTACTTTGCCGGACAGGGAGTTTCCTTTCCCATCTTACAGAGGGTTCTTCTAAAACTTCAGGCAGAGGGAGCCCAGATGATCTTGATTGCTCCCTACTGGCCGAGACAAATCTGGTTTCCGCTTTTGCAGCAGCTCTCAGCGGAATCCCCAGATCTTACTTCGAGAGGGCTCTTGCAGTAGGTGATTACATATAGGACTGACGCCGGCAGGCGGCAGGACCCAACGGAAATATTTCTAGCTAGCAGTCCCTGGCGAGGGACCACTCCCACGTCAGGAGACGTCTGTATAAAGGGTGGTCCCAGATGCCCACCTTCCAGTTCTTTCCCACCGTTAGCTCGTGCAGCGCCCCGTGGAAAAGTTTGTGCTTTGTCAGCCCTACCTTTGTCGTTTTTTTACTGAAAAATAATTGTTTTTTCGACTAACGTCAGTATAGTCGTTGGTGTATGTCGTCCCCTACATCCTCCGAGCACAAGAATAAGTGCGATTTGTGTGGCACCCAACTACCGCACAAGGATGGCCACTCCCTGTGCCTGTTCTGCCTAGGCCCCGATCACCCGGTTGAGAAGTGCCAGCACTGCCTCAGTTTCAACGCGGCTACCCGGAAAAGGCGGCAGCAATCCCTGGAAGCCTAAATTCTGATGAAGAAAATGAGTTCTATGGAGAAGGAGCTCAAAAAAACTGAGGCAGGCGTCCACTTCCCCCGAAGGCCATCGGAAGAAGAAGAAGAAGGAGAGGCAGCGGGACAAGGGCTCCTCCACTGCGTCTCCCTCGGGAGTCGCTGGGATGCAGGTAACATCCCCTCCGGGGGATCGCTCCTCGACGGCCGCCTCGGAGGTTTCCGAGATGACATCGGCCCGCCTGTCTGGCATGCGCTCGGGCCTTGCGGGCGCCTCTGGGCAGTTGGCGGCCTCCACCCCTGGTTCGGCCACAGGCTCGTGGCCTACCACTGTGGGTGACTCCGGTAAGCCAGGCGTCAGCTCTTCCAAGGGCCGGTAAGATGTCCGACCCTCCGGAGCGACGTGCGGCCTCCACTCCACCGGACCAGGCTGATCACTCTACTCGGCCTGCCTCCGGTGATGGCTCTCATAAGTCGGATGCCGGCTCCTCTGGCGACCGGCCAGAGCTTGCCTAAGCCTCACATCGGCACGTCCGGACGTCCGCTGGCAAAGGAACGACGACGGACCCCACGCCCATCGTACCTGTTCCCGCAGCCTTCGCTGCCGCCTGGGAACCAGAGTCTCAACCCGACCCCGGACTTTCTCCTCCGTCCCGGGGCTGGGGATCTTTTGCCTCAGTCAGTCCTTCGCCACCTGATGCGCCGGACCTGACGTCGGCTCCCCCGGCGCCGGCCCGATGCCGCCCTCCGACGTTAGTACCTCCGGCGCCAGGGCTCCGTCGCCGCCCTGACGCCGGCCTTCACTCACTCTGGGAGACATTCCGCCCCATCGGGCCCTCCATCTGTGGACCGTGGACCTGAGGCCATTGGGCCGGGCCGCCTGTTCCGCAGCCCCTGCCCCCAGGTACCCTCCGTCCTAACCGACGCCAAGTGCATCAGGATCAGCAGTATCTGGCGCCATGATTACCCGGACGCCGGCTTCCCGACGCCACAGTACTCGACGCCACAATACCCAACGCCGGGCTACCCGCAGCCGGGTTTTGAATATGCTCCATACGGTTACAGCCCGTATCCTTATCCCCCTCCTCCACCACCCTCGCGGCCGCCAGTGGACCTGCAGGAGGCTTTGGCCTCCTGATGGGCTGAGGCCAAGGCTCAGCTCACCAAAGAGGTCGATTCTGCCAAGGTGCCGCCCCAGGTTCCTGCAGACATCCCAGGTGGCACACTTTCACCACTGACCCAGGGTTCTTCCGCCTGATCCAGAGAAGGGCAGGCCACGATCCCCAGGGACTTCCCAAGGTCCGTCCTCCCGGGTTGGAAAGGGAGTCTTTCTCCCTTCATCCTCCTTCCCCTCGACTCTTCCAACGGTTGCTCAAGAGAGATGAGAGCCCCTCCGCCGCAAGCCCAGGCCAAGGACTCCTCCAAGTTCTCCGGAGGATCCTTCTTTGACGGAGTTGCTTAGGAAAATCAGGAGGTTCATCAGTGGCACTCCCTGAACCAGGTTCTCAGCTGTCTGAAACTCGCTGAACATCTGGATCTGCCCTGACAACTCCTACCTTGGTGTCACCCTGATAGAGCCGCATGCTACTGTGTTACCACAATATGGAAACAGCCGTCGGCCTTAGCCCCACTTCCTAGGAAGTCGAACAGGCTGTATCAGGCTCCAGAGGGTGTTGATTTTTCTGGATTCTTACCCTTGTGCCGACTCTGTTGTGATTAGCGCCGCTCACGCCGGTCGGCGAACCCCAAACATCTTAGCTCGTCACCACCTGATAAGGAATCACACCTTCTGGACCAGTATGGGAGAAAGATGTACGCTTCCTCCACTCTGGGGATCAGGGCCCTGAACTATGTCGGCCATATGGTGGACTACCAGAAGGCCATTCTGACTCAGGCGGAAACCAAATTGGACTCCTTGCCTGACTCCCAAGTCAAGCAGGAGTTGACTGATCTCGCCTCTGCTCAGTTCGGCCAGCTCGTTAATGCACATGCGGCGACATATGATGCAGTGGACACTGCTGGGCGGAGCTCAGCCGCTGTAGGCTCACGGTGTCATGCTTGGCCCGTGTCAGGGTTGGACCCGGAGGTGCAATCTGTTATCCAGGAAGCACCTTCCGGAGTCGGTGCTGGGTGATGTCAAGGAAATCATCACTGATTTAGTAAGAGAAGGGGACCTGCAGTGAAGCCAGTTGATTCCAGGTACCGTCTCCCCATCATCAGCAGCGCCGTCCTTTCGTCAGAGACGGAATCGCCAAAGGCGAAACCTCAGGGAAGGCGGGCCACAACCAACAGGCCTTCTACAGCTGTCAAGCCCCCACTGCCTCTGGACTCCCCGGAGGAACGGGTAGGAGGGAGGTTTTCCCTCCACCTTCCGGGATGGGAGAGGATAACCACAGATTTTTGGGTGCTCCAGCTCATAGCAGAAGGACACTCGATAAGAGTTTCTTCAGAAACCACCCCGCCACCCCTCTCTGAAGTCGTCGTATTCACGGGAACATTTTCTCTTGGTCCAGGAGGAAATCTCGTGTCTCCTGCTGAAACAAGCAATAGAGCCCGTCCCCCTTCATCTGCGAGGGACAGGTTACTACTCCAATTTCTTCCTGGTCTCAACGAAGACAGGAGATCTCAGACCAATTTTGGATCTAAGTTCCTGAATCTTTACGTGAGAATACAAAAGGTTCAGGATGCTCTCTTGCAGAGCCTTCTGCCCTCCTCCGCCAGGTCAATGACTTTGTGCTCTGGATATGCATGATGCTTATCTGCACATCTCATTCACCCATCTCATCGCAAATACCTCGACGAGTGCCCAGGGGACCACTACCAGTTCAAGGCGCCTCCCGCTTGGTCTATCCTCAGCCCCGAAAGTACTTCAAATGCCTGGCAGTGGTGGCGGCCCACCTGCATACCAGGGAGTGCAGGTTTTCCGCACCTGGGCGACTGGCCCTGGTAGGCCTCATCCAGGAGGAACTCCCGCGTTACTCTCCCTTACCTCAGCAGGTTTTTGCCTGCCTGGGTATTACCATCAACCATTGCAAGTCTCATCTGACCCATCCCAGAGGCTACAGTTTATTGGGGCGATTCTCACCGACCACGGGCAAGGCCTTCCTGCCTCCGGACAGGGCGTCCACCCTTCAGGCCCACATAAGTCTGTTGTCCGACCACAGGATGGTCTCATGGTGGCGTCCTTCACCTTCTCAGGCTCATGGTGGCTGCTATCCCGACGGTGCCTCATGCTCGACTCCACATGAGGATTTCTCAGTGGACTCTCGCCTCAATGGGATCAGCTAGTGGATCACCCAGATCACCCAGTTCTGATCTCCTCACCGATGATTCGAGACTTGCACAGTGGATGGTCTCGAGAGAACCTGTCTCGGGAATTCTTCTTCATCCTCCCTCCCAGACTCCCCAACCACACACGCCTCAGGTGAAGGTTGGGAGCCCATCTAGGTCCCTCATCGGACCCAGGGCCCTGGTCCAGCCAGAACAAGCTCTCCACACCAATGTACCGAGCCTCAGCAGTGTTGTACGCTTTCCAAGCCCTCCACCAATACATCCTTCCTAGCCACCTAGCTGTCCAGACGGACAACATGTGCGTGATGTGGTACATCAACAAACAGGGAGGGACTCGGTCTTACCCTCTTTGCAGGGAGGCAAGTTTGGGATTGAGCAACACAACACGACCTTCACCTCACGGCAGTTCACGTTCCGGGAGTCGACAACACCCTGGCAGACAAGCTAAGTCGCTTTTCTGCTCTGATTCACGAGTGTGAACTGGATCATGGGGTCCTAGACCAGTATCTTCCAACTTTGGGGAACACCACAGGTTCGACTCTGTTCAGATCCTCTCAGAAACACACAACTCTCCTGCCTTCTGCTTGCTCGCTCCAGAGCGAGTGCCTTTTGGAGCGACACTCTGTCTGAGACTGGAAGGACAGATCTGCCTCTGCCTTTCCCCAATTCCACTTATCCCACGAGTCTTGTAGAAACTAGCTTCAGAAGGAGCGTGAATGATTCTGATTGCCCTTTCTGGCCCAGGCAAGTTTGGTTCTCTTCACAACAATACTCAGAGGATCTCTCTTCTCTCTCCTCTATCTCGAGGTTTGCTGACCCAGGATCAGGGACCTGTCCATCCAGGCCTTAAACCTTCTACTGCATGCATGGCTCCTGCAGACTTAGCCTAATCCTGCTTTGGAGTACCTCCCAAGTGGCGGAGATTTTGGTGAGGCCAGAAAACCTTCCACCAGATCCACTTATGCCATGAAGTGGAAAAGATTCACTATCTGGGCCGCCCAGGAACGTGAACTCCTTCTGTTCAGCAGGGCTTCTGCTGGAGTATCTACGCTATCTGTTCTGACCTGGGTCTCAGCTATTCTTCTGAAGGTACATGGCGCCATTTCGGCCTATCATGTTCCCCCTTCGCAGACAAAGCTGCTCAACTGGAGGTCTCTAAGACCTTTCCTCAGAGGGTCCTCCATCTGAGACCCCATCCATACTCCTGCTCCCCTTGGGACTTGAATTTTGTTCTCTAGAAACTACTGTCCCTCCTTCAACCTGCAGCTTCTGTGGATTTGAAGTTCCTTCGTGGAAGACTCTTCTTGGTGGCCATTACTCTGCTCTGAGAATCTCTGAGTCTAGGCTCTGATGTGTAATCCCGTGACTTGATTTTTCATAAAGAACGCATGCTCTTCGCATCTAATCCTAAGTTTCTCCTAAAGTAGTAGCTGAGTCTACTTCTAAATCAGTCCATAGAGTTACCTGCCTTTTTTTGCAGTACTCTAATCAAGGGGCATTTACTCCATACTATGGATGATCACCGGATTCTGAGATACTACACCAACAGGACGTAAGGATCTTGAGAAAGACTGATCAATTGTTCATCTCTTTGCTCACAAAAGGGAAGGCACGCTTGTTTACAGGCAATGCCTGTCTAAGGGTTATGGCTCATTGCATCACTTTCTGTTATGACACTACAACAAGACCCTCCCGGTCAAGTCAGAGGCCACTCCATAGAGGAGTAGCTGCCCTCAGCAGCTTGTTTCAAGAATGTGTCTGCGGTAGACATCTACGCTGCTACACCTGACTTCCGTCCATACCTTTACTAAACACTACAGTTTGGATGTTGCCTCTCGCCCGTGAGCAGGCTTTTGGCTGGCTGTTTTGCAAGGCCTTCTATCGTGAGACTTGTACACCAGAACTACCTTTGAGTAGTTTTCCTCTCGTGCCTATCTTTGTTCCAGACTGCTTGGGATTCAGTCCTGGAGCAGACTATTTACTGCAAGAGCCTCCTCAAGTAAGATAGCACAGTTAATAAGAACTTACTGTAACAGTGGATCTCGAGAGAGGCTCTGCAGGTAATACCTTCCGCCTCCATCCCCTAGGCTTTTTCAGCTCCTTTCCATGGAGGGAATGCATCTCCGCCTGGCCTCTTTTGGCCCGTGGTGGAAAGAACTTGAAGAGCGATGTCTGACCGCCTTTTATACCGACTTGCCTCCTTGACGCCGGGTCACCTGATCGTGGGGGCGCTGGGTCCTCGCCAGGACTAAGTAGCTAGAAATTTTTCCTGGGGTCCTGCCACCTGCCGGCATCAGTCCCATCACATTACCTACTGCAAGAGCCTCTCTCAAAGATCTACTGTTACGGTAAGTTCTTACATAACTGTACTTTCCTCTTCCTCTCGGTCACGACCTGCTGACTCAGGATCAAGGCAGTTTAGTGCATCCCAGGCTCAGGACCCTGCATATTAAAATACCAACATACTACAATGCCAGCAGAATAGGCCTAACAGTCTTTCATGTCTGCTCGTTTGGTCAGCCCCCACCCTGGGAGCTGACCTTCCTGCCCCCCACTCCCTCTCTGGCTTTTCCCTTCCCAGTCCCGGATATTCTCACTGCACTGGTTTTTGCTTCCAGAACCCTTCCCCTGTACCTGTCCCACCCCCTCTTGATCCCCTTCACCGTCTCTGCCTCCACCAGCCCCCTGGGCAGTGCATTCCATGGCTCCACCACCCTCTCAGTGAAGTAGCACCTCCTCCTTTTTCCCCTGAAACTCCCCCCCCTCCAGCTTCCACCCATCTGCTCTAGTTGCACCCCCCTCCTTCCTTCGGAGCACCCTAACTGCTCTTCCCCTGTTTACCCTCGTCATGTACCTGAAGATCTGTTATGTCCCCCCAGTCCCTTCTCCCTTCCAGTGTGTACATATTTAGCTCTTCGAGCCTCTCCCCATAGGTCCTATCCCCCAAGCCCCAAATCATTTTGGTTGCCCTCCTCTGGACCCTCTCCAGGAGTTCAATGTACCTCTTTTAATGTTGCCTCCAAAACTGCATGCAGTACTCGAGGTGCGGCCTCACCAAGCAGTTATACAGTGGGAGTATAACTTCCCTCCTTCTGGAGGTGATCCCCCTAGCGATGCATCCAAGCATCCTGTTGGCCTTTGCTGCTGCCCTCCCACAGGTGTCCGAGTTGTTCATCTTGACATCTACCACCACCCCCTGGTTCTTCTCAGCCATCAAGACTTGTAGCAACCCCCACCAGGGTGTACACTTGGCCAGGGTTTCTGGCTCCCAGGTGCAGTACCGTGCATTTCCCTGCATTGAACCTCAGCTTCCACTTTCTAGACCATCTTTCCAGAGCCTCCAGGTCCCCCTGCAGGGCCACCTTCCCCATCCACCACCGCCCCCAGTTTTGACTCATCTGCAAAGAGACTAATCTCACTCCTGATACCCTTCCTTATGTCAGAGGCATAGGCGTTGAACAGGAGGGGCCCAAGGACTGATCCCTGAGGGACCCCACTAATGACCCTCCTTGGGGATGAGACTATCCCGCCAACCATGACCCTCTGGGTCTGGTCCTGGAGCCAGCTGCCTATCCATCTGATCATCTGGTTCCCCACCTCCATTTCTCCCAGCTTATCCAACAGGCTCCCGTGAGGAACAGAGTCAAACGCTTTGCTGAAGTCAAGAAAGAGGACATCCACTGGTCTACCCAAGTCCAAGGCACTCGTCACCCAGTCATAGAACTCCACAAGGTTTGTCTGACATGATTTCCCTGGGAAGAATCCATGCTGTCTATTGTCTAGGCACTTCAGCTTTTCCAGGTCTCCCCGCGTCTCTCCTTGCCAATGCCCTCCATCACCTTGCCCACCACTGATGTCAGGCTTATGGGCCTGTAGTTCCCTGCCGCCTCCCTTGATCTCCCCCTTTGTGGATAGGCATTATATGCGCCACCTTCCAGTCCTGGGGCACCCACCCTGTCCTCAGAGAGATGCTAAAGAGCTCCACCAGGGGTTTCACCAGGACATCCACCAGTTCCTTCAGCACTCTGGGATGTAATTTATCCACCCTGGTGTTTCCTCTGTCTTAAGGGAGCTGAGGGCTTCCCTCACTGTCTCTGCCATGATTTCCGCCTCCGCTCACCTCATCCCCTGCTTTGCCCCCACCTGCTAGTGATACCACCCTCTCCCCAGACCCGCCCGATGGTGGGGTCCCCTCCTCAGTTCACCATCTCCTCCCATGTGAGTACAGCCCCCATTTTCCTTGGTGAAAACTGAGGCCAAGTACTCATTTAGTACCTCAACCTGCTCCCCCAGGTCTTGTGCCCATCCCTCCCCTGTTTTAATCCTGCTAATCTGCCCCTTCACCCTTCGTTTTTCCCCAGTGTATCTAAAGAACCCCTTGTTCCCTCTTCTAATTTCCCTGGCCCGGTTCTGCTCCTTCGTTGCCTTAGCCATCCTCACCACCCTAGTGGCCCTTCTGGCCATCAGCTCGTACTCCCCTTGGTCTTTTTCACTCCTTGAGCACCTGAATTGCCTGTAGGCCGCCTTCTTTCTCCTCAGCACCTCCTGAACCTCCCTCCCCCCAGCCAGCTCCTTGCTGCTCCCCTATCTGGGTGCCACCTGCCATCCCCTCCTTATTTACCCTGACTACCACCTCCCCTCTGATCCTATGCCTCTCGTCCTCCTGGGTATCCTTCTGTACCTCGCTACCCCCACCGTTACAGCTCGTGACTGGTCCCCCCCCCCACTGCAATTTGCTAAACTAGCCTGGCTTGTCCTCCTTTCCTTCCCATCTTTGTTCAGCCCCTCCTTGCCTGTCGTGCTCCCCTGGCCTAAACCCTCAGCTCCCTTTACTGTATGCTCCTTGTACTTCTGATCCTTCTCCTTGCCCTTTCCTCCCAACTGGTCCTTCTCTTTGCGCTTTCCTCCCTCTACCCCCTCCTACTCCTGCTCTGATCCCCTGCTCCCCCGTTTTCCCGCATTCCAAATTCCCCCTGTTCCTCCTCCTATCCAGCCCCCACCTCCTGCCCCCTACTCTCTGTCATGGCTACATCACCCCCTCACACCATCCTCAAGCAGAAGAGAATTGAAATGGTTACTGAGCTTAAGGTCCGATCCAGCCCCCCCCCCAATTGCTTCCTTCTGTCCAGCTCCAGCCATCTGCCTACTTCCCTGAGAATGTCCTCCTTTTGGCCCCGTCTGTGAGGGTCCCCAGTTACCTGCCTGCTTCCTTGGTAGTATCCTCCTTTTGGGCCCACTCTGCCAGGGTCCCTATGCGATCCCAGAGTACTCTACTGCACTCCTTCCCCTATGCCCCCGCCCTTAGTGCTTGGTGCAACCCCGTGGGAGAGCCCCTGCCCTATTCCCCAACCATACCTCCCCCTTTCCCCCAGCTGTCTCCTAATCCCCTCAACCTCCTCCCTAAGCTGTGCCAGCTGGTAGCACACTGGGCAACTACCAGTCTCAAGCCCAGTCCAGTATCATGGCTGCCATGCATCCTGTGCACCACCACCTCCCAAAGATGCCGGCCCTAATGACATGTGGTCCCTTCCCCCTCCAAGTAGGTTTTCTTGGGTGAGCCACCAGGTTCCCCACTAGTCTAAGATACACCCCCTACCCACTAATCAGGTCACCCACTAATCCTAGATACAGTCCCACAGTAAACAGGGTACTCCTGTTACTAGGTGCAGTACAGCACAGTAAACTTATAAGGGAAGTGAACAACTCCCTAAGCTCCTCTCTCTCCCAGCCTTTAAACCCAACCCCAGTGGCTAGAACTACATGAGCTGCACCTGAAGCCTTTCCTCCATTACAGGCTGGTGTTCCCCTATAAATGAGCCGAGCTCTGAAGAGGGAAGGCTGGGGAAGGGTGGGATTAGGGCCTACACCCGACTCTCTCTCGAGTGTATCAGCCCTGTGTCTGCCCCTCCAAGCACTGCAACCAAAGAAATTGCCCCAATTAAATCCCACCAAATAGGTTTTAAATCAGAAGAAATAGGCCTCCACAAACGCAGCCTGCTACACAGTGAAGCATCAAACAAATGAGCCCACTTATAGCCAGGAAAAACAGTTTTTAAACTTCCAACAGCCCCAAAACAATACCCTGCTAGCCCATTAGAAGCAGTAAGAAAGAAAAGAAATAACCTTCTACCAAGTAAAAACCACAAGAAACCATGTAAAAACAAGAAGCAGCTACTGTACTGGAACAGATCTGCTCCCTTCCCCTTCCAGTTACTTCATGCATGGCTCCTACAGACATTATAAAGTCTTGTTTCGGGGACTCACGCAAGGTCGCCCAGGTCCTGCTAGAGGCCAGAAAACCCTCTACCGGATTGACCTATGCTGTGAAGTGGAAGCGTTTTTCCATTTGGGCAATGCCAAAAGGCTGGGACCCCTTTTACATGCTCGGCAACTCAGATTATGGAATATCTGTTGCACTTGTCTGATTCAGGTCTCTCCTACTCCTCTCTCGAAGTTCACCTGTCAGCCATTTTGGCCTATCATGATTTGATAGGGGGTAAACCTGTGGCACAGCTGGAAACCTCAAAAACCTTTCTGAAAGGGATTCTCCATGTGAAACCCCCCATCCATAACCCCACGCCACTTTGGGATTTGAATTTTGTTATCGAGAAGCGTATGCTTCCCCCTTTTGAACCAGCAATGAGCTGTGACTTGCGCTATCTCCTGGAAGGCGCTGTTTCTAGGATCATGGATATGTTGTTCATCCACACTTACTGGCATGTCCCTTTCACCTTTAAGAATCGCCGGAAGTCTTCAAGCTGGCTCCTTCCACCCACCTGGGTGATATAACCCTCAGCTCCACCCAGGGCTCCAGATAAGGTGTGTACCGGCCTATTTTACTCACCTCATTTTAGAAAATACTCTTCAGAAATGTTTTTAATGAGTACCAGTACTCGTCCAACATTTATAAATACTCCACACACCAAAGAATTGTGCTTCATAACATAACTGGTGATTCAAAAGGAACAGTTTTTTGCCAGATTTACAGCACTTGTATGCATCCCACTTTTGTTTTACTCACTATGTTTTAAAACTGGTGAGTAAATTCTTACCTGCCAATATTATTTGGAGCATTGTTGGCACCTGAAAATTCTTATCTAGAAAAAAAAATAAATTTTTTAATAAATGTACTCCTCAGTCCACTTGAGCAAGACATTTGTACACATCTAAATTTCCTTTTACTCACTTCCCTTTCAAAATGAGGAGTACAGGTACTCATCCCAAAAAATCTTATCTAGAGCCCTGGCTCCGCCTCACGACGCCAGATCTTCCTTTCCGCTGGAAGATTCAGGTTGCCTCCTTCGTGCTCCTGCATTTTGTAGGCCCTGGCTTCAAAACCTTCAGTTATTCCAAAAATTTGTCTAGTTAGCATTAGTGATAGTGACTGCTTATCATTGATTATGGAAGACAAGTCTTCCCCCGGATTTCGCCGATGTTTGTGTGGCCAGAAAATGTCGCGCACCGATCCCAACAGTGCGTGTGTCTATTGCATGGGTGTCGACTATGACACCTCAAAGTGCGATTTTTGTCTTGCATTTCGCCCTAATGTCCTCGATGACCATCTTGCATGCCTGAAGTTGGGGAGGCCGGAAAAACGGAACCCTCCA
This sequence comes from Neoceratodus forsteri, assembly GCA_016271365.2. Classification (NCBI taxonomy): domain Eukaryota; kingdom Metazoa; phylum Chordata; order Ceratodontiformes; family Ceratodontidae; genus Neoceratodus; species Neoceratodus forsteri. The sequence continues at coordinate 747,899,065 of CM057451.1, forward strand.
GTGAAATCAAAGGAGGCTCAATGGGCGGTTTTCGTGGCCGTGGGATCTGCCGAGCAATTGGAACGCATGCAAGCCTTGGAGGAGGAAGTGGCTCATGCCGTGGAATCTTCCTCTCAGAGCTCCTTCGTTCCGCTCAACCTGGGCTCCATCTTCTCAGGTTCCTTCTGAGAGTTGTGCCAGTCTCTCCCGACTAAGGCAGAGGGTGCTGCGGGCACGCAACTCCTCTTGGTCCCGTAAGCGGGAAAAAGACCGTGGCTTGTCTTCGAATCGGCAGAGACATTCTTGGGATCGGAAGAGATCTCGGTCTCAGGAACCAGCAGTCTCGACTTCGGTCTAAATTGCCTCTTCGGCCCCTGGCTTCTTGGCTTTGCCGTCTGGCCAGTAGACCGAAGTGTTGAAATAATCATCGACCCATTGTCGCCGACTCCGGTCCTTTCTTTCCCTGACGAGGAGACCCAGCCCGCTGGGAATCCCATCGAGGAAGTGGTCCCCGGCCCTGGGAAATCACCAGTCCTGCTGGTGTCTCCTGAGCGACCGAATCTGCCTGTCTGCTCTCGATCGAAGTCTAGGACCCCCGCAACCGACAGGCTGAGGAAAAGCCACAAGCGCTCAAAAAAAGAGGCAAAGCCATCGGTCGTCATCGTGCTTCTCTGATGAGGATAGGCTCTGGTGGAAACTCCAGCGGCACTACGAGGACCTCTTGTGGCAACAGCTAATTTTGTCCGGGCACAAGCCAACCCCAGCCATGACTTGGCTTTCGTCTCCCAGGCTGAAGCCGACTCTTTGGGGGTCGATTAAGTTGGCACCCCAGCCCATGGAGCCGGCGAAACCTACGGTTCGGCCTGAACTGGTCTCTCCACCGATCGTGGTGGAACCACCGCCCAAACAGCCTGTGGGAGGGACTCCTTCTATGGAAGATGGACCAGACACTGGGCTTCTCTGGTGTCTTTCGGTCACTGTCATCCCAGACCCCCCCCCCTCGGCAGGTCAGAGGTGAACTGGGCAGTCGACCATTGTATTCGAATTCCTCGGATTCTGATGAGACCGGCCTACATTCTCATCCCGGGGATGATGAATCGGCTGGTGGGATAGAGACAGAGGAAGGTCCTTCATCCTTTCAGGGCATTCTTCGCCTTATCTCTGAGTCTACAGGGATGCCCCTGGAAACTATCCAGAAAAAAGTGGAGTACCCTCTCACAGACATCAAGAGCAGGAGGATACCCCGATGTAGGCCTTTCCTGTGGCTGAGGCCATAGTTGGCCCGGCCTTAGAACTTTGGAAGCGCCCTGCCTCCTGTCCAGCTCCATCTTCCTGCATGGCCTGCAAGTATGCGGTGCTCATGGGGTCCCTTGGGTTCGCAGAGCACCCTTCAGCTGAGAGCCTGGTGACCGCCTCTGTGTCCAGGCGTACTGGCAGTTCTGCCGACACTGACCAACCTCCTGAAAAAGAATCCAAATTCTTGGATCATTCGGCTCGAAAGGTCTATGTGACCTCATCTTTAGGCCTTCATCAGGCAAGTTTGGCCGTCGTCATGGCACACTTCTCCCATGCCCTCTTGGGGTCTTTGGATGAAGTCCTCCCACACCTCCCTGTGGACATGCAGACCACGGTCAAGCAGGTCCAGATTTAGGGTGGGGCTGTTAACAAACAGCAGCTTCAGGCAGCCCTGGACATTTGGGATTCTTGTGCCCTCTCGATGGCAGCCACAGTTGCCTCTCGTCGCAAGGCTTGGCTGAAACTCTCCTTTTTTCTGGCAGATACTCAGCACAAACTTGCTGATGTGCCTTTACTGGGCACCGACCTTTTCGGCCTAAATGTGGCTGGTCACCTTCAGCGTATTGAGCAGTCCAATGCCACCTTGGATGCTACTTCTGCTAAAGGTTCTTCCGGCAAGAAACAGCAGAAGACGACTTTTCTGCACTCTTCCCCTGTGACACAGCAACCCTCCTTTCAAGGAGGGCAGCATCAACAGCAGCAGCAGGCTCAAGTTTGGCATCCCTGGCCCAAGCCCAGGCCCTCCCAGGCCCATAAGGGAGGCCACGGTTCAGGTCCTGGATCCTCCTCCTCCACGCCTACTCGGTGACTGGGTGGGGGCTGCCACCCCCTCTCCCGTCACGCCAGCTCTGGATTCTCCTGTGGGGGTCCGGCTCCGCCACTTTCTTTCTACCTGGTCCGTTATTACCATGGACAGGTGGGTTTTGGCAGTGGTAGGCCAGGGACTGCCTCTGGAATTCGAGCAGCACCCTTCAAGCCGAGCCCGCACCCCTCAGTCAATTCTCCGAGACTACATCGCTCAGCTCCTCCTCAAGGAGGCAGTAGCTTCAGTGGTGGATTCTCCAGCTGGCGCCCCATTCTAGATCTGCACGACCTGAATCGGTATCTCAGGTCATGCACCTTTCGGATTGTCACTCTCTCCCAGATCATACCATCCTTGGAGTAAAACACGTGGTTCTGTTCACTGGATTTGCAGGACGTGTTATTTCGTGTCCCAATCCATCTGTCTCATTGGTGGTTCCTCCGCTTCAGAGCCGAAGGGACCCTATACGAGTTCCAAGCCATGCCGTTCAGCCTGTCATTGGCCCCATGGGTCTTCACTAAATGCATCACAGTGGTGGCAGCCCATCTCAGGCATTGGGGGGGGGGGGTCATTATTTACCCCTGCCGCACCGATTGGCTCTTAGCAGGTCCCACCCAGCAGGAGGAGGAGAGGTCCATGAAACTGGCCCTCAAGACCTGCTCCCAACTTGGCCTCTTGATCAACAAGGCCAGGTCAGAACTTGTGCCTTCTCAAGTGATGTGCTTCATCGTGGCAGAGCTTGGCTGTCGTCCAGCCAGAGCTCGGCTCCCGGCTGACAGGGCGGAGGTTCTCTCCTACTATGCCCAATCATTTCTGGTTGGGCAGTTGCGCCCTGCCCAGGACTTTCTGCGCCTTCTGGGTTACATGGCAGTGTGCATCTCCGTGGTCTGTTTGGCCCGGTGGCACTTGCACCACCTCCAGTGGGAGCTGGCTGCCCAGTGGACTCAGTGCCACAGTCATTTCAACCAGCTGATCACTGTAACCCAGAAGATGTGGGACGCTCTCTAATGGTGGACCACCACAGACCAGTTGCAGGAAGGGATCCCGTTTGTCTGCCCAGAGCCGACGGCTGTCCTCAGGACCGATGCCTCTCTCGTGGGCTAGGGAGCCCACATGGAGACCAAAGGACCCATGGGTTCTGGACCCCCAAGGAGTCCCGATACCACATCAACCTGTTGGAGCTCAGAGCAGTCAGAATGGTACTGTTAGTTTTCGCTCCTCAGCTCCGGGGTCAAGTGGTTCAAGTACAGATGGACAATACCATGACCATGTACTACCTCAACAAACAGGGTGGCACACACTGCCGTCTGCTTTGCAGGGAGGCTTTCCACATCTGGACCCTTGTCAGCCATCTGGAAGTGGATCTTCTAACCATTCATGTAGCAGGAGCCTCAAACCATCTGGTGGATGCTGTCAGCCACTTAGGCGAGACATCCCACGAGCGGTCTCTCCATCCAGAGGTGGCTTACAGCCTGTTCTCCCACTGGGGCAAATTGATGGATGAACTGTTTGCCTCTAGGGAAAACATCAAGCTGAGGCTGTTTCATGCCTGCCCCCCCCTCAGCAGGGCTCGCTGTAGGGAGATGCCTTCTTGAAGCCATGGAGCCAAGGCCTCTTCTACACCTTCCCTCCATTTCCCTTGATCCACAAGATGCTCCTCATGGTGAGGAGGGACAAGGCGAAGGTGATTCTGGTGGCCCCAGACTGGTCGCGCCAGTTCTGGTATCCAGATCTCCTCAGTCTCAGCTGCAGGCCCCCAGAGCGGCTTCCAGCATGCCTGGACCTGATCTCTCTCAATCAGGGGAAAGTATACCATCCAAACCTTCAATCCCTGCACCTCACAGCTTGGTACCTGAGTGGCTAGAGTTCCAGGCTTTGGGTCTTTCCAAGGAATGTCCTCACTGTGGTGGAGGCATCCAGAAAGGAATCGACCAGGAATTGTTATGCCTTCAAATAGGAAAGGTTTTCCCCCTTGGTGTCAGGGCAAGGGCCTGGACCCACTGTCCTGTCCAGTGGCCAACAATCTCAACTACCTTTGGTCTCTGTCCAAAGGTGGTCTTCGGTCATCGACCCTTAGGGTGCACCTGGCAGCCATCTCTGCTTACTGGGCACATGCCGGTCAGCCAACAGCGCAGGAGACAGTGGTCGGGCGCTTTTTCAAAGGCCTGAATCACATATCCCCTCCAATGCGAGAACCTCCACCTCCGTGGGATCTACTACTGGTACTGGCAAAGCTCATGGGCAAGCCATTCGAACCAGTGCACAAGTGTGCATTGTCACACTTGTGGAAGATGGCCTTCCTGGTGGCTATCATGTCTGCCAGAAGGACAGGGGAGCTCCAGGTGCTTTAGGTGGACTCCCCTTATCTGGTCTTCCACAGGGACAAGGTTGTCCTATGCCCCCACCCGAAATTCCTTCCGAAGGTGGTGTCAGAGTTTCACCTTAACCAGGTGTTAACTCTGCCAGTATACTACCCTAATTATACCTCAGAGGCCGAGTACAGGCTCCATACTTTGGACCTGAGACGAGGTCTCTTATGAGAAGGAGAGGATGGCGGAAATTCATGGAGAGGTTCGCCAGCTGTTTGTCACCTACACTGAAGCCACTTCTGGCAGACCTGCAGCAAAATGGACTTTTGCAAGGTGGATTACATCTTGCATAAGTCTGTGCTATGAGTTGGCGGGCATGGAGCCTCCCAGAGGGATAAGAGCTCATTCTAGCCGCCATACCGCTGCATTGGTGACTGCTTCCAGGGACATCCTTATCCAGGAAATGTGTTGGGCTGCTACCTGGAAGTCAGCAAACACCTTCATTACCCATTACCACATCGACCTTGAGTCACGCCGGGATGCTGGTTTTGGGGCCTCGGTTCTCCAATCTCTATTTCCCAAGTAGGGGATGTGCACCTTGCCCCCCTCCTCCCGGAGAACTGCTAGGAGTCTGCCAATAAGTGTGGATGAATAACATATCCACAATCCTCGAAAAACTGGTTACTCACCTGTAACAGTAGTTCTAGGACTGTGGATATGTTGTTCATCCACACTTCTTTGCATGTCCCCTTCCACTTTAAATCTTGCCGGAAGTCTTCAAGCTGGCTCCTCTCACCCACCCTGGTGGTATATACCTCGGGTCCGCCTCATGACGCCAGTTCTTCCTTTCCCCTGGAAGATGCCGGTTCCCTCGTGCTCTCAGCATATTGTAGGCCCTGGATTCTAACCATTGGTTTTTACTGAAAATTAAACTCGTTCGAGTTAGCGATCGTGCTTTTGTCACATCTCCCATGGAGAAAAAATGTTCTCCTGGATTTTGTCGCTGTGGCCAGAAGATGTCGCGCACCGATCTTCATCTTACGTTGCGTCTACTGCCTAGGTGTTGGCCATGACACCTCGTCGTGCAGTTTTTGCCTGGCTTTCCATCCCAACTTCCTGGATGACCACAAGGCACGCTTGAAGCTGCAGAGACCAGAGAAAAAGAACCCACCGGTGAAATTGAAGGAGGCGAGGTGGGCAGTTTCCACGGCTGTGGGATCCGCCAAACTGCTGGAACAGATGAAGGCGTTCAAGGAGGGAGCAGCTCGCTCTTTGGCCAGTCGAAGCTTCTTTGTTCCTCTGAACCTTGGCTCCACCTTTACCGGCTCCTTCAAGGAGTTGTGCCAGTCTCTCCCCACTCGGGGTGAGGTGCCCTTGGGCTCGCATTCCTCCTGCTCTCGAAAGAGAGAGAAGGGTCCCGTGTGTTTGTCTCTGCGAAGACGTTCCTGGGACCGAGAGAGGTCAGAGTCCTAGGAACACGCGGTCTCGAATTCAGTCAAGATCGCATCCTTGGCCGCCGGCTTCACGGATCTTCAGTCTGGCCAGGGGACCGAGGAAGTGGCTGATGAGGTAAAAATTATCCTCGACCTGATAGACCCTTTGTTGCTGGCCGTGGCCGACGACTCATTGGAAAGGACTCTGGTCCTTGCATTCCCTGATGAGGAGACCCAGCCTGCTGGTGTCCCCATCAAGGACCCGGTTCCGGATCCTTGGTTTTCACCGACCCCGGTGTTTCCTGATCGACAGAGTCGGCCTCCCCGATCTCGGTCGAGGTCCAGAACCCCCTCGGCTAAACTACTGAGAAAGAGCCATAAGCGCTGTAAGAAGAGGTGTCGCCACAGGTCCTCATTTTCCTCAGACGAGGAGAGGCTCCGACAGACGCTCCATCGGCGCTATGAAGACCTTATGTGGCAGCAGCTGATACTGACTGGGCAGAAGTCTGGTCCGCCACCCACCCCGGCCATAGCTTGGCTACTGTCTCCTAGGCTGACGCAGACTCCTCCGGAACCAAAACCACAGGTTCCTCCGCCCATGGGGCTGGCCCATCTCCCAGTCTGGCCTATTCAGGTCTCTCCACCAACTATGGTGGAACCACTGCCTAAAATGCCTGAGGGAGGGGCACCCTCGAAAGAGGACCGACAAGACACGGGCTTCCCCGACATCTGTCGACAAGTCACCCCGGATCGCCCTCAGCACATCGAGGGTGACTTAGGCGGTAGACCGCTTTACCACGACTCCTCGGACTCTGACGTCACCGGCTTGCACTCACTTCCTGGGGATGATGAGTCGGTTGGCGCAGGGTTGGAGGAAGGCCCTTCCTCCTTCCAGGGCATTCTCTGCTTCATCTCAGACTCCACTGGAATACCCCTGGAGCCCATCCAGAAAAAGGCAGAGTACTCAAACAGAAGCCTTTCCAGTGGCGAGGCCATTGTGTGCCCGGCCCTTGAACTTTGGCAGCACCCTGCCTCCGCCCAGCACCTTCTGCCCATGGCCCGCAGAACACAAGTCATGAGGTCCCTACGGGGTTCACTGAGCACCCTTCGGCCGAGAGCCTGGTGACCGCCTCGGTGTTCAGGCGTTCGGGTAGTTCGGCCGATACTGACCGACCCCCGTACAAGGAGTCCAAAAATATGGACCACTCTGCCTGCAAGGTCTATGCTGCTTCTAATCTGGGCCTTCGTCAAGCCAGTTTGGCTGTGATTATGGCACATTTCTCTCATGCTCTTCTGAGGTCATTGAACAAGGTCCTCCCTCATCTCCCACTGGACATGCAGACAATGGTCAAGCAGGTCCATGACCAAGGTCGTGCTGTCGCAAAACAGCAGCTCCAGACAGCCTTGTATATAGGAGATTCTTGTGCCCACTCGTTGGCAGCTGCAGTGGCCTCTCGCCTCAGGGCTTGGCTGAGGCTTTCTTCATTCCCGGTGGATACTCAACGTAAGCTTGCTGACGTGCCCTTCCTGGGGACCGACTTGTTCGGTCCCGGAGTGGCTGGTCACTTTCAGCGTATAGAGCTGTCCACTGCCACTTGGGTGCTACTTCTGCCAAAGGTTCTTCGGGCAAGAACCAGCAGAAGAGAAAGAAGATAAGGCAGTATAGCACAGTGGTCTAAGGCTCTGAGCTGCAAATCTGGTGACATCCAACAGACCAGACCTGGGTTTGAATCCCACAGCTTCCACTTGCATACTGTGTGACCCTGAGCAAGTCACTTAACCTCCTTGTGCTCCCAGGTCGCTCCTGTAAAAAAGCTTTCAGCTTAGTGTGCTATACCTGGTTAAAAAAAAAAAAAGAAGCAATTTCGGCACTCTTCCCCTGTGATCAGGCAGCCCTCCTCTCAAGGAGGTCAACAGCAATAGCAGCAGTAGACTCGAGCTTGGCGCCCGCGGCCCAAGCAGGGTCCTCAACAGCCCCATAAAGGAGGTCGAGGCGTAGGTCCTGGAGTCTCCTCCTCCTCCTCTAAGCCTGCTCAGTGACGGGTTGGGGTTGCCACCCCATACCCGCTACGCCAGCTCTGGGTTCTCCTGTGGGAGCCTGCCACTTCCTTCCGCCTGGTCCTCTATCACTGGACAGGTGGGTTCTTAAAGTGGTCAGTCAGGGACTGCCTCTGGAATTCGAGCAGTACCCTCTCAGCTGAGCCCGTGCCCTTCGGTAGGAACGGATCTCCGCATGCACCCAGTCGGCTCTTTGAGACGACGTGGCTCAGCTCCTCCACAAGGAGGCAGTAGCCCCAGTGCCGGATCCTCCAACAGACCCAGGTTTTGTTTCCAGGTACGCCCGGGGGGGGGGGGGTTGGCATCCCATCCTAGATCTCCACGACCTGAGTCAATATCTCTGGTCCCGCACCTTTCGGATGGTCACTCTGAACCAGATCATACCATCCCTAGAGCAAAACATGTGGTTCTGTTCACTGGATCTACAGGACGCATTCTTTCACATCCCAATCCGTCCGTCCCATCAGTGGTTCCTCTGCTTCAGGGTCGAAGGAACCCTGTACAAGTTCCGATCCATGCCGTTCAGCCTGTCATCAGCCCCTCGGGTCTTCACCAAATGCACTGCAGTGCTGGTGGCCCACCTTCAGCATCAGACTCTACCCTTATCTCTACAACTGGCTCTTGGCAGGTTCCTTGCTTCAGGAGGTGGAGAGGTCCAGGGATCTGGCCCTCCAAACCTGCTCCCAACTCGTCCTCCTGATCAATGAGGCCAAGTCGGAACTCGTGACTTCTCAGGTGATGGGCTTCATCGGGGCAGAGCTCGACTCTTGTCAAGCCAAAGCTTGACTCCCGGCGGACAGTGCAGAGGTTCTCTCCTCCTTTGCCCAGTCATTTCTGGTTGGGCATTTGCGCCCTGCCCAGGACTTTCTGCGCTTTCTGGGTTACATCGCGGCATGCATCTCAGTGGTCCGTTGGACCCGGTGGCACATGCACTCCCTCCAGTGGGAGCTAGCCGCCCAGTGGGCTTAGCGATATGGTCACTTAGACGAGCTGATCACTGTAACCCAGAAGATATGGGATGCTCTCCAATGGTGGGCCGCCCAGGCCGGTTGCAGGACGGGATCCCGATTGTGTGCCCCGAGCCAACGGTCGTCCTTTTGACCGATGCCTCTCTCAATGGCTGGGGAGCCCACATGGGAGACAACAGGGCCCACGGATTCTGGACCCCCGAGGAGTCCCGATGCCACATCAACCTGTTGGAGCTCAGAGCGGTCAGACTGGCGTTGTCAGCTTTCGCTCCTCAGCTCCGTGGTCGAGTGATTCAAGTACAGATGGACAATATCACGACCATGTACTACCTCAACAAACAGGGTGGCACGCACTCCTGTCTGCTGTACAAGGAGGCGCTCCACATGTGGACCCTCGTAAGCCAATTGGAAGTGGATCTCCTAGCCATCCATGTGGCAGGAGCCTCAAACCAGCTGGCGGATGCTCTCAGCTGCATAGGCCAGACATCCCACGAGTGGTCTCTCCATCCAGAGATAGCTTACAGCCTGTTCTCCTGTTGGGGCAAACCGCTGGTGGATCTGTTTGTCTCCAGGGAAAACACCAAGCTGAGGCTATTTCATGCCTGCCCTCCTCAGCAGGGCTTGCTGCAGTGGGATGACTTCTCGAGGCTGTGTACCCCAAGCCTCCTCTACGCCTTCCCTCCATTTCCCTTGATCCACAAGGTGTTACTCAAGGTGAGGAGGGACAAGGTGCATGTGATTCTGGTAGCCCCAGACTGGCCGCGCCATTTTTGGTACTCAGATCTCCTCAGCCTCAGCTGCAGGCCCCTAGACCGTCTTTGTACACGTCCGGACCTGATATCTCTGAACCAAGGGAAGGTATTCTGTCCAGACCTTCAATCCCTGCACTTCACAGCCTGGTACCTGAGCGGCTAGAGTTCCAGGCTCTGGGTCTTTCCGAAGATGTCTACGCCGTGGTGGAGGCATCTAGAAAGGAATCGACCGGAAATGTTATGCCTTCAAATGGAAACTATTCTCTATTTGGTGTCAGGACCCCTTATCCTGTTCTGTGGCTAACATTCTTGACTACCTTTGGTCTCTCTCCAAAGGCGGTCTGTGGTCATTGACCCTTACCGTGCACCTGGCAGCCATTTCTGTTACCGGGTGCGGGCCAGTCTGCTGACATTAGCGCAGAAGACAGTGGTCGGGTGCTTTTTCAAAGGCCTGGATCACATATCCCCTCCGGTGCGTGAACCTCCACCTCTGTGGGATCTGTTGCTGGATTTGGCAAAGCTCATGGGCAAGCCATTCGAACCCATGCACAAATGTGAGTTTTCACACTTGTGGAAGACAGCCTTCTTGGTGGCTGTCACGTCTGCCAGAAGGACAGGGGAGCTCCAGGCACTTTCGGTGGACTCCCCTTATCTGGTGTTTCACAGGGACAAAGTTGTCCTGCGCCCCCACCCAAAATTCCTTCTGAAGGGGGTGTCAGAGTTTCACCTTAACCAGGTGTTGACTCTTCCGGTTTAATACCCTAATTACACCTTAGATAGCCGAGTACAGGCTCCATACCTTGGTCCTGAGATGTGTTGTCTCCTACTACAAGGAGAGGACGGCGAACATTCGTGGAGAGGTTCGCCAGCTGTTTGTCACCTACGCTTAAGCCGCTTCTGGCAGACCTGCAGCCAAATGGACCATAGCAAGGTGGATTACATCATGCATAAGTCTGTGCTGAGTTGGCGGGCAAGGAACCTCCCAGAGGGATAAGAGCTCATTTTACCCACCATACTGCTGCATCGGTGGCTGCTTACAGGGACATCCCTATCCAGGAAATCTGCTGGGCTGCTACCTGGAAGTCAGCAAACACCTTCATTACCCACTACCACAACGACCTTGAGTCACGCTGGGATGCTGGTTTTGGGGCCTCGGTTCTCCAGTCTTTATTTTCTAAGTAGGGGGTGTGTGCCTTGCCTCCCTCCTCCCAGAGAATTTCTTGGAGTCTGCCAAGAAGTGTGGATGAACAACATATCCATACTCCTAGAAGAACAGGTTACTCACCTGTAACATTAGTTCTAGGAGTGGTATATGTCCTGCTCATCCACACACACCCCACCTGACCTCCTGGCTTCGGCACACAACCTTGCTTCCAGCGGCTAAGATCTGGCCATGGGGCAGAGTCTACGATATAACACCCGGTGGGTGGGAGGAGCCAGCTTGAAGACTTCCGGCAAGATTTAATGTGGAAGGGGACATGCCAAGAAGTGTGGATGAACAACATATACCACTTCTAGAACTACTGTTACAGATGAGTAACCTGTTCTTCTAGGACTGGTATATAATGTTCATTCACATGGACCCACCCGACCTCCCCAGCTACGCACACACAAACCTGGCTTCCAGCGGGCTAGGATCTGGCGTCATGGGGCGGAGCCGAGGGTTATACCACCTGGGTGGGTGGGAGGAGCCAGCTTGAAGACTTCTGGCTATTAAGGAAAGGGACATGCCAGTAAGTGGGGATGAACAACATTTACCACTCCTAGAACTACTGTACAGGTGAGTAACCTGTTTATTATGGATGCCATTATTTCTTCTCGAAGGATTTCCGAGCTTCAGGCCCTGATTTGTAAGGAGCCTTATTTGATTTTTCATAAAGACCAGGCAGTCTTACAAACCAATCCTAAGTTTCTTCCCAGGGTGGTTTCGGAGTTCACCCTCAGTCAGACTGTTGAACTTCCGGTGTATTACCCTAACCATTCTAACAAAGGTGAGGTTCTTCTTCATACGCTGGACGCACACAGGATCCTGCGTTGTTACGTCCATAGGACAAAAAGCACCAGCAAATCCGATCAATTTTTTGTTTCCTTTGCCCCCAAATCCATGTGGTCAGCGGTGTCTACACAGTGCTTATCAAAGTGGCTCGCTAGCTGTATTCGCTTCTATCAGAAATATGACAAACCTGTGCCGGGGGAAGTCAGAGGTCATTCCACCAGAGGAATGGCGGCGTCCACAGCCCTTTTGAGGAACGTATCTGTAGCGGAGATTTGTGCAGCAGTTACCTGGAGTTTAGTCCATATCTTCACAAAGCATTACAGTCTGGACATTGCCTCTAGGCGAAGGGCCGGGTTTGGCCATGCTGTTCTGCAGGGCCTGTTATCCCATAGCAGGTCCTGTTCTGTTCTTTCAATTGCTCCTCCTCCCATGACTCTTGGTTTCTTTATGAGTGACTGCTTTGGATTCAGTCCTGTATGTGATGACCTACTGCAGGAACCCTCTCGAAGTAAGATAGTACAATTATGTAAGAACTTACTGTAACAGTAGATCTTCGAGAGAGGTTCCTGAAGTAGGTCAAATTTACCCTCCCATCTTCCCCCAGTTTTTGCATTTCTTTCAGCATTTTTGTAACTGGGCTTCAGGATTTCATCCTTTCTCCTTGTCTCATCCTACTTGGATCTCCGGCGGGAGAACTGGAGGGTGGGCATGGGGACCGCCCACTATATAGGGTCACGCTGACATCCGTCATGTGACGTCTGGTGGGTGGTCCTCTGCCAGGCATTGCTGGAAAAGTTTGCCGTGCGGTCCTGACGCCAGAGGGCGCAGTCCTATATGTGATAACCTATTGCAGGAAACTCTCTTGAAGATCTACTGTTACAGTAAGTTCTTACATAACTGTACTTTATGAAGCCAGCCAGCAACATTATGAATCCAGTCAGCAATGCAGTTCTGTTGCTTGTCGGCTGCCCGCATAGAGTTAGATGGACACTCGCTTCACACCAAGTGACGGAATGTCCGCACATCCATCACAGTCTATTACGGGTGGTGGCTGACTGAAGAATATTTCACCGAGTCCTAGTGCCCATTTACAGATCACAGGCAAATGGCTGTCCGAAAGAAGAAAAACTGTTGTCTGGAATGGGGGGACAGGCAGTTATTTCGAGTCCTGGACATGAGGAAGTATTATTTTACAGAAAGGGTGGAGGAGATGTGGAATAATCTGTGAGCTGAAGTAGTAGGTGCTAAAATACTTGGTGTGTTTACACATGTTTGGGACAGAATGAATAGTATAGTAGTTGCTCAAGGTGGCAGAAACTGGGGTGGGGGAATGATTGTGAGGGCTAAGACCCTAGTGTCACAGGTACGTGGGTATAAAGATAACAATGGACACAATAATAAGGTACAACACACCCTCAGTGTTTTTTTATACAAAAATAGGAAAAAATATATAAATAACAGTTCAAACAGAATAAAATAAACAATGGCTCAAGGCTCTTTCACCTTACATCAGGTATCTCAAGAAGTTCATCACCTTTCCTGCTATTAGAGGTAAGTTCCTGTTCAGGCACAGGTCTTTCTGCTTACCTTACTTCAGGTAAACGAGACTGGTTATGTGGCTAATCTGACTCTTGGTGTTTGAGGAGGGCTTACATAGCCCTCCCACTTATGGGAAGTATCGCCCATAAAATAGAGTTGGCTCTAGAATGGTCTGTAAAGGCTCATAACCCATCCTTTACAAAAGAAAAAGAAAAGGATTACTTCTAAGCCTTCTTGTAACAGCTACCATTCCCTTTAACCAATATTCCCCAACGTGCTTTTTGCTAGGCTATGATCATTAATTATCCCTGATTTGAGAAACTCCTCCTCTTTTACATAGTGAGGTTTTAACTCACAGGGTATAAATACAGCCCTCTAGGGACCGCTGTCCCCCTATAGAAAATGCTTATTCCTGAGGTCTTGCCATCAGGTCAGTACCGATTTCATACTTATGCAATTCTAAGTGAACACATTTATACTGTATATACAGGTGCTTCTATTTGTGTAGTATAAGGATACTAGCCCTTTAATTCATAATACAGGGCTCTATACAATAATGGCACATTATGGGGCACCTTTAGAGACCTGTGGTGCCTCTTTATTCTTTAATTAATTTTTTTACCTTATAGCCCTCTCCTCATTCTGAGGGCTACCACAACTGTATTGCCATACATAGGGACGTTCCTGTCCCTTTAAATTATTTCCCTTTCTGGTTGCAGCAGAGCGACAGGCTGCCAGAAAGTTGTCATCTAGCCTCTCTGTTTTGGGGCTATTTATTTATTTATGGCTATGTATGGATTTGATAAGTTCTTTTTAATTAATTTCATTTCAGGGCTGCAGCTGTTTATGCCTAGAGACAGCATAGTCTCCCTTTATTTCCAATGCACTCGCTTTACAGAGTGCACTATTTATTCTGGGAAGCAGAGCAACTGAAAGGGAAAGTAATTGCCACCCTGCTTTGAACTGGACACAGCAGTTCAGTGAGAGAGAGCAAGTGAGGAACAAGCACGCTCCTCCTCCTCCTCAGTAGTTCTTTTGCTCTCTTTCTCCTTTTTAGACCCCTCTGGGTCTTTTCCTTTAATTCTTCTACTAGGGTTTAGACCAAAACCACGGAGCAGCGGCAAAGAAAAAAGTTGAAGTTTGCTGCTCCATGGTAATTCTGGAACGATTCAGGATTTTCTGTTGTTCTTACTGCAGCCTGGACTGGCTGCATATAAACATGGACTCCTCCATGGCTGGCTGGCACAGTTCTTGCTACATTTACATAAAGCCAGCAGCCGAGAGTCCTGACAATATAGGGGCATAAGTAGATTTAAACACAGATACCGAGTGGCGACAAAAGTAAAAGTTTGCCACTCGGTTTAAACAGTTCCTGCTTTGGATGCAGGATTTCTATGGCACATATATAACTATGGAGCAGCGGCAAAATAATACAAACAATAGAAACATAATGCCACTCCTTTTGTACCCATAGTCCACCTATCTAAGTGAATATCCCTTTTTATTTAACTGGCACTTTAAACATTTATTTCACTGGCAGCTTTAGACATTCAGTGTTCCTGCACCACATATTCATAACATGGCATAGGCACTATAGCTTATAGACTTAAATAAGAACTGCAGCACTTTGTATCTTTTTAAATGTACCTTATGCACTTTAACTCATTCTATGCACAGAATGCACTTTATTGATTCAACCAGAACCGTATATATCTTTAAAGGCACTTTATATATTTGGCATTGAATGCCATATATGCACCTTATTTTATTCCTGCCAGCTGGCCTTAAACTGGTGCATGGTTTTGGGTTTTTTTTTTGGTGAGGGATGGATATATGGAAATTTGAATAAAGGTAGTAGGAAAAATGTTTTAGTGAGAGATAGTTAAGTCTGACGTAGGTGGCCAACCTATGCCAGGGGCTGAAATAGGTAAAGCATAGGATAAACAGACACTGTTGTGCAACAGATTTAAGTAGGAAAAAGAGGAGGATAGGAAAGGCATCCCTCCAACGGGGCTTTTGGACTGGCAGAACTGTGTTTTGACACACTCCTCCCTCTTTAAGAAAAAAACAGTAACTCTTACAACAACTGGTTTTAGCAACAAACCCCCAGAATGTACATACATTCTGTACTGAAGGGGGTTTGGGTTGGAGCTTCCACCGTTGCTTTAGAATTCTGTTTTTTGGGCTGGCTGTCCGAGGGACAGGTGGAATGTAAACTTTGCCTGTCCCACAGAATTTATAGCAGTCCATTTAGTTTTGGGGTAAGTAACATAAAATATCTATTTTAGAATACGAGCTGGTGCCTCCCCCGACTTTATTTTATTTATTGAGAAATCAGAATTACAACTTTTGAGCTAAAAACTCTTACAAAGGATCCTCATCAGAACAAGGGCAGGGGAGCACATACATGAGTAGGTCAGACAGTAGCAGCCAGAAGGCATTGTCCGTAATCAACAAACAACAACATACAGTAATCAATACAAGGCAAAGCGTAACATAAACAGTGTAGGTACAGAGTACAACGGGATGCAGTTCTCGTGAAACAGTCTACATAAGCATGAATGACTGGAGGTGGTTGCTAAGCAACTGTGCCAGTATCCTAATAGATACATGTAGAATCAACTTGAGAATTCAGTATAGCCATTGGGAGAGTAGGCTACAGGCTTATGGGCCAAGGGAGTGAGTCAGGTAGGAAACAGAACTAGGAGAGGGGATAACACCGGGGTGCATTGAGGGGTGGGAAGGGTATGGGAAGACAGTAGAGGGTACATCTGGGGGAGGTGTTGGGAGCAGGGCGGGGGGGTACAAGGTAGGTAAGCAGGGTCAGGTGGGGGTTAATGAGCTTCATGGCTCAGTAGAGCAGTAGAAGGTTGATCCAGGTAATGCCCAGGTGTGTACAGGAGGCTAGTACCAGCTGGTTAAGTGTGACGGTAGCAGCATTCCAGAGGGGAGATAGTACTCCAAAGCTCGGACTTAAAAGGACCACGGCACAAGAGGCTTGTGGTGGAGAGAGGGAGCTCATTTAACCAGGCGGGCGCCCTACCCCAAAGGCTCGCCTCCCCAGGGTGGTTCTTCTGAACTGGAGTGCTAGGGCTTGTTTAGTGACGCTTCTTATAGTATGTTCGGTTGGTGCATGGTGGAATAAAGCTTGTGGGGGGGGGGGTGCAAAGCCTAGGAGGGCCTTCTTCCCTAAAAGGCAGGAGTGGAGCTTAATGCGATCCATGAGAGGAAGCCATTTTGTCCTAATGTCCACTTAGGACTGAACTTTTAATTGCTTCCCCTCCTCAGGTTAACACAACTTAGGTTTGTATATTAAGTACTTGTGTTTTGTTCCTGGCTGGGCTGCAGGGGAATGTTAGTTTGTTTATTTTTTTAATAAATACACACCCCATTTGTCTGCAGAACTCTGAAAGGGGCTTTTAATTTGCTTGCCTGTTTTTCCTTCCCTCCTTCTTTCGTTCAAACAGTAGCCCTCACAAATGGTTTTAATCACTTACACTGCCTTGCCGTTGACTTCTGTTTTCAGCTTTCAAGTCTGAGGAATACTACTCCTCCATTCGTATCTTGCAGCAGACCTTTTTTTTTTTTTTTTTTTTTTTGTTTTTTTTTTGTAAAGCAGGGCTTTTACTGCTTCACGTTTTTCTGCCTTTTTTTATCATGCTGGGAAGAGCTTTTTCAGGGAAAAAATTATTTCTTACTCTGAGCTCCACTCGCATTGTCTTCCTTCACAATGCTAGCACTTGATCGTGGAGTCAGTCGAGAACTGCGCTTCACACCAAGTGAAGTCTGAACGTCAGTGTGTACATCACAATCTATTACAGGTGGGGGCTAAGACCTTAGAGGATAGAAGATAGAAAGCCAATTTAAATTGAGATCACCCAGGAGTATAACCTCAGATCATCTATGGGCCAGAATAGTACTTAAATGATTCAGAAGCTGCATTCCTGCAGATGGGGGCCTGTAGCAGCCTGTTATACAAAAAGAAATGCCGGATGAGATCTCGACCTGAAGGGAGAGGCTTTCAGATTCATTGGGGATGGATATTGAGTCAGTGACAGAGACAGGGAATTTGTCTTTGACATAATTAGCCACCCCTCCACCCCTGGTTTGTCTGTCAGCTCGGAATAGAGAGTAGGAGGGGCGGCAGAAGGTGGGAGGGGATGATGGTGAGGGCTAAGACCTTAGAGGAACAGTAGGTCCCAAGGGTAAATAGGGAACTCATGCAGACTGGATGTACCGTCGGTCTTTTTCTGCCATCATTGTCTACAAGCAGATATTCCTTCTATGTAGCTTCACCATTCATCAGTGGTGGGTTATAGGCCAGAGGCACTATGACCCCATGGGAGCTTATAGCTATAACGTTTTCTAGTGGGAGGAGTCAGCATTGGGTGTGGCGCCACCTCACCTCAGTTCTGTTCTTCCCACTGTCGAGAGTGCACCCCGTGGGAACTGAAGAGCCATTATTGTGTAGTTTGCAGTTTCGAGTTATCGCCAAAGTTCTGTTCGTCGTTCTTGATGCTGTAAATCTTCAGACTGGTGAGACCATTCTTTTTTATTATATTTCTTGTTTTCTGTGGCGTCGAGTCTTTCACTGTAATTTTGTTTTATTTTGTGTGCGGTCGATCATGTCCGATTCGGGGCATAAGTCAGTCAAACGCGGGCAATGCTCCCACGTGTCTGTGCCCCTGTGGCAAGTCCATCTCCATAACAGATCTCCATGATTGGTGTTTATCTTGCCTGGGCCCACAACACGACATGGGCAGCTGCGACACGTGCTTCTCCATGGACCGCCAGGGTCCTCAAAACGTGCACGTTGAAGGTGGGTCGGAAACCTCCTACCTTCAGCAGAAAGTGTTGGTCCATGGACGCCAAGACAAGAACTCTGGCCCCTTCCCCGGGTCGCCCTCCGATATTGTACATACTGGTGGGGAGCGAGCTGTGGTCGGTTCCAGCTTTGCTGGGACCTCCGGCTCGCTAGAGGGGTCGGGTGGACAGTCTGCCTCCTCCAGGTGGTTGACAAAGAACCCCTCTCAGTCTTTGGCCTCCTCGGAGCCACGACCACCCCGGTGTCGCAGTCGGAACTGTACGCTGGATCTGAACCGGTGGGGCCCTCGGCTCCGTCTACTGACACCGCTATGGTTCCTAGCCCTGTCCTGGGGTTGGTGAGCAGGGCAGTGTCAAGGTTGCCGCTAGGCCTACACCTAATGCCATGAGCGGCGCCGGACCTGGTAGGGTGGCCTCTCTTCCGGTCATCCTGATCTTGTCCTCTTCATAGGGGGATGATGGGGATGACCCAGAATGGTTGCCCCACTCCGAGGGGTCTCCTGATTCCGAGAAGATGCAGCACTTACCGAGGTTCCGGAGGTATCTTTCTTTTCTACCTCCCTGACTGGGCCTGCCCTTGGGGCCAACTATTCAGAGTGTTCCGGCACTGTTGGCCGTGCCAGGGACTCTCACAGCACTGATCCTGGTGCCGAGGAGGAGGAGGAGGAGGGCAGCGATGATGGTGGGTCTGGGTTGGGGGACAGTGCCGTATCTGGGAGTGGTGCCATGCCCGGTGCTGAGCTGGTTATTGGCACCCTTGAGGTGGCCGAATCCGGCGTCGGAACTGGTGATAGTGCTGATCCAGGTTCTGATACAGGGGTTGATTCAGGGTTAGCTATTACAGGTCTACAACTTTCCCAGGGCTTCCTCTGTTGATACCTCAAGGACAGATGATGGGCAGGTCTCTCTCTGAAGGGAGGGTTTGAGAAGGCCTGGGGTGGCTCTCCCAGGGCTGCAGGTGGCTCAAGGTGGAGCCACAGTGCCGACCCTTTTCATTTTCGCTCTCCTCAGCTTGGGGGGATCTTCATCAGGTGGGAATTAGGGGCCGCCTGCAAGGGCCAGACCAGCCCCAATCTCCTTGCCGTGGGATCTTTTTCTTTGGGTACCACTTGGGCTGCTCCTGTACAATTGGGCGACCTACAGTGGGCACTTCGCGCAGCCCCACCCTTCGGGAGGGGTCGCACTAATGCTCTAGAAGCCCTAGCAGGGATCCTCCTCTGGTTCACCGGACTTCTCCCCCTCCTTCGGATCCTCTGCCTCGCCCTTCTGCTTTCCCAGGCGTTTTGGCTCCTGCAGGGCCTTTGTCTTAGAACCAATTCAGAGCCTCTGCCACAGCTTTCCCTTGCTGCTTAAGAGCTCTGGACCAGGTCATCTTCAGAGCAGAAGCCCCTGCTGCGCCGCAGTCTGAATCGAGCTCTTCTGCTTCCTCGTCTTCCTCTCCAGAGGAAGAAGATTCTTTGGTCCACCTGTCCTCAGACACTGATATCACCAGCTATCAGTGGTTCTTGTTGAGGTTGTCCGAGGAGCTCCACATTTCTCACTTTACAAGTCTCGATCCTACTCATGTGACGTGTTCTCTCCTTGGGGAGTTCTCCTCAGAGAATATTTTTCCTCCATGGCCTGTTTCATTTCTGGAAGCGTCAATCAGGTATGGCAGAACCCCCCTGCCCCGAGGGACTGCCAGCACAGATAGCATGCACGCCACGGGTTTCCAGGTTCCATGCCCCACCCCACTTCTGGGATAGAGCTATTGGATAACCCCCTCCGGGCATCATCACCCGAGACATGACTGCCCCCTGGAGTTTGACTTGGCTGAATTTAACCACTGGGGGAGAAGGGGTTTCTCCGTGGCTTGTCTCTTCCTGTGTATCTCAGCTCATCAGGCCCATATAGCTGCCTATGCTAGGCACTTATGGACAGTGCTGGGACAGCTCCTAGCCACTGTACCTGACTCTGAGGCAACCAGGCAGGCCATCTGCCTTTTTGCTACTGACCTAGAGCTAGCGAGGCATCTGTCAAGAGCATTGTATGACGCTAATGAGGTAGCTTCTAGGGTGGCAGGAACTGCGGTCTCCATAAGATGGACGGCATGACTTCACCTTTCCAGGTTATCATCCGTGGCCTGGCATAGGATGATTGCCTCCCCTTTCCAAAGAGACCATTTTTTTCTCCCGCAGGGTTAGACGGGAATTAGTGGGGCACCTTCCTTCTCCCAGGCCACGGGAGTCCCCATCTCGCCTTGATCAGTCGCGGGCCTCTCCGAACCCGTAGGTAGCTCTTTCCCCTGTGGTTCTCCCCCACAAGGGGCTGAGGGAAGCTCTTCCCTCAGGGGAAGTGCCAGGTCCCCTTGGGGGGGGCTTGGTACTCACCCACCAGTGATGAATGGTGAGATACATATCAGGAAAACATGAAAATTTTGTACCTACTGTAAGTCTTGATCTTCTCTTATATCTTCACCATTCATCACTGCTTCCCACCCACCATCCTCTCTTGTGCCTCAGCCTCTGAGCAGTGCCTCCTCCCTGCTTGCTCTCTGGCAGAGGCCTACTGGTTTCTCCGGGTCCACTGATCCTTCGGCTAAAGCGTCAGTGACTCTCCTGGGGACGGGCGCAAGCCGGGCTGCTTGCCCCCTTTAATGTGGGCTCCTCGGGACCCCTTCTGTGTGGACCGGATGGGGTTCCCCCTCAGAGCTCCATTCTCCATTATGGGAAAAGGGATCAGAGCCTTGTCCGGTGTCCTGGATTTGTGACCCTTGTGGATCTTAGATGGGTTTTGGGGTTCTGAGGAATCCCTCCCTTTTATTCTCTTTTCTCCTTTCAGGTTACCCGGGCTGGTTAACTTGGGGCAGTTCCCCTTCTTCTCAAGGAACTATCCTTGGTCAACCCAACTTCCTTTGCCTGCTGGCTCAGAATAAATTAAAAAAAAAAAAATCCAGCATTTTTTTCTACCTAAAGTTTTGGGTCGAAGGAAAGGGGTCCTGCCCCAGGGTGGGTCCTGTCCCCACCTCCGTGTCCTTGTAACAGACTCAAGAGACCCTGGCACCCACCTTCTTGGGTTGGTAGAGTACATCACTAGATTGTCTCTGCCTCCAACTTTTCTTTGTAGTGCCTGTCATGGTCAAATGGTCTAGACGTTCTTCAGATGTCAGACCATTCTGGCCTTCTCTCAATCAATCAATCAGAATCTTTATTTAACCAGGCGGGCACCATTGAGCAAGCTCATTTTCGAGGTGAACCTGGGGTTGATCATACAAAGGAAGAATACACACAATGGATAGCAGCATTTACAATGCAGGTACATAACAGCAAAAGATGTGTAGATATAGGTGCAAGAATAAGTACAGGATACAATACAAGGAACATTATACAGTTAATCAAATTTGTGCGATGCAAGTGCATTAGAGAATTGGACAACAATGATATATGCAGTATGTAAAGCTTAAGAGAAGCCAAGTCCATGTTTAGGGTAGTTAAAAGGGAGGGACACAGGAGTATTGCAGGGAA
Source organism: Neoceratodus forsteri (assembly GCA_016271365.2). Taxonomy (NCBI): domain Eukaryota; kingdom Metazoa; phylum Chordata; order Ceratodontiformes; family Ceratodontidae; genus Neoceratodus; species Neoceratodus forsteri. Next base: position 747,920,524 of record CM057451.1, read on the forward strand.
GGGGATGGGCCTTAAGAGCAGAGGCAACAGGTATTGGAGAAAGGAATACAGGACCTTCATGTTAAGCCTAACAAACGCACGATTCCTTATTGTGGCTGAAGTATAGTGTTTTAAATGCTTGGAGGCTAATGGGATTACTTATTTTCATGGTTTTCTGCAGCTTGTTCTACAGTTGAGGGAGCACATAGCTAATGGAGGCCTGACCGAATCGGGATCTGGCCTTAAGTACCTTCAGCGAAATGTAGGAAGCGCGTCACAGTGCATAACTGTTTTGTAGGCATAATGGTAAGCAGTCAGAAATATAGTCAGGCAGTTTGTTGAGAAAGACTTTGTAGGTCCAGATTCCAGCGTTCATCTGATGTCGGAAGGTGAGAGATGGCCAGCCAACAGCTGAGTACGATAAACAATGGTGGCTATTGTAAGGAAGGTCCATTATAAATCTTAGGGCTCTGTGATGGAGCATATCAAGCTTCATAAGTGAACACGCAGGGCCCTGGTTATAAAGAAAGTCAGCATAGTCTACTAGGGAAAGAAAGGTAGTTTGCACTAATCTCAGCTTGTCGTTCCTAGTGAGGAAGTTTTTTATTCTGAAGAAGAGACCGAGTCTCTGTCTAAGTTGCTTTGACAGTTCTTCTATACTGTATGTCCTTGGAAGGAGAGTTTATCAAGCCATACTCCCAGGTACTTGAATCTAGGTACATACACCAGTTGTTCGCCAGGTATTGTGGTAATCAGGAGAAGAGTCCCAGATGAGGGTGAATTGGGAAAGGACGAGAGGAACATTGCTTTAGTTTTCTTAGCGTTCAGGAGTAACTTCTGGTTTAGCAACTGAAGCTGAAGTTGATTGAATTCGTCCTGGAGATCTGTGCATGCCGCATCAGGGGAGGGTCTACCGATGTAGAACACTGCGTTATCCACGAACAGATGAATGTGGGCCTTTTTAAGGGTGACATCAATTCTATTGATGTAGACTGTGAATAACAGAGGACCTAAAATTGACCCTCGGGCTACGCCTATCAGGAGAGGCTTAAGAGGTGAGACGTTCCCCTCAGCTTTTACTTGCTGCAATCGGCCTTCAAGGTAATTATTGAACCATCTGAGAGAAATGGCATCTAAGCCAATATTCTGGAGGGACGAGATGATCAGGCTATGATCGACTGTGTCAAAAGCTTTACTTAGGTCCAGAAAAACAGCTCATTCAAAGTTCTTTTTATCCAGTTCACCCTGCCAGTCATTGGTTACGATAGCTAGAGCTGAGATTGTGCTATGTTGTGCTCTAAAGCCAGACTGCAGTGGGTTGAAAAAATTTGTCGACGTCAATTCACGATTGTTTCGAGCAACTTGGACATAACTGGGAGAAGTGAGATTGGCTTGTAATTGTTGACATCACTGGGATCCCCAGATTTAAACAGGGGAATAACTTGGGCTGTTTTCCAGATGGAAGGAAGGTCACCCTGAGAGAGGGATAAGTTAAACAAATGTGTAATAGGCACTGCTAGGACACAGTAGGCCACCTTTAAAAAGTAAGGGTCAGTGAGATCGGCGCTTGCGCTTTTCCTGACATCTAGCTTCAGCATGAGTTTTTCAACTTCTTTCAAGGAAGTAGGTTGGAGAGAGAAGGTTGAGGTGGAAATGGTGGTTCCTTGGTTAGTAAAACCAAGTTGCGCGTGGAGAGCATTGGCTGGGGAGATATTGAGAGCTAGACCTGCGGTAGCAAAGTGGTCATTGAAGGACTCAAGAATTGTCGGTTTATCGACAATAGTGGTAGTGCCAACTGAGATCTTGGTGGGCAGGGTGTTACCAGTAGTATGGCCTTCTAAATCTTTGATTATTCTCCAGAATTTGGAAGAACTCTTAGATGAGAGATCAAGTTGGGAACGGTAATAACTAGCCTTGGCTTCTCTGACTTTTTTTGAGCAGAGGTTCCTCGCCTTCCTGAAAAGATTCCAGTCATTTGGGAGTTTAGTCTTCCTAGCAGTTTTCCAGAGTGCATCCCTGTGCCATAAGGCATCCTTAAGCTCATTTGTGAACCATCGACAGAGCTTTTTTCTGACACGGATTTTAACTATTGGTGCGTGTTTGTTAAGAGCACCAATTAGGATGTCTTGGAAGATGTTATATGCAGTGGACACAGAGTTTGCTAGATAAAAGTTCTGTCATAGCAAGGAAGAGCCTAACTCGGTAATGAAAGCTCAGGGATCAAGTAGCGCCGGCACCTTTTGTTGGTGAAATTGGGTGCAAATGAGGGGCTATGATTTGACCTTATGCAGGCAATGAGAAACTGTGATCACCGATGTCTGAAAAAAGGACACCAGCGTGGGTAAATAAGTGAGGTTTGCTAACTAGGATAATGTCCAGCAAGGTGCTGTTAGTGGGATTGTTTATTTGGTCGTGTAGGTTCGTTGATAAGCTGTGACGGCCCAAGCGAGTCACAAAACAGTTTTAGAGGACTAGAGAGTATAGAAAGCCAATTTAAATTGAGATCACCCAGGAGTATAACCTCAGAAGATCTATGGGCCAGAATAGTACTTAAATGATTCAGAAGCTGCATTCCTGCAGACGGGGGCCTGTAGCAGCCTGTTATACAAAAAGAAATGCCATATGAGATCTTGACCTGAAGGGAGAGGCTTTCAGATTCATTGGGGATGGATATTGAGTCAGTGACAGAGACAGGGAATTTGTCTTTGACATAAATAGCCACCCCTCCACCCCTGGTTTGTCTGTCAGCTCGGAATAGAGCGTAGGAGGGGAGATTCACTTCATGGCTGCTAGTTTGCAGACAGAGCAACGATTCTGTAACAACCAGGATATCAGGGGTAGTGTGACATACCCAGGTCTGGATAGAGGTTATTTTTTTAACAAACTACATACATTTATGTGCATGAATTTTAGTCCTTTAAGGTTAGATATATCATTAGGGGAACCAATGGCTGTGGTGGGGCCAGAAATGTGAATTGCATTTTGAGCAATGCAAAGGTTTTGAGCATGCTGTTTGGTTGTTTTTATGTTTTACATTGCCTGAGCATAGTAGTAGGAGAAGCAATAGCTTCTTAGAGACACCTATGATAAACTTTAGGAGTTTGGTTCACACTTATGGGGGACATGATAATGACAGGGTGGAGCTCTGAGGCTAGTGCCTAGTTGTGTTAAAGCTGCGTAAAGTGAAGTCTTGCTAGCAAACAACAAAGGAACGTAGTTAAAATGAAGGAAGAGATGTAGGTCTGCTGGTAAAAGCTCTGTTAAAGTGCCAGAGTGCAAGTTTGAGAGTCCAAATACGGTGAAGGGGAATTGCAGACACTTAGGAGGTGCATAATTAAGCTTGCAGCATCCTTGTGTCCCATAAAGCTGGAGAGACCCCGCATGATACGAGGAGAGTTCCACGAGGGTGGGTCTGTACATAAGGAGCATAGTACCATCAGCAAGGAGCAAAGGAACAAATATGGTATTCCCATTTTTAACCTAAGTCCGTAGTGCACAGAAGCACTAACAAAATAACTCACTGCCTAATGTATGAGGAATGAGTGGTCAGAGAACTTACATTTGAATTACATTCATTAGGGGGTGGAGAAGGAAATATGAGATAGAGATTGAGCCAGTGATAGGAGACTAGAGGAAGTGGGCGGGGTGATAGAGCATTTAATGGGGACCTAAGGAGGGGGGGGGAGGAAGAAAAATTCACTCGGCCCCAGACGGAGTCGAGACATAAGCGCCTTCGTTGTGTGCCTTCAGTGTTGTAATCGGGCAGTTGGCAGGCTCCGAGCGCCGTGGGGCACTCCTGTTTAGAGTCCCGACCACAGCAGCAGTCCTAGCCCAAGAGGTTTGAAAAGCACCTGTTGGAAAATAATGGACACAGGTTAGATAAAGCTCTGGGTTGGAGGGTGTGCTTAAATTGAACAAAGGACACACAAAAGAACTGTAGCACTTAATAGAGTTCAAATCGGGTGGGAGGTTTCAAACTGCAGCCAGGCGCCTGCCTGTGTCTGTGGGATTACTGAGAGCACAGTGGCTCAGGGAGGGGTGGGGACAGCAGGACTTAGATTAAATACAAGAATTCAGTCATAACAAAATGTGTCTTGGCAGGAAGTACTCTCTTACTTTTTCAAATTCCTAGCACAGTTTTACTCTAACAGCCCTAAAACATGAACAGGAGAGCTACAATAGCAACTGCCCTATCCTGACAGTCTAGCTATACTCAGTCAGGGGGTGTTTATTGCCACTATGCTGCGGGGAGTTCCAGCACCGACCCGAGCTGCACGCTGACTCTGGCAGGTGTTTCTGCAGTAGACTAAAATATTGTTACACAGTTCAGTTATACATAATCCATTTACAGTTATTCATTACAAGCAGAAAAACTCATTTAGGCATTTTAAAATACTGGGCAAAAGGTGAACCAATTGGGGAGCACTGCTGGGTGAAGCAGCCAATTGGCGCACATCCCCAGCGGTGCTGCAGTTTGTACTTGGCAGAAAAATTCACTCAGCCCCAGATGGAGTCGAGACAGAAGCGCCTTCCTTGCGTACCTTCAGTGTTGTAATCGGGCGGGTGGCAGGCTCCGAGTGCCGTGGGGCGCTCCTGGTTCGAGTCCCGACTGCAGCAGCAGTCCTAGCCCAAGAGGCTTGAAGAGTGCCTGCTGGAAAATGATGGCCACAAGTCAGCTAAAGCTCTGGGTTGGAGGGTGTGCTTAAATCTAACAAAGGACACACAGAAGAGCTGTGACACTTAGCATTCCGGAGTGATTGGGGAGTATGGAGGTGGGTGCCTTTCTTTTTAGCACCTACATGTTCTCAGGCTCTCTGGAGGAGTAGGGTGCCATTTGGTCTCTCGTCTTCTCTTTCTTTCTTGTTTCTTGCCTTTCCCCCCACCCCTCCACTTCTCTGTCCCCTTGGGACTGCCCAGGGGTTGGGACCTCCCTATATCACACCCTCAGGTAGCCTCCCTCTCCTCTTGTGTCAGCTTATTCTCCTTTCTGTTCTGTATCTTTTCATTTTACTATCACTCAGGCTCTCTTGCCCCACCCTCGTTCTTCTCTATATCTGTTTTTCACACTCTGGTGGACTGAACTGAGGTGAGGGAGGAGCCAGTTACTGGCCAGTGCTCGAGCAGCACGCTGTACGGCACCCTCGTTTGCGGCGCCATGCTCTCCCACTAGGAAAATTTCTAGCTATAAACTCCCGTGGCGTCATAGCTCCTCTGCCGTATAACCCATCGGTGATGAATGGCGAAGATGTACAAGAAGATCAAGAATGACAGTAGGTACGCAATTTCTCATCTGCCATCAAATTCTGTGTTTCTTTATCTTTCCCAACTTTGTTTCTCTCCTGGCAAACAGAACTGTGGTTGGTGAGGGAGTTGGCAACACTTACTGTCTAGCGGACAGCAGCACATGGGGGGTGCGCAGGCACCATACCCAATAGCTATTGTCAGCCTCCTGGCCAGCAGCTTTGCTCCCATAGGAACTAATACCTGCAGTTCAGACCCATAAGTGGTAATCAACGATGAAGATATTTTGGAAGATCAACAGTTTATTTTATTTATTCATCTATTCATTACAAATCGGGTTTACAACCTTTGAGTCAGAGACTCGTTTACAAAGGCACCTCATCGCGGGGGGGCAGACATCAAGACAGTTATTACAGTGCAGATTAAAACAGAGGATAACATTACAGGTGCAGTAAAAGGAACATTTAACATGGATACACTTATAGAAGTTGACGGCAGATAAGGACCGCAAGGCCCATCCAGTCTGCTCATCTCTTTTTCTATCTTATAAATGTGCCATCGTCCTTTGCTGTCAGTGGCCTATCTATTCATACCCATCTGTATTGCTCCCTTATGTCTATCCCATGCCTGTTTGAAGCCCTGCACTGTATTCATAGCCACCACTGCCTGAGGTAGGCCATTCCATGCATCCACTACCCTTTCTGTGAAAAAGAACTTCCTCACATTAACCCTTAATTGGCCTCCCTCTAATCTCATGTTGTGTTCTCTTGTCCTGCTGTTTTTCTTATAGTAAAACATGTTACTCTTTCACCTTGTTAATGCCCTTAAGGTGTTTGAATGTTTTGATCATATCACCACTCTTCCTCCTTTGCTCTAGGTTATACATATTGAGCTCCGTTAATCTGTTCTCATATGTCTTCTGATGCAGTCCCTGCACCATTTTAGTTGCTCTTCTCTGGACTGCCTCAATTTGGTTAATGTCCTTTTGAAGGTGTGGCCTCCAGTACTGCACGCAGTACTCCAGATGGGGCCTAACCAGTGTCTTGTAAAGAGGGATTATTACCTCCCTCTTCCGACTTGCGATACCTTTACTAATACACCCTAACATCCCCCTAGCCTTACCTACTGCTTTAGAGGTCTGCTTGGATGATTTCAGGTCATTTGTGATGATAAAGCCCAAGTCTCTTTCTTCCTTTGTGACTGCCAGCAACTCCCCTCCCAGTCTATAGGTGGCTTCAGAGTTTCTCTTCCCTATGTGCATGATCTTGCACTTCTTTGCATTAAATCCCAGTTGCCACTCTTCCGACCATTTTGCTAGTTTATCCAGATCTCTTCTCATTCTGCCCACCCCATCTGGATCATCTACTCTGTTGCAGATCTTGGTGTCACCTGCAAACAGACAAACCTTACCCTCCAGTCCATCTGCAATGTCGTGATGAAGATATTGAAGAGGACTGGCCCCAGGACTGATCCCTGAGGTACTCCACTTGTGACTTGCATCTCTTTGACTGCATACCATTTACCACCACTCTTTCTGCCCATCAACCAGTTTGCCGCCCAGTTTACCAACTTCTGACCCACCCCTAGCCTACCCAGCTTATTTATCACTCTTCTATGTGGAACAGTGTCGAAAGCTTTGCTGAAGTCAAGGTAGGCGACATCAACTGCTCCCCCTTGGTCCACCACTCTAGTTACCCAGTCAAAGAAATCTATGAGATTAGTCTGACAGGACCTTTCTTTTGTAAACCCATGCTGTCTTGGATCCTGTGCTCCTGTGGATTCCAGGTGTTGCACTATCCTTTCCTTAAGGAGTGCCTCCATAATCTTACCCACTACTGAGGTAAGACTGGCTGGTCTGTAGTTCTCTGCCTCCTCCCTCCTACAACTCTTGTGGAGCGGGATCACATGAGCCCTTCTCCAGTCTTCTGGGACCTCTCCTGTGCTCAGAGACTCACTAAACAGTTCTGCTAATGGCTCTGCTAGTTCCACCCTTAGCTCCTTTAGTACCCTGGGATGTATGCCATCAGGTCTCATTGCCTTGTCCACCCTGAGCTTAGCGAGCTTTTTGTAGGACCCTTTCTTTTGTGAAGAGAGTAGTGTTCACCTCCCTCCCCCCTCTTCCATGGTGCTGAGCTGTGGGCCTTGTCCTACCGTCTCTTCAGTAAATACTGTGCAAAAGTATCCTTTTCTCCTTTGAGCTTAGCAATACCCCCTCTGGACTTTCTCCTTTCACTAATGTATCCATAGAAAGTCTTGTCACCTTCTTTTACTGTTTGTGCTAGTGTTTCCTCAGTTTGGGCCTTTGCCTGCCTTACTGCCTTCCCTGCTTCCCTTAGGGCAGTTTCGTGTGCCTCCCTACCTTCATGCCGCTGTGTTCCCTTATATTTCCTGAAGGCCAGCCTTTTGGCTCTGACCTTTTCTGCTACTGTATTTGAGAACCACAGTGGTTTCCTTCTTCTTTTGCACTTCATTTTCTGTCTAACACAATGGGATGTTGCTTCAAGTATTGCATCCCTAATGCTTGCCCGCTTTGCCTGTACCCCCTCACCTGTTTCTTTTTGTTAGGGCTAGCTTAACTCTGTTGGCCATCTTATCAAAGTCAGCTCCTCTGAAGTCCCATATTTTTGCCTTGGAATGGGATGATTTAGTTGCAGTGGCCAAACTGAACCATACCATGTGATGGTCACTGGCCCCCAGGTGACCTTCTACCTGGAGATCTGTGATCCCTTCCCTGTTGGTCAGTACTAGATCTAGGATAGCTCTGTCTCTTGTGGGTTGTTGTACCAGTTGTTTGAGGCCCTCCCCCTGCAGGGAATCCACCATGTGTCTAGTTCTGGCAGGTGTTCCTGCTGGTATTGACCAATCTGTATCCGGCATGTTGAAGTCTCCCATTACCAGAACCTCCCTTTAGCTGTCATGTTTTGTATATCTTCTAATAGTAATGTGTCTATGTCCTCCCCTGGTCTGGGGCCTGTAGACAACCCCAATTCTTATGGCTGTCCCATTTCCTGTTTCCAGGGTGACCCACAGTTCTTCTGGCTCCTTATATGTATTCTGAATTTCTATAGCTTTGATATTTTCATTGACATACAGGCCCCCCTTTGCACCTCGGTCTCTTCTGAACAGTACATAGCCAGGTACTGAAGTCTCCCAAGTGTGGTTACTGGTAAACCACATCTCACTAATTGCTACTATGTCCAGTTTAGCCTCTGATATTATTGCCTGCAGGTCTGGGATCTTATTTCCCAGGCTGTGAGCATTTGTGTACATGATTTTCCATTGGCCAGATTTTGGTGTTTTAGTTGTTGGGTGAGGTCTGGCATTTTCCTTGTGTGTCGTATGGGGAGATGGACCTTTTTTCTTACCTGGTGATGCAAATGAACTCCAAACATGCTGAATCCCTGTTTGACCACTAGCTGAGGGGGGGAGGGATGTTCTTCCCATTTGACGAATGGGGTGCTGCACCCCTCTCCCCATTTGCTAGTTTAAATATTCTGCAAAGACGTCAAACCTCTGCCCCAATGCAGTCCATCAGATTTAAAGAACTTTCGCTTCCAAAACTGTTGCCAGTTCCCTACAAATCTGTGTCCTTTTTCCTGGCACCAGCCCTTGAGCCACATGTTTAGCTCCCCTTCTCTGACCTTCCTCCCCCTCTCCTAGACTGGCAGGATCTCAGAGAAGGAGATGCCAGACGAAATGGATGATAATGGATGATAAGTTTGTCACCCAGCCTGGTCAGGTGTTCCTTGATCTCCACAATTGACCGGCTGGTGAGATCATTAGTCCCTTAGGTTACATAATGTAGTAGTTTGTATGTTACTTAGGTTGTATAGTGTTACAAAATTGTGAGTTACAGTCATGGATATAATAGGTCCTCAGAGAAGACAGCGGGTTATATCCCTGTTTGGACCTAGTAGGGAAGGAGTGGATCTGGGGTTGGGGGGAGGCTGTCCAGTGGATGTTGTAGAGACAGGGGGCAAGGCGGTGGGTACCACAGGTTACAACAGGGGATAAGTATGTAACTTTCATTTCTTCAACATTGTTGGAACCATGGAACAAAATTGCCCAGAGAAGGGATGTAGGCAGTGTTTATTAGTGAGTTCAAGATTGCAAGGGACAGATATATTGGATGCTTGTAGCACCAGAAGGAGTTGATGGTAAGGAGGGAGGACGTAGGAGGTAGAGGGGGTTGGCTGGGGGAAGGTAGCGGTAGATCTCAGGGTAAAAAATCCACTACAGCAATAGACCACAGGGGATACGGTAGGGAAACTGGGCAGACTGGATGACCTGTGGTCTTTTTTTCTGCCACCAGTTGCTTTGTTGACAAAAACCTGGGGATATCCATATGAAAGTGAGCGATCCTTTTATTATTTCACATTTTTAAAAAATGTGCTAAAGCAGTCTTAAAGTGGGGAAAGGGGGCATCTTACAAGAGAAGAGAAAAATGGCCATCAAAAAGAGAGTAAAAAGTACCATGTGTGTGCATACATTTTCACTGTATTAAATCTGCCTCCTTCCCTTAACATGTGCAATTGCCAGTAAAATATAAGAACAATATGTGAATGCCAGTGTCACCCCGGTCGCATTATATGTCTGTGTATAGCACTGTAGATCCTGCCCCACTTCACATCATCAGAGCATGGTTTTGGGAGTGGAGCATTGGCGAGCGCTTGGAGGTTCGGTTAATCTTGAAAGTACTCTGATGTCTTATTAAGTTTAATAACTTGAAAAACACTTTACAAAAAAAAAAAATTCTAAGTATTGCTGACTGAGGACCGCAGGCAGCTCCTTGCCACGAGTTGCCAGTCCTGAGGTAATTAAGCTATCATCTTCTCTTTAATGAACACAACAATAGCCATTGAGTGTATGCTGTGTACAATAACATTACCATTCTGGGATGCATATAATGATTAATAATGAGTAGATGAGGTAGACTTTTTTCTTATAGATATTGGGGGGAAGGGGGTTGTGCAATTTCACAGAGGCACTTACGGTGTTTTGTTTTCTTTTATCCTCAGCATAATCAATGGGTTTGCATTACCCCTGAAAGAAGAGCATAAAATGTTCCTGATTCGGGTATTGTTACCATTACATAAAGTGAAGTCCCTGAGTGTGTACCACCCACAGGTAGGAACTGGTTCTTTTAAAGGGGGGGGGGGTAACCCTTTAAGTCACATTTGCAGCATTTCTAGACAGAACATTAGTTGATCATTTCAAGTCTATATGCATTATGGTGACACTGAGCACTTTTATCAGTTATCTGAACTCTGAGATAGAATTGCATCTTTGGAATATTGAAATAGGGTATTAAGGGGTGTGGTGTACTCCGAATACTTAAAGCAGTTGACATGGTGCAGCCTGCACAGCAGTTTGATTTAGTCCGTGCATGTTGAATTGGGGAGGGGGTATATGGGTGAAAGTTCTGAAAGCATTACTTCACACAGAGCAGTTGATGTGTCTTAGCAAGAGTAGCTGACCAATTTGGCCTCCTTGTTGGTTGAAACCTAGTCACATGGGACTGTCATCCTTTTAGTAACCCAGCTTCCAGGCATTTTTTTCTGCAGGAATAACCAGTACAGATCAAAGATCAGTATACAGATGGCTTGGATTAAAGAAGCCTCACCTGCCATTAAAGAATGGCAATTAGAATGGATGGAATTGTTTTAGGATAGAAGAAAATGGTGCACAATATAAGAGGCATGAATCAAAGATTTAAAAGATATAATATTATATATAATAAGCCACCTCAGAGTAGACCAGCGAAGTTCCCTGGAAAATGAGATGAACCTCAATTGTTCGTGCCACTGTCGTCAAGGCACAGGACAGGAAGCATAGGAAAACCAGGAGCAGTTATAAAATTAGCCAGTAGCATTTTATTATTATTCTCAATAACAGTAAAATAGAAAATAAAAAAAAATGTTCAATATAACTATTTACAAAGGCAGTACAAACAGAGAAAAAGTCCTTCATCTGAGGGTATCTCTAATTTCAAGTTTGTCTCTCAGCAAAATCAATGCTGCTCGTTTTACAAGTCTTTGCCTGGGAACTTGTTAAGAAGACATCCCGTTTTTCACTAAATGTTGTTGTCAGTTTCTTTGCAGAGCAGGCTTGCAAATAGAACAGTGTCCCAAGCTGGCCTCCTGCAGAGAGCCCTGCAAAAGAATTTGCAAATAAGCCTGAGAGGAGCTCAAACTGCATCTCAGATTAACCCCTTGAGTTCCAAATACCTTTTTGCAATACTTTTAGCAGTATAAATATATACATTTAAAACAAAGGGAACTCAGTTTCAAATAAATATTCACATATATTTTTATAACCGCAGATATACAAGGGGGAAGAAAAGACAAACAGCCAAGTGAAGGCAGAGAGATAGCGAGAGGCAGAGAATCGCAAGGCCGTCTGAGTGATCAGTTCCTAGGTTTCACGAGAACATTAAGTTGCGCGAGCAGACTGACGAGACAGAAAAGGAGATGATAGAACATATCCTTGCATTTAACTCTTTCTGCATAACAAATGAGACAGGGACTTATTCAGCCCAGTCACAGCCACTAACATTGTCCTGTTAAAACACTCTATCATTTATATTTATTGCAAAAAAAGTTTTAATACTATATATTTATAGAGCGCCATTCACAACATATCAAGGCGCTGTACAATCCATACTAAAACAATTAAAAGCAATAAATTCTAAACCAAACATCCAATCAGTATATTTAAAATACAACTACAGTAATCCATCAGTTAGAGTTAAAGTGACAAAAGCAGGGAAGTGTGGCATTATGGTTTATAACCCCAGCTCCCCACTACCAAGCACCAAAAGGAAAAAAAATTACAGTTTTACCTGCCGTCACTCTTGGTGAATTAGGGGAGGAGTGTTTCTTGGGGTTCTCCACCCTCATCCTTGCCCCATTCCATGCACAAATAAGGTCAGATGTGATCTGTTTTCTTCATGCAGGGCATATAGGTTGCTGGCATTGTGTGGGGAAACAGAAGCCTGTACGTTTAAAGAATATATCACAGTGGTATGAGCATTAGAGTTGAGAGCCCCAAGAAACACCCCACTCCTGATTTGCCAAGAGTGATGACAGGGAAAACTGTAATGCTTTATCTTACTTCGAGGGGGCTCTTGCAGAAGGCAACACCGTTAGGACTGAAACCAACAGGAGCCAGGACCACACGGAAAACTTCTAATGAGCAGTCTACCACACGGGATTATTCCCACCGACATCAGTACGCTGATGTCTGCCTATCCTATAAAGGGGACGGCTCCCTCAGACCTACCGCCGTTCTTTTCACGCTGTCGACCCACGAACATTGGACCTCCACGGACACCTACTTCAGTCAACTGCCATTTTCTTTGTGGCATAACAGCAATTTATTTCTTTTTCACAGTAAATTTTAACATCAATTTTCGGTGTTTACAACATCTCTTATGTCTTCTCCTCCAGCCTATGAAGTGTACCTGCGGCAAGCAGGTACACGCCAAAGACAGTCACTCTTCTTGTCTACTCTGCTTAGGCTCTAACCCCAACACCGAAGCCTTCAAGCACTGTCAGGGCTTAAACTAGGCTACACGGAGATGCCGCTTGAAGTCTCTCCAGAGCTATCTGCTTCAAAACAATTAGCCATGATGGAGAAGGAGCTTCAGGCTAAAAGCTCTTCCACCTCCCCGGCCTCCAGGGCTTCGTCTTCTTCTTCCCAGAAAGAGAAGAAGTCTAGCAGAAAGCACAGGCACGGGGACCATACTCGGGCAGCCTATCACTCGCGGTCGCCACATAGATCGTCTTCTGCCTCGGGGTCTTCCTCCCAGGGGGGTCAGCCCCTCCAGCCTCTGCAGCCCTGGCACCCGCCCTCATCTGTCACAGGCGGTGGCTCCTCTGGGCAATGGAGTTCATCCCCTGCCTCCCAGCCCCTGACTCTCAGGCCCGTAGTTCCCACAGGTCCTCAGCCAGATGGCTCAACCGGGGCTGGTGCTCCTATGGCGGATCTTCACTAGGCCCTTCTCCAGCTAATCGTCAGTCCCTGACGCCGGGATCAGCGCTAGTACTTTCAGGCATCGCCCGGAGCAAGAGCTCACCTCTTCTCCTACGCAGGTGATGACTGTGCTCCCACCTCAGGGGAACACTCCACCCACCCCGCAGGCGCCAGCTTCGTCTCTGGGGCCTGCTTTGGCTGCTTCACCAGAGCGATGCCAGCCTTTGCCTGTCAGGCCGACACCGGCTACACAGATGCCTTAGCCATGGTTGCCTCAGCCCCAGCCTACACCACAACATTCACCTGCTGGCCCTCCTAGGGACCCCCAGCTGGTGCCTGCTGGATCAACACCAGGTTACCCTATGCTGCCTCCTCCACAGATGTACCAGTACCTTCCTCCTCACTATCCGTATCCACCATACAACCCTTCTCCACCGGTGGATTACAATACCTTGTTCACAGCCTGGTGGACATTCATGAAGCACAAGGGAGATGTCCAGGAGGACTTCTACCCCAGCTCCCTGGGACCCCCCCCAAGGGACCCAGACCGAGCAGGATCTAGCAACCCCCCTACTACAGAGGCTTCCTGGGGTCACACAGGTGCCTCTTTCCAGCATACGGATGACCGTCTTCCTCCGACGCTGGTCCTACACAGTGATCCTTCAGGGGATGATTCCTACTCTTCCTCCTTGGAGTCCTCTGAAGACTTTAGGGGCCCCTCTGATGGTCAGGGCCTTCCAAGGAGACTCCCAAATCTCCCCCTGAAGATCCCTCTTTTATGGATGTGATGTGCCTAATCCAGTCCCTTATGGGATGGGAGACTGAAGAACTTGACCCAGAGCGCCGTCGCCTGGCACTGTAGCTGCGGAAGACAGAGACCCTCCCTTTGGTGGTCCCTTCTTTGGTTGAGGCGTATGATGATGTTATTAAGACAACATGGAATCAGCCTTCTTCCACCTCGGCCTTGGCCAAGGAGGTGGACCACCATTACCATGCGCCAGTGGGTAAACCCTTTTATAGTGAGCACCCCACTGCGGATTTCAGTGGTCATGAATGCTGCTCATGACTGCACTAAGAAGCCCAAGCACCTTAGTACCCACTCTTCGGACAAGGAATCCCGCCAGCTAGACCAGTTGAGCAAGTGAGTGTATTCCTTTATTACACTAGCCATTCGGGTATAGAACTATCTGGCCCATGTAGTGCAGTACCAGAATGCCCCCTTGGATCAGGCGTGGGATTTGGTGGCAGCCCCTCCCCGAAAATGCTACCAAAACCCAGTTGCCCCAGCTCCTTAAGTCTGGCTCTGACATGGGCACCCACATGCTCAGGGCAGCTTATGCCATGGTTGGTGCCTCTGGGTGCGGAGCAGTGGTGTGACAGGGAGCTCCTGCCACTCTTGAGGACTGACCTTTTCTTATATCTATTGCAGCAGTTCTTCTATTTCTTAGCCTGATCTATCCTTTACAATTTTTAGTCCATAAGGTTGGCCACCTGTGGACACTCCTCCCCTTTCTTGACTATGCTATAGTGTCCTCTTTAAGTTTCTTTTTCCCTCTCAGGTCCTCATACAGGGAGGCTATTGTTGTGACTTCCAAGTGTATGTAAAACAGGCTGTGTTTATAGTTGTTGGATTTAGTATGTAATAGCACTATGTCATAAAATGCCTTGATGTATATACCTTATGTTTATGAAACCTATAAACGATGAAACTACCATGGCTCTAGGTGTTTTTGATAAAGGTAAAACGTACTAGGTGATTATTAGAGAAATTAAGTTAGTTGTGCTATTTAAAATGCATGTAAATTGCTGTAAACTGAACAAGTCTGAAATTTCATGGTGATTTGCATATATTCCATGATGCGTTGCATTATGGAAGTACGTATGATGTTGTATTTCTTTGAAAATTAATTTGTTGCCAGTGCCCTTTGGGGTAACCCTTTTTTCAGTGTTTCTGCACTGAGGTTCTTTGTTTTTTAGCTTTTTTTTTTTTTTTTTTCTTTTTGAGCCCCCACTACCCAAGGAAACTGGGCCCACATAGAGATGAAAGGTTTTCACTGAAAAGTGGTTAGGTCAGAGCTCAGTGTCAGTAGGTGCTGGCTAAGTGCAGAGAAAGGACATTCATAGTCTGTTGCTGTAAACTGATGTGCTGAAGAAGGAATATGCAATTTCTAAAGCTTATTTCCTGTATTCTGAATAAACATCACACAGAGATTGTGTGTTGAACCTGAAGTTTGGTGTCAGGTCCATGTTTTATACAACAACCCTTCCACAGGTGGCAGGGATTTGTATTCGCTACCATTCTTAGCTCTAGGTGTCTGGTTTTGCACCTGATGTTCAGGACAAGATAATGGATGCCCTTTTCTGGGGATCAGTCTTGTTTGGGGGAGATGCCCAGGTCCTGAGGTTGGTACATTCCATGTACCACTCCCAACCACAGTCTTCCCAGTGTCAGCCCTTTCGCCAGTCCTCTCGCCAGCCTCCCAAGGGCCAGCAGTCGAAAGGATCCTTCACGTGTTAGGCTACCACCTCGACTGTTGCAGGAGATTCATCCTCAGCTGTTTTGCCTGCCCCCCGGCTCCACTGCCTGATCCCTTGCCTGACACCCCCCCCCCGAAGCAGAGGCCTTGGTGGGGTTGGTTCTCCCTATTTCTAGACGGGTGGCGCACTGTAACCTCAGATTAATGAGTGCTTCAGATTATCTAATGGGGTCACACCCTCAAGTTTCTGGAACCTCCTCTGGAAAGCCCTCCTTCGCTCTCCCATTACCCGCAGGCCCACATCTCCCTTGCTTGGGAAGAGATACAAACACTGCTGTGTGAAATGGGGCTGGCAGTATAGCCTAGAGGTTAGACTAATGAGCTGTGAATGAGCTTGATACATCCGGCAGTCCTGGGATAGAGTTTCATAATCTCCACTTGCATACTGTGTGACTCTGACCAATTCATTTACCCTTCCCAGTGCTCCCAGGTCGCCCCTGAAAACAGGCACTTGTGGCTAATGGGCCTTACTCGGTTACCTAAGACTAAAATAAAAAAAATAAAAAAAAAAGGCCATAGAGCCCGTCGCCCTAGCTCAAAGAGGAAAAGGGTTCTACTCCCACTTCTTCCTTGTCTCCAAGAAAACGGGATCTGAGGCCGATTCTGGATCTCAGCTGCCTGAACCTCTACACAGAGTACAAATGCTTCGTGATGGTGACTCTTCAGGAGCTGTTACCCCTTTTTCACCAAGGGGCCTGGCTATGTTCCCTGGATATGAAGGATGCTTATCTCCATATCGTGGTTTTCCCTGTCCACCGCTGTTTCTGCCACTTCCAGGGTGACCACTATCAGTTCTGAGCCCTCCCTTTTGGCCGTTTACTCAGCACTTCGAGTCTTTACCAAGTGCCTAGCAGTGGAGGCTGCAGCTCTGTGGAGACAAGATTTTTATGTGTTCCCTTACCTGGACGATTGGCTACTGACTGCCCCCTCCGGGAATCTTTTGTTGCAGACCTTGGAAGGCACCTTTCGGCTCTTCCAGCTCTTAGGGATAACTATCAACTTGCCAGATTCTTGCCTCTCCGTGAGCCAATGCCTCCAGTACATAGAAGCAGTCTTACTCTTCCAGGGCAAAGCCTTTTTGCCAAAAGACAAGGCAGAATGCTTGATAGCACAGGCCTGGCTAGTATCCTCCAGTTGCCAAGTACCAGCCAGAGTATTTCTTCGTCTGCTGGGGCACATGGCAGCGGCTATAACCACAGTTCCCCTGGCCCACCTACATATGATGGTTCCCCACTGGATCCTTTGGGCCCAATGGGACCAACACACTGACAACTTGAAACAGCTGGTGCTGGTTTCCGACCCAGTCAGATGGACCTTGGAGTGGTGGCAGAACCCTGACAGTCTCCAGAGAGGGGTCTCACTCCGCTTGGTATTCCCTCAGCGGATTCTCACTGCGGATGCTTCGGGTCTGGGCAGGGGTGCTCACCTAGGAGACCATCAGATTCAGAGCATTTGGTCCGAGTCGGAGCGGCATCTCCACGTCAATATGTTGGAGATGCGGGCAGTTCTGTATGCTCTGCAGGCCTTCCAGACCCACATTCTTCCAGGCCCGATACTACTGCAGACGGGCAACATATCTGTAGTATTCTACATCAACAAACAGGGAGGCACTCATTCCTCCCCTCTGTCGGAAGGTCAATAGAGTCTGGTATTGGGCCATCGAGCAAGGCCTGGAACTATCAGTCATCCATGTTCCAGGTGTCCAAAACGCCCTGGCCAACGGCCTAAGCCAATTCAGGTCGAGGATGCACAAGTGGGAATGCCTGTCCTCAGTAGTCGAAGATCTCTTTGACAGATGGGGCTGCCCAGAGTTGGACCTTGTTACATCCCCGCTCAAAGCAAAACTGCCACTTTTCTGCTCACTTGATCTAGGGCCTGGAGTTTTCTGGTGCGAAGTGTTGTCCCCCTCCTGGAAAGGGAGGTTCCTGTATGACTTCCCTCCCTTCCCGCTCCTGCAGAGGGTTCTTATCAAGCTTCAGTCAGAGGGGGCGGAGATGATTCTCACAGCTCCCTACTTGCCATGTGAGATTTGGTTCAATCTTTCCTGCAGTAGGTATTCACAGAATAGGACTGCGCTCCCTGGTGTCAGGACCACACGGCAGACTTCTAGCTAGCAATCTATAGTGGGGGACCGCCCCAGTGTCACATGACGGGACGTCTGTGTGACTGTATATAGGGGGAAGTCCCAACGCCTGCCCTCCAGTTCTTTCCTGCTGTCAACCTGAATCATGTGTGACCTCACGGTGAACAACTTGTTGTCCACCTGTGACAGGGAGCTTGTGCCACTCTTGAGGACCAACCTTTCCTTAAATCTGTTGCAACAGTTCTTCTGTTTCTTGGCCTAATCTATTCTTTACAGTTTCTAGTCCATAAGGTTGGCCACCTGTGGGCATCACCTTCCCTTTCTTGACCATGCTATAGTGCCCTCTTTAATTTTCCTTTTCCCTTTCAGGTTCTTGTAGAGGGTGGTTATTGTGGTGACCTCCAAGCATATGTAAAACAGATTGTGTTTATCGTTGTTGGATTTTAGTATGTAATAGCACAATGTCATAAAATACCTTGATGTATATACCTTATGTTTATGAAACCTGTAAATGTTGAAAATACCATGGCACTAGGTGTTTTAGATAATGGTAAAAAGTGCTAGGTGACTATTACAGAAATTAAGTTAATTATGCTATTTAAAATGCATGTAAATTCCACACCACCATTTTTACTAGTATAGTAGCAAGTTTTTTTTTTTTCCCCATATATTTCTTTCAAAATCGTATTGTATGTCTTTGCGCAGACCGAAGAAAAGGTGTTTGAAGTGTGGCGCTTGGATCCCACATGGGGATGACCACTCCCGCTGCATTCTCTGCCTGGGCCCCAGGTGGCAAATTACGAAATCTGCCAATCCTTTAACCAGGCCTCGCACACCTGTCTCCAGAAGGCTCTCAGTGCTTATCTCCTAAAACAACACCTTGCATTGATGGGGGAAAAAGTGCTCCAGGAGCTGAGGGAATGCTCTTCTTCACCTACCCTGGAGAAAAAGAGAAAGGAGAAGTGCCAGGAGTGGAATTGTTCTCCCTCCAGGCAGTCAGTGCCACTTTGGGTGGGGCCTCCACGTCAGTGAGTACCCCACCTCTTAGGTCTCCATCCGCCCCGGTGGATCGGACCCCCCCCCCCGCCTTGGTCAGTGGACAGTCAGGGGTCTCCTCTTTGGAGGATCTTCCTTCAGGGCCTGTTGTAAGCTCAACTGATAAGTCTCCCTCCAGCTCTGCTGCTGGGTGCTCAGCCTCGGTTGTCCAGCCAGACTCCAGCCTCCCGGTTGTTGTTGGCCCGACCATGACCTGTGAGTTAGACGTCGGCTCCTCCGATGCCTGCCAGGTTGATGCCGTTAAGTCGGTTGCTGGCTCGCCCGATGTCCAATCGGCGGTTGCTCTCCTGTCGGATACTCCCATGGTTCCCAACATTTCGCAGAGTGAGCTTCCAGGCTCCCCTTGGTCCCACAAGGGTTCTTCCTCCCGGGCCTCACTGGCCCAGCCCGACGTCTTGTTCTCCTTGGAACCACGGGAATCGAGTGGTGCTGCTGCCCAGGAGACCTCTCCTGCATCGGGCCTACTTTCTGAGACTCCTGCCTCCCTGGCTGACCTGTTGATGAGGGTTTCTATTCCGTTACCCCCCTTGCCTTTCTCAGATCTGACGTCTGGCGCCTTAAGACCCCTGACGCTGGGCCAGTCCCCAGTTCACATTCCCACAGATTCGGACACAGACCAGGGACTATTTGCTCTGACGCCGGGGCACCCTTCTGGCCCTTCAGGTGTCCCCTTAACAACCCCAAGCCTGCCGTCGGACCCTAGTACCCCCAGTGGTCCCTTGGCACCACTGCTCCCTGGGCCTTCTGCCCCTCTCTGTCGGGCCCCATGGGCAACTATCCCTGCTACTCACTGCCTCAGTTCCTTTACTACCCGACACCGGGAGGGCTATCGCCGGGTTACCTACAGCAGGCGACAACGCCAGGGTACCTGACACCCGGCCAGGGCCACATTTACCAAGGCTATCACCCGTACCATTACTGGTACCAGGCACCTGGCTTACCCCACTTATCCTTCAGGGTACTCAGGCTACCAGCCTCCACTGCATCCACCTCCCCTGCCCCAGACGGAATCCCAAGGGACCATACCGGCTTGGTGGAAGGACACTAAGTCCCAACTTTTGTAAGAGCTGAGACAACTCCAACTGATCATGGCTGCCAGCCCGATCCACAGGGCACTAACAAGGAGCCCATCCCCTATGTACCAGACGTCCAATAGGGATTCAGGCAGGCGTCCGATGGGGGTTCCCTTGGGAGCTTAGTCATGGAGGCAGTCTCAGATGTAACTTCTTTGCCCAGCAGACTGGAGCCTTCCGACTTGGATTCGGACTCGGACTCTGTGGGCCAGTCAGAGCCTCATTTACTGATAGAGCCTCAGCCCGAGGAGTCTCCAAAGTCTCCACCGGAGGATCCATCCTTTCCGGAACTCCTCCAGTTCATTCAACAGGCCTGTGGCTGGGCGTCTCAAGAAATGGACCCCAAGAGAAAGAGGCTGGCAGAACATCTGGATTTCACTAATGCGGACCTCTACTCATCCCTCCATGGACGAGGCCGCATGAGGACTTGACTTCTACCATATGGCAGCAATCGTCCTGTATTTCAGCAGTTTCCAAAAAGCTGAGAGGACCGATCACCCCCTGGAAGGGGCTTGTCATTTGACAATCCAGCCTAAAGCTGGCTCCATTGTCATTACAGCAGCCCATAATAGGTCGGCTCACCCTAAACACCTGAGTGCTTCTCCACCAGGCAAGGAGTCCAGACAGATGAACCAATATGGCCGCAAGGTCTACACCTTGTCTACCTACGCCATTCGCTCTTTAAATTTGTGGCCCATATGGTGTCCTTTCAGAAGTCGACTTTATCTGACTTGGAGAAGGAACTCCAGGCCATTCCGGATGAGGACCTCGGGAATAGGCTTTTAGAGAAGGTAAGACTTAATAAGTCTTCCTGCCATCATGCCATATGGGCCACTTATGAGTCCATCGATTCTGTGGCCAATTGCACTGCTGCAGGAGTTTGCTTGAGGCACCTGGTGCAAGATGTCCAAAGCACCCTGCTGGATGGCGCCCTTCAGGGATTTTATCCTTTTTGGGAGTGACACTAAAGATATAATAACAGAGCTATATGCGAGTGGGAGATCCCTTAAAGATGTCCGCTCCATGTACTGCTTGGGCTAAAATCCCAAGCAGACTTTTGTCGCCCCCAGAAGAGGTGAACTAGGCAGAACCAGGGCCGACGACAGGGCAAGCACCGTGCCACCAGTTCCGGTACCCAGACTTCTCAGGCGAAGTCCCAAAACACCAGCAGCGGCAAAACGGCCCTCCCCTCTGTGTCCTGACTCGAGGGGATCCCCTCCACCTCCTCCCGTGGAACCAGTCGGGGGAAGGTTCACCCTCCACCTAGCAGGGTGAAAGGCAATAACCGCAGATGCTTGGGTACTCCAGCTCGTTGCAAGAGGGCACTCCATCAAGTTCCTGGACAGACCTCTGGGTAGTCCACTGGGAAGGTCTCACTACCCGTCGGACCATCAAAGCCTTATTCAGCAGGAAATTCGAGCTCTATTGACAAAGTTGGCCATAAAGCGGGTTCCACCAGGGCAGATAGGAAGGGGATATTACTCGGTTCTTCCTAGTGCCCAAAAAGACGGGAGATCTGAGGCCCATTTTAGATCAGTCTGCTCAACCTCTTTGTAGAATACAAGAGGTTCCGCATGCTAACCCTCCAGGGACTCTTACCACTGCTCCAGCAGAATCAGTGGCTGTGCTCCCTGAACACGCAGGATACTTACCTGCACATTCCAGTCCTCCCAGCCCACCGCCATTTCCTGAGATTCTCCTTTCAGGAGAACCATTATCAGTTCAAGGCCCTTCCTGTTAGCCTCTCTTCAGCACTTCGGGTTTTCACCAACTGCATGTGGCGGTGGTGGCTGTGGCCTTGTGTTCCCTTACCTGGATGACTGGCTGCTGTCAGCTCCATCTCAGGACAGTCTGGATTCTCTTTCCACCACCTTGGGCCTTTTCTCCAGACTTGGTGTCACTGTGAACTGTCCCAAGTCTCAGCTCTCATCCTCCCAGCACGTTCAGTTTATTGGAGTGGTGCTGGATACGGTCCTGGGCAGGGCCTTTCTTCCTACGGACAGGGCAGATACCCTGATTCACCAAGCTGCGTTGGTGTCCTCCTCCCATTGGACCACAGCACACTCTATCCTCCGCCTGTTTGGTCTCATGGCAGCTGCCATACCCACAGTTCCTCTGGCCAGATTGCACATGAAGATGACCCAATGGTCCCACAGGGTGCAGTGAGGTCAACGCAGGTATGACATGGACCACAGAGTCTTGGTCTCCAACAGTGTGAAGAGGGATCTCTTCTGGTGGCAGGACTTATCCAACCTTTCCCTGGGGATTCCCTTTCATCCCCCACCCCCCCTCCATCATCCTCACGATGGATGCCTCGGGCCATGGTTGGGGAGCCCACCTGGGAGACCATCGTATTCAGGGGACATGGTCTCAAGTAGTGCAGCATCTGTATATAAACATTCTGGAGATGAGAGCTATGCTGTATGTGCCCCAAGCCTTCTAATCCCTCTTACTTCCGGGAACACTTCTGATCCAGACCGACAACACGGCAACGGTCTGGTACATCAACAAACAGGGAGGCAGACGATGGTACCCCCTCTGCAGGGAGGCAATGTGGGTGTGGTACTGGGCAGTCCAGCACGGCGTGACATTGAGAGCAGTCCATGTTCCAGGAGTTCACAGTGTCCTGGCAGACGGTTTCTGTCGCACGGGCTCACGAGTGGGAGCTAAAGCAGGAAGTAGTGGAAGATCTCTTCTTTCAGTGGGGTCGGCCAGAAATAGATCTGTTTGCCTCCCCATCCAACGCAAAACTACCAGCTTTTGCTTGCTTGTTCCTGGGCGTGGTGTTTTTTGGCGAGACGTGCTGTCTCTAGCCTGGACAGAGAGATTTCTGTACGCTTTCCTTCCCTTTCCTATTCTATAGAAAGTTCTGCTGAAGCTCCAGGTAGAAAGGACCCACATAATTCTCATAGCCCCTCTTTGGCACTGGCAGATTTCTTTCCCTGTGCTGCAACAGCTGACATTGGAACCCCCAGTACCTCTTCCTTTCTTCCACGACCTTCTGTCTCAGGAGCAGGGCAGCCTGGTGTATCTGAGCATCAAGTATCTCCACCTGCATGTGTGGCACCTTTGGACATAGCCGTCTCACGCTTTGGCATCTCTTGTGGAGTCACTCAGGTCCTAGTGGAGGCCAGACAACCTTCCACCAGACCCACATATGCTATGAAATGAAAGAGATTTTCTATTTGGTCCACGGCCAAAGGCTTGGACCCTTTCTCTTGTTCGGCTCCCCAGGTCCTTGAGTATCTCTTGCATGTGTCATTCGGGCCTCAGCTATTCCTCTCTGAAGGCCCACCTCTCTGCGGTTTCCTCCTGCCACCTTCTGGTGGAGGGCAAAACCCTCACTTAGTTGGAGGTTTCCAAAACCTTCCTTAAGGGGATCCTCTACCTTAAATCTCTGGTCCATAATCCAGTCCCCCCTGAGATTTGAATTTTATTTTAGAGAAACTTACTTTGCCCCTTTTTGAACCAGCAGCAAGTTGCGACATGCGTTACTTATCCTGGAAAATGCTCTTTTTAGTCGCTATTACTTCTGCTCGAAGGATTTCAGAGCTTCAGGCCCTCGTTTGTAAGGAGCCATATTTGATTTTCCACAGAGAGTGGGTGGCTCTGTGGACCAACCCTTTCTTCCGAAAGTAGTCTCAGAATTTACTTTGAACCAGAATGTTGAACTGTCTGTATATTACCCAGAGTGTTTCAGCAGGGGGGAATACCTCTTGCACTTTAGACGTGCACAGGATTCTGAGATATTACATCTGTAGGACCAAAGAGGCTCGTAGTTCTGACCTGTTGTTTGTGGCCTTCGCACCCAAATGTCAGGGCAGGGCCATTTCCAAACAGGATTATCTAAATGGTTGGCTAACTGCATCTCGTACATTTACCAAAAGTATGAGAAGCCCCTTCTGAGGGATGTGAAAGACCACTCGACCCGGGCATTACTGCTTCAACGGCCTTCCTGAGGAACGTGTCCACTGCGGACATTTGCGCAGCGGCCACTTGATCTTCCGTCCATACCTTCACCAAGCATTACAGTCTAGACATTGCCTCTAGGCGCAGAGCTGGTTTTGGCCTCACAGTTCTGCAAGGCCTCATGTCCTAAGCAGACCTCTAGTTGGCAGATGCTTCCTTCTCCCAGAACTTAGTCTCTGACTCCCTTTTTTCTTTGACTGCTTGGTATTCAGTCCTGTTCTGTGAAGACCTACTGCAGGAACCCTCTCGAAGTAAGATACAGCAGTTATGTAAGAACTTACCGTAACAGTAGATCTTAGAGAAGCTCCGGCAGTAGGTCTCGATTTCCCTCCCACCTTTCCCCAGCTCCTGCTGTTGCTAGCTTGTAGAGCAGAAAGCAGCTAACTGAAAGAAACTACCATTTTCTTCTAATTTAACACTTCTATCTTAGCAGGAGTCAGGGTCTGTTGAGATTAAGCAGACAGATACTTTATTAGAAGTAGAAGGGGTCTTATTTAGGCTTAAAAAAATAGAAAAGAAAGAAAGTCAGTGTGTATTCTGTGCTGGGGAAGGGTACTGTATTAACTTTGCTAAACAAGTTGGAGGAGAGAGAGCTTAATTGGGGGTGTGGCTTAGACAATATAAAAGCAGGTGACTCAAATGACAACTTCCTGTTGCTAGCCTTTTTTTCTTACTAATTGCCCTCCATCCCACCCTCCACCCACCCACCCTAAGCCAGTTCTACTTTTATAGACACTATATGTGACTGTCAACAGGAACTTCTTATTTGGCAGTAGGATGGGAAGGATCATAGAGAAACATTAGTTTTGTCAACCCTAAAGGAAAAAAGTAGCTCACTCCTTCCCCCAGCTGCTGGTGGTCTGACACTGAGCAAGGAAGAAGAAGGCTACTGAAGAATATAGGAAGTTGCTGTCCCAGAACAGGAAAGGTGAGAGTTGTAAGGAGAGGAAAGAGTAAGCATACAGAGAAACAGGAGAGGAGACACAAAATAAGACATGATAGGAGTGGTGCAGTGCAATGGCTGTGGGGCGGCAGTGTTCCGGGAGACATTCTGGAGGCTGCAATGCTGCCCTATTTGCAGGCACCTCTCTGGTCTGAGGGAGGAGGTTGCCCGTCTCCAGGCTGACCTGGCTAGGATTTGTGAGACCTTCTCCCCCACCCAGGGACACCAGGCCAATGCCACTACCTCAGAGGTTGCCAAGAAAGAGGAGAGACTGGATCAGGGTGAGCTCAGGGAGGGAGAGGGTGGTGGAACAGAGTTGCATCCCTCCAGCTGTACCTCTCCACAATTCATGCACTCTTCTGGTGGATAGTGGCTCCTCTATGGAGGCACCTGCAGTGGAGACCAAGGAGGATGCTGGGAACCTTCACAAAGGAGACCCACAGGAGGGTGGCATGGGACCTCACAGGGAAGGAAACAACTCCTGGTAGGGGACCTCAATCATTAGAGGGTAGAAGTGAGGGAGGAAGGGGAGAGGGAGGTAAGGTGCCTGCCTGGCGCCACGGCTTGGAGGGACAGGAAGCGAATCCTCAGGATCGTGGGAGCAGCTGCACGAGGGAGGGAGCTGGATGTTATTGTCCACCTGGGGACAAATGACCTGGGATCAGAGCAGTGCAAGAGGAGTTTGTAGAGTTGGGGAGGGGCCTTAGACAAGTAGCACATACGGTAACTTTCTCGGAGCTGCTGCCTGCCTATGGCAAGGGTGATGCTAGGGTGCTCCTCTCCAGGGAATTCAATGAATGGTTGAAAAACTGATGTGGAACTCAGGGTTTTGGCTTAATTGGGGACTGGGGAGCCACCTGGAGGGATGCAGATCTATACTGGCGCAGTTGTCTGCATCTGTCCGGGGTTGGGGGGGGCAGGATCTTAGGTGAGAGGTTTAAATGCTTCATTGGCAAGCATTTAAACTAGCCAAGGGGGGAGGCACTGAAAAGGAGCAGGGAAATCCCAGCCTCCCCCCACAAAACACGATAATTAGTGAGGTAAACACCAAGGTAGATAAGTCATTAGGGAGCAGGACAGAGGTAAATGTAAAAAAAAAGGCACAGGCAGTAAGGACAGGGATGGGGCTAAAAGGGGAAAGGCCATCAAAAAGTAGAGGATGATGAGTACCAATGCCCATAGTCTGTATAACAAGCTCCCTGAACTAGTGACCTTGATGGAAGAGTGTTGCCTGGATATTGTGGCAGTCACAGAAACACAGTACACAGAGAACCATGACTGGGATGTCAACATATCGGGATACACAATCTACAGGAGGGACTGGGAGGGTAAAAGAGGAGGAGGAGTAGCTCTCTATGTAAAGGAAGGGCTCAAAGCAACAGAACTAAAGAGTAAACAGGGAGCAGATGAGGCACTCTGGGTCACCCTGGAGACAGGAAATGGCACCACAATCCGCATGGGGGTTGTGTACAGATCCCCATCTCAGGGGGAGGGAATGGACAAGGAAATGATGGAAGGCATCCTTAGAATGGCAGAAAAAGGGGAGATATTGTTGATGGGGGACCTAAATATGCTAGATGTTAACTGGAGCACCTTTGCTGCAGACACTTCCAAGAGCAGGATCATTCTTGATGCCCTACAAGGCGCATGTCTCAGACAGCTAGTATTGGAACCCACTCAGGAGGGAGCAGTCTGAGACCTGTTACTCTCAAATGGGAACGGAGAGAGAATCTTGGATTTAGAAGTGGGTAGCCATCTGGGAACAAGTGACCACCAAACAGTGTGGTTCACAATAAACACAGCCATACAGTCAAGCCATAAAAAAGCAAGAGTATTGGACTTTAGGAAAGCTGGCTTTTGGAAAATGAGAGAGTGTCTCAGAAAAGCACTAGCAAACAGGCAAGAAGTAGGGGTGGAGGAACAATGGGGAGTAATCAAAACAGCCATCACAGACGCAACAAGCCTTTGTGTAAAGCAAATCAACAAAACACAACGAAGGAAAAAACTGCTATGGTTCTCAAAAGAGGTGGCAGGGAAGGTTAAGGAGAAAAGGACAGCATTCAGGAAATATAAGGAAACACAGAAGGAGCAGGACAGAGAACTTTATCAGTTAAAGCAGAAAGAGCCAGGGAAGGCAATCAGAATAGCAAAAGCCCAAACCGAGGAAAGGATAGCCAACTCTGTTAAGAAGGGGGATAATACCTTTTATAGGTACATTAGGGAGTGAAGAAAGGCCAAAAGAGGGATACTGAAGCTTAATAAAGGGGAGGGAATGTGGGCAGAGGGTGACAGTGAAAAAAACAGGGATACTGAATGAATATGTCTGCTTAGTATTCACAAAGGAAGAGGAGGTGGTGGTACCTAAACCAAACAAGAGAAACATTCTGAAGATGGGGGTTGATACCAGTCCATTTGCAGAAGAAAGGGTTCTGAAAGAACTAGTAAAATTGAAGGTGGACAAAGCAATGGGGCCTGATGGGATTCACCCAAAAATTCTAGAAGAACTAAGGGTAGAACTAGTAACACCGCTGACTACTCTCTTTAACAAATCATGGGAGGATGGGGTGGTACCTGAGGATTGGAGGAGGGTGGATGTGATTCCTCTTCACAAAAGTGGAAGCAGGACAGAGGCAGGAAACTACAGACCAGTTAGTTTGACTTCAGTGGTAGGGAAAATGATGGAGTCACTTCTGAAGGAAAGAATTGTTGAGTACCTAGAGGGCAGTGGGGCACAGGACCCAAGGCAGCATAGATCCACGATGGGAAGGTCATGCCAGATGAATCTAATAGATTTCTTTGACTGGGTGACCAAAGTAGTAGACCAGGGAGGGGCTGTGGACATGGCCTACCTAGATTTTAGCAAGGCATTTGATACAGTCTCACACAAAAGATTAATACACAAGTTAGCCAGCCTTGGAGTGGGTCCCAAGGTGGTAGCCTGGATAAAAAATTGGCTAGACAACAGGACTCAAAGGGTAGTAGTAAACAGAGTCCACAGTGAAGAAAGGAGGGTTACTAGCGGGGTACCGCAGGGTTCACTATCCGAACTGGTCCTTTTTGATGTCTTTATAAGTGACATTGCAGAGGAACTGGAAGGAAAAGTATGTCTCTTTGCAGAACAACACAAAGATCTGCAACAGGGTTGATACACAAGATGGAGTGGAAAGGATGAGAAGAGACTTGGCAAGGTTGGAGGAATGGTCAAATGTATGGCAGCTCAGATTCAGTGCAAAGAAGTGCAAGGTAATGCACTTGGGAAACAACCCAGGGGAAGAGTAAGCAATGGGGGGTGAGATACTGACAACAGTAAAAATGGAAAGGGACCTGGGGGTAATTATATCGGATGACCTAAAGCTGGGAAAGCAATGTGAGAAGGCAGTAAGGAAGGCTGGGGGGATACTGGGATGCATAGGGAGAGGCATCAATAGTAGAAAACAGGAATTTATCCCTCTGTACAGACAGTTCGTGAGACCACATCTGTAGTACTGTGTGCAGTTCTGGATACCCCATCTCCGCAAAGACATAGACAGAGTGGAGGTTGTCCATAGGAGGGCAACCAAAATGGTGCAGGGTCTGCACCAGAAGACATGTGAAGAAAGACTAAAGAACCTTAATATGTATGCCCTTGAGGAAAGAAGGGAGAGAGGGGACATGATAGAAACTTTCAAGTACCTCAAGGGAATCAACAAAGTCCAAGGGGGTAGCATCTTTCAGAAAAGAGATTGGCAAGAACAAGGGGGCACAATTTGAAAATAGAGGGTGTACGGCTCAGAGGTAATGTGAGGAAGTATTTTTTCATGGAGAGGGTTGTGGATGCATGGAACAGCCTCCCTGAGGAGGTTGTGGAGTCAAGAACAGTGGTTGAATTCAAGAATGCATGGGACAGACATAAGGCAGTCCTAGTGGGGGGTAGGAGGAAGTAAGCTGTTGGTTAACTAGGATCTGCAGCTTATCTGTTAGGTAAGAAAATGGGCAGACTAGGTGGGCCAAGCGGTCCTTATCTGCCGTCAAATTCTATGTTTCTATATTTCCTGTATTTTTCTCTTTTCCTTTCTGAGGGCTTTGTTTTAGCAGCTCAGAGCTTCAGGAGTTTCTACTCCTTTCTCCTGTTTCCTCTTCTGAGGTCTCCGACAGGAGAACTGGAACGTGGGTGTGGGACTGCCCCTATGTAGAGTCACGCCTACGTCCTGTCATGTGACGCCCGGGGTGGTCCCCTAAAATAGATTGCTAGTTAGATGTTTGACGTGTGGTCCTGAAGCCAGTGGGCGCAGTGCTGTTCTATGAAGACCTACTGCAGGAACCTCTCTCGAAGATCTACTGTTACGGTAAGTTCTTAAGTAACTGCTGTTTCCCTTGCCCCTGTGCACCGACTCGCTCTCCCAGGAACAGGGCACTTCGGTCCATCCAGACTTCAAGTCTCTACATCTCCATGCATGGCTCCTGCAGACTTGGCTATCACCTGCTTTGGGGTTTCTTCCAGGGTCACTGATGTCCTGGTGGCTGCCAGGAAACCTACGAGAACCACCTATGCCATGAAGTGGAAGTGCTTCTTCCTGTGGGCTACAGTTCGCCACTTGGATCCCTTCACCTGCCCAGTGAATCTGATTTTGGAGTACCTCCTCTCCCTTTCAGACTCTGGCCTGGGGTACTCTTTACTCAAGGTGCACCTTTCCACCATTTCTGTGTACCATGCACCTGTTGAGGGTAAGGCTGTTGCCTAGTTGGACCTCTCCCGCACTTTCATGCAGGGTGTTCTGCACTTGAAACCTCCCGCTGAGGACCCTGTCCCACCCTGGGATCTTCTTTTTATTTTGGAAAAGCTCATTCTGCCTCACTTTGAGCTGGTCACGAGTTCCGAACTACGCTTTCTGTCGTGGAAAGAGTTGTTTTTAGTTGCTGTTACTTCTGCTCGGAGGATTTCTGAGCTTCAGGCCCTGATGTGTTCAACCCTGTCACAATGTGTAAAGAGCCTTATTTGGTTTTTCACAGACACATTTTTTTACCTTAGGTGGTGTCTGAGTTCATGCCAAGTCGGTACATCCACCTGCCCATTTATTTCCCTTAGTATTCTAATCAGAGGGAGGCCTTACTGTATATATGTATTTTTTTAATATATTCTTTATACTCTTCTTGTCGACCTGCCCCCTTTCCCCAGTCCCCCCAGCCCCATCACCCCCAGTATCCAGCGGGTCTTACCTTGTGGCACAAGGCATCCACCTGGCCAGATGTGGAGCCTGCAGGGGATTGGATTCATCCTGCTGGTCGTCTGGCTTTTCCTCTTTCTGTTCCTTTCTTCCCCATTGCTGGGGCGCAGACATCAGCGTGAGTACATGGGCCTTGACGCGTTGTAGTCCCCCGGCACCTTCCATTTCCATTGGTGCCCCTGACCTGCACTGCCCCTAGTCCTCCACCTGGGGGAGGTCATTTAGCGGGACCGCCAATCCACCCTTTCTGGGAGTGGAGAGCTGTCGTCCTGATGCTCAGTTCTCTCCCTCCCGAAGACCCGCTCACACTATGAACATGGGTCTCTGGCATGGCAAGAGTTAAGGCATAGATGCCTCATCTCACCAAGTCACTAGGCAGGCCCCCTTACTCCATACTCTTGATGCTCACAGGGTGCCCCGTTATTACACTAACCGCACCCAACCGATTAGAAAGACTGATCAGTTGTTTGTTTCATTTTCCCCTAAGAGAGAAGGGGCACCTCTTTTGAAATGGTGTTTGTCTAAATGGTTGGCAAATTGCATTGTGTACTGTTACTGTAAGTACAACAAGCCCTTGCCCGGAGCGGTTAAGTGTCACTGCTAGAGGTATGGCTGCCTCTACTACCTGTTTCCAGAATATGTCTGCTGTGGACATCTGTGCAGCAGCTACTTGGAGTTCGGTTCACACTTTCATCTGGCACTCCAGCCTGGACATTGCTTCCAGAAGCAGGGCCAATTTCAGACTAGCTGTCCTTCAGGGCCTTCTTTCATGAAAAGCTTTCTGCTGCCTGTTTACTTCCTCCTGGCTGACTTACAGTCCATTCTGGTACTGCTTGGGACTCAGTCCTACCAGTGTTGCCTGCTTCAAGAGCCCCCTCAAAGTAAGATAGTACAGTTACCTAAGACCTTGCTCAGTATTTACTGAAGAGAAGGTAGGACAGGGCCCACAGCTCAGCATCATGGACACAGGGGGGGAGAGAGGTGAGCACTACTCCCTTCACAAAAGAAAGGGTCCTACAAGAGCTTGCTAAGCTCAGGGTGGATAAGGCAATGGGACCTGATGGCATACATCCCAGGGTACTAAAGGAGCTAAAGGAGGAACTAGCAGAGCCATTAGCAGAATTGTTTAGTGAGTCTCTGAGCACAGGAGAGGTCCCAGAAGACTGGAGAAGGGTTTATGGATCCCGCCTCACAAGAGTGGTAGCAGGGAGGAGGCGGGAACTACAGACCGGGTCAGTCTTACCTCAGTAGTGGGCAAGATTATGGAGGCACTTAAGGAAAGGATAGTGCAACACCTGGAATCCATAGGGGCACAGGATCCAAGACAGCATGGGTTTACAAAGGAAGGTCCTGTCAAACTAATCTCATAGATTTCTTTGACTGGGTAACCAGAGTGGTGGACCAAGGGGGAGCAGTTGATGTCGCCTACCTTGACTTCAACAAAGCTTTTGACACTGTTCCACATAGAAGATTGATAAATAAGCTGGGTAGGCTGGGTGGGTCAGAAGTTGGTCAACTGGGTGGCAAACTGGTTGACGGGCAGAAAACAGAGAGTGGTGGTAAATGGTATACAGTCAGAAGAGATGCAAGTCACAAGTGGGGTACCTCAGGGATCAGTCCTGGGCCAGTCCTCTTCAACATCTTCATTAGTGACCTTGCAGATGGACTAGAGGGTAAGGCTTGTCTGTTTGCAGATGACACCAAGATCTGCAACAGAGTAGATGATCCAGATGGGGTGGGCAGAATGAGAAGAGATCTGGATAAACTAGCAGAATGGTCAGAAGAGTGGCAACTGGGATTTAATGCAAAGAAGTGCAAAATCATGCACATAGGGAAGAGAAACCCTGAAGCCACCTATAGGCTGGGAGGGGAGTTGCTAGCAGTCACAAAGGAAGAAAGAGACTTGGGCATCATCATCACTGCTGACCTAAAATCATCCAAGCAGACCTCTAAAGCAGTAGGTAAGGCTAGGGGTGTTGGTGTATTAGTAGGGGTATCACAAGTCGTAGAGGGAGGTAATAATCCCTCTGTACAAGACACTGGTTAGGCCCCATCTGAGTACATGCGGCAGTATTGGAGGCCACACCTTCACAAGGACATTAACCAAATTGAGGCAGTCCAGAGAAGGGCAACCAAAATGGTGCAGGGACTGCATCAGAAGACATATGAGGACAGATTAACGGAGCTCAATATGTATACCCTTGAGCAAAGGAGGGAGAGAGGTGATATGATCGAGGCATTCAAACACCTTAAGGGCATAAACAAGGTGAAAGAGTCTAACATGTTTAAATATAAGAAAAATAGCAGGACAAGAGGACACAGCATGAGATTAGAGGGAGGCCATTAAGGGAAATGTGAGGAAATCTTTTCACAGAAAGGGTGGTGGATGCATGGAATGGCTTACCACAAGAAGTGGTGGCTATGAATACAGTGCAGGGCTTCAAACAGGCATGGGATAGGCATAAGGGGGCAATACAAATGACTATGAATAGATAGGTCACTGACAGAGCAAAGGCTGAAGGCACATTTATAAGGTAGAAAAAGAAATGGGCAGACTGGATGGGCCTTGCGGTCCTTATCTGCCGTCAACTTCTATGTTTCTATGACCTTACCATAACAGTAGATCTTTGAGAGGAGCTCTTCCAGCAGGTGCTGCTTTCCCTCCCTCCTTCCGCTTGATTCCTTCTTCTTGTTTGCAGTTATTCTGCTTTTCGTGGCCCTGAGGAACTGCCCTGGTTCTCCATTTGTGCTTTCTACACCAGGGTGTCCGTTGGGAGAACTGAGGCAGGGGACCACCCCTTTTATAGGATAGGCAGACTTCAGCATGCCGACATCAGTGGGGGCTGTGCTCTATGGTAGACTGCTAGCTAGAAGTTTTCCATGTGGTCCTGGTGCCTGACGGCTTCAGTCCTAATGGGTTGGCTGCAGGAGCTCCTCTCGAAGATCTACTGTTACGGTAAGTTCTTGCGTAACTACTTTCCTTTTGGTGCTTGGAGGTGGGGTTTGGGAGTTGGGTCATAAACCCTAACATCACATTTCCTTGAATTTGTCACTTTAACCCTAACTGGTGCATTAGCAGTGTTTTTTGCAATTAATTTCCTTTTGAGATAATATCTTATTGTTGGACCTGCGTGAGCTTATCCATGTGATTTAGGCCCTGCGCTTCTGTGCCTCCATTTATCCACATGTGTATATGGGTATGAAAGAGCAGGGTCCTCTAGGCCTTGTGCTTCCATTCCTCTAGAAAAGCAGTGTATGTGCATCCTTGTAATGGTTTTTATTTGTTTTATAGGGATTGACCATTTTTCTTTATAGAGTCATAGATATATGTTAGCAGAAAAGGACCGTCTCGGCCCATCTAGTCTGCCCATTCCCACCTCTTTACTTGCCCCCACCGCTTCCATAGATTCCACGCTCCACTTCCTAGTCAACCCCTTGTGTTTGCACCATGCCCTCTTTAATCCCTCCACAGTTTTGTCCCCCACCACTTCCTCTGGCAGACTGTTCCAGGGTGCCACGACCCTCTCAGAGAAGAAACACCCCCTCACATTCCCCTTAAACCTACCCCCCTCCACCCTCAGTCCATGCCCTGTAATTCTAGCTCCTCCTACCTTTCCTGTGAATAAGTTTCCCCCTCCCACTTTATTAATCCCTTTGCATACTTGAATGTCTCTATCATGTCGCCCCTCTCCCTCCTGATCTCCAGCGGGTACAAATCCAGCATCCTCAGCCTCTCTTCGTATGGCTTCACACTTAGCCCATGCACCATATTGGTGGTCTTTCTCTGTACTCTTTCCATGCCATCTATATCCTTTCGTAGGTGAGGCCTCCAGAACTGAACCCTGTTCTCCAGGTGGGGCCTCAACATAGATTTGTAGAGTGGCATCAGCACCTCCTACATTCTACTAGTTATCCCTCTTCCTATGCATTCCAGGATTCTGGATTCACTTTGCCCACCGCCTTGCTGCATTGTATCCCCACTTTAAGGTTGCTTGTGATTATGATTCCTAGAACCTTCTCCTACTCAGTTGCTTTTATTTCCATCCCCGGTATATTTGGCTTGAGGATTATTCTGCCACTTGTGCATCACTGTGCAT
This sequence comes from Neoceratodus forsteri, assembly GCA_016271365.2. Lineage (NCBI taxonomy): Eukaryota > Metazoa > Chordata > Ceratodontiformes > Ceratodontidae > Neoceratodus > Neoceratodus forsteri. The sequence goes on from CM057451.1 coordinate 747,954,680, forward strand.
TTTTGGGCATTCATTTTTAACTGCCGTTTTCCTGATCACCTCTCTAGCAACCTTAAATCTTCCTTTATAGCCTCCACCCCCTCTGGTGTGTCCACCCTGCTGCAGATCTTCGTATCATCTGCAAAACGGCAGACCCTCCCCTATAGCCCCTCCGTTATGTCGCTGATGTAGATTTTAAATAGGATGGGCCCTAGCACCGACCCCTGGGGGACTCCACTCGCTACCCTTACCTCCCCAGAATGTACCCCATTTACCACCACCACCCGTTTTCTACCATCAGCCAGTTCTCCACCTACCTCGTTATTTTCTGTCCTACCCCCAAACTGTCCAGTTTACCAGTCGTCTGTGAGGCACAGTGTCAGCCTTCTCGAAGTCCAAGTAGGCCACGTCCACTGCCCTCCCCGATCCACCACCCTCGTCACCCAACCGAATAACTCGATCAGGTTCGTCTGGCATGACCTCTTCTGTATGAAGCTATTTTGACTGATGTCCTGCAGCCCACTATCCTCCAAATAGCAAACACTTTCTTTCAATACGCCCATCACCCACCACTGATGTGAGAGGCTGACCGGCGATAATTACCCGCGTCCTCCTTACTGCCACTGTTGTGAAGTAGCACCACGTCCACCCTCTTCCAGTCCTCTGGCACCCACCCTGTATCTAAGAACAGATTAAATAACCTCGCTAGTGATACCACTAGCTCCTCGAGCACCCTAGGGTGCAGGGCATCCGGCCCCATAGTCTTGTCTGCCCCCAATTTACCCAACTCCTCACTGACTGGACTAGGATCCACCCCTCTGTCCTCCCTTCCCTTTCCCCCTAACGCAGGTTGCCTCCCTTCTCCCTCTGTCGTGAAGACCGAGCTGAGGTATCCATTCAGCACCTCTGCTTCGAAGTTTCCTTCGCATGTACCCTTCCCCCTTTACCCTTACTATCCTCTGCCTTGCTTCCTCTTCTCCCCTATGTACTGAAAAAAAGTTTTATTGCCCCTTTTGGCCTGCCTAGCAATTTTCTCCTCCGTTTCTGCTTTCGTCTTCCTGATCTTCTGCCCTGCCTCCCTCAGCTTCTCTTTGTGAGTTGCCCTGTCCTCCTTCTCCTGCATCCTCTTGTATTCTTTGAACACCCTTTTTCTCCCCTATTGCCTCCCTCACTTCCCTATTGAACCAAAGTGGCCTCCTCCATCTTCTGCTCTTCCTCACCCTCCTTATATAGCTATCTGTGGCTTTTGGTATCACCCCTTAATCTCGTTCCATAGGTCCTCAAGCCCCCCATGTTCTCATTCCCCTCCATTTCATTCCTGAATATCTCCCTCATTCTGGGAAACTCTGCCCGCCCGAAGTCCAGGACCTCTGTGATAGTTTGACTCACTTCATACTCTGCTTTAACCTTGAAGCCCACTGTGTTATGGTCACTTGCTCCTAGGTTGACCCTCACCCCCCACTCCCTCCTCACTATCCCCATTGGTAAGAACCATGTCAAGTATGTTATCTCCCCTGGTGGGTTTCCTGACCAGCTGCTGCAGGAAGGCTCCCTGGAGGAACTCAAGGATCACCCTACTCCTGGACGACCCAACAGATGGGATAACCCAGTCGGTATCTGGGAGATTAAGGTTGCCCACCAGCAGAATCTCCCCTTCAAGTGCCATCCCCTGAACTGCCCACAGCATCTGCATGTTCACCTCCTCTGCGTTGGAGGTCTGTAGATCACCCTCAACTTTATTGATGCCGCAGCCCACTTCTCTATTGTGACCCACAATATTTCTGCTTCCCCTTGCTCCTCCTGCAGGCTTGATGTCCTCCCTGATATACAGTGCAACTCCCACCCTTCCTGCCTGCCCTAGCCTTCCTAAATAACCTGTACCCTGGAACCCCTGCTTCCCAGGTCTGGTGCTCGGACCACCAGATCTCCGTTATGGCTACAATATCCAGGCCCTCCCCCACCACCATTGCTTCTGTGTCCACCATCTTGTTCCCCAGGCTTCTTGTGTTTGCGCAAAGTGCTCTCCACCATACACCTGTCCCCTCCCTGCCATCCCTCTCATTCATGTCTGTTGTATACCCTGCTCCCTTTTGCTGGGGAGTGCTTACTAGTCCGTTCTGTCCTCCAGTTATGCCTACACCCAGCCTAGCCTTGTACTCCCCCGTTACCAGTTTAATTCTCCCCTTAAGACCTTATCAATGTGCACTTGCAGTCCCCCCCCTCACTGAGATGTAGTCCATCCTTCCAGTATAAGTCCTCGTCCTCCCGTTTGTCCGTTCTTATTTCTTAGCGACTTAGTGTTGTGCTATTCATTAAGACCTTTCTGTTGATATATACATTGTCTGTTAACTCCAAAGATTGACAGAGTTGCAGCTTGTTAAACTTGCAGTGTTATCCCATAGGAATTATAATTTTTTTAATTTTTATGTTTTTTTTTTGTTTTTTTAAATATGGCCCCTAGATTTTTGGGAGGTTGTTAAGTGTTATTTTTGTAGTACATATTAAGATCTTTATTTTGAGATATTATACCCTTAATTGCATATATTGACCAAGTTATGAAAGTTTAAATGTGGGGAGAAAAGAAATGTCCAAATTCTTTCTTCATATGAAGAGATCTTTTTGCTTGAGGTTGTTTTTTATACAAAAAAAGAATGTGGAAAAAAAAAAACCTAAGTCCAAATTCTTCATTTGTATGAAGGCTTTTTTTCCTTTTGGTATGGCTCTATTCCTTTTTCATATGGCCATATGAAACAAGAAATTTGAGTCAAGAAAAGATTTTAAATGTGTTAAAACACATTTCTGGTGACTCCAACTGCAGAATCCATTTACAAGGGGTCTTGATTATCAAGATACATGTGTTGGTGTCTGTGAAGGATATGATTTTTATGGTTTCAAAAAATGTTTTTGGAAAAAAAAAAAATTAAGGTGTCGACGATAGGAAAAAAATGTTTGTCACAAAAAGATTACCACCTCCCATACCAAACAGAATCTTTTTTTGTATGACCCAAATTCTTTTATCATATGAAATAGCTATCCAAAAGATCACACTGAGCATGCTCAGAAGTGAAATTTCAAATCTTTATAGCTCTGGAATGGATTAATGTTTTTTCAATAAACCAATGAAACACACCATTATGACCCAAGCTCTTTGTACCCTGAAAATTTCAGGCTAGCATTCGAATGATTCTTTTACCCTGACTACTGTACTTAGCACAAACCTTATCAGTATTTCTTCTTGGGGGGGGTTCTTTCTGGCGAAGGGACAAGTTGATATCTCCTTAAATATATTGGGGGGTGTCGTGTATCAAATTCTCAGTTTTGCAACTCTCTAAACCTCAGGGAGGGCTAGCTTTATCTAATTTATCTCCATCACACAGCAGCCCAGATACTCATGGCTAACAGGCCAATACACCGCCCATTAGAAGGCCTTGGAATTAATAGAGGAGCACCTTCTCTATGTAAAATATTATCTGACCCCTGCTCACAGCCGTCTAATATTTCCACTAATCGTAATATAGTACTTTAACCACTTTACTATGCTGGTGGAAAGCTTTCCTCCACAAGTGGCTCTGGACTACTAGATTTTTAATTACTCCCTTTTCCCAGAACTTTTCTTCTGTACCTGGCCATCTGGATCTCGGTTACACCCACTGGGACCACATGGGACTCTCCCTTCCTGCGCAGTTCCTTCAGGACAGAGGTCTCATTCCCTTTCAGGAACTCGCCGGGTCCTTCAAGCTACACCCCCAAAGTCATTTTATGTACCTCCAGGTTTCCCATTACGTACAAAATGCACTTAGAAGATGGCCATCCACCCTGGGAACCACTTGGTTCCATCACTTACTAATTTCTGTCTTAAAAGGAGATCTGAGTCCTCCCTGATCTCCCAGGTATGTCAAGCACTCCTTGAGCTTCAGGGGCTCCACATTGATTCTGTTCGAGCCAAGTAGGAGGCAGGTTTACAGACTCTTATCCCTCCATCAGACTGGAATAGATACCAGATTCATATTCATAAGCTGACTTTCCCCCGTTGCTGGAAGGAATTCTTATGAAAGTACTTCATTAGATTTTTCAGAACACCTCACATTTGGCCAGATATGTTCCAACCCTGACTGATCATTGCTAGAGAGGTTGTGGCATAAGTCCCGCCACACATGGCCACATCCTTTAGACCTGCGCACTGTTGCAGATGTATTGGGCTCAACTCCTTGCAGCTCTTCAGATAATTTTTGGTACAGATTTTATGTTGTCTGCCACAACTGTCCTATTCCTTGACCCTCTGCGAAGGACATAGAGATCCTCAGACCGAAAAACTGGTCCGGATTTGCCTATTGGTGGCAAAAAAGTTATAATGAGATTGTGACTATCCCCTACAGTCTCTGCGGTGTCACATTGGCAGGATGGCATGATCTAAGTTAATGATGTGGAGAAGTTGACAGCTAAACTAAATAACACTACTGAGCACTTTGACACCTTATGGCGGAGATGGGTTTGGTACATGCTTGATCATAAATTAGGTTTTACATGTTCAGAATTAAAGGGACACTGTCAACCTTTTTGCATCATATTATTTCTAAGTAAAACCCACATTTTATAATTGCTTACCTTATCTAAAATCCATTGATGTTGCTGGTTGTTTTATCTGCCTATTTGCCTGTTAGAACTGAAATGCATGGTAATGTACAGTTGTACCCAGCCTTGTTTTGCTTCAAATCATTGAATTACTCTTGTTGCATACTTCCTGAACATTAGAAACACCCTCAAACAGTGCAGCCACTCAGGACACAACAGTCTTCTTTACTTGAATTTCATGATGAGTGGCTTGATTGTGCACGGGGTGTTCCTGAGTCCAGGAAAGATGCAGTGGGAGTTGGTCAAGAAATGTAAACAAACATGTTTTAGTGTGGTAACACCAATATAGTGGGCACTCAGTTTTTCACTTTTATAAGAGAAAAAAGGAATCAAAATCAGACTCCCAGCTGTTTCACAAGTCTCTATAGAATGTGAACAGTTATAAAATATGTTTTTTAAACTAGGGCTACTTTGAGGCTTAAGGGGCTTGACCGTGTCCCTTTAACTAAGTAACACTTGTTGCTATTCATAGTTCTGACAGCAAAGAACTGCACTGTATATTTAATTATTGGCTTGAGACGCTTTTGTTGTTTTGTTTTGTTTTTGTAGTGTCTGACTCATTTTATTGAAATAATTTAATAAAGAGCAAGATTCCAAACCGTCTGGGTGCTAGGCGATTGTAGAAAATGGCAAAAAAACCCCCCCACACACACACACACACACACACACACTTTGTTTGCTATCTGAAACTTGGAATACCAACATCCGACTGGAACGAAACTTGGCACAAGAAACCTTGCCCCCAAGACCACGCTTGCAAAATTTCATGCAGATTCATTGAATGGTGATGAAGGTATTGAAGTGCAAAATTAAGGGTTTAACATTAAACAGCCTACTCAACCCTAATTATATCACCCTCTGTTTATCTTCTTTGATTTTACTCTCTCTTTTCCTGGTAGTGCTTTTTTCCTAACTCCTTTGCCTCATTTTTCTCTGTTTTTAATTTGTTTTTGTTTTCTGGTTCTTTTTTCTTGTGAACTAACCTCAGTTCCTTAAAGAATGCCAGTATAGTACCATGAATTGGGGTATTTACAAATGTTTAGACATTAATTTTCTTATGTATTGCTTTGCATCGTTTGATAATATATAAAGATGACTTATTGGCTCTGCATGTTATCAGAACAATTCTTGTAATTTTTTTGAAAATTATTAAAATAGTTATTGCAAAAGTATATATGTGACACAACCACATCTAGTCACTGTCTCACCTGCTCTTATTTCTACTATACCCCTTGGATCCTGGCCTGTGTAGTTGCCGGGTACCCTTTCCTTTGTCCCCCTCTCCCAACTGACCCACCTTCTGCCACCTTCTTATGCCCCCTCTTTTCTACCCTCTCCTCCCCCCTCTTTCTGTCCTGCATCTCCTCCTTGTTGACTTCATTCTGTGATTGCCCTTGATCGGCATAGCCCACTCTGCTGGACCGCAATCTTGATTTGATGCCATGCTAATTGCATTCTTATGGTTTATTGAATGTCCTGCCATTCGTTTTTAATCCCCCCCCCCCCCGCTGCATTCACAACATGCTGACCTTGTTCCTTGATTAGCTCTTATGTTTGACAGTGTCTGCTGTATCAGACTGCAATCCCACCTGAATATTTCTGTTATTGTTGCTTATTGTCTTAATGCTGCCTTACCAATTGTTATCTAATCATCATTTGTTATATTGCTGCCTTTACCAATTGTTTTACCTACTTATCACTTGTCAGATGCACTGCTTAACTATTGTAAGTTTTACCACCTGTTCTCTGATTTACATTTGGGTATCACCTCATTCCAAATTTTACTCTGTACTTTACCTTACTGTTATCCTTTAGGATGTGGAACCTTTGTAAAAGAACTCCTGGTTAAAAGGTATTTGTAATCCGACTAATAAATAAATAGTCACTTCCCCACTCCATCCCTCCTCCCTCCATCCCAGGAGACAGTAGACAAAATCACCAACACAATCTAACACTCACAAAGTCACATCCAGTGACATCCCCATGCCTCGTCTTTCCCCTTCCCCAGTGCTGGAATTAAACTTCATGAGTATCGGGTGCTAGTTGGGCCCAAGAGGGCCCTATATTTAAATTAGACCCCCTCATTCAATGGCAGTGATCGTGAGCTCCTGGGCTTACTTGAGGCGGCAAGCCCTGGCAAAGCCCCTGTAATTCCAGTACTGCTCTTCCCCCTCCTCCCCGCCAGGAGACAGAAAACAAAATTACTCTGTCTTAATGCTCACGGAATCTAAAATTGCAGGACTACACAACATGAAATCCTGACTGAAACAAGAAGAAAATACCAAAAATAAGCACCAAACTCATACATTTCAAATGCACACAGAGCTACCTGAAATTAACACAGTTCCTCCCACATAATAAATTTAAATTTTAGATAAATTAAACCAAGTCACAGGAATCTCAACACCTACAGAATCAACATGTAAAACACAAGTACTGAACTGAAAGCTTCAACCAGCTAAATACATTGTAAGTAAACAGATCTTTGAGGATATCTCTTTCATCAGGCCACACCTTTGGAAATATACCCACGTCAGCACTAGGACCACATGGAAAATTTTGCAAGCCATGGGGCCGCCCACAGCGACATCATGTGCCAGTGTCAACATAAACGTGGGTGGCCCTATCTCCTCTGTTCTTTTCCACCATCGATCATACTCATCAAACCTGCCATGGAAATGTTGAACGCTAGCTATTATTTGTTATTTTTCAAGCATTAAATAACCACTGATTTAGTGATTTACAGCACTTCTATATACCACTGAAAGAACCATCAAAGTTATTCTGGTATTAAATGTGGAGAAAAAATTCACAAGGATGGTGCACTCGAGGTGTATGTCTACTGCTTAGGCCTCTTTCACAACGTTAAAGCTCAAAAAATTTGTAGGGGTTACCAGATGATGTCAGAAAGAAACGCTGGAGCAGTTTCTCCTGAAGAAAACGTTTACACTGATGAAGAGGCAAATGCAGAAAAATCCGTGTTGCCTGCTCCGTCAGCTGAATCATGATCATCAGAATCGAAAGAAAAGTCCTCAGGAAGCCACAGACATAAGCATAGGGACAAAGAAAAGGCCTCCCCCGATGAGATCAGGTTGCTTCTGCAGCCATCAGGTAACCTTTTACCTTGTCATTGTGCACCTTGGTGGTGGTGACAACAGCCGCCCTCCCCAGCCATCTACCAGACACCAAGGCTTGGCTTGGGCACTACTGGGCCTGTTATGCACTGTTCACTGCTATTGTTGCAGTGTCTTCACCTACTGTCGAATCGAACCGTTACGACCCCTAATACAGGCGTTGTAGACACACAAGCAGTGCTATTTTTAGAAATGTTAGAACACTTATTATCAGGCTTACCTGAGCAGTCTGTTTTGCTGTTGATGGTAATTACTGCTTCCCAGACCCCATCAACATCTCAAAGCAGCACACTGCAAAGGCTACGACCTTAGTCGTTGGCGTGCTTTTCTGTTCCCTTCATCAAGGGAGATGGCGAGATTGGATACAATCCAGACCTCATAATGGAGGAGGAGGATTATAAAGAGGAAGAAGGATATGCTGAAGACCAGTATTTACCTGGTACCAGCTCCACCTTATCTTTTTGTAGTAGTGCAGGCTGCCATGGGCTTTACTCTGGAGGAGGAGAAAAAACTCTCTAAGAAGAATTTAACGGAGTTCTTGGAGGTGCTAGAAACTCCATCCATTGTCATTCCTTCATTATACCAAGCTCTGGAGGATGCTGCCTATGCAGCCTGGTATAGACCAGATGCCATACCAGCTGTACCTAGAAAGACTGATAAAGATGTACCCTGTATCATCTAATAAGCCTTACTGTGCAAAGGAGGCAGTATAGCACAGTGGTTTAAGGCTCTGAGCTGCAAACTTGGAGACCTGGGTTTGAATCCCAGAGCCCCCACTTGCATCCTGTGTGATCCTGAGCAAGTCACTTAACTTCCTTGTGCTCCCAGATTGCACCTGTAAACAAGCTTCATCTTAGTGTTTCTCTCCTGGTTAAAAAAATAAATTGGCTAGAAATTGATTCTGTGGTGATCATGGCTGCCCATGATAGATCCAGTGTGCCTAGCCACGAGCTCCCTCCCTCCTGACAAGGAATCCAGAAGATTGGATTGCAAACTACCAGGCCCACATGAATAAATAACCAAAATATTCTGTGGAGAAGTGCCAAGGCTGCAGCACAGGCCTAACCTGAGGTTAATGCCAAATATGAGTTAATTAAAACCCTGACTGCTGGGGCTGAGGTGGTAAACATTTAATCTGCTTAACCTGCAATGTTTGAGATGCATTAGCCAGGGCAGCTGCAGCGGGCATTTGCCTGAGGTGCTGTTCTTGGCTTAGAGTAATGGATTTTGCAAATGATGTCCAGCAAGCAGTTTTAAATACCCTTTTAGAGAGGAGACAGTTTGGATATGATGTTAAGAGGCACTAAGAGGTCTTCGGTCATCCAGGATGACATTGCAGTAAAATCCTTGTACCCCCACACCAGGGAGAGGTGGGGCACTGTTGAGGCACACATCAGGAAGCATAGGAAAACCGGGAGCAGTTTCAAAATTCACAAACGTTTTATTTTTCTTAATAACAGCAAAATAAAAAGTAAAAATGATTCAGTATAGCTATTCACAAAGGCAGTACAAACAGAGAAAACTTAGTCCTTCTTCTGAGGGTATTTCTTAATTACAAGTTTTTGTCTCCGTCTCTGTCTCCTTGTCTCTCTAGCAAAACATTGCTGCTCTTTTTATAAATTTTTGTCTGGGAACTCATTAAGAGAGAGCGTGTCTCACAGGACGTTCTTGTAAGTTACATTGCTTGCAGGTGCAACAAAAAGAACATAGTGACCCAGAACTGACCTCTTGTTGACAGTTCTGCAGAGGGCTTAAAAACTGCATCTCAGGTTAACTTCTTGAATTCCATATAGCTTTTTGCAAGCATTTCAACAGTATAACTCTATACAGTTTTAAACAAAGGGATACAGTTTCAAACATAGGGATCCCACTATCACTTAGTTTCACACGTAAAGATTCACATATGTTTTTATAACTGCAGATATGCAAGGAGGAAGAAAAGACAGAACAGCAAGGGAAGGTAGAGAGATAGTGAGGGGTGGAGAATTATGAAACCGTTGGAGTGATCAGTTCCTAGGTCTCACAAGAAAATTTGTTTGCGCAACCAGACAGAAAAGAGACAGAAAAGGAGAGGCTAGAACAGACCCTTGCGTTTAAACTCTTTCTGCATAACAAATGGGGCAGGGCCTCATTCAGTCAACCTTGTCACGGGCAGGCATCAGTTTTGTTAACCTGTTGCCAGAAGGGGACAGACAGGGGGTTAGACAGGCCAACAGACATCAAGGAATAGGTAAGGGTACTGGAGTCTTGCCAGCACAACCCCCCAAAGTGCCCATTCAGAAGCACCTGAAGGAAGTGGAGCTGGTGGTATTGTCCCTTCCGGTTCTGCCTGACTCACAGCAGTACACCCCCAACCGCCATTGCCCCCAGGGATGGCTGTAGGGGGTTGTCTCTCCTTTCATTTGACTCAGCAGAGTGAGATCACCACAGGTGAATAGGTACTGGAAATTATTGCAAAAGGTCATTCTCTGGAGCATCTGTATGCCCCTCTAAACCATCCGTCAGCTGTCTTAACTTGGGCCCCGGGACACATGTCCCTGTTGAGAAAGGAGGTGCAGGCCTTACTCCACAAATATGCCATAGAAAATGTTTCTTCCAAGCAGAAGAACAGAGGCTTCTGCTCCAGATACTTCCTAGTCCCCAAGTGGACAGGGTATCTAAGGCCTGTACTAGACCTGAGGAATTTCCACATATAGTGCATTAAGTAATGCATTTAAGACAGCTGTTGATAAATACTTTAGGTAGATAATTAGACCAGTGTTTACTGGCGAGTCTGAATGGCTTATGCTTTTGAGTTGTATACAACCTATGAATCCTAGTACAAAAAGATCTTCCTGGACTTAAGACTTCACCATTTATTCGTACTGCTGAGTTTCTAGCTGTAAGTGCTGGGACCCTGTGGGAGCCAACATATTCAGGAGGGCCAGCACCGAGGTAGGGTCGCCCTATGCTTGGCACCGTGAGGCAGGCTCGCGCCACACAGGTTACCTCGGCATCGACCCTCCAACTGCCACAGCTTTTTTCCCTGCTGTTGAGTGAGCTTCATCAGTAGTGACATTTCTCGCCAAGAGCGAGATCTTTACGTCTATACGACAACAGCGTTTAGTTTCATTCAGTTTAGCTAGTGTTTTTCTTATTTTCCTCAGTAACAAAAAAAACAGTAATATTCTCGAACTTCAGTTTTGCTAGATCTTGAGTCCTACTGAACAACATAGAAACAGACTTTGACGGCAGATAAGGACCGCTAGGCCCATCTAGTCTGCCCATTTCCCTACCTACAGGATAGGCCGCAGATCCTAGTTAACCAACAGCCTATTTCTTCCTACCCCCCACAAGAATTGCATTATGTCTGTCCCATGCGTTCTTGAATTCTCCCACAGTTTTAGACCCCACAACCTCCTCAGGAAGGCTGTTCCATGCATCCACTACCCTCTCTGTGAAATAATACTTCCTCACATTGCCCCTGAACCGCCTCCTTCTATCTTTAAATTGTGTCCCTTGTTCTTGCCATGCCTCTTTTTCTGAAAGATGCTACCCTCTTGGACTTTGTTGATTCCACTGAGGTACTTAAAAGTTTCTATCATGTCCCCCTCTCCCTTCTTTCCTCAAGGGTATACATATTAAGCTCCTTTAGTCTCTCCTCATACGGCTTCTCTTGCAGACCCTGCACCATTTTAATTGCCCTCCTCTGACTGCCTCTATCCTGTCTATGTCCTTGCAGAGATGGGGTCTCCAGAACTGGACACAGTACTCTAGATGGGGTCTCACCAACTGTCTGTACAGAGGGATAACAACTTCCTGTTTTCTGCTGATGATGCCTCTCCCTATACATCCCAGTATACCCCAGCCCTCCCTACTGCCTTCTCACATTGCTTGCTAACCTTAAGGTCATCTGATATGATTACCCCAGGTCCCTTTCCTTTTTGTTGTTGTTACTACCTCCCACCCATTGTGTATTCTTCCCTGGGTTCTTGTTTCCCAGGTGCATTATTTTGCACTTCTTTGCATTGAATCCTAGCTGCCATACTTCTGACCATTCCTCCAACCTTGCCAAGTCCCTTTTCATCCTTTCCACGCCCCTTGTGTATCAACTCTGTTGCAGATCTTTGTGTCATCTGCAAAAGGCATACTTTTCCTTCCAGTCCCTCTGCAATGTCACTGATGAAGACATTAAAAGGACTGGACCCAATACTGAACTCCTGCGGTACCCACTAGTAACCCCCTTTCTTCAGAGTGGACTCCATTTACAATTACCTTCTGTGTCCTGTTGTCCAGCCAATGTTTTACCTAGGCTATCACCCTGGGTCCCACTCCCAGGCTGGTTAATTTGACTATTAATATTTTGTGTGGGACTGTGTCAAATGCCTTGCTAAAGTGTAGGTAGGCTATGTCCACAGCCCTCCCTTGTCTACTACTTTGGTCACCCAGTCAAAGAAATCTATTAGATTCATCTGACATGACCTTCCTGCTGTGAATCCATGCTGCCTTGGGTGTGTGCCCACTGGCCTCTAGGTACTCGACTATTCTTTCCTTCAGAAGTGACTCCATCACTTTCCCTACCACAGAGGTCAGACTGACAGGTCTGTAGTTTCCTGCCTCTGTCTTGGACCCACTTTGTGAAGGGGAATCACATCCTCTTCCTCCAATCCTCGGGTACCACACCATCCTCCCATGATTTATTAAAAAGAGTAGCCAGTGGTTTCACTAGTTCCTCCCTTAATTCTTTTAGAATTCTAGGGTGAATTCCATCAGGACCCATTGCTTTGTCCACCTTCAGTTTTAGGAGTTCTTGCAGAACCCTTTCTTCTGTGAAAGGACTGGGATCGACCCCCCTATCAAGAGTGCTTCTGTTAATTGGATTACATGTTACAACAGAGTCTGCCATGGACGGTGACGGTAGGGAGTCTCCGTTGGAGGGCTGCTCTTGCAGCTGGGCAGAGTCCGGTCCACTGCCCTCTCTGGAGGGGGGTCTGACTATGGGGCAGTCTGGTGTTCGGGGGCGTAGGGCAGTCCTCCTGTAAACACAAAAAGAAGCGGTCCTGATCAAGGTTGGGGATCCATCGTCACTCGACGTCTGGTCCTTCCTCTTCCTGTCATAAGGGGAAGAGACGTTACTGATCAAGGGTCGCCCTCTGGTACATCTGCCAAGAGGTCTTTTATGTCCGTGAGCAGGAGGCCTTCCCCGGCACTGTTGGTTTCCCAGATGGCTTCTGTTCGCTGTTCAAAATCTCAAGCCTGGAGCCCTTCCCTGTCCTCTTATTTGGGGGTGGGGGGGTGGCCGTTTCACCATTGGGCAGCTCTTATGGAGCAGTGGGCACAGCGTCTGGCCCAGTTGCCCCTTCGCGCAGATCAGGTGCCTCTGGCCTGGGTGCTTTGGGACTGCATTCAGGGCCTTTGGACTAGGAAGAGCATTTGTCTCCATCGGTGGATCCTGATCCCTTGACGGTGACCTTGCCGTCCTCCCTCACTCTGTCTCTTCACAGGGACCGGCACATGTACTTTCTCTGGTCATTTCGGTGCTGATTGCACCTTCTAGGCCTGGTTTGGGTTCTCGGGCGGTGCCCTCTCTGGCGCTGCTTTTGGTGCTGGCTCCTTTGGGGCCAGTTCTGGTGCTGATTCCTGCTCTGGTTCCAGTGTCGCTCATCTGTGCAATTCCCAGGCCCCGGACTCAGGCTTGCTGGGTCCACACCTCTTCCGACTTCCCCTTCTGAGGAAGGATCTGGAAGGGGATGAGTCTGACCCTGACCTCATTATTTCTGAGAGCAGTGAGGACAACACTTTTTACAGCCTGGGGAATCATCCTCCAATTCCTACACCTATCTTTTAGGAGGACCTCTCCTTTCAGACATTATTCAGAAACATGTAGGCAACTCTGGCTCTCGAGACTTCTGCCCTTGACCCGGGTAAGCGAATGTGTCTCGAGTGGCTCCATGTTCCTAACATTCTGGTTAACCTCATGCCCCCTGTTCCTCCAGCCTTTGAAACCCTTTCCGAGGCGTATGGGCTAGACCTTCATCTATTCCATCAATATGCAAGTCCATAGCTCAGAAGTATGTTCCGCCTAAAGAAAGACCTGTTCTAGCTTCCCAGCCTGTTGTGGATGTGCTAGTTATTCTTGCTGATAACGACTAAGCTGTCCTGCCTCAGGAAGTCACAGCATGTCCTATCAATAAGGAATCTTGCAAGATTGACACTGTGGGTAAGAGAGCTTTTGCAGCAGCCACTCTTAACATGCAAATAGCCAGTTACCAAGGACATTTCTCTCAGTATGAGTATGCCCTTTGGACTTCGCTTAAGTCTCTGGCTGAGTCTTTGCCAGAGTCTGATCCTAAACAGAAAATACTTCAGACAGCTACACATGAAATAGAATCCAACAGACACCAGCTGAAGGCTGTTATGGATGCATACGATTGCCTCTTGAGCTGCCGCCGCTGGAGTCTGTATCAGAAGACATTCCTGGCTGCGGACCTCAGGATTTTCCTCAGATGCCCAGGAGCCAGGTAATGAATGTTCCTTTGATGGCACTTACCTGCTCGGCCAGCAGGTTGAGCAATCCCTTGAGGCCTCAGAAAAACAGAACAGTCATCAAATCAGCCAGACCAGCTCCTTCACATCTGCAGAGGGGCAAAACCCCTCATTTTTTTTCTGAATAGATGGCCCTTTCTTGGAAGAAGCAGAGGAGCACCAAACAAGCAGCAGTATCCTCAGCCACAAAAGAGAAAACAGCAGGAGGTACAGGCTCTAAAAGCGCCCTGCACCACCTTCTGAGACCCCGGTTCCGCCTCAGCTGCCCGAGGTGGATCTCCTCAGCGGTGGGAGGGCGTCTGACTCTGTCCTACAGTCAGTGGAAATCTATCACTACAGACAAGTGGGTTTTAAGGATTATTTGAGAAGGGTACTCTTAGTTTTTCAGAGATTCCCCCAGATTGTCCGCACAAGCGACAACACACCTTGTCAGCTACTCAGTCAGACTTTCTCACTTCGGAAATAGCGGGCCTTCTGAAAAATAGGGCAGTGGAAGTAGTCCCCTTGGCATAATGCATCATGGGTTTCTACTCCCATTATTTTCTGGTCCCAAAGAAGACGGTTCATGCACCCCATTCTCGACCTCAGAAAATTGAACAAGTTCCTGTACCGCAAGAAGTTCAAGATGGTCTCTTTAGGAACCTTCTTACCACTTCTCAAGCCATGGGACTGGCTGGCATCCCTAGACATGCAGGAATTTCTACCAGCACATCCTATTTCACCCAAGCCATCACACGTTCCTTCGATTTGTGGCCTTGGATGAGCACTGCCAGTTCATAGTCCTAACCTTTTGGCTATCCTTGGTGCCTTGAGTCTTTACAAAGTGCTTTGCAGTTCTCATGGTGCATCTTCGCAACTTAGGACTACAGGTCTTCCTCTGTCTAGACAACTGGCTCCTTGCAAGTTTGTCAAAGTTGGGCACAGAACAAGCAGTAAACACTGCAGCTCAGTTTCTGACTTCCATGGGAGTTCTGCTAAATCTGGAGAAATCACAGCTTAAGCCCTCTCTACAGCTTCTCTTTATAGGAGCTTTCTTGGATACCACCAAGTCAGGGCCTTTCTTCCACAGGACAGATGCAGGGCCCTGCTGCAGATGTTGCAGTTCATCAGGGGCAACAGTCCCGTGAAGGCCCACTCCATGCAGCAGATGCTGGACTTGATAGCTTCTTCCGTCTTCAGTCCCTCTAGCTTACCTGCACATGAGGGCGACTCAGTGGATGCTCAGTATTCAACAGTCTCTGTCATCACATCCTCAGTCCTGCCCAGTCAAAGGGACAGAACTTTTGTGTTGGTCACTCCTCTGGTGGACACAGGAGTACAACCTTCTTCGAGGTCTCCCCTTTGCTCCACCAGAATCTCAGATAACACTTTCCATGAACACAGCTCTACTGGGGTGGGGAGCCCATTCCCAGGGCCATCGCACCCAGGAGTTTGGACTCCGACAGAATCTCATCTTCATATCCGTGTTCTGGAGATGAGGGTGGTACTTTTCGCCGTTCGAACCCTAGTGGACTTTGTTAGCCATAAGATAATACTTCTGCGGACAGACAGCAAGTCAGTGGTGTGCTACATCAGCAAATACAGCGGGGCACACTCCTATCCACTCTGCAGGAAAACTATAAGCGTGTGGGAATGGCGTTTGGAACAGAATGCTCTGATTCAAGCAGTCTACCTGCTAGGGACACAGAACATGCTGGCAGACCTCCTCAGTCGGACGGAAGCAGATCTGCACGAGTGGTCCTCAGCTCTAGATGTCATTCATTCTCCTTTCGAGGAGTGGGGAACCCCAGAGTTGGACCTTTTTTCATCCCCACTCAATGTAAAACTGCCTCAGTTCTACTCCACAAATCCAGAATCTGGTGTTTTCTGTCAGGATGCTTTCTGTATGCATTTCTTCCTCTTACTCAAGTTCAGAGGGCGCTGTTCAGGTTAGAGGCCCACAGTGACAAAATTATTCTGATTGCTCCATTCTGACCACAGCAAATTTGTTTTCCATTAATCAACAACTTATCAGTGGTCCCTCAGAGGGTCTGTGAGATTCTCCTGGCTTCACGTAAACCTTCCACTAGGAAAAATTACATAGCAAAATGAAAGTGCTTCTTGGAATGGTATGCCAAGATCCGTATGGACACATTCCAGTGTTCAACGGACAAGATTTTGGAGTACAGGAAGTTGTTATCCCTCTGTACAGACAGTTGGTGAGACCCCATCTGGAGTACTGCATGCAGTTTTGGAGACCCCATCTCTGCAAAGACACTGACAGAGTGGAGGCTGTCCAGAGGTTGGCAACCAAAATGGTGCAGGTTCTGCAACAGAAGACCTACGAAGAGGGACTTAAAGAGCTTAGTATGTATACCCTCGAGGAAAGGGGGGGTGACATGATAGAAACTTTCGAATACCTCAAGGGAATCAACAAAGTCCAAGAGGGTAGCATCTTTCAGAAAAAGAGATGTGCAAGAACAAGGGGGCACAATTTGAAGATAGAGGGGGATGGCTCAGAGGTAATGTTAGGAAGTATTTTTCACAGAGAGGGTTGTGGATGCATGGAACAGCCTTCCTGAGGAGGTCGTGGAGTCAATAACTGTGGGGGAATTCAAAAATGCTTGGGACAGACATAAGGCAGTCCTAGTGGGTGGTAGGAGGAAGTAGGCTGTTGGTTAACTAGAATCTGCAGCTCATCCATCAGGTAGGGAAATGAGCAGACTAGGTGGGCCAAGCAGTCCTTATCTGCCATCAAAGTCTATGTTTCTGTGTTACTTATTAGACCTTTCAGACACTGGACTGCAATACTCTTCTGTAAAGGTCGAGCCAGACCAGAACATGACCCTGGCTCAACTGCCTCTTTTCAAGAGATTTCTGAAGGGCATTCTGCACACCAGGCCCTCGGTCAGAAAACTGATTGCCCCCTGTGATGTTAACCTTGTGCTGGGCATGCTCACTCATAAACCCTTTAAGCCTCTGGCTATGTGTGATCTCAAGTTCCTGACCTGGAAAACAGCTTTTCTGGTGGCTATCATCTCTGCTCGCAGGGTCTCTGACATGTATGCATTGATCACAGACCCACCGTATACCATCTTCCACAAAAACATGGTGGTTCTCTGTACACACCCCAAGTTTCTACCCAAAGTGGTTTTGGAGTTCCCTTTGAGCCAGCCTTTGGTATTGCCCACTTACTTTCCTAACTTCCAGAATGAAGGGGAATGCATCCTTTATTCCTTGAATGTTAAAAGAGCCTTTCGATTCTACATTGATGGAACTAAGGACGCACATCAATTCAAGCATCTGTTTGTCTCCTTTACAGCTGCCCAACTGGGTCAGCCATTAAGTTTATTTCTGCTCAGATAGTGGCTTGCCTTCACCACTGCTGCTCTATGGCACAGGTCAGATTTGAAGGCCACGTTCATGCCCACTCTACCATAGCGATGTCTTTGTCCTTGGTAGAAATACGCTCTGTCCCCATTGCTGAAATTTGCAGAGGGGTCACTTGGAGCACAGTGCACACATTTGTTAAGCATTATGCCCTAGATGTCCATGCCAGACAGCATGCCTCTTTCAACAGGATAATCCTTAATGAACTTCTGCCCCGCGTGAGCTCCATCTCCTGCCTCCCTGCTCGGGGCATTATTGTCTCTGTTTGGTACTGTACCCAGCAGTAGGAATAAATGATGGAGACTTAAGTCCAGGAAGATATGAAAATTGCATACTCACCATAATTCTTCATCTTTTTGGACAAGTCATCCCCTTTTATTCATATGCACACTCACCATTTCCTGAGCTGTCTCACTCTGTTCTTGGTCTTCACCTCCCTTGTCTTGGTTTGAGCTGTGAAGACATGGTTTCTTTAATTGACCCTTTTTATACAGGTCAGGAGGGCTATCTTATGCCCTGTTTAGGGTAGGTGTTTGCCTAGTTAGATATGCTGCACTTCCTCAGTAAAAAAGGTACTGAGGTAGTTGGAGAGTTGATGCCGAGGTAACCTGTGTGGCACAAGCCAGCCTTGCGGTTCTACGCATGCATGGCCCTACCTCTGCACTGGCCCTCCTGAAGATTTTTGGCTCCCTCAGGGTCCCAGCGCCTCTGGCTAGAAACCCAGCAGTATGAATAAATGGTGAAGACTTGTCCAAGAAGATCAAGAATTGTGGTGAGCACGTAATTTTCATTTTTGTATGGTTTCTCTGCAAACTCTGCTTTCCCTGTTGCAAACAGGGGGCTGTGTATGCTCCCTAAATTTGAAGGATGCTTACCTTGGTATAAAAATCAGGAAGCATCACAGAAAATATCTGAGATTTATGCTGGATGGGGAGCATTACCATTTCAGAATATTGCCCTTTGGCTTATCTTCTACACCACAGGTCTTTACCAAATGCTTTTTAGTGGTAGCAACAGCCCTCCACTAGGAAGGTCTGTGTGTGTTCCTCTGTTTAGATGATTGCCTGTTAAAGGCCCACTCCAGGGATCGACTACTGTGCACCGTGGCTCAAACCAGGAAATTGTTTGACCTAGGAGTGACAGTCAATCTGCCAAAGTTAGTACTGGCCCCCTGTTAAAGACTGCAGTACATCGGGGCAGTCTTAGACACAGCTCGGGGCTGTGCCTTCCTGCAGAATGCCTCATTGCTCAGACATAGATGGTATACCACAATCAGTAAGTTGCAGCCAGGACTTTGCTGTGCCTCCCATGGGCAGCAAAGGCCCGTCGACGTTGGGGCTGCTGTCACCCTGATTGACGTGGCAAGTCCTGTTGCTCAAACCTCAGAACACTCAAGGTCTGCTGGCAGTGAATTCCACTGGGCTGCCCATGACCAGTGATAGCCTGTCGACGTCAGGGCTGCTGACACCCCCTATCGATGTCACAAGCCCAGCCACTCTGATCTCAGCACCGTCAAGGTCGGCTGGCAGTGAGTTCCGTTGAAACCATTTACGGCCGGCTATAGCCCATCGACGTTGGAGCTTCAGGCACCGCCGTCAATGTTGCAAGGCACACCTGCAGTACAGGCCATTGTTGATGCTCAGACGGTGGCCTCCTCCTTTGCAAAATTGATACGGCACCTTATACTGCCTCCTGTACTAGGCACGATGACAGTGGGGCCTCTCAGACCAGCCCCCATGTCAGTCTCTGCTTCGTAGATGCGCCTTACACACTCCAGGGGGTCGACATCCTTGCTTACTTGCGACCTTCAGAGCCCATTGACTAGAATCAGGAATACAACCATGGCCGCCTCTTACAAGAGGAAGAAGAGGCACAGGAAGATATGGTTGGGAGCCCATTTGACAAGTCTGGTTCCACCATTTCCACCAAGAGTAAGGACTCTACATTGTATACTCCGAAGTCCCCTCCTGAAGACCTCTCGTTCATCTCTGTAATGAAGCAACTCCAAACTGCAGTGGGGTTTGATGCTGAGGAGCAAGATATCACTAGGGGAAACTTGGTAGAGTTTCTAGAGTTAACAGATTCTCCACGTCTTATTCCTCCTCTGTTGGCTGCACTAGAGGATGCCACCCTGGCCATGTGGCACAGACCAAGCTTGATCCCTGCCATGCTGAGAACGGCAGACAAGCTGTACCAGACCCCCTCAGGGAAGACCTTTTTGGCAGGCCAACCTGAGGCTGATTTGGTTTTGATAAAGGAAGCCCATGATAGGGCTCGAGATGCCTAAACATCTCAGTTCTCTCTCTCCCCAGACAGAGTCAAGAAAACTGGACCTCATGGGAAAGATAACCCTTGCTTCTGCCACACTGGGCCTCAGAATAACAAATTATCAGGCCCATAGGGGCAAGTACCAGAATACACTCTTGGAAAAAGACTAAAGCAGCAGCCCATTTCCTCCCAGAGGGTTCCCAGCAGCAGAAGATGCTCAAGGCCCTCCAGACTGGGGCTGATATGAGTAAACACCTCTTAAGGTCTACCTATGACATTTCAGATGCCTCAGCCTGAGCTGCTGCTGCTGGCATCTGCCTAAGAAGGCATTCTTTGCTCAGGGTGTCAGGATTTGCTAGTGATGTCCAGCAATCCATTCTGAGTGCCCCTTCCAGAGGATACAAGCTGTTTGGGGCAGATGTGCAGGACATCCTCTCTAACCTGCAAGCCTCAGGAAGGACTCTGTCAGTCCATTCCCCCTACCGTATGCAACGCAGAAGTAGGCAGAGGGTGCCCTTTCACAGTGCTGCCAATAGACCTAGATCAGAGCCAGACAACAGAGCAAAGGCAGAGCAACTTTCCCAGCCTCAACCTCCTCACAGGTGCCCACTCCACAGCCCCCAGATGAGGTGCAGCTGCGGCCACCGGATTGGCTTCAGCATGACTCCTTTTTAGACCCTCCACACCCTAGTACAAAAATCCAGAGATGGGGGGGGTCGCCTCTTCCTCCACCTGTAACAGTGGAGAGAGGTTACAACAGATGCTTGGGTCCTGCAGTTAATAGAACAGGACCACATTCTAGAATTTCTGGAATTGCCTCCAAACTTTCCACCAGTTCCCTCAGTTTATACTCCAGACAACATACCAGTGTTACTGGCGGAAGTACATATACTATTGTGCAAGAGGGCCATAGAACCAGTTCCCTGGAACATAGGAACAAGGAGTTCTATTCTCATTTCTTCCTAGTCTCCAAATCCACAGAGGACTTGAAGCCCATTCTGAATCTGAACTTCTATCTTCAGTACAAGAAGTTCAGGATGGTCACTCTGCAAGGCCTGCTGTCCCTCCTGCAAAAAGGGGACTGGATACGGCTCATCATCTGCGCCACGGGTATTCAGCAATGCTTGGCAGTTGTGGCAGCAGCTCCCAGGATAGAGGGACTGTATGTCTTCCCCTATCTAGATGACTGGTTGCTCAAAGCTTAGTCCGAGGAGCAACTGTTTCACACTCTAGCGTGCACCAGACAGCTGTTCAGTGCCCTCTGGATCATGGTTAATCTGCCCAAGTTAGTCTTGACCCCTTGTCAGCGTCTGCAGTACGTAGTGGGGTAGTATTGGCCATCGCTCAGTGCTTAGCCTCACTGTTCCAGAACAGAACAGAGCACCTCATGGGACAGGCCTGGCTGCCTTACACCACCAGGTATACCACAGTCAGGACATCCCTGTGACTGTTGGTCTTGATGGCAGCAGCACTCGTCACTGTATCCTTGGCCAGGCTGTAAACGAGGATCCTTCAATGGACATTGAGTCCACTGGGACCAGCTCACCGATGACCTAGAACAGCAGATTCTAGTCTCTTCTTCTGTCCGAAAGGTGCTCCAGTGGTGGATGGATCCCAGAACTTTGCTGAAATGAATTCCCTTCCTCATACCCTACCCTCAGCAGATTCTTGTAATAGACGCTCCCTTGTGCAGGGGAGCCAGGAGGGTTTTGTACTGGGCTCTAGAAGACTGCCTAGAGCTGTCAGCTGTCCATGTTCCAGGTGTCTGGCAGACGAGCTAAACAGGTTGCAGTCCAGGATGCATGAGTGGGAGCTGCGGACTTAGGTGGCCAAAGACCTGCTAGACAGGTGGGATCGTCCAGAGTTGGAACAGGTCATCCAGAGTTGGACCTTTTTGCTTCCCCACTCAACACAAAACTGCTGCTTCTAGGGGTGTGGCTATGGTGTACTATCCACACTTCTGGCAGAATTCCTTTCCCCTTTAAGACTTGCTGGAAGGTCTTTAAGCTGGCTCCTCCCACCCACCCGGGTGGTATCCTCCTCAACACCACTCCGTGATGTCGGATCTTCTTTTCTGCTGGGATATCTGGTCTCTCTTATCTACACTCAGGAAAGTGGCACCGCCACTATTCCTCCTCTTCTGGGGAGAATCCATTCCACTGCATGTTGCGATGGTGCTGCGAGGAGCTCATGTGGCAGCAGCTCCTTTGGGGTGCTGGGCCTAAGCCGATGCTGGCTTCATCCCTGGTGCTCCCATGGCTGCCACCACATCAGCCCAAACCTTTCTGGCTCGGCCAGTCCTGGTCTGTCTGCCAGTTCAGGTGGAGCACCCACCGATTTGGCTAAAGGAAGGCTGTCCTTCCACGGAGTTCTGTACTGCCCCCAGGCTTCCTCGATAGCTGTTTGTTATGGTTACTCAGGCCAGTGAGCCCCGCAGGGTTAGTGTGGACTGGAGGGGGAGTTGGCCTGTCTTCGAATCCTCTGAATCGAAGGCTTCTTCAGTGCATTCCCGCCCTGTTGACCTGGAGTCGGGGGAGGATTTGTCTATAGACCATGGCCCTACCTCCTTTGGGGCTGTGCTGCACCATATTTCGGAGGGTATGGGGATCCAGCTGGAGCCCGTTTAGAAATGGGCTAATTATCCCCTCACCGAAATCCTCGACCAGGATGACTCCCCTGGTGTCGCCTTCCCAGTAGCCAAAGCCATTCTTGGGCTCACGTTGGAGTTCTGGCAATGCTTAGTCTCCTGCCCTACACCATTGGCTCATCTGGCCTGCAAGTATGTGGTTCCTATGGGTTCCCTCTCTGGGTTTACCAAACACCCCTCAGTCGAAGGCTTGGTTGCTGATTCGGTGTTCAGGCGGATGGGCAATGTCAGGGATGTCGATAAACCTCCCAACAAGGAATCCAAGATATTCTGATCATGCAGCCAAGAAAGTATATGTGACTTCATCTCGCTGCCTTTGGCAGACTAGTTCGGCCTCAATGATGGTCCGCTTTGCTTATGCCTTGTTGGGCACCCTTGACCAGGTGCTCCCTTGGCTCCCGGCTGACCTTCAGATGATGGTGAAGCAAGTCTGAAACCAAGGCCGTGCTGTGGCTAAGTAGCAGCTTCAGATGGCCATGGATATTGGTGACTTCTGTGCCGTGGCCATGGCTGTGCGCTTCAGAGCTTGGCTGAGGATCTCGACTTTCACAGCAGATACCCAGCACAAGTTGGCGGATGGTCCTGTTCTTGAGTACTGACTTGTTCGGTCCAGGGGTGAATGGTCATCTCACCAGGATTGAGAAATCCAGTGCCACCCTGGACTCCGTCACCTCTGCACAAAAAGACTTAAGGGGCTCTAAACACCAGAAGAAGTCCTTTCGGCCCTACTCTGCCTCTGTGGCCAAGCCATCCCAGCCACTGGCTGAGCATCAGCAGGCTTGGCGTCCCAGACCTAAGTCTGTTGCTTCTGTGGTCCGGAACCCTGGCAGGCGAGGCCCAGCCACATCTTCTGCTGGCCCTGCCTCCGCCTCCAAGCCTACCCAGTGACGGGTTGGGGAGTGCCCGCTCCTTGCCCGTTCCATCTTCCCTGGGTCCTCCTGTGGGGGACCAACTCTGCCACTTTCCTTCTACCTGGCCCAGTGTTACCATGGACAGGTGGGTGCAAGAAATGGTCAGCCATGGCTTGTCTCTGGAGTTCGAAACTCTCCTGCCAAGCTGAGCCCGTGCCACTCAAGAGGATGTGGTATCCACTGACATGTTGCTCACCCTTCGGGAGAACATCACCCAGCTCCTTGGGAAGGAGGTGGTGGTTAGTGTCCCAGACCCACCAGCTGATGCAGGGTTTGTCTCCAGATACTTTCTGGTTCCAAAATGGATGGGGGAGCTGGCACCCCTTCTTAGATCTGCACAACCTGAACAAATTTCTGTGGTCATGCACATTCAGGATGGACACTCTGACACAGATCATCCGTCCCTGGAGCAGGACATGTGGTTCTGCTCGCTGGACCTTTGTGTCATCTTTTTTCATATCCCCATCCATCTGTCCCACCGGTGGTTCCTCAGGTTCCGTGCGGAAGGGACCCTCTACGAGTTCCAAGTCATGCCCTTCAGCCTCTCTCAGCCCCCAGGGTCTTCACCAAATGCATAGCTATGGTGGCAGCCTTCCTGAGGCGCCGAGGGTTCCAGGTTTACCCGTACCTGGATAATTGGCTGATTGCAGGCCCTTCCAAGGTGAAGTTGGGGTGGTCCGGGGTCCAGGCCCTCCAGACCTGCTTAAGCCTTGGCCTGCTGGTCAACAAGGCCAAGTCGGAACTCATCCCCTCGCAGATGATTCACTTCATTGGGGTGGAGCTCTACTCTTACACAGCCTGAGCCTGGCTCCCGGCAGACAGGGAAGAGGATCTTTCCTCCTTTTCCTGATCATTTCAGGTTGGGCAGTTGCACCCTGCTAGGGACGCCCTGCGCCTCTGGGGCTACATGGTGGCCTGCACCAGCATGGTCTGTTGGGCCCACTGGAGAATGCGCTCCCTACAGTGGGGGCTGTCGCTTCAGTGGTCTCTGCATTGGGGCTAGCTCAACCAAGCGATCATATGACCCAGCAGATGCGGGATGACATCCAGTGGTGGTTGGTCCCGGAACATCTACAGGAAGGAGTCCCATTTGTCTGTCCAGAGCCGACAGTCACTTTCACAACCGACGCTTCCCTGATGGGCTTGAGTGCCCACCTGGGGGAACGGAGGGTCCATGGCCTCTGGTGCCCCCCCCCCAATGAGTCCCGATATCACATCAACCTGCTGGAGCCTTAAGTTGTTCACCCGGCCCTGATAGCCTTCGCTCCACATCTCCGGTGTCAGGTCGTCCTGATCCATACAGACAACATGATGATTATGTACTACCTCAACAGGCAGGGTGGGACACATGCAGTACAGCTGTCTGCATCTGGACCCTTGTGCTCAGCCTCAAGGCCAACCTGCTGGCCATTCATGTGGCTGGAGTGTCCAGTCAGCTGAGTGGGTGAGGCGTCTTACCAGTGGTCCCTTCATCAGAAGGTAGTAGACTGTCTGTTCTCCCAGTGAGGCACCCCCTCAGGTTGGATCTGTTTGCCTGCTGGGAAAATGCTAAGCTGAGGCTGTTTTCTGCCCACCCCACTCAGTAGGGAACGCTGCAGGGGGATGCCTTCACGTGTTCCTGGACCCTGGGCCTTCTTTATTCCTTCTCTCCTTTTCCACTGATCCACATGGCCCTGATCAGAGCTTGGAGAAGCAAGGCATAGATGAGCCTGGTGGATCCGGACTGGCCACACCAGTTCTGGTGCCCCTATCTCAGCCTCAGCAGCAGTCCTCTGTGGCATCTGCCACTTCACCCTGACCTGCTCTCATGCTCTTGGGGGGGAAAGTCCTCCACCCGGACCTTCAATTCCTGCACCTGACAGCCTGGTTCCTGAATGGCTAGAGTTCCATGCTCTGGGTGTCTCTGACGAGGTTCTGCATGTAATTGAGGCCTCTCAGAAGGAGATGACTCGTCGATGCTATGCCTTCAAATGGAAAGCATTCTCCATTTGGTGCCAGGGTAAGGAGCTTGACCCCCTGTCCTCTCCTGTGGCTCGATTACTTGCGGTTCCTCACTCAATTGGGCTTTAGGTCGATGACCCTCTGGGTGCACCGGAAGTCCTCTCTGCATACTGGGTGCGGGCTGGTATGCCCTTGGTGGTGCAGGAGAAGGTGACCAGACCCTTCTTTAAGGCCCTTGACCACATTTCTCCTCTGGTGTGTAAACAACCACCACCTTGGGATTTGTTACTGGTGTTGGCAGTGCTCTTGGGCAAATCATTCGAACCTGTGTACTGGTGTAAGATGTCGCACCTGTCATGGAAGATCGCCTTCTTTGTGGCTATCACATCTGCCAGAAAGATCAATGAGCTTCAGGTACTATCAGTGGAGTCTCCTTACCTGGTCTTCCACAGGGACAAGGTTGTCCTTCGCCCCAACCCAAAGTTCTTTCAGAAAGTGGTCTTGGAGTTTCACCTTAACCAGGTGATCAGTCTCCCAGTGTACTTCACCAGTCACACTTCGGAGCTCGAGCACAGGCTCCATATTCTGGACCTACGGTGTGCACTCTCCTTCTACAGGGAGCGCACAGCTGGAGTTCAGGGAGAGGTTCGCCAGCTGTTTGTCACTTATGCTGAAGCCACACCTGGCAGACCGGCAGCTAAATGGATGATTGGCAGGTGGATAGCCTCCTCCATTGACCTCTGCTATAGGTTGGCTGGTAGGGAGCCTCCCAAAGGGCTTAGGACTCATTCCACCAAACATAGTGCTGCCTTGCTGGATACTTCCAGGGACATCCCTATGCATGAGATCTACAGGTCTGCTACCTGTAAGTCAGTACACACCTTCATCTCCCATTACCACATTGACCTTGAGTCATGCTGGGATGCTGGTTTTGGGTCCTCTGTTCTCTAACCTCTGTTCCCCTAAATAGGGGGTGTTGTGCCCCTTACCCCCTCCTCCTGGAGAACTGCTAGGAGTGTGGCATAGTACACCATATCCACGCCCCTAGAAAAACAAGTTACTCACCTGTAATTGTAGTTCTGGGAGTGGTATATGGTGTACATCCACACAACCCACCCGACCACCCCTGGCAAGTGGCACACCGGTTTTGCTTGTAGTGGGTAAGAGCTGACGTCATGGGGCGGTGTCAAGGAGGAACCAGCTTGAAGACTTTCTGGAAAGTCTTAAAGGGGGAATGGAATTCTGCCAGAAGTGTGGATGTACACTATATACCACTCCTAGAACTACAGTTACAGGTGAGTAACTTGTTTTTTTTTTCCTGCCCTGCCTATTTTTGTTTTGCTTACTTTAACCCTATTTTTCACCCCTACCCTAGATTTCGAATACATTGCATGAAACCCTTGTTCTACCCCTACCCTAGATAGGTGTTTCACCTAAACCCAGTCTTTTACTTACTCTAACCCCCCCCCCTTTTTTTTTAACCTTACCCTGGATAGGGTGTTTTACCTATCCCAACATTGTAGCATGACCCTACCACGCCTCACTTCCTTGCGATGTGTGAGCTATGACAAGAGCTGACCATAAATCTTGCCTTAGCTGACAGGCAGAATTCCTGGTTCCCGCTTCCTCCTCCTATGTCCTGGTGCCTAGTTTACTCTTTTGCTGTACCGCTGTCTCCCTTTTGCGATGTAGAGTATCTGGCCGCTGGCTGCCATGTTAGGTTGACTCTGGTGGGCAGACTTCAGCGTCCTTAATGCATTGGTCCTTCACGGGGCTGCAGCATGGGGGCTGCTAGGTGGACCTGCTCCTAAGTAGGCCCCTGTCTGCTTTCTGCTTGCCTGCAATTTCGAGGAGGTATTTCTCCCTCAGATTGGGGTTATCCTGCCATGCGACAGGCTGCCTTGCTCTAGTAGAGGCCTTTCTTATGTGGACTCCTTATTTTGGAAGTGCACCCTGTCACTTTTATACCATCTGGCTCCGAATGAGCCCACACGGTGGAAAACTGTTGTTTTCCTGATAGTTGTTTGTTGTCGTTTGTGCTGTTCAGATCTTTGATTTGTTTATTGTTCAGTTATGGCAGGAAAACTAAGGCTATATTATTTGGTCCAGAAAGTCTGGGACCAGATTGACAATCTTTTTGCTCTCTCTCTCCCTATCTGCTGGAGCAAGGGTAGAGGTAGTTGAGGTCATAAAGTGCCTGGGAATCACCATTGACCAGGACTTCACCTTCAAGGCCCATATTGAAATGCTCATTAGGTCTGTGAACCAGAAGCTCGGACTTCTATACCACCCAAGTCCCTATCTAACACATGATACCCAGCATAAGGTTGCGGAAGGCACCCTTTTACCCACCCTATTTTATGGTTCACCAGTATTGTTCTCCATAAAAAATACCGAGATGCAGACACTCAGAACCCTTTACCATGGAATCTGTAGATTTGCAGCAGGTGCCCCCTCCAGGGAACACCATTGTCTGGTCCTCCAAGCACTAAACTGGCTCACCCTGGAAGGCAGACTAAAATACCTCTCTCTCTATGCTTGGCATACAAGCTTAGGCTGCTCAGTGGCGCCCCCAGTTTAGTCAAGGTGCTGTTAAAGAAAACTAACTGTACAACACTTGGGTCCTCTAGCAGAAGGCTCCTCATGATGCCAAAAGCAAAATCTGCCCAAGGGTCTCGGGCGTTTTTGGCTTTCATTCCACCCCCCTTTGGAAAGCACTCCCAACAAATTTGCAGGAGTGCTACTCAGTAGGGGTCTTTAAAAGAGGGCTTAAGGTCCACCTGTTGGAGCTTAACCAATGCACCTGTAATCCGTGATGTCTCAACTGTGTACTTCTGGATCCAATTAACTGCATCCATTGAGTGGATGTAAACATAATTGTACTTAATGTGTCATTAACAATAATTGTAAACTTTCGAGTGTTGTAATTCAGTGTACCCTAGTACATGATTGTAAACTACTGTCTTTTATCTGTAAAAGTTTTACACTGTATAAGTTGTGCTATCTGTAATTAATTCTGGGTCGCCCTGAAAAAGGGACCGTTACTGGGCTCAGTGGGCCTGCCCGGTTACCAAAATTAAAATAAATAAATTTGTTTTGTTTTTAGCCATGCTTTGCTGCTGCTTACCATCATGATGTCTGCGATCACCACACAGTTAAACTTATTCGTATTTATATCCCTGAACCTTGGAACAGAGGCAGTTCCACAGCATAGTGGAGGGGGGCCGAAGTGTACTACTCAATGTGAGGGGGAGAGAATTCTGTGTTGCAGTCACAAGATGGCTTGTATGACTACCATGACAATATAGTTCATAATGTCAGTGGGTTTAGTAATCCGGTCAAGAAGTCTAAGGTCCTTTGCAAACCTTAAATGGCAGAGGCTATTTTTTGTGCTTCTGCAGGAAACCCATTTGTCCTCATCCGAGCATGAGAAGCTAAAGTGATGGGGCTATATGACTGTAGTCACCTCCTTATATTAGTCTTGAAGAGGAGGGGGATGGCAGTACTTATTCCCAGAACCACTCCCTTTCAAGTGGTTGCAGCGCGAGTGACTCCCTTGGCTGTTCAGCTGTGGTTAAGGGCATTTATCCAGGCCAAGAACATACTGTAATTAGGATATATATATATACATATACATATATATATATATATGCACCATCTGGCTATGCAGCCACCTTTGTATGGCAGCTAAAGCAAAACTTAGGCAGTAAAAGAACACTCGGCTGCTGAACTTGCTGAGGAGTTTGAAATTTAAACAGCAACATCTGAAGCTTGCTTGGACTGCTGGTGGACATCAGAGCCAGTTGGACTCACTGGAAAGCAGTTTGGAAATCGGACTGAGCTGTCTCTGAAATCAGCAGCTCTCTGTAGCCTGTGAGGGGCTTCCTGGTTGTGAGTTTGGTCCTTTGACCCTCTTCTCCAATTGGGAGGGCCTGTAGCTTTGGGGTGGGTCTAGTGGGGTGGAGAGAAGGCAGGATACCCAATGTGTCCCACACCTTCATGTCCCATCGAGTTCATAGAACTGCGAAGGAGTGGAACAGGTGAAAGATTGGTGTCTTAGGCATCAGCCGGGGAAGCGGGGGACTGCTGGTGACTATGGTAAAGTACCTGTTCCTCCTGTTGTAGCAGTCACTGTTGGGATAGGGGTATGGTAAGGATAAGGGTAGGTCATATGTTAAAAATGTCAAAAAGTTTGAATGTGGAAATGTTGTAGTTTTAAGAATGTATGACAAATTGATCTTGTAAGAAAAATAAGGGAGTGGGGAAAAACATAGCTTGGTACAGGATACCTTGACTGAAATTATAAGTTGTGTATTTAAGTGACTCATAATATAGAACGCTTGTCCTAACTTGGTTCAGGGAACGGAGGTTAGAACGTATAAGGAGAGCAGGAGTAGGGAATGTGTGGAGTGGTGTAGTGCAGTGGTTGTGGAGCAGCAGTCTTCAGTGAGACCTTCTGGAGGCTGAGATGCTGCCCCATCTATGCGTGTCTCTGTGGGCTGGTGGGAAGGTTCTCCAGACTCAAGGCTGTGTTGGCTAAGAGTTGGGATACGTTTTCCCCTACCCATAGGCCATCAGATCTGGCACTGATACCACAAATGATGCTAAATAGGAGGAGCGGGTGGACTATGGTAGGCTTGATGAAGGAGGGAGTTTTCGGTTCAGGAAGGTGGGAGGAGGGGTCTCAGGTGCATTCCTCAAACACAACCAGTATCACTGCAGAATTCCTATGCTGCTCTGTTGGAGCAGGACAGCGAAGAGGAAGTATGCATGGTTGTGACTGAGGAGGAAGTGGAAGTCCTCTTAAATGGAGGCCCTAGGGAGGGTGAAGAAGTCCCCATAGAAGGAGGAAGCAGTTACTGGTAGGGGACTCTATTATTAGGAGGATAGACTTGAAAATGAGGGGGCAGAGAGAGAGGTCTGGTGCCTACTAGGTGCCATGGACAGGACAGATGGCAAGCGAATACTAAGGATATCTAGGGCAGTAGGTAGGGAAAGGCAGCTGTATGACATTGACCACTTGTGGATGAATGACTTGGCCTGGGATGGGGCAGCAACAGTGTAGGGGGAGTTTATAAAGCTAGAAAGAAGTATTTAATAGGTAGCATGCTCTATAAATTTTGTGGAGGTACTGCCTGTTTATGATGGGGGGAAGGAGAGGGAACTCGAATCGAAGGCTTTCATCGCATGGTTCAAGGCCTTATGCAGGTAGGAGGGGTACTCTACACTGGGGACTGGGGGTCCACTTGGGAGGATAAGGGCCTATACAGAGGTGATGGCCTGCATCCATTTGGAGGGGAAACCACAGTCTTCATTGAAAGGTTTAAACGCTTTTTGAAGAACATTTAAACTAGCGGGGGGTGGGGAAGGAAGCAGATAACCCCCCCCCCCAAAGGCAGAGGTGGAGTGCATAGAGATTACAGGGGAAGATGGCTCCACTTTGGGTAAAGTAAACCAAATAAGTAGGGGATTAGACAAGGATGAAGAGTGGAAACTTTGCAGGTAGCTGAAAAGAGGAAATAATGGGGGACAAAAGGGAGAAGCGGCAAGCAAGGAGCAAACAAAACCTGTAAGGCCATGTGTGCTAATGCTAGGATTCTGGAAAATAAAATCCCAGACCCTAGAGCCTATCATGGTGGAGGCTGACTTGGATAATTGTGACCATTACCGAGTCATGGTGTACTGAAAATCATAACTGGGACATGAAGGCCGCTGCCGAGCAGGTGTGGAGAGGACTTCACGGGGTACTATATGTAGCCTTTGATACCGTCAGCCACAATCTCCTACTTGCCCAGCTTCGACTAGCAGGGCTCTCACCTAACTCAGTGAACTGGTTCAAAAGCTACTTAGACAACTGCTCCCAAAGAGTGAGAATTGCTGGCACACACTCTGACCAAAGACCAGTCCAGTCTGGTGTCCCACAGGGCTCAATCTTGGGCCCCCTCCTTTTCAGCCTTTTTCTGAACTCACTGCCAGAATCCTGCCCTGAACAGATCCTACTCTACGCGGATGATGCTGTCATCCCACCATGATCCAGTCCATCTACAAGGTAACCTCCAACAGGCCTTCTCTGCAGTCGAAAACTGGTTCACAAAACACAGACTTAAACTTAACCAGAAAAAAACAAAGACCATGAACTTCTGCAGCTCCCAAAACAAACACAAACAATATCAACTGTCCATTAAAACCAAGCAAGGAATCACCCTCAACAAGTTCATACCTTCAGATACCTCGGCCTCACCTCGACTGTAATCTCTCTATGTCCACACATCAAAATGTATGTGACAAAAGTAGCCAACACCAGGATGGGCCTACTGTTCGAATGTAGGAAACATTTAACCCTACAGGTCCGGCCCATAATCAGTCCAGAGCTCCATCATCAACATCATTGACTACAGTCTCATTATCTGTGGATCTGCCACAACCTCATCTCTCAGGCGTGTTTGACTTCCTCAGTCAAGCCTGCTGACTCGTCTACTGGTTCCCAACGTCCTCACCCACACCCAGCGACTCTACTCCAAAACAGGCTGGCTGCAACTGAACAACCGAATCAAATATCAAACCTGCATCACTGCTAAGAAAATCATGATGGGAAAAGGCACCACCAGGTCCAGCACCCACCTCAAACCCAAAATCACCAACCGCAACACCAGGCTCTAAGCCTCAAATCCTTCAAATCCCTGCTGCCACATGTCCAAGGCCAAAGGTCGTTTGCATACAGAGCTCCAAGTTGGCTGAATAGGCTCTCTGGTGACACACCTCATCACAGCCAATGCTTGGGCGTTCAGAAAAAAGCTCTGCCACTTCCGCCTCGGCACCTCCACCTGTGCTTGCACCCCACCAACTCTTCATTCCCTACACTGCTTCTGACCTTATAGTGTCAGTTTCTGCCCTCTCTTCTTGCGTGCTTACCTGTCCAGTGCACCTTCTAATGCACATGCCCTGGTTCTGTCCTGACAAGGTCCTCGGTTGCCTCACCCTGACCCTCTACACCTTACTTTCCTACCTCTCAGTTCTCCTTCTTGCCTCTTCCTCCTATTGTTTCTTGAGTTGCTCATCGCTCAGTCTAATTTTGTCAAGCAAAGTTACTATCTAAAACCATGTACCTGTAACTGTTTTATGTTTTAGTGTCTATTACCCTGTAACCAGCATGACGTGGAACTTTTGTAAAAGAGCCTTGGCTGAAAGGTACTTTGCAATCCTAGACACAAATAATTAAAATAAATGTGTTTGTTTTTCTCTTGCAGCATCTAACTGTGCAGTGCTGAAAGTGGGAAGAAGTACATTGTTTGTGGGGACTGTGTTTAGGGAAAGAGGGGGAGGAAGGAGGAATCTGTCTGAGGGAGGCAGCGGAGGGAGAGAACAAGGGTGGACCATGTGACTCACAGCCAATAGGGCCATGGAGACCGTATTTATTACCCAGGAGGACTGCAAGGAAAGTGCCATGATGCAGCAGTGTGGGATCTGACTAGGTGCCGGGCCTGCAGGGTGTCTGCAGGAGTACCGCTTGGCCATGTGGGACAGGGTGAGAAGTAAGAGAGGAGCATTAATGGGGGGAAAAAAAAAAAAACATTAGCAAATAAGGATTACAGGGAGGAGAACAGAGGCAGGCAGATGCTGGGGGGGTGGAGGCATCAGGAGGACTGGAGTGGTGGACTGGGGGGGGCTGGGAGGATAGTGAGCGGCAATGGGTGTGGAGCAGCAGTTTTCTTGGGGACCATGTTGGGGGTGTCCTGTATGTAGTCAATTCAGCTAACTTAGGCAGGAAATAGGAAGGTTGAAATGGGAGCTGGGGCGAGGAAGCAGGTATGACTGGGGTGGGCTGAGGAGAGGCAAGGATAGCTCCTCCACAGTATACACCAGGCTGGCACAGGTCAAAAGGGGAGTGCAGACAAAGGGGCCAGGAGCACCAGCTTCTCAGGGACCAGGGGGCTCTGGGATGGGAAAATGGCAGATGGTAGGGAATGAGGGAAGAGGGATGTGGGATAGGTAGCAAGTCCAAGGAAGGCAGAGGCAGGGAGAGATTTCAGGGGAGAGCACGGGCAGGGAGGTGGAGGCTAGGAATAGGTTCTCAGTGCTGCCTAAGGAGGGGGAGCAGGAGGATGGGGTGGCAGCCCAAAATGGGGAACCGTAAACGAGGGAGGGGAGAGTACAGTGTACAAGGGGAGGGGAAGGACTGTAGGTGAGAAATTGAAGGAGGCAGGGGAACAGAGGGGGGTGTCGTAGAACCACTAAATAGAGGGTGCAGAGGGCCAAAAAAAAACAGAAGGGGTAGAGCGCGGACTTAAGAAAATGGCAAAGAGGAGGGGTAAACTTAGTGGAGGGGAAGGCGATGGGCTGGGAGGGAAACAGAGAAAGGTTGAAGGAGGAAGAGCACAGGTGGAGGTACAGTCGGAGGGTGATAGAGGGAGGAGGAGGAGACAGGGACTGGGGGGCACTGAAGGAAAGGGGCCTGAGGTAGGGCAAAACATGGGGGCAGGACAGACTGGGGAAAGAGTAATCATTCTTTGGGATTCATTTCTGAAAGGGGTGAGATGGGGAAGTAAGGGAGTGAGGAAAAGCCATGCCTGGGTGGAGTGTATGCCAGTATGATGGCGGGGAGGGTAGGACAGTTCATTCAGAAGTGTGTGTGTGTTTGGGGGGGGGATAAACCTCATATCGTGGTACACCTAGGTACCAGTGACCTGGAGGGGAGTAAGGTGGAGAAAGTATAAGAGAGGTTCGTGGTGACAGGAGGAATCTGAACTCAGGTAGGCAGATCGGTTGCATTATCTGAGGTACTTCCAGTACCTAGGGCAAGCACTGCTAGGAAGCCAAGAGTAGAGGAATTCAATAGGTGTGTGGGGTATGTGTGTAAATATGGGGTACGGGGTAGTAGGTGGGTGGGGAGAGACATGGAATAAGAAGGAACTCTATGAAAAGGACGTACTGCATCTCAAGGAAGGTACAGTGACTTTGAAACAGAGGTTGGAGGATTACATTACTACTAAAATAACTTTAAGAAAGGGGGGTCAGAGGGAGACTGCAAAGAGGAATCATCAATCAGGAGACTGGAAGGCTCGCCCCCCTCCCCCCCCAAAGACAGGGAGGAGGGGAGGGAGGGGAATCTATCAAGGAGCAGAAGCAGAGGTGAGGGGATGGGGTGAGGAGAGGCAGGGCACATGGTGGACTGAAGTATCTCTGAATGCAAGGAGCTTGGCAAACAAGGAAGCAGAATTCCAGGCAATGATGGCAGTAGGGGGGAGGCAGATATTGCAGCCATCACGGAAACCTGGGTCACCCAGTACCATGAATGAGATCTCACGATCCCTGGATACAATGTGCACCGCAAAAACAGGGAGGGGAGGAGGGGTGGCTGTTCAAGTGAGGGATGGGATACTATGTACCAGGGAGGAGGGGAAAGAGGGGATGCCAGAAGCCATATGAGTACGCTCCTGAACTCCAAAGGTAAGAAGATTAGGATGGGGGTGTAGTGCACAGGCCACCCTCACAAAATGAGGAAAATTACAGGGAACTGGGGGAGCAAATCAGGAATAACAGCGACAGGAGGAGTACGGTCATAGTGGGTGACTTCTTCAACATACCTTGGATTGACTGGCGGACCATGAATACCACAAATCCCAGGGCACAAGTACTGCTTGAGGTTATCTAAGACAGTTACGTAGAGCAGGAGGTGACAGAGTCCACTAGGGAGGGAAACATACTGGATATTGTGCTAACAAATGGGGACCAAGTCCCAGATGTGGTGGTCGCACAAGATCCACTACCAGGAAGTGATGACTGCTCAGTGTGGTTTTTCCTCAGCACAGGTAGGGAGTCTGCTAAGACCAGGATGAGAGTTGTAGATTTCAGGAAGGCAGATTTTGGCAGGATGGGCAGCATCCTAGGGGAATATTTTGCTGGAATTTGCCCAGGGATGGATTCTGAACAGAAATGATCCATCATAAAGAAGGGTCTGACAGAGACCACAAACACATGTGCCAAGTCACAGAGTAAGCAGTCCAGGTCTAAAAAACCTAGCTGGTTCAGCAGGGAAGTGGTGGGAAAAGAGTGGCCTTCAACAGGTACAAGAAATCAGGGCAAGGGGAGGACAAGGAGGAGTACTTGAAGAAATCTAGGGAAGTGAGTGGGGCAGTCAGTGCAACTAAAGCAGCAAGGGAACTGAGATTGGCTCAGGGGATCAGAGGGGGGATAAAGAGTTCAAGTACATAAGGGAGAAGAGGAGTTGTAGGGATTATATTGTCAAAATCAAGGGGGTGGACAGAAAAAGGGAAGACCAGGCGGACACCCTCAGTGAGTACTTCTGCTTGGTGTTCATGAAAGAAAAGGATGGGCTGATACCACAAGGGAAGGGGCAGAGGTAACGGGATGGGGCCATCCGGAGGATAAGGTCCTAAAAGGCCTTAAAGCATTTCGGGTGGACGAGGCACTGGGACCTGATGGTGTACATCCAAGGGTCCCGAAGGAATTGGCAGGCCCTCTGGCAGACCTGTTTAACACCCCCTTGGAGACTGGGAGTGTCCCCAGGGATTGGAGAACAGCTCACGTGGTACCCCTCCATAAAAATGGCCCCAAGGACGAACTGGGCAATTACAGACCGGTAATCTTGACTTATATAGTGGGGAAGCTGATCGAGACCATTCTAAAGGAGCGGTTGATAGCCTTCCTGGATAGAAATTGACTCCAGGACAAAAGACAGCATGGGTTTGTCTTGGGAAGATCTTGTCAGACTAACCTAATTGACTTCTTTGAGTTGGTCATAAGAATGGTTGACGAGGTACATGCTACGGATATCCTGTATCTGGACTGCAGCAAAGCTTTCGACTCAGTGCCACATGGAAGGTTATTGATGCCACATGGAAGGTTATTGGGCAAGCTGGAGAACCTGGGGACAGGGGAGAAAGTAGTGGGGTGGGTTAGGAGCTCGCTGCATAGCAGACAGCAGAGGGTAGTTGCAAGGGGGGGGAAGGGAGACATCCAAGCCAAGACTTGTGACTACTGGAGTACCGCAGGGTTCAGTGCCTAGGCCCAGTTTGATTCAATGTCCTTACTGGGGACATTGCAGAGGGGTGAAGAGTAAGATCAACTTGTCCGCTTATGACACAAAGGTATGTGGGTTGTATTTTGGGATGCATAGGGAGGGGAATCACAAGTAGAAAAAGGGAAGTGGTTATCCCTCTATACAGACAGTTGGTGAGACCCCATCTGGAGTACTGCGTGCAGTTTTGGAGACCCCATCTACGCAAGGACATAGACAGGATGGAAGCAGTCTAGAGAAGGGCAACTAAAATGGTGCAGGGTCTATCAGAAACCATATGAAGAAGACTGAGAGAGCTTAATATATACCCTTGAAGAAAGGAGGGGCAGGGGACATGATAGAAACTTTTAAAGTACCTCAGGGAATCAACAAAGTCCAGGAGGGCAGCATCTTTCAGAAAAAAAGAGATATGTAAGAACAAGGGGCACAATTTAATGGTAGAGGGGGGACGGCTCAGGGGTAATGTGAGGAAATTCTTTTTCACGGAGAGAGTGGTGGACGCATGGAACCGCCTTCCTGGGGAGGTTGTTGGGTCTAAAACAGTGGGGGAATTCAAACATGCATGGGACAGACATAAGGCAATTATAGTGGGGGGCTGCAGGAAGTAGGCTGTTGGTTAACTAGAATCTGCAGCTTATCCAATAGGTAGGAAAGTGGGCAGACTGAGTGGGCCAAGTGGTCCTTATCTGCCGTCAGAGTCTATGTTTCTATGTGCAAGAGTGGACAGTGAGGAAGGTAGGCAGGCACTCCAGGAGGATCTAGCTAAACTCGAGCAATGATCAGATATGTGTCAGCTGGAGCTTAATGCTAAGAATTGCAAGGACATGCACCTCGGAGCCAGAAACCCCAGCACCAGCTACTGGCTGGGGGGGTGCAGGTATCAAATTCAGTGGAGGAGAAGGACCTGGGGTACTAGTCGTAGGGAACATGAAGGTAACTGCACAGTGTAGGTTGGCAGCAGCAAAGACAAATCGGATGCTGGGGTGCCTTGCCAGAGGTGTCACCTCAAGAAAAGAGGAGGTTATCCTGCACTTGTAAAGATCACTAGTGAGGCCGCACTTGGAGTACTGTGTGCAGTACTGGTGCCCTTCCTTAAGAAAGGATGTAAGATTGCTGGAGGGGGTGCAACGTAATGTGACAAATATGATCATGGGGCTAGGGGAGATGACTTATGAGGGGAGATTGAGGGAACTCAACATGTACTCTCTGGAGGACAGAAGGGGGAGAGGGGACATGGTAGAGACCTTTAAAGACTTAAAAGGCATAAACATGGTCAGAAGTGGAGGACAGTTTCACTTAAAGGGAGGAAGGGTTGTGAGGTGACACAGTCTGAAGTTGGAAGGGGGAACAGCTAATATTCTTCAACTGAAACTCTGGCTGGAAGCTGCAATACCGAACATAGGATTTGCAAGAAAGCGAGTTGTGCTGACAACAGAGGGAGGTGAACCTTACAATTGTCTTTGGTTTGTAGCAGATATTCTGCATGTGGAGGCTACTTCTAACTGAAAGGTGAAACGAGGCGTGAATTATCAGGAAAAGACAGTCTTTCAAGCAACAGAGGGAGGTGGATCTAGCTTTACGTTTGTTCCAATTCTTAAGATTTTCAGTTCAGGAAGAGTTTAAAGCACAGCTGACTTATTTTGGGGCTGACTGCTTTCAGAGCACAAACCAACAGGCTGTTTTGGGGCTGGGGAGGTTTACCTGTGTCTGACTTGGATGTCTGGAGTTTTCTGTTTGATTAGCAGGGTATTTTCTCTGTCAAATTGTTGAGAGGGGCATCTTGCTGACAGGAAGGCACTCGATCACTTGGCGGTGGGTCAGAGCTCTTAGCTGATTGTTTTTTGTGAGGCACAGTTTAGGCCCAGCCCTTCACCCTCACCCCACCCACCCCTGGAAATAGTTCCTTTATACCTGGGGTTCTGACACTCATTTCCTCAAGAGTGCAAGGTGCATATCACTGTCATATCCTCTCTAGCACACTGCACTGACAATATAAGCATACACATTGTATAATATATATATTTCTATATAACAAACCAATCACACACACACACTCACATACACACAAAAAAAAACAAAAGTAGATAAACATGTGGGGAGTAGTGCAATGTAATGGCCGTGGGGCAGCAGTCTTCCGGGAGTCTTTCTGGAGGATGAGATGCTGCCCTATTTGCAGACAACTCTTTGCCCTGAGGGAGGAAGTTGCCCATCTTCAGGCCACACTGACAGTAGTAAGGGAACCTTCCCCCAGGCCACACTGGACGGTAGGAAGGAACTCCCATCCAGGGAGCACCAGAGCCACCACCACTACCTCAGAGGTTGCGAAGAAAGCATAGCAGTTGGACCACAGTGGGCTCAGGGAGGGTGAGGATGGTGGAACAGAGGCAGCTCAGTCAGTTGTTCCACTCCACAATCCATACACCATTCTGGGGAGCATAGCACCCCTAAGATGCACCATGAGAGAGACCAAGGAGGCTGAGGACAACTGTCACAGGGAGGCCCACAGGAAGGAGGCGAGGACACCACAAGGAAAGGAAGCAGCTCCTGGTGGGGACTCAGTTAATTAGGGGATAGAACTGGGGGAGCAGGGAAAACTGAAGTAAGGTGCCTGCCTGGTGCCATGGCTTGGAGGAATAGGAGCGCATCCTCAGGGTCACGAGATTGCTGCATGGGAGTTCGAGCTGGACGCCGTTGTCCACCTAGGGACAAATGACTCTGCTCAATATAGAGATTACAGCAGTGCAGAAGGACTTTGTAGAATTGGGGAGGGGCCCAAGACAAGTAGCACACACAGTATCCTTCTCAGAGGTGCTGCCTGTCATAATGGCATGAGGAGGAGAGGGTACTTTGCACCATGCAGTTTAATGAATGGTTGAAAATGAAGCGGAGCACAGGGTTTGGCTTCATTGGGGACTGGGTTCCACCTGGAGGACACCAGCCTATACTGGCAGATGGTCTGCATCTGTCCAGGAAGGAACAAGTCTTTGAGCAATCGGTTTAAATGCTTCATTGTAAGCTTTAAACTAGTCAAGGGAGGCACTGATAAGCAGCAGGAAAATCCCAGCCTCTTCCTACAAAACAGGGTACTAAATGAGAAAAGACCGAGGTAGAAAGGTCAGTGGGGGATGCTGCAACAGAAGGTAAAGTCATCAAAAATGGAGCAATGAGTACCAATGCCCGTAGTCTGAGTAACAAGCTTCCTGAATTAGTGGCCTTGATGGAGGAGGAACATCTGGATATCGTGGCAGTCACAGAAACATGGTACACACACAAAACACTTGACTGGGACGTAAATAAACCAGGATACACTATCTACAGGAGGGACAGGAGGGAGGTAAAAGAGGGAGGAGAGTAGCTCTTTACATAAGGGAAGGAATCAAAGCAACAGAACAAAAGGAAACGGAGGAGAAGAAGCACTGTGGGTAAATTGGAGACCGCAATGGCACCACACCGCACAGGGTTATACAGACCTCCTCTCGGGGAGGAAATGGACAAGGAAATGATAGAAAGTATACTTAGAATGGCAGAAAAAGGGAGATATTGCTGATGGGTGATCTGAATATGCCAGATGTTAACTGGAGTGCAGTTGCAGCAGCCACTTAGAGTGGGGTTATTCTAGATGCCCTACAGGGGCATGCCTTGAGACAATGGTATTGGAGCCCCACTCAGAGGGAGCAATCTAGACCTGGCTCTCTCAAATGGAGATGGAGAGGAGGATCAGATGTAGAAGCAGAAGTTATCTGGGAACTAACGACCATCGAACAATATGGTTCACATAAACACAGCAATAGAGTCAAGCCACACAAAGGCAAAAATACTGGACTTAGGTGGGCTGACTTTCTACAAAATGGGTGAGTGCCTAAGGAATGCACTAGCAAATGGGCAGGAAGGAGGGTGGAAGAACAATGGAGAATAATAAAACTGCCATCACAGAGGTAACAAGCCTTGTGTGAAGCAAATAAAACAAACGATGTAAGAAACCACTATGGTTCTCACAGAAGTGGCAGTGAAGGTTCAAGAGAAAAAGAAAGCATTCAGGAAGTACAAGGAATCACAGAAGGAGCAGGACAGAGAACTGTATCGTTAAAGCAAAGGAAGCTGGAAAGGCAGTCAGAACAGCAAAGGCCCAAACCGAGGAAAAGATGGCCAACTCAGTTAAGAAGAGGGTAAAACCTTTATAGGTACATCAGGGAGCGAAGGAAGACCAAGGGAGGAATAGTGAGGCTTAATAAAGGGAAGGAAGGGCGGGCAGAGGGTGACTGTGAAAAGGCAGAGATACTAAACAAATATTTTTGCTCAGTATTTGCAGAGGAAGAGGGAGAGGTACGTAAAACAAACAGTAGAAACACTCTGGATACAGAAGTTGATACCAGCCCATTTACAGAAGAAAGGGTTCTGAAAGAACTCTTAAAACTGAAGGTGGACAAAGCAATGGGGCCTGATGGGATTCATCCTAGAATTCTAAAAGAACTAAGGGTAGAACTAGTGACACCACTGACTACCCTCTTAACAAATCATGGAGGATGGGCTGGTACCCGAGGACTGGAGGAGGGCAGATGTATTCCCTTCACAAAAGTGGGAGCAAGGCAGAAGCAGGAAACTATAGACCTGTTAGTTTAACCTCAGTGGTAGGGAAATGATGGATCACTCTGAAGGAAAGAATTGTCGAGTTTCTAGAGGCCAGAGGGCACAGGACCTGCAGCATGGATTCACAGCAGAAGGTCATGCCAGACAAATCTGATAGATTTCTTTGACTGGGTGACCAAAGTAGATCAGGGAGGGGCTGTGGACATGGCATACCTAGACTTTAGCAAGGCATTTGACACAGTCCCACACAAAAGATTAATATATAAGTTAGCCAGCCTGGGAGTGGGTCCCAAGATGACAGCCTGGGTAAAGAATTGGCTCGAGAATAGGACACAGAGAGTAATAGTAAATGGAGTCCACTCTGAAGAAAGGGGGTTACTAGTGGGCTATCACAGGGTTCAGTATTAGGACTGGTCCTCTTCAGTGTCTTTATGTTTACATTGCAGAGGGACTGAAGGAAAAGGTATGTCTCTTTGCAGATGACACAAAGATCTGCAACAGAGTTGATGCACAAGGTGGGGTGGAAAGGATGAGAAGGGGCTTGGCAAGGTTAGAGGAATGGTCAAATGTATGGCAGCTTAGATTCACTGCTAAGAAGTGCAAGGTAATGCACCTGGGAAACAATACCCATGGAAGAGTACACAATGGGGTGAGACAACAACAACAAAATGGAAAGGGACCTGGGGGTAGTCATATCAGATGACCTAAAGGTGGGCAGCAAGGAGGGTTGGGGGATACTGGGATGCACAGGAGAGGCATCACCAGTAGAAAACAGGAAGTTATTATCCTCTGTACAGACAGCTGGTGAGACCCCATCTGGAGTACTGCGTGCAGTTCTAGAGACCCAGTCTCCGCAAAGACATAGACAGAATGGAAGCTGTCCAGAGGAGGGCAACTAAAATGGTGCAGGGTCTGCACCGGAAGACATATGAAGAGAGACTTAAGGAGCTTAAGATGTATAGCCTCGAGGAAAGGAGGGAGAGGGGGGACATGATAGAAACTTTCAAGTACCTAAAGAGAATCAGCAAAGTCCAAGAGGGTAGCATCTTTCAAAAAAAGAGGTGTGCAAGAACAAGGGGGCACAATTTGAAGATAGAGGGAGGGCGGCTCAGAGGTAATTTAAGGAAGTATTTTTTCACAGAGAGGGTTGTGATGCATGGAACGGCCTTCCGGAGGAGGCTGTGGAGTCAAAAACAGTGGTGGAATTAAAGCATGCATGGGACAGTCCTAAGGCAATTTAGGGGTTGGGAGTAGGAAGAAGTAGGCTGCTAGTTAACTAGGATCTGCAGCTTATCCATTAGGTAGGGAAGTGGGCAGACTGGGTGGGCCAAACGGTCCTTATCTGCTGTCAAATTCTATGTTTCTATGTAAGATGAGGCACTATTTTACAGAGAGGGTGGTGGCTGGGTGGGATGCACTGCTGGAGGAGTTGATTGAACTAAAGACAGTGGACATTTTTAAGTGGGGATGGGATAGAGTCGGGCAGGGTAGGTACAGATAAGAACAAAAAGGGGAAAAGTCTGGGGAGAGTAGATGATGGAAAGAGAATGGGTGGGGGGCAGCTGCAGGAGTATTAGACTGTGAGCTGCACACACGGGCAGACTTGATAGACCTATGGGCCTTTTTCTGCCGGCACTTCGTATGTTCGTGTGATCATACCAGGGTAGGTATTCAGAAGGGACAGGGTAAGAAGAAAAGGAGGGGGGAGTGTTGCTTTATGTGAAGGACAGCATAAGGGCAACTGAAATATAGGGAACTCTGTGAGGGGCACAGATGCTGTAAGTTACCCTTGAGTTGGGGGGGGGGGGTGACCACTATTCAGATAGGGGTGATCTACAGGCCTCCAGTTCAAGAGGATGGCTTAGATGGGCTAATGTTGGAAGAAAAGGGGAGGTGTTGCTTGTAGGGGACTTCAGTCTGCTGGATGTAGATTGGAGTCTCCCTGCTGTAGTATCGGCTAGGAGCAGACATCCTGGACTCCATGCAAGGAGCATTTCTTAGCCAGTTAGTCAGGGAACCCACTCATGGTGGGCAATTCTGTATCTAGTGCTTACTAACAGGGATGGTGTTGCAGACGTCAGGGTGGGGAGTCAGCTGGGGACCAGTTATCATCATACTGTGTGGTTCAGCATTAGAACAACTGTAGAATCCAACCATGCAAAGGCCAAGGTCCTGGACTTCAAAAGTTTTAATTTTACTAAGATGCATGAATAACTCATCTAAGAACTAACAGGAGGACTTCTGGTGACGTTGGCAAGGTCATGGCAGCTTAATTCTTGAGCTCTGCCGACCCCGCGATCCTAATCAACAAACATCTGCCTTTCCTGACATGGATTCACTGGCAAAAAAGACCAGGGCAAAAGCCCCAGCATCCAAAAGCTCAAATACTCCTGCACAAAAATGAAAGGGCATGCTGCAGCTAGAAAAACGCCCACGCTGGAGGACGACTCTGAGGCCGAGTCAAGCATGGTGGCTCAGGCCTCCATTCCTGGAGATTGTTTGGAACTGGTAGCGACCATTAAGCAAACAGCAGCCACAGTCACCAAACTAGACCTCACGCTTACGGGGCTGAGAGCTGATATGGAACATGTCGCGCACTGAACAGACCAACTTGAAATAGGGATGAACACCATCACGGACCAATCGGATCGGCATGATCTCCTCCTCCTATATTTGCTAGCCAGGGAGAGGGAGCTAACCAGCTGGCAGGACAATCTAGAAGGCCGGAGCCGATGACAAAACCTCTGACTGTACAGGATTCCTGAAGGAGCGGAAAAAGGGGCACCTAGTACCATCAGCTTTGTGCAGGAGATGCTCAGGTCGGCCTTTCAACTGCCACAGGACTTCTAGCTTGCTATGGATTGCGCCCATAGATCCCTGGGTCCAAGACCGAATGCGGGGGCAAGGCCGAGGTCTTTCATATTTAAAATGACCTCGTATGCAGTGATGGAAGAACTACTGCAGCGCGCCTGGAGACAGAATGATCTAAAGTTTAAGCAGCATAGACTGAGCCTTGATAATGACTACACGATAGCTGTTCAAGAAAGCCATGTGTGGCCCATCTTAAATGACTCCGAGCCAGGCAACTAAAGGCACAAGTACTCTCCCCGGCCCGTCTGCGGGTAGAAACTGATCAGGACACCAGGGTCTACCAAGGTCATCTAACGGCAGCAAACTTCCTGAAGGAAATTGGTATTGAAACTCCCCCAATGATAAAAGAGCGGCTGGAGAGGGAGCTGCTATGCTCAGCCTGGGAGGTGGCACGCAAGGGAGTTCAGAGAAAAGGAGGTCCCCAGATGAGTGGTAATGAGACACTGCGGGCGGACCTGCGGGCCCTTTTGAAGACATACAGCTCGCAGCTCCAGATTGAAGCCATTTTGTAGCAACCTAATATCCCGGAACAGGAACAGTCATCACGGAGAAGTGCCAGGAGAAACTGATCGGAGACCTGAAAGAAGCATCATAAGGCCTGCATCGGAACTTTCTCTTTCTTGTTTTCTTTAAGCCTACCTTTGCGAGCTGGGCCCATGGAGTGGGCCTCTGGAGCCAGTCGTGGTCTGCAATATGTGACACAGTTCCCTGCCGGAGATGAACTCTCACATGGAGTGTTGATGGACCATGGGCTCACATACACCTTGCTAGTATACACCTCTCCTGTTCAGCAAAGACAGCAACTATAATTAAAAGTTTTAAAACTGAAGGTGGTGGGACACTATAAGAATGTGAGTTATTGGGGGTGGGGTGGGGGTTTAACCAGCATAGTGGAGGCATTGGTAGTAAAGCTTTACTCTTGGCTGATGTGACCAAGCAGGGTTAATATCAGCCTGGCCAGTCAGAGAGACTTGAATGCCATTCACTAGAGAACTGAAGGGATCAGAAGCTAAAATTATAGGGGGAAATATTTTCCTTTTTCCTTTCCTCACGTTCCGAAACACAAGCATTTA
Source organism: Neoceratodus forsteri (assembly GCA_016271365.2). NCBI lineage: Eukaryota > Metazoa > Chordata > Ceratodontiformes > Ceratodontidae > Neoceratodus > Neoceratodus forsteri. Next base: position 747,999,655 of record CM057451.1, read on the forward strand.
AAAAGAAGTGAACTTTGAAGAAAGCTGTGAAACTAAAACTTGTAATCATTTAAAGCCACATAAACGAGTAAAGGGGAAACACCTATGAGAAGAGGGCTACGTGAAATGTCACTACCAGGCATGTTTGAAGGAGATTTCTCCTAGCAACTGAAACATCAGGCAACAAGAAGGAAACAAAATAAAATGCCAAACGAAGGATGGGGGGGGAGAAAAGAGGAAGCACTTGATTTCTAGCCAGACCTGTGCTGACAGAGGCTTAGACGGTGCAGAAGGTAGGCATATCCTGCTAGTTCTGTATTTGCGGTTACCTCCCAAAGGATACGGAGGAATAAAGCGCTGTCAGGAACGCGCCACCCAAGCAGGGGAAACCCAGCTTGACCTAGGGAGTCGGAGAAAAAGACCTGAATACAATACTTGCCGCACCTTTTTGTGGGTGGTTCTGAATTAAGTTTTCAATGTCATAATGTTTTGTACTGTTCTCCTGTTAAGTGTCTTTTCTACCTCAGATGTTGTTTCTTGCAGTTCAAACAATGGAAAGGCTGAGAGTTAAGCTGGTTTATAATGGGCACAAACAAATGCGCACAGCAGTGGCCAATGCATGACAAACGTATGGGTGATTCTACATAAACAGTTTAATTTTGAAATGCTTTATTATGGATAACCACAGACTGACCACTATTTTCTATAATATAAATGGGATTAATAATTCCATAAAAAGGAGACAGATCTTACAATTCCTCAGGCGACAGAGATACTCGGTCTGCTTCCACCAGGAGACCCACTCCTTCCCCTCGGAGGCACTGAAACTTAAACCAAAAGCTTATCTAACCATATTTCTAGGATCATGGATATGTTGTTCATCCACACTTATTGGCATGTTCCCTTCCCCTTTAAGGATCACCGGAAGTCTTCAGCTTGGCTCCTCCCACCCACCCGGGTGGTATAACCCTCGGCTCAGCCCCATGATGCTAGATCTTCCTTTCTGCTGGAAGATTCAGGTTGCCTGCTTCGTGCTCCCGCATTTTGTAGGCCCTGGCTTCAAACCTTCGTTATTCCGAAAATTTGTTTAGGTCGCATTAGTGATTGCGACCGCTAATCTTCGATTATGGAAGACAAGTCTTCCCTGGATTTTGCCGGTGTTTGTGCGGCCAGAAAATGTTGCACACTGATCCCCACACCACGTGCGTCTGTTGCCTGGGTGTCAACCATGACACCTCGAAGTGCGATTTTTGTCTTGCATTTCACCCTAACGTCCTCGACGACCATCTCGCACACCTGAAGTTGGTGAGGATGGAAAAACTGAACCCTCCGGTGAAACCAAAGGAGGCTCCGTGGGCGGTTTCCACGGCTGCGGGATCCGCCGTGCAGTTGGAACACATGCAAGCCTTCGAGAAGGAAGCGGCTTGTGCCATGGGAATCTTCCTCTTGGAGCTTCTTCGCTCCACTCAACCTGGACTCCACTTTCTCAGGTTCTTTCCGAGGGTTGTGCCAGTCTCTCCCGACTAAGGGAGAGGGTCCTGGGGGCACACATTCCTCTCGGTTCTGTAAGAGGAAAAAGGACCCGGGATTGTCTTCGTCTCGGTGAAGATGCTCTTGGAATCGGGAGAGATCTCGGTTCTAGGAACCGGCAGTCTCAACTTCGGTCGCTGGCTTCTCGGCTTTGCCATCTGGCCAGTCGACTGAAGTGTCGATTGATGAGGTTGAAATAATTATCGAACTGACTGACCCATTGTCTCCGACTCAGGTCGTGACTATTCTGTCAGTCGGACTCGGTCCTTTATCTCCGATGAGGAGACCCAGTCTGCTGGGATCCCATCGAGAAGTGTCCCGGACCCCTGGAAATCACTGGCCTTGCCGGGTCTCTCATGTGCAACCAATTGGCTCCCTTGATCGAGGTCTAGGCCCCTTGACTGACAGGCCGAGGAAGAGGAAAGCTCAAAAAGAGGTGATACCATCGATCGTCCTTGACGTGGAGAGGCTCGTGGAAACTCGCGCCATAGAGGACCTCATGTGGCAACAGCTGATTTTGTCCGGCACAAGCTGGACCCTGGCCATTACTTGGCTTTTGCCTCCAGGCCGGAAGCAGTATTCTTTCGGAGCCGATTAAGTTGGCTACCCCTCCCGCATAGCCGGCGAAACCTCCAGTTCGGCCTAAACCGGTCTCTCCACTGATCGTGGTGGAACTACCGCCCAAGCAGCCTGTGGGAGGGACTCCTTCTAAGGAAGATAGACTAGACATCGGGCTTCCCTGGTGTCTTTGGTCACTGTCACCCCAGACCGTCCTCGGCAGGTTGAAGGTGACTGGGGCAATCGACCGTTGTATACAGATTCCTTGGCTTCAGATGAGACCGGCCTACATTTTCATCCCGAGGATGACGAATCGGCTGGTGGATTAGAGACGGAGGAAGGTCCTTCGTCCTTTCAGGGCATTTTTAGCCTCATCTCTGAATCTACAGGGATGCCCCGGAACCTATCTAGAAAAAGGCTGTGTACCTTCTCACGGACATCCTTAAGAGAGGGGATACCCTGACGGAGGCCTTTCCTGTGGCCGAGGCCATAGCTGGCCCAGCCTTAGAACTCTGGCAGCACCTTGCCTCCTGTCCAGCTCTGTCTGCCAGCATGGCCCGCAAGTATGCGGTGCACATGGGGCCCCTTGCGGGGTTCACAAAGCACCCTTCGGCCGAGAGCCTGGTTACCGGCTCTGTGTCCAGGCGTACTGGTAGTTCTGCCAGCACTGACCGATCCCCGAAAAAGAATCCAAACTCTTGGATCATTCAGCTCGAAAGGTCTGTGCGGCCTCATCTTTAGGCCTTCGTCAGGCAAGTTCGGATGTCATCGTGGCACACTTCTCCCGTCCTCTCTTGGGGTCTTTGGATGAAGTCCCCCCACACCTCCTTGTGGACATGCAGACCACAGTCAGGCAGGTCTGGGACAGTCCAGTGCCACCTTGGATGCTACTTCTGCTAAAGGTTCTTCAGGCAAGAAACAGCAGAAGAAGAAGCAGCCTTTTCAGCAACCTTCCCCTGTGGAACAGCAACCCTCCTTTCAAGGAGGGCAGCAGCAGCAGGCTGAAGCTTGCCAGCCCAAGCCCTTAAGGAGGCCGAGGTTCAGATCCTGGATCATCCTCTTCCAAGCCTACTCAGTGACAGGGCAGGGGCTGCCACCCCCTCTCCTGTCACGCCAGCTCTGGGTCCTCCCGTGGGGATCCGGCTCCGCCACTTTCTTTCCGCGTGGTCCATTATTACCACGGACAGGTGGGTTTTGGAAGTGGTCAGTCAGGGGCTGCCTCTGGAATTCGAACAGCACCCTCCAGGCCGAGCCCACGCCCCTCGGGAAGAAAGAGTATCCATCCATATCAGTCGGTTCTCCGAGACGACATCACTCAGCTCCTCCTCAAGGAGGCAGTAGCACCAGTGGCAGATTCTCCAGCAGACCCAGCCTTTGTCTCTAGGTACTTCTTGGTGCCCAAGCGGATGGGGGCTGGCACCCCATTCTAGATCTGCATGACCTGAATCTGTTTCTCAGGTCACACACCTTTTGGATATTCACTCTCTCCCAGATCATACCATCCTTGGAGCGAAACATGTGGTTCTGTTCACTGGATCTGCAGGACACGTTCTTTCACGTCCCAATCCATCCATCTTATTGGCTGTTCCTCCATTTCAGAGCTGAAGGGACCCTATACGAGTTCTGAACCATGCCATTCAGCCTGTCATCGGCCCCACGGGTCTTCACCAAATGCATTGCAGTGGTGGCAGCCCATCTTGGGGGGGGGGGGTCAGAATTTACCCCTACATCGACGATTGGCTCTTAGCAGGTCCCACCCAGCTGGAGGTGGAGAGGTCCAGGGATCTGGCCCTCCAGACCTGCTCCCAGCTCGGCCTCTTGATCAACAAGGCCAAGCTGGAACTCATGCCTTCTCAGGTGATGTGCTTCATCGGGGCAGAGCTCGACTGTCGTCAAGCCAGAGCTTGTCTCCCAATGGACAGGGCAGAGGTTCTCTCCTCCTTTGCCCAATCATTTCTGGTTGGGCAATTCCGCCCTGCCTGGGACTTTCTGCGCCTTTTGGGTTACATGGTGGCATGCACTTCCATGGTCCTGCGGGCCCAGTGGGACATGTGCCCCCTCCAATGGGAGCTGACCGCCATGGTCATTTCGACCAGCTGATCACTGTAACCCAGAAGATGTGGGACGCTCTCCAGTGGTGGATTGCCCCAGACCAGTTGCAGGAAGGGATTCCCATTTGTCCTCCCAGGGCCGAAGGCAGTCCTCACGACCGATGCCTCTCTGATGGGCTGAGGAGCCCATATGAGGGGCAAAAGGGCCCATGGGTTCTGGACCCTCGAGGAATCCCGATACCACATCAACCTTTTGGAGCTCAGAGCAGGCAGACTGGCACTGTCAGCTTTCGCTCCTCAGCTCCGGGGGTCAAGTAGTTCAAGTCTAGATGGACAATACCACGACCATGTGCTACCTCAACAAACAGGGAGGCTTGCACTTCCGTCTGCTTTGCAGGAAGGCACTCCGCATCTGGACCCTCATCGGCCATCTAGAGGTGGATCTCCAAGCATTCATGTGGCAGGAGCTTCAAACCATCTGTCAGATGCTCTCAGCCACTTAGGCGAGACATCCCATGAGGGATCTCTCCATCCAGAGGTAGTTTACAGCCTGTTCTCCCACTGAGGCAAACCGATGGTGGACCTGTTTGCCTCCAGGGAAAACACCAGGCTGAGGCTATTTCATGCTCGCCTCCCTCAGCAGGGCTCGCTGCAGGGGGGATGCCTTCTTGAGGCCGTGCACCCCAGGCCTCTTCTACATCTTCTCTCCATTTCCCTTGATCCACAAGGTGCTTTTCAATGTGAGGAGGGACAAGGCAAAGGTGATTCTGGTGGCCCCAGACTAGCCGCGCCAATTCTGGTACCCAGATCTCCTCAGCCTCAGCTGCAGGCCCCCGGAGCAGCTTCCAGCACGCCCAGACCCGATCTCTCTCAATCGAGGAGGGTATACCATCTGGACCTTCAATCCCTGCACCTCACAGCCTGGTACCTGAGTGACTAGAGTTCCAGGCTTTGGGTCTTTCTGAGGATGTCCTCACTGTGGTGGAGGCATTCAGAAAGGAATCGACCAGGAAATGTTATACCCTCTGTCCTGTCCAGTGGCTAACATTCTCGACTACCTTTGGTCTCTGTCCAAAGGGGGTCTTCGGTGATCGACCCTTAGAGTGCACCTGGCAGCCATCTTTGCTAACTGGGTGCGGGCCGGTCAGCTGATGTTGGCGCAGGAGACAGTGGTTGGGCGGTTTTTCAAAGGCCTGGATCACATATCTCCTCCAGTGCATGAACCTCCACCTCCATGGAATCTACTGCTGGTACTGGCAGAGCTCATGGGCAAGCCATTCGAACCAATGCACAAATGTGCATTGTCACACTTGTGGAAGATGGCCTTCCTGTTGGCTGTCACGTCTGCCAGAAGGACAGGGGAGCTCCAGGCGCTTTTGGCAGACTCTTCTTATCTGGTCTTCCACAGGGATAAGGTTGTCCTACGTTCCCACCTAAAATTCCTTCCGAAGGTGGTGTCAGAGTTTCACCTTAACCAGGTGTTAACTCTGCCAGTATACTACCCTAATTACACCTCGGAGGCGAGTACAGACTCCATACTTTGGACCTGAGACTAGCTCTTTCCTATTATAAGGAGAGAACGGCGGAAATTCGTGGAGAGGTTCGCCAGCTGTTTGTCACCTACGCTGAAGCCGCTTCTGGCAGACCTGCAGCAAAACGGACTATTGCAAAGTGGATTACATCTTGCAGAAGTCTGTGCTATGAATTGGTGGGCATGGAGCCTCCCAGAGGGATAAGAGCTCATTCTACCCGCCATACTGCTGCATCGGTGGCTGCTTCCAGGGACATCCCTATCCAGGAAATCTGTCGGGCTGCTACCTGGAAGTCAGCAATACCTTCATTACCCATTACTGCATCGACCTTGAGTCATGCTGGGATGCTGGTTTTGGGGCCTCAGTTCTCCAATCTCTATTTCCCAAGTGAGTATCAGTGGGGATGTGCACCTTGCCTCCCTCCTCCTGGAGAACTGCTAGGAGTCTACCAATAAGTGTGGGTGAACAACATATCCACAATCCTAGAGAAACAGGTTACTCACATGTAACAGTAGTTCTAGGAGTGGTATATGTTGTTCATCCACACGACTCCACCCCCTCCCGGCTGCAGACGCACAAACCTGGCTTCCAGCGGTCTAAGATCTGGCGTCATGGGGCGGAGCTGAGGGTGGTGGGAGGAACCAGTTTGAAAACTTCTGACAATTCTTAAAGGGGAAAGGGACATGCCAATAAGTGTGGATGAACAAGCTATACCACTCCTAGAACTACTGTTACAGGTGAGTAACGTGTTTATCATGCCTCCCTAGAAAAAGGGAGAAAAAGGGGGTGGCTATCCTGATGGCGGCTAACCTACCCTTTGAAGAATAAGGGAGGCAGTATAGCACAGTGGTTTAAGGCTCTGAGCTGCAAATTTGGTGACATCCAGCAGACCAGGCATGGGTTTGAATCTCACAGCTTCCACTTGCATACTGTGTGACCCTGAGCAAGTCACTTAACTTCCCTGTGCTCCCAGGTTGCACTTGTAAAAAAAACTTTAGGCTTAGTGTGCTACTCCTGGTTAAACAACAACAACAAAAAAAAAAAAATAATAGAGGAGGAAACAATAGTGGACCTGGGAGCCCGGTTTGTTCGGGTTAGGGGGAGGGTGCAGGAGGCCTGGGTCACCTTTGTTAATGTGTATGCTCCCCAAGCCTCTCTAATACAATTCTGTACTGATCTAATAGTAGATAAGGCGAAGGGTCTGGTCATTATGGAAGGGGACTGGACCCTTAATAGCGATCTTGACAGAATGTCAAAGATACGTCTTAAGGAGAATAAGACTGCAAAACAATTTGTGAGATTAATATCTGAACTGGGGCTAGTGGATGTATGGAGGGGGATGTACCTAAATACCAGGGACTACACCTGCTTTTCCCCTAGATTTAAAATACATTCCAGAATAGACATGTTCTTTACATTCAGCAAGGACCTGTCTGTGTTTAAATCTATGTGGGTGGCTGGGGTCGGCTACTCACTCACACCATCAACCAGTGTATATAGCAACAGATCTGGTACTGCCCCGGGAAAACATGCATTGGAGGCTTAATGTCTCCCTTCTCAGAGATGAGCAGATAATCTCGTGGATCCGAGACCTCATCAGACAGACAGTAGAAATGAATTCCTAACAGGATATTTCTCCGTAGATCTTATGTGATACAGTGCAGGTGGTGGTTAGGGGAAGTTGATATCTATTGCAGTACATGAAAAAAGAGAAAGAGAACGGCAGATGGATACCCTCACCGAACAACTTAAAAAGTTAGAGGCCCAAAAAAAACAGAAATGGGAAGCACAAACCTGGGGAAACTTTGAGAGAAATAAAGGATAGAATACAAGCGTTGCTAAAAACAGAAATAGAAAAGGCCTTGTGTTACCTCAAACAGAAGTATTACAAGGGAGGCCCGAGGGCGACTAAATACTTAGTCTACTGCCTGAGGCAGCAGGTGGCATGGTTGCATATTACTAAGATAAGACTCCCCCAGACAGGGCAAATAATCCACCAGGGAGACCAGGTTATGGATGCGTTTGTATCCTACTACAAAACACTGTACAAACCCCAACAAGGGACCATGAGGGCAGTGAAAAGAGGCTGCCTCCAGGCAAGGGTGTAGACAGGCATACTCACTGTACACATTTGTGTACAGTTTTGTTGAGTGCCCGTCACAAACCATAAGCCACTCTGTTAATATTATCATTCTAATCTGTAGTAGTTGGGTTAGTGTAGGCCACTGAGGAGTGTCCAGTTCATGTATAACCTCTTTAGAGAGTAGAGGAGTCATCTGACAACAATCTGACTTGTTTGGAAGGGGGTGCCATTTGGAAAGGATGTATACATTTTTTAATTGGGGGGGTGTAACTGTTGGAGATTGTGTACAAAATGGAAATTTCTGGCTACACTCATGCCTCCAGGGCTTGGGCCTGCCTGCCCTGAAGGAAGACTAAAGAGAGACACTGATGACAGAAATATCTCTTTCTCAGAGATTACTAGGGCCATCCAAAATACAAAGTCTGGGAAATGTCCAGGACTGGATGGATATGGGGGGAATTCTATAAGACCTTTTCGGGAGCCATAGCTCTGCTTATTAGAGGGGCATATCAAGCAGCATGGAAGGAGGGAGATGGGGTTCCCCCTTCGTGGAACCAGGCTACAATCACAGTGATCCCTAAAGAGGGGAAGGACCCCACAGATTGTGGGTTCTGTAGACCGATTTCCCTTCCCAATACAGATTACAAACTGTATACAGCCATAATAGCTGAAAAACTCAAAATGCTTATTCCACAAATAGTAAACCTTGACCAGACTGGGTTTGTGGCCAGTAGACAGGCTTCTGACAATAAATATCATTAATCAAGCAACCTGTACACGCATGCCGGTGTGCCTGATAAGCCTAGATGCGGAAAAGGCCTTCAACAAGGTATCTTGAGACTTCCTTTTTCAGGTTTTAAAACATTTTGGCTTTTCACAACAGTTTATCGTAGGTCTTAAGATCCTTGTACATGGGCCTACGGGTGTGTGTCAGGGTTAATGGGGGGTGTCAACCAGATTTAACCTGGGCAGGGGAACACGGCAGGGCTGTCTGCTGTTGCCCATACTGTTTGCTCTTTACATTGAGCCACTGGTTAGACTAATAAGGGAGAACCAAGAAATATTTGGCCTGGAGTTGGAGGATGCAGACATAAAATTTCGCTATACGCCGATGACATTCTGCTATACCTGGCACGTCCAGAGATTTCTATACCGCAGGTGTGGAGGAGGTTGCTGGAATTCGGGAGTCATGCAGGCTATACCCTGAATCAACATAAAACCGAGGTCCTCTGCCTTCACTATAACCCCTCAGAGGATATCAGAGCAACCATACAGCAAAACTGGACATCCTCCAAAATCAGATACCTGGAAATCCACATAACCAAAAAGTTAGGTAAACTGTTTGAGGCAAACTTTGGACCTCTGGTACATCAGATCAGGCACGACATTGTGAGATGGTCACTGCTAAAATTCCCCATGTATTTGCATATACAGTCTGTCACTATGAACATCCTCCCCAGGTTTCTGTACTTGTTTGTGTTTGTCCGTGTGGATACCAAAGATCCAGTTCATAACTGGCAGGGGATCATCTCCAAATACATATGGTCCCCCGGTAAACCACGTATTAAGATCTCGGTCATGCATTCAAACAAGCTGCAAGGGGGAAGGGCCCTCCCCAATTTAGAGGGCTAGTACCTAGCTGCACAGTTGCGATCAGCAATTCTGTGCACAGCAGATGGGTATGAGGCATGCTGGCAGAAAATGGAGGTAGCCTTGGTAAGGGGAGCCACCCGTGGGGCAATAATCTCAGACATATCACTCAGGCAGAACATCAAGGAGCATCCTCTCCTGGCAACTAGAAATACCCTTCGAGTGGTCCACAGAATCTGGCCAAAATATAAGATTTCTAGGGACATGGATATGTTGTTCATCCACACTCATTGGCAGTATCCTTGCCGCTTTAAATCTTGCCGGAAGGTCTTCAAGCTTGCTCCTCCCACCCACCCGGGTGGTATAACTCTCGGCTCCGCCCCATGACGCCAGATCTTCCTTACCGCTTGGAAGCTCAGGTTCCCTCCTTAACGCTCTGCGTTTGTGACTGGTTCCTATTTCTCCGTTTGTGGATTTAAAAATAATATTTTGCAAAGACTTAGTCTTCGATCCTCGCTGCCGCGATGGATAATCGACTCCCGATTTCGGAGATGCCCATGCGGGCAGAAGATGTCTCGACGGATCCACACTCCACGTGTGTCTACTGTTTAGGCCTTGAGCACGACCCGCAGGCTTGCGACCTGTGCTCATCTTTCTCGGCTACGCCCTCAAGACCGTATGCCCGATTGCAACTGGGCTGGCCCCAGAAGTGCTGCTTCTCCGTGAAGTCTAAGGAGGCCCGTTGGCGTGTCCGCGCGGGGCTTTCGGGCGTGGATCAGCTCGAGCGGATGGTCGCCTCGGAAGAGGAGGCGCGGGCCGTATCTTCCTCGCCGCGTGCATTTATCCCGCTCTCTCTGGGTTCTCCTACACGGCTTCTTTTATGAGCTTTTGTCTGTCCTCTACTAAAGGAGAAGGCTCATGCCTGCTGGACCTTTTCTCGGTCCAAAAGAGGGACAAGGGTAAGTCCCTCCGCCGACGCCTTGGGAGCGGAAAGGTCCTCTCTCGGGCCGCCGACCGCCGCTCGGGTTTCCATCGGCTCGCTCTCGCCACTGGCCTCACGGGTGTCCCCCCAGGTCAGTTGACCGAGACTCCCACTGATGAAGTCGAGATTTTTCTCGACCCATTGGACGGCTGTCGCCTTTAGCAGCCGAGATTCCTCTCCCCGGTTCCCCGGGAGGAGTTGAGGATCCCGTGGCTCGCTTGTGCCTCCGGTTCCGGAGCCCTCGATGGACCTTCCGAGCCGCTGGGAGTGTCGGTTCCGGCCGACACCTCCTTGGCACCGACTCGAAATTCCGGGACTCGGTCTCGGTCTCGACTCTCTTCGCGTCCAGCCGCTCCCATCATAGGGCGGTCTCGGTTCGCACGTGGTAAGCGGCGTCATTGCCCCCTCGCCCCTCCCTCCCTCGATGGGAGGCCGGGCGTGAAATTACGCCGACGGCACGAGGACCTTATGTTGCAACAGCTCTCCGGCCGGAATAAGCTTACCCGGCGCTTCCCCGCCATTAAGTGTCGTCACCGAACGGGCGACACAACCCTCGACTTGCCCGAGGAGCCTATACCCAGGCCGGTTGTTCGCCAAAACCAGCTGCTCCACTGATTATGTGGAACCTCCGCCTCACAGCCACCATTGAGCTCCGACCAAGGATTCTCGGTCGGCTAAGGGTTTACCCCATCGGTTGTCAGTTACCCTCACTCCCGACCGACCTCGCAGGTGAAGGGTGGTTCAGGCCAGAGGCAGTTTTCCGAGGACTCTTCCGAGTCCGAAGATGATTCTCCTTCTTCCAAGCGACTGGACTTGGAGTCTTCAGGAGGTCAGCCAATGGACGATAGCCCGTCCGTCCTCCTAGGACTGCTTCGCCATCTCGGAGTCTACCGGGATGGAGCTCGAACCCGCTTCCAACGGGCCAGGTATCCTCACGGAGATTCTGGACCGAGGGATCTCCGACGGAGGCCTTTCCGGTGGCCGAGGCCATAGTGGGTCCAGCACTGGAACTTTGGCAGCGCCTGCTTCCTGCCCCGGCCCGGCCAGGATGGCCAGGAAGTATGGTCCCTACCGTTCCTTGTCCGGTTTTGAACACCTCTGCTGAGGGGTTGTTACCGACAGCGCTCCGCTACCGGCAACGCCAGGGATGTGGACAAACCTCCTGACAAGGAGTCCAAGAAATTGACTATGTCGGGCGAAAAGTCTACGCTCATGGCTCTCTCTCGGCCTTCCAGGCCAGTTCGGCCGCCCGTCATGGCAATTTTTTTCATGCCCTGTTGGGCTCCCTGGATGAGGTCATCCTCATCTTCCCGCCGATCTGCAGACTACGGTTAAGCAGGTGCGGGACCAGGGCAGGGCAGTGGCCAAACAGCAGCTCCAGACTGCTTTGGATGTAGGGGACTCATGTGCCAGATCGGTGGCGGCCGCAGTGGCTAGCGTCATGGGTCTTGGCTGAGGATATCCACCTTTACTGGATACCCAGCACAAGTTGGCGGATGTTCCTTTGGGGACTGACCCTTCGCCCCTGGGGTGGAAGGTCACCTGCAGAGGATCGAGAAGTCCAATGCCACCTTGGACCTCGGTCTTCCGCCCAGAAGGACAAAGGCCGAAACCACAGCCTCTAAGCCTCGTCTTTCTGTGCCTCGGCGCCTTCCGCCCAGCAACGCCAGGGCCAGCAGGCTCAGCCTTGCATCCCAAACCCAAGCCGCCGGCTTCCTCTAACAGGAGGCAGGGAGGAGGGCCCAGGAGGTCCCTCGGCCGGGTCCCTCCCTCCAAGCCTGCCCAGTGACGGGCTGAGGGTGTCGCCCATCCCCGCCACCTACCCCTGGGTCTCCCCTGGGGACGGCTCCGCACTCCGCCCGCCTGGTCCGCTGTTACCACGGACAGGTGGGTCTTGGAGGTGGTGGGAAGAGGCCTGCCTCTGGAATTCGAGCAGGCACCACCCTTCAGAGCCGCCGCCTCGGGGCTTCGGGATCCCCAGCTCACTGGCGGCTCGTGAGCCGACATCGCTCTCCTCCTCCAGAAGGAGGTGGTAAGAGGTGGTGGACCCTCCTTCAGACCCAGGTTTGTGTCCAGGTACTTCCTGGTTCCGAAGCGGACGGGGCTGGCGCCCATTCTCGACCTACACCTAAACAAGTTCCTAAGGTCTAGAACCTGGATGGTCACTCTGGCTCAGATAATACCATCCTTGGAACGCTGGCAGGTGGTTCTGCTCTCTGACTTGCAGGACGCGTTTTTCACGTCCCTATCCGTCCGTTCACCAGAGATTCCTTCGCTCGAGGAAGGATCTCTTGAGTTCCAAGCCATGCCCTTGCGCTTGTCTCCAGCTCCCAGGGTCTTCACCAAATGCATGGCAGTGGTGACAGCATTCTCGCGCGCCGAGGGTCGGGTGTACCCTTACCTGGACGACTGGCTGATAGCAGCTCCCTCCAGGAAGGAGGCGGAGTGGTCCAGAGATCTGGCCCTCAGGTCTGCTCTCAACTGGGCCTCCTTGTCAACGAGGCCAAGTCAGAACTCGAGCCGAAGCAGGTGATTTATTCATCGGCAGCTTCGACTCTCTTGAGCCAGAGCTGGCTCCCAGCGGACAGGGCAGGTACTTTCCTCCTTTGCCCGATCATTTCTGGTTGGGCAATGCCTGCTCCGGGACTTCCTGCGCCTCCTGGGTCTCATAGCGGCCTGTACCAGCGTGGTCCGTTGGGCCCGCTGGAACATCTCCCCTTCAGTGGGGACTGGCCAGCCAGTGGTCACAGCAGCTACGATCCCTTGGACCAGCTTGAGCCGGTGACACAGGGATGTGGAATGCTCTCCAGTGGTGGACGTTCCAGATCAATTGCAGGAGGGCATCCCGTTCGTCCGCCCGGCAACGGTCTCTCTGTCGACCGATGCCTCTCTGATGGGTTGGGGTGCCCATCTGGGGAACACGGGCTCATGGCCTCTGGTCCCGGGAGTCCGATGCCACATCAACCTGCTGGAGCTCGAGCGGTCCGCCTAGCTCTCACCGCCTTTGCTCCGTTCCTCTGGGGTCAAGTGGTCCGAGTCCAGGGCGGACAATACCACGACCATGTACTATCTAAACCGCCAGGGCGGGCGCTCCATGCTTCTATGCAAGGAAGCTCTCCGCATTTGGTCACTCGTGCGCAGCCTGGGCGGATCTCCTAGCCTATTCGTGGCAGGAGCCTCCAACACCCTGGCCGATGCCCTGGGCGGATAGGGGCTGCATCCCACAGGTGGTCTCTCCTGCGGAGGTAGTACAGCATCTGTCTCCCTTTGGGGCACACCTCAGGTGGACCTGTTTGCCTCCACGGAGGACGAAGCTGAGTCTGTTCCATGCCGCCCCTCAGCAGGCTCCTGCAGGGGATGCCTTCTCGAGGCAATGGACCCGGGCCTCTTTACGCCTTTCCCCATTTCCCTTGATCCACAAGGTGCTTCTCTCAAGGCGAGGAGGGACAAGGCGCAGGTGATTCTGATAGCCCCAGACTGGCCTCGCCAGTTCTGGTACCAGATCTCCTCAGTCTCAGCTCCAGGACTCCCTGGCAGCTTCCAGCTCGCCGGACCTGCTCCTCAGTCAATCAGGGAAGGTGTTCCATCCGGACCTTCAATCCCTGCACCTGACGGCCTGGTTCCTGGCTAGAGTTCCAGGCTTTGGGTCTTTCCGACGAGGTCCTCAATGTAGTTGAGGCGTCCCGTAAGGAGTCGACCAGAAAATGCTATGCCTTCAAATGGAAAAGGTTTTCCATTTGGTGTCAGGGCAAGGGCTTGGACCCTTCCTCCTGTTCCTTGGCAAGCATCTTGGACTATTTATGGTCCTTTCTAGTCAAGGGCTTAGGTCGGACGACCCTAAGTGGTGCACTGGCAGCCATCTCTGCTTACCGGGCGCGGGCGGGAAGCAGTCGTGTATGCAGGAGAAGGTGGTCTGGCGCTTTTCAAAGGCCTCGATCACATTTCCTCCAGTACGGGAACCCCACCTCCGTGGGATCTACTGCTGGTACTGGCAAAGCTCATGGGCAAGCCATTCGAACCTATGCACAGGTGTGCTCTCTCTCACCTGTCGTGGAAGACCGCCTTCTTGGTGGCTATCACGTCAGCCAGAAGGATGGGAGAGCTCCAGGCGCTTTCCATCGAGTCTCCTTACCTGGTCTTCCACAGGGACAAGGTTGTCCTGCGCCCCCACCCGAAATTCCTTCCGAAGGTGGTGTCGGAGTTTCACCTTAACCAGGTGTTGACTCTGCCGGTGTTCTACCCCAATCACACCTCGGAGGCCGAATATAGGCTCCATACTCTGGATCCTTGAGAAGGGCGCTTATTATAAGGAGCGCACGGCTGAAATTGGGAGAGGTTCGCCAGCTGTTTGTCACCTACGCTGAAGCCGCATCTGGCAGACCTGCAAGCGGGACGATAAGCAGGTGGGTAACCTCCTGCATAGATCTCTGCTATAAGTTAGCGGGCATGGAGCCTCCCAGAGGATAAGAGCTCATTCTACCCGCCATACTGTTGCAACGGTGGCTGCTTCCAGGGACGCCCCTATCCAGGAAATCTGCAGGGCTGCTACCTGGAAGTCAGCAAACACCTTCATTACCCACTACCACATCGACCTTGAGTCACGCCGGGATGCTGGTTTTGGGGCCTCGTTCTCCAGTCTCTCTTCCCAAGTAAGTATGGGGCGCAAGGTCTTGCCTCCCTCCTCCCGGAGAACTGCTAGGAGTCTGTTAATGAGTGTGGATGAACAACATATCCATGTCCCTAGAAATACAGGTTACTCACCTGTAACAGGAGTTCTAGGAATGGTACATGTTGTTCATCCACACAACCCACTCGACCTCTCGGCCCGACGCGACAACCTGAGCTTCCAGCGGCCAGATCTGGCGGCCATGGGGCGAGCCAGAGTTATACCACCCGGGTGGGTGGGAGGAGCAAGCTTGAAGACCTTCCGGCAAGATTTAAAGCGGCAAGGATACTGCCAATGAGTGTGGATGAACAACATATACCATTCCTAGAACTCCTGTTACAGGTGAGTAACCTGTATTTCTGGAGCAATCTGGCCCCTGCAATGCTTTGCCTGGAGTAAGGCATTTCTGCCCTCCAAGCTGGATCATACGTTCTGGCAGTGGGCAAAACTGGGACTCTGCACCTTAGGACAGTTGACAGAACAGGGAGTGGTCCTATCCTTTGAACAGATAAAAGACAAATACCAAATGCAAAATAAGGATTTTTATAGATACCTTCAATTAAGAAACTATATTCAAGGCCCCTACTTTTCTGCGGCACAGTGGGACCAAGCCTATTGTATAAATGACATATGCAGAGGAGACTTTATATGATAAATAAGGTATTTCTATACGCATGCTATCTATCCCACTAATGAGGTCTCCACTGTCGATCACTTGTATATTTGTATGTGCATTCTACACCACTCATGAGGTTTCTACTGTGTATCACTTATGTATTTATATGGAATCTGTAACATACAAATATGTGTGTGTGTGGCGAGAGAGACAGAGATACTGTGTGTGTGTGTGTGTGTATATGTATATGTATATATATATATATATATATATATATATATATATATATATTTTTAATTTCCATGAAATTGCATCCTCATTCATACAGGTCCCATTGGAAATGGAATAGAGGAGTTGTTGCAAAACTCATTTTTCATGTCAGCCTGCTTCCCCTGACACACTATGTAACACCATCAGGCCATGACATGCATGTGAACTGATTGTGAGATAGCGCCCTCCAGCCCATCACAATGTGTCCACCATGTGACAGAACACTGCACCATACCTTCCCAGGCTCAGAGCAGTGATGTGTTCCACCAATTCTTGTACTGCCCAGCCAGCTCCTAGAGCTAATCTCTGAACCTGAGTTGCCAGCATAGAAACACAGCATGCTACCCTCTCGTCCAACAGCTGTCCCTGCACACAACATTTCTTCATAACTTTTAAGTGATTCTATTCAACCAATGACAATATGTAATCCATAACCCTGGAAAAATGTGTACAGTGCAATGATTTATTTAACAAGTCTATTCTTTGAACAGGTCTACACATTATTATATTCCACTTTTCTGGGCATAATTGTTTTATTTTTCTTAAAAATGACAGGTTAATTCATTTTACCAGTTATTCATTTCAGATGGCATCTCTATATCTTAAAGGCACAAATAAGTTTGTACAAAGTGAGGTATTGGACTTAACAGGTCTGTGCTATTAAGGTTTTGTTTAAGTTGGCCCTAGTGCAATAATGTACGACTGAAAATTGTATTAGGCTGTAGTGCAGGTTGAGCAAATATCACCATGCCTGATGTGTTGTGCCACTGCCTCTGGCAGTGGGAGCTGTGGCAGAAAAGTGACTGTTCATTTCTGTTGCAGAATGCAGACATTTCATTAGCTAATGTATGATGATATAGCAATGATAACATCACATTCTGAGCATATTGTGGGATTTTGAATATAAAAAGAGGGGAAGGGAACCAGATTCTACAGATAAACCGAAATATTAATAAAAAATCACCAAGAAGAATGAATTCTGCGGCACCGCAGAAGTTCTGTGGTAGATTGCAAGTTCTGCGGCCACAGAATTCTAGGGTCCTTAACTATATTGATAAAATTCAAAAAGATGGGCAGGGATACCCCCAGGCCCAGACCTTATAGAGGTTTTCCTGGCAATACAAACCCAGACGGTGCTTATGAGCCACATATCAGGGACATATAGAGCTCTTGGAGGCCTATATCAGTCCTGCACGTAGCCCCTTAGAACTAGATGGGAAAAGGAAGCAGAGCTACAGTTAACTGAGGTAGAGTGAGGGAAAATATTGAGCCCCCCTGGCAAAACAACATTCTTGCCACTGTGGCAGGAATTCGCCTGGCAAATCAGGGTAAGATCCTTCAGGTGAAGCTACCTCTGGCTGGAAGCTGCAATACTGAACATAGGATTTGCAAGAAAGCAAGTTGTGCTCACAACAGAGGGAGGTGAACCTTACAATTGTCTTTGGTTTGTAGCAGATATTCTGCAGGTGGAGGCTACTTCTAACTGAAAGGTGAAATAAGGAACTTAGAATTATCAGGAAAAGACAGTCTTACAAGCAACAGAGGGAGGTGGATCTAGCTTTACTTTTGTTCCAATTCTTAAGATTTTCAGTGCAGGAAGAGTTTAAACCCTGGGCTAAGAATTTGTCATAAGTCCTGAAGTAAGTGCAGGTACAGGCTGTGTATTTGACCCAGATGGTGCCTAGGGTGAAACTGTTTTTGTGTTTATCTGTGTGTGCTTTAAAAAGGCCAGCCAGACTGTGTCAGGAAGTGCTTACATCATAGCTACGTATCAGCCAATAGCTTTGGAAGAGTCTTACAGACCTGAGAACAACAGTATTATAAGCAAGTGCTTTATAGCAAACTCATCAAAACAGCTGATATTCTTCAGGTGAAGCTACCTCTGGCTGGAAGCTGCAATACTGAACATAGGATTTGCAAGAAAGCGAGTTGTGCTCACAACAGAGGGAGGCGAACCTTACAATTGTCTTTGGTTTGTAGCAGATATTCTGCAGGTGGAGGCTACTTCTAACTGAAAGGTGAGATAAGGAACTTAGAATTATCAGGAAAGACAGTCTTTCAAGCAACAGAGAGAGGTGGATCTAGCTTTACTTTTGTTCCAATTCTTAAGATTTTCAGTGCAGGAAGAGTTTAAAGCACAGCTGACTTATTTTGGGGCTGACTGCTTTCAGAGTACAAACCACCGGGCTGGGGAGGTTTACCTGTGTCTGACTTGGATGTCTGGATTTTTCTCTGTTTGATTAGCAGGGTATTTTCTCTGTCAAATTGTTGTGTAGGGCATCTTGCTGACAGGAAGGCACTCGTCGCAGCGGTGGGTCAGAGCTTTTAGCTGATTGTTTCGTGAGGGCACAGTTTAGGCCCAACCTCACCCCACCCACCCCTGGAAATAGTTCTTTATACCTGGGGTTCTGACATACTCTCCTCAAGAGTGCATATCATCGTCATATATCCTCTAGCACACTGCACTGACAATATAAGCATACACATTGTATAATATATATATTTCTATATAACAAACCAATCTCACACACATACACACACACACACACACACACACAGTAGATAAACATGTGGGGAGTAGTGCAATGTAATGGCTGTGGGGCAGCAGTCTTCGGGGAGTCTTTCTGGAGGCTGAGATGCTGCCCTATTTGCAGACAATTCTCTGCCCTGAGGGAGGAAGTTGCCCGTCTTCAGGCCACACTGGACAATAGGAAGGGAACCTCCCCCATCCAGGGAGCACCAGAGCCACCACCACTACCTCAGAAGTTGCGAGAAGCACAGCAGTTGGACCACAGTGGGCTCAGGGAGGGTGAGATGGTGGAACAGAGGCACACCCAGTCAGTTGTTCCACTCCACAATCCATACACCATTCTGGGGCATAGCTCCCCTATGGATGCACCAGTAGAGGAGACTAAGGAGGCTGAGGACAACTGTCACAAGAGGCCTACAGGAAGGAGGCAGAGGACACCACAAGGAAAGGAAGCAGCTCCTGGTGGGGACTCAATTATTAGGGGGATAGAGCACGGGGAGCAGGGAAAACTGAAGTAAGGTGCCTGCCTGGTGCCATGGCTTGGAGGGACAGGAAGCACATCCTCAGGATCACGAGAACAGCTGCACGGGAGTCTGAGCTGGACGTCATTGTCCACCTAGGGACAAATGACTTGGCTCATCGTGAGATTAGAGCAGTGCAGGAGGACTTTGTAGAGCTGGGGAGGGGCCTAAGACAAGTAGCACACACAGTATCCTTCTCAGAGGTGCTGCCTGTCAATGGCATGGGTGAGGCGAGGGTACTTTGCGCCATGCAATTTAATGAATGGATGAAAAAATGGTGTGGAACACAGGGGTTTGGCTTCATTGGGGACTGGGGTTCCACCTGGAGGGCACCAACCTATACTGGCAGGATGGTCTGCATCTGTCCAGGAAGGGAACAAGTCTTTTGAGCAGTCGGTTTAAATGCTTCATTGGCAAGCTTTTAATCTAGTCAAGGGGGGAGGCACTGATAAGCAGCAGGAAAATCCCAGCCTCTCCCTACAAAACAGGGTACTAAATGAGAAAAAGACCGAGGTAGAAAGGTCAGTGGGGGATGCTGCAACAGAAGGTAAAGCCATCAAAAATGGAGAGCAGTGGTAACAATGCCCGTAGTCTGAGTAACAAGCTTCCTGAATTAGTGGCCCTGATGGAAGAGGAACATCTGGATACTGTGGCAGTCACAGAAACATAATACACACAAAACCATGACTGGGACGTAAACATACCAGGATACACTATCTACAGGAGGGACAGGGAGGGTAAGGAGGAGGAGGAGGTAGCTCTTTACATAGGGAAGGAATCAAAGCAACAGAACAAAAGGAAAGCGGAGGAGAAGAAGCACTGTGGGTAAATTTGGAGACAGGCAATGGCACCACAATCCACACAGGGTTATATACAAACCCTTTCTCAGGGGGAGGAAATGGACAAGGAAATGATAGAAAGTATACTTAGAATGGCAGAAAAAAGGGGAGATATTGCTGATGGGTGATCTGAATATGCCAGATGTTAACTAGAGTGTAGTTGCAACAGCCACTTCGAAGAGTGGGGTTATTCTAGATGCCCTACAGGGGCATGCCTTAGACAACTAGTATTGGAGCCCACTCAAGAGGGGCAATCTTAGACCTGGTTCTCTCAAATGGAGATGGAGAGAGGGATCACAGATGTAGAAGTGGGTAGCCATCTGGGAACTAGCGACCACGAACAGTATGGTTCACAATAAACACAGCAATAGAGTCAAGCCACACAAAGGCAAAGTACTGGACTTTAGGTGGGCTGACTTTGCCAAATGGGTGAGTGCCTAAGGAATGCACTAGCAAATGGGCAGGAAGGAGGGGTGGAAGAACAATGGGGAATAATAAAAACTGCCATCACAGAGGTAACAAGCCTTTGTGTGAAGCAAATAAACAAAACAAAACGATGTAAGAAACCACTATGGTTCTCGAAGGAAGTGGCAGTGCAGGTTCAAGAGAAAAAGAAAGCATTCAGGAAGTACAAGGAATCACAGAAGGAGCAGGACAGAGAACTGTATCAGTTAAAGCAAAAGGAAGCTGGGAAGGCAGTCAGAACAGCAAAGGCCCAAACCGAGGAAAAGATAGCCAACTCAGTTAAGAAGGGGGATAAAACCTTTTATAGGTACATCAGGGAGCGAAGGAAGACCAAGGGAGGGATAGTGAGGCTTAATAAAGGGGAGGGAGGGTGGGCAGAGGGTGACTGTGAAAAGGCAGATACACTAAACAAATATTTTTGCTCAGTATTTACAAATGAAGAGGGGGAGGTACCTAAAACAAACAGTAGAAACACTCTGGATACAGAAGTTGATACCAGCTCATTTACAGAAGAAAGGGTTCTGAAAGAACTCTTAAAACTGAAGGTGGACAAAGCAATAGGGCCTGATGGGATTCATCCCAGAATTCTAAAAGAACTAAGGGTAGAACTAGTGACACCACTGACTACCCTGTTTAACAAATCATGGGAGGATGGGGTGGTATCCGAGGACTGGAGGAGGGCAGATGTGATTCCCCTTCACAAAAGTGGGAGCAAGGCAGAAGCAGGAAACTACAGACCTGTTAGTTTAACCTCAGTGATAGGGAAAGTGATGGAATCACTTCTGAAGGAAATAATTGTCGAGTATCTAGAGGCCAGAGGGGCACAGGACCCAAGGCAGCATGGATTCACAGTGAGAAGGTCATGCCAGACAAATCTGATAGATTTCTTTTGACTGGGTGACCAAAGTAGTAGATCAGGGAGGGGCTGTGGACATGGCCTACCTAGACTTTAGCAAGGCTTTGGCACAGTCCCACACAAAAGATTAATATACAAGTTAGCCAGCCTGGGTGCAGTTCTGGAGACCCAATCTCCGCAAAGACATAGACAGAATGGAAGCTGTCCAGAGGAGGGCAACTAAAATGGTGCAGGGTCTGCACCGGAAGACATATGAAGAGAGACTTAAGGAGCTTAATATGTATAGCCTCGAGGAAAGGAGGGAGAGGGGGGACATGATAGAAACTTTCAAGTACCTCAAGGGAATCATCAAAGTCCAAGAGGTAGCATCTTTCAAAAAGAGGTGTGCAAGAACAAGGGCACAATTTGAAGATAGAGGCGGCTCAGAGGTAATTTAAGGAAGTATTTTCACAGAGAGGTTGTGGATGCATAGAGCCTTCGGAGGAGGTTGTGGAGTCAGAAACAGTGGTGGAATTCAAGCATGCATGGGACAGTCATAAGGCAATTCTAGGGGGTGGGGGTAGGAAGAAGTTTGCTGCTGGTTAACTAGGATCTGCAGCTTATCCATTAGGTAGGGAAATGGGCAGACTGGGTGGGCCAAGCGGTCCTTATCTGCTGTCAAATTCTATGTTTCTACACCCCAGCAGTTCAGGAAGATGGAGCAGAACAGGATCTAAGAGATGCTGGAGAGGGTGTGGGGAACAGATTCCTCCTGTTGCTCGGTTCATTTCTTCGGTTTAAAGCGCTATTTCTCGGTTTAATTTAACCGCGATTTCATTATTTTAACCGCAAAACCGATCGGTTCAGGCTCTGTCTATGGTAATCGTAAGTAATAGATAGGGTTTTTTCTGTGTGGAACTTGTAAAGTATTATCGGTTGGTTGAACGATCCGAGTTATGTTAAATATAAGTTTAAAGCCTTTTAAGGCTTTTTGAAGTCTGGTTCCGGTTCTTATCGGTTCTAAAAAAAACCGAATTTCATTACGGTTTTCCACGACCCGTGACGCAGTTTGGAACCCGATAAGGGTGTCTTACCTGGTACTGCCATCAAAAGAGCAAGTTATGTTGGTTAGGCTGGCATCATGTCAGAAACCCAAAAGAAAAACCGGGCCCACTGGGTTTCAACACTGTAGTGTCTGTGGGGAAGCCTTTGCCAAGCTGACCTACACACTATGTGTCTGTGTCTGGGGTTTGACCACCTCAGTTGAGACTGCCAGATTTGTAAAATTTCCCTGCAGCCACCCTGGACAAGAGAGTGGGCAGGCTCAGGAGACGAGAGGCCAAAGTCCGCTGACCCGGATGGCCAGCCCGGTTCGGTGCCAACGAAGCGGAGGAGTGCCCTCTGACCAGGGCGAGACTTCCTCGGGCAAATGAAAAGCTGGCTCTGAGGAGCCAGTTCCAGCAAAGAAATCTAAAAAATCAGCAGGTTTGGAGTCCAAAATTCCTTCTCCAACTGCTGCTGAGATAGCCAGGCCAATACAGATTGTCCAGTCCCTGTCCCCGGTTCCCTCCGAACTGCCACTGTCTGGCAAAAGGTCGAGTTCGATCAGGTTCAGTGGTTCAGGATTATGATATAGAAGAGTTCTATGAACCAGAGGAGGGATGAGGATTATGATCAGTGTGAATGTGACTTTGAAAGTCTGGATGTGCCCATTGAACCAGACATCTCCCCAGACAGACCTTCAGGTGAGTCTCCCCCTAGGCTTTCTGAGTCCCCTTCTCATTTTTTGTTTTTTAAAAAAGTTGCTGAGACCCTCCAGCTTCCCTTAGAGGAGGCTTTGGATGAGCAAGAGGAG
Organism: Neoceratodus forsteri; assembly: GCA_016271365.2. NCBI lineage: Eukaryota > Metazoa > Chordata > Ceratodontiformes > Ceratodontidae > Neoceratodus > Neoceratodus forsteri. The sequence goes on from CM057451.1 coordinate 748,022,557, forward strand.
CCTATGTGGAGCTGATGGATATCCCAGAGTCCAGGAGGTTGTCCATCCCTTTACATAAATCTTTTAGAAAACAAACAATAAAAATTTTAAAAGCTCCTAATTCTGTGCCTCCTGTGGATAAAAAGATGGACAAGAGGTACACTTTGTCAGGTCCTGGTACAGATTTTCTTTCACAGCAATGCAGTCATGTTGGGGTAGTTCAGGCTGCAGCCTGTGATAAAGCTAATATTCCACTGGCTTCACATCCTCCTGACAAGGATTCCAGGAAGATTGATGCCATGGCCAAAAAACAATACATGGCAGCATCCTTGGGACTCAGACAAGCTAACTATTGGCTTATGTTGCAAGATACCAGAAATCTAGATGGGATACTGTCATGGCCTTAGCCAAACAGGTCCCTGGCCAGCTCACAAAGGAGCTGGAGCAGGTGGCTCTTGATGGTATTGAGGCATCTAAGGTGCAATTCCATGCTGCAGTGGATTCTAACAATGTATCCTCTAGAGTCATGGCTACATCTGTGGCTTTCGGAGATTGGCCTGGCTCAGGTGTACTACTTTGTCACAGGATACCCAGTCTAAGGCTATGGATTTTCCTGTGGTGGGAAATTCTCTGTTTGGGAGCAGACAGAAATTATATGAAAAATGGATGAATATAGAACCACTTACAGGAGTGCACAAGCAAGGAACGGCAAGCCACTCCTCACTCAGAGGCAGCCCCCAGGGGTAGGGGCAGGCCTTTCACATGCCTTTTACCAGACTCAGGCCCCTCCTCTTCAGCCTATGTACAGAGGGGTTCTTCAGAGGGAGAGGCAGGCGGGGTTCGCAGGCCTGCTCCCACCCCTCAGCCTAAAGCCCCTGCCAAACAGGCACCCTGATGGGATGCCCAGGGTCGACTCTCCACTACCTGTAGGGGGCAGGTTGGCTCACTCGGTCCAGGACTGGCAGTCTTTAACTTCAGACAGGTGGGTCCTGGAAGTAGTGAGCCAGGGTCTGATTCTCAGCTTCAAGAAATTTCCAAAGATGAGCCAGATCTTTCCACCTACAAACCCTTTAGAGACTCTTGCTTTGGAAACAGAAGTCTCAACCCTCCTGGCTCTCAGAGCTGTAGAAAAGGTTTCTCCCTTCACCAGGGAAGGGTCTGTACTCCAGGTACTTCCTTACCCCAAAAAGACAGGAGGTGGCGGCCTATCCTGGATCTAAGATATCTAAACAAGCACCTTTTAAAGCCAAAGTTCAAATGGTGACACTGGGAATGATTTTACCCTTCCTAAGGCCAGGGACTGGCTAGCCTCCCTGGACCTCAAAGATGCCTACTTCCATGTTCTTATCAAGCTCCCATCAAAGTACCTCAGATTCGAACTGCCCTCAGGCCACTATCAGTTCAGAGCAATGCCCTTGACCTCACTTCCGCCCCAAGGGTGTTCACAAAGTGTCTAGCAGTAGCAGCTCACTAAGAAGGCAAAGATTGCCATTTTCCCTACCTGGATGACTGGCTCATTGTGGGTCAGTCTCCAGACCAGATCAATCACACCTGCTAGTTACCCAGCAGCTGCTTACCTCTCTGGGATTTCTTCTCAATCTTCCAAAGTCAGTTTGGAACCTGTCCAGGTACTCACCTTTATAGGCGCAGAACTGGATACAAAGCATGCCAGAGCCTTCCTTCCTTGGAAGGGGTAAGGACCTTAGTGGCCCTGACGCCTCCTTCTCTCTGCAGGTCTCTCGGCCAGCAAGGCATTTCCTGCAGCTCCTAGGGCACATGGCTGCTCCACAGCTGTGGTGCAAGAGCAAGATTTCAGATGAGGGACATTCAGTTCCATTTGAGAACTTTCTGGTCTCAAAGAAGAGATCCTCTATCCAAGTTAATCCCAGTGACTGAACTCTGATCCAGGCCCTTCAGTGGTGGCAGGATCAGAGCAATCTGAACAGGGGTGCCTTTCATCCTCTGTCCCATTCCTTGACCCTTACTACAGATGCATCCCTCTTGGGATGTGGAGCTCACATGAGCGACTCTCCACCCAGGGATTATGGTCCCTCAGGAATCTCTGCTCCACATCAATCTGTTGGAACTCAGAGCTGTTTTCTAGCACTTCAGGTTTTCTCTGCATCTGTTCAGAACAAGGTGGTACAGGTCAGAACAGACAACACCACTACAATGTGGTACATCAACAAACAAGGGGGCACTCGGCCTTGTGCACCGAGGCGATGAAGTTGTGGTCTGTGGCTTACTCCCTGAACACTTCCCTCATTGCAGTTCACCTCCCAGGCAAGGACAATGTCCTGGCAGATGCCCTCAGCAGGATTTCCCAGGGCCATCACGAATGGTCACTGGATCCCCTGGTACTGGGGATAGTGTTTGCCAGATGGGGCACTCCTCAGATAGATCTTTTAGCAGCCCCAGACAATTATCAACTTCCACTGTTTTGTTGCAGGCCCCAGTGTTGGGCTCAGTTCCCTGGATGCCTTTCTCCTCGATTGGAAAGGGAAGTTTCTTTATGCCTTTCCCCCCTTCCCTTTCCTGTTCAAAGTACTAGTCAAAATCAGGTCTCAGCCCTGCAAAATGATCCTGATTGCTCCAGACTGGGCCAGGCAGCCCTGGTACCCACTCCTTCTGTCCTTAGCAGTCCATCTTCCCTGTGTCTCCCCAGGAACCACAATCTGTTAACCTGTGCTCAGAGGAGAGTTTGGTATCCGAATCTCAAATCCCTCAACCTCAAGGCTTGGCTCTTGAGCAGTTAGAGTTTGCTGATTTGCAACTTTCTCAAAGTGTTCTCAAAATCCTGAAGGCTGCTAGGAAGCCTTCCACCAGAACTACCTATAATTCCAAGTGGAAAGGTTTTCCATATGGTGTTCTGGGAAGCATGTTTCCCCAGAATCTGCTGATCTACCCACTGTATTGGACTGCATGGTCCATCTTAATTCTTTGGGACGGAGACCAGCCACCCTGAAAGTGCACTTGGCTGCTGTCTCTGCCTTCATTTCAGCAGGGAAGCCCTCTTCTCTGTCTGCTCATCCTGTATTTTCCAAGTTTTTTAAAGGATTGCTTCACACCAATCCTCCATTCAGGGACCCTGCCCCAGCTTGGGATCTTAATGTATGCATTGCTCAGCTAATGCAACCCCTTTGAGCCTCTGTCTTCGCGCAGAGCTTAAGTATTGACTTGGAAAACTGTAATTCTGGTAGCCATCACTTCTGCCAGTGTGAGTAAGTGAGTTACAGGCGTTATCAGTAGAAACTGACTTTATTTCCTTTCACAGGGATAAAGTGGTCCTCAGGACTAACAGGAAGTTTTGCCTAAGGTGGTTTCAGATTTCCACCTTAACCAATCTATTTCACTTCCAGTGTTCTTCACTGACCATTCCTCCTCTAGTGAGAGGAGGCTGCACAACCTAGATGTTAAGAGGGCCCTAAGTTACTACATAGAGCGCACAAGGGTCACAGGTTTGACTCCTCCAACTGTTTCTCACCCATGGTGAGGTTGGGAAAGGAGACCTGCCACCAAGAGATCCATTGCCAGGTGGATGGTTTCTTGTATCCAATTTTGCTATCAAAAGCTGGGTAAGGTTCCCCTCAGGCCTGAGGGCTCACTCTACAGAGGGTACAGCTGCATCTCTAGCTGCTGCTGGAGACATCCTATCTTGGAGATATGTCAGGCAGCTACTTGGAAGACAGTACACACTTTCACAAGCATTACTCCCTGGATGTTTCAGGCCAGGAGGGATGCTTGGTTTGTAACCAACCGTGCTTCAAGAGCCTATTCCCTAAGTAGATTCTGTCCTCCTCCATGGAGGTACTGCTGTGTAGTCTGCAATAGTCATAATATAGCAAGACTTCATGTTGTTTGAAGAAAAAATTACTCACCTTAGTAATGTTGTTTCTTCTAATGGAGTCTTGCTATATTATGACCTACCCCCAAGCCTGCCCCTCTCAGAACTCCTACTTTGGGGTATGGGGTGGGTAGTCCTCTGTTGGCATTTATTGATGCCCTCTTTCATGTTTGGGTGTTGTGTTTATTTAGTTATTCTATCTTAATTTCTGGTCCACTGACTTGAGTCTTTGTGTTGGGACCAGCAAAAATGTGTTAATATATTAGTGGCCAGTTGGCTAGTGTAGGTTACAGCTTCCACACAGAACCTTAGTGAGTTTTTGATCGTAAAGATCTGACGGTTTCGGTTTGAAACCAGCCAAACAAAGCTTCTGAACCGAGCTCGTGCTCTAAGCTCCATGCTGTGCATGGAAGTTAACTCTTTCACCTCCGGAGCAGTTCTAAGGCTGGGGCAAACTGCAATAGTCATAATATAGCAAGACTCCATTAGAAGAAACAACATTACTAAGGTGAGTAATTTTTTCTTACTTCCCTTGATCCACAAGGTGCTCCTCAAGATGAGGAGGGACAAGGCAAAGGTGATCCTGGTAGCCTCAGACTGGCTGCGCCAGTTCTGGTATCCAGATCTCCTCAGCCTCAGCTGCAGGCCCCCAGAGCGGTTTCCAGCATGCCCAGACCTGATATCTCTCAATCAGGGGAAGGTATACTATCCAGACCTTCAATCCCTGCACCTCACAACCTGGTACCTGAGCGGCTAGAGTTCCAGGTTTGGGTCTTTCCGAGGATGTTTTCACTGTGGTGGAGGCATCCAGAAAGGAATCTACCAGGAAATGTTACGCCTTCAAATGGAAAAGGTTTTCCATTTGGTGTCGGGTCAAGGGCCTGGACTCTCTATCCTGTCCAGTGGCTAACATTCTTGACTACCTTTGGTCTCTCTCCAAAGGGTGTCTGCAGTCATCGACCCTTAGGGTGCGCCTGGCAGTCATCTCTGCTTACCGGGTGCGGGCTGGTCAGCTGACGACACAGGAGATAGTGGTCGGGTGCTTTTTCAAAGGCTTGTATCACATGTCCTCTCCGGTGCGTGAGCCTCCACCTCCGTGGGATCTTCTGCTGGTACTGGCAAAGCTCATGGACAAGCCATTCGAACCAGTGCACAAGTGCGCCTTGTCACACTTGTGGAAGACGGCCTTCCTGGTGGCTATCATGTCTGCCAGAAGGACAGGGGAGCTCCAGGAGCTTTCGGTGGACTCCCCTTATCTGGTTTTCCACAGGGACAAGGTTGTTGAGTTTCCCTTAAGCAGGTGTTAACTCTGCCAGTATACTACCCTAATTACACCTCGGAGGCGAGTACAGGCTCCACACTTTGGACCTGAGACTAGCTCTCTCCCATTATAAGGAGAGGACGGTGGAAATTCGGGGAGAGGTTCGCCAGCTGTTTGTCACCTACGGTGAAGCCGCCTCTGGCAGACCTGCAGCAAAATGTACTGTTACAAGGTGGATTACATCTTGCATCAGTCTCTGTTATGAGTTGGCAGGCATGGAGCCTCCCAAAGGGATAAGAGCTCATTCTACCCGCCATACCACTGCATTGGTGGCTGCTTCCAGGGACATCCCTATCCAGGATATCTGCAGGGCTGCTACCTGGAAGTCAGCAAACACCTTCATTACCCATTACCTCATCGACCTCGAGTCACGCCGGGATGCTGGTTTTGGGGCCTCAGTTCTCCAATCTCTGTTTCCCAAGTAGGGGGTATGCACCTTGCCTCCCTCCTCCCGGAGAACTGCTAAGAGTCTGCTAAAGAGTGTGGATGAACAACATATCCACGATCCTAGAAAAATAGGTTCTAGGGACATGGATATGTTGTTCGTCCGCACTGTCTGGCAGGTTCCTTGCCGCTTTAAATCTTGCCGGAAGGTCTTCAAGCTGGCTCCTCCCACCCACCCAGGTGGTAAAACTCTCAGCTCCGCCCCATAACGCCAGATCTTCCTTACTGCTTGGAAGCTCTGGTTCCCTCCTTAACGCTCTGTGTGTAAACTGGATCCTAATTCTTAGTTTCTCCTGAAACTAATTCTTAAGTTTTCAAGACTTCAGTCTAATTACTCCCTTGCAGCTGCGATAGACAAATCGACTCCCAGATTTCGGCGGTGCCCATGTGGGCAGAAAATGTCCAGGACGGATCCGCACTCCCAGTGCGTCTACTGACTTGGCCTAGATCATGACCCATGAAGCCTCACAGTTATACGTTTATTTTAGGCCAACGTCCTGGAAGACTGCGCTGCCCGGTTGCAGCTTGGGTGCCCCGAGAAGCGCTACCCGCCGGTGAAGTACAAGGAGGCCCGTTGGGCCATGTCCGCGTCGGCTGGCTCAGCTGAGCAAGTCGAGCAGATGATCACTCTCGAGGAGGAGGCGGCCCAGGCTGCATCTTCACCTTCCTCGGTTGCGGCATTTATCCCGCTCTCTCTAGGATCCTCCTGCACAGCTTTTTTTAAGGAGCTTTGCCAGTCCCTTTCCATGAAGGGAGAGGGGCCATTGGGACATTCTTCTCAGTCCAAAAAGAAGGACTCGAAAGGTAAGTCCCACCGTTGGCATTCGTGGGAGCGGGAGAGGTCCCCTTCCTCGGAGAGTCGACACTCGACTTCGGTCGAGGTTGCGGCTAAAGGACTCTGGCTTCACAGTGTCCCCGTCAGGTCAGCCGGCCGAGACACCCGTCGACCCGGTCGAGATTTTTCTTGACCCGTCGGACGGGCTGTCGACTGGTGAAGCAGACAGCCCTTCCTCACTGGTTCCCCCGGTGGAGACCGAGGACTTGCCTGCGCCTCCTGTACCGGAGTCCCTGGTCAAGGCTCCCGAGCCGAGGGAAGAGCGGGTGTCCCCTGCACCTTCCCAGACCCACCCTCGGAAACACTGAGGGTCTCAGTCTCGGACTTTGTCTCAGTCCAGCTGATTCTGCCAACATCGGCGGTCTCGGCACCGAAGTAAGCGGCGACGCCACTCATCCTCGTCTTCCTCCTCGGAAGAGGAGATGCTTCAGCGCAAGTTGCGTCGACGCTACGAGGATCTAATGTGGCAGCAGTTACTTGTGTCCGGAGACAAGCTGACGCCGTCGCCTTCCTCAGCCATTAAGTGGCTGTCACCCGAACGGCCGAATCAACCCATTGCTGTAGTCGGGTGCCCAAGCCTGGGCCAGATGTTCGGCCGAAGCCAGCTGCCCCACCGATTGTGGTGGAACCTCCGCCACCACAACCGAAATCGGGGGCGCCGACCAAAGACTCTCGGTCGGGTCAGGGTCTGCCCCACAGGTTCTTGGTCACTCTCACTCCCGACTGTCCTCGGCAGGTGGAGGGTGGCTCAGGCCCCAGGCAGCTCTTCGCAGACTCCTCGGAGTCCGATGATGACTCCTCCCTGTTTGCCAGGCCCCTTGACCTGGAGTCCTCCGGGGGGCAGTCGATAGACAAGAGCCCATCGTCTTTTATGGGTTTGCTTCGGCTCATCTCGGAGTCCACCGGGATGCTGCCCGAGGCCATATCCAAGCGGGCCAAGTATCCCCTGATGGAGATACTGGACCGAGGGGATTCGCCCATGGAGGCCTTTCCAGTGGCTGAAGCCATTGTTGGCCCAGCCTTCGAGCTTTGGTAGCGGCCAGCTTCCTGTCCTGCGCCTTCGGCCAGGATGGCCAGGAAGTATGAGGTCCCTACTGGCTCTTTGTTCGGGTTTTCGGAGCACCCCTCTGCGGAGGGGTTGATCACCAGTAGCGTTTTCCGGCATTCCGGGAACGCTAGGGATGTGAATAAGCCTCCCAACAAGGACTCCAAAAAGCTGGACTATGCCACGCACAAGGTGTACGCTGTGTCCTCCCTTGGCTTCCGCCAGGCCAGCTTGGCTGTGCTGATGGCACACTTCTCCCACGCCCTCATGGGCTCCCTGGATGAGGTGATCCCTTATCTCCCGGCCGACCTGCAGACCACGGTCAAGCAGGTGCAGGATCAGGGAAGGGTGGTGGCAAAGCAGCAGCTCCAAACAGCTCTCGACATTGTAGACTCCTGTGCCAGATCAGTTGTGGCTGCAGTGGCCATGCACCGCAGGGCATGGCTGAGGATATCCACCTTCACGGCAGATACCCAGCATAAACTGGCGGATGTCCCCTTCCTGGGAACTGACCTCTTCGGCCCTGGAGTGGAAGGCCACCTCCAGCGGATCGAAAAGCCCAGTGCTACCCTGGATTCGGTCACCTCCGCCCAGAGGGACAAGGACCATCGTCAACAACATAAGTCCTTTCGCCCTTCTGCGCCTGCGGCAGATCCAGCCCAACAGCACCAGCATCAGGGCCAGCAGGCTCGCGCTTGGCATCCCAAGACCAAGCCTGCGGCTTCCTCTAATAGGAAGCAGTGAGGAAAAGACCCAGGAGGTCCCTCGGCCGGTCCCTCCTCCAAGCCTGCCCAGTGATGGGTTGAGAGGTGTCGCCCCCAGCCTCATTGTTCCCCCCGTGGGGGGACGGCTACGCCACTTCCTTTCCACCTGGTCCGCTGTCACCACAGACCGCTGGGTGTTGGAGGTGGTAGGAAAGGGCCTGCCCCTGGAGTTAGAGCAGGCCCCGCCCTTCCGAGCCGTCGCCCTGGGGGTTACAGGGTCTGCAGCCCTCTGTCAGCTCACCCGAGCCGACATCGCCTTGCCCTCGAAAAGAGGTGATCAGGAAGGGTGGCGGATCCTCCACCAGACCCAGGGTTTGTGTCCAGGTACTTCCTGGTCCCGAAGCGGATGGTGGCTGGCGCCCATTCTAGACCTGCACGACCTGAACAGGTTCCTAAGGTCTTGAACCTTCAGGATGGTCACTCTGGCTCAGATAATCCCATCCTTGGAGCAGGTGTGTGGTTCTGTTCTCTGGACCTCCAGGACACGTTCTTTCACATCCCAATCCGTCCGTCCCATCAGAGATTCCTCCACTTCAGGGCAGAGGGATCCATCTACGATTTCCAGGCCATGCCCTTCGGCCTTTCCCTAGCTCCCAGGGTCTTCACCAAATGCATGGCAGTGGTGACAGCATTCCTGCGGCACCGAAGGGTCCGGGTGTACCCCTACCTGGACGACTGGCTGATTGCAGCTTCCTCCAGAACGGAGGTGGAGTGGTCCAGAGATCTGGCCCTCCAGATTTGTTCTCAGGTGGGCCTTCTCATCAACGAGGCCAAGTCGGAACTCGTTCCAAAGCAGGTGATACAATTCATCGGGGCAGAGCTCGACTCTGTACGAGCCAGAGCACGGCTCCCGGCAGCCAGGGCCAAGGTTCTTTCCTCCTTTGCCCAGTCATTTCAGGTTGGGCAATTGCACCCTACCCAGGACTTCTTGCTTCTCCTGGGCCTCATGGCGGCCTGCAGCAGCGTGGTCCGTTGGGCCCGTTGGTACATGCGTCCCCTTCAATGAGGGCTGGCCAGCCAATGGTCACAGCACTCCGATCCCTTGGATCAGCTAGTGACAGTGACCATGGGGATGTGGAACGCCCTCCAGTGGTGGACCGTTCCAGCACATCTGCAGGATGGCATCCCGTTTGTCCTCCCTGAGCCAACGGTCTCTCTATCGACTGATGCCTCTCTGATGGCTTGGGGTGCCCATCTGGGGGAGCACAGAGCGCACGGCTTCTGGTCCCCTCGGGAGTCCTGATGTCACATCAATCTGCTGGAGCTTCGAGCGGTTCGTCTAGCCCTCACTGCCTTCACTCCATTTCTATGGGGTCAAGTGGTCCAGGTCCAGATGGACAATACCACGACCATGTACTACCTAAACCGCCAGGGCGGGGCGCGCTCCATGCCACTGTGCAAATAAGCTCTCTGCATTTGGTCACTCGTGCGCAGCCTGGAGGCAGATCTCCTTGCCATCCATGTGGCAGGAGCCTCCAACATTCTGGCCAAAGCCCTAAGCCGGATAGGGGCTGCGTCCCATGAGTAGTCTCTCCTGCCGGAGGTAGTACAAGATCTGTTCTCCCACTGAGGCAAGCCTCAGGTGGACCTGTTTGCCTCCAGGAAGAATGCGAAGCTGAGACTCTTTCATGCTCGCCTCCTTCGGCAGGGCTCGCTGCAGGGGGATGCCTTCTCGAGGCTGTGGACCCCGGGCCTCTTCTGTGCCTTTCCCCCATTTCCCTTGATCCACAAGGTGCTTCTCAAGGCGAGGAGGGACAAGGCGCAGGTGATTCTGGTAGCCCCAGACTGGCCCCGCCAGTTCTGGTATCCAGATCTCCTCAGTCTCAGCTCCAGGCTCCCGAGGTGGCTTCCAGCCTGACAGACCTGATCTCAGTCAATCATGGGAAGGTATTCCATCCGGACCTTCAATCCCTGCACCTGACAGCCTGGTTTCTGAGCGGCTAGAGTTCCAGGCCTTGGGTCTTTCCGACAAGATCCTCAGCGTCGTTGAGGCGTCCCGTAAGGAGTCGACCAGGAAATGCTATGCCTTCAAATGGAAGAGATTCTTTATTTGGTGTCAGGGCAATGGCCTGGACCCTTCCTCCTGCTCCTTGGCAAGCATTCTGGACTACTTGTGGTCCCAAACTCAGCAAGGGCTTCGGTCGACAACCCTTAAGGTGCACCTGGCAGCCATCTCTGCTTACCGGGCGCAGGCCGGGAAGCAGTCGGTGGTGCAGGAGAAGGTGGTCGGGCGCTTTTTCAAAGGTCTTGATCACATATCCCCTCCAGTGCGAGAACCTTCACCTCCGTGGGATCTACTGCTGGTATTGGCTAAGCTCATGGGCAAGCCATTCGAACCGATGCACAGGTGTGACATCTCTCACCTGTCGTGGAAGACCGCCTTCTTAGTGGCTATCACGTCAGCCAGAAGGATGGGAGAGCTCCAGGCGCTTTCCATCGAGTCTCCTTATCTGGTCTTCCACAGGGACAAGGTTGTCCTGCGCCCCAACCCGAAATTCCTTCTGAAGGTGGTGTCGGAGTTTCATCTTAACCTGGTGTTGACTCTGCCGGTGTTCTACCCCAGTCACACCTTGGAGGCCGAATATAGGCTCCATACTTTGGACCCTAGAAGAGTGCTTGCTTATTACAAGGAGCGGATGGCTGAAGTTTGGGGAGAGATTCGCTAGCTGTTTGTCACCTTCGCTGAAGCCGCACCTGGCAGGCCTGCAGCCAAGCGGACAGTAGTCAGGTGGGTCACCTCCTGCATAGATCTCTGCTATAGGTTGGTGGGCATGGAGCCTCCCAGAGGGATAAAAGCTCATTCTACCCGCCATACCGCTGCATTGGTGGCTGCTTCCAGGGATGTCCCTATCCAGGAAATCTGCAGGACTGTTACCTGGAAGTCAGCACACACCTTCATCACCCACTACCACCTCGACCTTGAGTCACGCCGGGATGCTGGTTTTGGGGCCTCAGTTCTCCAGTCCTTATTTCCTAAGTAGGGGCTGTGCGCCTTGCCTCCCTCCTCCCAGAGAACTGCTAGGAGTCTGCCAGATAGTGTGGATGAACAACAAATCCATGTCCCTAGAAATACAGGTTACTCACCTGTAACAGGAGTTCTAGGAATGGTATATGTTGTTCATCCACACGCTCTGACTCCTGCTTTGGACAAGCACAACCCAGCTTCCAGCGGGCTAGATCTGGTGTCATGGGGCGGAGCCAAGAGTTTTACCACCCGGATGGGTAGGAGGAGCCAGCTTGAAGACCTTCCGGCAAGATTTAAAGCAGCAAGGAACCTGCCAGATAGTGTGGATGAACAACATATACCATTCCTAGAACTCCTGTTACAGGTGAGTAACCTGTATTTATGGAGTAGTTAGTCAAGTCTTTGAAAAAGAAATGCATCAACTCAGCATCCAGGATATAACCCAACATGGTTTTAAAATAGGACATTCATGTACTACCAACCTAATTTCATTTTATAATAATATAAGTAAGTACCTGGATAATAATATACCGTCTGACATTATATTACTTGAGAATAGCAAAACCTTTGATAAATTATCTCATTCTGTATTAATTAGAAAACTTCAAAAACTTGGCTTTTCATTATTCTTAGTCAACTGGACAGCAAGGTGGTTGCAAAATAGGACTCGGACAGTAAAAATGAACGTTGTCTTCTCAGATATCGGTCGTGTTACTAGCGGTGTCCCTCAGGGGTCTGTGCTGGGGCCGACACTATTTAACATTTTTATAAATGATATGAAAGTATCTTCAAATAATCATCTTTCTAAATTTGCAGATGACACAAAATTGTGTGGAAGGGTCGATACCTCATCAAGCTCAAGGTCATTAGAACCTGACCTCCAACTGATCGAATCCTGGGCATAGACCAATTCTATGATTTTTAACATCAAAAAAATATACAGTTCTCCACTTTGGCAATAAAAACCCACAAAACAATTGCTATTTACATAATAACCTGCTCAAATCAACAACTTGAAGGAGATTTAGGTATTATGATAAATTGACATCTAGTAATGGCCATTGTAACAAAGTGGCAAAAACAGCTAACATTATTTTAAAACAAATCAAATAAACATTTATTAGTAAGTCAGAGCATTGTCTAGTGCCATAGTATAGAGCCTATGTTAGACCACATATAGACTATGGGTCTCTATTCTGGGGTCCTTACCTTAAGGGCGACGTAAATCGTTTGGAGCAAATTCAGAGACGGCTTATTAAAATGATTCCAAGTCTGAAATCATGTACTTATGAAACACGACTTAGGGAGACAGAACTATATCCCCTCAACATGAGAAAACACAGGGGGGGACATTCTTCTAACCTTTAAGTTACTTATATCACCTACTTTAATGAAACAGTGTGGGCTTACTTTAGCTAATAAACGTACGGTTGGAAGACTTCATAACCAGCAGCTCGTAGTGGACTGGGCTAACACCAATAAACGTGATAACTTTTCCCGTAAGAGCAGCCAAATGCTGGAACTCATTACCACAGGAACTGATTAACAACACATTTTGATACATTTAAAACTCAGTTGGACATGTGGATAAAACCCTTATATTTAACATGAACCACTATTACGGGGGACAGTCACAATGGGCCTTGTGCCTTTTTTTGTCCCAAACAATCTAGTAAGGCGGTGGGGATTGCTGGAGTGCATATACCTTTGTGCCTAGCCTTTGGCTGTTGTAAATTATACCTGTGTACCTGACAGTGTTTGGCCTTGTCATGTTTCTTTGCACTTACCAAATAGCTTACATCTCTGTTAGTAATGTTTCACCCTTGTAATTTGCTTACACTGGGACTCCACCCTCCTTTGTTTTCTTGTTCTCAATTGTTCACACTTTGTTGTACCTGACGTGGAACATTTGTAAAACCTTTTGCTCGAAGGTAATGTCCGAATCTTGAAATAAATAAGTAGGGAGATGCATCAGTAGAAAACAGGAGGTGTTGATGCCACTGTACAGGCAGTTGTTAAAGCCACATCTGGAATACGGTGTCCAGTTCTGGAGACCACATCTCTGGAAGGACATAAATAGAATGGAAGTGGTCCAGAGAGGGGCTACAAAAATGGTGAAAGGAATGCACCAGAAAACATTCTAGGAAAGACTGAAAGACCTCAATATGCATACCCTAGAGGAAAGAGGGGGGGATATGATAAGAGACATTTCAGTACCTCAAGGGGATAAAAAGGATTCACGAGGGCAGCATATTTCAGAAAAAAAGATGTGCAAGAGCAGCTTATGGAGCCACAATATGAGGCTGGGGTTGGGGGACTGGGGTAACACGAGGATTTTTGGTTTTTCACTGAAAGTGTGATGGATGCATGGAACAGCCTCCCTGCAGAGGCTAAAACAATAGGGGAATTCAAGAATGCATGGGTTAGACAGAAGGCAACCATACTGGTAGGAAAGAGAAAGTAAGCTGCAGATCATTTATGATCTGGAACTTATGCAGGTAGGGAAATGGGAGGACTAGGTGGGCCAGGAGGGCCTTATGTGTCATCAAATTCTGTGTTTCTATGTGCATGTTCATAAGGTGGTTCTTCTTTTCCCTGGTACTGACGACTTCCTTTTCTGTTTCTTTGCAGTTGGCGTATTGTGTAGTACAGTTCTTAGAAAAAGACAGCAGCCTTACAGAACCAGTAAGTACATTTTGGCTTAGTTGCATTGGATAAGTAGATGACACAGAGTGTTATGGTGCAGTGCTTCTGTCAGAACAAGCAAAGGGTGTACTGTAAATCACTTGACTAATGTAGGTACCTGAAGGCTTCAACTTTAAAACAAGTAAAATATTCCAAGACATCGGTAATGTCTAAAGAGACAGTGACTCTTTTGGTTCAGATTCAAAAAGTTGTATTAATTTTTTTGCTCTGAAATCTTTAAGTGGTTTAATGGTTTCAGATTCACAGCACCGAAGAGTGAAGTCCCCTTAAAGGGACACTGTCAACCCCCCTTAGGCTTCAGAGTGTCCCTAGTTTAAAAAACGCATTTTATGATTGTTCACATTCTTTAGTGACTGTTGGTGCAGCTGGTAGTTTGATTCAGGTCCCTCTTTTTCTTTTAAAAAATGAAATACTGACTACCCACCATACTGGTGTTACCACACCAAAACATGTTTGTTTCCATTTCTTGATCAGCTCCCACTGCATCTTTCCTGGACTGAGGAACACCCCCAACACAATCTAGCCATGATTATGTAGTGGAAGTAGAAGAGACTATTGTATCATGAATGACCACACTGTTTGAGGGTGTTTCTAATGTTCAGGGAATGTGCACTAAGAGTAGGTCAGTGATATGAAGCAAAACAAAGCTGGGCATAGCTATACAGTACCATGTATTTTGGTTCTAATAAGCAAGGAAGCAGATAAAACAACCAGCAACATCAATGAGTTTTAGAGGATGAAAGCAATCATAAAATGTGAGTTTTTACCTAAAAATAATATGATGCTAAAAAAGGTTGACAGTGTCCCTTTAAGCTAAATGACAAGTACTGTACAGGCGGCTGAAGTACAAGTTTAAACACACTACCCTCTGGTGTGTCTCAGTTCTGCCATGTGGGGACCCCTGCAAGTGGGTTGGATGGTAGTTAGATCAGAGCCAATTGTGTAGGTGTTTTTGGTGACGGAGACATCTGCCTGCTAGGAATGGCACGTGACAGACAATGCTATTTTTACAAAGGCCACCAAACTGCTTTCAGTTTATAGTGGCTTCTAGCTACTACCAACATGGGCCATGTTCTAACCAGAGAGCTAAGAGATGAAAGGCTTCTTGTTGCCAAACTACAGTCCCTCTGAATGGCCATGTGTAGATTTTAGGCATTGTTGTAGTCTTAGAAGTAAGCCATAACACTAAACAGGGTGTGCAGTGAAACACGGCTAGTCACATACACCAGGTGCTATGTACAGTCCGTTTTTAACAAATACTCTGTGATTGGTTTTGCAAGCTGTAGCTCTGAAAGGACATGCATTTTAATAGACATGGTGGTAGCATACCAGTGAGGCAGTGTAAAAGAAAAGCTATATGTAGGATCCAGAAAGGATGCAATAAGAGAACAAAATGTCCATATTGTTTAGTTTCTGTTAAAAAAAAAAAAAAAATTAATGACATTTTTTAAAAAAATGTTGGTAGCCATTTAGCTAGTTTTAGTGGGCAGAGCTCCCCTAGCCACAGAAACCAGTTTGACATTAGAACACTAGGGGGAGTATGACCACAGTGCAGAATTTGAAATTGTATTCTACAGTTCTACCTCTGGGGCATCACACTCTGGTGGAATGATGCTTGTTGTATATCTCATTGATGGTTCCCTAAGAAGAAACAACATTACTACAGTGAGTCATTTTTTTCTTCTGATAGTAGTCCATTCCAAAGGTGAGGGCTGTGGACTGAAAAGGCTCTGTCACCGAATAAGGCCAGTCTGGTGGTAGAAGCATTATACAAGTTGTGTGTCAAAGGAGCAGAGATGCTGAGTTGTTAGGTGCTGATGAAGCAATTCAGATAAATATGAAGGAGTGAGTGTATTTGAACATTTGAATACAAGCAGAAGTATTTTGTAGTTGATTCTGTGTTCGGCTAGGAAATGACTGAAGTTTGACTGGCAGTGGAGAAACATGATCGGGTTCTGCTTTGGGCTCAGGTGCAGGCTGGTTTACTTTAGGCTGCTCTCCTTTGGACCCCTTAAAACCATGTGCTGCCCCCCTCCCAATGAGACTGACGCTGTGCGTATGGTGTGCTGGCCATGTTACAGGTCAGTGCTTGCTTCTACCTCCTTTGATGAGCCCTATGCCCGGTCAAGCAGCCATACAAGCAGCTCCTCGGGTACAATTTTAAGAAATTGTTCCCTCATCAACAAATCTTTGATTAGCTCCACAGTGTATGCTTTTGCCACATCCACCCACCTGTCAAGGTAAGTACACAGTTGAACCTGCAGTTCCACATAACTGTCTTCTGGGCTTTTCTTTAACGCCCTAAATTTCTTTCTGTAAGCTTCAGGAGTTAATTCTCAAAACGTTTTAATAACACAGTTTTAACCTTATCATAATCAACAGTTTTCATTACTCATTTTGGTAAATGCCTGTAAAGCATGTCCTGTAAGTAAGGGTGTGAAATGAGTTGACCAGGGGAGCCTTATCCAATTGAAATTGCCCACTCACCCTCTCAAACGACCTTAAAAGTAGATCAAGATCATCTCCCTCTCTATACTGAGGAAACAATTTAGAATTAATTTTGGCTTCATGGAGGAAACTCCCTCCACCATTACTTGC
This sequence comes from Neoceratodus forsteri, assembly GCA_016271365.2. NCBI lineage: Eukaryota > Metazoa > Chordata > Ceratodontiformes > Ceratodontidae > Neoceratodus > Neoceratodus forsteri. The sequence continues at coordinate 748,039,058 of CM057451.1, forward strand.
GTTCTGCTGGTGCAGTGTCAAGATCTTCTTCTCATGCAGTTGTGTCTGGATCTCGTGCTGGTGTCTCTGGATCTTGTGCTGTCATTCTTTTTTCTCTGTCCTCCAGTCTTTTTGAGTCTAGTTCCTTCTCTGTCTCCAGTCTTTTTGCTTCTGCTTCTAGCTTTTTTGCCTTGCTTTCCAGTTCTTGTTGTCATAGTTGCAGTTTCATGATCTCGAGCTGATTTGGAGAGTCCGCTACCCTAGCTCCTGGCTCACCCCCAGGAACCTTCTGCTTCTGGTCATGTGCCACCAGGGAGACTATGAGGTCTGCCTTCTTTTTCTTTTCCTGACTCTCAAGCTGGACCCCTCTTTTCTTGGCATTTGTCAGGAAGCTGTTCCAAAGTAAGCCTTTCAAATTGCTGGGAGCTCATTCTCTCAACCTACACTAAACTGTGCTGACTAGAAACAAAAAAAAAAATTGTAAAAGTGCCCTCTTTGTATATCCTTTTTCGAGACTGCTAAAGTAGAATTTTCTACTGGCCAGCTCTGTCTCAGTGTGCTCAATGGTTCACTGTGATCCCAGATGCTGCCACCAATTTGTGAAGTACCTCTCCCTTTTGGCTTTCCCATTTGGCTGTAACTGCTTTTAGAGAGTTGTCTGTTTCTATGTTTTTCAGCTGCCACCAGCCTTGTTTCCCAGGACTTCACTTCTCCTTGTACAAGGTTAGGAAAGTCTCCACAGGTCAACTTTGTTAGTATGCTCTTATGATGACGAATGCCAACAGAGTTTTCCATTAGTCAGCAAAAATAAATCAACTAACTTACAATTAAGACACAGTCATGACTGCTGTGTAAATGAAAATATTTTACTTTGAGTCAGGGTGCAACTTCAGGATATCAACAGTATAAATGAGATGAAAACTCTTTTACAGGACAAATAAATAAATGATTTGAAATAACAGCCGGAAAAGAAAACCCCACATAAAAAGTACTTGCCTCAACTAAGCTCAAAGAGAAACTGATGCCTAAACCTATCCGTCACACCTACACAAACCTTAGCTAAAGGCAGGCATCTGCTTAATATGAGGGTCCCAGGCAAAAAGCTTAGCTCAAATGTAATTCCCTAAATTTACAGCTCACATCTTAAACTCTGTGAAGGGTCATCCCGTTGAATTGACCAATCATTTTAAATGCTGTGCCAGTTTGAATTCCCTTACCCCAGTCAACTTAAAAAACCTATAGATGTCCAATAAAATTAATTTAACAACCAGTTTGTATTTGAAGGGTCCAGTCCTTTCAAAATCAGCATGTATGTGAGTGTGTCCACCCCTCTTGGTCATTCCTGAGATTTATTACCTATTACACTGTCCAGAGGGATGGCCTACTAGTGACATAGAATCCCAGTGGTTTTCCCTTTGTTGTTAGCAAGCTCAGGAAAAACCTCTGGTGAGATTCAGAAGACCAGAAAATAGTTTCAGTAAATCCAAACAATTAACCACTTAGTTCCCATTTCTGTCACAAAGGCTTCTAGGAAGTCTGAGCAGTTGTTTGTTTCATTTGCCCCCAAGAGAGAGGGCACCCTGTTTCCAAAGAGTGTTTGTCTAAATGGTTAGCCAATTGCATTGTTTATTTCTACCATAAGTACTACAACAAGGACCTTCCGGGAGTGGTTAAGGGCCATTCCACCAGGGGTATGGCTGCCTGCCCAGCCTGTTTCAGAAATGTGTCAACTGCGGACATCTGTGCAACTGCCACCTGGAGTTCTGTCCACGCCTTCACCAAGCATTACAGTCTGGACATCGGCTCTGTTGCAGGGCCAGTTTCGGCCTAGCTGTGCTTCAGGGGCCTTCTCTTCTGAGCTCTTGGCTGCTGTTCTGTCTTCCTCCTGGTGCTGGTCTCCTGGTCATACCTGAAACTGCTTGGGACTCTGTACCACTGTTGGCCTGCTGCAAGAGCCTTCCTTGAGGAAAGATAGTACAGTTATGCAAGCACTTACCGTAACAGTAGATCTTCGAGAGAAGCTCTTGCAGCAGGCCCTGCTTTCCTTCCCTTCTCCCTCCTGCTGTTCCTTGTTTCTGTTGCACTACTTTTACCTTTTCTTCCTTGGCTTTCACAAACCTCCTTGGTTCTCCATTAACTGCCCGCTTGGGGTCTCCAGCGGGAGAACTGAGGAGGGTGTTGGGGACTGCCTGCCTTTATAGGAAAGGCTGGTGTCAGATGCTGAGGTTGGCGCTGGGCAGTCCTCCGTGGTAAACTGCTAGCTAGAAAGTTTTCCCTGTGGTCCTGGTGCCTGGCAGCTTAGTTCTGCCGGCGTTGGCCTGCTGCAAGAGCTTCTTTCAAAGACCTACTGTTACGGTAAGTTCTTAAGTAACTGAACCTTTCTCTCAGCCCTACCCAACAGTGGCCTACGACCATGGATGGTGATGGTAGAGAGCCTCTTCAGGCATGCTGCTCTGGTAGCGTGGTTGTGTCCTGTGTCCGGTCCACTTCCCTTCCCGGGGGGGATGGGGATTTGACAGTCCTGTAAACACAATAATAAACGGTCTCGGTCGGACCCAGCACCGTTTGACCTAGAGTTCTTTCTCTTCTCGTCAGAAGGAGAATAAACAGTACTGCTCGAGGTCATCCTCTCTTATGTCTACTATGAAATTTTCAAGGGCCAAGAACGAGAGAATCTCTCCAGTGCTGACTTTTCTAACCTCTCCTGCCTGCGGTCGCTCGAAATCTGGGACTTGGAACCCTCACTGTCTTGTTGTGGGGACTCTGGTGGGCAGTTTCACCATTGGGCAGCTCTTATGGAGCAGTGAGTGTAGCGTGTGGCCCGTTTGCCCATTCTGCAGACTCGGTTCCAGGCCCTTCAGGGCTGGGGTAGAGACTGCGGTCAGGCTTTTCAGGCCAGGTGGAGTGTTTGGGTCTGCCAGTGGATCACGATCCCTTGGCGATGACAGTGCTGCAAAAGCCAGTTTCACTGGCCATTCCCCCTCACTCTTGTCTGTCAAAAGGGGCCAGCCGAGGTACCTCTGCCGGTCACTTCAGTGCCCGATAAGCTTTGGCCATGTGCAGCATCGGGTTTGGGCATTTGTGAGCCTGTGCTTACTCTGTCTCCGGGACCGTGCCCGGCGACTCCTGCAATGCCGGGGATCTCTTCGGTGCCACATCCCTTTCCTTTGGATTCGGTGCAGACGCTGACACCTTTGGGGGTGGGTCCAGTGCAGGTTCCCATTCTGCCGGCACTGGCTCCTTTGGGGCTGGCCCGATGTCAGCTTCCTTGGTGCTGGTGCTGACTCCTAGGCCAGTGCCGATGTCGCCTGTTTACCAGACTCTGAGGATTTGGTTTGGTGTCTCAATGTCTACTCCTCTTCCTGCCCCTGTTTCCTTAGAGGAGTTAGAAGAGGATGAGTCTGACCCTGACCTCATCTCTGAGGGTGGTAAGATGAATCCTTCTATACCTTGGATTCTTCTACTCCAGGTGTTCCTCAGGAGGACCTTTATTTTCATACTCTGCTTCGCAACATACATGCTACTCTAGCACTAGAGACCTCTGCCCCAGATCCAGGTAAGCAGTTGCGTCTTGAGTGGCCTCTTGTACCTAACATTCTAGTTAGCCTCACACCTCCTATTCCTCTGGTCTTTCAAACACATTCAGAGGCAGTGTGGGCCAGTCCTGCTACCATTCTGTCTGTCTGTCTCTAAGTAGTTAAATCGCAGCTAGATCGAAAGTACATTGCCCCCTAAGAAAGCTTTTCAACCTATTGCTGACAAACTTGTCATTTTAGCTGAGGATGATAAGACCTCCTTCCTCAAGAGGTTACAGCTCACCCCAGTAGTAAGGAATCTCATAAGACTGATACGATGGGGAAGCAATCCTTTGCTGCAGCTACCTTGGGCATGCGTAAAGCCACTTACCAAGGATATTTCTCTCAATATGAGAATGCCCTCTGGACTTCCCTCAAATCTCCTCCTCAGATCTCTTGCTGAGACCCTACCGGATTCGGACACTTAGCAGAAAATCTTGCACACTGTTACCAATGGAATAGAGCAGTGGTGGGCAACCTTTGATAACCAGAGGGCTGCAGGTGCGGCTTTCAAACACCCCTGAGGGCTGCAGGACCCCGTGCGACCCTCACAAGACCCCCTTTACTTTAGAATGAAATAGAAATTACAGATTTGAATGTAATAAACTTTAAAGGATTGGAAACAGCATTAAAAGTTTTAAACAGCACTAAAAGTATTGAATACAGTACTAAATATTAAAGTAATATTGTACTAAATATCAATGTGACTTCTGGGTGGCCATATTTTAAACAGCCTTCAAAACATGCTTCCTTCATCCACTTCCTTCAGTTCAAGTACATTTGTCAAAATGCACTGTTAAATCACGTAAGTCAGTTAAAATCAAAGCAAGCATCTGATCCTGACGGTCAGCCACAAGCCTCTTTCTCTTTATCCAGTGCACCTGACCCCGACTTTCAGCTACAGACCCCTTTTTCTCTATCCAGCGTACCCGATCCTGACTTTCAGCCACAACCCTCTTTGTCTTGATTGCTCACTCTGTCTCCAGTGCTTGAAGGCAAATACCAATGAACTCGGGTGTTTGCACTCGGAATACAACCCGTTATCTGTTTCGCTTACTTTTTCTCCTGTGCTCATCTGCCATTACCACAGAATGAGGGGATTTCATTCCAGATATGCTGCAATCTTGCACCTATCTTGGGGACATGATTGAGACATTCAAATACTTAAAGGGAATAAATAAGGCACAGTTGGGGAGCATCTTCCAAGTAAAAGAGCAATCTAGGACAAGAGGCCATGAGCTGCAAATTGGGGGGAAATTCAGAGGTAACGTTAGGAGGCACTTTTTCACAGAGAGGGTGGTGGACAGGTGGAACAGTCTGCCAAGGGAGGTAGTGGGAAAACCAGTGGGAAGTTTCAAGATGGCACGGGACAGGCACAAGGGGTGAGGTGGCGGGGAGGGTTTCAGGGACCTAGCAGAGGTATAGGTAACCAGGGCAGACTAGGTGGGCCTGGCGGTCCTTTTCTGCCATCATATTCCTATGTTCCAATTTAATTGTCTTATAAGCACCTCTTAGCTAGCACCTCTAAGAAGTGACATCAGCGATACAGTTTCAGAGAAAATACCGCAATCTGTGGCATGTAACAATTAAAAAATGTTTTAATTTGGAGATGGACGTGGGGGCCGCAGGTTAACCCCTGGGGGGGCCACACGTGGCCTGTTTGTTGCCCACCACTGGAAATGGTCACCACTTGAAGGAAGCCATGGATGCATATGACACTGCTTCCCATGCTGCTGCTTCTATTATCTGCATTTGGAGACATCTTTTGGTTCGGACTGTCCGTTTTTTTCCAGTGACGCTCAGCAGCAAGTCATGAATGTTCCTTTTGATGGCTCTTGTCTGGTCAGCAAGTAGAGCAATCCCTTGAGGCCTCTTAAAAGATTCGTACCGTCATCGAGTCTGCTAGACCCACCCCAGCACATTCTCAGAGAGGGCGAGGTAGGATTTTCTACCATAGTAAATGGTCCTTTCTTGGCAGGGTAGAGGACACCAAGTCAGACCCCAACCCCCTCAACAGCAGAAGAAAACACACCAAAAGGCACAGGCACTGAAATCACCTAGTGCCACTCTCTGAAGTTTCAGCCCCGGCTCTGCAGCCCGAGACACACCTCTCCTCTCCTCTCTGGTATGAGGGCATCTGACCCAGTTTTACAACCAGTGGAAATTTGTCAGTACCGACAAGTGGGTCCTACAGATCAAACCAGGAGGGTTACTTGCTGAACTTCTAGAACCCCCCCCCCCGACACCCCACCCAAAAGACAGCAGCCCTTATCCACTACCAGGTCAGACCTTCTAGCTTCGGAGATAGCTAGCCTTTTGAGCAATAGGGCAGTGGAAGTAGTCCCAAAGTCAGAGGAACACAGGTTTCTACTACCACCACTTCCTCGTTCCAAAAAAAGTCAGGGGGCATGCACCCCATACTAGACCTCAGACAGCTGAATAAATTCATCCTGCAGGAAAAGTTCAAAATGGTCTCTCTGAGGACCTTATTACCACTTCTCAAGTTTCAGAGCTGGTTGGCTTCCTTGGACATTCAGGACGCCTACCAGCATGTTCCAGTTCACCCCAGTCACCACAGGTTTCTTCGTTTCGTGGTCCTGAGTCAGCATTACCAATTCTGAGTCCTGCCCTTTCGGTTATCCTCAGCGCCTTGAGTCTTTACAAAGTGCTCTGCCGTTCTTGCAGCACACCTTTGAAAGCTTGGGCTTCTAATCTTCCCTTAACTGGACAACTGGCTCCTACCCAACCCATCCGAACAGGACACAGAACAAGCCATTTCTACAGCGTCTCAGTTCCTAACCTCCATGGGAGTTTTGCTGAATATGGAAATGTCACAGATTCAACCATTTCAGCAACTACTCTTCATTGGAGTGTGACAGGGTTGAATACGGTCCTGTCCCAGTTGTTATGCAGAAAGTGTTTAACCGCAAGGATCTGTTCTAGTCTCTCCTTTTCTGTCTCTTTTCTGTCTGGTTGTGCAACCAAATTTTCTTGAGACCTGGGACTTGATCACCCTGACAGTCTTGCAATTGTCCTGTGCCTCTCGCTATCTCTCTACCCTCAATTGCTGTTCTGTCTGTCTTCTGGACTAAGTCTCCATCACTCATTCACACTAGTGGGATAGTGCCAGAGGTGCTAGGACCAAGCGGGAACCTAAGATTTTCTGAAGGGTAGTCGCCAAGACAGGACCACGAATGCACGGCACCGCGAAACTAGCTTGCGCCTGTATAGGCTATCTTGGCATCGACCCTCCAACCGCCTCAGTTCCGTTTCTCCCACCGTCAAGTGCGCTTGGATGTCGATGTCGCTCGTCTGCCGGAGTCTTAAGTTTTCGTCTATACGACAACAGCTTTTAACGTTTAATTTAATATTTTAAGTAGTAATTTCTTATTTTACGAACAAGAAGAAGATTAGGAAGAAGAAGAAGAAAAAGAAATTCTTTCCTGCCATCAACTGAGTTGTCCTTAGATGGTAGCGGTGACAGTGGGAGGACTTTGTTTGAAAGTTTTTATGGCAGAGGGGTTGTGTCCGGTCCTCGGCATACTTAGCGGGGATAACAGTCCTCTGAAGCACAAAACTAGTGTTCGGGGATCTGGCAGCCGCTAACCTCGAAGCCTCCTCTTCCTCGTTGGGGGAAGAAGAATTGGTGCCGCTCGAGGTTGCCCGTTGGTACGTCTGCACGAGGATTGTTCGTCGGGAGGGGCGATGGGCGTGAACCGACTTTGGTGGGTTCCGCTTGGCCCTGCTCCTAACTGCTGCATTCTCGACTCTGAGTTCCATCTCTGTCCTTGTTGGAGCTCCGGTGGGCAGTTTCACCTCTGGGCCGCTCCTATGGAGCAGGGGGTTTGACTTTCCAGTTTTTCCTGGCTCTGTTCCTGATTTTGGGACCCCTGGACCCCGGAGCCATTGGACTGGAGCCAGGTCGATTGGATCGTGAATGGCGAGGTGCGCTCTTGGTACCTTTGCCATCATGTCGACCCCTCGTGCCTACCCCCTCTCCCTTTTCCATGCAGGGGCCGGCACGGGCACCACTTTTTCCTTCTCCCCTTCTCAGGATTTCCATTGGCATTTTCCTTCGGTACCGTGGCTCGGTGCCTTGGTCGGTGCCGTGCCTCGGAGCCATGGCTTGGTGCCTTGGTCGGCCCTGTGCCTCGGTGCCTTGGTCGGCACCATGCCTTAGTCGGCGCCATTGCTCTGTGTGGTGCCATGGGTGCCCTTGTTGCTGCCGTTGGTTGTCGGCGCTGTCAGTGGTGCCGCAGGTGTCTGGGTGGCGCCATGCACCTGCAGGTTGCGCCGAGCACCCGCAGGTGCTGCCGTGAGCACCTGTGGGTGCAGCGAGCTCTCACAGGTGCCATGAGTACCATGGGTGGCACTACAGTTGCCCATGGGTGGCACTATGGGTGCCCATGGGTGCCATTCTTGTCATGGGTGTCATGGGGTGCCCTCAGGTGTCATTGTTACATGGGTGCCTGCGGGTACTGCCGCGGCTACCCTCGGGTATCTCCCAGGTTGGCATAAGCACTGCTTGGTGCCCTCCTGTACCACAAGTGATGCTGGTGCCGCACGGGTGCTAGTGGGTGCCGTATAGCAGAATTAATGACACATTTTTTCCTTTTCGGACTACCTTGCCACAGAACTTGTGGGGGGATGTTTATCGCAGAATGAAGTCCTGTTCTGCAGATTATTTTTTTCCACACATCTTAGTGAGTGGTGGTCTGTGTGGGATCTTGTGTCATTCAGCGGTTTTCTGCTGATGGAACTCTGCTGTGCTGCTTTGCCAGCGGAATCTCATTCTGCTCAGCACTTTCTTGGCTCCCTACGTGGTACCAAGCTCCTCAACATCCTTTCTGATGGCGAAGTCTCTAGTGGCTCTGACCTAGATCTATCTTGGAGGTTCTTCTAGGGTAGAAGTGCATCTAGGTGGGTCTTTCCCTGTCCTTCTGGTCAGTAATGCAGCTGACAACTCACTTTATATACTGTAGGGCACGTCCTCTCTATTATCAGAGTCCGTGATGGAAAATCTTTTCAGTAGTTCCTCAGTAATGAGGTCCACTATAGTATTTCACACTGCGTCCATGGACCATACACCTCTGCGTCTAGACTTTTTCAATCATCAAGACAGTTACACTCTGTGGAACATTCTGATTTAATGGTCGGGAGCCACTCTGGCTCTTCCGCTCCTTTGATAGGGGTATATAGCCCTCTTGTGATATTGCCCCTTCAATGGCTTCTTCGGCACAGGTGGTTAACATCTTTCCAGCTGTGATTATTAGTCCAGTCACGATTTCAGTATGGTCGCTTAGACTCCTTCTGCACTCAGACGGAGAACATCTTTGTCATTTTGTATCAAGACAATCCTTGCGAAATAGCAGCCTGAAAGCCTTGTTAGGTTCGGACTAAAAAAAAAAAAATTTATCACAGCACAGGGCCTAGCCGAAATTACCTGATACCCCCTTTTTTTGGATCTGGTCAGGTTCCGCCTCAGTCCCTCAGGCGCTCGTCTCCAGAGTACAGTAAAGAGTACCTGACTTCTTCTTCCCCTAGGGGGAGTCCAATCCGGTGGCGAAATTGGTCATCTCTTTCTCTAAGAGAGATTTCTCTCATTCAGAGACATTTCTTAGACCTAGGCGACTGCCCAGTCTGTTAATTCCCCTTTCTTTGTATCAGGCTTTCTTCTCTTGAGCAGAGCCTTGCAGCAACATAAGCGACTCTCCACTGAGTCGGAACTCGGGTTCCTACTTCCTTGCTTGCTTAACTTAACAGGCGATTTTCTCCTTCTTGACGGAGGGTCAAGTAGATCTTTTTTCTGATATAGCTTCTCAAATATTCACACCTTCGGTTCCTGCACACTGGTCCATGCCAGTTGCTCACGAAGCTATCCTCTTCAAGCGTGTGATGGAGTTATGATGTCTGTTTTTCAGTAAACAAACTAGAATCCTTTCATACTCCCTTCAGGAAGGCCAGAGTGGGTAGTGCCTCACCACATTGAGTCACTGCCTCTTTCAGTCACTTCAACAAATGGGTTAGCCCTAACTTTGTCCTGCTGTGTCCCTCCTCAACGCTCATCTGCTTCTATTTGCTTTAGAAATCCAGCCCGTTTTTTTCTGTTGGAATGTTTTTTTCCGCAGTGGACACATCCTCCTGTACACTTGTTCCTTTCTTCCCTGCGTTCAGAGACTGCTACCACAGTTATACATACAGGGGCAGGATGATTCCTTTTGGGATATGCAGTGGGTAGGATCTGGTTCTACTAGACCACCAGGAGAGGCTTCTGAGTCGTGCTTGGCCTTCCATCAGGAAGGTTCCTGTGACTAAGTGGAGACCATTCTCCTTGATGGGCTAACCCCCACCTGGACCTCCTTGCTCACCAAGTAATGGGTTCAAGTGCTCTTGGACCTGTTGTTTACAGGTCAGCCATGTTTGATAGTGGGGGTTTCGGTCTGCACTTTTCGGTCTACCCTGAACCAGTAGACTTTACCTCCGACTTTTTCAGTTCCTGAGGTCCCTTTTACGTTACATTAGTACATGTCTTTGACACTATTAATTTTGGTCCTAGACCAGACTGTGAGGCCAGGTTCTGGCTGCTCTCTTAGAGTGGTTGCGGCTTCCTGGCAGACTTTCATTTTTTGTCCATTGTAGTCGTCTGCAAAGTGGTGAGTTACAACTCGAGCACTTATCTTGTAGTCACTGTGTTCTAGTTGATCTTTACAAGACAGCTCTTTTTATTAGCAGGACAGTCCTTGGCTATCCTTTCTGAGTGAACCCTATCTCCTACCACCCTACTCGGTGTTGTTGGTTTTAGCTAGGTACTCTCCCACTAGTGTGAATGAGGGATGGAGACTTAGTCCAGGAAGATATGGAAATTACGTACTCATCGTAATTATTGATCATCTTGGACAGTCTCCATCACTCATTCACACGCCCACCCACCATCCCCTGGGTTCACTCATTTTCATTCCTGGTCTTCATGGTCCTGTGGTTCAGACTGTGAGGACATTATTCTTTGACCTTTCTTGCAAAGGCCATCTGGGCCCTCTCAGGCCCAGAAACTCAGGATGAGTAATTCCATTAGTTACGCTGCACCTCCTCAGTCGAAAAGGTACTGAGGCGGTTGGAGGAGTCGATGCCGAGAATAGCCTTCATAGAGTATGAGCTAGTCTCATGGTGCCGCATCTTGATGGTCCTGTCTCAGGCTCTAACCCTTCAGAAAATTCGGCTCCCCGCTTGTCCTAGCGCCTCTGGCACTATCCCACTAGTGTGAATGACTGATGGAGACTGTCCAAGAAGATCAGTAATTACGGTAAGTACGTAATTTCCATTTTTTCCCCCTTGCATATCTGCCAGTATAAAATATATATGAATCATTTTGTGGAAATGTAATTGATACTGGGATCCCTTTGTTTAAAAATGATTGTAAAGCTAAAACTGTACATAGTTATACTGTTGAAGTGATTGCGAAGCTATTTGGAACTCAGTGGGGTTTAACCTGAGATGCAAGTTTTAAGCCTTTTGCAGAAGATGTAAACAAGAGGTCAGTTCTGGGTCACAGTGTTCTTTTTGCGGCACCTGCTGAAACTGACAAGAACACTGGAAACTTATAAGAACACTGGGTGAGAAGTATGCTGTTTTTCTTAATGAGCTCCTACACAGATTTATAAAAAGGAGCTGCAGTGTTTTGCAAGCGAGACAGAGACTGAGATTGGAAATTAAGAAAAACTCAGAAGGAAACTGTTTTCTGTGTTTCTAAATTGTATTGTAAATAGTTATTCTGAACAATTTTTTTTTATTGTACTGTTATTAATAATAGAATTGTTGTTGCAAATTTTGCCAACTGCTCCTGGGTTTCCTATGCTTCCTAACCTGTTCCTCAACAACATGGTGTCCTGTTGGACTCAACCGTAGAAACATAGTAGTTGATGGCAGATAAGGACCGCAAGGCCCATCCAGTCTGCCCATTTCTTTTTCTGCCTTATGAATGTGCCATTGGCCTTTGCTCTGTCAGTGGCCTATCTATTCATACTCATCTGTATTGCTCCCTTATGCCTATCCCATGCCTGTTTGAAGCCCTGCACTGTATTCATATCCACCACTTCCTGAGGTAGGCTGTTCCATGCATCCACCACTCTTTCTGTGAAAAAGAACTTCCTCACATTACCCCTTAATCGGCCTCCCTCTAATCTCATGCTGTGTCCTCTTGCCCTGCTATTTTTCTTGTATTGAAACATGTTAGACTCTTTCACCTTGTTAATGCCCTTAAGGTGTTTGAATGTTTCGATCATATCACCTCTCTCCCTCCTTTGCTCTAGGGTATACATATTGAGTTCCATTAATCTGTCCTCATGTTTTCTGATGCAGTCCCTGCACCATTTTGGTTGCCCTTCTCTGGATTGCCTCAATTGGTTAATGTCCTTGTGAAGGTGTGGCCTCCAGTACTGCACGCAGCACTCCAGATGGGGCCTAACCAGTGTCTTGTAAAGAGGGATTATTACCTCCCTCTTCCGACTTGTGATACCCCTACAGATGCACCCCAACATCCCTCTAGCAGAGCAAGGGCTTTTCTCCCAGAGGACAAAAGAATGAACATCCTACAGATGGCATGCTTTATCGTGGAGAACAACTCCCATCAGAGATCTCTCAGTACAGCGAATGCTAGGCCTTACGGCCTCCTCAGTCTTTACAGTGCCTCTAGCACGACTGCTCATGAGGACAACTCAGTGGATGCTCAGCACTCTGTGGTCTCTGACAACGCATCCTCAGTCTTACCATATTAAAGTGACAAAGCCTCTGCTCCAGTGGCTTACATGGTGGCCTCAGGAGGACAGTCACCGCCAAGGTCTTCCCTTTTCAGCCACAGATAACCCTCACCTCGGATGTGTCTCTTTTAGGGTGGGGAGCTCATTGTCTTTGCCACCATACTCAGAGAGTCTGGAGCCCTGTGAAATCTCATTTCCACATCAGTATCTTGGAGATGAGAGCAGTCCTCTATGCTCTCTGGGCCCTAGTAGACTATGTCCGCAACCAGATAATCCTTTTGCAGACTGACAAAACAGTCATGTAGTGTACTACCATCAACAAGCAGGGTGGAGCACACTCTTATCCCCTCTGCAGGGAAGCTGTGAGAGTGTGGGAATGGTGTCTGTAGCACAACGTTTTGATCCAGGTGATCTGTTTACCAGGGGATCGAAACATTGTAGCAGTCCGGCTCAGTTGGACAGAGACGAGTCCTTAGAATAGGTCACTAGCTCTAGATGTCGCAGAGGCTCTCTTCGATGAGTGGGGAACCCCCACAAGTAGACCTTTTTGCAAGCCCCCACTCAACACAAAACTGCCTTAGTTCAGCTCCAGAAATACAGAACATGAAATTTTTTGTCAGGATACATTCAGTCTGCGATGGACAAATCATTTTCTGTATGCATTTCCACCTCTTCCTCTAATTGAAAGACTACTGCTCAAACTGGAGGCCCACGGAGGCGAAATGGTTCTCATTGCATTGTATTAGTCTTGACGGATATGGTTTCCTCTGCTCAACAACTTGTCAGTTGCCCCTCTGAGACCGCTTCCCCTTGTGGACAGATCTTTTGATGCGGGGGTCCGTGGTTCATCCCAGCCTGCACTCCTTTCACCTCCATGCCTGGCTCCTGGAGAGATAGAGGTGAACAGGTTCATGGTCTCTTGGAGGGTCTCGAAGATTCTTCTAGTTGCTCGTAGGCCCTCTACCTGAAAAACTTGTACCGCCAAATGGAGATGGTTTTCATAATGGTGTGCCAGATCCTATTTAGACCCATTCCAGTGTCCACCTGGCAAGGTTTTGGAGTGTTTACTGGATCTCATGAATGCGGGTTTACAATACTTCTCAGTCAGGGTCATTTTGTGTGCTCTTTCGGCATATCATGAGCCTGTCCTGAACCTCACTCTGGCTCATAAGAGATTTTTGAAAGGTGTTTTGCACACCAGGCTCCCTATATGAAAACCTGTTGCTGCCTGGGACATTAACCTTGTATTGGATATGCTCACTCATAAACCGTTTGAACCTCTGGCTACCTGTGCTCTTAAATTCCTGACTTGGAAAACTGCATTTTTAGTGGCCACCACCTCTGCACGAAGGGTCTCTGAGATGCATGCTCCGATGACAGCCCCCCCATATACTGTCTTCCATAAGGATAAGGTGGCTCTTGGCACACACCTCACGTTTTTGCCTAAGGTGGTCTCTGAATTCCATCTGAACCAACCCCCACAAGTTCCAGAACAAGGGAGAGCACACCCTCTACTCGCTGGATGTTAAACGGTATTGCAAGTCGTAAGAGGAAGGTAATAAGTCATCTTCACAAGTCACTAGTTAGGCCCCATCTGGAGTACTGCATGCAGTACTGGAGGCGGCACCTGCACAAGGACATTAACAAAATGGAGGCAGTCCAGAGAAGGGCAACCAAAATGGTGCAGGGACTGCATCAAAAAACCTATGAGGACAGATTAACAGAGCCCAATATATATACCCTAGAGCAAAGGAGGGAGAGAGGTGATATGATCGAAACATTCAAACATCTTAAATGCATTAACAAGGTGAAAGAGTCTAACATGTTTTGGTATAAGAAAAATAGCAGGACAAGACAACACAGCATGAGATCAGAGGGAGGCCGATTAAGGGATAATGTGAGGAAGTTCTTTTTCACAGAAAGGGTGGTTAATGCATGGAACAGCCTACCTCAGGACGTGGTGGATATGAATACAGTGCAGGGCTTCAAACAGGCATGGGACAGGCATAAGGGAGCCATAAAGATGAGCATGAATAGATAGGCCATTGACAGAGTACAGGCCTATGGCACATTCATAAGGTAGAAGAAATGGGCTGACTGGATGGGCCTTAAGGTCCTTATCTGCCGTCAACGTCTAGGTTTCTGTGTTTCTGATAGGTCTTATGTGGCACAAAAGCTTCTGAAAGAATCAATGAACTTTCAAGCCTCTGATGTATATGCTCTCATCAACATCAGAGGTGAGGACACCTTCGATATCAGCTTTAAAACCTTTGCTGGACTGGATAAATTTTGGAACAAATACGAAGTGTGCAAAACTCTGCCTTTATGGACCCCTTTCTGGACAATTCCCATTACAAAACCTCTGTTTAAAACTATAAATGTTATGTTTCCTAATGAAGGGGTAAACGTGGGGGACATTCAGTTCTGGTTGGAACAAAATTGTAATGTACTAGGCCCTCCTGAAGCAATTATTGATTCAGAGGGGATCTGGATGGGCAGCTGGAGATTCAGAGTAAAATTGCACTTTATAGGGAATGAAGTAACTCGTATACCAAACAGTTTTTTCTTAGGGAAGGATAGAGGCATATGTTTCTATCCTGGCCAGCCAAAGGCCTGTTATAAACGTGGTAATAGGAGACATTTGAGCAGTGTTTGCGATAAAATAAAATGTACATTATGAGGAAACTTTGATCATGACAGTGCAGTTTGCAGGAATGTTTTTAAATGTAATTTATGTAATGAGCAGGCACACACATACCATCAGAGCCCTTAGGCTGGCCAAAACAAGCATGGAGGCCCAAACCAAGAAAACTTGATAAATCAAGCACAAGAGAGGTATAAGCCACAGGGCCACAATGATACAGAAAGGGAACCTGCAAATGCAGGGATGCCACAGGCTGAACAGACACAACCCACAAAGGACAACACGGGTAATAAAGATTAGGAAGCTACGGCTTCGACAGCAGACAGTCAGGGACAAGGCCAGGAAGAATCCCCTGGCACTTCAAAAGAAGGCCAAGAGATGGACAGAAGCCCCCCCCCCACCCACATCCAGTTTTCAAATCCCTCATCCTAAAAGGGTGACTAGAGCAGCGAGCAAGCAAAAAGGCCTCTCCAGCAGAGTCCCCACTCAAAACACCTTTCAGGCCTTACAAGACATAGAAGGGATTCAGAATCGGACTTTCCTCTAAGTCAGGGGTCTTCTCAAAAATGAAATGTGAGGAAGAGGCAGGGACAGAGGTGATGGAATCCAAAAGGAAAAAGGGAAGAAAAAGAAAAAAGATAGACAAACACTAAACCACAGAACACATGGCTTCCCTGCATCTAGTGTCCTTTAACTCCTGCAGTATGAAGAAGAAAAGAATGGCTTGCTTGATGTATTGCAGAAGCTTACAGGCAGATTTTTTAACAAGAAACCAGGTTTAACACCCTGCAGGATATAGCTTAAGCGAAAATGGGCTGAATGTGGGGACCTTCTTTTTGGTCCTGTGGGCCTGACGCAGTGGACGGGTTGGGCATGCTGTTTAACCAAACCAACCTTCAGGTGCACAGATTGGTGGATATTGTACCTGGAAGGGCCTTATTAATTGATTGCACTTATAAAGGGTTTTCATTGCGTCTAATAAACACTTATGCTCCCCAAGTAAAAACAGCACAGAATGACATTTAATCAGATAAAGCTCTATTCACAATGAAACTTGTTACATGTTGTGGGGGGAGGATATGAATTGTAGTTTAGACCTCAAGATACAAGACAATATTCAGAAAAAAATCTATTGCGATTCACATGCCCTTCAAAATATATTAATGGTAGCTAACCTTAAAGATGCATACAGGGAGTTGCATAAAGATGCCGGATCTACCTATCAAAGAAGCGCTTTTACGTCTAGGATAGATAATTTTTTTCTGTCAAAATGTTTAGTCTCAAAAAAATTTCAACTTTCCCTTTGTGAATTTTCAGACCATCGGGTATTAAAATGTATGATTTGTTTGAAAAACGTTCCGCCTAGATTCCCCTCGGTCACAAAACAATGTAAATTGAATTCAGTTCTTCTGGACCAGTCTGAAATAAAAAATGAGATGCGTGATCTCTTACTAATAAGGGAATCGATGGCCGTACTGTATGATGATTGGAATTCATGGTGGGCGGACACCACCATTGAAATAAAGGATTTTTTTTTTATAAAATGGGGGAAACATAAGAGTAACAAAGATTACTTGAAATATCTAGATTATAGAAACAAGTTTTATAAACTTACGTCCTTTCCCAATGTTTCAGACTCAAGAATCAAAGAACAAATTGATAACATCAAAAATAAAATGAGGCAATATCAGTATAGCAGGGCAGTATCTCTGCAGACTGAAATGAAGTTCGGCACAGAAAAGCAGCCTTATAAGGACCCGTTTTATGCATGTAAGCAGAAGTTGGGGGGGGGGGGACTAATGGGAGGGTTCATATGATGATTGAGGTAAACTGAGAACTACAGATGTGGAAATGTTGGACCGAATTCAACAATCCCTGCATACATCCTTTGCTTCTGAATTCACTCCAAAGGTAAGGTGGGAAGACGTTGACTGCCCCTCCCCAAATTTATCCATCGACTTAAAGATTTGGAAGGACTCATAACCAGGGAAGAAGTTCTGTCCACAATCTTAAATTTAAAACTAGGAGTTTCCCTAGGGGAAGATGGCATCACAAATGAATTTTACAAAAGTTTTAAAGAGCAGCTTGTTGAGATACAGTCCCCTCCCGATTATCCGACCCCCCCCCCAATCTGATCCTCCCTTTCTAATGAACACCGATCATGTGCCCCACAGTTCTATTTGGTATACAGTATTGTACCTGTTTAGTCTTAATTAGGTGCAGCTGCTGTGAACAGCTCATAAATGACGCATTTGGCTCAGTGAATCAGTACAGTATAGTTCAAGAATGGAATCTCCTTCAGTAAAACGGAAGCGAATGGTGCTAAGTGTAGCACAGAAAATACGGATTGTGGAAAGGCTGAAGAGGGCCAAGCGGGCTGTAGCATTGGCAGAAGAGTATGGCGTGGGGAAGTCTAGCATCAGCTAGATCAAGTCTGCAAAAGACAAGCTTTGTGATTTTGCCAGCAGCATGGACACAGCAGTAGGATCTGAGAAACGGAAAAACATAAGGGCTTGCAAAGATGAGCAGCGCGATGCTGCTCTGTACGTGTGGTTCCAACAGGAACAGGAAAAAGGAACCCCGATATCGGGGCCAGTTTTGAAGGAGAAGGCGCTCCAGTATCACCAGGCGCGGGAGTTCAGAACAGTTCTGTGCTAGCGAGGATGGTTAAGCTCGCTAGCGCTTGACATGACATCGGCAGCTGAAATTGTGTGGGGAGTGACTAAGTGCATGACGAGTCCATTGAACCCTTCATTGTGAAGCTGCTAGACACTATCGAGGCTGAGGGGTTGTTACCGGAGCAAGTCTTCAATGCAGACGAGACAGGTCTGTATTGGAGGGGTCTTCCTGAGCGAACACTAGCCCATGGTGCAGAGAAAGATGCCCCAGGGTTTAAAAAGCAAAAAGACCGCCTTACTGTGCTTGGCTATGTTATCGAGCCAGTCATAAATTAAAATTGGTTGGGTGGGTAAATCTATAGTGCCACGGTGCTTCTAGCACCTCAATATGCAGACTTTGCCTGTGCAGTACGAGTCACAGCATAGTGCCTGGATGACGGGCATCATTTTCACTTGGTTTAATGACAGCTCTGTGCCATAGGTGAAGCTGTACCTGCGGTCCAAAGGGTTGCCAATCAAAGCTTTATTCCCGGTTGACAACTCACCAGCACACCTTGAATTCCAGATGTCCAAACACAGGATGGGTAATCAAGTGCTCCTTTCTGCCTGCCAATACAACATCCAAGCTGCAACCCTGTGACCAGGGAGTGCTTGAGATTTTTAAAAGGTGCCACAGAAAAAAGTTGCTGCATACCGTTTTGGCTGAGGACAATGCCCAGTCCTCATTGGGTGACATCATGAGGAGTATCACACTTAAGGATGTGGCATACATGTCTGCCGAGGCATGGGATTCATTGTGTTCTGAGTCAATACAAAAGGCATGGAAGAAATCCGGGATTAAAACAGCTCGTGATGACCCAGCTGTTTCTGACACTCCTGACCTCTCCGACTTTCCAGAAAGCAGCATCTCAGCAGCTGAGATTACGGAACTCGCTGCTACACTGTCTGACGCTTGGTCAAAGAGGAACAGAGTCATGAGCTTTCAGATGACGGGATCCTTGAGCTTGTGTCGCGGTCATCATAGTCTGAGTCAGAAGCTGAAAATGACTCAGAAGTGGATAAGTCAACTCCAGTCCTGCTAACTCATTCAGAGGCAGTCGATTGCTTTGACAAGTGCATCCTGTACACGGAGAGCCAGGTAGCCTGTGATCCAGTACAGGTCATGCTACTACGGCAGCTAAGACAGTGAGCTGCAAAAAAAAGTTTGATTCTTTAAAGCAAACTTCTGTCTCAGATTTTTTTGCAAAATCTGGTGTGCCATAAAGTTATGATCGTTGTGTGCTTTAATCCTTTTTTAGCGTACTTCTACTGCACTTAATAAAGATGTGATCAGCAAACACTAAACTGCTTTTGTGTTGATTTAATACAGTACTGTAACTGCTTCTGTGTGTGTTAAGTAAGGCACATTACTGTGTACCGCGAGTGCACCCGTTTATCTGACTTACCGCATATCCGAACGAATCGGATGTCCCCCCCGTGGGTTCGGATAAACGAGGTGGGACTGTATTACCAGATCTATACAATGAAATGTTATCTGATGGTATCTCTTCCCAGAATTTTGCTGCATCCATAATCACCTTTTTATATATAAAGGGAAATAGGCATGACTTAGGAAATTGGAGACCAATCAGCCTCCTTAATACAGACTATAAAACACTTTCAACAATTTTATGTAAAAGGTGCAAAAAGTTGCTTTTGCAGTTATCCTGCCAGCACAAACGTGTTCAATCCCTCAAAGAAATATACAGCAAAATCTGATATTGCTAAGAGAAATGTGTGAATATGGGAAACAAATTAACTGGTTTCTTATTAGCTTTGGATCAAACTAAAGCCTTCGATAAGGTAGCACATGATTTCCTGTTCCAGGTACTAGGGAAATATTGTCTCCCCGAGAATTTTATTCAGTGGATAAAACTATTGTATACAAATCAGTCAATCAGACTTTTATTTATATATATATATATATTTTATTTTTTATTTTAGTCTTTGGTAACCAGGTAAGGCCCACTAGGCACAAGTGCCTGTTTTCAGGGTTGACCTGGGAGCACTGGGCGGTTAAGTGACTTGCTCAGAGTCACACAGTATGCAAGTGGAGGTTGTGAGACTCAAACTCAGGTCTGGTCTGCTGGATGTATCAAGCTTGTTCACACCTCGTTCCTCTAACCTCTAGGCTATACTGCCAGCCCATACAAGGCGCCCTTCCAATGCTCGGGGCACCTTTACATTATAACAGTAAAAACTGACCACATATCATAAAACACATATAAAAACATCCGTATAAATTCAAAATTCAATATATTCCTGAGAAGGCCTGGTTAAATAGATATGTCTTTAGAAGATTTTTAAAACCCGCTACAGTCTGGCTTTCTCATATCTGGCGAGGTAGAGAATTCCACAAGGTAGGAGCCATAAAGTCGAAAGATCTTTCTCCCGATCTTTTAAGGGATACTCTGGGAATCCCTAGCAATCCCTTGCTCGTGTAGGGCCTTATAGGTCAGCAATGCGACCTTGAAGGTAGTCCGCAACTGTACTGGCAACCAGTGCAGATCACGCAGCACAGGTATAATATGACTGGATCTAGAAGCTCGAGTCAGCAACCTGGCCATCACGTTCTACACTAGTTGCAAGTGGCGGATGTCTACCCCCAGTAGCTCTTGGTAGAGGGCGTTGCAATAATCAAGACAACTGCTGACAAAGGCGTGGACCAAGGTCAGAAGATCTTTGTGCGGGACCAGATGCTTCACCTGGGCTATGTTCCTAAGATGGTAATAGGAAGATTTGACTGCAGCCGAAACCTGTGCCCTCGGGTCAGGCCTTCATCAAAAACAATGCCCAGGTTTCGCACCTGGCTAGAGGCAATAAGCGGAATCTCACCAAGATTTAATCCTGGCCGTTTTTCCGCCCATGCCGATGATATCCTATGACCAGGGTCCACAACCGATACCTCAGTTTTTTGGGAATTCAACTGAAGCCAACTGGCACTCATCCAGTTCTGAATCTCCAGTAGGCAGTTATTAAACACCATAACAGAATCTAATTCCAGGTCGGGTACAAAGGACATGTATAGTTGAGAATCATCAGTATAGCAATGAAAGCTCAAACTGTACCACCTTATAATGTCCCCTAATGGAAGCAAATACACTGTGAATAACAAGGGGGACAGCATCGAGTCCTGTGGAACCCCGCAGGGCAGTCCATGAGGGGCTGAGGAATAAATTTCTGACACCATTCTCTGGGACCTACCCTCGAGGAAGGACTTAAACCAACTGTGGACCGCCCCTCTCAGTTCACAGAAAAACCACAGGCGCTCGAGCAGTAACCCATGGT
This sequence comes from Neoceratodus forsteri, assembly GCA_016271365.2. Lineage (NCBI taxonomy): Eukaryota > Metazoa > Chordata > Ceratodontiformes > Ceratodontidae > Neoceratodus > Neoceratodus forsteri. The sequence goes on from CM057451.1 coordinate 748,059,954, forward strand.
CCACAATGTCAAATGCTGCTGAGAGATCAAGGAGAACCAAGATTGACCAAGCTCTCTGATTTCTCTCCATCAGAAGGTCATTGAGTACCCTCACCAGGGCCGTTTTAGTGCTATGCCTTTTTCTGAAGCCGGACTGGAGAGGGTCATGGATATTTTGGTTGGTCAAATGATCCTCCAGCTGTAGTGCGACCACCTTCTCAGTAACCTTCCTAACAAAGGGTAGGTTCGAGATTGGTCTGTAGTTAGCTGGGCAGTCGGGATCAAGGGAGGGTTTTTTTAACAGGGCGAACTAGATACATAGCTACATAGACAGTGTCGGCAGATAAGGGCCTATGGCCCACCCAGTCTGCCCATTTGAGCTTGTAAGTTCAGTTTATGTTTTCCTAGAAGTCTGTTGCCCCTTACCCCGACCTCCAGAATTCCTTTATGTCCATCCCAAGCATTCTTAAATCCTGTGATTGTTTCAGCCCCCACCACTTCCTCTGGCAGGGTGTTCCACTTGTCCACCACCTGTTCTGTGAAGAAATTCTTCCTCGTGTTTCTCTGAATCGTCCTCCTCCAACTTCATCCCATGCCCTCTAGTCCTAGAACATCTTTTTTAGCAAAAATAGTGTATTCCTGCACCCTGTTCCTCCCTGTAAGATACTTGTATGTCTCTATCATATCCTCTCTCCCTCCTCTCCTATAGGGAGTACATGTTCAGTTCCTTTCAGCCCGTCTTATAGGACTTGTGATGCAATCCATGCACCATCTTTGTTGCCTCCTCTGAACCTTCTCTCGTCCTTACGTAGGTATGGTCTCAGAAGCATACACTGTACTCCAGGTGGGGCCTCGCTAGTGTCTTGTATAGCGGAATTATGACCTCCCTTTTCCTGCTGGTGATGCCCCTGCCTATACATCCCAGCATCCTATTTGCTTTACCTGCTGCCTTGTCACACTGCTTCCCTACCTTGAGGTCATCAGAGATGATAACCTCAAGATCCCTTTCCTGCTTGGTGCATGCTATATCCTCACCCCCCAACTGATATATTGTGCCAGGGTTTTTGTGCCCCATATGCATTATCTTGCACTTCCTTGCATTAAACTACTGCCTCCTTTAAGGGATCTGGAAAGATCCTCTCTCCAATGAAACTTCCACTATCCCAGCAAAGACTGGGCCAATGACCTCTACACACGCCACTAGTAGGCGTATAGGGCCCGGGTCCAAACTACAGTAGGTTGGCCGCAGAGTCTGGATTATTCTCACTATATCCACGACTGCTGGTTGGCTGAAGGTGGACCAGATCGGCTGGGCATTAGTACCACCCGGTTGACTAATGCAAGGACCAGTGGGAAGGCACTGGCTGATCTCATTCCTGATGGTGGACACCTTATCAGAAAAGAACTGTGCAAACTCCTCACACTGTTTTTGTGACGATGCTCGACCAGAGTGAAGACAGGCTGGATTGCACAGTCTGTCCACAATCTGAAAGAGCTGGGCTGGTCTGTTCTTTGTTGTAGCAATTTCCCTCGACAGGAACACTGCCTTCTTATGGGAAATGGCTGATTGATAGACATTGTAATGGTCCATCAATCTAAGTCTTTCCACCACCAGGTGAGTTTTCCGCCAGTGTCTTTCCAACCTTTGCTCCTGCCTCTTTAATTCATAGATTTCCCCATTAAACCATGGGGTACCCGGATGAAAGGTAAGAGGGCAAACATGAGAAGCAGCGACATCCAGTGCCTCAGTAACAGCCTTATTATAGGCTGACACAAGAGGCCCCGGATCAGTGCTATCCCTTGGAAATCCCGAGAGGTCCAGTACCGCCATTAGGCCTTCTGAGGTAACTCCTCTTAAAGGGTGGAACTGTACCAACTCCCTTGGGGCGGGCCCAATTTGGGGGGCTGCGAAACTGAATCTCAGGAGGTGATGGTCAGACCATCCGACAGGCTCCATCTCCATATCAGAGGTCTCCATCCCCAGGTGAAATACCAAGTACAATGAATGTCCTTTCTTATGGGTAGTAGTGGTCACAACCCGTGTTAGGCCCAATGAATCCATCAATTGGAGGAGGTTCTGTCCAAACGGCCAGAGTTCGCCGACCCAGGCATTGAAATCCCCCAAGATCAACCAACTGGGAGACTCCCACACCTTGTCGACGATGAAGTCCGCAACCTCCTTCAGGAAGTCCCTCCATCACTTGGTGGACAGTAAATGAGAAGAATCCTGTAGCCTACATCTGCTCCCATTATACATTCAAAAGCATTGGTAACCTCAACTGGTAACTCCAGATACACAGTTCCTATTTAAAACAGACAGCAACCTCCACCCCGACGATCCACTCTCGGGTGGTGAATCACCAACCCGTCTAGAACCACAGACTCCAAAATGGGGCCAGCATTGCCATCCAGCCAGGTCTGCAGATGCCACAAGATCTGCAGTATTTGCTGTTTTATTTTTCATTGACCTGGCGTTGTTTAACACCGCCCGAAAGGGACTGGAGTCCAGGGTTGACCCCACTTCCTGCCTGATGAAATCCTCGTTCCTGTGTCCATTTCGCCCCAGGGCACCTCCTGGTCCTCACTATCTCAATCTATCTGCTCCTTTTCCATCCTCCTCGAGAGTTCCAGGGTCTCCTATTCCTTCTGCTCCCTCGTCCCCTTAAAATACCAAGGGCACAACATCTGAAATAAACATCAGATGAAACCGATGGATAATCGAATGGACAGAGACCCCTTAGTCTTGAAGGGAAGTACTGCCTGACCGTACTCCTACTTCCCCAGCACATAACTTCACGTATTTTAGAATTCACAGTATTGATACAAAAACCTTCCCAGTTACCTCGCACTCCTACCAAATTTCTTTAAACTCGTTTAATAAAATTAAACCCTAATAAATTAACCCTTGTATCAATATCTCCTAATTCCCCCTAGTACTCTCACTACTGCAAAGCAAGCTTACAACCTCCTAACCCTCTCCCATGGACTTAATTTATAATTATGAAGAGTTCAGCTCCATATTCTAGCAACAGTCAGAGTCCAATATTTGATTTCTTAGCCAGGAATTTCACATAGCAACGGACAACCAGTTGAAACTAAAAATTCAGGCCCAACCTGGTACTGTCACTACCTGGGGGATCCAGATTGATCACAGGCACTCTCTCTCTACCCAAATCAATAACTGCTTAAATGTTCAAGATAAAAAGTTTGAGCCCAATGTATATTTTCTTCCTGATGAATATTTTCTTCCTGCTAGAAAATCCTCCAAATAGCAATCCAGTTTCCAGGTGATAAAATGACTTTGTCCTTCTCTGTGCAAACACCACCCAGAAAATCTGCCCCCACAAGCACAGCTGCTACCAGCATCAGCCCACCAGCCGATACCTGCCAAGAGCCTAGGATATTAGGAGCCCACTGACCAGTTCCCTGGACAGATTAAACTCTGTTCTCCCGAATGAGAACAGAACCCGGTAGCTTAATTTCCACACAGGGCCTCCCAGTGTCCCAGCAAGAAATTTACAAAAGTTCAACGTCCGAAAGCTTTAAAAGTTCACAGTCCAGGCAAAGAGGGAGAAAAGTCAGCAGAAACAGCACAAGTAGTAGCAGATTCGAAGTCCGGGAATGAAGGGGGGATAAGCTACGCAGCCCCAGAGCACCCCAGTCAACACAGACGGTCATGTCGTCCACTGACCGCCAGGCAGTTGCGCCGCTCATCACCCGGCCCCAATCCTCAGATAGGAGCCCAGGGAAGGCACCAGGAGACCCCAGGGACCACAAAACAACCCCCAACTCCCCCTCCCCCCGTAAAAAGTCTCAGCACAATTACTCATGACCTCAGCTATGGTAGTTGGCAGTCGCAGGTTAGAAAAAGCCGCAAACCTCTTCATCCCTCTAGTAACACGGTTGCTGCCTGAAAATCCTGGAAATCCAAAGCCAAACATCCTGGTAGGTTCAAACCAATAGGCTGAATCCAGAGTATATCCACAAAAGCTGAAAATACTAATAATACAGGGTATAACGTTCAAAAATTTTGTCCAAAGCTGTAATTATAGCTCAGTAGCTGAGCTGAAAACTACTACAGGAGGGTGCGAAAACTGCTACTATACACCCGACGTATTGAAACCCACGGTACTAATCGGAGCTAAACAGAAAACCAGCTTGGTGTGTAAGCCACAGAATGCTTAATGTGTCACTTCTTCGACCCTAACTATCTAAAGACACACAAGTAAAAATAATTTAGAAACATGCAAAGTAAAAATAATTTAAAACCTAGCAAAAATGCAATAAATAAAACGGAGCTAAAACGCTGGCTGGCTCATAGCAGCCGCCATCTTGCTTTGTTGAGTGTGCAGTGCAATGCAGTGATCTACCCAACAGTAAACAGTTTAATGGGAAGGGGTTTTCTTTTAAAAAAGGGAGTGAGACAGGGGTGTCCCATCGGCCCACTTTTATATATATTTTTCACTGGACCCGATTGTTAGGGCTGTTTATCATGATAGCAATATCATTGGACTTACTCCGTCAGTAACTATTCCTCCACAGAAAATAGCTGTTTATGTGGATGACATCCGCTTAATGGTATAAAACACGGAATCAGGGAAACAAGCAATACAGACACTGGAACAATACTCTAAACTCACAGGGGCTGAAGTAAATTATAATAAAAGCATGGGAGTACATTTAGGAGATGATTCCACAGAACACATCATAGGTCAAATGAACATTTCTAATACCATAGTTAAATATTAGGGTTATATTTTGGCAAAGGAGATTTGGCCTATTTAAATTGTGAAGAACAGCTTATTATAGGGGAACAGAAAGTATAGCAATGGAAAGCATAGTCCTTTAAAAAAAAAAAAGTCATTTACTGCCTATTTTTCTATATGTTAGTCACATTTGTCCCATTCCAGTGGCTCCGGAAACAAGATTGGTTAGCTGTTTTTGGTTTTTTTTTCAAATGGTAGGTGGGAGCAGATTGAATCCCATAAAAAGGGACTTTACTTATCTAATAGTAAAACAGGGGGGCATAGAAATGGTAAATCCTCTAGCTTTTTATTATTCTTTCTTTATGGCATCCTCCCTTAAGATGAACAGAGAAAAAACACAACACCCCTGGGACCAGTGGACACGGGATATGTTTCAACCTTTTTTTAGGAAGTGGGGGAAGGAAGTCCCAAAACTCACCACAAAATTACAAATTCCTGATTTTGCAGCCTCGACAATAAAAAAAAAAAAAAAAGAAAAAAAAAGAAAAACTAAAACTGTGGAAACTTAGCAAGGATAAGGTGCAAGATTTAAATAGAAAGCCTTTATACATAGACATTATGGGAAACAATTTTGCAGTACAAGTGGATTTTCCAAAATGTGTACCATCAAAATTAACACTTGCTCTGAAACTCTTAAATGACAAAATAATTCCCATTGCTATGTGGGATGTGCAGTGGCTTAGTTGCCACGGTAAAGTATGGGTCAAAGGAAATTTAAAACATAAACCCATTATGGAGAGACAGTGCATTAGACCAGGATGTATAGGTTTGGAGGAAACTTTGGAGCATTTCTTTTTAGTGTGGTTTTGCCACTCAGTTTTGGTCAGACCTGGCCACTAGGTGGCATTGGGTCCGGCTAGTCATATGAATGTTTGATTCTTGGGGATTATACAGGGTTTTTAAGCAGATGTCATCCCAGCACACTTAATGTGATCTTCGCTTGCATAAAGTATTATACGTGGCAAGCTAGATGTCAGTATTCTATACAACATGTTGATGCACCAAATTCAGTATTAATAAAACGTATAGAATCAGTTATAATACAACATAAAATGAAGGAAAAAGTGCATCTAGACAGATGGAAATTTCATAATTTTTGGAACAATATAATTTGGATTCCATAATGCTAGTCTGAGGAAAAAAAGGAGATGAACTATTTTGGACTTAGAAAGGGTCATTTAGTTATATAGCATTGGAATGGAAAAGACAAAAGATTGTGCAAACATTTTCTAAGAGAAGGGTGGAGTAAAATGTTTTTTTCCTTGGAAAACTGTCTTTTTTTTTTGTTTTTTTTTAATCTTTATGAATTGTGGGAATAATCCTTTTTGTTTTATGGGTTGTGTTTTTGATGTGGTATATTAGAGGAATTGATTAGAAGTTAAAACAAACTGTATATTGTCTGTATTTTTCCTTTTGTATTTTGATATGATGTTATGTATTTCACAATAAAAAAAAATTCCCTACTAATTGTAATTAGTACAATTTTTAGGCAGGGTAACTGTTAATCTTCTTGGACATCTTCGCCATTGATTCACACGCCCACCCACCATCCCCTGGGCTCACTCTTCTCTTTTATTGGTCTTCACCTCCCTTGTTAGGTTGGCCTGTGAAGACACTGTGACCCTTATTTCATGGGTTCCAAGGCCTGTCTTGTGTCCTTATTAGATTAGGTGTTTACTTAGTTACATTACAATGCATCTCCTCGGTAAAAATGGTACTGAGGTGGTTGGGGCTGTTGCCAAGATAGGCTATACAGCACAAGACTAGCTTGCGCAGTGCTACGCATGCACACAACCTACCTCTGCACTGGTTCTCCCGAAGATTTATGGCTTCCGCAGGGTCCTAGCACCTCCGACTGAGAACCCATAGTGTGAATCAGTGATGAAGATGTCCAAGAAAATCAACAATTACTGTGAGTACGTAATTTTTATTTCCTTATCCCCTCCACTCCCTATCACCACTGGTGTCCCTCAAGGTTCCGTCCCTGGCCCAATTCTCTTTTCGGTTTTCCTGAATGACCTCTCTGCTGCCTGCAGCTCTGCATCCAGCCATATGTACAGAAACGATATAGATCTTTACGTCTCTGGTTCCTCCCTTCCTCCGATCTGATGACCAAGCTCCAGCTGGACTTCGACAATATCCAGCATTGGTTTCGATCAAATCACCTGTCCCTCAGCGTAAAAAAAAAAAAAAAAAGGTCTCCTTGTCCTTTGGCACTAGGCAGAAGCTTTCTATCCTCACTGACTTCCCTTCCTTCCACACTCTAGATATTTTATTTATTGAAAAGTTTAACCAGGAAGTACATACTGAGCTGACAACAACTTGCTTCCAGATGAGTCCTGGGAGAGAAGGGAGAAGGAGATAGCCAACAATAAAATAACAAGGAAAAATCCAATAATAATTACAAGCAGAATCATACATATAAAGGCAAAATAGTAAATGAAGGCAACTAGAAAATAAAATACTCTCAGTATATACAGAAAGAAAACAAAATTGGAACAGCAAGAAGAGGGCAAGACTAGAGAATAGTGAAGAAGAGGAAGGGTTAAAGGCAGTTGGAGGAAGGATGACAAAAGTCAGAGAGAAGAGACTTTAGGGAGGAAGAAGAAGAAGAAGAGGCAGAATGAATAGAAAGGGGAAAAGAGGACAAACATGTTGGAAAGCGGTAAGAAAAAGCAGATTGGCCAACGATAGATTTTCTAGAAGGGAAACTGAGAGAAAGAAAAGTTACTAAGATAGTGGGAGGAAGAGGGAGTGGGAGAAAGAAGGGCTATAAGATAGGAGGGAAGGGTTCCAAACCAGAATTTGGACAGAAAAGGGACCCAATGGGAAAGGTGCCTAGCATCAAGAGAAGGAGCTGAGTAAAGACAGCAGTGGTGAGTACGAGAGGGGCAATCTAAAGCATAGCGGCAGAAGGAATGAAAGAGTGGGTCCAGTCTGGCAAGGGAGGTTTTAGGGGCACTACTGTAGAGTAAGTGACTGTAGTCAAAGATTGGAAGAATCATTTTTAGTACAGTTTCTCGTCGGGCAGGGAGCAGAACACTCGCTTTGTTGTTTTACAGAGCAGCAATCTTAGGGTGAAGCTTATGGTGAATTGCATCAGTGTGGATAGAGAAATCAAGACGTCTGTCAAGGCAGACCCCGAGGTACTTAAAGGAGGAGACATCTTCAAGTTTAGCACTATCAAGGGTATTAAATAGTGGAGGAGAAGAAAGTTTGGCAAGCCTCTGACTAGTACCAAAAGTCATTGAGACTGTTTTTTTGGGGCATTAAGAGACAGTTGGTTAACCTTAAACCAGTGCTGAATGTTGTCAGAATCCAACTGTAGTTGGGAGGTATGGTCACAGAGAAGAGCCAGATGCAAAAAGAACTGTCATCAGCATACATTTGAATGTAACAAAAGGAAATATTTCTTTACTGTTAGGGTGGTGAACCCTTGGAACAGTCTTCCAGAAGAGATCATTATAAGCAAAACCAAGACTGAATTTAAGCGGTGTTTGAATAATTAAATTTTATCTGATGTTTCTTTAGCTTATTACACCTATTAATTCCCAGGAGCACCTATGGGCGTTACCGGCCTTCTTGCTCCTTGTCATTCCTTAGTTTGAATGGATGCAGAGGAACAGACAAGAGGGTAGGTCATATATGACCACGCTCAATGATGTCTCCTCCTTTAATTACCTTGGGGTCTGGCTTGATCATCACCTCGACTTTTCTGGGCATGTGGATGACATCCACAAAACAAACCCCAAAACTAAGTGCATTATGCAGGAACTGTGGTTGCATCCCCCTGCCCAACTCACAGAGCCATTATCCAGCAAATGATTCTCACCATTTTTGACTATGGAGACATTGTCTACAGTGCTGCTCCTAAGTCCAGCCTGACCAGACTGGACTCCCTCTTCCACTCATTCTGCCACTTTGCTTTGGACTGCCTGACCTTCACCTACTATTGCTCCCTTTAAAACCCCCCTTCCCTCCCTTGAAGCGAGGTGCCTCACTCATTGTACCTCCTGTATTGCCAAATTCTGGCTTGGCTCTCTCCCCTCTTGCCTCACCTCTCCCCCCTCTTCCACTACACCCTTCGTAACTCTGGCTTCTGCTCCCTAACACTCCGTACTAGGTCATCCTCAGCTGGCCAGGCTGCCTTCTTCCCCAAATGGTGGAATTCTCTCCCCCTCTCCATCCACTCTGCCTCTTCCCTACGCGCTCTCTCATCTCTTCTCCTCAAGTTCTCCTTTCTTTCCTGCAACTGCACCTGACCCCCCCCTTACCTTTCTTCACCTCCTTCCACCTCTCCCACACCTCATCTCCTTCCCCATCTAACTCTTAACTCCTCGCCCTAGCTCCTGCTGCTAACCCCCGCTTCCCCCCTCTTCAGATAGACTCTTCCTGAATATCTACTGGTTATCTTCGTTACCACTAGCCTGCATTATCTGAACTTTGCACTTTAATTTGCATCCTCTTGTTGTCCTCGTGATGCATCTGCTATATCCACACCAGTGTACATATTTTGTTTAAATGCCTTTCTTTGTTGCTTGTTGTATGATGCTTAGTGATGTTGTTACCTATGTAATAAAAAAAACAAAGTTGTTATTGTTATAAATGTTCTAATTGTTATTCAGTACTCTTCTGTACTGCCTCCTCTCAGGACACACCTGTAAACGAGCTATTACCAGCTCAGTATGTCTTTCTTGTTGAAAATTTGAAATAAAATAAATTTAAAAATTAAAGATGTGCGACGAATAAGCAATTCTGGTAGAGCTGCCAGAGTGTTGATGTGAACTATATACCAGTCCCAGAACTGTTATTTTAAGTGAGTAACCAAATTTTTGTGCACAGCAAGTGAGATATGAGTGGAGCCAGCATAGGACTTCATTGTTAATGGATTTCAGGTAGGCAAACAATGGTTAATATTGTCAAAGGCAGATTAAATGTCTAAGGGCAACAATACAGTGGATGTTCCTTTGTCGATGGATAAAAGGATGTCATTCAACACTCCTCAAAGAGCTGTTTCTGTGCTGTGAGCTCACTGAAAACCAGACTGAAATTTAGGTAAAAGTTCGGCTGAGGTAAGACAGTCCGTCAGCTGAGGGCAACTGCTTTCTCTAGCACCTTGAAGATGTATGACAGTTGAGGAATTGAACAGTAATGGGTGACCATGTCTGGATTCAGGGTATGTTTTTTCAAAATGGACAGAACTGAAGTTGTCTTTGGTGTAGGGAAAATACCAGGTGATAGCGAGGAGTCTTGTGATAAGTGGAATGAGAATGTGGAAGAAACTTTTGATTGACCAGGCTGAGGTGGGATCAAAGGACGTCACTTTGAACCAGATGTTTTCAATAAAGTGGTTATTTCAGCTTCAGTAAGAAGACTGAAGGATGAAAGAATTAAAGAACAAGTATCTCCTGACACCACAAGATCTGGCATTTGGCAGGTTGTAGACTGAGGAAAATCAATCAGCACTACTTTATCAGAATCGGGGAAATGTCTGGGAGACCAGTAGTCTACTTGTGGTTTAACATATTTGATGCATTATCATCAGATTTAAAGGATCGAGATGGCAGTGTATCACAGAACCAGTGACATTCATGAAGAGAAGAGGAAATAATTGTGACATAAGTAACATACATATGTAATGTGTTGCAGTATTAGTGCCAGTGATTTTCCATTTTCAGTGGAAAACTACAGTAAAATGTGGAATTTATCATTTTTAAACCAGCACTTGATAGTTTTTCATGAAACAGCTGTTTGCACTACTTTATTGTGTAAACAGCCCCACTTTGCACTAACTTTTTGTAGAAAACCTCCTTATTTTGAGCCAATTGTTTGTACAAAACATGCTGCTTTTGTCCCCTATTGGGGGTGGGGGTGGATTTTAAGATTTTGCCAGACCAGTATAGATCTTCATCAAGGGTATCTCTTGCAGCAGGCCACGTGTATAGAACTACAACTGCCAGGCAGTAGGACCACATGGAAACTTTTCTACCTAGCAGTGTACCAGGGGGACCTCCCATGTCGACAGCACATGCTGTGACAACGTCCTTATCATATAAACGTGGGTGGCCTTGCACCCTCCTCAGTTCTTTTCCCACTGTCTGCCATCGCACGTCGGACTTGACGGAAGATACTGTTGGCTTCAGTCAACCGCCTTTTTTGTTGTTTTCTTATTTTCATTTTTCTCTCCCTAGCTCCTGAAATCACTTTGCTCCCGAAGTGATTTTTCTTCCTTTTTATGCTAAACTCTGCCTCTGAGAAGCTCTTTCACATCTGTGCTTCAGGGAAGAAGATACTCTGGAAGGATGGGCATGACATCTGCATCTGCTGCCTAGGCTTGGACTGTGATGTGTAGGCCTGTGATCTCCATCACTGATTCAACCAGGCTACCAGGTGGTGCCGTCAGAAGACCCTAGAGACTTTCCTGCTTCAACAGAAGGTCGCCTGCATGGAGAAGGAGCTTCAAGCCAGGAGTTCCTCCGCTTCGCCGGCCTTGTCCTCTGGTTCCCAGTCATCCAATGCCCAAGACAAGTTAGCCAGGAAGCATAAGCACCGGGATAAGGACCAGGCTAAAAAGCACTCTTCCATGGATCGTCTCCAGTCACCGCATCAAGCATAGACAGCGGTGGGACCATCTTCCACTTTGTGAGGGGGTCCCCCTGCGAACGCCCTCTTGCCATCAGCGGTCAGGCAGCTCGATGGCTCAGCGCTTTCAGGGGTACAGCATCTGACAAGTGGACAGCCAGTTCTGAGTACACTATGATTTTTTGTAATATAAAAATGTGTTATGGACTGTCTCTCATGAGAGATGCTGAGGCAGCATGCAAGATCACACACAGGTTTTAGATACAAGGTGTTACCTGGAAGGCCAGAAGCTAATTACAGACTAGAACAGGCCTTAATCAAGAATCTCCTATTTATCTAAGTTAAATATAGCTTTAACTGCTAAGAGGGAAATCAGTATCCATTTTATGACATTTAGAGGAAGAAACCAGGTTTAACAAACTAGTGTGAAATCATAAATGCTTTGATGTCTGTGTGAGAGGGGATACTGCTCATAGATGAAAGGAAATGTACAGACTTGATTGGGGAAGTCACATGGGGAAAGGAGTTTCTGCTGATGTAACCTTAATTAACTTTCCTTCTAAACTGATAAAACTTCCTGGGTATATGATTTTTAATAAACAGTGTAGGAGCTAGGTGACCTCACACAAAGGGGTTGTCAAAGACAGTTTTTTTAAACAATATTCTGTTTTTCTTCAGAGAGACTTTTATCTACACTCTGACAAAGAAACATCTTTGAACACTTTAAGCAGGTATTTAGAGAGAGAGAGAGAGAGAGAGACAAATCTAAGTACTGTAGTAGAAATTGCACTGTTAAAACCTTGTTCTTCTAAAAGATTGTGTAGTTCTTGTGATATATAGTTCTGTATTTTATGTTTTACATATTTTTTATCTATTTTAGTAAAACTATTCTTAGAGCCTACTTGGTCTGTCTTTAAATTTATTTTCTTTAACAAGTGAAGTATACAGTATATGGTTAAAGCAGACACTGTGCATAAGCTTGAATGGTGATACCAAACTGGAAAAAGGTAAGATTAATCTGAGGTCTTTATTATAGAGTTTTTTAAGGGTTAATTTTGTACACCTGGTTAGGTGCCCGTAGGCAAAGATATCTGGCCCCCTGAAGGCAGAATTATTTGAGCCTGTGCATTGGGTGCACTAGCAAGAGGTTCACAGTTTGAATCCCTCCAGAACAGAGACCAAAGGATGATTCGAACCCACAGAACAGACAGGAGATTTACCCTGTTTCTGTTAACTGTTCACAAGGCTGCACTCGGAGGTTGGCACTTTGGGAGTAGAGGGCTGACCTGCTGAGTGGGTTTGTGACACAGCCTACTCCCTCGATGCTGTCAGCTGTTTCGGCAGTCCTTTTTGGCCTCGGGGTCCCAATTTACGCTTGCATCACCCCTGGCTGTTCTCCATCATCCTCTACTTCTCAGAACCAGGCGACAACACAGGCCAAAAGGCTGATACCAGTGCCTCAGCCTACTCCCTCACCCTTCCCGGCCCCACTACTGATGCTGGCCCCTCTGCAGCCAGCACCATTCGGCATCTTGACGCGGTTTGGCAGACTTCCAGTCTGTGCTCAGTTCCCTGTGGGACTTTATGCAAGCTCGTCTTGCCCCTCCACCAGGCCTGGTGTTGAAGGGGCCTTCTCGCCCAGGCCCTGTGCCTTCTCGCCCCTCAGGGTAGCACCCTGGTCCTCGTACCCCGATGCTCACTGTATCTCATTCTGGGCGGGGGGGAGACGACGACAAGCATCACCTGGACCTTCTTCCGATGAAGATGAGGAAGGCATCGATGGGCATGATGGGGGTGCTTGCCCTTCATATCTACTTCTGTGGTGTCTTCCGGGGGCGAAGAGAACCCAAAGTATAAGTATATCCCTCAGTCTCCCAAATAACCCTTCTTTTGTCTCCGTCATGAGGCAATTGCAGGCCGCTATGGGGTTTGAGGCTGAGGAACGGGACCCTGCCCAATGACATTTGTCCCACTACATAGAGTTGGCAGACTCTCCTCCTCTCATCATATCCTTTCTGATGGAGCTTTTCGAGGATGCCACCATGGCTGCCTGGTATAGACCCAACCTGGTCCCTGCCATGCCCAGAAATGCAGACAAGTTGTCTCAGGCCCATGCAGAGAAGATAGTTTCATAGTAGTCACAAAGCATATATAGACTTTCGTCCTTGACTGCTTGCAAAAGTTTATTTTATTTTATCATCAAGTGAACAAATTAATTCACTAAAAACTTGTAACTACTGTAGTCGTCCAATCTTACCTTAAAAATATCCAAAGCTGAACTATTAACTATGTCATGGGGAAGAGAGTTCCACCCAGAGACAACCCTCTGACTGAACCACTGTTTCTTTTTTTGAGATTTCCACTTTTGCTGTTTAATTTGTCTGCAATGAGATCTAGTGTAGTAATTTCTATATTGTTTGATGAGCAACCCAAGGCCGACTCGGTGGTCATCAGTGCTGCCCACAGTCAGACCAGGAAGCCTGAGCATCTCTGCTTTCTCCCTCCAGATAAGGAGTCCAGAAAGCTGGACCGGATTGGGAAAAGGACCTTTGCCTCTGCTACACTGACCATTAGGGTCTTAGGCTACATTGCCCCTATGGTCAGGTTTCAAAACCAGCTCTGGTGACAGGCTAAAGAGGTGGCTATGGCTCTTGCAGAGAACCCTCAGACGCAGGAGTTGTTTCAGGTCTTTCAGTCCAGGGCCCACATCGGTAAGCACCTGCTGAGATCTGTTTATGATGCCATGGATGCCTCTGCTCGGGCAGCAGCAGCTGGTATTTGCCTCAGGAGGCATTCTTGGCTCAGAGTGTCAGGCTTTGCCCAGGACGTGCAACAGTCCATCCTTAATGCCCCATTTAGAGGCTATAGACTCTTCGGGGCAAATGTGCAACATACTTTCAGACCTGCAAGCTTCCAGCCAGACTTGCGGTCGGTACACTCTCTGTATCACACCCAAACCCCAAAAGTGGGCCACTTCGGCTTGACTCCTTATGTGGCACCCCCCAGTACTGCAGGAGACGGTGGTAGGGGGCCATTTCTCCCTACACTTCGATAGGTGGCAGGAGCTCTCTACAGATGCTTGGGTTCTGCAACTCATAGAACACAGCCACACCGTGGAACTTCTGGAGTAGCCTCCGGAAGAACCTACAATTCAGTCTGGTTACCTCCCAGCCATGATCCAGTGCTCTTGGAGGAGATTCACACATTACTGAGAAAGAAAGCCATAGAACCCATCCCAGAGGGTCAGAGAAACAGGGTTCTACTCCCATTTCTTCCTGGTTCCCAAATACACAGGGGATCTTCGGACCATCCTGGATCTCGGCAATCTGAATTTCTATACCCAGTACAAGAAGTTCCCGATGGTGACCCTCCAAGGGCTGCTGCCTCTTCTGTATGAGGGAGCTGCATATGTTCTCTCACCATGTCATGCGGGATGCATACTTGCATATCAAGGTGTGTTCCTCCCACCGACAGTACCTCAGGTTCCAGTTCTAGGGAGCGCACTTCCAGTTCTAGGCCTTGCCATTTGGCTTGTCCCTGGCCACTCGGGTGTTTACCAAATGCTTGGCAGTGGTAGCGGCAGCTCTCAGGAGGGACGGACTTTGTCTTTCCCTACCTGGACGATTGGCTTTTTAAAGCACAGTTTAGGGAGCAACCACTCCAGACTCTGGCGCATACAACACACCTGTTCAATGACCTTGGGATCACTGTAAATCTGCTCAAATTAGTCTTGTCCCCATGTCAACACCTACAGTACATAGGAGCGGCACTGAATACGGCTCATGGTATGGCTTTCCTGTCTCAGGACAGGGCGGACTGCCTCATGACTTAAGCCCACCTGCTTTACAACAGCAGATATGTTTTTGGACAGATCCCTTCTCAGACTGTTGGGCCTCATGGCTACACGGCCACTGTCATGGTTCCTCTGGCCAGGCTACACAGGGGGATTCCCCAGTGGACACTGAGGGTTCAGTGGGATTGGCGCACTGATGACCTAACTGGTCCTGGTCTCTTCACTGGTCAAAAAGGTGCTACTTCGGTGGCTGGAACACAGCAACCTGTTGAAAGGGGGTTCCTTTCCTCAGTCCCTCTCCTCAGCAGATTCTCACCACAGATGCTTTGGGGTTAGGCTGGGGGGCTCATTCGGGTCCTCATCAGACTCGTGGGATGTGGTCCGAAATGGGACCACCCTTCACATCAGCGTCTGGGAGATAAGGGCTGTTCTGTGTGCCTTGCAAGCCTTCCAGACCCAGATGCTCCTGGGCCAATTATTAGTACACATAGACAACATCAGTGTAGTCCATTACATCAACAAGCAACGTGGGGGACCCCCTTGTATCCTCACTTTCAGGAAGCTAAGAAGGTCTGGTACTGGGCTGTGAAACACAGTCTAGAACTCTTGGCTGTCCATGTTCCAGTCATCCAAAATCTCTTGCTAGATAAGCTAAGCCAGTCACAATCCAGGTTACATGAATGGGAGCTGCTGCCCTCTGTCGTAAAGGACCTGTTCGACAGGTGGGATCGTCCAGAGCTGGACCTTTTTGCATTTCCACTCAATGCAAAATTGCCGCATTTCTGCTTGCTTGCTTCAGGGCCTGGAGTTTGAGTTTTCTGGCAAGACGCGTTGTCCCTCTCTTGGAAGGGGAGGTTTTTCTATGCCTTTCCTCCCTTTCTGCTAATTCAGAGGGGTGTTGTTCAAACTTCAGATGGAAGGGGCTATTATGATCCTCAACATCCCTTTCTTGCCTCACAGATCTGGCTTCCTGTACTGCAGCAGTTGGCAGTGGAAGCTTTAGTGTCCCTACCCCAGTGCACAAGCTTGCTCTCCCCAGGAACAGGGCACTCTGGTCCATCTAGACCTCGGGTCTCTGTATCTTCATGCTTGGTTTCTGAAGACGTAGCCATGGCTAGATTCAGGGTGTCCAGTTCTGGTGGCTGCCAGGAAGCCCTCCACCAGGGCTGTTTATTCCAAGAAGTGGAAGCACTTTGCTTTGTGGGCGACTGCCCACCGGCTGGACCCTTTCACTTGTCCAGTGAATCATATTCTGAATTACTTGATGTCCCTCTTAGATTCTGATGTGAGGTACTCCCCCATTAAGGTGCACCTGTCTGCTTTTTCAGCTTCTCATGTGCCTGTTGGAAGGCCGTACAGTGGCATATCCCGCACCCACCTGAGGGGCATTCTCCATCTGAAGCCCCCCATTCGCAATCGCACGCAAGCAAATAAACAAGCATATAGGGCCGCCAAGAATGCCTGTACCAAAGCTATTCACCAGGAAAACACCAGCTACTACAGGAGCGCCTTGTCCAGCTCTTGGTCGGATGGCAACAAATTCTGGAACAACCTGTCACAAGTCCTGGGGAAAGAGTCCAAAGTAACACCGAACATACTAAACCTAAATGGCAGCATCACCCTGTACCCTGCCAGGATCGCGAACACCTTCAGTCATGCATTCACAGACCTTAGCAACATACTCCCTGCTAACTTTTTCGACCCCTCACATACCACTGCCCCCCCCCAGGTTCAGCTGGAAACTGAATTAAGTCACCCATTTTTTTACTTCAAGATAGTCACTGAAAGAGAAGCCAAGAAATATCTTCTCAAGGTACTAGGAAAGACCAGAATAAGTGCAGACAAGTTGGACATAAAACTTATTGCCCTCACCCATGATGCTGTCCTCCCCCCCCCCCGACCAAAATAATCAACCTATCCCTCAGGCTCTCCTAGTTCCCACTCAAATTGAAGTCTGACCTAGTGACCCCAATACAGAAGTCTGGGGACAGGGCATTACATGGAAATTACAGGCCTATCTCCATCCTTCTTCCACTATCCACAGTACTTGAAAAAATCGTTGTGGACCAATTAGTGGAGCACACAGAGAAGTATAATCTGCAATATCTGCAGCAACATGGTTTCTGAAAAGGCCACAGCACCATCACTGCCCTCCTTGAATTCACTGGTCACATCCACCAGGCACTTGACCAAGGGCAGCTTGCTGGTGCCACCTGTATCAACCTTTCAAAGGCCTTCGATACGGTTAATCATCCTTCACTACTAGAACACCTGGCAAATCTAGGGCTATCACACGACACCCTTAAATGGTTTCAAAGTTATCTCTCTGACCGGTTACAACAAGTCAGGATGGGTGATACACTCTCTTTCAAACAACCTGTCCGGTCTGGTGTGCTCCAAGGGTCAGTTCTGGGACCCTTACTCTTCAGTATATTTCTGAATAACCTCCCTGCTGCCTGCAAAGAATGCATCCTCCTATATGCGGATGATGCAGTGATTTTTGCACTCAACACTGACCCCACTCACTTGGAACACCAACTCCAGGCAAGTTTCACAGAAGTTGAGGACTGGTTTGCTGTACAGAAACTTGTACTAAACTACAAAAAAACTAAGACTATGCTATTCCATGGCACACATAACAAATACAAAAACAAACAGCTAACTATCAAAAATTGCTCTGGTGTCTATCTGGAACAGATGCAAACTTTCAAGTACCTTGGTGTGACCATGGACAGTAGCCTGTCTTTCTCCAGTCATATTGACACTGTTGCTAAATCAGTGAATATCCTCATCGGCCTTCTCCACAAACATAAGCACAGCTTGGCTCCTGAAGCCCTTAAGCTAGCAAATCTAAGCTCCATTATCTCCATCATAGACTATGTGCTTATCATCTATGGTGCGGCCACAGCTACAGCACTATGACGAATTTCATTAGCACTGATTAAGGCCTGCCGATTGCTAACTGGAATGGCTCACCGCACACACACATGACGTTTATCAGCAGTCAAACTGGTTACAACTACAGGGAAGACTCGCATACCAAACTTGCCTTTTAGTAAAAAAGGCATCCATTGGTCTCATGCCTCCTGGGGTCCAGAGTCTCCTCAGCCAAGTCATCAGCATTCGCAACACCAGAAGCTCAGAAAATTGCACACTACTGGTTCCCCGCTGTCGCACCTTCCAGGGCCAGAGGTCCTTTGCCAGAAGAGCCTCTAAGATGTTTAACTCTGTGAGCAGTGATACTACCAATTCATGTACCCTTGACGTCTTTAAACATAAGCTACGGCAGACACTTATGGCCAGAACTAAGTGCGACTGTTTCACTTAGTCTACCACTTTCCTCTACATTCCACCCTATTTCTCCCCCTCCTACACCCCTTTTCCTCACAGACATCCTGATCTTCCTGGACATAAAGTTTCCACCACTCATTCACACTGATGGGATCTACGTGGGAGGCACTAGGACCCAGCAGGAGCAAACTTTTTGCAAGAGGGCCGGCACCAGAGATGGAGCCACGAGGAGCGGCACTGTGAGCCTCGGCTCATGCAGCAATGACTGTCTCGGCATTGACCCTCCAACCGTCTCAGTTCCTTTTTTCCTGCCATCGAATGCACTTGAAATTGGCTACATCCACTCCACCACTAGATAAAACTTCAAACTAAGCAGCATAGTTTTCAGTTTTTTTTATTTTGTATAGATCTCTAATAAAGTATACGCTTTTGTAATTTATTCTTATTAAAGAAAAAGTCTCAGCCTACATTGACGGAGTTGACCATGGCCGGGTCAGGTGGCGGTAGGGAGACTTCATGTAAAACTATTCAGTCAGCCGGGCTGGGTCGGTCCACCACCCTCTCCGGCGGGGTCCTCCTGGAAGCATAAAAG
This sequence comes from Neoceratodus forsteri, assembly GCA_016271365.2. Lineage (NCBI taxonomy): Eukaryota > Metazoa > Chordata > Ceratodontiformes > Ceratodontidae > Neoceratodus > Neoceratodus forsteri. The sequence goes on from CM057451.1 coordinate 748,078,957, forward strand.
AAAATGGGTCGCATTCTCGATATCGTTTGGTCTCGAGCTGTTCTTCAGCCCACAGGTCAAAAAAGAGAAGGTATCACTCAAGGTCACCCTCTGGTATGTCTAAGCATCAATGGTCAGTCATTGGTGTCAGTTGCCTGTCTCCTCCTCCAGAGTCACCAGTTTCTGTTTCTGGTCATCGACATCTGAGCCCTTCCCCGCCTTCTGGTAGGGCTTCAGATGAGCAGTTTCATCAGTGGGCCGCTCTGCTGGAGCAGTGGGCTCGGAGGTTGGTCCAGCTGCCTGGTCCGGTCACTTTGGGGCCCTCTGACTCTTCGGGGGATCGGGTAGGGTGGTTGGGCCTCCATAGTCGCGCGGCGCCTTCTTTGGTGCCGTCGACTCCATGCTTAGGTGTCCCCCCCCCCCCAAACATGGGTGCGGCGCAGGGGGCCACACCGATGCCTCTGTCTCCTGGTATTCTTCCTTCTTTCTCCTCAAATCCTAGTTTTCGGAGCCCTGTGTTGGTTTTGGTGTTGATGGGTCACTCGGCGCTGTAATCAGCGCCGATGTGTCTGTCGACGCTGTCCTCGTCGCCGTTGGGATTGTTGGAACCGTGCTGCTTTTAGGCACCGAGGCTTGGTGTGACGTCTTCCAGTCTCCAGGGCTTCTCTCGACTCCGAACCCTTTTCCTTCCTCTCTTCCTTCTGATTTTCACTGCTGTCCACACAGTCCCTCCTGGGTTGTCAGGAGATGATACTGAACCTGACCCAGACCTTAGGCTGGGTGATGACGTGGAAGAAACAGGACCTAATCCTATTGCAGAACCTGTGGTCAAGGACCTGTCATTTAGTCTCTGCTGAAACATTTGAATTCCACTCTTTCTCTCCAGACTACAGATATCGATCCTGGGAAGCTTTTAAGGCTGCAGTACTTTCATGTCCGGGAAATCCCTATGGATTTAACTCCCCCGGTACAGCCTTCCTTTGAGACACTTTCCCAAATGGTATGGAATAATCCCGCTCTTATTCCTTCCGTGGCTAAGTCCATAGATAGAAAGTATGCTGCTCCCAAGGATCGACCCATTTTGGCCTCCCAAGCCTTTGCAGACCCTATTGTAGTCTTGGCAGAGAATAAGGTGTCCTCCCTCAGGCTGCTACAGCCCGACCTATAAACAAAGAATCTCATAAGATAGATGCTTTAGATAAGAGAGTCTGTTGCGTCCACCCTTGGTATGCGTATTGCCAGCTACCAGGGCTATTTCTCTCAATATAAGCATGTTCTTTGGCATTCACTCAAACAAATGGCAGAAGCTCTATCGGAGTCTGACACTAATTCAGAGCTTCTTCAAACCATAACCAGGGGTATCGAGTCCAACAACCAGCATGCTAAAGCAGCTATGGATGCTTTCGATACTGCCTCCTGAATGGCGGCAGCGGTCATTTGTACCCGCTGTTACTCCTGGCTGCGCATTTCAGGCTTCACGAATGATACCCAGCAACAGGTCATGGTCTTTCCCTTTGACAATATGTATCTCTTCGGTCCTCAAGTAGAGCAAGCTCTAGAGGCCACACAAAAGACTAGGTCTGCCATTAAATTGGCTCGACTTGCTCCTGCCCCTTCTCGGGGAGGTGTTAAGAAGTGTCAGTTTCACAATCGTCCTTCCTTTCAAAGCAACGGCATGAGAGGTTTTAATAAAAACCAAGCCCCCAGCCTCAAAAGAAAACGCAACTGAAAGCACAAGGGCCCAAAGCACCCAATGCCGCCTTCTGAGTTTCTGGCCCAAGTCCCACCTCAGCTACCCGAGGGGGACTCTTCCTCAACGGTGGGAGGTCGTCTGACTCAATTCTACAACCAGTGGAAGTCCATAACATCGGGCAAATGGGTCCTCCGGATAATCCGTGAGGGGTATTCCCTCAATCTCTGAGACCACTCCGGATCGTCCCCCCAGATGCCAGCTCAGGCAGTCAGTACTTAAGTCAGAACTTCTCGCTTCTGAGATACAAGGCCTTTTGAACAACAGGGCAGTAGAAATAGTTCCGCTGGATCAACGGAACACAGGGTTCTACTCCCATTACTTTAGAAACATAGAATTTGACGGCAGATAAGGACCGCTTGGCCCACCCAGTCAGCCCATTTCCCTACCTACTGGATAAGCTGCAGATCCTAGTTTGGTGAATTCTACAACTGCTCCTGGTTTTCCTGTGCTTCTTGACCGGTGCCTCGACGGCAGGATCTTCTCGAAGTTCTACTGTTAGGCTAAGTTCTTGCGTAACTATACTTTATAATAGTATATGGTTAGCCTTTGTTCTATTAAAAAAAAAAAAAAATCAGCCTACTCAAAATCATTGTTCTGCACATCCTAAATCGCTGTGCGCATTGCAAAGTGTTGTGCATGTTCCGAATGGTTCTTCTGTACAGTTCAGAGGTTATACAATTTTTAATTTCTCATTTATTCTATGTACTGTAGCTACTTACTAACCACCCAATGCCCAAAGTTGTACCATTTAACTTTCAAAAGTATTTAAATTTGATCTTTATCATTGAACAGAACAAAGAAATGGCAAGATTTTTTTTGTTTTCACTATGGTGGGGGTCTGCAACTCCGGTGTAAAATACAAAACATATACTGTATAAAATAAAATATGGGCAACAACACAGCTTGGCATGTTTCCATCTCGGGGTTGAGATGACAGAATGGACATCTCGAGCTTCATATGCTGTCATCTCAACTCCTCGATGGAAACACAGCCTTGTTGTGTATGGTTGCCCATACATTATTCTCTATATTACATGTTAATGTTACAGGCCCAGATATTAATGCGCAGGGGCACAATGAAAATGTATGCGGTGCAGATGCAGGAGGCGTGCCCATGTATATGCTGCACATCCCGATATTCAGCCCGGGATGTGCGGCGCATATGCCAGCGCACCCCTGCGCTGCATAGGGAGCTCAAACTTGAGCCCATGCGGAGTAGGAGCAAATCCCAGCCATCCACAGGCGGGCTGCTGTATTGCAGGGCACAACATAGCAGCCCAGCCGTGGGTGGCCTCCCATAACACCATCTGCAAGCACTCACAACCTGGTGGTGTGGTGGACCCCCCGTCCGTAGACACGATCACGCGATATATGTTTATTAAGATGTCCCTAGTGTCGTCCCCCCGAGTCCCGATGGTATGAAACATGACCATCCCTGGTGGTCTAGTGGAACCCACCCATTGCCGCAATCGCGGTAAAATCCCATATTGAAATGCCCTGGTGATCCATTGACACCCCCACCCACACAGAACCCCTTGCCCATCCCGCTCACCTCCCACCCCTCGTCATAGGTGGGCAGCTGCATCCCGCCCGCACACCGCCTGGCCGCCCGCCAAATGACGGTTACGGTATGGGCTGTAAGCCCATTGGTCCCTGGTGTGGACCAATGGGCTTGCAGGGCATACTATACTGGACAGTCCCAAATATGTGAATGGAGTCATTCACAAATTTGGGACTGTCTAGTACAGTATGCCCTGTAAACCTGTACTGTACCTGTCATTCAGTGGGTGGTGTGCAGGCGGGATGCAGCTGCCCGGAGATGATGGGGGCCGGGGGGTGCCACTGGATCACCAGAGCATGTCTGGGATTTTACTGCGATCACGGCAGTGGGGGGGGTCCACTAGACCACCAGGGACGTCATATTGTCATTAATCAGGGACTCTGGTGGGAGGGGGGACCACTAGACCACCAGGGATGGTCATGTTTCATACTCATCGGGGACCTGGGGGGGGGCACTAGACTACCAGGGATTCCTCTATTAACATATACTGCACGCTCGTGGTTACAGGGCGGGGGATGCCCCTCAATCCCCACAGCGCACGTCATACTGTGCAGGGTGCCAGGCACGAGTCGCTGGCCTGCCCTGCGCAAGGCATGTAAATGGGTCCATAATGACATGCAAATGGCTCCTGTTTGCATCTTGCATATATTATGGCCTCATTTGCATGCCCCCTGCTGAATATCGCGGGTGATGCGCCTAGCGCAGTTGCGCTTGTGCTGGCGCATCCCCATGCTCCCTATCTGTGGCATGCGCAGTTTGTGCACTGACCATGCCATATTCAGCGGTGCTGTGCCATGGAGCAGCACCATTGACTATTACATGGACCTGGCCCCAGTGCAGCTGCGCCCAGGCTGGCGCCACTGCCTGGCGCAGTCTGAATATCCTGGCTGCAGTGCACAAGTTTTCAGGCCTGCACAGATCCCGTAAAGGGGAACAGTCAGCACAAAGGACCCCACACTCAAGTGTGGGACTAGTCTTAATGTGCTCTTTGTTGGCAAAAATATTTTGGCTTATTAATTTTTACTGACTTAGATTATATCAGACTAATTTTGCTTAGTTGTAGGCTGATATCTTCAATTTATTTTTTTATTAGTTCTTCAAAATTTTGGAAATGACATTTACAAAAGTTCCATGGCAAATACAGTCAGAAGTAACATTACAGGTACAGTAAGCAGTTCTGGGGAAATGCAGTCGAGTCTGGCTCAAAACACTTAAGACAGAACAGTTGCATACAGTTTTGAAATAGTCTTTAACTGCAAATTCCAGAATCACCTGCAGCTGACAGAGCAGTAGCAGCAGTAGGAGATTCAGTAGCCTGTAGTGCATGTCAGAGTTTTTATATTCTCCAAAAAGATGTTTTCTGGGACTGCTTTTCTCCAGGGGCTAAGTACTCTGTGACTTTATATAGCCCATTGAGGACAGCGGTACCAGCAAAAAAAAGATCAGAGCTTATGCACTGTAGGCTATTGAATCTTCTCACTGCTGGCTACTGCTGTGATGTCATTTGCAGGGGACTCTGGGATTTGTAGTAACAGAAGATGTCAGCCTAGTGTACAGTGTCAGTGGCTCAGTAGGTAGCATACTCGCCACTGAGGCCGGGAGATCAGAGGGCTGTGGGTTCAGTTCCCACATCTGGCACTTGGGTTAATATCCCAGTACTGACACTGTAATGCAGCATGAGAGGGGTGCTGCATTTCTGAGGTGCCGTCTTTCGGATGAGACGTTAAACCGAGGTCCCATCTGCCTGGATTGGTGGTAGTTCAGGTGGATGTTAAAGATCCCATGGCACTTATCGAAAAGAGTAGGGGAATTTCCCCGGTGTCCTGGCCAAATTTCCCTCATTCACTAAAAATACCACCAACAGCTTAATCTGGTTCAAGGTCAGTTGGCATTCATCTGTATCCCCCTCCCCCGGGTCGTGCCTGAAAATAGGCAGGATTTGTCTAGTGCACTTACCCGGTCAACAAAAGCTAAATAAATAAAACCAAGCAAAATAATTTTGCTACAGTCTACTATACTACAATAAACAGTAAGTAAAGAATGATCTTCTTTGAGGGTATTTCTTGCAGCAGGTCGTACTCTTGGGATGTCTGCAAGAGGGCGGTCTCGCACGTCAGCTTTCACTAGCCATGTAATTGGCGGCTACCCGCAGTGATACAAGTGCAGGGTAACCTATAAATACGTGGGGGCGGCCCCAGAATTTCTCAGTTCTTTTCTCACCATCAGCCGGCTCGCTTCACGTGCTGCTTCTTGCTGCAGTGTCTCGACGCATTCTTTTCGGCGACGAGTTATCTTCATGTGTGTTTGCTTCCGCTCTATGTCGACCTTGGATCTGATATTTTGCAAGTGCCATTGCAGTCAAAAGATTTATCACTTCGATCAGCATACTCTGTGCATCAGGTGTCTGGGGCTGCTCATGACGTCCATTCCTGCTCCATTGCCAGGACTTTAACAAAGCTGCACATCAAGAAAGACTTAAAAAAACTGGAAGCCTTCATCATGGAACAGAAAGTGGCTCTTCTAGAGAAGGAGCTGCACTCCTATTTGGCTTCCCCATTGTCGTCGACAAGCTGCTAGGCATCCGGTCACTAAACACCGAGACAGGGAGAAGACATCGAAAGAAAAAGGCACTGGCCTGCCTCCATCGATGGCTTTGGTCCCTGGCTGGCTGTCGACACCCCGCTCTTCTCCAACACCCATTGAAAAAAAACTCAAATGGTGTTGGCTGCCCTGTCTCAGAGCATGCAGGCTGCTCGACGGGACCAGGCGCCCCCTTTATCGACAGGCGCCTACCCATCCTCTCTTTGCCAGAGCTCACCATGGCCTTGTTGGCCTTGGCTCCTGGACAGACCCCTGGATCGATGGTTCCTCCTACACTGTTGATGGCCAGCCTTTTCGGCTCCTACCCCCTCTAGCATGGGTTTGTGCCTTTTGTCGACAGTGTTGACTCCACAACTACCGCCTGTCAACACCTCACTTTGACACCCACATCCTCCAACACAGGTGTACCTTTCTTGATGACTGATCTGCCATCGCTGCTGCTGTCACTGCCCTCCAGGCCTCCTGTGTATCACGGCCTGTCGGTTCACTCTTGGGGACTGCTCCAGCGCTGGTCTCTCAGCCTCACCTGCAGCAATGCCCTATTACTTCTGTACTGTCCCCTTCCCGTATGGAGCTTACAGAAACTGGACACACTGCCTCTCAGCCTCCATCGACAGCAGTGTCTGTCAACGTGCCTAGTGTTGTCAAGGCAGTACTACGGGTCATGCAGGCTATGTAACAGCCTCCTCCTCAGCCACCATCCTACCCACCTCTTGGGGCAAATAAACGGTCTCACCACTTGTCTTCTCTTTTCCCGTTTTTTCCCTGCCATGGAAGAGGAGGAAGATGACTAGGTTGAAGATGATGGTGTTTGCACCCCTTCTAGTATGTCTCCTCTGTAGGGAAGGATCCTGGGGTGTACACCCCTTGCTCCACTCTAGACAGTCCCTCCTTTCTAGAAGTAATGGCCCAAATTCAACAAATTATGGGTTTTACAGCCACTCAGCAAGACCAACAAAGACAAAATCTTGCAGACTACTTGGACCTTCCAGAGGTCCCAGCCACGGTCGTGCTTCTCCTTATTCAGGCGTATCATGATGCTATCATGGTGCCCTGGCATTGCCATTTTACAGTCCCACTGGTCTCTAAAAAATCAGACTGCCTATACCAGGCCCCCTCAGATCAGTCTTATTTTGCAGCGGCTCCCCAGGCCGAGACTGTTGTCATTAATGCTGCATGACCGGACACAACTTCCAAAACATCTGAGCACTCTTCCTACAGACAAGGAGTCAAGAAGACTGGACCTCATGGGAAAGAGAGTATATGCTTCATCCACGTTAGCAATGTGCATTATAAATTACATGGGGCACATGCTTAAGAATCAAAACACTTTGTGCTGCCGCTCTGGAAACTGCGGGCAAGCTGACCCAGAGCCCTGATACGGAACAGCTTCTGGTTACCCTCCGGGCTGGTGCCAGCCTCAGTCACCACCTCCTCCGAACTGGATACAATGCAGTGGACACGTACATGCGTACCTTTGCTACTGGAGTTTCCCTTCACCGCTATGCTTGGCTCTGGTTTTCAGGCTGTACTCCCAATGTCCAGCAATCTATTTTGAATAACCCCTTTCAAAGGCACAAGCTGCTCGGGATCAACACTCAGGATGTACTCAATGACCTGCAGGCCACCGGCCACACACTACATTTGGTCCACACCATGTACCATTCTCAGACTCCGCAAATTCAGTGGCGTCCCTTTCAGTTTTGCTGTGCCACCAGACAAAAAAGACCCGGCAAGACAACCAGCCAAACGAGAATCGACAAAAACCCTCCCAGGTGCCTCTGTCCTCACTGCCAAGGTCGGCAGTGTCGCCGCCACCCAACTCCTTTCCCTGCCTCCCATGCCCTCTTCCTCCAGCCTCGGAGGCAGTGTGAGGCTGCTTCTTCCTTCACCTGGAGGCTTGGCAACAAGTGACAACGGACGAGTGAGTCCTACAACTTATACACGTGTGTCTCACCCTGGAGCTTTTAGCCTCTCCTCCCCTCACTCCTCCTCACTCCACTTCCTATCCACCAGAACATCTGGTGTTACTAGAGGAGCTGACTTCGCTGATCCTCAAAAGGGCTGTTCAGTCTGTGCCCCAGTCTGCCTTGGGCACTGGTTGTTATTCTCACTTCTTCCAAGTAGCTTGGCAGAAGACACCAGGAGAAAGGACTGCTGTGTGAGTGGACTTCTCTACTGGGACTAAAGAAGTAGAACTCTTTTATTTGGAACTTTAATTTAGGGTAAAAAAAAACCAACTAACAAACAAAACAAAAAAAAGTGTGTGTTTGTCTGAGTTAACTGAACCGAATGGTTTTCTGAACAGTTACCTAGGTGTAAATCTCAGGTGATTGAAAGGACTTGATAGCTGTGAGGTTTAAATTACTTGTAGAAAGATCTAGTAAGTAGGGGGAGTGGCTTAGCTAGAAGGAAGCTACATTTAAAAACTCCCTTAGAAAGATTTTGCTAGTAGCTTGGCAGAAGACACCAGGAGAAAGGACTGCTGTGTAACTGGACTTCTCTACTGGGACTATATTGCCCTCCTCCCCTCCACCTTCCCACCCAAAGCTAGTTCTACTTTTATAGGCACAGAATTTGACTGATAACAGGAACTTCCTGTTTGGGAGCAGGAAGTGAGTGATCACAGAGCCACCAAAGACCCACCATCCTAGAAGGGCAGGAGTAGCTCTCTGGCCCCCTCTAGCTGCTGGAGGTCTGCCTCTGAGCATGTAAGGGGTCTACTAAGAAATGTAGGATATTCTTGTCTCAGAACAGGACAATCAGGAGCTTAAAGGGCACATAGGCAGAAAGTAAGGAGAGAGAGAAAAAAAAAAACAGAGGAAAGAGTAAGGATTGTAAACAGTTAAGGGGCCAGAAATAAAACATGATGGTAGTGGTGCAGTGCAGTGGCTGTGGAGTAGCAGTCTTCTGGGAGACATTCTGGAGGATGCGGTGTTGTCCCATCTGCAGGCACCGCTCTGGGCTGAGGGAGGAGGTTGCTCATCTCCAGGATGAGTTGGCCAGGATTTGTGGGACCTCCTCTTCCATCCAGGGAGCACCAGTGCCACTGCCGTTGCCTCAGAGGTTGCCAAGAAAGAGGAGCGGTTGGACCACAGTGGGCTCAGGGAGGGTAAGAGTGGTGGAACAGAGGCGCATCCCTTCAACTGTACCTCTCCACACTTCCTATGCCATTCTGGCAAAGTGTGGTTCCTCTATGGAGGCACCTGCAGTGGAGAACAAGGAGGTTGCTGGGAACCTCCACAAAGGAGACCCACAGGAGGGTGGCAGAGGACCCCACGGGGGAAGGAAACAACACCTGGTGGGGGACTCCATTGTTAGGAAGGTAGAACTGGGGGAGGAAGGGGAGAGGGAGGTAAGGTGCCTGCCTGGCGCCATGGCTTGGAGGGACAGGGAGTGAATCCTCAGGATTGCCAGAGCAGCTGCACTGGGAAGGGAGCTGAATGTCATCGTCCACCTAGGGACAAGTGACCTGGCTAAGAAAGGGATTAGAAAAGTGCAGGAAGAGTTCATGGAATTTGGGAGGGGCCTTAGACAAGTAGCATGCACGGTAACCTTCTCGGAGGTGCTGCCCATCTATGGCGTAGGAGAGGCTAGGGTGTTCCGCACCATGGGATTCAATCAGTGGTTGAAAAACTGGTGTGGAGCTCAGGGATTTGGCTTTATTTTTATTTTATTTATTTAGTTTTTGTTGACCCGGTAAGTGCACTAGACAAATCCTGCCTATTTTCAGGCATGACCCGGGGAAGGGGGATACAGATGAATGCCAACTGATCTTGAACCAGATTAAGCTGTTGGTGGTATTTTTAGTGACTGAGGGAAATTTAGCCAGAACACCGGGGAAATTCCCCTACTCTTTTCGATAAATGCCATGGGATCTTTAACATCCACCTGAACTACCACTAATCCAGGCAGATGGGACCTCGGTTTAACGTCTCAGGGTCCACCTGGAGTGATACAAGCCTATACTGGCATGATGGGTTGCACCTGTCCAGGAGGGGAACCAGGATCCTAGGTGATAGGTTTAAATGCTTCATTGGCAAGCATTTAAACTAGCCAAGGGGGGGAGGGCACAGGAAAGGAGCAGGGAAATCCTAGCCCCCCCCCAAAAAAAAAATCAAGGTAGTAAGTGCGGTAAACACCAACATAGAGGTGTCGATAGGGAGAAGGGCAGGGTTAAATGGAGAAAGCGACAAAGGCAAGAAGGGCAGGGATGGGGCAAAAAGGAGTAAGGCGATCAGGAAATGGAGGGTAATGAGTACCAATGCCCGCAGTCTGGGTAACAAGCTCCCTGAGCTGGTGGCCTTGATGGAAGAGGGATGCCTGGATATCATAGCAGTCACAGAAAGATGGTACACAGAGAACCATGAGTGGGATGCTAATATACCTGGGTACATAACCTATAGGAGAGACAGGCAGGGGAGAAGAGGGGGTGGAGTAGCTCTCTATGTAAAGGAAGGGATAAAAGCAACTGAACAAAAGAGTAGACGGAGGAGAGGAGGCACTGTGGGTCACCGTGGAGACTGGAAAGGGCACCACAATCCACACAGGGGTTGTGTACAGACCCCCATGTCAGGGGGAGGGAATGGACAAGGATATGAAAGAAGGCATTCTTAGAATGGCAGAGAAAGGGGAGATACTGTTGATGGGACACCGGAATATGCCAGATGTTAACTAGAGCACATTTGCTGCAGCCACATCCAAGAGCAGGGCCATTCTTGATGCCCTACAGGTGGCAGGCCTCAGACAGCTAGTTTCGGAACCCACTCGTGAGGGAGCAATCGTAGACCACGTACTCTCAAACAGGGGCAGTGAGAGGATCTTAGATCTAGAAGTGGGTTGCCATCTGGGAGCAAGTGACCATCAAACAGTGTGGTTCACGCTAAACTCGGCTACGGAGTCAAGCCATACAAAAGTGAGGGTACTGGACTTAAGGAGGGCTGACTTTGGCAAGATGGGAGAGTGCCTCAGAAAGCACTAGCAAACAGGCTAGAAGGAGGTGTGGAGCAACAATGGGAATCATCAAAGCTGCCATCCAGAGAGCAGCAAGCCTTTGTGAAGCAAATAAACAAATCAAACGTAAGAAAAGCCACTATGGTTCTCAAAAGAGGTGGCTTTGAAAGTCAGGAAGAAAAAGATAGCATTCCGGAAGTATAAGGAAACACAGAAAAAGCAGGACAGAGAGCTGTACCAGTTAAGGCAGAAGGAAGCAGGGAGGGAAGTCAGAATAGCAAAGGCCCAAACTGAGGAAAAGATAGCCAACTCAGTTAAGAAGGGGGATAAAACCTTTTATAGGTACATCAGCGAGTGTAGAAAGACAAAGGGAGGGATAGTGAGGCTGAATAGAATGAACCGTGGGTGGGCAGAGAGGGACAGTGAAAAAGCAGGGATACTGAACGAATATTTCTTCTCAGTATTCACAAAAGAGGAGGGGGAAGTGCCTAATCCAGTTAACAGAAGCACTCTTGCTAGGGGGGTCAATCCCAGTCCTTTCACAGAAGAAAGGATTCTGCAAGAACTCCTAAAACTGAAGGTGGACAAAGCAATGGGTCCTGATGGAATTCACCCCAGAATTCTAAAAGAATTAAGGGGGGAGCTACTGAAACCACTGGCAACTCTTTTTAATAAATCATGGGAGGATGGTGTGGTACCCAAGGACTGGAGGAAGGCGGATGTGATTCCCCTTCACAAAACTGGGACCAAGACGGAGGCAAAAAACTACAGACCTGTCAGTCTGACCTCTGTGGTAGGGAAAGTGATGGAGTCACTTCTGAAGGAAAGAATAGTTGAGTACCTAGAGGCCAGTAGGCCACAGGACACAAGGCAGCATGGGTTCACAGCAGGACGGTCATGTCAGACGAATCTAATAGATTTCTTTGACTGGGTGACCAAAGTAGTAGACCAGGGAGGGGCTGTGGACATGGCCTTCCTAGACTTTAGCAAGGCATTTGACACAGTCCCACACAAAAGATTAATAGTCAGATTAACCAGCCTGGGAGTGGTTCCCCGGGTGATAGCCTGGGTAAAACATTGGCTGGACAGCAGGACACAGAAGGTAATTGTAAATGGAGTCCACTCTGAAGAAAGAGGGCTTACTAGTGGGGTACCGCAGGGCTCAGTATTGGGTCCAGTCCTTTTTAATGTCTTCATCAGTGACATTGCAGAGGGACTGGAAGGAAAAGTATGCCTCTTTGCAGATGACACAAAGATCTGCAACAGGGTTGATAGACAAGGAAGCGTGGAAAGGATGAGAAGGGACTTGGCAAGGTTAGAGGAATGGTCAGAAGTATGGCAGCTAGGATTCAGTGCAAAAGTGCAAAATAATGCACCTGGAAACAGGAACCCAGGGAAGAATACACAATGAGGTAAGTAACAACAACAAAAAGGAAAGGGACCTGGAGTAATCATATCAGATGATCTTAAGGTTAGCAAGCAATGTGAGAAGGCAGTAGGGAGGCTGAGGATATACTGGGATGCATAGGAGAGGCATCAGCAGCAGAAAACAGGAAGTTGTTATCCCTCTGTACAGACAGTCGGTGAGACCCCATCTGGAGTACTGTGTCCAGTTTTGGAGACCCCATCTCCGCAAGGACATAGATAGGATAGAGGTAGTCCAGAGGAGGGCAACTAAAATGGTGCAGGGTCTGCATGAGAAGCCGTATGAGGAGAGACTAAAGGAGTTTAATATGTATATCCTTGAGGAAAGAAGGGAGAGGAGGGACATGATAGAAACTTTTAAGTACCTCAGTGGAATCAACAAAGTCCAAGAGGTTAGCATCTTTCAGAAAAAGAGACATGCAAGAACAAGGGGACACAATTTAAAGATGGGGGGGTTCAGGGGCAATGTGAGGAAGTATTATTTCAGAGAAAGGGTAGTGGATGCATGGAACAGCCTTCCTGAGGAGGTTGTGGGGTCTAAAACTGTGGGAGAATTCAGGAATGCATGGGATAGACATAAGGCAATTCTTGTGGTGGGGGTAGGAAGAAATAGGCTGTTGGTTAACTAGGATCTGCGGCCTATCCTGTAGGTAGGGAAATGGGCAGACTAGGTGGGCCAAGCGGTCCTTATCTGCCGTCAAAGTCTATGTTTCTATGTTTCCTGGTCCCCAAACATGCGGGAGACCTTTGGCCCATACTGAATCTGAGAGGCCTCATCTTGTACATACAGTACAAGAGGTTCCTCATGATCACTTTGACCACAATCCCACCCTTACACTGTCAAGGAGATTGGCTTTGCTCCCTGGACATGGGATGCTTGCCTGCATATCAAAATTCACAGGGCCCACCATCAATATCTTCGCGTCGACCTTCTGGGACACCATTACCAGTTTAGGGCCTTACCCTTCCGGCATCTCATCAGCCCCCAGGATTTTCACTAAGTGCCTTGCGATGGTTGCCGTGGCTCTCTGCCACTGCAGTCCATATGTCTCCCTGTATTTTGATGACTGGCTTATTAAAGGTTCCTCTCGAGACGACCAGCTCCGCACACTGGAGTGCTCACTCAACCTCTTCGTGGAGCGTGGCATTATAGTAAATGGCACCAAATCCAACATGGAGTCGACCCAGCTTCTCAAGTACATCGGGGCAGTCCTGGACACCGTTTAAGGCTGGGCCTTCCTTCCAGACGACTGGGTACAATGGCGTATATTGCACTCCTCCACCACTGCCTTGCCGCCACTCACATCATGGCTCGCCAGTTCTTATGTTTGCTGGCCACATGGTGGCTGCCATTTCTCTGGTGCCCTATGCTTACCTGCACATCCAGCCGGTGCAGTGGGCCTTCCGCAGACAAAGGCATCAACACATAGGCGACCTAGATGACTACATCCGTGTTACCCCTGCCCTGCACCAGGCCTTCATGTGGTGGCTCAACCTGCTCCACCTCTAGGAAGGGTTTCCATTTCACTCGAACTCCCCCCAAACTTTGACCACAGACTCTTGCAAGTTTGTGCCCTTCCCATCTCGGGGCCCATTGGGCGTGAAGAATCGACCCTGCACATCAGCATATTGGAAATGCGAGCCATTTGTCTGGTGCTGCAGACTTTTCAGACATTACTGTCCCAAGGCCCGCTACTCATCCAATCCAGCAACACTGCCGTGGTGTACTAGATCAACAAACGGGGGCATGAAGTCTCAAACTCCGTCGCAAAGTGCTGAAAGTCTGGCAACAAGCCCTACTACTTAGCATTCACCTAGTCGTGTTTCATGTGCCGGGAGCCCACAGTACAGTGGCGGATCACCTGAACAGACATGATCAATGATATAAGTGGGCATTGGTGTCAGATGTTCTCCAGGATGTCTTCTTGCTATGGGGAACTCCAGAGATCGACTTCTTCACCTCTCCAAGAACGCTGAACTCCCTCAATATTGCTCTATCACATCCGATCAGGATGGGTTTTGCCGTAACGTGTTTTCCTTCTCCTGGCATGGGTGCTTTCTATATGCCTTTCCACCTGTTCCTCTAATCCAAAGGTTGTTAATCAAACTCCAACTGGAGAAAGACACAGTGATCCTCATTGCGCCCTTCTGGCCTTGCCAGATACGGTTTCCCCTTCTCCAGCAATGGTCACAGGTGGACCCCTTGTACATCTCAGCCTTAGGTCCCTCCACCTGTACGCTTGGCTCCTGAGGACGTCTTCGTAGCCAGGCAAAAGGTCACCCCCTCTGTCGTCACAATTCTCCTGGCATCCAGGAAGCTGTCTACATGCAAAACCTATACCACTAAATGGAAACATTTTGTGATATGGGCTGCAGATAAGAGCATTGACCCTTATTCATGCCCACTTTCTCAGATCCTGGACTACTTTGCACCCTCTCCAACCAGGACTTAAGCTGCTGATCCATTTAAGTACATCTGGCTGCCATATCAGCCTTCCATGAACCCATTGAGAATGGACAAGTCGCTCAACTGGATCTTGCCAAAATGTTTCTCTGCGGTTTACTACACCTTAAACCACCCATCCTTAACCCAGTACCACCCTGGAATCTCAAGTTTGTTCTTGAAAAATTAACCTTGCCTCCCTTTGAACCAGCCGCTACCTGTGAGTTATGCTTCCTTTCCTGGAAGGCCTTTTTCCTAGTAGTGGTTACATTCCCTCGTAGGATATCAGAGCTCGATGCTCTTACGTGCCATGAATCCTACCTGGTTTTCCACAAGGACAGGGTCTCTCTCCGTACCAACACCAGGTTTCTACCTAAGGTGGTTTCGGAGCTCACTTTGAACCAATGTATCCATTTGCCGGTTCTCTACTCAGAGCACCACAGTCCTGGAGAGACCCTGCTTCCACACCTTGGATGTCCACTGCATCTTGTGGTATTACATTGCTTGTGCCAAAGATTGTCGCAAAACCAACTGTTTATTTCTTTTGCCACTGGCAAAGAAGGCAACCCTGTCAGTAAACAGACCTTATCTAACTGGCTGGTGAACTGCATCACCTGTTGTTACAAGACATAAAAAGACATTACCATGCCCAGTGAAGGCCAGAGCTGTTTCCACCTCTGCAGCATGCTTCAGAGGAGTATCTATCTCTGACATCTGCAGCAACGCCACCTGGTTTACGGTTCAGGCATTCACCAGGCACTACAACCTTGATATAGCCTCAAAGAGGAGGGCTGTTTTTGGTCAAGCCATTCTGCAGGGTCTCCTTTCCTAACCGCCCTTCCACTCTCACTGCTTGGGACTCATCCCAAGAGTATGACCTGCTGCAAGAGATACCCTTAAAGAAGATGGTACAGTTTCATACTTACCGTAAAAGTAGATCTTCAAGATGATCTCTTGCAGCCGGTCACCATCCCACCCTCTGTCCCCCTTCTTCTCTAGGACAGTCATCATCTGCTACCTTCATTCATCGGCCCTCTGGGTGCTGCCTTCCTGGTCCTCCTTGGTTCCCCTCGGTGTCCTACTCCGTAAGCTGGTCGCTGGCTGGAAACTGAGGAATCTTCGGGCCACCCATGTATTTATAGGTATACCTTCACTGATGTCACCGTGGGTGGCCCCCAGTCACACTGGTAGTTTAAGCTGCCGTGCGAGAGCGCCCTCTGGAGGACACCCAAGAGTATGACCTGCTGCAAGAGAGCATCTCGAAGATCTACTGTTACAGTAAGTACAAAACTGTACTTTTTTTGCAGACAAAGTGCACACTGGGACCAGCCCCACACTTGAGTGTGGAGGCTCTTGGTGATGACTGTTCCCCTTTAATCAGTAGCCTGTGCTGGCCTGGTGGTGCTGAGGGCTAACGCACTGGACGCCACACCTCACGCCATGCTGGCAACCCGGGTTCGGGAATGAGCTTGGGTCATTGGGGGTTGGCAGGGGCAGCAATGGAGTGAGCATCCAGAGGACTGCTCTCCTCTCCTGGGGGTGGGTGGATAGCATACATTGCAGTACCAGGGGAGATGGGGCTGTACAACATGTGGTGCGCTCTTTTAGTGGATGAGGGTGACGGTGAACACCTTATGCATGGGTGTGGGAGTGTGCCCGTTGCGTGCAGGGTGTCATTGCACCTCTGCACTCCCCACCGGAAAAAAGTGAAAATCCCTGGCACCAGATAGGCAACGGCGGGATCCGTGGTATGGCACCCACGCTCAATGCTGAGCCCTTCCGACTGGCCTCCGGCTCTCACCTCCCCTCCGGCCACCTACTAGATTCTGGATAGAGTGTCTGAGGAGTGGCGTCCCTGCCTGTGTGGGGGGGGGGGTTGGTTAGGTCAGAGTAAGGGGGAGAAAGCACCCTGGGACGGAGGTCAGGTCGAAGGATGTTGGCTGAGTGATAGAAAGCCGTAGCCCAGAAATCCACACTTGAGAGAGGTCTAACGGGCCAGCATTGATAGGACGTAAACAGTTTAAAAAAAAAAATCGGAGGCCTGTTTACAGAAGTATTTTATGTATGAACAAATGAAATATCAAGTTTAGTTTTGCACTGCTGTTTTTGTATCCTCAGGTGATTATGGGATTGCTAAAATTTTGGCCAAAAACCCACAGTCCAAAAGAAGTTATGTTCCTGAATGAACTGGAAGAGATTCTAGATGTCATTGAACCATCTGAGTTTGTAAAGGTCATGGAGCCACTCTTCAGACAGCTGGCCAAATGTGTTTCAAGCCCGCATTTCCAGGTATGCATCAGGCTAGTAAGCTCACTTTTGTGTTTCAGAACATTAAACTAAAAATCCATTTTTTTTTTATATACCCTCCCACTGTCTCTGAGTACCACCCATCCTGCCCTGCTCACCTAAAAGTAAACCCCAAATAAATTTAAAGGAGCCTAGTAAAGCAGCATGCATATCAATTTGAGTTTTCAGATTCAGCATATAGAAGCATAGCCATTGTCAGCAGAAAAAGATCATTGGGCAGTCCAGTCTGCCTTATTTTGTTTAGTTTCCCTAACTTACCTTGTGGGGATGGGACAGGTACAGGGGAAGGGTTCTGGAAGCAAAATCCAGTGCAGCGAGAATATCTGGAACTAGGAAGGGAGAAGCCAGAAAAGGCGAGGGGGGGCAGCAAGGTCAGCTCCCAGGGTGGGCGCTGACCAAACGAGCAGACGCGAAAGACCATTAGGCCTATTCTGCTGGCATTTTAGTATGTTAGTATCTGTTGTCTAGGTGGGGTCTTCACCCCCCATCCCACCCCATTCATCTCTCACCGTACTAATCCCCCTGGTGTAACTGTCAAGCCCCTTACTGTGTCCCAACCATACTTGAACTCATTTTTGATCTTTATTTCTACCACCTCAGCTTCTAGGCTGTTCCACGGCTCAACTACTCTCTCCATGAAGTAAAATGTTCTAATATTCCTCCTGAATTTCCCTCTGCCAGCTTCCATTCATGCTCCTCATTACAGACCCCCAATTCCTCTGCACAGTTGACCTTGTTTATTTCTTTCAGGAACTTGAAGATGTGTTTTGATATTACCCCTCTCCCTTCTGGCTTCCAGTAAGTACACGTTCAGTGACTTTGCCGATCTTCTTCAAGGGTATCTCATCAGGTTACACCATAGGAACCTTCGCTGTCAGAGAAGGGGAATCCATGCGGAAGATTATCAGTAGTACATCTGGGCCGCCTCAAGCACTCATCCCTAGGGCGGTGGTGTCCTCGCTCTCCTCAGTTCTTTCACCGCCTACTTGCTTGCACATTCTCCACAGAAGCTTTATTGCAGTGTTCACTCCTTTTTTGGCCTACAGCCTTTTTTTCCCCCCTACCTTTTGCTTCAGTCTCTTTTTAAGAGGTTTTCCTTTTTGTTTATATCAAGAGTTAATCCTTCATCTTCTCTTCTCTTTTCCATTGCTGCCACTGTGGAAAGAAGATTGCTTCGACAGACGAGCATTCTGTTTGTGTCTGCTGCCTTGGGCCTGACCATGACGTCTCTGACTGTGAGCTCTGCCCGAAGTTTAACCAAACAACCCTCAGGCGATGCAAGAAGGCTCTTAAAAATTTCTCGTAGAGCAGCAGGTAGCCAGCTCTGGGCAGGGGTCCTCTGGGACTCTGGCTGCTCAGTCGAGCTTCCAGGCCTCTAAGGTGCAAGACATGTCCTCGGGGGGGTCAAGACCAGGATCGTGACCGCTTCCTCCAGCAGTGATCCCATTCGCCATTGGCTTTACCTTTGGGTGTCTCTTCGTTGGCTGCGGCTGCTCCGACGAAGAGGCCAGCTTTCCAGGTCTCTCTGCCTACCAGACCCCATACTGACAGCTCCACTGCCCGACTCACAGGGCGCCCGGATGTCAAACTCTGGTCGTTGGCCCCTCCGTTTTTGATGACTGTGCTGTCGATGCCTGCTCCTTCTCTTTCCAGGGCTACAGGTTCATCAGGTACCCAAGACACAGCTGGAGGATCGTCGAACCCTCCCCACTTCATTGATGTTCTCCATTGACCTGAATGAAGTACTGGTCAAATTCACTAATGTACTCATTCAGCAGCTGGGTGCCTTGAACAGGCCCACTTCGCTGATGCCGTTGACGGCAGCCTCATTGTCGGTGCCTGTTCGTCGACCCTGAGAGATGACCCCTTGACCTCATCCTCCCTGATGATATTGAGGATGAAGAAGAAGAGATACTGATCTCAGGTAAGTCCACTACCTCTTTGGTCGGTGAGGACTCTGTGAAACACACTTCAAGATCTCCTCCTCCTCAGGATGCCACATTCTTCAATGTGATGAAGCAGTTGTCTGCCACTACCGGCTTCCAGACTAAGGAAGAGGATGTCACCAGAAAAGACCTCGTGGACTTCTTGGAATCCTGATCCCAAAAAGATCATTCCTCCAATGCTTCTAGCATTGAAGAAAGCCACCACTACAGCCTAGTATAGCCAGACATGGTGCCAGCTGTGCCACGCAGGCGGATGTTTAACGCCCCTCAGGGTCTTTCCTGTTTTGCTGCCTAAGCCGAAACTGACTCCATGATCTTCAAGGCAGCTCATGACAGATTTAAGGTGCCTAAACACCTTAGCTCCCTTCCCCCAGATGAATCTCGTAGGATTGACCTCTGGGGGGGGAAAAGGGTATAAGCCTCCTCTACCTTGGGTTTGAGGATGGCTAATTATCTGTCACACATGATTAAATACCAGAATGCCAACTGGAGAAAGGGCAAAGCTACCACTCAGACCCTCCCTGATGGCTCTCAAAAGCAAGAGCTGCTTCAATGTTTCCAGACTACTGAGGATGTTTGCAAACACCTCCTCAGGGCTCTGTGCAACTTGGCCAATACAGTTGCCAGGGCATATGCCTTTGTAGGCACTACTGGCTTAAGAGTGTCTGTATTTGCAGCTGATGTGCAGAACAAGGTGCTTAACGCCTCTTTAAGTGTCACCAGGCGCTTCGGCCCTGATGTTTAGTACCTGATCAGTGATCTGCAGGCCTGGGGCATGGTCATTAAATCTGTCCATTCCCTCTACCATACTCAGCCCAAGGGAGAAGAGTGGCCTTCCTTTCGTAGACAGGCCAGTAGGTCGGGATTGGCTCCCTGTACCCAGGGAAAATGTAGAGCTCAAGTTTTCTTGCCTCCCCCCTCCAGTTCTGGAGTGGCGGCCAAGAGACCCAGAAATGATGGACCAGCCTTTGCAGCTGGCTGTACCTCAGTTTGACTCCTTGTCCAGACCCCCCCCCCTTCAAACAACATGAAGTCTTGCTATATTATGACTATTGCAGTTTGCCCCAGCCTTAGAACTGCTCTGGAGGTGAAAGAGTTAACTACCATGCAGAGCATGGAGCTTAGAGCCCGAGCTCGGTTCAGAAGCTCTGTTTGGCTGGTTTCAAACCGAAACCGCCAGATTCTTTTACCTCACTGAACAGTCGCTCCGGAGACCTTCCTGTTGCTCGGTTCATTTCTTCGGTTTAAAGCGCTATTTCTCAGTTTAATTTAACCGCGATTTCATTATTTTAACCGCAAAACCGATCGGTTCAGGCTCTGTCTATGGTAATCGTAAGTAATAGATAGGGTTTTTTCTGTGTGGAACTTGTAAAGTATTATCGGTTCGGTTGAACCGATAGAGTTGTATTTAAATATAAGTTTAAAGCCTTTTAAGGCTTTTTAGAGTGCGGTTTCCGGTTCTTATCGGTTCTAAAAAAAAAACAGATTTCATTACGGTTTCTTCCACGACCCGTGACACGGTTTGGAACCGATAAGGGTGTCTTGCCTGGCACTGCCATCAAAAGGGCAAGTTGGTTGGTTAGGCTGGCATCATGTCTGAGAAACCCAAAAGAAAAACCGGGCCCACTGGGTTTCAACACTGTAGTGTCTGTGGGGAAGCCTTTGCCAAGGCTGACCCACACACTACATGTGTCTATTGTCTGGGGTTTGACCACCTCAATTCAGACTGCCAGATTTGTAAAATTTCCCTGCAGCCACCCTGGACAAGAGAGTGGGCAGGCTCGGGGAGCGAGGCCAAAAGTCCGCTGACCCCGGATGGCCAGCCGGTTCGGTGTAACCGGAACCGGAGGAGTACTTTCCTCTGACCAGAGGCGAGACTTCCTCGGGCAAGCGAAAAGCTGGCTCTGAGGAGGGGTTTCAGCAAAGAAATCTAAAAATCAGCAGGTTTGGGTCAAAATTCCTTCTCCAACTGCTGCTGAGATAGCCAGCGCACTACAGATTGTCCAGTCCCTGTCCCCGGTTCCCTCCGAACCGCCACTGTCTGGCAAAAGGTCGATTCGGTCGGTTCCAGTGGTTCAGGATTAAGATATAGAAGAGTTCTATGAACCAGAGGAGGGGGATGAGGATTATGATCAGTGTGAATGTGACTTTGAAAGTCTGGATGTGTCCGTTGAACCGGACATCTCCCCAGACAGACCTTCAGGTGAGTCTCCCCCTAGGCTTTCTGAGACCCTCCAGCTTCCCTTAGAGGAGGCTTTGGATGAGCAAGAGGAGCCTGACTATGTGGAGATGATGGATATCCCAGAGTCCAGGAGGTTGTCCATCCCTTTACATAAATCTTTTAGAAAACAAACAATAAAAATTTTAAAAGCTCCTAATTCTGTGCCTCCTGTGGATAAAAAGATGGACAGGAGGTACACTTTGTCAGGTCCTGATACAGATTTTCTTTCACAGCAATGCAGTCATGTTGGGTAGTTCAGGCTGCAGCCTGTGATAAAGCTAATATTCCACTGGCTTCACATCCTCCTGACAAGGATTCCAGGAAGATTGATGCCATGGCCAAAAAACAATACATGGCAGCATCCTTGGGACTCAGACAAGCTAACTATATGGCTTATGTTGCAAGATACCAGAAATCTAGATGGGATACTGTCATGGCCTTAGTCAAACAGGTCCCTGGCCAGCTCGCAAAGGAGCTGGAGCAGGTGGCTCTTGATGGTATTGAGGCATCTAAGGTGCAATTCCATGCTGCAGTGGATTCTAATGATGTATCCTCTAGAGTCATGGCTACACCTGTGGCTTTTCGGAGATTGGCCTGGCTCAGGTGTACTACTTTGTCACAGGATACCCAGTCTAAGGCTATGGATTTTCCTGTGGTGGGAAATTCTTTGTTTGGGGAGCAGACAGAGAATTATATGAAGAAAATGGATGAATATAGAACCACTTACAGGAGTGCACAAGTCAAGGAACGGCAAGCCACTCCTCACTCAGAGGCAGCCCCCCAGGGGTAGGGGTAGGCCTTTTCACATGCCTTTTTACCAGACTCAGGCCCCCTCCTCTTCAGCCTATGTACAGAGGGTGTTCTTCAGAGGGAGAGGCAGACGGGGTTCGAGCAGGCCTGCTCCCACCCCTCGGCCTAAAGCCCCTGCCAAACAGGCACCCTGATGGGATGCCCAGGGTGGGCGCTCCACTACCTGTGGGGCAGGTTGGCTCACTGTCCAGGACTGGCAGTCTTTAACTTCAGACAGGGGGTCCTGGAAGTAGTGAGCCAGGGTCTGGTTCTCAGCTTCAAGAAATTTCCAAAGATGAGAGCCAGATCTTTTCCACCTACAAACCCTTTAGAGACTCTTGCTTGGAAACAGAAGTCTCAACCTCCTGGCTCTCAGAGCTGTAGAAAGGTTTCTTCCCTTCACCAGGGCAAGGGTCTGTACTCCAGGTACTTCCTTACCCCAAAAGACAGGAGAGTGGGCCTATCCTGGATCTAAGATATCTAAACAAGCACCTTTTAAAGCCAAAGTTCAAAATGGTGACACTGGGAATGATTTTATTCTCCCTAAGGCCAGGGGACTGGCTAGCCTCCTGACCTCAAAGATGCCTATTTCCATGTTCTTATCAGAAGCTCCCATCGAAAGTACCTCAGATTCGAACTGCCCTCAGGCCATTATCAGTTCAGAGCAATGCCCTTCGGCCTCACTTCTGCCCCAAGGGTGTTCACAAAATGTCTGGCAGTAGCAGTTGCTCATCTAAGAAGGCAAAAGATTGCCATTTTTCCCTTCCTGGACGACTGGCTCATTGTGGGTCAGTCTCCAGACCAGGTCAGATCACACCTGCTAGTTACCCAGCAGCTGCTTACCTCTCTGGAATTTCTTCTCAATCTTCCAAAGTCAGTTTTGGAACCTGTCCAGGTACTCACCTTTATAGGCACAGAACTGGATACAAAGCAGGCCAGAGCCTTCCTTCCCTTGGAAAGGGTAAGGACCTTAGTGGCCCTGGCCGCCTCCTTCAGTCTGCAGGTCTCGACCAGCAAGGCATTTCCTGCAGCTCCTAGGGCACATGGCTGCCTCCACAGCTGTGGTGCAAGGAGCAAGATTTCAGATGAGGGACATTCAGTTCCATTTGAGAGCTTTCTGGTCTCAAAGAAGAGATCCTCTATCCAAGTTAATCCCAGTGACTCGAACCCTGATCCAGGCCCTTCAGTGGTGGCAGGATCAGAGCAATCTGAGACAGGGGGTGCCCTTCATCCCTCTGTCCCATTTCTTGACCCTTACTACAGATGCATCCCTCTTGGGATGTGGAGCTCACATGGGCGACCTCTCCACCCAGGGATTATGGTCCCCTCAGGAATCTCTGCTCCACATCAATCTATTGGAACTCGGAGCTGTTTTTCTAGCACTTCAGGTTTTCTCTGCATCTGTTCAGAACAAGGTGGTACAGGTCAGAACAGACAACACCACTACAATGTGGTACATCAACAAACAAGGGGGCACTCGGTCTTCAGCCTTGTGCACCGAGGCGATGAAGTTGTGGTCTGTGGCTTACTCCCTGAACACTTCCCTCATAGCAGTTCACCTCCCAGGCAAGGACAATGTCCTGGCAGATGCCCTCACCAGGATTTCCCAGGGCCATCACGAATGGTCACTGGATCCCCTAGTACTGGGGATAGTGTTTGCCAGATGGGGCACTCCTCAGATAGATCTTTTCGCAGCCCCGGACAATTATCAACTACTGTTTTGTTGCAGGCCCCAGTGTTGGGCTCAGTTCCCCTGGATGCCTTTCTCCTCGATTGGGAAGGGAAGTTTCTTTATGCCTTTCCCCCCTTCCCTCTCCTGTTCAAAGTACTAGTCAAAATGAGGTCTCAGCCCTGCAAAATGATCCTGATTGCTCCAGACTGGGCCAGGCAGCCCTGGTACCCACTCCTTCTGTCCTTAGCAGTCCATCTTCCCCTGTGTCTCCCCAGGAATCACAATCTGTTAACCTGTGCTCAGGGGAGAGTTTGGTATCCGAATCTCAAATCCCTCAACCTCAAGGCTTGGCTCTTGAGCAGTTAGAGTTTGCTGATTTGCAACTTTCTCAAAGTGTTCTCGAAATCCTGAAGGCTGCTAGGAAGCCTTCCACCAGGGCTACCTATAATTCCAAGTGGAAAAGGTTTTCCATATGGTGTTCTGGGAAGCATGTTTCCCCAGAATCTGCTGATCTACCCACTGTATTGGACTACATGGTCCATCTTAATTCTTTGGGACTGAGACCAGCCACCCTGAAAGTGCACTTGGCTGCTGTCTCTGCCTTCATTTCAGCAGGGAAGCCCTCTTCTCTTTCTGCTCATCCTGTGTTTTCCAAGTTTTTTAAAGGATTGCTTCATACCAATCCTCCATTCAGGGACCCTGCCCCGGCTTGGGATCTTAATGTATGCATTGCTCAGCTAATGCAACCCCCCTTTGAGCCTCTGTCTTCGGCAGAGCTTAAGTATTTGACTTGGAAAACTGTAATTCTGGTAGCCATCACTTCTGCCAGGCGTATAAGTGAGTTACAGGCGTTATCAGTAGAAACTGACTTTATTTCCTTTCACAGGGATAAAGTGGTCCTCAGGACTAACAGGAAGTTTTTGCCTAAGGTGGTTTCAGATTTCCACCTTAACCAATCTATTTCACTTCCAGTGTTCTTCACTGACCATTCCTCCTCTGATGAGAGGAGGCTGCACAGCTTAGATGTTAAGAGGGCCCTAAGTTACTGCATAGAGCGTACCAAGGGTCACAGGTTTGACTCCCTCCAACTGTTTCTCACTTATGGTGAGGTTGGGAAAGGGAGACCTGCCACTAAGAGATCCATTGCCAGGTGGATCGCTTGTATCCACTCTTGCTATCAAAAGCTGGGTAAGGTTCCCCTCAGGCCTGAGGGCTCACTCTACCAGAGGTACAGCTGCATCTCTAGCTGCTGCTAGAGACATCCCTATCTTGGAGATATGTCAGGCAGCTACTTGGAAGACAGTACACATTTCACAAGCATTACTCCCTGGGTATTCAGGCCAGAGGGATGCTCGGTTTAACACAGCCGTGCTTCAAGAGCCTATTCCCTAAGTAGGTTCTGTCCCTCCTCCATGGAGGTACTGCTGTAGTCTGCAGTAGTCATAATATAGCAAGACTTCATGATGTTTGAAGAAAAAATTACTCACCTTAGTAATGTTGTTTCTTCTAATGGAGTCTTGCTATATTATGACCTCCCCCCCCAGCCTGCCCCTCTCAGAACTCCTACTTTGGGGTATGGGGTGGGTAGTCCTCTGTTGGCATTTATTGATGCCCTCTTTCATGTTTGGGTGTTGTGTTTATTTAGTTATTCTATCTTAATGTTCTGGTCCACTGACTTGAGTCTTTGTGTTGGGACCAGCAAAAATGTGTTACTATATTAGTGGCCAGTTGGCTAGTGTAAGTTACAGCTTCCACACAGAACCTTGGTGAGTTTTTGCTCGTAAAGATCTGACGGTTTCGGTTTGAAACCAGCCAAACAGAGCTTCTGAACCGAGCTCACGCTCTAAGCTCCATGCTCTGCATGGAAGTTAACTCTTTCACCTCCAGAGCAGTTCTAAGGCTGGGGCAAACTGCAGTAGTCATAATATAGCAAGACTCCATTAGAAGAAACAACATTACTAAGGTGAGTAATTTTTTCTTCTGGTTCAGGCTCAGGAGGCGGTGGTCCGAGGTCTGTTCTCCCTCCATCTGAATTAGTGGAGAACCATAACTTAAGATGCATGGATTCTGCAGATCATAGAAAAGGGTCATACCCTGGAGCTTATGCCGCAGTCTCCAGACAACCCCCTGCCACCTTCCAACTAACTCCTGGCTCACTTGTCTGTTCACCTGGAGGAGGTAAGTCTCTTCTGCACAAACAGACCATCGAAACAGTACCCTGGCACCAGAGGAACCAGGGGATTTATCCCATGTTCTTTCCGGTCCCCAAAAAAACAGAGCTCTGAGGCCCATCTTAGATCAAAAGGAGCTTAACATCTTTGTCCACTACAAAAAGTTCTGGATGGTAACTTTGTTAGGTCTAATGCCCCTCCTCAAGACTGGGGACTGGCTCTGTTCACTGGACATGCATGATGCTTATCTGCACATCTTGGTCTGTGGAGGTTTCTTCATTTTGCCTTTGAGGGCAAGCATTATCAGTTCAAAGTGCTGCCCTTTGGCTTATCCTGTGCTCCATGAGTCTTTACCAAGTGCTTGGCAGCAGTCACAGCAGCTCTCAGAAGAGAGGGACTGTATGTCTTCCCTTATCTGGACGATTGACTTCTCAAGACCCCATCCAGGGAACAGTTTTGCTGACTCTGGAGCTTGCCCTCCAGCTGTTTAACTCCCTGGGCATAACTGTCAGTCAACCCAAGTCGGTCCTAGTACCATCCCAAAGGCTGCAGTATATTGAGTCGGTTCTAGATTCCGAGCAAGGGAAGGCCTTCCTGCCACAAAACAGGGTGACGTGCCTCATGTCCCAAGCTCAGGAAGTTGCTCAGTCGACACATTCCTGCCTGGGTGTACCTCAGACTGTTGTGCCTAATGGCAGCGGCTATCCCCAGTGTTCTGCTGGCCAGACTTCTTATGTGTACCCTGCAGTGGACCCTCAGGGTACAGTAGGACCAGTACATGGATGAGTTGGATCAACTAGTCCTGGTCGCCTCTCCTGTACGCAAGATACTGCAGTGGTGGATGGACCCCCTAAATCTCCTTCAAGGGGTTCCCTTCCAGATTTCTTCCCTGCATCAGATTCTAACCACAGATGCTCAGGTCTAGGCTGGGGAGCACACCTGTGTCACTTCCAAACCCAGGGCTCATGGTCCCAGTGGGAAGCTGCCCTGCATATCGTGTTCTAGAGATGAGAGTGGTGCTCTATACCATGCAGGCATTCAGGAGCATCTAGCTCCAGGCCAACTGCTGGTGCAGTCTGGCAATCTGAGTGTCATCTATTACATCAACAAGCAGGGCAGGACTCACTCCTGCCCCCTTTGCAGGGAGGCCATGAGAGTGTGGTATTGGGCACTGGAACACAGTCTGACACTCTCTCTCTCTCTCTCTCTGTGGTCCACGTGCCAGACATCCTAAACACCCTGGCATACAGTCTCAGCTGGACTCAGTCCGGCATGCACGAATGGGTGCTTCTCTCATCCATAGCAGAAGATCTGTTCGATAGATGGGGTTGTCCAGAGTTGGACCTTTTTGCTTCCCCACTCAATGCAAAACTGCCCAGTTTCTGCTTGCGAGATCCAGGGCCTGGAGTTTTCTGGTGAGAAAGGTTGTCCCTCTGTTGGAGTGGAAGGTTTCTGCATGCATTCCTTCCCATTTCCTCTGATCCAGAGGGTGCTGATCAAGCTGCAAAAGGAATGGGCCAGCATGATTCTGGTGGCTCCATTTTGGCCTCACCAGATATGGTGCCCTCTGCCTCTCTGCAGGAACCTGCTGACCCAGGATCAAGGGACCCTGGTCCATCCCAACCTCCAGTCCCTCCATCTGCATGCCTGGCTCCTAAGAATGTAGCCATCACCAGGTTTGGGGTCTCAACAGGGGTGTCCTGGTGGTGGCACGGAACTTTCCACTCGTGTCACATATGCCATGAAGTGGAAACTGTTTGCCATCTGTGCTGCCAGACACTCCCTGGACCCTTTCACCTGTCCAGTGAATCATATCCTGGACTACCAGACTTCTTTATCAAATTCTGGCCTCCAGTATTCTTTACTCTAAGTCCACCTTTCGGATATTTTTGCCTTTCATGTGCCCATGGGTGACCACACGATTGCTCAGCTGGATGTCTCCCATACTTTTCTTTGTGGCATCCTGCATTTGAAACCCCCAGTCCGTTCCCCTGTCCCTGCTTGGGACTTAAAATTTGTTTTGAAGAAACTGACCGTCTCCTTTTGAGCCAATTGCGACGTGCAATTTGCGCTTTCTGTCTTGGAAAATGCTCTTTTTAGTTGAAATGACTTGTTCTCGAAGAATTTCAGAGCTTCAGGCCCTCTGGTGCAAGGAGCCTTATTTGATTTTTCACAAAGACAGGGTATCTTTGCTCAAAAGTAGTAAATTTCTGCCCAAAGTTTTTTCTGAGTTTACGCTGAATGAGTCTATCCACCTTCCTATTTATTTTCCTGAATGAGCGAATCCAGGGGAAGCACTGCTCAATAATACATTAGATGTGCACAGTATTATCTGCCTCGGACTAAAGAGCCTAGAAAGTCTAAGCAGTTGTTTGTTACTTTCGCCCCAGGTAGAGAGGGTGCTTCAGTTTCTAAGCAGAGTTTATCCAAATGGTTGGCTAATCACATTGTGTTCTGTTACAGTAAGTACGGCAAAGAATTGCCTGGTGCTGTCAAAGCTCATTCCACCTGAATTGGGACGTGGCTGGCAGCCGACTGAGAGACGTCTTGTGCAAGAGTTCTTGAGAGCAGACTTTGATATTAATTTAAACAACTTAAGTCTACTGTTTGGTTGCCCATATTGGCTGAGATTGTTCTCCTTGCTGTCCTACCACTGGAAAGTGCAATCTAGTAGCATTATTTGCAGTAAAGCCAGCTTTATTGGAGGAAAACATGGGGAGAACCAAGGCCACACAGCAACAGGGCCAAGCACATGGTGCGGAGAGCGAACCTTCAAATGTGTCCATGCTTAAAGCTGTTAAAGACGTGGAGTCCTTTGTTAAAGAACTCGATAAGAAAATAGATGGCTTCATATCGAGGGTAACCACGGTTGAACTTAAACTGGATACGGTAGCCACAGAAAGTCAACAATCGAAATCGATGGCCCAAAAAGCTGTTACAGCTACTTCGGGGTTGGTGAGTGAAAACCGCTTACAATATCCGTCAACGCTTGGAAAATCTAGAAAACTTAGCTCAACTGGCTAATATGAGGATTTTGGGTGTCCTGGAGGATCGAGTGAAAGTCACAACTTACTGGACTTTGTTGTTCCACTCTGGCAGTCTACACTTGGTTTTGCCAGGGACGGCTCACTGCTTCACGCCAACTGGATAACAGCTCGGCATTGGCAACTCCAAGAAGGGACTCCTTGGACTATCCTTTGGTCACGGTAGGCCCTAATATTAAGGAACAGATCCTACAAGCAGTTAAGGAGAAAGGCCTCATTCAACTACCTGACAGCTCTAGGATATATTACTTTCCTGATCTCTCTTATGTGACCCGTCAGAGACATAAATCTTTTGATGCAGTTAGATCAGAACTGCATCAGCTGGGGATTTCGAACATTTTGCTCTATCCAGTGAAACTACGCTTATACTATGCAGGTAAAACTTGTCTGTTCAATGATCCAGCTGAAGCGGGGAAAAGGCTAAAATATAAAATCGGACTTTGAGAGTTGCCAAGACAGCAAGGACTCACAGACTGAGGGAGATTGAAGTGGGGGCTTAATGCTTAGCCATTAAAAGGGTTACCTAACTATAGGGTGCATCTAATGTTCTTTGTTGGAACTGCTTTACAACAGTTTGGTTTTGATAAAATAGGGAAGCTTTGCACTGTTGTGTATATATATATATATATATATATATATATATATATATATATAATTTCTGGTTTGATTTCATATACTGCAAAGCAAATAATATGAGCAACCTAAAGTTCCACTATATATTTTGCACCATGTGCTAGAGGGAGCAGACCGCCAAAGATCGACGACTCCATTTTATATTTGGGACATTTATTGTATTCACATGGACTTATGATAGGTCACATTGACCACATCAAGAGTGTTTCACTCGGGGACTTTTTGAGATTATAACTATTTTAGATTAAAATCCATGGGCATGGCGCAGATAGCCATTTAGGCAACATTTTTGGAAATAAATGTTTAAACATTACTCTCCATTTGAAAACCCCAACTATGTTATAAAAAGGGGAGATACAATAATTATTCTTTGTAGAAGACATGAAATGTATGACTTTCTATGATATGGAACCTAGTACTTGCATATTGATTGTGTACTTGACATACTTGATAAACAAAAGTTAAAAAGAAAAAAAGTTCTTTCCACCAGAGGCATGGCTGCCTCAGTGGCTTGTTTGAGGGGTCTCAGCCACTGACATTTGTGCATCTGCCCCCTGGAGTACAGTCCACACTCTCACCAAGCGTTACAGTCTGGACATTGCCTCAAGAGCCTGTGCAGGATTTGGCAGGATTGTGTTACAAGAACTCTTGTCTTAAGCTTATGGAGACCCAGCCTCCTATACTGTCTGTTTCCACTTGTCACTGCTTGGTACTCATTCCTACAGTGTAACCTGATGATTGAGATACCCCCGAAGATGATCAAACAGTTACGTAAGAACTTACCATAACTAGATCTACGAAGGGATCTCAGTCATCAGCATATTTTCCCTCCCACCATCCCCCTTCTTGGGGCTCCTGTCTAGGAACTGTTGTATCCACTATTTTTCTTAGAACTGGGTACCTCTTACTCTCCTCTGTTTCCCAGGGCGTGAGCCTTGTTCCATTCATCTCCGGAGGGTGGAGGCATGAACTGAGGAGGGAGCAGGGCCGCCTATGCCTATATATGGTTGCTGACATCCACAGCATGGCGTGTGGATTCCTCTTCATTGATGGTGAAGGTTCCTATGGTGTAACCTGATGACTGAGATCCCCTCAAAGATCTACTGTTATGGTAAGTTCTTACATAACTGTTCTTTCCTCATAGGGTCTGCCCTTTTGGCCCTGAATCATTTTGGTGACCCTTTGCTGTGCCGTCTCCAGTCTATCTCTGTCATTTCTCAGATTGAGACTTCAGAACTTGGCACAGTGTTCCAGATGGGGCCCTCACTAGTGTCCTAAATAGTGGCAGTAACACCCCTTTTGGGAGCGTGGGTATAGTTCACTTATACACACTGGCAGTTCCACTGGAATTATATTATTGGCCGGAACACCTTTATGCTAAGGTTCTCCCATCACCCAAGCGGTATATCCCCTGGCTCCACCCGGTAATGTTAGATCTTTCCGCTGGAAGAACAGGTAACCTCCTTTGTGCTCCCGCTTATGATTTTCTACACCATAGGTTACTCTTTGAGTAAAAGTTTGATTGCTTAATCTTGGTTTCATGGTTCTTTTGACCCAGTTCTTGGACCAGTGATGGAATATAAGAAACCAAGATTAATATTTTGCTTTATGTGCCGCAGAACATGTCTGTCACCGATCCACATGTGCATGTACTGTGTGGGTGAAGAACACAGTGTGGCTGGGTGTGGCCTGTGCTTATCCATGCTTCCTGAGTCCCTCAAGAAAATGAGGCTCCAGCTCTCGCTGGGGCAGCATTCGGAGAGGGAGCTGAAGGACCACAAGAAAGCCTCAGCTGTGGACAGGTCTGCTGATCAGCTTCTGGCCCTTGAGGTGGAAGTGGCGGCTGCCGTTGGCGGGTACCTCATCTGTCTCAGCACTGATCCCTGGGGCCAGCATTGGATGGCCTTTCACAGGTCGGTTCTATGATGTATGTCTGCCAACCAGACCGTGGGGGAAAGCCCTGCCCTTCAGGGTTCAGAATCCAAGCACTGCTGGCGCTGGTCATGGGATCAAGAGCGATCAAGGCCCTCCCGGCCCCTTGACTTTCCCGACCACTCGACAGCTGGCGAGCGCCGCTCAGCCGAGGGGAAGTCAGGCAGGCTGAGTGCTCTTAGGCTCTGCCCTCGAGCCAGTCACCTGTGACTGTGGTCAAACAGGCCATCAAAGTCTTTCTTAAGCCTGTCGACCAGTTGTCGGATGAGGCTGAAGAGTCGGTCTCTCAGACCTCCATGCTCCCAGTCCTCACTCAGGAGGACGTGGATAAATCGGTGCTCCAGTTGATCCTTCCAGGGACCAGCCTCCAACCAGCGTCAGTTCTTTGCTGCCTATGTTGCTCAGTGTCAGTAGGCGTGTCATTTTCGGCCAGCCGTAGGAAGGCCCTTCTCGCCTGGAGCCGCACAGTCTGTGGTTTGGGTCAAGGTGCTTGAGCTCTTGATCCTGCTCGACTGGGAGGTATTGCATTTCGGTACTCCTCGACCTCGTCATCATCAGGTGAGGAGAGCCATGGACGCAAGATACACCAGTGCTGTAATTCCTCTGACCTTGAGTCCCCTAGCAGCAGTCAGTGGTTGCTCTGCTGGCCCACATTCCGCGGGTGCGCTCCACACTTGCTTCTCTGCTGATAGGGTTGGAGCTGCCACCACGACAGCTACCAGTCGGCACTTCAGCCAAGGAGGCTAGGCATTCAGCCACCGTCTTGCCAGTCAGATTGTCAGTTAAGGTCACCC
This sequence comes from Neoceratodus forsteri, assembly GCA_016271365.2. Classification (NCBI taxonomy): domain Eukaryota; kingdom Metazoa; phylum Chordata; order Ceratodontiformes; family Ceratodontidae; genus Neoceratodus; species Neoceratodus forsteri. The sequence continues at coordinate 748,111,181 of CM057451.1, forward strand.
CAGGTGACGATTCCTAGGTGGTCCGTGGCAACCAACTGTTGATGGCCGTTTTTGAGGAGTTATCGGATGACTCTGATCAGTAGTCCATGGCCTCCTCAGGGATTCAGCTCTTCGACCATAGCATGGTTGAGGAGTCTTCCACCGGGCATGGCCCGGTTTGCATCGGTGGGCTGGCCTGACTTATCCCGTAGTCCATCTGTCCCACTTGAACCAGTCCAGAAGAGGATTAAGTACTCTCTCTCGTGGACATTTTGGAATGGGATAAATCCCTGGGGGTTGTCTTTCTGGTGGCTGAGGCCATCTTGGGACCGCCCTGGAACTTTGGCAACACCCAACATCCTGCCTGACACCCTTGGTCCACATTGTCTGCAAGTACATGGTCCCTACAGGCTCCCCTTCATGGTTTTTGAACCATCCTTCGGCTGAATATATGGTCATGGATCGGTGTTCCATAAATCTGGAGGACACCAGAGGGATCTGGACAAGCCTCCAGACAAGGAATCCCGTAAGCTTGACCACACCACAAAAAAAAGTGTACGCTGCAGCCACTCTGGGTCTCTGACAGGCTGACTGTGCAATAATGATGAATTATGGTCATTCCCTGATGGGAGTCTTTGATGTAGTCTTCCCCCACCTCCATCCAGAGCAGCGGCTGGCAGTGGAGCTCATCGGAGACCAAGGTCAGTCACTGGCTAAACACCAACTCCAAGACAGCCTTGGACATGGGTGATTATTGCGCTCATGCATTCACAGTGTCCATACATTGCAGGGCTTGTCAACATTTGTCCACCATCATGGTGTACACCCACCAGAAGCTGGCCGATGTCCCTTTGGCCCTTGTCTGGAAGGGCATCTCACCAGGATTGAGCAGTCCAGTGCCACTGTTGGTTCTGTGACCTTGTCCCAGAAGGAGCAGAAGAAAAAGCTTAAAAATCAGGCATTTCAGTATCGATCCTTTCAGTCACAGCTTCCCCAGCAGCAGCCCTAGCAGGGGCAGTTTCAGGCCTGTCGCCCCAAGTTAAGGCCTGGGGCCCAAGGTCCAAAGGGTGGGGACAGGGGCAGTGGTGCTCCTGTGGTAGCAGTTGCCAGTGCCCCTGCTAAAGCTGCCCAGTGACTAATTGGGGTGTGTCATCATTCCTCCACCTGACCCTGACTGCGTCACTGCTTGCCATGTTGGTCCACTATTACAACGAACATGTGGATGTTGGACGTAGTGGGCGGAGGATTGTCTCTAGACTTCAAGGCTGTCCCGCCCTGCTGCCTCTACGTGCCTTAAGAGTCTGTAGCATCTCAGGACACGCTGTCTGCCTTCAGGGAAGACGTCGCTCAGTTCCTTGCAGAAGGGGCAATGGCCCGAGTCCCTGACACCCTGGTTAGTCAGGGTTACATGCCGAGGTACTTTCTGGTCCCAAAAAAGATGGCTGGTGCCCCATACTGGATTTACATGATCTCAAGCAGTTCATATAGAAATGCAAGATCTTACTTCGAGAGGGTTCCTGCAGTAGGTCATCACAGATAGGACTGCGCCTCCTGGCGCCAGGACCACACGGCAAACTTTTCCAGCAATGCCTGGGGGTGGACCACCCACCCAACATCATGTGACTGATGTCAGCATGACCCTATATAGTGGGCGGTTCCCATGCCCGCCCTCCAGTTCTTTCCCACCGTCATCCTGTGCATAGTACCTCGTGGTTACACTTGCTCAGCCGATCGCTATTTTCGCCCCCGTTTCTGCTAGTTATTCATTCGCTTGTAATTTCTTTAATGTCTTCTCCACCGCCTACTGCAAAAGTCGAAGAAGTGTGAGAAGTGCAGTGCCCAGCTCCCTCATAAGGACGACCACCTTCAGTGCCTCTATTGCTTAGGCCCAGACCATGACATTGCGGCGTGCCCAGACTGTCAGCCCTTCAATCACGCCACTCGTAAGAGGAGACAGCAGGCCTTGAAGCCCATCTTTTGAAGTCCAGAATGGCTTCACTCGAGAAAGAGATGCAAAAGTTGAGGGACACCGCATCTTCTCCTTCTTCTGAGATGAAGAAAAAATAGAAAAATCAGGAGAAGGAGCGTCCGGAGGATCTGGACCGAAGGGATTCCAACAGACCTTCAACCAGCAAGGCCATTCCCCCGCCTCCTTCCCTTGTGGTTCTCCAGGCTGCACCCGGGACTTCTCCAGGTACTTCTGCTGCCTTTCTCCCGATCTCTACCGGTAAGTCGTCTGCCGGCTCCTCTGGCAGATGTCTGGTTGTTGCCAATAAGACGGCCCCCTGCTCCTCCAGGGCCTGCCCGGTGGCCGTTAAGCCGAGTCCCAAGGATTCAGTTGGGACTTGCCCGGCCTCTACCAATAAGTTGGTTGAGGGTTCTCCCTTCCTCCACCCAGTAACTCTTTCATCCGATCAGCCTGCTGTCTCTGACGTCTGCCTGGACCTTGCTCTCCCATTGGGGGCTCGCGACGTCTCACCCGACGTCCGGTCGAGCACCACTTTGGCTGCCGGCCATCAATCCCCTTAGACTTCTCCTGGGCAGGAACCTTCCCTCCCACCTCCCCAGGTGGTTCCTCTGGCTCCAGTGGTCACTTCAGGTATGGAGGAGGGAACGGGATCCGTGGAGGTGGTTCTCTCTTCGCCCACCCCAGTCTCGATCTCCCAAATGCCTCTAGAGACTCCAGGCCAGCCCCACCCCCACCCTGAGTCTCTGTGCCGTCAGACCCTCCATCTGGCCTTCTTATGTCGGCTCTGCCTCACCCATCGTCAGAGGCTCCGATGTGCATTTGGTCGGCTCCTCCATCGAGGCCCTCACATCCGATCCCGACGCCAGTTGTAGTTTCGTCGGGCCAACGCCTTTCACTTACACGACGGCTGGTCTGACTACAATTTCCCTGATGTCGGCTCCTGTGACGTCAGGTACCCGGATACAAGGTTTCATGCTGGGACCCTCCTGTCCATACGTTCTAGGCTTCTTTCCTCATGGGCTGATGTCAGCTTACCCTCCGTTGAGCCCTTAGTCAGACTATCTTTCCCATTCTAGTTTTTCGGGATACCACTACCCGGGATATCCTTCTTATCAGGGTTATCCCCATCAGCATCATTTTCATGGACCGGGTGCACCTAGCTACCACTATCCACCCACCCATGTTCCTCCTCCCCTTGCGCTCCCGCAGCAGAATTCGCAAACTGTGATCCAGTCCTGGTGGAAGGAGGCTAGGTCTGAGCTGGTGCCTGACTTGGAAAAATGGCTGCCAGCTCCAGTGGTTACCCCTGCTCCACGTTCTTTGTTGGCCATCAGCTCAGTTCGTTTGACAGTGCATATTTCGGGGTCCACTCCTAAGGAGGTCACTCTTCCTGATTTCGAGCCTCCTGATGATCACGAATCCTCTTTTGATGGGGAAGATTCCTCAGAGGATTCTTCAGATGACCATTCCTCCGCGGTAAAGGGGAAGGATTCTCCGAAGTCCTTCCCCCCCCAAGGATCCTTCATTCACAGAATTATCCAGCAGTCTAATGGCTGGAATATAGAGGAACAGGATCCTAAGAGGAAGCGTCTCGCTGAGCATTTAGATGTCGAGACGGCTTCCCCTATTCTTGTCCCCCTGTGGATAGCCCCTCATGAAGACCTCACCAGTACCATCTGGCAGCTGCCACATTCCATTCCGGCCATCCCTAAGAAGGTGGACCGGGTTTACCATGCTCTGGAGGGGGTTTCCTTCTTGGACTCCCATCCCAAAGCCGGTTCATTATTATCACTGCTGCCCATGATCGCTCGGCCACCCTAAAGCTGTTCTTTCAAAGACAAGGAATCGGCAGCTGGATCAGTATGACAAAAAGTTTTCCTTCCGCTATGTGCGCCCTCTGCTCCCTCAGTTATGTAGCGCATATGGTCTCATTCCAAAAAGTGACTATGGCCAAGCTTAAGTCCCGTATCCAGGTCATGGAATCTTCTGAGCTCAAGCAGGACTTGGTCAAGGACCTGCGCCTGTCTAAAATTTCGTGTCGACACGTGCTAAGGGCTCCATATGATTCTGTGGACGCAGTAGCCTGCTCCTCCACCACGGCAGTGTCTCTTAGACCACACGCTTGGCTTCGCATTTCTGTCCTTTCTAATGATGTCCAGGCTGCGATTCAGGATGCCCCTTTTAGGGGCTCGTCCTTTTTGGAGGGGGCACCAAAGATATTATCACGGGCCTTCAGGACAGTGGCCAGGCCCTGAGGTCCTTGTACTGATCGGGATTTCAGAGAAATCCACCCTTTCAGAGATGGACCAAAAGGCAGGGTAAACAGCCCTTCACTAGATGACTGGGCAGAAGAAAGTCCACGCATCCCACCTTCTCATCCATCCCCCCGCCTCCAAATGTCAGAGAGGGTCCGGGGGACCCCTCCCCTTCCTGACTGGCTACTTCCTCCCCCCCTCCTCCTCTGCTTGTGGGCAAGGAGCCGGTGGGAGGAAGGTTCGCCCTCCACGCACAGGAGTGGAGGGACATGACCTCAGACGCATGGGTCCTACAGCTGTTATCAAAAGGGCACACCTTGGAGTTTCCTCCAGATTCCCCTTCCCAAGTCGCTCATCTTATTCTCCACACCAGGTTCCTCTGGTCGAGGAGGAAATCTGGTCTCTAAGTCAGAACGTGGCCATAGAGCCAGTCCCTCTGTGCTAGCAGGGGAAGGGATTTTACGCCCACTTTTTCCTGGTCCCGAAAATGATGGGTGACCTCAGACCCATCTTAGATCTCAGCAGACTAAACCTTTATGTGGAGTACAAAAAGTTTTGAATGCTGACACTGCAGGACCTCCTGCCTCTTCTGCAGAAGGACCTTTGGCTTTGTGCACTGGATATGCAGGATGCTTACCTACATATTCGATGTTCCCAGGTCACTGCCGCTTCCTGCATTTCTGCTTCCAGGAGGAGCACTTCCAGTTTACAGTCCTCCCCTTTGGTCTTTCCTCTGCACCTCAGGTTTTTACCAAGTGCCTGGCTATGGTGGCAGCAGCCTTGCGCCGTTAGGGGATAGCAGTATTCCCTTACCTGGACGATTGGCTTTTGACGGCCCCATCCAGAGACAGTCTTCTGGATGCTCTCTCGTGCACATTGGACCTATTTTGTCACCTGGGTATCACAGTCAACTTTTCCAAGTCGACTCTTACCCCTTCTCAGAACTTACAGTTCATTTGGGGCGATCTTAGACATGGTCCATTGGAAAGCCTCCCCCAGACAGGGTGGAGACCATTTGGGAGCAGGTCAACTTAGTGACCTCTTCCAGATACCTTTCAGCCAGAGTGTAGCTACGTCTCTTAGGCCTGATGGCTGCCTCCATATCCACGGTCCCATTTGCCAGATTGCATATGAGGATCACCCAGTGGACCTTGCATGTCCAGTGGGATCAACGCTTTGGACGACTTGGACCATCCAGTCCTAGTCTCCAGTGTGGTCAAGAAGGATCTTCTCTGGTGGCTAGATCCTCTTAATCTTTCCCGGGGCCTTCCATTCAGAAGCGCCACACAACTTTGGATCCTCACCACAGTCTCCTCCTGTCTGGGTTGGAGGCTCACCTGGGAACCACCAGACTCAGGATTTGTGATCCCAGCTGTAGATGAGAGCGTTTTTTTATGCCCTCCAGGCCTTTCAGCCCATCCTGTCAAGTGGAACGCTGATGATCCAGATGGACAGTGTGTCAGTAGTCTGGTACATCAGCAAGCAGGGAGGCACATGGTCATACCCCCTGTGCAGGGAGGCGATGTGGGTGTGGAACTGGGCAATTCAGCACAATCTGTTCCTCACTGCCGTGCACGTTCCGGAGTTCAAAACGTCCTGGCAGACAGCCTCAGTTGGACCTCGTCCCTTGCTCATGAACGGGAACTCAGTCAGGAAGTAGCAGATTCTCTCTTTCAGAGATGGGGTTGCCCAGACCTAGATTTGTTAGTCTCCCCCCATTCAACACAAAGCTTCCCAGCTTTTGCTCGCTTGTTCCAGAGCCTGGTGCTTTCTGACATAACGGGTTGTTACTTTGTTGGACATGGAGGTTCTTGTACTCCTTTCCGCTCTTTCCCATTCTGCAGAGTGCTTCTAAAGCTCCAGGCAGAGGGAGCCTGGATGATCCTGATAGCTCCCCTTTGGCAAAGGCAAATCTGGTTTCCGCTTCTGCAGCAGCTCTCAGCAGAACCCCGAGTTCCTCTTCCTCTCAGACACGACCTGTTGACACAGGATCAAGGCAGGCTGGTGCATCCCGGGCTCAGGACCCTGCATCTTCATGCGTGGCTCCTGCAGACATAATAAAGTCTCATTTTGGTGTCTCCCACAGAGTCGCTCAAGTCCTGGTAGAGGCCAGAAAATCCTCTACCAGATTGACCTATGCTATGAAATGGAAGCGTTTTTCCATTTGGGCAGCATCTAAAGGTTGGGACCCCTTTACATTCTCGGCTCCACGGATTATGGAGCATCTGTTGCACCTGTCTGATTCAGGTCTGTCTTACTCCTCCCTCAAGGTTCACCTGTCTGCCATATCTGCTTACCATGTGTTTGGGGGGGGCCATGGCACAGTTGGAGATCTCAAAAACCTTTCTGAAAGGGATAATCCACCTGAAAAACCCCCATCCGTAGCACCACCCCACCTTGGGATTTGAATTTTGTGTTACAGAAGCTTACACTTCCTCCTTTTGAACCAGCGATGAGCTGTGATATGCTATACCTCTCATGGAAGATGCTGTTTTTGGTTGCCATTATTTCTGCTCATAGAATTTCTGAGCTTCTGGCCCTGATGTGTAAGGAGCCTTATTTGATTTTTTATAAGGACCGGGCGGTGTTGCGCACAAAACCTAAGTTTCTTCCCAAGGTGGTTTCCAAGTTCACCCTTAATCAGATAGTTGAACTTCCAGTTTACTATCCAACCCACTCGAACAAAGGTGAGGCTCTTCTTCATACGTCGGACATACATAGAATTCTGAGATGCTACGTCCACCGGACCAAAGGCTCCAGAACGTCTGATCAGCTTTTTGTCTCCTTTGCCCCTAGGTCATCTGGTTCAGCTGTATCTAAGCAGCACCTATCCAAATAGCTCGCTAACTGCATTCGCTTCTGTTATCAGAAGTATGACATACCTCTGCCGGGGGAGGTCAGAGGCCATTCTACCAAAGGTATGGCTGCGTCCACAGCCTTTTTGAGAAATGTTTCTGCAGCGGAGATTTGTGCAGCAGCTACCTGGAATTCAGTCCACACCTTCACAAAGCATTACAGTCTAGACATTGCCACTAGGCGTAGGGCCAGGTTTGGCCTCGCCGTTCTCCAAGGCCTACTGTCCTAAGGCCAGCCCTGTTCTGTCCTTTCAGTTGCTCCTTCTCCTGTGACTCTCTCGGTCTCTCTATGAGTGACTGCTTGGGATTCAGTCCTATCTGTGATGACCTAGTGCAGGAACCCTCTCGAAGTAAGATAGTGCAGTTCGTAAGAACTTGCTGTAACAGTAGATCTTCGAGAGAGGTTCCTACAGGAGTCTGATTCTCCTCCTTCACCCAGCTTTTTTGCATTTCTTTCAGCCCGTTTACCCCTCGCAGCGACATTTTGCCAGCAAGGTCCCCACAGCGACTACAGTGCCTAGCCGCAGTAGGAGACCCACTGAACGCCGGGCGCTGTCTGTCGGATGTCTCTGCACCCCCCAATCATCTCAACTGAGTTGAGAATCTTATGGGGAGGCGGGGCAAAGGCCTCCAAAGAAGAAAAAGAAAACGATATCGAACCGGCAGCCGACTGCAGAATGCGGTCGACCTGCCGGAGTCGCTGACAGGGCGTTCGACAGAAATACTGTCGGACTCCTGTTGTGGATCCCTTTCAGCCTATTCTGAACTCTGCTCCATGATTTCATCCTTTCTCCTGTCTCATCCTACTTAGATCTCCGGCGGGAGAACTGTAGTGCGAGTGTGGGGACCACCCACTATATAGGGTCCCGCTGACATTGATCACATGATGTTGGGTGGGCAGGCCCCTAACAGGCATTGCTGGAAAAGTTTGCTGTGCGGTCCTGACGCCAGGGGGTGCAGTCCTATCTGTGATGACCTACTTCAGGAACCTCTCTCGAAGATCTACTGTTACGGTAAGTTCTTACGTAGCTGTACTTTCTGGATGGTTATTCTGAACCAGATTATTCCATTCCTAGAGCAAAACATGTGGTGTTACTTTCTGGACCTCCAGGATGCGTCCATCCGTGTGTCCCATCATTGGTTCTGCCATTTCTGAGTTTAAAGGGGTCTTGTACCAGTTTCAGGTCATGCCCTTCAGCCTGTCCTCTGCACCCAGGGTCTTCACAGAATGCACGGCAGTGGTGGCAGTCCACCTAGGGTGCCTAGCAGTGAGAGTGTACTCTGGGTGACTGCCTGATAGCGGGGCTGTCCAAACAGATCATCATGAGATCCAGAGATCTGTCTTTTCAGACCTGCCGAGACTTGGGCCAGTTGATCAAGTCAGACAAGTCCAGACTGGTACTGAAGCAGGTGCTCAGGCTCATCAGGACAGAACTAGACTCCCTGTGGCACAGGCTCTTGCTTCCTTTGCCCTGTTATTTCAGGTTGGCTCTTGTGCCCTGCTTGGAATTTCCTACAGCTGCTGGGGTACATGGCATCCTGCACCGGTGTGGTCCACTAGGCCCGCTGGTGGATGCGCTACCTTCAGTGGGAGCTGCACTGTCAGTGGCCGCAGCACCTAAGCCACTTGGACCAGCCGGTCACAGTGACCCAGCCGATGTGGGACGTCATCCAGTGGTGGCTTGTTCCAGAACATCTGAAGGAAGGAATCCTGTTTGTCCACCCAGAGCCTACTGTCAGGCTGAGGAGACACGTCTGATAGGGTGGGGGAGCACACTTGGGAGACCACATGGCCTACGGGTTCTGATTGCTCAGGGAGTCCCATCATCACATACACCTGTTGGAGCTCCGTACACTGGCTGCGACAGAATTTGTTCTGCTAGTCAGGAGTCGGGTCCAAATGGACAACGCCATGACTACATTTTACATAAACAGACAGGGTGGCACACACTTCCTTCCTCTGTGTCGGGAGGCAGTGCGCACATGGACCCTCTTGTGCAGCCTGGGCACCAGTCTCTAGGTGTTTCATGTTGTGGGGGAGAGTGATCAGCTGGCAGACTCTCTCAGCCAGGTAGGAGAGACATTGCCCAAGTGATCTCTGAATCTGGAGGTGGTGAACCATCTGATCATCCAAGAATAAATCTTCACCACTTACAGTTCTGTGCCGAGGCACTGAGACACAACGGGAGCACAGTCTTCTGCAGCTTATGGCTAGAGGGCCAATGTTCATGTCGGCCCATCCACAAGGTGGATGTATGATGTGGCACTCGTGGACTGGCCAGCAACTGACATTGGCCCTCTCGGGTCTGTGTTTTCCACCATCGAAGGTACATTGTGGAAGCACTGAAATAGATTTTCCTGCTATGTTATCTTCCGCAGTTCGCCGCAGCCTTGTTCGACACCATTCTCCTGGCTCCATTTGTTTTTCAGTGCCGCATTTTCTTTCCTTCCTTCTCGTACAGTGCTAAAGTCTGTTTTGTCCTCGTTTTTCTTGTTTTCCATGTTTCGCCATGTCCAGTTTTCAGGAGCTGAAGATGAAGTCTTCGAAGAAGAACACCAAGCATCCCCCCACCCCCACCCCGTGTCCTTGCTCCTGTGGGAGACATATCTCCATCCGGGACCAGCATGACGAGTGTTGAACCTGACTCGGCGCTGAGCATGATATGGATCGGTGTGATGCCAGCTTCTCACTGGACTATAGCACCCTTGAAATCTGCACATTAAAAGTGGGGATGCTTCCCCCCCACCACACTTTCAGAGGCAGACATTACACCATGGACACCAAGGTGTGAGATCCCTGGGCCCTTCTTCAGTACTATACATACTGAGGGAAACCAGTCCTCTCCTTGTGCTTGCCCCGCCACGACATTGGAGAGCTTGGGGGAGGGGTCTGGTGGACAGTCAGTCTCCCTTGGGGGACTGGATGAGTACTCCTCCCAGACAGTTGCCCCTTTGGGGCACCAGATGCCCCCCATGGTGAGGCTGAAGCTATATGCTGGGCTTGCACTGGTGGGCACCTTGGTGTTGTGGCCTGGAGCTTCCTTGGCTCCTGGTTCTAAGGCCAGTACCGATCAGTGGGTCGGTGTCATCCACAAGGCCATGTCTCCTCCTAACGCCACTCATGGTGCCAGGAGAGGGAGGGCATCCGAGGCCAGTCCCTCTTTTTCTGTGGAGGTGTTCTGGATATCCTTCCCTGAGCAGTTGAATGACCCCGGGGGAGGGTGTTAGGGAGCATCTCAGAACCAGTGAGGTCATTGGCAATGAAGCAAGCCTTCCCGGGCCTGCATTGGGGTCAGAGTCTCCTCTTGTGGCTGTGCTTCAGGCCTGCGGTGGTGCTGGTGTCCAGACTCATTTTTGCACATTTTGTAGTGCTGTTTCGGGTTCCGGGATAGTTTCTTCTGACACCGCTTGTGGCACTGGGAATAGAGTCAGTGCTGCTTGCAGTGCAGTTTCCAGCAGTGCTGCTCCTGGGGATTCTGTTTCTGACATTGGGTTTAGCCAGTTCTAGTGAGGTAGGGCCTGCGAGTTCTAGGTCAGTGACTCGCTCCTTGCCCAGTGTAGGTGGCAGCTCTGGCAGGAGTTGCAACACTGAATCAGACTCCTGCATCTCTCCAGAAATGGTTCCTCCACTGATGGAGATCCGGGCCACCCCATGGAACCTTCATGGGGGCGTCTCCCAAAGAGCACCATCTTGTCCGGTCCCGAGCTGTTGATTGCTCATCAGTGGGTGAGTTTTCCAGGCCCTCTCTCTGGGAGAGGTCGCCTGAGCATTCTCGCAGCCCTGGCAGAGGATTCTTACATGACCCTGCTCCTCCACTTCTCCTCTGCCTCTTCCTGCTCCTCTCCCTGGCATTCCTGGTCCTTTGGGACCCAAGTCCTGGGAACATTTTAAGCTGCGGCTGGTGCATTTCCTCAGTATCTCCGATCCTTAGACCAGGCCATTTTCCAGCATGAAGTCCCTGCACCCCCGACTCCAGATCATGTTCATCTCCCACTTCCTCCTCTGAGGAAGAGGACACTTCCATCCATCTTTCTTGCAACGCTGACTACACTAGGTAACAGTAAATCTTCATCAGGGTTCTCTCAGTCAGCAGGTCATACTGTAGGAACTCCACCGTTGGTGAAGGGGAACCCACACGGAAGATTTTCAGCAGTATAACTGGAGCCGCCCATGCCATCAACGTCCGTTGACATCACCAGCCCTATAAAGTCGTGAGTGGTATCCCTCTCTCCTCAGTTCTTTCCCACTGTTGACTCACTCGCATGGGTCTCAGAGGAAGCTCCGTCGCAGTATTCGTACCTTTTTTCACCCTCGGCTTTTTCTTCAACATTTTTCAGAATCTGTTTTATTAGAGAGATTCTTCTAACTTGTTTAAGTCGAGAGTTAATCCTTCAGCCTCGCTCTTCCATCACTGCCGCTACGAAAAGAAGATTGCCCCTACAGATGAACATTCTTTCAGTGTCTGCCGTCTTGGGCATAAACACAAGGTTTCTGACTGTGAGCTCTGCCAGAAGTTTAACCAAACAACCCTCGGGTGACACAGAAAGGCTCTTAACAATATCCTGATGGATCAACAGGTATACAGATCTGGGCAGGGGTCCTCCGGGGTCCCAGCCTCTCAGTTGCGGACTGAATCGTCGAGCTCCCAGGCCTCCCAAGGCCCAAGACAAATCCTTGGGGAAAAGTAAAAAAAAAAAAAAAGATCACGACCGCTCCCACCAGAGGCAATCTTGTTCCCTGAGAGCCTCTTCTCCTTCTTCAGGGAAATCCCCTTCAGCTGTGACTGCGCCTGCACCGATGTGGAAAACTGCTGTCCAGGTCTCTGTGCCCACCAGACCCATACCGACAGCGCCTCCACCCGATTCTCAGGGCGGCGGCCGTCAACCTCCAGGTCATCAGCCCTCCTTTGTGGATCACTCTCCCATCAAGGCCTGTCCCTTCTCCCTCCAGGGCTACAGGCTCTAAGGGAGCTCAGGATCCATCAGGTGGGTTGTCGACACCTGTGCTGTCGACCCCTTCCCCCCCCGGTTGACGAACACTGTTGACTTAAACAAAGTCCTACTTAAATTCACTAACGTGATTGTACAGCAGTTGGGCACCTATAGGCCCCCTTGCCAATGTCGTTGACAGCAGCTACGTCGACACCTACTCGTCTGCCACTGGTAGCTTCCCGTAGCCCGCCGTCTACAGATCCAACACCAGAACCAGATTTAAAGAAGGTCGACATTTAGGAGTACCACCCAGACCTCATTCTTCCTGCTAGAAACATAGAATTTGATGGCAGATAAGGACCGCTTGGCCCACCTAGTCTGCCCATTTCCCTACATAATAGATAAGCTGCAGATCCTAGTTAACCAACAGCCTACTTCCTCCGACCCTCCGCTAGAATTGCCTTATGTCTGTCCCTCACTGTTTTTGAGTCCTCACCCTCCTCAGGAAGGCTCTTCCATGAATCCACCACTCTCTCTGTGGAAAAAATACTTCCTCACGTTACCTCTGAGCCGTCCCCTATATCTTCAGATTGTGCCCCCTTGTTCTTGCATATCTGTTTTTCTGAAAGATGTTACCCTCTTGGACTTTGTTGATTCCCTTGATGTACTTGAAAGTTTCTATCATGTCCCCCCCACCTTTCCTCGAGAGTATGCATATTAAGCTCTTTTAGTCTCTCTTCGTATGTCTTCTGGTGCAGACCCTGCACCATTTTAGTTGTCCTCCTCTGGACAACCTCCACCCTGTCTATGTCTTTGCGGAGATGGGGTCTCCAGAACTACATGCAGTACTCTAGATGGGTCTCACCAACCCTCTGTACAGAGGCCGTTATAAGGATAACTAGATGCCCTACCTTGCTCTGGATAGCTAGCTGGTGTAGTCTTACTGTCAGTACAGAGGGATAACAACTTCCTGTTTTCTACTGGTGATGCCTCTCCCTATGCATCCCATGCATTGCAGTATCCCTCCAGCCCTCCTTACTGCCTTCTCATATTGCTTTCCCACCTTTAGGTCATCTGATAATAACTATCCCGGGTTCCTTTCCATTTTTTTTTGTTGTTGTCAGTATCTCACCCCCCATTGTGTACTCTTCCCCTGGGTTTTTGCTTCCTAGGTGCATTACTTTGCACTACTTTGCGTTGAATCTAAGCTGCCATACATTTGACCATTCCTCCAACCTTGCCAAGTCGCCTTCTCATCCTTTCCACCCTATCTTTGTGTATCAACCCTGTTGCAGGTCTTTGTGTCGCCTGCAAAGAGACATACTTTTCCTTCAGTCCCTCTGCAATGTCACTTATAAAGACATTAAAGGACGGGACCAGTACTGAACCCTGCAGTACCCCACTAGTCTCCCCCCTTTCTTCACAGTGGACTCCGTTTACTATTACCATCTGCGTCCTGTTGTCCAACCAGTGTTCTACCCAGGCTACCACCCTGAGACCCACTCCCAGGCTGGCTAATTTGTTTGTTAATTTTTTGTGTGGGACTATGTCAAATGCCTTGCTAAAGTCTAGGTAGGCCATGTCCACAGCCCCTCCCTGGTCTATTGCTTTGGTCACCCAGTCGAAGAAATCGATTAGATTCGTCAGACATGACCTTCCTGCTGTGAATTCATGCTGCCTTGGGTCCTGTGCCCAATGGCCTCTAGGTACTCAACAGTATTTTCCTTCAGAAGTGATTCCATCATTTTCCCTACTACTGAGGTCAAACTGACAGGTCTGTAGTTTCTTGCCTCTGTCTTGCTCCCACTTTTGTGAAGGGAAATCACATCCGCCCTCCTCCAGTCTTCAGGTACCACACCATCCTCCCATGATTTGTTAAAAAGGGTAGTCAGTGGTGTTACTAGTTCCACCCTTAGTTCTTTTAGAATTCTGGGGTGAATCCCATCAGGCCACATTGCTTTGTCCACCTTCAGTTTTAGGAGTTCTTTCAGAACTCTTTCTTCTGTGAAAGGACTGATATTAACCCCTTATCCAGAGTGCTTCTATTGAATGGATTAGGTACCTCCCCCTCCTCTTCTTTTGTGAATACTGAGCAGAAGTATTCGTTCAGTATCCCTGCTTTTTCAGTGTCCCTCTCTGCCCACTCACTCTCCTCTTTATTCAGCCTCAGTATCCCTCCTTTTGTCTTTCTTCACTCTCTAATGTACCTATAAAAGGTTTTATCCCCCTTCTTAACTAAGTTGGCTGTCTTTTCCTTGGTTTGGGCTTTTGCTATTCTGACTGCCTTCCCCACTTCCTTCTGCTCTAACTGATACAGTTCTCTGTCCTGCTCCTTCTGTGTTTCCTTATGCTTCCTGAATGCTGTCTTTTTCTCCCTAACCTTCCCCGCCACCTCTTTTGAACCACAGTGTTTTTTTTCTTTGTTTGATTTATTTGCTTCATACAAGGGCTTGTTTTACTTCTGTGTTGGCAGTTTTGATATTTCCCCATTGTTGCTCCACCGCTCCTTCTTGCCTGTTTACTAGTGCTTTTCTGAGGCATTCTTCCGATTTTGACAAAATCAGCCCTCCTGAAGTCCAGTACCTTCACTTTTGTATGGCTTGATTCTACAGCTGAGTTTATCGTGAACCACACTGTTTGGTGGTCACTTGTTCCCAGGTTGATACCCGCTTCTAGATCCAAGATCCTTGCTGTCCCCATTTGAGAGTAGCAGGTCTAAGATTGCTGCCTCCTGAATGGGTTCCAGCACTAGCTGTCTAAGGCATGCCCCCTGTAGGGCATCAAGAATGGCCTTGCAGCAAAGGTTCTGCAGTTAACATCTGACATATTCAGGTCCCCCATCAGCAATATCTCCCCTTTATCTGCCATCCTAAGGATGCCTTCTATCATTTCCTTATCCATTTCCTTCCCCTGAGACAGGGGTCTGTATACAATCCCTGTGTGGACTGTGGTGCCATTTCCAGTCTCCAGGGTGACCTACAATGCCTCCTCCTCTCCCTGTTTACCCTTTAGTTCCGTTGCTTTGATCCCTTCCCTTACATAGAGAGCTACTACTCCTCCTCCTACTCCTTCTCTTCTACTCTCCCTATCCCTCCTGTAGATTGTGTACACTGGTATGTTGATATCCCAGTCATGGTTCTCTGTGTACCATGTTTCTGTGACCGCCACAATATCCAGGCATCCCTCTTCCATCAAGACCACCAGTTCAGGGAGCTTGTTACCTAGACTATGAGCATTGGTACTCATTACCCTCCACTTTTTTGATGGCCTTATCCTTTTTTGCCCCATCTCTGTCCTTACTGTCTTTTTCTCCATGTATCCTTGCCCTTCTCCCTATCGACTTCTTTATCTTGTTTACCTCACTAACTAACCTGATTTTTTTTTTGGGGGGGGGCTAGGATTTCCTTCTCCTTTTCAGTGCCTCCCCCCTTGGCTAGTTTAAGTGCTTGCCAATGATGAGGAAGACGAGGAAGAGATCCTGCTCTCTGAAAGATCTACTGCCTCTTCTGTCAATAAGGACTCAGTGTAGCATACTCTCAGGTCTCTTCCTGATGACCTCACATTTTTCAATGTGATGAAGCAGCTGTCCTTAGCCATGGGCTTCCACACTGAGAAAGAGGATGCCACCAGAGGGAGCTGGTGGACTTCCTGGAGATCCCTGAATCTCACCCCAAAATTATTCCTCCAGTCCTTCCTGCTCTGAGGAATGTAGCTACAGCAGCCTGGCACAAACCACATGTGATGCCAGCTATGCCTCACAGGGCAGACAAACTCTGTCATGCCCCCTGAGGGTTTCCTTCCTGTGCTGCCCAGCCCGAGACAGACTCAGTGGTCATCAAGGCAGCTCATGACAGGTCTAAGGCACCTAAGCACCTTAGTTCCCTTCTCCAGATAGAGACTCACAGAATCGACCTCTGGGGCAAGAGGGTGTATGCTTCCTCCACCCTGGGTTTGAGGATTGTAAACTACCTGTCTTTACATGATAAAGTACCAAAATGCCAATTGGAAAAAGGGCAAGGCCGCGGCACAGGCCCTTCCAGATGGCACAGAAAAGCAAAAACTGCTTCAGTGCCTCCAAGCAGCTGAGGATGTTAGCAAGCACCTCCTCAGGGCCCTCTATGATATGGCTGACACCATTGCCAGGGCTGCTGCCATGGGCATATGCCTAGAGTATCTGGTTTCGCTGTTGATGTTCAGCAAAAAGTGCTCAGTGCCCCCCCCCCCCGGAATGTCCAGATCATTACTGATGATCTGTAAGCCTCGGGCAGGACTCTCATTTATTTGTTATTTGTTTATTTATCAAGTCTAGGATTACAAATACCTTTGAGCCATGGCTCTTTTACAAAGGTTCCACGTCAGAGAAATATAAAGGTTCCACGTCAGAGAAATATAAAGGTTCCACGTCAGAGAAATATGTCTGTCTGTCCACTCCCTCTACTACACCAAACTGAGAGGCCCTCCCTTTCGCAAAGCGCCCAATAGACCTGGTTCAGCCTCCTGGTCCCAAGGGAAAAGCAGAGCCCCAGCTGCCTAGCCCACCCCCTCCAGCCTTAGAGCTGCAGCTACTTGACTCCTTGCCGGACCCCCTCTTCTGGCCCTGGACCTGGAGGCAGTGGTTGGAGGCCGGTTCTCCCTCGATCTGAATCTGTGGAGAGCCACACATCTACTCTGCAGATCATAGAGAAGGTGAACACCCTGGCGCTCATCGAGCAACCTCCAGAAACCCCTCCTCCACCCTCCAGTTCTCCCCCACCCCGGCTCACTGGTCTGTTCTTCAGGAGGAGGTACAGTCCCTTCTATACAAGCAGGCCATCGAGTCAGTTCCCAGGCACCAGAAAACAAGGGGTTTTATTCCAGGTTTTTCCTGCTGCCCCCCAAAAATGGAGATCTGAGGCCCATTCAAGACCTAAAGGACCTCAATCTGTACATCCAGTACAAGAAGTTCAGATGGTAAGTTTACCGGGCCTAATGCCCCTCCTCAAAACAGGGGATTGGCTGTATTCACTGGAGATGCAGAAAGCTTACCTGCATATTGCGGTATTTTCTCCTCACAGGAAGTTTCTCCCACTTCTTCCTGGTACCAAAATGGACAGGAGACAGGAGATCTGCGACCTATTCTAGATCTCAGAAACTTAAATCTGTAAAGTATATAGAGTACACAAAGTTCAGAATGGTTACTCTTCAAACTCACCTGCCCCTGTTGAACAAGGGTGACTGGCTCTGTTCCCTGGACATGAAGGATGCATACCTTCATATAATGATTCATTCCGCGCACAGACAGTTTCTCTGCTTCCAATTTCAAAGCCATCACTATCAGTTCATAGGCCTTCCCTTCGGGGTTGGCTTCTGCTCCCAGGGTTTTCACAAAATGCCTGGCAGTAGTAGTAGTCTCAGGAGGTCAGGCCACTGTGTGTTTTCTTACCTGGACGACTGGCTCCTCAAGGCCTCATCCATGCATCATCTGGCAGTAACTCTCTCCTGCACCCTCCACATTTTTCAGTCTCTGGGAATCATGATCAACATACCAAAATCGAAGATGGACTATACTCAGCGTCTCCAGTACATAGGGGCCATACTGGACACTTCTGTTGGTCTAGCCATTCCTACCCCAAGACTGAGCAGAAAAAAATCAACCAGGTATCATACCTCTGTGAAAACAAGTATGTTACATAGATACATAGATACATAGACAGTGTCGGCAGATAAGGGCCTATGGCCCACCTAGTCTGCCCATTTGAGCTTGTAAGTTCAGTTTGTTTTCCTAGAAGTCTATTTCCCCTTACCCCTGACCTCTAGAATTCTTTATGTCTATCCCATGCATTCTTAAATCCAGGATTGTTTCCAGCCCCCACCACTTCCTCTGGCAGGGTGTTCCACTTGTCCACCACCCGTTCTATGAAGAAATTCTTTCTCATGTTTCCTCTGAATCGTCCTCCCTCCAACTTCATCCCATGCCCTCTAGTCCTGAAACATCTTTTTCGCTTAAAAATAGTGTTTTCCTGCACCCTGTTCCTCCCTGTAAGATACTTGTATGTCTCTATCATATCCCCTCTCTCCCTCCTCTCCTCCAGGGAGTACATGTTCAGTTCCTTCAATGTTACAGCAAGAGAGTATCTCAGGCAACTGGGACGTATGGCAACTGCCATTCCAACAGTTCCTTATGCCGGCTTACACGTGCGGACATTGCAATGGACCCTAAGAGTTCACTGGGGCCAAACAACAAATGAACTAGAAGCAACAGTACTAGTCTCCACACCCACAGTAAGAGTCCTTCTATGGTGGCAGAACAGAGACAACCTGTTAAAAGGAGCCCCATTCCAACAATCCATTCCACAATTTACCTTGACTACTGATGCCTCTTCCCAAGGCTGGGGAGCTTACCTGAATAATCTTCAGACCCAGGGCCTGTGGAGTCTGCTGGTAGCACATCTCCAAATCAACATTCTGGAGATGAGGGCACTTCTGTATGCCCTTCGAGACTGTTCTCTGGGAAGGAAGTCTGCAGATTCAAACGGACAACTCTACAGTAGTTCATTATCTGAACAAACAAGGAGGCACACATCCCTACCCTTTATGCAAGGAGCCAATTAGAATCTGGTACTGAGCTATTCAGCACAAGCTACGTTTGATAGCTGTGCATGTCCAAACTTAGCTTATAGTTTGGTCTGGTTAGCTTGTACTGGGAGGAGGACTTTTCTTTAAGCAGGAGTTGTGTTTTTTAAGCAGGACTTGTTATGAATTCTGTCTGTGGCAGTTACAAAATTAAACTGCAAACAGATTTAAACTTGGGGTGGGGCAGGAAGCCAGCAGTCATTTTAGTTGATTGCTTCACTTTGCATTGGGAGCTGCAAGAAGCAGGAGCTACAATGTGTGTTCCTGGGGACTAAAGGGACAAATTTATTCTTGTAGTTTGGTCTGGTTAGCTTGTACTGGGAGGAGGACTTGTGGCCTGGTTTCTCCCACCCCTCACCGCCACCACTATTAAATAGGCAAGTGGACCACTCCCAGTAGTGATTCCACCTATTAGGAAGGGTCAGGAGGCGGAGTAATTTAAAGGGGGTGAAATCTGGTTTAAAGTCTTAAAGAAATACTGATGCAAATGTAATGGTTGTGCATTTTCTTTTTTGAGGTAAGGGCTATTCTGTGGAGAATGTTTTGACATAAATGCAGATTTACAGTTCTTAAGTGATATGGATGCAGTTGTAAAGATCTGTGAAATATTTAGAGCCTAGGGAATACAGGGAAGATGTGGAAGCCAGGGCAAGGAGGCAGCTGGATGAATTGGAGGGAAGAATGGAGGAGTAGAGATGACTGCTGTTGGGGGCACTGGGAAGCCGGGAGGGTTGTGAGCTGCAGTGGGTGTGGGGCAGCACTGTTTCTGGGAACCTGGTGGAAGGTGGGGGGGTGTCGAGTGTGCAGGTTGTTCAGACAGCTTACACTGGAGATGGAGAGCTTGAGATGGGAACTGGGGGGAGGGGACAGAAATGAGAGGGTGAGGAGGAGGAGATGGGCCCAGGGGCAGTGAGGGCTTCATCGCAGGATAGACCAGGGTGCCTTGGGCCAGAAGGGGGCACTTGGCCAGGGGGACCAGGTCCACATGGTCCTGGGAGCTCCAGAAGGGGGTGTTGACAGGTGGTAGGAAATATGGGCAGACAGAAAGGAAGTAGAAAAGAAGTTTGGGGTAAGCAGAGGCAGGGAGGGATTACAGGAGAGGTCTGGGGCAGGAGGCTGGAGGCTGGAGACAACAAACAGGTACACAGTACTGGCTGATGAAACAGAGCAGGAGGTTGGGGAAGGCACCATAGAACAAGGAGTGAAGGGGGAAATACAGGGTACAAGGTGAGAGGGAAGACTAGACGGTAGAAGTGGGGAGTGGCAGGAAAGCAGGTCGAGTTGGCACGAACACAATAAATAAAGGGGGAGGAAGGCCAAAACATGTTGGGAGGGGGGAGTCACAATGCAGGGGGCAGTGGGAGGAGGTGCATGTAGTGGAGGGGAGAGGTTGTGGAAAGGAGCGAGCACAGAAGGGACAGAGGAGGAGGAGGAGAGCAGCTGGAGGTGCAACTGAAGGAGAAGGAAGGGGGAAGGGCAGTGTATGGAAGGAGAGGACACTATGGAAAAGGGGCTCGTAGGAGGGCAAACCATGGGGGAAGTGCAAGGGATGGGGGAGCGAGTACTTGTATTGGGGGATTCTATTCTTAGGGGGTGAGATGGGGAAGTAAGGAAACAAGGAAGAGCCAAACCTGGGTGGAGGGTATGTCAGGTATGACAGCGGGGAGAGTAGAGCAGTGCATTCAGAAATATGTGAAGGTGGGAGGGAAGCCTCATATCATTATGCACCTAGGAACAAATGACCTAGAGGGCAGTACAGTGGAAGACGTACAGGAGAGGTTCAGAGAAGTGTGGGGTATCTGCAGTCTGGTGGGAAGCTCAGTGACGTTCTCAGAGGTACTCCCAGTACCTAGGGCAAACACGGTGAGTAAGCTAAGAATAGAAGAGTTTAGTGGGTGTCTGAAGGGGTGGTGTGCAGAAATGGGGTAGTAGAGGAGTGGGGTGAGACATGGAACAGTAAGAACTTTATGACAAAGACAGGCTGCATCTTAGCATTGAGGGTACAAGGGCATTGGGATAGGGGCTGGAGAAGCACATTAAAAACAACGTAGATTTAAACTGGGGCACCTGAGTCAGACAGCAGGGAGGAGGCACCTTCCAGGGCTGACCAGAAGGCTTCTTCCCCCTCGAGAGGGAGGAGGAGAATGAGAGGAAGTTACCAAGACAAAAGTGGAAGGGGGAGAGACTGGAAGAGGAGGGGTGGGGTACAAGGTGGACTGTATTATCCTTGAATGCAAGGAGCTTAGCAAACAAGGTGGCAGAATTCCAGGCAATGATGGTAGAGGGAGAGGTTGATATTGCCGTCATCTCAGAGACCTGGGCCACCCAATACCATGACTGGAATCTTCCGATCCCGGGTTACAAGGTGTTCCGCAGGGACTGGGAAGAGGGAAGGGCTGGAGGAGTGGCTATGTATGTCAGGGAAGGGATACTGTGTACCAGGGAGGAGGGGAATGATGGGAGGCCAGAAGCCATATGGGTGTTGCTTCAAAGCCGTAAAGGTAAGAAGCTGAGGATGGGGGTGGACTTCAGGAAAGCATATTTTGCCAGAATGGGCAGCATCCTAGAGGGATATTTAGCTAAAATTAACCCAGTGATGGATGCTGAACAGAAGTGGGCAGTTATTAGGAAGGGGCTGAATGAGGCCATGAACACGCGTGCCAAATCTGAGTAAGCAGTCTAAGTCTAAGAAACCTAGCTGGCTCAGCAAGGAAGTGGAGTGGAAGGTGAGGGGGAAAAAAGATTGACCTTCATTAAGTTCAAAAAATCAGGGTGGTGTTCATAAAGGCAATTAGGGAGGTGACCAGGTCAGTCAGTGCAGCCAAGGCAGCAAAGGAGCTGAACTTGGCTCAGGGGATCAGACTGGGGGAAAAGGGGTTCTTTAAATACATAAGGGAGAAGAGAAGTTGTAGAGATGACATTGTTAGAATCAAGAGGGATGGGCAGAACAAAGGGAAGGACAGGCAGAGGCACTCGATGAGTACTTCTGCTCGGTGTACACAAAAGAAAGGGATGGCCCAATACCGCAGGGGAAAGGGGGGCAGAGATAACAGATGGGGTCATCCAAGAGGATAGAGTTCTGAAGGGCCTTAAAGCCTTGCGGGTGGACAAGGCACCAGAACCAGACAGTGCACACCCAAGGGTCCTGAAGGAACTGGAGGAGGTGTTGGCAGGCCCTCTTCAGCACCTCCTTGGAGACTGGGAAGGTACCCAGGGACTGGAGGATAGCTCACGTGGTGCCCCTTCACAAAAGTGGACCTAAGCAACTACAGACCGGTAAGCTTGACTTCCGTAGTGGGAATGTTGATGGAGACCATTCTAAAGGAGAGGTTGATAACCTTTCTCAATAGTAATGATCTACAGGATGAGAAGCAGCATGAGTTTGTCTCGGGAAGATCGTGCCAAGCTAACCTGGTCGACTTCTTCGACTGGGTCACTAGGGCGGTTGACGAAGGCCATGTTGTGGATGTCCTGTACCTGGACTTCAGCAAGGCTTTTGACTCTGTGCCCCACGGGAGGTTAAAGAGCAAGCTGAGGGACATGAGGGTGGGGAGATACTGGTGAGGTGGGTTGAGAGCTGGTTGCAGGGCAGACAACAGAGGGTAGTTGTAAGGGGGGAGACATCCAGACCAAGGCCAGTAACAAGTGAGGTGCCGCATGGTTCAGTGCTGGGCCCTGTTTTGTTCAATGTCTTCACTGGAGACATTGCAGAGGGGGTCAAGAGTAAGATCAGCCTGTTTGCAGATGACACTTAAGATTTGTGCAAAAATGGACAATGAGGAAGAGAGGCAGGCTCTCAGGGAGGATCTGGCTAAACTCAAACATTGGTCTAGGAAGTGGCAGTTTGGATTTAATGCTAAGAAGTGCCAGGTCATGCACCTCAGAGCAAGAAATCCCAGGACCAGCTACTGGCTGGGGGGAGCACAGATAACAGCTTCAGAGGAGGAAAGGGACCTCAGGGCAATAGTCACAGGGGACATGAAGGTGTCAGCACAGTGTAGTAGGGCGGTAGCAAGGGCAAATAAGATGCTGGGGTGCACTGCCAGAGGGAACACCTCTAAAAAAGAGGAGGCCATTTTTCCCTTGTATAGATCACTGATGAGGCCACAGTAGGAGTACTGGTGCCCATACCTCAAAAAGGATGTGAGATTACTGAAGGGGGTGCAGCGCAGGGCTACAGAAATGATCATGGGACTGGGGGAGTTGCTATATGAGGAGAGATTGAAGGAGCTCAACATGTATTCGCTGGAATAGAGAAGGGAAAGAGGGGACATGATAAAGACCTTTAAGTACTTGAAAGGCATAAACAAAGTCAGAGAGGGAGGATTGTTCTGCTTAAAGGGGGGAAGGATCACTATGGGGCACAGCCTGAAGTTGGAAAGGGGAAGGTTCAGGAGGGAGATGAGAAGGCACTACTTTACAGAGAGAGTGGTGGTGAGATGGAATGCACTGCTGGAGGTGTTAATTGAACTGAGGACAGTAAATAGCTTTAAGCGGAGTTGGGATAGAGTCAAGGGCAGGAGTAGTAGAGACAAAAATACAGATGGGGAAAGACCAAGAAATGGAAGGAAGGGAGGGGTTTGGGTGGAGCTGGGGCAGCTATAGTAATATGAAACTAAGAGCTGCACAGTTGGGCAGATTTTATAGACCTGTGGGCCTTTTCTGTCAGCAATTTTGTATGTTCGTGTATTCTTCCATAAACGTGCATCTGTCTGCCATTTTGACTTTTCACGTTCCAATAGAAAACGGCCCTCTAACTCAATTGGAGATGATAAAAACATTTTTAAGAGGTATTCTCCACTTAAAACCTCCTATCCAGGATCCCCTTCCCCCATGGGATCTGAACTTCGTACTAGAAAAACTTACTTTACTGCTGTTTGAGCCAGCATCTGACTGTGACCTCCGATATCTTTTGTGGAAAACTCTTTTTTTAGTTGCCATTATGTCGGCTAGACGGATATGTGAGTTACAAGCTCTTAACGTGTGAAGAACCTTATTTGATTTTTCATAAAGACAGAGTAGTGTCAGAGTTTACCCTATTCACCTACCAATTTACTATGCTGAACCTGCAAATTTAGGGGAAGCATTACTTCACACATTAGATGTACATGAATTTTGAGATATTACTTAATAAAAACCAAAGAAAAGTACAAGACAGCGCAACTTTTTGTTTCCTTTGCCCCAGGAAGAGAGGGCAATTCAGTTTCAACGCAGTGCTTGTCGATGTGGTTGGTTACCTGTATTACTTTTTGATGTAAAAAATATAAACTACTGGGTGTGGTGAAGTCTCACTCTAGACACATGGGATGGCGACCTCACTGGCATGCTTTAGAGGCGTCTCTGCAACAGAAATTTGTGAGGCGGCAGCATGGTCAATAGTACATATCTTTACCGACCATTACAGTCTGGATATAGTGTCCAAGAGAAGGATCAGTTTTGGCCGTGCAGTATTACAAGGCCCACTGTCCTAATTCAGTAGTATTTAATTTTTTTGTTCCTCCTCCCAGCTTTTCCTCCCAGCTGCTGGAGACTCATTCCTAAAAGTGTGACCTGCTGCCCCAACCTCAGTCCCCCTTGCTTCCCGCTCTGGAAGGGAAAACTTACTGCAGCTCTCCAATTTACTGAGAGGCACTCCTATTTCCTCCTCGGTTCACCTCGGAGATTTCCTACATAATACTAGTGACATACGGTCAGTAACGGGGAAAAGAACAGAGGATTATCTGGTACCGCCCACTTTTGTACCTCACAGGACAGGACACGTTGTGTCGTCATTGGGCAGTCCCTGGTCGACTGCTTGATAAATCTTCCGACTGGAAACAGCGCCTGCAGCTGGAAGTTTCTAGAAGTGTTACCTGCTGCAAGAGATTCTCTCGAAAATGATCTGTTGCGGTAAGTTCTTATGCAGCTGTACTTTCTAGTCTCTTCCTCAGTCTGCAAGGTACTGCAGTGGTGGATGGACCCTTCAAATCTGTTTCAAGGTGTTCCATTCCGGATCTCATCCCCACAGCAGATTCTTACCACGGATGCCTCAGGTCTGGGCTGGGGAGCATACCTGGGCCCTTTCAGACCTAGGGCTCTTGGTCCCAATTGAAGACCTCCCTGCATAACAGTGCCCTAGAGATGAGAGCGGTGCTGTGCGCCATGCAGACGTTTCGGGAACACCTTGCTCCAGGGCAGCTGCTAGTGCAGTTAAACAATTTGAGTGTAGTATATTACATCAACAAGCAGGAGGGACTCATTCGTACCCCCTATGCAGGGAGGCCATGAGAGTGTGGTACTGGGCACTGAATCATAGTCTAACTTTCTCAGTGGTCCACATGCCAAGTGTGCTAAACACTGGCAGACAGCCTCAGCTGAACTCAGTTCAGCATGCACGATTGGGAGCACCTGTCATCTGTCGCAGAAGACTTGTTCACAGATGGGGTCGTCCAGAGTTGGACCTTTTTGCGTCCCCACTCAACGCAAAACTGCCCAATTTCTGCTTGCTAGATCCAGGGCCTGGAGTTTTCTGGCAAGACACGTTATCCCTCTCTGAGTGGGCAGTTCCTTTATGCCTCCCAACCCCCACCCCATTTCCTCTGACTCAGAAGGAGCTCATCAAATTGAAGATGGAGGGGGGCTAGCATGATTCTGGTAGCTCCGTTCTGGCCTCAGCAAATATTGTTCCCCCTGCTTCAGCAGCTGGCAGAAGAGCCCCCAGTCCCACTTCCCCTCTGCAAGAACCTGCTGACCCAGGCTCAGGGGACCCTGGTCCATCCCAACCTCAGGTCCTTCCATCCACGTGCTTGGCTCCTGAGGACATAACCATCGTCAGGTTCAGGGTCTCAAACAGAGTGGTGGATGTCCTTGTGGCCACTCGGATGCCTTCTACTCGAGCCACATATGATATGAAGTGGAAGCAGTTTGCCATCTGGGTTGCCGGACCTAATTTGAACCCTTTCACCTGCCTGGTGAACCACATCCTGGTCTACCTGATCCCTCTGTCCGACTCAGGTCTCCAGTACTCCTCCCTGAAGGTGCACCTTTAAGCTGTTGCTCGCACCTTTCTTCTGTCCCTCTAAAAAATTCTGTAAACCTGTATTTGTGATAAATTTTCTGTACTATGTAATGTTTTCTTCTCTGTGCTTGCTACACTTTTTCTAGTTTTTCTAGAAGTTGCTTGTCCACCCTAGCTACCTACTTGTATAGTCTCTCATATAGAGCCTCCTCAATTGTACAGAGCATATGTGTATTGCTGTCCTTCACCTTTGTCCCTTCCCCTGTTCCCCCCAGGTCGCATCTGGAAATGAGTGGTTCTCTGCTCAGCATGTTTGCCTGGCTAAACTCTTAAATAAATAAGCCATTTCTGCTTTTCATGAGTCTGTGGGTGACCGCACGATTGCTCAGCTGGATGTCTCCCGTACCATCCCCAAGGGCATCCTGCATCTGAAATCTCCCCATCCATTACCCTGGCCCAGCTTGGGATTTGAATTTTATTTTGGAGAAATTGACCGTGTCTCCTTTTGAGCCTATCACAACTTGCGATCTACGGCGTTACTTGTAGGAGCATGGATATGTTGTTCATCCACACTCTTTGGCATGTCTCTTTCCCCTTTAAATCTTGCCGTAAGTCTTCAAGCTGACTCCTCCCACCCACCCGAGTGGTATGTACCTCAGCTTCGCCCCATGATGCCAGATCTTCCTTTCCACTGGAAGATTCGGGTTCCTTCGTGCTACTTCTACAAGTACCGTAGGCCCTGGATTCTAATCGACGTTTTTTGCAGCATTTGCTTTTGTTGAAACTCGTAAGAGTTTACGATTCCGATCCGAATGCATTGGACATGGAGTACAAGTTGTCCCCCTGGTTTCGCAGGTGTCCTTGCAGACAGAAAATGTCTCGCACCGATCCCCACCTCTCGTGCGTTTATTGCTTTGGTATCGTGCATGACACCACCGCTTGCACCATTTGTCTGGATTTCCATCCCAACGTCCTGGATGACTGCAAGGCACGCCTACAGCTAGGGAGACCGGAGCTTCGCAATCCACCAGTGAAATCGAAGGAGGCCAGGTGGGGTTCCATACAGGATCATCCGAGCAGCTCCGACCAGATGGCGGCTTTTGAAGAGAAGCTGCCCAAGCTTTGGCCAGCCAAAGTTTTTCAAGTTTGCTTAACCTGGGCTCCACCTTCTCTGGATCCTTTCAGGAGCTGTGCCAGTCTCTCTCTACCAAGGGTGAGGCGCCCTCGGGCTTGCACTCCTCCCACCCTAAGAGAAGGGACAAGGACCCTAAATCATCTTCTGTCCGAAGAAGACGTTCCTGGGACCGAGAGCAGTCCAATTCTCAGGACCTGGCGGTCTCAACCTCGGTTGAGATTGCTTCCCCGGCCATCAGCTTTTCGGACCTTCCGTCAGGCCAAGGCACCGAGGCCGAGGATATGGCAGATCCGGCCGAGATTTCTCTTGACCTGATCGAGCCATTGTTGCTGACCCTGCTCGACGACTCATTGAAGAGGACACCCATCCTTTCTTTCCCCAACGAGGAGACCCATCCTTCGGGTATCCCGATCAAGGGACAGGAGCCGGAACCTTAGTTTTCACCGAATCCGGCCTCTCCCAATTGACAGAGCCGACACCATCGGTTCTGATCGAGGACTAGGACCCCGTTGGTCAAAAAACCAAAAAAGGGTCACAAACACTCTCAGAAGGGGCGCCGCCACCGATCCTCATCCTCCTCAGACAAGGAGAGACTTCAACGGAAGCTCCATCGACGTTATGAGGACCTCGTGGCAACAGCTAATTCTGACCGGTCAAAAGTCGGCTACACCAGCCATTACTTGGCCCCAGCCTCTTAGGCTGATGCCGACTCCTCCAGGAACGAGGACTCCGGTTCTCCCTCCGGTAGGACTGGCACGCATTCCCGTTCAGCCTGTTCCAGTCTCCCGACCAATTTTGGTGGAGCCACCGCCTAAGCAGCCTCAGGGAGGGGCCCCCTCTAAGGAGGATCGGACAGATATGGGCTTGCCCCGTCGTCTGTCCATCACTGTTGTTCCTGATCACCCTCGGCGTTTTGAAGGGGACGTAGGCGGGAGATCCCTGTATCCCGATTCCTCGGACACAGATACCACTGGTCTTCACTCACACCTTGATGATGAGCTGTCAGTGACAGGCCAGGAGGAAGATCCTTCCTCTTTCCAGGGCATCCTTCGACTTATTTCTGAGTCCACCGGTATGCCCTTGCAGCCTATCCAAATGAAGGCAGAATATCCTCTCACAGATATCCTTAAGAGGGGGTATACCCCGACGGAGGCCTTCCCATTGGCCAAAGCCTTTGCTGGCCCGGCCCTTGAGCTATGGCAGCACCCTGCCTCTTGCCTGGCTCCATTTGCCTGCACATCTCGCAAGTACACTGTACCATGGGGTCCTTGGCGGGCTTTACTGAGCATCCCTCAGCCGAGAGCCTTGTGACTGCCTCAGTGTTTAGATGCATGGGTAGCTTAGCGGATACTGACCGCCCCCTGGACAGGGAGTCCGAAAATATGGACCATTCTGCCTGGAAGGTATATGTGACCTCATCCTTGGGCCTTCGTCAGGCCAGCTCGGCAATGATCATGGCACACTTCTTTCATGCCCTCTTGGGGTCGCTAGATGAAGTCCTCCCTCATCTCCCAGCGGACATGCAGACCACGGTTAAGCAAGTCCTTGACCGGGGCCGTGCTGTTGCAAAACAGCAGCTCCTGATGGCTTTGGACATTGGAGATTCCTGTGCTCGTTCACTAGCAGCCGCAGTGGCCACTCGCCGCAGGGCCTGGCTGAGATTATCCTCTTTTCCGGCAGATACTCGGCACAAGCTAGCCGATGTGCCCTTCCTTGGCACCGAACTCTTCGGTCCGGGAGTGGCAGGTCACCTCTAGCGCATAGAGCAGCCCAGTGCCACCTTGGATGCCTCTTCTGCAAAGGGTTCTTCTGGCAAGAACCAGCAGAAGCACAAGAAGAAGCCTTTTCGGCACTCTTCTCCAGCAGTTAGACAGCCCCCTTCCAGGGAGGTCAGCAACAGCAGGCTCAAGCTTGGCGCTCTAGGCCCAAGCAGGGTCCCCAACAGCCCCGCAAAGGAGGCCAAGGTGCTGGTCCAGGAACCTCCTCCTCTTCTAAGCCTGTGCAGTGACGGGTCGAGGGTGGCCACCCCTACTCCCGTCAAGCCAGATCTTACTTCGAGAGGGCTCTTGCAGTAGGTAATTACATATAGGACTGACGTCGGCAGGCGGCAGGACCCCACGGAAAAATTTCTAGCTAGCAGTCCCTGGCGGGACCGCTCATGTCAGGTGACCGGCATCGGACTGACGCCGGGATAAAAGGGGCGTGTCCCAGACGCCGCCTTACAGTTCTTTCCCGCCGTCAGCTCGTGCAGCACCTCGTGGTGAGGTTCATAAAGCTCAGTCCTGTTGCTTCGTCGGTTTTTTCCGAAAAGTGCCAGTATTTTGTTTTTTCTTCGTCAGGTGAACGTCTGTATATGTCGTCCCCTTCAAAAAATAAGTGCGACTTGTGCGGCGCCCAACTGCCTCACAAGGACGGTCACTCCCTCTGCCTCTTCTGTTTAGGCCCTGACCACGCAGTTGACAAGTGCCGGCACTGCCTACATTTCAACGCGGCCACCCGCAGACAACGCCAGCAGTCTCTAGAAGCCCATCTCCTCAAAAAGAAGATGTCCACAATGGAGAAGGAGTTGAAGAAGCTTCGGCAGGCATCGACCTCCCCTGAAGGACACAAGAAGCGGGACAAAGAAAGGCACCGGGAGAAGGCCTCCTCCTCCGCGACCCCAGCTGGAGCCACGGCCAAGGTAACGTCCCCTCCGGGCGATTGTCCGACGGCAGTCTCCAAGGTTTTGGAGGAGGCGTCGGCCCGCCCGTCGGGTTCGCATTCGAGCCGGCCGGGTGCCTCCGGGCAAAAGGAGGCTTCTGCCCACAGTACTGCCGCAGGCTTCCGGCCTACTGGTGTCAGCGCCTCCCATAAGCTGGACGTCTGCTCCTCTGACGTCCGCCGGGAGAAGGCCGCTAAGACACCCAACCCTTCGTGGCAGCGCACGGCAGTGTTCCTCTCGGACCGGGCCTCTTCCCATCCTCGGCCCGCCTCCGACGAGGGATCCCCGAAGTCGCACACTGGCTCCTCTGACGTCTGCCGGGATTCGGCCCCTAAGTCGCAGGTCGGCTCCTCCGACGTGCGCCGGGTCTCGGAGCCTACGGCAGACCCTGCTCCGTCTGTCGTCCCAGGTTCCCCGCAGCTTTCGCTGCTGTCCAGGGAGCCCGAGTCCCCCCTGCCTGACCCCGAGGACTCTACCTCTCCATCCCCGGGCGAGGCTCGGGACGCTGCTCCGCCGTCGGATCCCCTTCCTACAGAGCCGGATCGGACGCCGGCCCCTCCGATGCCGGTTCCGACGCTGACGGGGGATATTCCTCTCCCATCGGGCCCTCCATCCCACGGGCCTATCACGGTTGATCCGTCCGTGGAGTTTCCTACTGGGCCGACTGCTCCGGCAGCTCCTCCGGTATCTGGGTATCCACCATCATATCCGAAGCCGGTTTACCCAGGTCCACAGTATCCTGTGCCGCAGTACCGGGCGCCAACTCCACCGACGCCGCAGTACCCGACGCCGCAATACCCAGCTCCGGTATTCCCACAGCCGGGTTACGGATACTCTCTTTATGGATTTCATCCATACAACTATCCCTCCTCCTTCTCCACCGCCCCTAGGCAGCGGTGGATATCCAGAGAGACTCTGGCCTCCTGGTGGGCTGAGGCCAAGGCTCAGCTCACCAAGAAGTCGAGCCGCTACGGTGACGGTGCCACCTCCGCTCCCCGACGCCCCAGACGGCACACTCCCTCCGCCTCCGGTTCCCCGGCTCTGCCTCAGGATCCAGAGAGGGGCATGTCCAGGGACCCCCAAGGAACCTGCCTCCCCCAGACGAGCTAGGGAGTCTTACTCTGCTTCAAATTCCTCCTCTTCTTCTCTCCCGGACTCCTCGGATTCCTCCGATGGTTGCCCTGAGAAAGATGACAAGCCTCGCTCTCCGTCTGAGCCCCGGCCGAGGACTCCTCCGAAGGATCCTTCCTTCGCGGAGTTGCTTAGGAAGATCTAGGAAGTCCACCAGTGGCGTTCCTTAGAGCCAGATCCTCAGCGGGTTAAACTCGCCGAACATCTGGACTTGCCCATTACTGCCCCTACTCTAGTGCCACCCTGGATCGAGCCTCATGCCCACCTTGTTTCCACCATTTGGAAACAACTCTCGGCTTTAGCCCCACTTCCTCGAAGTCCAACAGGCTGTACCAGGCCCCGGAGGGTGTAGACTCTTTAGACTCTCCCCTGCAGACCTCGGTTGTCATTAGCGCCACAGCCGGGTCAGCACACCAAACATTTGAGCTCGTCCCCGGATGAATCTCGCCTTTTGGATCAGTATGGAAGGAAGATCTATGCTTCTTCCACACTGGGGATTAGGGCCCTAAATTATGTAGCACATATGGGGGATTACCAGAAGGCTGTCCTTACCCAGGCGGAATCCAAGATTGACTCCTTGCCTGACTCCCAAGTCAAGCGGGAGTTAGCCGACCTGGTCCATTCTGCTCGTTTGGCCAGTCGACACATTCTGAGGATGACCTACGATGCAGTGGACACCGCAGGACGGAGCTCTGCGTTCGCCGTAAGTCTTCGGCGTCACGCATGGCTCCGTGTGTCAGGTCTGGTCCCGGAGGTGCAGTCAGCAATCCAAGAGGCACCTTTCCGAGGTTCTGTGCTTTTCGGTGGTGATGTCAAGGACATCATCACTGACTTGCAGGAGAAGGGGACGGCCCTTAAATCTGTTGATTCAATGTACTGTCCCCATCCCCCGCAGCGCCGTCCCTTTCGCAGACGCAGCCGGCCTCAAGCAAAACCTCAGGGAAGGCAGGCCACCAAACGTCGGGCCCCCACAGCTGCCAGGCCCCAGCTGCGGCGCTGCCTCACACCAGCTGACTCCTTCCCTCTCCCATCGCCTCCGGACGTCCCGGAGGAACCGGTAGGAGGGAGATTCTCCCTCCACCTTCCGGGTTGGGAGAGGATAACGTCGGATTCATGGGTGCTCCAGATCATAGCAGAGGGGCACTCCATGGAGTTTCTGCAGAAACCTCACGTCACCCCCTCTGAACTCCTCTTACTCAAGGGACCATCCTCCTTTGGTCAAGGAGGAAATTTCTGTTCTCCTCGCGAAGCAGGCCATAGAGCCCGTCCCACCTCACCTTCACGGGACGAGTTATTATTCCCATTTCTTCTTTGTACCAAAGAAGATGGGAGATCTCAGACCCATCCTCGATCTCAGCTTCCTGAACCTATATGTGGAATACAAGAGGTTCAGGATGCTCTCCCTTCAAACCCTCTTGCCCCTGCTTCGGCCGAGCCAATGGCTTTGTGCACTGGATATGCAGGATGCATACCTACATCCCCATTAACGCCATGCGCGAAAGTACCTCAGGTTTGCGTTCAGGGGACCACTACCAGTTCCGGGCACTCCTTTGGTCTTTCCTCGGCTCCCGAGTCTTTACAAATGCCTGGTGGTGGTAGCAGCCCACCTGCGTACTTTGGGAGTTCAGGTTTTTCTCTACCTGGACGACTGGCTCCTGGTGGCCCCGTCCAGGGGGGGAACTCCTGATTTTCTCTCCCTCACCCTGCAGGTTTTCACTGGCCTGGGTATCACCATCAACCATTCCAAGTCTCACCTGGATCCTTCCCAGAGACTCCAGTTTATCGGTGCAATCCTCGATGTGACAATGTGCAGGGCCTTCCTGCCTCGGACGGGGCCTCCCTCCAGTCCAGATTTCCCTTCTATCGAACTGCGGAGGGTTCCGGCAGTCGGTGCTCCGTCTCCTGGGGCTTATGGCGGCTGCCATCCCGGCGTTCCACTGCGCGCCTCCACATGAGGATCTCTCAGTGGACTCTCCGCCTCAGTGGGATCAACTGGTAGCGACCTAGATCATCTGGTACCGATCTCCTCGCCGATGATAAAGAGACTTGCAATGGTGGATAGCCCGAGAGAACCTATTCCGAGGGGTCCCCTTTTTTCATCCTCCCCCCGCTCAAACTCTGATCACGGACGCTTCAGGTGAAGGTTGGGGAGCCCATCTGGGTCCTCACCGAACCCAGGGCTTATGGTCAAAATTGGAGTTAGTTTTCCACATCAATGTGCTCGAGCTTCGAGCAGTGCTGTATGCTCTCCAGGCCCTTCACCAATACATCCTTCCTGGTCACCTAGCCGTCCAAACAGACAACATGTGCGTGGTGTGGTACAGAACCTATTCCGAGGGGTCCCCTTTTTTCATTCTCCCCCCGCTCAAACTCTGATCACGGACGCTTCAGGTGAAGGTTGGGGAGCCCATCTGGGTCCTCACCGAACCCAGGGCTTATGGTCAAAATTAGAGTTAGTTCTCCACATCAATGTGCTCGAGCTTCGAGCAGTGCTGTATGCTGTCCAGGCCCTTCACCAATACATCCTTCCTGGTCACCTAGCCGTCCAAACAGACAACATGTGCGTGGTGTGGTACATCAACAAGCAGGGAGGGACGCGGTCCTACCCTCTATGCAGGGAAGTAGTGCGGGTTTGGGAATGGGCAACTCTTCACAACCTTCACCTCACAGCGATCCACGTTCCAGGAGTCGACAATGTCCTGGCAGACAAACTAAGTCGTTCTTCAGCTCTGCCGCATGAGTGGGAACTGGACCAAAAAGTTCTAAAAAGCATCTTCCAGATTTGGGGGACTCCACAGATAGACCTGTTCGCCTCCTCCCAAAACGCAAAGCTTCCAACCTTTTGTTCGCTTGCTCCAGAGCGAGACGCTTTCTGGAACGACGCTCTGTCTCTAGACTGGAAGGGCAGATTCGTCTATGCTTTTCCCCCAATTCCTCTGGTCCCTCGTGCATTGCAGAAACTGGCATTGGAAGGAGCGAGAATGATTCTGATCGCTCCTTTCTGGCCCAGACAAATCTGGTTCTCTCTACTACAACAATTCTCAGAGGTTCCTCCTCTTCCTCCTCCTTTATCTCGAGGATTGCAGACCCAGGATCAGGGGACCTTGGTCCATCCGGGACTCAAGTCTCTTCAACTTCATGCATGGCTCCTATAGACCTAGCCCAATCTCGCTTTAGCGTGTCTCCTCAGGTGGCCGAGATTCTGGTGGAGGTTAGAAAACCCTTCACTAGGTCCACCTACGCCATGAAATGGAAAAGATTTTCCATTTGGGCTGCATCCAGGAACGTGGAGCCTTTCTCCTGTCCTGTAGCTGTTCTGCTTGATTACCTGCATCATCTTTTCGACCTGGGTCTCAGTCACTCCTCTTTGAAAGTCCATATGGCGGCTATTTCAGCCTACCATGTCCCTTTCGCTGATAAGGCATTTGCCCAACTGGAGGTTTCCAAGACCTTTCTCAGAGGGGTCCTTTATCGCAGACCCCCTGTTCGGACTCCGGCTCCACCCTGGGACTTGAACTTTGTTCTCGAGAAACTTACCCTTCCTCCTTTTGAGCCTGCGGCTTCCGCAGACTTGAAGTTCTTGTCGTGGAAGACGCTGTTCTTGGTGGCCATTACTTCTGCTCGCAGAATTTCCGAGCTCCAGGCCCTCATGTGCAAAATCCCTTACCTGATCTTTCACAAAGAAAGAGTAGCTCTTCGCACAAATCCTAAGTTTCTCCCAAAAGTGGTAGCGGAGTCTACCTTAAATCAGTCTATTGAATTACCTGCTTTTTTCATGCAGTACTCCAACCAAGGGGAATACTTGCTCCATACCATGGATGTCCACAGGATTCTGAGATACTACACCGACAGGACGAAGGATCTCAGAAAGACTGATCAGTTGTTTGTCTCTTTTGCTCACAAAAAGGAGGGCAATGCTGTCTCCAAACAATGCCTCTCACAGTGGTTGGCTCATTGCATCACTTTCTGTTATGACAAGTACAACAAGACCCTACCGGGTCAAGTCAGAGGTCACTCCACTCGAGGAGTAGCAGCCTCTGCGGCTTGTTTCAAGAATGTGTCTGCAGCAGACATCTGTGCTGCCGCCACTGGACTCCGTCCATACATTTACTAAACATTACAGTTTGGACATTGCCTCTGACGTAGAGCAGGCTCGGGTTAACTGTCTTACAAGGCCTCTATATTGAGGTTTGCAAGGTTGTTTACTACTTCTTAGAGTAGTTCCTCCTCCCAGTGCCTTTTCATTTGTTCCAGACTGCTTGGGATTCTGTCCTATATGAATTACCTACCGAGAGCCCTAGTACAGTTCGTAGAACTTACCGTAACAGTAGATCTTCGAGAGGCTCTTGCAGTGGTAGCTCTTCCGCCTCCATTCCCTAGGTTTTCAGCTCCTTTTCCATTGAGGAAATATCTGCTTCTCTCTCGTCCAGGCCTTCGGGCCTGTGGCGAAGAACTGGAAGAAGCGGGCGTCTGGGACCGCCCCTTTATACCGGCGTGGTCCGCAGCATGGGCGGTCCCGCCAAGGGACTGCTAGCTAGAAATTTTTCTGTGGGGTCCTGCCGCCTGCCGGTGTCAGTCCTATATGTAATTACCTACTGCAAGAGCCTCTCTCGAAGATCTACTGTTACGGTAAGTTCTTACGTAACTGTACTTTCTGGGTCCTCCCATGGGGGGCCGCCTCCGCCACTTTCTTTCTGGTCCGGTATCACTTCAGACAGGTGGGTCCTGGAAGTGGTCATAGAAACACAGAATTTGACAGCAGATAAGGACCGCTTGGTCCACCCTGTCTGCCCATTTCCCTACCTAATGGATAAGCTGCAGATCCTAGTTAATCAGCAGCCTACTTCTTTCTACCCCAACCCCCTAGAATTGCCTTATGATTGTCCCATGCATGCTTGAATTCAACCACTGTTTTTGATTCCACAACCTCCTCCGAAGACTGTTCCATGCATCCACACCCTCTCTGTGAAAAAATACTTCCTTACATTACCTCTGAGCCGCTCCCTTCTGTCTTCAAATTGTGCCCCTTGTTCTTGCACACCTCTTTTTGAAGATGATACCCTCTTGGACTTTGCTGATTCCCTTGAGGGTAAGGTTTCTATCATATCCTCCTCCTCCTTTCCTCAGGCTATACATATTAAGCTCCTTTAGTCTCTCTTCATATGTTCTTCCGTGCAGGCCCCTGCACCATTTTAGTTGCCCTCCTCTGGACAGCTTCCATCCTGTCTGTGTTCTTGCGGAAATTGGGTCTCCAGAACTACACAGAGTACTCCAGATGGGGTCTCACTAGCTGTCTGTACAGAGGGATAACAAAATTCCTGTTTTCTACTGGTGATGCCTCTCCCTGTGCATCCAAGTATCCCCCCAGCCCTCCTTACTGCCCTCTCACATTGCTTGCCCACCTTTAAGTCATCTGATATGACTACCCCAGGTCCCTTTCCATTTTTGTTGATGTTAGTATCTCACCCCCCCATTGTGTACTCTTCCCCTGGGTTTTTGTTTCCCAGGTGCATTACCTTGCACTTCTTAGCATTGAATCTAAGCTGCAATACATTTGACCATTCCTCTAACCTTGCCAAGTCCCTTCTCATCCTTTCCACCCCATCTTGTGCATCAACTCTGTTGCAGATCTTTGTGTCATCTGCAAAGAGACATACTTTTCTTCCAGTCCTCTGCAATGTAACTATAAAGACATTGAAGAGGACCGAGTCCTAATACTGAACCCTGCAGTACCCCACTAGAACCCCCTTTCTTCAGTGGACTCCATTTACTATTACCCTCTGTGTCCTATTTTTCAGCCAATTCTTTACCCAGGCTATCATCTTGGGACCCACTCCCAGGCTGGCAAACTTGTATATTAATCTTTTGTTTGGGACTGTGTCAGATGCCTTGCTAAAGTCTAGGTAGGCCATGTCCACAGCCCCTCCCTGATCTACTACTTTGGTCACCCAGTCAAAGAAATCTATTAGATTCGTCTGGCATGACCTTCCGTGAGAATCCATGCTGCTTGGGTCCCAGCCCTCTGGCCTCTAGGTACCGATACAGTTCTTTTCCTTCAGAAGTGATTCCATCATTTTCCCTATCACTGAGGTTAAACTAACAGGTCTGTAGTTTCCTGCTTCTGCCCTGCTCCCACTTTTGTGAAGGGGTATCACATCTGCCCTCCTCCAGTCCTCAGGTACCACCCCATCCTCCCATGATTTGTGAAAGAGTGTAGTCAGTGGTGTCACTAGTTCTACCCTTAGTTGTTTTAGAATTCTGGGATGAATCCCATTAGGCCCCATTGCTTTGTCCACCTTCAGTTTTAAGAGTTCTTTCAGAACCCTTTCTTCTGTAAATGGTCTGGTATCAACTTCTGTATCCAGAGTGTTTCTATTGTTTGTTTTAGGTACCTCCTCCTTTTCATTTGTAAATACTGAGCAAAAATATTTTAGTATCTCTGCCTTTTCACAGTCACCCTCTGCCCACCCCCCTTCCCTTTATTAAGCCTCACTATCCCTCCCTTGGTCTTCCTTCGCTCCCTGATGTACCTAAAAAAGGTTTTATTCCCCCTTCTTAACTGAGTTGGCTATCTTTTCCTCAGTTCAGACCTTTGCTATTCTGACTGCCTTCCCGCTTCCTTTGCTTTAACTGATACAATTCTCTGTCCTGCTCCTTCTGTGATTCCTTGTACTTCCTGAATGCTTTTTTTTCTTGAACCTTCCTTGCCACCTCCTTTGAGAACCATAGTGGTTTCTTACATCGCTTTGTTTTGTTTATTTGCTTCACACAAGGCTTGTTACCTCTGTGATGGCAGTTTTATTATTCCCCATTGTTCTTCCACCCCTCCTTCCTGTCCATTTGCTAATGCATTCCTTAGGAACTCACCCATTTTGGCAAAGTCAGCCCTCCTGAAGTCCAGTACTTTTGCCATTGTATGGCTTGACTCTGTTGCTGTGTTTATTGTGAACCATACTGTTCGATGGTCGCTAGTTCCCAGATGGCTACCCACTTCTACATCTGTGATCCTCTCTCCATCTCCATTTGAGAGAACCAGGTCTAAGATTGCTCCCTCTCGAGTGGGCTCCAATACTAGTTGTCTCAAGGCATGCCCCCTGTAGGGCATCTAGAATAACCCCACTCTTGGAAGTGACTGCTTCAACTGCACTCCAGTTAACATCTGGCATATTCAGATCACCCATCGGCAATATCTCCCCTTGTTCTGCCATTCTAGGTATACTTTCTGTCATTTCTTTGTCCATTTCCTCCCCCTGAGAGGGGGTCTGTATACAACCCCTATGCGGGATTGTGGTGTCATTGCCTGTCTCCAGATTGACCCACCGTGCTTCTTCTCCTCCCTGTTTACCCTTTTGTTCTGTTGCTTTGATTCCTTCCCTTATGTAGAGAGCTACTCCTCCTCCTCTTTTACCCTCCCTGTCCCTCCTGTAGATAGTGTATCCTGGTATGTTTATGTCCCAGTCATGGTTCTGTGTGTACCATGTTTCTATGACTGCCATGATATCCAGATGTTCCTCCTCCATCAAGGCCACTAATTCAGGAAGCCTGTTACCCAGACTACGGGCATTGGTACTCATTGCTCTCCATTTTTTGATGGCTTTACCTTCTGTAGCAGCATCCCCCACTGACCTTTCTACCTTGGTCTTTTTCTCATTTAGTACCCTGTTTTGTAGGGGGAGGCTGGGATTTTCATGCTGCTTATCGTCGGGGACTGCCTCTAGAGTTCGAGCAGTACCCTTCTTGCCGAGCCCGTGCCCCGCGGGAGGAAAGAATCTTAATTGGCACTCAGTCGGCCCTTCGGGACGACATTGCTCAGCTTTTCCACAAGGTGGTGGTAGCTCCGGTGCCGGATCCTCCAACAGACCCAGGCTTCGTGTCCAGGTACTTCCTGGTGCCCAAGCGGACGGGGGTTGGCGCCCCATCCTAGATCTCCCCGACCTGAATCAATATCTCAGGTCTCGCACCTTCCGGATGGTAACTCTGAACCAGATCATACCATCTCTGGAGCAAAACATGTGGTTCTGTTCACTGGATCTACAGGATGCGTTCTTTCACGTCCCAATCCGTCCATTCCACCAGCAGTTCCTCCACTTCAGGGTCGAAGGGACCCTGTA
The DNA here is from genome assembly GCA_016271365.2 of Neoceratodus forsteri. Lineage (NCBI taxonomy): Eukaryota > Metazoa > Chordata > Ceratodontiformes > Ceratodontidae > Neoceratodus > Neoceratodus forsteri. The sequence continues at coordinate 748,149,858 of CM057451.1, forward strand.
CGAGTTCCGAGCCATGCCGTTCGGCCTGTCATCGGCCCCTCGGGTCTTCACCAAATGCAGTGGTGGCAGCCAATTTACAGCACCAGGGGGTTCGGATATACCCCTACCTCGATGATTGGCTCCTGGCGGGTTCCTCCCTGCAGGAGGTGGAGAGGTCCAGGGACCTGGCCCTCCGAACCTGTTCCCAATTAGGCCTCCTTATCAAGGAGGCCAAGTCAGAACTCGTGCCCTCTCAGGTGATGGGCTTTATCGGGGCAGAGCTCGACTCTCGTCCAGCCAGAGCTCGGCTTCCAGCGGACTGGGTGGAGGTTCTTTCCTCCTTTGCCCAATCATTTCTGGTTGAGCACTTGCGCCGTGCCCGGGACTTCCTGCGCCTTCTGGGTTACATGGCGGCGTGCACCTCAATGATCCGTTGGGCCAGGTTGTACATGCACCCCCTCCAGTGGGAGCTGGCCGCTCAGTGGACTCAGCGTCAGGGTCTTCTCGACCAGCTGGTCACTGTCACCCAGAAGATGAGGGACACTCTCCAGTGGTGGACCATCCCAAGTCGTCTGCAGGAATGGATCCCGTTTGTCCACCCCGAGCCAATGGTTGTCCTCGCGACCGATGCCTCTCTCATGGACCACCGAGGAGTCCCGTTGCCACATCAACCTGTTGGAGCTCAGAGCAGTCAGACTGGCACTGTCAGCTTTCGCTCTTCATTTCTGGGGTCAAGTGGTTCAAGTCCAGACGGACAGTACCACAACCATGTACTACCTCAGTAAACAGGGCGGCACGCACTCCTGTCTGCTATGCAAGGAGGCGCTCCGGATCTGGACCTTCATCAGCCGATTGGAGGAGGATCTCCTTGCCATCCATGTGGCAGGAGTCTCGAACCAACTGGGGGATGCTCTCAGCCGCATAGGCCAGACATCCTACGAGTGGTCTCTCCATCAAGAGGTAGCTTACAGTCTCTTCTCCTGTTGGGGCATACCGTTGGTGGACCTGTTTGCCTCCAGGGAGAACACAAAGCTGAGGCTGTACCATGCCCGCCTCCCTCAGCAGGGCTCACAGGGGGATGCCTTCTCAAGGCCGTGGACCCCAGGCCTCCTCTACACCTTCCCTCCATTTCCCTTGATCCACAAGGTGTTACTCAAAGTGAGGAGGGACAAGGCGAAGGTGATCCTGGTAGCCCCAGATTGGCCCCGCCAGTTCTAGTATCCAGATCTCCTCAGCCTCAGCTGCAGGGCCCCGGCGCGGCTTTGTACACACCCGGACCTGATGTCATTTAACCAGGGGAAGGTATTCCACCAGGATCTTCAATCCCTGCACCTCGCAGCCTGGTACCTAAGCGGCTAGAGTTCCAGGCTCTGGGTCTTTCCGTGGATGTCTACACCGTGGTGGAGGCATCTTGTAAGGAATCGACTAGGAAATGTTATGCCTTCAAATGGAAAAGGTTTTCCATTTGGTGTCAGGGTAAGAGTCTGGACCCCTTATCCTGCTCTGTGGCTAACATTTTAGACTACCTTTGGTCTTTCTCCAAAGGGGGTCTTCGGTCATTGACCCTTAGGGTGCACCTGGCAGACATCTCTGCTTACCGGGCATGGGCTGATCAGTAGACATTGGCACAGGAGACAGTGGCTGGGTGCTTTTTCAAAGGCCTGGATCACATATCCCCTCTGGTGTGTGACCCTCCACCTCCATGGGATCTTCTGCTGGTTTTGGCAAAGCTCATGGGCAAGCCATTCGAACCCATGCACAAGTGTCAGCTCTCACACTTGTCGTGGAAGACTGCCTTCCTGCTGGCTGTCACATCAGCCAGAAGGACAGGAGAGCTCCAGGCGCTCTCTGTGGACTCTTCTTATCTGGTCTTTCACAGGGACAAAGTTGTCCTGCACCCCAACCCGAACCTGCTTCCGAAGGTGGTGTCAGAGTTTCACCTTAACCAGGTGTTGACTCTGCCGGTATATTACCCTAACTACACCTCTGATGCCGAGTACAGGCTCCATACCCTGGACCTTAGACATGCTCTCTCCTACTACAAGGAGAGGATGGCGGAAATTCGGGGAGAGGTTCTCTAGCTGTTTGTCACCTACACTGAAGCCGCTTCTGGCAGACCTGCAGCCAGATGGACTATTGCAAGATGGATTACATGATGCATAGGTCTGTGCTATGAGTTGGCGGGCAAGGAGCCGCCCAGAGGGATAAGAGCTCATTCTACCCACTATACTGCTGCATCGGTGACTGCTTCAAGGGACATCCCTATACAGGAAATCAGTCGGGCTGCTACCTGGAAGTCAGCAAACACCTTCATTACCCATTACCACATTGCTCTTAAGTCATGTCGGGATGCTGGTTTTGGGCCTTCGGTTCTCCAGTCTCTGTTTCCTAAGTAGTGGGTGTCCGCCTTGCCTCCCTGCTCTCTGAGAACTGCTAGGAGTCTGCCAAAGAGTGTGGATGAACAACATATCCACGCTCCTAGAAAAACAGGTTACTCACCTGTAACAGTAGTTCTAGGGGTGGTATATGTTGTTCATCCACACGCACCCACCCGACCTCCCTGGCTTTAGGCGCATCACCTTGCTTTCAGCGGGCTAAGATTTGGCATCGTGGGGCAGAGCCAAGGTATATACCACCCGCGTGGATGGGAGGAGCCAGCTTGAAGACTTCTCGCCAGATTTAAAGGGGAAAGGGACATGCCAAAGAGTGTGGCTGAACAACATATACCATTCCTAGAACTACTGTTGCAGGTGAGTAACCTGTTTTTTTAGTTGCCATTACTTCTGCTCGAAGAATTTCAGAGCTTCAGGCCCTCTGGTGCGAGGAGCCTTATTTGATTTTCCCCGAAGACTCTGCGCACAAATCCTAAGTTTCCCCCTAAGATGGTCTCAGAATTTACACTCAACCAGTCTATCCGCATTCCTTTCTACTTTCCTGAGCATGCCAGTCCAGGGGAAGCAATGCTTCATATGTTAGATGTGCACAGAACCTTGAAGTACTACTCACTTCGGACTAAGGATAGTCGAAAGACGAAGCAGTTTCTTTTGCTGCAGGTAGAGAGGGCGCTTCAGTTTCTAAGCAATGTTTATCCAAATGGTTTGCAGATTGCATTGTTTTTTGCTACAAGTATGGCAAAATAATTGCCTGGTGCTGTCAGAGCTCATTCTACCAGAGGCATGGCTTCCTCTGTGGCTTGTTTCCAAGGGGTCTCAGCTGCTGACATCTGTGCGGCTGCCACCTGGAGCACCGTCCATACTTTCACCAAGCACTACAGGCTGAACATTGCCTCAAGAGCCCATGCAGATTTTGGCAGGGCTGTGCTGAGGGGCCTCCTGTCTTAAGTTTATGGAGAAACCACCTCCCAGACTGTCTGTCTGTACATGTAACTGCTTGGGACTCATTTCTGTGGTGTTACCTAATGACTGAGATGACCCAGATGAAGATAGAACAGTTACGTAAGAACTTACTATGACAGTAGATCTTCGAGGGGATCTCGGTCATCAAGTCTGCTTTCCCTCCCACCATCCCCCTTCTTGGGGCTCCTGTCTATTAAATGGCTGTCCAGTATATCCAGCCTTTCACATGGTCTGGACACCTCCCTCCCTTTCTCTCCTCGGTCCCCCATGGCTAGGGCTATGCTCCCTTTGTCTCAAGGGGAAAGAACTGAGGAGGGAGCAGGGCCGCTCACGTCTTTATAGAGTTTGTGATGTTGATGGCGTGGGCAACCCATTTGTACTTCTGAAAATCTTCCGTGTGGATTCCCCTTCACTGACGGTGAAGTTCCTACGCTGTGACCAGATGACTGAGATCCCCTCGACGATCTGCTGTTACGGTAAATTCTTATGTAACTATTCTTTCCTTGGGAAGATGAGGGAGCTTAACTTTCACCATTTTGCCAGTTGCATCCCTGCTAACCTGGCGCCATCATTCCTCAGGTAATACAGTAGACACGCTGCAGTTATCCCTCCATGGCCTCAGTCCTTCATGGAGACATCCAGGCATATCTGGCTATGTCCTTCTCCAGGCCTGAAGGATGTCTAGTGCAGGTATTATGCTCCCATGGCTCTCCAGTTGCCATGCCACATCCCACTTCTGGGATTCAGCTACTGGGCATTGGCACCTGGAGCATGACCACCCCCATACTCTGACTCTGGAGTTTGATGTCTGGGATAGAAGTTTTTGGTTTTTTTTCTTTCAGTGGGATTCACCATGCTATGCATTTCTGTACAGCAGGCCCATCAGGTGACCTATGGCAGGCACCTGTGAATGACACTAGGACAGCTCATGGCATCCTTACCAGACTGTGTAGCAGCCAGGCAAGCTAGTCGCCTTTCGTCCAGGGGCCTGGAGCTGGTAAAGCAGAAAGTGAGGGTATTCTATGATGCCAACAAGGTAGTTCCAGGCTAGCGGGAACTGCGGTCTGTATTTGATGAATGGCATGGCGTCGCCTATCAAGGTTGTCAGTCTTGGCCTGGTGTGGAGTTTTAGCCTTGCACTTCCAGTGGACCCATTTCTTCTCTCCTGCAGAGTCAGACATAGGTTCAGCGAATTTATTGCTCCCAGTCCACTGGAGCCTCTGCATGACCCTGATCAGTCTGGGGTCCTTTCCTTCCTGTGGTCATCCACACAGAAGGCTGATGGAGTAACCTTTTGTAGGGATGTGGATACAGTGTATCATAGGTCATACAGAGCCAGAAGACCGAAGTCCATAATGCTCGCCCAGTACTGCACAGTTCTCGCCTGATATTAGTTATATCCTCCAATGTGATTATGTTTTAAGTATATATCTAGGAGTCTTTTGAAGGTGTCAGTACTTGCACATGACACTACATCCCAAGGTAAACTGTTCCAGATCTTGCAAACTCTTACTGTAAACCAGCTACTTCTTTTTGTTGTTTTACACTGCTCAATTTTTAATTGTAATGGATGTGCCCTGGTGTCATATATCTTACTCCTTATTTCCAGCCTAAGTAATTTGCCCAAGTTTTTATCTTGTATAGCCTTGAATACCAAACACAAGTCACCCCTCAGTCTGCAGTATTCCATAGTAAACAAACCCAAATATTCTAATCTTGCATGATAGTCAAGATTTCTAACTTCGTAGATATTTTTTGTTGCTTTATGCTGGATTTTTTCCGTAGATTTTATGGTACCCTTATCCCCAGGTGCCCAAAACTGAGCACAATACTCAGATCTGCGCCTCACCAAGGATAAGTACAGTGGAAGTATAACATCACATCTCCTACTAGTAATATGTTTGTTAATACAATGTATAACTCCGGCTGCCTTACTGACGACATTCTGGTAATGGAGTTTGGGGCTGAGGTCATTAGAGATTCTGATACCCAAATCACGCTCATTACTAACAATTTTTAGAGTTGATCCACCCAGATGATATTTGGCTTGTATATTTTTAGTTCCAAAGTGCATAACCACACATTTGTCCAAGTTGAAGGGCAATTTTCTCAGGATAGCCCATTCACACTTACTATCCACACTTTTGCAGAATCCTTTCCCCTTTAAGAATGGCCACAAGGTCTTCAAGTTGGCTCCTCCCACCTATCCGGGAGGTATCTTCCTCGGCACCGCCCCATGATGTAAGATTTTCCTTTCTGCTGGATGCATCAGGTTCCCTCCATTGCAGCTCCATGCTTGGTTTAGGCCCTAATCTTTAAGTGAGTCTTTGAGCTTTTTCTTCAAACCTTTTTTCGATCAAAAATGGAATCGCGTGGGGGCATTGTGGAGCCCCAGCGGACCAGAGGCACTCAACACCAGCTCTCTGCATTCATGACCTCAGAAGGCAATAAAAGTTTAATTTTTGAAGCCCAAAACTAGATTTAAATACATATTTGAGGAAAGTTCAGTCCTAAGAACAATATAGGAAATCCTTGTCGAGATCGGGGTCAGACTGGTTCGGGAAAAGGAAAGCAACCAGCTATGGGTCCACGGCTTACCTGGTGCAAAAGGCTGAATCAGCATCTGGCCTAAGCACTGAGGCTGAAACCCTACAATCTCTGGGGACTAAAATGCAATGCTTGATCTCATTGGTTTCAGATTTAAGCCAAAAAATGTATGGATTCAATTCTAGAGTAGTGCTACTTGAATGTACAGTAGACAGTATTAAAACAGAGATGATAGAAGTTAGGATAGAGGCGGAGGCAGTGACCAGTGTGACTGCCCTGAGGGTAAAGGAGGGAACAGCATTTCAGGGCACAACTAGAGACCCTGGAAAACCAAGTACGCGCTGCTAATATTAGACTCTTGGGTCTCTGTGAAGAAATTGAGGGGGACCATCCAATTATGTTTCTCAAAGACTGGCTTGCTGAAAAACTACAAGCAGAAGGAGGCCCCCAGTAATCCTCGTATTTTACTTGCAGTTACAGCCAGCATGGGAGAACGGGACCGGATTTTAGCGCTAGCCAGGAAACAAAGCCCGATTAACAGGATAGCCAAACTATCCACATCAGTTTTGCGACACAGCAGAGAAAGAAGAAATTTGGACCCGCCGCATCCTGAGAAAGGCTAACATACCCCACTTTATCGTCTTCCCGGCTAGGCTCTGTATTATTTATCAGGGCAGGCTCGGATCCAGAGGATGCAGGTCGGTGGGCCAAGAAAGGTTCAGGAGGAATCACTGAGACGCAAAACAGAGGAAGAAGATGAAAGTGATGAAGATTTGGCTTGCTTACCTGAGGATTGACTCAGATTCTAGACTTCACAGTGGGTGTAAATGTTATTACCTTGTACTCCTTTATGATTGCAGGAGGATTGTGGGATCTTAACATTCGAGGGTACTGCTGATATTCTTGATTAGACCTCCCATTTTGGAGGCTTTCAGCTTTTCTAATATAGCGGGTTGTGCTTTTTTCTTATAGACATAGTTTATTTTGCTTTCTGTATAGTTTTACTATACAAGTGGATTACACGCTGTTACCTTTAAATATAACGTAGTATAGAGTATGTAGTTCACATTAGGGGAAATTTAACTTAAGGAAACTAGCATGGCAGAACATTCCCCCTGGTGGGGTAGTACTTGATAGGAGATTAAGTTGTAAATTTTACTTTAAGGATTGGCCATGCTACTCATGGGCTGCTTCTTAGTAACTTACATAACTTTAGCCCCAAGTATGAATAAAGTTGGGACTTTCCCCCTGATGTTGTATCACTGATATGATGGATGCAGTATTTTATCCTGTGATTAATGGACTTATGTCCTTTTGGTACTGTTTACTTTATATGGACTGCCGATCATATGGAATGTACTTGACTGTGCACTAGTTGTGAAACTAATAAAAATAAAGTTAAAAAATTCAAATGGAATCAGGTGAGCCGAAAACGTGTCCAGGCTTTAAACGGTACCCTTGTAGTCAAAAGAGGTTGCGTACCATTCTGCACACCTCGTGTGTGTATTTCCTGGGTGCGGAACATGGCCTGCAGGCAGGAGTGTTCAAATCAAAACTTTTAGGACTTGCCCAGCCATGACTGCTGCTGAATTTTCACTTGCCCCCATTCATTATAATGAAATTAGCTTTTCTTTTGTGCCCCTTGTAAAAATTTACTTGCCCGGAGAGGGCAATAGAGGATTACACACCCTGCCTGCAGGCTTGCGGGCAACGTCATATCCTCCACCTTGGATGACCGTTATGCCCATTTCCTCCTGGGGCGTCTGGATGAATGGGACCCTCTTGTTCACTCTAAGGAGGACGTTGCGGGTGACTTGTCTGCATCTGCTCTCGTTCCGGTAGGCATTGGCACATCATTTACAGGGGCATTTGGGGATCTCTGCCAGCCCCTTCTGACTCTTTGGGTGGGCCATTCCCATTGGTTGAAATTTTCTAAATCCTCAAAGTGGGACTCTAAATCCAAAAAGTCACTCCGTAGGTCATGGGAAGTTGAGTGCTTTCAGGCCTATGGTTCCCGTGCTTCTCCTAGCTTGACGGCTGTTGAGCTGTTTGCTTCAACTGGCACTTACGTCCAGGTCACTGGCCTCATGGTGTCCCCATTGGCTGAGACGCGTATTGACCAAGCAGTCAAAATTTTTCTCGATCTGGTCAACCCTTTATTGCGGAACAGGGGGAAGACTCCCTCTCCAGGACCTGGCTCATGCCTATTATGTCCCACGGGGGGCTGGATCAGCATGCTGAGCCGGACCTCTCTCTTCCGGAGTCTGCCCTTTTGGGGCTTCCTAGGTGTCCTTCGCCTGCCTCTGCCTTGCCGTTGGTCCCCACCCCCCCATGACGGTCGATGTCCAGATTGAGGAATAGTAGTTTGAGGTTGAGCAGTTTCTGACATTGTCGGTACAGCTGTCGATACTGCTCCTCTTCCTCTTTGGGGGAGGAGCAGCTCTGCCGTAAGATACTGCACCATTATGAGGAGTTTGTCTGGCAACAGTTACTGCTCGGTGTGGGCAACAGGCCATTGATGGTGCTTCAGTCCACTCTGGTGCTCCCGTGGCCACTGCAGCCCTGGCCTGAGCCGACACCTCCATCTAGGCCGAAGCCAGCCTCTCCACCCATCCAAGTGAAGCCTCTACCTCTGCTGCCTAAGGACAGACCCCCTCCTAATTCTGCTTGACCTGCCACCAGGCTGCCCCATCAGCTGTCAGTCTCGGTGACCCATGACGATGAACAGAGGAGTCTTCGGAATCTAGAACTCTTCACACTCTCATCGAATCCTTGGCTACGACCATGAGTTTGGGGAGGAATGTTTGGCAGAGCAGGGGCCTACCTCCTTTGGGGCCCTTCTCTATTTGATCTGTGAATCAACAGGTAGTCCAGAAGCGGGCTTGGTATACCTTAATGGAGATTCTTGACAGGGGCACCTACCCTTGAGTCACCTACCTGGTTGCGGAGGCCATCCTCGTCCCCGCTGTGGAGCTATGACAGTGCCCGGCTTCCTGCCCCATGCCATTGGCCCGTATAGTCCGTAAGTATGTGGTCCCCATTTGGTCCCTTTCCAACGACCAGCCTTTAGGGGACGGCTTGGACGCTAACGTGGGTTTTCGATTATCAGGCAATGTTGGGGATGTGGATAAGCTTTCCGACAGGGAGTTGAAGAAGCTGGATCACATGGCCAAGAAAGTTTATGCAGCCTCCTCCCTCGGCCTTCGGCTGGTGAGTGTAGCTCTTCAGATGGCCAACTTTGCATGTGTCTTGTGGGTATACCCTGGTTCAGGTATCACTGGGCTTCCAGCTGACCTGCCTCTGCAGGTCAAGCTGGTTTGGGACCAAGGCCACGCAGTCGCTAAGTAACTGCTAAAAATGGCCTGGACATTGTCGATTCTTGCTCCTGGTCAGTGACTGCTGCAGTGGCTATGTGCCGCAGGGCTTGGCTGTGGATTTTGACCTTTATGGCCCTTACCCAGCACAAACTGGCAGATGTTCCCTTCTTAGGTACCGATTTGTTCGAGCCTGGGGGTAGATGGCCATCTCACACACATTGAGAAGTCCAGTGCTACCCTGCACTCTTGTCATATCCACCCAGAGGGAGGTTAAAGGACCAAAGCTGAAGAAAAGGCTACTTCAGTTTCGGTCCTCCTCCTGCCCTTGTGTCCCATTCCACTCCACCCCCTCCTGCACAGCAGTAGCAGGCCTGGTGGCCTCGGTCGAAGTCCTTTTCCTCTGCTGCTCTCGCCACTACCACCAAGCCTGTGAAGTGCTGGGTTGGGGTCCCCTCCTCCACGCGTCCTGCACACCCCAGTGTGACAGGGTTGAATACAGGCCCTGTCCCAGTTGATATTCAGAAAGTGTTTAAACGCAAGGGTCTGTTCTATCCTCTCCTTTTCAGTCTTCTCTGTCTGGTTGCGTAACCAAATTGTCTCATGAGACCTAGGACTTGAATCACCCCGACGGTCTTGCAGTTCTCTGCCTCTTGCTATCTCTCTACCCTCATTTGCTGTTCTGTCTTTTCTTCCCCCTTGCATATGTGTTGGTATAAAAATATATGTGAATCTTTTTATGGGAATATAACTGATACTAAGATTCCTTTGTTTAAAACTGTAAATAGTTATACTGTCAAAATGATTGCAAAGTGTAGTACTGTTGAAATGATTGCAAAGCTAAAACTGTATATAGTTATACTGTTAAAATGATTGCAAAGCTATTTGGAACTCAAGGGTTTAACCTGAGATGCAGTTTTTAAGCCTTTTGCAGAAGATGTAAGCAAGATGTCAGTTCTGGGTCACAGTGTTCTTTTTGCTGCACCTGCTGAAACTGACAAGAACACTGTGTTGAGAAGCATGCTGTTTTCTTAACAAGCTCCTGCACAGACTTATAAAAAAGAGCAGCAATGTTTTGCAAAAGAGAGAGACAGAGACTGAGATTGGAAATTGAGAAGAAAAAGGATTATGCATTCTGTTTGTACTGCCATTGTAAATAATTGTTCTGAACAATGTTTTATTTTACTGTTAATAATAAAAAACTTGTTGTGAATTTCACAACTGCTTCTGGTTTTCCTGTGGTTCCTGACTTGTGCCTCGATGACACCCAGGCCCTCCCATGGGGGTGGCTCCATCACTTCGCTTCCACTTGATCTTCCATTACCTCGGACAGGTGGGTACTTGAGGTAGTCGGACGCGATCTGCCTTTGGAGTTCGAGGCTCCTCCGCCCAGCTGAGACCATGCCCCATGGGAAGACGTGGTGCCCATTGACATGTTGTCCGTCTTTTGGGAGGACATCGCACTACTCCCCCAGTGGGAGGCAGTGGTTCGTGTCCAGGCCACTGTGCCCATGCGGGGTTTGTCTCCAGATACCTTCTGGTTCCGAAATAGACAAGGGGTCTGGCACCCCATACTGGACCTGCACATACTCCATCAGTTTTTATGGCTGCACAAATTCCAAATGGTCACCCTGGAGCAGGACATGTGGTTTCACTCCCTGGACCTCCAGCACACGTTCTTTCATGTCCCCATCCATCCGTCCCACTAGCAGTTGTTCCAAGTCTGCTTGGAGGAGACCCGGTATGAGTTCCAGGCCATACCATTCAGCCCCTCCTCAACCCCCAGGGTCTTCCCCAAGTGTGTTGCAGTGGAGGCAGCATTCCTGTGGTGCCGTGGAGTCAGTGTGTACCCCTGCCTGGACAACTGGTAATCTCGGATTCCTCTAGGCTGGAGGTGGAGCGGCCCAGGGACCTGGCCTTCCAGACCTGCTCAGCTCTCAGCCTCCTGGTCAGTGAGGCCAAATCAGAACTCAGTCCATCACAGGTGATTCAGTTTATCAAGGTGGAGCTAGACTCCCATTGGACCAAGGCCTGACTCCAAGTGGACAGGGTGAAGGATTTTACTTCCTTTGCCCACTCATTTCAGGTTGGGCAATTGTGCCCTGCCCGGGTCTTCCTGCATCTCCTGGGACTTATGGTGGCTTGCTCCAGCGTGGTTCATTGGGCCTGCTTGAGGATGCTCTCCCTGCAATGAGAGCTGGCCTGGCAGTTGTTTCAGCACCACTGTCCCCTCAACCAGACTATCACAGTGACACAACAGATGTGGGATGCCATCCAGTGGTGGCTGGTCTCAGAACATCTCCAGGATGGAGTCCCGTTTGTCCACCAGGAGCCGATGGTAATTCTCATGACTGATGCCTCCCTGCTGGCCTGGGGTGCCCATCTGAGGGACCACAGAGTCCATGGGCTCTGGACCCCTGAGGAGTTCCGATCTCAGATCAGCCTGCTGGAGCTCTGGGCAGTGTGTCTGGCACTGATGGCCTTTGCTCCTCACATTCGGGGTCAGGTTGTCCCTGTCCAGACAGACAATATGACGGCCATGTACTACCTCAACAAGCAGGGTGGGATGCATTTCCTTCCATCATGCTGGGAAGCTCTCTGCTTCTGGACCCTCATTTGCAGCCTGGACACTGACCTTCGGGTGATTCATGTGGCTGTCTTGTCCAGTGAGCTGGTTGATGCCCTCAGCCGTGTGGGCAAGGTGTCTCACGAGTGGTCTCTTCACTAGGAGGTGGTCGACCACCTGTTCTTTTATTTTAGTTTTTGTTGACCGGGTAAGTGCACTGGACAAATCCTGCCTATTTTCAGACACGACCCGGGGGAGGGGGATACGGGTGAATGCCAAGTGACCTTGAGCCAGATTAAGATTCTCTCTGTGGGGCCTTCCCCAGGTCAACTTGTTTGCCTCCCAGGAGAACATAAAGCTGAGGCTGTTTTGTGCCTGCCTGCCTCAGTGCGGCACACTGGTGGGGTCCTGGACCCCGGGCCTTAATGTATGCCTTCCCTGACTTTGTCCTGATCCACAAACTGTCGATCGAGGCTTGAAGGGACAGGGCGCAGGTGATTTTGGTGGCTCTGGAGTGGCAGCACCAGTTCTGGTACCCTGGTCTGTTCGGCCTTAGCTGCAGGCCTCTGTGGCATTTTCCTCTCTGCCCGGACCTGCTTTCGTGTTCTCAGGGAAAGGTCCTCCATCTTGGACCTTCAGTCCTTGCACCTTACAGCCTGGTTCCTGAACGGCTAAATGTCCAGGATTTGTGCCTCTCTGACAAGGTCCTCCACATTGTTGAGGCCTCTCAGAAGGAGTCAACTCACCAGTGTTTCGCCTTCAGCTGGGAGAGATTTTCCATTTGATGTCAAGGCAAGGAGCTGGACCCTTTGGTCTGCCTTATGGCAAGCATCCTGGACTACCTGTGGTCCCTCTGTCGGGTCTAAGGTCGACGACCTTCAAGGTGCACCTGGCAGCCATCTCTTCAGAACTGATATGGGCTGTATGCTGACGGTGGCATAGGAGAAGGTGGTCAAGTGCTTTTTCAAGGGCAAAGAAAGAGTCCACTCTGCACTCAACCAAAGAGCGCACCCTGTACTTTGTGCTGGCTTTTTTTAAGGGCCTTGACCATTTTTCCCTGCCTGTGCATGAGCCACCACCACCTTGGGACTTGTTTTGGCGATGCTTATGGGCAAGCCATTCAAACCCATGCACAGGTGTGAGATGTCCCAGCTATCATGGAAGACCACCTTCTTGGTGGCTGTCACCTCCACCAGAAGGATCAGTGAGCTCTAGGCACTTTCAGCGGCGTCTCCTTACCTTGTCTTCCACAGGGACAAGGTTGTCCTCCACCCCAACCAAAAGTTCCTCCCGAAGGTTATTTTGGAGTTTCACCTTAATCAGGTCATGAATTCCCAGTATATTTTACCAACCCAACCTCAGAGGCTGAGCACAGGCTGCATTCGTTGGACCTGTGGCAAAAGCTTACCTATTATAAGGAGCACATGGCTGGAGTTCGGAGAGAGGTTCGCCAGCTCTTTGTCACCTACACTGAAGCCACACCTGGCAGACCAGCAGCTAAGCGGTTGATTGCAAGTGGATAGTCTCCTGCATCGACCTCTGCTATAAATTGGCTGGTAGAGGGCCTCCCATAGGAGTTAAGGCTCATTCCACCAGATGTACCACTGCCTCAGAGGCTGCTTCCAAGGACATCCCTCTCCAGTGAAATCTGCAGGGCTGCTACCTGGAAATCAGCACACACCTTCGTTTCCCACTACCATATCGACCTTGTGTCATGCTGGGATGCTGGTTTTGGGGCCTGTATTCTCCAATCACTGTTCCCAAAGTAGGGAGTGTGCACCTTGCCCCTCATCCCAGCAGAACTGTTAGGAGTCTGCTAGAGTGTGGATAGTACACCATACCCAGGTCCCTACAAATGAGGGTTATTCATCTGTAACCACAGTTGTAAAAGTGGTGTATGGTGTACATCCACAAAACCCACCCAACCTCCCCTGGCAAGTGGCACACCTGCCTTGCTTGCAGCATGCAAGATCTAATGTCACGGGTAGGTGCTGAGGAGGATACCACCCAGATGGGTGGGAGGAACCCGCTTGAAGACCCTCTGGCTCTTCTTAAAGGGGAAAGGATTCTGCTAGAGTATGGATGCACACCATACAGCACTCCTACAACTACAGTTACAGGAGAGTAACTCATTTTCCCACAGGGTGAGCAGCATAGCCCTCTTGGGTGGGTAAGCTTGGTACTCTGACCATAAGTGGGAATAGATGGTGAAGATTGATTCTTGGAAGATAAGAAAATTACATACTCCCTATAACTGTTGATCTTTGAGGATATCGCTTTCGTCAGGTCACACCTTTGGAACTATATACCTGTTAGCGCTAGGACCACACGTACACTTTGCAAACCAGGGTCTGCCCACGACGATGTCATGTGCCAGCATCTACATAAATGTTGGTGGCCCCACCTTTCCTCAGTTCTTTTCCTGCCTCGTCAGTCCTGCTATCGGAAATGCTGCTGCAAGAAGCCGCCTTTTCTTTATTTTTTATAAATATATATATATACTGTGTGTATATATACTGTAGTGTGTGTGTGTGTGTGTGTGTATATATATATATATATATATATATATATATATATAGAGAGAGAGAGAGAAATCAATTTAATAGTGCTTATCAGTAATCTGTATGCCGCTGAAAGAGCGGTCCAGTATTTCTCATTATTATGACTGGAGAGAAAATCGCTAAGGATGATGCACACAAAGTATGTCTCTGCTTTGGCCTCTCACACAGCATGAAAGCCTTCGGGATCTACTGGGAATTCAACTTTGCTACCAGGCAACACAGGAAGGGGTCATTGGAAATATTCCTCCTAAAAAAAGACCTTGGTAGCAGTGGAACAGCAGCTGTAGGGCAGGTCTGCATTGCCTACCCCGTTGACTGAATCACAGTAGTCTAGGTCCCAGGACAAATCCTCCTCAGGGAGCCACAAACACTGGCACAAGGACAGGGCTTCCCGGCGATGTCAGGTTGCCTCTGTGGACTATGTCTCAAACCTAGCGCTGTGACTCGGGGTGTTTCCCATCATCTCCCCACTCTTATTGGACCAGAGACGCCTGTCTGGACTTGGCATAGGCTCTTCCAGGCTCAAGTTATGTCTTGTATATCCCAGAAATTCAACTCTGCCATTGACTAGTGCAGCTACAACCACTACTCAATGTGGCAGCAACACACATACAGTACTCCCATCATTTTTGGGTATGATACGTTTTCTGCTACAAGGCCTGCCTTCACTTACAGTGGGCCCATCAATGGGGGCTACCACAAAAACTAACAGTCAGTGCCACACTGTGATACAGTGCGGCATAGGCCTCCTCAGCTTCCGCTGACGTTACCAGAGCAGTCCTCCATTCCTATTGACAATATACAACAAAGAATGTGAATATAAACCTGACATCATAATGAAGGAGGAGGAGGAGGAGGAGGAAGACTGTGCTGAGGAGAGCCAACATGTGCGTGGCACCAGCTAAACCGTGCCCTTCTGCAGTGAGGATTCTGAAGTAAATATACTCCAGTTACCTCCAGAGGATCCCTTCTTTTCTGCCACGATACAGCAAATGCAAACTTGCATGGACTTTACCATGGAGGAGCAGGATTCCAGTAAAAAGAACCTGCTGGAGTTTCTAGTTTTACTCCTGGCTTAGGGTAGCAGGCTTTGCCACTGCTGTGCAGCTGACAGTTCTTAATACTGCATTTAGGGGACAGAAACTGTTTGGCCATTATGTTGGAAAAGCTTTGAAAAAATTCTCAGTCATCTGGCAAGACTCTGAGGTCAGAAAATCCCTATACCATACTCAAGGTGGAGGTAAGGGCAAGGGTAATTTTCACGCATCCATTGTCAGAGGCAACCATCAGGCCTACAGAGCAGGCTAGAGGTAGAGGTGCGGAGGCCTTGTCAGCCCCCCCCCAACCCCCAGGTGTCCATACAAAAACATCTGGAGATAGTGGAACCAGTGGCTTTGCCACCCCCTCAGCATGACTTCTCCCTACACCCATTGCCTCCAGGGGTGGTTGTTAGGGAGTCGTCTCTGCCTCCATCTGGACCAGCGGAGGGCAGTGACCACAGGCGAATGAGTACTGGAGATCATAGAGAAGGGTCATGTCTTGGAGCTTTTTTACTGTTCTAGATCTCAAGGACCTCAACTTCTTCATAGAATACAAGAAGTTTCGGATGGTCACTCTGTAGGGTCTCCTTCCCCTGATGCAAACAGGGGATTGAATATGCTCCTTGGATATGAACGATGCCCTTCTCCATGTCAAAGTCAGGAAACCTCACAGGAAATATCTGAGGTTCCTGTTCCAAGGTGAGCATTACCAGTTCAGAGAGTTGCCCTTTGGCTTTTCTTCTGCACCACAGGGCTTTACCAAGTGCTTGGCAGTAGTGGCAGCAGCCCTTCACAGGGAAGGCCTAAATGTCTTTCCTTACCTGGAAGATTGGCTATTAAAAACACACTGCAGGGACCAACTACTGTAGACCTTGGCTCAAACCAGACAGATTTTCGATACCCTGGGGGTGACAGTCAGCATACTAAAGTTTGTGCTGACACCCTGACAGTGCTTGCAATATGTATGGGCAGTCTGGGATACAGCCCAGTGCCTTGCGTTTCTGCCACTGGACAGGGCAGACTGACTGATGAGCCATGCACAGCTGGTATACGACAGCCATTATGTCCCAGCAGGGATGTTTCTACGCCTTCTGGGCCTTATGGCAGCAGCTACTGTCACAGTGCCACCGGCCATATTGCACATGCCGATTCCACACTGGACTCTGAGAGTCCAGTGGGACCAGTTAACCAACTACTTAGATCAAATAGTACTAGTCATGTCTCCCTTGCACAGAGCACTGCTGTAGTGGATAGAGCGCAGCAACCTGCTGAAGGCATCCCATTCCTAATTCCTACCCCCATAAGATACTCATTACAGTTGCTTCTGGATCCGGGTGGGGAGCCCAGCTGGTGCGTCTTCACATGCAAGGCATGTGGACCCAGGTGGTTCGAGCCTAGAAACACAGAATTTAATGGGAGATAAGGACCGTTTGACCCACAGAATTTGATGGCAGATGAAGATCGCTTGGCCCACCTAGTCTGCCCATTTTCCCTACTTGCTGTAATACCGCAGACCCTACTTGATCCTTGGCTTTACCCCCCTCTTTCCGTACCACTAAGGCTCCCTTATGCCTGACCAATGTATTCTTGAATCCTGTTACCACATCTGGCCACCTTTAGGTCATCCGTTATGATTACCCCCGGTCTCTTTCCTGTTTGGTGGTCTTTAATACTACTCCTTCCATTTTGTACTCCTTCCCAGGGTTTCTATGCCCCAAGTGTTAACCTCAGTGGTAGGGAAAATTATGGAATCACTTCTGAAGGAAAGAACTGTTGAGTACCTAGAGGCCAGTGGGGCACAGGACCCAAAGCAGCATGGATTCACAGCAGGAAGGTCACGTCAGATGAATCTAATTGATTTCTTTGACTGGGTGGCTAAAGTAGTAGACCAGGGAGGGGCTGTGGACATGGCCTACCTAGACTTTAGCAAGGCATTTGACACAATCCCACACAAAAGATTAATAAACAAATTGCCAACCTAGGAGTGGGTTCCAAGGTGGTAGCCTGAGTAAAACATTGGCTGGACAACAGGACACAGAGGGTGATAGTAAATGGAGTCTACTGTGAAGAAAGGTGGTGTTACTGGCGGGGTATCCTAGGGTTCAGTACTGGGTCCCGTCCTTTTTAATGTCTTTATAAGTGACATTGCAGAGGGACTGGAAGGAAAACTATGTCTCTTTGCAGACGATGCAAAGATCTGCAACAGGGTTGATACACAAGGTGGGGTGGAAAGGATGAGATGGGACTTGGCAAGGTTGGAGGAATGGTCAAATGTATGGCAGCTTATATTCAGCTCGAAGAAGTGCAAAGTAATGCACCTGGGAAACAAAAACTCAGGGGAAGAGTACACAGTGGGGGATGGTGAGATACTGGCAACAACAAAAATGGAAAGGGATCGGGGGGTAGTTATATCAGATGACTTAAAGGTGGGCAAGTAATTTGAGAAGGCAGTAAGGAGGGCTGAAGCGATACTGGGATGCATGGGGAGAGGCATCACCAGTAGAAAACAGGAAGTTGTTACCCCCTCTGTACAGACAGTTGGAGAGATCCCATCTGGAGTACTGTGTGCAGTTCTAGAAACCCCATCTCTGCAAAGACATAGGGTGAAAGCTGTCCAGAGGAGGGCAACCAAAGTGGTGCAGGGTCTGCACCAGAAGCCATTCGAAGAGAGACTAAAGGAGCTTAATATGTATACCCTCGAGGAAAGGAGGGAGGGGGGGATGTGATAGAAACTTTCAAGTACCTCAAGGGAATCAAGAAAGTCCAAGAGGGTAGCATCTTTCAAAAAAAGAGATGTGCAAGAACAAGTGGGCACAATTTGAAGATGGGGGGACGGCTCAGAGGTAATGTGAGGAAGTAATCTTCCTGAACATAAAGTCTCCTCCACTCATTCACACTAATGGGATCTATGCCAGAGGTGCTAGGACCCAGCGGGAGCAAACTTTTCAAGAGGGTCGGCGCCAGAGATGGAGCCGCAAGGAAGCGGCACCTCGAGCCGTGGCTCGTGCAGTAAAGACTACCTCGGCGTCGACCCTCCAACTGCCTCAGTTTCTTTTTTCCCGCCATCGAGTGCGCTTCAGTGACGACATTGCTCGCCCACCAGAAGTCAAACTTCAAACTAGCAGCATAGTTTTCAGTTAGTTATGTCATTTATCTTCGAAAGTACCAAGTAGATTTAATTTTATTGATTAATAAAAGAAGTCTTCAGTCCTCCATTGACTGAGTTGACCATGAGCGTATCAGGTGACGGTAGGGAGACTTCGTATGAAAGCTGTTCAGTCAGCTGGGCTGGGTCAGTCCACCGCCCTCCCTGGAGGTTGGGTCTGACAATGCGGTCCAGTGTTCAGGAGATGGGCGACCCCCCACCCAAAGCATAAAAGGAAACTGTCCCATTCGCAGCACCATCCGGCCTCGAGTTCTTCTTCAGCGCACAAGTCGAGAAGGAGACAGCATCACTCGAGGTTGCCTTCTGGTATGTCTGCTCGTTGACGGTCGGTCACTGGGGCTAGGCACCGGTCTCCTCCTCCTCCTCTCGGAGTCACCGGTTTCTGACTCCAGTGCCCAGCCTCTTCAACATTGGAGCCCATCCCGCCTATTGGACGGGCCTCCAATGAGCAGTTTCACCAGTGGGCTTCTCTTATGGAGCAGTGGGCTCAGAGGTTGGTCCAGCTGCCTGGCCTGGTCACTCCAGGGCCTTCTGGACGCTCGAGGGACCGGGTAGGGCGGTTGGAACTTCCTAGTTGCGCAGCACCTTCTTCGGTGCCGGCAACTCCGTTTTCAGGTGTTTTCCCCCCTCACATGACTGCAGCGCAGGGGTCCACACTGATGCCTCTATCTCCTGTTAATTTTCCTTCTTTTCCTTCAAATCACAGTTTTTGGAACCTTGGGACACTCTCGGAGGTGTCTGCAGTGCGGAGTGCTCTGTCGGTGCCGTCCTCGGCACTGGGGACTCTGTTGGTGCTGTGGCCTTTGTTGGCGCCATGTGCTGGTCTGTTTCTGATGGTGCCGACTTCCTTGGGTTTGGCGCTATTTTCTTCATCGGCACCGATGCTTGGTGATGCGCCGTCCAGCCTCCAGGGCTTTTCGACTCCGATTCTTTCCTCTTCTAATTTCCATTCTGATTTTCACTCCTTTCTTGTCCATACAGTCCCCCCTGGACTGTCAGGAGATGATTTTGAGCCTGACCCAGATCTTCGTCTGGGTGATGATGTTGAATGAGGAGGGATTAATCCTGCTGCAGAGCCTGTGGTCGAAGACCTTTCCTTTAAGTCTCTGGTGAAAAATTTTAATTCCACTCTTTCTCTCCAGACTACAGAAATCGATCTCTGGAAACTTTTAAGACTCCAATACCTACATGTCCCAGAGACCCGTATGGATTTAACTCCTCTGGTACAACCATCTTTTGAGACTTTTTCTCAGATCATATGGAACAATCCTACTCTCATTACTTCTGTGGCTAAGTCCATAGATAGGAAGTATGCTGCTCCCAAGGATCGACCCATACTGGCCTCTCAAGCTTTTACTGATCCCATTGTAGTCTTAGCAGAGATTGACAAGGCCTTCCTCCCTCAGGCATCCTCAGCCCGGCCTATCAATAAAGAATCTTGTAAGATAGACACCTTAGGTAAGAGAGTCTTTGCTGCCTTCACCTTGGGTATGCGTATTGCCAGCTACCAAGGCTATTTTTCTCAATATGAGTATCTCCTTTGGCTTTCGCTCAAGCAAATGGTAGAAGCTCTGCCTGAGTCGGAAACTAATTCAGAGCTACTTCACACCATAACCAGGCACATCGAGTCCAATAACCAACAGGTTAAAGCTGCAGTGGACGCTTTCAATACTTCTTCTCGAGCAGCGGGCATTTGTACCCATCGCCACTCTTGGCTATTTACTTTTAGCTTCACGAATGATGCCCAGCAGCAGGTCATGGCCTTACCCTTCGACGGTATATATCTATTCGGACCCCAGGTGGAACAAGATCTGGAAGCCACACAGAAGACTAGGTCAGCCATTAAAATAGCTCGACCCTCACCCGCCCCCTCGCAGGGGAGTGCCAATAAGCGTCAATTTCACAACCGTCAGTCCTTTCGGGGCAGAGGCGGGGGGGTTAACAAAAGCCACACCCTGCAGCCACAAAAGAAAACGCAGCAGAAGGCACAAGGGCCCAAAGTGCCAGGTGCCAGCTTCTGAGTTCTTGGCCCAGGTCCCACCTTAACTGTCCGAGGGGGACTCTTCCTCAGCAGTGGGAGGATGTATGACTCGGTTCTACGACCGGTGGAAGTCTATAACATCAGACAAATGGGTCCTCCGGATAATCCGCGAGGGGTATTCGCTCAGTCTTTCAGAAATCCCCCCTGGATCGTCCCCCCAAACGACAGCCCAGGCTGTTGGCAGTACAGTCAGACCTTAGATATAAGGCAGCTATAGTGGGGGGTAGGAGGAAGTAGGCAGTTGGTTAACTAGGGTCTGCAGCTTATCTGTCAGGTAGGGAAATGGGCAGACTAGGTGGGCCATGCGGTCCTTATCTGCCATCAAATTCTATGTTTCTTGCTTCTGCGGTGCAAGGCCTTCTGAACAACAGGGCAGTAGAAGTAGTTCTGCTGAACCAACGAAACAGGTTTCTACTCCCATTACTTTCTAGTTCCAAAGAAAACTGGAGGCATGCGCCCCATTGTGGATCTCTGAAAGTTAAATTCCTTCACAAGGAAAAGTTCAAGATGATCTGTCTAGTTATCCTACCTTTGATTCATCAGCATGATTGGCTAGCCTCCCTGGACATGCAGGATGCTTACCAACACATTCTTATACACCCAAAGCACCACAGATACTTGAGGTTTATGGCGTTAGGTCAACATTATCAGTTCAGAGTCCTGCCCTTTGTGCTATCCTTGGTGCCGCGAGTTTTT
Source organism: Neoceratodus forsteri (assembly GCA_016271365.2). NCBI lineage: Eukaryota > Metazoa > Chordata > Ceratodontiformes > Ceratodontidae > Neoceratodus > Neoceratodus forsteri. Next base: position 748,171,124 of record CM057451.1, read on the forward strand.
ACAAAGTGTTGTGCAATTCTAGCAGCGCATCTCAGGCAAATCGGAGTTCAAGTGTTTCTGTATCTGGATGACTGGCTTCTAGCAAGCCCTTCCAGGCAGGGAACTCTGGACGCCGTAGCCAAGGCTTCAGACTTCCTCACATCCATGGGAGTCCTGCTAAATCGCAACAAATCGCAGATGCAGCCCTCCCAGAAACTGCTTTTCATAGGAACTCTTCTGGATACCTCCTGTGCAGAAGCTTTTCTCCCAGAGGGCAGGAGGAGTGATATCCTACAGATGACCCGATACATCAGAGAAAACAGCTCGGTTCAAGCTATCTCGATGCAATGGATGCTGGGTCTCATGGCATCCTCTGTGTTCACTGTAACCCTAGCACATCTCCACATGAGAGCTTCTCGGTGGATGTTCAGTACTCAGTGGTCCCCAACCACTCACTCTCAGTCCTTTCCCATCAAGGTGACAGAACCACTAAAGCGGTCACTCACCTGGTTGTCGCAGGAGGACAACCTTCTGGAAGGGTATCCCTTTGCTTCTCTGGATCATCAGATCTCCATTACCACCAACGCATCCCTGATGGGGTGGGGAGCTCACTGCCAGAATCTCCACACCCAAGGTAAGTGGACTCAGGATGAGTCCCGGCTTCACATAAATGTCCTGGAAATGAGAGTTGTCCTCTATGCAGTCCGGGCCTTGAAGGACGTACTGTACTCTGTCACAAGAACATTCCATTATATCAACAAGCAGTGCGGTGCACACTCTTACCCATTATGCAGGGAAGCTATGATGAGTGAGGGAATGGTGCCTGGAGCACAAGGCTCTAATCAACGCGGTTTACCTACCAGGCGTGCAAAACGAACTGACAGACCGTCTCAGCAGAACAGAGACAGATCCTCACGAGTGGTCTGTCGATTCAACCGTCGCTCAGTCACTCTTCAAAGGGAGGGTTGCTCCAGATCTGGACCTTTCTGCATCCCCACTCAATGCAAAACTGCCTCTCTTCTGCTCCAGAAATCCAGGACCTGTCATTTTCTGTCAGGATGCATTCAGGCTACAGTGGACAAAATGCTTTGTGTATGCCTTTCTTCCTCGTCCTCTAATTGAGAGGGTACTTCTCAAATTTGAGTCTCAGGGAGACAGAATGATTGTCATTGCTCCCCTTCTGGCCTTGACATATATGGTTCCCGTTGCTCAACAGTCTGTCGGCAACCCCCCGGAAGACACTTCCCCTTCAGACGAACCTTCTGACCCAGGGGCCCATGGTCCATCCCAACCTGAAGGCGCTTCACCTTTACGCTTGGCTCCTGAAGAGAGAGAGGTGAATAGGTTCAGTGTTTCCTGTAGGGTTTCAGATATTCTCTTGGCTGCGTGCAAACCAGCCACTAGAAAGACCTACACAGCCAAGTGGAAGCATTTCTCTCTCTCTCTCTCTCTGGTGTGCAAAATCCTCTTCGAACCCTTTTTTCTGCCCAGCAGATAGTCTTGAAGTACCTTTTAGACCTCTCAAATTCAGGTCTGCAATACTCCACTGTCGAAGTTCATCTCTGTGCCATTTCAGCTTATCATGAGCCGGTACATTCCTTGTCTCTGGCTCAGTTATCTGTAGTTAAGAGTTTTTTTTAAGGGTATTCTGCATGCCAGACCTCCTATCAGACGTCCAGTCACAGCCTGGGACCTTAACATTGTGCAGGACATGCTCACTCGGAAACCTTTCGAGCCTCTAGCTACCTGTGAGTTGAAGTTCCTCACTTGGAAAACTGCCTTCCTGGTGGCCATCACTTCGGCCTCTAGAGTTTCTGAAATACATGCTCTGGTCACAGATTCCCCCATACACTGTATTTCATAAAGACAAAGTAGTTCTTAGGACTCGCCCTAAGTTTCTTCCTAAGGTCATCTCAGAATTTCATCTAAACCAACCTTTAGTCCTACCTACCTGCTGTGCTAACTTTCAGTATGAAGGGGAACGTACCCTTCATTCTTTGGATGTTAAGAGAGCACTGCAGTGCTCCCAGATCAGGCAAAGCATTTTTCTGTAGTGCACCCTAATTTTCCCTGTATTTTCACTGTAAAACTGGGATGAAAATCCTTTAGCTTTTCCTGTATGCACAAATCAATGCAAGACGCAATTGGTGTCATTGTGCTAGTCAATAAAATCACCAGGACAAATGTTCAGGCTGTTTTATGTGTTCTTATTTATTTTAAATATAAAAAAATCACCTATAACGTATCACATAACTACTCTACAACTACAGTATAAGAACTTGTATGTAACAATATAATACCATCTTGAGGTTCTGGGGAAATGCTGGAACCTATAAAGCTCAGTTCTCAAGGTTCACATGTATCCAGAACCTCCTGAAGGTATTACAGCTTTGTAATAATACAGTCCCTTATACAGTATTCTATTTATAGTATGAAATGCCTTAACTTCAAATTTATCCCTAATGCACAGACTGATACATTTTGTGTTCTGCTCACAATGCATGAAAGTGGCATAGGGATGCACAAAATGCGCATACCCCACCGTCGCCCCTGTAGCCCACGGACAGGTGCACCCATACCGGCATTCACCAATGCCAATCACCTATCCACTGCTCCTCCCTCAACGCACAGGACTCTGCAGGGTGGCCGGGGGAGGAGTTGTCCCAGGCAGACATCCAATGGGATGCCCCCCAGGACCCATAGTGGATCCCACATGTAGGATGGCATGGGTCTGGGACTGTGCATGCTGATAGCACGCACCCAGACCAGTGCGGCACCCTCTAGTCCCAGTGCTGCATCTCATAAACTTTCTGGGCACTCGCCCATCCAGCTGCCCCTGCCACCTCCTGCTGCCCAGAAGTCGGGAGCAGCACAGTGTGCCCTGTCCTGGTCCCCCTGTGACCAAGTGCCTGTGCTCATGGGGGCATGCTGTGGGTTATGGCAGGGTCTCTCTAGTGTACCCTGCACCACCCTCTGCACCCATGCGGCACTCGTGGGTAGTGAATACACGTGGTTCTGGCACACCCAGACATCCCCATCACGGAGCTGTCTGCAGACATGGGGGATCGGATGCAGTAGGTCTGCATGCACCCCTTCATGCATGCCATGCAGGGGAGCACAGGGGTGTGGGTAGCTGCTTTCGCCCCCAGATCGCGTGCATAGCCACTCCACACCAGTCGTGCATTTGGCCTACAGCTCTGTGTACCTGTAGCGCTCTATTAATAAACTTTGTAACATGGCAAAAAAAAAAATCAATCGTAAAGAAGAAATGTGATGGGAGGAATACAGTCAGCTGGTATAGGAGCAACACGGCATTATGAGGCGATAATGCCATGTTGCTTCTGAACTACCCAAAATAGCCATGGAAGGAAAAAGAGCAGTAAAATGAAAAAGCAGAGGACAAGAAATGAAAGGGAGCAAGTTGTGAAGTAGCAAGTAGGTACACTACAGAAGTAGTATGAGCAGTGTTAGCGAGGGACTAGGAGAAAAGATAGAATGAGGGAAGGAAGAAATGTAGAGAGGGAGAGAAAGTCAAAAATGTTCAGTTTATGTGGAGAAACAGTGATGGAGCAATGGGTAGATGGAGAGACCACGGAGCAACAAATGGAAAGATTCCAAAGGACCAAAAATACAGGACTGTCACACACAGAAGACAGGAACCTGCACAAGAAGTAGTCAGGGAGATAAGATGGGAATGGAGCGGAAGACTCAGGAGCACACGGAAGATCCGGAATCTAATTGCATTTCAAGAAGTTCACGGTGTAGGGGACTGTTAATTTAAATTATCCAGCCGCAAGTACAGACACAGGAGAGAGAGTCGGTAAATGTGAGTAGTGAAAATAAGCGAGTATTAGAAGCTGAATATGATCACGCAAAGAATAGGAGCATTTGGGGGGGGCGCAAAAGTAAGCCAGCTGTATGCAAATAAGAGACACAGCTAGATCGTGATGCAGTGAAACAACAAAGCAGCAGTCATCCTAGGAACAAGAAAAAATGAACAGCCGCTAAGAAATGTTCTCAGTGTTGCACAATCGTTATGAAACTCATAACTGTAGTAGTATATGAAACAGAAAAAAAACATATATGTATGTAACTCAGGTTCAATCATAGTTCTGAAAGTAACAGTAAAAATCACAGCACAGCATATCAGTCTCCTAGTCTTTTGTCTTCTATGACTAGTAAGATGTGTACTCCATAATAACCATCCTGATGTCCATGTTACAAGCGCATTAATCCCCTCCAAAGGTGGCATCTAATGGGGAGTTAATGCATGGTTGGACCGTTGTACGCACTCGGCCACTTCCCATTAGATGCCACCTTCATCGTGGATTAATGCTTATTTGTTTCAGTGTATTGTTGTGTTTTTCATTAGCATGCTTAAGCATCCCCTTACACACACACACACACACACACACACAGCTTTGTGCACCAAACTCTGAGGTAAAAACAAATATTCCCTTTTGTTTTCATTTATTTTACTAACCTTATGCCAGACCAGGGTCTATGGGTCCCTTCTGATCTCACACACATAATTCATAACTCCTGCTTATCTTGATGAAGACACCCCCATACCTTTCCTAGGCTCACAGTTAAATAGAAACATTGTCTAATTTTTTTTTTCAAATGACATCAACCTCTAGGCTGGTCAGAAGTGCTGCCTTAGTGAACTTTTTAAAAACACAGCTCTGCTCTGTGCACCAAACAAGCCATGTAGCACTTAAGCACTCTTTGTGTCGCCGTCACCCTTTAAAGCCCACCATCATTGAGACTGTTTTGTCTGGCTCACTTTTTGCACTTCTTGTATTTAAAATAGACAGATTTGCAAAACAGAAGGTTTGTTTGCCTTGGTGGTTTGGGGCGCTGCTTCCTCAAGCAACACTTAAGCACTCTTTTCCACCCCCAAAAAAGCATAACACCATCAAGTGGTCAGTCTTTGTCTGACTCATTTTGCACTTGAAATGAGTTTAAAATGGACTAACCTGAGGCTGCCCCCAAGTAGGCTTGGTACCTTCAGTGGCTTAGGCTCTGCTAGTCCAGAACAGTGGCAATTGAGATGCAGCTCGGCTGACTCAACAGTGTTGCTGTTTTGAGTGGGGCCACATGGCAGGTATTTGGATCATGTAGCAGCTCACTGGTTCCTGATCAGAAGATCTGAATTCATCCTCAGAAAGATGCAGTGCCAGCATATTACCTTACTACCCCAGAGAAACACAGGCTGCAAATGGACCAACAGAATTGCTTAGTGTAGCAAAGTCAGCAAACTGAGCACCAATTGGAGGGCTCTGTCTGGATCTTGGCAGCCATGAGATTCATAGTGAGCATTTTCCTGTAGTGTTTGTCTAGTTCCCCTGATATTTTAAAAATAAAAGATTTCCTTCCCCTATACCGTTTCTGTAGCAAAAATCCCTTAAAATACAGGAATCCCTGTAGATCTGGGAGCACTGTTAAGGGGAACCTGTTTTAAAAACAAACAAAAAAAAAAAAAAAGGTTTTGGAAACTTTCTTTCCTCTCCTTTACATTAACTTATAATCTTTACAGTTCTCAGCATATACAGTATCCATTTTCTCCATAACAACCAGTACAGCAGACTGTGAAGTTTAAACTCTCACATTTTTTTTTTCCAACCTTCGGAATTCTCAATTCCTGACCCATAGCTTGAGAAAATCCACATTGACATTCTCTTTTCCAGATTTGTGCAACACCTTGAATTTAAATGGCTGTAATGCCAGGTACCACCTTGTGATTCTGGAATTTTTATCCTTCATTTGGTTAAGCCAACAGAGAGGATTATGATCGGTTAGAACTACAAAGTCAGCTCCTAGCAAATAAAACTTAAGGGACTCCTTGACCCACTTTGCTGCAAGGCATCCCTTTTCTCTGTCATACAACTTCCTACTGATATATAGAATGAGATGATCTTACTTTGAAAGGGCTCTTACGGTAGGTACCAACCATTAGGACTAGAGCTGTCAGGCATTGTGACCACATGGAAAACTTTAGCTAGCAGTGTCTGGCGGGGGACCGCCCACCCGGCGTCATGTGAAGGACGTCAGCATGACACTATATAGTGAGCGGTTCCCACGCCTGCTCACCACTTCTTTCCTGATGTCAACCTGTTTATGTCTGACCTCGTGGAGGTCGTTGCTTCAGTCAACTGCCATTTTTGGATGAGTATTTCATCGCTTTTATTTCGTTCTGTAAGACTTTTGAAAAGTATTGGCCTTGCCATGCATGTCTTCTCTGACACCTTCCGAGTCGCATAAGAACAAGTGCAATTCCTGCAGCACTCGGCTCCCTCACAAGGACAGCCATTCTCTCTGCCTCTTCTACCTGGGACCAGAGCACAAGACTAAGGACTGTAAGGCCTGCCAGAATTTCAACCAGGCCACACGAAAGCACTGCCAACAGGCCCTAGAAGCGCACGTTCTTAAACTAAGAATGGCTTCCATGGAGAAGGAGCTGCAGAAGCTCTGGGGATCGTCGTCCTTTTTGGGGGGGGGGGTCTTCAGACTCCCATAAGAAGAAGACAATGGACAAGGAGACACGCTGGTATCGCGATCGGTCTCCTTCCCACTCGCGACCTCCTTCAGGGACCTTGGGCGACGAGCGACCTCCAGCTGGTGCAGTACCGTTCCTCCGGCCAAGCCTGCCCCTCCTTGTGGGGAGCAGCCTTTGGGGCCCCCCCACCCCCCGAGATGGTCACAATTCAGGCGGGTGCCTCTGATCCATCTGAGAGATCGCCACCCTTAGGCCCCTTAAAACCTTGGGTCCTAAATCTGGTGTCGTGGCCGATAAGTTGATCATCAGCCTCTCTGATGAACACCCTGCCCTGCCTGATAAGTCGCATGCCAGCTCCTCTGGATCAGCGCACGCTGCTGCTTTGGCCGCAGCCTTCCCCAGACTGTTCTCCCTCTCAGTATTATCCTTCACCATGTCCCCTTGTGGTGACTCCTGGCTGTCCTGCACACTCTAAGCCGGAGTCGGAGGGGTGTCTGCCTGGCACAACTCCAGTGCCGGAGTTGGAACGCCTGATGCTGGACCTCCCTTGGGAGCTGGCGTCCCCTGCGCAGCAGGCTGTCCTGTCTGGGCCAGCTCCCCTGCCCCAGACTCTGATGGGACTCTCGGCCCCCTTGCGGCTAATGCTGGAACCTCCTCCGGACGTTCCATCATCAGACCTGACACTACCAGGCCCTTCTATCCTTCCGGTAGGTCCTTCAGGACCCCCTCCAGGGCCTGTGCCTAGCTACCCACCATCAGGACCCCCGATAGGAACTTTGGCTCCTCCATCGGGTCCAATGCCGGGTTACCTGCCGTCACGGCCTCCGGCAGGACCCTCAGCTCTGCTGTCTGGCCCTTCGCCGGGCCTTCTGACACCAGGCTTCCCTGTGCTTCACCACCCTTCTCCAGGGTATCTGCTGTCAGGTTATCACATGCCATGGTACCCCACACTGGGGTATCAGACGCCAGGCTATTCGCCCTATGGGACACCGGGCTATCATTACCTGATGCCGGGCTATACAGCGCCCAGGTTCACCTTCCAAGGCTATCTGCCCCACCACCACCTCAATCTCAGATGGAGTTTAGGGAGGTTTTGCAGTCTTGGTGGTCAGTAACCAAGACACAGTTGGTCTCGGAAATGGACCAGCGGCAACCGGTCACGGCTTCCATGCCAATCCGCTTGGACCCTACTCCAAGATCCCTTTCCCCAGTGGAGTCTTGCCCCTCTACCTCGGGACAGACCTGGCATCCTACCGTGGTAGCTGGTATCAGCAGGGGCCTTGTGGTCTCTCCACAAGAACTTCCGCTTCCACGAGTTCTGTCTTCTGACAGAAGCCCGTCATCAGAATTGGACTCTGCCGACTCCTCTGCCTAGGGTTTTCAGACCCCTTCTCCAGAGGATCCAAATCCCCTCTGGAGGACCCCTCTTTTACAGAGATCCTCCAGAAGATACAGGAGGCAAACAGGTGGAAAACAGAGGATCAAGATCCCCAATGCAAGAGATTGGCAGAACACTTGGATATGCCAGAACTGTCCCCTCTGCTCATCCCTCCGTGGATCGGACCACATGAGTACCTGGCCTCCATGGTGTGGCAACAACCTTCATCGGTGGCCGCAGTCTGCAAGAAGGCTGATAGACTGTATCGGGCCCCCAAGGGTAAAGACCACCTTAGCTCTCCCCATAAAGCGGACTCAGTGGTCAGTAATGCACCCATGACCGTGTGACTAAACCTAAACACATGAGCACCTCTCCTTCAGATAAGGAGTCATGGCAGATAGACCAGTTTGGAAGCAAGGTTTACTCCGGCGCTCAGAGCTTTGAACTACCTGGCACACATGATTGTATACCAGAGGTCTATCCTGAGACAGTTGAAGTCGGAATTCGAGGCATTGCCCGATTCTGAGGCTAAGACCAAAATTTCCCAGACTGTCAGGATATTGGAAATCTCCTGCCAACATTCCTTCAGAGCGACATATGGTGAGGTAGACGCCTCTACCCGGAGTACCGCCACAGCTATCAGCATGCACCAGTACTCCTGGCTACTGGTATCTGGATTGGCCCAAGACGTCCAGTTGGCCATCCAGGATGCCTCTTTAAATTCAGCTCCATGTCAGTTCAGCTCCTAGGTCAATTCAACCCCAGTCAATTCAGCCCCACATCAATTCAGCCCCACATCAATTCATTTCAGCCTCGCGTCAATTCAGCCTCCATGTCAGTTCAGCCCTTATGTAAGTGCAGTACTGACCATAACCACGCACCTGATGTTGCTGGAAATGCTGTCAGACATGTTATTGACAAAATGAAGTCCACTGCAGCCACAACACATCAGACGGCACATACCATCATTTCTAGGGCCACTCAGGAACTTTCAAATGCAATTCTAGCATGACTGCCTGAGGAACAGAGGATGAAAAGAACAGTACAGAGACACAGCAGCCATATCCGGTGCACCACATAATCCAGCAAGTCTGCAGGAGCTGGAAATCCCTACTACATGCCATGCAACGAGTGCAGGTGATGCCTTCCTCTTGTTTGACAGTGGACCAGGAAATGACAGAATCCGGTTATTTAGCACCAGTGCCAGTCTACGTTTCCTCAGCATGTCACCCCACTGGTATGTTGACAGCACCTTCAAGGCTCCCCACCACTCCTCGAGCAGCTGTATACCATTCATGAGGTTCATCACAACAAAGTGCTTCCTGCTGTATATGCGCTGCTGCCAAATAAGACCAAGCAAACATACTTGCAAGAGTCGAAGAAGCTGCAACAGGACCTTGGCCCACAATCAGTAATGACAGACTTTGAGATTGGTGCCGTGTTAGCATTCCAGGACACTTTTCCAGGGACAACAATGCATGGTTGTTTTTTTCATTTCAGGCAAAGTATCTGGCGGCAGGTACAGAACTGTGGACTTCAACAACAATATGGAGCTGATCCAGAGATCTTACCTCGAGTGGAAGCTCTTGCAGCAGGCTATTACAGTTAGGACTATGCCACAGGCACTAGGACCGCCCGGTGAAAAACTTCTGCCAGAAATACCAGCGGGGACCGCCCCCGACGCCGGTCAGCGTACAAGAGGGGGCGGACCCAGCTCCGCCTCAGTTCTTTCCGGCCGCATACCCCCACGTGAAGCTTGCTTCTGTTTGCGTCTATCAAGCGAGAACAAGAAAACTTCTATCAAGACTTTGCCGTTTTTTTGATGGTTATTATTCGTTTTACCGACACCGATGTCAGTATCGCTGCCGTCGTTTCGTTCGTTTTTTCCTGCTTTTGTGCTGTGCTTTTTGCTCGGTGTTTACCGCTTCCAGTACTGACGTCAGCCCTCTCCCCCCCCCCCGCCGGGTTCAATGTCTTCCGGGCTTCAGTGTCCCTGAACACTTGAATCCAAGTGTGGCGGGAGGAGTTTCCAGCGAAGGATGCGCGCGGCGATGCATCTTCTGTCTCGACCCACCACGACACCGCTAATTGTGCTGACTGCCAGGCCTTTACCAGCCGGACCCGCATCCACCGCCTGAAAGCCCTTAAGGCCTACCTTCTAGAGCAGAAAATGGATTTGCACTCTTCGGAGGGGAAGAAAAAAGAGAAGAAGCGGCACAGTAAGGAGCGTAGTTGGTCCCGACACCGGTCCCGTTCCAGATCGCATTCGCGGCTTTCTCCAAAAAAGGCCCGTCCTTCGGGGTCTGGAGAATCGCCAAAGTCTTCACAGGCTAAGACCGGCCCGTCGGGGGAGAAGCCGTCCAAGCCGAAGGTGACTCTGCTAAGGGTCACCGCCAAGTCCTTGGAGGTACCTGCTTCTGCCCTACCTGCTAAGGCACTGGCGCCGCCTGCTAAAGGCGCGCCTCGGAGGATAAGGACTCTCCGGTAGCCCTGGCGTCACCCCATCGTCGGTCCCTACACCGGCGCGGTCGAAGGGCAAAGGACCGGGGTTGGTGGTAGAAGTACCGGCGTCCCGTCACCCAAGTCCTCCTCCCCTGGGCCTCAGGAGATCTCTCGCCGCATCCGCCGCTCCGGAGCTTCTTTTCCACAGCGTCGGCTGAGATTTTCTCAGGATGAGCTCAAGCAGCTTTTCTCTTTTGGTGGGGGCAGGTCCTGGCGGACCTCCCGTTGCCGGCCAGACACGGTGCGGATCTGTGGGAGAACCACAGCCGGAGGGTGAGACTTCTCCGTTGAGGTCACCGGAGCACCGTCCCTCGCCCCCTTCCAGGGCTCGTTCCCGCTCTAGATCCGAGGACCACCGACGTCGCTCTAGTGTTTCTAGTGACCAACGTCGGTCTAGGTCTCGTTCCAGGAGCCCTTCTCGCGCTAAGCGGGACCGCTCCGGACGTCGGTCTCCTGACCGACGTCGGTTATTGCTCCGTCGCCGGTCCAGGGACCGGAGTCGGTCTTCGGACCGTCGTCGGTCCCCTAGTCACCAACGTCAGCGCAGGCATGGTCATGGGGTAGAATCAGACTATTCCAAATTGGATAGTCGACCCTCCTCTTCTTCATCGACCTCTTCTTCTTCTCTCAGTCTCAAGCGCTTCCCTGAAGAGAAGGACCTGCCTCGCTCGCCTCCGGACGATCCTACCTTTATGGGCGTCATGAGGCGCATCCAGGCTTCCAGCGAGTGGGACATGGAAGACCTGGATCCAGAACGCCGGAGATTGGCTAAATACCTGAGGCAGAAGGAGCCGAAGCCCCTGGTTTTCCTCCTTTGGTGGATAGTTTCCAGGATCTTACTAGATCCACCTGGATGCATCCGGCCTCCATCCCGGCAGTTCCGAAGAAGTTGGATAGGCTCTATAAGGCCCAGAGGGCGGAACCTTTCCTGGCCGAACACCCTCAGGCTGATTCATCGGTGATCACGGCTGCCCGTGATAAATCTCAGCAGCCAAAGCACCTCAGCTCCCAGCCTCCTGACCTGGAGTCCCAATACCTGGATCAGGTGGGCAAAAAAGTTCACGCTGCCTCCACCTGTTCCATTCGCTCCCTAAATTTACACACGCATATGGTACAGTATCAGAATGTGTTATGGGAACGGGGACTTGAGCTGACTCAGGCCATGCCAGACTCTGATAAGAAGAATGAGCTCCTGGCCCTTTTGCAGTTGGGCTCAGATGTAGGCTCTCATGTGCTGAGAGCCTCGTATGACACTGTGGACACGGCAGCCAGGGCGGCCACCTCTGGAGTATGCCTTTGGCGCCATGCCTGGTTGAGAGTCTTGGGCTTTCACCAGGATCTGCAGTCCGGTATCCAGGATTTGCTCTTCCAGGGTACCGTCTTGTTTAGGCAGGAGACGGAGGCTTTGATCTCCCATCTCCAGGAATCCGGTAAGTCGATCTGGTCAGTCCCCCAGATGTACCGTGGCGACCAGCGACGTTCACACCACCAACGGCCTTTTCGTAAGTCCTCAGGCAACCAAGCTTCAGCCCGCGGAAACCAGCAAGGACAGAGAGGTGGCTTCTGCAGAAGATCCGGGAACCAGCAGTCTGGTGGACCTTCCGCCTGTGGGCCCAAGTCCTCCCAGGCCTCTCTCCCAACTCCAGGTTCTGCCCAATGACTCCCTTCCGCCCCCTCTTCTGACCGAAGTTCAAGGGGAGCCGGTTGGGGGCCGCTTCTCCCTTCATCTCGAAGGGTGGAAGTCTATTACCATGGATCAATGGGTCTTAGACGTTGTACGGAGAGGACACACCTTGGAGTTCACAGAGTTTCCTCCACATACTCCACCAAAGCTCTCCCATTATCCTCCTTCTCGCATCCCACTATTAGAAGGAGAAATACAGACCCTCCTGCAGAAGAGAGCTATAGAGAGAGTCCCTTGGGGGTAGCGAGGCCAGGGGTTCTACTCCCACTTCTTTCTGGTCCCAAATAAGACTGGAGACCTTCGTCCCATTCTAGATCTCAGTCCACTAAACCTCTTTATGGAGTACAAAAGGTTCAGGATGGTGACTCTTCAAGGTCTCCTTCCCTTGCTGCACCAAGGAGACTGGCTCTGTTCTCTCGACATGCAGGATGCATACATGCATATAGGAGTCTTTCCTCCTCAAAGGAAGTTCTTGAGGTTCCACTTCCAAGGGGCGCATTTTCAGTTCCGGGTGCTCCCGTTCGGCCTCTCTTCCGTTCCGCGAGTCTTCACCAAATGCCTCACAGTGGTGGCTGCGGCTCTGAGGCGGATGGGACATTACGTGTTTCCCTACCTCGACGATTGGCTTCTTTCGGCCCCGTCAAAGGACAGCGTCTTACGCTCTCTCGGAGACACTTATACTTTATTCCGAGAGCTGGGGATCACCCTGAACTTAAAAAAAGTCATCCCTAGAGCCCAGCCAATAGCTCGCCTTCATAGGAGCGATCCTGGATTCTGTCCAGGGCATGGCCTTTCTCCCACAGGACAGGGGATTTCGCTTGCGAGAATTTGCGGAACGGATCTCTGTAGCACCTCGGGTTCCGGCCCGGAACTTCCTCAGCTTATTGGGGCATATGGCGGCGACCATTCCAGTCATGCCCTTGGCCCGCCTCCACATGAGAGTCCCACAATGGATGCTTAGGGTGCAGTGGGACCAATGCTACGACGACCTGGATGCTTTAGTCAGGATCTCGGAGCCAGTCAGGAGAACATTGCTTTGGTGGTTAGACCCTAGCAATCTGGAGAAAGGGGTCAGTTTTCGTCCGGAGCCACCAGGTCAGACTCTAACGACGGACGCCTCGGACATGGGCTGGGAGGCACACCTGGGTGTTCATCAAACGCAGGGGGTTTGGTCACCCGAGGAACGTTCCTCCACATCAATGTGCTGGAAATGCGAGCGGTCCTCTACGCTCTTCAGGCGTTTCGGGAGGATCTGGTACCGGGCTCTCTTCTAATTCAGACAGACAACATGGCGGTCGTCTTTTACATCAACAAGCAAGGAGGCACTCATTCATATCCTCTTTGCAGGGAGGCGATGAGAGTCTGGTACTGTGCACTGGAACGGGGCATTCTACTGTCCGCCATGCACGTTCCAGGCGTCCTAAACAATCTGGCCAACAGCCTCAGCAGGTCGCGGGCCAGAGCACACGAGTGGGAGTTGCTACAATCCGTAGCGGACCAGCTCTTCGACAGGTGGGGTCTTCCCGAGCTGGACCTCTTTGTGTCACCACGCAACGCCAAACTGCCAATGTTTTGCTCGCGAGAGCACGCACCTGGAGTTTTTTGGCCAGACGCGTTATCCCTTTGCTGGGCAGGGAGGTTTCTTTATGCCTTTCCGCCCTTTCCTCTCATTCAGAGGGTTCTGCTCAAATTGCAGGCCGAAGGGGCCCGGATGATCCTTGTGGCACCCAACTGGCCTCGACAGATTTGGTTCCCACTCCTGCAGCGGTTATCCCAGGAACTGCCAATCCCGCTGCCCATATGCTCGCAATTGCTGTCCCAGGACCAGGGGTCTCTGGTCCATCCGGATCTCGGGTCCCTGCAACTTCATGCTTGGCTCCTTCAGATGTAGCTCGAAACAGATACGGGGTTTCCCCGGAAGTGGTGGAGGTCTTAACGTCCGCAAGAAAGCCCTCTACTTGCTCCACTTACGCTATGAAGTGGAAGCGTTTCTGTCTTTGGGCCTTGCCGCAACATTTGGATCCCGTCACCTGCCCTGTGAACTCCACTTTGTAGTACCTCCTCTCCTAGTACGAGAAAGGCCTGAGTTATTCCTCTATCAAGGTGCACTTGTGGGCAATTTCCTCCTATCATGCTCTCATGGGAGAGAGAGCATTGGTGCAGTTAGATGTAGCCCGCGCCTTCCTTAGGGGAATTCTACACGAGACCTCCCATTAGGGACCCTGTCCCAACCTGGGACCTCCTTTTTGTGTTGGAGAATCTCACCCTCCCTCCTTTTGAGCCTGCAGTGTGTTGTGACCTGCGTTACCTTTCTTGGAAAGTTTGTTTTTTGGTTGCCGTTACTTCAGCTTGAAGGGTTTCCGAGCTTCAGACTCTGATGTGTAAAGAGCCCTATTTGGTTTTTCATAGGGGAAGAGTTTCCCTCAGAACTAATCCTAAGTTTCTTCCCAAGGTGGTCTCGAATTGACCTCAACCAGTCGGTTGATCTTCCAGTTTATTTTCCTTCCCCTTCCAATAGAGGGGAGGCTCTCCTCCACACTTTGGATGTCCACAGGTCCCTGAGGTATTACCTCAGCAGAACGGTTCAGCACCGTAAATCGGAGCAGCTCTTTGTGGCTTTTGCACCACATCGCTTGGGTCAACTGGTGTCCAAGCAAACTATCTCTAAATGGACAGTCCGTTGTGTCTCGTTTTGCTACGAGCATCACAATAAACCCCTGCCGGGCCTGGTTAGGGGTCACTCCACCAGAGGAGTGTCTGCTTCGTTCGTCACTATGTGGAATGTCGCTATCCAGGACATTTGTGCGGCCGCAACCTGGAACTCTCTGCATACTTTTATCAAGCATTACAGCTTGGATATCGTCTCCAGACGCCGTGCTGGCTTCGGCCTAGTGGTTTTACAAGGGCTTTTGTCCTAGGGCCTCTGGAGTCAGCATATTCCTCCTCCCGGGTTCGGCTACCTCCTTGCTGTGGGACTGCTTGGGATTCAGTCCTAACTGTAATAGCCTGCTGCAAGAGCTCCCACGTGAAGTAAGATAGTACAGTTACATAAGAACTTACTGTAACAGTAGATCTTCGAGAGGAGCTCTTGCAGCAGGCGCTGCTTCCTTCCTGCCTTCCCTTCGGAATGTGCAGATCTATTTTCTTTCCTTTCTAGATGGTGGGCTGCGCCTCCTTCTCTTGTCAGGCCTTCTGCTGGGTACTGGCGGGAGAACTGAGGTGGAGCTGGGTCCACCCCCTCTTGTACCCTGACCGACAGGGCGGGGCCGGCGTCGGGGGCGGTTCCCGCTGGTATTGCTGGCAGAAGTTTTTCACCGGGTGGTCCTAGTGCCTGCGGCATAGTCCTAACTGTAATAGCCTGCTGCAAGAGCTCCTCTTGAAGATCTACTGTTACAGTAAGTTCTTACATAACTGTACTTTATCACTGATTAAGGGACAGTGCGTATTTTGGTGAGCATGTGAATTTGCTACATGCTGACTGTTTTGAAGATGTTTGGTTGGGGAGGATGGACAGAAGACAGAGGCGATGACAGTCCTGATTTCTTCACAGCCAGTGGAACTGCTATGATGCAACTAGCCAAGGCACCCCAAGGACAAACAATGATGATGAAGAATGGCACAACAGTTTTGCGAGCCTCCTAAGTGCTGATCACCCACAAATATGAGAACTCATCGATGCTATGAAAAAAGAACAGAGCCTGACGGACTGTAATGGAGCAGTACATTGCTGGCAGCCCACCACAAGAACCTAAGAAAGTGTACAAGAACTCTTCTGAAAGAATTCAGTGCATTGTTGCAGAATACCATGCAAGGGAAATAGTGGAATACCTGCGAGGACTTGCACACAGTTTTCTGTTTTAACTTAATGGATGCTTACAATTCTCTCAATATGTTTTAATGCTCCACTCTTCAGCCTTTCCTTCTTTTTTCAAAGAGGACATTTGTCTGTTGGGAGAGTACTCCGCCCTTCCTACCGTTAAGCAAAAAACCCAAATGGCAGTAAAATCCTTAGTCACTGTCCACTCTAATATTCACACCTGGAGCTGTTGGAATGTGCACGAGGGTCGGGGTGGTTTGGGTGTTGTGTGGGTTAGAAGGTTATGTTTAGGCTTATTTGTGTTCTGTTTTTCTGTCTGGTATATGTGATTGGTGTTTACTGCGTGTACTGTATGTGCAAATTAACATTTTCAATATAGTATACTTAATTGCAAAAAAATATGTTTTAAAGCTTTCAATAAAGCTTAAATATGCTTACATACTGAAGAATTGTTATACAGTAATGTAAAAATATATTTGCTGACCTAATGTGACCGCAAAGTTATTTTTGCAGCATATAAAAAAGGACGCATGTATTTAAAGAAGTATTTTTTTATTAATCAGAAAATGAAACACAAACGCACATAAACGCAAAAGTTAATAAAAAGAGACAGCTGACTTTCAATGAAGCCGTCCTTCATTGGTCACTTGTCAGTTTTCACCACAGCACCTTCTGCTCTTAAACTTTTAATGATCTGCTGCAATTCTGTTTTAAATTTTCTTATTGTGCTTTTGTTTACTTAGTTTGCCTTCGTTTTGGTTGTGAGGTCTGTAACAGGGTAGAATAGGATCCTGTCCCAGTTGTTACAGCGAAAGTGTTTGAATGCAGGGATCTATTCTTTCCTTTTCTGTCTCTTCTTGAATAAGGCATATGATGTCTTTGATTAATGTTTTGTATTTGTTTTTAACAGTTTTTATATTATTGTTTGTATACTTTGTATTTAATCTTTTTGGAATGCGCCTTGGTATTTGAAAGTTGCAATATAAAAAAAAGTTTATCATTATTTTATTATTATTCTCTGTCTGGTTGCACAACCACATTTTCCTGTGACACCTCGGACTTGATCAACCCGACAGTCTCGAAATTCTTTGTCTCTCGCTATCCATCAGTCCTCTCTTGCTGTCTGTCTTTTCCTCCCTTGCATATCTGCTCGTATAAAAATATGTGCCAATCATTGTATGGAAATGTCACTGATATTGGGATCCCTTTTGTTTAGAAAATATATAGTGTTACTGATGAAATGTATATAATTGTGGTTTGAGATTATTGCAGAAAGCTATCAGAAGCTTAAGAGGTTACCAGAGTTCAATTTTTAAGCCTTTTGCAGAAGAGCTGTGGAAAAGGGTGCCTCAGCTTAGGTGCACTGGGTTCCTGCCTTGCACATGCCTGATGCTTACAAGAACAGGTTACTTGTTATGAATGGGAGTTGGAAGGACTTATAAGAGAGCTGAGCTGCAATTGCTTGCATGATAGACACAGAGATTGAAGAAAAACTCAGATTTACTTCTAGTTATTTAGCCTTTGTAAATAGTTATACTGAAGTTTATTTTTTTATGTTACTGCTAGGGTAAATAAATATTTTTGATGAATTCTACAACTGCTCCTGGTTTTCCTATGCTTTCTGACCTGTGCCTCGATGACAGGGTCGCATTCTTTAGCTCCCTAGCCACAGTGTCTGCACTCTCAAATGATGCACCTGCACAGTCACTTAGAGAATTGACGGTCGTTTCCTCCAGAACAGAGCAGTTACGCTTCACTACAACACTGCGATTCAAATTACAGTAACCAGTACTGGTTGTCAGCAGCCAGCAACTAAAATCAGGCAAATTATAGTACAGTAATTGCTAGCTAATTGACAACTGACCAGGAGATGTGTACTAAATGAAATTGACATGAACTGGAGTGAACTTTCACTTATAGCTCGATATAGTAAGGAGTGAAGGAACTTTCGCTTATGGGGCCAGTAGAAATCTTTAATGGGACGGCAGTGCTCACTGATCGAGACACGCAAAATTACATTTGCATTCACATATCTGAGGAGGTGCAACCGCAAACTTTTGTTTGCATTTGAATTAACAGTTCTACAGTATGTTGTTAGTTACGTTTAGCAAGAGCTCTGTGCGTGTGCAGCTGTAGTCACAGAATCATAGGACAGAGGTGCTCTGCATTATGAGTCATAGGAAGACAACCCAACTCTTTCACAGTGCAGACTCGCACATCCTCACAGGTAATATAATGCTATGGACAACGGTGAGTTCAGCAGCACAAATCTCAACAGTACTGTGCTTCCTTTCTTTGGACCATCACAACTTTTTGAGCAAGGTCTCGCACTTGAGCTGTGCTCCTGAATCAAAGTGGCCAGCACCAGCCGTCCTTACGTCCGCCACCCAGCCCCTCACCAGAATTCGGATCACTGGAAAAGGATCCAACTGCAGGTATGATGGCTGATCTTTCTCCTGGAGCCAGCACAGTTGGCCGAACCCGATTGGTGCAATGCGCTTGCAGGCGGACACTGATTGGCTCGCCTGCATTCCAGCTTCACACCAATTGGTGCGTTCATCCCCATTGACTTCAACAGCAATTCCTGCAGTGCCTCTGTCCTCCTAATTTCTACGCAAAATTTTCTTCCTTTCCCCAACCCCCTCCCAGGCCTCTTAAATGCAACTCTGCTCCGCCTTCCCTTGTTCCTCTGCTATCCCACTGGTTTCACTAGCCTGTTACCCTTCAGATATCGTTAGGGGAGCAGAGCAAATTAGCCTTTACTTCATGGAGCAGCATGGTAGCTCCTAGCCTGCTATTTTCTCTCTTAATTTTCTCTTCTCCCACAGCTCTGATCACTTCCATTTCAAGTCCTGAGGACGCCTGTATGTGTTCCTGTCCCCCACTCAGCAAAAACATCCAACCCTTATTTACATCTAGCCCCCACCCTTTTGGAATCATTGCATGCTTCATTGCTATCCTGTTGTTTCTAGAAAACAGCGTACCCTATGATACACTACACCATGAAATACCACAGTGTAATCCAGTCCTGGACCCCAATATTGCATCCTATGCTGCCCCTGCCCAGTGCATTTCCCTTTTTTTTTTTTTTTTTTGTCGACCCACCCTATCCTCGTCCATACCCCCCCATTATGGGCCCCTCCTCTTCCTATTACCATCACCCATGACTATTCGCGCACTCTTCCTTATCATAGTAAATTGTCAAATCAGTATTACCTTTTCCTGCACCAATGATGCATCACTGGCAATCTATCATGGGCGGTCCCAGAGGAAAAAAGCCATCTCATTCCTGATGAGATCCCTAAAGAAAATGCTATTGTTGCTCCTCCTCTGTTCGGGCAATGTGGAGTTAAATCCTGGCCCTTCATTGCAACTTACCTCGCCATCAGAATTCACAGCCGCAACAGGTCTAAAAATGATGTTGGTCAATATACTAAGCCTGACCAAAAAATTTGTCCAACTACAAGTATGGGCTGCGCATACTAACCCGGATCTTATCATTATCACGGAGTCTTGGCTTAAAAAGACTAAAACCGACCAACAAATTACCCTTCCGGGCTACAAACAATTCAGGGCAGATAGGGAATTCACTGACATAAGCTGAAAATCTATACCCAAGGAATTCAAGCTTGTTTCGATGAAGCTTCACCTTCCTTCCTTCCTTCCTTCTTCGGAATGCGTTACTATTATAGGTGGCTATAGGCCTCCGACTGCTGGCACCGAAATCCTTAATATACTGAAATCCCTAATCTCTGCTGAAAACACAGAAACAACATTCCTAAGGGATCTCAGTATGGATTGGTTCATCCCAAAATCACACTGCCTTAAATCTCTCTGTTATGAGCCTGGCGTTGTACAATTAGTTAGCAAACCCACAAGGAACAATACCTTAAACACTGCCAATAGCTCCCTCTTAGATTTTATATTAACCACTCATCCTCATAAAATTTCACATTCAGCAGTTTTCCACAATGACATGAGTGACCACGGGGTTGTTGTATGCATAAGATCTCAAACTAAGGCCCTTCAACAGCCCAAATTCATAACTAAACGGTCCTTTCGTAAGTTCAGTGCAGCAAAGTGCTCTAGAAGTGCTCTAGAAATGATGGTATGTGCCGTCTGATGTGTTGTGGCCACAGTGGACTTCATTTTGTCAATAACATGTCTGACAGCATTTCCAGCAGCATCAGGTGCATGGTTATGGTCAGTACTGCCCTTACATAAAAGCTGAATTGACATGAGGCTGAAATGAATTGATGTGGGGCTGAATTGATATAGGGGCTGAATTGACCTAGGAGCTGAACTGACATGGAGCTGAATTGACTGGGGTTGAGTTGACCTAGGAGCTGAACTGAAATGAAGCTGAATTGACTGGGGTTGAATTGACCTAGGAGCTGAACTGAAATGAAGCTGAATTGACTTAGGGGCTGAATTGCCATGGGGCTGAATGTAAGAGACTGAATTAACAGGTGTTCTCTCAGGGCCCACTCTACTAGGGGCATTGCTACCTCTGTGGCAGCTGCAAGGGGCATTCCCTTATTGGATGTCTGTAAAGCAGCTACTTGGAAGTCTGTACACACATTCATAAAGCACCTACTGCCTTGATATACAGTCTAGATCTGATGCCAAATTTGGCAATGCGGTTCTGCGGAGCCTCTTTCCTAAGCAGGTTCTCTACCCACCTCCCAGCTGCACTGCCTTATAGTCTGCAACAGTTACTGATGCTAAAGGACTCCTGGGGTAAGAAGAAGAAAATTACTTGAGTAGTAATCTTTCTTCCAAGGGGTCCTTTAGCATCAGTAAGCTCTCATCCTTCCTCCCCTGATAACCTTTCAGAAGAGGGCTCTGCTTCTTGCCTTCTACCAACTTTGTTGTTCCAAACTTTGAATTACATTTTGAGCTAAGTTTTCATGTTTATTCTGGTTCATGTCATTACATATTTTAAATCCTGTTGGTTCATACCTATGTGGGCATATGCCCATTCTAGCATCGAAAATATTCTGGTGCCTTCCTCACAGCCTCTGCTCAGCACACTCTCAAGCTTCACTCTGATTGGCTAATTCATAAACTCATTATCAGAATCTCCACCTCCAGGGCAGTACTACCTAGTCAGCTTACTGCAACAGTTACTAATGCTAAAGGACCCCTTGGAAGAAAGAAGATTACTACAGTGAGTAAATTTTTCTTTCATGCTCTTGACCATTCCTTGAGTTTTCCAAGATCCCTACACATTTTCTCCACCCCCTCCTCAATGACCACGCTATTACAGATTTTGGTGTCCTTTGCAAAAAGGCATACCTTCCCTTTCAGTTCTTTTGCAGTGTCACTTATGAAGACATTGAAGAGGACCGGTCGCAGTACTGAGCCGTGAGGCACCCTGCTGATTATTCTGCCATCATTGGAGTGAGTGCCATTAACCACCACCCTCTGTCTCCTATCCGTTGACCAGTTTCTAACCCAGTTTATCACTCTGGATCCCACTTCAGGCTGTTCAATTTCTTTATCCGTCTCCTGTGCACAGTGTCAAAAGCCTTGCCAAAATCCAGATAGGCCACATCCACTCCCCTCCACTGATCTATTTCTCTGGTCACCCAGTCAAAAAAATCTGTCAGATTCATCTGGCATGACCTCCCACTTGTGAATTCATGCTGTTTGTGGTCTTGCAGCCCACTGGATTCAAGATACTGCACCAACCTTTCCTTTTAACAGTGTTTCTATTAGTTTCCCTATCACTGAAGTGAGACTGACTGGCCTGTAGTTGCTAGCCTTCTCCCTACTGCCGGTATTATGTGGAGGGACCACATCTGCTCTCCTCCAGTCCTTGGAACCACATCTGTTTCCAGAGAGCTGTTGAATAAGACTGTCAGTGGGGCAGCTGGCACCTCCCTGAGTTCCTTTAGTATCCTTGAATGTATCCCATCTGGTCTCATAGCCCTATCCACTGTCAGAGCTGCGAATCCCTTTAGGACATCTGAAAGCTAACTTGTGTCGTCTGCGTCATCCCGCCACCCCACCCCCTCGGCCACTGCTAAGACTGAGCAGAGGAACCTGTTCAGGATGTCTGCTTTTCTTGGTCCTCTTCTGCTTAGTTCCCCTGCCACTCTCCTTTATCGCCTGTCCCTCCCTCTGCCTTCCTCTTTTTCAATTTCATGTACTTGAAGAAAAATCTTATCCCTTTAGCTTCCTTGGCTTCCTTTCTGCCGGTTTGCCACTGCACTAGAGAATCATGACGTTCCTTTTTCCTTCTTGTTGTACTCGCTTCCTTCACTCAGGCTGTTTGGCTTAATTATGCCCTCTCCCCCTTTTTTTTTTCCCCCTCCACTGTACCTCTACCCGTCCCTGTCAATTCCCTACCCTACAAGGCAGTTTTCTCACAATTATTTAAAATCCACCTTCCTGAAGTCTAGGACTCTTGTCCTCATGTGATCACTGGTACCTAGGGGCCTGCCTGCTGTGATGTCTGCAATGTCGTCCCTGTTTATAAGCACCAGGTCAAGACCACCCCATCCCTAGTGGGTTCATTGACTAACTGCATGAGAAAAGTCCCTTGTAGGGAGTCAGGGCTGGCTCTGCTCTGCAGTGTGAAGGCTCCAGTTCCCATCTGGCAGATTGAAGTCACCAACTAGCACAACCTGCCCTGTTACTTGCCATCCTGATAATGGCTTCCCAAGTGCATTGTATAGTATAGTGCAATGGTTTAAGGCACTGAGCTGCAAATCAGGTGACATCCAGCAGACCAAACCTGGGTTTGAATCTCTCAGCTTCCACTTGCAGACTGCGTGACCCTGAGCAAGTCACTTAACTTCCCTATGCTCCCAGGTCGCACCTGTAAAAAAAGTTTTCTGCTTAGTGTGCTAGTCCTGGTTAAACAACTAACAAAAAAAAAAAAAAAACTCCTGTCCCTGTGTTGGATATCTGTACACCATCCCTGCATGGATAGTTGCCCCAGCACCTGTCTCCAGGATGACCCACAGCACCTACAGCCCTTTCTTTTCCTCGAGAGCCCCCCCTCTGCACTGACATGGACTTGATTCCCTCCCTTATATACAGTACAACTCCTCCTCCCCGCCTTCCTTCCCTGTCTCTTCTGAGCAGAGAGTAGCCTGGTATATGACTATGTCCCAGTTGTGGCTGTCAGTGCATGACAAATCCGTTATGGCCACCAAGCCCAGGCTAGCCTCCATAAGGATGGCCTCCAGGTCTGGAATTTGATTTTCCAGACTCTGCGTTTGCACAGATGGCTCTCCATACCTTACTTCACCCTTGCCTGCACCCCCCCCCCATCTGTGCTGTTCCCTGCTGCCCCAACCCACCTCTTCCTTTGTTACCTTTTCTGTTACCTGTCCTCTTTACCTCTTCCTTCCTTCCCTGATTTATTAACACCCCCAGCCTTGTCTCCACCCCTGAATTTAGTTGAGAAAGAGAAATCCAGAGGATACTACAAACCCTTAAGAAGGGAGGCATGGGAAAGGGGGTACTATAACAGGCAGTACCAGCATGATTGTTATAGTGCACCCAGGGATTCCTACAGAGGAAGAGGTAGGAGACAGCCAGCTACTTCATTACCTCCATCACAGGCAAAGGCTAACCCCTGATGAGATGCAGACCACTGCATTTCTAGCCTTAGTGGATATAACACATGCACCGATGGAAGTCTATAGCAACAGACAGATGTGTGCTGGAGATTGTGAGAGGGCCTCATCCTGTCTTTTGTTATCATTCCAAAAGAAAAGAAATTCAAAACATACAATGCAAATTCAAAACAAATACTGCTGCAATTAAAATTGGAGTTCAGAACCTTTAATCCTTACCCTAAGTATGCTGAAGTGTTGGTGCTGTTACTGCGAGACACACACACACATACACAGAAACCCTGGTATGCTGAAAGATGCCCAATGCTTTGTGTTTCATTCAGCCTGCTGCGGACTGTGATCATTGCCAATAGAATATTGAGGTAGTAGAGATGGTGCAAGATGTAGCCACCTAAATGATCTGGAGCATGGCAGATGAGCTGTGAAGAGAGGCTGGTGGTCCTTAATATGTTAATGTTAGAGATCAGATTCCCCGTACTCAAGGGTATCAGCAAGATCAGTCAGTCAGTGATGTTTGATGTGGTGTCCCCCTGCAGGACACTGGTGGAAAAGATGCTTAGAGAATGTGGTGCACATGGAAAATGGCAAGCCATATAAAGAAAACCTTGGCACTCGCTCATCATATGGAACATCCAGATGCTGTTTTTTTTTTTTGGTTTTTTTTTTCTTTCGTGGTGTGGTTTCTTTTTTTCCTCTACTGGATATTTATCTTCATGTAGTTGGTCAGAGTCTGGAAACTGAATTGACAGCAAATAATCTTTATCCTTAAGAATTTTGAAAAGTAGGTCCCTTGAATAATCAGTTTCTTATTAGCTAATCTAATTACCTATTTAAAATTATATAATCTTCCTGGACATAAGTCTCCACCACTCATTCACACTAGTGGGATTGGCGCCGGAGGCACTAAGACCCATCGGGAGCAAACTTTTTGCTGGAGGGTCGGCGCGAGAGACGGCGCCGCGAGACACAGCGGCCCGCGAGCAGCGCTCGAGCGGTAATGACGACCATCGTCGCGACTCACCTCCAACCGCCTCAGTTCTTTTTTCCCGCCGCGAAAGTGCGCTTCAGTGACGACGTCGCTAGCTGCAGCTGTCGAGTCAAACTTCAAACTAAGCGATAGTTTTCAGTTTGTTTTTGTTAACATTATCACGATAGTAGTATCGCTTAGTTTTATTCTATTTTCGTAAAATTTTCTAATATTTAAATTTAACTACTTGAAG
The DNA here is from genome assembly GCA_016271365.2 of Neoceratodus forsteri. Taxonomy (NCBI): domain Eukaryota; kingdom Metazoa; phylum Chordata; order Ceratodontiformes; family Ceratodontidae; genus Neoceratodus; species Neoceratodus forsteri. The sequence continues at coordinate 748,195,795 of CM057451.1, forward strand.
AAGTCTCGGCCTACTGGACGTGAGTCGACCATGAGCAGGTCAGGTGGCGGTAGGGCAGTATGAAAGCTGTTCAGTCAGCGGGCTGGGTCGGTCAGCCTCCTTCTCCTCAGCGGGTTCCGACTACGGTCAGTCCGATGCCGAGATGGGCGGTCCCCCGCGGCATAAATGTGATCGCATTCTCAGGCGCCGTTCCGACCTCGAGCTCTTCTTGACCCCACAGGTCAAAAGAAGGCATCACTCGGGTCATCTCTGGCTAATGTCTGCGGCGTCGACGGTGGGTTGTCGTTGCTGGTTGCGGTCTCTCCTTCTTGAGTCGCAACTTCCGATAATCGTCGTCCTCGACATGGGCCCCTCACGCCTATAGGTGAGGCCAGAGTAGGCAGTTTCATCAGTGAGCGCTCTTATGGAGGCGATGGGCACCGGAGGTTGGTTCTTCTGCCTGGCTGGGATTTTCCGGAGCCCTCGGGCTCCTCGGCGATCAGGTAAGGCGGTTGGACCTTCTAATCATGGCGCCTTCTTAAGTGCTAGCGACTCCGTGCTGATGTTTCCCCCACTCACATGGCTGCGGCGCGGGGCCTCACCGATGCCTTTATCTCCTGGTATTTTCCTTCTCTTGTTTCCAGGTTCCGGGGCTTTCCGGCGCCTTCTGCAGGGTCTCATGGTGATGTCGGCGCCGTTTAAAACGCCCGGAGCTTCTTGGCGCCGTTGGGGCGCCGCGGCGTAGTCTCCAGCGCGTTGGTGAAGCGCCAGCGTTGTCTCGCGGCGCCGCCCGGTGGGTACCGTTGGATCAGCGGCGCCCGTTAGCGGCGTCGTCTGCGATGCCGTTCGGCATCATCCATGGCGCCGTAGAGCGCCCGTCATGGCGTCGTCCAAGCCGCCGCCCGGCGTTCGCGGCAGCGTGCCTACTTGACGCCGTCTGCGCCTCCTGGTGCGATCTTCAGCCCGTTTGCGTCTCGGCGCGGCAGCCCCATAGGGGACTCTCCTTATTTTCTGCCATTTCCTCCTCTCTAATTTCCTCCTTTCCTGTCAAACAGTCCTTTCTGGGCCATCAGGAGATGATGTTGAGCTGACCCAGACCTTGGTTGGGTAATGAAGTGGAGGAAACAGGATCTTTCTTGCTACAGAGCCTGTGGTGGGAGACCTGTCCTTTAAGTCTCTGTTGAAGAACCTGGGATCCACTCTTTCTCTCAGACTACAGACATCGATCCTGGGAAGATATTAAGACTCCAGTATCTTCATGCCTCGGAGATCCCTACGGATTTGACTCCTCCGATTCAGCCTTCCTTCGAGACGCTGTCTCAAATGGTATGGAATAACCCTGCTCTTACTCCCTCAGTGGCTAAATCCATTGATAAGAAGTATTCAGCTCCCAAGGATCGTCCCATTTTGGCATCCCAGGCCTTTGCGGATCCTATTGTAGTCCTGGCAGAGAATGACAAGGTCGTTCTTCCTCAAACTACTACAGCTGACCTATTAACAAAAAGTCTCGAAGATTGATACATTAGGTAAGAGAGTCTTTCCTGCCTCCACTCTAAGTATCGAGTTGCCAGTTATCAAGGCTATTTTCTCTCAGTATGAGTATATCCTGTGGCACTCTATGAAAAGAATGGTTGAAGCTCTTCCAGATTCGGATTCAAGTCAGAGCTTCTTCTGACCGTTATTAGAGGTATTGAGTCCAATAACCAACAGGTCAAAGCTGCCATGGGCGCTCGACACTGCTTCTCGCCTCAGCAGCCGCTGGATTTGTACTGGCGCCATTCCTGGCTACGTACTTCTGGCTTCACGAACGATGCTCAGCAGCAGGTGATGGCGCTGCTTTGATGGCTCCTTTCTTTTGGCCCTCAGGTGGAGCAAGCCTTAGAGGCCCTCCAGAAGACTAGATCGGCCATTAAGTTGGCCAGACCTCCACCTGCCCTCTCGGGGCATGTGAACAGACGTCAGTTTCATAGTCGTCAGTCCTTTCGAGGCAGAGGCAGGGGAAGCTTCCATAAAAGCCAACCTGCCCAACCTCAAAAGAAGATGCAGCAGAAAGCGCAGGGACCTAAAGCTCCCAGCGCTACCTTATGAGTCGTTGGCCCAAGTTCCATCCACTCTGCCCGAGGTGGAACTTTCTCCTCCGGTGGGAGGTCGTCTGATGTACTTCTACAACCAGTGGAAGTCCATAACCTCAGACAAATGGGTTCTTCGGATAATTCGCGAGGGTTACTCTCTCAATTTCTTGGAACCCCCCCCGAATTGTCCTCCCATACGACAACCCAGGTTGTCGGCCTCTCAGTCAGATCTCCTCACCGCGGAGATCCAGGGCCTTCTGAACAACAGGGCAATAGAACTGGTGCCCCCGCATCTGCGAAACACAGGGTTCTGATTCCCATTACTTCTGGTTCCAAAGAAATCTGGGGGGATGCGCCCCATTCTAGACCTCAGAAAGTTAAACAAATTCCTCCCCAGGGAGAAATTCAAGATGATTTCCCTAGGTACCCTGTTACCCTTGCTGCATCAGCACGACTGGCTGGCCTCTCTGGATATGCAGGATGCTTACCAGCATATCCCCATCCACCCGACCCACCGCAAATTCCTCAGGTTTGTAGCTTTGGGTCAGCATTATCAGTTCAGAGTCCTGCCCTTTGGGCTATCCTCGGCGCCGCGAGTTTTTACAAAGTGTTGTGCAGTTCTCGCGCGCATCTCAGGAAAGTCGGACTCCGAGTGTTTCCTACCTGACGATTGGCTTCTGCAAGCCCTTCCGGCCAAGGGACTTGGAAGCCGTGCAAACGCACTGCTCTTCTGCGTCCCATGGGAGTTCTGCTGAATTTGAAGAAATCTCAACTGCAAACCCTCCCAGAGGCTCCTTTTCATGAGGACGCTTCTAGACACCTCTTCAGCAAGGCTTTCCTTCCAGAGGACAGAAGACTCGACATCCCTCCATTGGCCCGTTACATCAGGGAGAACCAATCGTTACAGCTCTCTCGATGCAACGCATGTTGGGTCTCATGGCGTCCCCGGTCTTCACTGTCCCTCTGGCCGACTGCACATGAGAACCACCCAGTGGATGCTCTCCACTCAGTGGTCCCCGACCTCTCACCCCAGTCTTATCCCATCAAGGTGGACGGAGCCCCTTCGAAGGTCTCTCACCTGGTGGTCTCAAGAGAGCAATCTCCTGGAAGGATTCCCCTTTGCTCCCCCGGATCATCAGATCTCCATCACCACAGATGCATCGCTAATGGGATGGGGAGCTCACTGTCTCTCCCTCCACACTCAAGGTGTATGGACTCAGTTGAAACTCATCTCCACATAAATGTCCTGGAGATGAGAGCGTCCTCTATGCAATCCGAGCTCTGAAGGATGTCCTTTGTCACAAGAACATTCTCCTTCAAACGGATAACAAAGCAGTGATGTATTACATCAACAAGCAAGCGGTGTTCATTCTTATCTCCCTTTGCAGGAAGCAATGAGGGTGTGGGAGTGGTGCTTGGAACACAAGTCTCTGATTCAAGCGGTTTATCTGCCAGGTATACAAAACGACCTAGCAGATCACTTCAACAGAACGAGGCAGACCCTCACAGTGGTTCTCGATCCAGCCGTAGCTCGGTCCCTGTTCAAAGAGTGGGGACTCCAGACCTGGACCTTTGCATCCCCACTCAGCATAAAACTGCCTCTCTTCTGCTCCAGAAATCCAGGGCCTGGCATTTTCTGTCAGGATGCGTTCAGGCTGCGGTGGACAAAGCGCTTTCTTACGCCTTTCCACCACTTCCTCTAATCCAGAGTACTCCTCAAGTTCGAGTCTCAGGGGACCAAGATGATTCTCATTGCTCCTTCCTGGCCTCGGCAACTATGGTTTCCTCTACTCAACAGTATGTTAGCAGCCTCTCGAGACCACTTCCTTTGCGAATCAGTCTTCTGACTCAGGGTTCGTTGGTCCATCCCAACCTGAAATCACTTCACCTTCATGCTTGGCTCCTGAAGAGATAAAGTGAATCGGTTCAACGTCTCGTAGAGTCTCAGACATCCTTCTGGCTGCTCGGAAGCCAGCCACCCAGCATCGCTTCCAAATGGAAGCGTTTCTCTCTGGTGTGCAAAATCCTCTTGGAATCCTTTTCCTGTCCTCCTGGCAAGGTTCTGGAGTATCTTTTGGACCTATCAAACTTAGGTCTTCAATACTCCACAGTTAAAGTTCACCTTAGTGCCATCTCAGCGTTCCATGAGCCGGTTTCTTCCTTAACTCTGGCTCAGTTACCTATGGTGAAGAGATTTCTTAAGGATTCTCCATACCAGACCCCTGTTAAGCGTCCAGTTGCAGCCTGGGACATTAACCTGGTGCTGGACATGCTCACTGGAAGCCTTTCGAACCCTTAGCTACCTGTGAGCTAAAATTTCTTACCTGGAAGACTGCCTTCCTGGTGGCCATTACCTAAGCCATGGGTCTCTGAGATACATGCACTGGTTACGGACCCTCCGTATACTGTATTCCATAAGGACAAGGTAGTTCTCCGTACTCATCCTAAATTTCTTCCCAAGGTTGTGTCAGAATTCCATCTGAACCAACCTCTGGTACTTCCGCTTACTTAGCTAATTTCCAAAATGAGAGAGGCGCTCTTCATTCCTTGGATGTTAAGAGAGCCTTGCGGTTCTATTTAGATAGAACCAAGGATGTTATCAAGACTCAGCAACTGTTCGTTTCTTTCAGCGACACCCGCTGGGTCAACCTGTCGCTATTAGATGTATCTCTTCATGGTTAGTGGCATGCCTTCGTCATTGCTATTCCATGGCTCAAGTTAAATTAGAAGGTAGAGTGTACGCTCACTCTACTAGGGCGGTCGCGGCATCCCTAGCGGAAATTAGCAATGTCCTATTGCAGATATATGCAACGCCGCTACCTGGAGCTCAGTGCATACTTTGGGTTAACACTATGCACTGGATGTTCATGCCAGGCGACATTCCGTGTTGACAGAACTATCCTTAATGGGCTTCTATCTTAGACGCGTGAGCTCTGGCTTTCCTGCCGCCCTTTTGGGGGATTATCAGCTTGGTACTCTCCCACTGGTGTAGATGAGTGGTGGAGACTTATGTCCAGGAAGATAGGAAAAGTGCATTACCTACCGTAATTCTTGATCTTCTTGGGTCAGTCTCCCACTCATTCCACGCCCCACCCTCCATCCCCGGGCTCACACGCTGTATTGGTCTTCACTCCCTCAAATCTTTAGGCCGTGAGGACTTCTTTTGCTGACCCTTCTTACAGGGTCATACGGACTATCTTATGTCCGTTTTTAATATTGAGTTTACCCTTTTTCGTTGGCGCTGCACCTCCTTGGTAAAAGGTACTGAAGTTTGGAGGGTAAATCGCCCGAGATAATTATTCCCCGCTCGAGCCGCTGCTGGTGCCGTGTCTGTGGCGCCGTCTCTCTGCCGACCCTCCAGCAAAAAGTTTGCTCCCGATGGGTCTTAGTGCCTCCGGCGCCAATCCCACTAGTGTGAATGAGTGGTGGAGACTCGTCCAAGAAGATCAAGAATTACGGTAGGTACGTAATTTTCCTATATGTGCTACCTTTACATTCATTACACTTATGTAATTTGCTTCCATTAACTTGTTTTCAACCCTTTGTACTGTCTGTGCCCTAATAGCACAGTTGTAGAGTATCACTTTACACCTATGCACTGTCACTTTACACGCTCAAGTATTCGTGTGTATGATAATGGGTAGATGCATTTATTAAAGTGCTCAGAGTTGGCATGAAATTTTGGTTCTTTTAGGGATATTATTGTACTTTATTTGTACCTTTATCTGTGTTCCTTGGTAAATATTTGTAGTTAGCAGTGGAGCAGCGTCTTGCCATCCTTGATGGTGAACAAATGCATGTTTTTTCTTTGTACAACTGTAGTCTGCAGTTCTGTCATAGTGATTATAAATGCACTGTGTGCCAAGAATTGAAGCATTTGCTGAACCTTCTTGGGAGTGACTGGTAAAATGGGTTTGTTTTCATTACAGGTAGCAGAGAGAGCACTGTATTACTGGAACAATGAGTATATCATGAGTTTGATCAGCGACAATGCAGCCAAAATTCTCCCAATCATGTTTCCTGCACTATATAAGAACTCCAAAAGTCACTGGAACAAGTAGGTCTCTCTCTTGTTTCTGCTGGAGTGATGTGAGCACCATCTTTGTTTTATCAAAAGGCAGTCTTCTGGACTGGCCCGTCAGTGCAGTGATGAGACTGCTGCCTACAGTGCCAACAAGCTGGATTTGGAATGATGGGGGCCATCATGAGGAAGAACACAATAAAATAAAAATTCTAGGGACATGGATACGTTGTTCATCCACACTTATTGGCAGGTTCCTTGCCGCTTTAAATCTTGCCGGAAGGTCTTCAAGCTGGCTCCTCCCACCCACCTGGGTGGTAAAACTCTCGGCTTCGCCCCATGACGCCAGATCTTCCTTACCGCTTGGAAGCTCAGGTTCCCTCTTAGCGCTCTGCGTTTCGACTAGTTCACAAATTTTGGTCTCTCCAATTTAATTGGAAGTTTTGTTTTAAACTTCAATCTTCTTCTCTCGCTGCTGCGATGAATCATTCGTTTTCTGGCTCCCGGAGGCGCCCGGTTAATTCCTCCAGGAAAGACCCACACTCCACGTGCGTCTACTGCCTCGACTTGGATCATGATCCGCAAGTTTGCGATTTTTGCTGCGCCCTTTCGACCAGCTACTGGAGGATCGTGCGGCCTGTTCGGGGCTCGGGCGACCTGAAACTTTTTCCGCACCGGAAAACTCCCTGGAGACTCGGGCAGTGTCCGCGTCGGCTGTCTCGGCTGAGCAGCTCGATCTTCTGTCCTCCATGGAGGGGGCGGCGTCCAAGTCTCCCCCCCCCTCGGTCGCGGCGCTTATCCCGCTATCCTTGAGTTCTCCTCATTCAGCTTCGTTCAAGGAGCTTCGCCAGTCCCTTTCCTCGAAGGGAGAGGGACCTTCGGGACCTGCCTCTCGGCCCAAGTCTAAGGAGTCGCAGGCTAAGTCCCATCGTCGGCGCCAGAGGTGGGAGAGTTCCCCTCCCCTGCCGGCTGGCGTTCGACTTGATCCAGTGCGGCTCAGGCCGCTGGCTTCCCAGTGTTCCCGTCAGGTCAGCCGGCCAGGACTCCCGTCGGCGTTGTCAGGAGTCTCGACCCGTCATCTGGGCTGTCTTCTGGGCACCATCCCATCGCCAGTCCCCCGGCGGAGGCTGAGGTTCTGCCTGTACCTCGGGTCGACAGGTCTCGGTCCTTTCTTCAAGCGAGGGAAGAGCGGGGCGCCTCCAGCTCCTTCCAGAGCCCACCCTCTCGTTTCCCCGAGGATTCGGGTCTCGGTCAAGCCGCTCACGCCGACTTCGGCGTTCTCGGTCGGGGCACCGAGTTAAGTGACATTACCATTCTTCCTTGTCTCCCTCCTCGGATGAGGAGTGGCTTTGATGCAGATGGTGTCGGCGTTACGAGGAGTTCGTGTGGCAGGAGTTATTGTTGTCCGGGAATCAATCGACACCGATTCATTCCCCATCCAGCAAGCAGCTGCCGCCCGATCGGCCGACTCAACCACTCGCTGCAGTCGAGGTGCCCTCTCCGGGGCCGGTTGTTCGTCTGAACCTTGCTGCCCCACTGCCCTCGGTGGAACCTCGGTTGGGTCACGACCTGTCCCACAGGTTGTCTGTCCCCCTCACTCCCGCCCGCCCTCGGCGGACGAAGAGTGACTCAGGCCTGAGGCAGCTCTTGCAGACCCCTCAGAGTCCGACGTCGACTCCTCTATGTTCCCCAGTCGGGAGGACCCGGGGTCCTCTCCGGAACGATCTGTGGACGACAGCCCATCGTCCTTCATGGGTCTGCTTCAGCTCATCTCGGAGTTCACTGGGATGCAGCTCGAGCCCATGTCCAAACGGGCCCCTTATCCTCTGACGGAGATTCTAGACTGAGGGGGTTCACCCTTGGAGGCCTTCCTGGTGGCCGAGGCCATCGTTGGCCCGGCCTTGGAGCTCTCGTGGTGGCCTACTTTCTGCCCTGCGCCCTCGGCCAGGATGGCCAGGAAGTACTCTGTCCCTGTCGGTTCTTTGCCCGGTTTCTCGGAGCACCCCTCAGCTGAGGGGTTAGTTACCGATAATGTTTTCCAGTGTTCTGGGAATGCTCAGGATGTGGATAGGCCCCCTGAGAAGGAGTCCAAAAGGATGGACTATGTCGGTCGCAAGGTTTACGCTGCGTCCTCCCTAGGCCTCCGACAGGCCAGCTTGGCTGCACTGATGGCACATTTCTCCCACGCCCTTTTGGGCTCCCTGGATGAGGTGCTCCCTCATCTCCCGGCCGACCTGCGGACCACGGTCCGGCAGGTGCGGGACCAGGGTAGGGCGGTGGCAAAGCAGCAGCTTCAGACTGCTCTGGACTTAGGTGATTCCTGTGCCAGGTCGGTGGCGGCCGCAGTGGCCATGCGCCGCAGGGCGTGGCTGAGGTTATCCTCTTTCTCATTGGAAACCCAGCACAAGTTGGCGGACATCCCCTTCTTGGGGACTGACCTTTTCGGCCCTGGAGTGGAGGGACACCTCCAGGGGACCGAGAAGTCCGATGCCACTCCGGACTCGGTCACTCCCGCCCAGAGGGACAAGGGCAGCTGGCAGCCTTTGCGTAAGCCCCTTTGCCCCCCGGCCCCTGCGGCTCGACTGGCCCATCAACCCCAGCATGAGGGCCAGCAGGCTTGCGCTGGGCGTCCTGACTCTAAGCCAGCGTCTTCCTCTAAAAGGAAGCAGGGAGGTAAAGGCCCATGAGCTCCCTCGGCCAATTCCTCCTCCAAGCCTGCTCAGTGACGGGCTGAGGCGCTGTCCCGGCCCCGTCACCCCTACCCGGGTTCCCTCATGGGGAGACAGCTCCGCCCCTCCTCCACCTGGTCCGCTTTCCCGGACCTCTGGGTGTCGGAGGTGCTAGGGGAAGGCCCTGCCTCGGGATTGCGAGCAGGCACCACCTTTCGAGCCGTTACCCCAAGGGGTTCTGGTCCGGCAGTCGCTTGTCGCCCGCTGAGCCAACTTGCCTGGCCCCTAAATAGAGGTGATCAGGAAGGTGCGGATCCTCCTTCAGACCCTGGGTTCATATCCAGGTATTCCTGGTCCCAACGGACGGGGCTTGCGCCCATTCTTTCTCGCACGTCCGGATGGTCTCTCTGCCTCAGATATCCCATCCTCAGAACGAGGCGTGTGGCTTCTTTCCTGGACCTCCAGGACGTACTTACACTTCGTTCCATCTGTCTCTTGGGAGACTCCTCCCTTTCTTAAGCGGGGGATCTCTTTACGAGATCCAGGCCAAGCCCTTTGGTCTCTGCTCAGCAGCTTTCTGTGGCATTGAGGGGTCCGGGCGTAACCCCACCCGGATGGCGGCCTGACTGCAACCCTTCCAGGCGGAAGGGGACGGTCCAGAGTTCTGGCCCTCTAGGTTGCTCTCAAACTGGTCTCCTTTTATTGGAGCCACGTTGGAACTCGTGTATTAGCGGGTGATCCTTCTTCGGGACGAGGCTCGACTCTTGAGTCCGAGCTCGGCTCTTGGCGGACAGGGCTGAGGTTCTTCCTCCCTTACCTAGTCAGGTCTGACTGGGCAATTGCGCCCTGCCGGGACCTCCTGCACCTCCTGGGCCTCACGGTGGCCTGCTCCAGCGTGGTCTGTTTGGACCTGCCGGTTCATGCGTCCCCCTAGTGGGGGCTGGCCAGCCAGCGGTCACAGTGCTGCGTTCCTTCGGACCAGTTTGTGACTACAGCCCAGGGGTTAGGGAACGCTCTCCTTCGGACCATTCCAGCTCTTGCAGGAGAACATCCTGTTCGTCCACCGCGAGTCGACGGTCTTCTCCGACTGATGCTTCTCGGATGGGTGGGGGTGCCCATCAAGGGGAATACAGAGTGCTCCGCCTCTGTTCCTCTCGGGAGTCCCGATGTCTTTCCTACCTGCTGGAGCTCCAGGCAGTCCGCTTAGCTTGCACCGCTCGCTCCGTTTGTGCGGGGTCTAGTGGTTTAAGTCCAGGCAGACAACACCACGACCATGTGCTACCTATCCCGCCAGGTTCGGACGAGCCCTTTGCCTCTGCGTAAGGAGGTTCTCCGCATTGGGTCTTTCACGCAGCCGGGAAGCGGTTTCCTAGCCATTCGATGGCAGGAGCCTCCAGCACCCTGGCTGATGCCCTAAGCCGGACATAGGCTGCGCCTCACGAGTGGTCTTCCCTGCCGGAGGTAGCACAGGATCTTCTCTCTCCCGGTCACGCCTCGGGCGGTCCATTTTTTCCCTCCAGGGAGAATACGAGGCCGAGACTGTCTCCTGCCCGCCCCCTCAGTAAGGTTCGCTGTAGGGGATGCCGTCGAGGTCACGGACCCCGGGCCTCTTGTACGCCTCTCCCCCATTTCCCTTGACCCACGGGCAAGGCGAGGAGGGACTAGGCGCAGGTGATGCTGGTAGCCCCAGACTGGTTTGCCAGCTCTGGTATCCAGCTCTCCTCAGTCTCAGCCCCAGGCTCCCGAGGCGGCTTCCAGCCCGCCCGGTCCTGATCTCCGTTTTCAGGGGAAGGTTTTCCATCTGGACCTTCAATCCCTGCACCTGAAGGCCTGGTCCTTGTGTTGCTAGGGGCCAGGCCTTGGGTCCTTCGGCAAGGTCCTCGACGTTTTTGAGGCGTCCTGCCAGGAGTCGGCCAAATATACTCACCTTCAAATGGAAGAGTTCTCCATTTGGTGTTGGGATAGGGCCTGGTCCCCTCTCCCGTCCCTCAGCGAGCATTCCGGACCATCTGCGGTCCGTTCTTTTTTGAACTAGGGCTTTGGCCGACAACCCTCTAGGTGCTTCTGTTGGTCACCCCTGTCTTCCAGGCGCAGGCCAGAAGGCAGTCGGTGGCGCAGAAAAGGTGGTCTGGTGCTTTTCTAGGCCTCTATCACACCTCCCCTTTGGGGAGAGTATCCCCATTTCTGTGGGATCTTTGCTGGTATGGGCTTAGCTCACAGGCAAGCCGTTCGAACCTTTGCACAGGTGCGAGTTTCCCCACCTGTTGTGGAAGAACACCTTCTTGGGGCTACTATGCCATCCAGAAGGAGGGGAGAGTTCCGGGCGCTCCTTGAATCTCCTTATCTGGTCTTCCACGGGGACAAGGTTGTCCTGCGCCCCACCCGAAGTTCCTTCCATAGGCGGTGGCGGAGTCTTTTCTCTAACCAGGTATTGTCTCTGCCGGGGTTCATCCCCATTCACGCCTCGGAGGCCGTATATAGGATCCGTTTGGACCCTGTTTAACGCTCACCTACCCAGGGAGCGTGAGGCTGAAGTTCGGGAGAGGTTCGCCAGCTGTTTGTCATCTACGCTGAAGCCGCACGTGGCAGACCTGCAGCCAAGCAGACGACGAGCAGGTAGGGTCACCTCCTGCATAGGTCTCCGCTATAGGTGGACGGGCATGGAGCCTCCCAGAGGGATAAGTGCTCATTTCACCCGCCCTTCCGCTGCATCGGTGGCTGCTTCCGAGGATACTCCTGTCCAGGATATCCGCAGGGCTCCTACCTGGAAGCAGGCATATACCGATTTCCCTTCCACATCGACTTTGGGTCACGCTGGATGTTGGTCGGGCCTCGGTTCTCCAGTCTTTACCCAAGTAGGGGTGTTGCCTCCCCTCCTCCCGGAGAACTGCTAGAGTCTGCCAATAAGTGTGGATGAACAACATATCCATGTCTCTAAATATAGGTTACTCACCTGTAACAGGAGTTCTAGAATGGTATAGTTGTTCATCCACATCTCAACCTCCCCGGCTTCGATGCACAACCTGGCTTCCAGCAGACTAGATCTGGCGTCATGGGGCGGAGCCGAGAGTTTTACCACCCGGGTGGGTGGAAGAAGCCAGCTTGAAGACCTTCCTGCAAGATTTAAAGCGGCAAGGAACCTGCCAATAAGTGTGGATGAACAACATATACCATTCCTAGAACTCCTGTTACAGGTGAGTAACCTGTATTTACATGTCATGCTAATGCTTAGGCTACTATTGTTGACTGTAGCCATCTTTTTTATATTGTTTTGAAATTTCTTAAACTGTGTTCCATAGTACAATCACAGTATGCCCTCCATGGTGTGTCGTAGTGTGGTGTATCAAGAAAGGCACACTGAGCTAAGGCTTGTTTCCAGGTGCAATCCAAGGGGAATTACAGTGGGGGAGGGCTGGACAGAAACAGTAATGTTAGCAATGAAAAATAAGTGAGAAAAAAATGTAAAGTGCAAAGAAATGCAATAATAGATCTTACTTCAATAGGGCTCTTGCAGTAGGTAATTACATATAGGACTGATCCAGCAGGCGTCAGGACCCCACGGAAAAAATTCTAGCTAGCAGTCTCTGGCATGGGGACCGCCCCCATGTCAGGTGACCGATGTCATGCGACGTCAGTATAAAGGGGCAGTCCCCACCGCCTTCAGTTCTTTCCCACCGTCGACTTGTGAAAGTTCCTTGTGGTAGAGTTCCTTTGCGCATCAGTCTTATGTCGGTCTAGTTTACTGAATTTTCAACCTTTTTTTTTTTCTCGTTTTTAACTACTAACGGCCGTGTATGTCGTCCCCGACACCCTCTGAATCACATAAAAATAAGTGTAACTCGTGCAGTTCCCAACTGCTGCATAAGGATGGACACTCCCTGCGCCTCTTCTACTTAGGCCCCAGACTACTCCATGGAGAAGTGCCAGCACTGCCAGCAGTTCAACTCAACCACCCGAAAACGGAGGCAGCAGTCCCTGGAGGCCCACGTTGTAAAGAAAAAGATGACTTCCATTTGAGAAGGAGCTGAACAAACTAAGGCAGGCATCCTCTTCCCCTGAAGGCCATAAGAAAAAGAAGAAAACTCTAGTTTATTGGGGCACTCCAGGACATGACCATTGGCAAGGCCTTTCTGCCTCCAGACAGGGTGGACACCCTCCAGGCTCCACCTCCACGTCTTCCATGGCTCCGGCCGGAGTCACGGTTCTCAAGGTAATGTCCCCTCCGGGGGCTGCTCCTCAATGGCCATCTTGGTGGTGTCGAAGGCTGTGTCGCCCTTCCCGTCGGGCTCATGCTCGGGCCCCTCGGGTGCCTCTGGGGCAAAGGAGACTACCGCTCTCAGGAAGGTCACTACCACACGGCCCTCTGGGTCAAGCAGGTCCACTAAACCGGACACCGGTGTCACCGACGTCCTCCTGGACAGGGCCGATAAGACACCAGCTCCTTCAGGGGCGTGCACGATCCCTCGCACGCCCGTCAAGGTCACTTCCCCATAGTGACCTCCGTCGGGCCAGGGTTCTGGTAAGTTGGACGCTGGCTCCTCTGACGCCCACCCGAATCCTGCTGGTAAGCCGGACATCAGCCCCTCCGATGAACGCCCAGCAAAAGAGCCTACATCAGACCCCTTGGACCAGTCCGACGTCCCAGGCTCTCCACAATGCTTACCATTGCCAGCCAAGGCTCCCACATCTCCTCTGCTGGACCCTGGGGATTTTAACCCTCCATCCCCAGTCAACACAGAGAAGTTGGGTACGCTGACGTCAGGATTCCCTCCTACAGGGCTGGACCCCCTGACGCCGGATCCTCAGTCGCTGGCTTTACTTGGTTACTTGGTGGTGAAGACAAAAAAAGGCCAAGGCCCATCGAGATTATCCCCCACATAGTGGGATATTGTTCCCCAAGATAATTTCGGCAAAAGAACCAGTTATCCAATTGAATTTTAAAGATAGTTATGTTTGAACAGTCCACTAAGTTTTGTGGTAGTTTATTCCACAATTTAGATGCCCTAATAGAGAAAAAGTTTTGTCTCTTATTTGTTCTTGCCCTTTCAATAGTTAACTGTTTATTGTGTAATCTTGATACAGTCTTCCTTGTTGCGTAAGAAATGCCACATGGATCCATTAAGGAGGGGGACTGAATAATTTTAAACAGCTGAAGGAGATCACCTCTTTCCCTTCTTTGTTCGAGTGAATAGGGGCCCTTTTTTTTTTCAATATTGTTTCATAATTTAGGTGGGATAGATAAGGAATAATTTTTGTTGCCCTGTGTTGTATTTGTTCAGTCCTTTTTATATCAGCAGATAGATAAGGGCTCCTAAAAGGGGACCCATAGTCTATGTTTGACCGAATATGAGATTTATATAAAGTGATTATACATTGCTCAGTTTTGGAAATAAAGGTATGATTAATTTGTCTAAGTAAAGCATTAGCAGTATGGCTACTTTATTACAGTGATCTGTTGATGATAGTTTACAGTTTACCAGGATTTCCAGATCTTTTTCACTGAAGGATGATTTAATATTTATAGTATTAAGTGTATATATCTGTTTGGGGGTTGTTTTTGCCCATATGTACTACCGAGCATTTGTTTTCATTAAAGCACATTTTATTAGCTATTGCCCACTGCTCAGTGGTAGTTAAATCTTGCTTAAGTATATTTGATTTGCTAGATTATCTACTCTTCCTCCTAATTTTGTATCATCAGCAAATTTAGTAATGATATTTGATTTTATTATCATATCGCTAATGAATAAATTAAACAAAGTGGGTCCCAGGACTGAGCCCTGGGAGACCCCACTAGTCACTCTTCCACCCTCAGACAGCACTCCATTTACCCTGACTCTCTTGTGTTCTACCAGTCAGCCGGCAATGCACCCACCTAACGATTGCTGGAGAGAAACCCAAAATAGTGAGTTTATCCACTAAAATGGCATGAGATACCTTGTCAAATGCCTTACTAAAATCTAATAAAATAACATCGACAGGAATATTATGATCCAGGTGCTTACTTACATCTTCATAAAAAGTGAGTACTTTGCCAGCCAACGTTCCTTTACTGGATGTCGCTCCAACGCCGGGCTCAATGCCTGCAGGGCTACCTTTACCAGGGCCGCCTGCTGGGCCTCTTCCAGGGCCCTCTGCGCCATCAGAGCCCCTGGTACCTGGGTATCCAACACCGCTTAATCCGGTGCCGTCCTACTCGGTACCACAGTATCCAACGCCGCAGTACCCTACGCCTCAATACGTGACGCCAGGCTTTCCACCATCGGGTTACGGATGCTCGCCTTATGGATACCCTCAGTATCCATGTCCCCCTCCTCCCTCCTCCTCCTCCACCACCCTCACCACAGCCACTGGTGGATTTGAAGGAGACTCTGGCTGCCTGGTGGGCTGAGGCCAAGGCTCAGCTCACCAGGGAGGTGGAGAGCCGTCTGCCAGCACCGGACCCTGCACAGGATCCCCTACGCTGGAGACAAGATACTCCTTCCCCCTTACCCAACACCAGAGGTGAACCCTCGGGCGCCAGTGGTGGGGAGGACACGCATCCCAGAGGTCTTCCCAAAGGGACCATTCCTCTTCCGCCTCGGGAGGAGTCTTCCTCCTCTTCATCGGAGACCTCTGACTCAGACTCGGGGATGCTCCGATCCAGATGACGAGCCACGTACTCCAGATCGTCCCAGGCCGAGGACTCCTCCGAAGTCTCCTCCTGAGGATCCTTCATTTTTTGGAGGTACTGAGAAAGATCCAGTAAGTTCATCAGTGGCAAACTCTGGAGCCAGATCCACAGCGTAAGAAGCTCACTGCCCATTTGGATCTGCCCAAGACTACTCCGACAATGATTCCACCCTGGATTGAGCCTCAAGCGGACCTTTTTTCCACTATTTGGAAGCAATCGTCTGCGTTAGTCCCCCTTTCGAGGAAGGCGGACCGGCTATATCAGGCTCCTGAGGTTGTAGGTTCTTTGAATGTACACCCCAAGGCAGTCTCGATCGTAATTAGTGCCGTTCACGGACGTTCTGCCAATCCAAAACATCTCAGCTCGTCTCCACCTGACAAGGAGTCCCGTCTTCTGGACCGTATGGGAAGAAGGTGTATGCTTTTTCTACCCTGGGGATTAGGGCCTTGAACTATGTTGCACATATGGGGGACTACCAGAAGACGATCCTGAGTCAGGTGGAATCAAAATTGGACTCCTTTCCTGAGTCTCAGACCAAATAGGAAGTGGCTGATCTTGTCCGATCTCGTTCGGCCAGGTGGCACATGCTACGTGCCACCTACGATGCAGTGGGCGCAGCTGGTTGGAGGTTGGCTTTCGCCATAGGTCTTTGGCGTCATACCTGACGCAGAATGTCTGGGTTGGTCCCTGAAGTGCAATCCGCTATTCAGGATGCGCCCTTCAGGGGTTTGGTGCTGTTCGGTGGCAATGTCAAAGACATCATGACCGACCTGCAGGAGAAGGGTACTGCACTCAAGTCCGTGGATTCTCTGTACAGGCCCCCTCAGGGACAGTGTGGCCCTTTTCGCAGACGTTCCCCCCTAAAGGAAAGCCACAGGGCAAGCGGACCAACAAACTTCGGGCCCCTCCAGAAACCAAGACTCCCCCACCCAAAAAAGCTGCGGGAGCCTCGGCCGCTGTGTTGCCCCATACCTCCTGACTCCTCCCTCCAGCAGTCTCTGGACACTCCAGAGGAACCAGTAGGAGGGAGGTTCTCCTTCTTTCTACCGGGTTGGGAGAGGATTACATCAGATGCTTGGGTGCTCCAACTGATAGCAGCAGGACACTCAATCGAGTTTCTTCAGAAACCGCACAGAAGACCACCCCCCAAGTCGTCTTACTCCCTGGAACATCATCTTCTGGTCCTGGAAGAAATTTCCTAGCTTCTTTCTAAGGCGGCGATAGAGCCAGTCCCCACCCATCTTTGGGGGACTGGTTACTATTCCCATTTCTTCCTAGATCCAAAGAAGACAGGAGACTTGAGGCCTGTTTTGGACCTCAGCTCTCTGAACATGTTCGTGGAGTACAGACGCTTCAGAATGCTCTCTCTGCAAAGCCTTCTGATGCTTCTTCAGCAGGGACAGTGGCTGTGCGCTTTGGATATACAGGATGCCTGCCTGCACATCCCCATCTGCCCTTCCCACCGCAAATTCCTTCGGTTTTCGTTTCAGGGGGACCACTACCAATTCAAAGCCTTCCCATATGGTCTTTTCTCGGCCCCCCGAGTGTTTACCAAATGCCTGTCAGTGGTAGCGGCCCACCTGTGTACCCAGGGAGTGCAGGTATTCCCGTACCTGGACGACTGGCTCCTGGCAGCTCTGGCTCCAGGAGGAACTTCTACGCCTTTTCCTTTACCCCTGCAGGTTTTCACCAGCCTGGGTATCGCCATCAACCTGACCAAGTCCCATCTGGTCCGTTGCCAAAGACTCCAGTTCATCGGGGCACTCCTGGACATGACAATTGGCAAGGCCTTTCTGCCTCCAGACAGGGTGGACACTCTCCAGGCTCAAGCAAGCCTGTTGTCCAGTCGCAGAAGGGTCGGTGCCAGGTCAGTTCTTCGCCTACTCGGGTTCATGGTGGCTGCTGTCCTGACAGTCCCTCACGCTCGGCTCCATATGAGGATCTCTCAGTGGACGCTCCGGTCTCAATGGGACCAGACACTGGACGACCTAGACCAGGAGGTTCTAGTTTCCAATCCCATGCTCAGGGACTTGCAGTGGTGGGTGGTGCAAGGGAACCTTTGCCGGGGAGTTCCCTTCAGTATCGAACCCCCCTCCCAAACATTTTATTTATTTAGTTTTTGTTGACCGAGTAAGTGCACTAGACAAATCCTCCCTATTTTCAGCATGACTCGGGGGAGGGGGACACAGATGAATGCCAACTTACCTTGAACCAGATTAAGCTGTTGGTGGTATTTTTAGTGAATGAGAGGAATTTGGCCAGGACACCGGGGAAATTTCCCTACTCTTTTCGAGAAGTGCCATGGGATCTTTAACATCCACCTGAACTACCACCAATCCAGGCAGATGGGACCTCGGTTTAACGTCTCTTCCGAAAGATGGCACCTCAGAAGTGCAGCACCCCTCTCATGCTGCACCACAGTGTCAGTACTGGGATATTAACCCAAGTGCCAGATGTGGGAACTGAACCCACAGCCCTCTGATCTCCTGGTCTCAGAGGCGAGTGTGCTACCTACTGAGCCACTTACACTGCTGGCATTGACGATGGATGCCTCAGGAGTGGGCTGGGGAGCCCATCTAGGGTCTCACAGGATTCAGGGCTCCTGGTCCAGACTCTAGCAGAATTTACACGTAAATGTGCTGTAACTCAGAGCCATCTCATATGTTTTCCAGGTTCTGCACTCCCACATTCTTCCCGGTCATCTAACCATCCAGACAGACAACATGTGCATAGTCTGGTATATCAACAAGCAGGGAGGAACTCATTCCTACCCTCTGTGCAGGGAAGCAATGAGAGTTTGGAGTTGGGCTGTTCAGCACAGCCTTCACCTGACGGCAGTTCATGTTCCGGGAGTAGAAAATACGCTGGCAGACCACCTCAGTCGGTATTCAGCCAAAGCCCACGAGTGGGAACTGTATCAAGAGGTAGTAGATGACATCTTCCTGCTCTGGGGAACCCCTCGGGTAGACCTGTTCGCGTTTCCTCAGAAAGCAAAACTTCCCACCTTCTGCCCGCTCTCTCCAGGGCGAGGCATTTTCTGGCGGGACACTTTGTCTCTTGACTGGAGGGACAGATTCGTCTATGCCTTCCCTCCAGTTCCCTTAATTCCGATGGTCTTACGCAGACTCAGTACAGAAGGAGCCCAGATGATACTCATCGTTCCATTCTGGCCCAGGCAAGTTTGGTTCTCTCTTCTGCAACAGTTTTCAGAGGAATCTCCTCTTTCTCTTCCTCTGTCACAGCACTTGCCGACCCAGGATCAGGGGACCCTGGTTCATCCAAGTCTCAGATCCCTTCAGTTGCATGCGTGGCTCCTGCAGACGTATCTTTAGCCCAGTTCGGGGTTTCTCCATTCGTAGCAGATTTTCTGGTGGAGGCCAGAAAGCCTTCCACTAGGTCCACCTAGGCCATGGAGTGGAAACGATTTTCGATTTGGGCCTCATCAAAGGACTTTGTGCCTTTCTCTTGCCCTGTCAAGAGAGTCCTAGACTACATGCATCATCTCATTGACCTGGGTCTCAGCTATTCCTCTTTGAAGGTCCACATGGCGGCTGTTTTGGCCTACCATGTCCCTTTTGGAGACAGGACTTTCACGTAGTTGGAGGACTCTTAAGACTTTCCTCAGAGGGGTTCTCCATTTGAGACCCCCCGTCCACATTCCTGCTCCTCCTTGGGATCTGAATTTTATTCTCAAGAAGCTTACTCTGCCTCCTTTCGAACTGGCAGCTTTAGCAGACTTGGAAGTTCCTCTCTTGGAAGACTCTTTTCCTAGTGGCCATTACGTCAGCTTGACAAATGTCCAAGCTTCAGGCCCTGATGTGCAAAATCCCATACTTGATTTTTCACAAGGAACGTGTGGCTCTGCGCACCAACCCTAAGTTTCTCCCTAAGGTGGTAGCGGAATCTATGCTGAATCAATCCATTGAGCTACCCACTTTCTTTACGCAACACTCCAATCAAGGGTAGCACCTCTTGCATACTTTGGGTGTTCATAGGATACTGAGATACTATACCCCTAGGACTAAGGATCTCAGGAAATTGGATCATCTTTTTGTCTCTTTTGCTCACAAGAGAGAGAGAGAGAGAGCAATGCAGTTTCCAAGCAATTCCTAGCGAAGTGGTTGGCTCTTTGTATCACCTTTTGTTACGACAAGTACAACAAGACCCTGACGGGTCAAGTCAGAGGGCACTCCACCAGAGGAATAGCTGCCTCTGTGGCTTGTTTCAAAAATGTGTTAGCGGCAGACAGCTGCAACTTGGACTTCTGTCCATACCTTTACAAAACACTACAGTTTAGATATTGCCTCTCTCTGTAGAGCAGGCTTCGGGTTGGCTGTACTGCAAGGTCTTCTTTCTTAAGACCCACGCAGCCGGAGGTTTCATTGGTTGGTTAGTTTTCCTCCTCCCAAGTGCTTTTCCTTTTTCCAGACTGCTTGGGATTCAGTCCTATTTGTAATTACCTACTGCAAGAGCCCTCTCGAAATAAGATAGTACAGTTACGTAAGAACTTACCGTAACAGTAGATCTTCGAGAGAGGCTCTTGCAGTAGGTAATGCCTTCCGGCCTTCCATCCCCCTTAGCTTTCTTAGCTCCTTTTCCAGGAAGGGATCATCTGCTTCTCTCTCTCGTCTTGCTTTTTTTGGCCTTTGGCAGGAAAGAACTGGAAGGCGGGCGTGTGGGACCACCTCTCTATATTGACGTCGGTCACCTGACGTGGGGGCAGTCCCCTGCCAGAGACTGCAAGCTAGAAATTTTTCCATGGGGTCCTGACGCCTGCCGGGTCAGTCCTGTGTGTAATTACCTCTTGCAAGAGCCTCTCTCGAAGATCTACTGTTATGGTAAGTTCTTATGTAACTGTACTTTAGCGGGCCCGTAAGTAAAATTAAAACGTAATTCAGTGCCAGCAAATAATAAGATAAGGTACATTTGCAAAACGAATTGGGCTAAGACGCAACAGAGCCGTGGGTATCCCAATAGGGGCAAGGGGGGGTACATAGGTATAAGAGATGGAGAAGAAGGGTGGGCTTGCTGAAAAGGGCATCGGGTAATCAGTGGGCTAGATAAACAGGGCAAAAGGCAGTGGTTGGGGAGATGAGAGTGAAAGCAAGGAAAAACGGAAGGAAAGGTGTCTCCTGAGGGTAATGTGTCTTTGCAAATGACACAAAGATCTGCAGCAGGGTTGATACACAAGATGGGGTGGAAAGGATGAAAAGGGACTTGACAAGGTTGGAGGAATGGTCAGATATATGGCAGCTCAGATTCAGTGCAAAGAAGTGCAAGGTAATGCATCTGGGAAATAAAAACCCAGGGGAAGAGTACACAATGGGGGGTGAGATAACAACAACAAAAATTAAAAAAGATCTAGGAGTAATTATATCAGATGACCTAAAGGTGGGCAAGCAATGTGAGAAGGCAGTAAGGAGGGCTGGGGGATACTGGGATGCTTAGGGAGAGGCATCAACAGTAGAAAGCAGGAAGTTGTTATCCCTCTGTACAGAAAGTTGGTGAGACCCCATCTAGAGTACTGCTTGCAATTCTGGAGACCCCATCTCTGCAAAGACAGACAGAGTGGAGGCTGTTCAGAGGAGGGCAACCAAAATGGTGCAGGGTCTGCACCAGAAGACAAACGAGGAGAGACTAAAGCAACTTAATACAGTGGCGTGAAAAAGTATTTGCCCCTTCCTGATTTTCTCTATTATTGCATATTTGTCACACTGGATGTTTTCAGGTCTTTAGACAAAATGTAATATTATATAAAGGGAACCTGAGTGAACAAATAACACTTTTTTTTTTTTTTTTTTAACTTATTTCATTTATTTAATGAAAACAGTTAACCAACACCAACTGGCACTGTGTGAAAAAGTAATTCTAGGGACATGGATATGTTGTTCATCCACACTTATTGGCAGGTTCCTTGCCGCTTTAAATCTTGCCGGAAGGTCTTCAAGCTGGCTCCTTCCACCCACCCGGGTGGTAAAACTCTCGGCTCCACCCCATGACGCCAGATCTTCCTTACTGCTTGGAAGCTCAGGTTCCCTCCTTAACGCTCTGCTGATAAGACTGGTTCCTAATTCTTGAATTTTGAAATTAAAAGTTTTGCTAAAAGACTCGGTCTTCTCTCTCCCTCGCGGCTCACGATGGACAATCGACTCCGGTTTCCAGAGATGCCCTTGCGGGCAAGAAGATGTCAGACGGATCCGCACCTCACGCGCGTTACTGCTTGGGCCTTGAGCATCAACCGCGAGGCCTGCGACCTGTGCTCTTCCTTTTCGGCCTACGTCCTCGAAGACCGTGCTGCCCGTTTACAACTGGGGCGTCCCGAGAAGAGATTTCCTCCGGTTAAGTCAAAAGAGGCCCGGTCGGCGGTGTCCGCGGCGGCGGGCTCGGCGGATCAGCTCGAGCAGATGATCGCCCTCGCAGAGGAGGCAGGCGGGCGCGCTTCTGCTCGGGTGCGGCATTTGTCCCGCTATCTCTCGGTGCCTCTTATTCAGCTTCTTTTAAGGAGCTTTGTCTGACCCTCTCGACAAAAGGTGAGGGTCCAACTTCTTCTGGACCGTTTTCTCGGTCCAAAAAGAGAGACAAGAGTAAGTCTCACCGTCGATGCTCTTGGGAGCGGGAAAGATCCCTCTCCTCTAGTTGTCGTCCGTCGACTTCGGTCGACCCCTCGGCTTCGGCCACTGGTTTCACGGTGTTCCCATCAGGCCAGTTGACCGAGACTCCCGTCGACACGGTCGAGATTTTTCTCGACCCGTTGGACGGGTTGTCGGCTGGAGAAGCTGAGAATCCCCTCTCCTCGGTTCCCCCGGTGGGAGTTGAGGATCCCGTCAGCTCGTCTGTGCCTCCGGTTCCGGAGCCTTCGGTGGAATCGTCCGAACCGAGGGGAGTGCCGATTCCCGACACCTCCCAGCACCATCCTCGGCCTAGCCGAGGTTCTCGATCTCGGATGTCTTCGCGGTCCAGCCGATCCCGCCATTATAGGCGGTCTCGGTCTCGGCACCGCGGTAAGCGGCGCCGCCGCTCTTCCTCCTCCTCGGACAAGGGGAGGCTTCGGCGCAAGTTGCATCGGAGGTATGAGGAACTCATGTGGCAACAGCTCCTTCTGACCGAATTAGCCAACCGCCGCCTTCCCTGCCATAAAGTGGCTGTCACCGAGCTGCCGAGACAACCCCTCGTTTAGCCCGAGGAGCCTGTTTCTAGGCCGGTTGCTCGGCCAATTCCAGCTGCCCCACTGATTCCGTGGAACCTCCGCCCACAGCTGCAGTGTTGGGGCTCACCAAAAATCTTGGTCGGGTTCAGGACTGCCCCATAGGTTGTCTGTCACCCTCACTCCCGATAGACTTCGGCAGGTGGAGGGTGGCTCAGGCCAGGCAGTTCTTTGAGGACTCTTCCGAGTCCGAGGATGATTCTCCCTTTCTCCAAGCTTAATGGACTTGGAGTCTACAGGAGGACAGTCGGTAGACCATAGCCCTTCGTCCTTCCTAGGATTACTCCGGCTCATCTCGGAGTCCACCGGGATGAAGCTTGAACCCGTTTCTGAACGGGCCAGGTATCCCCTCACGGAGATTCTGGACCGAGGGGATTCCCGTACGGAGGCCTTTCCGGTGGCCGAGGCCATAGTAGGTCCGGCCTTGGAGCTCTGGCAGCACCCTGCTTCCTGTCCTGCGCCTTCGGCCAGGATGGCCAGGAAGTATGTGTTCCCTACCGGTTCCCTGTCCGGTTTTTCGGAACACCCCTCGGCTGAGGGGTTGGTTACCGACAGCGTTTTCGGCGTGCGAGACGCTAGGGATGTGGACAAACCTCCCGACAAGGAGTCCAAGAAATTGGACTATGCCGGGCGAAAAGTCTATGCTGCGTCCTCTCTCGGCCTTCGCCAGGCCAGTTCGGCCGTCCTCATGGCACATTTTTCTCATGCCCTGTTGGGCTCCCTGGATGAGGTCGTCCCTCATCTTCCCACGGATCTGCGGACTACGGTCATCCAGGTGCGGGACCAGGGCAGGGCAGTAGCCAAACAGCAGCTCCAGACTGCTTTAGATATTGGCTGAGGATATCCACCTTTACTTCGGATACCCAGCACAAGTTGGCGGATGTTCCCTTTTTGGGGACTGACCTCTTTGGCCCTGGGGTGGAAGGTCACCTGCAGAGGATCGAGAAGTCCAATGCTACCTTGGACTCGGTCTCTTCCGCTCAGAAGGACAAAGGCCGCAAACCACAGCCTAAGCCCTTTCTCTGCGCCTCGACGCGTCCCGCCCAGCAACGCCAGGGGCTAGCAGGCTCGGGCTTGGCATCCCAAACCCAGCCCGGAGCTTCCTCCAACAGGAAGCAGGGAGGTAAAGGCCCAGGAGGTCCCTCGGCCGGTCCCTCCTCCAAGCCTGCCCAGTGACGGGCTGAGGGGTGTCGCCCCCAACCCCGTCACCTCACCCCAGGTTCCCCCCGTGGGGGGACGGCTCCGGCACTTCCTTTCCGCCTGGTCCGTTATTACCACGGACAGGTGGGTACTGGAGGTGGTGGGAAAAGGCCTGCCTCTAGAATTCGAGCAGGCTCCGCCCTTCAGAGCCATCGCACCTCGGGGGGCCTCGGGGTCTGCAGCCTCACTGTCTGCTCGCCGGGCCGACATCGCTCTCCTCCTCCAAAAGGAGGTGATCAGGAGGTGGCGGACCCTCCCTCAGACCCGGGTTTGTGTCCAGGTACTTCCTGGTTCCGAACGGGACGGGCTGGCCCATTCTCGACTTACACGACCTGAGCAAGTTCCTAAGGTCTCGAACCTTCAGGATGGTCACTCTGGCTCAGATAATACCATCCCTGGAACACAGCTTGTGGTTCTGCTCTCTTGACCTGCAGGACGTGTTCTTTCATGTCCCTATCCGTCCGTCACATCGGAGATTCCTTCGCTTCCGAGCGGAGGGATCCCTCTTCGAGTTCCGAGCCATGCCTTTCGGCCTGTCTCCAGCTCCCAGGGTCTTCACCAAATGCATTGCAGCGGTGACAGCTTTCTGCGCGCCGAGGGTCTGGTGTACCTCTTTCTGGACGATTGGTTGATAGCAGCCTCCAGACGGGGTGGAGCGGTCCAGAGATCTGGCCTCCAGGTTTGCTCTCAAGTCGGCCTTCTTATCAACGAGGCCAAGTCGGAACTCGAGCCAAGCAGGTGATTCTGTTTATCGGGCAGAGCTCGACTCTCTTGAGCCAGAGCACGGCTCCCGTGACAGGGCCGAGGTTCTTACCTCCTTGCCCAATCATTTCTGGTTGGGCAACCGCGCCTCGCCCGGGACTTCCTGCGCCTCCTGGTCTCATGGCGCCTGTACCAGCGTGGTCCGCTGGGCACGCTGGCACATGCGCCCCTTCAGTGGGACTGGCCAGCCAGTGGTCACAATGCTGCGATCCACTGGACCAGCTAGTGATGGTGACCCAGGAGATGTGGAACGCTCTCCGGTGGTGGACCGTTCCATCTCATCTGCAGGAGGGCATCCCGTTTGTCCGCCCCGAGCCGACGGTCTCTCTATCGACCGATGCCTCTCTGATGGGTTGGGGTGCCCATCTGGGGGAACACCAGGCGCACGGCCTCTGGTCCCCGCGGGAGTCCCGATGCCACATCAACCTGCTGGAGCTCCGGGCGGTCCGCCTAGCTCTCACCGCCTTTGCTCCGTTTCTCCGGGGTCAAGTGGTCCGAGTCCAGACGGACAATACCACGACCATGTTCTACCTAAACCGCCAGGGGCGGGACGCGGCTCCATGCTTCTAAGCAAGGAAGCTCTCCGTGATTTGGTCACTGCGTGCGCAGCCTGGAGGCGGATCTCCAAGTCATTCATGTGGCAGGAGCCTCCAACACCCTGGCCGATGCCCTGAGCCGGATATGGGCTGCATCTCACAAGTGGTCTCTCCTGCCGGAGGTAGTGACAGATCTGTTCTCCACTGGGGCACACCTCAGGTGGACCTGTTTGCCTCCAAGGAGGCAGCGAAGCTGAGGCTGTTTCATGCCGCCCCCTCAGCAGGGCTCGCTGCAGGGAATGCCTTCTCGAGGCCGTGGACCCCGGGTTCTTCACGCCTTTCCCATTTCCCTTGATTCACAAGGTGCTTCTCAAAGCAAGGAGGGACAAGGCGAGGTGATTCTGATAGCCCCAGACTGGCTCCCGCCAGTTCTGGTACCCAGATCTCTCAGCCTCAGCTCCAGGCTCCCGAGGCAGCTTCCAGCTGCTCGGACCTGCTCTCAGTCAGTCAGGGAAGGTGTTCCATCCGACCTTCAGTCCCTGCACCTGACGGCCTGGTTCCTGAGCGGCCAGAGTTCCAGGCCTTGGGTCTTTCCGACGAGGTCCTCAATGTTGTTGAGGCGTCCCATAAGTGCGACCAGGAAATGCTATGCCTTCAAATGGAAGAGATTTTTCCATTTGGTGTCAGGGCAAGGGCTTGGACCCTTCCTCCTGTTCTTTGGCAAGCATTTTGGACTATTTATGGTCCCTTTCTAGTCAAGGGCTTAGGTCGACGACCCTAAAGGTGCACCTGGCAGCCATCTCTGCTTACCAGGCACGGGCCGGGGAGCAGTCAGTGGCGCAGGAGAAGGTGGTCTGGTGCTTTTTCAAAGGCCTTGATCACATTTCCCTTCCGGTGCGAGAACCTCCACCTTCATGGGATTTACTGCTGGTACTGGCAAAGCTCATGGGCAAGCCATTTGAACCAATGCACAGGTGTGAACTCTCTCACCTGTCGTGGAAGACCGCCTTCTTGGTGGCTATCACGTCAGCCAGAAGGATGTGGAGAACTCCAGGCGCCTGCATTGAGTCTCCTTACCTGGTCTTCCACAGGGACAAGGTTGTCCTGCGCCCCACCCAAATTCCTTCCGAGGTGGTAGTCGGAGTTTCACCTTAACCAGGTGTTGACTCTGCCGGTGTTCTACCCCAATCACACCTTGAGGCTTAATACAGGCTCCATACTTTGACTCCTAGAAGGGCACTTCCGCTTATTATAAGGAGTGCACGGCTGAAATTGGGGAGAGGTTCGCCAGCTGTTTGTCACCACGCTTGAAGTCGCGACCTGGCAGACCTGCAGCCAAGCGGACGATAGCAGGTGGGTCACCTCCTGCATAGATCTCTGCATAAGTTGGCGGGCATGGAGCCTCCCAGAGGATAAGAGCTCATTCTACCCGGCCATACTGCTGCATCGGTGGCTGCTTCCAGGACGTCCCTATCCAGGAAATCTGCAGGGCTGCTACCTGGAAGTCAGCACACACCTTTATTACCCATTACCACATCGACCTTGAGTCACGCCGGGATGCTGGTTTTGGGGCCTCAGGTTCTCCAGTCTTTATTCCCTAAGTAGGGTTGTGCTTGCCTCCCTCCTCCGGAGAACTGCTAGGAGTCTGCCAATAAGTGTGGATGAACAACATATCCATGTCCCTAGAAATACAGGTTACTCACCTGTAACAGGAGTTCAGGAATGGTATATGTTGTTCATCCACACCCACCCAACCTCCTCTGCTCGACAAGACAACCTGAGCTTCCAGCGGCCAGATCTACGCCATGGGTGGAGCTCAGAGTTTTACCACCCGGTTGGGTGGGAGGAGCCAGCTTGAAGACCTTCCTGCAAGATTTAAAGCGGCAAGGAACCTGCCAATAAGTGTAGATGAACAACATATACCATTCCTAGAACTTCTGTTACAGGTGAGTAACCTGTATTTGCCCCCTTACACTTAATGACTGGTTACGCCACCTTTAGCTGTAATGACTGCAACCAAACGCTTCCTGTAATTCAATATCAGTCTTTCACATCGCTGTGGAGGAATTTTAGCCCACTCTTCCTCGCAGAACTGCTTTAATTCAGTAACATTGGTAGGTTTTCGAGCATGAACTGCTCGTTTCAGGTCCTGCCACAGCATCTCTATTGGGTTTAGGTCTGGACTTTGACTAGGCCACTCCAAAACTTTAATTTTACTTCTTTTTAGCCATTCTGATGTGGACTTGCTTTTGTGTTTTGGATCATTGTCTTGCTGCATGACCCAACTACATTTCAGCTTCAGCTGACGGACGGATAACCGGATATTCTCCTTAAGAATTTTCTGGTACAGAGCAGAATTCATGGTTCCTTCAATTATGGCAAGTCGTCCAGGTCCTGAGTCAGCAAAGCATCCCCACACCATCACACTACCACCACCATGTTTGACTGTTGGTATGATGTTCTTGCTGTGGAATGCTGTGTTTGCTTTACTGACATAATGGGATCCATGTCATCCAAAAGTTCCACTTTGACTCATCTGTCCATAGAACATTTTCCCAAAAGGCTTGTGGATCATCCAGGTGCTTCTTGGCAAATGAGAGACAAGCATTTATGTTCTTCTTGGTTAGCAGTGGTTTCCGCCTTGCTACTCTCCCATGAAGCCCATTTTTGCCCGGTCTCTTTCTGATTGTGGAGTCATGAACACTGACCTTAGCTGAGGCAAGAGAAGTCTGCAGTTCTTTGGATGTTGATCTTATCTGTCAGTCCTCACCATTCATCACAGATGGGTTATCTGGCCGGAGGTCAGGACCCCGCGGGAGCTTTTTTTTATTTTTTTAATGGGTAGGCGGAGCCGACACTCCATCGGCGCCACCCTCGAGGCTGACGACTGCGTGGTGCTCGAGGGCTGGCCGTTAGGCTGTGTCGACCACTGCCTGCCAGTCCTTCGCCTCCCGCCACGAGGTCACCTCGTGGGAAGCTTGAAGAAGATTGTAGGCCTGATTCATCCTATTCCTTCGGCGTTAAGTCCATCGGTTTCCTGCCAGTTCTGTTTTCTGCCTCTACTCGACGTCGCCGGGTAAGATCTTTCCTTATTTTTTGAATTTTGCGACGTCGAGTCTGTTTTGGTGTTTTTTTCCGTAGGTCATGTCTCGGTCGTAGGGCAAGAAGTCTTCTAAGACGGGTCAGCGCCCCATGCGACGGTGCCCATGCAGCCGAAAATTCTCTGTCACCGACCAACACGACCGGTGTCTTGCGTGTCTTGGCCCGCTTCACGACATGGACTGGCAGCGTATGCTTTCGTTTCGGCGGACCGGGTCCTCGAACAGCGCATGTTGAAGTGGCGAGCTCCGCCAACTTTTGGGGTAGGGTTCGTGACTCATCGGGCCAAGCCACGCCTCGGCTTTCCTCCGGGTCCCTCCCGTTCTATACGGACCGAGGAGGAGGGAGCTCTGGCTACTTGTAGCCTAGCCATTGCCGAGGCTCCTTCCGCTGCACAGGAGTCCCGCCCGGAGGCGCTCGCTTGATGGCAATTGCTCCCGCGGGGGTGAAGGCTCCCGTGTCGCCTGCCGCCCGAAGGCTCGGGTCAAAGCCGCCCCCGACGTCATTGGTCGGTGCCGTCATGCACTGTAACTTGCTGGCCACCGCCGGCGCTGACTTGTTGCTCAGCCAGGCTCGGCCGACCGATTGCGGCATCGACACTGTTCACGGCGCCGCGAGACCCACTCCAACATCGCCCTTCGCCATGTCTTGGCTCGGCGCCGAGGTTGAGCATGGCGCCAGGCTCTTCGGTTCCACCTGTCGTGCCATCCGCGCGCCATCCACGCACTCAGCGCGACTCGGGAGCGGGCGGCGCCATGTTCGGCGCTGGGTCCGCCTTGGGCAGCCAGCGCGCTGTTGGGTTGCGGGGTACTGGCACTCACCGGCACAGCGTGTGGTATCCGGGCCTGGTGGTAGGGATAGTTCACTCCGCCTCCAGCAGTTTGGCTCAGAGCCTCAGACTCTACCTTCGGAGACGGAGTCGAGCTCTGAGTCGGATCGCAGTCGCACCTCGGGTTGGCTTCGGATTGGCAGCACGGTGGTCTCATCGACGAGTCGCAGCCAGCCCCCTTCTGAGGAGAGGTCGGTGGCTCCCGAGACTAGGGTCAGTGGTGCTGACCAGCAGGCAGTGGTGCGTGCCACCATAGCTCTGCAGCCTGGTCTTGGGGGTTTCACCGATCCCTCAGTTGTGGTACCCCCTCCAGTGGTGTGCCTTGATTGCCCGACTTTGGGGCCCATCGAGGCACCTGCAGGGGGGGAGGGTTCAGCTCCCTGGGTATCCCCTTCGGGGGCTGCCCAGAGATGCCAGTTACCTAGGCTGTCCCTCTTGAGGAGGAGTAGGACTCTTTCGGACTCCGAGGGGTGTGGGATCGGGGCATCGGCCTTTTTTCTGGGGTCCACCTGGGCCCTGGGAGGAGCCGTAGTGCAGATTTCCACTCTTCCCCCTCGGTTTCTTTGAGGGAGTCCCGCTCTTTTGAGGTAGGGGACCGTCCTTCTGGACCTTTACGGCCCCGGTCGCCTCACTGGGGGGATTCTTCCGGGCGCAGCCAAGGCAGTACCAATGTGGTTGTGCAGCTGTCGGCTGTGGGGTCTTCCGGGGCACCTTCTTCCACGGGTACCCATGGTCAGCTCCCTAGCCCAGGCGGAGGTCAACCGACATCTCTTCTCGGCTCTGCCCCCATCCCTCTGCCACACTCTCCTGCGTTCTCCCAGGCATCCTCAGTCCTAGCGGCCCTCTCACCTGGGAGCAGTTCAGAGCGGTGGCTGCCCAGTTCCCTGCTTACGTTAGGGCAATGGACAGCCAGGTTTTTCAACCTTCCCCCCCCATGCAGCCACCCGCTGAACACATGGTGACCTCCAGCTCCTCATCCCCCTCTTCAGGGGGAGAGGAACCTTCTGTCCACATCTCTCTGGCTGCTGATCTCTCGTTGTATCAGCGATTCCTCGTGAGGATGTTGGAGGATTTGCACCTTTCACCTTCCACTGTCAGCAATCCTGAGCACGCGACGCATGCCTTTCTAGGTGATTTTGGCGAGGCCACCCTTGTGGTGCCGCCCTGGCCGGCTCCCTTTCGGGAGGCGTTGTTGCGTTTCTGGCAGAGGCCCTTCTCCGGAGTTCCTGCCCCAAGGGATCTCAGCCAGAGGTATTGCGCACCCCCGGAGTCTCCAGGTTCCATGCCTCATCCACAGTCTGGTTTGACGCACTTGGAGACTCCTGATCGGCTTTGCACCCTTCACCGTGATCGGCCCCACAGATCAAGACTCCTCGGATTTTGATTTCTGGG
Organism: Neoceratodus forsteri; assembly: GCA_016271365.2. Lineage (NCBI taxonomy): Eukaryota > Metazoa > Chordata > Ceratodontiformes > Ceratodontidae > Neoceratodus > Neoceratodus forsteri. The sequence goes on from CM057451.1 coordinate 748,226,231, forward strand.
AGAGGAGGACCTTCTACTCGGCACGGTTACTCCTCTCTATTTCTGCTCACCAGGCCCACTATGCAGCCTACAACAGGTTCTTGTGGTCCAGGCTAGGTCAGCTCCTAGCCTCATTGCCTGACTTGGAGCAAACCAGACAAGCCATCGCACTCTCTGCACGTGGCCTGGAGCTAGCAAGGCACCAAGTGAGGGTATCTTATGACACCAACGAGGTAGCTACCAGGGTCGAGAGGGACAGCGATCTGCATTAGGCGATCGGCATGGCTACTGCCTTTTCCCGTTGTCACCCTTGGCCGTCCAAGGGATTAGCCCACCACCAGGAACCTATCTTTTCTCCCGAGTGAGACGGCGCTGTCGGGGAACTCAGTCTCTCTCCCACCGGCCTCTCCAGGCCCTGAAGGTTCCCCCTTAGCGTGTCACCCACTGAGGGCTAGGGACTTTGTCCCTTAGGGTGTAAGAAACAGTTTCTCTCGGGGGCTTTGTATCACACCCATCCAGATGAATGGTGAAGATTGACACAGATAAGATATGAAAATTACATACCTACCGAAATTATGATCTTTCTGTGTATCTTCACCATTCATCACAACCCCACCCACCATCCCCTGGGGCCTCAGTCTCTGGGTCCCCTCCTCTCTGTAGCCCCCTCCTTCTTAGGAGTGGGTAAAGTAGGACACAGGGAGTATTTTCCAAGGAGAATGGACAGCTCGAGCGGCACTCTTTCCATTACTTTTTGCCCCACCCTGTGGGTGGAGTTGGTGTTGCCCTCCTTCTCTCTCCTCCTGGTTTCCATCCAACTATTTCTCCTAAAAAAAAACCCTTTTCACCAAACATCTTTTCTTGAGAGAGTACTGAATCCCTGCACCTGTCCTTCTTCCAGAATAGCCGACTCTGCTTTCTGGAGTATTTGCCAGTTATTCCGTGCCTTGAATTCTGGCAGACAGCTTTGCTACTCCTTGCAGTTCCTATACAATCTGGTGATGGACAAGGGTCTCGGATATCTTAATACCTCTCCCTCTCTCCTAAATTCTTTCCCCACCCTACCCTTCCCTTCTTCCGCTTCCAGAGATTGGGGCCCCTCCCAATCCCCTTAGTCTAACCTCTTCTTTGCTGTCCTCTGTCGTTATTTCTCCTTTTAGTTCAGACATCCTTTCCTTTTCTGTCCTTGGACTCTCTTGTCCCACCCTCCATCCCTTCCTCTACCTCTCAGGCTGGGCAGCCAGGTAGGCGGAGTCGGCCTGGCGAGCCTCGGGCGCCACGCAGTATGTCGGCCCTCGAGGGCGCGCCGATGGTGTGTCGGCTCGCTCACCCTTATTAAAAAAAAACTCTGCTGGTCCTGACCTCCAGCCAGATAACCCATCTGTGATGAATGGTGAAAATACATAGAAAGATCATAATTACAGTAGGTACGTAATTTTCATTTTTAGGATCCTTTGAGACATCCTGGATGATTTTACGCTGCGCCCTTGGAGTAATTTTGGCAGACCGCCCACTCCTGGGAAGAATCACTACTGTTCCAAGTGTTCTCCATTTGGAGATTATGGCTCTCACTGTGGTTCAGTGGAGTCCCAGAGCCTTAGAAATAGCTTTGTAACCCTTTCCAGACTGATAGATAGCAAAACTTTTTCCTGATCTTTTCAGGAACTTCCTTTGATCGTGGCATAATGTGCTTGTTGAATCTTTGTGCTGGCAACGTGACTCTGATGGTAAGGGTCAAAATAAGTGAGGTTTGTATTGAGCAGGGCTGGCTGTAATCAAGCCTGGCTGTGTTCAATCAGCTGACTCTAATTATCCCTTTAATTGGGTTGATTTAACTAGGAGCAATTACTTTATCACACAGTGCCAGTTGGTGTTGGTTAACTTTTTTCATTAAATAAATGAAATAAGTAAAAAAAAAAAAAAAAAAGTGTTATTTGTTCACTCAGGTTCCCTTTATCTAATATTACATTTTGTCTAAAGACCTGAAAACATCCAGTGTGACAAATATGCAATAATAGAGAAAATCAGGAAGGGGGCAAATACTTTGTCACGCCACTGTATGTATACTCTTGAGGAAAGGAGGGAGAGGGGGGACATGATAGAAACTTTCAAGTATCTCAAGGGAAATAAAGTACAAGAGGGTAGCATCTTCCAGAAAAAGAGATGTGCAAGAACAAGAGGGCACAATTTGAAGATGGGGGGGCGACCTAGAGGTAATGTTAGAAAGTATTTTTTCACAGAGAGGGTTGTGGATGAATGGAACAGCCTTCCCGAGGAGGTTGTGGAGTCAGGAACAGTGGGAGAATTCAAGGATGCATGGGACAGACAAGGCAATTCTAGTGGGGGGGAGGGGAGGAGGAAGTAAGCTGTTGATTAACTAGAATCTGCAGCTAATCTATCAGGTAGGGAAATGGGCAGGCTGGGTGGGCCAAGCGGTCCTTATCTGCCATCAAAGTCTGTGTTTCTATGGTAAAGGGAAGGGGGGAAGAGTATGGCATACTTGGATTGATTACCTGTCAAACATGACTGAGCAGAACCAACTGACCAATAGGTTAGATAGACTCACCCCCATGAGTTTGTCTAGCAGGAGGGGATAGAAGATGATGTTGAAAGCCTTTGCATGTAGGAATCTCACAATATCAAATTTTGAGTATTGCATTGTGTGTAAAAACAAATGTCACCATATATTGATTAGCTCGAGTACTTGTAGTATTTCTGATTTTAGGAAAAATAGTAAAAAATCTGATTGGGAGAGATGGAGCATTGGATCTCTACCTGGAGATTACAGGCTGCTGAACCAGTGGAGATGAAAAAGTCAAGGCAGGTTATTGTAGTATATCATGCTGTACAGTATTTGCAGTATAGTAGATGGTTAGATATTATACATGGAAATCGATTGCTTTTCTTGTTGTGCTACAATTCCAAAATTGTACAGTTCAGAGGTCACAAAAATTGTTGTAGTACAGTTAAAAGCTCAAAAAAGTTTTAGGGTTGGCTCGGTGGCACTGAGGGTTGAGGTGCTGGAAGCCACATCTCACGCTGCGCCAGCAACCCTGGTTCGGGAACGGACTCGGGTTGCCAGGGGTTGGTGGGGCGAAGGATGATTGAGCGTCCCAACAGATGCTCTCCTCCTTCTGGGGTGAAACACCGGGGGAGCTTCAAGCACCTGATGCTCCTGAGGTCGGTGGAAGAAAGGGCTTTTGGGGCACTGGCGGCTGTGCTCTGCGGTGTTGGGGAGGGGGGACGCTGTTAGGCACTTGGCAGATGGCATGCGTCAGCATGGCGCAAGCCTGAACGTGTGTTCTTCATGCTGGCGTCCTAGGGGGTTGGGAGAAGATCAGGGGGAAATGCAAAACACCCTAGCCCTACGAGCAACAGTGAAACTAGGGATGGGATGCCTTGGGATTGCCCTGGCGGATGGAGTAGTAGGAGTTATGAGGCCTCCTCTGAAGCTGTGGGAGCCGGCAAGTAAAAAAAAAAAAAAAAAAATGTTTTTGTAGTATACTGTAGTTGAACAAAACTATGGACGGAGAACTGCGCCTATAGTCATTACTGCTTTCTCCAATTCATTTCTGAACATAAAATTGTGTTTTAGTTTAAGTGAAAGCATATCAAAACATTACTTTGGTGTCCTAGAACCATATACTATAAAAAAAAAAAAAAATACTGTGCCCAACTCGACCTGTGTTTTCATGTTGGGGTTCTTGAAGACAGTCGAGACCTCTCGATCATCCTCTCAAGATTTACAGTGCCTAAATAACCTCTTGATGGAAACACAGCCTTCTGCATAGTTGCCTATACATTATTATGTATGTAGTTTTGTTTTTGTTTTTTAACAGTGATAAATTGTCATTGAGATTTATTGTGATGATACTGTGTTACTTTGACATCCCTATTTGCAAGGCTGACAAAGTTTGCAGCAGTGATCCAGTCTCTCTGATCTGTCCTCTTTAGAACAGAGTCAATGAGCCACAGGCAGGATGAGACTGTAAAATGTTTAAAGTTGATATATTAATGTTCAGTTTTCTCACTAGAGAAATGCACTGTGGTTTGCCACCATTTTTCAGCATGAATTGATCTGGTGAATAGAAGTGAGCTAGCAGCAGCATAGAGACTAGGATCATCATCCTCCATATAACAGACATAAAGTCCCAAAACAAATAACACACACAGAGCATGAAAACAGTTTTAAAAGCATTTGTATACCTTGTATACGACAGGTATTGTCATCTTAAAGCAGCAATATTGTGAGTTGGTAACTAGTTTCACTATATTGGTATTTTTTTTTGTGTGTGTGTGTTTTTTTTGTTAGCAATAAAGCATTCCTAACACATTTAGATTCATGATCGGTGTATGTATGATGATGCCAGTGGATAAAGGCCTACAGTCTGTCTTGTCTGATAGATTGTGCAGGCCCGCCCCCTCTCGAAATCACGCCCCCGCCACCCTCCCACAACATCTTTCCCCTTTGTTCTGTCCTATCCTCTCTTGAAGCTATCCACTATCCACCATTTTCGGGGAGACCACCTCCTCTGGCAGCTTGTTCCACATGGCCACCACTCCCTCTGTGGAAAAAGTGCCTTATCTCCCTCCTGAATCTCCTCCCCCAGCTTTAGACTAAGCCCCCTAATTGACTTGCTCTCACTAAGACTGAAGAGGCCTTCTGTATTCACCCTATTAATACCTTTAAGGTATTTAAAGGTCTCTATCATATCCACCCCTCCCTTCTGTCCTCAAGGGAGTACATGTTGAGCCCCTTTAGCTTCTCCTCACAGATGTTGCCCTGCTGGCCCTAGATCATCTTCGTTGCCCTCCTCTGGACTGTCTCCAATAAGATGGCAGCTTTCTTAAGAGTCTTACCAGTAACCTGCATAGCGGTAGTATGACCTGTGCCTTCTTGCTGGTAATCCCCCCCCCACCCCCGCAGCTGTGCAACCCAACATCTTATTTGCTTGTGCCACAGCTCTCCTGCAGTGTGCCGAGTGCTTCATTTCACTCTTGATGATAATTTCCAGGTCCTTTTCTTCATCAGACTTGGTGACTTACACACCACCCAGCCAGTATTTGGTCTCCGGGCTCCTTGCCCCCAGGTGCATAACTTTGCAGTTTTTAGCGTTGAACCCCAGCTGTTAAACGCAAAACCACTTCTCTAACCTAGCCAGGTCTTCCTTAATTCCTGTCTGCCCTTCTCAGTGTCCACCTTCCCTTAGAGCTTTATCTCTTCTACGAGCAGCAGTTTTACCCTTGATCCCATCTGCTGTGTCACTGATGAGGATGTTAAACAAGACCAGACCGAGTACTGAGTCCTTTGGGGCCTCTCTAGTCACTGGCCTAGCTTCTGAGAATTCTCCACCGACCACCACCTTTTGGCTTCTGACTGTTCACCAGTTTTTGATTCATCTAGTGAGCTTGTCCCCCACCCCCAGGGCCTTCAGCTTCCTGATCAATCTCCTATGAGGTACAGAATCAAAGGCCTTGCTGAAGTCCTGTTCTTGGGGCGTGGGTATGGTTCACTAATCTACATTCTGACAGTTTCACTGGAATGATTTTGTTGGCTGGATGTCTTTAAGTTAAGCTCTTCCCAGCACCTTGTCAGTAGATTCCCTGACTCAGAGGGAGACAAGCAGAGCAGTAAGGAGAGCAAAGGTGCAAGCTGAGGAATAAATAGCCCAGACAGTATCGAAGGGGGACAAGACATTTTTCAGGTACAGTATGTTAGTGAGAAAAGGAAGACAAAGGTCTTCAGAAAAGTGGTAGCAAGGAGGAGGTGGGAAGTTATAGGCCTGTCAGCCTGACTTCTGTAGTAGGGAAATTGATGGAAACACTATTAAAGGAAAGGATTGTGAAACAGCTGGAATCCACCATACTGCAAGACCTGAGGCAGCATGGCTTCACAGACGGAAGGTCGTGCCAAACAAATCTGATAGATTTTTTTTTACTGGACAATCAAGGTGTTGGATCGGGGAAGGGAGGTGGACATGGCCTACCTGGACTTCAGCAAGGCCTTTGACACTGTTCCACATAGGAGGCTGGTAAACAGGTTGGGTAGCATGGAGGTGAGGACAATAAGGTGGTAACCTGGGAAAGAAACTGGTTAGGGGATAGAAGGCACAGGATGTTGGTAAATGGTGTTCGCTTCAAGGAGGGGGAGAGTGAGCAGCGGGGTACCTCGGGGGTCAGCACTGGAGCCAGTCCTCTTTAGTGTGTCTAGTGACATAGCAGATGAACTAAAAGAGAAGGTCTGCCTCTTTGCGAGTGACACCAAGATCTACAACAGAGTGAACACTCTGAGTGCAAAGGGTATAAAGAGATTTAAAATGTCTGAGGGAGTGATCAGAAGTTTGGAAGCTAAGGTTTAAAGGTTTTACCCAAACTTTTAATAATGCCTGTGATATCTTTGCCCCAATGTTGACCCGCCGTTCTAAAAGGCAGAATGCCCCTTGGGTAACCCCAGCTTTGATCCACCAGCTCAAACATAGGGACAACCTGTGGCACCGTGCCATTGAGACTGGCCGGCCCAGTGACAGGCGGTTATATGCTGCCGCCCGAAACAAGTGCACTCAGGCCATCGGAAAGGCCAAGTCTGAGCACTATCGGTCCTCACTCACGGTCTCATGGGGGAACCCCAGAACCTTCTGGGATAACATTAAACAGTTAAATGGGACTGCACACTGCCCCCCACCCACCCAGATCAACATTAATGGTGTGATCTCCTCAGACCCAGCCCTCATAGCCAACCACCTCAACACCTCATTCACTGACCTTAGCCCTATCCTCCCTACAAATGTTTTTGACCTTCCTCCCCAGCACCTGTCAGAAATCTTTTCGCCTTATTTTCTCCTCCTGTTTCTGCCCAAGAACTTAGGCCACACCTGTCACTGCCCTCAAGAGTAATAGTACAGACAGTGACACCCTGGATCTGTGTATCCTACGGCTGGTCTTAGACACAGTCCTTACCCCATCACATGCCATCAACCACTCTCTTTGCCTGGGAAGGTTCCAACTGCCTGGAAAGTCGCCACTGTCACCCCTATCTTTAAAGGTGGTGATAGGACTGTGCTGGAAACTATCGACCGATCTCCATTCTCTCTCCTCTCTCGGCCTTGGAAAAAGTGGTGGCCTCTCAAATCTCTGACTACCTCTCCACACTGTCCTTTGTCCTGAGCAGCATGGCTTCCGAGCGGCCACAGTACCAACACAGCCCTCCTAGAGTTCTCCAACTTTCTCCACTCTCCTTAGACACTGGTTCTCTGGCTGGTGCTGTCTTCATTGACCTCTCGAAAGCTTTCGACACTGTCTCCCACCCCTCCTTCTTGATGCCCTTAGTCTCTCTGGTTTTGCTGCTGGGCCTATCTCTGGTGCACCAGTTATCTATCTTACTACCACAGCGTGTAAAAATTAATGGGACCTACTCAGACATCTGTCCCATCTTTTCTGGGTTCCCCAGGGCTCCATTCTGGGCCCCTTACTATTCTCCCTTTAGCTTAACACCCTTCCACGCTCTTGCTTGGGGAACATTCTATTGTACGCTGATGATGCAGTCATCTTTGCCTCAAGTCGTAACCCTATTGCCCTCCAGGACTCGCTGCAGAAGTCCTTCACTGAAGCCGAGGGCTGGTTCAAGGAACATAGATTGGTGATAAATCTTAAAAAAACAAAAACCATGTTCTTCACCCATCCCCAAAACAAGTCCTGCAACTTCAAACTCCTCATTCACTCTGGGTCCTCTTTCCCACTCGAACAAGTTTGCTCCTATAAATACCTAGGGATCCATTTTGACCCCTCCCTCTCCTTCCATGGACACATCGCTGCCCTAGCCACTGCCACTAATATCCGATTGGGCATCTTACACCGGTATAAACACTGCCTCCCCCCGGAGGCTCTTCGACTCGCAGTCACCTCCTCTATCCTGTCCCTAGTGGACTATGGACTGCCGGTGTATGGTGCTGCTGATCAGACCGCACTCCATAAAATTCGCACTACTCTGAATAAGGCCTGCAGGTTAATTACTGGAGCACCTAGGCTGACACACACCTGTCTACTGTACGCTAAAGCGCTGGTACTTGATCTTGACGAGCGCCTCAAATATCTGACCTGTACCCTTACAAAAAAGACCCTCCTTGGGCTATCCCCACCAGGATTGACCACCACCATACGCCGCTCTGTCCCACTAGTTCATACTCGGACCTCTGGGAAAACCTCTCTTGTTATCCCTAGAGCTAGGACCTCTCACGGCCAAAGAGCCTTCAGCTTTAGAGCCCCCTCCTGGTTCAACACACTGCCCCTCCATCTCCAGCTCCAACTATATACGTGCTTCAAAACTTCATTCGTAACTTATTAACACCCGATGCTATAATTGCCACTAGTCAAAGCCGTGCTCAATACTTATGACAAACCTTATTACTAAGCTGCTAAGGACAACATAACTCTGGTATTGTTTGTATCAATCCTACCTGTACCAGCTTGTTTGTATCTATGTCTTTAGTTACTGTTATACTTTTGTGTTGTACTGTTATACTGTGTATTTTCTTTTGTCTTACTGTGACAAGGTACCTTTGTAAATGAGCCTATGGCTCAAAGGTTTTCCAAACTGCTGTTTAAATAAAATAAATAAAAAAAATAAATACGAAAAAAGTGCAAAATAATGCACTTGGATCACATAAACCGGGGAGTAAAAAAATGGGGGATATGCTTGCAATGACCATGCAGGAAAGGGACTTGGTAGTAATCATATTGGATGACCTGAAGGTGGCCAGACAATGCAACAAAGCGATCGAGAGAGCTAGTGGGATGCTTGGGTGTCTAGATAGGGATATCACCAGCAGGAAGAGGGACGTTGTGTTACCCCTATATAGGTCATCGGTAAGACCCACTTGGAGAACTCAGTCCAGGTTTTGGAGACCACAGCTCAGGAAAGACATGGGGTAGAGGTGGTTCAACGATATAGGGACTGCAGCAAAAGCCCTGTGAGGAGAGGCTAAAGGAACTAAACATATACATCCTAGAGGAGAGGAGTGACGGGGGATATGATGGAGACTTTTAAATACCTAACGGGTGAATAAGGTACAGGTATGAGGCATTTTTCAGAGGAAATGGTGCTCTAGAACAAGGGGTAATGATATGAAGCAGGACGGGGTAGGTTCAAGAGAAATGTGAGGAAATAGCTTCTCATAAAGGCTGGTGGATGCCTGAAACTGTCTTCCAGTGGAGGTGAAAGGAGCAAGAACAGTGGTGGGATTCATAAAAACCCGGGGATAGGCACACGGAAATCTTAAAGGATGGGAAAGGTGTGGAAGAGAAAGTGCAGCAGACCTAGAAGGGTCTGCAGCGAAAGCAGTCACAACGAAAAAGGGCACACTGGATGGGCCAAGTGGCCCTTATCTGTTTGTTAGTTCCTGTGACTCCGCCCAGTAATGTCGTATCTTTCTTTTCACTGGGAAAAAGGTCATCTTCTTTGTGGCTCCTGCTTAGGTTACTGGTGAGCTTGATTGTTGAAGTTTTTGATAGTTATAACTCAGTTTCACAGTTCTTTCAACTCTGTCTCCAGACCACTGATGGAACACAAGAAACCAGGATTCATATCATGCATTCGATGCCGGCAGATGATGTTGGCCACCAAGCTGCATGACACACATGTGTACTACGTGGGCAGGCAACATGATGCTGCCGGGTGTGGACTTTGCAAATCCATGCTTCCTGAGTCCTTTGAGGATAGGAGGCTCCTGCTCTTGCTGAGTTGACGTTTGGAATGGGATCCAAAGGACCGCAAGGAGGCTTTGGCAATGGGAGTGTTGCAGCCCTTGAGGCGGAACCGGTAGCTACTGCAGGCACCTCCTCAGTGTCTGTGCTGTTCCCTGGGGTCAGCATCGGAGGGTCTTTCATGGGGAGAGAGCCATGAGGTGTATTTGACCCTCCAGACCTTGTGGGAGAACCCAGGCACCCGTTGCACTGGTCATGGGATCAAGAGGGAGCAAGGTCATCCAGTCCCTCGACTCGCCCAACCACTTGACAGGTGTCGAGTGCCCTTTGGGTGGGGGTAATGGGAAGGGTTGGGCAGGTCAAGGGCTCTTTGGTTCTCCCATCAAGCCAGTCAGCTTTGACTCTGGTTGAGCAGGCTGCCAAGATATTTCTTGAGCATGTGGACCAGTTGTTAGACGAGGTCGAGGAGTTGATCTTATAGACCCTGGTGCTTCCGGTCCTGTCCCAGGAGAACATCTGCTTGGTGTCTGCGTGATCCACCGTGGGATCAGCCTCCACCAGGGGTTGGGTCTTCAGCATCTTTGTTGCTTAATGTGGGCAAGCAAGTTTTATACAGCAACCCACTTGAAGATTTATTTTGCTGTCGGCTGGTCAGCGGTTGAGGTGCTCTCTATCCCACTGCCCAGGACACATCGCAGTCAGTATTCCTTAACCACCTCCTCCTTGAGTGAGGAGAGGCACCACCGCAAGATGTGCTGATGCTACAAGGAACTTCTGTGGCAGCAGTGGGCCATTGTGGGGCAGGTAGGGCTCTACCCCCTGGAGCTTTGGTCCTCTGGCGGTTACCAGTGTGCTCATGCTGGTCCATACTTCTCCATCTCTTAGGGTGGAGCCACCACCACCGAAACAGAAGGTTGGCGCTGCAACCAAGGAGGCCGTCTGTTCAGCCACTGACTTGCCAAGTTGGTTGTTGAGGATCGCTCCTGGTGAGGAGTCTGGAATCTCCATGGTGAACATCAGTAGAGTGCTTTGTTTGAGGAGTCATAGGAACATATGGGAACATAGGAATATGATGGCAGAAAAGGACCACCAGGCCCACCTAGTCTCCCCTGGTTACCTAGACCTCTGCTAGATCCCTGAAGCCCTCGCCCCTTGTGCCTGTCCCATGCCCTCTTGAAACTTCCCATCATTTTTTCCCCCACCACCTCCCTTGGCAGACCGTTCCACGTGTCCACCACCCTCTCTGTGAAACAGTGCCTCCTAATGTTACCTCTGAACCTCCCAAATTTGCAGTTCATGGCCTCTATCCTAGACTGCCGTTTACTTGGGAGATGTTCCCCAATGGTACCTTATTTATTCCCTTTAAGTATTTGAATGTCTCAATCATGTCCCCAAGATAGGTGCAAGATCACGGTGTATCTGGAATGAAATCCCCTCATTCTGTGGTAATGGCAGATGAGCACAGGAGAAACAGTAAGCAAAACAGGTAATGGGTTGTATCCTGAGTTCATTGGTATTTGCCTTCAAGCGCTGGAGATAGAGTGAGCAATCAAGACAAAGAGGGTTGTGTCTGAAAGTCAGGGTCGGGCACGGTGGATAGAGAAAAAGGGGTTTGTGGCTGAAAGTCAGGGTCAGGTGCACTGGATAGAGAGAAAGAGGCTTCATCGGACAACTTGAATCAGGGCTTCTTGGACTTATTTCGTAATCCATGTTGGTCCCACTCAAGCCTGTCCAGAAGAGTGCTATGTACCCTCTTACTGACATTTTGGACAAGGGCGAATCCTTGGGGGGTTGCATTTCCTATGGCTGAGGCCATTTAGGGCTGGCAGCATCCAGCATCCTTCCCCAGCACCCTCAGCCTGTATGATCCGTAAGTAGGTGGCCCCCATGGTCTCCCTTTCGGGATTTTTGGAACATCCTGTTGCAGAAAGTCTGGCCACTAATTAGGTGTTGCATAACTCTGTGCACCAGGGGAACATGGACAAGCCTCCAGACGAGTCTCGGAAAACTGACTACGCTGCTAAAAAGATGTATGCTGCAGCAGCTCTAGGTCTTGGACAGGTTGGCTATGCCATTATGATGGCTAACTACAGTCACTCCCTGATGGGAGTCTTTGATGCTGTCCTCCCTTGCCTCCATGTTGAGCAGCAGTTGGTGGTGGAGCTCATCAGAGACCAGGGTCAAACGCTGACTAAACACCAATTCCAGCAGCCTTGGACGTGGCCGATTCTTGTGCCCGTGCTGTGGCAGTGGCCGTCCCCATGCCTCGCAGGAACTGTCTGCGTTTGTCCACCTTCATGGTGGAGATGCATCATAAGCTACATAGAAACATGACGTTGATGGCAGAAGGAGACCACTAGGTCCATCTAGTCTGCCCATTTGTTTTAGACCTATTTTGACACCCTAGTTGCCCTTTGTAGTCGGGGCTCCCTTGTGTGTATCCCATGCATTCTTGAATCCCCCCACCCAACAGTGTTGACCCCCACAACCTCTTGGGGCAGGCTGTTCCAGGCGTCCACCACTCTTTCTGTGAAGAAAAACTTCCTGGTGTTGGTAGAGAACCTTCCTCCGTGCAGCCTGAGGTCATGTCCCCTGATCCTGGAGCTCTTCTTGAAGTGAAAAAGTTCATGTGCCTGAACTTTAATGCCTTTTATGTACTTGAATGTTTTAATCATGCCCCCCCCCCTTTTTTTTATCTACTCCAGGGAGTACATATTCAGTTACCTAAGCCTCTCCTCGTAGGACATGTACTGCAGACCCTGAATCATTTTTGTCTCCTTTCTCTGTACTGAGTCTACCTGGTTAATGTCCTTCCTGAGGTGAAGTCTCCAGAACTGGACTCCGTATTCCATGTGAGGCCTGACCAATGATTTATACAGTGGTAGTATCCCCTCCCTCCTCCTGCTCATGATTCCCCTCCCAATGCAGCCCAGCATTCTGTTGGCTTTCAATGTTGTCTTCTCACACTGCTTACTAACCTTCAAGTTGTCTGAGATTATGATTCCCAGATCTTGTTCCTGGTTTGAGGCCGCCAGCCTTTTGCCTCCTTGGTAATACTCCTTTATTGGATTTTTCTTTCCTATGTGCATGACCTTGCACTTTTTAGTGTTAAATCTCAGCTGCCACACTCCAGACCATTCTTCTAGTTTCTTGAGGTCAGCTTCTGTCTTGCTCACTCCTTCTGAGGTGTCCACCCTGTTACATATCTTGGTGTCATCTGCAAACAGACGCACCTTCCCTTCCAGTCCGTCAGCGATGTCTGCTATAAAAACATTGAAGAGCAAAGGCCCCAGCACTGAGCCCTGGGGCACCTTGTTCGTCACCCTGTCTTCTGTTGATTGCGTTCCATTTACCTGTACCTTCTGCTGGACCATTGGAGATCTAAGGGCTCAGCTCCAGGCAGCATGGGCAGAGATTGAGTGCCTCAAATCACATATTCAGGAGGAAATATATTATAAGAACCACCCGCCATTTCCCCAGCATCCAACTGAAGCACCTCGACTGCAGAGGGTAGTTGGTCCGGGAGGCTGGCAGGTGGTTAGAAGGGGCAAATCGGGTGCCCCATCACTCAGTGCTCTCCAATGTATCACCTCCACAAACCATATAAAAACTACAAACAGATATCTGCCTCTACCTCCGAAATCAAACAAAGGGGCAGAGGATACTGCAGCACAGGAGCTAGCACAGCAAAACCTGCCCAAAACAGGGACCAAAACAGAAAAAGCAAAAAGGAAATCCAAAACATTTCTGATCATAGGAGACTCCATGATTCAGGGAGTTGATACCTACCTCCAGCAGGGGGTAATGGTCAAATGTCTCCCAGGTACATCACCGTGGAGAGACACTGACTGCATTGCTAAAATCGTGCAGGAAGCAGGAGAAAACATCGACATCCTGGTACACATAGGGACTAACGATCTCACCAGCTGGTCAGTTGTGGAGACCAAGGAACACCTGACCAGGCTGGGAGACAAACTGTCATCCATTTCGTCCAGCATCTCCTTCTCTGAGATCCTGCTGGTCTGGGAGAGGAGGGCAGATGGATGGAAAGTCAGATTAGGGGAGCTAAACATGTGGCTCAAGGGCTGGTGCCAGGAAAAAGGACACAGATTTGTAGGTAACAGGCAGCAGTTTTGGGAGCGAAAGCTCTTTAAATTCAATGGACTGCATCTGACTAAGGATGGAGTCAGTGCATTGGGGCGGAAGTTTGTAGTTTTTGCAGAATATTTAAACTAGCAAATGGGGAGAGGCATGCAGCACCTGATACATCAAACGCGAAGAACACCCCTCCACCTCAGCTACTGATTAAACTGGAGTTCAGCATGTTTGTAGTTAATTTGCAGAACCAGGTAAGGAGGAAGGTCCGGCTGCCCATTCGATGCCCTGGGGAAATGCCGGACCTCACCCAACAACTAACGCACCGAAATCTGCCCAATGGAAAATCATGTACACAAATGCCCACAGTCTGGGAAACAAGATCCCAAACCTGCAGGCAACAATGACAGAGGCTAAACTGGACATAGTAGCCATTAGCGAGACATAGTTCACCGGTAACCACACTTGGGAGACTTCAGTACCTGGCTGTGTACTGTTCAAAAGAGACCGAGGTGCAAGAAAAGGGTGGGGGGGGAGTGTCCCTTTATGTCAATGAAAATATCAAAGCTACAGAAATTCAGAATACACATAAGAAGCCAGAAGAACTCTGGGTCACCCTGGAAACAGGAAGTGGGACAGCCATACGAACTGGGGTTGTCCACAGGCCTCCAGACCAGGGGGAGGACATAGACACATTACTGTCAGAAGATATACAAAACGTGACAGCTAAAGGGGAGGTTCTGATAATAGGAGACGTCAGCATGCCAGATACAGGTTGGTCAATATCAGCAGGAACATCCACCAGAACTAGACATATAGTGGATTCCTTGCAGGGGGAGGGCCTTAAACAACTGGTACAACAACCCACAAGAGACGGGGGGGTATCCTATATCTAGTACTGACTAACGAGGAAATAATCACAGATCTCCAGGTAGAAGGTCACCTGGGGGCCAGTGACCATCACATGGTATGGTTCAGTTTGGCCACTAGAACTAAATCATCCCATTCCAAGGCAAAAATATGGGACTTCAGAGGAGCTGACTTTGATAAGATGGCCAACAGGGTTAAGCTAGCCCTGACAAGAAGAAATACAGGTGAGGGGGTACAGGCAAAGTGGGCAAGCATTACAGATGCAATACTTTGAAGCAGCATCCCATTGTGTTAGGGGAAAAAGGCAAAAGAAGGAGGAAACCATTTTGGTTCTCAAAAACAGTAGCAGAAAAGGTCAGAGCCAAAAGGCTGGCCTTCAGTAAATATGAGGGAACGCAGCAGGACAAAGATAGGGAGGCATATCAAACTTTCCTAAAGGAAGCAGAGAAGGCAGTAAGGCAGGCAAAGGCCCAAACTGAGGAAACACTAGCTCGAACAGTAGAAGAAGGGGACAAGACTTTCTATAGGTACATTAGTGAAAGGAGAAAGTCCAGAGGGGGGTATTGCGAAGATCAAAGGGGATAAGGGGGAGTGTGTGGAGGAGGACCAAGAAAAGCACCTATCCTAAATAGATACTTCTGCTCAGTATTTACTGAGGAGAAGGTAGGGCAGGACCCACAGCTCAGCACCATGGACACGGGGGAGGGAGGTGTGCACAAGTCTCTTCACAAAAGAAAGGTTCCTGCAAGAGCTTGCTAAGCTCAGGGGTTAACAATGCAATTGGACTTGATGGCATACATCCCAGAGTACTAAAGGAGCTAAGGGTGGAAGTAGCAGAGCCATTATCAGAACTGTTTAGTGAGTCTCTGAGCACAGGAGAGGTCCCAGAAGACTGGAGAAGGGCCTGTGATCCCACTCCACAAGAGTGGTAGCAGGGAGGAGACAGGGAACTACAGACCAGTCAGTCTTAACCTCAGTAGTGGGCAAGATTATGGAGGTACTCCTTAAGGAAAAGATAGTGCAACACCTGGAATCCATAGCAGCACAGGATCCAAGACAGCATGGGTTTACTACAGGAAGGGCCTGTCAGACTAATCTCATAAATTTCTTTGACTGGGTAACCAGAGTGGTTTACCAAGGGGGTGCAGCTGATACCACCTGCCTTGACTTCAGCAAAGCTTTCGATACTGTTCCACATAGAAATTGATTAAAAGTTGGGTAGGCTTGGGGTGGGTCAGAAGTTGATCAACTGGGTGCAAAACTGGTTGGTGGACAGAAAACAGTGGTGGTAAACGGTATACAATCAGAAGAGATGCAAGTCACAAGTGGGGTACCTCAGGGATCAGTCCTAGAAACATAGAAGCATAGAATTTGACAGCAGATAAGGACTGCTTGGCCCACCCAGTCTGCCCATGTCCCTACCTAATGGATAAGCTGCAGATCCTAGTTAACCAGCAGCCTACTTCTTCCTGCCCCGAATTGCCTTATGATCTTCCCATGCATGCTTGAGTTCCACCACTGTTTTTGACTCCACAACCTCTTCCAGAAGGCCGCTCCATGCATCCACAACCCTCTCTGTGAAAAATACTTCTTAAGTACCTCTGAGCCGCCCTCCCAATCTTCAAATTGTGCCCCTTGTTCTTGCACACCTCTTTTTTTGAAAGATGCTACCCTCTTGGACTTTGTTGATTCCCTTGAGGTACTTGAAAGTTTCTATCATGTCCCCACTCTCCCTCCTTTCCTCGAGGCTATACATATTAAGCTCCTTAAGTCTCTCTTCATATGTCTTCCGGTGCAGACCCTGCACCATTTTAGTTGCCCTCCTCTGGACAGCTTCCATCCTGTCTATGTCTTTGCGGAGATTGGGTCTCCAGAACTGCATGCAGTACTCCAGATGGGGTCTCACCAGCTGTCTGTACAGAGGGATAATAACTTCCTGTTTTCTACTGGTGATGCTTCTCCCTATGCATCCCAGTATCCCCCCAGCCCTCCTTGCTGCCCTCTCACATTGCTTGCGCACCTTTAAATCATCTGATATGACTAGCCCAGGTCCCTTTCCATTTTTGTTGTTGTTAGTATCTCACCCTCCATTGTGTACTCTTCCCCTGGATTTTTGTTTCCCAGGTGCATTACCTTGCACTTCTTAGCATTGAATCTAAGCTGCCATAAATTTGACCATTCCTCTAACCTTGCCAAGTCCCTTCTCATCCTTTCCACCCCACCTTGTGCATCAACTCTGTTGCAGATCTTTGTGTCATCTGTAAAGAGACATACTTTTCCTTCCAGTCCCTCTGCAATGTCGCTTACAAAGACATTGAAGAGGACCGGTCCTAATATTGAACCCTGCTTTACCCCACTAGTAACCCTCCTTTCTTCAGAGTGGACTTCATTTACTGTTACTCTCTGTGTCCTATTCTGTAGCCAATTCTTTACCCAGGCTGTCATCTTGGGACCCACTCCCAGGCTGGCTAACTTGTATATTAATCTTTTGTGTGGGACTGTGTCAAATGCCTTGCTAAAGTCTAGGTAGGCCATGTCCACAGCCCCTCCCTGATCTACTACTTTGGTCACCCAGTCAAAGAAATCTATCAGATCTGCCTGGCATGACCTTCCGCTGTGAATCCATGCTGTCTTGGGTCCTGTGCCCTCTGGCCTCTAGGTACTCAACAATTCTTTCCTTCAGAAGTGATTCCATAATTTTCCCTATCACTGAGGTTAAACTAACAGGTCTATAGTTTCCTGCTTCTGCCTTGCTCCCACTTTTGTGAAGGGGAATCACATCTGCCCTCCTCCAGTCCTCAGGTACCACCCCATCCTCCCGTGATTTGTTAAAGAGGGTATTCAGTGGTGTCACTAGTTCTACCCTTAGTTCTTTTAGAATTCTGGGATGAATCCCATCAGGCCCCATTGCTTTGTCCACCGTAAGTTTTAAGAGTTCTTTCAGAACCCTTTCTTCTGTAAATGGGCTGGTATCAACTTCTGTATCCAGAGTGTTTCTACTGTTTGTTTTAGGTACCTCCCCCTCTTCATTTGTAAGTACTGAGCAAAATATTTGTTTAGTATCTCTGCCTTTTCACAGTCACCCTCTGCCCACCCTCCTCCCCTTTATTAAGCCTCACTATCCCTCCCTTGGTCTTCCTTCGCTCTCTGATGTACCTATAAAAGGTTTTATCTCCCATCTTAACTGAGTTGGCTGTCTTTTCCTCGGTTTGGGCCTTTGCTGTTCTGACTGCCTTCCCAGCTTCCTTTTGCTTTAACTGATACAGTTCTCTGTCCTGCTCCTTCTGTGATTCCTTGTACTTCCTGAATGCTTTCTTTTTCTCTTGAACCTTCACTGCCACTTCCTTTGAGAACCATAGTGGTTTCTTACATCATTTTGTTTTGTTTATTTGCTTCACACAAGGCTTGTTACCTCTGTGATGGCAGTTTTTATTATTCCCATTGTTCTTCCACCCTCCTTCCTGCCCATTTGCTAGTGCATTCCTTAGGCACTCACCCATTTTGGCAAAGTCAGCCCTTCTAAAGTCCAGTACTTTTGCCTTTGTATGGCTTGACTCTATTGCTGTGTTTATTGTGAACCATACTGTTCGATGGTCGCTAGTTCCCAGATGGCTACCCACTTCTACATCTGTGATCCTCTCTCCATCTCCATTTGAGAGAACCAGGTCTAAGATTGCTCCCTCTCGAGTGGGCTCCAGTACTAGTTTTCTAAGGCATGCCCCCTGTAGGGCATCTAGAATAACCCCACTCTTTGAAGTGGCTGCTGCAACTGCACTCCAGTTAACATCTGGCATATTCAGATCACCCGTCAGCAATATCTTCCCCTTTTTCTGCCATTCTAAGTATACTTTCTATCATTTCCTTGTCCGTTTCCTTCCCCTGAGAAGGAGGTCTGTATACAACCCCGTGCGGATTGTGGTGCCATTGCCTGTCTCCAAATTTACCCACCGTGCTTCTTCTCCTCCCTGTTTACCCTTTTGTTCTGTTGCTTTGATTCCCTCCCTTATGTAAAGAGCTACTCCTTCTCCTCTTTAACCCTCCCTGTCCCTCCTGTAGATAGTGTATCCAAGTATGTTTACGTCCCAGTCATGGTTTTGTGTGTACCATGTTTCTGTGACTGCCACGATATCCAGATGTTCCTCCTCCATCAAGGCCACTAATTCAGGAAGCTTGTTACCCAGACTACGGGCATTGGTACTCATTGCTCTCCATTTTTTGATGGCTTTACCTCCTGTTGCAGCATCCCCCACTGACCTTTCTACCTCAGTCTTTTTCTCATTTAGTACCCTGTTTTGTAGGGCGAGGCTGGGATTTTCCTGCTGCTTATCAGTGCCTCCCTCCTTGACTAGTTTAAAAGCTTGCCAATGAAGCATTTAAACCGATTGCTCAAAAGACTTGTTCCTTTCCTGGACAGATGCAGACCATCCTGCCAGTATAGGCTGGTTTCCCTCCAGGTGGAACCCCAGTCCCCAATGAAGCCAAACCTCTGTGCTCCACCATTTTTCAACCATTCATTAAGCGCATGATGCAAAGTACCCTCGCCTCACCCATGCCATTGACAGGCAGCACCTGAGAAGGATACTGTGTGCTACTGGTCTTAGGCCCCTCCCAACTCTACAAAGTCCTCCTGCACTGCTCTAATCTCATGATGAGCCAAGTCATTTGTCCCTAGGTGGACAATGACGTCCAGCTCAGACTCCTGTGCAGCTGTTCTCGTGATCCTGAGGATGCGCTTCCTGTCCCTCCAAGCCATGGCACCAGGCAGGCACCTTACTTCAGTTTTCCCTGCTCCCCCCAGTTCTATCCCCCTAATAACTGAGTCCCCCACCAGGAGCTGCTTCCTTTCCCTGTGGTGTCTTCTGCCTCCTTCCTGTGGGCCTCCCTTGTGACAGTTGTCCTCAGTCTCCTTAGTCTCCTCTGTGGGTGTGTCCATAGGGGGCTATGCTCCCAGAATGGTGTGATGGATAGGAGGAACAACTGACTGGGTCAGCCTCTGTTCCACCATCCTCATCCTCCCTGAGCCCACTGTGGTCCAACTGCTGTGCTTTCTTCGCAACGTCTGAGGTAGTGGTGGTGGCTCTGGTGCTCCCTGGATAAGGGAGGTTCCCTTCCTACTGTCCAGTGTGGCCTGGGAGAAGGTTCCTTTACTGCTGTCCAGTGTGGCCTGAAGACGGGCAACTTCCTCCCTCAGGGCAGAGAGTTGTCTGCAACTAGGGCAGCATCTCAGCCTCCAGAAAGACTCCCAGAAGACTGCTGCCCCACAGCCATTACATTGCACTACTCCCCACATGTTTATCTACTTTTTGTGTGTGTGTGTGATTGGTTTGTTATATAGAAATATATATATATATTATACAATGTGTATGCTTATATTGTCAGTGCAGTGTGCTAGAGAGGATATGACAGTGATATGCACCTTGCACTCTTGAGGAATGATGTCAGAACCCCAGGTATAAAGGAACTGTTTCCAGGGGTGGGTGGGGTGAGGGTGGGCAGGGTTTGGGCCTCAACTGTGCCCTCACGAAACAATCAGCTAAAAGCTCTGACCCACCGCTATGATGAGTGCCTTCCTGTCAGCAAGATGCCCTACACAACAATTTGACAGAGAAAATACCCTGCTAATCAAACAGAGAAAAATCCAGACATCCAAGTCAGACACAGGTAAACCTCCCCAGCCCCAAAATAGCCTGGTGGTTTGTGCTGTGAAAGCAGTCAGCCCCAAAATAAGTCAGCTGTGCTTTAAACTCTTCCTGCACTTCTTCAGTATCTTGATCAGTGACATTGCAGATGGACTGGAGGGTACGGTTTGTCTGTTTGCAGATGACATCAAGATCTGCAACCGAGTAGATGATCCAGATGGGGTGGGCAGAATGAGAAGAGATCTGGAAAACTGGCAAAATGGTCAGAAGAGTGGTAACTGGGGTTTAACGCAAAGAAGTGCAAGATCATGCACATAGGAAAGAGAAACCCCAAAGCCACCTATTGGTTGGGAGGGGATTTGCTGGCAATCACAAGGGAAGAGAGAGACTTTGGCATCATCACAGATGACCTGAAATCATTCAAGCAGACCACTAAAGCAGTAGGTAAGGCTAGAGGGATGTTGGGGTGTATTAGTAGGGGTATCACAAGTCGTAAGAGGGAGGTAATAATCCCTCTTTACAAGACATTGGTTAGGCCCCATCTGGAGTATTGCGTGCAGTACTGGAGGCCGCACCTGCACAAGCACATTAACAAAATGGAAGCAGTCCAGAGAAGGGTAACCAAAATGGTGGAGGCACTGCATCAGAAAACATATGAGGACAGATTAATGGAGCTCAATATGTATACCTTAGAGCAAAGGAGGGAGAGAGGTGATATGATTGAAACATTCTAACATCTTCAGGGCATTAACAAGGTGAAAGAGTCTAACATGTTTCAATATAAGAAAATTAGCAGGACAAGAGGACACAGCATGAGATTAGAGGGAGGCCGATTAAGGGTGATGTGAGGAAGTTCTTTTTCACAGAAAGGGTGGTGGATGCGTGGAACAGCCTACCTCAAGAAGTGGTGGATATGAATACAGTGCAGGGCTTCAAACAGGCATGGGACAGGTATAAGGGAGCAATACAGATGAGTATGAATAGATAGGCATTGACAGAGTACAGGCCTATGGCACATTCTTAAGGTAGAAAAAATGGGCAGACTGGATGGGTCTTGCGGTCCTTATCCGCCGTCAATCTCTGTGTTTCTGGGTTCTGCCTTGTAACCAGTTTTGTACCCATCAGACTACATCTGGACCAACCCCTGTGTGGTCAAGCTTCTTTACTAGCTTTCTGTGTGGAACCGAATCGAAGGCCTTACTAAAGTTTAGGTAGACCACATCTACTGCCCCACAGCCATCCACTATTTTTGTAGCGTAGTCAAACAACTCGAGCAGATTTGTCTGGCATGATCTACCTGCTGTGAAACCATGCTGTTTATGGTCTTGTTGGCCACTAGTTTCAAGGAATGCTGTGATCCTCTGTTTGAGTAATGTGTCCATTAGTTTCCCTACTATAGACGTGAGGCTCACCGGTCTGTAATTACTAGCCTCTTTGCAACTGCCTGATTTGTGAAGTGGAACCACTATTGCCTTTTTCCAGTCTTCGGATGCCACTCCACTCTTCAAGGATTTCGTGAATAGAAGTGCCAGAGGGGCTGCTAATTCTGCCCCCAGTTCCTTAAGGATGGATTCTGGGGTGTATCTCATCAGGTCCCATGGCTTTGTCTGCTTTTAGTTTATTTAATGCCTCCCATACTTCGGCTTCTGTAAAGGGACTAGTGTCTACCCCTGGTCCTGGGGTGTACTATTTTTTCAGGGTGGGGCCATCTCCTGGATCCTCTTTTGTAAACACTGGACAGAAGTATTTGGTGAGGATTTCTGCTTTCTCTGGGTCATGTTTGGTGCATTTCCCTTCTTCAGTAGCAATCTTTACTAGCCCTGCTTTTGCCTTCCTATGTTCCCTAATGTTTCTAAAAAAATATTTGTCTCCTGTCTTTGCCCCTTCTGCTATCTTTTCCTCTCTATGTGCTTTTGGCTTTCTAATTTGTTAGTCTGTCTAATTTTTTCCTTTTACGACTCTCAGTATCTCTCATTTTTGTTTTCCTGGTATATGCTGAACGCCTTTTTTTTTTATTTTTTCCTTGACCGTGGTATCCTCTTCCTTAGAAAACCATAGAGGGTTTCTTTTTCTTTTTGCTTTACTGACCCATCTGGCACATTGATCTGTGGCAGTCTTTGTTGCTGTCTTGGGTCTCCCCCACATGACCTCCACCTCCTCATCCTCTGTTTCCATTAACTGGCTACTTACAGTATGTTATTACTCATTTTTTGGAAGTCGACCTTTCTGAAATCTAGCACCTTTATCTTTGAGTGGCTGGTGTCCTGTGTTATGTTTACTTTAAATCTTACCCTGCGATGGTCGCTGTTTTCCATATGGCATCCCACTTTTGATGTTCTTGATCCTTTTTGAGTGTGTAAAGACTTGATCGAGAATGGCGTCTCTCCTTTTTGGGGTTTTAACAAGTTGGCACAGTCCTGCGCCTTGTTGTGACAATAAGAAGTCCCTACTACTTGTTGCTGCTGTTAATGTGCCCCAGTTAATGTCTTGTAGGCCGAAGTCCCCCACCAGTATTACTTTGCTTTTATCAGACATTTTGTGGATTTTCTCTATCTATACTCACCAGATATAATAGCTATTGGTGAAACATGGCTCAAACCCCACATAGTTGACCATGAGGTTAATTTACATGGGTACAGGTCCTTTAGGCAGGGCAGCATGAGGAAAAAAGGGTGTGTGGTTTTGATCTATGTAAAATCAACTCTCTGTGCCTCACCTGTCTTAACACCAGATCTCAGCCACTCGCGGAGTGTGGGGCGATATTTATAAAACTACTACTAGGTGGGACTAAGCCACTGCTCATAGGGTCTGTGTATAATCCTCCCAAGACGGCCACTGAATCCTTAAAGTCCCTAATACATACTTCACAGTCTTCCTCTGGGCGAGAAGGTTTTCATAGTGGGATTTTAATGTGCATTGGGTCTTATGTCAGTGATGCCTTACGTCAATGATGACCTGAAATCCACCCTACTAGTGGTTGAACTCACTCAATTAATACAAGAACCGACTAGACTAAATATGAAAACTGGTAACCACACCACTGTGAACTGGGTTCTAGTCACTAATACGGATAGATTCAAATTGGCAGGCACCTTTGCTGACTCATTAAGTGATCACTCCCCCACATTCAGTATTTAGAAGAATAACTTCCTTAACCCCCCCCCCCTTTAGAATTTTTTGGACCTGGGACTATTCTAAATTTGACTCATTCTCCTTTCTCAGTACCCTGGCCAAGGTCAACTGGCACCAGATTCAGATTGCTCCAAACCTTGAAGCAGCCCCTGAATATTTCATTAATAACTTCTTGTCTGCCACAAATAAGCAAGCCCCCCCTAAAACAGATCAGTGTCAAAGGACAGGAAGCCAGGTGGCTTTCCCGGGACCTTAGAAAATTCATGTGGGTTAGAGACAGAGCATGGAGTGTATTCAAATCCTCTAGTCAAGCCACTGATTAGCAGAGATACAGGGAACTCAGAAATAAGTGTAAATTAGAGCTAAAAAGAGCCAAAATGTGGCATTTCAGAGACATTCAGGGTAAGAGTCTTTTGACCCTTAAAAATTCTGGGCACAAATTAATACTCTAATCAAGGGCAAGAACAAACAAGGGTATAATACAGTAGCAAATGGTCCTTGTCTCGGACTTCCGGTTCCGGTATGGCTGGCTGAGCACACAAATTGAGAGGCTTCCACTAAGTTAAACATTAAAAGGGCATAAACTGAAAAAAAAAAAAAAACTCTCTAATCTCAGTCTTTTTCTAGGCAAGAAATATCTCAGATCGACACCCACATGCTACGAGATAGCTGAACAAAATCGAAACAGATTCCAAACATTTGCTGAAATGACTGAGGGGGGTGACCGCATATCTGACGAAGGTGAACAAAGTACTAGGCCTTCTACAGCTCCAGAATTAAAAAAAAAAATCAACCTCCTCTGGCAGAACAAAAACTTGTACAAGAAAACAACCAGAAACCACCTCGGAGGTGATACAGCAGGCAATTGCAGACTTTAGGGGAGAAGTTTGTGAGTCGATGCAAGACCTTAAGACTGAAATAAGTACATTACAAGGGCGTGTGACTGAGGCAGACCACCAGATTTCTTTAAACATCACCCAAATTGATGATCTGGAGGAGACCATGAAAACCATAGCGGCGGAACAATTGGCAATCTCCATCTGACAGGAAGAAGCTGAAAACCGTGGTAGAAGGAGGAACATACGAATATTTGCCTTATCTGAAAACTAAGAAGGAAATAATTCTAGGGCCTTTGCGGATTACCTTTTGCGGTTACTGCTTGATCTGGAACCTGATTTCCACCTGGATACTGAGAGGGCTCACACGGCGCCCGGCCCAAAATCTTCACGACCAGAAGCGAGGCCCCGCTCCTTTATTAGGTTCCTCAGTAATCAAAGGAAACCATTTTACGGAAGGCCTGGCAGAAGGGCAAGGTAATGTGGGGCCAAAAAGATTATTGTTTGATAATGATTGCACCCCGGCCATCCACAAACTAAGAGACTATAGTTCGCTCTTCCCTACACTCAGAGCCCAGAAGATCCATTTTTGAACCCCTTATCCAGCCAGATTAATTGTATTTCTACCATGTGGCCAACATACCTATAGTTCAGCCGCAGAAGCTGCAACAGATCTCTTGAAGAGGGGTGTAATCAATGAAAAAACGGCAGAAACAATTAAAACTCGATTGAGGCAAGCTAACCAGATAGAACAGAAAGGACCCCAGGCATCACAACTGCAAACAACAGAGATCTTAAAGTGACTGCAGCAGTTTAGGAATGCGACTCTGCCTACCTGAAAAAAGCCAAAATGTGGGGTAATTGCTTCTTGATTTGGTTTTTGGTTCTGGGGTACCTCTGGAGATGATAATGGGGGGGCAGGCTACGGGTGAGCGGGGCGATGAAAGAACCGGGTGAGGGGCGTCTTTAAGAGATTCAGGCAGCAATGCTTTATTTAAAATGTTTGTTATTCAGCTAATTGGCTACTGGTTGCTACTTTGAATCATTTACAGCTCCTGGATGGTGGAGAATTTTTTCAAGCTAAGGCACGGCGACTATAGCCTTCTCCTCATGGTAATCCTGATTTGTC
Source organism: Neoceratodus forsteri (assembly GCA_016271365.2). Taxonomy (NCBI): domain Eukaryota; kingdom Metazoa; phylum Chordata; order Ceratodontiformes; family Ceratodontidae; genus Neoceratodus; species Neoceratodus forsteri. Next base: position 748,251,610 of record CM057451.1, read on the forward strand.
CACCTGCTCCTCGAGGGGCCCGTCCTCACCTCAAGCTTTGCAGGTATAAGCCTGCACCAAATCATGTAAGAGGACCCAGTCCAGACCGACGAGAGGCTTGATGTCACAGGGACAAAAAAGAAAGATGTTCAATCTATGAAAACTGAGCAAATAATTATGTTTTGGTCCCTGAGACAAGCCTAGTCCTAATTTTCTTTTTAAACTACAGATGGTAATTGAGTTATATGATTAAGAGAATAGAAATATAATACCATGCTCTCTTTTATGATTACCTGAGAAAGTGTGGAAACGTATATATCTACAGGAATTTCAACGCATAGATTTATGTTAAGTAGGAGGTTAAAGGGAAAGATAGAAATTTAAGTTTTGAATTTTGGATAGTCAAGGAAGCCTAAGCTAAAGAAGGTTTGGGCTGTGATTTTGATAATGCCCAATAGAGGTCGTTCTTCCTCTTTCTCAAGGCAAGCGAGTAAAGTAAAGCCATATACTTAGATCATTAGATGGGAAGTTTCTCGAATAAGACAGGAAAATGCCATTAGGCATACCGTTTCCTTTATGGAATGGAATTTATTCCATTCTGTTTGATGCCATCATACTTATGCTGGGTATTTTTGTTACTCGGATACAGTATAATGCTCCAGTCCCCTCTCTGGTTTCTAATGGAGACAAGGACAGGGGGTTCCAGGGGGAACTCCTGTTCAGCACCTCCCAAATGGGAGTCATTTTGTATAAAGTTTTTGTTAAAGTTAATAAGATATAGTTTTTATGTACAAGTAGTTTGGTTATGTTATTTGTTTAAAGAAGTTAAAAGAATAAGGGGAGGGAGGGTTATCTTGGCTTTTCATTACAGACCCAATGTTGTTATATTATGGAAAAGCCTAATAAGTCATTCAATTAATTTTGTTTTTAAAGCAGCAATTGGGTACATCTGGATAAAAACATGCATAACAAAGGATAACTGGATAGCCAGATACTACGGGAGAATAAAATACACAACTCAAGAGTTTAAGACTAAAAGCATGTTTATTATTGTACTGCAAATACATAACACAGTGGCTTCTTCATGGTGACTTCTGGACCATGGATCGGGGGTAGTCTGGAAAGAACAAATCTTCTACCACTTAGGGGAAATGAATATACAGATAGTTAGGTCAACAAGAAATAGATGTCAGTTGATCCAATTCAAATTATTTCATTAAATATTAATGGGCTCCATGACCCTATAAAAAGGTCCCGCCTTAAACAGTACCTGAACAAATGGAAGGCAGACCTCATTTATCTCCAGGAAACTCATCTTTCTGAACTAGAGCACAAGAAGCTGACCTGGGGTAATAGATATAAGGTTGTGGGCCTCCTCACATCCAAGGGGTAGGAAAAGAGGGGCAGCAGTTTTAATTCCAGCAACAACCCCTATGGAAATGCAAAAAACTCATATTAATGCCCAAGTCTATCATGTAATTGTACAGGGCCTTTTATATGGCCATAAGATTACCCTGGCTAGTGTTTACTTTCCCCTTCAGATAAGATTCCCAATCCTGAAGGGTTATTTATCTACATCATTAGATAATCTTCCCGGCCAGTTGATCATGGGAGGTGATATCAATTTGACCTTATCCCCGCATTTAGATATCTCTAATCAACAGACTCACAGGAAAAATGCTACAGTTAAAAAATTTAAAAGAACACTGGAACATTTAGGCATTATCGATGTGTGGAGACATCTATTCTCCTTCAGCCTGGGTTATACATATTATTCTCCAAGGTTTAAATCATACTCCCACCTAGATTATTTTATGATGACATGTGAGCATTTCACATCAGTCCAGGATATGACTATAGGTGTAAAATTACTATCCGATCACCACCCCTTAATTTTGAAATTAGATATGGGTCTGGAGAGGAAGAGGACCTTATGGAGATTAAATCCATTAACATTAAAAGAGAAGGAATTCCAGGAGATATTTAAAACAAGAATACAACAATTCTGTACAGAAAGTGAATCACAGGAAATTGCTGAGGCAATAAGATGGGATGCCATGAAGGCAATGCTGAGGGGAGAGATTATAGCGTACACTTCAAAGAAGAATAAAGAGAGGGAGGTGAGGCAACTTGAATTATCAGCACAGCTGCTAAATTACCAGATGTTATACAGAGAGGGCTATACTGAATTAAATCAAAAATTAGGGATACATAGGCGGAATTATAGATAACAAAATACAACAATTATTAATAGATTTAAGACAAACTGTCCATGGGGGGTGGGGCTAGGGGAGCTCGGAGACTGGCTCAGAAACATAGAGCTGAAAAAACTACCTCTACCATCTTGAAACTTAGAAACCCTTATACGGGTATAACACACCATTCGGATGCTCATATAATGCAGACCTTTTCAAAGTACTAAACTAATCTATATGTTCACTGGAAACACACCCTGAATTCTTAGAAATAACCGGTTTCCTGGATCAACTAGCCCTACCAACCCTCTCCTCCTCTCAAATTTGTAGTTTGGAAGCGCTCATAACTCAATTGGAAATTCAGGAGGCTATTACAAACCTGAACCTGGGAAAGTGCCCAGGACCTGATGGGTTTATGTCTGAGTGGTATAAGATTTTATAAAAAGAATTGATCCCGAAATTACATACTTTATTTGCTGAGACAACCCAAGAGGGAGTCCCTCCGCCATCGTGGGACTACGCCACCATTGCCCCAATACCTAAACCGAATAAAGATCACTCGGATCCGGCATCTTACAGACCTATTTCCATTTTAAAAGTTGACTGTAAGATTTATATTGCCATTTGGGCGTCCAGACTTTAATCTGTACTAACAAAGACTATATTACTGGATCAGTCAGGTTTTATAAAGAATAGGAGCACCACAGATAATGTCCATAGGACCCTATTAGTACAGGAATATGTAAAGATGAGAAAAATCCAATCTGTTTTTATTAGTTTAGATGCCAAAAAGGCTTTTGACCGACTATTTGCCATTTTTGTGGAGGACTCTTGAGGCCTTTCACTTTCCGGATTTATTCATCACCTTACTCACTAAATTATATAGATCCCCAAGGGCCTATGTACGAGTAAATGGGAATTTATCCTCACCGATTAAACTAAGTAGAGGCATGAGACAGGGCTGTCCTCTTTCACCCTATCTGTTTGCCTTATATTTGGAACCACTTGCAACAAAGTTGAGGAATATGATTAAAGTAGAAGGGATCCCAATAGCACAAGTACATAAAATAAATATGTTTGATGATATATTATTAACCCTGTTATCTCCAGCTCAGTCAGTTCCGGCAGCTTGGCAAATATTGAAACAGTATGAAACACTGGCAGGTTTTAAGCTAAACGCTACAAAAACAGAGATCTTGGCCTTTAATTTTATTCCTACCCAACAACTGAAAAAAGAATTTCCGTTTAAATGGTATACTACAAAAATAAAATATTTAGGAATTAGCATCCCTCTTAATCCAGAGGTGCTGGAAATTTTAAATTATGAACCCCTCACGAACATTGGCCAAAATGTCCTGGAAAGATGGTCCACCTTTCTTACTCTTTTCCATCAACGGATGGAAATAGTGCATATGAATATACTCCCTAGACTTTTTCAATTGTCAAGACAGTTACACTCTCTGGAACATTCTAATTTAGTGGTCGGGAGCCGCTCTGACTATTCTGCTCCTTTGATAGGGGTATATAGCCCCTTTGTGATATTGCCTCTTCGGTGGCTTCTTCGGCACAGGTGGTTAACATTTCTCCAGCTGTGATTGTTAGTCCGGTCATGATTTCGGTATGGATGATCAGGCTCCTTCTGCACTCAAGTGGAGAACATCTTCGTCTTTTTGTATCCGCACAATCTTTGCAAATAGCAGCCTGAAAGCCTTGTTAGGCTCGGACTAAAAATAAAAAATATATATATATATATATATATATATATATATATATATATATATATTTTTTTTTTTTATCACAGCACAGGGCCTAGCCAAAATTACCTGATACTCCCTTTTTGGATCTGGTCAGGTTCCGCCTCAGCCCCTGAGGCGCTCGTCTCCAGAGTACGGTAAAGAGTACCTGATTTCTTCTTCCTCTAGGGGGAGTCCGATCCGGCGGCGGTATGGGTCATCTCTTTCTCTGAGAGATTTCTCTCATTCAGAGACATTTTCTATACCTAGGCGACTGCTCAGTCTGTTAATTCCCCTTTCTTTTTATCTGGCTTTCTTCTCTTGAGCAGAGCCTTGCAGCAGCAGAAGCGACTCAGCACCGAGTCAGAACTCAGGTTCCTACTTCCTTGCTTGCTTAATTTAACAGGCGATTTTCTCCCTCTTGACGGAAGGTCAAGTAGGTCCTTTTTCTGAGGTAGCTTCTCAAATATTCACACCTTCGGTTCCTGCGCACTGTTCCATGCCAGTTGCTCACGAAGCTATCCTCTTCAAGTGTGGGATGGAATTGTGATGTTTGTTTTTCAGCAAACAAACTAGAATCCTTTCCTACTCCCTTCAGCGAAGCCAGAATGGGTAGTGCCTCACCACGTTGAGTCACTGCGTTTTTCAGTCACTTCAACAAATGGGTTAGCCCTAACTTGAACCTGCTGTGTCCCTCCTTGACACACATCTGCCTCTATTCGCCTTAGAAATCCAGCCCCTGTTTTTTTCTGTCGGAATGTTTTTTTCCACAGTGGACATGTCCTCCTGTACACTTTTTCCTTTCTTCTCGGAGTTCAGAGACTGCTGCTACAGTTGTACACATAGGGGCAGGATGATTCCTTCTGGAATATGCAGTGGGTAGGATCTGGTTATACTAGACCACCAGGAGAGGCTTCTAAGTCGTGCTTGGCCTTCCATCAGGAAGATTCCTGTGAATAAGTGGAGACCATTCTCCTTGATGGGCTATCCCCACCTGGACCCCCCTTGCTCACCAAGTACGGGGTTCAAGTGCTCTTGGACCTGTGGTTTACAGGTCAGCTATGTTTGATGGTGGGGGTTTCCATCTGCACTTTCCGATCTACCCTGAACCAGTAGACTTTACCTCCGACTCTTTCAGTTCCTGAAGTCCCTTTACATTACATTAGTACATGTCTTTGACACTATTAATTTTGGTCCTAGGCCAAACTATGAGGCCAGGTTCTTGCCGCTCTCCTAGAGTGGTTGCGGCTTCCCGGCAGACTTTCATTTTGTGCCCATTGCAGTCATCTGCAAAGTGGCAAGTTACAACTCGAGCACTTATCTTGTAGGCATGATGTTCTAGATGCTTTTACAAGACAGCTCTTTTTATTAGGGCAGTCCTTGGCTGTCCTTTCTGAGTGAACCCTATCTCCTACCACCCTACTCAGGGTTGTTGGTTTTAGCTCGGCACTCTCCCACTAGTGTGAATGAGTGATGGAGACTTAGTCCAGAAAGATATGGAAATTGCGTACTTACTGTAATTATTGATCTTCTTGGACAGTCTCCATCACTCATTCACACACCCACCCACCATCCCCTGGTTTCACTCATTTGCTTTCCTGGTCTTCATGATCCTATGGTTCAGACTATGAGGACATTATTCTTTGACCTTTCTTGCAAAGGCCATCTGGGCCCTTCCAGGCCATGAAACTCAGGTTGAGTTATTCTCATCAGTTACGCTGTACCTCCTCGGTCGAAAAGGTACTGAGGCGGTTGGAGGGTCGACGCCGAGATAGCCTACACAGGCGCGAGCTAGTCTCGCATGCGTGGTCCTCTCTCTGCGCCGACCCTTCAGAAAACATTAGGCTCCCGCTTAGTCCTAGCACCTCCGGCGCTATCCCCAATAGTGTGAATGAGTGATGGAGACTGTCCAAGAAGATCAATAATTACGGTAAGTACGTAATTTCCATTTTCTGTCTATACGACAGCAGCTTTTGCCCGTTTTAGTATTAGTTTTAACATTTTTAGTAGTATTTTCTTATTTTACGAAGAAGAAAAATAAATTTTCACCTGCCATCAACGGAGTTGTCCTTAGATGGTAGCAGTGACGGTAGGAAGACTTTGTTTGAAAGTTGTTATGGCAGAGGGGCTGTGTCCGGTCCACCGCCCTTTGTTAAGAGAGTCCGACTATGGACAGTCCTGTGCTGGGAGGGCAGTCCACTGGCTAACGAATCTGGCGATTCCAGGGATTCGGCCCGCTAATTTCGCAGGTCTTTTCCTCGTTAGAAGAAGAATTGGTGCCGCTCGAGGTTGCCCTCCGGTATCTCTGCATGGGGATTGTCGGGAAGAAGGGGCGATAGGCCTGAACAACTTTGGTGGGTTCCCCCTGGTCCCACCCTTAACGGCTGCGTTCTTTGACTCCGGACTCCATCTCTGTCCTCGATGGAGTTCTGGTGAGCAGTTTCACCTCTGGGCCGCTCCTGTGGAGCCGGGGGTGTTCGACTTCTGTCCAGTTTTCCTGGCCAGTGTTCTTGATTCCAGGGCCTCTGGGCCTAGGACCTGCTGGGCCAGGTGGATTGGATCAGGATGTGCATGGTGCCTTCGCCATCGCTTCGACCCCTCGTGCCTACCCCCTCCCTCTTTCCTTGCAGGGGCCAGCACGGGCACCTCTTTTTCCTTTCTCCTCAGGATTTTCTCCATTGGAATTCTCCTCAGTCCTGGCGCCACAGCCGACACCATGGGCGGCGACACAGGTCCGGCACCATGGCAGCGCCGCTGTAATTGGTGTTGGTGCCATGGGCAGCACTGCTGGTGCTGGTTTCGGCGCCATGGGTTGCTGTGCACCGCAGGTGCTATTTTTGGTGGCGTCAGTTCTCGGTGCCACTGGTGGTGCTGCGGGTGTCGGTGCCATGTACCTATGGGTGCCACCACGTGCCCAAGGGTGACACGGACGCTCGCAGTTGGTGCCACCGGCACCAGCCGATGCCAGGGGCCATGAGTGCCAAGGTGCCATGGGAGCCGAGGTGCCTGCAGGTGCTGCCGTGGGTGCCCTCGGGTTTCGCCCAGGATGGCATAGACACTGCTTGGTACCATCCTGTGCCATGAGTGATGCTGGTACCACAGGCGGTGCTAGTTGGTGCTGTAAGGCAGAACTAGTGTCGGATTTTTCCCCTCTGCAGACCTCTTCCTCCGCAGAGCTTGTGGCGAGATGTTTTCCACAGAATGAAGTACTGTTCTGCAGATTATTTTTCCACAGATCTTAGTGAGTGTCAGTCTGCGTGGGATCTTGTGACATCCAGCGGTTTTCCGCTGATGGAACTCTTCTGTGCTGTTTTGCCAACGGAATCCCTCATTCCGCTCAGCATTTTCTTGGCTCCTTAAGTGGTACCGAGCTCCTGGATACCCTTCCTGATGGCAGAGTCTCTGGTGGCTCTGTCCTAGGTTTCCCTTTAGGGGTCCTTCTGGGGTAGAAGTGCATCTGGATGAGTCTCTTCCCCCTGTCCTGCTTTTCGGTGATACAGTGGATGACTCATTTATAGACTGGAGGGTAAACCTTCTATATCACCAGACTCTGTGATGGAAGATCTTTTCAGTTGTTCCCCAGTGAGGGGGTCCACTATAGTACTTCAGACTGCACCCGTGGACCAAACGCTTCTATTTCTAGACTCTTTCGGTCATCAGGACAATTGCATTCTGTGGAACATTCTACTTCAATGGTCGGGAGCCGTACAGGCTCTTCTGCACCTTTGATAGTGGTATATAGCCCCCTTGTGATACTGCCCCTTCAGTGGCTTCATCAGCAGAGGTGGTTAACATCCGTTCAGCTGTGATTATTGGTCTGGTCACGATTTCAGTTATGGACGCTCAGGCTTCTCCTGCCTCTCAGATGGACGACATCTTTGTAATTTTTGTATCAGGCAATGCTTGCGAAATAGCAGCCTGAAAGCCTTGTCAGGCTCGGGCTAATGGTTCAAAAAAAAAAAAAAGAAAAATGATCACAGCACAGGGCCTAGCCGAAATTACCTGATACCACCCTTTTGGATCTGGTCAGGTTCCGCCTCAGCCCCTGAGGCAGTTCTCTAAACTACGGTAAAGAGTACCTGACTTCTTCTACCCCTAGGGGGAGTCCGATCTAGTGGAGGTATGGGTAATTTCTTTTTTCCAAGAGAGATTTCTCTTATTCAGAGATATTTCCTAGACCTAGGTGACTGCCCAGTCTGTTGTTCCCCTTTTTTTATCAGGCTTTCTTCTCTTGCTCAGAGCCTCGCAGCAACAGAAGTGACTCTCCAGCGAGTCGGAACTCAGGTTCCTACTTCCTTACTTGCTTCAACTTAACAGATGACATGCTCCTTTCTTGAACGTAGGTCAAGTAGGTTTTTTCTGAGATGACTTCTCAGTATTCACACCCCGCCGTTCCTGCGCACTGGATTTACGTGTGAGTCGCTCACAAAGTTATCCTCTCCGAGTGCGTGACGAAACTGTAATGTTTGTTTTTCATTAGCAAGCAAACTAGAGGCCTTTCCTACTCCCTTCAGGAAGGCCTAAGTGAGTGGTGCCTCACTGCATTGTCACTTAAGCCGCTATTCAGTCACTTTTAATGAATGGGTTTGCCCTAACTTGGTCCTGCTGCATCCCTCCTCAACGCATACCTGCCTCTATTTGCCTCTGAAATCCAGCCCATTTTTTTTTTCCTGTCTGAATGTTTTTCCGCAGTGAACACATCCTCCTTTACACTTTCCCTCTCTTCCTTGAGTTCAGAGACTGCTACTACAGTTGTAGGCATACATGGGCAGGATGATTCCTTTTTGGAATATGAAGTGGATAGGATGTGGTTCTGCTAGACCACCACAAAAGGCTTCTAAGTTGCGCTTTGGCCTTCCATCAGGAAGGTTTCAGTGACTAAGTGGAAACCATTCTCCTTGATGGGCTAACCCCACCTGGACCTTCTTTTGCTCACCAAGTAAGGGGTTCAAATGCTCCTGGACCTGTTACGAACATACGAAGTTTGCCAGCAGATAAAGGCCTAGAGGTCTATCAAGTCTGCTCGAATGTGCAGCTAGCACCCCTTATTGTGCAGCTGCCCCTCCCTTCCACTCTTCCTCTTCATTAACCCTCCCCCTTGTCCTGTCCCATCCCCTTTTGAAGTAGTCCACTGTTCTACTGGATAAAACTTCTGCAGATAACGCATTCCACCCAGCCACTACCCTCTCTGTAAAAAAAGTGTCTCCTCATCTCCCTCCTGAACCTTCCTCCCTCCAGTCTCATATCATGGCCCCTGGTGTCCCTTCCCTCCCTTACTTTGAACAGCCCCTCTGTACCTGTCTTGTTTATTCCTTTCATGTATTTAGAGGTTTCAGTCATGTCCCCCCGTCCCTCCTGTTCTCCAGTGAGTACATGTTCAACTCCCCAACCTTTCTCGTATGATAAGTCCCCAGCCCCTTGATCATCTTTGTCGCCCTGCGCTGCACCCCCTCCAGTAACATAATGTCCCTCTTCAGATACAGGCACCAGTACTGCACGCAGTACTCCAGGTGCGGTCTAACTAATGACCTATACAGTGGCAGAATCACCTCCTCGAGGATATACCCCTTGCAATACAACCCAGCATTTTGTTGTCCTTTGCAGCTGCCTTCCTACATTGTGCCGAGTTGTTCATTTACCCTGTAATGAGCACCCCAAGATCCTTCTCCTCCTCTCTCTGGGCTAGCTGCACTCCCCCCAGCTGGTAACTCCTCCTTGGGTTCTTCATCCCAAAATGTAGCACCTTGCACTTTTTGGCATTAAACCCCAGGTGTCTGACCAGGTTTCAAGCTTTGCCAGATCATCCTGCAACCCCTGCCATCCCCCTAGGTCATCCACCACCGCTCCTACCTTGGTATCATCAGCAAACAGACTGATCTTGCTCTTGATGTTCCATGATGTGTCTGCAATGAATATCCCAAACAACACTGGTCTCAACACTGAGCCCTGTGGAACACCGCTCGTCACTGCCCTTGGGTGTGAGAGCTCCCCACCCACCACCACCCTCTGTTGCCTTCCCTGAAGCCAGTTTCCGACCCATCTCACCAGCTTTGCACCCGCCCCTGTGCCTACTAACTTACTTCCCAGACTTCCATGCGGCACCAAGTCGAATGCCTTACTGAAGTCCAGATACAGGACATCCACTGCATGGCCCCTGTCCAGTTGCCTAGTTACCCAGTCATAGAACTCCACCAGGTTGGTTTGGCAGGATCTGCCCAGTATGAAGCCATGCTGTCTGCTGTCCTGTAGTCCTTTGGCCTCTAGGAGGGCCACCAGCCTCCTTCCAGGATAGTCTCCATTAGCTTACCCATGATGGATGTGAGGCTCACTGGTCTGTAGTTTCCAGCTCATCGCTGGGGCTACTCTTGTGGAGGGCACCACATGAGCCATCCTCCAGTCCTGAGGTACACACCCTGAATGTAGTGAGGCATTAAAGGTCTGCCAAGGTCCTGCAAGGACCTCTGCTAGCTCCTTCAGTACCCTGGGGTGGATGCGATCTGGGCCTGGTGCCTTGTCCACACTCAGTGCCTTCAAACCCTCCCGAACTCTGCCCTCCATGATTTCCCCATCTGTCACCCCCCGTTTCTGCCATTTCTCCCCCTTGGGTGCGTCACCTCTTCTTTAGTAAGAACACTGAGCAGAAGCACTCACTTTAGTGCTTCTGCCTTATCGCACCCTGCTTCCACCCAACCCCACTCCTTCCTAATCCTTACTATGTGGTCCTTACAGCCTTTTCTCCTGTTGTACCTAAAGAAGTCCTTCTCCCACTTCTTAATGCCTTGTGCCAGCCTGAGTTCCTAGATGCTTTGGCTCCCCTTACTGCCCTTGTCACCTCCTTCGATTCTGTAAGTAGCTCCTCCTGTCTCCCTCTCCCTGTTTTCTTGTACTTCCTAAAGGCAGCTCTTTTTCTCCTTACCTTTTCCATGACCTCCTTGCTCAACCAGCTCGGTTTCTTAGCCCTAGCCTTCTTGCTCTGAGCCTTGCAGCAGGTTTTGGTTGCCTCCACTATCTCCAGCTTTATGAGCTCCCACCTCTTGTTAGTGTTCATACTAGATTGAATTCTGGCCAGGTACCCTTTTACCACTACCCCCATCCTCCCAAAGTCGGCCCTCCTGAAGTCCAGCACTCTTGTGCCCGATTCCACTCCTTCCTTGCCCATATCCATTGTGAGCCATACTGAGTGGTGGTCACTCCCTGACATCGGTTCCTCCACTGTAAGTTCTCTCACAAAGTCCCCTTTGCCAGCACAAGGTCAAGGGTATTTCCTAACCTGGTTGGTTACTGACCATTTGCAGCAGGAAGCTGTCCTGGAAGGCATCCAGCAGTACCTGCTCCCTTCTGTTCCTGGTTGTTGGGGTACTGCAGTCCACTCCTGGCATGTTGAAGTCCCCCACAATCACCACACTACCCTTCTCGCAGGTCCTCCTAATCTGTCCCACTAGTTCCCTGTCTAACTCCTCCGTCTGAGATGGTGGCCTGTACACCACTCCCATTCTAACAATCCTATTCTTGGAATCCTGGATTTGCATCCAAAGTGACTCTGTTCTACCCTCCTCCCCTTCCTCCCTTACACACTTCAGTCCTTCCTTCTTTCACATATAGTGCCACACCCCCTCCTTTCCCAATCACCCTGTCCCTACGAAATAACCTGTACCTTGGTACAGACAGGTCCCAGTCATTGTATTGGGTGGCCCGTGTTTCTGTGATGGCTGCAGTGTACACCTCTCCCTCTGCCATAAGCACCTGTAACTCTGCAGTTTTCCCCAAAGGCTCCTAGCATTAAGGGTAACCACCTTCCACCCTTCTCCCCCCCGCCCATCCTGCCCTCCTTCTTCCTAGCATCACCAATAGTATTTCCATATTTGTCCTTTGGCACTGTTATGGGGGTAAGCTATTATGGTTTCCTAACCTGTGGTCTCTGCATATCTCTTGCCCAATTGACACCCCCACTCCTAGTTTAAATTCCCAACTTCCTCTATGTACTCCTCCATCCTCTGTTTCAACACTTTCTTTCCCTCCTCACTCAAGTGTAGTCTGTCCTTGGCATAGAGACTACTGTCCTCCCAGGTCCCTCCCCACCCCCAACAGCCCATACCCTTTAGCACAACACCAGGTTCTTAGCCATCCGTTAAATTCCTCTATTCTCAGCTTTCTTGTTGTGCTTGCCTTGGGCACTGGAAGTATCTCTGAAAAAGTTACTGATCTTCTCTGCCCTCACATAAATGTGCTGTCCTCAAACCTCCTCTGACTATATCTACTGCCTTGTCAGCCAGGTCGTTTGTCCCAAGATGTATAATTAAATGAGGCTTGTCCCTACCCCTTCTAGCATATTTCAGAATAGATTGTCCCACCTCTTCCACTGTCATTCCTGGCATGGCCTCCACCCAAATGCTACTATGCCTCCCCTTGCACCCCACCTGACTCCTCTTAGTATTGAGTCCCCCAGCACTAAGATTCTACCACTCTTACTCCCTGCTTGCTTCCATTTCTCCCCCTCTCTCATTTCCAGCTCCTCTTCTTCCTCCTGCACACAATTTCCCCCTTTTGCCCCTGTTGCAATTCTCCCAGCAGAACTTCCCCCCCTTCTCCAGTTTGGTCCAGGCATTTATCAATTACTCCTCTAATTTCATCATTTCCTCCTCCACCTTCTTCCTCTCTAGCAGTGCAAAACTATTTCTGAAGACCCTTCACAAATGCCCGCTCCCTCTCTGCATAGTAACCTGTTCTCTCCTTTCCACTCCATGACTTTTGCCACTTCTTCACCTCCCTCACAAGTCCCTATCCCTCCTTCCATTTGTCTTTTGTCTCCTGACCTGGTTTCCCAGCAGTCGCTCTTCCTGGCCTGGGCCTCTTTGTCTCTGCTTCTCTTCTTCTGATCCTTCTCATCACTGTTGGCTTAAATCGCCTCCCTCATCTCCTCCTTTTCTCCTCCTCCAGTATTGGGCTAACTCTCAATCTGCCTTGCATGTCTTAGTTCCTCCTGCAGACCCTCGATCTCCTTTCTAAGTTTCTCTATGTGGTTGCACACTAAACACCCTCCCACACCCAGGCAATTTTTGAGAGATTGGGCACCGCAGTTTTTGTGGCTCATTATCTACCCATTGCTGCCGTTGCCCACCAGCGACCCCCCACCCTTCTAGATGCAGAATACCAAACACTCCCCCAAGTCTCCCCTCTATCAGTGCAAAACATTATTTTCTTTATTTCCCTTACCCCCTTTGTTGTACACTTTTAGATAGATTGAGCAGCTGCTTTTTATATTCCTATCCACAGTCAAAAAGAGACTTTAAGTAGCTATTGCACAACCTTCTTCAAACTCCTACTCCCCCTTTCTCCAATGCAAAGAAGTAACAATGAAAGCTCCTAGATTTGCATTTACTTCCCTTCCATTGAGATAGCAGTCACCACTTCACTTGCTGCTGTTCCTTTCCTGGATGTCTGCTTCTGCTATGACAGGTGCATATCCTTTGCCTGTTTGAGGAACTGATGTCCGAACCCCTGGTATAAAGGAAATAATGGACCAGGGGTGGGGTGGGGTGAGGGACTTGGGGGGATGGAACTAGCCCAAGTCTTCCAGAAACAGTCAGGTAGCTGAGGCCCCTTGTCAGACCATTAGCACCCTTCCCCAACTCTGCACTAAACTTTGCAGCTAGTGAAGCCAGCAACAATGAATCACAATTCTACTCAAAGCCCCCAAAATAGGTTTGCTACCCAAGGAAACAGGACTCCAAACAGCTTCACCAACAACACATCAAAATAGAGTTGAAATGAGAAGATATAGGTCTCCAATTCAAAGAAACAGACCCAGTTAAATCACACCACTTATGTTTTTAAATCGGAAGAAATAGGCCTCTACAAATGCAGCCTGCCACACAGTGAAACATCAAACAAATGAGCCCACTTATAGCTACCAAAACAGGTTTCAAAATTCCAACAGCCCCAAACAGTACCCTACTATCCCCTTAGAAGTAGTAAGAAAGAAAAGAAATAACCTTCTACCAAGTAGAATCCACAAGAAACGATGTAAAAACAAGAAGAAGCTACTGTACTGTACAGATCTGATCCTGCCCCCCTTCTAGTTCCTTCTGAGAAGCCAGAGCAACAGACACCACACCCGATTCAGCTCTGCCTCCCTAGCTGAGTTAGCAGGTCAGCCATACTTGATAATGGGGGTTTCTATCTGCACTTTTCGGTCTACCCTGAACCAGTTGACTTTACCTCCAGCTCTTTCAGTTCCTGAGGTCCTTTTATGTTAGATTTGTACATGTCTTTGCACTTAATTTTTGTCCTAGACCACATTGTGAGGCCAGGTTCTCACCGCTCTCGTAGAGTGGTGGCGGCTTCCTGGCAGTTTCAGTTTGTGTCCATTGCAGTCGTCTGCAAAGTGGTGAGTTACAGCTCAAGCACTTATCTTGTAAGCACTATGTGCTAGATGCTCTTTCCAAGACAGCACTTTTTGCTAGCAGTACAGTTCTTGGCCATTCTTTCTGAGTGAACCCTGTCTCCTACCACCCTACTCAGGGTTGTTGGTATTGGCTCAGTACTCTCCCACTAGTGTGAATGAGTGGTGGAGACTTAGTCCAGGAAAATATGGAAATTACATACTTACTGTAATTATTCATCTTCTTGGACAGTCTCCATCACTTACTCACACGCCCACCCACCATCCCCTGGGTTCACTCATTTTCTTTCCTGGTCTTCAAGGTCCTATGGTTCAGGCTGTGAAGACATTGTTCTTTGACCCTTCTTGCAAAGGCCATCTGGGCCCTCTCAGGCCCAGAAAATCAGGATAAGTTATTTTCATTAGTTAGCTGCACCTCCTCGGTCGAAAAGGTACTGAGGTGGTTGGAGGGTCAACACCGAGATAATGTACACAGGCGCGAGCTAGCCTCGTGGTGCCACACATGTGTGGTCCTGTCTCGGCGGCGACCCTTCTGAAAAGTGATGGTTCCTGCTTGGTCCTACCACCTCCGGCGCTATCCTACTAGTGTGAATGAGTGATGGAGACTGTCCAAGAAGATCAATAATTACAATAAGTACGTAATTTCCATTTACTCACCTGTAACAGTAGATCTTACACAGACTGGTCTCTTGCAGTAGGTTATTATACTTGGGAGTTCCACCAGGTGGCGCTATAACGCGGCAGCTTCTTCCAGCAGTCTTCTTCAGGGACCGCCCACATGACATCACTTCCTTAACCTCTGTATAAGTGTGGGTGGTCCCATGTACTCTCTGTTCATTTTCCCGCCAACTTCAGCCCAGACAGCAGCTAGCTCACTCTTCTGTGTTGCAGTATTCGATGAGAACTTGAATCCGGCTTTCTATTGCGGGCCTGTGAACCACTCACAGCACCCCTACTGCTCCTTGGCTCAGTGCTCCTGCTGGGTCTTTGGGCACTGTTATGGCTGACAAGGCCACCCTGCCGGAACGGACCTCTGGGACCTGTTCTAAGGGTTGTCTGGTTCAGGGCTCTCATTCCTGGCATAAAAGGGACTCACTCGCCTCACACCCCCTCCAGCACTGCCCGTTGACTGTGGCTTCTCCTGCTCTTCCATCATCGACAGAGCGTTCCTCGTCGACGGGGCTGCTGCCCCAGTCAACAGAGCACTCTACACCATGTCTCATCGACGGATACTGTTCCCCTGTCGACGGAACGTTCCTCATCGATGGGGCTGCTCCCCCCGTCGATGGAGCATGCATTGCTCACTCCATCGTCAATGGGAACGCTTCCCCATCGACGGAGCTTTCTTTTAATTTCTAATTGACTTAATGCTGCTCCCCAGTCAACGGAGCGATCCTCGCGGACGGAACTATTTCCCCTGTTGACCGGACGTCACATTTCTCATTCCTCGATGGGGATGTTTCCTCCATCGACGGAACATTCCCTGTTGCATCTCATCAACGGGAGGCTCTGCTCCACGTGCAGGGCTCCACACACCCAGGACGATGCCTATTGTGGGTTCCCCATCCCTGTCGTCCCCCTGTCCTTACTGGCACTGGCACACTGTTGCCGTGTCATCGGAGGTCCCCCCTCCGTCGTAGTCCTTACGCCCCTTGAGCTCTGGTGAGGTTCGTGAGGGCTTCCCTTCATCTCGCTTCCAGTTCCTTTCCCCTCCTCTGGTGCCTGTCCGCAAGGGTGTGGATGCCCTCCCCCAACTTTCCAAGACTGATGTTCTCGATGTTCCTCGCCATTCATCCCCTCCCCAGGTCGCTGCCCTTGGGCACCCTCCGACTGTGGACCTCCTGCCTTCCCAGGTGCCTGGCATTGCCCGCTTTGTCTTTCAGTTCCTGCAATCTTTGGGGCACGGTCCATCTCATGCCTCTCTGCCAGTTCCTGTGCCCTCGCTCCCCTCCCCGCCCAAACAGCTTCATTCAGATCCAGCCGTCTCTGCCTGGTACCCCACTCCCATTTCTGAGGAGTCCGTGTCTGGGGATCCAGACTTCAGGGATCCCTTCGTGGAGGCCGCTTCTGTCGTGGGCTTTCCGGAGTATGGGGGCCCGGATTCCCCATTCTCCATGTCCTGTATTCTGGATGCCACCCCTCTTGCCCCTCCTGATGTCTCCTCTCCGACTGACTCTTCTTTCATAGATCTGATGTTGCAGATCCAGGCGGTTTTTGGATTCCCCTCTACGGAGCAGGATTCCCTTCAGCGGGACATGGCTGCCTACCTCAGCCTGCCCGAGAAGCCTGTCCTGGTCGGCCCTCATTTAATTTCTGCTTGTTTGAACGCCATGACTAAGGCGTGGCTTCACCCCTTTTCCGCTCCACCCACCTTCTGTGGGCCTGACCGGCTGTACAGGGCCCCCGTCAGACCACCCTATTGTGCAACGCCCTGTGGCTGGAATCCATGGTCATTACAGCGGCTCATGACTGGACCGCTCAGCCCCGACACACCAGTTTCTTTGCCGCCGGAAAAGGAATCCCGGCGCGTTGATTTTCTTGGCAATAAGGTTTACACCTCTAATGCCTTGCTGCTTCGCATTCTCAACTATGTGGGCCATATGGTCCAGTGCCTCTGCTTTGGACCTTAATACCAACTTGCCTCCCTCCCCGGGGATGACCCAGTTGGCGCAGCCCCTGTCTGCCATTTCCTCACTTTCCCATCACCTACTTCGCCCGGGGTACAATGCCATTGACGCATCTGCCCATCTGTCTGCCACCAGCATCGCCTTGCAGCGTCACGCCTGGCTTCAGGTATCTGGTTTGGCTCCTGACAGCCTGTTGTTGGTTGCCGACACCCCTTTCTGTGGTGACAAGTTGTTTGATTCTGATTCTGCTGCTCGGGACCGCTGTAGGGCTTCCAGAGGGCTGCCACTTGCCCTCTGTCCCAGACCTGTCCTCTGGGGGCTAGTCAGCCTCTGCCCATTGACTGCCTCAAGGTCTTCCACCCCGCATCCTCTCAAACCTCTGATGCGCCTGGGGTCTGTCCGCCCTTTCTTTGGAGGCTTGCTTCCCGATCATGGATGCTTTGCTCCTCTTTGCAGATCATTTGAAACTCCTCCTATCCTCCCTCTTAGAGGCCCCTTAGTTGTTCCTTGCTGTGGGATTCCCGGTGCTTCTTGCCCCGGTGCACTCCACCACATCCTGTGCGCTCTGCGCTTTAGAAGCTCTGCTGGACTTGCTTTCCCACATGGCCTCTTGACTCTGCTTTTCAGGTTGCATCATTTTGCCTGGCATTCTGCTCCTCTCCTAACTTTTGGAGTGTTCATACCTCGCCCACCCTTCACATGTCTGCCTTCCCGGGTGTGATGCGTGTCAACCTGCCTACAACTGATTTTGGTGCCGTCCCTCTACCGGGATTTCACAACCATCTCATGGATTTCCTGTGACTCCTCCATGGCTTCCTCTGGACTCTGCTCGCCTCTCATTTTGACATTCTCACTGAACGTTCCTGTCTGCTTAGTCTGCGGCCGCGCCTTTTTGCCTGTCTTCCTGCTTTGCCTGTCCTCCCATCTGGCCGTAACTGCTTGGTACTCTCCCAAGTGTAATAACCTACAGCAAGAGACCAGTCTGTAGAAGATAGTGTGGTTACGTAAGAACTTACCATAACAGTGATCTTTGAGGAACTGTCTCTTGCAGTAGGTACAATCTCGCCTCCGCCTTTCCTGCCTTTTCTCAGGGTCCCGGATCTCAGGACGGGTTGGGACTCCTGGTCCCTTGGTTTCTCGGTCCTCGCCTTTGCGTGCTGAAGCCGGCGGGGAACAGAAGGCTCATGGGACTGCCCACACTTATACAGAGGCTGAGGAAGTGATGTCATGTGGGCGGTCCCTGAAGAAGACTGCTGGAAGAAGCTGCTGTGTGATAGCCCCATCTGGTGGAACTCCCAAGTGTAATAACCTACTGCAGGAGACAATTCCTCTAAGATCTACTGTTACGGTAAGTTCTTACGTAACTGCACTTTCTAGGAGTGGTATACGTTGTTCATCCACACGGCTTGGCATGTCCTTTCCCCTTTAAGATCAGCCGAAAGGTCTTTAAGCTGGCTTCTCCCACCCACTCGGGTGGTACATCCCTCGGCTGCACCCCGTGACTCCAGGTCTTGCCTGCTGGAAGCAGAGGTTATGCGTTGAAGCCGTGGAGGTCGGGTGGGTCCGTGTGGATGAACAACATATACCACTCCTGAACTACTGTTACAGGTAAGTAACCTGTGTCTTAGCCCTCCCAGCAGCTCCTCTTCATTGGAGCTCTCCTGGACACCTCCAGGGCATGAGCTTTCCTTCCAGAGAACAGAAAAAATGACATTCTCCAGATGGGGAACAACTCTGTTCGAGCACTCTCGAAGCAACAGATGTTGGGTCTTATGGCATCGTCTGTCTTCACAGTGCTTCTAGCCTGGCTACGTGTGAGGACCACACAGTGGATGCTCAGTAGCATCAACCCTACACCCGCACTCATTCCGCATAAGTGACGGAGCCTCTGACAAGATAGCTTGCATGGTGGGCATGGGAAGGCAAGTTTCTTCAGGGCCTATCCTTTGCCCCACTGGAATCTGAGATAACCATCACCATGGATGCATCTCTGATTGGTTGATGGGCTCACTGTCAAGACCTCCACACTCAGGGAGTGTGGAGCCAGGAGGAGTCTTATCTACACATAAATGTCTTGGAGATGAGAGCTGTCCTGTACACTGTCCGAGCCCTGAAGGACGTCCTCTGTCGCAAAGTAATCTTCCTTCATACTGATGACAAGGCTGTGATGTATTACATCAACAAGCAGGGTGGAGCACACTTATACCCACTGTGCTGGGAGACCATGAAGATGTGGGAGTGGTGCCTCGAGCACGATGGCTTGATTCAGGCAGTCTACCTGCTAGGAATTCAGAACAACCTAGTGGTTCACCTCAGCAGGACTGAGGCAGATCCACATGAATGGTCGCTCACTCCAGACATCGTGCAGTCGCTTTTCGACGAGTGGGGCAGTCCAGACCTGGACCTTTTTGCATCCCCACTCAACGCAAAACTGCCTCTATTTTGCTCCAGAAATCCGGAACTTGGCATTTTCTGTCAGTATGCATTCAGACTGTGGTGGACAAGACACTTTCCGTACGCATTTGCTCCTCTTCCATTAATTCAGAGGGTGCTGCTCAAACTGGAGGCCCAAGGGGGTGGGATGATTCTCACCGCCCCATTCTGGCCTCGACAGATATGGTTTCTGTTGGTCAACAGGTTGCCGGAAGTTCCTCCGGAGCAACTTCCTCTACGAACAGACCTCCTGACACAGGAACACCTGGTCCATCCCAACCTGCATTCCTACGCCTGGCTCCTGAGTAGATAGAAGTGGGTAGGTTTAAGGTATCTCAGAGAATGTCAGAAATCCACTTAGCAGCACATAAGCCCTCCACTAGTAAAACTTACATGGCAAAGTGGAAGTGGTTTTCCATTTGGTGCACAAAATCCACACTGGACCCATTTTATTGCCCATCAGATAAAGCGTTGGAGTACCCCTTAGACCTGTCAAATACAGGCCTGCAATACTCGACAATGAAGGTACACCTTTGCTCAATTTCTGCCTACCATGAGCCAGTGCAGAACATGTCGCTGGCTCAGCTACATCTAGTCGAGAGATTCCTCAAGGGCATCCTACACACTAGACCCCCAGTCAGAAAACCGGTGACCGTGTAGGATATCAACCTTGTGTTAGACATTCTCACCCATAAGCCCTTTGAGCCTCTAGTGACCTGCGACTTGAAGTTTCTGACCTGGAAGGCTGCCTTCCTGGTGGCAATCACTTCCGCTCACAGAGTCTTTGAAATACATGCCTTGGTCACAGACCCTCCTTACACAGTATTTCACAACTTCCAGAATGAAGGGGAACGAATCATTCACTCTTTGGATGTCAAAAGGGTTCTGCGATTCTACATCGGCGGAACTAAAGACATTTACAAATCCAAGCAACTTTTCATATCTTTCAGCATGGCCCAGCTGGGTCAGTCTGTTGCCTTTAGATGCATTTCTGCATGGTTGGTGGCATGTCTTCATCACTTCTACTCAGTGGCGCAGGTCAAGTTGGAAGGCCGGGTTTACGCCCACTGTATCAGAGTGGTTGCTGCATCCCTGGTGGAGATTTGTAATGTACCCATTGCAGATACTTGCAAAGCGGTGACTTGGAACTTCGTACACACCTTTGAGAAGCACTGTGCTTTGGATATCCATGCTAGACAGCACACTTCCTTCAGTAGGACAATCCTTAATGGACTTCTGTCCTGAGTGAGCTCTGTCTCCTGCCACCCTGCTCGGGGGATTGTTTTTTAGCTCTGTACTCTCCCACTAGCGTGAATGAATGGTGGAGACTTTTAGTCCAGGAAGATGCGGAAATTGCGTACCTACTGTAATTCTTGATCTTTGTGGACGAAGTCTGCACCACTCATTCACACACACACCCACCCACCATCTCCCGAGCTCACTTATACTGTTTCTGGTCTGCACTCCCTCGTTGGCTTAGGCTGTGAAGACGTTGTTGGGTTGACCCTTCTTACACAGGTCATCCAGACTATCTTATGCTCGGATTAAATTAGCTTTCTAGGTTAGTTTACGCTGCACCTCCTCAGTCAAAAAGGTACTGAGGTGGTTGGAGGGTCAACGCTGAGATAGCCTATATGGATGCAAGGCAGTCTCACGGCACCGTACATGCACGGTCCTATCTTGGCGCCAGCCCATCTGAAGATTTTTGGCTCCCGCTGGGTCCTAGCACCTCCGGCGTAGTTTCATTAGTGTGAATGAGTGGTGGAGACTTGATCCAAGAAGATCAAGAATTATGGTAGGTACGTAATTTCCATTTCTCAGTACCCAAAATGTCTTGGCAGGTAGACTAGGCAGGTTGTAGTCCAGGGTGCATGAGTGGGAATTGCTGACCTAGGTCATAGAAGACCTGTTCAACAGGTGGGGGTCATCCAGAGTTGGACCTTTTTACGTCCACACTCAACACAGAACTGCCCAATTTCTGCTGGTTCACTCCATGGCGTGGAGTTTTCTGGTAAGATGCGTTGTCCCTCTCTTGGACAAGGAGATTCCTCAATGCCTTTCCTTCCTTACTGCTAATTCAGAGGGTGCTGATCAAATTTAAGATAGACTGAGCACTATGTGCCTCGTTGTTCCCCTCTGGCCTTGTCAGATCTGGTTCCAGTTACTGCAGCAGCTGGCAGTGGAACCTCCAGTACCCCCTGCCCCTGTGCAAAGGCTTGCTATTAAAGGAGCCGGGCACCCTGGTCCATCCGGACCTCAAGTCACTACACCTCCATGCCTGGCTCCTGAAGACATAGCCTTGGCTAGATTTTGGGTATCCCAAAAGGTGGGTGATGTCCTGGTGACTGCTAGGGAGCCTTCCACCAGGGCCAATTATTCCATGAAGTGGAATAGTGGCAGCTTCCTATCATTTGGAGCCTTTCACCTGTCCAGTGAATCATATTCTAGAGTACTTGCTTGTCCCTCTCAGATTCTAGCCTGCATTTCTCCTCCATTAAAGTGCACCTGGCTGCCATTACAGCCTTCCATGTGCCCATTGATGGCCGTCCGGTAGTGCAACTGGAAATGTCCTGTACATTTTTGAGAGGCATTCTCATTATGTCCCCTCCCATTTGCAAGCCAGTCCAGCCTTGGGATTTAAATTTTGTGTTAAAAAAACTTTTTTTTGGCTCCTTTTGAGTCAGCCATGACATGTGAGCTAAGCTTTGTCATGCAAAGCATTATTTTTTAGTTGCCATTACTTCTGTTTGAAGGATTTCCGAGCTTCAGGCTCTGATGTGTGAGTCTCCTTATTTGGTTTTCCACAAAGAGAGGGTGTACTTGCATACCAACCGTAAGTTTTTGCTGAAGGTTGTGTCTGAGTTTACCCTGAATCAAATCATCCACCTGCCTGTTTATTTCCCATAGCATGTCAGTCCAGGGGAAGCATTGCTCTTTAATTTAGATGTACATAGAATACTCAGATATTATTTTCAAACGAGGGACTGCAGGAAGTCCTTGCAGCTGTTTGTTTCTTTTGCCCCTGGGAAAGAGGGCATCCATGTTCCTGAACAGTGCCTGTCCAAATGGTTGGCCAACTGTTTTTTTTTTTGTTTTGTTTTTTTTCTGTTGTAGGACGTACGGTAAGGAACTTCCTGGGGTTGTGCATGGCAGCTTCTATTGCCTGTTTCAGGAATGTGTCAGTCACTGAAATCTGTGCCGCTGCCACTTGGAGTACTGTACACACTTTCACTAAACACTACAGTTTGGACATTGCCCCTAGGAGAAGGGTAAACTTTGGCCTGGCTATGCTTCAAGTCTCCTGTTTTAGGCCAATAGTCTCCAGCCACCCAGGCTGTCTGTCAGTACTGCTTGGGACTCATTCCATAGGTGTGGCATGATGCAAGAGAGAGCCTCGAAGAAAACAGCAGTTACGTAAGAACTTGCCTCTTTGAGAGAATGTCTTGCATCGGGCCATACTAGCCCACTCTCTGTCCCCATTAGCCTCAGAGCTTCTCAGTTTCTCTCTCCCCCCACCTTTCTCCAGGACAGTCTACACTCTGTTTCACATTACTTAGTGGCAGGAACCTCTAGCTCTCCCTCAGGTCTCCAGAAGGAGGTCCTCTGCATATGGTCTCCAGCAGGGGAACTGAGGAGTGCACGGGGCCACATAGGTTTATATGGTAAGAACGTAGTCTGCTGATGTCTTAGTGGGTGGCCCCCAGTAGAGTGCTAGCGAAAAAGTTTCCATGTGATCCTTGTGCCTGTTGGCTATGGTTCCATAGGTGTGGCCTGATGCAAGAGATTCTCTCAAAGATCTACTGTTACAGTACGTTCTTATGTATAACTGTACTTTTTGGGCCATCTCCCATTGCAGCTAGGCAGTCACTGTTGTTTCTTATGCCCTGTAGTCAGTAGCGACACTGACTTTGTACCAGTGTGGTCTATCATACTGTTGCCCGGCATGTCCACCCAACTTGTGGTCTCATCCATATTGCCAATCAAGGATTTTGAAAGAGTGTACATATTAATCTGCTTATTACAAAAACATGCAAAGTCAATTATGTATGGCGCAAAGTCCTTAGGAAGTGTCTGACAGACAGTTGTTTTCTGGTATGTAGTTGATCTCCAGTACCAGATAAATGCTTCCACCCTCCCTGACAAGCAGAAAAGGAGGAGTCTAAAGACAGGACCTTTAGTGCAGTTGACTTTCAAGTTATGCGGTAGTGCTGCTCCCCCTGTTCTCACTGATCCATGTTGTCAAAACAGACTTGCTTTCAGGGTACTTTGGCTGATGTCCACCACCGCCATCCAGATGCCAGCATTTGAGCTTAGAACCCATCGAGCCAGCTAGATTGACCTTCTCATCCAGAGACGCAAGTCTTTTTGTTCCACTCACACAGCTGCTTCTCGTCATTATGCAGAGAAGCAGCAACAGGGCAGTTCCCTTCTTTCTCTGCTCGACAAACAGTGGCAGGCTTGAACTCGAGCTCGAAGGATTTCATTTTCGACATTTTGAACAAAGCATTCTCTGTCTCAGACTTTTGTCTTCGGTATACTACAAACTTCAAACAGCCACATTGATGGGTGGCTTTTATAGGGCAGTAAGTGACAGCTGTCAATTACCAGCTGACTGTCAAATCAAATAAAAGCCACCCTTGATCTAAAGCCATGGCTCAAACATAGATTTCGAAATGTAGGCTGCAGCGTTTGGTAGAAAATACATGGTAAGTGAAAAAACACTTCCTACTTAACTAGTACTGTGTCATGCGAGGCATACTGAGCAGACTGGGTGGGCCTGGTGGTCCTTTTCTGCCAACACGTTCCTATGTTTCTAAATCCAAAGATTTAAGAGCAAAGGGCCTTCTCTGCATGAGAGCAGTAAGGAGGGAAACTTCTTCCAGCGGAAAGGAAGATCTGACGTCATGGAGCGGTGCCGAGGGAGTTATAATACCATCTCTAGGGCAGAACGTGTGGTTTTGCTCTCTGGATCTTCAGGACACATTCTTACATGCAGGGTAGGACAAATAAGTTTGTGAACTGGTGGTCAATTTGGCCACTAGCTTCAAAATCTGGTAGCCAAACCAATATTTGTAGTGATCATCATTTTTAAGGGCTCAAAAATCACTTTGTAGGCAGGTAGCCAAGTTAGCCAGTAACTTTCAAAATCTGGTAGCCAAACTCATTTTTTAAGTAGCCACTGGCCACCTGGCTTACCTGATTTGTCCCACCCTGCTTCCACATCCCAATCCGTCCATCCCACTCCCATTTCCTCCAGTTCTGTGTGGAGGGGATTCTCTAGGAGTTCCAGGGCATGCCCTTCGGCCTCTCCTTTGCTCCCAGGGTCTTCACCAAATGCATTGCAGTGGTGGAAGCCTACTTGAGGCACCGAGGGGTCCGTGTATACCCCTACCTGGATGATTGGCTTATAACAGGTCCCTCCAGGGAGGAGGTGGTGCAGTCCAGGGATCTGGCCTTCCAGACCTGCTTTGTCCCTTGGCCTCCTGGTCAACGAGGCCAAGTCGGAACTCGTACCTTCGCAGGTGATACACTTCATCTGGGCAGAGCTTGACTCTTGCAGAGCCAGGTCTTGGCTTCTGGTGGACCGGGCAGAGGCTCTTTCCTCCTTTGTCCGATAATTTGGGTGGCAGTATAGCGCAGTGGTTTAAGGCTCTGAGATGCAAATCTGGAGACCTGGGTTTGAATCCCACTGCCCCCACTTGCATGCTGTGTGACCCTGAGCAAGTCACTTAACTTCCCTGTGCTCCCAGGTCACACCTGTAAACAGGCTTTCAGCTTAGTGTGCTACTCCTGGTTAAACAGTTGTAAAAAGAATTTCGGGTTGGGCAGTTGTGCCCTGCTCAGGACTTCCTGCGCCTCCTGGGATACATGGCGGCATGCACCAGCATGGTCAGTTGGGCCCGATGGAGAATGTGCTCTCTGTAATGGGAGCTTACCCGCCAGTGGTCTCAGCACAAGGGCCACATCGTCCAGCCGGTCACTGTGACTCAGCTGATGTGGGACGCCCTCCAGTGGGGGGTTAGTCCCGGAACATCTGTGGGAAGGGTCCCCATTTGTCTGCCCAGAGCCCTGATGGTCCTCCTGACAACTGATGCCTCCCTGATGGGCTGGAGTGCCCACCTAGGGAAGCACAGAGTCCATGGACTCTGGACTCCCGAGGAGTCTCTGTGCCATGTCAGCCTGCTGGAGCTTCAAACAGTTTGGCTGGTGCTGACAGCCTTTGCTCCTCACATTCGCGGTCAGGTCCAGATAGACAGCACCACAACCATGTACACCTCAACAAACAGGGTGGGACGCACTCCCTTCCTCTGTGCAGGAAGCTCTCCACATCTGGACCCTCATGCTTGGCCTGGACACCGATCTCCTGGCCATCCATGTGGCTAGTGTTTCCAGCCAGCTGGCTGATGCCCTCAGCCATGTGGGCGAGACATCCCAGAAGTGTTCTCTCTATCCGGAGGTAGTACACAGCCTGTGCTCCTGGTGTGGCACCCATCTGATGGATCTCTTCACCTCCAGGGAGAATGTGAAGCTGAGGCTGTTCTGTGCCCGCCCCCCTCAGCAGGAAACGCAGCAGGGGAATGCCTTCTTAAGGCCCTGGATCCCGGGTCTCCTCTGTGCCTTCTCTCCATTTCCCCTGATCCACAAAATGTTCGTCAAAAGTCAGGAGGGACAAGGCACGGATGATCCTCATGGCTCCATACTGGCCCCATCAGTTCTGGTACCCCAATCTCTTCAGCTTCAGCAACAGGCTCCTGCAGTGTCTTCCTCTCTGCTTGGACCTGCTCTTTTGCAATCAGGGAAAGGTACTCCATCCGGATCTTCAGTCCCTGTACCTGACAGCCTGGTTCCTGAGCGGCTAGAGTTCCAGGCTGTGGGTCTCTCAAAAGATGTCCTCAATGTGATTGAGGTGTCTTGGAAGGAGTTGACCCGAAAATACTATATCAAATGGAGGAGGTTCTCCACTTGGTGCCAGGGCAAGGAGCTTGACCTCTTATCTTGCCCGGTGGCTAGCATTCTCAACTACTTGTGGTCCCTGTCTCAGTTGGGCCTTTGGTCGATGACCCTTAAGGTGCACCTGGCAGCCATCTCAGCATACCGGCTGCGTGCTGATATGCAGTCGGTGGTGCAGGAGAAGGTGGTCAGGTGCTTTTTTTGTGAGCCTTGACCACATTGCCCCTTCAGTGCATGAACCACCACCACTTTGGGACTTGTTTCTGGTGTTGGCAAAGCTCATGGACAAGCCATTCGTACTGATGCACAGCTGTGAAATGTCTCACCTGTCATGGAAGATTGCCTTCCTAGGGGTTATCACATCAGCCAGAAGGATAAGTGAGCTCCAGGCACTCTCGGTGGAGTCTCCTTACCTGGTCTTCCACAGGAACAAGGTTGTCCATCACCCCAACCTGAAAATCCTCCGAATGGTTGTGTCTGACTTTCACCATAACCAGGTGATCAATCTCCTGATGTACTTCTCCAGTCATACCTTGGAGACCGAGCACAGGCTCCATACTTTAGTCTTCTGGCGAGCGCACGGCTGGAGTTCGAGGAGAGGTTCGCCAGCTGTTTGCCACCTACAGTGAGGCTGCACCTGGCAGACCGGTAGGTAAGTAGATGATTGGCAAGTGGATTGTATCCTGCATCAACCTTTGCTATAGGTTGGTAGGTAGGGAGCCTCCCATATGGCTAATGGTTCATTCCACCTGTCATACTGCTGCCTGAGTAGCTGCTTCAAGGCACATCCCAATCCAGGAAATCTGCAAGGCTGCTACCTGGAAGTCATCACACACCTTCATTTCCTACTACCACATCGACCTTGGTCACACCAGGATGCTGGTTTGGGGGCCTCAGTTCTCAAGTCTCTGTTCCCTAAATAGGGGGTGTACACCTTGCCTTCTCCTCCCGGAGAACTGCCAGGAGTCTGCCAGAAGTGTGGATAAGTATACCATATCAACGCCCCCAGAAAAACAGATTACTCACCTGCAAGGCCCCTACTTTTCTGCGGCACAGTGGGACCAAGTTCTGCATCAAGACTACCATTTGCCGCAGAACTTCTGTGGCGGTGGTTTGTAATTGCTCCGGAAGTTCTGCGGCACTAACAAACTACCACATCACAGTGTCAGCTTGTCATCCTGACTTCACTTTCATGGCAATGGTTATAGCAATCAGGATGGTGGAAAGCACAGTAACACTAGTTCACAAAATAACAGACTTGTAGAAATAATTTTATGCCTAAAAAGGCAAAACAAATGTCTCTCCCTTAAGGTCCTAGCCTGTTGCATAAATGACATATGCAGAGGGGACCTTGTGTGATAAATAAGGTATTTCTATATGCATGCTATCTGTCCTACTAATGAGGTTTCCATTGTCCATCACTTATATATTTGTATGTGCTTTCTACACCACTCATGAGGTTGCCACTGTGTATCACTTATATATTTATATGCAATTTGTAACATGCATACAAATATGTATGTGCGTGTGTGTGTATAGTAAGAGAGACAGAGATACTGTATGTGTGTGTATATACTAACATACTATTTGCCAGCAGATTAGGCCTTACAGTCTATAGAGTCTGCTCGAACCTCAGATCCTTAGTTGGGTGCAGAGGCCCTCCCATCCCTTGTGCTCCAGAAACCCCTATCATCCATCCCCACCCCCCTGGGACAGGCCATCATCTGATACATCCACTTTCTGTGTCTGTCCCACCCTCTCTTGAAGCCCTCCACTGTGGATCTCTGAACCAGCTCGCCAGGCAGTGCATTCCAAGGGTCCACCACCCTCTCAGTGAAAAACCTCCTCCTCTTTTCCCCCCTCACCCTTCCAACTTCAAACCATGCCCTCTGGTGATACCTCCCTGTTTTAGTCTAAAGATCCCCTCCATGTTTACCCTATTTATTCACTTGAGGTACTTGAAGACCTCAGTCATGTCCCCTCGCCTCCTCTCCTCCAATGAAAACAGGCAGAGCTCCTCAAGTCTGTCCTCGTATGTCAAACCCTAGCCCTCGTATCATCTTAGTTGCCTCCTCTGTACCCTCTCCAGGAGCTGTATGTCCCTCTTTAAGTGTGGTCTCCAATACTGTACACAGTACTCAAGGTGTGGTCTAACCAGTCCATTGTACAGCGCAGAATCACTTCCTTGCTCCTAGAGGTGATCCCCCTTACGATGCATCCCAACATCCTGTTTGCCTTGCTAGCCGCTCTCCTGCACTGCTCAGAGTTATTCATACATGCATCCACCATGACCCCTAGGTCTTTTTCCCCTTATTGAGGCCTCCAGCGCCTCCCCTCCCAGGGTGCACCTGTGTTTAGGGTTTCCCCAACCAAGATGCAACACCTTGCACTTGGTGATATTGAAATTTAATTTCCATGTGTGAGCCCAGCTTTCCAGGGTGTCCAGGTCCCCTTGCAGGGCCAACCTCCCCTCTTCTCCCTCAACTACTGCTCCCGTCTTGGAGTCCTCCTCGAAGAGACTCATTTCACACCTATAACCCTCCCTGATGTCCGATATGTATGCATTAAACAGGATCGGACCCAGGACTGAGCTTCATGTGTACCCCACTACCAACCTCTAGGGTCTCGAGAGCCCCCAACAGACCACTACTCTGGGTGCGCCCAGCTAGCCAGTTTTCAATCCATCTGACCATCAAAGGGCCTACTCCTAACCCCATCAGTTTCTCCACCAGACCATTGTGGGGGACAGAGTCAAATGCCTTGCTGAAGTCCAAGAATAATACATCCACAGGCTTTCCCCTGTCCAGTTCTGATGTTACCCATTCGTAGAACTCCACAAGATTGGTTTGACATGATCTACCTGGCACAAACCCATGTTGCCGATTATCCAGACCTCCCACCTCCTCCAAGTACACCCCCAATCGTTCCTTTAGTATACTCTCCATTAATTTTCCCACCACCGAGGTCAAACTGATGGGTCTATAGTTACCTGGTACTTCCCTCGACACCCCCTTTATGGATTGGCACCACATGTGCCTCTCGCCAATCCCTAGGTACCCTCCCTGTCTCAAGTGACCTGTTGAAGAGCTCCGCCAGGGGTGCAGCCAGTATGTCCGCCAACTCCCATAGTACTCTCGGATGAATGCCATCCGGCCCAGGAGATTTGTCTTTCTTTAGGGCCTTGAGGGCTAACCACACCCTTTTGGCGGAGATAGCATCATCCATCCACTCCACCTTACTGGCCTTTTTATCCTTATCCAGATGTGACACCCTGGGGTACTCTCCATCCCTCTTGCTCCATTTCTGTTGCTCCCTGATCCCACTCACTGCCGCTCTATCCTTCTTGCCTTGCTTTGTAGATGTCCCATCCTCTTCCTAGTGAACACAGAGGCAAAGTACTCAGTAAATATCTCTGCCTGGTCCCTCGCCTCTTCCACCCACCTCCTTCTGATCTCAATCTGCTGAGATGGCCTCTTAGTTTTATCTGCTCCCAATGTACTGGAAGAACCCTTTTCTCCTCCATGTATCCCTGTGCCAGCCGCTGCTCTTTACTGGACTTTGCTCCCCTCACCATCCGGGTGACTTTTCTAGATGCAAGATGGTACATTTCCTTATCCCTATCCCCTCTTGTTGTTATAAGATATATATATATATATATATATATTTATTTATTTTAATTTCCATGTAATTGCATCCTCATTCATACAGGTCCCATTGGAAATGGAATAAACGGAATAGAGGAGTTATTGCAAAACTCATTTTTTATGTCAACCTGCTTCCCCAGACACACTATGTAACACCATCAGGCCATGACATGCATGTGAACCAATTGTGAGATAGTGTTCTCTGGCCCATCACAATGTGTCCACCATGTGATAGAACACTGCACCATACCTTCCCAGGCTCCGAGCAGTGATGTGTTCCACCAATCCTTGTGCTGCCCAGCCAGCTCCCAGAGCTAATCTCTGAACCTGAGTTGCCGGCACGGAAACACAGCATGCTACCCTCTGGCCCAGCAGCTGTCCCTGCACACATTTCTCCATAACTTTTAGGTGATTCTATCAACCAATGACAATATGTAACCAAAAACCCTGGCAAAAATGCGTACAGTGCAATTATTTAATTAACAGGTTCATTCTTTCAACTGGTCTACACATTGTTACGTTCCACTTTTCTGGGCATAATTACTTTATTTTTCTTAAAAATGGCAGTTAAATTTATTTTACCAGTTATTCATTTCAGATGGCATCTCTATACTTTAAAGGCACAAATAAGTTTGTACAAAGTGAGATATGGACTTAACAGGTCTGTGCTATTGACAAGGTTTTGTTTATGTTGGCCCTAGTGCAATAATGTAAGACTGAAAATTGTTTTAGACTGTAGTGCAGGTTGAGCAAATATCACCATGCCTGATGTGCTGTGCCACCGTCTCTGGAAGTGGGAGCTGTGGTAGATAAGTGACTGTTCATTTCTGTTGCAGAATGCAGCCATTTCATTAGCTAATGTATGATGTTATAGCGATAACATCATATTCTGAGCATATGGGGGTTTTGGATATAAAAAGAGGGGAAGGGAACCAGATTCTATGGATAAACAGAAATATTCATAAAAAAATCACCAAGAAGAGTGAATTCTGCGGTACCACAGAAGTTCTGCTGTAGATTGCAAGTTCTGCGGCCCCAGAATACTAGGGGCCTTACTCACCTGTAACAGTAGTTCTAGGAGTGGAATATGGTGTACATCCACACTGACCAACCCAACCTCCCCTGGCAAGTGGCACACCAGTCTTGCTTCCAGCGGGTACGATCTGATGTGACAGGGTGGTGCCGAGGGAGTTACCAACCGTGTGGGTGGGAGGAGCCAGCTTGAAAACTTTCCAGCATTAAAGGGAAAGGAACACTGCCAAAAGTGTGGAAGTACACCATATTCCACTCATAGAACTATTGTTTTAGGTGAGTAACCTGTTTATTCATATTGTGTATCAGGGTGATGGTAGCACATGTTTCTGATAGTAAATAGCACAGCACAAGACCAGGATGTATAATTGTTTAATGCTGGGCATGGCAAAATTGCAAGAAATTTAAAAAAAGTCAAAATCGTTTACCTCATTTCTGGAATTAAAAGAAACTTGAATATGTTTGTCATCATTCATTGTTACTAACATCAGTGTGATGAAGTTTTTATTTGCAGCCTATACTGCTGATCTTCGGGGGTATCTCAGTCATCAGGTCACACCGTAATAACTTAGTTGGTGAAACAGGACCCACATGGAAGACTTTTCCAGCGGTACAACTGGGGCTGCCCACGCCGTCACCTGCCGAAGTCATCAACCCTATAAAGGCGTGAGTGGCCCAGCTCCCTCCTCAGTTCTTACCGCTGTCAACTCCTCTCATATGGGTCTCCGCAGAAGCTCCGTTGCAGTTCACATCTTTTTTATCTACACTGTTTCATTTAGCATTTAGTTTTGGAATCTCTTTTTTATAAAGAGATTCTCTTATGTCGAGAGTCACTCCCTCCACAACTCTCTTCCATCACTGTGGAAAGAAGATTGCTTCTTCAGACGACCACGATGTCTGCATCTGCAGTCTTGGGCATGACCACAATGTTTCTGTCTGTGAGCTCTGCCAAAAATTTAATCTTACAACCCAAAGGCGTCAGAAAAAAGCTCTGAAGAAATTCCTCATGGAACAGCAGGTACATTAGCTAGTTCTTGGCAGCGATCCTCTGGGGTCGCTCCTTGCCAATCGCTGGCCAGTTCGTCAAGCTCAAAGGCCCAAGACAAGGCCTCGGGGGTGGGGGGAGAGTTGTACAAAAGACTATGATCGTGACCGCTTCTCCAGAGGCGTTTCCATTCCCCGATGGCTTCTTCTGCTTCCGAGGGCACTCCGTCAGCTGCTGTTGCACCGACGACCTCTGCTGTCCAGGACTCTGCTCCTACCAGGCCCATACCGACAGCCCGTCCTCCTCCTCTACACAGGGAGGCTGACCTTCGACCCTCAGGTCGTCGGCTCCTTGGACATCAACCCTCGGGTCATTGACCCCAGCCCCTCCATTGAGGTCAGATGCCTCTCCAGGCCCTCAGATGTTGGGGCCGTCGGGCTCCCAAGATCCGACAGACATTTCGTGCCCGGACCTGATGACACATCTGCCTTCGACCTCAATACTGTTTTAACTCATCTGACAACGGCCCTCGTGCACCAACTGGGTGCTCATAGACCGGTATTCCCAGTGCCGTCGGCTACTCCATCGTTGTCGTCGATGCCTGTTTGGCCTTTTCTGGCTGTATACTTTAGGGAGCCATCGGTCTCTCATTCATCGGACCCTGAGGTAGAATGGGTCGATGTTGAGGGGGAGGAGTACCATTCTGATCTCATCCTCCCTGAGGAAGAAGAGGAAGCTTTTTCCTCAGACAAGTTTACAGCCTCTTCAGTGAGCGAGGACTCTGTGAAGCCCCCTCCCAGGTCCCTTCCTGAGGACCCTTCCTTCTTCAACATTATGAAGCAGCTGCCTGCTGAAGTGGGGTTCCACACCGAGGAAGAGGATGCCACCAGAAGGGACCTGGTGGACTTTAGGGAGACCCCGGAATCTGCTCCACAAGTAATTCCTCCCATTTTGTCAGCTCTGAGGACTGCCGCCACCGCTGCGTGTCACCACCTAGACATGGTCCCTGCCATGCCTAGGAGGACAGAGAAGCTCTGTCATCCCCCCAGGGTTAGCCTGTAATGTTGATCAGCCAGAGACTGATTCTGTGGTTGTCAAAGCAGTGCATGATAGGGTCATGGTGCCAAAACACCCGAGTTCCCTCCCCCCGACAGGGAGTCTAGGAAGATCGACCTCTGGGGTAAGAGGGTTTATGCCTCCTCTATTCTGGGACTCTGGATTGCAAATTACTTGTCCCATATGGTCAAGTACCAAAATACCATATGAAAAATAGGCGGGGCAGCCACTCTGGCCCTCCCAAAGGATTCCCAGAAGCAGGAGGTCCTTAAGTCTCTCCAGGCTGCTGAGGATGTCAGTAAACACCTCCTCAGGCCTTTGCATGAAATGTCAGACCCTGTTGCCAGGGCTGCTGCCATGGGTATTTGCCTTCATTGGCATGCCTGGTTGCAGGTATCTGGTTTTGCGACTGATGTCCAGTAAAAGGTACTTAATGTCCTTTCAGTGGCTCGAAACTCTTCAGGCCTTATGTCCAGGACATAATGAATGATTTGTGGGCCTCCGGCAGAGCCCGCAAATCTGTCCACTCGTTCTAGCATACCCAGCCTCGGAGCAGACAGAGGCTGCCCTTTCATAAGGTGTTCCAAAAGTCCAGAGCGGGCTGTAGGCTCCCAGATAAATGGAAAGCCAGTTCCACTTTGCCTACTCCCTCCTCCACCTTGGGTCCTACTGCAGAACAGCCCGGAGGCAACAGACCAGCCCCTGCTGAGGAGTCCTCCGCTGCCTGACTCCTTGCCAGACCCACCTCTTTCAGTCCCCGACCGAGAGGTGGTGGTCAGAGGTCAGTTCTCTCTCCATCTCAATCACTGAAGAACCATAACTTCAGATTTTGAATTCTTCAGATAATAGAGAGGGGTAACACACTGGAGCTTTCATAACAGCTCCCAGAGTCTCCTCCAGTTCCTTCCACCTACCCTCCAGACCACACAGAAGTCCTTCGGGAGGAGGTACACTCCCTCTTGCACAAAAAGGCGATCGAGCCGGTGCCCAGGAGGCAGAGGAACAGATGATTTTATTCCAGGTTTTTCCTTGACCCCAAAGAACCAGAGATCTGAGGTCTATTCCAGATCTCAAAGACCTCAACCTTTACATCCAGTACAAAAAGTTTTGCATGGTCACTCTGCCAGGCCTGCTGCCCCTGCTCAAGCAGTGACAGCTGACTGTGCTCCCTCAATATGCAGGACGCCTACCTGCATATTTCGATGTGCTCACTGCACAAGAGGTTCCTCTGGTTTCTTTTTCAGGGCAAACACTGCCAATTCAGAGACTTTCCCTTTGGCTTGTCTTCTCCGCCGTGGGTCTTCACAAAATGTTTGGCAGCAGTAGCTGCCACCCTGTGGCGAGAAGACCTATATGTCTTCCCCTACCTGGATGACTGGCTACTCAAGGCCCCTTCTAGGGCTCAACTTCTCCGAACTCTGGAGAGGACCCTCCAGGTGTTCCACTCCCTGGGCATTACTGTCAACCTGCCCAAGTCCATTGTGATCCCTTCCCAGAGGCTGCAGTATGTAGGGGCGGTCCTGGACTCAGTGCAGGGCAAGGCCTTTATGTCTCCAGACAGAGCAGAGTACCTTATATCACAGGCTCAGGTAGTGGCTCAGAGCCACCATGTTTCCACGATGGTTTACTTGAGGCTATTGGGCTTCATGGCTGTGTCCATTGCCAGTGTCCCCATGGCCAGACTGCACATGCAGGTGCTCCAGTGGACCCTCCAGGTGCAGTGGGACCAGCGCACAAATGACCTAGAAGAGCTGGTGCTGGTTTCCTTACTGGTCCGCAAGGTCCTCTGGTGGTGGATGGAATCCAAAATCTCTTTAAGAGGGTCCCATTCCTGATCTCGTTTCTCCAGCAGATTCTCAGTACAGATGCCTCTGGCTTGGGCTGGGGGGCGCACTTGGGTCCCTTCCAGACTTAGTGTACCTGGTCACAGATCAAGACGTCCTTCCATATAAACATCCTCGAGATGAAGGCAGTTCTGTATGCCATGCAGGCCTTCCAGAACCATCTCTCTCCAAGCCAGTTGTTGATTTAGTCCGACAGTCTCAGTGTGGCCTACTGTATCAACAGACGGGTTGGGGGGGAACGCATCCATATCCCCTTTGCAGGGAGGCAATGAGAGTCTGGTACTGGGCACTGGACCACAGCCTGGAACTCTTGGCAGTCCATGTTCTAGGTGTGCTGAACACTCTGGCGAACAGACTAAGCTGGACTCTGTCCAGGATTCATGATTGGGAGCTTCTGTCGTGCGTTGCAGATCTGTACGACAGATGGGGTCACCCAGAGTTGGACCTTTTCAAACAACATGAAGTCTTGCTGTTCTGACTATCGCAGTTAGGTCCTGCCTTTCAACTGCCCCGGAGAACAAAGAGTTAAACTTTCCATGGCCAGCATGGAATGTTCACCGCAAGCTCGGTTGAAGCCCCTGTCTGCTGCTGTTTAAACTCCAACCATCAGATTCTTTACTCCGCCTCATTGAACAGTCGCTCCGGAGATTTCTCCTTTGCTCGGTTCAAAAAAGTCGGTTAAAGTGTCGTTTTTCACTCGGCTTCTACCGAATTTCTGCTACCGAATCTGTCGGTTTAAGTCTCTGTCTGTGGTGCCATGAGTACTAGATAGGTTTTGCAATTAGTTTCTATGTGGAACTTGTAAATGTCGGATTGGTTTGTCTGAACCGCTCAGTTTAGGTAAAAAAAAGTTTGTGAATTTACTTAGAGTGTGGTAACCGGTCCGTATTGGTTCTAAAAAAAATGGATTTTATTACGTTTTTTTCCAAGACCCGTAACACGGTCGGGAACCGATAGGGGAGTCTTGCCTGGCGGATTGCCAAAAAAAGGGTAAATTTTGGATAGGATTGGCCATGTCTGAGAAACCCAAGAAAAAAATCGGGCCCACTGGGGTTCAACACTGCAGTGTGTGTGGGGAAGCCTTTGCTAATGCTGATCCCCACACCACCTGTGTTTATTGTCTGGGGTTTGACCACCTCGATTCAGACTGCCAAATTTGTAAGAATTTTCCCAAAGCTACCTTGGATAAGAGAGTAAGTAGACTGAGGGAAAGGGAGGCTGAGAAGTCCGCTGACCCGGATGGCCAGCCCGGTTCGGTTCCGACCGAACCAGAAGGAGTGCCCTCTGACCAGGGTGATACTTCTTCGGGCAAGAGGAGAGCGGATTCTGAGGAGTCAGTTCCGGTTAAAAGAAAAGGAAAAGATAAATCATCCGGTTCGGATCCAGAAATTCATACTCCGACCGCTGATGAGATAGCCATGGCGATAAGAATAGTGCAATTGCTTACTTCGGTTCCGGCCAAACCGGCACCATCTGGCAGGGGTTTGGTTCGGTCAGTTCCCCTGGTTCCGGATTACACTTCAGAAGAATTTTATGAACCGGATGAGGAGGAGGGAGAGTATGAGGATGATGATGATGGTGATTATGAAAGTCTGGATGTGCCTATTGACCCGGACATCTCCCCATACAGACCTTCAAGTGTTTTTCCTCCTAGGCTTTCTGTGTACCCTTCCCACTTTATGTTTTACAAAAAAGTGGCTGAAACCCTCCAGCTTCCAATGGAAGAAGCAGTAGAGGATCAGGAGCAGCCTGATTTTGTTGAAATGATGGACATCCCAGAGTCCAGGAGACTGTCTATTCCCCTCCATAAATCTTTTGGGAAACGGACAAATAAAATTCTTAAGACTCCTAACTCCATACCTCCCGTGGACAGACGAATGGACAAGAGGTACACTCTTTCAGGCTCAGACACGGAGTTCCTTTCTGAGCAATGCAGCCATGTTGGGTTAGTGCAGGCTGCTGCCTGTGATAAGGCAAATATCCCCTTGGCATCACACCCCCCAGATAAGGACTCCAGGAGGATTGATGCCATGGCAAAGAAACAGTACATGGCAGCATCTTTGGGACTCAGGCAGGCTAACTATATGGCCTACACAGCTAGATACCAGAAGTCCAGATGGGACACTGTGCTGGCTCTGGCTAAACAGGCCTCTGACCAGCTTGCCAAGGAGCTGGAGCAGGTGGCTGCAAATGGGATTGAGGCTTCCAAAGTGCAATTTCATGCTGCTGTGGACTCAAATGATGTTTCATCAAGAGTCATGGCTGCATCTGTGGCCCTTCGGAGGATGGCTTGGCTCAGATGTACTAGCCTATCACAGGATACCCAGTCTAAGGCCGTGGATTTCCCTGTCATTGGTAATTCTCTGTTTGGGGAGCAGACAGAGAACTACATGAAAAAAGATGGACGAGTACAGGACCACCTACAGGAGTGCTCAGGCCAAAGAAAGGCAAGCCACTCCTCAAAGGCAGCAGTCCAGGGGCAGGGGCAGGCCTTTTCAAAGACCTTTTTACTAAGCCCAGGCCTCTTCTTCTTCTTAAGCCCAGAGGGGGTTTTTCAGAGGGAGAGGCAGATGGGGAAATGAGCAGGCCTGCATCCACCGCTCAGCCTAAAGCCCCTGCCAAGCAGACACCCTAATGGGTCTGCCCGGGCCGATTCTCCAATACCTGTAGGGGGCAGGCTGGCTTACTTTGTCCAGGACTGGAAGTCTCTGACATCAGACAACTGGGTCCTGGAAGTAGCAAGCCAGGGACTGGTTCTCAGCTTCAAAAAATTTCCCAAGATGAGAACCAGATCCTTTCCACCTGCAAATCCATCAGAGACCCTTGCCCTAGAGGCAGAGGTTTCTTCCCTCCTGGCTCTCAGAGCCATAGAAAGGGTTCCCACCCTACACAAGGGCAAAGGATTGTACTCCAGGTACTTCCTAACCCCCAAAAAGACAGGAGAATGGCGGCCCATCCTGGACCTAAGATATCTGAACAAGTACCTTTTAAAATCAAAGTTCAAAATGGTGACTCTGGGATAATAATCCTGCCCTCTCTAAGGCCAGGGGACTGGCTAGCCTCCCTGGACCTCAAAGATGCCTGTTTTCACATTCCCATCAGGTGCTCCTACAGAAAGTACCTCAGGTTCAAGTTGCCCTCAGGCCACTATCAATTCAGAGCAATGCCCTTTGGTCTAACATCAGCCCCAAAGGTTTTCACAAAGTGCCTGGCAGTAGTGTTTGCTTTCCTAAGGAGAAAAAAAGATCTCCATCTCTCCATACTTGGACGACTGGCTCATAGTGGGTCAGTCTCCAGACCAAGTCAAGTCACACTTGCAAATAACTAAGCAAGTGCTCACTTCCTTAGGATTCCTCCTCAGCCTTCCAAAGTCAGTTCTCGAGCCAGTACAGCTCCTCACCTTCATAGGGGCGGAGCTGGATGCAGTAAGGGCAAGAGCCTTCCTTCCCCTGGATAGGGCAAGGACCCTTATGGAACTGGACTCTTCATTCACCCTACAGGTGTCTCGACCAGCAAGGCATTTCCTTCAGCTTCTGGGCCACATGGCAGCCTCAACAGCAGTGGTCCAGGGAGCAAGATTTCAGATGAGGGACATTCAGTTACACTTAAGAACCTTCTGGTCCCAAAGAAAGGATTCCCTGACCAAACTAGTTCCAGTGACTTGAACCCTGATCCAGGCTTTGCAGTGGTGGCAGGATCAGGACAATTTGAGACAAGGAGTTCCTTTTGTCACTCAGTCTCATTCAGTGATACTCACCACAGATGCCTCCCTGCTGGGCTGGGGAGCCCAATCTGGGGGATCTTACCACCCAAGGACTGCGGTCACCTCAAGAATCTCTGCTTCACATCAATCTCTTGGAACTTAGAGCAGTGTTTCTGGCACTGCAAGCCTTTTCCAAATCTGTACAGAACAAGGTGGTCCAGATCAGAGCAGACACCACCACCACAATGTGGTACATCAGCAAGCAAGGAGGCAGTCGGTCTACAGCATTGTGCGCAGAAGCAATGAAGTTGTGGTCCCTGGCGTATTCCCTGCAAACCTCTCTGATAGCAGTTCACCTCCCAGGGAAGGACAGTGTCCTAGCAGATGCTCTCAGCAGGATATCCCAGGGCCATCATGAAGGACCCTAGATCCCCTAGTTTTGAAAGTGATTTTCTCGAGATGGGGCACTCCACAGATAGATCTATTTGCAGCCCCAGACAATCACCAACTTCTTCTTTTTTTGTTGCAGACCCCAAGTCTTGGGCTCAGTCCCCCGGATGCTCTGATTCTGAATTGGGAAGGGAAATTTCTGTATGCTTTTCCCCCCTTCCCTCTCCTGTTCAAGGTGTTAGTCAAGATAAGGTCACAACCATGCAAAGTGATTCTGATTGCTCCAGACTGGGCCAGACAGCCCTGGTACCCCCTGTTGCTGTCCTTAGCAGTCCACCTTCCCCTGTCTCTTTCCAGGGATTACAACCTGTTGACATCCTCTCAGGGGAGGATTTGGTACCCGAACCTCAGGTCTCTCAATCTCAAGGCGTGGCTCTTGAAGAGTTAAGAGTTTGCTGATCTGCATCTTTCTCAAGGGGTTCTGGATATCCTTAAGGCTTCTCGAAAGCCTTCTACTAGAAAGACTTACAATTCCAAATGGAAAAGGTTCACTGTTTGGTGTTCCAATAAGGATATTTCTCCAGAATCTGCTGGGTTGTCTACGGTTCTGGACTATATGGTCCATCTCAATGGCCTAGGCCTTAGGCCAGCTACACTTAAAGTGCATTTGGCAGCTGTTTCTGCCTTCTTGTCAGCAGGCAAGCCCTCTCCTGTGTCAGCCCATCTTGTGTTGTGTAAGTTCTTCAAGGGATTGCTGCACACCAATCCCCCCTTTAGGGACCCTGCTCCTGCTTGGGACCTTAATGTTTGCATTGCCCAGCTTATGCAACCACACTTTGAGCCTTTGTCCTCTGCAGCGCTTAAGTACTTGACTTGGAAAACTGTGTTTTTGGTAGCCATTACCTGTGCCAGGTGTATCAGTGAATTGCAAGCCCTGTCAGTGGAGCCTGATTTCATCTCTTTCCATAGAGATAAAGTGGTCCCTAAGAACTAACAGGAAGTTTTTGCCTAAGGTGGTTTCAGATTTCCACCTTAACCAGTCTATGTCTCTCCTGTTTCTTCACTGACCATTCCTCCTCTGGAGAGAGGAGGCTGCACAGCTTGTTGTTAAAAGGGCCTCCGCTACTACATAGAGCGCACTCAAGGGTCAAGGTTTGAGTCCCTCCAGTTGTTCCTCACATATGGAGAGGTTGGTAAGGGCAAACCTGCCACTAAGAGATCTATTGCCAGGTGGATTGTCTCTTGTATACAATTCTGCTATGAAAAACTGGGTAGAACTCCACCCTCAGGCCTGAGGGCTTACTCTACTAGAGGTACAGCTGCTTCCCTGGCTGCTGCCAGGGATATTCCTATCTTAGAAATTTGTCAAGCAGCCACCTGGAAAACATAGATACATAGATAGTGTTGGCAGATAAGGGCCTATGGCCCACCCAGTCTGCCCATTTGAGCTTGTAAGTTCAGTTTATGTTTTCCTAGAAGTCTGTTGCCCCTTACCCCTGACCTCCAGAATTCCTTTATGTTTATCCCATGCATTCTTAAGTCCCGTGATTGTTTTAGCCCCCACCACTTCCTCTGGCAGAGTGTTCCACTTGTCTGCCACCTGTTCTGTGAAGAAATTCTTCCTCACGTTTCCTCTGAATCGTCCTCCCTCTAACTTCATCCCATGCCCTTTAGTCCTGGAACATCTTTTTCGCTTAAAAATAGTGTATTCCTGCACCCTGTTCCTCCCTGTAAGATACTTGTATGTCTCTATCATATCCTCTCTATCCCTCCTCTCCTCCAGGGAGTACACATTCAGTTCCTTCAACCTGTCCTCATAGGACTTGTGATGCAATCCATGTACCATCTTTGTTGCCCTCCTCTGAACCTTCTCTACCCTGTCTATGTACTTACGTAGGTAAGGTCTCCAGAACTGTACACTGTACACTGTACTCCAGGTGGGGCCTCAATAGTGTCTTATATAGTGGAATTATGACCTCCCTTTTCCTGCTGGTGATGCCCCTGCCTATGCATCCCAGCATCCTATTTGCTTTACCTGCTGCCTTGTCACACTGTTTCCCTACCTTGAGGTCATCAGAGATGATAACCCCAAGATCCCTTTCCTGCTTGGTGCATGCTGTATCTTCACCCCCCCAACTGATATATTGTGCCAGGGTTTTTGTGCCCCATATGCATTATCTTGCACTTCTTTGAATTGAATTTCAACTGCGAAACCCCTGACCATTCTTCAAGTTTCTGCAGGTCCCTTCTCATTCTGTCTACACCCTCTGGTGTGTCTACTGTGTTACAGAGCTTTGTGTCATCAGCGAACAGTGAAATTCTGCCTTCTAGGTTCTGCGCAATGTCATTGATGAAGATGTTGAATAGGACTGATCCCTGTGGTACCCCACTGGTCACTCTTCCCTCTGTGGAGTGACAGCCATTTACCACCACCCTGTGTTCTGC
This sequence comes from Neoceratodus forsteri, assembly GCA_016271365.2. NCBI lineage: Eukaryota > Metazoa > Chordata > Ceratodontiformes > Ceratodontidae > Neoceratodus > Neoceratodus forsteri. The sequence goes on from CM057451.1 coordinate 748,293,029, forward strand.
CACCCAGCCAGTTACCTACCCACCACACTACTGTCCTGCCCACACCCATATTCCCCAGTTTGTGTAATAGTCTTCTGTGTGGCACAGTGTCAGAGGCCTTGCTGAAGTCCAGATAGGTCATGTCCACTGCCTTCCCCGATCCACCTCCCTAGTCACCCAGTCAAAAATTCAATGAGTTTGGTCTGACATGACCTCCCCTGGTGAAACCATGCTGCCTTGGGTCCTGTAGTCCATTGACAACTAGATGTTCCACCAATCTCTCCTTCAGTAGTGCTTCCATGATCTTCCCCACTACCGAGGTGAGGCTGACTGGTCTGTAGTTCCCCACTTCCTCTTTGTTCCCACTTCTGTATAAGGGGACTACATCTGCTGTCCTCCAGTCTTTGGGTACCTCCCCTGTTTCCAGTGATTGGCTAAACAGGATAGCCAGAGGTTCAGCCACCACCTCTCTTAGTTCTTTAACAATCCATACATTCACCAGGCATTACTCTCTGGATATCCAGGCTAGGAGTGATGCTCAGTTTGGCACAGCAGTACTTGAGAGCCTGTTTCCAAAGTAGGTTCTGTCCCTCCTCCATGGAGGTACTGCTTGGTAGTCTGCAATAGTCAGAATACAGCAAGACTTCATGTTGTTTGAAGAAAAAACTACTCACCTTAGTAATGTTGTTTCTTCTAATGGAGTCTTGCTGTATTCTGACTCCCCCCTCCTCTCAGAACCTGGTTTTGGGATGTGGGTGGGCAGGAGCAGTGTTGGCACCCTAGGGTGTCCCTTTTCACCCTCCTTTATTTTGGGTGAGTGTTGTTTGGGATATGTTTTGTTTTGGGTTTCTGACTTGAGTCTTTGCTTTGAAACCAAAAACCTTTTATATAAATTTAGTTGCCAGTTGGCTAGTGTGAGTTTACAGTTTCCACACAGAACTTCTAGTGAGTATTGCTCAGAAGATCTGACAGTTGGAGTTTAAACAGCAGCAGACAGGGGCTTCAACTGAGCCGCGGTGAACATTCCATGCTGGCCATGGAAAGTTTTACTCTTTGTTCTCTGGGGCAGTTGAAAGGCAGGACCTAACTGCAATAGTCAGAATACAGCAAGACTCCATTAGAAGAAACAACATTACTAAGGTGAGTAATTTTTTCTTTGCGTCCCAGCTGAACACAAAACTGACCAATTTCTGCTCGCTAGATCCAGAGCCTGGAGTTCTCTGGCGAGACGTGTTGTCCCTTTCTTGGATCGGGAGGTTCCGTTATGCCTCCCTCCATTTCTTCTGATTGAGTGTTATTCAAGCTGCTGATGGAGGGGGCCAGCATGATCCTGGTAGCACCCTAATGGCCATGGCAGATATGGCTTCCATTACTGTAACATTTAGCAGCAGAACCCCGGTTCACCCTGCCTCTCTGCAGGGACCTGCTGATGCGGGCTCAGGGGACCCTGGTCCATCCACACCTCAAGTCCCTTCATCTGCATGCCTCTGGCTCCTGAGGACATAGCCATTGTCCGGTTTGTGGTTTTCCAGAAGGTGACTGATGTCCTGGTGGTGGCTAGGAAACACTCTACTAGGGGCACCTACATCATGGAGTGGAAAAGATTCACCATCTGGGCTGCTAAAGCTTCATCTAGACCCTTTCAGCTGTCCAGTGACCCAAATCCTGGACTGTCTGATACCATTGTCGGTCTCAGGCCTCCAGTATTCATCCCTCAGGGTGCACCTTTTGGCTATATTTGCTTTCCATAAACTCTTGGATGGTTGCACCATGTCTCAGCTAGATGTGACCCACACTTTTCTCAGGGGCACCCTGCATCTGAAGCCTCCAGTCCATAACCCTGTCCCGGCTTGGAATTTAAATTTCATTTTGGAAAAATTGACCTTGTCTCTGTTTGAGCCAGCTGCATCTTGTAAGCTATGCTTCCTTTCATGGAACGCATTTTTTTGGTTGCTGTTATTCTGCTCGAAGGATTTCCGAGCTTCAAGCTCTCTGATGTGAGGAGCCTTATTTGAGTTGTCACAAAGACACGGTGTCTTTGCACGCGAATCCTAGGTTTCTTCCTAAGGTGGTGTCTTCGTTTACCTTGAACCAATCTATCCACTTGCCTGTGTATTTTCTGGAGTGTGCCAATCCAGGGAAAGCACTGTTCCATACTTCAGATGTGCATTGAATTCTGAAGTATTATCTACTGTGAACTGCCTGCAGAAAGTCAAGGCAGCTTTTCGATTCTTTCGCCCCAGTAAGAGAGGGGGTTCAGGTTTCCAAACAATGTTTGTCCAAATGGTTGGCCAGCTACTTTGTGTTTTGCTACAGTAAACGTCGCAAAGACTTACCGGGGCGATGGAAGCCCACTCCAAGAGGGGCACGACTGCCTCTGTGGCTTGTTTCAAGGGGGTCTCAGCAGCTGACATCTGCACTGCTGCCACCTGGAGTACCGTCCATACTTTCACCAAGCACTAGAGTCTGGGCATTGCCTCCAGAGCCTGTGCAGGCTTCGGCCAGGCTGTACTTCATGGCTTTCTACCTTAAGCCTCATCTGCCTGCCTCCCAGTCTGTCCTGATAAGTTTGTAACTGCTTGGGACTCGTTTCTACAGTGTGACCTTATGACTGAAATACCCCCAAAGATGGTAGAACAGTTACGTAAGAACTTAACCATAACAGTAGATCGCACCTCGAGATAGGGCTCTTGCAGCAGGTAATAACCAATAGGACTATGCCACCAGGCACTAGGACCCCATGAAAAACTTCTAGCTAGCAGTCCAAGGCGGGGGACCGCCCCGACGTCGGTTCCGTCCAGTGTCAGCCACTGTATAAAGGAGGTGGTCTCCCACCACCACCTCAGTTCTTTTCCCGCCATCGACTCAGCATTTCGGCTCCACGGACGCCTCCTGCTTCCCGTCGACCGCCGTTTTTTTGATGCTCCACACAGTTCCATTTCACAAGTATTCAGTCGCCTCTTGTATGTCTACCGAGCCTTCTACATTGACACCGTGGCATAAAGCTAAGTGTGCGTGCGGCAAGCAGATTCCAGCAAAGGACAGCCATTCAGCCTGTCTCTTGTGCCTGGGATCAGAGCACTAGATAGATGACTGCCCGCACTGTCAAAGCTTCCACCTACGTACCCGCATCCACCACCTGAAGACTCTAAAGGCCTACCTCCTGGAACAACAAGTGGTCGCTATGCAGAAGTCACATTCTGGGCACAGCTCCTTGTCCTCTGCTCACAACGCTTCCCCCAAGGAGAAAAGCTTTCGAAGAAGCACCGCAAGAAGGATAAGGATAGATCCACATCAGTCATGTTCCACACACAAGGGTGAGGCCTCCTCCTCCGGCTGGAAGTCGGACTCTGCCCCGCGGTTGCTAGCTCTCTCGGGAGCTTTGGCCAACAGGCTATACGCCTCTTCCCAGATGTTAGGCGGGAGCTCGGGGCATGGGCCTTCTCAGGCCCCATCTTCTCTTTCGTTGGCCATCAGACTTCCACAATGAAACGATAGGGTCTAGGGCCGAGGACTTTGTCAGTTCTTCCTCGGTGATGGGAGTCCAGTTGGGGTGTTCCGTCATCAAGGCCTCGTCTTTAAGTTCGTCAGCTAAGTCTGACGACCGTGGCAAGCACCAGGGTATCGATCCTCCAAACAAAGCACCCACAGCGCCTGACCTGTCGTCCACAGTTACTTCGGACTGACAACAGGCTACCACGACGTCTGCCACCACAGCTATGGTGTCAGACAAGGCTCCTGCCTCCTAGTTGCCGTCAGTGCCCTATGGCACCTGACCTGACCTGACCTGACGTTGGAACCTTCGAAACCCCCTGACAGCAGGATCCGACAACCAGTCTCCGATTGATCCCGTGACACCAGGGCCCATGGAAGACGATCAGAAGCCAGTCGATGGGACCGATGATGGTCTTTTACCAGAACCTTCCCGGATGCCAGATCTGATGCTGGCTCCTTCGGTTTCGATCAGCAAGGTGCCAGAGCGACCATCAGGCTCGATGGTCCCCTTGGCAGAGGTCGGTATGCTATTCACCAGCTGGTGGAACACCATTAAAGGTGACCTCCTCCCCAAGCTGAAGCCTAAGGAAGCACCAGTGGCTGTCCCTCTACCACAGCCGACGCCTCCCCTAGATCACAGTCACCACCCCAACGCCAGCCTATCCGACTCCAGGTGGCTCGGACCATGATTCAGACAATGTTGGAGCCATGGATGTCACACCTACTCGCGGTCTTCCTTAAGTAGGAGGAGCAGGTCGGGGGACCGTCACTCCTGTGGACCGAGCAGGTCTAGGGGATTCCACTCCTGGCTTCAGAGCAGGTCCTCTGACCGTCAGTTGGACCATTCAAGGAGCTATAGTGTTTCCTCCATCCTACGCCTCTTCGGAGGATGACTTCCTCCTGCCTAAACCAGATGCTAGGAAGAATTCACCGTGGTCTCCACCTGATGATCCTAACTTCTTAGAAGTGATGAGGCACATACATACAATTCCTCAGTCAGTGGGAAACTGAGGACTTGGACCCCAGAGAGGAGAAACATAGAATTTGACGGCAGATAAAGACCGCTTGGCCCACCCAGTCTGCCCATTTCCCTACCTAATGGATAAACTGCAGATCCTAGTTAACCAGCAGCCTACTTCTTTCTACCCCAACCCCCTAGAACTGCCTTATGTCCCATGCATGCTTGAATTCAACCACTGTTTTTGACTCCACAGCCTCCTCTGGAAGGCCGTTCCATGCATGCACAACCCTCTCTGTGAAAAATACTTCCTTACATTACCTCTGAGCACTTCCCCAATCTTCTAATTGTGCCCCTTGTTCTTGCACACTTCTTTTTTGAAAGATGCTACCCTCTTGGACTTTGTTGATTCCCTTGAGGTACTTGAAAGTTTCTATCATGTCCCCCCTCTCCCTCCTTTCCTCGAAGCTATACATATTAAGCTCCTTTGGTCTCTCTTCATATGTCTTCCGGTGCAGACCCTGCACCATTTTAGTTGCCCTCCTCTGGACAGCGTCCATCTTGTCTATGTCTTTGCAGAGATTGGGTCTCCAGAACTGCACACAGTACTCCAGATGGGGTCTCACCAGTTGTCTGTACAGAGGGATAACAACTTCCTGTTTTCTACTGGTGATACCTCTCCCTATGCATCCCAGTATCCCCCCAGCCCTCCTTACTGCCTTCTCACATTGCTTACCCACCTTTAAGTCATCTGCTATGACTACCTCCAGGTCCCTTTCCATTTTTGTTGTTGTTAGTATCTCACCCTGGCTAAATTCCTGGGGGCCACTGACCCCAAGCCGCTTGTTATTCCCCCTCTTGTAGAACCATTCAAAGATATCATGAAGCTGGCATGGAAATACCCAGCTACTAGTCGGCAGTGCCCAAAAAGTCAGACTGTCTTTACAGAACACCCAGGAACAAGCCACACCTTGTTGAGCAGCCTAAGGCAGACTCAGTAGTGCTGACAGTGGCCCATGGAAGGTCACAGCAACCTAGACATACCAGCTCCCAACCACCTGATGAGTCTAAGAAAATAGACCAACTGGGCAGAGAGTATATGCCTCCTCCACCTGTACCATCAGGTCCCTAAGTTTTCTGGCACATATGGTCATGTACCAGAAGTGCCTGTGGCCAAAGGCTATTGACCTTTCGAAGACCCAGCCAGACTTGCAAAACAAGACAAATCTCTTGGCAGTTCTGCAGTCTGGTTCCGATGTGGGCAAGCTCGTTCTCTGCAGTTCCTACGATGCGGCAGATACTGAGGCCTGGGCCTTAGTTGAGGGTGTCCAGATCCAGGCAGAACCTCCAGGACAGCATCCTGGATTTGCCCTTCCAGGGCCCAGTTCTTTTTGGGCAAGAAGCCAAAAAGATTATAACAGGCATACAAGATTCAAGCAAGGCAGTTTCATAGGTACATAAGATGCATAAATCTGAACCCTACCATCCTAGGCACAGACCCTTTCGGAGGCATCACGGGGCAGCAATCAAAGAAACATCCGCAACGAGGAGGGTTCAAAAGAAAGGCACCCCCTAAAGCAGCGGGCCCTCAAGAACCGCGCTCATCTAAGCCTAGAGCTCCCCTCCCCACCTCTTCCGCCTGTGCCTGACTCCTTGCCCGCCCTCTCCCCCCAGCAGAGCTGTTAGGGGAGGCAGTATGAGGGCGGTTCTCTCTCTTTACGTTGCAGGGTGGTCAAATATCACCATGGATCAATGGGTGCCCCAGCTCATAGAAGAGGGTTATGCCCTGGAGTTCTCCCAGTTACCGCTGGACAACCCACCGGTCCCATCGACCTGCTCCGCATCCCACGCAGATCTCATCTGGGCAGAAATCCAGGCCCTCCTGTCCAAGTGAGCCATTCAAGTAGTGTCGGAGCCCCAAAAGGGCAAGGGGTACTACTCTCACTTCTTCCTGGTCCTGAAGAAGACAGGGGACCTTCCTCCCATCCTAGACCTCTGTCAACTGAACCTCTTTATAGAGTACAAAAGGTTCAGGATGGTGACACGCCATTGGCTACTTCGCTTGCTGTGCCACAGAGATTGGCTCTTTTCCCTGGACATGCAGGATGCACACATGCACATAAGGATCCTGCTGTCTCACAGGAGATATCTCCGGTCCATGTTCAAAGAACAGCACTACCAGTTCAGAGCCCTGCCTTTCGGCCTATCCTCGGCACCTCGGGTGTTTACCAAGTGCCTGGCGGTGGCGGCGGCAGCTCTCAGGAGGCAGGGACATTACATTACCCCTACCTAGAGGACTGGCTGCTGTCTGCCTCATCCAGAGAACATCTTTGCCACACACTGGAGTGCACCTTTATCATGTTCCAGAACTTTGGGATTACACTGAATCTCCCAAAGTCCACCCCATGGCCATCTCAGGGACTCCTGTTTATAGGAGCCATCTTGGACTTGGTTCAGTGGAGAGCCTTTCTCCCACCCGACAGGGCAGATCGTTTTCAGGTGCTGGCTCAGAGATAAGTCTCCGCAAGCCAGACTCCTGCCAGAACTGTCCTGCAGCTCCTGGGGCACATGGCTGCTGCCATAGTGACCGTGCTTCTCGCTCATCTGCACATGAAGACTCTTCAGTGGAATCTCTGGGTGCAGTGGGATCAGGGCATCGACGACCTTGACCAGAGGGTCAGGATCTCAAAAGCGGTACACCAATCCTTATCATGGTGGCTGATCCCCTCCTGATTATCGATAGGAGTGTCATTCAGCAACCCCTCTCTTTAACAGATAGTCAACACAGATGCATCATGCATGGGGTGGGGTGCCCACTTCAGGGACTGCCAGACCAGGGGGTCCTGGACTCGGGCAGAACACGCTCTCCACATAAATGTCCTGGAGATGAGAGATGTATTTTATGCCTTACAGGCATTCCAGAGCAACCTCCTTCCAGGCCCCACGTCAGTCCAGATGGACAACATGTCAGTGGTAGCTGGTTCATTCCACTGGAGCGTCACACAGACAAGGCACACTGATGAATCCTGGTAGGACGAAACACATGTATGTCTGTTGGAACCCTTTACAGACTGTGAGAGGCCTTTTGGCACCACGCATTTTTGCTTAAAATCTAACCAGCACGATATTCTGTGGTGCAACTGTAAAATACAGCTCTTGGTAATACGTTCAGTGCAATGTATAGCTGATCTTGATTCTGCAATATTGTACAACTGAAAAAACTGTAACCTTTAGCTGCCATTCTATGTCTATATGTATTAAGTGTTTGTATTTGTTTTTTCTGATGCGGAGCCTTTGTAAATGAGTCTCTGACTCAAAGGTTGTAATCCTAAAGTCTGTTAAATAAGTAAATACATTTGCATATACAGCCCATGATGCGTTGCATTATGGGGGTATGTGTGATTTTGTATGTCGGTGGTGTTCTGCATAAACAAGCAGGAGGGATACACTCTTACCCCCTTTGCAGAAAGGCCATGAGGCCTGGCAGTATAGCCTAGAGGTTAGAGGAACAAGGTGTGAACGATCTTGGTACATCCAGTAGTCCAGACCTGAGTTTGATACTCACAGCCTCCACCTGCATACTGTGTGACTCTGAGCAAGTCACTTAACCGCCCAGTGCTCCCAGGTCACCCCTGAAAACAGGCACTTGTGCCTACTGGGCCTTTACCCGGTTACCAAAAGACTAAAATAAAAAAAATCTGGTACTGGGCGATGGACCACGGCCTGGGACTTCTGGCAGTGCACGTTTCCATTCTTCAAAACACGCTTGCGGACAGCCTGTCGCTCACAATCCCAAGCTCACAAATGGGAGTTACTACAGGATGTAAAAAACTATCTTTTTGCCTGATGGGGCACTACAGAGTTGGACCAATTTGCGTCCCCACTCAATGCCACACTGCCAAGTTTTTACTCCATAGAGACAGGACATAGTGTTTTTTTTTTTTTTGGCAAGACACGTTGTCCCTCTCCTGGACCGGGAAATTCCCTCTATGCTTTCCCGCCCTTACCCCTTCTGCAGCGAGTTCTGCTCAAGCTACAATCTGAGCCAGCAACCTTGATACTGGTAGCACCATTCTGGCCCATACAGATTTGGTTCCTGCTTCTGCAGCAGATGGCTGTAGAACTACCAGTTCCACTTCCTCTGTCCTCTCACTTGCTATCCCGAGAGCAAGGGTCTCTAGTGCACCGCAACCTCAAGTTTCTGCAGACTTAGTCAGGAGCAGGTTCGGAGTTTCAGAGGGGATAGTAGAAGTGTTAGTGGCCGCTAGGAAACCATCTGCTAGGGCCTCATATGCCATGAAGTGGAAGCGGTTTAGCCTCTGGGCAACTACCCGCGACCTGGATCCATTCTTGTGTGAGGTGAAGTGGGTCCTGGAGTATCTGTTATCCCCGTTGGACTCTAATCTAAGCTACTCCTCCATAAAGGTACATCTTTCGGCTGTCTCAGCCTATCATGTACCGGTGGATGGCAAGACCTTTGCGCAGCTTGATCTGTCGCGCATCTTTCTGCAAGGTATCCTACATATTAAGCCCCCCATCCGGGATCCTGTCCCTCCATGGGATTTGTTGTTCATGCTAGAAAAGCTGACTTTGCCTTCGTTTGAATCAGCTGCAAGTTGCGAGCTTTGCTTCCTCTCGTGGAAAGCCTTGATCTTCCTGGACTAAGTCTCCATCACTCATTCACACTAGTGGGATAGCGCCACTGGCGCTAGGATCAAGCCGGAGCCAAAATTTTCTGAAGGTCGGGCGCCAGGTAGGACCGCACATGCGTCGCACCTTTGTGGACTGACTCACGCCTGTGTGGGCTATCTCGGCGACCCTCCAACCACCTCAGTTCCTTTCTCCCGTCGTCGCGGTTGCACTTGGATGTCGACGCCTCTCGTCTGCCGGAGTCAAAATTTTCATCTATACGACAATAGCTTTTAGTGTTTAATTTAACTGTCTAATTTAATTATTTAGTAGTAATTTCTTATTTTACGAACAAGAAAAGAAGATTATGAAGAAAAAGAAATTCTTTCCTGCCATCAACGGAGTTGTCCTCAGACGGTAGTGGTGACGGTAGGAAGACTTCGTTTGAAAGTTGTTATGGCAGAGGGTCTGTGCCCGGTTCGCCACCCTTAAGTAACAGGGGAGGGTCTGACTATGGACAGTTCTGTGCTTGGGGAAGGGGGGAGGACAGTCCACCGAAGCACAAATCTGGCGGTGCCAGTGATCCGGCTCCACTTAACCTCAAGCTCTTCTTCCTCGTTTGGGGAAGAAGAATCGGTGCTGTTCGAGTTTGCCCGTTGGTACATCTGCACGAGGTTTGTTTGTTGGAACGGGCGATAGGCCTGAACTGACTTTCATGGGTTCCCCTTGGCCCCGCTCCTAACGGCCGCATTCTCGACTCCAGACTCCATCTCTGTCCTCGGAGTTCCGGTGAGCAGTTTCACCTCTGGGCCGCTCCTGTGGAGCAGGGTGTTTGACTTTTCTTTTTTTCCTTGCTGTGTTCCTGTTTTCGGGGCCTCTGGGCCTCAGAGCCTTTGGACCGGAGCTGGGTCAGTTTGATCAAAATGAGCACAGTGCCCTCTTGGTGCCTTCGCCATCGTGTTGACCCCTCGTGCCTACCCCCTCTTCCTTTTCCATGCTGGGGCCGGCACGGACACCCCCTTTTTCCTTCTCCCCATCTTGTCCATTGGCTTTTCCATGGTGTTTTTCCTGACACTGTACCCGACGCCTTGGTGGCACCGCAGGTCTGGCACCATGGCCACCGGTTTGGCATCGGTTCCATAGGCGGCACTGCTGGTGTTTGGGTTGGTGCCGGGAGTTGGCGCCGTGCTCCGTGCCGCGCTTAGCAATGTGGGCTCTGTGTGGCGCCATGGGTGCTGTCATTGTTGCCTTCGTTGCCGGCGCCGCTGGCGGTGCCGTGGGTGTCTCATCGTGCCTCGGATGCCTGCGGGTGCTCATGGGTGTTGTGGCCAGCCGTGGGTGGCAGCAGGCACCCGTGGGTATTGTGTGTGTAGCCGGGTTCCTGCGAGGGGGCTGGGGCACCTGAGGGTGTTGTGGGTGGTGACGGGCACCCATGGGTGGCGTAGGTGGCACCGGGCACCCATGGGTGGCACCGTGGGCGGTGCCGGGCACCCGCGAGTTGCGCCTGACACCTGTGAGTGTCATGGTACCTTTGGTGCCATGGGTGCCCTCGGGTGCCATTGCTGCCATGGGTTTCTTGGGTGCCACCATGGGTGTCGGGGGTGCCCTTGTGTGCCATTGATGCCAAGGATACCTGCATGTTCTGCCGTGGGTGCCCTCAGGTGTCTCCCAGGTTGGCATAAGTTCTACTTGGTGCTCTCCTGTGCCATGAGTGACACTGGTGCTGCAGGCATGCCAGTTGGTGCTGTCCGACAGAACTAGGGAAAGATCTCCGTTTGTGGACATCTTCTTCTGCGGGACTTGTGGCAGGATGTTTGCACAGAATAAAGTCCTGTTCTGCGGATTATGTTTTCCACACATCTTAGTGGGTGGCGGCCTGCATCGGATCTTGTCATCCAGTGGTTTTCCACCAATGGAACTCTTCTGTTCTGCCAGCAGAATCTTTCATTCTGCTCAGCACTTTCTCAGCTCCCTACGTGGTGCCAAGCTCCTCGACACCCTTCTGGGTGGCGGAGTCTCTAGTGGCTCTGACCTAGACCTCTCTTTGGGGTCCTACTGCGGTAAAAGGGCATCTAGATGAGTCTCTCCCTGCCCTTCTGATCAGTGATACAGCGGATGACTCATTTTATATGCTGAAGAACATGCCCTCTCTAGCATCAGAGTCCGTGATGGAAGCTCTTTTCAGTAGTTCCTCAGTAATGGGGTCCACCATAGTGTTCAGACTGCATCTGTGGACCATACACCTCTGCATCTAGACTCTTTCAGTTGTCAAGACAATTACACTCTTCAGTGGTCGGGAGCTGCACAGACTTTTCCGCTCCTTTGATAGGGGTATACAGCCCCCATCGGATGCTGCCCCTCTGGTGGCTGCTTCGGCACAGGTGGTTAACATCTGTCTAGCTATTATTATTAGTCCAGTCAAGAGTTCAGTTATGGATCCTCAGGCTCCTCCTGCACCTCAGAGGGATGACATCCTTGTCATTTCTGTATCGGGCAATCCTTGCGAAGTAGCAGCCTGCAACCTTGTCAGGCTCGAACTAATGATTAAAAAAGGGGGGTTAGAATTATCGCAACACAGGGTCTAGATGGAATTTTCCAATACCACACTTTGGATCTGGTCAAGTTCCGCCTCAACCCTGAGGCGCTCGTCTCTAAACTTCGGTAAAGAGTACCTGATTTCTTCTACCCCTAGGGGCAGTCCGATCCAGCGGTGGTATAGCTCACCTCTTTTCTCTGGAGAGATTTCTCTTATTCCGAGATATTTCCAAAACCTAGGCATCTAACCAGTCTTAGTCCCCCCCCCCTTTTTTTTTTAAATCAGGCTTCTCTTGATCAGAGCCTCACAGCAACAGAAGTGACCATTCAGCGAGTTGGAACTTAGATTCCTACTTCCATGCTTGCTTCAACTTAAACAGACGACATGCTCCTTTCTTGACCATAGGTCAAGTAGGTCTTTTTCTGAGATAGCTTCTCAAATATTCACACCTTCAGTTCCTGCGCACTGGTTCCATGCCAGTCGCACACAAAGTTATCCTCTCCAACTGCGTGACGGAGCTGTAATGTTTGTTTTTGGTTTTTTTCAACAAAGCAAACTAGAGTCCTTCCTGCTCCCTTCAGGGAGGCCAGAATAAGTAGTGCCTCACCACATTGAGCCACTTCTGCCGCTATTCTGTCACGTCGACGAATGGTTTGGCCCTAACTTGGTCCTCCTGTGTCCCTCCTCAACGCACATCTGCCTCACAAATCCAGCCCCTGTTTTTTTCGGTCGAAATGTTTATTACTGCAGTGGACACGTCCTCCTGTACACTTCTTCCTTCCTTCCCTGAGTTCAGAGACTGCTACTACAGTTATACACACAGGGGCAGGATGATTCCTTTTTGGAATATGCAGTGACTAGGATTTGATTCTACTAGACCACCACAAGAGGCTTCTAAGTTGTGCTTCGTCTTCCATCAGAAAGGTTTCAGTGACTAAGTGAAAACCATTATGCTTGATGGGCCAACCCCACCTGGACCTTCTTTTGCTCACCAGGTAAGGGGTTCAAGTGCTCCTGGACCTGTTGTTTGCAGGTCAGCCATACTTGGTAGTGGGGGTTCCGTCTCTGCTTTTCGGTCTACCCTGAACCTGTAGACTTTACCTCCGGCTCTTGCAGTTCCTGCAGTCCTTTCACATTAGATTAGTACATATCTTTGACACTATTAGTTTTGGTCCTATACCAAATTGTGAGGCCGGGTTTTTGCCGCTCCCTCAGAGTGGTTGCGGCTTCCTGGCAGAGTTTCATTTTGTGCCCATTGCAGTCGTCTGCAAAGTGGTGAGTTACAACTCGAGCGCTTATCTTGTAAGCATCATGTTCTGGATGCTCTTTACAAGACGGCTCTTTTTATTAGCAGGACAGTCCTTGGCTGTCCTTTCTGGGTGAACCCTATCTCCTACCACCCTACTCAGGGTTGTGGGTTTTAACTCGGTACTCTCCCACTAGTGTGAATGAGTGATGGAGACTTAGTCCAGGAAGATATGGAGATTACTTACTTACCGTAATTATTGATCTTCTTGGACAGTCCCCATCACTCATTCACACGCCCACCCACCATCCCCTGGGTTCACTCGTTTTTCTTTCCTGGTCCTCGTGGCCTATGGTTCGGACTGTGAAGACATTGTTCTTTGACCTTTCTTGCAAAGGCCATCTGGGCCCTCTCAGGCCCAGAAACTCAGGATGAATTATTCTTATTAGTTATGCTGCACCTCCTCGGTCGAAGGGGTACTGAGGCAGTTGGTGGGTCAACGCCGAGATAGCCTACGCAGGCATGAGCTAGTCTCGCGGTGCCACGAATGCGTGGTCCTGTCTCGGCGCCAACCCTTCAGAAAATTTTAGGCTCCCACTTGGTCCTAGCGTCTCCGGCGCTATCCTACTAGTGTGAATGAGTGATGGAGACTGTCCAAGAAGATCAATAATTACGGTAAGTACATAATTTCCATATTTCAGTTGTTGTTACTTCAGCCTGGAGACTTTCCGAGCTTCAGGCTCTCATGTATAGAGAGCCATATTTGGTTTTTCACAGGAATAGGGTGTCCCTTCACACAAATCAAAGTTTCTTCCAAAGGTGGTGTCTGAGCTGACTCTCAACCAAGACATCAGCCTACCGGATTATTACACGGAGTACTCCAACAAAGGGGAAGCATTGTTGCATACCTTAGATGTACATAGGATTCTTAGGTACTATATTGACTGCACCCAGTCTATCAGGAAATCTTACCAGTTTGTTTCTTTTGCCCAACAGATGTTGGAAGCACCAGTCACTAAGTAGACCCTGTCAAAGTTGCTGGTTAACTGTATTGTTTTCTGCCATGAGAAGCATGAAACCCCCCTGCTGGGGCCAGTAAGAGGTCACTCAACAAGAGGATTTCTGCATCATTTGCTTCGCTCAAGAACGTGTCTGCAGCAGACCTCTGTGCTGCAGCCACCTGGAGTTCGGTGCATACCTTTATCCGGCACTACAGTTTGGACATTGCTTCCAGACGGAGGGCAGGCTTTGGCAGTCCTCCAAGGGCTTCTCTCTTAGTAGCCCAGGGATAATACCTTCCTTTCCACCGCCGTTCTGACCCGGTGACAACCCAGTACTGCTTGGGACTCAGTCCTGTTGGTTATTACTTGCTGCAAGAGCTCTATCTCGAAGTGAGATAGTACAGTTATGTAAGAACTTACTGCAGCAGTAGATCTTAGAGAAGAGTGCTTGCAGCAGATATGCTTTCCCTCCCTCCTTCCCCCAGTGTTTTTTCTCCAGTTGACCCTTTCGGGATGACAAAGCCTCCTATTGGTTATTACCTGCTGCAAGAGCTCTTCTCGAAGATCTACTGTTACAGTAAGGTGTTATGTAACTGCACTATCTTACTTCGTGAGGGCTCTTGCAGTGGGCAGTAACCATTAGGACTGAGCTGCCAGGTGCTAGGACCACACGGAAAACTTAGCTAGCAGTGTCCGGTGGGGAACCCCCCACCCAGTGTCATGTAACATCACCTCCAGTGGACCTTTCCATCAAACTTGTAGCCGAAGGAGCTGCCACCCACTGACCCGATCAACCGGCCATCACGGATGACACTTCCCCAGCCCCGAGGGCGTTCCAGTCACTCTTCCTTGGTCTGGTCTGCCTCTCCAGTCCCAGAACCCGGAAGCACCCGTGGGCCCAGGAGGGCCAACGCAGGAACCCCCATGAGTCTGTCACTGCCTCCCCCTGCGGGGCCATAGCTGACTCCGCTGCAGCCGAGTCCTCCGCAGCCTGGGCCATGTGGTGCCCCCTCAGGGCAGCCTCTGGGTCCCTTAGCCCTGCCGTCTGGTCCTTTGCCAGGCTACCCTATGCCGGGTTACCCTACACTAGGGTATCCTGCGCCGGGGTGTACCAAACCAGGTTATCAAATACCGGGGTTCCCAACGCCCAGGTACCCGATGCCGAGTTACCTGACGCCGAGATACCCACTGGCGGGCTACCTGCTGGCCTTTCAGCTTCCTCCTCCTGCTCCTCCCCCCCCGAGCTGCAGGTGAATTATGATGCTCTTTTCCAGTCCTGGTGAAACAGAGCCAAGGTTCAGCTTATGGTGGAGTAGGACCAACGTCAGCAGGTCGCAGCCTTTAAGCGGGCTCATCCAACTTCCTGCACCTCGCTCTCTCTCTCCCCCCTGTTGAGACTTTTCCCTCCACTTCTGGCCACACGGGTGTCCGACAGTGGGGGAATAGGAGAAGCGAGGCTACACAACCACAAAAGGAGGTTCTCCGCCGTCGGTCTCTGTCTCCAGGCAGGAGCTCTTCATCAGATGCGGAGTCTGATTCCTCCTCCTCAGCCTCAGGATATGAATCTCCTGCGCCGGAGGCCCCTAAACCCAAGGAGACCCCCAAGTCTTCCCCGGAGTACCCTTCCTTTTCGGAAATCCTCCAGAAAATCCAAGAGGCCAGCGGATAGAAGACCAAGGACCAAGATCCTCAGCGTAGGAGACTGGCTGAGCACCTTGACTTGCCAGAGCTGACGCTGCTCCTCATTCCCCCGTGATCAGGGCCCCATGATGATTTAGCCTCTACTATTTAGCAGCAATCGTCGTCTGTAGGAGCCATCGCTAAGAAGGCAGACAGATTATACCATGCCACGGAGGGTAAAGACCACCTCAGCGCCCACCCTAAAGTGAATTTGCTGGTCATTAGTGCAGCTCACGACTGCTCTACTAAACCTAAGCACATGAGTACCTCCCCTCCAGAATAGGAGTTGAGGCTACTGGACCAATATGAACGTAAAGTCTGCTCTCTTCCACTTTGGCGCTGAGGGCTCTAAATTATGTAACCCACATGGTATGCTACCAGAAGGCTATTCTGGGCCAACTCAAATCTGACTTCGAGGCCTTACCAGATTTGGAAGCCAAGATCACAATCGAGTAGACAGTTAGGACAGCAGAGATCATCTGCCATCATACTTTACGAGCAACGTACGATGCTGTCGATGCTTCTGCTCGGAGCACTGTGACAGCTGTTTGTTTACGCAGACACTCCTGGCTGCAGGGTCCGGATTCACTCAGGAGGTTCAAGCCTCCATCCTGAATGCTTCCTTTCGAGGCTTGGTTCTTTTCGGAGGAGACATCAAGGAAGGATAAATTGACTGAATTGCAAGAGAGTGGGAAAGCCCTCCGCTCTGTGCAATGACTGTACTGTCACAGTACCAAGCCCCGGCACCCTTCTCATCGCCAACAAAGGCATCAGACAAGGCAACAGCCTGCCAAGCGCCGGGGCTAACGCCAGGCTCCCTCAGCAGGTCCCACCCACCCCCCAGCCAAGTCTCAGCAGGCCTCTGGGGGGGCCCTTCCCCATCCACTCTCCGCCTCTTGAATCGTGGATTGCACCCCCCAATAGTGCCATAGGAACCAGTAGAGGGCAGATTCGTCAGTCACCTACCAGGATGGGCAGCAATCACGGCGGTGGGTCCTTCAGCTCATAACTCAAGGGCACACATTGAAATCTGTAGAGAGACCTACAGAAAACCCTCCAGGTCACCCTCACTACCCAGAAGCTGACAGCGATCGTTACCCCTATGCAGGGAGGCAGTGCACGTTTTGTATTGGGCAGTTCAGCACCGCCTTCCGCTCATGGCAGTACATGTCCTGGGCATCCAAAACGTCCTAGCAGACACTCTCAGCCACACACAGGCAAGGTTACATGAGTCGGCACTGGGGGAGTCAGTAACTGAAGACATTTTTGACCTTTGGGGTCGCCCAGAGCTAGATCTGTTAGCCTCCCCATACAATGCAAAACTACCCAGTTTTTGCTCGCTCGTTCCCAGGCCTGGTGTTTTCTGGCGAAACGCACTCTCTTTGCTGGACAGGGAGGTTCTTGTACACCTTCCCTCGCTTCCCACTACTGCAGAGGGTGCTGCTCAAACTGCAGGCAGAGGGGGCTCACATGATTCTGATCGCCCCATATTGACCTAGCCAGATTTGGTTCCCTCTGCTCCAGCAGTTGGCGGTGGAGTTTTCAGTTCCTCTACCCCTCTGCTATGACCTTCTGACCCAGGAGCAGGGCACTGTGGTTCACCCAGGTCATGGGTCCCTTCACCTTCATGTGTGGCACTTTCTGACATAGCAGCCTCGCGTTTTGGAGTCTTTTTGTAGAGTTGCTCAGGTTCTGGTGGAGGCCAGGAAGCCATCCACGAGGACCACATACGCTGTGAAATGGAAGAGATTCTCTATCTGGGCAACCTCTAAGGGTTGGGACCCCTTTACGTGCCCTGTCCCTCAGGTCATGGAGTACCTCTTGCATCTCTCTGACCTGGGACTCGGCTATTCTTCACTGAAGGTCCACTTGTCTGCCATTTCTGCCTACTATCTTCTGGTAGATAGCAAGACATTGGCTCAGTTGGAGGTTTCACGCACTTTCCTGAAGGGAATCCTCCACATGAAACCCCCAGTCAGGAACCTGGTTCCTCCGTGGGATCCGAGTTTCATACTTGAGAAACTCACTTTGCCTCCCTTTGAACCGGCTGCAAGTTGCGACCTGCGCTATCTGTCCTGGAAAGCGCTGTTTTTAGTTGCTATTACTTCTGTTTGAAGGATTTCTGAGCTTTGGGCCCTTATGCGTAAGGAGCATTATTTGATTTTTCACAGAGACCTGGTGGCTCTGCGTACAAATCCTACGTTTTCACTAAAGGTGGTTTCTGAGTTTACCTTGAATCAGACCATACACTTGACAGTGTATTACCCTGAGCATTCTAAACAAGGGGAGGCTATTCTGCACACATTGGATGTGCACAGAAGTCAGTCTGCCAGACGGATCAGCTTTTTGTTTTCTTTGCACCCAAAAGAGAGGGTGCAGCAGTTTCAAAACGATGTTTATCCAAATGGTTAGCAAACTGCATTCTGTTTTGTCAGAAGTATAACAGACTCCTTCCGGGGGAAGTTAAAGGGCATTCAAACAGAGGCATGACTGCATCTACTGCTTTTTTCAGAAATGTTTCTGCCGCAGACATCTGTGCGGCAGCCACTTGGAGTTCTGTCCACACCTTCACTAAGCATTACAGTTTTGGACATTGCCTCTGGATACAGGGCTGACTTTGGACTAGCTGTCCTTCTAGGCCTTCTGCAGACCTTTTTCTGCCTTCCGTGTTCAGTCTTTGCCTGACTTACATTACTTGGGACTCAATCCTAATGGCTATTGATTACTGCAAGAGCCCTCTCGAAGTAAGATAGTACAGTTACTTAATAACTTACCATAGCAGTAAATTTTCAAGAGAGGCTCTTGCAGTAGGCAAGGTTTTCCCTCCGTCCTTTCTCCTGCTGCTGCTGCTACTTTCAGCCTTTTTTCCTTGGCTCCAGGAGCCCACTCCTTACTCCTGTCGCACCTTCTTAGGTCTCTGACAGGAGAACTGGAGGACGGATGTGGGGACCGCCCATTATATAGCGCCAGGGCTGACATCAGTCACGTGACACTGGGTGGGCAGTCCCCCGCCAGACACCACTAGCTAAGTTTTCCCTGTGGTCCTAGCATCTGGTGGCTCAGTCCTAATAGGTGTTGCCTACTGTAAGTGCCTCTCTTGAAGATGTACAGTTACGGTAAGTTCTTATGTAACTGTACTAACTCACTTTGAAGGGGCTGTTGCAGCAGCTAACATCATTGGGACCAAAACCGGCAGGCGCCAGGACCTCCACAGAGCTTTAACTAACAGTATACAGCCAGGGCACCGCTGCCCGCCCCCGATGTCCCCTATGGGATAAAAGGGGCGGTCTCCCAGCTCAACCTCAGTTCTTTACCCGTCGTCGACCCATGCTAGTCGGACCTTTACAGACACCTTCTGCTTTAGTTGATCGCCATTTTCTTTGCATTACCCGTGCTTTATTATTTTTCATCTAAAATTACAGTAATTTGTGCATTTCGTCTTCTCCATTCTCTTCAGTGTAGCGGCGGTGAACGAAGTGTGCTTCTGGAAAGCAGCTTCCCCACAAGGATGATCATTCATCATCTCTTCTTTGCCTAGGCCTGGACTATGACACTGAGGTCTGCCAGCACTGCCAGGATTGTAACCAGCGCATCCGGCTTCGCCGCCAGAAGACCCTGGAAGCCTTCCTGCTGTAGCAAAAACTTACAGCAATGGAGAAGGAGCTCCACAAAAGTACCTCCTTTTCCCCGGCCTCTGGGGCATCCACTTCTTCATCAACCAAGGAGAAGTTATCTTCAGGAGAAGCACAGAGACAAACCCCAGTCAGCTTCCCACTCCAGGTCCCTGCGCAAGCCTGGTACTGAACATAGGTCTTCCTCCCATGGGAAGTTGGCCCCTTCCACTCCGGCAACCCTTTCTCCCTCCGGGCCCCCAGTGGTGAAACCACCCGGTCTCCTTACTGTCTTTGTTGATGGTTCTTTAGGCTTGGACTTCATTCCCAGCCTCTCAGCTCCTGAAGATCAGGCCCATTTGGCAGGCGGGTTCTCAGCCAGGTGGCTTAGCCCATTCCTCCTCGGGTGGTGGGTCTTTGCCCGTCACCCTCCCAGTGAAGGCATCTACTAAGTCTGTACCGACGCCAGGAGCATGCGCTCACCTCCCCCACAGGAGTGACACCTCTGCCCCACTCAGGAGCTTGCTCCCTAAGACTGGCTTCCCCTTCTAGGCCGGCACCAGCTGCATCACCAAACTGGCATCAGCCTGCACCTGTCCCGTCGATGCCAGTCACCTCGTTGACCCCAGTGACGCCTCAGCCATTGTCTCCTAACCCTCCACAGTTGCCGGCTGTCCCTGTCATGTCACAGCCAGTGCCTGAGGGACCAATGCCAGGTCTTTCTACTCCAGTCAGACTGACACCAGATGGTTCCTTGCCCCAGTGACTGACACCTGCTACCCCGACGCCAGTAGAACCGATGCCAGGGTTACTGCAACCTAAGAAACCGACACCGGGAAGTTGTTATCCCTCTGTACAGACAGTTGATGAGACCCCATTTGGAGTTCTGCATCCAGTTCTAGATACCTCATCTCCACAAGGACATAGACAGGATGGAGTCTGTCCAGAGGAGGGCAACTAAAATGGTGCAGGGTCTGCCCCAGAAGGCATACGAAGAGAGATTAAAGAAGCTTAACATGTATACACTTGAGGAGAGGAGGGACATGATAGAAACTTTCAAGTACATCAAGGGAATCGACAGAGTCCAAGACGGTAGCATATTTCAGAAAAAGAGATGTGCAAGAACAAGGGGACACAGTTTGGAGATAGAGGGGGGGGACAGCTCAGAGGTAATGTGAGGAAGTATTTTTTTCATGGAGAGGGTTGTAGATGGATTGAACAGCCTTCTTGAGGAGGTAGTAGAGTCAAAAACAGTGGGGAATTCAAGAATACATGGGGCAGACATAAGTCAATTCTAGTGGGGAGGTAGGAGGAAGTAGGCTGTTGGTTAACTAGGATCTGCAGCCTATGCATTAGGTAGGGAAATGGGCAGACTAGGTGGGCTAAGCGGTCCTTATCTGCCATCAAATGTTATGTTTCTCAGCCTGTCCCATAGTCACCGTCTCCCCTGTTTCTGCCTCAGAACCCGCCCACAGGCCTTAATGCCTTTTTGTGGCCTGGTGGGCATACTTCAAGGATAAGGAGGCCCTGAAGGAGCCTCCGACTCCCGCCTCCTAACCCAACTAAGGAGCAGGTTCCTTTAGGAAGGCCCCAGTGCGACCTCCTAAGGAGCCTACTCTGCAGCCAGACGGAGCTGGTATCGGTTGTCCGAGGACCCGCTGCCAGAGGCATTGTTGCTGTCCCTCTTCCGACTCATGCGAGTCAGGGAGGGGGTATTCTTACTCCTCCTCTTCTTATGAGGATTCAGGGGACTCTGACCTGCTGTCAGAACCAGAGGAGCCCAAGGAAACTCTGTGGTCTCCTCCAGATGATCCGACTTTTATGGATGTGATGAAGCACATCCAGGCCTTTATGGGTTGGGACACAGAAGAAGTGAATCCCGAGCAATGTCGACTAGCTGCTTTCCTCCATTAGGAGTCTTTGCCCTTAGTTGTTCCACCCCTTATCCTTCAAGGATATTAATAGAGCTGCTTGGAAACACCCATCTACTACACCAGCAACTTCTAAGAAGGCAGATCGCCTGTGTAGTACCCCAAGGGATGAACCTTTTTATGGGGAACATCCAGAGGCTGATTCAGTTGTTAACGCAGCCCATAACCACTCTTAAGCAGCCCCGACACCTTAGCACTCAGCCTCCTGACAAGGACTGCAGGCAGATAGACCATTTTGGGAAGAAGATCTATTCCTCGGCCACTTGAACTATCCATTACCTAAACTTCCTAGCCCACATGCTTCAATATCAGAATGCCCTGTGGGAGAAAGCTTTTGAGGTGGCACAGGCTTAGCCTAATCTTCCAGGAAAGGCTGAACTGTTACACCTTTTGAAGTCTGGATCAGATGTGGGGACTCATGTTCTCTAAGCCTCTTATGACGAGGCAGACTCGGCTGACAGAACTGCGGCTACGGGAGTTTGCCTTTGTCACTGCTCCTGGCTTAGAGTTTCCGGTTTTGCTCTGGATGTTCAGTCTTAAGATTCCGGATGCCTCTTTCAGAGGCCCTGTTTTGTTTGGCGAAGATTCTCAAAATATAATCACTCACCTTCGAGAGTTGGGCAAGGCTCTACGTTCAGTTCAAAATTGTACCAATCTCAGCCTAAATCATCCCAGCAGCAGTCGTTTTGTCGCACCTCCAAGCAGCAACCCAGAGGCCAACAGCTCCGAAGTGCCTTTAAGAGAAAGGCCATTTCCCAAGCCATGGGAGGTTCTGCCCCCAGAGCTCCTAGAACCTCCCAGGTCACGTTGCCTGTCCCCGGCTGCTCTTCCTGACTGTTTGCTTGATCTCCCCTCCTCCAGCCGAATCTCTGGAGGAGGCTGTGGGTGTGTCGTTTCTCTCTCTACAGAGAGGGTTGGCACAGAATAAACTTGGATCATTGGGTTCTGCAGTTAGTGGGACAGGGGCACACCCTAGAATTTTTGGAGATTCTTCTGGACAATCCTCCAGTCCCCTCCGGCCCATATGGCCCATATCCAAGAGGAGATCCAAGCTCTCCTGAGAAAACAGGCCTTCCTCTCTCTTACACTCCTTCAGCTCCCTTCCCCTCTCCCTTTTCTAATGTGCTCACCCCACCCACTGTTGCACAAGTTCCCTGATCCTTGCCTCCCACCCACCTCTCCTCCTACCTCCCTCCCAGTTACCCCTCTGTGCCCACTCTCTTTTCCCACTTTCTTACGCTAACTGGCAGCAACTCAGTTTTTCCACTCCACCTTTCCCTTTGACAGTGCCCTTCTGGCAGCTTTAATTCATGTAAATATTGATCTTACTTCGAGAGGAAGCTCTTGCAGCAGGTTCCAAAATTAGGAGTGACGCCGCCTGGCAGGGTTCGGCAATTGTTTCATCCAGTGACCCGATGTGGGAACACCCCCACCCCCAGGCCACCCTCTATAAGGGAGGAGTTCCCCATGTGCTCCAGTTCTTTCCTGCCACACGGTCAGGGATAGTTCATTCGGCTACCGTTCCGTAGTACCGATCGCTTCATTCTCCACTGATTAGAATATTCAGTTTTTCGTTTGCTTCTATGTCCTGTACAGTGGTGATTTCAGCAGCTCACGACTGTTCGCAGAGGCCCAAACACCGAAGCACCCAGCCGGCTGACAGAGAATCAGAGCAGCTGGATTCTATGGGCCTCAAGGTGTATTCTGCTGCAGGAGCCTAAATTTCCTGACACACATGGTCCAATTCCAGAACACCCTTTGGGAACAGGGGTTGGACATAGTGCAGAGCATGCCTGATTGCCCTCAGCGGGCAGAGCTTGCCAAGCTACTTCCGGCTCAGACATGGGCACCCATGTTTGCGGTCGGCCTGTGACTCTGCAGCCATCTAGGGCAGCCACCACTGGCATTTGCCTCCGACGCCATACTTGCCTGCGGGTTTCTGGGTTCGATCCAGATGTCCAGACCAACATACTGGATGCTCCCTTCAAGGGCTCCATGCTCTTTGGCGAAGACATGGAGCGGATCTTCACCAGGCTGCAGGACTCCGGCAAAGCTATCCGATCCGTGTAGTCCGTGTACTGCCCGAAACAGGGGTGAGCTTGTAAGCCTCGTTTTCGTGGCCGTGGGGGACATCAGCCTCAGCAGCCTTACTTCCAACAGCATTTGCAGCAAGGCGGCTTCAGTCATAGAGGAGGAGCCAGAGGATCTTCTGCCTCCACCTCTAGACAGGCTAAAGCAGCCATTGCCACCCTTTCTCCCCCTCCCACCGCCTGACTATCCAGGCTACCCTCCTTCCCTAGACATTCAGTCAGGGAAGCCGGTCGGAGGCCATTTTTCCCTCTGCGCGGATGCATGGGGTCAAGTGACTTTCAACCAGGGGGTACTCAGTCTCATGGAGTTTGGGCACTCCATTAAGTTCGACTCCATTCCACCGGACAGACCACCGCCCCCATCCTGTTATCCAAGGGAACACAGAGCGCTGGTCAGAAGGGAGATATTATCTCTTTTGGACAAAAAGGCCATCAAGCCGGTGTCACCAGCCAAAAGAGAGAGGGTTTTTCTCCCACTTCTTCCTAGTTCCAAAAAAGTCGGGAGACCTCAGACCCATTCTGGACCTCAGCGAGCTGAAACAATGGGTCTCTTAAAAGAGATTCAGGATGGTCTCCCTTCCCACTCTCCTACTGCTGATCTCGGCGAGAGACTGGTTGGCATCCCTGGACATGCAGGACGCCTACCTGCATATCCCTATTGCCATGAATCATCGAAGATTCCTAAGGTTCAGGTTCGAAGACATACTAACATACTAAAATGCCAGCAGAATAGGCCTAACGGTCTTTCGTGTCTGCTCGTTTGGTCAGCCCCCAACCTGGGTGCTGACCTTGCTGTCCCCCTCGCCTTCTCTGGCTTCTCCCTTCCCAGTTCCGGATATTCTTGCTGCATTGGATTTTGCTTCCAGAACCCTTCCCCTGTACCTGTCCCACCCCCTCTTGAACCCCTCCACTGTCTCTGCCTCCACCAGCCCCTAGGCAGTGCATTCCATGGCTCTACCTCCCTCTCAGTGAGTAGGACCTCCTCCTTTCTCCCTGAATCTTCCCCCTCCAGCTTCCACCATGCCCTCTAGTGGCCCTTCCTCCTTCCTTAAGCTTCCCGACTGTTCCTCCCCTATTTACCCTCTTCATGTACCTAAAGACCTCTATCATGTCCCCCCGGTCCCTTCTCTCTTCCAATGTGTACATATTTAGCTCTTCGAGCCTCTCCTCATAGGTCCTGTCCCCCAAGCCCCAAATCATTTTGGTTGCCCTCCTCTGGACCCTCTCCAGGAGGTTAATGTCCCGCTTTAAGTGTGACCTCCAAAACTGCACGCAGTACTCAAGGTGCGGCCTCACCAAGCAGTTATACAGAGGGAGTATCACTTCCCTCCTTCTGGAGGTGATCCCCCTAGCGATGCATCCCAGCATCCTGTTGGCCTTGGCTGCTGCCCTCTTACAAGTCTCAGAGTTGTTCATCTTGACATCCACCACCACCCCAGGTCCCTCTCAGCCATCGAGACTTGTAGCATTTCCCCCCCCAGGGTGTACACTTGGCCTGGGTTTCTGGCCCCAGGTGGAGTACCTTCATTTCCTGCATTGAACCTCAGCTTCCACTTTCTAGACCATCTTTCCAGAGCCTCCAGGTCCCCTGTGAGCCACCTCCCCTCCTCCCCATCCACCACCGCCTCAGTTTCAGTCATCTGCAAAGAGACTCATCTCACTCCTGATTCCTGTCCTTATGTCAGATCGTGGGCGTTGAACAGAAGGGGCCCAGGACTGATCCTGTGGGACCCCACTAATGACCCTCCTTGGGATGAGACTATCCCACCAACTACAACCCTCTGGGTCGGTCCTGGAGCCAATTGCCTATCCATCTGATCATCTGGTTCCCCACCCCATTTCTCCCAGCTTATCCAACAGGCCCACGTGAGGAACAGAGTCAAATGCCTTGCTGAAGTCTAGAAAGAGGACATCCACTGGTCTACCCAGGTCCAAGGCACTTGTCACCCAGTCATAGAACTCCACAGGTTTGTCTGACACGATTTCCCGGGATGAATCCATGCTGTCTATCGTCCAGGCACCCTGACTTATCCAGGTCCCCCTAGCCTCTCCTTGACAATGCCCTCCATCACCTTGCCCACCACACGTGTCAG
Source organism: Neoceratodus forsteri (assembly GCA_016271365.2). Taxonomy (NCBI): domain Eukaryota; kingdom Metazoa; phylum Chordata; order Ceratodontiformes; family Ceratodontidae; genus Neoceratodus; species Neoceratodus forsteri. The sequence goes on from CM057451.1 coordinate 748,318,278, forward strand.
GCTGACAGGCCTGTAGTTCCCTGCCACCTCCCTTGATCCCCCCTTGTGGATAGGCACTATATGCGCCACCTTCCAGTCTTGGGGCACCCACCCTGTCCTCAGAGAGATGGTGAAAAGCTCTGCCAGGGGTTTTGCCAGGACATCTGCAAGTTCCTTCAGCACTCTGGGATGTAATTTATCCGGCCCCGGTGCTTTCTCCGTCTTAAGGGAGCTGAGGGCTTCCCTCACTCTCTCTGCTGTGATTTCCACTTCCGGTACCCCTTCTCCCTGCTTAGCCCTCCCCCCACCTGCCAGTGATGCCTCCCCCTCTCCCCAGACCTGCCGATCGGTAAGGGTCCCCCCTCCTCAGTATCTCTGTCTCCTCCCATGTATGATGCAGCACCCCCATTTTCCCTGGTGAAAACTGAGGTGAAGTACTCATTTAGTACCTCAGCCTGCTCCCCCGGGTCTTGTGCCCATCTCTCCCCTGATTTAATCCTGCTAATCTGCCCCTTCACCCTTCGTTTTTCCCCAATGTATCTAAAGAACCCCTTGTTCCCTCTCCTAATTTCCCTGGCCAGGTTCTGCTCCTTCCTTGCCTAGCCGCCCTCACCACTCTAGTGGCCCTTCTAGCCATCAGCTCGTACTCCCCTCGATCCCTTTCACTCCTTGAGCACTTGAATTGCTTATAGGCTGCTTTCTTTCCCCGCACCACCTCCTGGACCTCCCTGGTCCACCAACAGGGTTTTTGGGCCCTACCGCATTTTCGTCTTACTCTTGCACAGGTGCTGGTAGCATCCTGCACCCCTCTCCTGATGATTTCCCACCTACTATCAGCGTCCATGTCTGACCCAATCCCATCCAAATGCTCCTTAAGGATCCTTCCCATTTCCTTAAAATCCGCCCCCTGAAGTCGGTTACTTCCGTCTTTGTGCAGCCTTCTACCCTCCTAGGTCCAGGCAGAACCAGACCGTGGCATGGTCACTCCCCTAATGGGTCCCTTACCTCAGGCCCCCAATCTGGTCACTGTCTGCCAGGACCACATCCAGTACCCGTGCCTCCTGGTCGGTTCCCTCACCTGCTGAGTTAGAGCGCGTCTTGAAAGACATCCAACAACCTCTGTTCCCTGGTCACAGAGGATGTCATAGTCTCCCAGTCTGTTCCTGGCATGTTTAAGTCCCCCAACACCACCACCACCGTTCCTCTGCCCAATCTTCAGTGTCTCCTAACATCTGCCACCAGACTGTCCTCCAGCTCCTCCGCCAGGGCAGGGGGTCTATACACCACTCCTATTTTTACTCTCTTGCCCCCCCTTGTTATCAAGGTGACCCAAATCGCCTCCAAGGTTCCCTCCGCCTCCTCTACTCCCCCTATGCCAATGCAGTTTTTGACTATCATTGCTACCCCTCCTCCCCTTCCCTCCCCCCTGTCCTTCCTGAACATAGTGTAACCCTCCAGGTTCAGGTCCCAGTCATGTCTTGCAGTGGTCCAAGTCTCAGTGACCGCTGCCACATCCACTGCTCCCTCAGTTAGCATCGCCTGGAGCTCAGGCATTTTATTGCCCAAGCTCCTGGCATTTAGCAGGACTACCTTCCACCCTTCCCTATAGTTCCATTTCTGCTCGTGTTCCCATAGGGATTCTGTTTTCCCCTGGTCTGCACTTTGCCAGTTGGCCTTTTCCTGCAATCCTCCTGGTCCCCAGGGGGGTGGAGACAGAGTCCCTCCTTTATCGGCACCCCATTGACAGCCTTTTCTCCCATCCCACCCCCCTTCACAAGTTTAAACCCCACTTTTCACCAATGAACCCCTCTATTTTCAACTTAAGGATTCCCTTCCCCTCCAAATTGAGATGTAGTCTATCTCTAGCATACAGCTCCTTATCCTCCCAGGTCTCCCCAATCCCCATCAACCCATACCCTCTGGCCTCACACCACTCCCTGAGCCACTGGTTTATCTCCCTAATTTTCCTTTTGTGTTCCCCACTAGCCCTTAGCACTGGAGGATTTCTGAGAAGGAAACTGTGCATCCTATGTCATGACAGACCCTGGCAGCTCCCTGAATCTTGCCTGTATCTCTAGCTCGCTATTTCCCTCAATGTCATTTGTACCCAGGTGGACCAGTATGTCTGGGGAACCCCCACAATCCTTTGCCAGCTGATATACCTCGTGCTTAGCCCTGTGCACCGTTAGTCCAGGGAAGCATCTTGTTCTAACTGGCCAGGCTTCTCCCTCCCTATCCCATTTGATACCCCTGATCATAGAATCCCCCAGCAGGAGCACTCTGACCACTCCTTTTCCTCCATTCCCACCCTTCCATGTCCCTCATCCTTTCTACAGGCCCCTCCACCCAGCTGGCTCCGTGTTCCTCCCCTTCTGGGTGCCACATGCCACCCCCTCCTTATTTACCATGGCCACCCCCTCCCCTCCAATCCTATGCCTCTCCTCCTCCTGAGTATCCTTCTGTTCCTTGCTAATTCCCCCCTCACTGCTCGCAACTGGTCCTTCTCCCCCATCTGCTAAACTAGCCTGGCTCATCCTCCCTTCCTTCCTGTCTCCATTTAGTTCCTCCTTGCTAGTCGTGCTCCCCTGGCCTAAACCCTCAGCTCCCTTTACTGAATCCTCCTTGTACTTCTGGTCCTTCTCCTTTACCTTTCCTCCCAACTGGTCCTTCTCCTTGCGCTTTCCTCCCTCTTCCCCCTGCCCCTCCTGCTCTGATTCACTGCTCCCCCCCATTCTCCTGCATTCCAGGTCCCCCCCTGTTCTTCCTGCTATCTGGCCCCTGCCTCCACTCCCACTCCCTTTCCATCTCTAACTACCTCTGTCATGGCTACATCACCCCCCTCATCCTTGAGCAGAAGAAGAAATTGAGCGGTTACTGAGTGTGAGTCTGATCCACCTCCCTTCTTGCTTCCTTCTGTCCAGCCCTGGCCATCTGCCTACTTCCCTGAGAATGTTGTCCCTCCGTCCCCCTTTGTGAGGGCCCCAGTTACCTGCCTGCTTCCTTGGTAGTGTCCTTTGGACCCCTCTGCCAGGTTCCCTATGTGACCCTGAGTATTCTCCTGCACTCCTTTCCTATGCCCCGCCCCCAGTGCTTGGTGCAACCCTGTGGGAGATTCCCAGCCCCTTCCCCAACCATACCACCCCCTTCCCCAGCTTTCTCCTAATCCCGCAGCGATCCTCCTAAGCTGTGCTAGCTGGTAGCACATGTGAACCACCGAACTTCCAAGCCCAGTCCAGTATCATGGCTGCTCCACACCCTGTGCACCCCACCACCCTCCCAAAGATGCGGCCCTAATGATGTGTGGTTCCATCCCCTTCCAAATAGGTTTCCTGGGTGTGCCACCAGGTTCCCCCTAGTCCAAGATACCCCTACTGCCTAATCAGGTCATCCACTAATCTTAGAGACAGTCCACTGTACACCAGTAACCCTGTTACTAGGTGCAGTACAACACATTAAACTTATAGGAAATGAACAACTCCCAAAGCTCCTCTCTCCCAGCCTTTAAATCCTACCCCAGTGGCTAGAACTACATGACCTGCAGCCTTTTCCTCCAATTGCAGGGCAGGTGTTCCCCTATAAATTCGCAGACTTCTGGGGAGGGAGGTGGGGAGGCGGAATTGGGCAGACACCTGACTCAGAGAGAGAGTGTATCAGCCCTGTGCTCCCCTCCAAGCCCAGCAGCCAAAGAACCAGGCCCAAGCAAATCCCACCAAATAGGTTTTAAATCAGAAGAAATAGGCCTTTACCAGCGCAGCCTGTTACACAGTGAAACATCCACAAAATTAGCCCCACTTACAGCCACCAAATCAGTTTACAAACATCCAGCAGCACCCAAAACAATACCCTGCTAGCCCCTTAGTAGTAAGAAAGAAAAGAACTAACCTACCAAGTAAAATCCACAAGAACCCTGTAAAAACAACAGCAGCAGCTACTGTCCTGGAACACAACTGATCCTGTCCCCTTCCAGTTCTTTCTGAGGACTATCAGTTTCAAGTCCTTCCCTTCGGTCTCTCTTCAGCTCCCAGAGTCTTCACCAAGTGTCTGGCAGTAGTGGCACTACAGAGATGGGGCCATTTCATGTTCCCCTATCTGGACGATTGGCTCCTCCTGGCTCCCTCCAGGTCTCGCCTGTCAGAAACTATCAGGGATTCCATCTTGCTGTTTCAGCGCTTGGGGATCACATCAACAGGGACAAATCTCATTTGTTCCCAGCCCAGATTCTCCCATTCATCGGAGTTGTTCTGGATACCACTCTCAGGAAGGTTTTCTTCCCTCCGACAGAGCGGGTCGCATTCAGGCCTTGGTGTCTCAGATCTCTTCAGCCTCAAGAGTCCCAGCAAAACTCCTACTCAGGCTGTTGGGGCATATGGCCGCCGCCATAGTTTCAGTCCTTCTGGCGTGTCTGCGCATGAGAACCATACAGTGGTACCTAAGGGTTCAGTGGAATCAGACATTGGACAGTCTGGGCGCCTCGATCAGGATCTCGGAGCCAGTCCGCCGGGAATTACGCTGGTAGATGTCGTCTTAAAAACTTGCTGGCAGGCATCCTCTTCCATGTAGGGGCACCGTCTCAGATTCTGACCACGTACGCGTTGTCTGCGGTATGGGGTGCTCATCTGGGGACACATCACACCCAAGGCTCTTGGTCCCCAATAGAGGAAGATCTGCATATCAACGTTCTAGAGCTGAGCGCGGTCCTTTATGCCCTCCAAGCCCTAGTCTCGGTCCTAAAACCGGGCCACCTCTTGGTACAGATGGACAACACTTCAGTGATGTTCTACATCAACAAGCAGGGTGGCACACACTCTTATCCCCTCTGCCGGAAAGCCATGCAGGTGTGGGACTGGGCTCTGGAGCACCAGCTCTTATTGACGGCGGTGCATGTGCCTGGGGAACAAAACGTACTGGCCGATATGCTCAGCAGGACAAAATTGCAAGCTCACAAATGGGAGCTGCTTCAAGAGGTCGCAGATCACATCTTCTGTCAGTGGGGGACACCAGACTTGGATGTCTTTGTGTCAAGGTTCAACGCAAAACTGCCCAGTTTCTGCTCTCTAGGTCCAGAGCCTGGAGCTTTTTGGCAAGACGCGTTGTCTCTCTGCTGGAAAGGGAGGTTCTAGGGACATGGATATTTTGTTCTATCCACGCTTACTGGCAGGTTCCTTGTCACTTTAAATCTTGCTGGAAGGTCTTCAAGCTGGCTCCTCCCACCCACCCAGGTGGTAAAACTCTCGGCTCCGTCCCATGATGCCAGATCTTCCTTACCGCTTGGAAGCTCAGGTTCCCTCCTTAGCGCTCTGTGTTTTAGGCCTGGATCCTAACTCATCGGTTAACCCGAAACTCATTTTAAAGTTTAAAAGACTGCAGTCTTCCTTTTCCCTCACGGCTGCGATGGACAAATCGACTCCCGGATTTCGGCGGTGCCCTTGTGGGCAGAAAATGTCTCGGACCGATCCGCACTCCACGTGCGTTTACTGCCTTGGCCTCGAGCATGATCCGCAGGCCTGCGAATTGTGCAAGTCCTTTTCGGTCAACGTTCTCGAAGACCGTGCTGCCAGGCTTCAACTTGGGTGCCCCGAGAGATGTATTCCTCCGGTTGTCGAAGGAGGCCCGTTGGGCGGTGTCCGTGGCGGCGGGCTCGGCTGAGCAACTCGAGCAAATGATCGCCCTCAAGGAGGAGGTGGCCCAGGCCACATCTTCTGCTTCCTTGGTCGTGGCATTTATCCCGCTCTCCTTGGGCTTCTCCTACTCAGCTTCTTTTTAGGAGCTTTGTCAGTCCCTCTCTACTAAAGGAGAGGGGCCATCGGGACACTCCTCTCGGTCCAAGGAAAAAGGACTCTAAAGGTAAGTCCCACCATCGGCGTTCATGGGAGCGGGAAAGGTCCCCTTCCCCAGACAGTCAACACTCAACCTCGGTCGAGGTTGCGGCTAAGGCCGCTGGTTTCACGGTGTCCCCGTCAGGTCAGCCGACTGAGACACCCATCGATGCATTTGAGATTTTTCTCGACCCGTCGGACGGGCTGTCGACTGGAGAAGCTGACAACCCATCTTCACCGGTTCCCCCAGTGGAAACCGAGGACTTGCCCGCGCCTCCTGTGCCGGAGTCCCCGGTTAAGGTTCCTAAGCTGGGGGAGGAATGGGTTTCACCCGCTCCCTCCCAGGCCCACCCTCGGAAACACCGAGGGTCTCAGTCTCGGACCTCCTCTCAGTCCAGCCGATCCCGCTGACATCGACGGTCTTGATCTCGGCACCGAGGGAAGCGGCGGCGCCGCTCATCCTCGTTATCATACTCCTTGGAGGATAGGCTCCAGCGCAAGTTGCGTCAGCACTACTAGGATCTTATATGACAGCAGCTCCTTTTGTCCAGGAGCAAGCCGACTCCGTCGCCTTCCCCGGCCATTAAGTGGCACCTGAGCAGCCGAAACAACCCCTCGTGGTCATCGAGGAGCCAAAGCCGGTGCCAGTTGTTTGGCCGAAACCAGCTGCACCACCCATCGTGGTGGAACCCCTGCCTCCACAACCAAAAACTGGGGCCCCGACCAAGGATTCTCGGTCGGGTCATGGGTTGCCCCATCGGTTGTCTGTCACCCTCACTCCCGATCGCACTCAGCAAGTGGAGGGTGGCTCAGGCCCTCGGCAGCTGTTTGCAGACTCCTCAGAGTCTGACGATGACTCTTCCCTGTTCTTCAGGCCTCTCAACCTGGAGTCCTCTGGGGGACAGTCGGTGGACCAGAGCCCATCCTCGTTGATGGGATTACTTCGGCTCATCTCAGAATCTACTTGGATGAAGCTCGAACCCGTGTCCAAGTGGGCCAAGTATCTCCTCACGGAGATACTAGACCAAGGGGATTCTCCTATGGAGGCCTTTCCTGGGGCTGAAGCCATTGTTGGCCCGGCCCTGGAGCTGTGGCAGCGGCCGGCTTCTTGTCCAGCTCCCTCAGCCAAGATGGCCAGGAAGTATGCCGTTCCCACCAGCTCACTCTCCGGATTCTCGGAGCACCCTCTGCAGAGGGGTTGGTGACCGACAGTGTTTTCCGGCGCTCCAGAAACGCTCGGGACGTGGACAAGCCACCGGAGAAAGAGTCCAAGAAACTGGACTATTCCGGGTGTAAAGTTTACGCTGTGTCCTCCTTAGGCCTTCGTCAATCCAGTTCAGCCGTACTGATGGCACACTTTTCCCACGCCCTTTTGGGCTCCCTGGATGAGGTGATTCCTCATCTCCCGGCTGACCTCCAGACTACGGTCAAGCAGGTGCAGGATCAGGGAAGGGTGGTGGCAAAGCAACAGCCCCAAACTGCTCTCGACATTGGGGACTCTTGTGCCCGGTCAGTAGCGGCCGCAGAGCTTGGCTGCGGATCTCCACCTTCACAGCGGATACCCACCACAAGCTGGCAGATGTTCCCTTCCTGGTTACCGACTTGTTTGGTCCCGGGGTGGAGGGTCACTTGCAGAGGATCGAGAAGTCCAATGACACCTTTGACTCGGTCACGTCTGCCCAGAAGGACAAAGGCCGCCAGCAGCAGTGTAAGCCCTTTCGGCCTTCTGCACCTGCGGCATGTCCGGCCCAACAACACCAGCATCAGGGCCAGCAGGCTTGCACTTGGCACCCCAAAGCCAAGCCTGCAGCTTCCTCCAGCAGGAAGCCAGGAGGAAAAGGCCAAGGAGGTCCCTCGGCCGGTCCTTCCTCCAAGCCTGCCCAGTGACTGGTTGAGGAGTGTCGCCCCCAGCCTCGTCACTCCCCCTTGGGGGGATGGCTCCGCCACTTCTTTTCCACCTGGTTCACTATCACCATGGACCGCTGGGTGTTGGAAGTGGTAGGGAAAAGTCTGCCTCTGGAATTCGAGCAGGCCCCACCCTATCGGGCCATCGTCCCACGGGGCTATGGGGTCCGCAACCTCTCTGTCGGCTCGTCGAGCCGGCATTGCTCTGCTCCTCCAAAAGGAGGTGATCAGGGAGGTAGCAGATCCTCCACCAGACCCAGGGTTTGTGTCCAGGTATTTCCTAGTCCCAAAACGGGCGGGGGGCTGGCGCCCCATTCTAGACCTACACGACCTGAACAAGTTCTTAAGGTCCCGAACCTTCAGGATGGTCACTCTGACACAGATTATTCCATCCTTGGAACGAGGCGTGTGGTTCTGTTCTCTGGACCTCCAGGACGCGTTCTTTCACGTCCCAATCCATCCGTCCCACCAGCGATTCCTTTGCTTCAGAGCGGAGGGGTCCCTTTACGAGTTCTGGGCCATGCACTTCAGCCTCTTTCTCCAGCTCCCAGGGTCTTCACCAAATGCATGGCAGTGGTGACAGCATTCCTGCAACGCCGAAGGGTCCAGGTGTACCCTTACGTGGATGACTGGCTGATTGTAGCCCCCTCCAGGCTGGAGGTGGAGCGGTCCAGGGATCTGGCCATCCAGGTCTGCTCTCAGATTGGCCTCCTCTTCAACGAGGCCAAATCGGAACTCGTGCCAACGCAGGTGATTCAATTCATCAGGACAGAGGTCTACTCTCTTCGAGCCAGAGCACGGCTCCCGGCGGACAGGGCTGAAGTTCTCTCCTCCTTTGCCAAATCATTTCTGGTTGGGCAGTTGCGCCCTGCCTGGGACTTCCTGGGCCCCATGGTGGCCTGCACCTGCGTGGTCCATTGGGCCCGCTGGCACATGCGTCCCCTTCAGTGGGGGCTGGCCCACCAATGGTCACAGCGTTCCGGTCCTCTGGACCAGCCAGTGGCAGTGACCCAGGAGATATGGAACACTCTCCAGTGGTGGATCATTCCAGCTCATCTGCAGGAGGGCATCCCGTTTGCCAACCCCGAGCCGACGGTCACTCTAATGACCGATGCCTCTCTGATGGGTTGGGGTGCCCATCTGGGGGAACACAGAGCGCATGGCCTCTGGTACTCTTCGGAGTCTCGATGCCACATCAACCTGCTGAAGCTTCACGTGGTCAGACTAGCCCTCACAACCTTCGCTCCGTTTGTACAGGGTCAAGTGGTCCAGGTCCAGACGGACAATACCACGACCATGTACTACCTAAACTGCCAGGGCGGGACGCACTCCTTGTCCCTATGCAAGGAAGCTCTCTGCACTTGGTCCCTCGTGAGCAGACTGGAGGCGGATCTCCTAGCCATCCATGTGGCGGGAGCCTCCAACACTCTGGCCGGTGCCATAAGCTGGATAGGTGCTGCATCTCACGAGTGGTCTCTCCTGCCGGTGGTAGTACGCGATCTGTTCTCCCTCTGGGGCACATCTCAGGTGGACCTGTTTGCCTCCAGGGAGAATGCGAAGCTGAGGCTGTTTCATGCCGGCCCCCCTCAGCAGGGCTCACTGCAGGGGGATGCCTTCTCGAGGCTGTGGACCCCAGGCCTCTTCTACGCCTTTCCCCCATTTCCCTTGATCCACAAGGTGCTTCTCAAGGCGAGGAGGGACAAAGGCTGGTATTCTGGTAGCCCCAGACTGAGCCCGCCAGTTCTGGTATCCAGATCTCCTCAGCCTCAGCTCCAGGCTCCCAAGGCAGCTTCCAGCCCACCCAGACCTGATCTCAGTCAGTCAGGGAAGGTGCTCCACCGGACCTTCAATCCCTGCACCCGGCGGCCTGGTTCCTGGCGGCTAGAATTCCAGGCTTTGGGTCTTTCGACCAAGTACTCCAACGTCATTGAGGCATCCCGTAAGGAGTCGACCAGAAAATGCTATGCCTTCAAATGGAAGAGATTCTCCATTTGGTGTCGGGATAAGGGGTTGTACCCTTCCTCCTGCTCCTTGGCCAGCATTCTGGACTACCTATGGTCCCTTTCTCAGCAAGGGCTTCGGTCGACGACCCTTAAGGTGCACCTGGCAGCCATCTCTGCTCACTGGGCGCGGGCCGGAAAGCAGTCGGTGGTGCAGGAGAAGGTGGTCAGGCGCTTTTTCAAAGGCCTTGATCACATATCCCCTCCGGTGCGAGAACTTCCACCTCCGTGGGATCTACTGCTGGTATTGGCTAAGCTCATGGGCAAGCCATTCGAACCAATGCACAGGTGTGACATCTCTCACCTGTCGTGGAAGACCGCCTTCTTGGTGGCTATCACGTCAGCCAGAAGGATGGGAGAGCTCCAGGCACTTTCCATCGAGTCTCCTTATCTGGTCTTCCACAAGGATAAGGTTGTCCTGCGCCCCCACCCGAAATTCCTTCCGAAGGTGGTGTCGGAGCTTCACCTTAACCAGTGTTGACTCTGCCAGTGTTCTACCCCAATCACACCTCGGCGGCCGAATATAGGCTTCATACTCTGGACCCTAGAAGAGCACTCTCTTATAAGGAGTGGACGGCTGAAGTTCGAGGAGAGGTTCGCCAGCTGTTTGTCACCTACGCTGAAGCCACACCTGGCAGACCTGCAGCCAAGCGGACGATAGGGAGGTGGGTCACCTCCTGCATAGATCTCTGCTATAGGTTGGCAGGCATGGAGCCTCTCAGAGGGATAAGAGCTCATTCTACCCGCCATACCGCTGCTTTGGTGGCTGCTTCCAGGGACGTCCCTATCCAGGAAATCTGCAGGGCTGCTACCTGGAAGTCAGCACACACCTTCATTATCCACTACCACATCGACCTTGAGTCACGCCGGGATGCTGGTTTTGGGACATCGGTTCTCCAGTCCTTATTTCCTGAGTAGGTGGTGTGCACCTTGCCTCCCTCCTCCCGGAGGACTGCTAGGAGTCTGCCGGCAAGTGTGGATAGAACATATCCATGTCCCTAGAAATACAGGTTACTCACCTGTAACAGGAGTTCTAGGAATGGCATATTTCGTTCATCCACACAACCCACCCGACCTCCCTGGCTTCCAACGGGCTAGATCTGGCATCATTGGGCGGGGCCGAGAGCTTTACCACCCAGGTGGGTGGGAGGAGCCAGCTTGAAGACCTTCCGGCAAGATTTAAAGCAGCAAGGAACCTGCCAGTAAGTGGGATGCACAACATATACCATTCCTAGAACTCCTTTTACAGGTGAGTAACCTGTATTTTCCCTATGCGTTTCTTCCTTTCCCACTGTTACAGAGGGTTCTCCTCAAAGCGCAGTCAGAACCTTACACCCTCATTCTGATCGCCCCGCTATGACCTCGTCAGATTTGGTTTCCTTTACTCCATCATTTAGCGGCAGAGCCTCTGCTGCCTCTTCCACTATCTTCTCAACTCCTGTCACAGGACAGTGGGTCTCTGATGCACCCGAATCTGCATTCTCTTCACCTTCATGTCTGGCTCCTCAGGACCTAGCTAAAGTCAGATTCGGTGTGTCCGATCTGGTTGCGCAAGTTCTGGCAGAGGCGCGCAAGCCTGCCACCAGGGCCACTTACGCTACAAAGTGGAAACATTTCTGTATCTGGGCCACAGCCAAGAGGGTGGACCCATTGGTCTATCCAGTTAATTCAGATCTTCCTGGACATAAGTCTCCACCACTCATTCACACTATTGGGATCTGCGCTGGAGGCACTAGGACCCATCGGGAGCAAACTTTCTGTTGGAGGGTCGACGCCAGAGATGGAGCCACGAGGAACGGCACCACAAGCCTCAGCTCACGTGGTAATGATTGTCTCGGCATTGACCCTCCAACCGCCTCAGTTCCTTTTTTCCCGCCGTCGAGTGCGCTTCAGTGACGACGTCGCTCGCCCGCCGGGAGTCAAACTTCAAACTAGCAGCATAGTTTTCAGTTTTGTTATTTTGTAGTATTATCTCGATAAAGTATCGCTTAAGTTTATTCTTATTTTAAAAATAAAGAAGTCTCAGTCTACTTTGACGGAGTCGACCATGAGCAGGTCAGGTGACGGTAGGGAGACTTCGTATGAAAGCTGTTCAGTCAGTCGGGCTGTGTCCGGTCCGCCGCCTTCTCCAGAGGGGGGGTCTGACAACAGTCAGTCCAATGCCCGGGGGGATGGGCGGTCCCCGTGGAAGCATAAAAATAAATGGTCGCATTCTCGGCACCGTTCGGTCTCGAGCTCTTCTTCGGCCCACAGGTCTAAAAAGAGAAGACATCACTCAAGGTCGCCCTGTGATATGTCTGCACGTAGACGTTCGGTTATCGGGGCTAGTTGCCGGTCTCCTCCTTCGGAGTCGCCAACCTCTGCTTCTGGTAGTCAACGGCTTCGACATTGGAGCCCTACCCCGCCCACAGGTAGGTCTTCAGATGAGCAGTTTCATCAGTGGGCCGCTGTTATGGAGCAATGGGCTCGGAGGTTGGTTTAGCTACCTGGCTCGGTCACTCATGAGCCTTTGGGCTCATTGGGCAACCAGGTAGGGCGGTTGGACTTTCCTGGTCGCGCGGCACCTTCTTCGGTGCCATAGACTCCGCGCTTAGGTGTTTCCCCCCCTCACATGGCTACGGCTCAGGGGGCCACACCGATGCCCTTATCTTCTGCTCTTCTTCCTTCAAAACCTGTTTTTCGGAGTCTGGGGATGTTTTTGGCACCGTCCTCGGCGTCGATGGTGCGCTTGGTGCCGTCTTTGGCGCCGTGCGGCTTCTCAGCGCCGTCTTTGGCGCCGTGCGGCTTCTCAGCGCCGTCTTTGGCGCCGTGCGGCTTCTTGGTGCCGTTTTTGGCGCCGCGTGGTCCCTCTGCATCGATTTCAGTGCCGCGTGGTCCCTCGGCGTCGTTCTCGGTGCCGTGCGCCTCCTCGGCGCCGGGGGCTCTCAGGGCTCCCTCTGCTTTTCAGGACTCCTCCTTTCACTCATTTCCTTCTTCCCTCTCTTCTGATTTTCATTCCTTTCCTGTTCATACAGTCCCTCCTGGACTGTCAGGAGATGACATTGAGCCTGACCCAGATCTTCGGTTGGGTGATGAAGTGGACGAAGCAGAATCTATTACTGCTACAGAGCCTGTGGTCGAGGACCTGTCCTTTAAGTCTCTGCTGAAAAATCTGAGTTCCACTCTTTCTCTCCAGACTACAGACATTGATCCTGGGAAATTAAGACTCCAATACCTTCATGCCTCAGAGATCCCTACGGATTTGACTCCTCCGGTTCAGCCTTCCTTCGAGACGCTGTCTCAAATGGTATGGAATAATCCTGCTCTCATCCCTTCGGTGGCTAAATCCATAGATAGGAAATATTCAGCTCCCAAGGATCATCCCATTTTGGCATCTCATGCCTTTGCGGATCCTATTGTAGTCCTGGCAGAGAATGATAAGGTCGTTCTTCCTCAAACTACTACAGCTCGACCTATTAACAAAGAATCTCGTAAGATAGACACCTTAGGTAAGAGAGTCTTTGCTGCTTCTACCCTAAGTATGCGTATTGCCAGTTACCAGGGCTATTTCTCCCAGTATGAGTATATTGTATGGCATTCTATCAAGCAAATGGTTGAAGCTCTACCGGAGTCGGATGCAAAGCCAGAGCTTCTTCAAACCATTACCAGAGGTATCGAATCTAACAACCAGCAGGTTAAAGCAGCCATGGATGCTTTCGACACTGCTTCCTGTTCAGCGGCTGCTGATATTTTCACCCGCCGTCATTCCTGGCTGCGCACTTCGGGCATCACGAATGATGCGCAGCAGCAGGTGATGGCGTTGCCCTTTGATGGTGCATATCTTTTTGGTCCTCAGGTAGAGCAAGCTCTAGAAGCTACACAAAAGACTAGGTCAGCCATTAAGTTGGCTCGACCCCCTCCTGCCCCCTCTCGAGGGCATGTCAATAAACGTCAGTTTCATAATCGTCAGTCCTTTCGAGGCAGAGGCAGAGGAGGTTTCCATAAAACCAACCTGCCCAACCTCAAAAGAAGACACAACAGAAAGCGCAAGGGCCCAAAGCGCCCAGCTCATATAGTTGCTGGCCCAAGTCCCATCTCAGCTGCTCGGGTGGACTTTTCTCTCGGTGGGAGGTCGTCTGATGCACTTCTACAGCCAGTGGAAGTCCATAACCTCAGACAAATGGGTCCCTCGGATAATTCGCGGGGTATTCACTCAATCTTCTGGAGACCCCTCGGATCGTCCTCCCAACGGCAGCCCAGGCTGTCAACCCTTCAGTCAGACCTTCTCGCCGCGAGATTCAGGGCCTTCTGAACAACAGGGCAGTAGAAGTGGTGCCGCTGCATCAGCGAACACGAGGTTCTACTCCATTACTTTCTGGTTCCAAAGAAGTCCAGGGAATGCACCCCATTCTAGATCTCAGAAAGCTAAACAAATTTCTCCCAAGGAGAAATTCAAAATATTCTCTGGGAACCCTGTTACCTTTGCTTCATCAACCGACTGGCTAGCCTCCCTGGACATGCAGGATGCTTACCAGCACATTCCTATTCACCGAGGCATCACAAATTCCTGAGGTTTGTGGCTCTGGGACAACATTATCAGTTCAGAGTCCTGCCCTTTGGGGCTATCCTGGCGCTGGGTTTTACAAAGTGTTGTGCAGTTCTCATAGCGCCCTCAGAAAGGTCGGGATACAGGTGTTCCCTTATCACGGACGATTGGCTTCTAGCAAGCCCTTCCAGGCAAGGGGCTCTGGACGCCGTAGAGATGGCCTCTCGCCTCCTTACGTCCATGGGAGTTCTGCTGAACCTCAAGAAATAGCAACTGCAGCCCTCCCAGAGGCTCCTCTTTATAGGGACTCTTCTGGACACCTCCTGTGCGAAGGCTTTTCTTCCAGGAGACAGAAGGAACGATATCCTTCAAATGGCCCGTCACATCGGGGAGAACAGCTCAGTTACAGCTCTCTTGATGCAACGGATGCTAGGCCTCATGGCATCCTCAGTGTTCACTGTACCCCTAGCATGTCTGCACATGAGAACCACTCAGTGGATGCTCAGTACTCAGTGGTCCCCAATCTCTCACCCGCAGTCCTATCTCATCAAAGTGACAGAACCTTTAAAGAGATCACTTACCTGGTGGTCTCAAGAGAGCAATCTCCTGGTCGGATATCCTTTTGCTCCTCTGGACCATCAAATCTCCATTACCACGGACGCGTCCCTAGTGGGGTGGGGAGCTCCCTGTCAGGCTCTCCACACTCAAGGTGTGTGGACTCAAGTCGAGTCCCAGCTTCACATAAACGTCCTAGAAATGAGAGCCGTCCTTTATGCGGTCCGAGCGTTGAAGGACATTCTCTGTCACAAGAACATTCTCCTTCAAATGGGCAACAAAGCAGTGATGTATTACATCAACAAACAGGGCGGTGCTCATTCTTACCCCTTATGCAGGGAAGCAATGAGGGTATGGGAATGGTGCTTGGAGCACAAGGCTCTAATTCAAGCGGTCTACCTACTGGGAATACAAAACGAGCTGGCAGACCGTCTCAGCAGAACAGAGACAGATCCTCACGAGTGGTCTCTCGACTCAACCATAGTTCGGTCACTATTCAGAGAGTGGGGAACTCCAGACCTGGACCTTTTTGCATCCCCACTCAACGTAAAACTGCCTCTCTTCTGCTCCAGAAATCCAGGGCCTGGCATTTTCTGTCAGGATGCGTTCAGGCTGCGGTGGACAAAGCAGCTTTCTTTCAGCCTTTCCACCTCTTCCTCTAATCAGAGGTACTCCTCAAGTTGAATCCCAGGGGACAAGATGATTCTCATTGCTCCCTTTTGGCCTCGGCAACTGTGGTTTCCACTACTCAACAGTATGTTGGCAGTTCCTCCGAGACCACTTCCCCTACAGATGAACCTTTTGACTCAGGGGCCGGTGGTCCATCCCAGCCTGAGATCACTTCACCTTCACACTTGGCTCCTGAAGAAGTAGAAGTAAACCGGTTCAATGTCTCTCGTAGGGTGTCAGATATTCTTGTGGCTGCACGGAAGCCAGCCACTCGTAAAACTTACACAGCTAAGTGGAAGCGTTTTTCGCTCTTGTGTGCAAAGTCCTCTTTGATTGAATCCCTTTTCCTGTCCACCAGATTACGGTTCTGGAGTACCTCTTGGACCTCTCAATTTCAGGTCTGCAGTACTCTACAGTCAAAGTACACCTTAGTGCCATTTCAGCGTATCATGAGCCGTTTTTTTCCTTAACACTAGCTCAATTACCTGTGGTTAAGAGATTTTTTAAAGGAATTCTGCATACCAGGCCTCCTACAAGACGTCCAGTTGCAGCCTGGGACATTAATCTTGTGCTAGACATGCTCACTCGGAAACCTTTCGAACCTCTGGCCACCTGTGAGCTAAAATTTCTCACCTGGAAGACTGCCTTCCTAGTGGCCATTACCTCAGCTCACAGGGGTCTCTGAGATACATGCCCTGGTCACAGATCCCTCCGTACACTGTGTCTCCATATGGACAAAGTAGTCCTTCGGACCCATCTGAAATTTCTTCCTAAGGTTGTGTCAGAGTTTCATCTAAACCAACCTCTGGTCCTTCCCTCTTACTGCGGACTTCCAAAATGAAGGAGAACGATCTCTTCATTCTTTGGATGTTAAGAGAGCTTTACGTTTCTATCTAGATAGAACCAGGGATTTTCGCAAAGCCCAGCAACTGTCTGTCTCCTTCAGCGAGACCCGGCTGGGCCAACCTGTCGCTATCAGATGTATCTCAGCATGGTTAGTGGCATGCCTTCGCCACTACTATTCCATGGCGCAGGTTAAGTTGGAGGGTAGGGTTTACGCTCACTCTACTAGAGTGGTCGCGGCATCCCTAGCGGAAATTCACAATGTGCCCAATGCAGATATTTGCAACGCGGTCACCTGGAGCTCAGTGCATACTTTCATTAAACATTATGCACTGGATGTCCATGCCAGACGACATTCTTCCTTTGGCAGAGCCATCCTTAATGGACTTCTGTCCTAGAAACGTGAGCTCTTGGTCTCTCCTGCCGCCCTCTCGGGGATTATTAACCAGTACTCTCCCAATAGTGTGTGAATGGTGGTGGAGACTTATGTCCAGGAAGATATGAAAATTACGTACCTACCGTAATTCTTGATCTTCTTGGACGAGTCTCCACCACTCATCCATACCTCCATCCCCGAGCTCACCTCTGTTGTTGGTCTTCACTCCTCAAATCTTTGGCTGTGAAGACTTCTTCGTTCAACCCTTCTTATCGGGTCACCGGACTATCTTATGTCGGTTTTAGGTTAGACTACCCTTCCAGGTTAGTTCGCTGCACCTCCTTGGTAAAAAGTTATTTGGGGCGGTTGGAGGGTCGGCGCCCGAATAGTCGTACCGTCTTGACTGAGGCTCATGATGCCGTCCTCAGCGGCTCCATCCTCTGGCGCCGACTCTCCAGCAAAAAGTTTGCTCCCGATGGGTCCTAGTGCCTCCGGCGAAGATCCCAGTAGTGTGAATGAGTGGTGGAGACTCGTCCAAGAAGATCAAGAATTACAGTAGGTACGTAATTTTCATTTTTGGAATACCCACTTTCACTTTCAGAGGCAGGTCTCAGCTATTCCTCCATCAGAGTGCACCTGGCCGCCATCTCCGCTTATCATTTCCCTGTTTCGGATAAGACGGTGGCTCAGATAGAGTTTCCAAGGACTTTTTGCACAGTATTCTTCGTATCAGACCTCCCATCAGAGATCCTGTTCCCCCATGGGATCTCCTTTTCGTCCTGGAGCAGCTCACTCTTCCTCCCTTTGAACCAGCCATGGAGTCTGAGCTCCGTCTTCTATCCTGGAAGACTTTGCTTTTGGTAGCTATCACTTCGGTGAGGCGCATTTCAGAACTTCAGGCCCTCATGTGTAAAGAGCCTTACCTTGTTTTTCACAAGGATAGGGTTGATCTTCGCACTAACCCGAAGTTTCTGCCGAAAGTAGTTTCTGAGCTCACTCTGAACCAATCTGTTCAGCTACCAGTATATTACCCGGAGCACTCTAATAGGAGGGAAGCCCTGCTTCACTCCTTGGACATCCACAGGGCTCTCCGATGTTACCTGGCTAGGACCATGGGGAACAGGAAATCTGATCAATTATTTGTGTCTTTTGCTCAATGGTCCTTGGGTCGCCCAGTCACCAAACATACGCTTTTGCGCTGGTTGGTCCATTGCATTACCTTTTGTTATGAGAAGCACAACAGGTCGACCCCAGGGCCGGTTAGAGCTCATTCTACCAGATCTGTCGTTGCTTCTTTCGCGGCACTGAAGCGGGTACCAGTAGCCGATATTTGTGTTGCCACTACCTGGAGTTCTGTTCACACCTTCGTCAGGCATCAGAGCCTTAACATCGTTTTCAGACGCAGAGCAAGGTTTGGCCTCGCAATTCTGCAAGACCTGGTTTCCTGAGGGACCCTCTTTTTTTCATAGAAACATAGAATTTGACGGCAGATAAGGACCGCTTGGCCCACCCAGTCTGCCCATTTCCCTACCTAATGGATAAGCCGCAGATCCTAGTTAACCAGCAGCCTACTTCTTCTACCCCAACCCCCTAGAATTGCCTTATGGCTGTCCCATGCATGCTTGAATTCAACCACTGTTTTTGACTCCACAACCTCCTCCAGAAGGCCTACTGTTTCTCTCCCTACTGTTTCCCCCTCCCAGGGGTTGTTATATGTTTATACTGCTTGGGACTCGGTCCTAATTGTGGAACCTGCTGCAAGATCTTCCTCTTGAAGTAAGATAGTACAGTTACATAAGAACTTACCATAACAGTAGATCTTCGAGAGAAGCTTTTGCAGCAGGTATATTTCCCGCCCTCCTTCCTGAGGGATCAAGTCCTTTTCAGGCTAATCTTACTTCCTTTGAGGGAATATTTTCTAGTAAGCATGTTTCTGACGATTGCCTGTTGCCAAATTCTGCCTGGCCGGGGGCAAACAAGAACTGGCCGTGGAATTCCTCCTTTATATAGGTTGGCCATGGGAGTGGAGCCAACATCGGCAGGGATGCTCACGGTACTGTTGATTAAAAAATTGCCGGAACCACCGCCAGGTGACGTCAGTCCTAATTGTGGAAACTGCTGCAAGAGTTTCTCTCGAAGATCTACTGTTACGACAAGTTCTTACATAACTGTACTTTTGCTGTGACTCATTATTCTTAAATGTATGCTTGGTTGTGTTGTTCTAGCTGTTTAATTATATTACCTGTTGCTTTTAGAACATGTATACCCTGTACTTAAATTTGTATTCCAACTGCTTGCCTGCTAATCTCTCACAAATTGCACTTCTATTCTTTATATACTGACGTGGAACCTTTGTAAAAGAGCCATTGGCTCAAAGGTATTTATCTGAAATTCTAATAAATAAATAGAACCTGCCCCACCAGCACTATGAGGGAAGGGATTCTACTCACATTTCTTCCTGGTCCCAAAAAGAACAGGAGACTTGCGTCCCATTCTGGACTTCAGCCACCTGAACCAGTTCATAGAATATGAACGGTTCAGGATGGTAACTCTTTCTGGCCTTCTCACCTTACTTCACGGGGATTGTCTCTGTTCTCGGGACATGCAGCAGACTTATTTTCACATCTTGGTGTTACCACCCCACAGGAGGTTTCATCTCTTCCGCTTTCAAGGAAACCACTACCTGTTTAGGGCTCTACCGGTTGGCCTGTCCTCAGCCCCATGAGTCTTTACAAAATGCCTTGCTGTAGTGGCAGCGGCCTTAAAGAGGGAAGGCCATTATGTCTTCCCTTATTTAGAAGTCTGGCTTCTGACTCCACATGACTAGCCCACCGGGCACTCCACCCTCACCCCCAGCTTTCTCCTGTGCATCATACCTATGCTATAACCAGCCAGTGCCTGCTGTATTATTGTACTTGCCACTAGACTGTACAATGTATGAAATCAACTTGTGTAACGACAATTTCAGCTACTTGTATTCTGTAACCTGAATTTGTTATGTTTGTCCTCAATGTAAACACTGCGGGAGTAGCAGCGCCATCCAGTACGCGGATGATGCAGTCATTTATAGAGCTTCCCCTAACTTACCAGAGTTGCAGACAGCCCTCCAAGAAGACATCCATCAGATGGAGGACTGGCTCACTCTGAACAAAATGGTTTTAAACACCAACAAAACGAAGGTAATGCTCTTTGGCCCTAGATCCCTGGGAACAGAGAGGTCACATCTCCTTCAACTCCAGTCCAGGGGTGTGCAAAACTTGAGGTGGTCACCTCCACCAAATACCTTGGCCTTACCCTGGACCAAGGCCTCACACTAAAAAATCATGTAGATCAAATCACACAAAGCCATCCATGGAAACTTGGCATCCTTTATAGACTAAAGGACCAGATCATCCCGGAAGCTAGGGTAGCCATTGCCACTAGTGTACTCCTCCAGAGCTCACATACGTGGGCCCCAATCCTCCAGGCGTGGCCAAGATGGAGTTAGGAAGGCTGCAGACCTTGTACAATAAGATAGTCCGCTATGCCACCATGTCTCACCCCAAGGACTCACCACTGTGAGGCCCAATCCAGGCTCAGGTGGCCGTCTCTGGATGCTCGCCTCTCCTACCAACCCTCTGCCTTACATTCAAGCTACTGGGTCCCTCACCTCCCCCAGCCTGGATGGGCTCGTCAGGTGAAACCAACCCACGGTGCCTCGCTCATCAGGCCAAACTCTCTCGCGGTTCCCAGGATTAGGACTAAAGCCAGGTCTAGTTCTTCTGCGACACAGCCCCTTCCACCTGGAACAACCTCCCTTGAGGTGCGGGAGGCTGAGACCGCTACCAGCTTCAGACTAAGCTTAAGGGACACCTGCTCAACAGGAGCATATGTCTTTGCTACAGTACCTGACCACATACTGCCACCTGGGTAGCTCAATAGACCCTCTCTACCTCCATCCTGGCAGTATAACAGTCCTCCCCTTTCAGATGGGGTGCACTTATGTCGCAAATCTATCCCCCTTCCAACTTGTCCACGCAGCAGTTAACCTTAGGTCTTTAGCTGCTGCTCACTATTCCAGAGCACTTTTAATCCAATCAATAATTAGTGATGTTTAATGTTTAATGGTCTCATTATTTGTAAATTCTATGTCCTTACAGCCTGCATGTCTTCCACTACCTGCTGCTAAACATATGTATTCTTACTGTTAAAAACTACTCAATCTCCTGACTGTACTGATCTGTTACCTGTATGTTTGTTGTTTCACCCGGGTCGCCCCTGAAAAAGGGACCTTTAGGGGCCCAGCGGGCCTACCCGGTCATCAAAATTCAATAAATAAATAAATTAATTAAATAAATGTGACGAGGTACCTTTGGAAACGAACCCCTGGCTCAAAGGTTGTAAACTGATTTACAAATAAATAAATAAATGACTTCTCCCACCAAGGAGCAGTTGCTTAGAACCTTGGAGGTCACTTTCACTCTGTTTCGGGATCTGGGGGTAACTCAACCTCCCCAAATCCTCTCCTTGGCCAAGTCAAAGACTACAGTACATTGGAGCAATCTTGGACACTGCCCAAGGCAAAGCTTTTCTTCCCCCATACAGGGCAGAACTCCTTCAGGCACAGGCTCAGCTGGTTTTGTCATCTCGCCAGGTCGCAGCCAGAGCTTTTCTAAGACTACTGGGACACATGGCGGCAGCCACTGCAATAGTTCCCCTGGCTCGCCTGCACATGAGGGTAGCCCAGTGGAACCTTTGGGTCCAATGGGATCAGCACACAGACTGTTTGGATCTTCCAGTATAGGTAGCCATCTGATTGCAGCAGACTATGATGTAGTGGCTGAACCCCCTCCAATCTCTCCAAGGGGGTCCACTTCTGGTCAGAGTCACCATGACATATCCTGACCACAGACCAATTGGGCCAGGGCTGGGGCGTCCATCTGCTAGAGCGTCAGACTCAGGGGACCTGGTCTCCATTGGAGCAGCATCTCCACATCAGAAACATAGACTTTGACGGCAGATAAAGACTGCTTGGCCCACCTAGTCTGCCCATTTCCCTACCTACAGGATAAGCTGCAGATCCTATTTAACCAACAGCCTATTTCTTCCTAACCCCCCCAAAAATTGCCTTATGTTTGTCTCATGTATTCTTGAATTCTCCCACAGTTTTAGACCCCACAACCTCCTCAGGAAGGCTGTTCCATGCATCCACCACCCTCTGTGAAAAAATGCTTCCTCACATTGCCCCTGAGCTGGTCCCCCTCTATCTTCAAATTGTGTCCCCTTGATCTTCCCTTGTCAGTCTTCAGCATTCATTACTGTTGGGTGATGGCGGGGCCTTTCCATACGGAGCTTTTTTTTTTTTTTTTGAGGTCGGCACGCCCCTGGGTGGCCTCGTGCCAAACACGAGGCGGCCGTTAGGGGCCACAGATACCTCACCTCCATCCCAGTTTTGTTTCTCCCGCCATTGAGGCTGCACCTGCTGCGCGAGTTTGGTAGTTAACTGCGTCATAGGCCGCTTTGAAGTTTATTTCGACGCTCCTTCATCCCGGTATTTCTCGACATCGTTGACCGGTAAGACCTTTCCACTATTATTTTTCTTTTCGGCCTTGAGCCTCTTCTGTGTTTTTGCTTAATTGTTTAGCATCATGTGTCTGGGTTGGGAATAGCGTAAAAAGTCCTAAAGCGGCCGTGCCCTATGCGTCGGTGCCCTGTGGCCGGCAGTTTTCCGTCACGGACTGTCATGATGTTTGTCTCCGGTGCCTGGGACCCTACCATGATATGGACCATTGCGATGCCTGCTTCTCCATGGACCGCCGTGTTTTAGAAGTCCGCATGTTGCGAGTCGGGCGAGCTCTGCGGACTTTCGGAGGACGACGTCACCCTAGGGCTTCTCAGGCCAGATCTCTTGACCTTTCCTCCGGGTCTGTATGGCCTGGCGAGGAGGAAACCTCCTCCACTTCCAGCCTTGCCAAGGAAGAGGTTGTTTCTTCGGCACCGGAGGAACGGCGTGAACCCACCCGGGGTCGCGCTGTTGGCGCCGTCCCGGCAGTCACCTCCTTGGAGGTGCAGGCTCCCCCGGTGTCGCGGTCCCTGGCTGTGGGGCCCGGCGCTGGTGGTCCCTCATTTCCGTCCTTCCTCGGCATGAGTGTTCCACTTCTCACGGCGCGGCGACAGGTCGGGGCCGCCGGCGGCACCCTTCTGGGCCTCTGCGTCGTTCGCAGCGTCGGGGGCTCGCGGGTGGCGTTGGCGGATGTGCGCTCTGGTCGCAGTGCTATGGGTTGGGGCGGCATCGTCAGCAGTGCCGCTCTGGGCCTCGGCGCCGTTTGCGGCGTGGGGGACTCGGGCGGCGGTGCCGCGCTGGGCCTCGGTGTCGGTGATTCGGGTGGTGCGGCTCTGGGCCTCAGCGCTGGTCGCGGTGCCAGGGGCTTGGGTGGCGCAGTCGGCAGTGTTGCGCTGGGCCTCGGCGCCGTTCGTGGTGCCGGGGACTTGCGTGGTGCCATTCGCGGTGCTGCACTGGATCTTGGCACCATTGCAGGTGTCTGGTACTTGGGCAACACCGTTCGCGGTGCAGCCCAGGAAACGGACACCGCCAAGGGGATGGATGACTTGGTGGACGTGTTGCTCGTCGTGGCCTACGGCGGTACCAGGCCTGGTGCCACCTCACGGCAGGTTCCTGCTGCGGCTGGTTTGGAGTCTTCCCTTGTTGACCCTTCCTCGGAGGAAACGACTCAGGTAAGGACACAGACCAGCAGCTAGAGTCCTCTGGCTCTGAACCTCCTGTAGGCCGCGGGGCTAGACGGTCCAGTATTCCCCTCCTGGACTCCCAGGAGCTGGTTAGCCCAGATGACTGCACGACTAGGGGTGGCCTGGAGTCTTCTGTGGTGGACCCTTCGAAGGTCCGAGAAGGGATTCCCTCTTCTGGTGGGTCCCAGGCAGCCGGCATTCCCAGTGCTGCTCAGGTCCTTCAGCAGCGGGAGAAGGACACTGCTTCAGTAGGCGCCCCTCGGGGCCATGCTCAGCAGGGATCTCCACCGCTGGTTTCGAGGAAGAGGGCTGCTTCAGAGTCCTAAGGATTCAGGGTTAGGGGTCGAGAGCAGCAACGAGCCCCCACCGCCCTGCGGGGTGCGGGGAGGAGTCATAGCGCTGATCCTAACCTCTCTCTGAAGGTCTCTAAAGTGCCTTCTAGTGGCGGTTCTGAGGGTTGCCCTTCTGGACTCATGCAGTCCCAGGCACGCCACAGGGGAGATTCCCCTTCAGGGCTCTTTCCAGAGTTGTCTCCTTTCCTCTCTTCTACGCAACCTGGCATGATCACAGCGTCCCCAGTTTCAGCGGCATCGCTACCTGGATCCCAGAGCTCTGGCAGAGGCCAGGCATGTGCTTTTAGGTGCCATTCGCCCATCCCTCTGCAACCACCTCCCTCTCTCCCAGGCCATGTGGGGCCCAGTGGGCCATTTACTTGGGAGACATTCAGAGCTACTGCGGTGGCCTTCCGTCTATGTGAGGGCCATGGACGAACAGGTTTTCGCCTGTACCCCCCATGAAGTCTTCTGGACATTCGAGCTCCACTTCCTCCTCGTCTTCCTTAACTGAGGAAGAGGAACTTCTTGTCCGCCTTTCCTCTGACGCTGACTTCACTGACTATCAGCGTTTCTTTTCGAGGATGATGTCGGAGCTTCGTATTTCCTACATTCATAGAGACAATACTGAGCGGCAGACGCTTGCTTTCCTCAGTGGATTCAGCGCCCGCCATTTGGTGGTGCCTTCCTGGCCGATTCCCTTCCAGGAAGCGTCTATCCGCACCTGGCAGTCTCCAGCCACTCCTTCTCCAGCCCCAGGAGACTGCAGGAGACGGTATTGTGCCCCCCAAGAGTATCTGGATTCTCTACCTCACCCACCTTCGGGTTTGATGTCCCTAGATACTCCTTCAGAGGTTCGCCGCCCAGTGCACGACAGGCCTCCGGACTCGGATTCTGCTGAGTTCGACCAGTGGGGACAAAGAGTT
Organism: Neoceratodus forsteri; assembly: GCA_016271365.2. Classification (NCBI taxonomy): domain Eukaryota; kingdom Metazoa; phylum Chordata; order Ceratodontiformes; family Ceratodontidae; genus Neoceratodus; species Neoceratodus forsteri. The sequence continues at coordinate 748,342,930 of CM057451.1, forward strand.
TTCTCTTCTGGTCGTGCATTGCTGTGCATTTTCTCCCATCAGGCTCACCACGCTGCTTACAACAGGCATTTGTGGTCGATACTGGCTCAGGTCTTAGCTTTGCTACCTGACTCAGAGCAGTCTAGACAAGTCATTGCCCTCTCTGCACAGGGTCTGGAGCTTGCAAGGCACCAAGCGAGAGCATCCTATGATGCCGAGGTGGCATCCAGGCTAGTAGGGACAGCGATCTGCATCAGGCGGATGGCATGACTTCGTCTCTCCCGACTGTCACCCATGGCCCGGCGTAGGGTGACTGGCTCTGCCTTCTAGGGGACCCATCTATTTTCCCGTAGGGCGAGGAGGCGTCTTCAGGGGCAGCCCCCCTCCCACAGCCCCTCGGGGGCGCCTTCTCCTCCTCCTCACCCACCTTAGACTCTTGTCTATTGGTTAATGGTCTCCCCCTCTCTACGTGTCACCAGTGGGAGGCTGAGGGATCTGTTCCCTCAGGGGTTTTCTCCCCCCCCTTTCTTGGGGAAGGGGGCTTAGTACTCACCAACAGTAATGAATGGTGAAGATTGACAGGGAAGATATGAAAATTACGTACCTACCGTTATTCTTGATCTTCTCTTGTATCTTCACCATTCATTACTGAATCCCTCCCACCATCCCCTCAAGGGCCTCCTTCTTTGGCGTCTCCCCCTCTCTGCTCGTCCCTCCCTCTTCTCCCTTGGCCATTAAGCCAAAAAAAAAAGTTTTCATGCTCTCCTTCTGTTCTTCTGAATGGATCTTTCCCACTGAGAATAGGAGGAACGAGCTACATTTATCTGTCCTGAGGGAACTCTTTCTGACTGCCCTTAATGGGCATCTCTTGGCTCTCCCCAGCCATTTTTTCTCAATTAACAGTTTAAAGAGACGATCCCTTATGTAGCTCATCTTCTCTTTTCCAGACCCCCTCTGGCAGGTCCTAATCCTATTATGTCAGCCTCTACATGTTTAGTGCTATCCGGCACTCCAGTTTCCTTAAAGAGTGTTCCCTGCCTTGCCTCTAGGGAGTCCGATTGAGTTCCCACTCTCTCTCTATTTGGTATAGGGGTGCCCCCTGCGGGTCCTCCCCCTACTTTCACATGATACTGTGTTATCACTTAACAAGGTGCTAGTGGGCTTCTTCCCTCCTAGCTGGCAGCTCTCGTTTGGAACAGAGTTTTTCCCTCTTAATAGTTAAAGAGCTCCCGGCTGGAGTCTGGAAAAATTGGGTAGGCGGGAGGTTAGGGAACCTGCCTTTGGTGTCCATTCTGCGTGAGAAGTTCAGTTGACCTTCTCCTTGAATTCCAAAATGGGATCCTTACTCCCTTGTTTATGGTTCCGAGCTTATAACCCTTAGCTAATTTGCCAACGGCAGTCTCCCCAGCCTCCCCTCCTAGTCTTCTCTCTCTTTACCCTTCTTCTTTCTCCTTTCTGTCTGTTCCTCCCTTAGAGCCGCCCCAGAAGTGAGGCCCTTCGGTCCCTTATGGTAGGCAGTTCTTCCTCTCCCTTCTATCCTATATTGGCTTATTCTTTTTTCAGTTTATATTCTTTCCTTTTTCTATCCCTCGGCTCTCTTGCCTCACTCTTTCTTCTAACCCTTTTTTTCGCCTCTCCAGCTAACAGAACTGGGATGGAGGAGGAGTCTGGCGCCTAAAGGCCGCCCCTCCACTCTTCGCGAAGCGTCCTCCAGGGTCAGCGCTGTCTCGCAAATCCTCAAAAAAAAGCTCCCGTGGGCGGGTGCGCCTCCGACTATCACCCAACAGTAATGAATGGTGAAGATACAAGAAGATCAAGAATTACGGTAGGTATCGTCTTTTCTGAAAATTGCTACCCTCTTGGACTTTGTTGATTCCACTGAGGTACCTAAAGTTTCTATCATGTCTCCACCCCCCTTTTCCTCGAGGGTATACATATTAAGCTCCTTTAGTCTCTCCTCCCATGGCTTCTCTTGCAGACCCTGCACCATTTAATTGCCCTCCTCTGGACTGCCTCCATCCTGTCTATGTCCTTGCCGAGATGGGGTCTCCAGAACTGGACGCAGCACTCCAGATGAGGTCTCACCAACTGTCTGTGCAGAGGGATAACAACTTCCTGTTTTCTACTGGTGATGCCTCTCCCTGTACATCCCAGTATGCCCCCAGCCCTCCCTACTACCTTCTCACAATGCTTACTAACCTTAAAGTCATCTGATATGATTACCCCCAGGTCTCTCTCCATTTTTATTGTTGTTACTACCTCCCCCATTGTGTAATCTTTCCCTGGGTTTTTGTTTCCCATGTGCATTATTTTGCACTTCTTTGCATTGAATCGAAGCTGCCATACTTCTGACCATTCCTCCAACCTTGCCAAGTCCCTTCTCATCCTTTCCACGCCTACTTGTATATCAACCCTGTTGCAGATCTTTGTGTCATCTGCAAAGAGGCTTGCTTTTCCTTCCAGTCCCTCTGCAATGTCACCTATAAAGACATTAAAAAGGACTGGACTCAGTACCGAACCCTGCGGTACTCCACTAGTAACCCCTCTTTCTTCAGAGTGGACTCCATTTACAATTACCCTCTGTGTCCTGTTTTCCAGCCAGTGTTTTCCCAGGCTACCACCCTGGGACCCACTCCTAGTCTGGTTAATTTGAGTATTAATCTTTTGTGTGGGTGTCAAATGCCCTGCTAAAGTCTATGTAGGCCATGTCCACAGCCCCTCACTGGTCTACTACTTTGGTCATCCAGTCAAAGGAATCAGTTAGATTCATCTGACATGACCTTCCCTCTGTAAACCCATGCTGCCTTGGGTCCTGTACCCCACTGGCCTGTAGGTACTCAACAGTTATTGCATTCAGAAGTGATTCCATCACTTTCCCTACCACAGAGGTCAAACTGACAGGTCTATAGCTTCCTGCCTCTGTCTTCCTCCCATTTTTGTGAAGGGGGATCACATCCACCTTCCTCCAGTCCTCAGGTACCACACATGATCTGTTAAAAAGGGTACTCAGTGGTGTCACTAGTTCTCTCATTAATTCTTTTAGAATTCCATCAGGCCCCATTGCTTTATCCACCTTTAGTTTTAGGAATTCTTTCAGAACCCTTTCTTCTGTGAAATGACTGAGATCGATCCCCCTATTCCAGAGTGCTTCTGTTAATTGGATTAGGCACCTCCCCCTCCTCCTCTTTTGTGAATACTGAGCAGAAGTATTGCCAGATACAGATTGGTCAACACCAGCAGGAACATATGCCAGAACTAGACACATAGTGGATTCCCTGCAGGAGGAGGGCCTCAAACAGCTGGTACAACAACCCACAAGAGACAGGGTTATCCTAGATCTAGTACTGACTAACAGGGAAGGGATCACAGATCTCCAGGTAGAAGGTCACCTGGGGGCCAGTGACCATCACATGGTATGGTTCAATTTGGCTACTACATCTAAATCATCCCATTCCAAGGCAAAAATATGGGACTTCAGAGGAGCTGACTTTGATAAGATGGCCAACAGAGTTAAGCTAGCCTTGGCAAAAAGAAACACTGGTGAGGGGTACAGGCAAAGTGGGCAAGCATTAAGGATGCAATACTTGAAGCAACATCCCATTGTGTTAGACAGAAAAGGAAGTGCAAAGAAGAAGGAAACCACTTTGGTTCTCAAATACAATAGCAGAAAGGTCAGAGCCAAAGGCTGGCCTTCAGGAAATATAAGGGAACACAGCGGGATGAAGATAGGGAGGCATGCCAAACTGCCCTAAGGGAAGCAGGGAAGGCAGTAAGGCAGGCAAAGTCCTAGACTGAGGAAACACTAGCACGAACAGTAAAAGAAGGTGACAAGACTTTCTGTAGATACATTAGTGAAAGGAGAAAGTCCAGAGGGGGTATTGCTAAGCTTAATGGAGAAAAGGGAGCATGTGAGGAGGAGGATCATGTAAAAGCATCTATCCTAAATAGATACTTTTGCTCAGTATTTACTGAAGAGAAGGTAGGGCAGGGCCCACAGCTCAGCACCATGGACACAGGGAGAGGGAGGTGAGCACTACTCCTTCACAAAGAAAGGTCCTACAAGAGCTTGCTAAGCTCAGGGTGGATAAGGCAATGGGATCTGATGGCATACATCCCAGGGTACTTAGGAGCTAAAGGTGGAACTAGCAGAGCCATTAGCAGAACTGTTTAGTGAGTCTCTGAGCACAGAAGGGTCCCAGAAGACTGGAGAAGGGCTCATGTGATCCCGCTCCACAAGAGTGGTAGCAGGGAGGAGGCAGGGAACTACAGACCAGTCAGTCTTACCTCAGTAGTGGGCAAGATTATGGAGGCACTCCTTAAGGAAAGGATAGTGCAACACCTGGAATCCATTGGGGCACAGGATCCAAGACAGCATGGGTTTACAAAAGGGAAGGTCCTGTCAAACTAATCTCATAGATTTCTTTGACTGGGTAACCAGAGTGGTGGACCAAGGGGGAGCAGTTGATGTCGCCTACCTTGACTTCAGCAAAGCTTTTGACACTGTTCCACATAGAAGATTGATAAATAAGCTGGGTAGGCTAGGGGTAGGTCAGAAGTTGTTCAACTGGGTGGCAAACTGATTGACAGGCAGAAAACATAGTGGTGGTAAATGGTATACAGTCAGAAGAGACTCAAGTCACAAGTGGGGTACCTCAGGGATCAGTCCTGGGGCCAGTCCTCTTCAACATCTTCATTAGTGACCTTGCAGATGGACTAGAGGGGTAAGGCTTGTCTGTTTGCAGATGACACCAAGATCTGCAACAGAGTAGATGATCCAGATGGGGTGGGCAGAATGAGAAGAGATCTGGATAAACTAGCAAATGGTCAGAAGAGTGGCAACTGGGATTTAATGCAAAGAAGTGCAAGATCATCATGCACATAGGGAAGAGAAACCCTGAAGCCACCTATAGGCTGGGAGGGGAGTTGCTAGCAGTCACAAAGGAAGAAAGAGACTTGGGCATCATCATCACTGATGAACTGAAATCATCCAAGCAGACCTCTAAAGCAGTAGGTAAGGCTAGGGTATTCTAATGTTAGGGTGTATTAGTAGGGGTATCACAAGTCGTAAGAGGGAGGTAATAATCCCTCTTTACAAGACACTGGTTAGGCCCCATCTGGAGTACTGCGTGCAGTACTGGAGGCCACACCTTCACAAGGACATTAACCAAATTGAGGCAGTCCAGAGAAGGGCAACCAAAATGGTGCAGGGACTGCATCAGAAGACATATGAGGACATATTAACAGAGCTCAATATGTATACCCTTGAGCAAAGGAGGGAGAGAGGTGATATGATCGAGACATTCAAACACCTTAAGGGCATTAACAAGGTGAAAGAGTCTAACATGTTTAAATATAAGAAAAATAGCAGGACAAGAGGACACAGCATGAAGATTAGAGGGGCGATTAAGGGGAATGTGAGGAAATTATTTTTCACAGAAAGGGTGGTGGATGCATGGAGCAGCCTACCTCAAGAAGTGGTGGCTATGAATACAGTGCAGGGCTTCAAACAGGCATGGGATAGGCATAAGGGAGCAATACAAATGAGTATGAATAGATAGGCCACTGACAGAGCAAAGGCCGATGGCACATTTATAAGGTAGAAAAAGAAATGGGCAGACCGGATGGGCCTTGCGGTCCTTATCTGCCGTCAACTTCTATGTTTCTGTTCAGTATCCCTGCTTTTTCACTGTCCCTCTCTGCCCACCCACTCTCCATTCTGTTCAGCCTTGCTATCCCTTCCTTCTGTCTTTCTACGCTCCCTGATATACCCATAAAAGGTTTTATTCCCCTTCTTAACTAATTTGGCTATCTCTTCCTCAGTTTGGGCCTTTGCTATTCTGACTACCCTCCCTGCTTCCTTCTGCCGTAACTGGTACAGTTCTCTGTCCTGCTCCTTCTGTGTTTCCTTATACTTCCTAAATGCTATCTTTTTCTCCCTAACCTTTACCGCCACCTCTTTTAAGAACCACAGTGGCTTTTTCTTTCGTTTTAATTTATTTGCTTCACACAGTGGCTTGTTGCCTCTGTGATGGCAGTTTTGGTGTTTCTTCATTGTAGCTCCACCCCTCCTTCTAGCCTGTTTGCTAGTGCTTTTCTAAGGCACTCTCCCGTCTTGCCAGAGTCAGCCCTCCTGAAGTCCAGAACCCTCACTTTTGTATGGCTTGACTCTGTAGCTGAGTTTATCGTGAGCCACTCTATTTGGTGGTCACTTGTTCCCAGATGGCTACCCACTTCTAGATCTGATATCCTCTCACTGTCCCCCATTTGAGAGTACGAGGTCTAAGATTGCTCCCTCACGAGTGGGTTCCAAAACTAGCTATCTGAGGCATGCCACCTGAAGAGCATCGAGAATGGCCCTGCTTTTGGATGTGGCTGCAGCAAAGGTGCTCCAGTTAACATCTGGCATATTAAGGTCCCCCATCAACAGTATCTCCCCTTTCTTTGCCATCCTATGGATGCCTTCTATCATATCCTTGTCCATTCCTTCCCCCTGACATGGGGGTCTGTATACAACCCCTGTGCAGATTGTGGTGCCATTTCCAGTCTCTGAGGTGACCCACAGTGCCTCCTCTCCTCCCTGTTTACTCTTTTGTTCAGTTGCTTTTATCCCTTCCCTTACATAGAGAGCTACTTCGCCCCCTCTTCTTCCCTCCCTGTCTCTCCTGTAGGTTGTGTACCCTGGTATGTTAACATCCCAGTCATGGTTTTCTGTGTACCATGTTTCTGTGACTGCTATGATATCCAGGCATTCTCTCTTCCATCAAGGCCACCACTTCAGGGAGCTTGTTGCCCAGACTACGGGCATTGGTACTCATTACCCTCCATTTCTTGATGGCCTTACCCCCGTTTTGCCCCATCCCTGTTCTTATTGCGTTTGTCATTTTCTCCATTTACCCCTGCCCGTCTCCCTATCGACATCTCTATCTTGGTGTTCACCTCACTTAGTACACTTGATTTTTTTTGGGGGGGGGCTAGGATTTGCCTGCTCCTCCAAGTGCCTTCCCCCTTGGCTAGTTTAAATGCTTGCCAATGAAGCATTTAAACCTATCACCTAGGATCCTGGTTCTCCTGCTGGACAGATGCAGACCATCACGCCAATATAGGCCTGCATCCCTCCAGGTGGACCCCCAATGAAGCCAAATCTCTAAGCTCTTCATTAGTTTTTTCAACCACTGATTGAATCCCATGGTGTGGAGCACCATAGCCTCACCTGTGCTATAGATAGGCAGCACCTCCATGTTTTGGAGATGCGGGTGATCCTGTATGCTCTGCAGGCCTTTCAGACGAACCTGCTCCCAGACTTCTTTTGTTCCAGATGGACAAATATGTCTGTGGTCTTTTACATAAACAAGCAGGGGGGAACGCATTCCTATCCCCTCTGCAGGGAGGCAATGACAGTTCGGTATTGGGCCATAGAGCATCACCTGGACCTGACTGCTGTGCATGTTCCAGGCACTCAAAACACCTTGGCCAGCAGTCTAAGCCCTTCCCGGGGCCAAGGCATATGAACGCGAACTTCTTCCTTCAGTGGTCGAAGATCTCTTCAACAGGTGGGGTCGTCCCGAGCTGAATCTCTTTGCATCCCCATCCAGCGCAAAACTACCCCGTTTCTGCTCACTAGAGTCAGGGCCTGGTGTTTTCTGGTGAGACATGTTTTCCCCCTCTTGCACAGGGAGGTTTCAGTACGCCTTCCCTCCCTTTCCATTGCTGCAGAGTTTTGCTCAAGTTGCAGTTAGAAGGGGCAGAGATGATCCTGATAGCCCCTTACTGGTCATGCCAGATATGGTTTCCACTCCTCCAACAACTAGCAGTGGAGCCTTCGATTCCCCTGCCTCTGTGCTCCATTCTGCTCTCCCAGGAGTAGGGCACCTTGGTCCATCCAGACCTCAAGTCACTGCACCTTCATGCATGGCTCTTGCAGACTTAACAGTTGCCCGATTTAGGGTTTCTCCCTGGGTGGCAGATGTCCTAGTGGCAGCCAGGAAATCCTCCACTAGATCCACTTGTGCTGTGAAGTGGAAAGCGGTTCTGCGTATGGGCCACCCACTCATCAGCTGGATCCCTTTACCTGTCTAGAGAATCTCGTTCTAGAGTACCTAATTTCCCTATTGGACTTGGGTTTGAGTTACTTGTCGATTAATGTGCACTTATCCGTCATCTCTGCATATAATGCACCTATAGGAGGCAAGACCTTTGCCAACTTGACCTCTCCCACACTTTCTTGCAGGGCATTCTGCATTTGAAGCCTCCCATCAAGGACTCTGTTCGTCCCTGAGATCTGTTCATTTTAGAAAAGCTTACTGTGCCTCCCTTTGAGCCTGCTGAAAGCTACGCTTTCTGTTGTGGAAAGCATTATTTTTAGTTGCTATTACTTCTGCTCGAAGGGTTTCCGAGCTTCAGGCTCTAATATGTAAAGAGCCTTATTTCGTTTTTCACAAGGCCAGGGTGTCCTTGAGGACCAATCCTAAGTTTCTTCCTAAGGTAGTGTCTTGAGTTTACTCTGAATCAAGACATCCACCTGTCTGTGTATTACCTAGAGTATTCGAATCAAGGGGAGGCCTTACTGCATAGTCCGGATGTCCACCAAGTGCTTCGCTGTTGTCTGGACCGCACCCGAGCCATCAGAAAAACGGATCAGTTATTTGTTTCATTCGCCCCGAGAAAACAAGGGGCTTCTGTTTCAAAACAATGTTTGTCCAGATGGTTAATTAATTGCATTGTTTATTGTTACCGCAAATACCACAAGCCTTTACTGGGCCTGGTTAAAGACCATTCTAACAGGGATGTGGCTGCTTCATTTGCCTCCTTCAGAAATGTGTCCATTGTTGACGTTTGTGCAGCAGCCACTTGGAGTTCTGTCAACTCATTCATCCGACATTACAATCTAGACATTGCATCTAGGCACAGGGCAGGTTTTAGACTGGCAGTCCTGCAGGGCTTGCTCTTTTGAGTGCCTTACACTGACTTCTGCCTCCTCCCAGCTGACCGGGATCCGTCCTTTCACTGCTTGGGACTCAGTCTTAACAGTGTTACCTGCTGCAAACCCCCCCCCCCCAAAAGGTGATACAGTACAGTTACGTAAGAACTTATGTAACAGTAGCTCTTTGAGAGGAGCTCTTGCAGCAGGTGTCGCTTTCCCTCCCTCCATCCCCCTGGCGACTGTTTCTCCATCTCTGTTAATCTTTCGTTCCTTACTGTAGAGGAACCTCCTCTGTTCTCCAGTTTCTGTATTCACTGAGGTCTCCAGCGGGAGAACTGAGGTTGGGCTGGGGGACTGCCCCTTTTATACCATAGGTGACATTGGGGGCGGGCCAACATCAGGGGCAGATTCCCCACTGTATACTGCTAGCTAGAAGTTTTTCTTGGGGTCCTGGCACTTGCTAGCTTCAGGCCTAATGTTGCCATCTTCTGCAAGACCTCCTCTCGGAGATGTACTGTTACAGTAACTTCTTACATAACTGTACTATCTTCAAGGGGGTATCCATTATCAAGTCTTCCATCCTGTTACTTGGAGTTCTCTTTTTGGACTGGCTATCTGGGATCTCCAGGCTTTTATTTCAGCCTGGGTGCACCTCTCTCTCTCCCTCCTCAGTCACCAATGGCCAGAGTTTGCTTCGTTGGTCTCTTTGTGAAAAGAACTAAGGAGGGAGTGGGGCTGCTCACACCTTTATAGGGTTACTGACATTGGCATGTGCAGCCCCAGTTGTACTGCTGGAACGGTCTTCCATGTGGATCCTGCTTCACCAGCGGTGAAGTTCCTATAGTTTGACTAGATCATTGAGATCCCATCGAAGATCTACTTTAACAGTAAGTTCTTGTGTAACTGTTCTTTTTAATGGAGTTTTACCTGGTGAGTTGAAGTCCCGAGCACTGCACAGATTGGGGCTTTAGCTCTCCGATCACCCCTGGAAGCACCATTTCAAATAAGTATATTTTCTACCTTAACACTTGTAAAATTTGTAATCCGCTCCGATGGCCCTGGCATTTTGAAGATGGTGCTCGGAACAGCATGTGTATGGCATGCCATATACATGGGATTTAGGCACATTAAGTAAAAACTGAGCTTGGCATGGGATATATACACTTAGTTTTGTTTCCATACATAGGGACAGTGTTACAACAAGGGTATTGCCGCATCATCATCTTGCGGTAATACCGGCGATATTCTGGGGGTTCCGAGCGCCATCTTCAAAATGCTGGGGCCATCGGAGCAGATTACAAATTTTACAAGTGTTAAGGTAGAAAATATACTTATTTGAAATGGTGCTTCAAGGGGTGATCGGAGAACTGAAGCCCCAGTCTGTGCAGCAGTCAGGGCTTCAGCTGCCCAGGCAGTTCTCCTTTAAAGGCACTCAACGTTGCCGCATGCCACACCACCCAGGAAAAGGCAGTACAGTGACACATCCTGTTGTATGCTGAAACAATCTTGTGTGTTTATTGTGCAAAAGCTGTTTGAACTGATGTCCATAAATCTCTAACTAGGAGCCTTTTTATGTTACTTATGTTTTCTTGTTTTGTTCTCTCCTCACCCTGTACCCTCCTAGGACAATCCATGGACTGATCTACAATGCTTTAAAACTGTTTATGGAAATGAACCAAAAGTTGTTTGATGACTGCACACAGCAGTACAAAGCAGAGAAACAAAAGTAAGTGTTGACATTGAGCTTAGCAACAGCTTTAGTGAAACCTTTTGACCACTTGACTTGTTTTTGTGGACGTAACTTTTTATGCATGTGTCTCAGCAAAAGGGGGAAAAAAGTAATTTTCTAGGGGCGTGGATACAGTTCGCTAGCCACACTCTGGCAGTTCCACTGGAACAGGCTTTCCATCGGACTTCTTTAAGCTAACCTTCTCTCATCACCTGGGCTGTATATCCCCTGACTCCGACAAGTGACATCAGATCTTTCTGCTGGAAGAACAGGTCTCCTCCCTAGCAGCTCCTGCTTTAGTTATTGCGCAGTTGGTGATAGTAGTTTTTCAAAGTGTTTTATCAGTTTAATTCTTGATTCTTTGACTCCCCTTGACAGATCATGGAGCCTGCAAAACATGATTCAAATTCTGTGTTCGGTGCCACCAGAAGAGGTCAGTCATCGACCCACATGACACGTGCCTGTACTGGTAACATGACATGGCTGGGTGCTGCTTGTGTTCGGCCTGTGTTATGCTTCCAGTATCCCTAGAGGATCGGAAGCACCAGACTACCCTCGGCCCACTTTCCCACAAGCAGTCCTTGGTGGCTATTGGCTTGGCTGTTAAGCTTGCGGCCTTTGAAGAAGCAGCAGTGGGCACCTGTTAGTGTCAGCGCTTCTCCTGGCTGTGTCTGATGTTGGAGAGTTGTTCACTGAAGGCTTTTCTGAAATGTGTATGGCCCACCAGATCTTGGGGGAAAGCCGAGGGCACCACAGCAATAAACAGGCCAGAGAGAAATCAAGATCCCCCGACTCCCACAATACCCCCGTAGGGCTTGTTGACTGGTTTTTGCACGAGTTCAACTACTCAGTCTCTCAGATCCTGGGTCTTCCAGTCCTCTCTAAGTAGGATGTGACCTGGTTGGTGTGGGTGGCCGGGTCACCTCGGGAGAGGCCTCCACCGGTGATCGAACCTGTGAAGCTTCTTTTGCTTGATATAGCAAAGCATGTGGTCTACCATGACCAGCCAGAGGGTGATTCTCAACATTGACAGTAAGGTTGGGGGACTTTTGGTGATGTCACCGCCTGACTGGCCAGTTTTCTGTGAAGCTCCACACTTTGCCTGTTGGCTGTTAACAGACTTCTTCCGTGCATCTATAAACAACTAAAACGGCTAAGTATGACATCAGTTACCAGGTCCCATACTCAAAATTTGCCTAAGAAGTTGGGTGGCAAAGGATTCAACCCCGCAGATAGCAGTTGCAGCCAGAGCTTCTCTCCCACCAGCATGACCAGTCTGGACCCTGATACAGATACTGAAACTGACCACCTTTCTTAGTCTCATTTTGAGACCCTTCTACATGAAATAAAGACTTTTCGGAGTGAAATCCAGCATGAGTTGAAAACTCTGAATCAGAAACTGCACTCTGTGAAGACCAGGATCCAGGCTGTGGAAGATGGAGTGATACAACTCCACACAGCATTAGAATTGCTGCTTGACCAATAGGCAGACCTTCCAGATAAAATTCAAGACCTGGAAGCTGGCTCCCATAAGGATAACATGAGAATTTATGGCTTACCTGATGATGCAGAAATGGGCAGGATGGCTGACTTTGTAGGGGACCTGTTGCAAGATGTACTTGAACTACCTGCTGCTTTTGAATTCGGTCTCGAGAGGGCACAGAGTGCGGACACCAAAGCCAACTGATCCGAAGTGGAGACCACGGTCTGTAGCAGTTAAATTCTCCAGCTTTGAAGACAAAGTAGTAGTCATCCGGTTCACCTGGGGAAAGAAAATAGTTAAATTTTTACTTTATTTAAAATTTGGTAACCAGGAAAGGCACACTGAGCCAAGGCTCATTTCCAGGTGTGACCCAGGGACAGGGGTAGCAATAGAGTACACAGGTGATATGTACAGACAATACAGTGCCAAGAGCAGTTCAGGCATCACTTGGGTACAAAGCAATTTCTTAACATGTTTAGAACAACAAGTTATACTTTACATAAAGTAGTAAGACATACATGACGTACAATTAGGTTGACTGTTTCATCTAACAGGTTAGACCAACTTTAGCTACATTTGTTTACTGTTTTGTGGATGGGTTAGGAGGATGGGGTGAGGAGTAGCAGGAGCAGATGGGGAGTTGGGAGTAAGTGAAGCTGCTGCTTGATAGTTATGCGATGGAGAGTTTCTTAGTTGAGGAGATTGTTGGTTCCATGTAGAAGGGAGACTGTATGAGAATGCGAATTGGCCTGCTGATGAAGATGGTTGGGGTAGAGAAGGAGCGGGTATCCCTGGTGCGTAGGTGATGGGCTTGCTGGGGATAGTATATCTGATAGGTAGGGAGGTAGCAGGTTGCACCAGTATTTGGATATTAGAGAGATCAAGTGGATGTAACAGCAGTGGGACAGGACAGGGGCGAGCCACCAAGTGAGGAGTAAAGAGAGCAGTGGTGGGTCCTGAGGGGGGGAGTTAGTAGCAAACTGGCAGAAGACGTTTAGAAGTGTGTCAAGTCTGGTTAAAGAAGAGGCGGGGGCTGTGCTGTACACTACATCTGCATAGTCAGATTGGTGTGATCATTTTTGTTACTATTTCTTGTCTGACAGGGAGTGGGGAGGAGTCTTTGTTGCAGTACTGCATTCCAGGCTTGGAGCGAAGCTTTGTGGTGATGTCGTGTATGTGAGTAGAGAAATTTAGGTGGGGTCAAGCCACATGCCTAGGTATTTGTATGACGGGACATTGTCCAGTGGAGTCCCATCCATGGAGGTGATGGCTGGGGGGAGGTGGCGTTCTGGCCACTTTTTGTGCAGATCTGAAAATCATTGATACCGTTTTGGAGGTATTGATTTTCAGTTGGTTTGCCTGGAACCATGACTGCATCTTATGGAAGTCCTTTTGTGGAAGGGTGTAGACATCAGTTAGGATGGGCCCAGTGGTGAAAAAGATGGTGTCATCCAAATACATGTGTATGCGGGACCTGGAGCATGTAATGGGGAGATCGTTGATGAATATTGAGAACAGGATGGGGCCAAGGATTGATTCTTGAGGCACTCCTGTGATTATGGGGAGTGGGGGAGGAGGAGTCGGCCACCCTGACAGATTGCAGTGTGTTGTTAAAGCAGCATTTGAACCACTAAACTGTGAGAGGGGTTAAGCCAGCTGCCTCAAGCTTAGTAAGAAGATGGGTGTGGGAGACTGAATCAGAGGCCTTGGCCAGGTCTACAAAAAACTGCATCAGTTAAGTAGCCTTGGTCCAGAGCAGAATGAATATGTTCGGTGACACGTAAAAGGGAAGAGATTGTAAAATGGTGCTTTGGAAAACAGGACTAGAATGGTGAAAGGAAACTTGATGCCATAAGGAACTCTGTCAGCCTGGATTGGACTAGTGATTCATGTGCTTTGGCAAGGGCTGGGAGGAGGGAGATTGGACGGTAGTTTCCTGGTGCAGAGGAGTCACTGCATTTATGTATGGGGATTACACAAGCCAGTTTCCAGGTTTGAGGTACCGTTCCAGAGGAAAAAGATTGGTTTAGAATATGGGTTAGTGGGGGGGCGTGGCCAGCAGCCGAGCTAGCAACAGCTCTCAACGGAAGCTCTGCAACTAGACCTTTAATTGACATTTTACTGATAAAATACTCTTGCTACTACAATTAGACCTCTGTTCCGAGATCTCTTTGAGCTGAACATTTTGAGATCTTACATAATAAAATCGGACTTGTGGTTTGTGAGTTATGGGCTGTTCAAACAAAGCGGTCGCGGGAGGAGACGGTGCCCGCCCAAAGGAAGTAAAGGCTGGACAAAGTAAAGACCTGACAGTCTGTATACCCGATGAAGTGACTCAGCCATTTAACGCAGCTCTCCTCAAAGCCATACAAAAGCTGGACAGTTGAATGGAGGCCTTCACTACCCAATTCAAACTTTTAGATTCTAAAGTTGGGCAACTAGCAGAAGACACTAAGGCAGCAGCTTGCTCAGCATCCATTGCAGTAACTGCCTTGCCGGGTCTGGTAAAAGAGAACGGACTGCTGAGGTGTTGCCTCGAAAATCTAGAGAACTTATCCAGAGCAAACAATAATAGGATTTTGAGTATACCTGAGAATACAAAATTGAATGACCGCTCCAATTTTTTGCAAGGTTTTCTCCAAGACCACCTTCATCTACTGACTCCCTGTAATATCACCAAGGCCTACTGAATAATGCCTCATGGCACTAGGAACAATAAGATCAAGGGCCTAACACCTCCTCGCACTTTCTTGGTGGCATTGGGAGCTGCTGGTGAGAGGGACGCCATCATATCCCAAGCTAAGAAGAATGGGACAATGGAATGGAAGGGGAATAAAATTCATATATTCCCCAACCCGACCTGAGCTTCGCAACTCGCCAAGGAAGAAAGGAGTATGACCCTACTCGAGCTCGCCTCAGGCAACTGGGGATTCAGCATGTTCTACTGCTCCCGGCAAGTCTCTGTATGTTTTACGGGGGGGAAGACGTTTCAGTTCTCCGACCCGACTGAGGCAAGCAAGTATGCAGACCGGATAGAGAAGGAATTTGCAGCGAAAAACCCTGAGCTGGACAGTGATAAGGGGGACAGTGATGGGTAAACTGATCTGGAGGTAATATTTATACTCTCACTCGCCTTTAAGATGGGACAGAAAGCCTTCTAACTTAAGATCTCTGATGCCACATATAGAGAATATTTGTAATTAAATACTGATTTTTCTTGCTGGTACAATCAGATGGGGAAAAGTTATCTCCAATTAATCTGAATTTTCAGTTTATAAATTTCTCCGCGGTATACAGAGGCTATACATAATTTGAAACCTCAGGACCAACCCAGTTGGAACTCTCAGTGTTATGAGAGACTATAAATACTTGTGCAAGATTGCAGAACTGTTTGAGTTGAAAGCTATACCATTTTTCTGTACAGATGTTGGGGGGAGACATAGCTATCCAATTGATAGATTTCTTACGATTTTTTCTTCACTAAGATGTAAACTGCAATATGTCATTTTGGTTACCTTGCATTGACTTGTTGATAACTCTCTCTTGATGTAACTTCATGTGTAGGGGCTTAGCAAATGTTACTGTAAAATGCTGATATGATTTCGTGCCTGCCTATGGGTATTGTATGCTGTACTTTTTATGCAGTAACTCAATAAAAATTAAGTATAAACCAAAAAAAAAATATATGGGTTAGTGGTGCAGTGATTTCAGGGGCAGATATCCGAAGAAGTTTGGGATGAATCCTGTCTGGGCTGCATTTAGTGGCGTTGAGGGAGCAGAGAGCATCCAAGACTTCTTGCGTGGAGACGGGTACAAAAAGAAAGGTATTGTGTAAGGGATTCGGGGGTGGCTTGGGATGTGGGTGAATGATGGTCGTGAAGGGCACAAGTGGTAAAGAACATATTCAGGGTGTTAGCTATACTGACAGGGTAAGTGATAGGTAGGCCATTTTTTTTAGGATTGGCATGGTGGATTGTGCAGGGGGATCAATCAGAAAGTGAACCACCTTTCAGAAGGAGGCATATAACAATGCCCATTAATTTATTGACCAGGATTTACACCACCCCACCCCACACTGAGATTTTGAAATGCCGGCTGGCTTATGTAGGTATCTTATGAACCAACGCCCTATCCGGTGAAACTTAGAGTTTTTTGGAAGGCTGGGCTGGCACAGTTCTTTATACTAGCCCTGAGGAAGTGAAACAAGCTCTGGCAGAACACGGCTCAGCAATCCAACAGTCTGACCAAGCGCCTCAGCCCCTGTGATGACAGCGGAATTCTCTACTTCGTCAGATATGTGACTGCATGACTGTGGAGAGTTTTAAGAAGGCCTTGAAGACACATCTGTGGCATAGCGCCTACCCAGAGTGAATATTTTTGAGTTATTTACTCTATTACTTGGCTATATTGCTCTGTATTTTATTGCTTTTATATGTTTTATTACTGTACAGTGCCTTTGGTTTTGAAAGGCTCTTTAAAAATAAAGTTTATTATTAACGCTCAACCTGGGTTACTGGCTGTCTGCACCATCACCGGAACTTGGGAAGAAAGGCAGCACCAACTACACTTAAAGAGGACAAGTAATGATTTCTAATTGGCAGATGTTTACAATGTTTCCAGTTATGTAAATTATATCCATAAGCCTAAATGATTCACATGTTACTCTACCTGAATTAAAAGTGATGTAAAAAACTGTATTTTGCATTGTTTTGTGTTTATGGGCAGCATTCTCTTACAGATCTTCCCTCATCAATCTTCACCATTGATTACTGTTGGGTGATAGCCGGAGGCGCGTACCCGCCATGGGCGGTTTTTTTTTTTTTGAGGAGTCGACAGCGCCGCCCTTTGGAGTGACACTCTGCGTAGAGCGCCACGGACAGTCGTTAGGCACCGCAGACTCCACCTCCATCCCAGTTCTGTTTCTCCCGCCATCGAGGCTGCACCTGCTGCACGGAGTTCTACAGTGCAACTGCGTCATAGGCCACATTTTCGAAGTTTTTCGATGCTCCTTCATCCCGGTAATTCTCTACGTCATCGACCGGTAAGACCTTTCCATTTATATATTTGTCAACGACACCGAGCCTTTTCTCTGTTTTGCTTAATTATTTAGCATCATGTCTGGTTCAGGGGCAAAGCATAAATCTAAGGCAGGCCGTGCCCCTGTGTGTCGGTGCCCCTGTGGCCGGCAGTTTTCCGTCACGGACCATCATGATGTTTGTCTCCGGTGCCTGGGACCCTACCATGATATGGACCATTGCGACGCCTGCGTCTCCATGGATTGCCATGTTTTAGAAGTCCGCGCATTGCGAGTCGGACGAGCTCTGCCGACTTTCTGAGGATGACGTCGCCCTAGGTCTTCCCAGGCCAGATTTCTCGACCGCTCCTCCAGGTCCCCTCCCGGGTCTATACGGCCTAGCGAGGAGGAAGCCTCCTCCACTTCCAGCCTTGCCGAGGAGGAGGTTTCTTCTTCGGTGCCGGAGAAACGGTGTGATCCCACCCGGGGTCGCACTGTTGGCGCTGTCCCGGCAGTCACCTCCTCGGAGGTGCAGGCTCCCCCGGTGTCGCAGCCCCTGGTTGCGGGGCCCCGCGCTGGTGGGCCCTCGCTCCCCGCTTTCTCGCTGTGGAGTCTTCCGCCTGTGGTGCCAGCGACTCGGTCTGCCGGCCAGGCGGTGCCATTCGTGGGCGCTCGGGGCTCAGGCAGGTGCCGTCGGCGGTGTCGCCCTGGGTCGCGGCGCCGTGGGTTCGGGCGGTGCTGCTCTGGGCCTTGGGGACTCACGTGGCCCCATTCGCGGTGCTGCGCTGGATCTCGGCACTGTTGCAGTGTCGGGTACTCGGGCGGCACTGTTCGCCGGGCAGCCTGGGAGCCTGACACCGCCAGAAGGAAGGATGACTCTGTGGACGTGTTGCTTGTCGCGGCCTACGGCGGTACCAGGACTGGTGCCACCTCGGGGCAGGTTCCTGCTGCGGCTGGTTTGGAGTCTTCCCTTGTCGACCCCTCCTTGGAGAGAGACAACTCAGGTGAGGACACAGACCAGCAGCTAGAGTCTTCTGGCTTTGAACCTCCTGTAGGCTGCAGGGCTAGACAGTCCAGTGTTCCTCTCCCAGATTCCCCAGAGCTGGTTAGCCCGGATGGCTCCATGGTTAGGGGTGGCCTGGAGTCTTCCATGGTGGACCCTTCGGATGTCCGAGAGGGGATTCTTTCTTCTGGCAGGTCCCAGGCAGCCGCCGTTCCCGGTGCTGCTCAGGTCCTTCAGCGGAGGGAAGAGGATCCTGCTTCAGCGGGTGCCCTTCGGGGTCTTGCTTAGCAGGGATCTCCACCACTGGTTTCGAGGAAGAGGGCTGCTTCGGAGTCCAAAGGATTGAGGGGTAGGGGTCGAGAGCAGCGACAAGCCCCCACCGCCCTGCGGGATGCGGGGAGGAGTCGTAGCGCTGATCCTCACCTCTCTCTGAAGGTCTCTAAAGCACCTTCTGGTGGCGGTTCTGAGGGTTGCCCTTCTGGACTCATGCAATCCCAGGTGCGCCACGGGAGATTCCCCTTCAGGGCTCTTTATGGAGTTGTCTCTTTTCCTCTCTTCTGCGCAACCCGGCATGATCCCAGGGTCCTCAGTTTTGGTGGTATCACTACCTGGATCCCAGAGCTCTGGCAGAGGCCAGGCACGTACTATTAGGTGTCCTTCGCCCATCCCTCTGCAACCACCTCCCTCTCTCCCGGGCCATGTGGGGCCCACTGGGCTGTTAACTTGGGAGACGTTCAGAGCTACTGCGGCAGCCTTCCCGTCCTATCTTAGGGCCATGGACGAACAGGTCTTTCGCCTGTCCCCCCCGCCGCAGGAGGCTTCTGGGCATTCGAGCTCCACATCCTCAACTGAGGAAGAGGAACTTCCTGTCCACCTTTCCTCTGATGCTGACTTCACTGACTATCAGCGTTTTCCTTCGAGGATGGTTTTGGAGATTCATATTTCCTACGTTCATAGAGACAATACCGAGCAGCAGACGCGTGCTTTCCTTAGTGAATTCAGAGCCCGCCATTTGGTGGTGCCTTCCTGGCCGATTCCCTTCCAGGAAGTGTCTGTCTGCATCTGGCAGTCTCCAGCCACTCCTTCTCCAGCCCCAGGAGACTGCAGGAGACGGTATTGTGCCCCCCCACGAGTCTTTAGGTTCTCTACCTCACCCACCTTCGGGTTTGACGTCCCTGGATACTCCTCCTGGGCTTTGCCGCCCAGTGCTCGACAGGCCACCGGATTCGGATTCTGCTGAGTTCGACCGGTGGGGACGAAGAGTCTTCTCTTCTGGTCGTGCATTGTCTCCCATCAAGCTCACCACGCTGCTTGCAACAGACATCTGTGGTCGATGCTGGCTCAGGTCTTAGCTTCGCTACCTGACTTAGAGCAATCTAGACAAGCCATCGCTCTCTCTGCGCAGGGTCTGGAGCTTGCAAGGCACCAAGCGAGGGCATCCTATGACACCAACGAGGTGGCATCCAAACTAGTAGGGACAGCCATCTGCATCAGGCGGACGGCATGGCTTCGTCACTCCCGACTGTCACCCATGGCCCGGCGTAGGGTGACTGGCTCTGCCTTCCGGGGGACCTGTCTGTTTTCCCGTAGGGCGAGGAAGCATCTTCAGGGGTAGCCCCCCCCCCCACAGTCCCTCGGGGACACCTTCTCCTCCTCACCCACCTTAGACTCTTGTCTATTGGTAAGGGTCTTCCCCTCTCTACTTGTCACCAGTAGGAGGCTGAGGGATCTGTTCCCTCAGGGGTTTTCTCTTACCCCCCGTTCTTGGGGGTGGGGGCTTGGTACTCACCCAACAGTAATGAATGTTGAAGATTGACAAGGGAAGATATGAAAATTACGTACCTACCGTAATTCTTGATCTTCTCTTGTATCTTCACCATTCATTACTGAATCCCTTCCACCATCCCCTCAAGGGCCTCCCCTTCCCTGCTTGTTCCTCCCACTTCTCCCTTGACCGTTAAGCCAAAAAAAAAAAAAGTTTTCATGGTTTTCTGATCTTTTCCTCTGAGAATAGGAGGAACGAGCTAAAATTTATATGTCCTGAGGGAACTCTTTCTGACTGCCCTTAATGGGCATCTCTTGGCTCTTCCCCAGCCATTTTTTCAATTCACAATTAAAGAGGCGGTCCCTTAAGTGGCTCAACTTCTCTTTTCCAGATCCCTTCTGGCAGGTCCTAATCCTATTATGTCAGCCTCTACAGGTTTGGTGCTGTCCGGCACTTTAATTTCCTTAAGGGGTTTTCTCTGCCTTGCCTCTAGGGAGTCCGATTGAGTTCCAACTCTGTCTATTTAGTATAGAGGGCCCCCACTTTCACATGATACTGTGTTATCATTTAACAAGGTGCTAGGGGGCTTCTTTCCCTCCTAGCTGGCAGCTCTTGTTTGGAACAGATTTTCCCTCTTAATAATTGAAGAGCTCCCAGCTGGAGTCTGGAAAATTGGGTAGACGGGAGGTTTAGGGAATCTGCCTTTGGTGTCCATTCTGCGAGAGAAGTTCAGTTGATCTCCTTGAAATTTCAAAATGGGATCCTTGCTCCCTTGTTTATGGTTCCAAGCTTATAACCCTAAGCCCATTTACCAACGGCAGTCTTCCCCCCCTCCTAGCCTCCCCTCCTCTTTTTTCTCTCTTTTTCCCCTTCTTCTTCTTCTTTCTCCTCCCTGTCTCTTCCTCCCTTAGAGCTGCCCCAGAAGTGAGGCCCTTCGGTCCCTTAGGGTAGGCAGTTTTCTTCCTCTCCCTTCTATCCTCTATCAGCTTATTCCTTTTTCAGTTTATATCCTTACCTTTTTCTATCCCTCTGCTCTCTTGCCTCACTCTCTCTTCTAACCCTTATTTCGCCGGCTAACAGAACTGGGATGGAGGAGGAGTCTGCGGCGCCTAACGGCCACCCCTCGCACTCTCACGCAGCGTCCATTCCAGAGGGCGGCGCCGTCCCGACCTCAAAAAAAAAAAAATCCTCCCATGGCGGGTGTGCGCCTCCGGCTATCACCCAACAGTAATGAATGGAGAAGATCAAGAATTACGGTAGGTACGTAAGTTTCATTTCTTTTCATGGAACAAGTGATCTGGAGTTTTAACTATGTCACGGGTTGTGTACAGAATGCTAGGCATGAGCTGTTGTCCTATGAGAACCATGCTCAGAGTTCTATACACAAACCGTGACATAGCTAAAACTCCAGATCACTGGTTCCATGAAAAGAACTGTAAGAGAATGGTGCCCATAAAAACAAAACTATGCATAATACAGTTTTTTGCATCACTTTTTATTCAGGTACAGTAACATATGGATCATTTAGGCTTATGGATATCATTTATGTAACTGGGAACATTATAAACAGCTGCCAATTAGAAATCATTTCCTGTCCTCTTTAATGATATCCGGAAACTCCTCCAGTCGTTCCAGGAAGCCAGAGAATCATCTTTGCTACAGAGAGATTCTAATATATGATATTTACGGTGAGACTGTTTCATTTTTCTCTTCTTCTGTTTCACCTCCCTACATGTCTGCCTGTTTCACGGATTTAGTTCTGATTTCGACTCCACTGGCAACAAACAGACTAATGTGGTATGCTGACTCCTACTTACTTTGTTGGAACCTCTGCTGTACTTATTATATTTCGCTGGCATAGATCTAGAACATTCAGATACTACATGTGCCCTGAAATAGCCTGAAAGCCTCCAAGTCAACTATAATTTATCCACTGTGATCTCCCATTACAAAACTATAGACATGTGCATCCTTCACCAGCAGAGGTCCTCACCCCCGCTACCTTTTTCCTCGTATACAACATAATGTGGGTTTTTGCTTTTGAGATTAATTGAACACCTGATTTTTGTAGTATGAGATACGTTAAACTGAACTTAAAACTGACAGTAAGGTCGGTGGTCCAGGTTAATGTCTTGCTCTGAGATATCCTGTAAGCCTCTATCCTGCTCGACCAGGAGGTGTCTGCCTTCTTGTCTTCAGGCAAGGAGAGGCACCAACAAAAGATGCACTGGCTCTTCGAGGAGCTTCTGCTGGTAACAGTGGTCCATCGTGGGGTAGGGCAGAGGTTCTACCTTCTGGACCTTCGGTCACCTGGCAGCCACCAGTTATGCTGTCACCAGTCAACGCTTTGCAGGTGCTTCCCGCAACTGCTTCTGTACCCTAGGAGTGGAGCCACCACCATTGCAGTCGAAGATGGGTACCCCAACCAAGGAAGCCTACTCAGCCACCTGCTCACCAGGCCAGTTGTCAGTGGAAATCACCCAGTCCAAGGATTCTCCGGTGGTCTGCAGTGAAACGGTAGAGGGCTATTTCGAGCAGTCCTTGGATGACTGATTGGTCATCTATGGTGTCCTCGGGGGCTCACATTTTCGACTGGGGATCAGTCGAGGAGTTGACTAGTGATGAAGGGTCGGTATCATTTGGGGCTCTTCTCTGGTCATGTCAGAGTCCATGAATGTCCCTCTGGAGCCTGTCCAGAAGAGGGCTAAGTACCTATTTATAGCCATATTGAATAGGGACAAATTCCCCAGAGTTGCCTTTCCCATAGCTGAGACTATATTGGGACTGGCCTAAGAGCTTTGGCAGTGTCCAGCATCCTGCCTGGCACCCTCCACCTGCATGGTCTGCAAGTATGCAGCCCCCATGGGGTACCTTTCTGGATTTTCTGACCACCCTTTGGTCGATGGGCTGGTTTGACTTGGCCTTTCCTAAATCCATGGACCATGAAGACATGGACCAGCCTATGGACAAGGAGTCTAAAAAGATTTACGCCGCTAAAAAGATGTGTGCTGTGGTGCCCTTGGTGTCGTCGAGGCACAGGTCAGGACACATAGGAAAACCAAGAGCAGTTGTAAAATTCTCAATAAGTGTTTTATTATAAATAACATTAAAATAAAAAATAATAAAATTGTTCAGAATAACTATTTACAATGGCAGTACAAACACAGAAGGCAGAGTCCTGTTTTTTTCTTAATTTCAAATCTCATTCTGTGTCTTTTGCAAAACATTGCAGCTCTTTTTTATAAGCCTGTACAGGAGCTTGTTAAGAAAACAGCATGCTTCTCACACAGTGTTCTTGTCAGTTTCTGCAGGTGCAGCAAAAAGAACATTGTGACATAGAACTGACATCTTGTTTACATCTCTGCATAAGACTTAAAAATTGCATCTCATGTTAACCCCTTGAGTTCCAAATAGCTTTGCAATCATTTCAACAGTATAACTATATACAGTTTTAAACAAAGGGATCCTAGTATCAATTACATTACCACAAAATGATTCACACATATTTTTATAGCAGCAGATATGCAAGGGTGGAGAAAAGACAGAACAGCAAGTGAGGGTAGAGAGATAGCAAGAGGCAGAGAATAGCAAGACTGTTGTGGTGATCAAGTCTAGGTCTCGCAAGAAAATCTGGTTGCGCAACCAGACAGAGAAGACAGAAAAGGAGAGGATAGAACAGACACTTGCATTTAAACACTTTCTGCATGACACCTGGGAGAGGGCCGTATTCAACCCTGTTACACTTGGTCTCCATCAGGTGAGTTACTCTGTCATGATGGCCACATTTGGATACCTTTTGGACACTCCCTCTTGGGGACCTTCA
This sequence comes from Neoceratodus forsteri, assembly GCA_016271365.2. NCBI lineage: Eukaryota > Metazoa > Chordata > Ceratodontiformes > Ceratodontidae > Neoceratodus > Neoceratodus forsteri. The sequence continues at coordinate 748,366,646 of CM057451.1, forward strand.
TGAGATCCTCCCTTGTGTCCCTGCTGTTGAGGCTGGTCTTGGACCAAGGTCAGTCGCTCAACTCCAGATGGCCTTGGACGTGGGTGATTCCTGTACCAATGCAGTATCCATTTCTGAGCATCGCAGGGCCTGGCTTCGTCTGTCCACTTTATGGCAGGCACCCAGCATGAGCTGGCCAATGTTCGTTTTCTGTGCACTGACCTCTTTGGCCCTGTGTAGAAGGGACAGCTCACATGTACAGAGAGGTCCCATTGCCCCTCTTGACTCTGTGGCGTGGTCCCAGAAGGTCCAGAAGCAGAAGCCTAAGAAAAAGGATTTCCAGTACTGGTCCTTACAGCCATAGCCTCCTCTGTAGCAGCCCAAGTGAAGGCAGTATCTGGCCTGGTGCCTAAAACCCAAGTTTGCTAGCCAGGGCCTCAAATAAGGTGAGGGAAGAGGGTGGTGGTGCCCCTTCAGCTCCAGTGGCAGCAAAGGCCACACAGTGACGGGTATGGGGTTGTCATCCTTCCACTCAGCCTGTCCCTGTCTGCACTCCCAGTCTGGGGTCTGTTACACCACTTCTTGTCACATTGGTCCACTATCACAAGGGACAAGTAGGTGCTGGAGGTGGTAGGCAGAGGGCTGTTTCTGGATTTCGAGGCTCTGCTACCTTGCTGACTTCATACTGGACATGCTGTCTACCCTTCAGCAGGACATCACTCAGCTCCTTACAAAAGAAGCCATAGTCCATGTCTCAGACGCCCTGACCAGTCAGGGTTATGTATCCAGGTACTTTGTGGTTCAGAAACGAACAGGGGGCTGGCACACCGTACTGGATCTGCACGAACTGAACCAGTCCATGCAGAACAGCAAGTTCTGGATGGTCACTCTGAATCGGATCATTCCTTCCCTGGACCTCCAGAACATGTTCTTCCCAGTCCATCCATCCCACCAGTGATGCCTCCACTTCTGGGCAGAAAGAATACTGCACCAGTTCAAGGACATGCCCTTTAGTGTCTGCGCCCAGGGTCCTAACCAAGTGCATGGCAGTGATGGCAGCCTTCCAACCCCAGTAGTGCTCAGTATATTCTTAACTTTATGCAGTAAGCCTGTAGGGTTGGACTGCCCGGAGAGATGGAACACTTTGCACGTGAGCATCTTTCAAACACTGCCTCTACTAACTGCCTGTGTTCTAACCTCTTCAGATTTTTCTCACCTCCTGAAAAGTCTGGTCGCTCGGAGTCCCGTTCGTCCACTTTCTCCTGCACGAAGAAAACATCAGATACTATATAAGTATACCTTTCTTGTTTTCATTTACTGCCTCTACTGTTTGTTTGTCTAGATAATCTTATTTACATTAATTACATTAAATTGTTTTTCTCAGTTCGGTATAACCGTGGAGGAACCGGGTTAGTTCTTTATTAAAATCGGGGTTCTCGGACTAAAGAACCACCTATATTTTCTTTAATTTTACTAAACTGTAGAAAATCTTAAACCGATAAATCTTGGTTACTGAACCGCTATCTCGGTTCCGTTTTAAATAAACGGTCTGGTTCCATCGGTTGCTCTTTGGTTCCTGAACAGATTTAAAAAAAAAAAGACAATTTTTTTTTTTTTGGCGGTTGCTAAATTTTGAATATGTCGGAAAACCCCAAAAAGAAAACCGGTGAGCCCGGTTTCAAAAACTGTACCCAGTGTGGAAAGGTCTTTGCAAAGGCAGACAAACACACATTTTGTGTGGTTTGTCTGGGTTTTGACCACTTAAATGAGGAATGTGAAGTGTGTAAGACATTCCCTGAGAAAACTGTTGAGAAATGCCTTGAAAGGCTAAGGAAGAAATTTCCTAGGGGTCTCTCTGGCTCTGACCAGCCGATACCCCCAGACATTGTGGCTGAACCCACACTTTCTTCAGTTCCTGCCCCTGAGACTGGCACAAAGGGAACTAAAAGAGCAAGTGAACCAGCTGACTCCCTGGTTCCTGCAAAAAAAAAGGAAAGAAATTAAAACACACAGAACCCTCGTCTGTCAAACCGGGAACTTCTGTGATTACTCTGCCTGTACCTGCAGCCCAAGAGATTGCTCAGGCTTTTAAAATCTTTCAGTCATTACAGGCAATAGTCCCTCCTCAACAGCCTCCTGCCCCCGGGTCCCCAGGTTGGCAGCAGTATACATCCTCTTCCCCCAGAAAGTGGGGAAACATATGATGATGATGAGGAGGGACCAACAGAATCAGAAGTGTCCCCTGAACAGGACTTTGGTTCTCCCCCAAGGGTGTCTGAGGACTTTTTTTCTCATTTCACCTTTGTAAGAAGGATGTCAGATGCCCTTGGCATCTCCACCACTGAGCAGATTGAAGATGAGGAGGAGGTGGAGTACTTAGAAATGATGGGGTTAACTCCCACAAAGGCTCTCCTCCTCCTCCCTGTCTATAAATTCTTTAAAAAGGATGCACTAAAGATTTTACAGGCAGCTGGCCCGGTGGCACTGAGGGTTGAGGCGCTGGACGCCACACTCGCCTACGCCCGGCGACCCGGGTTCGGGAGCGGACTCGGGTCGCTGGTGGGCGGCTTGAGGAGTTAGGCTTGAGCATCCCGACAGCTCGCCTACTCCAGGGAGGAGTCAGGCTGGCGAACACCACCGCTCGGAGTGCAAGCCCCCATTGTTAAGGGGAAGGGCTGCCGACATAAAGGTGACGTTACGCCTGCGCCTTGAAGTCAGGAGTGCTACGCTGTAGGGGGTGGGAGAAAGCGGAAAAACGCCTGCCATCGCCGGGAAGATGGAGCCTCCGGAGACGTGCCCTCGATGTGCCTCTGGCCGCCCGATGGGCCCCAGACCGACGAAATCTGATTGTTGGGGTAAGGGGGCTCTGCCCCATCCCCGCTCGGGGGAAAAACCGAAGCTCTATGGGGTTCCTCTGGGGTCATACGGGCAGGGTGGAAGGCAGAGGGATGTCTACCTTGAGGCTCCTGAAGGGTCGGGGATGGCAGGCAGGAAGGAGAAAAAATAGTAATTTCAAAAAAAAAAAAAGATTTTACAGGCACCTAATTCCACCCCTCCTATAGACAGGAGAATGGATAAGAAGTACCGACTAAAAAGGGAGTTGGCTGATTATCTTCCTGGACATAAGTCTCCACCACTCATTCACACTAGTGGGATTAGCGCCGGAGGCACTAAGACCCATCGGGAGCAAACTTTTTGCTGGAGGGTCGGCGCGAGAGACGGCGCCGCGAGACACGGCGCCGCGAGCAGCGGCTCGAGCGGTAATGACCATCTCGGCGACGACCCTCCAACCGCCTCAGTTCCTTTTTTCCCGCCGTCGAGTGCGCTTCAGTGACGACGTCGCTCGCCTGTCGGGAGTCAAACTTCAAACTAGCGCATAGTTTTCAGTTTGTTTTTTTGTAACTTTATCACGATAAGTAGTATCGCTTAATTTTATTCTATTTTCGTTAAATTTTTCTAATATTTAAATTTTACTTGAAGAAGTCTCGGCCTACTGGACGGAGTCGACCATGAGCAGGTCAGGTGACGGTAGGGAGACTTCGTATGAAAGCTGTTCAGTCAGCCGGGCTGGGTCCGGTCAGCCTCCTTCTCCTCAGCGGGGTTCCGACAACGGTCAGTCCGATGCCCGGGGGGATGGGCGGTCCCCCTGCCGGCATAAAATTAAACGGTCGCATTCTCGGCACCGTTCGGCCTCGAGCTCTTCTTCGGCCCACAGGTCAAAAAAGAGAAGGCATCACTCGAGGTCGCCCTCTGGTATGTCTGCGCGTCGACGCTCGGTTATCGTTGCTAGTTGCCGGTCTCCTTCTTCGGAGTCGCCAACTTCCGGTAATCGTCGTCCTCGACATCGGAGCCCCTCCCCGCCTATAGGTAGGACTCCAGATGAGCAGTTTCATCAGTGGGCCGCTCTTATGGAGCAATGGGCTCGGAGGTTGGTTCTTCTGCCTGGCTCGGTTGCCTCGGAGCCCTCGGGCCCCTCCGGCGATCAGGTAGGGCGGTTGGACCTTCCTAGTCGCGTGGCGCCTTCTTCGGTGCCAGCGACTCCGTGCTAAGGTGTTTCCCCCCCTCACATGGCTTCGGCGCAGGGGGCCTCACCGATGCCCTTGTCTCCTGGTTTTTTTCCTTCTCTAGCTTTCCAGGTTCCTGGGGCTCTTCCGGCACCTTCGGCAGGGTCTGTTGGCTTGTCGGCGCCGTTTTCGGTGCCGCTGGGTCTTGGCGGGCGTGTCCACGGCGCCTCAGGGTCTCAGCAGCGCCGCCAGTGGTGCTGTTGGATAAGTGTTGGCGCCGTGCCGCGTTGCCAGCTGTCCAGCGTTGTCGTCCAGCGGCGCTGGGCTGGGGCGCTATGGGTCGCTCTTGGGCGCCGTGCGCCTCCTCGGTGCCGTCTTCAGCCCGTTTTGCCATCTCGGCGCCGGCAGCCCTTGGGGACTCTCCTTGTTTTTCTGCTATTTCCTCCTCTCCTAATTTTCACTCCTTTCCTGTCCAAACAGTCCTTTCTGGACCATCAGGAGATGATGTTGAGCCTGACCCAGACCTTCGGTTGGGTGATGAAGTGGAGGAAACAGGATCTTTCTTTGCTACAGAGCCTGTGGTCGAGGACCTGTCCTTTAAGTCTCTGTTGAAGAACCTGGGATCCACTCTTTCTCCAGACTACAGACATCGATCCTGGGAAGATATTAAGACTCCAGTATCTTCATGCTTGGAGATCCCTACGGATTTGACTCTCCATCCAGCCTTCCTTCGAGACGCTGTCTCAAATGGTATGGAATAATCCTGCTCTTATTCCCTCAGTGGCTAAATCCATTGATAAGAAGTATTCAGCTCCCAAGGATCGCCCCATTTTGGCATCCCAAGCCTTTGCGGATCCTATTGTAGTCCTGGCAGAGAATGACAAGGTCGTTTCTTCCTCAACTACTACAGCTCGACCTATTAACAAAGAGTCTCGTAAGATTGATACATTAGGTAAGAGAGTCTTTGCTGCTCCACTCTAAGTATGCGATTGCCAGTTATCAAGGCTATTTTCTCAGTATGAGTATATCCTGTGGCACTCTATGAAAAGAATGGTTGAAGCTCTTCCAGATTCGGATTCCAAGTCAGAGCTTCTTCTGACCGTTATTAGAGGTATTGAGTCCAATAACCAACAGGTCAAAGCCGCCATGGACGCTTTCGACACTGCTTCTCGCTCAGCAGCCGCGGATTTGTACTCGCGCCATTCCTGGCTGGCGCATTTCTGGCTTCACGATGATGCTCAGCAGCAGGTGATGGCGCTGCTTTTGATGGCTCCTTTCTTTGGCCCTCAGGTGGAGCAAGCCTTAGAGGCCACTCAGAAGACTAGATCGGCCATTAGTTGGCCAGACTCCGCCTGCCCCCTCTCGGGCATGTGAACAGACGCCAGTTTCATAGTCGCAGTCCTTTCGAGGCAGAGGCAGGGAAGCTTCATAAAAGCCAACCTGCCCAACCTCAAAAGAAGACGCAGAAAGCGCAGGGACCTAAAGCTCCCAGCGCTACCTTATGAGTCGTTGGCCCAAGTTCCATCCACTCTGCCCGAGGTGGAACTTTCTCCTCCGGTGGGAGGTCGTCTGATGTACTTCTACAACTAGTGGAAGTCCATAACCGGACAAATGGGTCCTTGGATATGTCGAGGTTATTCTCTCAGTTTCTGAAACCCCCGAATGTCCTCCCAGGCGACAACCCAGGTTGTCGGCCTCTCAGTCAGACCTCCTCACCGCAGAGATCCAGGGCCTTCTGAACAACAGGGCAATAGAACTGGTGCCCGCAAGATTCAGAAACACAGGGTTCTACTCCCATTACTTTCTGGTTCCAAAGAAATCTGGGGATGCGCCCATTCTAGACCTCAGAAAGTTAAACAAATTCCTCCCCAGGAGAAATTCAAGATGATTTCCTAGGTACCCTGTTACCCTTGCTGCATCAGCACGACTGGCTGGCCTCTCTGATATGCAGGATGCTTACCAGCATATCCTCGCCCACCGACCCACCGCAAGTTCCTCAGGTTTGTAGCTTTGGGTCAGCATTATCAGTTCAGAGTCCTGCCCTTGGCTATCCTCTCAGCGAGTTTTTACAAAGTGTTGTGCAGTTCTCGGTGCATCTCAGGAAAGTGGACCAGTGTTTCCTCACCTGGACGATTGGCTTCTAGCAAGCCCTTCCGGCCAAGGGACTTTGGAAGCCGTGCAAACGACTTCTCGTTCTCACGTCCATGGGAGTTCTGCTGAATTTGAAAAAATCTCAACTGCAACCCTCCCAGAGGCTCCTTTTCATAGGGACGCTTCTAGACACCTCTTCAGCGAAGGCTTTCCTTCCAGAGGACAGAAGACTCGACATCCTTCGAATGGCCCGTTACATCAGGGAGAACCAATCGGTTACAGCTCTCTCGATGCAACGCATGTTGGGTCTCATGGCGTCCTCGGTCTTCACTGTCCCTCTGGCCCAACTGCACATGAGAACCACCCAATGGATGCTCTCCACTCAGTGGTCCCCGACCTCTCACCCCCAGTCTTATCCCATCAAGGTGACGGAGCCCCTTCGAAGGTCTCTCACCTGGTGGTCTCAAGAGAGCAATCTCCTGGAAGGATTCCCCTTTGCTCCCCCGGATCATCAGATCTCCATCACCACAGACGCATCGCTAATGGGATGGGGAGCTCACTGTCTCTCCCTCCACACTCAAGGTGTATGGACTCAGTTCGAAACTCATCTCCACATAAATGTCCTGGAGATGAGAGCGGTCCTCTATGCAATCCGAGCTCTGAAGGATGTCCTTTGTCACAAGAACATTCTCCTTCAAACGGACAACAAAGCAGTGATGTATTACATCAACAAGCAAGGCGGTGCTCATTCTTATCCCCTTTGCAGGGAAGCAATGAGGGTGTGGGAGTGGTGCTTGGAGCACAAGTCTCTGATTCAAGCGGTTTATCTGCCAGGTATACAAAACGACCTAGCAGATCACCTCAGCAGAACGGAGGCAGACCCTCACGAGTGGTCTCTCGATCCAGCCGTAGCTCGGTCCCTGTTCAAAGAGTGGGGGACTCCAGACCTGGACCTTTTGCATCCCCACTCAACGCAAAACTGCTCTCTTCTGCTCCAGAAATCCAGGGCCTGGCATTTTCTGTCAGGATGCGCTCAGGCTGCGTGGACAAACGCTTTTACGCCTTTCCACCGCTTCCTAATCCAGAGTACTCCTCGTTCGAGTCTCAGGGGACCAAGATGATTCTCATTGCTCCTTCCTGGCCTCGCAACTGTGGTTTCTCTACTCAACAGTATGTTGGCAGCCTCTCCAGACCACTTCCTTTGCAAATCAGTCTTTTGACTCAGGGTTCGTTGGTCCATCCCAACCTGAAATCACTTCACCTTCATGCTTGGCTCCTGAAGAGATAGAAGTGAATCGGTTCAACGCCTCGAGAGTCTCAGACATCCTTCTGGCTGCTCGGAAGCCAGCCACCCGAAAACGACGCTCCAAATGGAAACGTTTTTCTCTGGTGTGCAAAATCCTCTTGGAATCCCTTTTCCTGTCCTCCTGGCAAGGTTCTGAGTATCTTTGGACCTGTCAAACTTAGGTCTTCAGTACTCCACAGTTAAAGTTCACCTTAGTGCCATCTCAGCGTTCCATGAGCGGTTTCTTCCTTAACTCTGGCTCAGTTACCTATGGTGAAGAGATTTCTTAAGGATTCTCCATACCAGACCCCCTGTTAAGCGTCCAGTTGCAGCCTGGGACATTAACCTGGTGCTGGACATGCTCACTCGGAAGCCTTTCGAACCCTTAGCTACCTGTGAGCTAAAATTTCTTACCTGGAAGACTGCCTTCCTGGTGGCTATTACCTCAGCCCGCAGGGTCTCTGAGATACATGCCCTGGTTACGGACCCTCCGTATACTGTATTCCATAAAGACAAGGTAGTTCTCCGTACTCATCCTAAATTTCTTCCCAAGGTTGTGTCAGAATTCCATCTAAACCAACCTCTGGTACTTCCCGCTTATTTCGCTAATTTCCAAAATGAAGGGGAACGAGCTCTTCATTCCTTGGATGTTAAGAGAGCCTTGCGGTTCTATTTAGATAGAACCAAGGATGTTCGCAAGACTCAGCAACTGTTCGTTTCTTTCAGCGACACCCGGCTGGGTCAACCTGTCGCTATTAGATGCATCTCTTCATGGTTAGTGGCATGCCTTCGTCATTGCTATTCCATGGCTCAAGTTAAATTAGAAGGTAGAGTGTACGCTCACTCTACTAGGGCGGTCGCGGCATCCCTAGCGGAAATTCGCAATGTTCCAATTGCAGATATATGCAACGCCGCCACCTGGAGCTCAGTGCATACCTTCGTTAAGCACTATGCACTGGATGTTCATGCTAGGCGACATTCCGCATTCGGCAGAACTATCCTTAATGGGCTTCTATCTTAGACGCGTGAGCTCTGGCTCTCCTGCCGCCCTTTTGGGGATTATCAGCTTGGTACTCTCCACTAGGTGATGAGTGTGGAGACTTATGTCCAGGAAGATAGGAAAATTACGCACTACCGTAATTTTTGATCTTCTGGACAAGTCTCCACCACTCATTCACACGCCCACCCTCCATCCCCGAGCTCACTGCTGTATTGGTCTTCACCCTCAAATCTTTAGGCCGTGAGGACTTCTTTGCTGACCCTTCTTACACGGGTCATCACGGACTATCTTATGTCCGTTTTTAATGTTGGGTTTACTCTTTCGTTAGTTGCGCTGCTATCTCCTTGGTAAAAAGGTACTGAGGCGGTTGGAGGGTCGTGCCGAGATGGTCATTACCGAGCCGCCTGCTCGCGGGCGCGCCGTGTCCGCGCGGGCGCTGTCTCTCGCGCCGACCCTCCAGCAAAAAGTTTGCTCCCGATGGGTCTTAGTGCCTCCGGCGCTAATCCCACTAGTGTGAATGAGTGGTGGAGACTCGTCCAAGAAGATCAAGAATTATGGTAGGTACGTAATTTTCCTTTCTCTTCTCCCACCCCGACCACCAGGGAGTCATACAGCAGGCTGCCTGTGACAAGGCTAGGGTCCCTCTGTCCTCACACCCTCCAGACAAGGACTCTAGAAAGATTGAAAGTATGACCAAGAAAAGGTATCTGTCAGCCTCTTTGGCTATGCGTCAGGCTACCTTCCAGGCATATGCTGCCCAGTATCAAAAGTCCCTGTGGCAGTCAGTCCTGACCATGTCCCAGAAAGCTCCTTCACCCTTGTCAGATGACCTGGCTGAAACTGCCAGGTTTTGGTTGGAGGCAGCTAAGTACCAATTCCAAATGGCTGCTGACACTAATGATACTGCAGCCAGATGGTTGGCAAACATAGTGGCACAGAGGAGGTTTGCTTGGCTTAGGGCCACAAACCTTACTCAGGATACACAACTAAAGGCCCTGGATTTTCCCCTAGAAGAAAATTCTATCTTTGGGGAGTCAACCGTAGCATATATGAAGAAGGTGGATGAGTATAAAGCCACTTACAGAAGCAACTCTGCTAAAGAGAGAGCTTCTGCATCCACCAGACCTTATGGAAGCGGAGGCTGGGGCAGGTCCTTTTACACCAGGCCCTTCTTCCAACCTGTGACATTGCCCCAGTACCAGCAGTACCCACAGCAGGGTTACTCTAGGGGCAGAGGCAGAAGGGGCTCGAGGCGAGGGTCTCATACCCAGCCTCAGCCACAAACTAAACAGACCCCCTGAACCGCAGGCCACTTTCTTCTCACCTGTCGGGGGCAGACTCTCCCGCTTTCTCCAAAATTGGCTGAAAATCACCACAGACAAGTGGGTGTTGGAGGTGGTGGGACAGGGTCTGTCTCTGGGATTCAAGTCCTTTCCCTTTCAAAAATCTAGAGTATTCAGCTCTCCATCCTTAGCAGGAAAAGTGATTTTGGAGGCAGAGGTTCGAAACTTACTGCAGTTAAAAGCAGTGGAACCAGTCTCAAAGGGGAAAGGGCTTCTATTCCAGATACTTCCTGACCACAAAGAAAAGTGGGGAGTGGCGGCCTATACTGGATTTAAGAGCTTTAAACAAATTCTTAAGAAAACCAAAGTTCAAGATGGTAACTTGGGCTCTGCACTTGCCAACACTTCAGAAAGCAGATTGGTTGGCATCACTGGACTTAAAAGACACCTATTTTCACATTCCCATAACAGTCTTACAGAAAATACCTCAGATTCAGGCTCCCTTCTGGTCACTACCAGTTTTCAGCCCTGCGTTTTGGCCTTTCTTCGGCCCAAAGGGTATTCACAAAGTGCCTGGCAGCTGTAGTGGCACATCTTCGCAGACAGGGAATAGCTGTTTTCCTTTACCTGGACAACTGGTTGGTCATGGGAATATCTCCTTTGCAGGTGCAGCAAGACCTGAAGGTCACTCAGGACCTTCTGGAGTCCCTCGGATTTCTAGTCAATCACCAAAAGTCACTCTTCACTCCTACACAAGTGCTGCACTTCATAGGAGCAGAAATCAATACCCTACAGGCCAGGGCATACCTGCCCCGGAAAGGGTAAAAAACATTCAGATAAAAGCAAACTCTTTCAAGCTGCACAATTCAAAAACTACAAAACCATTTCTTCAGCTATTAGGACATATGGCTGCATCCACAAGCACAGTCTTAGGTGCAAGGTTTCACATGAGGGACACTCGGTTCCATCTCAGGTCCGACTGGTGCCAAAGAAAAGATTCTTTCTCAAAGCTCATCCCAGTAACAAGGTCACTGCTACAGGCTCTCTTATGGTGGAAGGAGGAATCTAACTTAAGGCAAGGAGTTCCCTTTCAAAAAGAGAATCCTTCAGTGATCCTCACAACAGATGCATCCCTCTTGGGCTGGGGCACCCATGTATGGGGTCACACAACTCAGGGCACCTGGTCAGCCTCAGAGTCTTTTCAGCACATAAATCTCCTGGAACTCAGAGCAGTGCTGCTGGCTCTAAAAACCTTTGCTCACCTAGTCAAGGGCAAGGTGGTGCCGGTCAGAACAGACAGTACCACCACAATGTATTCCATAAACAAGCAGGGAGGCACAAGGTCAGACCCCCTCTGCTCGAAGGCCATAAGGATTTGGACTCTGGCCTATTCATTAGAAGTGTCTCTGCAAGCAATTCACTTGCCAGAGAAGGACAAAACCCTGGCAGATGTCTTGAGTCGAATAAACCAGGCCCGTGACGAGTGGACCCTAAACAGGCAGGTGGTACAAGTTATTTTCAGAAGGTGGGGTACTCCGGAAGTGGACTTGTTTGCATCTCACCAGAACCACCACCTGCCACAGTATTGTTGCAGACCTCCAGATCAAAGAACATTTCCTCTGGATGCCCTCAGTCTGGACTGGTCAGGGAGGTTCCTTTATGCTTTACCTCCTTTCCTTCTCATTTACAGAGTACTGGTAAAGCTCAGATCCCATACAGCATCTCTGATCTTGATAGCTCCAGACTGGCTGAGGCAGCCATGGTACTCTCTTTTGCTGTAAATGTCTGTTGCAAATCCAATACATCTTCCTCAGAGGCAAAACCTATTGACCGTCAATCAGGGAACCTTATTGTACCCGAACCTCAAGTCTCTCAATCTCAAGGCTTGGCTCTTGAAGACTTAGAATATGCTGATTTAAAACTTTCTGAACCTGTCTTAAGTATTCTAAGAGGTTACAGAAAACCCTCAACTACAAAGAATTATTCTTCCAAATGGAAGAGATTTTCTATCTGGTGTTCGGGCAAGACTCTGGTTCCAGCCCAAGCTGGCTTATCAGACGTATTGGAGTATCTCACTCACTTACACTCCCTGGGTCTACAATCCAGTTCTTTGAGGGTCCACCTTGCAGCAGTGTCTGCATATTTCTCTCTGCTGGGAAAAAGGTGACATTGGCTTCTAACATTATTTTCAAAAGGTTCTTTAAGGGTCTGAATCATCTGCATCCTCCTCACAGGCCACCAGTCCCAGTTTGGGATCTGAATGCGTGTGTAGCTAAGCTGATGGCTGCTCCCTTCAAGCCCATAGCCACAGCATATGTCACTTGGAAAACAGTTTTCCTAGTGGCAATGACTTCTGCAAGAAGAATCAGTGAGCTTCAAGCTCTCTGTATTGATCAGGACTATATCTCCTTTCATAGGGATAAAGTAGTCCTCAGAACAAACAGGAAGTTTCTCCGCAAGGTAGTTTCTGATTTTCATTTAAATCAATCTATCACCCTATCTGTCTTTTTCACTGAGCACTTCACTTCTGGTGAAAGGAGGCTGCACAGTTTAGATGTGAAGAGGGCCCTTAATTATTGCATGACAGCCACTAAGAACCTTAGACAGGATAGAAAGCAATTGTTTCTCACCTATGGGGATGTGGGAAAAGGTAAACCAGCCTCAAAAAGATCCGTTTCTCGTTGGATAGTCCAGTGTATTCAATTCTGTTACACTAGTGTTGGCAGAGAGCCCCCACAAGGATTAAGGGCTCATTCTGCAAGAGGGACAGCTGCTACTCTAGCAGCAGCCAGGAATGTCCCATTAGTGGATATATGTAAAGCAGCTACCTGGAAAACAGTACACACCTTTACAAAGTACTACAACCTGGATATTTGATCCAGAAGTGATGCTAGGTTTGGGCACAGCAGTCCTGCAATGTCTGTTTCCAAAATAAAGCTCTCTGCCCACCTCCAGGGATACTGCTTGGTAATCTGCATAAAGTTAAGAATATACTGAGCACTACTGGGGTTAGAAGAAAAAATTACTTACCATAGTAATTGTGTTTCTTTCCAGTGACGCTCAGATATTCTTAACTTCCCTCCCTACCTCCCCTTCCAGAATGTCAACCTCTGCACTCCGCATGCTGGTGCCAGTTATCACTTTGCACCCTTGGGGAACATTATCCTCTGCACCTGTACAAGTAGGTGAACAGAGCTCATTGTGTTTATTTTTGGTAAATTTTTCTGGCATGTTCTAACTTATTTAAACGTTTTTTTCCTCCAGTTGGAGGATTATTTTTAGTAAAATCCAGATTATCGGGTAACCCCAGTTTTAATGATAAGAATTTCTTAGTATTATTACATTACCTGCGCCATCTTTTCAGGCTTCTTTATAAAATCTGAAATGGTTAGAACACAGGCAGTTAGTAGAGGCAGTGTTTGAAAGATGCTCACGTGCAGTGTTCCATCATTTGCATGTGTTCCATCTCTCAGGGCAGTCCAACCCTACAAGCTTACTGCATAAAGTTAAGAATATCTGAGCATCACTGGGAAGAAACACAATTACTATAGTAAGTATTTTTTTCTTCCTGCAGCACAAGGGTGTCAGGGTGTATCTCTACATGGACGACTGGTTGTTAGCCGGGCCGTCCAAGGAGACCGTCGAGAGGTCTAGACATCTAGCCCTCCAGATCCATCATGACTTGGCAGTCAATCGCCACTCCCAACTGCTTAGACTGTGCCAGGAAACTAAACAGTAATCCACAGCAAACAAATTCCAGCACCAGTCGGGCTAAGAGTGCAAAACGGCTTTATTAAATCACAAAGTGCCAGTGCGCCATACAGCTCGGTAAAAGCAGGTACCTCAACCAGTTTTGCTCTAGCAGAGTGTCATCAGGAGGATCTGATGTGGTTCAGAATACCACCATTTAAAAAGAGCTGCACTTAAAGTGACAGAAATAATTAAAACATAGATCTATATAGCAACAATATAACAACATGGTATCTCAGTATGTCATACATAGTTGCTGACTAGTTCATTACTTAATGCTACAACCATTCAAATTTACCATGACAATCTCTATTTAATAAGCATCCTAACAATTATAAAGTTTCAAAACTACTATTTTTAATAATGACATTACAAAAGGCAGCAGTGGAGAAGCATTGCAGGTTACAGTTTTGATTTCCACAGTGATGAAACCTAAAAGTGCTTTCTCTATGAGATAACCTAAAAAGGGAAAAGAAAGAAAATTAGTGGCTATTTTAAATGTTGCCACAAATAGGTAATGTCATATTTTTGTTCTTTCCATAAGGCACAAAAATAAACCACCTGTTAGTAATACTATCAATTTCAAAAGAAGAAACTCAAAAAGCCTATACCTTCTTCTTCTTGTACCTTTTAATTAAGGGCATGGTATCAATTTAATCATTTAAACCTGGCATCTTGAGCTCACCCAGGGTGTAAATCCAATATGCATCCCTTTCCAGTAGTTTGACATCAATATTACCCCCTCTCGGCCCTAGAGTCACATGTTCAGCAGCACAAAACTTGAAGATATGCCTTTGTACAGTAGGTGGATTGCCCTCCCCTCTATTTCTGTTGCTTTTAAGGCAGTGATTGGTGTGACAGGGTGGAATAGGACCCTGTCCTGTTTGTTATGGAAAGAGTTTGAATGCAGAGATCTGTTCTGTTCTCTCCTTTCTGTCTCTTCTCTGTGTGGTTGTGCAACCAAATTTTCCTGTGGGACCTAGGATTTGATCACACCAACAGACTCGCAGTTCTTTAACTCTCGCTTTCTCTGTCTTCCCTTGCTGTTCTGTCTTTTCCTCCCTTGCATATCTGCTGATATAAAAATATATGCAAATCATTATGTGGAAATGTAACTGATATTGGGATCCCTTTGTTTAAAAATGATATAGTGTTAACTTTTGAAATGTATATAATTGTAGTCTGAGATGATTGCAGAAAGCTATTGGAAACTCGAGAGGTTACCAGAGTGCAATTTTTAAGCCTTTTGCGGAAGAGCTGTGGAGATGGGGCCTCAGTTCTGGGACACTGTGTTCTTGCAGCACCCACCTGAAATATACTAGGACATTTTAGAAAAAAACAAGATGCTTGTTAAGAAGGGGGGTTTGCAAGGACTTATAAAAAAACAGAGCTGCAGGTGCTTGCAAGAGAAAGAGGGGCACATAGATTGAAGGAACACTCACATGCATCTTCTGTTTATTTGGCCTTTGTAAATAATTATACTGAACAATTTTTTTTTATGTTACTGCTAGTACTAGTAAAACTCCTGTTGCGAATTTTACAACTGCTTCTGTTTTTTCCCTATGCTTCCTGATCTGTGTCTCGACAAGTGGCAAGTGCATTAGTGTTGTCACCCCCAAAGTGCTCCTTAATGTTCACCAATCCTTTGTTTCCATGGTGTGGCGGTTGTACCAATGTAAAATGTACCACAAGTACATGTGCAAGATATACCACATTGTTGGCGACACAACTAATGAATCCCCTCGTCTCATAAGTTTTGTGTGCATTCACAGTTGTAAAGCTACGGCTGTTTATGATGGAACTGCAGAATTTGGAGTTCCCAAGGGAATGTGCCAGCAGGGCGTGATGGTAGCCAAGTGTTCTCACACGACTGGTCCTTTCTCTGAAAGCTATGGACCAGTCTGTCCTTTAGATTAGTCCCTCTTTTATATGCCAGACGTGGTGGCATAGAGATGCTCTCTTTTAATAGGGGGTCATATTTCAAAATCTCTGTTTGACCTTGTAATCCCCCCCCATTTCACCCAATTGTCTACAGTAGGTAGATACAAAATTCTGTTGGCCATGGTCTCTCTGTCTCGGTTGTTATTTCAATAAACTCTCCCTTTCAACACCCAACACCTGGCACATGGCTCCATCTACAGTTACATCACTATATCCCCTCAATTTAAATTTACTACACATCTCAGATCCCTGAACCACAAAATCCACATCATTACTGCAGTTTCTTCGTGCTCTCAGTAACTGGGCCTTGGGTATATTTTGTTTTAAATGTCGTGGGTAGCAGCTGAATGCCAAGAGGAGGGAGTTTCTATCAGTCTCTTTACGTAAGAGAGTAGTATCTATACTCCTATCCACTTGTATGGTTATTTTGAGGTCCAGAAATTTCACTGTGGACTTGTCGTAGAGTACTATGAATTTTAAATTACAGTTACTGGCCTCCAGGTATTTCACGAAATCACCCAACACTTCCCCGCATACCATGCCACATCAAGAATATGTCGTCAATAAAGCGATGCCAGAGGTCAATCCTAAGGTAAAAAGGATTGACCTCTGCATCATAGACATTTATTTCCCAGTAACAGAGA
Organism: Neoceratodus forsteri; assembly: GCA_016271365.2. Taxonomy (NCBI): domain Eukaryota; kingdom Metazoa; phylum Chordata; order Ceratodontiformes; family Ceratodontidae; genus Neoceratodus; species Neoceratodus forsteri. Next base: position 748,382,623 of record CM057451.1, read on the forward strand.
GAAAGGTTGGCGTAGTTAGGTGCAAGTGTTGCCCCATTGCAGTCCCCTTGGTTTGTAAATAGTGGTTATCCTGAAACAAGAAATAATTCTTGGTTAACACAAATTCTGCACAATCCCCAGGGTTCATTTCAGATAATTATCTATGTGGGACACAGACCCACTTGGTATAAAAAGTAAGGAACAAATGAAAAAAAATGGATCATATTGTTCAGCCGAGCCCAGGTTCATAAAACAGCTGTTTAAATGAAAACTGTCAAAATCTTCCGTTCCAGACCACCCGAAGCCTTACCCCCGATTAAGCTTTTCACACGCCACACTTTCGCACTAAATGGAACTGCGCAGCCTCCACCATGTTCCCAACTCCCACACTTTACAAAATTAAAATTCAGAAAGTTCCAGCACATAAACTAAAGGATTTTCATTGTGAGAAGCTTAATCGGGGGGTGGGGGTGGGGGATAAGGCTTTCAGGGGGTGGGGAACGGAAAATGTTGACAGTTTTCCTTTAAAACCCACAGTGAGTAGGTTGTCCCTTAGGTAGAAGAAAAGGTGGGTCCAAATTAAAAACTGTGTGCCATTTGTTCCAATCCCCCACCCAAAAATGGACCCTGTAATCAATCAGGAATGGTTTCTTAGCCTCACTGAGAGTATCTATGCCCCCAAGCCAATATTTTAATGCTTGTAGCCCCCCCCCCATGGGGGATATTAGTGTAGAGGGACGTAATATCCATTGAGACTAATCCAGTTGTAAAACCCCCAGTACTCCCAGCTCATCAGTGGTGTCCCTCACATATGATCTGAGATTCTTAACTGACTCCATTATGTGAGCATCAACAAATAAGGACAGTGGTTCTCTGAAGGAACCAATCCCTGCCACTGTCGGGAGTCCTGGGGGATTCTCCAAATCTTTACGGATTTTTGGCAGAACATAAATGCTTGCCTTAGTGGGATGTGGGACGGTAAGAAAATCCAGTTAATTAGATGTAATATGGCTATCAAGTAATGAATTATACAGAAAGACATCAATGTCTGATTTAAATATGCTAGTGGGGTCTTGCCTTAGTTTTTTGTAAAATGAATCATCACTCAGTTGTCAATGTCCTGTACGTACTTCTCTGTGGACATAACAACTGCACCCCCTTGTCTGCTGGCTTCATTACAATTTGGGGTCAAGTTCTAACTCTTTGAGTGCCCTAGCCTCTGCTTTGGTTATATTAGCAAAATCTGGTCTGTCACCCTTGTTAGATATTTCTTCAAACTTATTCACACATGCACATTCAAAAACACGCACTGTCTCGTTATATGGGTGTTGAAAGAGGAAGATGGACGAAAGTCGGCAGTATTATTACATTCTGTGTCTGTGTTGGTGCTGGCTAAATTTTGTGCGCCCCCCCATTGGTACCTTCAGTATTGCCCCAGCACATTTTTTGTTTTTCAAAAAGGGCATTCAGATTCCCTGTAAAGAATGGAAGTCAATAAATAGTTCAAAGGGATTCAAGTCCACGTGTTGGAACAAAAGAAGGTCCCTTTTGCAATAAATTAATCTGATCTTCTGTTAATGGTTTCCCAGAAATATTTATTACTATATCTTCATGAACTGCTACTTGCCTCTCTTGGAAGTTTGCTTGGTGTTTGTGTTTTTACAGCCCCTCCTCATCCTACTTTTGTTGGGTTTGAACGTAGGCCTTGTCTCAGGACCCTCTGTTCTTTCTGTGCTGGTGTTTGGAACTGCACCTGACGTTCCCTTGTGTCTTGTCCCTGATTTAGTGTCTCTTGTTCCTCCTCTAAAAAAATCTCTTCTGGGGTATCAGAATCACTCGTAGATGTGTAGTAATTAAGAAACTGATTACAATTCTTAAGGATGGAGCGGGCCACAGTAGATGGATGTTGTCCAGGCTGGTACTCAGTGTCCATCTGCTGGTTCTGTGACCAACTACGACTGCGTCTAAAAGATGGACGTTTGTTACCAGATGTATTTTTATTCCAAATAAAGACCCTATTATGTATGTAGTCTTGTCTGTCCCTTTCAAACTTTAATTTTCTATTCTTAATCTTGTGTTCTTCCCTAAGGACAGTATATCTCAATTCTTTATTTACTTTATTTATTTATGACTTTAGTAACCAGGTAGGTGCGCTGATCCCAGGGACCATTTTCAGGGACGACACGGGCCACATACTATGGCACAGGAACTAATGTAACAAACAACAAAGCATGGAACAGTTGACAAAAAAAAAAAAGATAAAGGTTACAATAGTGCATTGGAACAGCAAATAGAAGAGCAACAAAAATACAGGATTCCATAAACCATACATCCGTTTAGCATTACAATAAGTAAAGGTATGCATAAACGTACAGTTCTATCAGCAGCAGTTACAACAGGAGACAAAAAAGGGAGTCAAAGTATAAGTAGAAAGAGGGATAAGACCTAGCAAAGTATAGGGGCAGGGAAGGGGTGGGGGTGGAGGGTGGGAGGCAGGATTAACAAACATAAGTACTAAAGCTCAAAGTTTTTTTTGTCAAGGGTGTCAAAAGCAGGATATGCCTGGGAAACCCTTTAAGAAAACAGCATGCTTCTCACAGTGTGTTCTTGTAAGTTTCCAATGTTCTTGCAGATGCAGCAAAAAAAACAATGACCCAGAACTGACCTGTTCTAGCAAGCTCTACAGAGATTTTGCATCCAGCAGGGTTCATTTTTGGCCGCGGGATTGCAGAATTGATGCCTGTTTTAATGTTTCGTCCCCACTTTTATATCCCGATGGGACATCTGACGCGCTCCATGCTCCACAGTATCAGTCCCGACTTTGGAACACTTTGGCTGTCCGTGTTTACTTTCACGATCTGTCTGACCTCAGAAATCATTTCAGAAGTATTCAGCTACTTCCATTATGCGGAAGAACGTTGCAGCAGGCTGCAGGAATGATCGGGCATCTGTATAATTAAATCAGGACTTGTGGGTACTAAGCATTCTTCAGCCCAACTATAAGAGGAGGGACTCAAGGTTTGAAGCAGCTCTCTGACTGATGCGTGCTCAGGGAATACGAGCCCAAGAAAAATAGCAGCACCAGTGAGGTGGGTCATGGGATGGGCTAACATGTTTGAGTGGCACGGGGGTGGCGTATTGCAGCAGACAGCCATGGCACTTCACTTGGGGAGTCAGTTACCCAGACTTGCACAGCGCAAACTGTACCACGTGTGTGTTTTTCTTTAAAACACATAGTACAGGCAGTTGAACATGCGCATGTGTAAGTTGAGGAAACGCACACATCTGTGGAAGCTTTCATTGGAGACCGTCGCCACTGATATGTCATCCTGTACTTGATTAAAAATTATCACTGACTAGTGATCGCGCTTTTTTGCTTTACACTTGCTCTTACACACTGTTGATGATTCCTTATTACAGAGCAAAGTAGTGGCTGGCTGCAGTTAAAAATATAGTTTGCAGCAAAGTAATTTGAAGGGGCAGGACTTTGAATTCTTGCCCCAGTGATTACTCAGACCCCTATCTCCATTTGTGATCTGGCATTCGCTTCTAGGCACACGGGCTGTGTCTGTTTGGGCTCCAATCTACCTAGGCTACTAGATTCTGTGAAGAATTACAAAAAAATATCTTTACAACATACTATTTTAGAGACACGTGATAGAAGAAAATACAAGTGAGACACAGGCTACTCTGCATTCCCTGCTCTTTCTGCTATGAAATTATTCGCATCATAAGTGAACTAAGTGTGGTGCCTAACCTGTATTTAAAACTGCAAGCAGGCTTGCTTCTGCTGTTTCAGTTTGGAGGAGAGAGGCATTAAGACAGACTAACAATTTCTTGTATTGAAAAAAAAAATATATACCATCTGACGGAAAAAAAATACTCGTACTCTGACATGGATAATTTGCTCTTATTGTTGTGATAATTACACACACACACTGAAGTGATGGTATAATAGTAGAAACAGGCTTGCTTCTGCTTTATATATTACTAAACCTTTTAAGAGGAGGATGAGACATACTTAAACCTGAGGCTGACTAAAATTTACTATTTGTCCCCATCATTTCGAGACATGTCCTCTGATTTTCTCAATTTGCCCCCTATTTTTGGGGAGCTGTGGGACATCGTCCTACTTCAGAAATTTTCTTGAATGAAACCCAATCCACTATTCTCAGGTCAACCCCTTGAGTTCCAAATAGCTTTGCAATCATTTCAACATTATAACTATATACAGTCTTAAACAAAGAGATCCCAGTATCAGTTACATTTCCACATAAAGATTCACATATTTCATACCTGCAGATATGCAAGGGGGAAGAAAAGACAGAAATAGCAAGGGAAGGCACAGAGATAGCGAGAGGCGGAGAATTGCGAAACCGTCTGAGTGATCAGTTCCTAAGTCTGGCAGGAAAATTTGGTTGTGCAACCAGACAAACAAGAGACAGAAAAGAAAAGGATAGAACAGACCCTTGCATTTAAACTCTTTCTGCATAACAAATGGGGCAGGGCCTTTATTCAACCCTGTCACGCTATTTAATAAGTATCCTAACAATGATAAAGTTTAAAAACTACTGTTTTCAAGGTCATGCCCTTCGGTGTCTTGTCTGCGCCTAGGGTCCTCACTAAGTGCACGGCAGTGGTAGCAGCCTTCCAGCAGCACAGGGGTGTCAGGGTGTATCTCTGCATGGATGACTGGTTCTTAGCCGGCCCATCCAGGGAGACCGTTGAGAGGTCTAGACATCTGGCCCTCCAGACCTGTCATGACTTGGGCCTGTTGGTCAACCTGGACAAGTCCAAACTGGTCCTCTCGCAGGTAATCAAATTCCTTGGAGCAGAACTAGACTTACTGCGGGCCAAGACCTGCCTCACTTCGAACCAGGCACTGGATCTTACTTCCTTTACTCAATCATTTCTGGATGGGCTCTCACGCCCTGCCCAGGATTTTCTGCTGCTGCTGGAGTACATGGTGTCCTGCAGCAACGTGGTCCATTGGACCCACTGGCAGATGCGCCACCTGTAGTGGGAGTTGAGCCGACATTAGTCTCTGCACCTAGGCCACTTGGACCAGCTGGTCACAGTGACCTGGTGGTTGTAGTATGTCATCCAGTGGTGGCTTTCCCTGAACATCTGGAGGAAGGAATCTTGTTTGCGTCTCTGTTCCATCCGTTTCGCTAACTGATGCTACTCTGGTGTAGTAGGATGCACACCTGGGAGAACACAAGGCCCACATGTTCTGGTCACCCCTGGGAGTCTCTTTGCCGGATAAACTTGCTGGAGCTCCATGAAGTGCGGCTCACTCTGTCAGAATTTGCTCCTCTGGTCAGGGTTTAGGTCATGAAAGACCAGATGGACACCATGGCCATGATCTACCTGAACAGCCAGGGCAGAATACACCCCCTTAACCTGTGTTGGAAGGCCCTCTGCACCTTGATCCTAGTGCAACCTGGGTGCAGATTTCCTGGCGAACCATGTTGCAGGAATAAATAATCAGCTAACAGATGCTCTGAGCCAGGTAGGAAAGATGTCGCACAGGTGGTCCCTGAATCAGGAGGTGGCCAGACACCTGTTCCCCCTGTGGGCATTCCTCTGGTTGAGGAGAACGCCAAACTGAGTGTGCTTGTTCCCATAGTCTAGGACACTGTTGGGGGATTTCTTCGTGAGGCCCTTGACCTCAGGCCTCATGTACGCATTCCCTTCCCTCCCTCCCCCTTGATTCACAAGGTGGTGGCAAGGCCCAGCAGGTAAGGCACGGATGATCCTGATAGCTGCAGACTTGCCCAGGCAGTTCTAGTACCTGGATCCCTCCTGAGTCTCATGAACAGACCTCCATAGCAGCTATCTTTTCACCCATATCTGCTGACCAGACAATAGAAGATGGTCCTGTACCCACATCTGATATCCCTGCACACCTCTGCATGTTTCCAGAGCAGCTAGAGTTGCAGGCCTGGGTCTGTCGGAAGAAGTGCTCCATGTTGTCGAAGCCTTCTGAAGGGAGTCTAGTCACAAATGCTATACATTTAAATAGAAGAGGTTTTCCTTATGGTGCCATGGTAAGGAGCTTGATCCCGTTGCCTGCCCTGTGATGAGCACCTTGGAATACCTTTAGTTCCTTTCTTGACAGGCCTGCGAGCAACAACCCTCAAGGTGCACCTGAGAGCCATCTTTGCTTACCTGGCATGGGCTGCTAAGCTGACAGTGGCCCAAGAGAAGATGGTTGGGTGTTTCTTCAAGGGCCTTGATCGCCTGTCCCCTCCAGTGCGTGTGAACCACCACTGTGGGACTTACTACTGGTGTTGGCAGTATGCGCTGGCAAGCCATTTGAGCCTGTGCACAGGTGTGAGGTATCGCACCTGTGGTGGAAGATGGCCTTTTTGGTGGCCATAATGTCATCTAGTAGGATTAGTGAGCTTCAGTTGCTCTCTGTGGAGTCTCCATACCTGGTCTTCTACAAGGAACTTCACCACACCTGAAGTTCCTCCTGAAGGTAGTATCAGAGTTTCACCTTAACCAGGTGATAAACCTTCAGATATACTTTACCAGCCCTTCTTCGGAAGCTGACCGTAGTCTTCATACTTTGGGCCCACAGAGAGCGCAATCTTCTTATAAGGAACGCACGGCTGGGTTTCAGGTGAGGCTCGCCAGCTGTTTGCAACATTCAATGAAGCCATGCATGGCAGACCAGCAGCAAGGCAGACAGTTGGCAGGTTGATTAACATCCTGCATCAACTTCTGCAATAGGTTGTCTGGTAGGGAGCCTCCTGTAGGCATAGGGCTCATTCCACCAGACATGCCACTGTCTTGTTGACTGCCTTCAGAGTTGTTCTCATTCAAGAACTGTGCAGGGCTGCTACCTGGAGGACAGTACACACTTTCAAACAACATGAAGTCTTGCTGTATTCTGACAATTGCAGTGATTCCCACCTTTGAACTGCCCCGGAAAACAAATAGTTAACTTTCTATGCAGAGCATAGAATGCTGAGCTCGAGCTCGGTTGAAGTCTCTGTCTGGAGTGATTCAAACCTAAACCGTCAGATTCTTTACTCTGCCTCACTGAACGGTCGCTCCGGAGATTTCTCTTTCAGCTCGGTTCGAAAGTCAGTTAAAGTTTTCAGTTTTCGTCGTTTTTTAAACCGAGAAAAGTATCCGCACAGTCGGTTCAGTCTCTGTCTGTGGTGCCGTGAGTACTAGATAGGAATTGTTCTGTTTTTCTGTGTGGGAACTTATAAAAGTACAACTCGGTTCGGCTGAACCGGCCATTTGATAGTGAAATTTGTTTGTTTACTTAGTGTGTGGTTAGCGGTTCTTATCGGTTCTAAAAATAAAACATGTTTTGAACGAGTTTTTTCCAATACCCGTGACATGGTTAGGAACTGATCAGGGAGTCTTGCCTGGTGGTTGCTGAAAAAAGGGTAAGTTTGCTTAGGCTGGCCATGTCTGAGAAACCCAAGAAAAAAACCGGGCCCACTGGGTTTCAACACTGCAGTGTGTGGGGAGGTCTTTGCTAAGGCCAATCCTCACACCACCTGTGTTTATTGTCTGGGATTTGACCACCTCGATTCAGACTGCCAAATATGTACAAACTTTCCCAAATCTACCCTTGAGAAGAGATTAGGTAGACTGAGGGAAAAGGAGGCGGAGAAGTCCGCTGACCCGGATGGCCAGCCCAGTTCGGTTTCGACCGAACAGGAGGAGTGCCCTCTGACCAGGGAGATACTTCTTCGGGCAAAAGGAGAGCCAATTCCAAGGGATCAGTTCCGACAAAAAGAAAACGCAAAGATAAATCGATGGGTTTGGATCCAGAGGTTCATGTTCCGACCACTGAAGAGATAGCCAGGGCGATTCAGATTGTGGAATCACTCTATCTGGTTCCGACCGATCCCGGCTCCTTCTGGCAGGGGTTCGGTTCGGTTGGTTCCCCCGGTTCAAGAGTATACCCTTGAAGATTTTTATGAACCGGAATTTGAAGTGGATGGGGAATTTGAGGATGATGATGTAAGTGAAGGTCTGGATGTGCCTGTGGAACTGGACATCTCCCCAGACAGACCTTCGGGTGTTTCCCCTCCTAGGCTTTCTGAGCCCCCTTCTCACTTTGTTTTACAGAAAGGTGGCTGAAACCCTCCAGTTTCCTATGGAGGAGGCTGTGGAAGATCAAGAGGAGCCTGATTATGTAGAGATGATGGACATCCCAGAGTCCAGGAGACTGTCTGTTCCCCTCCATAAATCTTTTGGGAAACAGACACAAACAATCTTAATCTCCTAACACTATACCTCCTGTGGATAGAAGAATGGACAAGAGGTATACACTTTCAGGCTCAGACATGGAGTTCTTATATCAACAATGCAGCCATGTTGGGGTAGTGCAGGCTGCTGCCTGTGACAAGGCAAATATTCCCTTGGCTTCACACCCCACTGACAAGGGCTCCAGGAAGATTGATGCCATGGCAAAGAAGCAGTACATGGCATCTTCTTTGGGACTCAGGCAGGCGAATTACATGGCCTATACAGCCAGGTACGAGAAGTCCAGGTGGGACACTGTACTGGCACTGGCTAAACAGGCCTCCCCCCAGCTAGCCAAGGAGCTGGAGGCAATGGCTGCAGATGGGATTGAGGCATCTAAGGTTTAGTTTCATGCTGCTGTGGACTCTGATGATGTGTCATCAGGAGTCATGGCTACATCTGTGGCTCTTCGGAGGATGGCTTGGCTCAGATGTACTAGCCTCTCGCAGGACACCCAGGCTAAGGCCATGGATTTTCCTGCAGTGGGTAAGTGTCTGTCTGGGGAGCAGACAGAGAATTACATGAAGAAAATGGACGAGTACAGGACCACTTACAGGAGTGCTCAGGCCAAGGAAAGGCAGGCAACTCCTCAAAGGCAGCAGTCTAGGAGCAGGGGCAGGCCTTTTCAAAGGTCTTTTTACCAAGCACAGGCCTCTTCTTCCTTTTCACAGAGGGGGTTCTTCAGAGGGAGAGGCAGAAGGGGGATGAGCATGGCTGCATCCACTCCCAGCCTAAGGCCCCTGCCAAGCAGACTCCCTGATGGGCCTGCCTGGGTCGACTCTCCTATTCCAGTATGGGGCAGGCTGGCTTACTTTGTCCAGGACTGGATGTCTGTTACATCAGACAAGTGGGTCCTGGAAGTAGTAATCCAGGGACTGGTTCTCAGCTTCAAAAAATTTCCGAAGATGAGACCCAGATCTTTTCCACCTGCAAATCTCTCAGAAACCCTTGCCCTAGAGGCAGAGGTTTCTTTTCTCCTAGCTGTAAGAGCTATAGAGAGAGTACCTACCCTACACTGGGGCAAAGGACTGTACTCCAGGTACTTCCTGACCCCCAAAAAGACAGGGGAGTGGCGACCCATCCTAGACCTAAGATATCTAAACAAACATCTTTTAAAACCAAAGCTCAAGATGATAACTCTGGGAATAATCCTTCCCTCTCTAAGGCCAGGGGACTGGCTAGCCTCCCTGGACCTTAAAGATGCCTACTTTCACATTCCCATCAGATGCTCCCACAGAAAGTACCTCAGGTTCGAGTTGCCCTCAGGCCATTATCAGTTCAGAGCAATGCCCTTTGGCCTAACCTCAGCCCCAAGGGTTTTCACAAAGTGCCTGGCAGTAATAGTTGCCTTTCTAAGAAGGCAAAAGATTTCCATTTTTCCATATCTGGATGATTGACTAATAGTGGTTCAGTCTCCAGACCAAGTCAAGTCTCACCTGCAAGTGACCCAGCAAGTGCTCACTTCTCTAGGATTTCTTCTCAGCTATCCCAAGTCAGTTCTTGAACCAGTCCAGCTTCTTACCCTTATAGGGGCAGAACTGGACACCCTCAGAGCAAGAGCCTTTCTCCCTCTAGAAAGGGCAAGGGTTCTTATGGAACTAGCTTCTTCCTTCAGCTGTTGGGTATCTCGACCAGCAAGGCATTTCCTCCAGCTCTTGGGCCACATGGCAGCTTCAACAGCAGTGGTCCAAGGGGCAAGATTCCAGATGAGGGATATTCAGTTCCACCTGAAAGCTTTCTGGTCTCAGAGAAAGGATTCCCTTACTAAACTGATCCCAGTGACTCTGACCTTGATCCAGACCCTCCAGTGGTGGCAGGATCAGGACAATTTAAGACAATGTGTTCCTTTTGTTGCTCAGCCTTGTTCAGTGGTCCTTACCACGGATGCTTCTCTCCTGGGCTGGGGAGCCCATCAGGGGTCCCTTACTGCCCAGGGGCTGTGGTCCCCCCAAGAATCCCTTCTCCACATCAATCTTCTAGAGCTCAGGGCAGTTTTTCTGGCTCTAAAAGCGTTCTCACAGTCAGTACAGAACAAGGTGGTTCAAGTCAGAACAGACACCACCACCACCATGTGGCACATCAACAAGCAGGGAGACGCTCGGTCCACGGCCTTGTGCACAGAAGCCATGAAGTTGTGGTCCCTGGCTTATTCCCTGCAAACCTCTCTTGTAGCATTTCACCTTCCAGGCAAGGACAATGTGCTAGCAGATGCACTGAGCGAGATTTCTCAGGGCCATCACGAATAGTTCCTGGACCTTCAGGTGTTGAAAGTGATTTTTTCAAGGTGGGTCATTCCAGAGATGGATCTCTTTGCAGCCCCAACCAATCACAAACTCCATCTCTTTTGTTGCAGGCCTCTAGTCCTGGGCTCAGTCCCTCCAGATGCCCTAATCCTGAATTGGGAAGGGAAGTTTCTGTATGCCTTTCCCCGCTTCCCACTCCTGTTCGAAGTTTTGGTAAAAATAAGGTCTCAACCTTGCAAGGTGATTCTGATTGCTCCAGATTGGGCCAGACAGTCCTGGTACCCCCTGTTGCTGTCCCTAGCAGTCCATCTTCCCCTGTCTCTTCCCAGGAATTACAACCTGTTAACATCCTCTCAGGGAAGGATTTGGTACCCCAATCTTCAGTCTCTCAATCTCAAAGCATGGCTCTTGAAGAGTTAGAGTTTGCAGATCTGCATCTTTCCCAAGGGGTTCTGGATATCCTCAAGGCTTCTCGAAAGCCCTCCACCAGAAAGACGTACAACTCCAAATGGAAAAGATTCAGCATTTGGTTTTCTAAGAAGCATGTTTCTCCAGACACTGCTGAATTGCCTACAGTTCTGGATTATATGGTCCATCTTAATGGCCTAGGCCTCAGACCAGCTACTCTCAAGGTACACTTGTCAGCTGTCTCTGCCTTTTTGTCTGTGGGGAAGTCTTCCTCACTGTCTTCCCATCTGTGTTCTGTAATTTTTTTTAAAGGATTGCTTCACACCAGTCCTCCTTTTAGAGACCCTGCCCCTGCCTGGGATTTGAATGTTTGCATTGCTCAACTTATGCAACCCCCCTTTGAGCCTATGTCTTCAGCAGAGCTTAAGTACTTGACTTGGAAAACTGTGTTCTTGGTAAACATTACCTCTGCCAGGCGTATCAGTGAATTGCAAGCCCTGTCAGTGGAACCTGATTTTATCTCATTTCACATGGATAAGGTGGTCCTTAGAACCAATAGAAGGTTCTTGCCCAAAGTGGTTTCAGATTTCCATTTAAACCAGTCTGTCTCTCCGTTTTCTTCACTGATCATTCTTCCTCAGGAGAGAGAAGGCTACACAGTTTAGATGTCAAAAGAGCCCTTAGTTACTACATAGAGCGTACTAAGGGTCACAGGTTTGACTCCCTCCATTTGTTCCTCACTTATGAAGAAGTGGGAAAGGGCAAACCTGCCACCAAAAGATCTGTTGACAGGTGGATTGTGTCTTATATACAATTCTGCTATGAAAAACTGGGAAAAACTCTACCCTCAGGCCTGAGGGCTCATTCCACAGGAGGTACAGCTGCTTCCCTGGCTGCTGCCAGGGATATCCCTCTCTTAGAAATTTGTCAAGCAAGCACCTGGAAAACAGGCCATACCTTTACCAAGCATTACTCTCTGGATATCAAGGCTAGGAGTGATGCTCGGTTTGGCACAGCAGTGCTTCGCTGGTATCCGAGTGCAGCATTGGGGGGTGCTGTACTGCTGGGGTGTGCCGTCCTTCGGATGAGACATTAAACCGAGGTCCCTTCTGCCCATTCTGGTGTTGTCCTGGTGGGTGTCCAGGTGGAAGTAAAAGAACCCAGGGCACTCTTAGCAAAGAGTAGGGAACATTCCTGGTGTCCTGGCCAACATTCCCCTTCCCATAAGCCGGTTCATGCAATTATCCAGGCTGTGTGTGGGTGATGATGTGCGATATGGCCGCCACCACACATTCAGTCACTTCACTACCAGTCTAGCATTGCTTGTAAAGCGCTTTGGATGTATGAAAAGCGCTATATAAATGCTGATTCTTCTTCTACTTCAGAGCCTATTCCCAAAGTAGGTTCTGTCCCTCCTCCTTGGAGGTACTGCTTGGTAGTCTGCAGTTGTCAGAATACAGCAAGACTTCATGTTGTTTGAAGAAAAAATTACTCGCCTTAGTAATTCTGTTTCTTCTAATGGAGTCTTGCTGTATTCTGACCTTCCTCCCTGCCTCCCCTCTCAGAACCTGTTTTTGGGAAGTGGGTGGGCAGGTGCAGTGTTGCACCCCAGGGGTGTTTTTTGCTTGCACCCTCCTCCTTTTTGTTTGGGTGCTTATTTATTATTGTTATTTTCAGTACATTGGGTTTTGTTTTTGGGTTTCCTGACTTGAGTCTTCCTTGGGAATCCAAAACTTTTTTCAGCCAGTTGCCTAGTAGAATTTTTACAATTACCACATGGAATTTTTAGTGTAGTTGGGCTCGTAAGAATCTGGTGGTTTAAGTTCAAAACCCTCCAGACAAAGACTTCAACCAAGCTTGAGCTGAGCATCCTATGCCCTGCACAGAAAGTTAACTCTTAGTTCTCCGGGGCAGTTCAAAGGTTGGGAATCACTGCAATTGTCAGAATACAACAAGACTCCATTAGAAGAAATATAATTACTAAGGTGAGTAATTTTTTCTTTCAGCCTATTGGCACTTCAGGGCCTTCTCTCCTTAGCTATTGGCTGCTGATCTGTCTTCCTCCCGGTGGTGTTATCCTGGTGCTTACCCGGTAGTGCTTGGGACTCAGTCCTACCGGTGTGGCCGGCTGCAAGAGCGTTCCTCGAAGTAAGATAGTACACTTACACAAGAACTTACCATAACAGCAGAGCTAAGGTAAGTCTGGGGCTACGCCCTCTTTATAGGTTAGGCTGATGGCGGTGGGCAGTCCCCCCATGGTAAACTGCTATCTAGACAGTTTCCTTGTGATCTTGGCACCTGACTGCTTATTCCTACCGATGCAGCCTGCTGCAAGAGCTTCTCTCGAAGATCTACTGTTGCGGTAATTTCTTACGTAACTGTACTATCTGTGAGAGGATCTCTTGCACCAGGTCATGCTGTCTCTCCCTCCTTCCCCCTAGCTCTGGTACATATTTCTGTTTTCTGTGGATTCTGATCTCCTTCCATGTTGGAGGGAACCTTCAGTACCTCCTCATTTCCTCAGAAGGAGGCACTTTGCTCTGGTCTCTGACAGGAAAACTGAGTAGGGATTGGGGGATGCCCACTTTTATAGGGTTGGCCGACGTCAGAGGGTGATGATGGAGTGGGCGACCCCCAGGTAGACTGCTAGCTAGAAAAGTTTCCAGGTGGTCCTAGTGCCTGACAGCGTTGGTTCCACAGGTGTGGCCTTCTACAAGAGATCTCCTCGCAAATGTACTCTTACAGTAAGTTCTTGCATAACTGTACTTTTCCTTCCTGAAAAAAGTACATTCTGAACCGAGCTGGCCCGCTGCTGACCATTTGCAAAAGCCTGAGGTCAAGAAGGACAAACTCTAGTCGGCCCAGTGGAGCAGAAGGCTGAGGCACTAGACGCCGGATCCGGGAGTTCTCGGGGGGGGGGGCTGGGAATGGATGGAGCAGCCACCAGGCAGCTGTCTTCTCCTGGGTTGGGGTAGTAGGCCTCCCCAGCTCTTGGCTGCCACTGAGTGGAGACTTGTTGGCAGCACCAGACATTGGGGAGGGCTGGCACTATGCCAGGTTGGTAGATTGGAGCCGTCTTCGGTGCCGGTGCGCATGTGTACCTCCAGGCACATGCACAACTGTGGATGGCCGAGGCTTCAGGATTAGTAAGGGGAGAAAAAGCAGCCCCCCCCCCCAAAAGAGGCAAGATGAGGACCTACCTCCACACCAGTGGCTGGGCACACGCCACAAGTCCTGTGGCAGAGGAAACCAGGTGTAAGGTAAGTCCTGGGGGTGCCAGGTGACTGGGCTGGGGGGAGGCAGCTGAAAGGCAGCCGGGGAAGAAGGAGCACAAAGTACATAAAAAAAGGGGACAAACTGTCTGCTGCAGTTTCCTATGTATTCTATACATTTGAAACCAGGAAACTCATTTTCACATAAAGATTCACGCGTTTTTATAACCGTATGTAAGCAAGGCAGAGAGATAGCGGGGTGGGAACGTGAATCTTCGGAGTGATCACGTCGTAGATTTAACATGAAAATTTGATTGCACAATCAGACAGACAAAAGGCAGAAAAGGAGAGAACAGAAAAGATCCTTGCTTTCTGCATAACCCTTGGGACATGGTCTTAATCTGCCCTGCCACATACCCCCTCATTAAGAGGGAACCTATTTTAGAAACAGGTTTCCAAAACCTCCTTTTGATTCTCGTTTAACAGTATCCTTTACAGTTCTCTGCATTTGCAGTATCCCTTTTTCCATAACAACCAGTATAGCAGACGTGCACTGTAAACTCATACTTTTTTGTTTGTTTTGTCAACCGGAATTCTTAGTTCCTGATCCATATCTTGACAGGCAATCGGCACTGACATTCTCTTTTCCAGATTTGTTTATCACTTTGAATTTAAATGGCTGTAGTGCCAGGTGTACCACCTTGTGATAATGGAGTTTTTATCCTTCATTTGGTTAAAGCAATAGAGGATTGTGATCTGTTATAAGAATAAAGTTGGCTCCTAGGAAATAAAACTTTAGGGACTCCATGGCCCACTTTGCCGTAAGGCATTCCTTTTCAGTGATGGAGTACCTTTTCTGTCTGTCGTGCAATTTCTTACTGATATATAGAATGGGATGCTCCTTCCCTTCAATATTCTGACTCAAGACTGCACCTAGGCTTAACTCTGAGGCATCTGTCTGTAACAAAAATTGTTTCCCAAAATCTGGGCTTCTTAAAATAGGGGCTGAACATAATGCAGCCTTGATGTCCCGAAAAGCCTCATCACACTCTGGGGTCCATTTCACATTATTTTGGGAACAGTTTCTTCATGAGTTCAGTGAGTGGAGTAGCTGACTGGGCAAAGTTGGGAACAAATCTCCAATAGTAACCAGCCAGCCCTAAAAATGACCTGAGATGTTTCTTTGTTACAGGGACAGGGCTGTTAGCTACCGCTTCTATCTGGGTTTACTGCTTCATTTCCCAAAACAGAACCCAAATATCTGGTTTCCTGCATGCCCAATGCACATTTGGTAGGATTAATGGTCAGGCCTGCCTTTCTGAATTGAATAACTGCTCGTGGGTGTTCCAAATGGCTTTTCCAGTCTGGACTGTACCACATGACATCATCCAGATAAGCAACGCAATTACCAGTGTGAGGAGCTAAAAGTACATCTATGTACAGCTGGAATGTAGCGGGTGCGCCATGTAAACCAACCAGCATGGTGGTGAACTGATAGAATCCAGTAGGAGTGGCAAATGCAGTTTTGTCTCTGGACTCTTTAGCTAGTGGAATTTCCTAGTAATCCTTGGTGAGATTGAGGGTACTGATGTACTTGGCACATCCCTATCTGTCCTGTACACAGGATAATTGTCAAATTTGGACACTTGATTAAGTCTCCTAAATTTAAGGCAGATTCTTGCACCCCCTTCTTTTTTATTTACAGTAACCATTGGTGATGACCAAGCACTTCTCAACTCTTCTATGAAAACCAGTTCTTTCACGTTTTGTGTTTCGTTAACCACGTCTGCTCATAACTGCTCCGGTAATCTGTATGTCTTTTGCCTAGTAGGGTGAGCATTCCCTGTCACTGTTACGTGCTCAACCCCTTTTGCTCGGCCTGGCACTGTGGTAAAAGTGCTAGTAAATATCTTTACCAAGTTACAAATTTCTGCAGTTGATTCTGAGGTTAAGGGAACATTGACCTTTACAGCATCAGCAGTAACAATTCATTTCAGTCTGTTAGAAGCTATATCATTATCTTCTGTAGATGTTTCTGGTAGCACTAGTAAAACAGTCTGTGGTGATTTTTCAGCCCACTTTTTCAGGAGGTTAATAGGGTGTATCTTGGTAGAATGTTTCCTATCAGGAGCCTCAATCGGATAGTTAACTGTGCCAGTACGTCTAAGCACCTTATAAGGCCCTTGCCACTATATTAACAGTTTTTCTGTAGTGGGTAACAGTGACAACACCTTTTCATCTGGCTCAAAAATATTTTCTTTTACCCCATAGTCATAATACCTGCTGGTTTGGGGCCTCTTCCTGATTACTATGGGCAATTTCAACATATTTTGCCAGTTTCTTTCTCAGGCACATAGATAATATGTAATACTTGTTTTCTGAGCAGGGTTATCTTTCCATGTTTCTTTTATTACATCTAGTGGCCCTCTAGGTTGTCTCCCATACAGCATTTCAAATGGTGAAAAACCTGTTGATGCCTGTGGCATTTTTCTATAAGCAAAAAGCAGGTAAGATAAGTATTGGTCCCATTCTTTCCTTTCCCCTTTTACAAACCTTTTTAACATGCACTTTTGGGAATGATTAAAACACTCAACAAGACCGTCTGTGAGTGGGTGATGAGAGGTTCTTATGGCATTGATGCCTAGGAATTGGTACAGCTTCTTAAGCGATGCAGCACCAAAATTACTACCCTGATCAGTAATAATCTCTTCAGGTATGCCCACCCTGCTGAAAATTTTGGCAAGCTCTGCTGTCACTTTTCAGTCTGTAACAGTGCGTATTGAAACTGCCTCTGGATATCCAGTAGCACGTCACATACTATCAGAATGACTCGATTACCCTTGTTACTTCTGTCTAAGGGACCGACCACATCAATTGCAATTCTCTCAAAAGGCATATCTATCAAGGGTAGGGACACCTTGTCTTTTTTAGTCACTAGGGCTACTTTCTGACATTCAGCACAAGAACTGCACTATGTAGGAACATCTTCAGGAATCCCAGGCCAGTAAAATCTGTACAGCAATGTGCCAAGGGTGGGGCCCCTCTCCGAGTGACCAGCCATAGGATTATCGTGCTATCTGTAACAACTCATTTCTGTACATCTTTGGTATAATCATGTGTTCTGTCTGTCTGTTCCTATGTCTGAGGTTTAACCCAAACTCTGTACAGTAGCCCATTACATTTTTTAAACATAGGTTCACCCTCAGCTGCTTAAAGTAACGTTGGAGAGAGGCATCTTAGTTTACTCTGAAACAAAATCACAATCAGTTATCAGTTTAGTTTCAGCATTTTCACATATTAACCCCTTATGTCCATCAGTCTTTCGTTACCACTGTTTTTTCAGGCGGCGTCTTTCTTTCCTAGACTTCCAGATCTTGGAGCTGGTCTCAAACAAGTCTGCATCAAACTCACCCAAAGGAAAACTGTCTGTACCATTTGAGATTTTGTTTACATGTGTTCTTGTCATCACAGCTGCTGAAACATAAGGATTTACTCCCTCTGTGATTAACTCTGTAAATCCTGGAAAGTCATATCCAATAATCACAGGCACGGGTAATTTTGGTACTACCCCCATTTTCATTTGGTGTGACACCCCATTAATGTTCAGCGTCACTTCGGTGGTGGGATAGTGTTGAGTGTCCCCATGGATGCAGATGACTCCAGTACCTGGTCCTTTGGCACAGTTCTTTTCGAGAACTTCAACATGCATCAGGGTTTGTCTGCTTCTAGAATCACTAGAATCTGAGTCCCTTCACAGTCTTATCTCCCACCGTGACATCTGTTAAGTACTTGCCCCAGTTTGCCAAGGACAAATCTGCTCCAGTGTTACCCTCTTTACTATGGCAGTTTCTTGCAATATGGCCTGGCTTATTGCAATTATGGCTAAGTCTTTGAGTGCAGATTTGTTACCCCCACTAGAGTTCATATCAGACTTGGAGTTAAATCGGGGGGGGGGGTATTCCGGTGCATGGCTGTTACCTTGCTGCTGTGGCATCTGTCTGGCCATCTGATAGTCTTCAGCCAAATAAATGGCCTTTTACCCATTTTCTGGTCAGTGTTCTGTAGGCAGGATGTTGATGAACAGCTCCATTGCAAGTGTGTCGGTGATCTGTGGGACTGTTTTGCCCTCTGGTTGGAGCCATTTAAAAAGGAGTTCTCTGAGTCTGGTGAAGGCTTCTTGATGACTGTCGAATGAATGTTACTCCAGTGACCAGAATCTTTTTGCCTGTAGGCCTCTCCTGAGATGTCATATCTTTTCAAAATTTCTCTTTTCACAAGGTCATAGTTTGCTGACACTGCAGTGTCCATATTGTTTTAGGCAAGTTGGGTTTTACCTGTCAGGTAAGGTACCAGCCTGATTGCCCATTGCTGCTTTGGCCACTGGCAGGCTGTGGCAACCCTTTCAAAAGTTGTCACGTATGCTTCAGTATCATCCGAGGGACACAACTTTGTAAGCAGTAACCCAAAACAGGGTGCGCGTTTATTGGGGATTAATCAACACCCCGGGTGCGTTGTGAGGCATGAGGCTGCAGGCCGTGTCCTCACAGCAACCGAGGTGTTGATTAATCCCCAATAAATGCACACCCTGGAGTGGGTTTTTGCGCTTATAACATGGGCCACATATCAACACAAATAGACTAAAATTTGTGCATTAACAGGACAAAAACAGTGGGGACTACTTAGTTCTTACACTAGTTTTGGCCACAGTACCACATCCATGTGTGTTCTGCCACAGGAAAATAGTGCTTCTTACAGATATTTGTGGTACACAGGCTAACGTAGTACTATCAGGGGCCACCAAACTTTTTCTTCCTGTCCCTCAACTACACTGTCAGGTACTACTGTCTCTCCTGGTTTTTCGCAGTGCATTCCCTCTGTCTCTTACCTAACAGTCAAACACTGTGGAACATCTGCAGAGTCGGACAGACATACATGGTGATAATCATCAGGTTTGCTCCGTGCTGTTACCAGTGCACTGAATACACAGAAGATTGAGAGAGACACAGCAAAAAACAAAACGCAGCTCGCTACTGCGGCTTCTCCTTCTCATACTGTGTTATCAGTTCTGCGCTCGCCCGATTACTCTGCACTCTGTCTTGGCTGCTCCAAAGCTCTCTCTTATGGGGCTCAGCGACAGATATTCATGTCATTGCCTTCATGCTTGCACAACATTTGAGACATTACAATCTCATACTACTGGTCACTGAGGAACATTTCCGGTATTGCGAGGTCAGACAGTGAAGTATGCAGTGTTTCGCATACTGAGAAGGGAACACAATGCTCTGTTAGACAGATAGGGTAGCAGCTCACACTTCCAACAGGTGGGTGGGTCGGTGGCCACTACACACTTCTTATAACCACGCAGCTACTACTGGTACTTTCCAGACAACCACACTGCTTGACAGTATGAGGGATCGAGCAGGGCAAACCTCACTTGTACTGTTGTCCGCTACATGTACCAATTTTTGTCTCTCTGTGCAGGATGCTGATGTACGTTTCTATGCTTACTCTGTCGTGGTACATGCTCACTCTGTCCAACTTCAGCTAGGACTGACAGTGTTCATTGGGTGGGTGGTTGGGTAAGGTCTATCACTAACTGGGGAGAAATATGGCGGATGCTGCTTTCTAAACACAGTGTGAGATAATTAGTTCAGACACTGCTATATTCTTTTTCCCTACGTGAGTTATCACCACATCCATTTGGTGTAAAAATATGGGGAATTAATGAACGGTCATGTTCTCAATACTAGCCAATCACTTGTCTGAAACAGATGCCCATGTTATCAGTAAGTTTAATGTCTTTTAACTTTTTTATATTGTGTTGATCTGCTGGACCTGTACCAAATCTTCCAGCTTTGATAGCTTGCAAGAAATCCAGGCATTGCTGGTACTGTTGCTGCATCTCTTGTTTTCTCGGCTTCTTGAGTTTCTGCATCTCTTCTCTGTGCCTCAAAACATTTAATCTCTTTTTCTCTCTGCTGCATATCTTTTCTTCTCTGTTTCTCCATCTCTTTTTGTTGTATAGCCCACCATTTGAAAAAGGCAGTCAGGCTTTCAGGTTCTGTCGCCGCCTGTTCTTTTTCCTTCACTGGTGCTGACTGTAGTCTCAGCTGGGATGTCTGTCTGTGCTAGTTTTGCTGCCATCATTCTGGTAATCACTCCTGGGCTCACTGCTGCAGAATCCATATATTTCTGCTATGCTTCCTTCATACCAGGTCTAGTAACCACACACAAAACTCTTGGCTTAGAGTATGCACGGCATAAATCCCACTTAAATACCATCTGTCGTTGAGACTAGGTCAGGAAACATGCAGACCAGGAGAAGTTGTAAAATTCACAGTTAGCATTTTATTACGATCAATAACAATACCAGACAAATTTTAACAAAAATGTACAGAATGGTTTCAAACATAGGCGGTCCAAACAGTACACTTTCTGAGCTCAAAACAAAACCCCAGAATAAAAAACTGAACTATCCAGCCCACTGTACTCTTTTTATAACTTTTTTGTTTGTTTGTTTTGAGCAGCTTAATTACTACCTCCTGTTGGAGACAAGATGTCTTACTTGTACATAATTTATTAGTTTCCTTCCTGGAAAAAAAGCACATTGTGAACCAAGCAGGCCCCCTGTTGACAATTTGTAAAAGCCTGAGGTTAAAAAGGACGAACTCTGTGCTACAGTTGCCAATGTACTATATACATTTGAAACCAAGGAACCCATTTTCACATAAAGATTCACACACATTTTTATAACCATGTATATACAAGGTAGAGACAGCAAGAAACAAAGGCAGGGAGATAGCGGGGTGGGAATGTGAAACCGTCTCCAGTAATCTTAGATTTCACATGAAAATTTGATTGCGCTACCAGATGGACAAAAAGCAGAAAAGAAGAGGACAGAAAAGATCCTTGATTTCTGCATAACCATTGGGACAGGGTCTTACTCAGCCCTGTCGCATACCCCCCCCCCCTTAAGAGGGAACCCGTTTTGCTTTCTGTATGACAATCTTATTCAGCCCTGTCACATTGGGGTATGCGCTAGGGCTGCCCCTTATCCCCTTTACTGTTTGATCTTTACCTCGAACCTTTAGCAGTAGCCATTCTGGCAGATCACAAGATTCAGGGGATGCCAGGGGGAGGGAGAGAATTTAAGCTCTCCTTATTTGCAGATGACCTTAACCTTATCCTCACCCAAAGACTCCATCCTCACAGTTTAGGACATGGTCAGCCGCATTTGTGCAATGGTGGGCTACAAGTTAAACACCCCCAAAAATGGAGGTCCTTTTATATAATTTCTCCCCCTCAGCCACCCTAAAGGGCAGATATCCATTTTGCCAGAAGAATGGTGCCATCTGCTACCTTAGGATCAAACTCACCAAAAATGTCACGCACTTCGAACTCCAGAATTTTGAAACCATAACTCAGCAAATCACCACCAATCTGTTTTAAGTAGTCCCAACTACATTTAGGCTTTTTCCACAGGATAGAGGTAATTCAACAGAACGTCCTCCCTCGGCTCCTCTACTACCCACAAACACTGCCTCTCATGCCGTCTCTTTTTTTTTTTTTTTTTACTTTAAATCTTTGAACAGAATGTTTTCAAGTTTTATATGGCAAGGAGTACCACCTTATATGTGGTTCTCCCTGCTATAGTATATCTGCCTCCTGACCAAGGAGGGGTAAACTTCTCCAATGTAAGATGGTATGCCCAAGCTGCCTCCATACAAACACTGTGTATCTGGCTGCTGGACACACAGAAACCATATTGGAAACATATATAGAATTTACCTAAAATTATATTTGCAGTTTAGACTATTTAGCAACCCACCTCAGTATAAACCCATCTCTAAATTTATGCAATTTACAACAGAGATATTTAAACAGTGGTCCATTCTAGCATCAAGGCACATAGTGTCAGAACAACTCTTTCACTTGCGGGCAGTTGCCAATGACCAGACCTATGCCCCAGATCTTGTGGACTCCACCATGCGATGGAGTTGGTTGGGCCTTCAGTTTTATCAGCTAATCGCCCCAACAGGAGTCCAACCTTTTGCAACAACACAAACAACATATCGCCTCCCTCAGACGGACCACTACCAGTACTTACAGATTGGCACATATATCCAATGCCAGGGTAGATCATACTCTGTTGTACCTGGGAAGCTGTCTTTTCTGGTTTAGCCCTTTTAGCTGCACCTGGAAGGTAACTCCACGAATCACCTCATCGGTCAACTAGTTAAGGCATTACAACAAGCCCATATGGATTCCGTTGACCACATCCTAGAGATGGAACAGTGAACTTCAAGTGTAACATACACTGGAGGTATGGCACAAATGCTTGCTTCCAGCCTACAGGGTGCCCTCTACAACCTTCTGGCCCGAATTTGTCTGGAAATGCAGGAATAGATTTTTCTGGACACCCAGTCTTGTTGCTAAATATGCCAGTCCACACAGGGCTTCCTATTGGAGGGGTTGTGGGGACACCCTGGCTAACCACTGGCATATTTTTTATAACTGCCTCCTTACTTGCAGGCCGTAATTGGAGAGCTAGAGGACATGTTCGTTACCCTGGGGGCAAGCACTCCTTTATTAATCCTTTAGGTCATCACCCCCCCCCCCCCAAATAGAAGCCTGTTCTGTTGCCAGACATTGAAACTGCTTGTAACCCTACTATTGGCACCTAAAAAAGCCATTACATGACTATGGCTCACTCCTAGGGTTCCTGTAATGGAAAGCTGAAGAAAGATTGTATTTGAAATCTACTACTTAGAAAGAATAACACACACTCTTCATAATACACTTCCCATCTTCAAAAGTAGAGAAGATGGGGTCCATATCAAGCATTAAAACGACTCTAATTTTGTATCATGAAGCAACCCCCCCTCACCTGCTAACCTTATTCCTCCTCTCTTTCTTCATTCTTCATTTCTTTACCTTACTATCTTTGACATCCTCATCAGTTTGAGGATTAGTATGACTATCAGACGCAGTGTTTTCTCGTAGTACAATATTGCTTGTTCAGTCTGTGGATTAACAGCTCAACTGTGTGTCATAACTTTGTATCTTCACCTGCATAAGATTTATTGCTACCTCCATTGTGAAATATTCTTTGCTTCTGTACCTTTACCTGTTGTGTTTTATATTTAAAACTAACAAAAATTATAAATTTAAAACAAGTAGTTATATATAATAATGTGTCTTACAGTCAAGTACTGTGTAATGGAGTTCAGTGAAGGCTGGAGCTAACAAGGCCAGCTGAAGCAGGGATAAGGCAGTGTAACTATATTAATTACTTAAGGTGGCGGCGAGAGGGAAAGTAGGGCTAGCTACGGGAGCAGGAGTGAAGAGAAAGTTCTTGGAGCAAGGGACTGTAAAGGAAAATAGGGAGGAGGAGTAGGGCAGTACAAGAGGGAGATTATTCCCGAGGAGTGGCAGGTGAGCAGTGAAGACAACCTGCTCAGCCAAGGTTTTACAGTATGGGATCAGGAATGACTGGGAGTTTGAGCTTCTGAGACAATAAGAGGAGGGGATGGCCAAACAATATGGAGGAAAGATAGTGGGGAAGGGAGATGAAACCAGTATTTCAAGAGAAAGATCTTCATCAAGGATATCTCTGCCATTGGGCCACACCTTTGGCAATGTAAGCCATTAGCATTTGGACCACTCTGAATCTTTAGCTAGCTGGGCTGCCCACAGTGACGTGCAGCGTCACTGCCTATCTAACTTGGGCAGCCCCAGCACTTTTTGGTTTTCTCCCGCCATCGATTATCCTTGTTGGACCTTCTGAGAAACAGCGTTGAAATAGCTGTTAATGTTTTTCGTTATTTTCAGTTGTTTGTATAGTTCTTCATCATCATCTTTGTATGCTGCTGAAGAACAAAGAGTCTTTGCTCCGATATTGTTCCTGCGACTACTGGATCTAAAAGGACTAGGCTCAGACTATTTGTGTTGTTTGGACATGTCTCATGATGTGAGAGCCTGCAAGATCTGCCAGAATTTCAACCAAGGCTACAGTGCGACACCAATGGAAGGGCTTAGAAATTGTCCTCGCGCAAAAATTGGTGAAAGCCAAGAAAAGGTTCAGCTCCTGCTTCTCCCGCACCGTTGACCAAGAAATGGTCATCAAAGTGGAAAGACGAAAGTCAAATGTCAAGGGCCTCCTCTTCTTCTGGCCTTAAGCACAAGCATAGAGATGTCTGCTTTGCCATTAAAACTGGGTACATATTCGTTGGCACCCACTCCAGCGGTGCTGACTACAGCCACATACACCCCACACACACCCTGGACTGCGGTTGAGACACCAAGGTAGGAGCTTGGCTCAGGCACTGCTGTACCTACTATGAACATTACGTTGCTCCACTGTCTGGCTCTGACCCTTCGATGCAAGGGAGTGCCTTCAGCTCCCAGGTTGTGCTGGTGTTTTCAGACATGCTGCGTTACCTTCTACTGGTGGTAGTTCTGTCACCTGGGAGGCCACCTGAACCAAGGCTTTTGTTGACAGATTCCAGAAACACGCCACTGATTCCTCCTTCTCAGCCGCAGCCTGCATCGCAGGTATCATAGGTATTTTCAGAGTTAGAAGACATGTCCATGATGCTCACCATAAAAATCAGCCATAAGCAAAAACGTTGGTACTTTTGCAGTAGTTGTCAAGTCTTGTTCTAAATTCAGACATGGTAGTACTTCCCACCACTTCTGATGGGAGTAAATTCCAAAAGGAAACCACTCTTTTTGTAAATCATTTTGGTTTTTTAAATGAATGACAGTTGTCACTCTTCAGCTATAGGCAATGGGCACGCGTGTTATATATCTGATCTCTCAGTTCCAAGCCCAAAGTTTCCCACAAATTGTCATTAGTAAAAGCCTTGAATAACAGACATACGTCCCCCCCGTAATCGTCTAAACGTAGGTGAGAACATACCGAAATCCTACAGTCTGTTCTGATGGCACTTGCCATTTAGGTTTTGACTCCTTCTTTTGCTCCCATCATCATTCCTGATTGTTTTAATTTTACATGATCTATTAGTACACTATAAAAAACAACATGTGTTACTGTTGGTGAGAGATTTTAATGCTAATTGGGAGCAAATTAGTGTAGAGCACGAACATAGAATTGTCCACCAAGCCCTCAGCCGAGGGGTGTTCTGTGAATCCAGAAAGGGAGCCGGCAGGGACTGCATACTTGCGGGCCATCCGGGCTGACTGTGCCAGGCAGGAAGTAGGGCACTGCCAAAGCTCCAAGGCAGGACCAAGGATGGCCTCTGCCACTCGGAAGGCTTCCCCAGGGAGTCTCCCTGGTTTAAGATTTCGGTAAGGGGGTACTGAGTCCGTTTCTGGACAGGCTCCATCTTAAGACCAGTGGATTCCGTAATCAGGTGGAGGAGGCCTGTTAAGGAGGTAGGGCCTTCATCTGTCGAGAGACCACCGACAGACTCCACATCGACCTTACCTCCATGCCTGCCCAGTGACGGGACAAAGAGGGCCTTCCTCATGCCCATCACACTTACACTGGATCCTCCGCACTTCCTTTCCGCCTGATCCGCTGTCACCACGGACAGGTGGGTTCTCGAAATGGTCGGTCAGGGTCTGCCTCTAGAATTTGAACAGTACCCTCCTTGCTGAGCCCACGCCCCGCAGGAGGACTTGGTATCCACAGACATTCTGTCAGCCCTTCAGGACAACATTGCCCAGCTCCTCTGCAGGGAGGTTGTGGTTCCTGTCACGGATCCTCCGGTACATCCAGGGTTTGTCTCCAGGTACTTCCTGGTGCCAAACATGGACAGGGTGCTGGCACCCCATTCTAGATCTGCACAACCTGAACAAGTTTCTCAAATCACACATATTAAGGATGGTCATTCTCTTTCAGATCATTCCACCTCTGGAGCAAAACATGTGGTTCTTCTCCCTGGTCTTCAGGATGCGTTCTTTCACGTCATGATCCGTCTGTCTCACGGAAGATTCCTCTGCTTCCGAGCAGGAAGCTCTCTACAATTTCCAGGCCATGCCATTCGGCCTGTCCTCGGCCCCCTGGGTCTTCACCAAGTGCATTGCAGTGGTGGCAGCTAACCCGAGGCACCAAGGAGTCCGAATTTACCCCTACCTGGACAACTGGCTGATCGCAGGTTCTTCCAGGCAGGAGGTGGAGCAGTCCAGGGACCCGGCCCTCCAGATCTGTGTCTTCCTTGGCCTCCTGGTCAGCGAGGCCAAGTTGGAACCCGTATCTTCACAGGTGATCAACTTCATCATGGCGGAGCTCAACTCTTGCAGAGCCAGAGCTTGACTCCCGGCCGACAGTGCAGAGGCTCTCTCCTCCTTTGCCCGATCATTTTGGGTTGATCAAGCCAGTGGTCTCAGTGCAAGGGTCACTTCGACCAGCTGGTCACTGTGACCCAGCGGATGTGGGACGCTCTCCAGTGGTGGTTAGTCCCAGAACATCTGTAGGAAGGGATCCGGTTTGTCTGCCCAGAGATGGCGGTCATCTTCATTACCGATGCCTCTCTCATGGGCTGGGGTGCCCACCTGGGGGAACACAGAGTCCACAGGCTCTGGACCCCCAAGGAGTCCCGATGCCACATCAATCTGCTGGAGCTCCAAGCAGTTCGTCTGGTGCTGATGGGCTTTGCTCCTCAGATTCGGGGTCGGGTGGTCCATGTCCAGATGAACAATACCACAGCCATGTACTACCTCAACAAGCAGGGTAGGATGCACTCTCTGCCTCTGTGAAAGGAAGCTCTCCACATGTAAACATTCGTGCACAGCCTGAGGGCCGATGTCCTAGCCATCCATGTGGCTGGGGCTTCCAGGCAGCTGGTGGGCAAGGCGTTTCAGGAGTGGTCTCTCCACCCAGAGATAGTGCACAGTGTGTTCTCCCAGTGTATCACCCCTCCTGTTGAACCTGTTTGCCTCCAGGGAGAACACAAAGCTGATGCTATTTTGTGCCTTCCCCCCAAGCAAAGAACACTGCAGGGGGATACCTTCTCAAGGCTCTGGATCCTAGACCTCTTCTGTGCCTTCCCTCCACTTCCCTCAATCCACAAGGTGCTTCTCAAAGCCAGCAGGGACAAGGTACAGATGATCTTGGTGGTTTCTGACTGGCCACACCAGTTTTGGTGCCGCGATACCCTCAGCAGCAGACTCACAAGGCGTCTTCCTTTCTCCCCA
Source organism: Neoceratodus forsteri (assembly GCA_016271365.2). NCBI lineage: Eukaryota > Metazoa > Chordata > Ceratodontiformes > Ceratodontidae > Neoceratodus > Neoceratodus forsteri. The sequence goes on from CM057451.1 coordinate 748,409,903, forward strand.
AACCTGCTGTCCATCAATCACGGGAAGGTGCTCCATCTGGACTTTCAGTCCCTGCACCCGACAGCCTGGTTCCTGAGCGGCTAGAGTTCCAGGCTTTGGGTCTCTGTGAAGATGTCTTTCTCTGTTGTGGAAGCATCTCGGAAGGAGTCGACCAGGAAATGCTACACTTTTAGATGGAAGAGGTTCTCCATTTGATGCCAGGGCAAGGGGTTGGACCCTCTGTCCTGTGGCTAGCATCTTTGATTACCTATGGTCCCTCTCTGTCGGGCCTTAGGTCAGTGACCCTCAAAGTGCACCTGGCAGCCATTTCTGCTTACCAGGCGCGGGCCAATCAGCGGTCAGCGCAGGAAAAGTTGGTCTGCAGCTTCTTCAAAGGCCTCCACCACATTTTCTCTCCGGTGCATGAACCACCACCACCTGGGGACTTGTTGCTGGTACTGGCAAAGCTCATAGGCAACCTATTCGAACCAGTGCTCAGGTGTGACATGTCTCACCTGTCACGGAAGACCACCTTCTTGGTGGCTGTCACATCAGCCAGAAGGATCAGCGAGCTCCTGGTGCTTTTGGTGGAGTCTCCTTACCTGGTCTTCCACAGGGACAGTGTCGCCCTTCGCTCAAACCCGAAGTTCCTCCCAGATAATACATCAGAGTTTCATCTTAACCAGGTGATTAATCTCCCATTGTACTTCATCAACCACACCTCAGAGGCTGAGCACAGGCTCCACACTCTGGACCTATGGCAAGCATTTGCCTATTACAAGGAGTGCACCAGCGGAGTTCGGGAAGAGGTTTGCCAGCTATTAGTCGCCTACACTGACGCTGCACCTGGCAGACTGGAAGCTAAGCAGATGATTGGCGGGCAGATTGTTTCCTGCATCAAGCTGTGCTATAGGCTGGCGGGTAGGGAGCTTCCCGTAGGGCTAAGGGCTCATTCCACCAATCATACTGCTGCCTCTGTAGCTGCTTCCAGGGATGTCCCTATCCAGGAAATCTGCAGGGCTGCTACCTGGAGGTCAGCACGCACACCTTCATTTCCCATTACCACATCAACCTTGAGTTATGCCGGTATGCTTGATCTTCCTGGACATAAGTCTCCACCACTCATTCACACTATTGGGATCTGCGCCGGAGGCACTAGGACCCATCGGGAGCAAACTTTTTGCTGGAGGGTCGGCGCCAGAGATGGAGCTGCGAGGAACGGCACCACGAGCCTCAGCTCGCGCGGTAATGACTATCTCGGCCGACCTCCAACCACCTCTAGTTCTTTTTTCCCGCTGTCGAGTGCGCTTAATGACGACGCCGTCATTCGTTGGAGTCAAACTTCAAACCAGCAGCATAGTTTTCAGTTTTGTTATTTTGTAGTATTATCTCGATAAAGTATCACTTAGTTTATTCGTATTTTAAAAAATAAAGAAGTCTCAGCCTACTTTGACGGAGTCGACCATGAGCAGGTCAGGTGACTGTAGGGAGACTTTGTATAAAAGCTGTTCAGTCAGGCTGGGTCCGTCCACCGCCTTCTCCGAAGGGGGGTCTGACAACGTCAGTCCAATGCCCGCGGATATGGGTCTCATGGAAGCATAAAAATAAACGGTCGATTCTTGGCACCGCTCAGCCTTGCGCTCTTCTTCAGCCCACAGGTCTAAAAAGAGAAAGCATCACCGAGGTCGCCTCTGATATATCTGCGCCGAGACGCTCGTTATCGGGTTGTTGTCGGCTCCTCCTTCGGAGTCGCCAACCTCTGTTTCTGTAGCCAACTGCTGACATCGGAGCCCTACCCCGCCTGCAGGTAGGTCTTCAGATGAGCAGTTTCATCAGTGGGTCATTGTTATGGGAGCAATGGGCCGAGGTTGGTTCAGCTACCTGGCCTGCCACTGTGGGCCTTCGGGCTTATTGGGAGACCAGGTAGGGCTGTTGGACTTTCCTGGTCGATGGCGGCACCTTCTTCAGTGCCGCCGACCGGCTTAGGTGTCTCCCCACATGGCTACGGCACAGGGGCCACACCGATGTCTTCTCTCCTGCTCTTCTCTTCCTTCAAAACCTGTTTTCGGAGTCTGCAGCTGCGCCAGCATCGGCGAGCCTCGGCGTCAAGGCGGCTTCTGTCTGCTGCACCGCTTGGGTCCTCGGCTGCTTTCGGTGCCAGGTCCTCGGCATCGCTGTGTCATGTGGTCCTCGCTGCTCTCGGTGCTGCAAGGCGCCCTCTGCGCCGGGGCCTCTGCCCTCTGCTTTTTAGGACCTCCTTTCACCTGCTTCCTTCTTCCCTCTCTTCTGATTTTCATTCCTTTCCTGTCCATATAGTCCCTCCTGGACTGTCAGGAGATGACATTGAGCCTGACCCAGACCTTCGGTTGAGTGATGAAGTGGACGAAGCAGGATCTATTACTGCTACAGAGCCTGTGGTCGAGGACCTGTCCTTTAAGTCTCTGCTGAAAAATCTGAGTTCCACTCTTTCTCTCCAGACTACAGACATTGATCCTGGGAAATTAAGACTCCAATACCTTCATGCCCCAGAGATCCCTATGGATTTGACTCCTCCGGTTCAGCCTTCCTTCGAGACGCTGTCTCAAATGGTATGGAATAATCCTGCTCTCACCCTTCGGTGGCTAAATCCATAGATAGAAATATTCAGCCCCAGGGATCGTCCCATTTTGGCATCTCAAGCCTTTACGGATCCTATTGTAGTCCTGGCAGAGAATGATAAGGTCGTTCTTCGTCAAACTACTACAGCTCGACCTATTAACAAAGAATCTCGTAAGATAGACACCTTAGGTAAGAGAGTCTTTGCTGCTTCTACCTTAAGTATGCGTATTGCCAGTTACCAGGGCTATTTCTCCCAGTATGAATATATCCTGTGGCATTCTATCAAGCAAATGGTTGAAGCTCTCCCGGAGTCGGATACAAAGCCAGAGCTTCTTCAAACCATTACCAGAGGTATCGAATCTAACAACCAGCAGGTTAAAGCAGCCATGGATGCTTTCGACACTGCTTCCTGTTCAGCGGCTGCTGGTATTTGCACCCGCCGTCATTCCTGGCTGCGCACTTCGGCTTCACGAATGACACGCAGCAGCAGGTAATGGCGTTGCCCTTTGATGGTGCATATCTTTTTGGTTCTCAGGTAGAGCAAGCTGTAGAAGCTACACAAAAGACTAGGTCAGCCATTAAGTTGGCTCGACCTCCTCCTGCCCCCTCTCGAGGGAATGTCAATAAACGCTGTCTCATAATCGCCAGTCCTTTCGAGGCAGAGACAGAGGAGGTTTCCATAAAAACAACCTGCCCAACCTCAAAAGAAGACACAACAGAAGGTGCAGGCCTGTGCGCCAGCGCCACTTATGAATTGCTGGCCCAAGTCCCATCTCAGCTGCCCGAGGTGGACTTTTCCTCTCGCGTGGGAGGTCGTCTGATGCACTTCTACAACCAGTGAAGTCCATAACCTCAGACAAATGGGTCCTTCGGATAATTCACGAGGGTATTCACTCAATCTTCTGGAGACCCCTCCGGATCGCTCCTCCCAAACGGCAGCCCAGGCTGTCAACCCTTCAGTCAGACCTTCTCGCCGCCGAGATTCAGGGCCTTCTGAACAACAGGGCAGTAGAAGTGGTGCCGCTGCATCAAGGAACACGGGGTTCTACTCCTATTACTTTCTGGTTCCAAAGAAGTCCGGGGGGCATGCGCCCCATTCTAGATCACAGAAAGCTAAACAAATTTCTCCCCAGGGAGAAATTCAAAATGATTTCTCTGGGAACCCTGTTACCTTTGCTTCATCAACACGACTGGCTAGCCTCCTGGATATGCAGAATGCTTACCAGCACATTCCTATTCTCCCAGGCATCACAAATTCCTGAGGTTTGTGGCTCTGGGACAACATTATCAGTTCAGAGTCCTGCCTTTGGGCTATCCTGTGCCAGTGGTTTTACAAAGTGTTGTGCAGTTCTGGCGCACCTCAGAAAGGTCGGGATACAGGTGTTCCCTTATCTGGACGATTGGCTTCTAGCAAGCCCTCCAGGCAAGGGACTCTGGACGCCGAGACGGCCTCTCGCCTCTACGCCCATGGAGTTCTGCTGAACCTCAAGAAATCGCAACTGCAGCCCTCCCAGAGGCTCCTTTTATAGGACTCTTCTGGACACCTCCTGTGCAAAGGCTTTTCTTCCAGAAGACAGAAGGAATGATATCCTTCAAATGGCCCGTCACATCGGGAGAACAGCTCAGTTACAGCTCTCTCGATGCAACGGATGCTAGGCCTCATGGCATCCTCAGTGTTCACTGTACCCCAGCACGCCTGCACATGAGAACCACTCAGTGGATGCTCAGTACTCAGTGGTCCCCAACCTCTCACCGCAGTCCTATCCCATCAAGGTGACAGAACCTTTAAAGAGGTCACTCACCTGGTGGTCTCAAGAGAGCAATCTCCTGGACAGATATCCTTTTGCTCCTCTGGACCATCAAATCTCCATTACCACGGACGCATCCCTAATGGGGTGGGGAGCTCACTGTCAGGCTCTCCACACTCAAGGTGTGTGGACTCAAGTCGAGTCCCAGCTTCACATAAACGTCCTAGAAATGAGAGCCATCCTTTATGCAGTCCAAGCGTTGAAGGACATTCTCTGTCGCAAGAACATTCTCCTTCAAACGGACAACAAAGCAGTGATGTATTACATCAACAAGCAGGGCGGTGCTCATTTTAACCCCTTATGCAGGGAAGCAATGAGGGTATGGGAATGGTGCTTGGAGCACAAGGCTCTAATTCACGCGGTCTACCTACCGGAAATACAAAACAAGCAGGCAGACCGTCTCCGCAGAACAGAGACAGATCCTCACGAGTGGTCTCTCGACTCAACCATAGTTCAGTCACTATTCGAAGAGTGGGGAACTCCAGACCTGGACCTTTTTGCATCCCCACTCAACACAAAACTGCCTCTCTTCTGCTCCAGAAATCCAGGCCTGGCATTTTCGTCAGGATGCGCTCAGGCCGTGTGGACAAAACGCTCTTTACGCCTTTCCACCTCTTCCTCTGATTCAGAGGGTACTCCTCAAGTTCGAGTCCCAGGGGGACAAGATGATTCTCATTGCTCCCTTTTGGCTTCGGCAGCTGTGGTTTCCACTACTCAACAATATGTTGGCAGTTCCTCCGAGACCACTTCCCCTACAGATGAACCTTTTGACTCAGGGGCCGGTGGTCCATCCCAACCTGAGATCACTTCACCCTCACGCTTGGCTCCTGAAGAAGTAGAAGTAAACCGGTTCAATGTCTCTCGTAGGGTTTCAGATATTCTTCTGGCTGCATGGAAGCCAGCCACTCGGAGAACTTACACAGCTAAGTGGAAGCGTTTTTCGCTCTGGTGTGCAAAGTCCTCTTTGAATCCTTTTCCTGTCCACCAGATAAGGTTCTGGAGTACCTCTTGGACCTCTCAAATTCGGTCTGCAGTACTCTACAGTCAAAGTTCACCTTAGTGCCATTTCAGCGTATCACGAGCCGGTTTTTTCCTTAACACTGGCTCAATTACCTGTGGTTAAGAGATTTCTTAAAGGAATTCTGCATACCAGACCTCCTACAAGACGTCCAGTTGCAGCCTGGGACATTAATCTTGTGCTACACATGCTCACTCGGAAACCTTTCGAACCTCTGGCCACCTGTGAGCTAAAATTTCTCACCTGGAAGACTGTCTTCCTAGTGGCCATTACCTCAGCTTGCAAGGTCTCTGAGATACATGTCCTGGTCACAGATCCTCCGTACACTGTGTGCCATAAGGACAGAGTAGTCCTTCGGACCCATCCGAAATTTCTTCCTAAGATTGTGTCAGAGTTTCATCTAAACCAACCTCTGGTCCTTCCCTCTTACTTTGCGGACTTCCAAAATGAAGGAGAATGATCTCTTCATTCTTTGGATGTTAAGAGAGCTTTGCGTTTCTATCTAGATAGAACCAAGGATTTTCGCAAAGCCCAGCAACTGTTTGTCTCCTTCAGCGAGACCCGGCTGAGTCAACCTGTCACTATCAGATGTATCTCAGCATGGTTAGGTGGCATGCCTTCCACTGCTATTCCATGGCACAGGTTAAGTTGGAGGGTAGGGTTTTCGCTCACTCTACTATGGCGATCGCGGCATCCCTATGAAATTACATAGCGTGCCCATTGCAGATATTTGCAGCGTGGCCACCTGGAGCTCAGTGCATACTTCGTTAACATTATGCACTGGATGTCCATGCCAGACGACATTCTTCCTTTGGCAGGGCCATCCTTAATGGACTTCTGTCCTAGAAACGTGAGCTCTTGGTCTCTCCTGCCGCCCTCTCGGGGATTATTAGCTTGGTACTCTCCCAATAGTGTGAATGAGTGGTGGAGACTTATGTCCAGGAAGATATGAAAATGACATACCTACCGTAATTCTTGATCTTCTTGGACGAGTCTCCACTACTCATTCACACTCCCACCCTCCGTCCCCCGAGCTCACCTCTGTTGTTGGTCTTCACTCCCTCAAATCATTACGCTGTGAAGACTTCTTTGTTGATCCTTCTTATACGGGTCACCCGGACTATCTTATGTCCGGTTTTAGATAGGCTACCCTTCTAGGTTAGTTCGCTGCACCTCCTTGGTAAAAAGGTACTGAGGCGGTTGGAGGTCGACTTGAGATAGTCATTACAGCGAGCTGAGGCTCATGGTGCACGTTCCTCACGGCTCCATCTCTGGGCGCCAACTCTCCAGCAGTTTGCTCCCGATGGGTCTAGTGCCTCCAGCGCAGATCCCAATAGTGTGAATGAGTGGTGGAGACTCGTCAAGAAGATCAAAATTACGGTAGGTACGTAATTTTCATTTTTGGGGCCTCACTTCTCCAATCTCTGTTCCCAAAGTAGGGGGTGTGCGCCTTGCCTCTGTCCTCCTGGAGAACTGCTAGGAGTCTACCAGAAAGTGTGGATAGAACATCATATCCACGTCTTTAGAAAAACAGGTTACTCGCCTGAAGCAGTAGATCTTCCACGGAATGGTCTCTTGCAGTAGGTAATTACTTCTGAGAGTTTTCAACAGAGGACGCTGTCGCACGGCAGCTCTTCTAGCAGTTTTCACCAGGGACCGTCCACACATGACATCATGTCCTGCTTCCTATACAAGCGTGGGTGGTCCCTGGTATCCTCAGTTCATTTTCCCGCCGTCTTCAGCTCGCGCAGCAGCTAGTTCGGCTTCTGTGTAGCAGTCATCGATGAGAAATTGGATTACAAAAACGAATGTCTAAAGATTCTTAAACCAAACAAGCTCTATTTTGTTCCTGCCATTGCAGTAGGAAGATATACCACTTTGACAACCACACATTTTGTGTAAGGTGTCTGGGACATGCACGACACCAAATCCTGCAGCTCCTGTCAGGAGTTCAGTAGAGCAACCCGTCGACGATGGTTACTCGAGATTCAGCATTTGCTTACAGAGCAGAGAATGTCTCTGTTAGAGAACCAGGGGGCTTGTACCAAGGGCTCCCCCAGCTCTGGTTCTCATTCTTGGCAGGGTAAAGAGCAGGATAAACTGCCTTCTCACTCCTGGCCGTGTCACCCATCGATGGCCACTTTCTGTGTCTCCTCTGTCGACGGAGCATCTTCCTACAGCCTCCTCGTCGTCGGGAGTGCTCACCCTCTTGTTGTCGGCGCTTTCTAGTGCTTTAAATGCTGTGCAGGCTCTGCCTGCTTCGTCAACGGGGGCATATACCCCTTGTCGATGACGCAGTCTAGCGTCCTAAATTCACTTACAGGACTGGTTCATCGACGGGGACTCCTCTCCTGTCGATGGGGACTCCACTCCTGTCGATGACGTCTGATATATTCCTGGATAATCATTCCACTGGTTCGTCGACAATGTCCCATGTTCCTCAGGGCAAACCAATGGCTTTTGCCTTACAGCATGGCCTTCCACCTTCACAGGTGCCATGTTACAGGGGGCAAGAGGGCAGAGACCAGGACCTGGACTTGTTCTTCACAGGGGCGAGATCTGCTCACTCTACCCGTCCCATCCCTTCTGTTGTCCCCATTGTTTCTCAAACCTCGCTTCTTACGCCCCCCCGGAATGGGACAGCACCAAGATAATGACGCCGGTCTTGCATAACATGAGGTATACCCAGCCCTCCAACCCAGGAGTGCTCAGGGATCCTTTCCGGTCTTCCTCTCCTCCACCTAAAAGATTTCACGGTGAAAAGGATATACTGCCACCCTGGTCCTGTCCCCCTAATATGGAAGATTATTTGTCAGGCGAACCTGAGCTACCGGTGAATATCCCCAGTGATATTGACGAAGAAGACATCCAAGACTTGGATTTCCTGAATCCGGAGTCCTACTCTGAAAGCTCTTCCCTGGATGAGGACATGCCTATATTGTCTGCCGCCTCTCCTCCAGATGACCCATCCTTTAGTGAGATGATGGTCCAGATTCAAAAGGTGATGGGATTCTCTACAACAGAATATGACAAACAATGTAAGGATATGGCAGAATATCTTGAATTGCCAGAGGAGCCGACCTTAGTGGTGCCCCCACTGATTCCGACCTACCAGAATGCCATGCTGGCTGCCTGGCATCAGCCATCGCCTGTTACAGCTGTTTCCCGAAAAGCAGATTGCTTATATCCGGCTCCCCTGGATCATCTCTTCCTGTCCACCATCCCAGAAGTGGATTCAGTGGTTATTACTGCCACTCATGACCATACCAAAAAACCCAAGAACACGAGTTCATTACCACCCAGTAAAGAATCCCGAAGGACTGACTACCTGGGGAAAAAGATCTTTGCTTCAGGCACCATGAATATTTGAGTCTTGAATTATACGAGTCATATGCTTCGACCATCAAACTTATCAATAAGCTTCCTCCCTCCCAGGAGACGGACAAGTTCTAGGGACATGGATATGTTGTTCATCCACACTTATTGGCAGGTTCCTTGCCGCTTTAAATCTTGCCGGAAGGTCTTCAAGCTGGCTCCTCCCACCCACCCGGGTGGTAAAACTCTCAGCTCCTCCCCATGACGCCAGATCTTCCTTACCGCTTGGAAGCTCAGGTTCCCTCCTTAACACGCTGCGTTTAAGACTGGTTCCTAATTCTTGGAAAGTTCGAAATCAAAACGTTTTTTGCCAAAAAGACTTCGGTCTTGTTCTCCTCGCGGCTGCGATGGACAAATCGACTCCCGGTTTCGGAGGTGCCCTTGAGGGCAGAAGATGTCTAGGACAGATCCGCACTCCACATGCGTCTACTGCCTGGGCCTTGAGCACGACCCGCAGGCCTGCGACTTGTGCTCTTCCTTTTCGGCCTACGTCCTTGAAGACCGTGCTGCCCGATTACAACTGGGGCGCCCCGAGAAAAGAATTCCACCGGTGAAATCTAAAGAGGCCCGATTGGCGTGTCCGGCGCGGGCTCACGGATCAGCTAGAGCAGATGATGCGCCTCATAGAGGTGCATGGCGGGCCGCTTCTACCTCGGCTGCGGCATTTGTCCCGCTCTTCGGTGCCTCGTGACTGCTTCTTTAGGAGCTTTTGTCTGACCCTCTCGACCAAGGTGAGGGTCCAACTCTTCGGACCTTTTCCAGGTCCAAAAAGAGCAAAAGTAAGTCTCTCCGTCGACGCTCTTGGGAGCGGGAAAGATCCCCCTCCCCTTGTCGACAGTCGACTTCGGTCGACCCCTCAGCTTCGGCCACTGGCTTCACGGTGTCCCCGTTAGGCCAGTTGACCGAGACTCCCGTCGACGCGGTCGAGATTTTTCTCGATCCGTTAGACGGGTTGTCGGCTGGAGAAGCTGAGAATCCCCTCCCCGGGTTCCCCGGGTGGGAGTTGAGGATCCCGTCGGCTCGTCTGTGCCTCCGGTTCCGGAGCCTTCGGTGGGATCGTCCGAGCCGAGGCGAGTGCCGATTTCCGACACTTCTCCTCGCCTTCCTCGGCCTAGTCGAGACTCTCGGTCTTGGACATCCTCGCGGTCCAACCGATCCGCCGCTATAGGCGATCTCGGTCCCGGCACTCGTGCAAGCGCGCCGCCGCTCTTCCTCTTCCTCGACGAGGGAGGCTTCGCAATTGCTCGAGAGTATGAGGAACTTATGTGGCAACAGCTCCTTTTGACCGGGAATAAGCCGACCCAGTCGTCTTCCCCGGCCATTAAGTGGCTGTCACCGGAGCAGCCGAAACACCCCCTCGTTGTAGTCGAGGAGCCTGTTCTCAGGCCGGTTGTTCGGCCAATTCCAGCTGCCCCACCGATTCTGGTGGAACCTCCGCCTCCACAGCCATTAGTTGGGGCTCCGACCAAAATTTCTCGGTCGGCTTTGGGTTTGCCCCATAGGCTGTCTGTCACCCTCACTCCCGATAAACCTCGGCAGGTGGAGGGTGGCTCAGGCCCGAGGCAGCTCTTTGAGGACTCTTCTGAGTCCGATGATGGTTCCTCCCTCTTCTCCAAGCGCATGGACTTGGAGTCCTCGGGAGGGCAGTCAATGGACAATAGCCCTTCGTCCTTCTTAGGGTTGCTTCGACTCATCTCGGAGTCCACCGGGATGAAGCTCGAACCCGTTTCTAAACGGGCCAGGTATCCCCTCACGGAGATTCTGGACCGAGGGGATTCTCCTATGGAGGCCTTTCTGGTGGCCGGAGCCATAGTGGGTCCGGCCTTGGAACTTTGGCAGCATCCTGCTTCCTGCCCTGCGCCTTCGGCCAGGTTTGCCAGGAAGTATGTGGTCCCTACCGGTTCCCTGTCCGGTTTTTCGGAACACCCCTTGGCCGAGGGATTGGTTACCGACAGCGCTTTCCGGCGTGCCGGGAACGCCAGGGATGTGGACAAACCTCCTGACAAGGAATCCAAGAAATTGGATTATGCCGGGCGAAAAGTCTATGCTGGCCTCTCTCGGCCTCGTCCAGGCCAGTTCGGCCCGTCCTCATGGCACATTTTTCACGCCCTGTTGGGCTCCTGGATGAGGTTGTCCTCATCTTCCCGCAAGATCTGCAGACTACGGTCAGGCAGCTAGTGGACCAGGGCAGGGCAGTGGCCAAACAGCAGCTCCAGACTGCGAGACATCGGGGACTCGTGCCAGGTCTGTGGCGGCCGCAGTGGCCATGCGCCGTCCGGGCTTGGCTGAGGATATCCACCTTACCTCGGATACCCACATGTTGGCGGATGTTCCTTTGGGACTGACCTCGGCCCTGGGGTGGAAGGTCACCTGCAGAGGATCGAGAAGTCCAATGCTACCTTGGACTCGGTCTCTTCCGCTAGAAGGACAAAGGCCGCAAGCCACAGCCTAGCCCTTCGGCCCTTCTGCGTCAGCAGCTGCCCAGCCAGCAACATCAGGGCCGGCAGGCTCGACCTTTGTATCCCAAACCCAGCTGCCGGCTTCCTCCAACAGGAAGCAGGGAGGTAAGGCCCAGGAGGTCCCTCGGCCGGTCCCTCCTCCAAGCCTGCCCAGTGACGGGCTGAGGGTGTCGCCCCATCCCTGTCACCTCCCCTGGTTCCCCGTGGGGACGGCTCAGACATTCCTTTCCACCTGGTCTGCTGTTATCACGGACAGGTGGGTACTGGAGGTGGGAAAGGCCTACCTCTGGAATTCGAAAGCAGGCCCGCCTTCAGAGCCGCTGCCTCGGGGTCCGCAGCTCACTGGCGGCTCGCCGAGCCGACACACGCTTCCTCCTCCAAAGGAGGTGATCACGGAGGTGGAGGACCCCCTTCAGACCCGGGTTCGTGTCCAGGTATTTCCTGGTTCGAACAGACGGGCTGGCGCCCATTCTCGACTCCACACGACCTGAACAAGTTCCTAAGGTCTCGAACCTTCAGGATGGTCACTCTACGCAGATAATACCATCTCTGGAACACGCGTGTGGTTTCTGCTCTCTGGACCTACAGGACGCCGTTCTTCACGTCCCTATCCGTCCGTCTCATCGAGATTCCTCCGCTTGAGCGGAGGGATCCCTCTTCGAGTTCGAGCCATGCCCTTGACTTATCTCCAGCTCCCAGGGTCTTCATCAAATGCATGGCAGTGGTGACAGCATTCTCTGCGGCGCGAGGGTCCGTGTACCCTACCTGGACGATTGGCTGATAGCAGCCTCCTCCAGACGGAGGGGAGCTGTCCAGATCTGGCCCTCCAGGTTTGCTCTCAAGTTGGCCTTCTCATCAACGAGACCAAGTCGGAACTCGAGCCGAAGCAGGTGATCCTGTTCATCGGGGCAGAGCTCGACTCTCTTCGAGCCAGAGCACGGCTCCCGACGGACAGGGCCGAGGTTCTTACCTCCTTTGCCCAATCATTTCTGGTTGGGCAATCATGCCCTGCCCGGGACTTCCTGCGCCTTCTGGGTCTCATGGCGGCCTGTACCAGCGTGGTCCGCTGGCACATGCGCCTTCAGTGGGGACTCACAGCCAGTGGTCACAACACTGCATCCTTGACCAGCTAGTGATAGTGACCCAGGAGATGTGGAACGCTCCAGTGGTGGACCGCTCCATTCCATCTGCGGAGGGCATCCTGCTTGTCCGCCCGAGCCGCCGGTCTCTATCGACCGATGCCTCTCTGATGGGTTGGGTGCCCATCTGGGAGAACATCAGTGCACGGCCTCTGGTCCCAGCGGGAGTCCCGATGCCACATCAACCTGCTGGAGCTCCGAGCGTCCGCCTAGCTCTCACCACCTTTGCTCCGTTTCTCCAGGGTCAAGTGGTCCGAGTCTGAACGGACAATACCACGACCATGTACTACCTGAACCGCCAGGCGGGATGCGCCCATGCTTCTATGCAAGGAAGCTCTCCGCATTTGGTCACTGCGGCGCAGCCTGGAGGCGGATCTCCTAGTTATTCATGTGGCAGGAGCCTCCAACACCCTGGCCGATGCCCTGAGCCGGATAGGGCTGCATCTCACGAGTGGTCTCTCCTGCCGAAGTAGTACAAGATCTGTTCTCCCACTGGGGCACACCTCAGGTGGACCTGTTTGCCTCAGGAGAACGTAAAGCTGAGGCTGTTCATGCCCGCCTCAGCAGGGCTCGCCATGGGGATGCCTTCTAGAGGCTGTGACCCTGGCCTCTTCTACGCCTTTCCCATTTCCTTGATTCAGAAGGTGCTTCTCAAAGCAAGGAGGGACAAGGCGAGGTGATCCTGATAGCCCCAGACTGGCCCGCCCAGTTCTGGTACCCAGATCTCCTCAGCCTCAGCTCCAGGCTACCGAGGCAGCTTCCAGCTCGCCCGGACCTGCTCTCTGTCAATCGGGGAAGATGTTCCATCTGGACCTTCAATCCCTGCACCTGACGGCCTGGTTCCTGAGCAGCTAGAGTTCCAGGCCTTGGGTCTTTCCGACAAGGTCCTCAATGTTGTTGAGGCGTCCCGTAAGGAGTCTACCAGAAAATGCTACGCCTTCAAATGGAAGAGAGTCTCCATTTGGTGTCAGGGCAAGGGCTTGGACCCTTCCTCCTGTTCTGTGGCAAGCATTTTGACTATTTATGGTCCCTTTCTAGTCAAGGGCTTAGGTCGGCTGACCCTAAAGGTGCACCTGGCAGCCATCTCTGCTACCGAGGCGGGCCGGGAGCAGTCGGTGGCAGGAAAGGTGGTCGGGCGCTTTTTCAAAGGCCTTGATCACATTTCCCCTCCGGTGCGAGAACCTCCACCTCCGTGGGATTTACTGCTGATACTGGCAAAGCTCATGAGCAAGCCATTCGAACCAATGCACAGGTGTGATCTCTCTCACCTGTCGTGGAAGACCGCCTTCTTGGTGGCTATCACGTCAGCCGGAAGGATGGGAGAGCTCCAGGTGCTTTGCATCGAGTCTCCTTACCTGGTCTTCCACAGGGACAAGGTTGTCCTGCGCCCCCACCCGAAATTCCTTCCGAAGGTGGTGTCGGAGTTTCACCTTAACCAGGTGCTGACTCTGCCGGTGTTCTACCCCAATCACACCTCGGAGGCCGAATATAGGCTCCATACTCTGGACCCTAGAAGGGCGCTCTCTTATTATAAGGAGCGCACGGCTGAAATTCGGGGAGAGGTTCGCCAGCTGTTTGTCACCTACGCTGAAGCCGCATCTGGCAGACCTGCAGCCAAGCGGACGATAGGCAGGTGGGTCACCTCCTGCATAGATCTCTGCTATAAGTTGGCGGGCATGCAGCCTCCCAGAGGGACAAGAGCTCATTCTACCCGCCATACTGCTGCATCGGTGGCTGCTTCCAGGACGTCCCTATCCAGGAAATCTGCAGGGCTGCTACCTGGAAGTCAGCACACCTTATTACCCATTACCACATCGACCTTGAGTCACACCGGATGTTGGTTTTGGGGCCTCGGTTCTCCAGTCTTTATTCCCTAAGTAGGGGGTGTGCGCCTTGCCTCCCTCCTCCTGGAGAACTGCTAGGAGTCTGCCAATAAGTGTGGATGAGCAACATATCCATGTCCCTAGAAATACAGGTTACTCACCTGTAACAGGAGTTCTAGGAATGGTATATGTTGTTCATCCACACGACCCACCCGACCTCCCCGGCTTCCACGCACAACCTGAGCTTCCAGCGGGCCAGATCTGGCGTCATGGGGCGGAGCCGAGAGTTTTACCACCCGGGTGGGTGGGAGGAGCCAGCTTGAAGACCTTCCGGCAAGATTTAAAGCGGCAAGGAACCTGCCAATAAGTGTGGATGAACAACATATACCATTCCTAGAACTCCTGTTACAGGTGAGTAAACTGTATTTATTAGCCATGGTGTCTACTAGCAATGCTATATCCCACCACCTGCTCCGGTCAGGATATGATGCCATTGATACCTCAGCCTGACTTTCAGCTACTGGAGTCTCTCTGTGTCACCATGCTTGGCTTTGCGTTTCAGGTTTTGCTCCTGACATACAACATAAAGTTGCTGACGCACCCTTTAATGGGTCCAAACTGTTCGGGCCACATACTTGAACATTGTTAGAGACGATTTGCAGGCATCAGGCAGAACCCTTCATACAGTGTAAGTGCACGCTGCAGCGCATCACACCGCAGCCACCTACTGTACACAATATTCTTCCTATTCCAAAAGAGGCAGAAAATATAAGGCCTCTAATAGAGGTGACTTTTGAGGTCATGCCCAGCCCACAAGGGGCAACGCCTCCACCACCCATGGTTCCCGTGCCTGTCCCTTGGGAGGGGCCGGACAACCCACTAACCAGTGACCTATCGGGCCTTTCCCCTTTCCTCCTCAACTAGGCCTCGGAGGAGGTGGGATGTAATTTTGCCCTCCATTTGGAGGCCTGGTGAACGATCACTTCGGACAAATGGGTACTTCAGATAATTTGAAAGGGTCACACTTTGGAATTTCTTTCTGCCCCAACCCTGTCCCCCCCCCCTGGACAATCCATTACCCAGCAGATCATGTCCCTGTCCTTCAAGAAGAGTTGAAGGCACTTCTTGCCAAACAGGCTGTTTTACCAGTGCCCCTTCCAGAACATCAAACAGGATTTTACTCCCACTTTTTTCTAGTACCCAAGCAAACCGGAGATCTCAGACTGATATTAGACCTGAGACATCTGAATCGATGTATTCAGTTCAAACATTTTCGCATGATAACTCTGTCTGCCATCATGTCTTTTCTAAAACAAGGAAACTGGCTGTGTGCCCTGGATATGAAGGACACCTACTTACATATCCCCATTCATCCTGCCCATTAGAAATTTCTGCACTTCCACCGTCTGGATCAAAAATGTCAGTTTCAAGCACTCCCTTTCGGCCTCTCATTGGCCCAAGGGTGTTCACCAAATGCCTAGTAGTGGTAGCAGCAGTCTTGCGGAAAAAAGGGTAGTTTGTCTTCCCATATTTAGACAATTGGCTAATCAAAGTAGAATCCAGAGAAGTTCTGCTTGCCTCCCTAACCGCTACATTGAGGTTGTTCACAGTCAACTGGACAAAGTCCAGTCCACACCCGACACAGTCTCTCCAATACATCAGAGCTTCTTCTAGATACAGTCACAGCCAGAGCTTACCTTCCACCTGCTCGTCAGGCCATTCTTATATCTCTGGCTTTGCGAATACAGACCCAGAAAATAGTCACAGCTAGACAAATGCTGAGACTTCTGGGTCACATGTCTGCAGCCATCCCGATGGTGGCATTTGCCCGCCTTCACATGAGACCAGTCCAGTGGACCCTCCAGAATCAATGGTCTCAAAGAACTGGACAGTTCATCGACAAAATCAGGGTCACTCCTTCTCTGAAGTCATCCCTGAAACAGTGGACAATCAAAACCAATTTGTGTCAAGGAATGCCTTTGCACTCCCTCCTTCCCATGCAAACGTTAACCACGGATGCTTCCCTGAATGGATAGGACGCACACTTAGGTCCTTATCAGACCCAAGGCTTGGGGACTGCCTCTTCCCATCACTCTCATATCATTCTCCTCGAGATGAAGGAGGTCCGTCTCGCCCTTCAGGCATTCCAGCCCTATCTCAAGCCAGGACTGTTGCTGATTCAATCAGACAACACTGCAGTGGTGTTTTACCTTAAGTAAGGGGGCATGAAATCACGCACCCTCTGCATGGAGACCCTTGCAGTCTGGCAGGAAGCCATCAGACAAAACCTAACGCTAACAGTCGTCCACCTACCAGGACGGTGCAGTCAGTTAGCGGACTGACTAAGTCACCAGTCATCCGCTCACGAATTAACATTTCGCAAAGAAGTACTCTAAGAAATCTTTGACCTATGGGGAACTCCACAGCTGGATCTGTTTGCCTCCCCTGTCAATCACTAGCTCCCCAGTTACTTCTCCGTTATCCCGAGCAACAAGGGACGATCTATAGATGCCCTGTCCCGACCTTCAACAGGTATCTGCTTATGTGTCTTCCCCCCCGTCCCTCTCTTGAAACTTCAAATGGAACCGGCCACCATAATTCATATAGCACCAATGTGACTGTGTCAACCGTGGTACCTTCTGCTCTAACAACTGTCAGTAAGGGAACCCTTTAAGTTGCTAGTCAGACCGGACCTCCTCACTCCGTGTTACGGATCCCTCCTGCACCCCAGCCTGAAGACCCTTTATCTTCACGCTTGGCTCCTGAGGACACATTCATAAATAGACTTCAGGTGTCCTCCCTTGTTGGCCACATTCTCCTGGCTTCTCGTAAACCAGCAACCAGAGAAACCTATAATTCCAAATGGAAATGCTTTTCCATATGGTCTGCCTCTCGCTCCCTGGACCCTTACACTCATCCACTGACAAAGGTTTTAGGTTACCTGGCCTCACTATCAGAGTCAGGCTTAAGTTAGTCCTCCACCAAAGTCCACCTGGCTGCCATATCGGCATTTCATGAACCTTTCGATGGCAAACTTCTGTACCAACATCATTTAGCCAAGATGTTTTTGAAAGGAGTGATACATAACAAACCTCCTATTCGAAGACCCACTCCTCTGTGGGATCTCAATTTCATTACAGAAAAACTGACCCTCAAACCATTCAAGCCAGCTGCCACTTGTGATCTCTGTTTCTTTTCATGGACAGCGTTGTGTCTAGTGGCCATTACTTCAGCACACCATATTTCCGAGCTTCATGCCCTCATGTGCAGGGAACCTTACTTGATTTTCCACAAGGACAGGGTGGTCCTTCGTACCCAACCCATCCTTCCTTCTTAAAGTAGTCTCTGAACATACTTTAAATCTGTCCTTGGAGCTTCCAGTTTACTACCCCGACTACTCCAATCCAGGTGAACATCTATTACATACCTTAGGTGGCCATCGTATTCTACGCTATTACACTAATCGTACCCAGCCGATTAGGAAGACGTCTCAATTGTTCGTCACTTTTGCCTCTGGCAGAGAAGGGCTTCCTGTTGCCAAACGAATCCTGTCTTCATGGTTGGCGAATTGTATTACCTTTTGTTACAAAAAGTACAACAAGACTTTACCTGGACCTGTCCAAGCCCATTCCATCAGACCTATGGCCACTACTGTGGCTTGCTTTAAAGGAGCCTCCATTTCGGATATCTGCAATGTGGCTACCTGGTCCACAGTCCATACCTTCACAAGGCATTACAATCTTGATATTGCCTCACAACGTAGGACAGCCTTCGGGCCATGCAGTGCTACAAGATCTCCTATCATAATTGTCCTCCCATATGGACATAAGTGCTGGGGATTCTCCCAGAAGTAATTATCTACTGTAAGAGACCATTCCATGGAAGATAGTTCAGTTGCGTAAAGTCTTACTGTAACAGTAGATCTTCAAGGAATGTCTCTTGCGGTAGGTGCAGTCCTGCCCTCTTTCCCCCTCCTTCTCTAACAGAGCAAATTCTGGCCCACTCACTTAGGGTTGGGACTCCTTGGTACCTCGGCTTCCCCTCGGTCCTCGCTTTTGCGAGCTGAATATGGTGGGGGGGCTGAGGATACCAGGGAAAACTGCTTGAAGAGCTGCTATGTAACAACGCCATCTACTGGAAACTCCCAGAAGAAGTAATTACCTACTGGAAGAGATATTCTTTGAAGATCTACTGTTACGGTAAGACTTTACGTAACTGCACTTTCTAGGAGTGGTATATGGTGTTAATCCACACGGACCCACCTGACCTCCCCTGGCTTTGGCGCACACAGCTGCTTTCAGCGGGCAAGATCTGGCATCATAGGGTGGAGCCAAGGGAGTTACTACCTGGGTGGGTGGGAGGAGCCAACTTGAAGACGTTCCGCTCAGTCTTAAAAGGGAAAGGCAACTGCCAGAAAGTGTGGATGAACATCATGTACTACTCCTAGAACTACTGTTACAGGTGAGTAACCTGTTTTTTCTTTACGTATTCCCTTCCTTCCCTCTGATTCAGAGGATTTTCATCAAGCTACATGTCATTGAGGCACAGGTCAGGAAGCATAGGAAAACCAGGAGCAGTTGTAGAATTCGCAAAAAGTGCTTATTAGTACTAGCAGTAACATAACAAAATACATTTGTTCAATATAACTATTTACAAAGCCAGAATAAACAGAGAAGATCCGTCTGAGTTTTCCTTCAATCTCTGTCACTCAAAACATTGCAGCTCTCTTTTTATGAGTCTTTGCAGCCTCTAAAATGTTCTTGTAAATTTCATGCAGGTGCAGCAAGAACACAGTGTCCCAAAACTAAGGCCCCTTCTCCACAGCTTCTGAAAAAGGGTTTAAAAAAACTGCTCTCAGGTTAACCCCTTGAGTTCCCAATAGCGTTTTGCAGTAATCTCAAACTATAATTATATATATTTCAAGAGTAACACTATATAATTTCTAAACAAAGGGATCCCAGTATCAGTTACATTTCCGCATAATGATCTGCATATATTTTTATACCAGCAGATGTGCAAGGGAGGAAAAGACAAACAGCAAGGGATGCCCTTCGGCGCAGCAGTTGGATTTCTACTTGCGACGCCGGCGACCCAGGTTAGGGAATGGACTTGGGTTGCTGGAGGGCTGGCCAGGGGAGAAGGTTAGAGCGTCCGATGACTGCTCACCTTCTCCAGGGGGAGGGTGGTGATGCAGTCCAGCGACTGTTGACTTTCGGTGGAGATCGGGGGGTACAGCATGTCCACTGACCAACTGAGTACAGGGGTGTGGCAGACATCGGCGGACGCCTTGATGTCTTGGCACATCGCGCCTCCAGGAGAAAAAAGGGGAAAAAGCTCTCCTCTGCTCAACTGGATGATGACCATCTGGTCCCCTCTGCCACCACAAGTGCCCTGATCGGGCCCCAGAGACCACCTCAGCAGCACCTGAGGGGCCAAGTGGTTGTGCTGTCCTGCCCCTACTGGTGCATTTCTCCTCGGAGAAGGAGAACCCATCAGGTGAAGGGCTACACCAGATTACCCCGAGGGTGGCTGCCATCTGAGGTGGGGAATGGTGGCTATGGGTGGAGGTGCGAACGAGCAGTAGGAGGGACAAAGACCATTGATGGCCGGAAGGAGAGGCCGATAGGGAAGACATGGAGGCAAGAGAAAAAACAAACGGGAAGTCTGAGAGACAGTGAGAGGCAAAGAATTGTGAGACTATCAGGGTGATCAAATCCTAGGTCTCACAGGAAATTTGGTTGTGCAACCAGACAGACAAGAGACAGGAAAGGAAAGAACTGAACAGATCTCTGCATTCAAACTCTCCATAACAACTGGGTCAGGGTCCTATTCAACCCTGTCATATTCACCCCAGTCCTTAAGAGGGAACCTGTTTTATCAAACCGGTTTCCCAAATGTTCTATTAATTCTCTAACATTAGCATCTAACTTTCGGAAATTAAGCACATGTGCAGTATCCTTTTTCTATAACAGTACAGCAAACAACAAAGTTCAAACTCATGTGTTTTTCAGTCTTCAGAACCCTCAATTAGAAGTCGGTAGGGTAAGGACAAATGCCAGCAGGAGGTCCTTTTCCTCCCAAGCACCCTGCCTGTGGAACAAGCTCCCTCCCCCTGTCCAAGACACCTCCTCACTCATGAACTTCCGCACCAGGCTCCAGTCCCATATGCTGACCTCAAGTGCATGCCACTGCCACGGTTCATAAGGCTGTTTAGGCCCACATTTACTCCCCTCCTTCCAACACTCCTTCTCTTAGCGGAGCCTACCTACTACCCATCTTAAACTGTCTGTTCACCTGGGGTCATATGCTACCTCCTGAATAAACAACATGCAAAGAATTACCTATTTATACTGTGTCATGATGATAACCATGCCTGTATCCACTGCTTCCTGTAACCTCCTCATGTAGTAACAGATAATGTATACAAAAGTTCTCTTTTTTTGTCCTTATTTCTGTATCATAACTAGTATTGTTATCCCGGGTCGCCCCTGAAAAAGGGACCTTCGGGGCCCAGTGGGCCTACCCGGTCACCAAAATTTAATAAATAAATAAATATCTTGACAGAAAATTAGCATTGCTATTCTCTTTACCAGATTTGTGTTATCACCTTGAATTTAAATGGCTGTAGTGCCAGGTACCACCTTGTGATTCTGGAATGTTTATCTTTCATTTGGTTAAGCCAACAGAGAGGATTGATATCAGTTATAAGTACAAAGTCTCTTCCTAGTAAATAAAACTTAAGGGACTCCATGGCCTACTTTGCTGCTAAACATTCCTTTTCAGTGGTGGAGTACCTTTTCCCTCTGTCATGCAACTTCCTACTTATGTACAGAATAGGATGTTCCGTCCCATCTATATTCTGACTCAGGACTGCATCTAGGCCTACCTCTGATGCATCTGTTTGTAACAAAAATGGTTTCTCAAAGTCTGGGCTTCTTAAAATGGGCTGAACATAATGCAGCCTCATCACACTCGGGTCCATTTCACATTATTCGGGTACCGTTTCTTTCGTGAGTTCAGTGAGGGGAGTAGGTAACTCAGCAAAATTGGGAAGAAGTCTCCAATAATAACCAGCGAGCCCTAGAAATGACCTGACATGTTTCTTTGTTTTAGGGACAGGGCTGTTAGCTACAGCTTCTATCTTAGAAACCTTTGGTTTAACTTGTCCATTTCCCCAACACATAGCCCAAATACCTGGTTTCCTGCATGCCCAATGCACATTTGGTAGGAATAATAGTCAGACCTGCATTTTTGATAGCTTGGACAACTGCTCGTAGGTGTTCCAGTTGACTTTTCCAGTCTGGACTGTACACCATATCATCCAGGTATGCAGCAAAATAACCAGTGTGAGAGTGGATAAAATTACATCCATGTACCGCTGGAATGTATTTGGCGCACCATGTAAACCAAATGACGTGGTGAACTGATAGAATCCAACAGGAGTAGTAAATGCAGTTTTGTCTCTGAATTGTTTAGCTAAAGGTATTTGCCAGTAGCCCTTGGTGAGATTGAGGGTACTAATATACTTTGCACTCACCAGTCTGTCCACCAAATCGCCTATTCTCGGCACAGGATAACTGTCAAATTCTGACACTTGATTAAGTTTCCTAAAATCAAGGCAGATTCTAACACCCTATTCTTTTTTGTTTACAATCACCATTGGTGATGAGCAAACACTTCTCGACTCTTCTATGATACCCAATTCTTTCATTTTTTGTATTTACTTAACCACGTCTGCTCTTAACCGCTCTGGTAATCTGTATGTCTTTTGTCTAATAGGGTGAGCATTCCTTGTCACTATTACGTGTACAACCCCTTTTGCTCAACCTGGTGCTGTGGTAAAAGTCCTGTTACATGTTTTTAGCACATAAGGAATTTCTGCGGCTTGTTCGGAGGTTAAGGAAACATTCACATTTACAGCATCAGCAGTAACAGTTTGTTCTAGGGACGTGGATATGTTGTTCAATCCACACTTGTTGGCAGGTACCTTGCTGCTTTAAGATGTGCCAGAAAGTCTTCAAGCTGGCTCCTCCCACCCACATGAGTGGTAAAACCCTCGGCTCCGCCCCATGATGCCAGATCTTCCTTACCGCTTGGAGCTCAGGTTCTCCTTAGCGCTCATGCTTTCTAGGCCTGGATCCTAAACCTTCTGTATTACCGAAAATCGTTTTAAAGTTTACGCGACTTTAGTCTTCTCCTTCCTTCACAGCTGCGATGGACTCTAAATCTACTCCAGGCTTCCATCAGTGCCCTTACAGGCAGAAGATGTCTCGGACTGACCCTCAAGCTGTGTGCGTCTGCTGCCTTGGTTTTTGGCCATGATCCGCAGGCCTGCAATCTGTGCAAGTCCTTTTCGGCATCGGTTCTGTAAGACCTCACTGTCTGACTTCCGCCCGTAAAGTCGAAGGAGGCCCATTGGGCGGTGTCTGTGGAGCAGCTGGATCAGTTAATCGCCCTCGAGGAGGAGGAGGCCGCCCCAGCTGCGGCTTCATCTTCCTCGGCATTGATGTTTATCCCGCTGTCTTTGGGCTCCTCCTACACTGCTTCCTTTCAGGAGCTTTGTCAGTCCCTCTCCACCAAGAAGGGGGAGGGGCCTTCAGGGACTCACTTCAGTCAGTCAAAAAGAAGGACCCGAAGGTTAAGTCCCAATCGCCGACGTCATGGATCGTTTTCAACGACTTTGGTCGAGGTTGTGGTTGCGCTTCTTGGTGTCCCTGTCAGACCAGCCGACTGAGACACCCTTCAATGCGGTCGAGATTTTCCTTGATCCGTTAGACCTGGAGAGGCCAACAACCCTCTTTCACCGGTTCCTCCAGTGCCTGTCGAGGACTTGCCTCGGCTTCCCAAGCCGAAGTCCCCGAACCGGAGGTTGTGTGGGTCCCCCCCCCCGCCTCTTCTTTGACCCACCATCTGTGACCTTGATGGTCTCGGTCCTCTTCCATGTCGGGCAAGTCCAGCTGAGGTCGGCGGTCTCGGTCTCAACATCACTGAAAATGGCATTACCGCTCATCCTCATCTTCCTCAGAGGAGAAGAGGCTCCGATGCAAGTTGCGTCTGCGCTATGAAGATATGATGTGTCAGCAGCTTTTACTGGCCGGCAACAAGCTGACTCCGTCACCTTCCCCAACAATAAAGTGGCTGTCGCCCGAGCGGCCAACGCGATCTCCTGCCCTCGATTCCTTGGTCGAGGAGCCGATTCTGGCGCGAATTGCTCGGCAGAAACCAGTTGCTCCACCCATTGTGGTGGAATCACCGCCTCCTCAGCCGAAGACTGGGGCCCCGGCCAAGGATTCTCGGTCGGGTCAGGGCTTGCCCCCACAGGTTGTCGGTCACCCTCATCCCCGATTGGCCTTGGCGAGTGGAGGGTGGCTCAGGCAGTTGGCAGCTGTTCGTCGGACTCCTTGGAGTCCGACGACTCCTCTCTGTATTCCAGGCCCCTCCACCTAGAATCCTGCAGGGGTCTGTTGGTGGGCGAGAGCCCATCCTTGTTCCTTGGTATTCTTCAGCTCATCTCAGAGTCTACTGGGATGCAGCTTGAACTCGTGCAGAAATGGGCCAGATATCCCCTCACAGAGACTTTGGACCTAGGGGATTCCCCTACGGAGGCCTTTCCTGTGGCTGACGCCGTTGTTGGTCCGGCCTTGGAGTTGTGGCAGCGGCCTGCCTCCTGTCCTGCGCCTTCGGCCAGGATGGCCCGCAAGGACACAGTCCTGACTGGTCTCTTCTTTTTTTCTCGGAGCACCCTCGCTGAAGGGCTGGTGACCGATAGTGTTTTCCGCGCTCGAAATGCCAGGGATGTAGAGAAGCCCCAGACTAGAGTCCAAAAAGCTGACTACTCCGGTGCAAAGTTTATGCTGCCGTCTCCCTAGACCTTCAACAGGCTAGCTCGGCTCTACTGATGGCACACTTTTCACAAGCCCTTTTGGGCTCCCTGGATGGGGTGCTTCCTCATCTCCCGGCTGACCTTCAAACAACGGTCAAGCAGGTGCAGGATCAGGGGAGGACAGTGGCCAAGCAACAGCTCCAGACTGCTCTGGACATCCGAGACTCTTGTGCCCAGCCAGTAGCGGCTGCAGTAGCCATGTGTCGCAGAGCTTGGCTACGGATCTCGACCTTCACGGCAGATACCCAGCACAAGCTGGCAGATGTCCACTTCTTGGGCACCGACTTGTTTGGGCCCAGGGTGGAGGGCCACCTCCAGCGGATCGAGAAGTCCAGTGCTACCTTGGATTCTGTCACATCTGCCCAGAAGGACAAAGGCCGCCAACAACAGCGTAAGCCCTTCCGCCCCTGCGGCACGACCGCCCAGCAGCAGGGCTAGTAGGCTTCGCTTGCGCCCAAGGCTACCTGCTTCCTCCAACAGGAAGCCTGGAGGGAAAGGTCTAGGCGGCTCCTCGGCTGGCTCGTCCTCCAAGCCTGCCCAGTGACAGGTTGAGGGGTGCCGCCCCCAGTCTCGTCACTCCTCCCCTGGGTCCCCCCCATGGGGTCCAGCTCACCCACTTTCTTTCCGCTTGGCCCGCTATAACCACGGACCGTGGGTGTTGGAAGTGGTCAACAGGGTTTGCCTCTGGAATTCAAGCAGACCCCTCCCTTTCAAGCCGTCACCCCTCGGGCGGGCTACCAGTTCCGTAGCCTCTCTGTCTGCTTGTCGAGCCGACATAGCTCTGCTCCTCCAAAAGGAGGTGATCTGCAAAGTGGCGGATCCTCCTCCATGCCCAGGGTTTGTGTCCAGGTACTTCCTGGTCCCAAAATGGACAGGGGGCTGGCACCCCATTCTCAATCTGCACGACCTGAACAAGTTCCTAAGGCCGCACACCTTCAGGATGGTCACTCTGGCTCAGATCATAGCATCCTTGGAACTAGGCATGTGGTTTTGTTCTCTGGATCTCCAGGACACATTCTTTCACATCCCAATCCGTCCATCTAATCAGCGATTTCTCCGCTTCAGAGCAGAGGGATCCCTTGACAAGTGCCATGCCATGCCCTTCAGCCTTTCTCCAGCTCCCAGGGTCTTCACCAAATGCATAGCAGTGGTGACAGCATTCCTGCGGTGCCAAGGGGTCCTGGTGTACCCTTACCTGGATGACTGGCTGATAGCAGCCCCCTCCAGGTTGGAGGTGGAGCTGTCCAGAGATCTGGCCCTCCAGATCTGCTCTCAACTTGGCCTCCTGATCAACAAGGCCAAATCGGAACTCGTGCCATTGCAGGTGATTCAGTTCATTGGAGCAGAGCTCATTTCTCTTCAAGCCAGAGCCCGGCTCCCGGCAGACAGGGCTGAGGTCCTTTCCTCCTTTGCCCAATCATTTTGGGTTGGGCAATTATTGCGCCCTGCCCGGGACTTCCTGCACTTTCTGGGTCTCATGGAGGCCTGCACCAGCGTGGTCCATTGGGCCCACTGGCATATGCGCCTCCTGCAATGGGGGCTAGCCGGCCAGTGGTCTCAGCGCTCCGGTCATCTGGACCAGCCAGTAACCGTGACCCAGAAGATGTGGGAAGCCTGCAGTGTTGGCTCGTCCCAGTTCATCTGCAGGACGGTATCCCGTTTGTCCGTACCGAGCCGACGGTCATCCTTACGACCGACACCTTGATGGGTTGGGATGCCCATCTGGGGGAGCTCAGGGCACACGGCCTCTGGTCCTCTCAGGAGTCCCAATGCCACATCAACCTGCTGGAGCTTTGAGCGGTACAGTTAGCCCTCTCCGCCTTCGCTCCGTTTGTATGGGGTCAAGTGGTTCAAGTCCAGACGGGCAACACCACGACCAGGAAAGTCTCCGCATTTGGTCTATCATGATCAACCTGGAGGTGGATCTCCTAGCCATCCATGTGGCAGGAGCCTCGAACAGTCTGACCAATGCCCTCAGCCGGATAGGCGCTGCATCTCATGAGTGGTCTCTCCTGCCGGAGGTAGTTCAAGACCTGTTCTCCCAGTGGGGCACCCTTCAGGTGGACCTGTTCGCCTCCAGGAAGATTGCGAAGCTGAGGCTGTTTCATGCCCGCCCCCCTCAGCAGGGCTCGCAGCAGGGGGGGATGCTTTTTCGAGGCCATGGACCCCAGACCTCTTCTACGCCTTCCCTCCATTTCTCTTGATCCACAAGGTGCTTCTTAAGGCAAAGAGGGACAAGGCGCGGGTAATTCTGGTAGCCTCAGACTGGCCTCGCCAGTTCTGGTATCCAGATCTCCTCAGCCTCAGCTCCAGGCTCCCGAGGCTGCTTCCAGCCCGCCTGGACCTGATCTCAGTCAGCAAGGGGAAGGTGTTCCATCCGGACCTTCAATCCCTGCAACTGACGGCCTGGTTTCTGAGCGGCTAGAGTTCCAGGCCTTGGGTCTTTCTGACGAGGTCCTCAACATCATTGAGGTGTCCCGTAAAAAGTCGACCAGAAAATGTTATGCCTTTTAAATGGAAGAGATTCTTCATTTGGTGTCAGGGCAAAGGGTTGGACCCTTCGTCCTGCCTGTTGGCTAGCATTTTGGACTACCTGTGGTCCCTTTCTCAGCTAGGGCTTTGGTTGACGACCCATAAGGTGCACCTGGCAGCCATCTCTGCCTACCGGCCGCAGGCCGGCAAGCAGTTGGTGGCGCAGGATTCAATTTAAAGATAGAAGGGGGGAGGTTCAGGGGCAATGTGAGGAAGTATTATTTCACAGAGAGGGTAGTGGATGCATGGAACAGCCTTCCTGAGGAGGTTGTGGGGTCTAAAACTGTGGGAGAATTCAAGAATGCATGGGACAGACATATGGCAATTCTTGTGGGGGGTAGGAAGAAATAGGCTGTTGGTTAAATAGGATCTGTGGCCTATCCTGTAGGTAGGGAAATGGGCAGACTAGATGGGCCAAGCAGTCCTTATCTGCCGTCAAAGTCTATGTTTCAGGAGAAGGTGGTCTGGCGTTTTTTTTTAAAGGCTTACATCACATATCCCCTCCGGTGCGAGAACCTCCACTTCTATTGGATCTACTGCTGGTATTGGCCAAGCTCATGGGCAAGCCATTCGAACCAATGCACAGGTGCGATATCTCCCACCTGTCATGGAAGTCCACCTTCTTGGTGGCTATCACGTCAGCCAGAAGGATGGGAGCGCTCCAGGCGTGTTCCATCGAGTCTCCTTATCTGGTCTTCCACAGGGACAAGGCTGCCCTTCGCCCCCACCCGAAATTCCTTCCGAAGGTGGTGTCGGAGTTTTACCTGAACCAGGTGTTGATTCTGCCAGTGTTCTACCTCAGTCACACCTCGGAGGCCGAATATAGGCTCTATACTCTGGACCCTAGAAGAGCGCTCGCTCATTATAAGGAACAGACGGCTGAAGTTCGGGGAGAGGTTCACCAGCTATTGGTCACCTACGCTGAAGTCGCACCTGGCAGACCTGCAGCCAAGCGGACAGTAAGCAGGTGGATCACTTCCTGCATAGATCTCTGCCATAGGTTGGGGGGCATGGAGCCACCCAGAGGGATAAGAGCTCATTCTACCTGCCATGCCGCTGCTTCAGTGGCTGCTTTAAGGGACACCCCTATGCAGGAAATCTGCAGGGCTGCTACCTTCAGTCAGCACACAGCTTTATTTCCCATTACCACATTGACCTAGAGTCACGCCGGTAAGCTGGTTTTGGGACCTCGGTCCTCCAGTCCTTATTCCCCAAGTAAGTATGGGGGTGCACGCCTTGCATCACTCCTCCCAGAGAACTGCTAGGAGTCTGCCAACAAGTGTGGATTGAACAACATATCCACATCCCTAGAAATACAGGTTACTCACCTGTAACAGGAGTTCTAGGAGTGGTATATGTTGTTTATCCACACGACTTCAAGCTGCAAGCTATTTCCAGCAGGCTAGATCTGGATCATGGGGCGGAGCCGATGGTTTTACCACCCGGATAGGTGGGAGGAGCCAGCTTGAAGACTTTCTGGCACATCTTAAAGCGGCAAGGTACCTGCCAACAAGTGTGGATGAACAACATACACCGCTCCTAAAACTCCTGTTACAGGTGAGTAACCTGTATTTCCAGTCTACCATAAGCTACATCAGTATATTCTTTATCAGTTTCTGGTAAAACTAGCAAAGCAGCTTTTGGCATTTTTTAAACCCATTTGTTGAGGAGGTTAGCATGGTACATCTTAGAAGGGTTTTTCCAATCAGGGGTCTCAATCTCATAGTTAACTGTGCCAGTACGTCTAAGCACTTTATAAGGCCCTTGCCACTTCATTAACAGTTTATTTTCTGTAGTGGATAACAGTAGCAAGACATTTTCTCATGGCTCAAAACCTTTTTCTTTTACCCCATGGTCATAATACACTTTCTGCTGGTTTTGTGCCTCTTCCTGATTACTGTGGGTGATTTCAACATATTTTGCCAGCTTCTTTCTCAGGGCACACATATAAGATGTAATAGATTGTTTCTGATGGGGGTTATCTTCCCATGTTTCTTTTATTACATCTAGTGGCCGTGTAGGTTGTCTACCATACAGCATTTCAAATGGTGAAAAACTTGTTGATGCCTGTGGCACTTCTCTGTAAGCAAAAAGCAGGTAAGGTAAGTATTGGTCCCAGTCTTTTCCTTCCCCTTTTACAAATCTTTTTAACATGCATTTTAGGGTTTAATTAAAACATTCATCAAGACCGTCTATCTGAGGTTGATAAGGGGAGATTCTTATGGCAGTGATACCTAGTGATCAGTACAGCTCCTTCAGTAATGCAGCACCAAAATTACGACCCTGATCAATAATGATCTCTTTTGGTATACCCACCCTGCTGAAAATGTTGGCAAACTCTGCTGCCACTTTTGGGGCTGTGACAGTACACATTGGAACTGCCTCTGGGTATCGAGCAGCATAGTCATATACTAACAAAATTAATCGATTTCCCTTTTTACTTTTGTCTAAGGGGCCAATCACGTCCATTGCAGTTCTCTCAAAAGCCACATCTATCAAGGGTAGGGGCACAAGGGGCTCCTTGTCTTTTTAGTCATTGGGGCTACTTTCTGACACTCATCTCAAGAACTGCAATAGGTAGCAACAACTTTATGAATTCCAGGCCAGTAAAATCTGTACAGCAATCTGGCAAGAGTGTGATCCCTCCCTGAGTGACCTGCCATATGACTATCATGTGCTATCTATAACAACTCAGATCTATACTTTTGTGATATAACCAGTTGTTCTATCTGGTCCTGTGTCTGAGGTTTAACCCAAACTCTGTACAGTAGCCCATTACATTTTGTAAACATAGGTTCACCCTGTTTTGGTTTCATCCCCAGCCGCTTAAAATAACCTGGCAGAGAAACACTGTTAGCTTGTTCTGAAAGAAAATCACAATCAGTGATCAGTTTAGTTTCAGCATTTTCATGTGTTAACCCCTTATGTCCATCAGTCTTTTGTTGCCACTGTTTCTTCAGGAGTCATCTTTCTTTCCTGGACTTCCGGATCTTAGAGCTGTGCTCAAACAAGTCCGAATCAAAATCAGTGAAAGGAAAAGAGTCCCCACCATGTGAGATTTTCTTTGCCTGAGCTCTTGTCACCACAGCTGCTGAAACATCAGGATTTACTCCCTCTTTGATTAACTCAGTAAATCCTGGTAAGTCATTTCCAATGATCACAGGTACAGGTAACTTGGGTACTAACCCCACTTTCATTTGGTGCGATACACCCTTAATATTCAGTCACTTGGGTGGTGGGATAGTATCAAGTGTTCTTGTGGATGCAGATGACACCAGTACCTGGTCCTTTTTGACATTGTTTTCCCAGCACTTTAATATGCACTAGGGTTTGTCTGATTCCCAAATCAGCAAGTCCTTTCACAATCATCTTCCACGTTCACATCTGATAAGTACATGCCCCAATTTGCTAAGGACAAATCTGCTCCAGTGTCACTCTTCTTACTACGGCAATTTCTTGCAATATGACCTGGCTTATTATAATAGTTATAGCAAATAGTCTTCGGGTGCAGATTTGTTACCCCCACCAGACTTCTTATCGGACTAGGAATTTAAATGGGAAAAAGAAAGTTTTACCGTTGCTTGGCTTTTACCTCACTGCGTGGCGCCTGGCCATTAGGTAGTCTTCGGTCAAAGAAACAGCCTTTTCCTCACTTCTGGGTCGGTGTTCTTTCACCCAAAGCTGCATATCTGTAGGCAGGATGTTGGTGAATTACTCCATTGCAGATGTGCCGATAATCTGTGAGACTGATTTGCCCTCTGGTTGGAGCCATTTTATCAGGAGTTTTCTGAGTCGGGTGAAGGCATCTCGAGGATTGTCGACTGAATTGTACTTCAGAGACAAAAATCTCTGCCTGTAGGTCTCTCCTGAGATGTTATACCTTTTCAGGATTTCACTTTCACCAGGTCATAGCTTTCTGACTGTGCAGTGTCCATATTGCTGTAGGCAAGTTGGGCTTTCCCTGTCAGGTAAGGTACCAGTCTGATTGCCCATTGGTGCTTTGGCCACTGGCAGGCTGCGGCAACCCTTTCAGAAGTTGTCAGGTATGCTTCAAAATTATCTGAGGGACACAACTTTGTAAGTTTAATGTATTTTAGTATTTTAAGTTGTTTGTGTCTTGTTGCTCTGCTGGACCAGTGCCAGATACTCCAACTTTGATAACTTGTAAGGCATCCATCCATCATTGCATGTCTTCTCTTGTTTGCTGTTCAAGTTGTTGCATTTCTTCTTTTCTCTGTTTCTCCATCTCTTTTTATTGTATAGCCCACCATTTGAAAAAGGCAGTCAGGCTTTCAGGTTCTGTCACTGCCTGTTCTTTTGCTATAACTGGTGCTAGCTGTACAGTTTCAGCTTGGACTTCTGTCTCTGCTAGTTTGGCTGTCATTCTCCTGGTAACCGTTCCTGGGCTTGCTGCTGCAGAATCCATACCTTTCTTCTGTGCTTCCCTGGTACCAGCTCTAGTACCCAAGCACAAAACTCATGGCTTAGAGTATACACGGCATAAATCCCACTGAGGCTGACACCATCTGTCATCGAGGCACAGGTCAGGAAGCATAGAAAAACCAAGAGCAGTTGTAAAGTTTGCAGCAAGTGTTTTATTATTAATAACAGTAAAATAAAAAAAATGTTCAGAATAACAATTTACAGTGGCAGTACAAACATAGAAAGCAGTGATTTTTCTTAATTTTAAACCTGTCTGTCTTTGTTTTGCAAAACATTGCAGCTCTTTATTTTAAAAGTCTTTGCAGGAGCTCATTAAGAAAACATTCTGCTTCTCACAGTGTTCTTGTCAGTTTCAGCAGGTGCAGCAAAAAGAACATTGTGACCCAGAACTGAGCTCTTGTTTGCATCTCTGCAGGAGGCTAAAAAACTTCATTTTAGGTTAATCCCTTGGGTTCCAAAAAGCTTTTTGCAATCATTTCAACAGTAAAACTATATACAGCTTTAAACAAAGGGATCCCAGTATCAGTAACATTTCCACAAAAAAGAGTCACATAAATTTTTATACCTATAGATATGCAAGGGGGAAGAAAAGATAGAAACAGCAAGTGAGGATAGATAGATTGCAAAACCGTCAGGGTGATCAAGTCCTGGGTCTCATGAGAAAAGTTGGTTGTGCAACCAGACAGAGACAGAAAAGGAGAGAACAGAACAGTTCCTTGCATTTAAAGGGGAACTGTCATCAGCAGTGTTTCTTAATGTCTCAACGTCCATAAAAAGCTAATTTGAGTGAGCCATTGTATTTATGTGCGAGTCTTTGCAGTCCAGAGTTATTCACATATAAATCAGCCTGTACTTAAGGTCTGGGGGCAGTCATGTGTTTTAAGCTCCTGACAGGAAATGATGTCTCTGAGGATTTTAGCCCTCCATTAGTTCAGGTTAAATAGGAAATCACCTGTTTTATTAAGTGTGTTTTTAAGATGTTATTACAACACTTTCTACGTTTATAATTGTTTTGTATGTTCATTGAAACTGGTAAGTTATCACCATTACATTTCAAACTGTTAGTAAAATCCATCTTTAGGATTGCTTTAACCTCTAGGTTATACTGCCAGCTGATCATTAAAAACTACACATATCTCAAGGCTCTGTGGAGTCAACAGGTATTGGGGGCCCCATATCAGGATTTCTAAACCCTGGCTGTGTTCATGTCAGTACAGATTTCTGGGGCTGCCACAGCACCGACTTCTGTCTTGTTCCATTCCCTCTCTTACAGCATTTTCTCTTACAATTTCGGGTGTGAACTCAGGTCTACAAGATGCAAATGTTGCTACTTACCTACTGGTCAGGTATCATGGGGCAAGCCTTGAAATGTGTAGTTTTTGAGTTACAGCTGACAGTACAGCCTAGAGGTCAAAACCAAGAGCTGTGAACAAGCTTCTTTCATCCAACAGAATGGGTTTTTATTCCAACATGCTCTTCTTGTATATTATTTGACCAGAACAAGTCACTTAACCTCCCTGTGGTCCAAAAACACACCCAGAAATAAGCTGTAGTTGTGTGCCTTTCCTGGACAAAGACAGTAAAAACTATCTGAGCATGTGTTATGATTCTGAAAATGTGCTCTTTCTATCCAGATTTGACTTGAAAAGAAAAAAAAATGGGACACCATTAATAATCTGTTAATTTCAAAAACACGTAGATGGACAAGATTGTTAAAACATACATAATCAGAACTGCATTATTAAAATATAGAATAATATATGGGTGGGTATGTGTAACTAGAATTTTACATACACACTCAACCTCTTGCCTCATAAATCAGGGACAAAGGACCAAAATCAGGGACATATCTTCAAAATTGGATATATCAATTCAGTAAGCTGGTAGAATAAGGGGCTTAGTGTGAAATGCATTTTCTAAGTAAGAACAAGTCTGTAACTTCAAGGTTTGACATTATTTTGTGCTTACAACTCCCACTGTTTGGTCATGAAAACACAATTTTTTTTTTTGTGAAATTACTATTTATTCGCCCTCCTGCCTGCTGTCCCCGACCCTTCAGGAGCTTCAAGGTAGACATCTCTCTGCCTTCCACCCTGCCCGTATGACCCCTGGAACCCCATGGAGCGGGTTTACCCCCTGAGCGGGATGGGGGCAGAGCCCCTTACCCCAACAATCAACTACCGGGTCCAGGGGCCATCGGGCGGGCGAAGGCACATCGAGGGCATGTCTCCGGAGGCTCCATCTTCCCGGCGATGGCAGGCTGCTTCCGCTTTCTCCCACCCCTACAGCGAAGGACCCCTGACGTCAAGGTGCAAAGCGCCGACGTCACGCTGTATGTCAGCAGCCCTTCCCCTTAACATTGGGGGCTTGCAGTACTCCGAGCCTCCGCTCAGAGTCAGACAAGTGTTCAGGCTGTAGCCTTAACCCTCCCCGGAGTAGGCGAGCTGTCGTGGGACGCTGAAGCCTAACTCCCTCCAGCCAGCCCACCAGCGACCCGAGTCCGCTCCCGAACCCGGGTCGCCGGCGTGGAGCGAGGTGTGGCGTCCAGCGCCTCAACCCTCAGTGCCACCAGGCCGGCCTGAAAACACAATTTTTAGGAGGGACAGAGTAAATTTTTGAGGCAAAATCAGGGACATCCCTGAAAATCAGGGACAGTTGAGAGGTATGACTCAAGGTATGGGATGCTACATTAACCCCAAGGGCAAAGTCCAAAGGGGTTTATAAAAACATCCCACACCAAGAGTGTGCTCAAAATTCTGGTTTTTACACGCACTCACCCATACATTATTTTATTTATTTAATGGTGATAACTTTTTTCCCTTTCAGCATAGTTCAATTAGTGCAGCACTTCTGTCAGATAGGCACACACACACACAGCTTGTCGCTTTCTTTCTTTTTTTTTTTTTGCATTACAATGGGAATGGCATTCTGGAAAGTTGTGGTCCATTGGCAGAGCTGCAGTGTGTAAGACACGCTCGAAGGGCATGAGCGACAGGGTCAGCCAGATTTTTTTTTTTTCCTTTATGGTGGAAAATCCCATTCCATTCAAAGTATTTCAGTAAGAAACCGTTATACTTTTAACTTAATCAGAAAAAGTAAAATACTCTTAATAATGCATTTCAGGTTATGCATGTTTTAACAATGTTGTCCATCTGTGTTTTTGCAATTAATAAACAATTAATGGTATCATAATTTTTTCTTTTCAAGTCAACATGCTCAGATTATTTTCACTGTCTTTGTCCGGGAAAGGCACACAACTACAGTACAGCTTGTTTTTGGGCGTGTTTTGGGACCACAGGGAGGCTAAGTGACTTGCTGTGGTCATACAATATACAAGTAGAGCATGTTGGAATCAAACCCCATTCTGCTGGATGAACAAAGATTGTTCACAGCTCTTTGCTTTAACATCCAGGCTATGCTGCCAGCTGATAATCAAAAACTACACATTTCAAGGCTGGCCCCATGATGCCTGGCCAGTAGGTATGTAGCGACATTTGCATCTTGTAGACCTGAGTTCACATCCAAAATTCTAAGAGAGAGAATGGAATATGACAGAAGTCGGTGCTATGGCAGCCCCAGAAATCTGCACTGACGTGAACACAGCCAGGGTTTAGTCATCCTGATACAGTATGTGCCCCAATACCTGTTGACACCACAGAGTCAACCTTGAGATGTGTAGTTTTTAATCAGCTGGTAGTATAGCCTACAGGTTAAAGCAATCCTAAAGATGGATTATTTTTACTAACAGTTTGAAATGTAAAGGTGATAACTCACTAGGTTCAGTGCACATATAAAACAATTACTATAAATGTAGACAGTTTTGTAATAACACCTTAAAACACACTTAATAAAACAGATGATTTCCTATTTAACCTGCAGTAAATGGAGGGCTAAGTTCCTCAGTGACATCATTTCCTGTCAGGAGCCTAAAACATATGGCTGCCCCAACCCTTAATTACAGGCTGATTTACATATGAATAACTCTGAACTGCAAAGACTCACACAAAAATACAATGGCTCACTCAGATTAGCTTTTTATGGACATTGAGACATTAAGAAATACTGTTGATGACAGTTCCCCTTTAAACTCTTTCTCCATAACAATTGGGACAGGGCCATATTCAACCCTCACACTCAGCAGCCACTCCCTTATCTGTCTAAGCTGGGCTGCCATATGATAAAGAATGGGTTACCCCAAAGGGCATTGGTCGGAAGCTAAATTTGGAAAAAAATACCTGGGGCATCATGGAATGTATATACAAATCACCACTAAATATTATGCTGATTCAACTTTAAGCAGCACTCTGCACCATGCAGTTCTGCTTTAGGTTGAACCAGCATATTTTGTGGTGATTTGCATTGCAGTCCATGATGCTTTGCATTATGGGGGTATGTGTGATTTTGTATGCCATATGATATTTTAGGTCTGGGAATTTGAGGCCGCCTTTAGCCATTGTCCCTTTTAGAGTTCTTAAGGCCGCCGTAAGTCTTTTACCTGCCATAGGAATGTAGTGCATTGTGCCTCTAATTTCTGCAAATCTTTCCTGGTGAGTCCCATGGGCAGCATCTGGATAGGGTATAATATGCATGGGAATAAGTTCATCTTTAACAGGTTCAACCTGCCCATCCAGGAAATGGGTAGAGATCTCCACCTCCTTAGATTCCCCCTCCAGTGTCTTTAACATGCTCCCATAATTCATTCTATATAGACTCGACAATTGTGGGGCCACCATAATCACCAGATATGTAAGGGAGGAGTTAACTCTCTTAAAAGGTATATTTCGTATCTCTTTTTGTGGCAGTCACCCCCACATTAGTTCAGACTTGTCTATATTTATTTTGTATCCACAAAACTTGTAAAATTTATTCAGTGTCTCTCCTGTACTTACCAGGGATTGCTCTGGTTCCATTAGAAATGACAAGATGTCGTCTGCATATAGTGGTAATTTGTGTTCCCTCCCCTCCCACCCGGATTCCTTTAATCTCGGACCTACTACGAATGTATTCTGCCAGGGGTCTATCACCAGGACAAACAGCAGGGGTGACAATGGGCACTCCTGTCTAGTCCCACTTCCTAATTTGAACTCTCCAGACAGACCCCCCATTTACCGTCACCTTGGCCCTGGGTGCTGCATATAGTCATTTCACGTATTCCATAAATCCTTCCCCTAATCCAAACTTGCCCAGGGCTTGGTATATGGATGTCCACTCCACCCTGTCGAAGGCTTTCTCTGCGTTCAGGTACAGCACAGATTCCCCCCTCCCCCCCACAGATACAGAGAACCCCCACCCACCACACATTGAACAGCCTTCGAAGGTTATTGTACAAGTTTCTGTCCTGCACGAACCCTGTCTGGTCTTCATTTATCAGTGCTGGCTGTAGGGTTTCCAACCTTCTCGCCAGTGATTTGGCTATTGGTTTGGTATCACAATTTAACAGTGAGATTGGTGCATAAGCCAAGCAGTTTGTGTGGTCCTTCCCTGGCTTGGGTATCACTACTATCATGGCTTGGTAACGTGTCTTGGCTAGAGATCCCTCCTCCTGCGCCTTCTCTGCCATAGCCTGCAGTCTTAATGCCCTCTGCACCCAGACTTCTATAATATTCTGCTCTCAACTCATCTGGTCCCACAGCTTTCCCCTTTTTTGAGTGCGCGCAGTTCCTCTACCGTGAGGGGTGCCCCTAAGCTGGTCTTCTGTCCCTCGTCTAACTGTGGTGGCAGTTGTAATTTATCTAGGAATCTCCCTGCTTCCCGTTCTGTGTCCTTACATTCTCCTGTGTACAACTTCTGGTACTACTCCATGAGTTTTGCTCTAATGACTTAGCTCTTGTTATATACTCTGTCTTGATTGTTTTATATTGCTGTTACAGTAGTAGACCCTTGCTTGCCCCTAGCCAACCTAGACCGCGTTGGGCTCAGTTTGTTCCCCCATTTGTACATCCGTTGTTTTGCATGGAAGAGTGCTCTACTAGCTCCATCTGTTATAGCTAGGTTCAGTTGTTCTCTGCTGATGAGTTGACATAGTCTCCCTCTGCTTATTCTGAATTACCTGCTCTGACTTCTTAATTTTATCCTTCTTTTTTGCCTTTTGACCCATATATGAGATAATCATTCCCCTCGTATGCTTTCCCTGCATCCCATAGGATTATCTTTGTAGGTGCTGTTTCTTGATTTTCCCTGATGTAGTGTTCCCATTGTTCTTTTAGGAATTCTATAAATGGCTTGGAGGTTGCCATGTAAGCTGGGAATATCCTGGTTCCCCTCGTTCCTTCCTCACCTCTAGTCTGGAAAGTCATCATTACTCTGGCGTGGTCAGATACCACTATAGGTGTAATTTCTGCCTGAGTGATCCTGGAATACAGTCCTCTCGGGGTGTGTGTATATAAGGGATATGCATGGGGCACCTGTGGGATAACCAAGTTATTTGTACAGTAGCCTGTGACCCTTCATAAACCTCACTCGTGTAAAGGTCACAGGCTACTGTACTAATAACTTGGTTATCCCACAGGTGCCCCACGCATATTTCATTTATGCAACAGGATTTTTTGGGTTCAGTTTTGTTATATATTATTTTTTTCTTAGATTTCTGTCCATGTTTTTTTCCTGTGTGCCTGGTTGCTGTGTTTGGTTTGCAGGGTTGCTGTGCTGAGAAAGAAAAAAAATTGCTTTTTTTGTTAAGTGTTTTCATTTAAAATGTGGTTCTGGGGTTGGGGGATTTGGTTAGGGTGTGCATTTTGTGAGTCTTTGGGACTGTGATAGCTTTGCTTGTAAAGAGCACTGTGAGAAGGTGAATGTGAAACTGGGAGGCAGTACTGCTGAGCAGGCAGCACAGGTGGTGGTGGTTAGTGATGTAGTCACTGTGTGGATAAATGGGTGATGATGTCATCACCTCCTCCTCATCAACGAGACCAAGTTGGAACTCGTGCCAGAGCAGGTGATCCAATTCATCAGGGCAGAGCTTGACTCTCTTCGAGCCAAAGCACGGCTCCTGGCGGACAGGGCCAAGGTTCTTTCCTCCTTTGCCCAGTCATTTCAGGTTGGGCAATTGCGCCCTGCCTGGGACTTCCTGGGCCTCATGGCGGCCTGCACCAGCGTGGTCCGTTGGGCCTG
Source organism: Neoceratodus forsteri (assembly GCA_016271365.2). Taxonomy (NCBI): domain Eukaryota; kingdom Metazoa; phylum Chordata; order Ceratodontiformes; family Ceratodontidae; genus Neoceratodus; species Neoceratodus forsteri. Next base: position 748,448,070 of record CM057451.1, read on the forward strand.
TTGGCACGTGTGTCCCCCACAGTGGGGACTGGCCAGCCAATGGTCATAGCGCTCCGGTCCCTTGGACCAGCCTGTGGCAGCGACCCAGGAGGTGTGAAATGCTCTCCAGTGGTGGATCATTCCAGCTCATCTGCAGGAGGGCATCCCGTTTGTCCGCCCCGAGCTGACGATCTCTCTATCGACCGACGCCTCTCTGATAGGTTGGGGTGCCCATCTGGGGGGAGCACAGAGCGCATGGCCTCTGGTCCCCTCGGGAGTCTGGATGCCACATCAACCTGCTGGAGCTTCAAGCAGTCCGTCTAGCCCTCACTGCCTTCGCTCCGTTTGTACAGGGTCAAGTGGTCCAGGGCCAGACGGACAATACGACGACCATGTACTACCTAAACTGCCAGGGCGGGACGCGCTCCATGCCCCTGTGCAAGGAAGCTCTCCGCACCTGGTGCCTTGTGCGCAGCCTGGAGGCTGATCTCCTATCCATCCATGTGGCAGGAGCCTCCAACACTCTGGCCGATGCCCTAAGCCGGATAGGGTCTGCGTCTCAGGAGTGGTCTCTCCTGCCGGAGATAGTACAAGATCTGCTCTCCCACTGGGGCATGCCTCAGGTGGACGTGTTTGCTTCCAGGGAGAATGCAAAGCTGAGGCTGTTTCATGCCCGGCCCCCTCAGCAGGGCTCGCTGCAGGGGGATGCCTTCTCGAGGCCGTGGAACCCGGGCCTCTTCTACACCTTTCACCCATTTCCCTTGATCCACAAGGCACTTCTCAAGGCGAGGAGGGACAAGGCGCAGGTGATTCTGGTAGCCCCAGACTGGCCCCACCAGTTCTGGTATCCAGATCTCCTCAGCCTCAGCTCCAGGCTCCCGAGGCGGCTCCTAGCCCACCCGGACCTGATCTCAGTCAACCAGGGGAAGGTTCTCCACCCGGACCTTCAATCCCTACACCTGAAGGCCTGGTTCCTGAGCGGCTAGAGTTCCAGGCCTTGAGTCTTTCCGACGAGGTCCTCAGTGTTGTTGAGGCATCCCGTAAGGAGTCGATCAGGAAATGCTATACCTTCAAATGGAAGAGATTCTCCATTTGGTGTCAGGGCAAGGGGTTGGACCCTTCCTCCTGTTCCTTGGCAAGCATTCTGGACTACCTGTGGTCCCTTTCTCAGCTAGGGCTTCAGTCGATGACCCTTAAGGTGCACCTGGCAGTCATCTCTGCTTACCGAGCTCGGGCTGGGAAGCAGTCGGTGGCGCAGGAGAAGGTGGTCGGGTGCTTTTTCAAAGGCCTTGATCACATATCCCCTCCGGTGCGAGAACCTCCACCTCTGTGGGATCTACTGCTGGTACTGGCTAAGCTCATGGGCAAGCAATTCGAACCGGTGCAAAGGTGTGACATCTCTCACCTGTCGTGGAAGACCGCCTTCTTGGTGGTTATCAGCCAGAAGGATGGGAGAGCTCCAGGCTCTTTCCATCGAGTCTCCTTATCTGGTTTTCCACAGGGACAAGGTTGTCCTGCGCCCCTACCCGAAATTCCTTCTGAAGGTGGTGTCGGGAGTTTCACCTTAACCAGGTGTTGACTCTACCGGTGTTCTACCCCAATCACACCTCGGAGGCCGAATATAGGCTCCATACTCTGGACCCTAGAAGAGCTCTCTCTTATTATAAGGAGCGGACGGCGGAAGTTTGGGGAGAGGTTCGCCAGCTGTTTGTCACCTACACTGAAGCCGCACCTGGCAGACCTGCAGCCAAGCGGACGATAGGCAGGTGAGTCACCTCCTGCATAGATCTTTGCTACAGGTTGGCAGGCATGGAGCCTCCCAAAGGGATAAGAGCTCATTCTACCCGCCATACCGCTGCTTCGATGGCTGCTTCCAGGGACATCCCTATCCAGGAAATCTGCAGGGCTGCTACCTGGAAGTCAGCACACACCTTCATTACCCATTACCACATCGACCTTGAGTCACGCCGGGATGCTGGTTTTGGGACCTCGGTTCTCCAGTCCTTGTTTCCTAAGTAGGGGGTGTGCGCCTTGCCTCCCTCCTCCTGGAGAACTGCTAGGAGTCTGCCATGAAGTGTGGATTGAACAACATATCCGTGTCCCTAGAAATACAGGTTACTCACTTGTAATAGGAGTTCTAGGAATGGTATATGTTGCTCATCCACACAACCCACCCGGCCTTCCCGGCCTCGACGCACAACCTGGCTTCCAGCGGGCTAGATCTGGCGTCATGGGGCGGAGCCGAGAGTTTTACCACCCGGGAGGTTGGGAGGAGTCAGCTTGAAGACCTTCCATCAAGATTTAAAGTGGCAAGGAACCTGTCATGAAGTGTGGATGAACAACATATACCATTCCTAGAACTCCTGTTAAAGGTGAGTAACCTGAATTTATGATGTCATCCCTCAGTCTCAGCTGAGACTGAGAACAGAGTGAGACAGTGTGAAATCTATTTAACTGGAGCTTCACAAGCTGCCTTCCCTGCCTACCACTAGGGCTTACTGGGATTCTAGTAACCCCGGGTAACAGGGGGGTTACATTCCCAAGCGTGTATTGTTCTCCATGTATTGGCCCTTGTACAAATGTATATCCCCCCTCCCCCCGGGGTCTCTTACCACCCTTTGTTTCTTGAATTGCAGGCCCTGTCTCAGAGTATAGCTACCCCTCATTTGTTGCCGTTACATGATGCTGCATAGCAGGCTTCTGCTCATTCCCTCATTAATTTTTTATGCTCGATGTTTGTAAGGTGTGTCTCATGCACTGCAACTATGTCAACATTGTCTCACTTTAATGTATTCAGCACTTTCTTCTGCTTAAGTGGTGTAGAAAATCCTTGAACTTTCCAGGGTCATACTGTAAGTGCATTCATTCCAGTTTCTTATTTACCGTTTGAACCCTGGGGGAGGGTTGCAGCCCTTCCCAACACAGACCCAGGGTTTCTTTCTTTGTTCTACACCCCCTGCTTTCCACTCTAGCTTTGTTCTCTCTTGTTTTCCTGTCCTTAGAGCCGGTAATAGTTGCTTCATTTGAGTATACTCTTTGTACACTTATTGTACAACTTATTAACATTGTAACTGTAAACAACCACGTTTTCTGTTTGAGTGCGATTGTTACCTCCTGGGGCACACCAAGTAGATCCTCCTGGTGTTGCCTCCCCAGCAATCCATGTAGTGTCTTCACTTTGATATACCTCCTTTAAAACTTTTAGCTGCTTTCACCCCCCACTCAACTCGCGCTGCTTGACTCCTGTGTTGTGCCTTTCCCCCATTAACTTGTGTCTGATCCCCAATCTGGATCGTAGCTCCTGTGGAGTGTTCCCAGTTGATCCTGTGTTCATTGTCTGGTGGTGTGGCGTATTATGAAGCCTTGAGAGCCCAAGACAGCACTCCCCGAGCACTTTGCCTCTCATTCCTCCCAGTCCCTGCCTTGCCGTCTGCTTCTACCCTTGGTCCTCTCCTTTGCCTAGTCTCTCTGTCTTGCTTTAACCTGCCCATGCACTGCTTTTCCCCAGGTTGCCCTTCCTTCATATCCTTTCTCCTGTCCTTGTCTTTGGTGTCTACACCCTCCTCCCCCTGCTGGACTTTTAGTCTCCCCCATTTCCCTACTTTGTCTCCCTTTAGATTCTCCTTTTCCAGACCTCGTCCCCCTACCCCAGCATGACTTACATTACCCTTCCAAATTCTCTGTCACTGGGGCCAGGCCTGCGGGCCCTACATGTATTCTCCCCCCACCCCACTCCCTTGGGAGTACCCCCACCCCCTTATCCTTCTTTTGCTTTGTTTCATATTCCCCAATATTTTAGTGGCTGTACCTTCTTTTCCACAGCTTGTCCGTCTTTGCCCCAGTTCAGCAGTTTTTACGTAGTGCAGTAGTCATGTGCTCTCTGTTTCTAAACTTCACACTCCTCAGGAACTTTCCCATGCTATGGCCACATCCTCACAGCTGGCTGATATCACTTTCACACATCCGTCCCTTACAGCATCAAGCAAAAATACATTACATTAGCATTGGTGAATTTTCTTCGTGTTATACCTGTCCTGTCATGCAGCGGAGATTACCTGAGCGGGTCACATATTCCCGCCCTCTACTGCTTGTCTCGTGTGTCCTCTGTTACCCTGATTTGGTGGTCCCTTGCCAGATTTTAAACTCTCTACTCCTTTCCTTTTATTTTCCTGGTCCCCCATGCTCACATTTCAGAAGCTTGATCCCTAGGTTTTTAATACTCTGGGGTGGTTAATAACCCTTCCCCTAAATTATCCCCTCCTTTTGAGGCCCTTCGTGTCTCCGTTGCATGGCATTATTTTTTTTTTTTTTTTTTTTTTATGTTGCCCCTTTCCTCCCGAATACTTTCTGATGCATTGAATTTCTTGAAGCAGCATCACCACAGACCTCTGGGTGTTAGACTTTGTAAGGAGAGGACATACTCTCGAGTTCCTTCAGATCCCTCTGGACAAGCCACCAGGTTATCTCCCAGTATCCTACTTCACACATTCCTCTGATAGATGGACAGATCCAGACTCTTCTGCAGAAACGGGCGATGGAGCCAGTCCCTCTGGATCAACAGGGGCAGGACTACTATTCTCACTTTCTCCTGGTCCCGAAAAAGACCAGAGACCTTCGGCCCATCTGGACCTCAGCTCCCTAAATTTCTTTATAGCGTACAAATGGTTCAGAATGGTCACTCTGCCAGGCCTTATTCCCCTCTTGCACCAAGGGGACTGGCTCTGCTCCCCGGATATGCGGGACTCCTACCTGCACTTAAGGGTTTTTCCTCCCCATTGGAAGTTACTGAGGTTCCACTTTCAGGGGAGATATTACCAGTTTCGAGCCTTACCATTTGGCCTCTCCTCTCCGCTCCTGGAGTCTTCTACAGTGCCCAGCGGTGGCTGCGGCTCTCATGACAGGCCATCGCCTTCCCTACCTGGATGATTGGCCCCTGGCAGCACTTTCCAAAGCTCAGCTACTTTGCACTCAGAGACACCTTTACTCTCTTCCGAGAGCTGGGGATCACCCTGAACCTTCCAAAGTCATCCCCATGGCCAAGCCAATGACTCCTTTTTGTCGGAGCAGTCCTGGACACAGTTCAAGACATGGCCGTCCTCCCACAAGACAGAGGGGATCATCTAAGGGGCATAGCCTGATCAGTATCCATGGCTCCACAGGTCTCAGCCAGGACTTTCCTCAGGCTTCCGGGCACATGGCGGCGGCGGCCATCCCCACAATTCCCTTGGCCCGCCTCCATGTGAGAGTCCCACAGTGGATACTCAGGGTGCAGTGGGACCAAAGGTCAGAAGACCTGGAGCAGCCGGTCAAGGTCTCTGACCCAGTACGAAGGATTCTTTCCTGGTGGTAAGACCCCTCCAACCTGGTACAAGGGGTCCCCTTTCGGCAGGAGCCCCCGAGGTGGATTCTAACTACGGATGCATCTGGCCTCTGTTGGGGTGCTCATCTGGATGAGAAACAGAACCAGGGGACATGGTCTCCAGATGAGCAGCTACTCCACATCAGTGTCCTCGAGATGCGAGTGGTCCTGAACGCCTTTCAGGCATTTCAGATGGACCTTTCGCTGGGCCCTCTTCTCATCCAGATGGTCAACATATTGGTAGTGTCTTGCATCAAAAAGCAAGGGGGCACACATTCTTACCCTCTTTGCCGGGAGGTGATGAAGGTCTGGTATTGGGCTCTGGAACACTGCCTAGAACTCACCACTGTTCATGTTCCAGGCATCCAAAACGTCTTGGCCGACAGCCTAAGCCGGTCTCGGTCCAAGGTTCACGCGTGGGAGCTCCTCCAGTCGGTAGCAGATCAGCTATTCGACAGGTGGGGCTGCCTAGAGTTGGACCTCTTTGCGTCTCCACTCAACACCACACTGCCCAGTTTCTGCTCGCTAGCGCCCGCGCCTAATGTTTTCTGGCCTGACGCTTTGTCCCTCTGTTGGACAGGGAGGTTTCTGTACGCCTTCCCTCCCTTTCCCATTCTTCAGAGGGTTCTTCTGAAGTTACAGGCCAAAGGAGTAGAGATGATCCTCATCTCTCCATTTTGGCCTTGGCAGATTTGATTCCCACTACTTCAGCAGCTGGCAGTGGAGCCTCCAATACAGCTGCCGCTGAGCACTTGCTATCACAGGATCAGGGAACCCTGATCCACCTGGACCTCAAATCCCTGCATCTTCATGCCTGGCTCCTGCAGACTTAGTCAAATCTAGGTATGGGGTCTCCCACGAAGTGGCGGACATTCTCATAGTAGCGAGAAAGCCCTCAGCTAGAACCACTTATGCCATGAAATGGAAAAGATTTTGCCTTTGGGCTTCACCCAGTCACTTGGACCCACTTACCTGTCCGGAGGACTCTTATCTCCTCTTCTTATTAAATCAAGGCTTGAGCTACTCCTCCATAAAGGTACATCTTTCCGCAATTTATGCTTACCATGTACCTGTGGAGGGAAAAACCCTCGCCCAACTGGACGTGTCCCGTACGTTTTTGCGGGGTATACTGTATATTAAGCCTCCCATCAGAGATCCGGCATCTCCTTTGTATGTGAGAAAAGCTGACTCTTCCCCCATTCGAACCTGCCATGGAATGCGAGCTTCGCTTCCTTTCTTGAAAAGTGTTATCTTTAGTTGCCGTTACTTCTACCCAGAGAGTTTCCGAGCTTCAGGTCCTGATGTGTAAGGAGCCTTATTTAATTTTCCATAAGAACAGGGTGTCCTTACAAACCAGTCCCAAGTTTTTGCCCATGGTGGTGTCTGAGCTTAAGCTGAATCAGGACATCAATCTTCCAGTGCACCACCCTGATCACTTGAACAGAGCAGAAGCGCTCCTGCATACTTTGGATGTCCACAGGGCGCTGTGGTATTATCTTAACCGCACCGCTCCACACCTTTAAGGCAGAGCAGTTGTGTCTGGCCTTTGCTCCCTGCTGTCAAGGTGCTCCGGTGTCTAAACAGACATTATTCAGGTACAACAACCTATCGGGCTCAGTTAGGGGTCATTCTACCAGGGGAGTGGCTACTTCCTTTGCATCCTTGCGTAATGTGTTCATTGGAGACATCTGTGCAGCGGCTACCTGGAGCTCAGTGCATACTTTCATTAAGCAGTACAGCCTGGACATAGCCTCTAGGAGAAGGGCAGGTTTCGGCCTGGTGGTCCTCCAAGGCCTTCTATCTTAAGTGCCTTCCTAGCACCGTTGCACTTCAGCCTCTTCCTGGATTTACCTCTTCCTTTTTTCAGGACTGCTTGAGACTCAGTCCTAATGGTAGTAGCTTGCTGCAAGAGCTCTCACTCGAAGTAAGATAGTACAGTTACGTAAGAATGTACCGTAACAGTAGATCTTCGAGAGGAGCTCTTGCAGCAGGTGCTGTTTTCCCTCCCTCCTTCCCCCTGGTGAGTTTTCTGCATATTTTTCTTTTACGACAAGCTTCCGCCCGGTCCGCCTGCCAGCCTTACCAACGGGTTTCCAGCGGGTGAACTGAAGTGGGGCTGGGGAATGCCCCTGGTATACCATTGGCCAATGTCGGGTCGGAGCCGGCATCGGTCCCCACTGGAGACTGCTAACTAGAAGATTTCCATGGGGTCCTAGTGCCTGCAGCATAGTCCTAATGGTAATAGCCTGCTGCAAGAGCTCCTCTCGAAGATCTACTATTAAAGTTCTTATATAACTGTACTTTCTACTACTGGGGTCCCCAGTTTTGGTATAGTTTACCAAAGCACTCGAGAGTACAAAATAGAGTAGTGTGTTGGAAAAAAATCTGGTTTGTACAACAAGCTTTATTACTGAGGGCATGCTGTTTTGAATCTTGAAAATGGCTAAAGTTCATTGTTAGAACAACCCTGTCATATTTTCTCTTCCAGGTTGAAATATATTTTACTATGTATGTTTAGTATTAACACTGGGTGTCTCCTTGTTGAATTGTTTTGAGAGTGGACACAGCGGAAGGGATAAATAAGGTTGATAAGGAGAGCCCCTTTAAGCTTAGTGGCAACCATAACATGAGGGGGCACAGTCTTAAGCTCGAGGGTGGGAGGTTTTGGAGGGAAGTCAAGAAGCACTTCTTTACAGAGAGGGTGGTGGACACTTGGAATGCGCTGCCAGAAGAGGTCATCTTGTTGAAGACAATATGCAGGTTTGAGAGGTTAGGATAGGCATAGGTGGAAGGTAAGGATCATGCATAGGGAGGATGGGAGGAGTGGGGAGGGAGGGCAGGGACAGTAGCTCAAGCTGTGGATCCTGCAATATGAGCAGACTAGATAGACCAGATGGCCTTCTTCGGCTTGCTTCTTCATATGTTCGTATGTATTTATTGTAACCAGATTTTTAAGAGATAAGGTATCCCTTGTAAATGAGCGTAAGCTCAATTGAAATTTTTACCTTGTTCATATTTTCATAAATTAAAGAGTACTGCTGCTTCTACTACTACTACATTGCTGATAACGACAGTAAGGTGGAATAAAGTACTGACGTCATGGACTGGGGGGGGGATTTGGAGGAGGAATACAGGGGTGAGGAGCAGTTTGAAGAAGGTAATTTGCCTTCTCGCTCCACCCTATTATTCTGCAGCGAAGTCTCTGTGGTTTATACACACACGTCTCACCCTGAGAATTCATCTTTCTAGGATCATGAATATGTTGTTCATCCACACTCTTTGGCATGTCCCCTTCCGCTTTAAATCTCACCGGAACTCTTCAAGCTGGCTCCTCCCACCCACCCAGGTGGTATATACCTCAGCTTCACCCCATGATGCCAGATCTTCCTTTCCGCTGGAAGATTCAGGTTGCCCCTTGTGCTCACGCATTTCATAGGTCCTGGTTTTCAAACCTTTGGTTTTACCGAGAATTCGCATTGTTTGCGTTAGCGATCATAAGTTTGTCACTTCGATAATGGAAGACAAGTCTTCTCCCGGATTTCGCAGGTGCCCTTGCGGCCAGAAGATGTCACGCACCGATCCCCACACCGCATGCATCTATTGCCTCGGTGTCGACCGTGACACCTCTTCATGTAGTATGTGTTTGGCTTTTCATCCCACCGTCTTCGATGGCCATCTCGCACACCTGAAGCTGGGGAGGCTGAAAAAGAGGATCCCTCCAGTGAAATCCAAGGAGGCTCGGTGGGCGGTTTCCATGGCTGACAGATCCGCCGAGCAGATGGGACGCATGCAGGTGTTCGAGGAGGAAGTGGCTCATACTGCGGATTCCTCTCGGAGCTTTTTCATTCACAGAGCACCCCTCGACCGAGAGCCTGGTGACCACCTTTGTGTTCAAGCATACTGGCAGTTCGTCCGACACTGACCGACCTCCGGACAAATAGTCCAAAAATATGGACCACGGCGCACGAAAGGTCTATGCGGCTTCCTCCTTGGGCCTTCGTCAGCCAGCTCGGCCATCATCATGGCACACTTCTCTCATGCCCTTCTCGGGTCATCAGACGTAAGTCCTCTTGCTCTTATGGACGGTAGACCACAGTCAAACAGGTCCATGATTAGGGCCGTGCTGTTGCCAAACAGCAGCTCCAGACGGCCCTGGACATCGGAGATCTTTGTGCCCGCTCAATGGCCACCACAGTGGCCTCTCACCACAGGGCTTGGCTGAGGCTTTCCTCCTTCCCGGCGGATACTCAGCATAAACTTGCTGACGTGCCATTTCTTGGGACCGACTTGATCCAGGAGTGGCCGGTCACCTACAGCGCATAGAGCAGTCCATTGCCACCTTGGCCGCCACTTCTGCCAAGAGTTTTTGGGCAAGAACCAGCAGAAGAAGAAGCCTTTTATGCACTCTTTCCCTGTGGTCTGGCAGCCCTCCTATCAAGGAGGATAGCAACAGCAGTAAGCTCAAGCTTGGTGCCCCTGGCCAAAGCCTGGACCCCAACAGGCCGGAAAAGGGGGCCGAGGCTCAGGTCCTGGAGCCTCCTTCTTCTCTAAGCCTGCCCATTGACAGGATGGGGGTTGCCACCCCTGTCTCCGTCACGCCAGCTCTGGGCCCTCCCGTGGGGGTTCGGCTTCGCCACTTTCTTTCCGCCTGGTCCGCTATCACTTCGAACAGGTGGGTTCTCGAAGTGGTTGACCGGGGACTGCCTCTAGAGTTTGAACAGTACCCTTCCAGCCAAGCCAAGCCCCTCAGAGGAACGGATTTCCGCATGCACCCAGTCGGCTCCTTGAAACGACATAGCTCAGCTCCTCCGGCGGATCCTCCAGCAAACCTAGGCTTTGTCTCCAGGTACTTCCTGGTGCCTAAGCGAATGGGGGGTTGGCGCCCCATTCTAGATCTCCACGACCTTAATCAATTTCTCAGGTCTCGCACCTTTCAGATGGTCACACTGTCCCAGATCATTCCATCCTTGGAGCGAAACGTTCTGTTCTCTGGATCTGCAGGACGCGTTCTGTCACATCCCAATCCATCTGTCCCATCAGCGATTCCTCCGCTTCAGGGTTGAGGGGACCCTATACGGGTTCCGAGCCATGCCGTTCGGCCTGTCATCGGCCCCACGGGTCTTCACCAAATGCATTGCAGTGGTGGAGGCCCATCTCCGGCGTCGGGGGGAGGGTCAGAATCTACCCCTACTTTGACAGTTGGCTCCTGGCAGGTTCTACCCAGCAGGAGGTGGAGAGGTCCAGGGATCTGGCCCTCCAGACCTGCTCCCAACTCGGCCTCCTGATTAACGAGGCCAAGTTGGAACGCGTGCCTTCCCAGGTGATGGGCTTCATCGGGACAGAGCTCGACTCTTGTCAAGCCAGAGCTCGGCTCCCGGCGGATAGGTGAAGTTCTCTCGTCCTTTGCCCAGTCATTTCTGGTTGGGCACTTGCGCCCTGCCTTAGACTTTCTGCGCCTTTTGGGTTACATGGCGGCGTGCACCTCAGTGGTCCATTGGGCCCGGTTGCACATGCGCCCCTTCCAATGGGAGCTGCCCGCCCAGTGGACTCTGCATCACGGTCATTTCGACCAGCTGATCACTGTAACCCAGAAGATGTGGGACGCTCTCCAGTGGTGGACCACCCCAAACCAGTTGCAGGAAGGGATCCCGTTTGTCCACCCCTAGCCGACGGTCGTCATCACAACCGAAGCCTCTCTCATGGGCTGGGGAGCCCACATGAGGGAACAGCAGAGCCCATGGCTTCTGGACCCCCGAAGAGTCCGGATGCCGCATCAACCTGTTGGAGCTCAGAACAGTCAGACTGGCACTATCAGCTTTCGCTCCTCAGCCCCGGGGTCAAGTGGTTCAAGTCCAGACGGACAATACCAAACCATGTACTACCTCAACAAACAGGGCAGCACGCACTCCCATCTGCTGTGCAAGGAGGCACTCCGTATCTGGACCCTTGTAAGCCGGTTGGAGGCGGATCTCTTAGCCATCCATGTGGCAGGAGCTTCGAACCAGCTGGCGGAATAGACCAGACATCCCACGAGTGGTCTCTCCATCCAGAGGTAGCTTATAGCCTGTCCTCCCATAGGGGCAAACCGATGGTGGACTTGTTTGCCTCAAGGGAAAACACCAAGCTGAGGCTGTTTGATGCCTCAGCAGGGCTTCTGTGGGACTTCTGAGGCCAGGGGCCTCTTCATTTTCTCCATTGTCTTGAGTCCCAGGTGTAGGCGTGGTGAGAGGCACGATGGATTCTGTAGCCCCAGACTTGCCGTGCCAGTTCTGGTATCCAGATCTCCTCAGCCTGAGCTGCAGGCCCCCGGAGCGGCTTTGCACACACCTAGACCTGATATCTCTCAACCAGGGGAAGGTCTTCCATTCCGGACCTTCAGTCCCTGCACCTCACAGCCTGCTACCTGAGCGGCTAGGGTTCCAGGCTTTGGGTCTTTCCGAAGATGTCTTCACTGTGGTGGAGGCATCTAGAAAGGAATCGACCAGGAAATGTTATGCCTTCAAATGGAAAAGATTTTCCATTTGGTGCCAGGGTAAGGGTCTGGACCCCTTATCCTGCTCTGTGGCTAACATTTTCAGCTACCTTTGGTCTCTCTCCAAGGGGGTCTACAGTCATCGACCCTTAGGGTGCACCTGGCAGCCATTTCTGCTTGCCGGGCGTGGGCCAGTCAGCCAACATTGGCGCAGGAGACAGTGGTTGGGCGTTTTATCAAAGGCCTGGATCACATATCCCCTCCGGTGCGTGAACCTCCACCTTTATGGGATCTGCTGCTGGTTTAGGCCAAGCTCATGGGCAAGCCATTCGAACCCATGCACAAGTGTGAGCTATCACACTTGTGGAAGATGGCCTTCCTGGTGGCTATCACGTCAGCCAGAAGGACAGGGGAGCTATAGGCACTGTCGGTGGACTCCCCTTATCTGGTCTTTCACAGGGACAAAGTTGTCCTGCGCCCCACCCGAAATTCCTTCCGAAGGTGGTGTCAGAGTTTCACCTTAACCAGGTGTTGACTCTGCCACTATGCTACCCTAATCACAGGCTCCATACTTTGGACCCGAGACGTGCTCTTTCCTGTTATAAGGAGAGGACAGTGGAAATTTGCAGAGAGGTTTGCCAGCTGTTTGTCACTTACACTGAAGCCGCTTCTGGCAGACTTGCAGCCAAACGGACCATTGCAAGATGGATTACATCATGTATACGTCTGTGCTACGAGTTGGTGGGCAAGGAGCCTCCCAGAGGGATAAGAGCTCATTCTACCCGCCATACTGCTGCATCGGAGGCTCCCTCCAAGGACATTCCTATCCAGGAAATCTATTGGGCTGCTACCTGGGAGTCAGCAAACACCTTTATTACCCACTGCCACATCGACCTTGAGTCATGCCGGGATGCTGGTTTTGGGGCTTCAGTTCTCTAATCTCTGTCCCCTAAGTAGAGGCTGAGCACCTTGCCTCCCTTCTCCCGAACTACTAGGAGTCTGCCAAACAGTGTGGATGAGCAACATAGCCACGCTCCTAGAAGAACAGGTTACTCACCTGTAACAGTAGGCGGACGCACACAACCTGGCTTCCAGCGGGCTAAGATCTGGCGTTATTGGGCGGAGCCGAGGTATATACCACCCAGGTGGGTGGGAGGAGCCAGCTTGAAGACTGCCGGCAGATTTAAAGAGGAAAGGGACAATGCCAAACAGTGTGGATAAACAACATATACCACTGCTAGAACTACTGTTACAGGTGAGTAACCTGTTCTTCCCTGCCAGGATACCCATAGAGGAAAGTTTTCATGACTCTTAACTAATCGACTTTATAGTAGGACTACAGTTTGTTCTACTGTTTATTGTGCTTAGAATGCCATGTTGGTAGCTACAATTTAAAAGTTTTAGTAAACAGTAAACAAACAGTTAATGATCCCCAGAGAAAATACAGTGAAATGTAACAGCTTTTTAACCGGAAGAACACTTACAACCTTGAACACTGTACCATGCCATTTAATTAATGCCCCAACCTTCGAAACCTTTAAAAATATCCTGATGTTTTTATGGTCCAGAATGGATCAGGATATTAGATCCACTAGGAGTGGGAGACAATTCAATGGGCCTTGGCCTTCTTTGTCTTTAAAAACCAAGTATTACAATCTCCTGCTTACTGAGGAATCATTAATAGATAGTGGGTATAGTACCCCACTTAATTTATGAACTAGTTGTGTTAAATCTTGATAAATATCCTATTTCCCTATCAGTCAGCAAGTTTGACTTTAGAGGTAGGGGTGCAAGGCAACTGGATTGAGCCAAGGCTGTCTTTTTAAATTTACTGTGTTTGCTCTCTCAATAGGTTTTATCAGCCCTCCATATATTTTAGAATCCTACGGAGGGCGGAAATAATGGTAAGTATCCGCCAAGTTATAGAGTAGGTGAGAGCGTTATATCCTACATTATTATCCAGCCATTGCATTAACTCCTGTGTAACTGTATAGTTGAGCAGGCATAACTAAAGGTCACTGTTCTATTTCTATTAAATACTTCATTGATAATGTAACCTGTATTTTGATGCACTGTACAACAAATTTACTCTGCTATGATTATGTAATATGGTATATACTGTATTTCATATAATCAGTAAATAAAAAGTTTAAAAGAGATACCCTCAGAGGAAGGATTTCGTTCTGTTTAAACTGCCAATGTTAAAAAAAAAAAAAAAAGTATATATATATATTCACAATGTTTTTTAATTTTTATTCTGTTACTGAGAATAAAAGAACACTACAATTTTATAACTGCTTCTAATTTTCGTATGCTTCCTGACCAATGCCTGGATGACACTACACAAGCAAAAAAAAAGTGGCGATTTGAAAAGTGAAGTTTCTGTTCACGCTCGGTATTTTTTTTTTTGTGTGTGTGTGTGTAAAAAGGCAGGCAGGCACGGGGACTAGCTCTGAGCCAATCGGTAAGTAGGATTTCTCCAGTGCATTTTCTGAACTGCAGATATGGCAGGGTTCTGTCAGGTCATGTTTCTGATGACTAATAGCTCAGTATTTTCTGTATCTCTTTACATCCACGATGATGGACGTGGCAAAGGAGCAAGAATTTTTAAGAACTTCAGAATCCTAGCCAACCCAGTGGCGTGGAGGGCTGAGGCATCTAAGCCTTACCTCCTGCCACGCCAGGCGGTCTGTGTTCGCGGTTCAAGCAGGCTGCCAGAGGTTAGCTGGGGAGGGAGAGGATTGAGCATCTGGAGGACACCTCTTCTGGGGAGGGAGGACCGTCGCTTCCGCCTAATGACTTCCCCCAAGTGGAGGCCCAAGGGTAGAACGAGTCTGCAGACGCCCAGGAAAGGGAGGAGCTGCAGGACTTCCGTGGACGTGCGCGCACCTCCACGTACAGACGTCTGATGTGTGTGCCCCAGCGTGGGGATGGGAAGTGGGAGAAAAAGTGGAAAACCACCTCTGGTTGCGGGTGACGACCAACCCCTCACAGGCTCCTCACCCGGCAACTGGGCACAGCTGTAGCCCTCTGGCAGAGGGCGTAGGTGACGGTAAGTCCCAGAAATGCTGTTGTGGTGGGGCTGGGGATCGGTCTGAAGGGAGCAGCTGGGGGACGAACCGAAGTAGAAACAGATAATTAAAAAAAAAACTTCAGAATCCTCTGTCTTGTCTCAGAGGTGACATAAAGCAAAAAGAAAATCCTATACATTGATGCTTTTGTTTGTTCTGTCAACTGGACTATTTAAATTTTTGTCAGCTAGTACTGCTTCTTTGAATAGGCCAAAATTATAATGTTTATTCATAGATGGGGATAAGTAAGGCTTTAGACAGTTGTGTAACTTGGATCAGTGTACTGAAAAAAAAAGAAGCTTTTATCTGGATGGTTTATGTATGTGTACTTTTTTTATTTTAGAGGAAAATTTAAAGTGAAAGAGCGTGAAGAGATGTGGAACAAGATAGAGTTGCTGGCCAAGCAGAACCCTCAGGTAAGCAAACTGTAGGAGTTAAATGCCTGGGTTTGAAGCATGACTGACTACACCAGACATGATTAACTTATAATGTTGCCAAGCGGAGTTTTCTGTGTGGGGATGTCAAACAGCCTTTCTTCCCTCCTCCCTTTAAACTGCAGGTTGGAGGGAGAGGCAGTATTGCTGATCAGTGTCAGGGTACAGGCTTTTAGGGTGTTTGCATTTGGAATTGTAGTACAGCTACTGCATTCACCAGTAGATGTTGGGCAGTGTTCAGGTATTTCTGAGGAAATGCATTTGGTAAGATCTTTCAGGAATCAGTCTTCTCCACAGAGCCACACTAGTTTGGTCTTGGGGCAAAGGCACTCGGACCTTGCAGAAGCTGAAACTTTTGGTGTGGCATGTGTACCATTACATGTGCATGATATCAGGTGTGATGCTGCATACACCAACTGCATAAATAATGGGTCTGTCGCCGCCGCTTCAGGGTTTTTTCCAGCTATCGATAGTACGCCTCATCAGGGAATCAAATAGGACTTTGGGTTTGGCCCACGTAGGCCTCTGAGTTTCTAATCATATGCATCTTATTTACAGTATGTGTGTGCTTCCAGAAATCAATCTTCCCGTTGATTCACACTGATGGGTCTGAGCCAGAGGCGTTAGTACCCTATGGGAGCCAGCACTTTTCAGGAGGGCTGGTGCAGAGGGAAGCTGCACATACGTGAGGCACTGCAAAACTGGTGCATGTTGCATGGCTCACCACGGCACCAGCCCTCAACCACCTCAGTTCCTTTTTTCCATGAATGTGCTTCAGTGATGACGTCGCTCACCTGCTGGGAGTCAGAACTTCACATCTATATGACAGCAGCATTCAGATCTTCTCAGTTTTTAGTTTTTAAAGTTAGAGTTTACTTTTTTGAATCAGTTTAATGATTTTACAAAAATTATTTTCTCAGTCTCTCACAGCTCTGCCGAGTCAGCGGTTGACGGCTATGGGTGAGACGGTAGGGAGCTTCTCAGGCAAGCAGCTAGGGCAGTCAGGCCATGTCTGGTCCACTTTCCCTGTCACGGAAGGATTCTGATGACAGGCGGTCCAGTGGCCAGCAGTGGGGGTGGAGGTGGACAGTCCTGGAAGCACAGTAAGAAATAGGCCTGTTGTCTGTCCCCATCAGGCTTGCAGCACCACTCTGCCTTGTGTTCTGCCTCTTTCCATAGGAAGGGGAAGACGAGGTACTGCTCAGGGTCACCTTCTGCAAGTCTGCCATAAGATCTCTGTGTCCTGGAGTTGGAGGCCCTCACTGGTGCTGTTGTTGTCACTAGGGACCTCTGCTCATGAGAGGTTGAGGTCTCAGGCCTGCAGTCCCTCTCTATCTCTTAGGGGGGACTCCAGTGTGCAGTTCCACCATTGGGCAGCTGTTATGGAGCAGTGGGTGCAGCATCTCCCTCATTTGCCCCTGCCCACAGAGACGGTCCCTGACCCTTCGGGGTCAGTGGAACTGGAGCTACAGGTGAAACATAAATAGAGCATTTGGCTCCGACAACAGCTTCAGGGTCCTTGCTGGTGACTGCTGCTGGCTCTTGTGCCACTGGCCACACCCCATTCAGTGTCACTGTGGTGGGACCAGCTACAGTACCATTGTGGTACACTTTGATGCGGTCTGGATCATCATCAACGGGGTCAAGCCCCATTGTCGGTGCCAGACTCACACACAAGCTACACATTCCGAAGCTTACTTCACTTCCAAAGACCCCTGGTTTTACTCCAAGGAGGCGTGTCGTGGGAACGGCAAGCTATATGTCTGCCATGCCTCCCAGATGAACTCAGTCCTGGCCGTTGCAGCCCTGGCTGCTGCAAGGGGCTGCTGTAACACTGGCAACGCCCCCGAGGAGGATAGTAGTCAATGAGACACTCAATCCTCCTCTCCCGGGTTAGCCCCTGATGTCCTAGGCTTGTTCCTAAACCTGGATTGTCGGCGATGCAAGGAGTGGTGCTACCGCTGCACTGGTGGGCTGGCCATACTCATAATTTCTGAGGGTGGTGACTGTGATTCTTTCCATAGCCTGGACTCTTAAGACCCAGGTCCTTATCCTGTTCCTCAGGAGGATTTATCTTTCTAGGCTTTACTGAACAGTATGCATTCTGCTCTTGATTTTGAGTCTTCAGCCATTTTGACCAGGTAAACATTTTAGTCTGCAGTGGGTAAATGTTTTTACCATGCTGGTCAGTTTAGTTCCTCGTTTTCCTCCAGCATTTAAGACCTTTTTGGATACAATCTGGAATAGGCCTACTTCTATCCCTTCCATCTGTAGGCAGACAGAAAATACACTGCTTCTAAGGTCAGACCAGTGTGCATTTCACAGCCAATGGCTTACACCTCGTTATTCTCGCTGAGAATAACAAAACCATTCTTCCCCAGGAGACCACTACACACCCTATCAAGGAGTCATGCAAAATTAACACTGTGGGCAAATGAGCTTTCACAGCTGCCACCCTTGGCATACATAGTTCTAGCTATTGTACCAAGAGCATTTTTTCCAAGTATGAATATACCCTTTAGAAGCTCACTTAAGACTCTGGCAGACTCCTTGCCAAACTCTGAAAGTAAAGGTAGAGAAGTCTCTCGAGGCATCTCAGAAAACAAGAACACCCTGAAGACTGCCATACCACCTCCTGATAACCTTCAGAGAGGGGGGAGGACGAGGTTTCTTTCAGAACAGGCTGTCCTTTCAAGGAAAAGGTTGGGAAGACCAAAACAAATTTCAGTCTCCCAGTCCTCAAAATAAGGCACAGCTGAAGGCACAAATGCCGAAAGTACCCAGTACCACCCTCTGAAACTCTGGCCCCAGTCCTGCCTCAGTTGCCTGAGGCAGATCTCTCCTCACCAGTGGGGGGGTTGCCTCTCCCAGTTTTACTGTCAGTGGGAGCCCATCACAACAGATGCGTGGGCCCTCAGAATCTTTCAAGAGGGATACTTCCTGAATTTCACAGAAATCCCTCACCTGTCGTCATGCCCTCCCCCACCCCCGATCAAGGCGTTGCCTTCATCTGTCCCTGATTCCAGGCCGGCCCTAGTGCTTCTAGGCATTGCCCAGAGCAAGCACTCGCCTCCTCTTCCTCTGAATAGGTGATGCCTCTGCCCCCGCCGTGGGGGAATTCCCCTTCGCAAGCACCTGCCTCACCTCAGGGGCCCATGTCTGCTGTTTCTCCAGACCAACGCCAATCTTCACCTACCAGGCCCGACAACTCCTCAACCGTCATCACCTCTGCCCCAGCCTGTGCCTGAACCAACACCCGCTGGCCCTCCCAAGGACCCCCAGCATGCACCATCTGGACCAATGGCAGGGTACCCTACTTTGACTCCTCCACCGACATACCCATTCCCTCTTCCCCAGTGCCTTTACCCACCTTATAATCCACCTCCACCGGTGAATTATAATACCTTATTCACAGCTTGGTGGACATTTATGAAGGACAAGGACGCACAAGCCTGTCGGGACCATCTATCTGGTCAGCTGCCACTCTTTAAGAGGTTCCTTAAGAGCATTTTACACACACAGCCTCCCATCAGGAATCCGGTGGCTGCCTGGGACATCAACCTTCTGCTGGATATGCTCGCCTGCAAGCTCACTGAGCACCTTACAACATGTGAGCTAAAGTTTTTAACTTGGAAAGCAGCTTTTCTAGTGGCCCTCACCTCTGCTCCGAGTCTCTGAAATCCATGCCTTGGTTACAGATCTCTCGTATACTGTTTTCCACAAGGATACAGTAATTCTATGGCTATGTGACCATAGCCTTTTTCCATAAATTCCCCAAAATATGGAAAAAGACTATGGTCACAACTCTCTTTAAAAACTGAGATCATACTAAAATTTCTAACTGCCGTCCCATCTCCATACTGCCACCCTTTCTAAAGCCCTCGAAAAAAGATAGCGACCAACTTGTTGGCCATCTGGATAAATACAAGATCCAATGCCCTGAACAGCATGGCTTTAGAAAGCTACATAGCACTACAACAGCCCTGGTTGAATGTACTAGCTTCATTCATGAAGCACTAGATCATGGGCACTTGGTTGGAGCCACATTTATTGCCTTCACCAAGGCCTTCGATACTGGCAACCATAGCCTCCTTCTGGACCAACTGACTTCAATTGGACTATCCCCTGAATCCGTGCAGTGGTTACAGGGCTACCTTACGAATTGCACCCAGCAACTGAAAATTTGAAATACCATTTCTGACCACTGTACTGTTTCCACCGGCGTCCTCCAGGACTCAGTCCTGGGTCCCCTTCTATTCAGCATTTTTCTAAATGAGCTCCCTAAGGCCTGCCCAGGCCAAACTCTCTTGTACACTGAAAATCCGGTTTTGTTCTCAAGCCAGTCCAGCTCTACTGGGCTACAGAAGCACATGCAAACCTGCTTCACTATCTCAGAATCCTGGATCTTACTTCGAGAGAGCTTTTGCAGTAGGTATTCACAAATAAGACTCAGGCACCAGGACCCCGCGGAAAAACCTCTAGCTAGCAGTCTCTGACGGGGGACCGCCCCCCACGTCAGGTGACCGGCATCAGCTGATGTCAGTATAAAAGGGCCGGTCCCCCACGCCCGCCCTTCAGTTCTTTCCCACCGTCGGCTTGCTATAGTACCTCGCGGAAGAACAGTGCTAGCTTATCTTGCCATTTTGGATAAGTATAAGTCTTTTCGATGTTTTCTACATTAATCAATCAATCAGAATCTTTATTTATGCAGGCGAACATCATTGAGCAAGCTCATTTGCAAGATGGACCTGGTTAGCTCCGGGTCAAATGGTACAATGCATACAGAGATATTTACAATTGAGCCAAATAACGCAAATAAAGAACAATTAATGCAAGTAAGTACTCAATGTTACATCAGTCATATAAGCTACTGGTGGCTGCAGTATTTACAGACACAAAGCACATCTTCTTGATCTGGAAGGACACTACTACTTTATTCAGCTGTGAGCTGTGTGGGAAATTCTGTATTGCACTTGATATCTGCAACGACGTGCACTTTTGCTCAATTCTGTGGGAGGTGAAACTAACTACCCTTGGTAATTGCTTTTTATTTACATATTTATTTAGTGTTTAACCAAGAAGGGGCTTGCAAACTCTCTTTATCTTGTAAGTAACTTCAGAAGGATTTAAATACTGCATTTGGGTAGACCCTTGGAGGTAGCTAGATTGTCTACTAGGATTTTCTGACAGTTAAACTATTTTTAAATAAATTACAGGTGGTTGAGGAGTGAATAAGGAGCTTGCAAACTCTGCTTATCTTGGAAGTAACTTCACAAGGGTTTGAATACTGCATTTTGGTTGTCCCTTGGGGGTAGCTGGATTGACTACTAGGATTTTGGGACAGAAACTATTTTTAAATAATTTACTGGTGAGTAGGATTTTGTGATAGTTAAACTATTTTTAAATAAGTTACTGGAGGTTAGTTGAATTACTATAAAGGACAGTACTCACCAGGGTGGTGGAGCAGTGGTGTATTTGGGTGTTTCTAACAGTCACCTGTGGTTGTGGACTACCCACACTCCACACCCCCAGGCATGGCATTTCCTTTATAGCCAAAGTTCTGACATCACTTCAACAGGTCTTGGGGCAGAACGGTCATATTCTTAATAACCCATCACAGTGCATAAAGGGTAAGTACACAGCACCAAAAAAAAATTAATTTTTTAAAATATATATTACATACTGTATATTATAAGGAAGAGGAACATGTGGGGAGTGGTGCAGTGCACTGGCTGTGGGGCAGCAGTTTTCCGGGACACATTCTGGAAACTGCATTGCTGTCCTATTTGCAGGCAACTGTCAGCTCTGAGGGAGGAGATTGCCCACCTCCAGGCTGAACTGGCAAGGACTAAGGAGGCTTCCCCCACCCAAAGAGCACCACTGCCACAACCACTGCCTCAGAGGTTGCCAAGTATGACGAGCAGTTGGACCACAGTAGGTTCTGGGAGGGTGCGGGTGGTGGAACAGAGGCGAAGACCCCTAGTTGTACCTCTACATAAATCATATGCCAGTCTGGCAGAGCAAGGTTCCTCTATGATGGCACCCTCAGTGGAGACCAAGAAGAATGCTGAGGACATCCACAAGGGAGACCCACAAAAGGGTGGCAAGGGACACCACAGGGAAGGGAAACAGCTTCTGATAGGGGGGTAGAACTGGGGAAGGGAGAGAAGAGGGAAGTAAGGTGCCTGCCTGGTGCCATGGCTCGGAGGGACAAGAAGTGAATCCTCACGATTGCAGAAGCAGCATCATAGGAGAGGGAACTAGATATCATTGTCCACCTTGGGACAAATGATGTAGCTAGGCATGGAATCAGTGCAGTGCAGGATGAATTTGTGGAGTTGGGGAGGGGCCTCAGACAGGTAGCAAGCGTGGTTCTAGGGACATGGATATGTTGTTCATCCATACTTATTGGCAGGCTCCTTGCCGCTTTAAATCTTGCCGGAAGGTCTTCAAGCTGGCTCCTCCCACCCACCCGGGTGGTAAAACTCTCGGCTCCGCCCCATGACGCCAGATCTTCCTTACCGCTTGGAAGCTCAGGTTCCCTCCTTAACGCTCTGCGTATAAGACTGGTTCTTGGGATGGCAGACAAGGGTGAGGTAGTACTGGTTGGAGACTTCAATATTCCAGACGTGGACTGGAGCATCCCAGCAGCAGCATCAACTAGGAGCAGATTTATCCTGGACTTCCTTCAGGGTGCCTTCCTCAAGCAACTGGTCATGGAACCAACTCGGCAGAAGGCAATACTGGACCTTCTGCTCACAAACAGGGACAGTGTGATGGGGGTAACAGTGGGGGAGCACCTGGGTAACAGTGACCACCAGTCATTGTGGTTTGAAATCACAGAAAGAGCAGAACCAAAGCACACAAAAACACGTATCCTGGATTTTAGGGGGGCAGACTTTGGGAAAATGGGAAATACTTGAAAGAGGCATTAAGGGGAATGGGACAGGAATCAGGGGTTGAGGAACAGTGGGCAGTATTTAAAATGGGGATTATAAGAACAACAGAATTATGCATTAAGCAGGTTAGAAGAGGAAAAGGAAGAGGAGACCATTATGGTTTTCCAAAGAGGTAGCAAAGAAAGTGAAAGCCAAAAAGATAGCATTCAGGCAATACAAAAGACACAGGCAGAAGGGATAGGGAGAAGTACCAGGAGAAACAAAGGGAGGCAGGGAAGTCAGTAAGGGAAGCCAAAGCTCAGACAGAAGAACACATTGCAAAATCAGTGGTTAAGGGGACAAAACCTTTACAGGTACATAAGTGAAAAAGAAAGACAAAGGGAGGGATAGTGAGACTGAAGGGGAGGATGGGAGTCAGCGTGGAGGATGACAACAGTAAAGCTGACATATTGAACAGGTATTTCTGCTCAGTCTTTACTGAGGAAGAGGGGTAATGGGTCTGAAGGGGTACAAGGGGTGAGAATGGTGCAGAAATGGACACAAGTCCCTTTACAAGAAAGTGTCCTGAAGGAACTGGAAGTAATAAGAGTTGACAAAGCAATGGGGCCAGATGGGGTGCACCCAGGGTCCTTAAAGAACTAAGAGAGGTGGTGGCTGAACCTCTGGCTATCCTGTTTAGCCAATCACTGGAAACAGGGAGGTACCCAAAGACTGGAGGACAGCAGATGTAGTCCCTTATACAAAAGCGGGAACAAAGAGGAAGCAGGGAACTACAGACCAGTCAGCCTCACCTCGGTAGTGGGAAAGATCATGGAAGCACTTCTGAAGGAGAGATTGGTGGAACATCTGGTTGTCAGTGGACTACAGGACCCAAGGCAGCATGGTTTCACCAGGGGAGGTCATGTCAGACCAATCTCATTGAATTTTTGACTGGGTGACTAGGGAGGTGGATCAGGGAGGGCAGTGGACATGGCCTATCTGGACTTCAGCAAGGCCTTTGACACTGTGCCACATAGAAGACTATTACACAAACTGGGGAATAGGGTGTGGGCAGGACAGTAGTGTGGTGGGTAGGTAACTGGCTGGGTGGCAGGACACAGAGGGTGGTGGTAAATGGCTGTCACTCCACAGAGGAAGAGTGACCAGTGGGTACCACAGGGATCAGTGCTGGGACCGGTCCTATTCAACATCTTCATCAGTGACATGGCTTGAGGATCTAGAAGGCAGAATTTCACTGTTCGCTGATGACACAAAGCTCTGTAACAGAGTAGACACACCAGAGGGTGTAGACAGAATGAAAGGACCTGCAGAAACTTGAAAGAATGGTCAAGGGTTTGGCAGTTGAAATTCAATGCCAAGAAGTGCAAGATAATGCATATGGGGCACAAAAACCCTGGCACAATATATCAGTTGGGGGTGAGGATATAGCATGCACCAAGCAGGAAAGGATCTTGGGGTTGTCATCTCTGATGACCTCAAGGTAGGGAAACAGTGTGACAAGGCATCAGGTAAAGCAAATAGGATGCTGGGATGTATAGGCAGGGCATACCAGCAGGAAAAGGAGGTCATAATTCCGCTATACAAGACACTAGTGAGGCCCCACCTGGAGTACAGTGTACAGTTCTGGAGACCATACCTCGTAAGGATATAGACAGGGTAGAGAAGGTTCAGAAGAGGGCAACAAAGATGGTGCATGGATTGCATCACAAGTCCTATGAAGACAGGTTGAAGGAACTGAACATGTACTCCCTGGAGGAGAGGAGGAGAGAGGGGATATGATAGAGACATACAAGTATCTTACAGGAGAAACAGAGTGCAGGAAAACACTATTTTAAGCGAAAAAGATGTTCCAGGACTAGAGGCATGGGATGAAGTTGGAGGGAGGACAATTCAGAGGAAACATGAGAAAGAATTTCTTCACAGAACGGGTGGTGGACAAGTGGAACACCCTGCCAGAGGAAGTGGTGGGAGCCGAAACAATCACGGGATTTAAGAATGCAGGGGATAGACATAAAGGAATTCTAGAGGTCAGGGGTAAGGGGAAACAGACTTCTAGGAAAACAAACTGAACTTACAAGCTCAAATGGGCAGACTGGGTGGGCCATAGGCCCTTATCTGCCGACACTGTCTATGTATATGTATCTATGTTCCTAATTATTCGAAAGTTAGAAATCAAAAGGTTTTTGCTAAAAAAGACTTCGGTCTTCTTTTCCTCGCGGCTACGATGGACAAATCGACTCCCGGTTTCCGGAGGTGCCCTTGCGGGCAGAAGATGTCTAGGACGGATCCGCATTCCACGTGCGTCTACTGCTTGGGCCTTGAGCACGACCCGCAGGCCTGCGACTTGTGCTTGTCCTTTTCGGCCTACGTCCTTGAAGACCATGCTGCCCGATTACAACTGGGCGCGAGAGAATTCCACGGTGAAATCTAGAGAGGCCGGTTGGCGGTGTCCTTGGCCGGGCCTCGGCCCGGATCAGCTCGAGCAGATGATCGCCCTCGAGAAGGAAGCGCGGGCCGCTTCTACCTCGGCTGCGGCATTTGTCCCGCTCTCTCTCGGTGCCTCGTACTCGGCTTCTTTCAAGGAGCTTTGTCTGACCCTCTCGACAAAAGGTGAGGGTCCAACTTCTTCTGGACCCTTTTTCAGGTCCAAAAAGAGCAAGAGTAAGTCTCACCGTCGGCCGCTCTTGGGAGAGGGAAGATCCCCTCCTTCTTGTCGACAGTCGAACGGTCGACCCCTCAGCTTCGGCCACTGGTCTCACGGTGTCCCGTTAGGCCAGTTGACGAACTCCCATCGGCCAGCGGTCGAGATTTTTCTCAATCCGTTAGAGCGGGTTTGTCGGCTGGAAGCTGAGAATCCCTCTCCCAGTTTCCCGGTGGGAGTTGAGGATCCCGTCGGCTCGACTGTGCCTCGGTTCCGGACCTTGATTGGATCGTCCGAGCGGAGTGCCGATTTCCGACACTTCTCCTGCGCCTTCCTCGGCCCTGGTCGAGACTCTCGGTCTCCCGGACATCCTCGCCAGTCCAGCCGATCCCGCCGTCGCCGGCGGTCTCGATCTCGGCACTCGGCGGCAAGCGCCGCCGCTCTTCCTCCTCCTCGGACGAGGGGAGGCTTCGGCGCAAGTTGCGTCGGAGGTATGAGGAACTCATGTGGCAACAGCTCCTTTTGACCGGGAATAAGCCGACCCAGTCGTCTTCCCCGGCTATTAAGTGGCTGTCACCGGAGCGGCTGAAACAACCCCTCGTTGTAGCCGGGGAGCCTGTTCCCAGGCCGGTTGTTCGGCCAATTCCAGCTGCCCCACCGATTCTAGTGGCACCTCCGCCTCCACAGCCGTTAGTTGGGGCTCCGACCAAAATTCTCGAGTCCATTATGGGTTTGCCCCATAGGCTGTCTGTCACCCTCACTCCGATAAACTCGGCAGGTGGAGGTGGCTCAGGCTCGAGCAGCTCTTTGAGGACTCTTCCGGGTCAGAGGATGATTCCTCCCTTTCTCCAAGCGCATGGACTTGGAGTCCCGGGAGGACAGTCAGTGGGCGATGGCCTGCGTCCTTCTTAGGATTGCTTGGCTCATCTCGAGTCCACGGGATGAAGCTCGAACCCGTTCACGGGCCAGGTATCCCCTCACGGAGATTCTGGACCGAGGTTCTCCCCACGGAGGCCTTTCCGGTGGCGAGGCCATAGTGGAGTCGGCCTGGAGCTTTGGCAGCGCGCCCTGCTTTGCCCTGCGCCTGGCCAGAATGGCCAGGAAGTATCACGATCCCTACTGGTTCCCTGTCCGTTTGGAACACCCCTCTGCTGAGGGTTGGTTACCGACAAGCGTTTTCCGGCGAGAGCGCGCAGGGATGTCGACAAACCTCCCGACAAGGAATCAGAAGTGGATTATGCGGCGAAAAGTCTATGCTCGTCCTCTCGGTCGCCGTCAGGCCAGTTCGGCCGTCCTCATGGCACATTTTCTCGCCCTGTTGGGCTCCCTGGATGAGGTCGTCCCTCATCTTCCCGGATCTGCAGACTACGGTCAGCCAGGTGCGGGACCAGGGCAGGAGCAGTGGCCAAACAGCAGCTCCAGACTGCTTTGGTCATCGAGGACTCATGTGCCAGGTCGGTGGCGACCGCAGTGGCCATCTTGATCGTCCGAACGGCGGTTATACCTTTCCTCGGATACCCAGCACAGGTTGGCGGATGTTACCTTTTGGGACTGACCTCTTGACCCTGGGGTGGAAAGTCACCTGCAGAGATCAAGAGTCAATGCTACCTTGGACTCGGTCTCTTCCGCTCCAAGGACCAAGCGCACAAGCCACAGCCTAAGCCCTTCGTCCTGCTGCGCCCATGGCCACATCCGGCCAACAACGTCAGGGCCAGCCGACCTTGGCATCCCAAACCCAAGCAGTCGGCTTCCTCCAACAGAAGCAGGGAGGAAAAGGCAAGGAGGTTCCTCGGCGGTCCCTCCTCAAGCCTGCCCAGTGGCAGGCTGAGGGGTGTCCCCCATCCCGTCACCTTACCTCTAGTTCCCCGTGGAGATGGCGCCGACACTTCCCTTTCCGCCTGGTCCGCTGTTACCATGGACAGGTGGGTACTGGAGGTGGTGGGAAAAGGCCTGCCTCTAGAATTCGAGCAGACCCTGCCCTTCAGAGCCGTCGCACCTCGGGGGGCCTGGGGTCCCGCAGCCTCACTGGCGGCTCGTCGAGCCGACATCGCTCTCCTCCTCCAAAAGGAGGTGATAAGGGAGGTGGAGGACCCCCTCAGGCTCTGGAGTTAGTGTCCAGGTATTTCCTGGTTCGAAGCGGACGGGGCTGGCGCCCCATTCTCGACCTGCACGACCTGAACAAGTTCCTAAGGTGTAGAACCTTAGAATGGTCACTCTGGCACAGATAATACCATCTCTGGAACCTGACATGTGGTTCTGCTTTCTGGACCTACAGGAATCAGCGTTCTTTCACATCCTATCCGTCCGTCACACCGGAGATTCCTTAGCTTTCAACCGGAGGATCCTTCGATTCAAGCCATGCCCTTCAGCTTATCTCCAGCTCCCAGGGTCTTCACCAAATGCATGGCAGTGGTGACAGCATTCCCTCGGTGCCGAGGGTCGGGTGTACCCTTACCTGGAGCGATTGGCTGATGCAGCCCTCCAGACAGGAGGTGGGGCGGTCAGAGATCTGGCCCTCAGGTTTGCTCTCTAGTCGGCCTTCTCATCAGAGGCCAAGTGGAACTCGAGCGAAGCAGGTGATCCTATTTCATCAGGGCAGAGCTCGACTCCTCTTGAGCCAGAGACGCGGCTCCCGGCGGACAGGGCCAGGTTCTTACCTCCTTTGCCCAATCATTTCTGGTTGGGCAATCGCGCTACCGGGACTTCCTGCGCCTCCTGGGTCTCATGGCGGCATGTGCCAGTGTGGTCCGTTGGGCACGCTGGCACATCGCCCCTTCAGTGAGGACTGGCCAGCCAGTGGTCCTGGCTTTCTGCGATCCATTAGACCAGCTAATGATAGTGACCCAGGAGATGTGGGCAGCTCTCCAGTGGTGGACCATTCCATCTCATCTGCAGGAGGGCATCCCGTTTGTCCGCCCGAGCAGCGGTCTCTCTATCGACCGATGCCTCTCTGATGGGTTGGGGTGCCCATCTGGGGGAACACGAGTGCAGGCCTCTGGTCCCAGGGAGTCCCGATGCCACATCAACCTGCTGGAGCTCGGCGGTCCGCCTAGCTCTCACCGCCTTTGCTCCGTTTCTCCGGGGTCAAGTGGTCCGGTCAGGCGGACAATACCACGACCATGTACTACCTGAGACCGCCAGGCGGGGGCGCTCTATGCTTCTATGCAAGGCTCTCCGCATTTGGTCACTCGTCGCAGCCTGGAGGCGGATCTCCTGAGCCACTCGTGGCAGGGCCTCAACACCCTGGCTGATACCCTGAGCCGGATAGGGCTGCATCTCACAGTGGTCTCTCCTGCGGAGGTAGTACAAGATCTGTTCTCCCACTGGGGCACACCTCAGGTGGACCTGTTTGCCTCAGGGAGAGCCTGAAGCTGAGCTGTTTCATGCCGCCCCCTCAGCAGGAACTCAGCTGTTCCCGGACCTGCTCTCAGTCAATCAGGGAAGGTGTTCCATCGGACCTTCAATCCCTACACCTGCTGGCCTGGTTCCTGGCGGCTAGAGTTCAGGCCTTGGGTCTACTCGATGGGGTCCTCAATGTAGTTGGGCGTCCCGTGAAGTCGACCAGAAATACTACGCCTTCAAATGGAAGAGATTCTCCATTTGGTGTCAGGGCAAGGCTTGGACCTTTCCTCCTGTTCTGTGGCAAGCATTTTGGACTATTTATGGTCCCTTTCTAGTCAAGGGCTTAGAGTCGGCGACCTAAAGGTGCACTAGCGGCCATCTGTGCTTGCAGGCGCGGCGCCGGGGCAGTCGGCGCAGGAAAGGTGGTCGGTGCTTTTTCAAGGCCTTGATCACATTTCCCTCGATTAAGAACCTCCACCTCCGTGGGATCTACGCTGGTACTGGCAAAGCTCATGGGCAAGCCATTGAACCAATGCACAGGTGTGAACTCTCTCACCTGTGGTGAAGACCGCCTTCTTGGTGGCTATCCGTCAGCCAGAAAGATGGGAGAGCTCAGGCGCTTTCATCGAGTCTCACCACCTGGTCTTCCACAGGGACAGGGTTGTCCTGCGCTTCACGAAATTCCTTCCGAAGGTGGTGTGGAGTTTCACCTTAACCAAGTGCTGATACTCTGCGGTGTTCTACCCAATCACCTCGGAGGCGAATTAGGCTCCATACTCTGGACCCTAGAGGCGCTCGCTTATTATAAGGCGCTGCAGCTGAGAAATCGAGGAGAGGTTCGCAGCTGTTTGTCACCTACGCTGAAGCGCATCTGGCAGACCTGCAGCCAAGCCGACGATAGGCAGGTGGTCACCTCTGCATAGATCGCTGCTATGAGTTGGCGAGCATGGAGCCTCCCAGAGGATAAGGCTCATTCTACCGTCATACTGCTGCATCGGTGGCTGCTTCAGGGGCGATCCTATCCAGGAAATCTGCAGGGCTGCTACCTGGAAGTCAGCACACACCTTGATACCCATTACCACATCGACCTTGAGTCACCCCGGGATGCTGGTTTTGGGGCCTCGGTTCTCAGTCCTTATTTCCCAGTAAGTATTAAAGTTGATAGCCTTGCCTCCCTCCTCCGGAGAACTGCTAGGAGTCTGCCAATAGTGTGGATGAACAACATATCCATGTCCTAGAATACAGGTTGCCACCTGTAACAGGAGTTCTAGGAATGGTATATGTTCCATCACACCTACCCTCCCGACCTCGGCTTCAACCAGCCTGAGCTTCCAGCAGGCTAGAATCTGGGCGTCATGGGGGCGGGCCGAGTTTACCACCGGGTGGGTGGGAGGAGCCAACGAAGACCTTGGCCCAAGATTTAAAGCGGCAAGGGCTTGCCAATAAGTGTGGATGAACAACATATACCATTCCTAGAATTCCTGTTACAGGTGAGTAACCTGTATTTACCTTCTCAGAGGTGCTGCCAGTCCATGGCATGGGTGAGGCTAGGGTACTGCACACTATGCAGTTTAATGAATGGCTGCACAACTGGTGCAGAGCACAGGGCTTTGGCTTCATTGGGGACTGGGGATACACCTGGAGCGATGAAGGTCTGTACTGCTCGATGGTCTGCATCTGTCCATGAAGGGAACCAAGCTCCTAAGTGACAGGTTTAAATGCTTCCTTGGCAAGCTTTTAAACTAGCGAAGGAGAGTGCTGATAAGAGGCAGGAAATGTCAAGCCTCCCCAACAAACATAGCAGATATTGAGTAAACACTGAGGTACAGAGCTCTACAGAGGGCAGGCAGGGTAAATGGAAAAAATGGACAAGGGCAATAAGAGCAGGGATGGGGGAAAAAGGATAAAGCCAACAATTAAATGGAGGGCAATGAGTATCAATGCCGTGGTCAGAAACAAGCTTTCTGAGCTAGTAGCCCTGATGGAAGATGGAAAATTGAATATTGTACAGCAGTCGAGAAACATGGTACATGGAGAACCATGACTGGGATGTTAGTGTGCGGGGTACACAGTCTACAGAAAAGGCGGGAGGGGAAAGAGGAGGTGGAGTAGCTCTGTACATAAGGGAAGGATCAAAGCTACAGAACTAAAAGGTAAAGGTGAGGACAAAGCACTCTGGGTCACCTTGGAGACAGGGTGAAATCACAATCCGCTGAGGTTGTATACAGACCCCCGTCTCAAGGGAAACAGACAAGAAAATGATAAAGTACATTCTCAAAATGGCTGAAAAAGGGAGATACTGTTGATGGGGAACTGAATATGCCAGATGTTAACTGGATGACATACTGCAGCCACATCCAAGAACAGGGTCATTTCGATGCCCTGCAGGGGTAGAGGCCAGACGGCTAGTTGGAACCCACTGGGGAGCATTTAGACCTGGTACTCTCAAATGAGAGAGGATCACAAATTTAGAAGTCAGTAGACATCTGAAACAAGTGACCACTGCACAGTGTGCTTCACAATAAGTACAACCATGGAGACAAGCCATACAAAAACAAGGATACTGGACTTTAGAAGGGCCAACTTTGGCAAAATGGGTGAATACCTGAGGAATGCACTACCAAATGGCCAAAAAGGAGGGATGGAAGAAAAATGGAGAAAAATCAAAACTGCTATCATAGAGGCAACAAGCCTTTGTATGGGACAAATAAAGAAAACAAAGCGGAGTAAAAAAAACACTATGGTTCTCAAAAGAGGTGGCAGGGAAGGTTAAGGAGAAAAAGACTGCATTCAGAAAATATAAGGAATCGCAGAAGGAGCACGACAGGGAACTGTATCAATTAAAGCAGAAAGAAATGGGGAAGGCAGTCAGAATAGCAAAGGCTCAAATCGAGGAAAAATAGCCAACTCAGTTGAAGGGGATAAAACCTTTTATAGGTACATTAAGGAGCTTAGAAAGGTTAGGGGGAATAGTGAAGATTAATAAAGGAGAGGGAGGTGGGCAGAGAGACAGTGAAAAGCAGAGATACTAAATGAATACTTTTGCTCAGTATTCACAAAAGAAGATGAGAAAAATTACCTAAACCAGCAATGAAAGCACTCTGAGTGGGGTTGACAACAGTCCATTACAGAAGAAAAGAGTCCTAGAAAGAACTCTTAAAATTCAAGGTGGACAAAGCAATGGGACCTGATGGGATTCACCACAGAATCCTAAAATAACTAAGGAGGACCTAGTGACACCACTGACACACTTTTTAACAAATCATGGGAGGATGGGTGGTACCTGAAGAGGACTGGAGGAGGGCAGACACCCTTCACAAAAGTGGGAGCAAGGCAGAAGCAGGAAACTACAGACCTGTATGTTTGACCTCAGTGGTAGGAAATGATGGAATCACTTATGAAAAAAGAAGAATTGTTGAGTACCTGAGACCAGCGGCCTTTGAGACCAAGCAGCATGGATTTTGCTTGGAAGGAGGTCATGTCAGAGGAAATTGATTTCTTTGACTGGGTGACCAAAGTAATAGACCAGGGAGGGGCTGTGGATGAGGCCTACCTAGACTTTACAAGACATTTGAAGCGCAGTCACACACAAAGACTAGTAATCAAGTTAGCCAGCCTGGAGTGGGTTCAGGGGCATAGCCTGGGTAGCAAACTGGCTGCACAACAGAACACAGAAGATAATAGTGAATGGAACAGATTCGAAAGAAGAGTGGTTACTAGTGGAGTACTCGAGCTCAGTACGGGTCCAGTCTCTTTAACATCTTGACATTGCATAGGGTCTGGAGGAAAGGTATGCCTTTTGCAGATGACACAAAGATCTGTGTAACAGAGTTGATACACAAGGTGGGGGTAGAAAGGATGAGAAGGGACTGTCAAGGCTGGAGGAAATGGTCAGACATATGGCAACCTAGATTCAATGCAAAGAAGTGCAAGTAATGCACCTGAAACAAAAACCAGGAGAAAAATGCGCAATAGCAGGGGAGGTACTAATAACAACAAAGTGGTAGTCATATCAAATGATCGAAAGGTGCAAGCAATGTGAGAAGTCAGTAAGGCGAGCCAGGAGGACACTGGATGCAGTAGGAAGGGGCATCACAACAGAAAAGGGAAGTGGTTATTCCTCTGTACAGACAGTTGGTGAGACCCATCTGGAATACTACTGTGCAGTTTTGAGAATAACTCGCAAGACATAGACAGGATGGAAGCAGTCAGAGGAGGGCAACTAAAATGGTGCAGGGGTCATCAGCAAACCATATGAAGAGACTGAGAGAGCTTAATATGTATACCCTTGATGAAAGGAGGGATGGGGGGACATGATAGAAACGCTCAAGTACCTCAAGGGAATCAACAAAGTCCAGGAGGGTAGCATCTTTCAGAAAAAGAGATGTGTAAGAACAAGGTGGCACAATTTAAAGATAGAGGGGGGATGGCTCAGGGGTAATGTGAGGAAAATTTTTTTTCACGGAGTGGTGGATGCATGGAACCGCCTTCCTGGGGAGATTAATGGGTCTGAAACAGTGGGTGAATTCAAATGTGCATGGGACAGACATAAGGCAGTTGTAGTGGGGGGTTGCAGGAAGTAGGCTGTTGGTTAACTAGAATCTGCAGCTTATCCAATAGGAAGGGAAATGGGCAGACTGGGTGGGCTTGCGTTCTGATTGGGTATTGGCAATGCCACACCTCGCTAGTAAGGAGATAGACCCAGGCGGCAAGGTTATCCGAAGTCTCTTCCGGGGGACCCTTCTTTTCTGGAGCTGCTAAAGAAAATCCAGGCTGCCTATGAGTGGCATCAGTGGAGCCAGATCCCCAGCAAAAGAAGCTTGCGGCCCATCTGGACCTCCCGGAGACTTCTGCCCTGATTCCACCCTGGATTGAGCCTCAGGCAGACCTTGTTTCCACCATTTGGAAACAACCTTCCTCATTAGCGCCCCTTCCTCGGAAGGCAGACAGGCTGTATCAGGCCCCTGAGGGGAAGGACTTTCTCAGCCTTCATCCAAAGGCTGACTCGTTAGTGAGTAGTGCCACACACGACCGATCAGCCAACCCTAAACATCTAAGCTCGTCCCCTCCTGACAAGGAGTCCCATCTTCTGGACCAGTACGGGAAGGAGATTTTCGCTTCTTCCACCCTGGGCATGAGGGCCGTGGACCACGTCAGCCACATTGGGGATTACCAGAAGGCCACCCTTTGTCAGTTAGAATCAAAACTGGACTCCCTCCCACATTCCCAGACCAAACAGGAACTGGAAGAGCTTGTCTGCTCCACGCGTTAGGCCTGTATATACATGCTCTGTGCTACATAAGACGCGGTGGACACAGCAGGCAGGAGCTCGGCCTTCGCCTTATCTTTGCAGCATCATGCCTGGCTCCAGGTGTCAGGTCTGGCCCCTGAAGTGCAGTCGGCCATTCACAATGCTCCCTTCAGAGGGTCTGTACTGTTTGGCAGTGATGACAAGGACATCATCACCGAGTTGCAGGAGAAGGGTTTGGCATTGAAGTCTGTTTAAACAATGTACAAACCCTCTCCAGGGCAGAAACGGTTATTTTGATACCCCAACCGCCAAAAGAACAGAAGCAAACCTAGACGTCCCAACAAACGTAAAATCACATCAGCCGCCAAGACTCCCCCTAGCAAGAAAGCTCCTGGAGCCTCAGCTGCTTCCCTGCCCTCTGCCTCCTGACTCCCTGCCTCTCCCAATGCCTCTGTCCAGTCCAGAGGAACTGGTAGGGGGAGATTCTCCTCCCATCTACCGGGTTGGGAGAGGGTAACGGCAGACGCCTGGGTGCTTCAGCTGATTTCAGCAGGACACCTGATAACGTTTATTCAAAAAAAAACTCCTCCCTCATTGTACTCCCACACCCACCTGCAGTTGGTAATGGAAGAAATCCATTCTCTTCTACTGAAAGAGGCAATAGAGCCTGTCCACTCAAATTTCCAGGGAACAGGCTACTACTCTCACTTCTTCCTAATACCAAAGAAAACCAGGGACCTGAGGCCCATCCTCAACCTCAGCTCCCTCAATCAGTTTGTGGAGTACAAACTGTTCCGAATGCTCTCCCTCCCGAGCCTTCTTCCCATGCTTCGGCTGGGCCTATGGCTATGCGCCCTGAATATGCAGGATGCCTGCCTCCATATCCCCATTTGCTTCTCCCACCACAGGTACCTCCGTTTTTGTTTTCAGGGGTCCCACTACCAGTTCAGGGTCCTTCCATTTGGTCTATCCTCGGCACCCTGAGTATTTACCAAATGCCTAGCGGCCGTGGTGGCTTTTCTGCGTACCAAGATGGTCCAAATCTTTCCCTTTTTGGACGATTGGCTTTTGGCAGCCCCGTCCAGGGAGGAACTCTTTCCCTCACCCTCCCAAGTTTTCTCCAACCCGGGGATTATTGTAACCATGCCAAGTCCCATCTGATCCCTTGTCAACAGCTGCAGTTCATAGGGGCAGTGCTGGACACGACCCTGGGCAAAGCCTTTTTGCCCCCAGACAGAGCCGAGACACTGTCAAACCATGCTCAACTCTTATCGGTGCTCAGAAGGGTCGGAGCCAGGAAGGTCCTCTGCCTTCTCGGCCTGATGGCAGCCGCCATCCCTACCGTCCCACTGGCTCGTCTCCACATGAGGATCACTCAGTGGACCCTACAAACTCAATGGGATCAGTCTTAGGATGACCTGGATCACGAGATCCTAGTGTCAGACCCAGTGGCCAGGGGTCTGCAGTGGTGGACGGTCACAGGACACCTCAGTCAGGGAACCCTGTTCTGTTCGGCCCCACCCACCCAGAACCTGGCAACAGATTTGTCCGGGACAGGCTGGGGCGCCCATCTCAGGTCTCACCGGACTCTGTTCGAACTAAGACTTCACATAAATGTTCTCGAACTGAGGGCAGTCCTCTATGCTCTCCAGGCTCTTCTCCTAATTGTTCTTCCTGGTCGCCTCCTAGTACAATCAGACAACATGTGTTGTCTGGTACCTCAACAAACAAGGGGGAACCCCTCTGCAGGGAAGCAATGAGAGTCTGGTACTGGGCGTCCCAACACAGCCTCCATCTGACAGCTGTCCACGTGCCTGGGATAGAGAACACTCTTGCGGACACTTTAAGCCGCTCAACAGCCAAGTCTCATGAGTGGGAGTGCGACCAGGTTGTGCTAGACTCCTCAAATAGACCTCTTCACCTCTCCTGACAATGCAAAACTTCCCGTCTTCTGCTTGCTTGCTCCTGGGTGAGATGTTTTTTGTCGAGACGCACTGTCTGTGTGCTGGAAGGACAAATTCATTTACTCATTCTCTCCGATCCCGAGAGTGCTTAACAAGCTATGGTCAGAAGGAGCACGAATGATCCTCATAGCTCCTTTTTTGCCGAGGCAAGTCTGGTTCTCTCTTCTGCAACAGTTTTCAGAGGAACCTCCTCTTCCTCTACCACTGTTGTAGCACCTGCTGACCCAGGAGCAGGGGACCCTGGTCCATCCAGGCCTCAAGTCTCTTCCCCTTCACGCGTGGCTCCTTCACTCCTTCAGACATAGCTAGGGCTCGTTTCGGTAGCAGACATCCTGGTGGAGGCCAGAAAGGGTTCCACCAGGTCCACCTATGCCACGAAGTGGAAATACTTCACTATTTGGGCTTGATCCAAGGATTTGGAACTTTTTTCCTGCCCAACTAATGAGCTATTAGACTACCTGAGACATCTGTACGACTTGGGCCTCAGCTACTCTTCTGTGAAGGTCCATGTGGCAGCCATTTCAGCCTACCATATCCCCTTCGGAGATGGGACGTTTGCACAACTAGAAGTCTCCAAGACTTTCTTGAAAGGGGTCCTTCATTTAAGGCCCCCAATTCGCAATCCTGCTCCCCTTTGGGATTTAAACTTTATCTTGGAAAACATCACACTGCCTCCCTTCGAACCGGCAGCGGAGGCAGAGTTAAAGTTTCTTTCTTGGAAGACACTTTTCCTGGTGGCCATTACCTCTGCTCGAAGGAATTCCGAGCTGCATGCCCTAATGTGTAAAATACCATACCTGACTTTTCACAAGGAAAGGGTGGCCATGCGTACCAACCCCAAGTTTCTTCCAAAAGTGGTAGCTGAATCGACTCTGAATCAGTCAGTCGAGCTCCCGGACTTTTACATGGAGCACTCCAATCAGGGAGAATACCTTCTGCATACATTGGATGTACACAGAATTCTGAGATACTACACTAACAGGACTAAGGATCTCAGAAAAACTGATCAGCTTTTTGTTTCTTTCACTCATGAAAGAGAAGGCAACCCTTTTTCTAAACAGTGCACCTCTAAGTGGTTAGCGAATAGTATCACTTTGTTACAACAAGTATAACAAAACCCTACCGGGTCAAGTCAGAGGTCACTCCACCAGGGGGTCGCTGCCTCTGCTGCTTGTTTCAGGAATGTGTCAGCGGCAGAAATCTGTGCAGCCGCAACTTGGACTTCGTCCATACTTTCACGAAACATTACAGTTTGGACATTGCCTCTCGCCGCAGAGCAGGTTTCAGATTAGCTGTTCTACAGGGACTCCTGTTGTGAGCCCTGATTAGAATCAGTCATTTGCGGATGATGTTTCCTCCTCCCAGTTTATTCTTGTTCCAGACTGCTTGGGACTCAGTCCTGTTTGTGAATACCTACTGCAAGAGCCCTCTCGAAGTACGATAGCACAGTTACGTAAGAACTTACCATAACAGTAGATCTTGGAAAGAGGCTCTTGCAGTAGGTATTACCTTCCCTCCCTCCATCCCCCTCAGTTTCTTCTTTTCATCTATGGGGCATATCCTCTTCTATCCTGTCAGACCTTTGGCTCTTGGTGGGAAAGAACTGGAGGGCGGGTATGGGGGACTGCTCCTTTATGCTGATGTCGGCTGACACTGGTCACCTGACATGGGGGTGGTCCCCCACCAAAGACTGCTAGCTAGAGATTTTTCCGTGGGGTCCTGGCACCTGGTGGCTTAGTCCTATTTGTGAATACCTACTGCAAGAGCCACTCTCGAAGATCTACTGATCTTACTTCGAGAAACAGCTCTTGCAGCAGGTTACACCATTAGGACTGAAGCCGGCAGACGCCAGGACCCCAGGGATATTTTCTAGCTAGCTGTATACAGCGGGGACCGCCTCCAACGTCGGTCCCGCCCCCGATGTCAGGCGTAGTACAAAAGGAGGCGGTCCCTCAGAATCCTCAGTTCTTTTCCCGCCGTCGACTCGCCAGCATCGGCCTCTCGGTCTCTACCTAGCGTACGACGACTACAGAACTTTCTGTATGTTTTTTCGCTAACTAATGTCCTCTCCAACTCCTTCGCTTGAGGGTCACCTTTCTAAGTGTGCCTGTGGAAAACTGATCCCTTTCAAGGATCCTCACTCCTCCTGTGTGCGTTGCCTAGGCCCGAACCACGATACCAAGGCCTGCACCTTTTGCCAAGGGTTCAATAGCCGCACCAGGATCCGCCATCAGAAGGCACTACAGGCGTATCTTCTTGAAGAAAAGCTCCAAAGGATCGATCAAGAACCTTCCTCCTGGGGAGAATTGTCCTCGAAGGCCCATAAGCACTGGGACAATGTTAGGTCTAGATCCCCAACCCGGGTCTCGGACTCCCACAGCTCAGGCTCCACCAGATTGGACTGCTCTCCCTCCAGAGCTCGGTCACAGCTCCCCCCTCACCCCCGATTAAGGTCTGGGCTTCAGGCAGCTCTTCTTCGCTCCAGCTGATCAAGACTTCGAGGCACTCGGCTTCCTCCACTCCATCCAAGGCCTCTTCCAAGTCTTCCGAGTGCCATAAATCCTCATCTGCCACCCGACATCGGGACACCGACTCCAGGTCGGTCTCCCAACCTCCCAGAGGTCCTGTTCCACCTCCGAGACAGTCTAAGGACCTGACGTCCCTGAAGCGGGCGTCGGACCCGACATCGGCTAAACACCCGACATCGGCCAAGCATCAGAAGTCGTCCAGGCGCTCGCAGGAACCGACGACACCGGGACAGACACCCGCCGCCGGCCGGGCGCTCACCAGATCCAAGGCCGACGCCTGCATCGCATCTCTGAGCAGAAGCTCGCCCCTGTCAGCAGAGCATGCCAGTCACAGGGATTCACTGAGGAGGACGCCACTTCCCGAAGACCAGGTGGGTGACACAGAGGATGCCGGGCTGCTGCAGGAACCTTCCCTGAACCCGGAGACAGCCGGGGACCCGACGCCCGACCCCGGCAACAGACCACCGGCGCCAGGCCTGTCATCGGGTATGAATATTGAAGAAGTAAAGGAGCTCTTTACTTTTTGGTGGGACACCATCCGAAAGGATGTGGTCCTTGTTAAACCACCTCCTACTCCTACGCCCCCTCCTCCACCAAAGGGGCCAGCAGGACAACCACCAACCCCCAAGGAGTAGACTCCACCTCCTAGGGGCAGATCTAAAGACAGGAGAAGGCCTCCTTCCAGATCTCCATCAGGGTCTCCCAGCCCCAAGCGACCCAGAGCGCGTCAGTATACTCCATCGGGGGAGGACTCCAGATTGGACACCTCGGACTACTCCAGATCTCCTTCTTCGCACAGCATCTCCTCTCCTAACCCACATGACCTCCCCAAGTCTCCTCCGGATGATCCCTCTTTCACTGAGATCATGAGGCACATCCAGGACAACATGGGGTGGGATGCTGAAGACCTTGACCCCGAACGACAACGCCTTGCCCGCTATCTTCGGCAGAAATACCCGAAGCCTGTGGTAGTCCCACCCTTGGTGGACACTTTAGCGGACGTCACCAAGGCTGCATGGACGTCTGCACTCCACTCTCGAGAAAGGGTCCTGAAGGAACTGGAAGTAATAAGAGTTGATAAAGCAATGGGGCCAGATGGGGTGCACCCCAGGTCCTTAAAGAACTAAGAGAGGTGGTGGCTGAACTCTGGCTATCCTGTTTAGCCGATCACTGGAAACAGGGAGGTACCTAAAGACTGGAGGACAGCAGATGTAGTCCCTTATACAAAAGTAGGAACAAAGAGGAAGCAGGGAACTACAGGCCAGTCAGCCTCACCCGGTAGTGGGAAGATCATGGAAGCACTACTGAAGGAGAGATTGGTGGAACATCTGGTTATCAATGGACTACAGGACCCAAGGCAGCATGGTTTCACCAGGCGAGGTCATGTCAGA
Organism: Neoceratodus forsteri; assembly: GCA_016271365.2. Classification (NCBI taxonomy): domain Eukaryota; kingdom Metazoa; phylum Chordata; order Ceratodontiformes; family Ceratodontidae; genus Neoceratodus; species Neoceratodus forsteri. The sequence goes on from CM057451.1 coordinate 748,487,401, forward strand.
CCAACCTGTTGAATTTTTGACTGGGTGACTAGGGAGGTGGATCAGGGGAAGGCAGTGGACATGGCCTATCTGGACTTCAGCAAGGCCTTTGACACTGTGCCACATAGAAGACTATTACACAAACTGGGAATATGGGTGTGGGCAGGACAGTAGTGTGGTGGGTAGGTAACTGGCTGGGTGGCAGGACACAGAGGGTGGTGGTAAATGGCTGTCACTCCACAAAGGGAAGAGTGACCAGTGGGGTACCACAGAGATCAGTGCTGGGACTGGTCCTATTCAACATCTTCATCAGTGACATTGTGCAGGACCTAGAAGACAGAATTTCACTGTTCGCTGATGACACAAAGCTCTGTAACAGAGTAGACACACCAGAGGGTGTAGACAGAATGAGAAGGGACCTGCAGAAACTTGAAGAATGGTCAGGGGTTTGGCAGTTGAAATTCAATGCAAGGAAGTGCAAGATAATGCATATGGGGCACAAAAACCCTGGCACAATATATCAGTTGGGGGTGAGGATATAGCATGCACCAAGCAGGAAAGGATCTTGGGGTTATCATCTCTGATGACCTCAAGGTAGGGAAACAGTGTGACAAGGCAGCAGGTAAAGCAAATAGGATGCTGGGATGTATAGGCAGGGGGGCATCACCAGCAGGAAAAGGGAGGTCATAATTCCACTATACAAGACACTAGTGAGGCCCCACCTGGAGTACAGTGCACAGTTCTGGAGACCATACCTACGTAAGGACATAGACAGGATAGAGAAGGTTCAGAGGAGGGCAACAAAGATGGTGCATGGATTGCATCACAAGTCCTATGAAGACAGGTTGAAGGAACTGAACATGTACTCCCTGGAGGAGAGGAGGGAGAGAGGGATATGATAGAGACATACAAGTATCTTACAGGGTGGAACAGGGTGCAGGAATACACTATTTTAAGCGAAAAGATGTTCCAGGACTAGAGGGCATGGGATGAAGATGGAGGAGGACGATTCAGAGGAAACATGAGGAAGAATTTCTTTACAGAAAGGGTGGTGGACAAGTGGAACACCCTGCCAGAGGAAGTGGTGGGGCTGAAACAATCACAGGATTTAAGAATGCATGGGATAGACATAAAGGAATTCTGAAGGTCAGGGGTAAGGGGCAACAGACTTCTAGGAAAACATAAACTGAACTTACAAGCTCAAATGGGCAGACTGGGTGGGCCATAGGCCCTTATCTGCCGACACTGTCTATGTATCTGTGTACTCCCGCAGTGCCGAAGAAGGCTGACCGCCTGTGCAAGGCTCTGAGAGACGACCAGTACTTGGCTAAACAACCTCTGGCAGACTCCCTGGTCATCACGGCCTCGCATGACCGGTCTCAGAAACCTCAACACATGAGCATGCAGCCACCAGACCAGGAATCCAAGCAATTGGATGCCCTGGGGAGGTGCACATACGTGGTTGCTACATGCGCCATCAGGTCCCTGAAATATCTTTCCCACATGGTACAGTTTGAGAATGCCCTGTGGAGACAGGGCCAGGTAGATAAGCTTCCCGATGGCGATCAAAAGGCGGAGCTCCTCTGTCTTCTTCGCACATGGTCAGATGTGGTACCCAAGTGCTTAGAGCCGCATACGATTCTGCGGAATCATCTGCCGGAGCTGCAGCTTCAGGCATTTGTCTCCGGTGACACTCTTGGCTCCATGTCTCCAGCTTCACCCCGGACGTACAGAAGAACATTCTCGATGTCCCGTATAACAGCGAGTTACTCTTTGGTGAATCCTCGGAGAAGGTCATCACCATATTCCAGGATGCAGGGAAAGCAGTCCGATCTGTATAGGCCATGTACAGACCCAGGCCTAGTTCCTTTCATAGGAACCAGAGCCGCTTCCGCAGCTGGCAACAAAGGCAGCAGCCACGTTCTGGCCAGCAACAAAGGGGCACTTTTCTGCGTGAAGCCCAGCCCAAGTCTTCCCCAGGCAGAGGCCAAAGTTACACAAAACCGGCCCAGCCCACAGGGACCAGTGCTGCCACAGTATGACTCCTTCCTGGCCCCCGCCCCCTCTGGATCAACGGACACAAAAGGTCGGGTGTCGCATCGCCCGCTACTTTTTAGGGTGGCAGTCGATCACCACCGACAGGTGGGTTCTTCAGTTAGTCAGGAAAGGTCATTTCATAGAATTTCTCGACCACCCACCAGCAAGACCTCCCCTGCTCTCCCGTTACTCGATTCAGCATGCCCTGCTCATACAGCAGGAGGTGTTCGCGCTTCTGGAAGAAGAAGCCTTAGAGCACGTACCACAGAACCAGAGGGGTCTAGGATACTATTCTCACTTCTTTCTGGTTCCAAAGAAGACAGGAGACCTCCGTCCGATACTGGACCTCGGCGACCTCAACGACTCAGTCCTGTACAAACGCTTCCGCATGGTGACTCTCCCAGGTCTGATTCCCATGCTCAAGCAGGATGCCTTTCTAGCGTCCCTAGACATGCAGGATGCCTACCTGCATATACCTATTGCTCAGGCGCACAGGAAGTTTCTGCACTTCGAGTTTCAGGGTTTCACTGTCAGTTCCGAGCCCTCCCCTTCGGGCTGTCATCGGCACCTCGGGTGTTTACGAAGTGCATGGTGGTCGTAGTCGCATCTCTGAGGAGACAAGGCCACTACGTGTTCCCCTACCTGGACAATTGGCTTCTCATGGCGCCCTCCAGGGAGGCCCTGATGTCTGCTGTTCACTGCATTTTGTCTCTGTTCGAGACGTTGGGCATCATCATCAGTCACGAGAAGTCACGCCTGGCTCCATCTCAGACTCTGCAATTCATAGGTGCAGTTCTGGACACCGTTCAAGGGAAAGCTTTCCTCGCCCTGGACAGAGCAGAGCACATCAGATCCCTCATCGGGGACGTTTCGGCGAAGAAGACCGTTCCTGCCAGACTGTTCCTTTGCCTGCTCGGACACATGGCTGTGGTGGCTGTGGCCATTGCAACAGTCCCTCTAGCCCGTCTCCACATGCGGGTAACCCAGTGGATGTTAAGGGTCCAATGGGACCAAAAGCAAGACCATCTGCAGCATCCAATCCAGATCATGAAGGCCGTAATCCGAGATTGGCACTGGTGGCTAGATTCAAGGAATCTTTCAGCGGGAGTCCCCTTCATTGTGCCGTTCCCGACTGTGACACTCTCCACGGACACCTCAGGGCTCAGCTGGGGAGCACATCTCGACGGTATCCGGTCTTAGGGCCTGTGGACAGACCAAGAGACTCCTCGCCACATAAACATCCTGGAAATGAGGGCAGTTCTTTACGCCCTGCAGGCCTTCCAGTCGGAGATCCCACCAGATATACTTCTGTTACAGACAGACAATTCCGTGGTGATGTACTACCTCAGCAAACAAGGAGGCACCCATTCCTACCCGCTTTGCAGGGAGGCCATGAGAGTGTGGGATTAGGTGTTGCAACACGGCGCAAACCTCATTGCCGTTCATGTTCTGGGTGTGGACAGTGTCATCGCAGATGGCCTGAGCCGCTCTCAGGCCAGAGTCCAAGAATGGGAACTGCTTCAGGAGGTAGCAGAGGATCTGTTTCGCAGATGAGGTACTCCAGAATTAGACCTTTTCGCGTCCCCATCCAATGCAAAACTGCCCAATTTTTGCTCGTTAGATCCAGGGCCTGGTGTTTTCTGGCGAGACGCGTTGTCCCTCTCCTGGGCGGGCAGATTCCTCTATGCCTTTCCCGTTGATCCAGAGGGTTCTTCTGAAACTTCGCAGAAATCAAGCGACACTGATACTGATCGCACCCTTTTGGCCCAGGCAGATCTGGTTCCCTCTTTTGCATCAGCTGTCCCGGGAACCTCCAGTGCCGTTGCCAATCAGCTCCCACTTGCTATCCCAGGAGGCGGGTTCCTTGGTCTACCCAGATCTACGTTCCCTGAACCTACACACTTGGCTCCTAGAGAAATAGCCATGATGCGGCACGGGGTCTCGCAAGAGGTAGCAGACATTCTCACTGCCGCCAGGAAGCCAGCTACCCATGCAGCCTATGCCATGAAGTGGCGCAGGTTTGTTTATGGGTTCAAGTGCACGGCTTTTCGCCTTTGGACTGTCCAGAAAAGTTTGTATTGGACTACCTGCTGTCCCTTTTACAGTCAGGATTGGCTTACTCCTTGATCAAGGTACATCTCTGTGCCATCTCAGCCTATCACATCCCTATAGGCCAACGCACTATAGCTCAATTAGACACGACACATGCCTTCCTGAGGGGTGTCCTCCACCTTAGGGCCCCGATTAAGGATCCGATTCCACCATGGGATATGCCCTTTGTCCTGGAACAGCTTACGCTGCCACCCTTTGAACCAGCCGCAGATTGCAAGCTACATCTTCTTTCTTGGAAGATGCTGTTTTTAGTTGCCGTTACCTCGGCCAGAAGAATTTCTGAACTCCGTGCACTTATGTGCAAAGAACCTTATTTGGTTTTTCACCAAGACAGTGTATCCCTACAGACTTATCCTAAATTTCTGCCTAAGGTGGTCTCAGCACTCACCCTTAATCAGGATATCGATTTACCAGTGTATTTCCCTAAGTACTCTAATTGAGGAGAAGCCCTTCTGCACACTTTAGATGTGCATAGGTGTCTCGGGTACTACCTGACCAGAACCAAACACCACCGAAAATCAGACCAGCTTTTTGTCTCCTTTGCCCACAGGATGATGGGAGCTCCTGTTTCAAAACAGTCGCTGTCCAGGTGGCTCATCCAGTGTATTATGTTCTGTTACCAGAAGCGCAACAAACCTCTACCGGGCACGGTTAAGGGTCATTCCACCAGAGGGGTGGCTACCTCTTTTGCAGCTTTAAAGAACGTATCCACCTCAGCTATTTGTGCTGCAGCTACTTGGAGCTTCGTTCACACTTTCATCAGGCATTACAGCCTGGATATCGCATCGAGGCGAAGAGCAGGTTTTGGTCTAGCATTCCTTCCAGGACTTCTGTCCTAGGCTCGATGTCATTCGAGGATTTCTACCTTCCTCCCGATGGTGTGTGATTTCAAGGATTGCTTGGGAATCAGTCCTAATGGTATAACCTACTGCAAGAGCTGTTTCTCGAAGTAAGATAGTACAGTTACGTAAGAACTTACCATAACAGTAGATCTTCGAGAACAGCTCTTGCAGCAGTATCTTCCCTCCCACCATCCCCGCTGGAAGTAGATTCTGGTTCCAACATCCTTCTCCTAGGATAAGACATTCACAGCCTTTTTTTTTTCTGTTTGCCATTTGATGGCGGATCCTCAGTCTCCTCTTCTGATGTCATCCAGCGGGAGAACTGGGGATTCTGGGGACCACCTCCTTGTGTACTACGCTTGACATCAGGGGCGGGACCGATGTCGGAGGCGGTCCCAGCTGTATACTGCTAGCTAGAAAATTTCCGTGGGGTCCTGGCGCCTGCCGGCTTCAGTCCTAATGGTATACCCTGCTGCAAGAGCTGTTCTCGAAGATCTACTGTTACGGTAAGTTCTTACATAACTGTACTTTATGGTAAGTTCTTACACAACTGTACTTTTCTAAACCATAAACTCCTTCTCAATTACAAGAAAACAAAGAGAATGATCTTTGGCTCCCCAAAGAATAAGCACAAATCCTACCAGCTGCAAATCTGCAACAAAAAACAAGAAGCTCTTGAAATGGTACACACTTTTAAATACTTGGGTCTCACCCTAGACAGTTCCCTTCTCTATGTACAGCACATCAATCAGGTTGTTAAAACTATAAACTCCAGAACTGGTGTTCTATATAAACATAAAAACAGTCTTACTGACGATGCCCTCAGACCCGCTGTGACCAGCTCTGTACTATCAGTCATAGACCATGATCTAGTAATCTATGGTACAGCTACAACATCTGCCCTACAGAGAGTCAAACTGGCCCTTATCAAAGCCTGCAGGCTTCCATTGGGGGCCCAGCAAGTAACACACACACACGTGAGCTCTATAACCGGACAGGTCTACTCAACCTGGACTGCAAAGTCCATTACCAAACCTGCCTGCTCACCAAAAAGTCCATCCTGGGTCTCGCCATACCAGGGGTACTTTATCTCCTCCATCCCCACAACTCCAACCAGAGTACCAGAAGTGAGAACTCTCATATATTTAAAACCCCCTTCTGTCGGACCATGCCAAGGACAAAGGTCCTTGAGATTCCGAGCTCCAAATTGGCTAAACTCCTTTAGCCCAGATCTTCTGTCTTGCACCAAACTTGGCCAATTTAAGGCAGACTGAAGGCTCATCTAGCCTCTAACAATACCAACTGTGACTGTGGCCTTAACCTCACCTGACCGTATCTTAAACATTCTCTCCTATAGGCCCTCTCTAACTGGCCCCTTCCCTCCTCTCCACATTCTCTCCCCCCCCCCCCACTCTTTCCACTCCCCACCCAGGACAACTGCCACTATTTTGGCTGCACGCAATTTTGCTAATGTTTGTCTTTAGCTATCCCATAAAACCAAGGCTGGCACACTATTCGCCAATTTATTCTTAACTGTAAATTGTTGATGACTGTATATAAGTTCTATATTTATTTGCAACTCTTCTTTGTTAGTTTGCTTAATATGTGTTCATCCTGTTGTTGTTACCTTACCTGTCAATTGTCAATCACGCGGAACCTTTGTAAATGAGCTTATTGCTCAATGCGCACTCTATTCTCTAGCTGTCAAGAGGGTCCTTTTTTTTTTTAAATTTATTCTTTTTGCACAAGCCCCCTGAGACACATGTCATCCCTCCAGCACACCGCTGTTGACCTGTCCCCACGGAGCTGCAGTTTACCCTCTGGGAAGGGGCAAGGGGCTGCTGTCCACACACCCCAACACATCCAGGTGGTAGGCGGCAGGCATTAGGCAGCGGCAAAGAGACTGGTCAGGGCTATGCATATATATTTTTTTCTTTTCATTTTCTGGGATCGGGAGGCGTGGCATGCAGTGACACAATGGCGGAGCCCACCGTCCAAGGCCTCCCAGCCTCAACCTTGGCCCCATGGCAAGCCACCCCGTGGTCACCGGGGCACTGCACTGGGGCGGACTCCTCCTCCCCGGAAATGGAGAGTATTACAGTGCTGCTCAATTCCCCCCCTCCCCCGGTCGACCCTCCAGCTTCCCAGACTTGTTCCCAAACCCGAGTCTCTGGCGCTGTAATCGGTGGGTGTGCCGACAGGCCAGCATCAAGAGGGTTCTTAAATGTTACCTGGACAGGACTAAGGACTTCACACAATCTGCACCGCTCTTTGTTTCCTCCAATCCCAGTCTGTCTCCCCGATAACCCCAGTGGAGGGATGCTTTTCTTGTCATCTTCTTTTTCCTACTGAAATCTGTTGTGCAACAGTATCTTCCTATAGTATACTTTGCCTTTCAAACAACATGAAGTCTTGCTGTATTCTGACAATTGCAGTTAGCTCCAGCACTTGAACTGCCCCAGAGAGTGAAGGGTTAAAATTCTATGCCAGGCATAGAACGTTGGGCTCGAGCTCAGTTGAAAACTCTGTAATACTTTGAAACCAAACCATCAGATTCTTTACTCCGCCTCACTGAACAGTTGCTCCAGAGATTTCTCCTTCTGCTCGGTTTAAAGTCAGTTAAAGTTTTAGTCCGCAATAAGTTCCGTTTATCTGTTCGAGACTCTGTCTGTGGTACTGTAAGTACTTAGGATAGTTATTGTGTGGAAATTGTAAAGCTTTTTCGATCAGTTCAGCTGAACCGATCCTTTAGAAAAATCTAAAGGGGCAAAAGTCTGTACTCCAGGTACTTCCTTACCCCAAAAAAGACAGGGGAGTGGCGACCCATCCTAGATCTAAGATACCTAAACAAGCACCTGCTAAAGCCGAAATTCAAAATGGTGATTCTGGGAACAATTCTTCCCTCTCTGAGACCAGGAGACTGGCTAGCCTCCCTGGACCTCAAGGATGCCTATTTTCACATTTCCATCAGGTGCTCCCACAGAACGTACCTCAGGTTCGAATTGCCGTCAGGCCATTACCAGTTCAGAGCAATGCTCTTTGGTCTAACTTCAGCTCCAAGGGTGTTTACAAAGTGCCTAGCAGTAGTGATGGCCTTTTTAAGAAGGAAAATAATTTCTATCTTTCCATATCTGGATGACTGGCTCCTTGTGGGCCAGTCCCCAGACCAAGTCAAGTCAGATCTGCAGGTTACCCAGCAAGTTCTCACTTCCCTGGGGTTCCTTCTCAGTCTTCCCAAGTCAGTTCTCGAGCCAGTACAGCTCCTCACTTTTATAGGAGCAGAGCTAGACACGCTCAAGGCTAGAGCTTTCCTTCCTCTGGAAAGGGCAAAAGCCTTCTCTCAGCTGGCCTCTTCCTTCCTCCCTCTGGTTTCTCGACCAGCAAGGCATTTTCTTCAGCTTTTGGGCCACATGGCAGCTTCCACGGCAGTGGTCCAAGAGGCAAGGTTTCAGATGAGGGACATTCAGTTCCATTTGAGGACCTTTTGGTCCCAAAGGAAAGATCCTCTTACCAAGCTAGTTCCTGTTACTCAGACCTTAATTCAGGCCCTTCAGTGGTGGCAGGACCTGGGCAGTCTGAGGCAAGGTGTTCCATTTGTCACTCAGATTCACTCTGTGGTTCTTACCACAGATGCTTCCCTTTTGGGGTGGGGAGCCCACCTGGGGGTTCTCACAGCCCAGGGACTGTGGTCCACTCAGGAATCCCTTCTTCATATCAACCTCCTGGAGCTCTGGGCAGTACTTCTTGCCCTTCAAACTTTCTCTCAGTCAGCACAGAAGAAGGTGGTTTGGGTCAGGATGGACAACACTACCACCATGTGGTACATCAACAAGCAGGGATGCACTCTGTCCACGGCCTTGTGCACGGAGGCCATGAAAATATGGTCCCTGGCTTATTCCCTACAGACCTCTCTGGTAGCAGTCCACCTCCCAGGAAAGGACAATGTGCTAGCAGACGCATTGGGTAGGATTTCCCGGGGCCATCACGAATGGTCTCTGGATCCTTTGGTATTGAAGGTGATTTTCTCAAGGTGGGGCACTCCAGAGATAGATCTCTTTGCAGCCCCAGACAATCACCAACTTCCTCTGTTTTGTTGCAGAACCCCAGTCTTGGGCTCAGTCCCTCTGGATGCTCTGATTTTGAACTGGGAAGGGAAATTTCTTTATGCCTTCCTCCTTCCTCTACTGTTCAAGGTTCTAGTCAAGGTAAGGTCACAACCTTGCAAAGTGATTCTGATTGCTCCAGACTGGGCCAGGCAGCCTTGGTACCCCCTGTTGCTGTCCCTAGCAGTCCATCTTCCCCGTCTCTTCCCAGGAATCACAACCTGTTAACCTCCTCTCAGGGGAGGATTTGGTACCCCAGTCTTCGGTCACTCAATCTCAAGGCATGGCTCTTGAAGTTAGAGTATGCAGACTTGCATCTGTCCCAAGGGGTTCTGGATATTCTCAAAGCTTCTCGAAAGCATGCCACCTGAAAAACTTATAACGCCAAATGGAAAAGGGTCAGCATTTGGTGTTCCAAGAAGCATATATCCCCAGACACTGCGGAGTTGTCTACAGTTCTGGATTATATGGTTCACTTAATGGCCTAGGCCTCAAACCAGCTACTCTTAAAGTTCATTTGTCAGCTGTTTCTGCTTTCCTGTCATTGGGGAAGTCTTTCTCTCTGTCATCTCACCCTATTTTCTGTAAATTTTTCAAAGGATTGCTTCATACCAATCCCCCTTTTAGGGATCCTGCTCCTGCCTGGGATTTGAATATTTGCATTGCTCAGCTTATGCAGCCCCCCTTTGAGCCTGTGTCCTCAGCAGAGCTCAAGTACTTGACTTGGAAAACTGTGTTTTTGGTTGCTGTTACTTCTGCCAGACGTATCAGTGAATTGCAAGCCCTGTCAGTTGAGCCTGACTTCATTTCATTCCATAGAGAGAAGGTGGTCTTCACCCTTTTCACTGAGAGGGTGGTGGACCCTTGGAATGCTCTGCCTGGTGAGCTGGTTCAGAGATCCACAGTGGAGGGCTTTAAGAGAGGGTGGGACAGACACAGAAAGTGGATGTATCAGATGATGGCCTGTCCCGGGGGGGTGGGGATGGATGATAGGGGTTTCTGGAGCACAAGGGATGGGAGGGTCTCTGCACCCAACTAAGGATCTAGGTTCGAGCAGACTTGATAGACCATAAGGCCTAATCTGCTGGCAAATAGTATGTTAGTATGGTCCTTAGAACCAATAGGTTCTTACCCAAAGTGGTTTCTGATTTCCTGTGTTCTTCACTGATCATACCTCCTCAGGAGAGCAGAGGCTACACAGTTTAGATGTTAAAAGTGCCCTTAGTTACTACATAGAACGTACAAGGGTCACAGGTTTGACTCCCTCCAGTTGTTCCTCACTTATGGGGAAGTAGGTTTTGCCAGGTGGATTGTGTCCTGTATCCAATTCTGTTATGAGAAACTGGGAAAAATTTCACCCTCAGAGCTGAGGGCTCATTCCACTAGAGGTACAGCTGCATCTCTGGCTGCGGCCAGGGATATTCCTTTGTTAGAAATTTGCCAAGCAGCCACCTGAAAAACAGTCAATACCTTCACCAAGCATTACGCTCTGGATATCCAGGCTAGGAGTGATGCTATGTTTGGCACATCGGTACTTCAGAGCCTATTCCCAAAGTAGGTTCTGTCCCTCCTCCTTGGAGGTACTGCTTGGTAGTCTGCAATTGTCAGAATACAGCTAGACTTCATGTTTGAAAAAAAAATTACTCATCTTAGTAATTGTGATTCTTCTAATGGAGTCTTACTGTATTCTGACATCCCTCCCTGCCTCCCCTCTCAGAACCTGTTTTGGGAAGTGGGTGGGCAGGTGCAGTGTTGCACCCCAGGGGTGTCTTCAGCCCACTTTCTGTTGTGTTGGGTGCCTTGTATTTGATTAGTTAAGAGTTTGTTATGCCTTTTTGCTTGGTTTTTGGTCTTTGGGTTTCCTGACTTGAGTCTTTTAGGAATCTATAGTCTCTGTTGCCGGTTGGCTAGTAGGAATTTTACAATTCCCACATTATATAGTCAGTGAGTTCTAGCTCATAAGAATCTGACTGTTTGGTTTCAAGGTATTACAGACAGAGTTCTCAACTGAGCTCGAACCCAACGTTCTATGCCTGGCATAGAATTTTAACCCTTCACTCTCCAGAGCAGTTCAAGTGCTGGAGCTGACTGCAATTGTCAGAATACAGCAAGACTCCATTAGAAGAAACACAATTACTAAGGTGAGTAAGTTTTTCTTTTCTGCCCCAGGAGTAGGTTGGCCACCTGTGTCAGTCTTTTCCATCTCTTACTAAACGTTTTCCTTATTACTTTGATTTCTAATTTCCGTATTTCCATCCCTCACCAAGAACTCCCCAAAACTATGCACCAGGTTAAGGCCAGCTGGCAGGAATGAAATAAGGTGCATTTATGGCATTTAATGCCAAAGATATAAAGTGCCTTTAAAGATATATAAGATGCTGGTTGAATAAAATGCATAATAATAAAGTGCATAGAGTGCATTTTGTTCCATATTATGAGTTTAAAGTGCTGCAGTGCTTCCAAGCGGTCCTTATCTGCCGTCAAATTCTATGTTTCTATGTGTCTTATGCCATTTTGATGTATATGGCGCAGGAATGTTTAGAAATGTTTAAAATGGCGGTTAAATGCAAAATAACGTCCACTCCTGTTAGGTGGAATATGAGTGTAATGGAGCTGCATTATGTCTCCCTTGTTTAAATAATTTTGCTGCCACTCTGTTACGTAAGGCAAAGGCAAGTTTATTTGAAGAGACTCCCAATCCCAAAGGCTCTGGGCGCTGCACAAAACCTTTTTACAGCATTTCATACCGCATAAATATATAAAATAGTAATAATAAATATAGATAAACAAAATTATACCCCAAAAGCTTGCAAAAATCGGAAGGTCTTCAGGCGAACCTTAAAGGCAGATATCGTGGGGGCCTCCTTAACTATAGCGCAGTTTCAGTGCTATGTCTGGCCCGAAAAGCTGACTGGAAAGGATCATATAACTCGTGAATCATGAGATGTTCCTCCAACTGAATCGATACCACCTTCTCAACAATCTTCCCCAAAAATGGGAGATTGGAGATGGGACGGTAATTTGCCCTGACCTCCGGGTCCAAAGAAGATTTCTTTAATAGGGGTCTCACCAGAGCCTCCTTCAAGGCATCTGGAAAGACACCCTGACTTAAGGAGCACCGGACAATCAGGGCAAACACCGGGCCAACAGAGTCAATGCATCTCATTAAGAAACGCGTTGGCACTGGGTCCAGTTCACAAAAGGTATGCTTCAGATTGACTGCCACCTCAATAACATCACGGATCTCTACTGGCCTAAACTCTCTCCAACCAGGCGGAGTGCACTCAGCACACAACTGGCGACCACTGTCAGCAATGGTATTGCTGGCTGAAGAAACCTCCCGTCGGATCAAAGACACCCTGTCCGAGAAAAACCGAGCAAAATCCTCATAATCCTCATTTGAGGAAATTCTTCCAGACTGAAGACAGACGGGATGAAGAAGTCTATCAACAGTCCAGAAGAGTGAGGCTGGTCGGTTTCTCCCAGCAGCAATCTCCCGAGACAGAAATACTGTCTTCTTTCGGTTGATTGCCTCCTGATATGCGCAATAGTGCGCACGCAGGACCAGTTTGTCCATCACCAGGCGGGACTTCCTCCAGCAGCGCTCTAATCTCCGACCCATCTTCTTCATTTCCCTGAGATCTCCATCATACCAAGGAGACCTCGGGTGAGAAGCTCTGGGTCATACACGGATAGGTGCGAGGGAGTTGATGGCGTCAGATAGCACCTTATTATAGGTGTCCACTCCAACGCCAACAGCTCCGACGCATGCACCACCCACACTAGATAAATTGACTGCCGCCATAAAACCCTCAGGAGTAAGATCACGTAAAGGGCGGCAGCGAATCATCTCGGCAGGGGAAAAACTAACGGCGGGAGCCCCAAGCGTGAACTTCACCGTGCAATGATCAGACCAGAATACCTGATCAATCATAAGATCTCCAATTTCAATCCCCAGTGAGAACACCAGATCCAATGTGTGGCCGTAGAATGTCATGCCAAAGAAATCTTGCATTGAAGCAGGAACTGTTTGAACCGAACAGCAACCTTTTCTTTTACTGTTGCTGCCGCTCGATATTTATGTAAATAATTATTGATACTCCTCTTTTATTAGAACTCCCGGTTGCTGGCTTTGTATAAAATATGCTGTAGAATTGCGCCAGCTAGCCGTGGAGGAGTCCGTGGCATGGGTGCAGCCAGTCCAAGCTCCTAGATTACAGGCTTCCACGGAGTGGCAAACTGTCACTTTCAGTCACCCCGCTTCCCCAAGTGTTCAATGTGCTCTGAAAAGCGAGTGCTTGAAAATAAAAAGGGACTATGCTGTCCCTGGACATAAAAGCTATACAGAGCCCCAAAATAATTGTCTAGTAGTCTGCCGCTCTGCTACAACATAGAAAAGAAGTGATTTAAAGAAATAGGAACATCCCTATATATGTGGAAATGCTATACAGTTGAAGTAGCCCTCAGAGTAAGGAGAGGGCTGAAAGATAAACTAAACACAATAAAGAAATATTAAATTAAAGAATAAAGAGACACTGCAGGTCTCTAAAGGAGCCCCATTATTTATAGAGCCCTGAGATAATAAATAAAAGGGCTAGTGTTCATGCTATAACAATACAGCACATGTATAAATACAATAAATGTTTGCACTGTTTGCTTATATAGAAAGTAAAGTGCTGACCTGCTAGCAATACCTCAGGAAAGGGATTTCCTATAGAGAGACTTCCCATACGTAAGACTTTAGGATGGGGATTTCCTATAGAGGGACTTCCCATAGGTAAAACCTCATTATGTAATAGAGGAGGAGTTTCCATATTTAGGCACCATTCTAGAACTATTTGAATTTTATGAGAGGGACTTTCCCATAAGTGGGAGGGATATATAAGCCCTCCTCAAACACCAAGAGTCAGATTAGCTGGATAGGTAGTCTCACTAAACCTGAAGGAAGGTAAGCAGAAGGGCCTGTGCCTGAGCAGGAATTTATGTTGAGCAGCGGGAAAGCTGATGATTGAATTTTGAGATACCTGAAGTAAGATGAAAGAGTATTGTGCTATTGTTTGTTTTCTAGTTCTGTGTGGACTGTTCATTTATATTTATTTTTACTTTTGTGTAAAATAAAACACGCTGCAGGTGTGTTGTACCCTGTGTTGTCTGTTCATACCCACGTACCTGCGGCAGTCAGAAGGGACAGCCTGTTACGGTTAAGTGCATATCTGCCTGGCTTATGAGCTGTCTGCACCACTGCTATGCCATGGTACATGCCAAGCTGGAAGGTCAGGTATGTGCCCACTCCACAAGAGCAGTTGCCACGTCCCTGGCAGAGATTCGCTCTGTGCTAGTATATGATATTTGCAACACTGCAACTTGGAGCATAGTGCACACTTCTGTTAAGCACTATGCCAGGCAACACACCACCCTTGGCAAGACTGTTTTGAGTGGACTTCTGTCCTGAGTGAGCACTTGGCTGCTGCTGCCCTAGTCCTGGGGATTTTGTCTGAGCTTGCTACACTGACCCATTAGTGTGAATCAGTGGTGAAGATCGATTTCTGGAAGATATGAAAATTACGCAGTTGCCGTAATTCTTGATCTTCTAGGAATATATTCTCCACTGATTCACACACCAACCTGCCATCCCCTGGGCTCACTCAAGTCTGTTTATTGGTCTTCACCCCTTGTTCTTGGTTGAGCTGTGAAGACACTGTGTCAGTGGGTTGTTGACCCTTCTTAACAGGGTAATCTGCTGTTTCATGCCCTTAGGTTTACTGTGTAAGTGCTAGGTAGGTTATGCTGCACCTCCTCTGTAACCAAACAAAAAGGGTACTGAGGCAGTTGAGGGCTGGTGCGCAAGCCAGTCTTGCAGTGCTGCGTATGTGTGCAGCTTACCTCGGCACCTTCTGAAAAGTTCTGACTCCAGCTGAAACCCATTGGTGTGAATCAGTGGCGAATATATTCCTGGGAGATCAAAAATGATAGTACATACACAGTTTTCATTTCTTTACCAAGTTCATAATTTGATTGTTATTCATCAGAGTTTTGGATCTTCAGGTTTTTCTGTGCACTATCTCATTTGACCAGATTTTTCTCTGCGTGTTCTGTCAGATTGAATACCTTTCAAACCAGTTGCTTAGTCAGTGTGTCTGTTTTGAGACCACTCCTATGAGGGCAAGTATCCCAATTCTGGATAGCCCAGGAGCATAGGCAGTCCTCCCTAATTTAGAAGATGCTTGGTCCCAGTCCCACTTATGCTCAGCCTGGGATTTCCCAAGTCCCCAGGACTCCAACCTTGTTGTCACATAAAATGAAATGGAACCGGTCCTGGTCTTGCCCTTAACTCTCTGTCTCGAAGCGTTGGCTCATTTGTATGTGGGATCCGACCCCGACCCCTCACAGGATGGTAGTGACCATTTCACAATCTTCACATAGTGGTGCTGGCACCTTAGTCTCCTAGGGATGTCTCTGAGGAGCAGTTGGGTTTTTGAGTATGGCATTGGGTCCCTCCGAACATCCACCGACTAGTCTCCATCTCTGGACAGTCTCTCTCTTTTCACAGTTTCTCCAGGATACACTGGACTGTGTTTTTTTTCAGACTCCATCACTGCTGTGCCTTCTGATGCCATAAACAATGCCTATCCTCACTGGACAGTTATACTTTGTACAGGTTTTTCTCTGGTGCAGACCTCATGCTGGGGCTCCTTGCACCACTAGTACTGGTATCCTTGCTGGTGTTGCTGTCGGCATCTATGCTGACATCACTTTTGGTCTTGGTGCCAGCAACTGTGCTGATTTAGCTGCCAGCCTCGGTCTTAACAACGGCTCAAGCCTCAATGCCACAGTTCCCAGCTTCATTCTCATGCAGTTGTGTTTTTCCCATGCAGTGTGCAGCTTTCTTATTTATCTTCATTGTCTGAAATATTTAAAAATGAATGGTGGTACTGTGCATGATATCAGCAATTGCACATAGTAAATGAATGTATTTAAAGCAGCAAAAAGTAGCAGTACACTGTGCCACCAAGTGCCCCCTTTCTTTAAACTCAGCTCATCTTACAAGCCTGCTTATTCACAGAATTGGTGATCTTCTTAGAGGCTATCTCTTTCCTCAGGCCACACCTTTGAAACATAGTCGCCAGGAACTAGGACCACACAGAAACCCTTGCAAGCAGTCAGCCAGGAGCCATCCACAATGACGTCGGCGTATACACAAACGTGGACAGCCCCTCCTGTCCTCAGTTCTTTTCCGACGTCGATCAGACTTGTCAGACCATTGTACGAAACATAGACTTTGACGGCAGATAAGGACCGCTTGGCCCACCCAATCTGCCCATTTCCCTACCTGTTTGATAAGCTGCAGAACCTAGTTAACCAACAACCTACTTCTTCCTAGTCCCCACCAGAATTGCCTTGTCTGTCCCATACATTCTTGAATTCCCCCACTGTTTTTGACTCCATGACCTCCGCAGGAAGGCCGTTCCATGCGTCCACCACTCTCCATGAAAAAATACTCTCACGTTGCCCCTGAGCCGTCCCCCCTCTGTCTTCAAATTGTGCCCCCTTGTTCTTGCACTTCTGTTTTTCTGAAAGATGCTACCCTCTTGGACTTTGATTCCCTTGAGGTAATTGAAAGTTTCTATCATGTCCCCCTTCTCACTCCTTTCCTCGAGGGTATACATATTAAGCTCCTTTAGTTACTCTTCGTATGGCTTCTGGTGTAAACCCTGCACCATTTTAGTTGCCCTCCCCTGAACTGCCTCCATCCTGTCAATGTTCTTGCGGAGAAGAGTCTCCAGAACTGCACGCAGTACTCCAGATGGGGTCTCACCAGCTGTCTGAACAGAGGGATAACAACTTCCTGTTTTGTACTGGTGATGCCTCTCCCTATGCATTCCGGTATCTCCCCCAGCCCTCCTTACTGCCTTCTCACATTGCTTGCCTACCTTTAGATCATCTGATATGACTACCCCAGGTCCCTTTCCATTTCTTTGTTGTTAGTACCCCAGTTGTGTGCTCTTCCCCTGGGTTTTGTTTCCTGGGTGCATTACTTTGCATTGAATCTAAGCTGCCTTACTTTTGACCATTCCTCCAACCTTGCCAAGTCCCTTCTCATCCTTTCTGTCACCCCTCCTTCTGCATCAACCCTGTTGCAGATCTTTGTGTCGTCTGCAAAGAGGCATAATTTTCCTTCCAGTCCCTCTGCAGTGTCACTTATAAAGACATTAAAAAGGACCGGTCCCAGTGCCGAACGCTGCAGTACCCCGCTAGTAACTTCCTTTTTTTTTGGAGTGGACTCAGTTTACTATTACCCTCTGTGTCCTGTTATCCAGCCAATTTTTTGCCCAGGCTGCCACCCTAAGACCCACTCCCAGACTGGCTAATTTCTTTATTAATCTTTTGTGTGGGACTGTGTCAAATGCCTTGCTAAAGTCTAGGTAGGCCATGTCCACAACCCCTCCCTTGTCTACTGCTTTGGTCACCGAGTCAAAGAAATCTGTTCGATTCATCTGACATGACCGTCCCACTGTGAATCCATGTTGCCTTTGGTCCTGTGCCCCACTGGCCACTAGGTACTCAACAGTTCTTTCTTTCAGAAGTGATTCCATCATTTTTCTTACCACTGAGGTCAAACTAACAGGTCTGTAATTTTCTGCCTCTGCTTTGCTCCCACTTTTGTGAAAGGGAAGCACATCTGCCCTCCGGTCCTCAGGTACCATACCATCTTCCCATGATTTGTTAAAAAAGGTAGTCAGTGGTGTCACTAGTTCTCCCCTTAGTTCTTTTAGAATTCTGTGGTGAATCCTGTCAGGCACCATTGCTTTGTCCACCTTCAGTTTTAGGAGTTCCTTCAGGACCCTTTCTTCTGTGAATGGACTGGTATCGACTCCCCGATCCAGAGTGCTTCTATTGATTGGTTTAGGTAGCTACCCCTCCTCCTCTTTTGTGAATACTGAGCAGAAGTATTCATTCAGTATCCCTGCTTTTTCACTGTCACCCTGTGCCTACCCACCCTCCACTTTATTAAGCCTCACTGTCCCTCCCTTGGTCTTTCTCCACTCCCTAATGTACCTATAAAAGGTGTTTTATCCCCGTTCTTAACAGAGTTGGGTATCTTTTCCTCGATTTGGGCCTTTGCTGTTCTGACTGCCTTCCCCGCTTCCTTCTGCTTTAACTGATACAGTTCTCTGTCCTGCTCCTTTAGTGTTTCCTAATACTTTCTGAATGCTGTCTTTTTCTTCCTTGCCTTCCCCGCCACCTTTTTTGAGAACTATAATTTTTTTCCTTCATTTTGATTTGTTTATTTGCTTCACACAAAGGCTTGTTTCCTCTGTGATGGCAGTTTTGATCCCCCCCCTTCTTGCCTGTTTGTTAGAGCTTTTCTGAGGCGCACTCTCATTTTTGCCAAGGTCAGCCCTCCTAAAGTCCAGTACCCTCACTTTTGTATGGCTTGACTCTACGGCTATGTTTATTGTGAACCACAACTATTTGGTGGTCACTTGTTGCCTGATGGCTACCCACTTTCGAATCTGAGATCTTCTCTCTGTCCCCGTTTGAGAGTACTAGGACTAAGATTGCTCCCAGTGTGTTCCAACACTAGCTGTCTGAGGTATTTCCCCTGTAGGACATCAAGAATGACCCTGCTCTTGGATATGGCTGCAGCAGTTTTGCTCCAATTAATATCTTGCATATTCAGGTCCCCCATCAACAATATTTCCCCCTTTTCTGCCATCCTAAAGATGCTGTCTATCATTTCCTTGACCATTTCCTCCCCCTGAGACGGTGGTCTGTATACAACCCCTGTGCGGATTGTGGTGCCATTTCCTGTCTCCAAGGTGACCCGCAGTGCCTCCTCTCCTCCCTGTTTACCCTTTAGTTCTGTTGCTTTGAGTAGAGAGCTACTCCTCTTCCTCTTTTTCCTTCTCTGTCTCTCCTGTAGATTGTGTACCCTGGTATGTTGACATCCCAGTCATGGTTCTCTGTGTACGATGTTTCTGTGACTGCCACGATATCTAGGCATTCCTCTTCCATCAAGGCCACTAGTTCAGGGAGCTCGTTACCCAGACTACGGGCATCGGTACTCATTGCCCTCCATTTTTTGATGGCCTTACCACTTTTAGTCCCATCCCCATCCTTAACTGCCTTTTTCTCCATTTACCCTGTCCTCCTCCTCCCTGTGGACTTCTCTACCTTGGTGTTTGCCTCACTAACTACCCTGTTTTGTGGGGAGGGGGGCCTTCTTCTTTTCAGTGTCTCCCCCTCTTGGCTAGTTTAAATGCTTGCCAGTGAAGCATTTAAACCTATCTCCTAGGATCCTGGTTCCCCTCCCAGACAGATGCAGACCCTCACACCAGTATAGGCCTGTATCCATCCAGGTGGACCCCCAGTCCCAAATGAAGCCAAATCCCTGAGCTCTGCACCAGTTTTTCAACCATTCATTAGATCCTGTGGTGCAGAGCACCCTAGCCTCATCCATGCCATAGAGAGGCAGCACCTCCGAGAAGGTTACTGTGCATGCTACTTGTCTAATGCCCCTCCCCAACACCACAGACTCTTCCTGCACTGCTCTGATCCCATTCCCAGTCAGGTCATTTGTCCCTAGGTGGACAGTGATGTCCAGCTCCCTCTCCCATGCTGCTACTCTAGTAATCCTGAGGATTCGCTCCCTGTCACTCCAAGCCATGGCACCGGGAAGGCACCTTACCTCCCTCTCCCCTCCCTCCCCCAGTTCTACCCTCTTAACAATTGAGTCCCCCACTAGGAGTTGTTCCTTCCCTTGTGGGGTCCCATGCCACCCTCCTGTGGGTCTCCTTTGTGGAGGTCCCCAGCATCCTCCTTGATTTCCACTATGGGTGCCTCCATAGAGGAACCACGCTCTGCCAAAACAGCGCATCAGTTGTGGAGAGGTACAACTGGAGGGATGTGCCTCTGTTCCACCACCCTCACCCTGCCTGAGCCCACCGTGGTCCAACCGTTCCTCCTTCTTGGCAACTGTTGAGGCAGCAGCGTCAGCCCTGGTGATCCCTCAGTGGGAGAGAAAGCCCCCCGAATCCTGGCCAACTCAGCCTGGAGACAAGCAGCCTCCTCCTTCAGCACAGAGAGGTGCCTGCAGATGGGACCAGCACCACATGGTCCAGAATGTCTCCTGGAAGACTGCCACTCCACAGCCATGGCACCGTACCACTCCCATCATGTCTTATTTGTGGCTCTTCTCATGTTGCTTTGTATGCTTACTCTTTCCTCTTTTTTTGTTTGTTTTTCTCCCCACTTTCCTACTGCCTTCGTGCCCTTACAGCTCCTGCCCTTCCTGTTCTGGGACAGGAAGTTCCTGTATTCCTCAGTAGTCTCCTTCTTTGCTCAGAGTCAGACCACCAGCAGCTAGGGGGAGGGAGAGCTGCTCTTTTCCTTCTAGGATTGTGAGTCTTTTGTGCCTCTGTGATCGCTCCCTCCCTGCTTCCAAAAAGGAAGTTGCTGTTGTCAGTCAAATCCAAATCCAGTGCCTTTAAAAGTGGAAGTGGCTTAGGGTGGGGAGGGAGAGCTATATAGTCTTAGTAGTAGAGAGGTAAACTTCTAGCAGCACCTCCTTCCTCTTGATGCTCTCTGCCAAAGCTATCTAGGGCAGTTTTAAATGCAAACACCTGGTTTTCTGCTGCTTAAGCCGCACACACTAATTTACAGCTCTCTTCTTCACTTGGCTAACTGCACAGATAAGTTCCCTTCACTCAACTCAGACAAGCACACTAACTCTGTTTTTTTTTTCTTTTACCCTAATTGAAGGTCCCAGTAGTAAAGTTCTATTTCTTTAGTTTTAGCAGTCACTGTAGTTGCTGTCATTTTTTTTTATTTATTAGAAAGAATCTGATTACATGTACTTTTGAACTAAGAGCTCATTTACAAAGGTTCCTCATCAGTACAGTGAATTACAGAGATAGATACAAAAAATAATACATATTAACAGTAATAATATACAAGGATGCAATCAGACGATACAACATAAGATCTTAACTAGTTATAGACTAGAGGAGTAAAAAATGCGAACATGTTGAGACAGTTCTTGTCGTAAGTGCTGCAGGTGGGGAAAATGGAAGTTTTATTTTTATTGGATGGTGGGCCTATAATCCGTGCCTGTTGAGAAGGACAGGACCTAGAAAAGGAAGACTAGGAGGCGGGGGTACGATCAGAGGGCAATGGGAGTGACCAACAGAGAAAAACATGGGTTGAGGGGAGCAGAGGAGGGGGTATGGGTGCATTTACAGAGGGGTGGGCCTTCGCTGCATGGTATCTGGCTCAGCAGAATTGAGGTGGAGATGGAGGGATCCATGGGGAGAGGAGGACTAACAGGGGAGGAAGGGAGGAGTAGAAAAATGAGGGGGTTGTAGGAGAAAATGGCAGTGGGCTTAGGAAAGAGGGATAGTAGGGCATTGTCATTGAGGCACCGGTCAGGAAGCATAGGAAAAACCAGCAGCAGTTGTAAAATTCGCAACAAGAGTTTTATTTGTACTAGCAGTTACATAAAAAAATAATATTGTTCAGTACTATTTACAAAGGCCAAATAAACAGAAAAAGTCCATCTGAGTTTTTCTTTGATCCCTGTGTCCATCTAGCATGCAGTTGCAGCTCAGCTCTCTTATAAGTCCTTCCAACCCACATTCTTAACAAGCATCTTCCAAAGTGTTCTTGTATGTTTCAGGCAGGTGCTGGCAGGAACACAATGTGCCTGAGCTGAGGCCCCTTTTCCACAGCTCTTCTGCAGAAGGCTTAAAATTTCACTAAGGTAAAGCTACCAACTTTCTGAGGCCTAAAACTGGGACAGTCCATCGTGACCATGTTGTGCTGCTTGCTCTGGCCATGCCACTCCACCGTAACATCAATAGCAAACATCCAGATTAAAACAATACATCATTCTGCTGCAGCAAGTTCCAGATCATAATGTACAGAAAGTTCATTAGCAGCAAACCTGCATTAAATTGAGATCAGACATTCAAGCTGCATGTAATGCTCCTCCTGACAGTCCCATCCAACCCGTTTATATTCACCTAGTTTGCTGAGCAAACTTCACTTCAGTGACTCCCACCCCACACCAGATTGTTTTCACACACTTCCCCACAGTTGATCAGGTCCGAGTACCTTAGTTCGCTGTTGCCCGTCTCTTTTCTGTCTGGAGTCCCTCTCAGCTGCTGGCAAGTAGACGTCCACATGCACTTGTTTGCAATACTACCCAGTCTAGTCTAACAGGAAGGAACATGCTTTACTGGGCTGCCACTGATATACTTGCGGTGCAACACAGGCACAGGGGTTGAAGTTGCAGACTGCTCTCCAGCCCGAGCAGCACCATAGTGGTGCTGAAATAACTGTCACTCACGGATTAGCAGTCAGCAAATAAAAGGGACGAAACTGGGACAAGTTAGCAAAAACCAGGACAAAAGTGACATTTTTCAAAACTTGTGGGGACACTGGGACATGCTGCCTAAAATAGGGACTGTGCTGGGAAAATGAGGACTGTTGGTAGCTTTACACTAAGGTAACCTCTTGATTTTCCAATAGCTTTTTGCAATCATCTCAAACTATAATTATATAAATTTCAAAAATTAACACTATTTAATTTCTTAACAAAGGGGATCCCAATATCAGTTACATTTCCACATAATGATTTGCATATATTTTTATACTAGCTGATATGCAAGGGAGGAAAAGACAAGCAGCAAGAGAAGACTGAGAGATAGCGAGAGGCAAATAATTGCGAGACTGTCAGGGTGATCAAGTGCTAGGTCTCACTAGAACATTTGGTTGCACACCCAGACAGACAAGAAACAGGAAAAGAAAGAACAGAACAGATCCCTGCATTCAAACTCTCCATAATAACTGGGACAGGGTCCTATTCCACCCTGTCACATACATCCCCCTCCTTAAGCGGGAACCCGTTTTATCAAACAGGTTTCCAAAACTTTGTTAATTCTCTAATAATATTAGCTTCTAACTTTCAGTAATTAAGCACATGTGCATTATCCGTTTTTTCTTTAATAGTATAGCAAATAGTAAAGTTTAAACTCATATATTTGTTTTTCAGCCTTCAGAACCCTAAATTCCTGATCCATATCTTGACAGAAAATCAGCATTGCTATTCTCTCTTGACCAGATTTGTGTATCACCGTGAATTTAAATGGCTATAGTGCCAGGTACCTTGTGATTCTGGCATTTTTATCTTCATTTGTATAAGCCAACAGAGAGGATTGTGATCTGCTATTAAGTACAAAGTCTGTTCCTAGCAAATAAAACTTAAGGGACTCCATGGCCCACTTTGCTGCTAAACATTCCTTTTCGATGGTGAAGTACCTTTTCTCTCTGTCATGCAACTTCCTACTTATGTACAGAATAGGATGTTCCTTTCCATCTATATTTTGACTGAGCACTGCACATAGGCCTACCTCTGATGCATCTGTTTGTAACAAAAATGGTTTCTCAGAGTCTGGGCTTCTTAAAACAGGGGCTGAACATAATGTAGCCTTAATGGCTTGAAAAGCTTCATCACACTGTGAAGTCCACTTCACATTATTTGAATACTGTTTTTTCGTGAGTTCAGTGAGGGGAGTAGCCAACTCGGCAAAGTTGGGAACAAATCTACGATAATAACTAGCCAGCCCTAAAAATGACCTGACATGTTTCTTTGTTTTAGGGACAGGGCTGTTAGCTACAGCTTCTATTTTAGAAATTTCTGGCTTAACTTCTCCATTTCCCAACACGTAGCCCAAATATCTGGTTTCCTGCATGCCCAGTGCACATTCGGTAGGATTAATAGACTTGTATTTTCGATAGCATGGATAAATGCTCATAGGTGTTCCAGGTGGCATTTCTAGTCTGGACTGTACACCACAACATCGTCCTGGTATGCAGCACAATAACCAGTGTGAGGTGATATTACATCCATGTACCGCTGGAATGTAGCTGTCACACCATGTAAACCAAATGGCATGGTGGTGAACTGATAGAATCCAACAGGAGTGGCAAATGCAGTTTTGTGTTTGGATTCTTTAGCTAAAAGTATTTGCCAGTAACCCTTGGTGAGATCGAGGGTGCTGATATACTTTGCACTACCCAGTCTGTCCACCAAATCATCCATTCTGGGCATAGGTTAACTGTCAAATTCTGACACTTGATTGCTTCCTAAAATCAAAGCAAATTCTAACACCCACTTCTTTTTTATTTACAGTTACCATGGGAGATGACCAAGCACCCCTCGACTCCTCTATGATACCCAGTTCTTTCATTTTTTGTATTTCCTTAACCACATCAGCTCTTAACTGCTCTGATAACCTGTATGTCTTTTGCCTAATAGGACGAGCATTCCTTGTCCCTATAACATGCTCAACCACTTTGCTCAGCCTGGTACTGTGGTAAAAGTACTGTTAAATCTCTTCAGCACATTATGACTGTCTGCAGTTTGTTCTGAGGTTAAGGAAACCTTCACCTTTACAGCATCGGCATTTACAGTTTGTTCCAGTCTGTCGTAAGCTACATCAATATGTTCCTTGTCGGTTTCTGGTAAAACTAGCAAAGCAGCTTTTAGCATTTTTTCGACCCATTTCTTGAGGAAGTTAGCATGGTATATCTTAGTAGGATTTTTCCTGTCAGGGGTCTCAATCTCGTAGTTAATGGTGCCAGTACATCTAAGAAATTTACAAAGCCCTTGCCACTTTATTAACAGTTTATTTTCTGTTGTGGGTAACAGTAGCAGACCCTTTTCACCTGGCTCAGAAACTTTTTCTTTTAGCACATGGTCATAATATACCTTCTGCTGGTTTGGGTCCTCTTCCTGATTACTATGGGCAATTTAAATATATTTTGCCAGCTTTTTTTTTAGGGCACACATATAAGAAAAGAAGTTATAGATTGTTTCTGAGTGGGGTTATCTTCTCACATTTCTTTTATCACATCCAGTGTCCCTCTTGGCTGCCTACAATAAACCATTTCAAATGGTGAAAACCCTGTTGATGCCTGTGGCACTTCTCTGTAAGCAAAAAGTAGATACGGCAAGTATTGGTCCCAATCTGTCCCTTCCCATTTTGCAAACCTTTTAACATGTGTTTTAGGGTTTGGTTAAAACGCTCAACAAGACCATCTATCTGAGGATGATAGGGGGAGGTTCTTATGACAGTGATACCTAGTAGTCTGCACAGCTCCTTAAGTAATACAGCACCAGAATTACTACCCTGATCAGTAATAATTTCTTTAGGTATGCCCACTCTGCTGAAGAATTACAATAGGTAATAGCATCTTCATGAATTCCAGGCCAGTAAAATCTATACAGAAATCTGGCAAGGGTGCGATCCCTCTGAGTGACCAGCCATAGGACTATTATGTGCTATCTGTAACAACTCTGTTCTATACTTCTGTGGTATAACCAATTGTTCCGGTGTCTGAGGTTTAACCCAAACTCTGTACAGTAACCCATTATATTTTTTAAACGTTGGTCCACCCTGTTTTGGTTTCACCCACCACTGCTTAAAATAACCCTGGAGAGAAACATTGTTGGCTTGCTCTGATAGAAAATCACACTCAGTGATCAGTTTAGTTTCAGCATTTTCATATGTCAACCCCTTATGTCCATCAGTCATTTGTTGTCACAGTTTCTTCAGGCATCGTCTTTCTTTTCTGGATTTCCAGATCTTGTAGCTGTGCTCAAACAAGTCTGAATCAAAATCGCTGAAAGGAAAAGAGTCCCCACCATCTGAAATTTTCTTTGCCTGAGCTCTTGTCACCACTGCTGCTGAAACTTCAGGGTTCAGTTCCTGTGAGATTAACTCGCTAAATCCTGGAAGAGTCATTTCCAGTAATCACAGAAATGCAAGGTAACTTGTAACTGCCACCCTACTTTCATTTATGACATGCTCTTAATGGTCAGAGTCACTTGGGTGGTGGGATAGTATCACGTGTCCCTGTGGATGCAGATGACAACAGTACCTGGTCCTTTTGTTAGTGCTTTCCCAGCACTTGTTTGTTTGAATTTTGTTGACCCGGTAAGCCCACTGGGCCTAGAAGTCCCTTTTTCAGGGGCGACCGGGGGATGATACAGATGGTAAGTAATTGAATTTGAACCAGATTAAGCTGTTGGTGGTATTTTTAGTGAATGAGGGAAATTTGGCCAGGACACCGGGGAAATTCCCCTACTCTTTTCAAGAAGTGCATTGGGATCTTTAACATCCACCTGAACTACCACCAATCCAGGCAGATGGGACCTCGGTTTAACATCTCATCCGAAAGATGGCACCTCAGAAGTGCAGCACCCCTCTCATGCTGCACTACAGTGTCAGTATTGGGATATTA
The DNA here is from genome assembly GCA_016271365.2 of Neoceratodus forsteri. NCBI lineage: Eukaryota > Metazoa > Chordata > Ceratodontiformes > Ceratodontidae > Neoceratodus > Neoceratodus forsteri. The sequence continues at coordinate 748,513,781 of CM057451.1, forward strand.
ACCCAAGTGCCAGATGTGGGAACTGAACCCACAGCGCTCTGATCTCCTGGCCTCAGAGGCGAGTGTGCTACCTACTGAGGCACTGACACTGACAACATGCAGTATGGTCTGTCTACTTCCCGAATCAGAGAGTCCCTTTACAGTCTTAGCCCCCACCTTCACATCTGTTAAGTACTTGCCCCAATTTGCCAAGGACAAATCTGCTGCAATGCCACTCTCCTAACTACGGCAGTTATGGCCTGGCTTATTACAGTTGTAGCAAATAATGTATTTGGGCACAGATTTGTTACCCCTGGCAGAGTTCTTTAGACTTGGAGTTTAAATAAGAAAAAGTGTGTCTTACCGGTGCTTAGTTGTTACCTCGCTGTTTTGGCGGCTGTCTGGCCATTAGGTAGTCCTCGGCCAAAGAAACAGTCTTTTCCCCACTTTCTGGTCAGTGTTTCTGTACCCAGAGCTGCACATCTGTAGGCAGGATGTTGATGTATTGCTCCATTGCAGATGTGTCGATCTGTGGGACTGTTTTGCCCTCTGGTTGGAGCCATTTTATTAGGAGTTCTCTGAGTCAGGTGAAGGCTTCTCGAGGATTGCCAACTGAGTTGTACTTCAGAGGTTGAAACCTTGCCCTGTAGGTCTCTCCTGAGATGTCATACCTTTTCAGGATTTTGCTTTTTACCAGGTCATAGTTCTCTGACTGTGCAGTGTCCATATTGCTGTAGGCAAGTTGGACTTTCTTTGTCAGGTAGGGTACCAGTCTGATTGTCCATTGCTGCTTTGGCCATTGGCAGGCTGTGGCAGCTCTTTCAAAAGTTGTCGGGTATGCTTCCGATATCATCGGAGAGACACAACTTTGTAAGTTTAATGGCTTTTAAGTTGCTTGTGTTTTGTTGCTCATCTGGATCTGTGTCAGATGCTCTGCCTTTAATAGCTTGCAAGGCATCCAACCATCGCTGCTCCAGTCATTGCATCTCTTCTCTCCTCTGCGCTTCTAAACGTTGAATCTTTTTTTCTCTCTGATTCACCATCTCTTCTTTTGTAGTATAGCCCACCATTTGAAAAAGTCCATCAAGCTTTCAGGTTCTGTCACTGCCTGTTCTTTTTCCATAACTTGTGCTAGCTGTACAATCTCAGTTTGGACTTCTGTTTCTGCTAATTTGGCTGCCATTCTCCTGGTAACCACTCCTGGACTTGCTGCTGCAGAATCCATACCTTTCTCTTTGGTTCCCTGGTACTAGGTCCAGTACCCACGCATAAAACTCCTGGCTTAGAGTATGCACAGCGTAAATCCCACTTAGTCTGACACCATCTGTCATCAAGGCACAGGTCAGGAAGCAGTTGTAAAATTCGCAACAAGAGTTTTATTTGTACTAGCAGTTACATAAAAAAAAATTGTTCAGTAATTATTTACAAAGGCTAAATAAACAGAAGAAGTGCATCTGAGTTTTTCATCAATCTCTGTGTCCATCTAACATGCAGTTGCAGCTCGGCTCTCTTATAAGTCATTCCAACCACCATTCTTAACAAGCATCTTTCAAAGTGTTCTTGTATATTTCAGGCATGTGCTAGCAGGTACACAGTGTGCCTGAGGTGAGGCCCCTTTTCCACAGCTCTTTTGCAAAAGGCTTAAAAAGTGCACTTAGTTAACCTCTTGATTTTCTAATAGCTTTTTGCAGTCATCTCAAACTATAATTATATACACTTCAAAAATTAAAACTATATAAATTCTAAACAAAGGGATCACAGTATCGGTTACATTTCCACATAATGATTTGCATGTATCTTTATACTAGCAGATATGCAAGGGAGGAAAAGTCAAACAGCAAGGCAAGACTGAGAGATAACGAGAGGCAAATAAATGCGAGACTGTCGGGGTGATCAAGTCCTAGGTCTCACGAGAAAATTTGGTTGCGCAACCAGACAGACAAGAGACAGGAAAGGAAAGAACAGATCCCTGCATTCAGACTCTCCATAACAACTGGGATAGGGTCCCTATTCCACCCTGTCACAGGCATATATTATGTTCATTGGTCACAGCTTGCTGGTAGTTGTAATACATCAAACAGTACTACAAATACTGGTTGAGGAATTATATATTATGTACAGTAGCCACAGGTCAAAGGTTGATGTAAGCAGGACACGAAGCTTGGTTTTGAATTGGCCTAGTTTGGTTGCAGTCAGGATTTTGTCGGTCAGTGCATCTTTCATTTACTAAAAGTAATCACTTTTATCATGATTTTCAACAACTTATATGTTATTGAAGAAACCATCCAAACTTTTATAGTACTGTGAGTGCAGAAAAAAGATCTATATTGGAGACTCCCACGAAGTTTGGGTCTGAGGCTTTGGCCTAGACAACAACGTGAAGGTCTGCAAAATCTGCCGGCGATTTAATTCCACAACCAGGCAACGTAGACAGAGGGCTTTGGAGAAGTTTTTACTCAAAGACTGTAGAGGGAATGGAGTAGGGTCTTCAAGAGAAATCTGCATTATCTGCTCTGTCGACTGAATCGTTGTTGTCCAGATCCTGGGAGGAAACTTCAAGAAGTCACAAGCACCAGGTCCAGGAGAAATCCACCCCAGCGTGTGCTGCAGGTCGCCCCTGTGCTCTAGAAGTACGACCTCTGCTTCGACATTGTCCAATCCATTGGCAACACCGACTGCCCCCCGACCATTGCCCTGACACCAAGGTCGGGGCTTGGCGTGAAGATTACCAGGCCTGTTATGGCTGGTCCATCACTGTCGATAAAGGGGATTAAGTCTCCCCTGTTGGCTACTCCAGTCTCGCATGCTAACCAAAGCGGTGCCAATGTACAGGCAGTCTTTTTCTCCTTCTCAGACATAAGGAGCCTGCTGCCTTGTCTCTTTGTCCCTGTGAGCCCGTCGACGGGGTCTTCTATACATTACCCGTTCACAACGCAAGGAACTGTCTTGCTACAGAATCATCATATACCATCACCAGAATGGTCTCTCATTCCTGTTGACCCAGTCAACAACGAATGAGTATAATCCTGATTTAATGATGCATTTAATGATGAAGAGGAGGAAGAAGCTGAAGACTATGCTGAAAGCCAATATGAACATGGCACCAGCTCTACAGTCTCTACCTATATTGAGGACTCTGTGGCGAGCACACCAAGGTCCCCTCCAGAAGGCCCCTCATTTTTCATCTTAATGTAGTCGATGGAGGGTGCCATGGGATTTGTTCTAGAAGAGCAATATACTAAGAAGAACTTGCTAGAGTTCCTGGAACTGCCAGAGTCTCCCTCCATTGTTTTGTTTCCTCTGCTACCAGCCTTACTTAGTGCCACCTATGCAGCTTGGTGCAGACCAAACAATATACCAGCTGTCTCCAGAAAGGCAGGCAAAATGTTTTCTGCCTGTCTGGGAATTCTTTTTATGCCACACAGCCAGAGATTGAGTTGGTGGTGATCAGTGCTGCCCATGACAGGTCTAGGGCACTCAAACAACTGAGCTCCCTTCCTTCTGATAAAGAATCTAGGAGGTTTGATGTCCTAGGCAAGAGGACATATGCATCTGCATCATTGGGCCTTCGTATAGCTAATTATAAGGTCCACATGATGAAGTATCAGAACACCCTCTGGAGGAAGACTAGGACTGCTGGACAGGCCTTTCCCGAAGGCTCCTCAAAACATGAATTACTGAAAACTTTAACAGCTGGGGCTGATGTGGGCAAGCATTTACTCCGTATAGCCTGTGCTGTTTCTGATGCTTCTGCCAGGGCTGCAGCCTCTGGCATCTGTCTCAGGAGATACTCTGGGCTCAGAGTGGCAGGCTTTGTTAAAGATGTGCAACAAACGGTTCTTAATGCCTCATTGAAGGCAAAAGTTGATTGGTCATGAGTTACAAAAGATTCTCAAGCTCTCCAAACCTCGTGCAGGACTTTGAAATCAATGCACTTCCTCTACCATACCCAACCCAGGGTTGGGACAGGAGTACCTTTCACCCTAGCTGGTGTAAGGGGACAGCTCCTAGCCCCCAGACAGCAGGGCAGGAGCATGGGCCTTGCCAGCCCCCCTCACTATCCCAGGTGCCTATTCAGAAGCGCACAGAGGTGGTGGAACTGCGTCCACTAGCTCAGCCTGACTGCATGTACACACTCCAACTGCCTTTACCTCCATGGGTGGTTGTAGGGGGTTGCTTCTCCCTCCACTTATCTAAGTGGCAGGAGGTGACAATAGATGCACGAGTTCTAGAGAGCATAGATAAGGGTCATGTCTGGAACTTCTGGACAACCCTCCAAGTCATCCCCCAGTTATGCTGATATACCTTCCAGGGCAAATGCCCCTGTTGTGGAAGGAACTAATGACTCTACTGCAAAAATGGACCATGATCCTGTCCCTCTAGAACAGAGGAACACAGGACAATCTTCAGGAATATAGCTTTCATCAGGTCACACATCTAGGACTTATGTTGCTAGTCACTAGGAACACACACAAACTTTCTCAAGTAGTTTATCAGGGGCCACCCTCAACAACGTCAGGCACCAACGTCCTGCAGCATATAAGCGTGAGAGGCCCTGCTCCTTCCTCAGTTCTTTTACCGCCATTGACCAGACTCGCCAGGACTCCACGGAGACTTCACCATTCAGTTGACTACCAAAATTATTTAGATTGTTTTATTTTTCTCCCCTTAGTAGTCTTCATTTTCTCCAAAGTGACTTCCTTCATCGTGTATGTCGAGATTGCAGGAACACACTAAACTTTTCCATTACTGTGACTGTTGTGAGAAAATGTATTCCAGTGACTAGCACGATGTCTGTGTTTGCTGTCTCTGCCCAGGTCATAACATTTGGGCCTGCAAATTCTGCCAGAAGCTCAACCAAGCCACCCGGTGGCATCACCAGAAAGCCCCGCGCTTTTTTCTGCTTGAGCAGCAGGCAGCCAGAATGAAGAAGGAGCTGTGAGGAAAGAGTTCCTCTTCATCACCGGTCCACTCCTCGGGCCTTCAGCCTGCTAAGGCCCAGGATAAATCTTCTGGAAAACATTCTAGCCGAAAGCAAAATTACAGCAAGGATCATTTCTCCTCCCCACTCCTCCCCCCATGTGCTTCCTGTCACCACTGTCCCCGGCATCGACTGCTGCAGCACCGTCGATGCCTCCTGCTGCTCATGACTCAGCTTTTCCAGGCTGGCTCTGGCAGCGAGTTCCGTCAGTCTTTCCATGGCTGGCGAAGGTCCATTGACATCAGGATTTCCCGTGTCGATGTCACAAGCTCTGCCGCTCCAACCTCCAATACCACAAGGTCAGCTGGCAGTCCGCTTCGCCGGGCCCTCCTTGGCTGGCAGTAGCATCTTGACATCAGGACGTCAGTCGCCCCCATCAGTGCTTCACTTCCCCGAGCACTCTGGGACCAGCAGTGGATTCTTGATGTCTGGCTTCCTGTCACCCCCATCGATGCCATCCGGCACCACAAGACACTGTCTGTGTCCAGACGGTGCTTTCCTCCTCGGCGGCTATCATCCAACTCCTCCTCCTAGCTTGTACAGCACCACCTTAGGCAGCCCCATGCCAGTGTCAGTCCAGCCGCTGCACCCTGTCTTTCCATCGACGTTGACGCCCTTGCTCCCCTCAGAGCCTGTCGATGTGAAACATGAGTACTATCCTGACCTCCTTCTTCCTGATGGGGAGGACATGAATACCTACTCTGACTGGTTCCAGTCTCCTCTGAGAGTGAGAACTCTATAGTACATACCCCTAGGTTCCCTCCTGAGAATTCCTTTTTCTCTATAATGAAGCAGCTCCAGGCTGCTCTGGGGTTTGACGCTGTGGAGGAGGACATTAGTAAGAGTAACCTGGTGGAGTATCTGGAACTCCCAGACTCTCTCTCCAAGATTATACACCCTGTGGTAGCTGCATTGGAGGATGCCGCCATCACTGTCCGGCATAGGCTAGACATGCTCCCAGCCATGCCCAGAAAAGCAGACAAGTTATTCCAGGCCCCGTAGGGAAGGCCCTTCTTTGCGGATCAGCCTGAGACTGATTCAGTGGTCATAAAGGTGGCCAGTGAAAGTTTAAGATGCCCAAGCACCTCAGTGCCCTCCCCCCATATAGGGAGTCAAGGAAACTGGACCTGTGGGGTAAGAAGACTTTTGTCACAGCCTGAGTCTCAGGATAACCAGTTACATGGCTCATATGATCATTTTATTTATTGAGATCTCGGATTACAATACCTGTGAGTCAGAGACTCTCTTACACAGGTTCCACATCAAAACTTTGAACAATAAAGTACATACAGAGAACAATGAAGAGTTCAGATTACATTGTTAACAAGCATACATGTTACAGACAGTACCATACAACAAAATTAAAGTAGATAGTCATTAATAAGTAGCCAAGAGGTGTAACTTGTGGCAGTCATATGGAGGGGGGGACTAGCTAGACTGCAGGCTAGGATGGGTAGCCAGAGATTAGCTTTGACAGCTAGGAGAAACAGCTAAAGGATGGCATAGTCAAGCAGGGTGCAATACTTGGTATCGCGAGGATGATGGCAGTCCTAGGAATGACAGGGCAGGCAGAGAGAGCAAGGATGAGCAGACAGGCTTGATGGGGAGTGGGGGTAATAGGGTAGGGAATGAAGGGGAAGGGACAGATCAGGAAAGTGGGCAGACAGGATGTGATATGGAGTGGGGCAACAGGGTAGGGAAGAGAACAGATGGGAGGGACAGATAGGTTAGTAGGGCTTTGCAGAGCAATAAAAGCATCTGTTTCCGACCAGGTGTCTAAAGAGAAGCTTGAAAGGACCTAACTTGGGTACATATTTGTTTTTGGTAACTGGGTAGGGTGTACTAGACATAGAAATGCCTATTTTCAAGCATGACACGAGAGGTTACAACGGAGTTATACATGACAATGAAGGAGATACGGTACAACATTTAGATGAAATAAGAAATACTACACAGCTGATGAACAGTCAATACAAGATTAGCTTACAACAGTGGCAGGAATAGCATCGGAGTTACAGAGACACTACATAAGTTAAATTAGAATAACAATAAAGCAAATAACTGTCATCAAATTTTAGAGAACCTACATAAAAGCAATTGGAATTAATAGCAAGACTGAGCAGGAGAGCAAAAGGGAGAGTGGAGAAGTGGTCAGGTTCAATTCGGTAGATGATGATCATTTAAGTGTAAGGGAAATAAGGAGGACAGGAGTTGGAAAATAGTGGAAGGGTGAAATGTGAAGGAAAAAAACAGGCAATGGTGCCCTATCTATAGGGAGACTATTTAGTCAACTGGGAGCCCGGAAGCTAAAGGATCGCTGGGCTTGTGATGCACGGCAGAAGGGGACTTTGAAGGCCTGTCTTGATGCACTCCTAGTGCTATGAGAGTAGGGGACGCTTGTGAGATGGTGCTGGTAGTTGGGAGGGGTTAGGCTCATGCTGATTTTCTTTGCATATAAACAGGTATGATACTTGATCCTGTTTCTGAGGTTCAGCCAGTTCGTACTAGAGTACAAGTCGCACTTGTGGATGCAGTTATGAGCACCTGAGACCAGGCAACATGATTTGTTAAGGGCAGTGCTAACTCTTGTAAGGGCCATGTCAGTGGCAGCACTGCAAATGACTAGTCTGTAGGCCACAGTTGAGAGTATGTAGCTGCCGTTAGGAGCACTTCCTGGGTCATGCTGCTTCTATGTCTGTAGAGGATCCCTAATCTACAATTAACCGCCTTGGCGATTACGTTGATGTGCTCAATGAAGGACAAAGTGCTGTCGAGAATAATCCTGAGGTATTTAAAGGTCAACATGTTTGATGGGGGCATTTACACTGTTGAGTATGATTAGTGGGGCCAATTTTAGACTATTGTGGGGGCCAGCAAAAAGCATGGACTTCATTTTTTTTTTTTTTATAGTTCCAAGATCAGTTTGTATTATACAAACTATTATTGATCAGCTGTGAGATTGTTTTGTAGACTGCTATTTAGGGAAAGTGAGTTTGAGTGACTGGAGAATAACACTGCATCATCCGCATAAAGGAGTAGATCACCAGAGAGTGCTTGAGGGAGGGAGTTCAGAAAGAGGCTGAATAATAGGGGCCCCAGAATGCAGCCTTGGGGAACTCCTGAGCAGACAGGTTAACTGGAGGATAGTGCTTCACTGAGTTTTACCTGTTGGAATCTATCTTCTAGGTAGTTTTTGAACCAACCAACAGTCCCAGAGGAGGCCCCAGTAGTACTGAGGGAGTCAATAAGGAGAGAGTGATTTACCATGTCGAAGGCTTTAATGGGGTCAGTGTACATTGACCTCACTAAGTGACCACGGTCAAGGGCTTTGTGGATAAAGGTAGTATATTCTAGCAGTGCAGAGGTGGTGCTGTGACTTTTTCTGAAGCCGTGCTGTTCTGGGCATTGGATGTTATGTTTGGACAGGTACTCCAAGAGGTGGTCAGCAACTATCCGTTCTAGGGCTTTCGGGGGGGGGGGTGGAATTCAGCGGTAGTTGGAGTGAAGGGCTCTATCTCCAGTCTTGTGGATAGGGGTCACTACTGCGGCTTTCCAACAGGAAGGGAATTGTCCTAGACAGAGTGACTGATTCAGTATTTTTGTGAAGGGCAGTAGGCCGCGTCCAGAGTCAGGTGTAGCAGATTCAGGTCTAGAGAATCACTGCTAAAGCAGGATTTGCCGAGGACCTTGAGTAAATATTTTTTGGCTGATCTAGGGGAGACTGTTTTAAAGTAAGAGGGTGGGTTAGGTGACATGGGGCCTGCGTCCTTAAGGTCGGTTGGGGGGCTAGGCAGGTCAAAGAAGTCTGTGGAGAGCACTCCACTGAGGTCTGCAAAGGCATTGTTAAAGGTGTTAGCTAAATGCAGTAGCTCTTGGATGGTTATTCCATTAACGCTGAGCATGGTAGGGGGTGGGTGAGTTTGCTGGGCTTACCAGTAAGTTTTTTGGGTTTTCCCAAAACTTCCTGCTGTCACCCCAGGAATTGGAGAGCGCATCCTTGTAATAAGCCATTTTGGCTTGCCTGATGGCTTGGGCACAGGAGTTTCTGGCCGTTCTGTTCTGTTACCAGTGGGTTTGATTTCCCGTGGCCCGAGCTTTGTGCCAAAGATGATCCCTGTTAGCCTTATGGGTTAGGAGGGAGGGAGAGAGAGAGAGATCCGTTGGTTGTTCACAGCTTGTAGCCTCCACTTTTTTAGAAGGGCAAAGATGTCACAATTTGTATTGAAACTGGTTATGAAGTATTCCAGGATGTGATCCACACTGGGAGGAGAGTCCAGTATTGACCAGTCTTGGCTGCAGAGATGGGCTTGAAACTGATTTAGTTGTCCTTTCTTGAGGACGCACTGGGGTTTTTTTTTTTGAGAGTTTGAGGGATTTATTGGAACAAAAATAGATGATGGGAGAGTGGTCACTAACGGAGTCGGGGAGAACCTCGGTACCAGTAATTTTATCAGGCCTTTTGCTAAAGATGAGATCAACCATGGTAGACTTAGCGGTCCTGAAGTTGCATCTGGTAGGAGAGGTCACTACTTCAGAATAATGACTGCAGTAGCATCTTTGTAGACGTCTGCTTCAGGTGCCAGCCAATTTACATTGAAGTCACTGAGGAGCACTATTTCAGAGCAAGGGGGAAGGTTCGAGAGACGATCAATTATTGCTGTGAAACCTTTGGAGTGGTCACGTGGTGGTATATATCTAGCAATGATTGTGAGGGTTTTACCATGCCGCCCAAGGCGCAACTTAAATACAAGTGCTTGAGAGCTACTGCCAGTGTCAATTTTAGTGAGAATGTGCCCTTGGGAGGGAGGCTTTACGATAGATTGCACAGTCCCTACCCCTTTTCCCAATCCTGTCGTCTCTAAATAGTGTGTAGCCGTCAAGTTGGATGCCACTGTCAGGCACCGTATGGGAGAGCCATGTTTCAATCACAGCTAGAACATCAGCTCTGTGTTGAGTCACCCAGACCTGAAGGAGATCAGTTTTTTGGGGGGAGACTTCTAATGTTCATTGATGCCAGCTTAATGGCTCCATGGTTACTGCTGTGAGTCTGGGGAAGCTGCATAGGTCCAGAGTTAGGGTGGATGTTTCCCAACAAAAGCAGGAGTAATAAGGAATTTCGTATAAAGAGCAACTTTAGTGCCTTAAGTAGAGATACAGGTTTGTGGTTTCTGGGCTTGCAAACTATAGTGAGGATTGGGGGGGGGGGCGACAAGAGAAGTGGGGCGGTGTGTTAGAAGGAAGAGGGAGATGGGGACTTCAGATGGGTTATTTTTATTATAGGACTAGTCTAGGAGACAGAGATGGGTAGTGGGACGCTGTTGGTTGCAGAAGCCACAGGGATGCCCCGCCAAGGATGTAATAGGCGGGTCATTTCTGGCCAGGTGGTAACCTGGTATTGGAGGGGTATACACATGCTACCAGGAGAGCTAGGTGTACTAGGCATCTCAGTGAGCACATCCTTAGGTGTAACTTGAGCTAATATTAGGGAAGCAACTGGCGACGGGCTAGGCACCAGGCAGATTCAGGTTAATTGGGTGGCAGGGAGGTGGATGGGGAGTAGGCCAGCGCGACGGCAACAAGAAATAAGCAGGACAATTGATATACAGTGTCAGGGGTTCGAGTCCCGTGGGGGGGAGGGTGCAGGTGGAGAAAGCAGAGGTTTCCTTAAAAGGCAGACGGGGGTGAGAGAGTAGGTATTGGAGGATGACCGAATATCCTGGGGTAGGAGGAGGATGAGTGGAGTGTACAACAGTAATTCTCAGTGGCCACCAGCGAAAAACGTATCGATGGAGTGAGTATTTTATTTCCAGTAGACTGAAGCCCTGGCCTAAGTTTTAGGGGTTGCTAACCCCTTTAACAGGATAGAGTGTGCCTGATTGGAGAGGGGCCGGGTCAGAAAGTGTATTTAATAGAGGACGGTGGTGGGGGTGGGCAGGACCAAACAAAAGAGCAGCACTGTGAGAGCGTGGGCTTTGCTGCATTTAGAGCACAAAAAGAAAACGGTTCAAAGCACTGTATGGGAAGCTGGATTTTTCAGTTCAGCTTAGAGCGTGCGCCAGCAAGAAGATTAGGCACCAAATTCAAAGTAGAAGTCCAGGGCTCCATACCTTTTCTCTGTGGGGAGCTGACGGGCGGCTGCACCTGGAGAGGGTAGATTCGAACCGCAGATGCGGTTTGTTGGAGGAAAGACTCGAGTCCTTGGTGGGCAGGCAATCCCCTGGAAAAGAGAGGGACAAGGAGGCAATTATTAGCAGGCAGAAGGGGAGGGAATTTTAAGAAAACAAAGGGGACAGAGGGCAGGGGAGGGACCGAGGTCAATCAGTGGGGAGGGTCAGAGCAGGGTGGAGCAGTGATCTGCTATGGGAGCAAGGGGTGAAGAGAGGAAATATATAGTGACCCAGATTAAATTCAGTTACAGCCAGGGTACACAAAGAAAATTCAGAAAAGCAATCTTGGCTGTAAACTTAAAATTAAGACTTTAACATTTAACAACAATTGGGCTTAAAGAGATTCCCCAAGTTTCCCTATGTGAAAGCAGCATTGTGTAGCTTGTGGCTTACCGAGTGAAACCACAATGTATTGTATGTGTTGAAATGCGTGATTTTGAAAATAAACTTTATTTTCCCATGCGCGAACCAAGAAGTGTCTGTGTGTTTATTTATATCAGCAATTGCTCACTTTAGTCCCGCCTCCCCTTTGCCACGTCACCTCAGGGGGAGCAGATCTATCAGCTTACAGCAATTTCAGTTATTCTCCGTGTTGACACGGCTGTCCCTGGTTTGAGTTTGCAATGGCAGAAAGTGATTATTCCGGTCCAGAATAGGACAGTCTCAGTGACTGCTGTAGTGTGAACAAATTTTCGGGCAGTGAAACAGGGCCAATACTTCAGTGACTCTCTGTGTTGGACCCATATCGGGATTACCCCTGTACTACCAGTGACAGCAAAGTGGTATTTTATCCCATGCATTCATCTGTGAGGTTTACTTCTGTCTGTCAACCGCCCTCTGTTAATTATGCCAAGGTGATATGTGTCCCTACAAACAGAATCCCGTCACCCACTATGGAGGCTACTGTTTAGTAGTGCCGCTTGCTGATCAGCTGGCAGTGGGGTGTTCGTTGTGATGTGCCCATGAATAACCCGCCTTGACCTAGCGGCATGTGTGCTTCTGCTCCAAGTCGGATGAGCCGATGTGCAAACTCGCTCATTATCCCTGAACAACAAAAAGAAAATGATGATTTATGTGTGCCACTGGATGCATTATATCCCATAGCCAGCAGTCTGTAATATGTTCAACAAGCAGGAATTACTGCACAGTTGCCTTCATTTGGGTGAGCCGTGCTGTGTTTCTTTTCACCTACAGCACCTCTGCATACCGCATACCCTGTGTGGGGCAACTCAACCTTCTGTTACACTGGCATGCCTGTTGTCCCACCCCCATGCAGCTCCATATCCTAATTGCTATGTAGCTGTCACACCATCTGTCGCATTACTGCCCACAGTTGTACATAGAGGAGCTTTTTTTGGGGGGAGGGGGTCTTATAAAGGTGCATGTTCCGGAGTTCACCTTCCCTGGAGTGCTGCATTGACATGAGTGCCAGATATATAGACTTTCCACTGCTGTCAGCATGGCGCCCCTTCACATGGATGCACAGTACCCTCAATGTTGCCTGTGGACCATTGCATAGCATATTGCTATTGCCCCCGACCTGCTGTCCCACTGATCATAAATGACACGTCTCTCAGCTTGAGTCAAGCAAAAAAACAAACTGATGACATGCAGTATGTGTACTGGTCTGTTCTGTGCCTGTACTATACATCTGCTCATCTATGTCAGTGTGAGGTTTCAGGTGCACATGAAGTACATGTACCTAGTGGCAAGTCCCGAAGGTAGCCTGCTGGCATCTGTGCAGCCTGTATGATTACCGTACAGCCAACTTCATTTTGATGCTCAGATTTATGTTGATGTCATCCTGTGCCACCTCTGCATATGTGATGGCCTGTGTGGCACCACAACTCATATCACATGGCCATGCACAGTATGCAGATCCCACTTGAGTGTGGTGATCGTTCAGAAGAGACCGAGGTGCAAAAAGGAGGGGGGGTGGAGTGGCCCTGTATGTCAATGAAAATATCAAAGCTACAGAAATTCAGAATACACATAAGGAGCCAGAAGAACTGTGGGTCACCCTGGAAACAGGAAATGGAGGAAATGGGACAGCCATAAGAACTGGGGTTGTCTACAGGCCCCCAGACCAGGGGGAGAACATATACACATTACTGTTAGAAGATATACAAAACATGACAGCTAAAGGGGAGGTTCTGATAATGAGACACTTCAACATGCCGGATACAGATTGGTCAATACCAGCAGGAACATCTACTATTAACTAGACACATGGTGGATTCCCTGCAGGGGGAGGGCCTCAAACAACTGGTACAACAACCCACAAGAGACAGGGCTTTCCTAGATCTAGTACTGACTAACATAGAAGGGATCACAGATCTCCAGGTAGAAGGTCACCGGTAGGGTTACCACCTTTTAAGAAGCCCAAAGTGGGGACATTTCTTACTAAAATATGATTTTTCGCAGGACAGTAGGTAACCTCGACTAGTGCAACAGACTTGTTTTCTCTATATAATCAGAATTAAGGTTAAGTATTGTACTTTCTTGGTTGCTTCTATGGTTTCATATCATTTTAATGTATTTTAGTTAAGGTACTATAATTTTCTACAAGATTTAGAGGAAAGTTAGAAAATATTTTTTCTACTAAAAAAATCAGGATATGTAGTATTTTTCATGTTTTTTTTGCAGGACATAACTGCCCAAATCAGGACTGTCCTGCGAAACGAAGGACAGGTGGTAACCTGATTTAAAGGTTGTTAAACTGATGTTAAAATAAATAAATAAATAACCCTAGTCACCTGGGGGCCAGTGACCATCACATGGTATGGTTCAATTTGGCCACTACATCTAAATCATCCCATTCCAAGGCAAAAATATGGGACTTCAGAGGAGCTGACTTTGATAAGATTGCCAACAGAGTTAAGCTAGCCCTGGCAAAAAGAAACACAGGTGAGGGGGTACAGGCAAAGTGGGCAAGCATTAAGGATGCAATACTTGAAGCAACATCCCATTGTGTTAGACAGAAAAGGAAGTACAAAAGAAGAAGGAAACCACTTTGGTTCTCAAATACAGTAGCAGAAAAGGTCAGAGCCAAAAGGCTGGCCTTCTGGAAATATAAGGGAACACAGCGGGATGAAGATAGGGAGGCATACCAAACTGCCCTAAGGGAAGCAGGGAAGGCAGTAAGGCAGGCAAAGTCCCAAACTGAGGAAACACTAGCACGAACAGTAAAAGAAGGTGACAAGACTTTCTATAGATACATTAGTAAAAGGAGAAAGTCCAGAGGGGGTATTGCTAAGCTTAATGGAGAAAAGGGAGCATGTGAGGAGGAGGACCATGTAAAAGCATCTATCCTAAATAGATACTTTTGCTCAGTATTTACTGAAGAGAAGGTAGGCAGGGCCCACAGCTCAGCACCATGGACACAGGGGGGAGGGAGGTGAGCACTACTCCCTTCACAAAAGAAAGGGTCCTACAAGAGCTTGCTAAGCTCAGGGTGGATAAGGCAATGGGATCTGATGGCATACATCCCAGGGTACTTAAGGAGCTAAAGGTGGAACTAGCAGAGCCATTAGCAGAACTGTTTAGTGAGTCTCTGAGCACAGGAGAGGTCCCAGAAGACTGGAGAAGGGCTCATGTGATCCCGCTCCACAAGAGTGGTAGCAGGGAGGAGGCAGAGAACTACAGACCAGTCAGTCTTACCTCTGTAATGGGCAAGATTATGGAGGCACTCCTTAAGGAAAGGATAGTGCAACACCTGGAATCCATAGGGGCACAGGATCCAAGACAGCATGGGTTTACAAAAGGAAGGTCCTGTCAAACTAATCTCATAGATTTCTTTGACTGGGTAACCAGAGTGGTGGACCAAGGGGGAGCAGTTGATGTCGCCTACCTTGACTTCAGCAAAGCTTTTTACACTGTTCCACATAGATTGATAAATAAGCTGGGTAGGCTTGGGGTGGGTCAGAAGTTGGTCAACTGGGTGGCAAACTGGTTGATGGGCAGAAAACAGAGAGTGGTGGTAAATGGTATACAGTCAGAAGAGATGCAAGTCACAAGTGGATACCTCAGGGATCAGTCCTGGGGCCAGTCCTCTTCAGTATCTTCATTAGTGACATTGCAGATGGACTAGAAGGTAAGGCTTGTCTGTTTGCAGATGACACCAAGATCTGCAACAGAGTAGATGATCCAGATGGGGTGGGCAGAATGAGAAGAGATCTGGATAAACTAGCAAAATGGTCAGAAGAGTGGCAACTGGGATTTAATGCAAGAAGTGCAAGATCATGCACATAGGGAGAGAGAAACCCTGAAGCCACGTAGAGCTGGGAGGAGTTGCTAGCAGTCACAAAGGAAGAGAGAGACTTGGGCATCATCATCACCGATTATCTGAAATCATCCAAGCAGACTCTAAAGCAGTAGGTAAGGCTAGGGGGATGTTAGGGTGTATTAGTAGGGGTATCACAAGTCGTAAGAAGGAGGTAATCCCTCTTTACAAGACACTGGTTAGGCCCCATCTGGAGTACTGCGTGCAGTACTGGAGGCCACACCTTCACAAGGACATTAACCAGATTGAGGCAGTCCAGAGAAGGGCAACCAAAATGATGCAGGGACTGCATCAGAAGACATACGATGACAGATTAACGGAGCTCAGTATGTATACCCTTGAGCAAAGGAGGGAGAAAGGTGATATGATCAAAACATTCAAACACTTTAAGGGCATTAACAAGCTGAAAGAGTCTAACATGTTTAAATATAAGAAAAATAGCAGGACAAGAGGACACAGCATGAGATTAGAGGGAGGCCGATTAAGGGGGAATGTGAGGAAATTATTTTTCACAGAAAGAGTGGTGAATGCATGGAATGGCCTACTTCAGGAAGTGGTGGCTGTGAATACAGTGCAGGGCTTCAAACAGGCATGGGATAGGCATAAGGGAGCAATACAGATGAGTATGAATAGATAGGCCACTGACAGAGCAAAGGCCGATGGGACATTTATAAGGTAGAAAAAGAAATGGGCAGACTGGATGGGCCTTGTGGTCCTTATCTGCCGTCAACCTCTATGTTTCTATGATCGTGGAATACAGTTATGCAGCCACAATATTAATTACTGCCCGAATCTCATTATTCAGCTATGAAATTTCTGCCTTACTGATGTTTTGTTTTATTTTTTTTAGTATCTCACAATGCATCTATTGCTCTTATTGCACTCATTTTGGAGTAGGATCTTTTTGGGTGGGGTGTGACGGGGTTTGTTGCAGCAGTCCCTGGTTTCAGTTCTCTTGCGTGGTGCACCTAGTTGACTATAGAATGAATTTACTTTCCACTGCTGGCATCATGGCACTCCGTGTTATCTAGCTGAACCAAATTTACAAATAAAAACACATGAGGAGAGATTAAAGGACATCAAAATGTACTCGCTGGAGGAGAGGAGGGATCGAGGGGACATGATAACGCTGGGCCAGCACAAAGGGAGCGAAGGATCAGAGCACCGAGTCACTTGGTCACAACAGCCCCAATTTAGTTAGCCTCAACAGCCGTGTAGTGCTGGAATCCCGATCGTAAGTATCTTGCTCTGGACACTAATTTAGCACAAGTTTCATTGATGTGTGCTGAAATAGGCGCAAAAATAAACACGAAAGCATACAAAAATTAAGAGTTTGAGCCACAGGTTCTTGTCAGGTGTGCTACACAAATCAAATGCTGGAAGACCACAAGGAGCCATTGGACTGCTTTCCCTGAGATGACGTCATCAGTGCATGGTCGCACAATGCGCATACGCGGCAATTCAACAAAGAAAAAAAAAGCCAGAGACAGCAAGAGCACGATTTTAATAAATAACTTGGCATTTTAGGGTTTTTAAACTTTACTTTGTGGGCGGTTCGACCTGTACCCATGTCAGGACCCATTGGGGACATGAAAACCTGTGACAACAAAAACTTGGTAAGTCACTTTAAAAAATTAAGTCTTTAAGTATTATAATCAATTGAAGCTAAAAAAATTCAGCCAAACAAGAGAGCAGCACTGTGGGAGTGTGGGCTTCGCTACATTTAGAGCACACAAAAAAAAAAAGTTCAGAGCACTGTATGGGAAGCTGGATTTTTTAGCTCGGTTTAGAGCATGCACCAGCAGGAAGATTAGGTGCCAAATTCAAAGTGGAAGTCAAGGGCTCCATATCTTTTATCTGGAGGAGCTGGCAGGTGGCTGCGCCTGGAGAGGGTGGATTCGAACTGCAAATGCGGTTCATTAGATGAAAGACTCGTGCCGCAGGCAGGCAGTCCCCTTTTCTCTATGGGGAGCTGGCGGGCAACTGCACCTGGAGAGTGTGGATTCGAACTTCAAACGCGGTTCGTTGGAGGGAAGACTTGCGCCCGAGGTGGGCAGGCAATTTCCTTTTCTCTGTGGGGAGCTGGCGGGTGGCTGCTCCTGGAGAGGGTGGATTTGAACCACAAACGCAGGTCGTTGGAGGAAAGACTCATGCCTGAGGCGGGCAGGCAGTCCCCTGAAGTTCCAGAATGCTCTTTGGAAAAACGCCAAAGCAGCAGTCCAGGCCCTTCCAGAGGATACCCAGAGCCTGGAGCGAGCTGCTCAAAGCCTTTCAGTCTGCAGCTGATTTGTGCAAGCACCTTCTGAGGTTTAACTAGTGTCAGATGCTGCAGCCAGGATGACTGCCACTGTCATTTACCTCAGAAGGCACTCCTGGCTGAGAGTGTAATGGTTTGCTGCTGATGTTGAGCAGTTCATCCTTAATGCCCCTTTTACAGGACACAGACTCTTTGCGGCAGATGTGCAGGATATCATTAATGATCTGCAGGACTCAGGAAGGGCTTTGAGGTCTGTCCACTCCCTATACTACACCTAATCTAGGGGTAGATGGCGGTCCTCCTTTCGTAAGGTTTCTCACAGAACTCAGCCAGGGGACCAGGCTTCAAGGCAAACGTAGGGCAAGTTTTGCCTTGCAACCCCCCACTGCATGTGCGCACTCAAAGCCCCAGAGCTGGAGGTGCCTTCCCCGCCCCCTGCCCCCAAAGTGTTCGGTCAGGTGGTCGGGGGTTGTTTTTCCTCCACCTAGAACAGTGGAGGGCACTAAATACAGATGCTTGGGTCCTGCAACTAATGGAACAAGGGTATACTCTAGGACTTATGGAGTTCCAGCTGGCCCTTTCTCCTGTTCCTTCCCCTCTATGTCATGTACCAGTGCTGCTAGAGGAAGTACACACACTACTGAAGAAGAGGGCCATAGAACCGGTGCCTTGGCACCAAAGGGACACAGGGCTCTATTCCCACTTCTTCCTCTTCCCCAAATCCACAGGCAACCTGTGGCCCATTCTGGATGTGAGGGATCTTAATTTTACATTCAGTACAGGAAGTTCAGAATAGTCACTTTGCAAGGTGTGCTGCCCCTACTGAGACAAGGGGACTGGATATGCTCCCTGGACATGCAGGGTGCTTATCTGCATATCATGGTCCACCCCCTCCCCCCCCAGGTACCTCAGGTTCCTATTTCAGGTGGAGCATTACCAGTTCAGGGTATTGCCCTTTGGCTTGTCATCTGCGCCACAGGTATTAAGCAAATGCTTAGCAGTGGTGGCAGCAGCCTTCAGGATGGGCGGGACTGTATGTCTTCCCCTACCTGGAAGACTGGTTGTTCAAATCCCCATGCAAGGAACAGTTGGCTTGGACCCTAGAATGTACCAGGAAATGTTCGAGGCTCTAGAGATCACGTTCAACATGCCCAAATCCATCCTAACCCCTTGCCAGCATATGCAGTACATAGGGGCAGTTCTGGATGCGGCCAAATGCTTAGCCTTCCTGCCCCAGGACAGGGCAGAACGCCTCATAAAACCTAGGCCCAGCTGGTTTTCCAAAGCAAGTATGTCACAGCCAGGACATTTCTGAGGCTGTTGGGCCTGATAATGGCCGCCGTATTCACAGTACCCCAACAAGGCTGCATATGAGGGATGCCCCAGTGGACCCTGAGGGTCCAGTGGATCAGCGCTCCGATGATCTAGACCAACAGGCTCTGGTTTCTTCCCCTGTTAGCAGGGTGCTCCATTGGTGGATGGACCCCAACAATCTGCTGAAAGGGATCCTAGTTCTCATTCCCTCCTCTCTTCAGATCTTCACCACAGATGCCTCAGGGCAGGGCTGGGGGCACACCTAGACCCTCATCAGACCCAAGGAATGTGGGCCAGAGTGGAGGGACTCCTCCACATCAACGTTCTGGAGATGAGGGCCATTCTGTATGCTTTCCAAGCCTTCCAGACCCTTCTGTCCCTGGGACCTCTTCTGGCTCAGTTGGACAATCTCAGTGTAGTTTATTACATAAACAAGCAAGGGGGACTCTTTCTTACCCCCTGTGCAGGGAGGCAATGAGTGTTTGGTACTGGGCTCTAGCACGGTCTAAAACTGTCGGCCGTCCGTGTTCCAGGCATCCAAAACATCCCGGCAGACAGGCTAAGCAGGTCACAGTCCAGAATGCACCAGTGGGAGCTGCTGACCTCAGTAGTGGAAGACCTGTTTGGCAGGTGGGGACATTATTACAGTATTAGTGGCTCAGTAGGTAGCACACTCGCCTCTGAGGCAGGGAGATCAGAGGGCCATGGGTTCAGTTCCCACACCTGGCATTTGGGTTAATATCCCAGTACTGACACTGTAGTCTAGCATGAGAGGGGTGCTGCACTTCTGAGGTGCCGTCTTTCGGATGAGACATTAAAACTGAGGTCTCATCTTCCTGGATTGGTGGTAGTTCAGGTGGATGTTAAAGATCCCATGGCACTTATCGAAAAGAGTAGGGGAATTTCCCCGGTGTCCTGGCCAAATTTCCCTCATTCACTAAAAATACCACCAACAGCTTAATCTGGTTTAAGGTCAGTTGGCATTCATCTGTATCCCCTTCCCCCCGGTTGTGCCTGAAAATAGGCAGGATTTGTCTAGTGCACTTACCCGGTCAACAAAAACTAAATAAATAAATAAGTTATATGTGACTACTGTATACTATTGTATCGCTTTATATTTTTTGTTTGTTTGCACTTTAATTATGTTCAACTGCATTTCATGTATTCTGTTTCTTTTGGTTTAATCAGCTGCATCATCAATGCAAATCGTACTGTCTGCATCACCCATGTGCCCTCTTTATGGCCCGGGTCGTGCCTGAAAACGGTCCATTGGATCAGCGCACCTATCCAGTAAACAAATAAATAAACAAAACAGTCAATTCCTGTTTGCGCACAAGGTCAGGACTGTCGACCTTGTGCACGCAACCGAAAATGCCGTATTACTAGCGGGTCTGTTGCGGTAAAATCATGCAGTCAGTTTATCATACACTTATAAACACTCTACTTAGTTAAATATTGAAAGAATAGTGTAAGAAAGTACAGTAGTTAAGCACTTTAATAAATATAAGATCGAATATGTAGCAGTAAATGTGCTGTTAAATTCTTAAAGCTACTGTACTGTATTGCTAAAATCCCTGCTAGAAGTGCTCACATAAGTGTTCTTTCCTGAGCAATACACACGTTGAAACACAGTCGTGAAACAGCTACAGTATTACTAAAATCACTGACAGAAGTGCTGACTGAAGGGTTAGTTCCTGAGCAACACTGCCAACACACGAAACATCAACTCCAAAGTTGGCAGCAAGCTCCTTGTATGAGATACTGGGTAACAGAGCTTTATCTGAAAGCTTTACCTTTTGCTCTAGTTTGAGCACATTTCTTTTTAGCTTGTCCATTGCTGGCGGTTGCAGTCTTAACAAACAATCTGAACTGGGACCTTTGAGGTGTGAGCTTTCCTCCAGCCTCCACTAATCGCACCTGAGAATGATTATCCAGGTGATTAACACATGGTTGTGGAGTCAGACAGCTCACGGCACACAAGGACTTTGCAATAGCATGTGTTTAATTGTGGTCAACAGCAATTCACACCTCGTAGAAATGCAGCTACTGACAGCTAAGTGGTGCCAGAATTGTGCACACAACTGAAATTCAAAGTGCACACAACCATTTTTTTTAACATTGCACAATTAGAAACAGAATTGAGACCAGCTGAATGTGTGCACACATCCAGATGGCACACAAGTGGAATCGACTGTAAATAAATTCAGAGTTGGACCTTTTTGTTCCCCACTCAGCGCAAAACTGCCACTTTTCTTCTCACTCGATCCAGGGCCTGGAGGTTTTTTTTTCTTTTTAGTGGTATTTATGTTCCTTGCTCCATGGCCCTCACACTCTGGGGGAGTCCCAGCCCCGTCACCCCAATGTCTACCAGCCAGCACCGGCTATACCCCCAGTGTGCTGGCGCCATGGCTAGTTGAGGACAGGACCTCCAAACTCCCCTGCATCCGCCGTGAGCATATTTTCGCTGGTTTTCCTCCCCCTTCAGGAGCAGAGCGTGCAATGATGCCAGTGACGGCGTCACACATGTTCCCGTGTGCACACCTAGTCCGGCATCAGCCCCACTCCCGACCCACGTTTCTACAGCTTTGATGCACCAGCTGCCACTAGGGGTCAGGTGTGCACCGACTGCTGGTCACCCCCCTCCCTGGAGAAGGAGATCTGTCCATAGGATGCTCAATCTTTCTCCTCCCCTGCCGACCCCCGGCAGCCCGTGCTCATTCCCGAACACGGGTCGCCCACGTGGCGCGAGGTGTTGCGCCCAGCGCCTCAACTCTCGGCGCCATTGGGCTGGCTGGGCCTGGAGTTTTCTGGTGAGAAGCATTGTCCCTCTCTTGGAAAAGGAGGTTCCTCTATGCCTTCCCTCTGATCCAGACAGTGCTAGTCAAGCTCCAAATGGAGAGGGCCACTCTCATTCTTGTGGCACCTTTCTGACCTCATCAGATATGGTTTCCATTACTGCAGCAATTAGCAGTGGAACCTCTAGTACCACTACCTCTGTGCTGGCACCTGCTGTCAAAGAAACAGGGCACCCTGGTCCATCCAGATCTCAAGTCACTTCACCTCCATTCATGGCTTCTGAGGACATAGCCATCGTGAGATTTGTGGTGTCCCCAAAAGTGGCTGATGTCCTGGTGGCTACCAGGAAGCCCTACACCATGGCTACCTATTCTATGAAGTAGAAATGCTTTGCTCTTTGGGCCACTGCACATCACTTGAATCCATTCAGTTGCCCAGTAAATCAGATTCTGGAGTATCTACTGTCCTTGTCGGATGTTGGCCTGCAATACTCTTCCATTAAGGTTATGCCAACCCGCCCTTCATCCCGCTATCGCGGCCTAACGGTTTCTTTCTGTGTATGTCTTTCTCCAGGATGGCCTGTCTGTTGCTGCAGCCTTTTTGGATAGCTGGGCTCTCAATCTCTCTCCTCAGTTCCCTAGAGGGAGGCCTGTCGAGTATGGTCTCCGGCAGGGAACTGAGGAGGAAGCGGGGCCACCCATGCTTATATGCTGCAGGACATCAGCGCCTGATGCCGTCGTGGGTGGCCCCTGCTAGACTGCTTGAGAAAAGTTTCCATGTGGTCCTAGTTCCTGGTGGCATAAGTCCTAGAGGTGTGACCTGATGAAGAGATTCCCTTGAAGATCTACTGTTGCGGTAAGTTCTTGCGTAACTGTTATTTTTGACTCCTGGTACTTCTTGTCCCTAAGTGGACAGGAGACTTGAGGCCTATTCTGGATCTACAAGATCTAAACTTCTTCATAGATTTCATGAAGTTTAGGATAGTCACTTTGCAGGGTCTTCTTCCATTACTGCAAAAGGATGTGTACCTCCATATCAAGATCCAGAAATCTCACAGAAAATATCTGAGGGTCATGTTCCAAGGGAGCATTACCAATTTAGAGTGTTGCCTTTTTGCTTGTCTTCTGCTCCACAGGTCTTTACCAGATGCTTGGCATTGGTGGCAGCAGCCCTTCACAGGGAAGCCCTGTATGTTTTCCCTTAACTAGACAACTGGCTGTTGAAAGCCCACTCCAGGCACCAGCTGCTGAAGACCTTAGCTCAACCCAGATGTCTGTTCGATGCTTGAGGTGGTGAAAGTCAACATACAAAAATTAGTGTTGACTCCCTACCAGCAACTGCGGTATATAGGAGCAGTCCTGTACACGACCCAGAGCTCAGCTTTCCTGCCTCTGGACAAGGCCGACCGCTTGATTGCCTAAGCACAATCCGTGCACAACAGTTGTTTTGTGTCAGGGGTGTTTTCATCTTCTGGAACTCATGGCTGCAGCCATTGTCACAGTACCACTGTCCAGGCTGCACATGCAGAGTCTCCAGTGGACCCTAAGAGTCCAGTGGGACCAGTTTACAGACTAGTCGTGTTCCTTGTTCGCAAAGTATTCAAGTAGTGGGTGGAATGCAGCAACCCGCTCAAGGGGGTTCTGTTCCTTATCCCCTCCGTTCTTCAGATAGTCACCACGGATGCTTCAGGGTTGGGATGGGGAGCACACATGGGCTCTCACCAGAGACAAGGCACGTGGACATCAGTGGAGTGCACTTTGCACATCTGTGTTCTGGAAATGTGGGCAGTCCTATATGGACTGCAGGTCCTCTGTTAATACAGACCGACACTGTCAGTGTGATGCATTACATCAGTAAACAAGGGGGGTCTCATTCGAGAGAGAGCGAGAGGGAGAGAGACAGACAGACAGATACTTTATTTATATAGCGCCCCTTTGTGGAGGCTTGGAGCACTGTACAATTTCTTAAAAGCAACATCGGCAGATAAACTTCCAACAATCGCATTGCAGAGTATAAAACAACATCATACAGTAGTATGTCTACCATATGAAACACAACAGTCAGTACAGTATAACATTGTCAATAGTTATATGTTATATAAATCGTATGCTTGATTAAACAAGCATATTTTTAGCGGTTTTTCAAAGGTTTCCACCAAGGATGCCGCCCTCAAATAACCTGGCAGAGAGTTCCACAGAGCTGATGCGACGATGGAGAAAGCACGGTGTCCCAACTGCTGCAGTCTAGCCCTGGGAACCACCAGGAGACATCCCTCAGAGGAACGGAGCGTGCGAGCCGGGCAGTGAGGAACCAGGCGGTCTTGTAGGTAGTCTGGTCCCTGGCCATGCAGGGCTTTGTAGGTCAGTAATCCAACCTTGAAGACCATCCTTCACCTTATCAGCAGTCAGTGCAGTCTGCGGAGGACAGGCATAATATGATCAAATCTCAATACACCTGTTAACAGCCTGGCCGCGGCATTCTGCACCAGCTGCAGACGGAGGAGATTGACTCCAGATAGCCCCAGGTACAGAGCATTATGGGAATCCAATATAGACGTGACAAAGGCATGTATTAAGGTGGCAAGGTCATCAGCTGGTATCAGGGCCCAGATCCAGGCAATGTTCTTAAGATGGTAGAAGCCACTTTGGACGACAGACGACACCTGAACATTAAGTGTCAGACTGTCGTCAAGGACCACACCCAAATCCCTAACCCGAGTAAAGGGGGCCAAGGGAACATCTCCCAGTCTCAAACCAGGGTCATTCCCCAGCCTTCCTCCATCCCGCCGACAACCAGGATCCCCCACCAATACCTCCATCTTGTCTGGGTTGAGTCGTAGCCAGTTTTGAGTCATTCAGCTCTGGATCTCGGCCATACAGGTGTTGAGCACAGAGGCCGGCATCTGGTTTCCTGGTGCACAGGACAAGTATAGTTGGGTATCATCAGCATAGCAATGAAAACCCAGCCCATACCACCTTATAATGTCTCCTAAGGGCAACATGTACACCGTGAACAACAGAGGTGACAGGACCGACCCTTGCAGAACTCCACAGCGTAAAGGCATCGGGCTAGACGAGGATAATCCCATCGTCACCCTCTGCACTCTACCCGTGAGGTAGGACCTAAACCAGCTGATGACATTTCCAGTTGGTCCACACCAGTTCCGCAGTCGATCCAATAACACCTCATGATCCACAGTGTCAAATGCCACAGAGAGATCCAGGAGAACAAGGATGGTACTGTACGTTCTCCCTTAATAGAGGCCAGTGTATGGAGAGACCCATTATAGCACCCCTTGAGCAATGTGTAGTGGCTGTCTTTTTATCAGTTGTCCAATTAATTGGCTCAAATGGAACCACATTTGGTACAGGAATCACTGCCGCTCTCCTTCATCCAGATTTATTGTAGGAGGCCAACATGGTCCTAATCACTGTAATTTTTCATGTTCTGACGAGGACATATGGGTCTCCTATGAGAATACGAAATCCGCTATGTGCTTCTTGATAAAACTGAGCCCCTTACTACGTTTTATTGGGTTAGATAAGCCATGTACAATGTATAAAAGTATAGGTGTATCTGTATTAGCCATAATCACTTACCAGATAGATAACGTTGACAGTGCTCATATCCCAATACAAGTCTATTATAATCTTCAGATCTTGAAAATAGTCTACTCCTACTCTCTCAGTGACCAGAGTACAACTTAACTGAGAACTGTTATGAACATGTGTCGCCAATGAGGCAGACAGAACCACAAGCAAGGGTGTAGGTCTGCAGTATCAGACTTCTGTTCCCAGTGCCCCTTAATGGTGTTGTCTGAGGTGGGGGGTGGGATGGAAGAGGAGTGTGTGCCCGTTGAGTACAGGCCCTCTTCTGGAACGCCTAAACGGATGATCTGATGCCAGAACGTAGCCAACAGGGGTGGAAAGGCACCTTGGACTGCTGCTGAGCCCTCCACCTGCAACGATCCTCCATTGGGGCTTTTCGGCAAAAGTTGAAATGTAGGACTAACAGGGCTCTGAATTAATTTTTGCCTGTGAACCCTGCCAAAATCGGAGCTCTCTGGGACGGCTCCTGACCTGAGTTTGGATTTAATTTTCATTGTAAAGAAAAAAGTGCCAAGTTTAAACTGAGCACTCCTATAAGGAGATTTTAGCAATTCCTACCTGCAGATTCCAGAACGGAACCGACAGGGCTTGGAGGGCACCTTGGACTGCTGCTGAGCCCTCTACCTGCAACGATCCTCCTCTGGGGATTTTTCGGCCCGCCCTCCCACCTCTGTTCAGAGCCTTTATTATATACACCAGATCAAGGGTAAACCTCTGACTATATCAAGGTGTTCATTGGCCCGATGGGTGAGTAGGAGGGGCTCTGATAAACTGTAATACCAGTTAGGAGGCTGTCTGTCTCGATGTCTTGTGCTGTATAGGACTAAAGACAGTTAGAAATAGTTTCCAGAGATATGGCTGCACAGAATCCAAACTATTCTTGGCTCTCTATGTGGGGACTCTCTAAACTGGTGCTTGCAAATAGTTAGACTGAAATAGATATCTGTATGAAGTCCACAAATATGTTTTGGCTATAGTTTTGCTAGAGCTAGTCATAACCTCTAATAGTTAGCTAGAAATCACTGTTCCCGGAAACTGGGCTGTATAACAAGGCTGCATTTCAACTAATGCTAGGCTTCAGTCATTCCTCCTGTAGTAAATTCTGATAATTGACTGTAGTATAACAAGGCTGCATTTTAACTAAAGCTAGGCTACGATTGTTTCTGCTGAAGTAAGACTGGTAATTGACTATAGTATGTCTCAGCTAGCTAGCATTGTGCTTATCCTGAAATAAGACTATTATAAGCTGACTAGCTTTAAGAATTGCTGTTCTCTGTAACATAACCATAAATTAGGTCTACTTCCTGCTATAGCTAGGCTGGTAATTGACTGCAGTATGTTCAGCTAACTAGCTTGTGCCTATCTTGAATTAAGACTATTATAAGCTGACTAGTATGTTTCAGCTAACTAGCTTGTGCCTATCTTGAAATGTACTGTTATTACCCTGACAAGCTTTAGGAATTGCTCTTCACTGTAACATAACAGTAAATTAGGTCTACTTTCTGCTGTAGTTAGGCTCAAATCGTTTCTCAAGTAAGCCTGATATTTGACTATCTTGTCTCAGCTAAGCTGTGTTTGTTCATCCTGATTTAATACTGTTAAAAGCTGACTAGAAGGCTTACGCCTCAACAGTGCCTAAAAACTGCATTAGCGTCAGGCAAATAAGCAGGGATGTAGCCTCCATAGGTGGTGGTGATACAATAATTCTGTCAAGGGGTGACATTTTTTGGTTTTTCCCCTTCCTGCCAGGCAGGTATACAGTCTCAGGTACAAAATTGTGCAGTCTTAAATTTCTACACAGAATTTAGGATCTTAACTCTCCAGTGCACCCTATAACAGCCTGCTTGGTCAAACCAACGAGCTGCCTTCTGGTCCCTGTAAGTGTGGATTTACAAGCTGAAAATGAGGCTGTCAACAGTAAGTGTTTGCTGTATGCTAGGGGGCATCTTAATAGTGATGGTAATTGTCTTGGATTAGGTAAGTTTCTCCCGAGGGAGCAAACGGACACGAGAATGTGACCACCTTCACCTTTTCTAATCTAATGATTTGTAAGGATAAAACCACAGTCAATAACTGATACTTAAAGAGCATCAACACAGCAAGATTCGGGTGCTGTTTAACCACCCATTCTTTCCAAGGACCAAAGGGCTACAGACGTCTGCAAAAAATTATCGCAGAACCATGGCTTCACCTGTTATATCTATCACTGTCAGGGGACATCGAAACAAACTCTGGGCCTTCTCTTGGGACCGATCCCTCTATCATCCCACAGTGGTTCAGAACTCAAGGGCTAAAGGTTGCACACATGAACATTAGAAGTCTGACTGCAAATTTTGATGCACTGGAAGCATGGGTATCCCACTACTCCCCAGACATACTTGGACTAACCGAAACTTGGCTAAACCCAAGCATCCCTGACTCTTCAAGTGCTATTAAGGGTTACAGATTAGTAAGAAAGAACATGGCTCCACCAAAAGGGGAGATGGAGTTACCTTTTTTGCCAGGGAACGCCTAAAACTTACAGTACAACTCATGGATACAACCAGCACCCTCGAAGCCCTACACATGGTCCTGTTACTAGGAAACGCCAAGAAAGTTAACCTGATCTGTGTTTACAACCCACCCAAGAGTGGTCTGCCAGGATTAACAAGCCTCATGGATTCTTTGGCCTCTCTAAAAGGACAGAATGAAATTTTACTAATGGGTGATTTCAATCTGGACTGGGCAGGGAAATGCTCAGGATCTTACACAGCGGCACTGGGAAAACTGCACCTAACGCAGCTAGTTACGTGCCCAAGAAGAGTATCGCAACAAAGCAATTACAAATCTGTGCTGGACTGGATAGTCACAAATGGAGTGGAACATACACGGACGTGTGGAACACTTCCTGACTCCGTCAGTGACCACGCCACATTTTTATGTGTCTGGAGCACGCATATACCCAAGCCTTCTTTCAAGGAAATTCAGTTCCGCAATTTTTCTAAACTAGATGCAAGAGACCTTCATGCTGACCACAACGACATAGATTGGACCCCAGTCTACCAAAGGATGTTGAAGTTGCAGTAACCTTTCTCATAACCACCCTGCAGGAGATGCATAACAAACATGTACCCCTAAAAAGGAGAAGAGTACGAGGCACTGTAACGAGATGGGTACATAGTGATCAATTAACCACCATAAGAGGCAGAGATTAGACCTGGCTCTCAGCAAAGAAATGGAAGAGACAAGCAGACTGGGAGGAATATAGAAGGCAGCAGAATGCCTGCAAGAAAGCCATTTGAACAGCAAAAAGAACCTACCCTAACCAACTGATACAGGCATCAGCCAAGGACGCACATGGTTTCTGGAACCACATAAAGTCTTTCATAGGGCAGGGCAACAACCCGTCTATAGCTGATATGACACTGGTTAGAGCAAACTGTAACAATATTAGAACAATAGCAAATGCACTAAAGTCCCACTTTACTGACCTCTCTAGCTATGAGAATCTCACAATCTCACAATGGGCAGACTGGATGGGCCTTGCGGTCCTTATCTGCCGTCAACTTCTATGTTTCTATGTTTCTATTCCACAACAGCACCTCCTGGCGACATGCCCCCTGCCTCTACACCACTTGGCCTAAGAGAGGTTAGCACAGTGGAAGTACTAAGTGTCATGAGGAAAATACAGTCTCACGGATCAGATGGACCTAATATCAAGGTTCCTTAAAATAGCAGCTCCAGCCCTAGTGGCACCGGTCACCAGGATCTTCAACATCTCCCTCAGTACTAAGACAGTCCTGTCCCTCTAGAAAATCGCTGGGTAGTACCAATACACAAAAAAGGGGGATACTAAGGACATAAATAACCACCGACCAATTGCCATACTATCTGTCCTGAATAAGCTACTTGAAAAAACTGTGGCTGATAGCAGCCCCCTCCAGACAGGAGGTGGAGCGGTCCAGAGATCTGGCCCTCCAGGTTTGCTCTCAGATCGGCCTTCTCATCAACGAGGCCAAGTCGGAACTCGGACCGAAGCAGGTGATTCTTTTCATCGGGGCAGAGCTCGACTCTCTTCGGGCCAGAGTACGGCTCCCGGCGGACAGGGCCAAGGTTCTTTCCTCCTTTGCCCAATCATTTCTGGTTGGGCAGTCGCGCCCTGCCCGGGACTTCCTGCGCCTCCTGGGTCTCATGGCGGCCTGCACCAGCGTGGTCCGTTGGGCCCGCTGGCACTTGCGTCCCCTTCAGTGGGGATTGGCCAGCCAGTGGTCACAGCGCTGCGATCCATTGGACCAGCTAGTGACGGTAACCCAGGGGATGTGGAACGCTCTCCAGTGGTGGACCGTTCCAGCCCATTTGCAGGAGGGCATCCCGTTTGTCCACCCCGAGCCAACGGTCTCTCTATCGACCGATGCCTCTCTGATGGGTTGGGGTGCCCATCTGGGGGAGCACAGAGCGCACGGCCTCTGGTCCCCTCGGGAGTCCCGATGCCATATCAACCTGCTGGAGCTTCGGGTGGTTCGTCTAGCCCTCACCACCTTTGCTCCGTTTCTACGGGGTCAAGTGGTTCAGGTCCAGACGGACAACACCACAACCTTGTACTACCTAAACCGCCAGGGCGGGACGCGCTCCATGCCTCTGTGCAAGGAAGCTCTCCGCATTTGGTCACTCGTGCGCAGCCTGGAGGCGGATCTCCTAGCCATCCATGTGGCAGGAGCCTCCAACACTCTGACCGATGCCCTAAGCCGGATAGAGGCTGTGTCCCACGAGTGGTCTCTCCTGCCGGAGGTAGTACAAGATCTGTTCTCCCACTGGGGCACGCCTCAGGTGGACCTGTTTGCCTCAAGGGAGAATGCGACGCTGAGGCTTTCATGCCCGCCCCTCAGCGGGGTTCGCTGAAGGGGGATGCCTTCTCGAGGCCGTGGACCCCGGGCCTCTTGCACGCCTTTCCCCCATTTCCCTTGATCCACAAGGTGCTTCTCAAGGCGAGGAGGGACAAGGCGCAGGTGATTCTGGTAGCCCCAGACTGGCCCCGCCAATGCTGGTATCCACATCTCCTCAGCCTCAGCTCCAGGCTCCCGAGGCAGCTTCCAGCTCGCCCTGACCTGTTATTAGTCAATCAGGTGAAGGTGTTCCATCCGGACCTTCAATCCCTGCACCTGATGGCCTGGTTCCTGAGCGGCTAGAGTTCCAGGCCTTGGGTCTTTCCGACGAGGTCCTCAATGTAGTTGAGGCGTCCCGTAAGGAGTCGACCAGAAAATGCTATGCCTTCAAATGGAAGAGATTCTCCATTTGGTGTCAGGGCAAGGGCCTGGACCCTTCCTCCTGTTCTTTGGCAAACATCTTGGACTACCTATGGTCCCTTTCTCAGCAAGGGCTTAGGTCGACGACCCTAAAGGTGCACCTGGCAGCCATCTCTGCTTACCGGGTACGGGCCGGGAAGCAGTCGGTGGTGCAGGAGAAGGTGGTCGGGCACTTTTTCAAAGGCCTGGATCACATATCCCCTCCGGTGCGTGAACCTTCACCTCCATGGGATCTACTGCTGGTATTGGCCAAGCTCATGGGCAAGCCATTCGAACCAGTGCACAGGTGTGACATCTCTCACCTGTCGTGGAAGACCGCCTTCTTGGTGGCTATCATGTCAGTCAGAAGGATGGGAGAGCTCCAGGCGCTTTCCATCGAGTCTCCTTACCTGGTCTTCCACAGGGACAAGGTTGTCCTGCCCCCCACCGAATTCCTTCCGAAGGTGGTGGCGAATTTCACCTTAACCAGATGTTGACTCTGCGGTGTTCTACCCCAATCACACCTCGGAGGCGAATATAGGCTCCATACTCTGGACCCTAGAAGGGCGCTCGCTTACTATAAGGAGCGCACGGCTGAAGTTCGGTAGAGGTTCGCCAGCTGTTTGTCACCTACGCTGAAGTCGCACCTGGCAGACCTGCAGCCAAGCGGACGATAAGCAGGTGGGTCACCTCCTGCATAGATCTCTGCTATAGGTTGGCGGGCTTGGAGCCTCCCAGAGGGATAAGAGCTCATTCTACCTGCCATACCGCTGCATCGGTAGCTGCTTCCAGGGACGTCCCTATCCAGGATATCTGCAGGGCTGCTACCTGGAAGTTGGCACATACCTTTATAACCCACTACCACATCGACCTTGAGTCACGCCAGGATGCTGGTTTTGGGGCCTCGGTTCTCCAGTCTCTATTTCCTAAGTAGGGGGTGTGCGCCTTGCCTCCCTCCTCCCGGAGAACTGCTAGGAGTCTGCCAGAAAGTGTGGATGAACAACATATCCATGTCCCTAGAAATACAGGTTACTCACCTGTAACAGGAGTTCTAGGAATGGTATATGTTGTTCATCCCTACCAAACCTCGGCTTGATGCACAACCTGAGCTTCCAGCGGGCCAGATCTGGCGTCATGGGGCGGAGCCGAGAGTTTTACCACCCGAGTGGGTGGGAGGAGCCAGCTTGAACACCTTCCGGTAAGATTTAAAGCGGCAAGGATACCTGCCAGAAAGTGTGGATGAACAACATATACCATTCCTAGAACTCCTGTTACAGGTGAGTAACCTGTATTTTCCGAAGTTTCAAGTGGACCTAGTGAAATTGCAACAGATTGTCATAACTTGGGCATTTTTTCATTATTTTGATCCAAAATGTTCAACATAATCTTCTTATGACCCCACCTCATAAACCACATAAGTGAAATGTTCAAATCTGTGCCAAAATGCTATTCTGTGCCACGGGTGCAAAAACACGTTTTAGACCAGATGTGAAAAATGACATCTGTACTGTTCATGATGTGGTATGGAAAAAATGGCTGTGTTTAAAATCTGGAGTTAAAATATTGAGAATTACCAAAGTTATGCGCGTGTGTAGAAAAATAACGAACGCACGTAACTCAGCCAGTTTTAGGAATTTCTTCACCAAATTGTCAACTTGGCCTTTTTGGGACCCCACCCAATAAATACTGTCGGTGAAATTCCGTTATTCGGGCCTGAAAGGTGATTTCACACAGCAACCATGAAATCACGTTCCAAGCCCGCGTAACAAAATGGCAGTTGCAGTGTTCATGGGGTGTGGTCTTCAAAAGGCCATGTTGAAAATTTGGTGAAAAAATTCAAAAATATTATGCGGTTATGAACATAAGTTAAAAATGCCATTGAAATACATTACACGGCACTTACCTTGATTCCTCACTTCACAGTTCGGCTTTGAAGCGTGCAGACGTGTTTCGGTCCACAGAAGATGACAGAATTTGACCTCTGGTGGTAACTACAGGTAAATAGGGGGAGTGGGGAGGTGGGTGCTCAGTGTGAGGATCGGGAAGGGGGACGATGAGGGACCTTTTATGTTTTGTTTGTTTTAAGCCTAAAGAAAAGAAAATGTCGAGGGGTGGTTCTTTACAGGTAAAAACTAAATAAATATTTTTGGGACACTGGCAGTGCGCTTCCCAGTGTCCACACTACTATGGGTGAAGGCTGGCTATTAATGCTAACACGGGATTGGGCCACCCGATTTCTGCAAATAAGACAAAGGACTGTGGGGGGGGGGGGCATCCCGGTGTCAGATTAAATAAATAAATAATGGTAATCGCTGGATGCCACTAGACACTAGGGAAAGATATGGGGGATGCCACTAGACACCAGGGAAACTGCAGCCGGCAGCACGAGTTCCAGATTCAGTTGCAGAAGTTAAGAAAATCACGCTGTTCTTATACAGAGAAGTGGCGGAATTGCTCCTCTCGCTAAGCTGGGCACGCAGAACTTTGGATGCCCAGAAAAAGTATTTCTGGGGCTAATTGTGGAAAACAAAACCAGAATCTAGCAAAATGGGGCCTGTTTAGCTAGGTTCTTGTGATTGTTTTGCAACTACTTTTATGTATTTTCCATGCTTTTTTGTTGGTGAGGGTAAAAAAAAAAAGATGGTAGCGTGCAAAAAGGGATTTTTTCCTCACAAAAATTGATTTTTCCTCATGAAAAAGGAACAGATCTCACGAGAATGAATCCTTTTACGCGATATCAAATCCTTCGTCAAACTTTTTTTTTTTTTTGCACTTTCCCTGCACCTCGGCTGGCCTCTCCTTTGGGCTGCCCTAGGACCTGCTCATCCCAGGCAACCCCCATCGCCAACTGCAGCCCCCCTCCCAAGGTAACCTGACGTATCCCGTTGTCATGCAGGTCCTCTCCTTCCAGAGAGATTATGCCTTACCAACTTCTTGCTTGGTCCTGGGTGCTGCTGGGGTCGGTCCCAGCTATCCGGGGGCTCCATGGCAGCGAGGGTCTGGCGGCCGTCATCCTGTCGGCCGAGGTGCGGTTTTCTGCGCCTCACCCATCAAGTTCTTGACCTTGCGTGGGTCAGCAGGGGCGTGTTGAGCCATCATGTCCTCCAAGCATGCACCCAATCCACCCAGAGGTGCCTAGGCAGACCCCGCCCCCAGGAAGGAAGCATCCAGTGGACGCTTGTGTATTCCTTCCCTGCTGATCTCCACTCCTGGTACCTGGTCAAACTTTTTACCTCTATCCTGAAAAATGAACTTCCCATAGGAAATAATGGGAACTGAATAACTTTGCAACAGGTTAATATTTTGCACCAAACACTGGCAGTTCTGTTAACCAAGTTCTTTCTACCATAAAAAATCACACCAAAATTCCACACCATCTGGTTGCAAGGCGATGAGGAAAAAAATGCAAAAAGTAGTGACTTTTTACTTTTTGCACTATCCGGATCTCAGAATCTGCACATCAAACCAGAACAAAACTTACCACGTCACAGGACAACACATGCCAAATTTTGAGCAAATCCATTAATTGGTTGCAAAGTTATTAAAGTGCAAAATGTGAGGTTTAACATTAAACAGGCTACTTAGCCATAATTATAGGGGCACAGCTGCGCCCCTTCAATTAATATATATATTTATTCTCTGCAAAAAACCTTTGTTAATGCACCATTATGGTTCCAGCATCAGAAGTAGGGAAATGACATCTTAGGGTTCACAACCCTAACACCCCACCCCCACCCTGCATGCAGGAATAGGTGTGAGGATGTGCCTTGGGATTGCGAACCCTAATGCTCACCCCATTCCAAGAGTAAGTAAGCTAAGATAGGTACATAATAAAGAGAATGGGGTGAGCATTAAGGTTCACAACCCCAAAGCATACCCCTCATACCTGTTCTTGCATGCAGGGAGGGATGTTAGGGTTTTAAAACTGAGAGTGGGGTCTTAGGGTTGGGAACCCTAAGATGTCATTTCCTTACTTTTAATGCTGGAATCCTAATGGTCCATTAACAGAGTTTTTTGCAGAGAATTCCCCTACTTTTTGAGAATGTATAACCATAAGGAACCCTGATGGTGCACTAATAACGTTTATTGCAGAGAATTTCCTTACTTTTTGAGAAAATATAATCAAAGGCTTATTTGCTCCGGGCCCTGTGCTCCCAACCCTCCATAATCATTTTTAAGAGATTGTATCCTTATTTCTCTGTGGGAGCGCAGGTCCCTTTGGGGCCCTGCGCTTCCATCACTCCATACTCCTCTCCTGTGCTGCTGTCCATGCATCAGTCCTTAGTAGTATTGTATTTCTCTTAGGGAGGGCCTTGCGCTGCCATCCATGCATTACTCCTTAATAGTATCCATATTTGTGTGTGTGGGGAGGGCCCTGTACTCTCATCCATGCATCAGTCCTTAGTAGTATTCATACTCTTAAGTCATAAACATCTTTGTAACACTAACCCAAACAACTACCTCTAACCCTAACTCCGGAGCAAGTAATATTAAATGGGGGGACACACATGACAGAAAGTATATGTCAGCACCCTGAACAGTATCAGATATATGCCCCACATTAACAGCTTAACCTGGTTCAGTTTCAGTTGATTACCATCTGTACACCCCCCTCCCCCCAGTCACCCTTGAAAAAGGGATTTCTAGGCCTAGTGAGCTGAACAGGTCAACAAAATTCAATAAAACAACTCCGACACATAACCTTACCCTAACCTAACTCCGGAACAAGTAATATTTAATGGGCACACACAACAGAAGGTGTACCTCGGCACCCTGAACAATATCAGATGTGTGCCCCCCCTTTAATACCAACAGACGTATAACCTAACCCACACTTGAACCCGAACCCTTACACTAACTCTGGAACAAGTAATATTTCATGGGGGGCACACATGACAGAGTATACCTCAGCACGCTGTACGGTATCACATATGTGCCCACAATTAACTCCAACAGATACATAACCTAGCCATAACTTTACTCCGAAACAAGTTATATTTGCTTGGAGGCACACACAGCAGAAGGTGTACCTTGGCAACCTGAACAATAGCAGATATGTGCCCTCTTTAACTCCCAACAGTTATATAATCTAACCCAAACTCGCACAAACACAAAATTTCCCATAGAATAACATTAGAACTTTCACAGACCATAGAATGCTCAATATTTGGAGTTAACTGTAACACTATATATGAAATGAAAGATCTCGCTGAGTACTACAACATTAACACATCATACAAAGGACTGTCATCACAGGGCACCCACAGCACCCCAATATTTCCACCAAAATTAAACATGGTGCCATATGCAGCGATCAAGACCTATCTTCACCAAATTTCACACCCGCATCGTTTTTCGATCACGACCATGATGGAGGACAAGTCCTCGCCCGGGTTACACCAGTGCCCCTGTGGGCAGAAGATGTCTCGCAACAACCCACATGCCATGTGCGTCTGTTGCCTGGGCCACGATCACAATACCTAGTCCAGCAACTTTTGTTGCTCATACCAGCTGAATGTGTTGGACGATCACTTTGCACAGTTACAGCCTGGCCAACCAGAGAAACGGAACCCGCCAGTCAAATCTAAAGAGGTCCACTGGGCGGTCTCCACAGCTGTGGGGTCCACTGAACAACTCGAGCAAGTGAAGGCTTTCAAGGAGGAGGAGGAGGAGGCTCGGGCCGCCGATCAGTCCTCTTCAGCATCAGTCTTCATACCGCTCAAACTGGGCTTTACCTTTACAGGCTCCTTCAAGGAGTTGTGCCAGTCTCTCCCGACCAAGGGGGAGGGCCCGTCGGCTTCGCACAGCTCCCGTTCCCGTAAAAAGGATTCTAAGTAGTCGAGAGAGACAGAGAAGTCTCTTCAGCTTAAGCTCTTGGAGTGAGAGAGGTCTTCTACAGGAATCTCCAGTTTGACTTGATCCCGAAATTGCAGCCCCGGACGGAGCCATGGTGCCCCACAGGCCAGCCGGCTAAGACGTGGGATGACAACTCGGTCTAAATTGTTGTCGACCTGTTGTTGCTGGATGAACCCGACAGACTCCGGTTCTGACTGGACCTACCGAGGAGGAAACCCAGCCTGCTGGGAACCTCCTCACGGTCCCTAGCCCTGACCTGGAGGAGCCATGGGTCTCCCCGGCTCCTTCTGAGCACCCCCATTGGTCCCCCCGACGGTCTAGGTCTCGGTCAACCTCAGCCAACAGGTCGAGGAGAACTCACAAAAAATTCTAGGCGTTCAGAGTGGTGCCACCGCTATTCATCCTCATCATCCTCCCGGAAGAGGAGGCTTTGCGTAAGTTAGCGTCGATGCTACGAGGATCTTACGTGGCCTGTTGGTGTGGCCAGTCCCAAGTCAACCATGGCTTCCACACCGGCCATCACATAGATGTCACCCTCTAAGCTGACGCATCCGGAGCTGGCCAACACCTCCCCTCCACCCGCGAAGCCGGTGAAGGCCCTTCCAACTCAGCCAAAACTGTCCTCTCTGCCGATTGTGGTGGAGCTACCACCTTAACAGCCTCCCTCCGGGGCTTCTGTCAAGGAGTCTCGGCCCGCTAAGGGCCTCCCACATTGGCTGTCAGTCACCCTCACTTATGATTGTCCGCAGTGGGTTGAAAGTGACTCAGGTGGTTGGCCGGTCTATATGGACTCCTTTTTGCACTCTCGTCCATTTGAAGAGGTTTCGCTTGGAGGTCTCTCGACTGAGGAAGGTCCCACGTCCTTCATGGACATTCTCCGTCTGATCTCCGAATCCACAGGGATGTCTTTGGAGCCTGTTCAGAAACTGGCTCAGTATCCCCTGGGAGACATTTCTGACAAAAGGGGATACCAGTGGCCAAAAGCCATTGTTGGCCCGGCCCTGGAGCTTTGGCAGCACCCTGCCTCCTTCCCCACTCCATCAGCCCGGATGGCTCGCAAGTATGCGGTTACCATTGGCTCCCTTTCTGGGTACACGGAGCACCCCTCAGTGGAGGGGTTAGTGACTAAATCTGTGTTTCAGCGCTTGGGCAGTTAAGGGGACACTGATAGACCTCTGGACAGAGAGTCAAAAAAACTGGACCACTCTACCAGAAAAGTCTAAGCTGCTTCTTCGCTTGGTCTCCATCAGGCAAGCTCGGCTGTCATCATGGCACACTTCTCCCATGCCCTCCTGGGCTCTCTAGATGAGGTGCTTTCTCATCTCCCTGCGGACCTTCAGAGTACGGTCAAGCAGGTCCAGGACCAGGGTCGGGCTGTGGCAAAACAGCAATTCCAGACGGCTCTGGACATTGGGAATTCCTGTGCCCGTTCAGTGGTGGCCGCAGTCGCCATGCATCTCAGGGCCTGGCTGAGGGTCTTGAACTTCACGGTGGACACGTAGCACAAACTGGCGGACGTTCCCTTCTTGGGCATAGTCTTGTTCAATCCAGGAGTTGATGGTCACCTTCAACGCATCGAGATGTCCAGTGCCACCTTGGACTCCGTTGCCTCCGCCCAGAAGAAATCTAAGGATTCCAAAAAGCAGAAGCGTAACCTTTTCCAGCCTTCTGCCCCTGCGGCCAAGCAACCCCAGTACCAATTGGGGAAGCAGCAGCAGGCTCAATCTTGGCACCTTCGGCCCAAGTCATGGGCTTAAGTGGCCCGTTAGCCTGGAGGGAAAGGTCCTGGCAGTCCCTCAGCCAGATCCTCCTCCAAGTCTGCACAGTGACGGGATGGGGGTGACCTCCCCCATGTCCATGACGCCCCCACTCTGGGTCCTCCAGTGGCAGCCCGGCTTTGCCACTTCCTTTCAGCCTGGTCCACTGTCACAATGGACAGGTGGGTCTTTGAAGTGGTCAGCCAGGGGCAGCCTCTGTAATTCGAACAGTGCCCGATGAGCCCGGGCCCCACAGGAGAAGGTATCCGTGCACACTCAGTTGGCTCTCCAAGACAACATCGCCCAACTCCTCCGCAAGGAGGTAGTGGTCAGAGTCGCGGATCCCCCTGTCAACCCAGCGTTCATTTCTAGGTACTTCCTGGTCCCGAAATGGACGGGGGGCTGGTGCCCCATTCTAGATCTGCTTGACCTGAACCAATTTCTCAGGTCTCACACCTTCAGGATGGTAACTCTGTCTCAGATCATACCATCTCTCGAGCAGAACATGTGGTTTTGCTCCATGAATCTGCAGGATGCATTTTCCACATCCTGATCCATCCATCATACCGAAGATTCTTCCACTTGAGGGCAGAGGGGACCCTATATGAGTTTCAAGCCATGCCGTTCGGCCTGTCA
Organism: Neoceratodus forsteri; assembly: GCA_016271365.2. Lineage (NCBI taxonomy): Eukaryota > Metazoa > Chordata > Ceratodontiformes > Ceratodontidae > Neoceratodus > Neoceratodus forsteri. Next base: position 748,552,675 of record CM057451.1, read on the forward strand.
TCTGCCCACAGGGTCTTCACCAAATGCATCACAGTGGTGGCAGCCCATCTTTGGCATTGAGGGGTCAGAGTATACCCCTGTCTGGACGATTGGCGTATAGCGGGTCCCTCCAGACTGGAGGTGGAGGGGTCCAGGGATCTGGCCCTCCAGACCTGCATCAGCCTTGGCCTCCTAGTCAACGAGGCCAAGTTGGAACTCGTGCCTTCGCAAGTGATCTTCTTCATTAGGACAGAGCGCGACTCTTGCCGAGCCAGAACCAGGCTCCCGGCAGACAGGGTGGAGGTTCTCTCCTCTTTTGCCCAATCATTTCTGGTTGGGCACTTGCGCCCTGCCCGGGACTTCCTGTGACTTCTGGATTACATGGCGGCCTGCATCTCCGTAATCTGATGGGCCAGGTGGCATTTGCGCCCCCTTCAGTGGGAGCTGGCCAGCCAGTGGACTCAGCAACTAGGTCATTTTGACCAGCTGGGCATTGTGACCCAGATGATGTGGGACGCTCTCCAATGGTGGACCATCCTATAGCATCTGCAAGAGGGGATCCCGTTTGTCCGTCCCAAGCTGACAGTCATCTTGTTGACCAACGCCTCTCTCACGGGCTGGGGTGCCCACAAGGGGGATCACAGAGTCCATGGGCTCTGGACCCTGGAGGAGTCCTGATGCCGCTTCAGCCTGCTGGACCTCCAAGCAGTTTGGCTGGCGCTGAAAGCATTCACGCCATCCCTTTGGGGTCAAGTGGTTCAGGTCCAGACGGACAACACCATGATCATGTACTGTCTCAACAAACAGGATGGCATGCACTCCCAGCTTCTGTGCAGGGTAGCTGTCTGCATCTGGACCCTCGTGAGCCAACTGGAGGTGGATCTAGCCATTCATGTGGCATGAGCCTCAAATCAGCTGGCAGATGCCATCAGCCATGTGATTGAGGCATCCCACGAGTGGTCTCTTCATCCAGAGATAGTACACAGCCTGTTCTACCAGTGGGGCACCCCCCAGGTGGGCCTGTTCACCTCCAGGGAGAACGCAAAGCTGAGGCTGCTTTGTGCCCACCCCCCTCCGCAGGGCTCGCTGCAGGGGGATGTCTCCTCGAGGCCATGGACCCCAGGCCTCTTTTATGCCTTCCCTCCACTTCCCTTGATCCACAAGGTACTCCTCGAGGTGAGCAGAGACAAAGCACAGGTGATCCTGGTGGCTCCAGACTGGCCCCACCAGTTTTGGTACCCCGATCTCCTCAGCATCAGGCTCCCGAGACCTCTTCCAACATGCCCGGACCTGCTGTCAGTCAGTCAGGGGAAGGTCCTCCACCTGGACTTTCAGTCCCTGCACCTGACAGCCTGGTTCCTGAGCGGCTAGAGTTCCAGGCTTTGGGTCTGTCCTAAGATGTCCTATCCGTAGTTGAGGCATCTTAAGAAGGAATCGACCAGGAAGTGCTATGCCTTCAAGTGGAAGAGATTCTTCATTTGGTGTCAGGGCAAGGGCCTAGACCCTTTGTCCTGTCCAGTGATTAGCATTTTCGACTACCTTTGGTTTCTCTCCAAAGGGGGTCTACGACCCTTAAGGTGCACCTGGCAGCCATCTCTGCTTATCAGGCACAGGCTGGTCAACAGATGGCACAGGAGAAGGTGGTCTGGCATTTCTTCAAAGGCCTCGACCAAATTTCCCTTCCAGTGCATGAACCACCACCACCGTGGAATCTACTGCTGGTACTGGCAAAGCTCATGGGCAAGCCATTCGAACCAGTGCACAGGAGTGAGATGTCACACCTGTCATGGAAGACCGCCTGCCTGGTGGCTGTCACGTCAGCCAGAAGGATTGGGGAGCTCCAGGTGCACTCTGTTGAGTCTCCCTATCTGGTCTTCCACAGGGACAAGGTTGTCCTGTGCCCCAACCCGAAGTTCCTTCCGAAGGTTATGCCGGAGTTTCACCTGAACCGAGTGATGACTCTACCGGTGTATTACCCCAATCACGCCTCGGAGGCCAAGTACAGGCTCCATACTTTGGACCTGAGATAAGCACTCTGTTATAAAGAGCGCATGGCTGGAGTTTGGGGAGAGGTTCGCCAGCTGTTTGTCACCTACGCTGAAGCTGTACCTCGCAGACCTGCAGCCAAGCGGACGATTGGCATATGGATTACATTATGCATCAATCTCTGCTATAGGTTGGCGGGTAAGGAGCCTCCTGTAGGGCTAAGGGCTCATTCCACCCGCTATACTGCTGTGTCGGTGGCTGCTTCTAGGGACGTTCCTATTCAGGAAATCTGCAGGGCTACTTCCTGGAAGTGAGCAAACACCTTCATTTCCCATTACCACATTGACCTAGCGTCACACCGGCATGCTAGTTTTGGGGCCTCAGTTTTCCAATCTCTGTTCCCTAAGTAGGGGGTGTGCGCCTTGCCTCCCTCCTGCCAGAGAACTGTTAGGAGTCTGCAAAGAAGTGTGGCTAAGAACAACATATCCACATCCCTAGAAACATAGGCTACTCACCTGTAACAGTAGATCTTCCACGGAGTGGTCTCTTGCAGTAGGTAACACATTTGGGTAGTCGTCAAAGGACACTGTGGCGCACTGCAGCTCTTCTAGCAGTCTTTCACCAGGGGCCGCCCACACATGACATCAGCTTCCTGTTTCCTATATAAGCATGGGCAGTCCCTGGTATCCTCAGTTCATTTTCCTGCCATCTTCAGCTCATGCGCAGCAGCTAGAGCAACTTCTAAACAGCAGTCATCGACAAGAATTTGTGCTACAAAACGAATGTCTAAAGAATCTTCAAACAAGCAAGCATTATTTCATTCCTGCCATTGCGGTAGGAAGATGTACTGCTTTGACAACCATACCTCTTGTGTACGATGTCTGGGACCCACACACAACACCAGTTCCTGCACTTATTGTCAGGAATTAAATTAAGCAACTCGTCGATGATGACTGCTTGAGATTCAGCATTTATTAATGGAGCAGAAAATCTCTTTTAGAGAATCAGGGGGGCCGTCCCAAGGGCTCCCCCTTCTCTGATTCTCTTCCTCGGCACGGAGAAGGAGAAACCCTCCTCGTGCTCCATGCCGAAGCCCTCACACCACGTCTTCGTCAACGGGAGCTCATACTGTCTTGTCGACGGCACTTTCCAGCGCTTTAAATGTGGTACAAATTGAAAAACCCTATACGAGTTCTAATGCCACTCCGTTGACGGGGCCTCCTCTCCTGTCAATGGCACCTTCAAATTTACATTATAATCCTTCTTCCTTTACGGGCCCGTCGACGAGGCCCCGCATTCCTCAGTGGGAGCCAACGGCTTATGCCATGCTTACTGCCCCTCCACGTTCCCAGGTAGCTACTTAAAGAGGTCAGGTGGACAGAGATCGGGACCCTGGTCTTTGCCACCCAGGGGCAAGACCTCAGGCTACGTGTCCAGTCCCCTCCATCATCCCCCTAGTGTTTCAACACTCCCCCGTTCCTACCCCACCCCTCCTTCTCAGAAGGAACTGGACGTTCCTTCTGAGGACTGGTATGCCACAGTCCTTTCCTTTAACGTGGACTCCATGATTTTCCCCACCACAGTGGTCAAGCTGACCGGCCTGTAATTTCCTGCTCCACCATGCTCCCACTTTTGTGTAGTGGTAAGACATTCGTCCTCCTCCAGTCCTTTGGTACCACTCCCTCCTCTTTTTTTTTAAAAACTTTATTTATTGTTTTTGCAGTTAAACAAGACAACATACATACAACTAACACTAAAAAAAACATTAAATATGTAACGTGCCAATCTTTATAAATATATTGCATTTTATACATGAATAGTGAATAAAGAGACTTCATGGAGTACATCAGAGAAATTTGATCAGTCACAAAATAAAACCATACCATTCCCACAGAGACATCAGTTAATATCTACAGTGTAAAGGGCAGAGATAGGAGAAAGATCCACCCATCTGCCTTCATCTAATCTGTTTGGGTTCATTTGGGAGAGAGAGGTAGTTAATTTGTGAATTTTTGTTTATCTAATAAGAGCCCATCTCCCATGCATGTGGGGAACATCCACTGAGCATGCATAACGGGTAATATCCTCCTCCTCCCCACTCCCCTCCATTCCATCATGGCACAAAGTCAGATCTCTTTGCCATTATGTAGATGACCCACCTCCTCCAGAGCAATTCAAATTGTGTTTGTCTTTTAATCTTATACACAGAAATCATGAGATCATACCATTGCTCTGTGGAGATTGTCTTGTTAGTGAGCCGATTCCTGGTAATTGTCAACAGCATGATTCTTAGAATTCTCGCTGTGCCCAGGTGGGAGATCCAGAAAAAAATAAAGTGTGGAAGTTAGAGTAAGGTTCCAATCAAAGATGGTATATATAGTCTGTTGTAGCTCTTGAAAGAAGGGAGTTGGGGAGGGGCATCCCCATAAAACATGGACCAGCGTGGCTGGGGAATGACCGCAGCCCCTCCAGCATGAAGATGTGCCCACCCCCCACCATATTTCCCTCATATTGCTGGGGTCCAAAAGAATCTAGCAAACACTTTGCAGGAAAACTCCCTCCAACTTGTCGCAGCAAGTCCCCAGTGAATTCTCTGTAAGGCCCTAGTCCACACTTCCATCGGGTATTGGCATGCCCAGATCTTTTGTCCATGCATTTCTAATTGTTTGCGACGTGTCTCCGTTCCACTGGAGGAGAGCACCATATAAATAAGAAATTATCTTTTCCGTTGGCGCCCAACTCTCCAGTGCTAGTTTGATAAGTAGTATAATCTGTGGGGGAGGAGTTTCCTCCCAAGGGGTGAGTCTGAGAGACTGAATATAGTCCCTGGCCTGGAAATATCTGAATCTATCCTGCCACGCTACTCCAAACTGGGTCACTATCTCTTGAAATAACAATACTCCTCTCTTTCCCAGGAAATGCCACACCAAGAAAAGGCCTCTCCTCTCCCATTTGCGAAATCCCGTATCCCACTTTGCTGGGGTAAAGGCTGGGCCATATGCTATTGGGTTTAAAAGGGGCCTCCATCTACTTAAGGATCTGTCATTTAATAGCTCATACCAGTTGGCTAGTGTGTATGCCATCTATGGGTTCTCCTCCTCAAGAACTGGACCACCCCTCTGCCCAGTGAGAAGAAGCCTGCTCATGCTGTTGAGACCCTCCAGCTCAACCTCAAAGGCATTCCATTTAGCATCATATTTTCTGTCTATCCAGTAGAAAACCGTGCAAAGTTGGGCTGCCTGATGGTATATTTTCAGATTTGGAAGGGACAAACCCCTCCCCCCCACCACCACTTTCTTTGGGATGTGAAGCACTGAGAAGCGAATTCTAGGCTTCTGTGAACCCCAAACAAAGTGAGAAATACCCCTGTTGATTTGATTAAAAAAAAGTTTGGTATATACATTGGTAGCGTTTGCAACAAATATAGGAGTTTGGGGAGCAGTACCATTTTGACTGCCTCAGTTCTCTGTATCAAGGGGATGGTATTAGCGCCCATCTCTCCAAGTCTGCCCGTAATTGTGTCAGCATAGGGGATAAAGTTAAGTTTAAAAGTCTGGGTATTGTCCGTAGATATTTGGACTCCTAAGTATTTAAGATGGTTTCTATTCCAATCGAAGGAGAAGGTCTCTTTTATTCTGTCCGAAGGGGAGTAAGAGATCCCCAGGACTTCTGTTTTGGTAGTGTTTACCTTATAACCTGCTAATTGACCAAATTCTCTCAATGTGTCCCAAAGTGGGACTAGCCCCTCATCTGGATTGCTAAAATAAATCAGGAGATCATCCATGTACAGAGCTAGTTTATGCGTCTCTCCCCTAATATGTAGGCCTTCTTCCTTTTCTCTTTGCCTCAAGTTTTGTACTAACAGTTCCAAGTAAAGGGCGAACAGTAGTGGGGAAAGGGGACACCCCTATCTCTTACCCCGGAGTATTGATATTGGGGTGGATACCTCTCCGTTTATTTTGATATAGGCTCTCAGATCCGAGTAAATTTTGTCAATAATTTGAATGAATGCAGCTGAGAAATCGGATGCTTCAAGTGTCCGAGTAAGGAAATTCCATGCTACCTGGTCAAAGGCCTTCTCCGCATCCAGACTCAATAATAGGAAGGGAGACCCCAACCGGGAGGCGTGGTGGAGGAGAGACAGGGTCCTCCTAATGTTGTCCTGAGTCTGACATCAGAGGACGAATCCCGTCTGGGCATAGTCAGTTAGTTTAGAAAGTTCTCACTCCAGGCGCCTTGCTGTTAATGTTGTGCATAATTTATAGTCTATGTTCAGTATAAATATAGGTCTATAGGACTTGCACTGAGTTGTATCCTTAGCCAGTTTCGGTATGCTGGATATGACAGCATAGTTCCAGGACTGAGGTAGATCTTCCCCTCCTTGGGAGGTCTTGCAAACAGCCAGGAGAGGGACCTCCAGTTCTTTTTTAAAAAACTTAAAAAAAATTCAATTGTGTACCCATCTGGGCCCGGAGCCTTACTAGTCTTTAAAGAAGTTATAGCTCTGGTAAGCTCCAGTGGGGTAAAAGGTTTATCTGTTTGAGACCAGAGTTCAGATGTGTTTCAGTAGTCTGAGCCTTAAAAGATAAGTCTGGATTTGTGGATCACTTGCAGTTTGCTCCGGGGTATAGAGAATGCGGTAATACTCTCTGAAGGAATCTAAAATCTGCTTTGGATGTCTCCTCAGTTGGCCCGTCGCAGGGTCCCTAGTCTGGGCTATTGTGGTTTGGGAGGTTTGTTGTCTCAAACGATGGGCCAGTAAATGTGTTGCTCTCAGTCCCACTTCATGATGTTTTTGGCGAATATGCTGTAGAGCCTATTCCATTTTTATGTCTATTATTTTTTGGATTTTTTGTTTGCTGATTTGTATTAATGGCCTGACAGCTAAGTCTCCCCATGCATGGGCCAATTGTAAATCCTGCAGCTGTTGCTGGAGTTTCTCCAGCCTCAGGTTTTGTTGCTTTTTATAATGAGTTGCATATTTAATTATAGCTCCCCATAAAACTACTTTTATGGTGCACCATAAGATGGCTCACGTGGTCTGTGGAGTGTCACTGTCCTGAATAATTTGAGAGATACGCTTCTTGGTAAACTCTGTAAATTCCTTCAGGTTCAACAAATAATTATTAAACTTCCAAAGTGTTCGTTTCCGATCAGGGCCCCAGTCCAGCTTCAGTAAGAATTGGGAGTGGTCTGACAAAGTCGAGGGGATATGTGCATAGTCCACCACCTTATGGCGATGTTCTACAGATATCAGAAAATGGTCAAGCCTTGCGTAGGTACCATGGGGGGGGGGGGAAGAAATGTGCATATTCTCTTCGTCCTGGATGCTGAAGACGCTAGGCATCCACCCATAAGGTTCTCCACATATATTCCTTTATAGCTTTACTAGCTGGTGTTTTCCTAAGATGTTTTATGTTAGAGGAGTCTGTTTGGTCCATCATATGGTTCAGATCCCCCCACTACCAAAGTTCCTGCGTACAGTTCAGTGATTTTATGCAGCAAGGCCCTTATTGTGGCGATTGTGGATCCTGGGGGAATGTAGAGTGAGACAAGCGTAATTGGAGTGTCCTCCAATATACCCACTAATACTGCCAGATGTCCCTCAAGGTCTGAGTAAGTCAAGGAAATACTCAGTTGTGTTCCGCGAGCAATTAATATGGCTGTACCTCTTCTTTTCCCTTTCCCATACGAGGAGGCTACCACATGTGAAAAACCAAATCTCCCCAATTTAGCATGTTCTTTTTTGCTGAGATCTTGGAGTATAGCAAAAGGGGTCTGCTTTTTGAGAACCGAAAGGATTTTCCACCTCTTTACTGGGTTATTTAATCCATTAACATTGTGGGAAACTATGGTTTCATTATGTCTATCCCCCATTTAACTGTGAATTATAAAGATCTGTTGTTCTCGGTATCAATGCTCTGATCAAGTTCACATTTTTTTCTGAACCCTAACTTGATTAAAATTCTTTCTAACACATCACTGTTCCCAAAGAAGTGATCTAGTCGGCTCTCCTGCCCCCCAATCTTCCATGGTCTCCATCTCTTTATGTATGGCACTGAAATAAAAAAAAAAAAAAACTGAATGACATCTAACCATAACAACAAGCAATAACACTTGCAAAAGAACTCCCCACAAGATGGCACTCTTGTCTTGAGGACCAACCATAGAGAGAAGACTTTGTACAACATAACCTCCAAGGTAGGAGCGCCATTTGAAAGGCACCCTGAAAATCCGGGTGAGCTGCTGTGAAGCGTACTCTACCTGGAAAGGAGAAATAGGAGTCAAAAATTTGGCTCGGTTCTCCTGGACTCTAAATAGGTTGAGTCCCAGCTAGGTGTCTAGGCTGTATTTTAATACCGGAAGTAATGGGGAGCTACGCTTGTAAAATGTTGCCCGAGCATTCAGCTCTACGGAGAGTAATAGTAGGAGCACAGTGTTTCCCGTTCTGTCCCGTTTTTGGGCCCCCCATTGATTTCTGCAGTGTACCAATATACTCTTCTGAATCAGAGTCGGCTACTACTTGTACAGGTACTTGCACTGAAATATATGTCATGAGCAGTTATGCTAAGGTCCCCCCCCCCAACCCTTCATGAGTACCTGTTTTAACTTATTAAAGTAGGCCTGGGACTGCCAGCGTCCCTGCAGTAAAATGATTGATCCAATTCAGTACAGTGATCATCTAAGCCCCCCCCCCTGCCGGTTCTGATCTGTCTTTTCTTTTTTTGTTTTACCTTCAGCGTTCAGTTTTAGAACCAGGCCCAGAACAAGAAATGAGCCTGTTCAGTCCGTCAGACATTAGGAGTGTTCACTGTGTTTAACTCAATTTAACTCAATTCAAACTGTGAGTAATCATTAAAACGTAATGTCCTTGCACTAGTAAGTGCAGATAGTGAGCTGGGTGCAGGTCCGATCCATTCAGAGTTTCGGGGTGGTCATGGGGGGACCTCTCGAGTGTCCTTCTTCCTCTGATCTGCACAGCGAATTAAACCAGATGCATCTTGTGAGAGGGATTTTGGCATTGCCCAGTGTGCTGCTCTGGGGGTGATCAGTTGAGGCTGCTGACCATGCTCTGGATTTAATGTTGTGTTCCAACCATGCCATATCCATATCCGGAGGGGTAATTTTCCATTCCTGCAGCAGCGGTAGCAGTTCCAGTAAGCTGTCAAAGGTTTTAGGCCCCTCGTCTAAATATAGTTTGATCCTAGCAGGGTAAAGAAGTTGGGCACATAAGTTCTTTTTTTCCCCGAAACTCTTTGATTATGGCCCTTGTTTTCTGCCTTTCAGTTTGCAGTGCCGATGAGAAATCCTGCTCAAAGAAGAGAGTATTGCTTTTGTATTTAAGGTTCTTGAGCCTCCAGTCCTCTCGAAACACCCATTCCTTGCTCTGAAAGAGAGCCATTCTTATCACCCACGATCTGGGTCCTGCCGAAGGACTGGTGAGTTTTGGTATGAGGGAGCAGTGGGCTCTGTCCATCGTGATGTCTAGATCTGCAGGGATTTCCATTATCGAGCAGAGCAGCTGTTTGATAGGGGTATCGAACCCCTCCTCTGCTCTCTCGGGTATACCGTGGATTTGGAAGTTATTTTGTCGGGCGCGGTTGTCTACATCTTCTAGTCGGCCTTGGATTTCTTGATCTCTGTTAAGTAGAAATAGAATCGGGCATTCACTCGAGTCCTGGGCTTCAGACACTTCAGATAGCTACGTGGTATTTTCTGAAACTGTTTTATCCATATTTCTGATGTCCTGCCTAAGGTCGGCTAATGAAGATTCGATTTTTTGAACTGAGTGCAGGATTTTCTGAAGGGTTCTGCCGGACTTACGGGACATAATTGAATCCTCATCTTCTGAGTCCTGGTATGATTTTGAGTTCGGCCTAAAACCTCGCAGTCAGGCCACCTGAGTCTCCAGATCCTCCTCTAAGGTGAGCTGCTTCATTTTCATTTGTGCTGGTGCAGATTTCGGCCCTTAAGGTCTTGTCGCTTTGGTAGTCATCTCGGCTTGCTTCCAAGGGGAGAAATGGTCAGGAGTTTTAGGATTAGATCTGAGGAGTATTTAAAATTGTTAGAGAAGGGTACTGGAGCTTGAGGGCTATGCTCCTACCATACTCAAAACCGGAACCGTAAGTCGGTACCACTCCCTACTACAGTGATTTGTTAAATAAGGCTGTCACTGGTACCCCTAGTTACTTCCCTGAGCTCTTTCAGTATTCTGGGATGCTTCCCATCTGGTCCCATTGCCTTGTCCACTTTTAGTTTTAAGAGTTCCTTTAAGACTCTCTCCTCCGTGAATGGGTTGGTGTCCACCTCCCCCCCAGTGTGTGTTTCTACCCCTAATGTTGATCCCTCCTCTTCTCCTTCTTTTGTAAATACTGAGCAAAAATATTAGTTTGGAATTTCTGCTTTTTCCAGGTAACCTTCTGCATGCCCCCCCCCTTTTTTATTCAACAATTTGTTTCTTTGTCACTGTGCTGTGAAGAAACAGTTTGTCATTTTCTTGTGAAATTTCCTGGGTATAGATGGTTTGCCTCACTGATGTGTCTTTTGCTGGTTTTATGAAAATATATTAATTTGCTGTGGAGTTCCATTTTGCTTTATTTCCCGTAGGATAACATTGTAATGGGAGGTGTATAGAATAATTTCTTTGTCACTCTGCTGTGAAGAAACAGTTTGCAATTTTCTTAAGAAATGTTCAGGGTATAGATGGCTTGCCCCACTGATGTCCCTTGTGCTGGTGTTATGAAAGTATATTACTCTGGTTTCAAGTTACACAGATTTCATATTTTCCTATGTTATCTATAGGACAACATTGTAATGTCAGGTATTTCTTTGGGTTTGCACACTACGGTACTGGAATGCAGGGCCCTACACTATGTCAAAAATGATGGAAGGATGGTTGCACTCCCACCCACAAATACGGATACTATTGAGGACTGATTGGAGTGCAGGGCCTGAGGGCCTTGCACTCCCACACAGAAATAGGGGTAGGATTACAATATCTGAAAGATTATGGATGGACAGCACTGTGTGTTCCCAGATGAACATATAAATACCATTACGGAGTTCTGCAACTGCAGGCCTTATCCCTGCTTCCACACAGATACGCAGAGCAGTATGGAGTGATGGGAGCACAGGGTCCAAAGGGCCCCGCACTCCCACAGGGAAATAAGGATACAATTACAATCTGTCTCAAAAATTATGAATAGTTGCTTCCACAAGCAAATAAGCCTTCAATTATACTTTCCCAAAAAGTAAGGAAATTCTCTGCAAAAAAAATTTCATTAATGGACCATTAGGATTCCAGCATCAAAAGCAGAGAAATGCTATCTTAGGGTTCCCAATCCTAAGGCCCCACCCCACCCTCGGTTTTCAACCGTAAGATCCCTATCCCCACCCTGCATGCAGGAGCAGGCGTGAGGGGTGTGCCGTGGGGTTGCGAACCGTAATGCACACCCCATTCTCTTATACTGTAGCCATCTTAGCTTACTTACTCATGGAATGGGGTGAGCATTAGGTTTCACAACCCCAAGGCACACCCCTCACGCCTGTTCCTGCATGCAGGGTGGGGAGGTAGACTTACAGTTGAAAACCGAGGGTGCAGGTGGGATTTTAGGGTAGGAAACCCAAAGATGGCATTTCCCTATTTTTGATGCTGGAACTCTTAATGGTCCATTAACGAAATGTTATTTTTGAGATACAGGGAATACAGGGGGAGACACAGGTACTGTGGTTCACCCCTGAGACAGGAAGTGGAGCCACTGTTTGCACTGGAGTGATCAGCAGACTTCCAGTATTTGGGGGGGGGGGGTGGAGTTTTTGGTAAGGTACTGGTGGAGGCCACTGGCAGGATGCCTCAGTTTGACCTCTGTGGTAGGGAAAGTGATGGAATCACTTCTGAAGGAAAGAATTGTTGAGTACCTAGAGGCCAGTGGGGCACAGGACCCAAGGCAGCATGGGTTCACAGCGGGAAGGTCATGTCAAGCAGAATCTAATTGATTTCTTTGACTGGGTGACCAAAGTAGTAGAACCAGGAGGGCTGTGGACAAGGCCTACCTAGACTTTAGCAAGGCATTTGACACAGTCCCACACAAAGATTAATAGTCAAATTAACCAGCCTGGGAGTGGGTCCCAGGGTGGTAGCCTGGTAAAACATTGGCTGGACAACAGGACACAGAAAGTAATTGTAAATGGAGTCCACTCTGAAGAAAGAGGGGTTACTAGTGGGGTACCACAGGGTTCAGTACTGGGTCACCGCAGGGTTCAGTACTGGGTCCAGTCCTTTTTAATGTCTTTATAAGTGACATTGCAGAGGGACTGGAAGGAAAAGTATACCTCTTTGCAGATGACACAAAGATCTGCAACAGGGTTGATACACAAGGAGGTATGGAAAGGATGATAAGGGACTTGGCAAGGTTGGAGGAATGGTCAGAAGTATGGCACCTTGGATTCAGTGCAAAGAAGTGAAAAATAATGCACCTGGGAAACAGAAACCCAGGGAAGATTACCCAATGGGGTAGTAACAACGACAAAATAGAAAGGGACCTGGGGTAATCATATCAGATAAACTTAAGGTTGGCAAGCAATGGAGAAGGCGGTAGGAGGGCTGGGGATACTGGGATGTATGGGAGAGGCATCACCAGCAGAAAACAGAGAGTCGTTATCCCCATTACAGACAGTTGGTGAGACCCATTTGAGTACTGCATCCAGTTCTGGAGACCCCATCTCTGTAAGGCAAGAGGATGAAGGCAGTTCAGAGGAGGGCAACTAAAATGGTGCAGGGTCTGCAAGAGAAGCCATAACGAGGAGAGACTAAAGGAGCTTAATATGTATACCCTTGAGGAAAGGAGGGAGGTGGGAGATGATAGAACGTTTAAGTACCTCGTGGAATCAACAAAGTCCAAGAGGGTAGCATCTTTCAGAAAAGAGATGTGCAAGAACAGGGGACACAATTTGACGGTTCAGGGGCAATGTGAGGAAGTATTTTTTTCACAGAGAGGGTGGTGGATGCATGGAACAGCCTTCCTGAGGAGGTTATGGGGTCTAAAACTGTGGGAGAATTCAAGAATGTATGGGACAGACATAAGGCAATTTTTGTGGGGGGTAGGAAGAAATAGGCTGTTGGTTAAATAGGATCTGCAGCTTATCCTCTAGGTAGGGAAATGGGCAGACTAGGTGGGCCAAGTGGTCTTTATCTGCTGTCAAAGTCTATGTTTCTATGCCAGAAAAGGGGAAGGTGTTGTCGGTGGGGGACTTCAACCTGCTAGATGTGAATTGGAGCTTCCCAGCAGTGGCTTCAGCTGGAAGCAGGGACATCCTGGACTCTCGGGGGCACGTTTCTTAGGCAACTAGTCAGTCTACCCACTTGTGATGGGGCAATACTGGACCTGGTACTCGCCAACAGGGACAGTATTACAGATAGCAGGTTAAGAGGCCACCATTGATCACCGTATAGTGTGGTTCAATATAAGGGCAGCTGTGGAATCAGACAACACAAGGACGAGGGTCCTGGAGGGCAAATGTTATGAAGATAGACGAATACCTTACCTGGCGGGGGGTGGGGTGGAGAAACAGTGGGCAAGGTGCTGACTGAAGAGAAAAAGCCCAGGAGGTAACAACAGGGGACAAGACATTTTTTTAGGTATATAAGTGAAAAGAGGAAGATCGATGGATTGTAAGGTCAAAAAGGGCCGGGGGCTTTGCAGAGGAGACCAGGAAAGGCAGACATCCTGAACAGATACTTTTTTTCAGCGTTCACAGAGCAAACAGAAGGTGAGGGGCCACAAAAAAGTAACAGAAGCTTTGGAGGGGGTGAGATGGACACCAGTTATTTTTTGGAGGAGAAAGTCCTGAAAGGACTTGCTAATTTGAAGGTGGACAAAGCAATGAAGCCAGATGGAGTGCATCCAAGGGTATTGAGGGAGCTCAGGAAAATATTGGCTGCACCTCTGACAGTTCTGTTTAACAGCTCACTGGAAACAGGAGTGTTTCTGGAGGAGGGTGGATATAGTCCTACTACACAAAAGTGGTAGCAGGGAGGAGGCTAGCAATTACAGGCTAGTCAGTTTGACACTGGTGGTGGGAAAGTTAATGGAATCACAGCTGAACAAAAGGATTGTGGAATATCTTGAATCCATTGGATAACAAGACCCGAGGCAACATGGATTCACAGGAGGGAGGTCATGTCAAACGAATCTGATAAATCTTCATCAGGGATATCAGTCTTTGGGTTACACATATGGAACTTCACCATCGGTGAAGAAGGATCCACACAGATTTTCAGCAGTACAACTGGGGCCGCCCATGCCAATGTCTGCTGACGTCACCAACCCTATGAAGACATGAGCAGCCCTACTCCCTACTCAGTTATTTCCACTGTTGACTCTGCTCTCATGGGTCTCCACAGAAGCTCCAGAGCAGTTTTGTGCCATTTTTGCCTACGGCTTTTTTCATACTTAGCCCTTTAGAATCTCTTTTTCTAAAGAGATTCCTCTATTTTGTTTGTGTTTAGAGTTGATCCTTCAACTTCTCACTTCCATCGCTGCCGCTGCGGAAAGAAGATTACCTCTTCAGATGAACATTAACTCTGTGTCTGCTGTCTTGGGCGTGACCACAACATCTTGGACTGTGAGCTCTGCCAGAAGTGTAATCAAACCACCCTAATGGAACAACAGATAGCCAGTTCTGGGCAGGGATGCTCTGGAGTCCCTCCTTCCCAGTCGCCGGTGGGTTCATCGAGTTCCCAGGCCACAAAGGCCCGAGACAGTTGCTCTGGGAGAGGGGGGTCACAAAAGGACCATGATCGATTCCTCCCCCGGTGGAGTTCCCACTCCCCAGTGGCCTCCTCTTCTTCATCCGGGGGTACTGCGTCTTGCACCGACACCTGCTGCTGTCCAGGTCTCTGTTCCTACCAGACCCCTACCAACAGCGCCCCCTCTCACTGCGCAGGACAGCCGGGCATTGGCCCCCACTTCATCGACGAGGGGCTCATTGTTGACAGCCTGCCCATAGGGGCCTTATACTTTCCTAAGTCCTTGGGCTTCAGGCTCTCAGGGTCCGCTGGTTTGGTCATTGCACCCTGTGCCATCAGCCCCCCAGTATCGGTGCAGCATTCCACAGTCTTCAACCTTAACAACACTTTAACCAAGTTTACCCCAGTCTTGGTCCATCAGTTATGTACATATTGCCCTGCACCTGACATGGTACCAGCCATGCTCTGCAGGGCTGATAAGTTGCGTCGTGCCCCACAGGGTCTGCTGCATTATGCTGCCCAGCCTGAAACCAATTCTGTGGTCATTAAGGTGGCTTATGATAGGGGAAAGTGCCCAAGCACCTCAATTCCCTCCACTCTGACGGAGAATCCCGTAGCATTGATCTCTGGGGCAAGAGGGGTCCATGCCTCCCCCACCCTCGGGCTGAGGATTGCCAATCTCCCACATGGTCAAGTACCAGAATACTGTCTGGAAGAAGGGCAAGGCCATGGCCCAGGCACTTCCTGACTGTTCTTAGAAACAGGAGGTTCTTAAATGCTTGCAGAGTGCTGAGGATATTAGCAAGCACCTCCTGAGAGCCCTCTGCGATATTTCGGATACAGGTACCGGGGCAGCAGCCACAAGCATTTGCCTTTGTAGGCACTCCTGGCTCAGGGTGTCTGGTTTCCCAGCTGGTGTCCAGCAGAAGGTGCTTAATGCCCCTTAAAGTGGCTCCAAGCTGTTTGGTCCAGAAGTGTAAGACATCATAAATGAGCTGCAGGCATCTGGTAGGGCTATGAAGTCTGTCCACTCACTCTATCATACACAGCCTAAGAGCAGACAGCACCCCCCTTTCGCAAGGTGTCCCACAAATCCAGAGCTGCCTCCCAGCCCCAGGGTAAGAGAAGAGCTTCCTCTGGTGCCACAGCAAAGCGCCCTAGAGTGATAGATCAGCCCCAGCAACTGGATCCACCTCCGCTTGACTCCTTGCCAGACCCCCCCTTTCCAGTCCCTGACAAAGAGGTGGTGGTCAGAGGTCAGTTCTCCCTCCATCTCATTCAATGTAGAGCCAATACTTCAGCTGCCTGGGCTCTTCAGATCATAGAGAGGGGTCACACTCGAACTCATCAAGATGCCCCCAGAAACTCTTCCAGTACCCTACACCTACCCCCCCCACCTGTCTGTTCTCTGTGAGGAGGTACTGTCCCTCCTGCCCAAAAAGGCCATTGAGCCAGTGCCCAGCTGCTGAAGAAACAAGGGGTTTTAGTCCAGGTTATTCCTGGTTTCTAAGAAGACCAGTGATCGGAAGCCCATATTAGATCTCATGGACCTCAAGCTGTGTGTCCGATACAGACAGTAGACAGGGGCCAAGCGGTAGACATCCTTTATCCTCTATCTTGATTTCAGCAAAACCTTTGACACTGTACCCCACAAAAGGTTGATCAGGAAGTTGGTGGATCTCGGGGTTGGGGAAAAGATGGCCAGATGGGTGGAAAACTGGCTGAAGGACAGAACCCAGAGGGTGGTTGTGGGGTGAAGAGTTATCTGGCACAAGACGGGTAACCAATGTGGTCCCGCAGGGCTCGGTGCTGGGGCCGGTGTTGTTCAATGCCTTCATCAATGACATTGGAGATGGCATTATGGCCAAAATATGCCTATTCGCGGATGACTTAAAGTTCTGTGGGAGAGTGGACACAGCTGAAGGGATACAGGACCTACAGGAAGATCTGGAAAAGCTAGGGAGGTGGTCCAGGATCTGGCAGCTTGGCTTCAATGCCAAGAAATGCAAAGTTATGCATATTGGAGCCAGGAATCCCAGGACAGAGTACTACTTGGGTGGAGTCCGAGTATCTGCATTAGAGGAGAAGGACCTGGGAGTGATGATCACTAGTGACCTGAAGCACTCCACGCAGTGCAAGAAAGCAGCAGCAAAAGCAAACAAGATGCTGGGATGCATATCTAGGGGGTCAGCAGTAGGAGAGAGGAGGTTATACTGCCCTTGTACAGGTCACTGGTAAGGCCACATCTAGAGTATGGAGTTTAGTACTGGTGCCCGCACCTCAAAAAGGACATTAACCTACTGGAGAAGATCCAGAGGAGGGCTATGAAGATGATAGCTAGTCAGCAGGGTAAGGCATACGAGGAGAGGTTGAGGGCACTGAACATGTACTTCCTGGAAGACAGGAGAAAGAGAGGGGACATGACTGGGACCTTCAAGTACTTGAAAGGGATAAATAAGGTTGATAAGGAGAGTCTCTTTAAGCTGAGTGGCAACCGTAACACAAGGGGGCACAGTCTTAAGCTGGAGGGTGGGAGGTTTAGGAGGGAGGTCAGGAAGCACTTCTTCATAGAGAAGGGTGGTGGACACTTGGAATGCACTGCCAGAAGAGGTAATCTCATTGAAGACAGTGGGCAGCTTTAAGAGAGGCTGGGGCAGGTATAGGGGAAGGGGAAGGGTCATGGGTAGGGAGGATGGGAGTAGTGGGGAGAGGGGGCAGGGACAGTAGCTCAAGCTGTGGACCCTGCAACATGAGCAGACTTGGTAGATGAAATGGCTTTCTTCTGCTGGCTTCTTCATATGTAACCCTGCCTGGCCTGATGCTTTTTGTGAAGCAAGGCGATTGGCTGTGCTCCCTGAACATGCAGGATGCTTACCTGCACGTCTCGGTGTTTTCGCCTCTCAGGAGATTGATTGCGGTTTCTCTTTCAGGGCAAACACTACCAATTCAGAGTATTGCCCTTTGGCATATCCTCTGCGCCATGGGTCTTTACCAAGTGCTTAGCAGCAGTAGCTGCAGCTCTCAGATGGGAGGGACTGTATTTTTCTCCCTATATCTGGATGATGGACTTCTAAAGGCCTCGTCCAGAGAACAGCTTCTCTGGAGACAACCTGTCAGCTGTTTCTTTCCATGGGCATCACAGTCAGTTTGCACAAATCGGTCCAAACCCCATCCTAAAAGCACCAATATGTAGGGGCGGTTCTGGACTCTGCATAAGGCAAGGCCTTCTTGCCACAGAGCAGAGTGCCTTATTGCCCAGGCTCAGGAGGTTGCCCAGAGCCGTTATGTTACAGCATGGGTTTACCTGAGGCTGTTGTTTGATGGCCGCAGCCATTCCCACGGTTTCACTAGCTCGGCTTCACATGCGACTCCTCCAGTGAACAATCAGGGTGCAATGGGACCAAAGCACAGATGAGTTAGAACAGCTGGTGCCGCTCTCTTCCCCAGTCTGCAAGGTGCTCCAGTGGTGGAAGGACCCTCTGAATCTGGCGTATGGTGTTTCATTTCTGATCTCTTCTCCCCAAGATCCTCACCATGGATGCCTTCAGTTTTGAGGCATCTGGGTCCCTTTCAAACTCTCTGCTCTTGGTCCCAGCTCAGAACTTCCCTGCATATCAATGTCCTGAAGATGTGGGCGGTTCTGTATGCCATGCAAGCTTTTCAGAACCGTCTCCTCCCGGGTCAGTTACTAATCAGTCTGACAACCTCAGTGTTGTCTACTATGTCAACAAACCGGAGGGGGGAAACACATTTGTATCCCCCATGCAGGGAGGCCATGAGAGTTTGTTACTGGCGCTAGACCTCAGTCTAGTTCTATCGGCCATCCATGTCTCAGGCGTACTAAGCACCCTGCTGGACAGCCTCAGTCAGAATGAGTCCAGCATGCACAAATGGGAGCTTCTCTCATCCATCGCAGAAGATCTGTTCACTAGATGGGATCATCCAGAGTAGGACCTTTTTGTGTCCCCACTGAACGCAAAACTGCCCAGTTTGTGCTTGCTAGATCCAGGGCCTGGAGTTTTCTGGCGAGACACGTTGTCCCTCTCCTGGAACGGGAGGTTCCTTTATGACTTCCCTCCATTTCCTCTGATTCAGAGAGTGCTAATCAAGCTACAGATGGAGGGGGCCAGCATGATTCTGGTAGCTCCATTCTGGCCATGGCAGATGGTTTCCATTACTGCAACAGTTAGCAGAGGAACCTCCAGTCCGTCTGCAGGGATCTTCTGGTGCAGGCTCAGGGGACCCTGGTCCATCCTAACCTCAAGTCCCTTCATCAGCATACCTGGCTCCTGAGGACATAGCCATCGCCCTTTTTGGGGTATCCCAGAGGGTGGTGTGTCCTCATGGCCATTCAGAAGCCCTCCACTCGAGCTACGTATGCCATTAAGTGGAAGAGGTTTGCCATATGGGCAGCCAAGCATTACCTGAACCTGTTCACTTTTCTGGTGAGCCAGATCGTGGATTACCCGATATCTTTGTCAGATTCAGGCCTCCAGTACTCCTCCCTCAAGGTGCACCTTTTAGCTATCTCAGCCTTCCTTGAGCCAGTGGGTGGCCGCACTATGGTTCAATTGGATGCTTCCTGTTCCTTTCTTAGGGGCATCCTCCCTTTGAAACCTCCAGTCTGTTCCCCTGTCCCAGCTTGGGATCTGAATTTTGTTTTGGAGAAGTTGACCCTGTCTCTTAAGCCAGCTGCAACGTCTGAGCTACGCTTTCTTTCCTGGAAAGTGTTATTTTTGTTTGCTATTACTTCTGCTCGAAGCATTTCTGAGCTTCAGGCTTTCTTGTGTGAAGAGCCTTATTTGATTTTTACAAAAACAGAGTGTCTTTGTGCATGAATCCCAAGTTTCTTCCTAAGGTGTAGTCTGAGTTTACCCTGCACCAGTCTATCCACCTACCTGTTTACTTCCCTGAGCATGCCAATCCTGGGGAAACACTGCTCCATACGTTAGACATGCTCCGAACTAAGGAGTGCAGAAAGTCGAAGCAGCTTTTTGTTTCTTTCACCCCAGGTTGGGAGGACATTCAGGTTTCTAAACAATGTTTGTCTAAATGGTTGGCACATTGCATTGTGTTCTGCTGCAACAAGCATGTCAAAGAGTTGTCAGGGGCGTTGCAAGCCCATTCCACAAGGGGCATGGCTACCTCTGTGGCCTGTTTTAAAGGGGTCTCAGCTACTGACATTTGCACTGCTGCTCCTGGAGTACCGTCCATACTTTCACCAAGCACTACAGTCTAGACATTGCCTCCAGAGCCCGTGCAGGTTTTGGCAGGGCTGTGCTGCAGGGCCTCCTGTCTTAAGTTTAGTGATGGCCTTCCTCCCAGACTGTTTCTGTGCATCTCTAACTGCTTGGGACTCGTTCCCTATGTGTGACCTGATGAAGATAGAACAGTTACATAAGAACTTACCGTAACAGTAGATGTTCAAGGGGATCTCACTCATCTGGTCAGCCTTCCTTCCCACCATCCCCCTTTCATGGGGCTTTTTCTCAGAACTGGCTATCTGGTAAATGCAACCTTTTTTTTATGCCTGGGCACCTCTCTCTCCTCCGTCCCCCATGGCACGAGCTTTGCTCCCTTAGTCTCCGGGGGAAAGAACTAAGGAGGGAGCAGGGCCTCTCACGTCTTTATAGGGTTGTTGACGTCAGATGACTGGTGTGGGCAGACCCAGTTGTACTGCTGAAAATCTTCTACATACATCCTGCTTCATCGATGGTGAAGTTTCATATGTGTGACCTGATGACCAAGACCCCCTCAAAGATTTACTGTTACAGTAAGTTCTTGCGTAACTGATCTTCCTGGATATAAAGTCTCCACCAGTCATTCACACTAATGGGGTCTACGTTGGAGGCAATAGGACCCAGTGGGAGCAAACTTTTCAAGAGGGTCGGTGCCAGAGATGGAGCCTCGAGAAGTGGCACCGTGAGCCATGGCTCATGCAGTAAGGAATTACTGCCGTCGACCCTCCAACCGCCTCAGTCCTCCCCGCCATCGGAGTGCGCTTCAGTGATAGCCAGCCGCTTGTTGGAGTCAAACTTCAAACTAGTAGCATAGTTTTCAGTTTTTTGTTTTGTAATTTATCTTCAAAACAAGTACCAAGTAGATTTAATTTTATTGATTAATAAAGAAGTCTTCAGCCCTCCATTGACGGAGTCGACCATGAGCGGGTCAGGTGACACTAGGGAGACTTCGTATGAAAGCTGTTCAGTCAACCAGGCAGGGTCCGGTGCGCCACCCTCCCGGGAGGGTGGGTCTGACAATGGACGGTCGAGTGCTCTGGGAGATGGGCGGTCCCCCCATAAGCATAAAAGGAAACTGTCCCATTCGCGGCACCATTCGGCCTCGAGTTCTTCTTCGGCGCACAGGTAGAGAAAGAGAAGGCATCACTCGAGGTCACCTTCTGGTATGTCTGCGTGGCGACGACTGGTCATTGGGGCTAGGCACCAGTCTCCTCCTCTCCCGGAGTTGCCGGCTTCTGGCTCCGGAGCCTGACCTCTTCGACATCGGAGCCCATCCCCACCTATTGGAAGGGCCTCTGATAAGCAGTTTCACTAGTGGGCTACTGTTATGGAGCAATGGGCTCGGAGGTTGGTCCAGCTGCCTGGCCTGGTCACTCTGGGGCCTTGGTGCCGTTCGAGGGACCGGGGAGGGCGGTTGGACCTTCCTAGTCATGTGGCGCCACCTTCAGTGCCGTCGACTCCGTGCTCAGATGTCCCCCACATGGCTGCGGCGCAGGGGTCCACATCGATGCCTATATCTCCTGTTAATTTTCCTTCAAATCGCAGTTTTCAAAACCTTGGGATACTCTCGGAGCCATCTGTCGGTACTGTCCCTGGTGCCGGGGGCCCTGGTGGTGCCATCCGCGGAGCTGAGGGCTCTGTCGGCGCCATCCGTGGTGCCGGGGGCTCTGTTGGCACCGTGTGCTGAGCTGTTTCCGATTGCACCGGCTTCCTTAGGTTTGGCGCCATGTTCTTCATCGGCGCCGATGCTTGGTGCGGCGCCATCCAGCCTCCAGGGCTTTTTGACTCCGATTCTTTCCTCTGCTAATTTTCATTCCTTTCCTGTCCATATAGTCCCCCCGGACTGTCAGGAGATGATTTTGAGCCTGACCCAGATCTTCGTCTGGGTGATGATGTTGAAGGAGCAGGGATTAATCCTGCTGCAGAGCCTGGGGTTGAAGACCTTTCCTTTGAGTGTCTGCTGAAAAAATTTAATTCCACTCTTTCTCTCCAGATTACAGAAATCAGTCCTGCAAAGCTTTTAAGATTCCAATACCTTCATGTCCCGGAGATCCCTATGGATTTAACTCCTCCGGTACAACCATCTTTTGAGACCCTTTCTCAATCCTGCTCTCATCCCTTCCGTGGCTAAGTCCATAGATAGGAAGTATGCTGCTCCCAAGGATCGACCCGTATTGGCCTCACAAGCTTTTGCTGATCCCATTGTAATCTTAGCAGAGATTGACAAGGCCGTCCTCCCTCAGGCATCTACAGCCCGGCCTATAAATAAAGAATCTTGTAAGATAGACACCTTAGGTAAGAGAGTCTTTGCTGCCTCCACCGTGGGTATGCGTATTGCCAGCTACCAGGGCTATTTTTCTCAATATGAGTATGTCCTTTGGCATTCGCTCAAGCAAATCGTAGAAGCCCTGCCTGTGTTGGAAACCAATGCAGAGCTACTCCACACCATAACCAGGGGTATCAAGTCCAATAACCAACAGGTTAAACCTGCAATGGATACTTTCAGTACTGCTTCTCGAGCAGCGGCGGGCATTTGTACCCATCGCCATTCTTGGCTACGTACTTCGGGCTTCATGAATGATGCCCAACAGCAGGTCATGGCCTTACCCTTCGACGGTATGTATCTGTTTGGACCCCAGGTGGTACAAGCTCTGGAGGCCACACAGAAGACTAGGTCAGCCATTAAGACAGCTCGACCCGCACCCTCTCGGGGGTGCCAACAAGCGTCAGTTACACAACCGTCAGTCCTTTCAGGGTAAAGGCGGGGAAGGGGGGTTAACAAAAACCACACCCCACAGCCACAAAATAAAACTCATTAGAAGGCACAAGTCCCCAAAGCGCCCAGTGCCACATTCTGAGTTCTTGGCCCAGGTCCCACTTCAGCGGTGGGAGGATGTCTGATTCAGTTCTACAACCGGTGGAAGTCTGTAACATCAGGCAAATGGATCCTCCGGATAATCCGCGAGGGGTATTCGCTCAATCTTTCAGAAAAAACTCTGGATTATCCCCTCAAACGACAGCCCAGGCTGTCGGCAGTACAGTCAGACCTTCTTGCTTCCAAACTACAAGGCCTTCTGAACAGCAGGGCAGTAGAAGTAGTTCTGCCGGACCAACGAAACACAGGTTTCTACTCCCATTACTTTCTAGTTCCGAAGAAAACTGGCGGCATGTGCCCCATTCTGGATCTCAGAAAGTTAAACAAATTCCTTCACAAGGAAAAGTTCAAGATGATCTCTCTAGTTACCCTTCTACCTTTGATTCATCAGCACGATTGGCTAGCCTCCCTGGACATGCAGGATGCCTACCAACACATTCTCATACCAATCAATCAATCAGAGTCTTTATTTAACCAGGTGATCACCATTGAGCAAGCTTATTTTCTAGGTGGGCCTGGGTTTGTTAACAAGGAACAAGGGACAATATACATGGGATGCAACACACAAGAAAATAGTAATAATACAAATAAAGTGAGATACAATAATACAGTATATACAAAGTATCAGCAGGTAGCATTGACAGTAGTATATGTTTGGAACAGAAGATGCAGCTAGTTTTGGGTAGGACACAGTTTTTCATAAAAGTAAAGAAATATACATATCAGGTGCACCAAACACAAATAAAACCTAATATAAAAAGATATATAGTGATACGGTATGGAGAATTTAGAGCTGGAACCAGGGTCAAAGGAATGTGGAAGGGACAGATATGGGGGTAGAAAAAGGGGAGAGGGAAGAGTGGACCTGCTCCCTTGTATATGAATCCTACTCTGTTATGGCTTGCCTTGTCTTGCTTTTATCATTTGACTCCCCTATTACTGCACCGTTGTGTTTGTGTTTATAATACTTACTTACATGTATTTATATGTTTTTATGATGGATGTTACCCAATCCTGTTCTTACCAGGTCCATCTTGTAAAAGAACTCTGCTCAATGATGTTCTCCTGGATAAATAAAGATTTTGATTGATTGAGTCGATTATAGATGTGATCAGTCTTTTAACGGTAGTAATTAGAGTGTGCTTGGACTTACAGGAGTCACTATTTAGGGTAGACAGGCACAGGACTCCTTATCGTGATGTAGATATAGAGATTTAAAAGCTGCTATACACCCGAAGCACCACAAATACCTAAGGTTCTAGGGACATGGATATGTTGTTCATCCACACTTTCTGGCAGGTATCCTTGCCACTTTAAATCTTGCTGGAAGGTCTTCAAGCTGGCTCCTCCCACCCACCCGGGTGGTAAAACTCTCAGCTCCGCCCCATGACGCCAGATCTTCCTTACCGCTTGGAAGCTCAGGTTCCCTCCTTAACACTCTGCGTATAAGACTGGTTCCTAATCCTTCGGTTTACCCGAAATAAAGTTTAAGGTTTTGGGATCCCGCACTCCACGTCGTCTACTATAGGCGAGAGCATGACCCAGGCCTGCAACCTGTGCTCTTCCTTCTCGGTCACGTCCTGGAGGACCGCGCGCCCGGTTACAACTTGGGCGCCCCCAGAAACGTTACCCACCAGTGAAGTTGAAGTTGAAGGAGGCCCGTTTGGCGGTGTCCGCGGCGGCTGGCTTGGCGGAACAGCTCGAGCAGATGATCGCCCTCGAGGAGGAGGCGGCTCAGGCCGCATCTTCGTCTTCCTCGGCCGCGGCCTTTATCCCACTCTCCTTGGGATCCTCCTGTTCAGCTTCTTTTAGGGAGCTCTGTCAGTCCCTTTCCACCAAGGGAGAGGGGCCATCAGGACTTTCCTCTCAGTCCAAGAAGAAGGACTCTAAAGGTGAGTCCCTCCGTCGACGCTCTTGGGAGCAGGAGAGGTCCCCCTCCCCGAGTAGTCGACCATCGACTTCGGTCGATCCTTCGACTTCGGCCACTGGCCTCACGGTGTCCCTGTCAGGTCAGTTGACCGAGACACCCGTCGACGCAGTCGAGATTTTTCTCAACCCGTTGGACGGGTTGTCGACCAGTGAAGCCGAAAACCCTCACTCCCCAGTTCCCCCGGCGGAGATCGAGGTTACCGTGGACTTGCCTGTGCTTCCGGTTCCGGAGTCCACGGTCGAAACTGCGGAGCCGAGGGGAGAGCGGGTCTCCCCCGCCCTGCCCCAGAACCCTCCTCGGAAACGCCGAGGTTCTCAGTCTCAGACATCTTCACGGTCCAGCCGATCCTGCCAACATAGGCGGTCTCGGTACCGTAGTAAGCGGCGTCGCCGCTCATCCTTGTCTTCCTCCTCAGACGAGGAGAGGCTTCGACGCAAGTTGCATCGGCGCTACGAGGACCTCATGTGGCAACAGCTCCTTCTGTCCGGGAGCAAGCCGACGTCGTCGCCTTCCCCGGCCATCAAGTGGCTGTCACTGGAGTGGCCGAAGCAACCCCTCGCCCTAGCCAAGGCGCCTGCCCCTGGGCATGTTGCTCGACCGAAATCGGCTGCCCCACCGATTCTGGTGGAACCTCCGCCTCCACAGCCGAAATTTGGGGCCTCGACCAAGAATTCTCGGTCGGGCCAGGGCCTGCCCCATAGGCTGTCTGTCACCCTCACTCCCGACCACCCTTGGCAGGTGGAGGGTGGCTCAGGCCCAAGGCAGCTCTTTGCGGACTCATCCGAGTCCGACGACGATTCCTCCCTGTTCTCCAGGCAGGTCGACCTGGAGTCCTCCAGAGGTCAGTCGCTGAACGATAGCCCATCATCCTTCATGGGTTTGATTAGGCTCATCTCGGAGTCCACCAGGATGCAGCTCGAGCCCGTATCCAAGCGGGCCAAGTATCCCCTAACGGGGATTTTGGACCGAGGGGATTCTCCCACGGAGGCCTTTCCGGTGGCCGAGGCCATTGTCGGCCCAGCCTTGGAGCTCTGGCAGCATTCTACTTCCTGCCCTGCGCCTTCGGCCAGGATGGTGAGGAAGTACGTGGTCCGTACCGGTTCCCTGTCCGGTTTTTTAGAACACCCCTCAGCCGAGGGGTTGGTTACTGACAGCGTCTTCCAGCGTGCCGGAAGCGCCAGGGACGTGGACAAGCCTCCCGACAAGGAGTCCAAGAAGTTGGACTATGCCGGGCGCAAAGTCTACGCTGCGTCCTCCCTTGGCCTTCGTCAGGCCAGCTCGGCCATGCTGATGGCACACTTCTGTCACGCCCTGTTGGGCTCCCTGGACGAGGTAGTCCCTCATCTCCCGGCTGACCTGCAGACCACGGTCAAGCAGGTGCGGGACCAGGGCAGGGCAGTGGCCAAGCAGCAACTTCAGACTGCTCTGGACATTGGCGACTCATGTGCCAGGTCAGTCGCGGCCGCAGTGGCTATGCGTCGTTGGGCATGGCTGAGGATATCCACCTTCACAGCGGATACCCAGCACAAGTTGGCGGACGTCCCCTTCTTGAGGACTGACCTCTTGACCCTGGGTGGAGGTCACCTCCAGAGATCGAAAGTCCAATGCCCTCTGGACTCGATCTCCCTCCGCCCAGAGGGACAAGGGCCGCGGGCCGCAACCAGCCCTTCGTCCGTCCTGCGCCCACGCATCCGCCCAGCAGCATCAGGGCCAGCAGGCTCAGACTTGGCATCCCAGAGCCAAGCCTGCGGCTTCCTCTTCCAGGAAGCAGGGAGGCAAAGGCTCAGGAGGTCCCTCGGCCAGTCCCTCCTCCAAGCCTGCCCAGTGACGGGTTGAGGGGTGTCGCCCCCAACCTCCTCACTCCACCCCGGGTTCCGGCTCCGCCACTTCCTTTCCGCCTGGTCCGCTATCACCACAGACCGGTGGGTGCTGGAAGTGGTAGGAAAGGGCCTGCCTCTGGAGTTCGAGCAGGCCCCGCCCTTCCGAGCCGTCGCCCCCCCGGGGCCTCGGGGTCCACAGCCTCGCTGTCGGCTCGCCGAGCCGACATCACTCTGCTCCTCGAGAAAGAAGTGATCAGAGAGGTGGCGGACCCTCCCTCAGACCCGGGGTTTGTGTCCAGGTACTTCCTGGTCCCAAAACAGACGGGGGGCCGGCACCCCATTCTCGACCTGCACGACCTAAACAAGTTCCTAAGGTCTCGGACCTTCAGGATGGTCACTCTGGCTCAGATAATACCATCCCTGGAACAATGCGTGTGGTTCTGTTCTCTGGACCTACAGGACGTGTTCTTTCACATCCCTATCCGTCCATCTCACCAGAGATTCCTTTGCTTTCGAGTGGAGGGATCCCTTTACAAGTTCCGAGCCATGCCCTTTGGCCTTTCTCTTGCACCCAGGGTCTTCACCAAATGCATGGCGGTGGTGACAGCATTCCTGCGGCGCCGAGGGGTCTGGGTGTACCCTTACCTGGACGATTGGCTGATAGCAGCCCCCTCCAGACAGGAGGTGGAGCAGTCCAGAGATCTGGCGCTCCAGGTTTGCTCTCAGATCGGCCTTCTCATCAACGAGGCCAAGTTGGAACTCGGACCGAAGCAGGTGATTCTTTTCATCGGGGCAGAGCTCGACTCTCTTGAGCCAGAGCACGGCTCCCGGAGGACAGGGCGAGGTTCTTTCCTCCTTTGCCCAATCATTTCTGGTTGGGCAATTCATCCCTGCCGGGACTTCCCTGCGCCTCCTGGGTCTCATGGCGGCCTGCACCAGCGTGGTCTGTTGGGCCCGCTGGCACATGCGTCCCCTTCAGTGGGGATTGGCCAGCCAGTGGTCACAGCGCTGCGATCCATTGGACCAGCTAGTGACGGTGACCCAGGGGATGTGGAACGCTCTCCAGTGGTGGACCGTTCCAGCCCATTTGCAGGAGGGCATCCCGTTTGTCCGCCCTGAGCCGACGGCTCTCTATCGACCGATGCCTCTCTGATGGGTTGGGGTGCCCATCTGGGGGAGCACAGAGCGCACGACCTCTGGTCCCCTCGGAGTCCCGATGCCATATCAACCTGCTGGAGCTTCGGTGGTTCGTCTAGCCCTCACCGCCTTCGCTCCATTTCTACGGGGTCAAGTGGTTCAGGTCCAGACGGACAACACCACGACCATGTATTACCTAAACCGCCAGGGCGGGACGCGCTCCATGCCTCTGTGCAAGGAAGCTCTCCGCATTTGGTCACTCGTGCGCAGCCTGGAGGCGGATCTCCTAGCCATCCATGTGGCAGGAGACTCCAACACTCTGGCCGATGCCCTAAGCCGGATAGGGGCTGTGTCCCACGAGTGGTCTCTCCTGCCGGAGGTAGTACAAGATCTGTTCTCCCACTGGGGCACACCTCAGGTGGACCTGTTTGCCTCCAGGGAGAATGCAAAGCTGAGGCTGTTTCATGCCGGCCCCCCTCAGCGGGGTTCACTGCAGGGGGATGCCTTCTCGAGGCCGTGGACCCCGGGCCTCTTCTACGCCTTTCCCCCATTTCCCTTGATCCACAAGGTGCTTCTCAAGGCGAGGAGGGACAAGGCGCAGGTGATTCTGGTAGCCCCAGACTGGCCCCGCCAATGCTGGTATCCACATCTCCTCAGCCTCAGCTCCAGGCTCCCGAGGCAGCTTCCAGCTCGCCCGGACCTGTTATCAGTCAATCAGGGGAAGGTGTTCCATCCGGACCTTCAATCCCTGCACCTGACGGCCTGTTTCCTGAGCGGCTAGAGTTCCAGGCCTTGGGTCTTTCCGACGAGGTCCTCGATGTAGTTGAGGCGTCCCGTAAGGAGTCGACCAGAAAATGCTATGCCTTCAAATGGAAGAGATTCTCCATTTGGTGTCAGGGCAAGGGCCTGGACCCTTCCTCCTGTTCTTTGGCAAGCATCTTGGACTACCTATGGTCCCTTTCTCAGCAAGGGCTTAGGTCGATGACCCTAAAGGTGCACCTGGCAGCCATCTCTGCTTACCGGGCGCGGGCCGGGGAGCAGTCGGTGGCGCAGGAAAGGTGTTCGGGCACTTTTCAAAGGCCTTGATCACATTTCCCTCCGGTGCGAGAACCTCCACCGCCCGTGGATTTACTGCTGGTACTTGAAAAGCTCATGGGCAAGCCATTCGAACCAGTGCACAGGTGTGATCTCTCTCACCTGTCATGGAAGACCGTCTTCTTGGTGGCTATCACGTCAGCCAGAAGGATGGGAGAGCTCCAGGCGCTTTGCATCAGTCTCCTTACCTGGTCTTCCACAGGGACAAGGTTGTCCTCGTCCCCACGAAATTCCTTCCGAAGGTGGTGTCGGAGTTTCACCTTAACCAGGTGCTGACTCTGCCGGTGTTCTACCCCAATCACACCTCGGAGGCCGAATATAGGCTCCATACTCTGGACCCTAGAAGGGCGCTCGCTTATTATAAGGAGCGCACGGCTGAAATTCGGGGAGAGGTTCGCCAGCTGTTTGTCACCTACGCTGAAGCCGCATCTGGCAGACCTGCAGCCAAGCTGACGATAGGCAGGTGGGTCACCTCCTGCATAGATCGCTGCTATAAGTTGGCGGGCATGGAGCCTCCCAGAGGGATAAGAGCTCATTCTACCCGTCATACTGCTGCATCGTGGCTGCTTCCAGGGACGTCCCTATCCAGGAAATCTGCAGGGCTGCTACCTGGAAGTCAGCACACACCTTTATTACCCATTACCACATCGACCTTGAGTTCTGCCGGGATGCTGGTTTTGGGGCCTCTGTTCTCCAGTCTTTATTCCCTAAGTAGGGGGTGTGCGCCTTGCCTCCCTCCTCCCGGAGAACTGCTAGGAGTCTGCCAATAAGTGTGGATGAACAACATATCCATGTCCCTAGAAATACAGGTTACTCACCTGTAACAGGAGTTCTGGGAATGGTGTGTGTTGTTCATCCACACGACCCACCCCCGGCCTGGATGCACAACCTGAGCTTCCAGGGCCAGATCTGGCGCCATGGGGCGGCGCCGAGAGTTTTACCAACCGGGTGGGTGGGAGGAGCCAGCTTGAAGACCTTCCGGCAAGATTTAAAGCAGCAAGGAACCTGCCAATAAGTGTGGATGAACAACATATACCATTCCTAGAACTCCTGTTACAGGTGAGTAACCTGTATTTTCTGACCTATGGGGATGTGGTAAAAGCTAATCCAACTTCTAAGACATCTGTTTCTCAGTGGATAGTCCAGTGTATTCAGTTCTGCTGTACGAAAGCTGGTAGAGAGCCCCCAACAGGTTTGAGGACGCATTCCACTAGGGGAACAGCTGCTAGGGATGTTCAGCTAGTTGATATCTATAAAGCAGCTACCTGGAAAACAGTGCACACCTTTACAAAGCATTACAGTCTGGATATCCGGTCTAGAAGTGATGCTAGGATTGGCACAGCAGTCCTGCAAAGTCTATTCCATAAGTAAATGTTCTGTGCCCACCTCCAGTGGTACCGCTTCGTAGTCTGCAGAAAGTTATGAATACCTGATTATTACTGGGGTTAAAAGAAAAAATTACTCACCTTAGTAATCTTGTTTCTTCCCAGTGATACTCAGGTATTCATAACTTCCCACCGCACCTCCCCTTCCAGAACTCAAACCTCTGCACTAACACAAAAGGGTACATTATTATGACTGTATATATGTTGCCACATGGTGGTACAAGTTGGTAAACAGGGCTTATGGTCTCTACTTTTCTTCAGATGTTTTCTGACATTCTGATTCTTTGAAATTCCTATGTTTTCCCCAGTTGGAGTTTTTCTTTTGATTAAAATTGTTTTTTTGTTTTTCTGGAATCCTCTCTCTAATCATAAATACGTGCAGTATTTTACAGCATGGCTTTGTCTATTCAGGCTCCTAGGAAATCTGAGGCGGTTTAGAACATTGTCAGTTAGTATAGGGCAGCATTTGAAAAGTTGTCACGTGCAGATGATTCCATCATTTGCATATGTTCTGTTCTCTCTGGGCAGTCCAACCCTCCAGGCTTACTGCAGAAAGTTATGAATACCTGAGTATCACTGAGAAGAAACAAGATTACTAAGGTTAGTAATTTTTTCTAATACCACAAAAGTATAGATCTGAGTAGTTACAGATAGCACATGATAGTCCTATGGCTGGTCACTTGGGGAGGGATCACACCCTTGCCAGATTACGGTACAGATTTTACTGGCCTGGAATGCATGAAGATGTTGCTACTTGTTGCAGTTGTTGTGCTAAGTGTCAGAAAGTAGCTCCAGTAACTAAAAAAGACAAGGTGCCCCTACCCTTGATAGATGTGCCTTTTGAGGGAATTGCAGTGGATGTTATTGGCCCCTTGGACAAAAGTAAAACGGGTAATCCATTCATTTTGGTAGTATGCGACTATGTTACTCGATACCTTGAGGCAGTTCCAATGCGTACTGTGTCAGCCCCAAAACTGTCAGCAGAGCTTGCCAAAATTTTCAGCAGGGTGGGCATACCTAAAGAGATTATTACTGAACAGGGTAGTAATTTTGGTGCTGCATTACTGAAGGAGCTGTACTGACTACTAGGTATCACTGCTGTTTTTCCCCATTTAAACTCCAAGCCTGATGAGAACTCTGGTGGGGGTAACAAATCTGTGCCCAAAGACGTTATTTGCTGTAACTGCAATAAGCCAGGCCATATCGCAAGAAACTGCCGTAGTAAGGAGAGTGCTACTGGAGTAGATTTGTCCTTGGCAAATTGGGGCAAGTACTTAACAGATGTGAAGGTGGGAGATAAGACTGTGAAGGGACTCATTCATTTGGGAAGCAGACAGACACTAGTACATGTTGAAGTGCTGGGAAAACACTGTGCAAAAGGACCAGGTATTGGTGTCATCTGCATCCATGGGGACACTCGATGCTATCCCTCCACCCACGTGACTCTGACCATTAAGGGTGTG
This sequence comes from Neoceratodus forsteri, assembly GCA_016271365.2. NCBI lineage: Eukaryota > Metazoa > Chordata > Ceratodontiformes > Ceratodontidae > Neoceratodus > Neoceratodus forsteri. The sequence continues at coordinate 748,584,333 of CM057451.1, forward strand.
TCACACCAAATGAAAGTGGGGGTGGTACCTAAGTTACCTATACCTGTGATTATTGGAAATTACTTTCCAGGATTTACTGAGTTAATCAAAGAAGGAGTAAATCCTGATGTTTCAGCAGCTGTGGCGACAAGAGCTCGGGCAAAGGAAATTTCAGATGGTGGAGACTCTTTTCCTTTTACTGATTTTGATTCATACTTGTTTGAGCACAGCTCCAAGATCCAGAAATCCAGGAAAGAAAGACGATGCCTGAAGAAACTGTGGCAACAAAAGACTGATGGACATAAGGGGTCAACATATGAAAATGCTGAAACTAAATTGATAACTGATTGTGATTTTTTTCCGGAGCAAACTAATGATGTTTCTCTCCAGAGCTGTTTTAAGCATCTGGGGGTGAAAGCAAAACAGGGTGGAACAGTGTTTAAAAAATCTAATTGGTAATGTACAGAGTTTGGGTTAAACCTCAGACTCAGGAACAGACAGAACAACTGGTTATACCACAAAAGTATAGAACAGAGTTGTTACAGATAGTACATGATAGTCCTATGGCTGGTCACTCAGGGAGGGATCGCACCCTTGCCAGATTGCTGTATAGATTTTACTGGCCTAGAATTCATGAAGATGTTGCTACCTATTGTAATTCCTGTGCTGAGTGTCTGAAAGTAGCCCCAGCTACTAGAAAAGACAAGGTGCCCCTGCCCTTGATAGATGTGCCTTTTGAGAGAATTGCAATGGATGTGATTGGTCCTTTAGACAAAAATAAAGAGGGTTAATAGATTTATCATGGTGGTATGCGACTACGCTACTCGATACCCAGAAGCAGTTCCAATACATACTGTCACAGCTTTAAAAGTGGCAGCAGAGCTTGCCAAAATGTTCAGCAGAGTGGGCATACCTAAAGAAATGATTACTGATCAGGGTAGTAATTTTGGTGCTGCATTACTTAAGGAGCTGTACAGACTACTAGATATCACTGCCATAAGAACCTTCCCCTATCAACCTTAGACAGACGGTCTTGTTGAGCATTTTAACCAAACCCTAAAACGCATGTTGAAAAGGTTTGTAAAAGGAGAAGGGAAAGATTGGGATCAATACTTGCCTTAACTACTTTTTGCTGACAGAGGAGTGCCACAGATGACAGGCATCAACAGATTTTCACCATTTGAAATTTTGTATGCTAAGCAGCCAAGAGGGCCACTGGATGAGATAAAAGAAATGCGGGAAGATAACCCCACTCTGAAACAATCTGTAATGTCTTATATGTGTGCCCTAAGAAAGAAGCTGTCAAAATATGTTGAAATTGCCCATAGTAATCAGGAGGAGGACCCAAACCAGCAGAAGGTATATTATGACCATGGGGTAAAAGAAACAGTTTTTGAGTCAGGTGAATAGGTCTTACCCCTGTTACCCACAACAGAAAATAAACTGTTAGTGAAATGGCAAGGGTCTTATAAGGGTCTTAGACGTACTGGCACCGTTAACTACAAGATTGAGACCCCTGACAGGAAAAATCCTACCAAGATATACCATGCTATCCCCCTCAAGAAATGGCTTGAAAAAATGCCAAAAGCTGCTTTGCTAGTTTTACCAGAAACCAATAAGGAAGACATTGATGTAGCTTATGATAGACTGGAACAAACTATTACTGCTGATGCTGTAAAGGTGAATGTTTCCTTAACCTCAGAATAAATGGCAGACATTCGTAATGTGCTAAAGACATTTAACAGTACTTTTACCATGGTACTAGGCCAAGCAAAAGGGGTCGAGCCTGTAATAGTGCCAAGGAATGTTCATACTCTTAGGCAAAAGACAAACAGGTTACCAGAGCAGTTAAGAGCTGACGTGGTTAAGAAAATACAGAAAATGAAAGAACTTGGTATCATAGAGGAGTCGTGGAGTGCTTGATCATCTCCAGTGTTAATTGTAAACAGAAAAGAAGGGGGTGTTAGAATCTGCCTTGATTTCAGGAAATTTAATCAAGTATCACAATTTGACAGTTATCTTATTCCCAGAATAGATGATTTGGTGGACAGACTGAGGAGTGCAAAGTATATCAATACCTTCGATCTCACCAAGGGTTATTGGCAAATACATTTAGCTAAAGAATCCAGAGACAAAGCTGCATTTGTCACTCCTGTTGGATTCTGTCAGTTCATCACCATGCTCTTTGGTTTACATGGTGCGCCAGATGCATTCCAGCGGTACATGGATGTAATTTTATCACCTCACACTGGATATTGTGCTGCATACCTGGATGATGTCGTGGTGTACAGTCCAGACTGAAAAAGCCACCTGGAACACCTACCAGCAGTTATCCAAGCTATCAAAAATGCTGGTCCGACTATTAATCCTACCAAATGTGTACTGGGCATGCAGGAAACCAGATATTTGGGCTATGTGTTGGGAAATGGAGAAGTTAAGCCAGAGGTTTCTAAAATAGAAGCTGTAGCTAACAGCTGTGTCCCTAAAACAAACATACATGTCAGGTAATTTTGAGGACTGGCTGGTTATTATCAGAGATTTGTTCTCAACATTGCTGAGTTAACTACTCCCCTCACTGAGCTCACGAAAAAATGGTTCCCAAATAATGTGAAATGGACCTCAGAGTGTGATGAAGCTTTTCAAGCCATTAAGGCTGCATTATGTTCAGCCCCTGTTTTAGAAAGCCCAGACTTTGAGAAACCATTTTTGTTACAAACAGATGCATCACAGGTATGCCTAGGTGCAGTCCTCAGTCAAAATATAGATGGGACAGAACATCCTATTCTGTACATAAGTAGGAAGTTGCATGACAGAGAGAAAAGGTACTCCACCATTGAAAAGGAATGTTTAGCCATGGAGTCCCTTAAGTTTTATTTACTAGGAACTGACTTTATCCTTATAACAAATCACAATCCTCTCTGTTGGCTTAACCAAATGAAAAATAAAAATGCCAGAATCACAAGGTTGTACTTGGCACTACAGCCATTTAAATTCACGGTGATACACAAATCTGGTAAAGAGAATAGCAATGCTGATTTTTTTTTTATCAAGATATGGATCAGGAATTGAGGGTTCTGAAGATTGAAAAAAAATGTATGAGTTTAAACTTTACTATTTGCTATACTGTTAAAGAAAAAAAGATAATGCGCATGTGCTTAATTTCTGAAAGTTGAAAGCTAATATTGGTGGAGAATTAATGGAAAATTTTGGAAATCTGTTTAATGAAACAGGTTCCCTCTTAAGGAGGGGGTGTATGTGACAGGGTGGAATAGGACCCTGTCCCAATTGTTATGGAAAGTGTTTGTTTGAATGCAGGGATCTGTTTTAGTCTTTCCTTTCCTGTCTGGTTGTACAACCAAATTTTCGTGTGAGATCTAGGATTTGATAACCCCGACAGTCTAGCAATTCTTTACCTCTCGCTGTGTCTTAATCTTTCCTTGCTGTTGGTCTTTTCCTCCCTTGCATATCTGCTGGTATAAAAATATATGCAGATCATTATGTGGAAATGTAACTGGTATTGGGATCCCTTTTGCTTAGGAATTATATAGTGTTCATTTTTGAAATATATATAATTGTGGTTTGAGATGATTGCAAAAAGCTATTGGAAACTCAAGAGGTTACCTGAGTGCAAGTTTTAAGCCTTTTGCAGAAGAGCTGTGAACAAGGGGCCTCAGCTCAGGGACACTGTGTTCCTGCCTGAAACATACAAGAACACTTTGGAAGAAACAGGATGCTTGTTAAGAATGGGGTTTGGAAGGACTTATAAGAGTGCTGAGCTGCAGTTGCAAGTTGGATGGACACAGAGATTAAAGAAAAACTCAGATGGACTTTATCAGTTTATTTGGCCTTTGTAAATAGTTATACTGAACAATTTTATTTTTTATGTTACTGCTAGTAGAAATAATTACTCTTGCTGTGAATTTTACAACTGCTCCTGGTTTTTCATGTGCTTCCTGACCTGTGCCTCAATGACATGGCAAGACTGGGAAGTGCCAAGTATATCAGTACCCTCAGTCTCACCAAGGGTTACTGGCAAATCCTCCTAGTTAAAGAATCCAGAGACCAAACTGCATTTGCCACATCTATGGGATTATGTCAGTTCACCACCATGCCATTTGGTTTACATTGTGCACCCGCTACATTCCAGCGGTACATAGATGTAATGTTATCCCCTCACACTGGTTATTGTGGTGCATACCTGGATGATGCCATAGTGTACAATCCAGACTGGAAAAGTCACCTGGAACACCTATGAGCAATTATCCAATCAATCAAAAAGGCAGGTCTGACAATTAATCCTACCAACTGTGCATTGGGCATGCAGGAAACCAGATATTTTGGCTGTGTGTTGGGAAATGGAGAAGTCAAGCCAGAGGTTTCCAAGCTAGAAGCTGTAGCTAACAGCCCTGTCCCCAAAACCAAGAAACATGTCAGGTAATTTTTAGGACTGGCTGGTTATTATCGGAGATTTGTTCCTAGCTTTGCTGAGTTAGCTACTCCCCTCAGTGAATTCACAAAGAAACGGTTCCCGAATAATGTGAAATGGTCCCCAGAGTGTGATGAGGCTTTCCGGGCCTTTAAGGCTGCATTATGTTCAGTTCCTGTCTTAAGAAGCCCAGACTTTGAGAAACAATTTCTGTTACAGATAGATGCATCAGAGGTAGGCCTAGGCGCAGTCTTGAGTCAGCATATAAATGGAAAAGAACATCCCATTCTATAATTAAGTAGGAAATTGCATGACAGAGAGAAGGTACTCCACCGTTGACAAGGATTGCCTTGCAGCAAAGTGGGCCATGGAGTCACTTAAGTTTTATTTGTTAGGAGCTGACTTTGTATTGATAACAGATCACAGTCCTCTCCGTTGGCTTAATCAAATGAAGGATAAAAATTCTAGAATCACACGGTGGTACCTGGCACTGCAGACTTTTAAATTTAAAGTGATACACAAATCTGAGAAAGAGAATGTTAATGCTGATTTTCTGTCAAGATATGGCTCAGGAATTAATTCCAAAGGTTGATAAAATGTGAGTTGAAATTCTCTGTTTGCTATGCTGCACTAAACTTTTAAAAGTTATAAACTAATGCTAGAAGATAATTAAAATAAACTTTTGAAAACCTGTTTTTTAAAACGGGTTCTCTCACAAAGAGTGGGGTATGGAATAAGGCCCTGCCCCATTTGTTATGCAGAAAGAGGTTAAATGCAAGGATCTGTTTGATCCTCTCCTTTTCTGTCTCTTCTCTGTCTGGGGTTGCTCAACCAGATTTTCTTGTGAGACCTAGGAACTGATCACTCCGACGGTTTAACAGTTCTTTTCCTCTCTCTAGTCTTCCTTGCTTTTCTGTCTTCTCTTCCCCTTGCATATCTGTGGGTATAAAAATATATGTAAATCTTTATGTGGAAATGTCACTGATACTGGCATCCCTTTGTTTAAAATTGTATATAATTATACTATTGCAATGATTGCAAAAAGCTATTTGGAACTCAGGGGGTTAACCCGAGATGCAGTTTTTAAGTCCTTTGCAGAGTTGTAAACAAAAGGTCAGTTCTGGGTTATTGTGTTCTTTTTGCTGGACATGCAAGAACATTGGAAACTGACAAGAACATTCTGTGAAAAAACAGTATGTCCCCTTAATGGTATCCCTGCAAAGACTGGTTATAAAATGAAAGTTCCAAATGACACTGCATTCTGAAGTGAAAGTAGGACAAGACGCTGTGATTAATTTCAAATCCAAAACTTTTATTTTGTAAAATTTACAAAGACAGATAGCTCGTCTCACCAACGTGGACACCCTGAGGAAGACCACACCCTGGTCAAAGCGCTGGTGAAAGCTGGGTAGGAGAGCAGTCTCCATGTTGGTGAGACGAGCTATCTGTCTTTGTAAATTTCACAAAATAAAAGGTTTGGATTTGAAATTAATCACAGCTTCTCATCCTACTTGCACTTCTACTTCAGAGTGCAGAGTCGTTTGGAACTTTGAGGAAGTATTGGGGTAAGCAACCTCCTTCTCTGCACCAAACTCCTCTAACAGTTTGCACATAGCAACATTCTTTGGAAACTGGTTATAAAAAGAGCATCAGTGTTTTGCAAGAGAGGGAGACCGAAACGTGGAATTAAGAAACAACACTCAGAAGAAGGTCTTTGTTTTCTCTGTTTGTACTGCCTTTGTAAACAGTTATACTGAACAAATGTTTATTTTTTTTATTTTGCTGTTATTACTAATAATAAAACTCTCATTGCAAATTTTGAAACTGCTTCTGGTTTTCCTATGCTTCCTGACCTGTGCCACGATACCCTAGAAAGCGAGACTAAAGGACCTCAATATATACACCTTGGAACAGGGGAGGGAGAGGGGGGGATATGATAGAGGCCTTTAAATACCTCACACCAGTAAATAAGTAACAGATTGAAAGTATTTTTAGAAGAAAAGGTGCTCAAGAACAAGGGGACATGGTATGAATCGGGGGGGGGTAGATTCATGAGAGATGTGAGGAATTACTTCACAGAAGGAGTGGTGGATTTCTGGAACAAACTTCCTGCGGAGGTGGTGGGGCTCAAAACAGTGGTGGGTTCAAGAATGCATGGGATAAGCACAAGGGAATCGTAGTGGAAAGGAAGGGGGGAGAGGAGAAAGAGCTATGGATCAGGTATGGTCTGCTATAGTAGGTAGGGAGGAATAGACAGACTGGATACACCAAGCAGTCCTTATCTGCTGTCAAATTCTGTGTTATGCCCCCCACTTTCTTTTTATGTATTGGAATCACTGTATCGTCCTTCCAGTCTTCTGCTACTGTACTTTGTCAGGATCTGATTATAGATCATTAAAAAATTGACTTTTTATTTCCTGGTGCCTGATTGGCCGGTACCCATGCCAGGGGGTATATTAACTTACAGTAGACTTGGAAATAAAAAGTGCCAGCCTGCCATACCCCACCAAACTGGTATCCTTGTGCCATGTCGTAATACAAAATTCAATTGCCGTCATTTTCTTCTGCTCACTTAACAAGAGAGCATAGAAACTTAGAATTTGATAGTAGATAAAGACCACTTGGCCCACCTAGTCTGCCCATTTCCTACCTAACGGATAAGCTGCAGATCCTAGTTAACCAACAGCCTACTTCCTCCTACTACCACTAGAATTGCCTTATGTCTGTCCCATGCATTCTTGAATTCCCTCACTGTTTCTGACTCTACGACCTCCTCAGGAATGTCATTCCATGCATCTGCAGCCCTCTCTGTGAAGAAATACTTCCTCACATTACCTCTGAGCCGTCCTCCCCTCTGTCTTCAAATTGTGCCCCCTTTTTCTTGCACATCTCTCTTTCTGAAAGATGCTACCCTCTTGGACTTTGTTGATTCCCTCGAGGTATTTGAAAGTTTCTATCATGTCCCCCCTCTCCCTCCTTTTCTCAAGGCTATACATCTTAAGCTCCTTTAGTCTTTCTTCATATGTCTTCTGGTGTAAACCCTGCACCATTTTGGTTTCCCTCCTCTGGACCACCTCCACCCTGTCTATGTCTTTGCGGAGATGGGGTCTCCAGAACTGTACACAGTTCTCAGATGTGGTCTTACCAACTGTCTGTACAGAGGGCCAACAACTTCCTGTTTTCTATTGGTGATGCCTCTCCCTATGCATCCCAGTATCCCCCCAGCCCTCCTTACTGCCTTCTCACATTGCTGGCCACCTTTAGGTTGTCTGATATGACTACCCCAGGTCCCTTTCCATTTTTGTTGTCAGTATCTCACCCCCCATTGTGTACTCTTCCCCTGGGTTTTTGTTTCCCAGGTGCATTACTTACACTTCTTTCGTTGAATCTAAGCTGCCATACATTTGTCCATTCCTCCAACCTTGCCAAGTCCCTTTTCATCTTTTCCACCCCACCTTGCGTATCAACCCTGTTGCAGATCTTTGTGTCATCTGCAGAGAGACGTAATTTCCCTTCCAGTCGCTCTGCAATGTCACTTATAATGACATTAAAAAGGACCGGCCCCAGTACTGAACCCTGTGGTACCCCACTAGTAACCCCACCTTTCTTCACTGTGGACTCTACTTACTATTACCCGCTGTGTCCTTTTGTCCAGCCAGTGTTTTACCCAGGCTACCACTCGGGGACCCATTCCCAGGCTGGCTAATTTGTGTATTAATCTTTTGTGCGGGACTGTGTCAAATGGCTTGCTAAAGTCTAGGTAGGCCATGTCCACAGCCCCTCCCTGGTCTACTACTTTGGTCACCCTGTCAAAGAAATCAATTAGATTTGTTTGACATGACCTTCCCGCTGTGAATCCATGCTGCCTTGGGTCCTGTGCCCCACTGGCCTCTAGGTACTCAACAGTTCTTTCCTTCAGAAGTGATTCCATAATTTTCCCTACCACTGAGGTCAAACTAACAGGTCTGTAGTTTCCTGCCTCTGTATTGCTTCCACTTTTGTGGAGGTGAATCGCATCCACCCTCCTCCAGTCCTCAGGTACCACACCATCCTCCCATGATTTATTAAAAAGGGTAGTCAGTGGTGTTACTAGTTCTTCCCTTAGTTCTTATAGAATTCTGGGGTGAATCCCATCAGGCCCCATTGCTTTATCCACCTTCAGTTTTAAGAGTTATTTCAGAACCCTTTCTTCTGTGAAAGGACTAATATCAACCCCACTATCCAGAGTGCTTCTATTGACTGGATTAGGCATCGCCCCCTGCTTTTGCATTGTAAATACGAGCAGAAGTATGCGTTCAGTATCCCTGCTTTTTCACTGTTGCTCTCTGCCCAACCACCTTCCTCTTTATTCAGCCTCAGTATCCCTGCCTTAGTCTTTCTTTGCTCCCTAATGTACCTGTAAAAGGTTATATCCTCCTCCTTAACCGAGTTGGCTATCTTTTCCTCAGTTTGGGCCTTTGCTATTCTGACTGCCTTCCCCGCTTCCTTCTGCTTTAACTGGTACAGTTCTCTGTCCTGCTCCTTCTGTGTTTCCTTCTACTTCCTGAATGCTATCTTTATCTCCCTTATCTTCCCCGCCACTTCTTTTGAGAACCATAGTGTTTTTTTCTTTCGTTTTGATTTATTTGCTTCACACAAAGGCTTGTTGCCTCTGTGATGGTAGTTTTGATGTTTCCCAATTGTTGCTCCACCCCACCTTCTTTCCTCTTTGCTAATGCTTTTCTGAGGCACTCTCCCATTTTGACAAGATCAGTCCTCCTGAAGTCCAGTACCTTCACTTTTGTATGGCTTGACTCTACTGCTAAGTTTACCATGAACCACACTGTTTGGTGGTCGCTTGTTCCCAGATGGCTACCCACTTCAAGATCGGAGATCCTCTCTCCGTCCCCATTTGAGGATACCAGGTCTAAGATTGCTCCCTCCCGAGTGGGTTCCAAAATTAACTGTCTGAGGCATGCCCCGCTAGGGCATCAAGAATGGCCCTGCTCTTGGATGTGGTTGCAGCAAAGGTGCTCCAGTTAACATCTGGCATATTCAGGTCCCCCCATCAGCAATATCTCCACTTTCTCTGCCATTCCAAGGATGCCTTCTATCATTTCCTTGTCCATTTCCTCCCCCTGAGACTGGGGTCTGTATGCAACCCCTGTGCGGACTGTGGTGCCATTTTCAGTCTCCAGGGTGACCCACAATGCCTCTCTCCTCCCTGTTTGCCCTTTAGTTCTGTTGCTTTGATCCCTTCCCTTAAATAGACAGCTACTCCTCCTCCTCCTCCTCCTTCCCTCCCTGTCCCTCCTGTAGATTGTGTACCCTGGTATGTTGACATCCCAGTCATGGTTCTCTGTGTACCATGTTTCTGTGGCTGCCATGATATCCAGGCCTCCCTCTTCCATCAAGGCCACCATTTCGGGGAGATTTTTACCTAGACTATGGGCATTGGTACTCATTACCCTCCATTTTTTTATGGCTTTATTTCTTTTTGCCCCATCCCTGTCCTTACCGCTGTTGTCTTTTTCTCCATTTACCCCTGCCCTTCTCCCCATCGACTGCTTTGTCTTGGTATTTACCTCACTAAGTACCCAGATTGTTTGGGGGGGGGGAGCTAGGATTTCCCTTCTCCTTTTCAGTGCCCCCCGGCTAGTTTAAATGCTTGCCAATGAAGCAGTTAAACTATCACCTAGGATCCTGGTTCCCCTCTTGGATAGATGTAGACCATCGCGCCTGTATAGGCCTACATCCCTGCAGGTGGAGCCCCAGTCCCCAATGAAGCCAAATCCCTGAGCTCTGCACCAGTTTTTCAACCAGTCATTGAATCCCATGGTGCGGAGTACCCTAGCCTCATCCATGCCATAGACAGGTAGCACTTCCGAGAAAGTTACCTTGTGTGCTACTTGTCTAAGGCCTCTCTCCAACTCCCTGTTGCACTGCTTTGATCCCATTCCTAGCCAGGTCATTTATCCCTAGGTGGATAATGACATCCAGCTCACTCTCCTTTGCAGTTGCTCCCATGATCCTGAGGATTCGTTTCCTGTCCCTCCAAGCCATGGTGCCAGGCTGTCACCTTACCTCCCTTTCTCCTCCCTCCCCCAGTTGTACCCCCCCTAACAATTGAGTCCCCCACCAGGAGTTGTTTCCTTCCCCTGTGGGGTCCTGTGCCACACTCCTGTGGGTCTCTGTTGTGGAGGTTCCCAGCATCCTCCTTGGTCTCCACTGCAGGTGCCTCCATTGAGGAACCATGCTCCGCCAGAGTGGCGAATGAATTGTGGAGAGGCACAACTGGAGGGCTGCGCCTCTGTTCCACCACCCTCACCCTCCCTGAGCCCACCATGTTCCAACCACTCCTCTTTCTTGGCAACCTCTGAGGTAGTGGTGGTGACCTGAGTGGGGGAGCAGGTTTCCCGAATCCTTGCCAGGTCAGCATACAGACGAATAACCTCCTCCCTCAGACCAGAGAGGTGCTTGCAAATAGGGCAGCAACGCAGTCTCCAGAATGTCTCCCGGAAGACTGCTGTTTCACAGCCAGTGCATTGCACCACTCCCCACATATCTGTGTCCCTTCCTGTTACAAATGCTTATCTTTTTTTTGTTTTGTTTTAGTGTGTGCAAGCTTGTGAGTGTCTCTACCCCCTATTCAGTGTGCTGTGCCTTTAAGGATATGAATAGGTGTATGTTAGCAGTTTTGGGGAAGTGATGTCAGAACCCCTGCTATAAAGGAAGCCATGCGCTTGGGGCCGGTGGGGTGAGGGGCAGGGAAAGCTAGGTCCCCCCACCACACACACACACACACACGTTCCTCAAACCAGTCCATACAACTACTAATCAGAATAATCACAGCAGTATTAATAAACAACTATTTGTTCAATGTTTTTATTTTTTTATTTTTGTGCTAATCTGGACCCAACTCCAGCGCTGCCATGAGACCAAACTTCCGATCCTGAGCTCACTCTCTTAAGTGCACCTCACTGGCAGGACGAACCATCTGCAGGACCGATTGCAGGAAAGTGCTGCTTCTTGCTTGCCTCATCACACTAACAAGCCGCCAACTATTTCTCCCAGTATTATTTTAGATTCAAGCAAACAAAAAAAAAAAGCTCAACAGAGCGAAAACATACTGTTTGACCTTTCCTTTATAGCCACAGTTCTGACATCACTTCCTCAACAGGTCCTGGGGCAGAACTGTCATATCCTTAATAACCCAGCACAGTGCAAAAAGGGTACATACACACCACAAATAATAAAAAAAAATATATATATATATATACAGTATATTATAAGGGAGAGGGACATGTGGGGAGTGGTGCAATGCACTGGCTGTGGGGCAGCAGTTTTCCGGGACATTCTGGAAACTGCGTTGCTGTCCTATTGCAGGCAACTGTCAGCTCTGAGGAGGTTGCCCACCTCCCAGGCTGAACTAGCAGGCAGAAGGAGGCCTCCCCTTCCAAAGAGCACCACTGCCACAACCACTGCCTCAGAGGTTGCCAAGTATGAAGAGCAGTTGGACCACAGTGGGTTCTGGGAGGGTGCGGGTGGTGGACCAGAGGCGAAGCCCCCTAGTTGTACCTCTACACAAGTCATATGCCATTCTGGCAGAGCAAGGTTCCTCTATGATGGCACCCTCAGTTGAGACCTAGAAGAAAGCTGAGGACATCCTCAAGGGAGACCCACAAAAGGGTGGCAAGGGATACCACAGGGGAAGGAAACAGCTTCTGATAGGGGACTCTGTTAGGGGTAAACCTGGGAAAGGGAGAGGGAGAAGTAAGGTGCCTGCCTGGTGCCATGGCTTGAGGGACAGGAAGCGAATCCTCAGGATTGCAGAAGCAGCATCACAGGAGAGGGAACTAGATATCATAGTCCACCTTGGGACAAATGACCTAGCTAGGCATGGGATCAGTGCAGTGCAGAATGAATTTGTGAGGAGTTGGGGAGGGGCCTCAGACGGGTAGCAAGCACGGTAACCTTCTCAGAGGTGCTACCAGTCCATGGCAGGAGTGAGGCTAGGGTACTGCACACCATGCAGTTTAGTGAATGGTTGCAAAACTGGTGCAGAGCACAGGCTTTGGCTTCATTGGGGACTAGGGGCCACCTGGAGAGATAAAGGTCTGTTCTGGTATGATGGTCTGCATCTGTCCACAGAGAGGAACCAAGCTCCTAGGTGATTGGTTTAAATGCTTCTGGCAGCTTTTAAACCAGCCAAGGGGGAGGCGCCGATAAAAGGCAGGAAATTCTGCCTCCCCCAAAACATGGCAGGTAGTAAGGTAAACACTGAGGTCAGAGCTCAACACAGGGCAGGACAGTGGTAAATGGAAAAATAGACAAGGACAGTAAGAGCAGGGATGGGGGAAAAAGGATAAAGCCAACATTAAATGGAGGGCAATGAGTACCAATGCCCGTAGTCTGGGAAACAAGCTTCCTGAGCTAGTAGCCCTGATGGAAGATGAACAGTTGGATATTGTGGCAGTCACGGAAACATGGTACACCGAGAACCATGACTGGGATGTCAACATACCAGGGTTCACAATCTACAGAAGGGACAGGGAAGGTAAAAGAGGAGGTGGAGTAGCTCTATACATAAGGGAAGGGATCAAAGCTACAGAACTAAAAAGTAAAGGGGGAGGACAAGAGGCACTCTGGGTCACCTTGGAGACAGGGAATGGCATCACAATCCGCACAGGGGTTGTATACAGACCCCCGTCTCAAGGGGAGGAAATGGACAACAAAATGATAAGAGGACATTCTCAAAATGGCTGAAAAAGGGGAGATACTGTTGATGGCGACCTGAATATGCCAGATGTTAACTGGATAACAGGTACTGCAACCACATCCAAGAGCAGGGTCATTCTCGATGTCCTGCAGGGGGCAGGCCTTAGACAGCTTGTGTTGGAACCCACTCGGGAGGGAGCAATATTAGACCTGGTACTCTCAAATGGAGATAGGATCACAAATTTAGAAATCAGTAGACATCTGGGAACAAGCGACCACTGCACAGTATGCTTCACAGTGAGCACAACCATGGAGATAAGCCATACAAAAACAAGGCTACTGGACTTTAGAAGAGCTGACTTTGGCAAAATGGGTGAATACCTGAAAAATGCACTAGCAAATGACCAAAGAGGAGGGGTGGAAGAATAATGGAGAAAAATCAAAACTGCCATCATAGAGGCAACAAGCCTTTGTGTGAAACAAATAAAGAAAACAAAGCGGAGTAAAAAACCACTATGGTTTTCAAACGAGGTGGCAGGGAAGGTTAAGGAGAAAAAGGCTGCATTCAAAAAGTATAAGGAATCACAAAAGGAGCATGACAGGGAACTGTATCAATTAAAGCAGAAAGAAGTGGGGAAGGCAGTCAGACTAGCAAAGGCCCAAACCGAAGAAAAAATAGCCAACTCAGTTAAGAAGGGGGATAAAACCTTTTATAGGTACATTAGGGAGCATAGAAAGGTTAAGGGAGGGATAGTGAAGATTAATAAAGGAGAGGGGAGGTGGGCAGAGGGAGACAGTGAAAAGGCAGAGATACTGAATGAATACTTTTGCTCAGTATTCACAAAGAAGATGAGGAGTTACCTAAACCAGACAGTAGAAGCACTCTGGGTGGGGGTTGACACCAGTCCATTCACAGAAGAAAGAGTCCTGAAAGAACTCCTAAAACTCAAGGTGGACAAAGAATGACGGATTCACCCCAGAATCCTAAAAGAACTAAGGAGGACCTAGTGACACCACTGACCACGCTTTTTAACAGATCATGGCAGGATGGGGCGGTACCTGAGGACTGGAGGAGGGCAGATGTGATTCCCCTTCACAAAAGTGGGAGCAAGGCAGAAGCGAAAACTACAGACCTGTAAGTTTGACCTCAGTGGTAGGGAAAATGATGGAATCACTTCTGAAAGAAAGAATTGTTGAGTACCTAGAGGCCAGTGGGGCACAGGACCCAAAGCAGCATGGATTTACAGCAGAAAGGTCATGTCAGACGAATCTAATTGAATTCTTCGACTGGGTGACCAAAGTAATAGACCAGGGAGGGGCTGTGGATGTGGCCTACCTAGACTTTAGCAAGGCATTTGACACAGTCCCGCACAAAAGATTAATAATCAAATTAGCCAGCCTGGGAAGCAAACTGGCTGCACAACAGGACACAGAAGGTAATAGTGAATGGAACACATTCCGAAGAAAGGGGGTTTACTAGTGGAGTACCTCAGGGCTCAGTACTGGGTCCAGTCCTCTTTAACATTTTTATAGGTGACATTGCAGAGGGTCTGGAGGGAAAGGTATGCCTCTTTGCAGATGACACAAAGATCTGTAACAGAGTTGATACACAAGGGGGGTAGAAAAGATGAGAAGGGACTTGGCAAGGTTGGAGGAATGGTCAGACATGTGGCAACTTAGATTCAATACAAAGAAGTGCAAAGTAATGCACCTGGGAAACAAAAACCCAGGAGAATAGCAGGGGAGGTACAAACAACAACAAAAATGGAAAGGGGCCTGGAGGTAGTCATATCAAATGACCTAAAGGTGGATAAGCAATGTGAAAAGTCGGTAAGGAGTGCCAGGGGGATACTGGGGTGCATAGGAAGGGGCATCACAAGTAGAAAAAGGGAAGTGGTTATCCCTCTGTACAGACAGTTGGTGAGACCCCATCTGGAGTATTACGTGCAGTTTTGGAGACCTCATCTATGCAAGGACATAGACAGGATGGAAGCAGTCCAGAGGAGGGCAACTAAAATGGTGCAGGGTCTGCAGCAGAAGCCATATGAAGAAAGACTGAGAGAGCTTAATATGTATACTCTTGATGAAAGGAGGGACAGGGGGGACATGATAGAAACGTTCAAGTACCTCAAGGGAATCAACAAAGTCCAGGAGGGTAGCATCTTTCAGAAAAAGAGATGTGTAAGAACAAGGGGGCACAATTTAAAGATAGAGGGGGGACGGCTCAGGGGTAATGTGAGGAAATTTTTTTTCACGGAGAGAGTGGTGGATACATGGAACAGCCTTCCTGAGGAGGTTGTTGGGTCTAAAACAGTGGGGGAATTCAAACATGCATGGGACAGACACATAGCAATTATAGTTGGGGGTTGCAGGAAGTAGGCTGTGGGTTAACTAGAATCTGCAGCTTATCCAGTAGGTAGGGAAATGGGCAGACTGAGTGGGCCAAGTGGTCCTTATCTGCCGTCAAAGTCTATGTTTCTATGTTCACGGTGTCCTTCCTGATAGATGATGACTGAATAGATATTTTTGTGGCAGTACGATCATCCCGGAGTGTCGTACAGGGAGATGACCAGTCCACCATCCTTGCAAAATTTTCCAGGACTGCTCTGAAATTAACTTATTTGATTGAAGGGGTGACAGCCTGTTCAGACTGTTTACTTGCCCACAAAAGTATATATTTTAGGCCAGTAATTTACAGTGTGTGTGGCTGACTTGAAATATTTCTAATTCTGTGAAGACGAGTACAATGCACTTCCTACGCTATGCCCTGTAGTGTCCAACTCAGTCAGTTAACTTATATTTTAAAAGGAAAAACTGTGGAATAAAAAGTAATTCCAAGATAAAAAAAATCACCAGAATGAAACATCTTGATTGATTTTCACTCTGTCCTGCCATTACCCGCTGTCTGCCACACAGCTGTCCCCAAACAAATTACAGCTCCCATGAAACCATGGGCAGCTATGAATCTTACTTAACAATAGTCTCCTAAACAGCAGCACCCACTACTGGCCAGCTATAGCAGTAACGGGACTACTTTATAAGAAAAACGTAGTTTTATTCTTTTTTTTTTTTTAACATTCATCATACTTTTTTGTAATCTTTTATTTAATTTTATTAAAAATATTACAGACCATTTTCTAAGCATAATAATACCCTCCAGGGTGGGCGGTATGGGCAATTCCGTGCTATAAGGGCCTCATTACGCCCCTGGGTGGTCTGGTATTTATTTATTTAATTAATTTTGGTGACCGGGTAAGCCTCTTGGGCCCCGGAGGTCCCTTTTTCAGGGGCGACCAAGGATTACATGGCAAAGGTAAATAACACAGTAAGAATGACAATTATACAATATGATACAGATTATACAGTAATATACAGACAGCTGGTTACATATGCTGCGATTGGCCTGCATTCATGGTGGGTACTGGGGTTAGCAGAGTAAGTGACTAGATGCGAGGGATGTCAGAGGAAGGTGAGAACCACATTCATAGTGCAGTTTACTCAAGAGGAGTGCAGTTTACTCAGGAGGGTAATGTTGGCTATGGTCTTCGGACAACCGTGAGGTGGTCCCCGGAGCCTAGCAGCGGCATTTGGAGGTTGTGATCGTGTGAGTCTTGAGCCAAGTGCGGAAGCTTTTAATTGACAGTGCTTCCTGCACCCCAGGAGGGAGGGAGTTCCACAGGGTGGGTGCAGTGTGGGTGAAGGACTTACCCTCCTGCCTTGGTTCTTACTCTGGGGACTGCTAGAAGAGTGCGATCTGTTGAACGGAGGGACCGGGGGTTGGTCTTTCGCACAGTGAGTCCAGATAGGCTGGATGGGGGGATTGGCTAATTAATTTGAAGGTTTGGCATAATAGAGGGTACTGGAGGTGGGCTTCCAGGGAGGGCCAATTTAGCTGCGATAGCGTGTCGTAGTGGTGATTCCTGGGGTTTGGATGGGCAGCGAACTGAGCCACCTTATTATACAGGGCCTGTAGTCTGTTCATCTCGGTCCTTGCTACTCCCTGGAGTACTGGGGCCGCATGGGTGATTGTCGGAAGGAGGACGCTGGTGGCAATGGAGACCCTGGCTTCCAGTATCAGCTGGTCTTTCAGTCGGTAGAGGGAGCCTAGTTTCCCATGTAAGGCTTTGTAACTTGGTCCACATGGTTCTTGAGGGTGAGGCCCTGGTCCAGGGTGAGGCCAAGGTATTTTAGAGACTCAACTACCTCTAGTCTAGCACCTGATGTGGAGGTGATGTGTAGGTGTTGTTTTCTATCATGTACCAGGGATTTTGGACCAAAACAGCATGGCCTTGGTCTTATCCGTGTTAAGGACCAATCTGTTGTTAACAAACCAGTTCTCGAGGGAGCACAGATCACCTTGGAGCAAGGTGCAGAGATCTGGCAGATTAGTGGAGGGACGGTAGATAACGGCATCATTCGCGTACTGGACCACTGAGCTCCCCCCACAGTGGAGGCTCAGTTCATTCGTGAAGAAGGAAAAAAGTAGAGGGTCAAGTATCGACCCCTACGGCACTCCCTCTTTTAGTGGGAGCGCCTCCGAGATGATGTCTTTCCATTTTACCCTCTGAGTGCGACCAGTTAAGTAGCTTTCGAACCACTTTAGAGAATGGTTGTCAAGCCCTACTTTGCCCAACTTAGTCAGTAGTAGATTGTGATTGACCAGGTTGAAGGCTTTGGGTAAGTCAGTGAAGACCGCGCCAGTAGGGGTCCCCTTATCCAGATTGCTGAGTACGTCAGTTGAGAATTTGATAAAGGGTAGTGTCCATCCAATGCTGGGTCCTGAAGCCGTGCTGGGAAGGAGCAAGGAGTTTGTAGTACTCAAGGTAGTCCCAGAGTTGCCCATAGATCAGCCTCTCCTGTAACTTTGCCAGGGTGCAGAGCAGGGAGATAGGCCTGTAGTTGTTTATGGACTCCCGCTGGCCACCCTTGTGGATGGGGACTACATGGGCCTGTTTCCACTGATCGGGGACTTCCCCCTCTTTTAAGGATCGATTAAGGAGCCAGGTAAGGGGTCTGACCAGGGACAGGGCCCCTTCCTTCAGTAGCCTGGAGTGAATCCCATCGGGTGCCCTGGCACCGGATGTTTTGAGTGTTTTTAATAGAGATAGCACCTTATTTTGTTTGACCAGTCTGAGATGGAAGGCTGGGCGATCAAGGTTAGGAGAAGACCTCGTGTTAGGGTCAGGGTAGAGAGGTGGTAGCCCAGCCTTGTAGGAGTCTAAGTTAGTGAAGTGGTGGTTGAGTGACATGGCAATTTGGGGGTTGTCATGTAGTAGTTGTCCATTGACCTCAATGGGGCCTGGTTTGGACTTGCCGCTGCCTTTTAGTAACCCATTAATATGGGCCCAGAATAATTTAGGGTTCCCTAGGTTCTTTTTCTGAAGTTGAGTAACGTATTCTCTTTTTGCCGTTCTTATCGCCACCTTGCACCTTTTTTGGAGGGTTTTGTAGCTCACCAGGTCAGCAGGTAGGGAGGAGATCTTCTATTTTTTCCAGGCCTCATCTCGGTTTATCATTAGGGCCTTCGGGGTACACTTATAGCAATTCCCTTTATGCGGAGTTTCTTTATAGGGGTGAATAGATTGGCTGCGGTATTGAGTGTGCTCTGGAAGAATGTAACTGCATCATTCGGAGAGGGGAGGAGTCTGATTGGCCTCCAGTCAGTGCTGCTAAGGTAGTTGGAGAGTTGTTCGGGAGATAGGTGGGTGTAATCTCGTGCTGCCAGGATTCTCGAGCGGAATCTGGGAGCCTTATTTCTCCAGATACAGAATATGGGGGAGTGGTCACTCAGGGCATCCGCTAGGGTGCCAGCAGCCTTGATATTACAGGGATTGGTCACCAGTGCCTAGTCGAGGGTGGAGTGATTCCCTGTTTTGTGGTTCAGTCTGGTAGGTCCACTGATAACCTGCGTGAGATTTGCCTCTTGAATCATACCTTTTAGTGACTGGTTTGTATTCGGGGCCCAGTTCAGGTTAAAGTCCCCCAGTATGAGAATCTCAGAGGAGTCCTCCCCACCGATGTCCTTTAGGACAGACTCAAGGGATTGGAGAGCATTCTTAGTTGGGTTGTATAGGCACCCAATGGTAAGGTGCTTGCAAAGACCAAGGGTGATGCGAACAAAGACAGATTCACTGTCTTCACTAGTAGTATACTGCAGGTGGACCTGCACTGAGTTCAGGGTGTCTTTTGCATAGATTAAGACCCCACCCCCTCTTTTATTTGCTCTGTCTTTGCAGAAGGAGTGGTACCCAAAAGCGGCGACCTCATGTGGGAGTACTTGAGGCTTGAGCCAGGTCTCTGATACAGCCAGGATGTCTGGGTTGTACAGATCCTACCAGGCTTGGACTTCCTGCATCTTGGGTCACAGCCTGCATATGTTCATATGTGCAGTCTGCATGCCCTTCGACAACACCCATTGAGGATCCTGTGGAGAGGAAATCAGAAGGTTGTCAAGGGGGTCCCGGGGTTTGGTTGAATATCTCCTGTGAGGAGCAGGAGTGTAGCAATGAGGCAAAGTGAGGTGGGGCAGGGTAGACGGAGTAACTTGTTCCTGAGTGATCGCTTAGCGAAGAGGAACGTATGGTACCAGATGCCACCCCTATAGGATTCATGGGCCGTCAGTAGTGATATGAATCTGTTTTGGGGTGAGAATGGCATGTCCGACGAGAGTATGGAGGGGTGTGGGTGACCTCTGCAGCCTGGGTCACTTGTGCTAATAAGCCTGTCCACCCAGAGGAGGGACAGTATGTACAAGACTGCCAGGAGTAGCCCAATGTTGGTCCAATGAATGGTGGGTAGCCCTAGCTTTGTAGGCATTCCCAGTTAGTAGTGGTCCTTTCTGCTGGGAGAGGGAGCTTACCGGTCTAGCTGCTCAAGCCAAAGGCCGCGTATGAGTACAGCAGAGCTGTATTTACAGAGCAGTAGTTTCAGAGCAGTATTCAGTTACTGAGCTGAGAACAGGTGCGTTCCTGGGGGAGAGAGTGGTTTACCAGCTGGCAGAGGGAAGCGAGAGGTACAAATTTGGGGAAGAATTCAGGGAGAGTTCATTGAGTTACACACCATGTGGAGCCAGAGGAGTGTTTGAGTGGTTATGGCAGCCTCTAGTGGTGAGGATTGATAACCTGCAAATGGAGAAGTGGCCTGATTGGTTTTGGAAGTCTAGTGACCTGCCCTATAAAGCACAGAGATGACCAAGGGTGGTGTTGGAGGCAGTGGGGAGCAACGTCAGCAGGGTAGCTACTGCGAGGATCACAGGTTCCAGTTCAGTCCTAAGCTGGCTGCCATGCTTCAGACTCGGTTACTCATGGGGATGCGGGCGACCAAATGCTCAGGGAGGCACCTGCCTTCTTCTCCAACCCTTCACCCCGAGGAGCTGGGGAACTTGCAGGAAGGAGAGATGAGAGGAGATTAGTAGAATTCGGAACAAAGGGTGACGCAGGTAAGGGTGGGGTAAGGTCAATTCTGCTTTACAAGGCCACGATACTGATGTCTGTGTAAGTACAGGCTTGGTGAATTAAGTTGCAGTTCTAACAATGCCCCGACAGTAATTGCAAGCAAGTTCCCTGGCTAGACCCTTAAGGAGCGCTGTATTCTGCTCTAAAAATGCCCGGACAGTGAATTGTAGGTAAATCAGGCTTGGTGCTTAAGTAACAATTGGTAACAACGCCTCGACAGTAATTGCAAGCAAATTCCCTGGCTAGGCCCCTAAGGAACGCTGTATTCTGCTCTAAGAATGCCCCAACATTTATAACATGTGAGTCTTCAGGCTGGCTCTTAAAGTAACTGTGTAATTCATTAAAAAAACCTCCAGTGTGGGGACAATAAAGTCTTTTAGCTACTGCGAGGATCACAGGTTCCAGTTCAGTCCTAAGATGGCTGCCACACTTCAGACTCGGTTACCTGGCGGGGGATGCGGCGACCAAAATGCTCAGGGGGAGGGCGTCTTGCCCTCTCTCGGCCTTCACCCTCGAGGGGAGCTGGGGGGGAACTGCAGTACCACCCACCGTGTTGGATATTATTGCTTGCTTGGCTAATGGACTTGATATATCCAGTGCCAGTTACCTTAGCTTTCTTGGATGCAGTTCACCCCCATCCTGACAGTTTAGAGGTGTCTTATTTGGTCATCCTTTCAACGATTTGCTCGGGACAAATCCTCTTTAGTCATATTCCCTGCCTTAATCTAGTGTTTCCTTCTTTAGCACTCTGTTCCCTCTGAATTTGTGAATACTGAACAGAAATAGCTGTTCAGTTCAGCTGTAGTTTCCTTCCTGCTGCCATTTTATTCTCATTTGCTGTTAGTGGCCCTACTGTTTTATTTGCCCATTGTTTTGACATGCTATTAGAACT
Source organism: Neoceratodus forsteri (assembly GCA_016271365.2). NCBI lineage: Eukaryota > Metazoa > Chordata > Ceratodontiformes > Ceratodontidae > Neoceratodus > Neoceratodus forsteri. The sequence continues at coordinate 748,605,781 of CM057451.1, forward strand.
AGTTGCTGATAGTCTTTGCATTTTCTGCTGTCCCATTCTAGTCTCCCTTTTCCCTTTTTATGCTAGGTTTTAATTCCCTCTATTTTGCTTTTAAACTATTCTAGTTGGCCAGACTGATTTCCTGCCTCTCTTATTGTATTGTTCCTTACTTAAATTTACTGGTTTTACTTTGCGGTAATGTTGTGTTCATCCTTTAAGGTACACCATTGCTGTTCAACCCATTCTGTTCAAATCCTCCACCCTTCTCCTATATTTCCTCACTTTTGTTTCTGTTGAAATCTGCTCATTTGTAGTGGAGACATCTGTTTTTTTCCTGTTACTGCTGTTGCTACACCTTTCTCTTTTTTTGTACTTTATTTTTATTGATATTCCCAATGACTTAACATTGAATATACATGTAGTAAACAGTTCCTATGTACAGCATCTTTTAGGACATGGGCCCTTAATATTAGGCAGTATGCATTTACTATATAGAGGTGTACCACATCTAGGGGAATAACTAAATGTACATGCCTCAAGAAATAACAATCAGTTAAGCTGCTGTACTGAGTCCATGAGCAGCATGGCTGTAATGAAAATATGAGAATGTCCAGCATCAGTTCCGATAAAGGCCTAGCCCATAACGGGTGTATGGCGCCATGCATTGTAGCTAAAGTGAAAATATCCTTCAGTATATATTGGAGCAAGTTACCCAATTAGGGTGAACTTAATGTAAGTGAAGCCTGCCAAACAAACTCTGCATCCACCCCCACCTTACTCAAGACAGGCAAAACTTTAAACGTTAACAATACCCCATAAACAGTTGGAACAGTGGAAAATAAGGCATATAAGGCAACATCAATTGGTGGCTAAAACCCACCTCGTGGGTGAGTTTTAAACAAAGCTGTTAACCATCAGAAACTGCCAGTGTCTTTTAAAGACATAAAACACAGACCACAAATTTAAGTGTTCTTTTTCAGGTGTCCAGTTCTGTTGTACTAAGTCCTGCCGCCTCAGTGATACTCACGGAAGCAGCGACTAGCCTGGTCAGCCATTTTCCAGCCTCCACAGGGTCGCCAAACAGGTATACTTTCCCTTCGAAGATGATGCGCAGTCTTGCCGGGTAGGTGATTGTATGCACGATGCCAGCCTCCTGGAGGGTGTTTGGCAGATCCCATCAGATTTCTTGTGGCATTGCTGCATGGCATATCTGATGTCTGGGAATGCATATATCTGCTGATTGTCCCACATTATTGGGCCAGCACGATGTGCCAGTTACAAAATTCTGTCCCTTTCCCTGACCCCCATTGTGACTACCATGAGGGTGCAAGGTTCCTCCGCCATTTGTCAATTGCGTGGTGTTACCCGATAAACTTTTTGTACTCCAGTAATAGGATATCCTCCTGTCAAAACCAGTTTCTCATTTAAGAACTCCCATATACTCATAACTGGGTGATCCCCCTCAAAACCCTCCAGGATACCCAGTAAACGAATGTTTGTGCTACGAACCTGGTTTTCCATAGACTCCAGCCAGGTTCTGAAGTGCTGTAGCTCCTTAGACATCAGCGCAGTTACTCCTGTTGCTGAGACAACCCTCTTTGAGATCTCCAGGAAATCGTTTTTTAGTCACTAAACCGTGCTTTTCCAAGACTACCACCCAACTGTTAAATGTGTCCACTTTTTGGGAATGTCCGGCCACAGAATTAGTGTCTGTCTGAAGTTTCAGACCCAATGATGCAAGGGAGTCATCAGTGCCTGAGGCGCTCGCCACTGAGTCTTCTAGGCCCAACCGCGAGGTCTGAGCCCTGCCATTGCTTTTCCCTTTTTCAGCTCCTCCCGTTGCCTTGTCTCACCAGGGATTCCCCGTTTTACTAATTTGTAGGTCAGGAATCTGTTCCAACAGTCGAAAACAACCAGAAAACCTTCTAAAATATAGATTTTGGAGGATTTAGATGGAGATGTTGGAGCTGTAAAAACTTGCATCCATCTAGCTTGGGCTCCACAGCGCCCCTCCCCACACCCTGTTCTTCAATATCAGTTGAAGCAGCTCATTATATTATAGCTGAATTTCAAAGATTTTTGTAAATGGGCCTTCTCCTTTCCAAGCCTGGTAGAATGGAACAGTCTGCCTGCCCCACCATTTGGTAAACCTCAAACCTCATCACTTTGTAGAGGCTGCTGCTTGAGCATCTCCATGATAAATATGCCTGATAAATTGCACGCGATGCAGTTTTGCAGAAAATGATCCTCCCCACCTTTGACTATGCTGATATAGTCAACAGTGCCGCACCAAAATTTGCACTGGCCAGAGTGGACACCTTTTTTAATTCCTTCTGTCGCTTTGTTTTGTCCTGCCCCACTCGTACTCATCACTGCAACCTGTGTAAAGAACCTCTTCCTCTCATCCCTGGAGTCCAGACGCCAGTCCCATACTGCTAGTTTCATGGCCAAAGTCTGGAACGCTCTCCTCCTATCTCACCTCTTCCATCTCTACCTCCACCCAACGCACATACTCCCTCCGAAATAAAGACCCCAAATCCCTTGCCGAACCACCTTCACCGGACAATTCGCCTTCTCATTTCGCTGCTCTAAGCTGTGAAACCCTCCCTCCCACCCACCCACATCCCTTTCCTCCTTCTACATGATTACACCTTCCCAACCTGCTCCTGCCCAAATTTACCCTCCTCACACTAGTCTAATTCATTTATTCTTCCTAACCTCATAATTTCACATCTGTCACAACTCACCTCCCAAGTTCTACCCCAAACTACTATAGCTAGTTCCTCCAATGCTATGGTCAGCCAACTACTAGCCTTTCTCAACAAATGGCTTCTTTAGTTAGGCAGTGGAACTGTTTTCACCTACTTTTACATTCCGGACACCTTTCCGTTGCTGTATATTTTATTTCATGATGTAAATATTATTGTATTATTGCTGTTTATTTGAGTTCTATGTTACTGTTAACTGTATATGCCACTGTAATCTCTTCGGACGATCTGGAAATGAGCAGTCCTGCTCAGTATGCCTTCCTGGTGAAACTTTTAAATAAAAAAATATATAGATGTCCTGCCACCTGAGCCCCCTTTCTTGTCATCAGCCTCCTGTTTATTGATTTGTACGCCGTACTGTCACCCACTTTTCTTTTTTTTATCGCTGGTGTGCTTATACTGTATGTACAACGGGACAACTCCCTAATGCCTGTGGTAGTGTGGTTATCATCTTTTTACCTGTTTATAGTAACAACTGTCACAACTGTTTTGTACTGTATTTTGCAGTTGTGCAGACTTTTTGGACTAGGATTTGTACATTCTGTGATGCTTCATTTTTACTTTCATGTACTCTGTTGTACTATGGGGCTGTCACAGAAATTAGATATTGTATCTAATGAAGCCATCCTATTACCTGTTTGATGCAAATTTCAGTATATAACTCAGCAGTGAGAAGGTTGATGGCATTATGGTGTAGCTCCAGTATTTGCTAAGCACTCACAGTGACATTTTCAGCCAGCACCATCGCATGACCACATTTTGAATTACCACACCATGAAAGAGTCTGACAACACTACAGTGGCAAAGTTTATAGCCAGCAGTTTTAGAGATGGGGAAATGGCAAACCAAGAAATGTTTTGGCTAATGTAAGCTTCAGTGTTACAATCAGTTGGGTTAGGTTTAGACTGTTCAGAGGTGCTTGTCCTTGGCTTTGCAGGGCTGGGTGGCTCACCATGAACTACACCAGCTTATCTGAGAACTGTCAGAAATTAGTTCAGCTCATTGGTGAAACCAGGGACCTGTTGTGACTGTGAGAGAAGGAGTAGTGCTTAATATATATTTTTAAAAAAATAGTTCTTACATACTAACATACTAATTGCCAGCAGATTAGGCCTTACGGTCTATCAAGTCTGCTCGATCCTCAGATCCCTAGTTGGGTTCTGAGGCCCTCCCCCTCCCTTTGTGTTCCAGAAACCCCTATCATTCATCCCCACCCCCCCGGGCCAGGCCATCATCTGATACATCCACTTTCTGTGTCTGTCCCACCCTCTCTTGAAGCCCTCCACTGTGGATCTTCTGAACCAGCTCGCCAGGCAGTGCATTCCAAGGGTCCACCACCCTCTCAGTGAAAACCTCCTCCTCTTTTCCCCTCACCTTCCAACTTCAAACCATGCCTCTGTTGATACCTCCTGCTTTAGTCTAAAGATCCGTTCATGTTTACCCTTATTTATTCCCTTGAGGTACTTGAAGACCTCAATCATGTCCCCTCTCCTCCTCTCTTCCAATGAAACAGGCAGAGCTTCTCAAATCTGTCTCATACATCAAATCCCTAGTCCTCATCATCTTAGTTGCCTCCTCTGTACCCTCTCCAAGAGCTGTATGTCCCTCTTCAAGTGTGGTCTCCAGTACTGTACACAGTACTCAAGGTGTGGTCTAACCAGTCCATTGTACAACAGCAGAATCACTTCCCTGCTCCTAGAGGTGATCCCCCTTACGATGCATCCCAACATCCTGTTTGCCTTGCTAGCCACTCTCCTGCGCTGCTCAGAATTATTCATGCCTGCATCCACCATGACCCCTAGGTCTTTTTCCCCTATTGAGGCCTCCAGCACCTCCCCTCCCAGGGTGTACCTGTGTTTAGGGTTTCCCCGCCCAAGATGTAACACCTTGCACTTGGTGATATTGAAATTTAATTTCCATGTGTGAGCCCAGTTTTCCAGGGTGTCCAGATCCCCTTGCAGGGCCAATCTCCCCTCTTCCCCTCAACTACTGCTCCCATCTTGGAGTCATCATCGAAGAGACTCATTTCACACCCTATACCCTCCTGATGTCCGATATGTATGCATTAAACAGGATCGGACCCAGTACCGAGCCCTGCGGTACCTCACTACCGACCTCTCAGGGGTTCAGAGCTCCCATTGGCCACTACCTCTGGGTGTGTCCAGCTAGCCAGTTTTCAATCCATCTGACCATCAAAGGGCCTACTCCCAACCCCATCAGTTTTCTCCACCAGACCATTGTGGACAGAGTCAAACGCCTTGCTGAAGTCCAAGAATAATACATCTACAGGCTTTCCCTGTCCAGTTCTGATGTTACCCATTCAGAGAACTCCACAAGATTGGTTTGACATGATCTACTGGCACAAACCCATGTTGCCAACTATCGAACCTCCCACCTCCTCCAGTACACCCCAATGGATTTCCTTTAGTATACTCTCCATTAATTTTCCCACCACCGAGGTCAAACTGGTAGGTCTGTATTTCCACCTGGTACTTCCCTCGACCCCCCTTATGGATTGGCACCACATGTGCCTCCTGCGCCAATCTCTAGGTACCCTCCCTGTCTCAAGCGACCTGTTGAAGAGCTCCGCCAGGGGTTCAGCCAGTATGTCTGCCAATTCCCATAGTACTCTCGGATGAATGCCATCCGGCCCAGGAGATTTGTCTTTCTTTAGGGCCTTGAGGGCTATCCACACCCTTCTGGTGGAGACAGCATCATCCGTCCCCTCCACCTTACTGGCCTTTTTATCCTTATCCTGATGTGACACCCCTGGGGTACCTCTCCCTCCCTCTTGCTCCATTTCTGTTGCTTCCCTGATCCCACTCACTGCCGCTTCTATCCCCGTCGTGCCTTGCTTTGTAGATATCCCCTCCCTAGTGAACACAGAGGCGAAGTACTCGTTTAATACCTCTGCCTGGTCCCTCGCCTCTTCCACCCACCCTCCTTCTGATCTCAATCTGCTGAGATGGCCCTTAGTTATTATGGGAATTATGGGAACTTAATTAATCTACGTGAGCCATTATTGGCCTTCATTGTGGCATTTTATTAACACAGACTTTTCAGCTATAGCTGTGTGTTACGCTTCCCTTTTCACAATTTTGGGATTTTATCTAATAAAGTTTCAGTGCTGAGTTTCCTGTTTGTTGTGAGAGGTCGGGGGATGAGTGGGGAGGAATGTTGGTCTGGCAATTTGGCACCAGAAGCTGAATCTCTGTAAGCACAGGTCAGGTAGAGAGTATGTCAGTATTAACTTGCATACTGAACCCACCAGTCTGGTTAGGCACTAACCTCTGTGGTCATTCAGTTCAAGACCATCCCATTATCGGAAGGGGTGTGTTTTGGGGGGTTGAGATGTGGCCAGCTCTCCCCTAGAAACTAAGCTGATGGCAGGAAACTTTCACATGCGACTTGAACCAAGGTTCAAACCTAGGCCCATAACAGTGCATTAACCCAGTGAGTCATTTGTGTGTTCAACCATACACGTACTGTTCTAGGGGGGATGTGGATATGTTGTTCTATCCACACTTGTTGGCAGATCACCTTTCCCTTTAAGGGTCGCCAGAATGTCTTCTAGCTGGCTCCTCCCACCCAGGTGGTAAAACCCTCAGCTCCGCCCCATGACGGCAGATCTTCCTTTCTGCTGGAAGGTTCAGGTTCCCTCCTTAGCGCTCCAGCGTGTGGTAGGCCCTGGCTCTCGAATCTTTGGATTTGCTTCCTAAACTTACCTTAAAACTTGTTCGAGTTTCGTCTACTGCTTCTTCTCTTGCTTCCACAATGGAAGAGAAAACCATTCCCAGGTTGGATGTCGCACACCGACCCTCACGCCACGTGCATGTACTGCCTAGGACATGACCACGATCTGCAGGCTTGCGATCTCTATCGGCGCTTTTACCCATCAGTTCTGAAAGACCACGCTGCCTGACTCCAGTTGGGGTGACCAGAAAAGCATAACCCGCCAGTTAAATCTAAGGATGCCCATTGGGTGATCTCCGTGGCTGCAGAGTCCGCCAGGCAGCTTGAACAGCTCAAGGCCTTCGAGGAGGAGGCAGCCCAGGCCGTGGCCAGTTCCTCTTTGGCTTCGTCCTTCATCCGCTCCAGCTGGGCTCCACTTATTCGTCTTCTTTCAAAGAGCTGTGCCAATCTCTCTCTCGACTAAGGGAAAGGCCCTTCTGGAGTGTTGCACTCTATGAGGAGGAGTCGAAGAAGAAATGACTCAACATCGACACTCTTGGGATCGGGAGTGGTCCTGCTCCCAGGAGACGCCAGTTTCGACTTCGGTTGAAATTGCGGCCAAGGCTGCTGGTTTCACAGAGCTCCTGTCAGACCAGTTGGCTGAGACGCCTGCCGAGGCGGCCGAGATTTTTCTCAAACCAATGGATAGGTTGTCGCCAGATGAGGCCGACAACTCTGTCTTTTGGACTCTGGTGCTTCCGGTATCTTCGTACGAGTTGGCTCAGCCTACTGGGTCAGACCTGACCGCTCAGGAACCTGATCTCGAGGAGCCACAGGGATCCCCAGCTCCTTCCGACGTCCCCCGTCGGCCCCGCTGATGGTCGAGGTCTCGGTCCTCCTCTTCCAGGTCGGACACGTCTCGCCATCACCGGTGATCTCGCTCCCGACATCACAGTAAGCAGCTGCACCGCTACTCTTCTTTGTCCTCCTCAGCTGAGTAGAAGCTCCGGCAGAAGTTGTGATGTGGCAACAGTTAGTCTTGACCGGTACCAAGCTGACCCCAGTTTCTACCCCAGCTATCAAGTGTCTGTCGCCTGACTGGCCGACGTCTGCTCCTGCCACTGTCACTCCTGCAGAGGAGCCGGCTCAGGCCCAGCCAGCTAGGCCAAAGCAGGCTTCTCTGCCGAGTGTGGTGGAGCCGCCACCCAAACAGCCAAAGTCTGGGACATCGACCAAGGATTCTCAGTCAGCAAAAGGGTTGCCCCATCGGCTGTCTGTCACCCTCACTCCCGACCGCCCAAGACGGGTTGAGGGCCACTCAGGTGGACACCCGCGTTACACGGACTCCTCAGAGTCTGAAGACTCCTCATTGCACTCAAGTCCCATCGACGTGGAGTCCTCTGGGGGCCTTTCAATGGACGAGGGACCCACCTCGCTCATGGGTGTTCTTTAGTTCATTTCCGAGTCCACAGGGATAGAGCTCAAACTAGTCCAGAAGCGGGTCAGATATCCCCTTGCAGAGATTCTGGATAAAAGGGACTCTCCTACGGAGGCCTTCCCAGTGACCAAAGCCATTGTTGGCCCAGCTCTGGATCTGTGGCAATGTCCTGCATCTTGCCCTGCGCCCCCGGCCCAGATGGCCCGCAAATATGCGGTCCCAACCGGTTCCCTTTCGGGGTTTTCGGAGCATCCCTCAGCTGAGGGTCTGGTGGCTGACTCCATCTTCAGGCGCTCAGGCAATACAGGCAACCTGGACAGACCACCAGACAAAGAATCCAAGAAATTGGATCATTCGGCGAGGAAGGTCTGCGCTGCTTCTTCGCTCGGCCTTTGTCAGGCTCGCTCGGCCGTGCTGATGGCACACTTTTCCCATGCCCTTTTGGGCTCCCTGGATGAGGTTATTCCTTACCTTCCGGCGGACTTCCAGACCAGGGAAGGGCAGTGGCGAAGCAACAACTCCAGACTGCTCTGGACCTTGGTGACTCTTGTGCCTGATTGGTAGTGGCTGCAGTAGCTATGCATTGTAGGGCTTGGTTGAGGATCCCGACCTTCACGGCTGACACTCAGCACAGGCGGGCAGGTGTTCCCTTTTTGGACCTGGTGTGGAGGGCCATCTCCAATATATTGAGAAGTCCAGTGCCACCCTGGACTCTGTGACATCTGCCCAGAAGGACAAGGGCCCCAAGCACCAGAAACGCAAGCCGTTTCACTCTTCTCCTCCTCCTACGGCCAGACCAGCCTAGAATCAGGGCTAGCAGGTGCAAACCTGGTGACCGCAGGCCAAGTCAGTGGCCTCATCAGTCAGAATGCCTGGAGGGAAGGGTCCCGGCGGCCCCTCGGCTGGATCCTCCTCCTCTAAACCTGCCCAGTGACGGGTTGAGGGGTGCCACCTTCAACCCCGTCACACCTCCCCTGGGTCCTCCCATGGGGCCCAGCTCCACCACTTCCTTTCCACCTGGTCCGTTATCACCATGGACAATTAGGTGCTGGAAGTGGTCGGCCAGGACCTGCCTCTGGAATTCGAGCAGGTTCCCACAAACTGAGCCTGCGCCCCACGGGAGGATCTGGTGTCCGCTGTCACTCTGTCAGCGCTTCAAGATGACATCGCTCAACTCCTCCGCAAGAAGGTGGTGCACAGAGTTGTGGACCCTCCTTCAGACCCAGGATTTGTTTCCAGGTACTTCCTGGTACCAAAATGGACAGGGGGCTGCTGCCCCATTCTCGATCTGCACGACCTGAACAGGTTCCTCAGATCCCGCACCTTCCGGTTGGTAACTCTGATCATAAGCATGTGGTTTTGCTCCCTGGATCTTCAGGACATGTTCTTTCACGTCCCGATCCATCCTTCCAACCGATGATTCCTCTGCTTCCGGGCCGAGGGAACCCTCTACGAGTTCCAGGCCATGCCCCTTCAGCCTTTCATCAGCCCCAGGGTCTTCACCAAATTCATGGTAGTGGTGGCAGCTTTCCTAAGCCACAGAGGGGTCCGGATCTGTCCCTACCTGGACGACTGGCTCATAGCAGGTCCCTCCAGGCAGGGGGTGGAGTGGTCCAGGGATCTGGCCCTCCAGACTTGCTTTGATCTTGGCCTTCTGATCAACGAGGCCAAGTCGGTACTCATGCCCTTGCAGGTGATTCAGTTCATCGGGGCAGAGCTTGGCTTCCAGCAGACAGGGCGGAGGTTCTCTCCTCCTTTGCCCAATCATTTCTAGTTGGGCAATCGTGCCCTGCCTGGGATTTCCTGCGCCTTCTGGGCTACATGGCGGCCTGCTGGCATATGCGTTCCCTTCAATGGGAACTGGCCAGCCAATGGTCTCAGCGCTCAGGTCACCTCAACCAGCTGGTCACTGTAACCCAGAGGATGTGGGACGACGTCCAATGGTGGCTGGTTCCAGCTCATTTGCAGTAAGGCATCCCGTTTGTCCGCCCCAAGCTGACAGTCATTTTGGACTATCTGTGGTCCCTCTCCCAGCTGTGGCTTCTGTCGACTACCCTTAAGGTGCACCTGGCAGCCATCTCTGCCTGCCAGGCATGGGCCATTATGCAATTGGTGGCACAGGAGAGTGGTCTGGCACTTTCTCATGGGCCTAGATCACATAGCAGTGTCAGTGGCTCAGTAGGTAGCACACTCGCCTCTGAGGCCGGGAGATCAGAGGGCTGTGGGTTCAGTTCCCACATCTGGCACTTGGGTTAATATCCCAATACTGATACTGTAGTGCAGCATGAGAGGGGTGCTGCACTTCTGAGGTGCCGTCTTTCGGATGAGACGTTAAACCGAGGTCCCATCTGCCTGGATTGGTGGTATTTCAGGTGGCTGTTAAAGATCCTATGGCACTTATCGAAAAGAGTAGGGGAATTTCCCCGGTGTCCTGGCCAAATTTCCCTCATTCACTAAAAATACCACCAACAGCTTAATCTGGTTCAAATTCAGTTGCTTACCATCTGTATCCCCCCTCCCCCCGGTCGCCCCTGAAAAAGGGACTTCTAGGCCCAGTGGGCTTACTGGGTCAACAAAATTCAACAAAAATTAAAAACATATCCCCTCCTGTGCATGAACCTCCACCTCCGTGGGATTTACTGCTGGTTTTGGCAAAGCTCATGGGCAAGCCATTCAAACCTATTCATAAGTGTGACATGTCACATTTGTCATGGAAGACCGACTTCTTGGTGACTGTTACGTCAGTCAGAAGGACTGGGGAGCTCCAGGCGCTCTCGCTGGAGTCTTCTTATTTGGTCTTCCCCAGGGACAAGGATGTCCTGCGCCCGCACCCAAAATTCCTTCCAGAGGTGGTGTCGGAGTTTCACCTTAACCAGGTGTTGACCATGCCGCTGCCAGTGTTTTACCCCAAATACACCTCTGAGGCCGAGTACAGGCCCCATACCTTGAACCTGAGATGAGCGCTTGCCTGCTACAAACAGCGTACGGTGGTAGTTCGGGGAGAGGTTCGCCAGCTGTTTGTCACCTACGCTGAAGCTGCATTTGGCAGACCTGCAGCCAAGTGGACGATTGGCAGGTGAATCACTTCCTGCATTGATGTCTGCTATAGGTTGCTGGGTAGGGAGCCTCCTGTAGTGCAAAGGGCTAATTCCACCCGCCATACTGCTGCATCGGTGGCTGCTTCTAGGGACATCCCTATCCAGGAAATCCGCAGGGCTGCTACCTGGAAGTCAGCACACACCTTCATTTTCCATTACCACATCGACCTCGAGTCACGCTGGGATGCTGGTTTTGGGGCCTCAGTTCTCCAGTCCCTGTTCCCTAAGTAGGGATATGCGCCTTGCCTCCCTTCTCCAAGAGAACTGCTAGGAGTCTGCCAACAAATGTGGATAGAAGATATCCACATCCCTAGAAAAATAGGTTACTCACCTGTAACAGTAGATCTTACTTCGAGAGGGCTCTTACAGTAGGTAATTACATATAGGACTGACTTCGGCAGGCGGCAGGACCCCACGGAAAAATGTCTAGCTAGCGGTCCCTGGCGAGGGACCGCCCTCACGTCAGGAGACGTCGGTATAAAGGTGCGGTCCCTGATGCCCGCCTTCCAGTTCTTTCCTGCCGTTAGCTTGTGCAGCGCCTCGCGAAAAAGTTCATGCTTCGTCAGCCCAATCTTCGTCAGTTTTACCGAAATAATTTGTTTTTTTTTTGACTAACGCAGCTACCATCGTCGGTGTATGTCGTCCCCTACACCCTCCGAGCACAAAAATAAGTGCGATTCGTGCGGCACCCAACTACTGCACAAGGACGGCCATTCCCTGTGCCTGTTCTGCCTAGGCCCCAATCACCCAGTCGAGAAGTGCCAGCACTGCCTCAGCTTCAACGCGGCTACCTGGAAAAGGCGGCAGCAATCCCTGGAAGCCCATATTTTGAAGAAAAAGATGAGTTCAATGGAGAAGGAGCTCAAAAAACTGAGGCAGGCGTCCACTTCCCCCGAAGGCCATCGGAAGAAGGATAAGGAGAGGCGCCGGGACAAGGGCTCCTCTACTGCGTCTCCCTCGGTAGCCGCTGGGACACAGGTAACATCCCTTCCGAGGGACCACTCCTCGACGGCCGCCTTGGAGGTTTCCGAGGGGGCATCGGCCTGCCCGGCTCACGCTTGGGGCTTGCGGGCACCTCCAGGAAATTGGAGGCCTCCGCCCCGTGTTTGGCCGCAGGCTAGCGGCCTACTGGCATGGGCGACTGCAGCCGGGCGCCGGCTCCTCCGATGTCTGCGCGGAGAGGGCCAGTAAGACGCACAACCTTCGGGCGCGCCGCAGCCTCCACTCCATCGACCAGGCCGATCCTTTCCTCGGCCTGCCTCCAGTGAAGGCTCCCATAAGCCGGATGCTGGTTCCTCCGGGCCGCCGTAGCCGCACGCCGGCTCGGCGACAGAACTGACGACGGACCCCCCACGCCCGCCATACCTGGTTTCTCCGTGAGTTTTCGTGCCATCTGGGGACCCAGAGTCCGGCCCGACCGGGATTTTTCCCCTCCATCCCCGGGCAACGCTGGGGATCTTCCTCCGTCAGACTGTCCCCTAGTTGGTGCGCCGGATCGGACGTCGGCTCCCCGGATGCCGGCTCCGATGCCGGTTCCTCCGACGCCAGCCCCGACGCCGGTTCTACCGACTCTGGGAGACATCCCGCTTCCGGATGTCCCCTCTCCGCCGGGCCCTCCACCGCCCGGACCCTCCAACGTGGACCCGCCCGTGAGGCCGCCTGCCAGGCCGTCTGCTCCGGCAGCTCCCCCGGCTCCCGGGTACCCTCCGTCCTATCCGACATACCCGGGACCACAGTATCTGGCGCTACAGTACCCGACTCCACAGTATCCAACGCTACAGTACCCGGTGCCAGGCTTTCCGCAGCCAGGTTTTGGATACTCTCCATACGGGTACAACCCGTATCCTTATCCCCTGCCTCCTCCTCCTCCTCCACCACCCCCACAATCGCCGGTGGACCTGCAGGAGACTCTGGCCTCCTGGTGGGTTGAGGCCAAGGCTCAGCTCACCAGGGAGGTCGAGAGCCGCCTTCCGACGATGGTGCCGTCTCAGGTTCCCATACGTTCGAGACGGCACACTTCCTCACCACCTCCGACTCCAGGGCTCTTCGCCTGGGTCCAGAGAGGGCAGGGCACGCCCTGGGCTTCCTAAGGGGTCCGCTCTCCCTGGTCGGGAAAGGGAGTCCTTTTCCTCTTCCTCCTCCTCTTCACCCTCAGACTCCTCGGATTCTTCTGATGGTTGCTCCGAGAGGGACGACTAGCCACGCTCTGCGTCGAAGCTCAGGCCAAGGACTCCTCCAAAGTCTCCTCCGGAAGATCCTTCTTTTACAGAGTTGCTAAGGAAAATCCTGGAGGTTCATTAGTGGCACTCCTTGGAACCAAATCCTCAGCGTCTGAAACTCGTTGAACATCTGGATTTGCCCGTGACAGCTCCTACCTTGGTGCCACCCTGGATAGAGCCTCATGCCGACCTCGTCACCACCATATTGAAACAGCTGTCGGCTTTAGCCCCACTTCCTAGGAAGTCGAATAGGCTATATCAGGCTCCAGAGGGTGTTAATTTCCTGGATTCTCACCCTCGTGCCGACTCGGTTGTGATTAGCGCCGCTCACGGCCGGTCGGCCAACCCAAAACACCTCAGCTCGTCGCCACCTGACAAGGAATCTTGCCTTCTGGGCCAGTACGGGAAGAAGATCTTTGCTTCCTCCATGCTGGGGATCAGGGCCCTGAATTATGTCGGCCATATGGGGGACTACCAAAATGCCATTCTGACTCAGGTGGAAGCCAAATTGGACTCCCTGACAGACTCCCAAGTCAAGCAGGAGTTGGCTGATCTTGTCCGCTCTGCTCGTTCGGCCAGTCGACACATGCTTCGTGCGACGTACAGTGCAGTGGACACTGCTGGACGGAGCTCAGCTTTCGCTGTAGGCCTACAGCGTCATGCTTGCCTTCGCGTGTCAGGGTTGGTCCCAGAGGTGCAATGCGCTATCCAGGAGGCACCCTTCCAGGGGTCGGTGCTCTTCGGGGGTGATGTCAAGGACATAATCACCGATTTGCAAGAGAAGGGGATGGCACTGAAGTCTGTTGATTCCATGTACCGTCCCCATCAGCAGCAGTGCCGTCCATTTCGCAGACGGAATCAGCCCAAGGCGAAACCCCAGGGAAGGCAGGCCACAAAACGCTGGGCCCCCACAGCTGCTAAGCCCCCCCCCCAAAAAAGCAGCAGGTGCTTCAGCTGCGGCGCTGCCCCACACCACCAGACTCCTCCCCTCTCCCACGGCCTCAGGACTCCCCGGAGGAACCGGTAGGAGGGAGGTTTTCCCTCCACCGTCCAGGCTGGGAGAGGATAACAACAGATTCTTGGGTGCTCCAGCTCATCGCAGAAGGACACTCGATAGAGTTTCTTCAGAAAACACCTCGCTACCCCCCTCTGAAGTAGTCGTATTCAAGAGAACATCTTCTCTTGGTCCAGAAGGAAATTTCAGCTTTACTGCTGAAACATGCAATAGAGCCCATCCCCCTTCATCTGCAAGGGACGGGTTACTATTCCCATTTCTTGCTGGTCCCAAAGAAGACAGGAGATCTCAGACCAATTCTGGATCTCAGTTCCCTGAATCTTTTCGTAGAATACAAAAGGTTCAGGATGCTCTCTTTGCAGAACCTTCTGCCCCTCCTCCGGCCGGGTCAATGGCTGTGTGCTCTGGACATGTAGGATGCTTACCTGCATATTTCCATTCGCCCGTCTCACCGCAGATACCTTCGTTTTGCGTTCCAGGGGGACCAATTCATATGCTCCATTTGGTCTATCCTCGGCTCCCCGAGTATTTACCAAATGCTTGACAGTGGTGGCGGCCCACCTGCGTACCAGGGGGGTGCAGGTTTTCCCGTACCTGGACGATTGGTTCCTGGCGGCCTATTCCAGGGAGGAACTCCTGCGCTGCCTCTCCCTTACCCAGCAGGTTTTTGCCTGCCTGGGTATTACCATCAACCATTCCAGGTCTCATCTGATCCCATCCCAGAGACTACAGTTTATTGGGACGATTCTCGATATGACCACAGGCAAGGCCTTCCTGCCACTGGACAGGGCGTCCAGACTCAGATAAGTCTGCTGTCCGACTGCAGGCGGGTCTCTGCAGGGTCGGTCCTTCGCCTTCTCAGGCTCATGGTGACTGCTATCCCGACAGTTCCTCGCGCTCGACTCCACATGAGAATTTCTCAGTGGACTCTACGCTCCCAATGGGATCAGTTAGTGGGCGACCTGGATCACCCAGTTCTGGTCTCCTCACCGATGCTTCGAGACTTGCAGTGGTGGATGGTTCAAGATAACCTGTTTCGGGGAGTTCCATTCTTTCGTCCTCCCCCCTTCCAGACTCTAACCACAGATGCCTCGGGTGAAGGTTGGGGAGCCCATCTAGGCCCTCGTCGGACCCAGGGCTCCAGGTCCAAGCTAGAACAAGCTCTCCACATCAAAGTGCTCGAGCTTTGGGCAGTGTTGTATGCTGTCCAATCCCTTCAATACATCCTTCCCGGCCACCTAGCCATCCAGACGGACAACATGTGCATGGTTTGGTACATCAACAAACGGGGAGGGACTCAGTCCTACCCTCTTTGCAGGGAGGCAATGAGGGTTTGGGATTGGGCAACACAACACGACCTTCACCTCACGGCAATTCACATTCCAGGAGTCGACAACACCCTGGCAGACAAGCTAAGTCGCTCTTCTGCTCTGAGTCACGAATGGGAACTGGACCAAGGGGTCCTAGACAATATCTTCCGACTTTGGGGAACACCACAGGTCGACCTCTTCGCATCCCCTCTAAACGCAAAGCTTCCAGTCTTCTGCTCGCTCATTCCAGAGCGAGGCGCTTTTTGGAGAGACGCTCTGTCTCTAGACTGGAAGGACAGATTCATCTATGCCTTTCCCCCAATTCCACTTATCCCACGAGTCTTGCAGAAACTAGCTTCAGAAGGCGCTCAAATGATTCTGATTGCTCCTTTCTGGCCCAGGCAGGTTCGGTTCTCTCTTCTACAACAATACTGAGAGGATCATCCTCTTCCTCTATCTCAAGGTTTACTGACCCAGGATCAGGGGACCCTGGTCCATCCAGGCCTCAAATCTCTTCAGCTGCACACATCGCTCCTGCAGACTTAGCTCAAGTCCCATTTTGGGGTGTCTCCCCAAGTGGCGGAGATTTTGTTGGAGGCCAGAAAACCCTCCACCAAATCCACTTACGCCATGAAGTGGAAAAGATTCACTATCTGGGCCGCTTCCAAGAATGCAGAACCTTTCTCCTGTTCAGCGGGGCTTCTGCTGGAATCTACGTCATCTGTTTGACCTGGGTCTCAGTCATTCTTCTCTGAAGGTACACATGGTGGCCATTTTGGCCTATCATGTCCCCTTTGCAGACAAAACTTTCGCTCAATTGGAGGTCTCTAAGACCTTTCTCAGAGGGGTCCTCCATCTGAGACCCCCTATCTGTACTCTTGCTCCCCCTTGGGACTTGAACTTAGTTCTCGAGAAACTTGCTCTGCCTCCCTTTGGACCGGCAGCTTCTGCAGATTTGAAGTTCCTTTCATGGAAGACTCTCTTGCTGGTGGCCATTACTTTTGCTCGGAGAATTTCCGAGCTCCAGGCCCTGATGTGTAAAATCCCATACTTGATTTTTCACAAGGAACGTGTTGCTCTTCGCACGAATTCTAAGTTTCTCCCTAAAATCGTTGCAGAGTCTACTCTAAATCAGTCCATAGAGTTACCCGCCTTTTTCACGGAGTACTCTAATCAAGGGAAGTATTTACTCCATACTATGGATGTTCACTGGATTCTGAGATACTAAACCAACAGGACGAAGGATCTCAGAAAGACTGATCAATTGTTCATCTCTTTTGCTCATAAAAGGGAAGGCAATGCTGTTTCTAAGCAATGCCTATCTAAGTGGTTGGCTCATTGCATCAGTTTCTGTTATGACAAATACAACAAGACCCTCCCGGGTCAGGTAAGAGGCCACTCCACAAGAAGAGTAGCTGCCTCTGCGGCTTGTTTCAAGAATGTGTTTGCGGCAGACATCTGTGCTGCCGCCACCTGGACTTCCGTTCATACCTTTACTAAACACTACAGTTTGGATGTTGCTTCTCGCCGTAGAGCAGGCTTCGGGCTGGTTGTTCTGCAAAGCATCCTATCTTGAGGCTTGCACAGCTAGAACTGCTTCTTGGAGTAGTTTTCCTCCTCCCAGTGCCTCTTTGTTCTAGACTGCTTGGGATTCAGTCCTATATGTAATTACCTACTGCAAGAGCTCTCTCAAAGTAAGATAGTACAGTTACGTAAGAACTTACCATAACAGTAGATCTTCAAGAGAGGCTCTTGCAGTAGGTAATACCTTCCCGCCCTCCGTCCCCCTAGGCTTTTTCAGCTCCTTTTCCAGTGAGGGAAATATCCGCTCCTCTCTCGTCTGGCCTTTCTGGCCTGTGGCGGGAAAGAACTGGAAGGCGGGCGTCAGGGACCGCCCCTTTATACCGACGTCTCCTGATGCCGGTCACCTGACGTGGGGGCGGTCCCTCGCCAGAGACTGCTAGCTAGAAATTTTTCCGTGGCGTCCTGCCGACATCAGTCCTATATGTAATTACCTACTGCAAGAGCCTCTCTCGAAGATCTACTGTTACGGTAAGTTCTTACGTAATTGTGCTTTCCTGGAGTGGTATATGTTCATCCACACTGACCCATCCAACCTCCCCGGCTTCGACACACCTCTGCTCCCAGTGGGCTAGATCTGGTTTCATGGGGTGGAGCCGAGGGTCTTACCGCCCAGGTGGGTGGGAGGAACCAGCTCGAAGACATTCTGGCAACCCTTAAAGGGAAAAGAAAACTGCCAACAAGTGCGGCTGAACAACACATACCACTGCTAGAACTGCTGTTACAGGTGAGTAACCTGTTTTTTCTTTCTATTTAAATGAAAACAGCGCTGAACCTGGAAGTCATTTTTTTCTGAAAAGAAGCTGTAGTTTTAAATACTGGTCAGAATTCTGTTGTTCCACATATACAAGTCATTTAGTAACCTTAGCGGGTGTTCCTGCTTTACAGTCCAGTTGGAAGTGCCATTCTAGGGACATGGATATGTTGTTCATCCACCCTGTCTGGCAGGTATCCTTGCCGCTTTAATTCTTGCCGGAAGGTCTTCAAGCCGGCTCCTCCCACCCGTCTGGGTGGTAAAACTCTTGGCTCCGCCCCATGACGCCAGATCTTCCTTACCGCTTGGAAGCTCAGGTTCCCTCCTTAGCGCTCTGCGTTTTAGACTGGATCCTAACTCTTCGGTTCGTCCGAAATCAGTTTTGA
Organism: Neoceratodus forsteri; assembly: GCA_016271365.2. NCBI lineage: Eukaryota > Metazoa > Chordata > Ceratodontiformes > Ceratodontidae > Neoceratodus > Neoceratodus forsteri. Next base: position 748,624,001 of record CM057451.1, read on the forward strand.
AGTTTTCTAAACTTCGGTCTTCTTCTTCCCTCGCGGCTGCGATGGACAAATCTGTTCCTGGCTTTCGGAGGTGCCCTTGCGGGCAGAAAATGTCCAGGATGGATCCGCACTCCATGTGCGTCTACTGCTTAGGCCTAGATCACGACCCGCAGGCTTGCGAGTTGTGCGCTCTTTCTCGGCCAGCGTGCTGGGCGATCAGCTGCCAGTTTGAAACTCGGGCGCCCGAGAAGCGCTTTCCGCCGTAAAATCTAAAGAGGCTCGCTGGGCTGTGTGTCCGCGGCGGCTGGTTCGGGCTGAGTGTGCCTCGAGCAGATGAACGCTCGAGGAGGAGACGGCCAGGCCGCATCTTCCTCTCCTCGCCATGGCATTTATCCCACTTCTGAGTTCCTCGTGATACGGCTCGCTCAAGGAGCTTTTGTCAGTCCCTTTCCACGAAGGAGAGGGGCCTTCGGGACATTCTTCTCGGCCCAAGAAAAAGGAATCAAAAGATAAGTCCCACTGTCAGTGTTCATGGGAGCGGGAGAGGTCCCCTTCCCCGGGTGGCCGACCGTCAACGTCGGTCAAGGTTGCGGCTGAGGCCGCTGGCTTCACGGTGCCCCCGTCAGGCCAGCCTGCCGAGACTCCCATCGACGAAGTCAAGATTTTCTCGACTAAGGACGGCTGTCACCAGCTATTTGACAACCTCCTTCACCGTTCCCTGAGAATACCGGGATCTGCCTGCTCTTCGGGACCGCAGTCCCCGGTTAAAGTGTTAAAGCCGAGGGAAGAGCGGGTGTCCCCGCCTCCTTCCCAGACCCACCTCGTCTCCCCGAGGTCTCGGTCTTGACCTCTTCTCGATCCAGCTGCTCCCGCTGACATCGGCGGTCTCGCTATCAAGTAAGCGGCGACGCCGCTCTTCCTCGCCGCCCTCGGTGAGGAGGCTGCGGCGCAAGCTGCGCGCGCTACGAGATCTTATGTGGCAGCAGTTGCTGCTGTCCGGTTACAGCCCCGCCATCAAGTGGCTGTCACCTGAATGACCGAAGCAACCACTCGTTCCAGTCGAGTTGCCCACTCCAGGGCCGGTTGCTCGGCCGAAACCAGCTGCTCCACCGATTGTGGTGGAACCTCCGCCTCCACAGCCGAAGTCGGGGGCACCGACCAAGAATTCTCGGTCGGGTCACGGCTTGCTCCACAGGTTGTCGGTCACCCTCACTCCCGACCGCCCTTGGCAGGTGGAGGGTGGCTCAGGGCCGAGGCAGCTCTTCGCATGACTCTTCTGAATCCAACAACGATTCCTCCCTGTTCTCCAGGCAGCTCAATTTGGAGTCCTCCGGGGGCCAGTCAGTGGACGATAGCCCATCGTCCTTCTTGGGTCTGCTTCGACTCATCTCGGAGTCCACCGGGATGCAGCTCGAGCCCGTGTCCAAACGGGCCAAGTATCCCCTGACGGAGATTCTGGACCGAGGGGATTCTCCCACAGAGGCTTTTCCGGTGGCTGAGGCCATTGTCGGCCCAGCCTTGGAGCTTTGGCAGCGGCCTGCTTCCCGTCCTGCGCCTTGGCCAGGAAGTATGCTGTCCCACCGGCTCTGCCCAGCTCGGAACACCCTCTGTCAAGGGGTTAGTACCATGCTGCTTTTCCGTGTCTCGCAACGCTGATGTGGATAAGCCCCCGTCAAAGAGTCCAAAAGCTGGACTTTGCCGGGCGCAGGTGTATGCTGCGCTCCTCGGCCTCCAACAGGCCAGCTCGGCGGCTGATGGCACACTTCTCCCACGCCTCATGGGCTCCCTGGATGAGGTTGTTCCTCATCTCCCACCTGACCTGCAGACCACGGTCCGCCAGGTGCGGAACCAGGGTAGGGCGGTGGCGAAGCAGCAGCTCCAGACTGCTCTGGACATAGGTGATTCCTGCGCCAGGTCAGTAGCGGCCGCGGTGGCCATGCAATGCAGGGCGTGGCTGAAGATATCCACCTTCACGGCGGATACCCAGCACAAGTTGGCGGACGTTCCCTTCTTGGGGACTGACCTTTTCGGCCCTGGAGTGGAGGGACAACTCCAGCGGATCAAGAAGTCCAATGACACTCTGGATTTGGTCACCTCCGCCCAGAGGGACAAAGGCTGCCGTCAGCAGCAGAAGTCCTTTCGTCCTTCGGTCCCTGCTTCTGGACCGGCCCTGCAACACCAGCAATAGGGCCAGCAGGCTCACAGCTACGCCCCAAGCCGAAGCCGACGGGCCTCTCCAACAGGAAGCAAGGAGGTAAAGGCCCGGGAGGTCCCTCGGCCGGTTCTTCCTCCAAGCCTGCCCATTGACGGGTTGAGGGGTGCCGCCCCCAACCTTGCCACTCCCCACTGGGTTCCCCTCGTGGGGGGACGGCTCAGCCACTTCCTTTCCACCTGGTCCGCTATCACCACAGACCGCTGGGTGTTGGAGGTGGTAGGAAAAGGCCTGCCTCTGGAGTTCGAGCAGGCTCCACCTTTGTGAGCCGTCGCCCCTCGGGGGGCCACGGGGTCCGCAGCCTCGCTGTCGGCCCGCCTGGCCGATATTGCCCTGCTCCTCAAGAAGAGGTAATCAGGAAGGTGCTGATCCTCCTCCAGACCCGGGGTTTGTGTCCAGGTACTTCCTGGTCCCAAAACGGACGGGGGGCTGGTGCCCCATTCTTGACCTGCACGACCTGAACAGGTTCCTAAGGTCTTGGACCTTCAGGATGGTCACTCTGGCTCAGATAATCCCATCCTTGGAATGAGGCATGTGGTTCTGCTCCCTGGTCCTCCAGGACGCGTTCTTTCACGTCCCAGTCCGTCCGTCCCATCAGAGATTCCTCGGCTTCAGAGCGGAGGGGTCCCTATACGAGTTCTGGGCCATGCCCTTCGGCCTCTCCCTAGCTCCCAGGGTCTTCACCAAATGCATGGCAGTGGTGACAGCATTCCTGCGGCGCCGAGGGGTCCGGTGTACCTACCGACGACATGATAGCAGCCTCCAGACAGGAGGTGGAGCGGTCCAGAGATCTGGCCCTCCAGGTTTGCTCTCAGGTTGGCCTCCTCATCAACGAGGCCAAGTCGGAACTCATGCCAAAGCAGGTGATTCTGTTCATCGGGCAGAGCTCGACTCTCTTCGAGCCAGAGCACGGCTCCCGGCGGACAGGGCCGAGGTTCTTTCCTCCTTTGCCCAATCATTTCTGGTTGGGTAATTGCACCCTGCCCGGGACTTCCTGCACCTCCTGGGCCTCATGGTGGCCTGCATCAGCGTGGTCCATTGGGCCCGTTGGTACATGCATCCCCTTCAATGGGGACTGGCCAGCCAATGGTCACAACGCCGCAATCCATTGGACCGGCCCGTGACAGTCACCCAGGAGATGTGGAATGCTCTCCAATGGTGGATCGTTCCAGCACATCTGCAGGAGGGTATCCCGTTCGTCCGCCCTGAGCCGACGGTCTCTCTCTCGACCGATGCATCTCTGATGGGTTGGGGTGCCCATCTGGGGGAATACCGAGCGCATGGCCTCTGGTCCCCTCGGGAGTCCTGATGCCACATCAACCTGCTGGAGCTCCGAGCGGTCTGTCTAGCTCTAACCGCCTTCACTCCATTTCTACGGGGTCAAGTGGTTCAGGTCCAGACGGACAACACCACGACCATGTACTGTCCGAACCGCCAGGACGGGACGCGCTCCATGCTGTTATGCAAGGAAGCTCTCTGCATTTGGTCCCTCATGCGCAGCCTGGAGGCGGATCTCCTAGCCATTCACATGGCAGGAGCCTCCAACACCCTGGCCGATGCCCTAAGCCAGATAGGGGCTGCGTCTCACAAGTGGTCTCTCCTGCCGGAGGTAGTACAAGATCTCTTCTCCCACTGGGGCACGCCTCAGGTGGACCTGTTTGCCTCAGGAGAATGCGGCTGAGTCTGTTCCATGCCTGCCCCCGCAGTGGGCTCGCTGCAGGGATGCCTTCTCGAGGCCGTGGGACCCCGGCCTCTTCTACACCTTTCCCCCATTTCCCTTGATCCACAAGGTGCTTCTCAAGGCGAGGGAAGGACAAGGCGCAGGTGATTCTGGTAGCCCCAGACTGGCCCCACCAGTTCTGGTATCCAGATCTCCTCAGCCTCGGCTCCAGGCTCCCGAGGCGGCTTCCAGCCCGCCCGGACCTGATCTCAGTCAATCAGGGGAAGGTATTCCATCCGGACTTTCAATCCCTGCACCTGACGGCCTGGTTCCTGGGCTAGAGTTCCAGGCTTTGGGTCTTTCCGACGAGGTCTCAACATCGTTGAGGCGTCCCTTAGAGTCGACTAGAAAATGCTATGCCTTCAAATAGAAGAGGTTTTCCATTTGGTGTCAGGGGAAGGGCTTGGACCCTTCCGACTGCCCCTTGGCAAACATTCTGGACTACCTGTGGTCCCTTTCTCAGCAAGGGCTTCAGTCGATGACCCTTAAGGTGCACCTGGCAGCCATCTCTGCTTACCGGGCGTGGGCCGGCAAGCAGTCGGTGGCACAGGAGAAGGTGGTCGGGCGCTTTTTCAAAGGCCTTGACCGCATTTCCCCTCCGGTGCGAGAACCTCCACCTCCGTGGGATCTACTGCTGGTATTGGCCAAGCTCATGGGCAAGCCATTCGAACCAATGCACAGGTGTGATCTTTCACACCTGTCATGGAAGACCGCCTTCTTGGTGGCTATCACGTCAGCCAGAAGGATGGGAGAGCTCCAGGCGCTTTCCATCGAGTCTCCCTACCTGGTCTTCCACAGGGACAAGGTTGTCCTGCGCCCCCACCCGAAATTCCTTCCGAAGGTGGTGTCGGAGTTTCACCTTAACCAGGTGTTGACTCTGCCAGTGTTCTACCCCAATCACACCGGAGGGGCGGTATAGGCTCCATACTTGGACCTAGACGAGCGCCTCGCTACTATATGAGCCGGACGGCTGAAGTTCGGGAGAGGTTCGCCAGCTGTTTGTCACCACGCTGAAGCCGACCTGGCAGACCTGCAGCAAAGCGGATGATAGGCAGGTGGATCACCTCCTGCATAGAGCTCTACTACAGGTTGGCGGGCATGGAGCCTCCAGAGGGATAAGAGCTCATTCTACCCGCCATACCGCTGCATCGGTAGCTGCTTCCAGGGACGTCCCTATCCAGGATATCTGCAGGGCTGCTACCTGGAAGTCGGCACATACCTCTGTTACCCACTACCACATCGACCTCGAGTCACGCCGGAATGCTGGTTTTGGGGCCTCTGTTCTCCAGTCTCTCTTATCCAAGTAAGTATCGGGGGGGTGCGCCTTGCCTCCCTCCTCCCGGAGAACTGCTAGGAGTCTGCCAGACAGTGTGGATGAACAACATATCCATGTCCCTAGAAATACAGGTTACTCACCTGTAACAGGAGTTCTAGGAATGGTATATGTTGTTCATCCACACAACCCACCGACCTCTCCGGCTTCGACGCCATTAACCTGAGCTTCCAGCGGGCCAGATCTGGCGTCATGGGGTGGAACCGAGAGTTTTACCACCCGGGTGGGTGGGAGGAGCCAGCTTGAAAACCTTCCGGCAAGAATTAAAGCGGCAAGGATACCTGCCAGACAGTGTGGATGAACAACATATACCATTCCTAGAACTCCTGTTACAGGTGAGTAACCTGTATTTTTAGAGCTGTATGATGACTATGTCCCAAACAACCTCAGTGTTCTATAGCAGAACATGAATAAATTGTGCCAGTAATTGAAGAGTAGAACAGAGATATAAACTACATCATAAGTTCTAAAATGGTTCTTACCAGCAGCATGTAAATTAGAAATATCCACTAGGATAACTAGAAACCCTGCAGAGCTGGAGAAGTAACAATTTAAATTAGTATTTTATTGATTTATTGAATTTTGTTGACCCGGTAGGCCCACTAAGACCAGAAGTCCCTTTTTCAGGGGCAACCCGGGGGGGCAGGGATACAGATGGTAGCTAACTGAAATTGTACCAGATTAAGCTGTTGGTGGTATTTTCAAACATAGCTTCTCACGCACTTATCCTTTAAAGCAAGCATTACATGGCTGTCTCTTAGTAACAATCTCATGGTTTGCTTTGCCTCAGTGCCATGTTAAGATGGCCAGCCCCACAGAAGACCTTGTATATGATGCAACCAGACAGTCCATCTCACCTTGGAGAAAACTCTCCTAATACTAGAATGAGCCTGAGATGGAAAATAGGCCTCAAAACACAGCAAAAGATTTATTACAGTAAACACATTAGGAGAATTGGGCAAACCATCGGCCAACAAAATTAGCTTCTAAAATAAGCACTACAGTTAGTAGTTATGATAGACTTATCCAGCCCACACATTTTTTATATTCCTCGTATTCTCAATGAATTGCTTGAGTTTGAAAGACTTGGAAAAACCTCTGAAAGGTTGGTATTATTTTTTATGAATGGCTCTTAGTGAGCTGTAAGTTGTGAATGAATTCTATTAGGAGATATTTTACTAAGGTGAGCTGGAACATCTTGAGAGCATCTTGTGCATGGTCCTGAGTGGGGTTGGCTACCCGTGGTACAGAGGTAAAGCAATCCATGATATTTTTATTTCCTGTTGTGGCATGGTGTCTACTTACTAACCTACATCTTCCTAGATTCAGTCTTCTCCATGGAGTCCCACATGTTGGGTCTAAGCTCGAAGCACTAGGACATTGCAGGAACAAGTCCTTTGGCCAGGGGGACCAACAAATGGCTATTGTCTCACGGTACCTGTATAATGATGTGTGCCTGCCAATAACTATTCTTGGCCCCCTTACCTACATCAGATCAGTTTGTTTTTGGTTTTTTTCCACCATTGAGTGGAGGTTGTGGGAGTCACTCACGTCACCTTAGTTTGCCTGTGTTTGCTTCTTTGTTGTCTAAAACCCAACTGATTTCATTAATTATTTCTTTGGAATGCCTAAGTGATCTAAGAAGGTCCAAGAACCTATTTTTCCATTTTTGCACATGTTGCAAGAAAACTAGCCACTATGATGAGCATTAGTTGTGCTTTTTCTGCCTCTGACACCCCTATGATATGGATTCCTTATGATGCTTATTTTTCTTTTAAGCGACACCCCTTCCAAATCGGATGCTGGTAGTTTGGCTTTCTAGTCCCAGTCTTCAGCCGCAGGCATCAGACCAGGAAATCAAATCTGAGAGTGGATCCCCCATCCCTCACCCGGTCTTTGGAATAGTGTGAGGTACAAACCTTCCTCCCCACTACGTTGAGGCTGTGTTGCAGTCTTCAGTGGTAATGACTGGTGGATCACAGGCTCCTTCAGCCGACAGAGAACTACCATGGTGCATTAGCCGTGGGCAGTGGACCACCCCGGCTTTGGGTTCAGAGCCTCAGTTGTGAAGTTTGCACACTGACACTTGTGCGGACTCTGATACTGACGCCATCTGCAGTTTTGGAGACAAGGCCAGCTCAAGTGTCAGTGGCTCAGCAGGTTGCACAATTGCCTCTGAGACAGGAAGATTGGAAGGCTGTGGGTTCCAGCCCCACACTAGGAACTTCCATGAGGGTGGGTACTGTACTCCTGATCTTCCATCTTTCGGATGAGATGTTAAACCAAGTTCATGTCTGCCTGTTCAGGTGGTTGTTTAGGTGGACATTAAAGATTCCATGGCACTTCTTGAAAAGAATAGGGGAAGATCTTCCACAGAGTGGTCTCTTGCAGTAGGTAATACTTTTGGGTTACCAGCAGAGGTCGCTGTGGTGCACGGCAGCCCTTCTAGCAGTTTTTCACCAGGGACTGCCCACACATGACATCAGCTTCCTGTTTACTATATAAGTGTGGGCGGTCCCTGGTATCCTCAGTTCATTTTCTCGCCGTCTTCAGCTCGCGCAGCAGCTATTGCAACCTCTGTGTAGCAGTTATTGATGAGAAATTTGGAACTAAGACTAATATCAACAGATTCTTCAAACAAATAAGCATTATTTAGTTCTTGCCGTTGCGGCAGGAAGATATACTGCTTTGACAACTACACACTTTGTGTAAGGTGTCTGGGACCCACACACGACACCAATTCCTGCAGTTTATGTCAGGAATTTAGTCAGGCAACTCGTCGATGATGGTTGCTTGAAATTCAGCATCTTTTGATGGAGCAGAAAATGTCTCTCTTGGAGAACCAGGGGGCTCGTACCAAGGACTCCCCCTCTACTGGTTCTCGTTCCAGGCAGGAGAAGGAGAAACCCTCTTCACACTCCCTGCCTCGTTGCCCTTTGACTGCCACTGTTTCAGGTATCCCTCCATCAACGGCACGTCCTCTGACCACATCTTCGTCGGTGGGGGCTCATACCTTCTTGTCGACGGCGCTTTCCAGCGCATTAAATGCAGTTCAAACTGTAACTGCACCATCAACGGAAACCAATACCCTCTCGTCGACGACGCTTTCCATCACTTTACATGAAGCTAAATATACAGCTGCTCCGTTGACGGGGGCTCCTCTCCCGTCGACAGCATCTGACAATTTAAGTGAAAATAACTCATTTTCCTCTGCGGGACCATCGATGAGACCCCTTTTTTTTTTTTTTTTATCGCAACTCTTTTTCGCGCCTACAGGCTCATTCGCATGATGGGGGTCCGGCACGGCTGTGGCTGATTCGCTGGAGGGCCCTCTGCCCTGTAAGCCAGACCAGCGCCAACCCCCAGCGAGTCCACGACAGTCCTTCCCCTGCATGGCAGGGCACGCCATCAAGCTGCTTGATCGCGCCTAGCCTTTTTTCAGTTTTTTCCCAGTGGAGCACGACGCGTAATGACGCCCATGCACCAAGCGCAGACGCCCACCGTGCTCCCCTTCCAGACACCTGCAAGGCCTCGAGTACCATTGGGTGTCCCCCAGGGACCGCCAGAGTGCGGTATGGATCCCACCCTTTCTCCCAGGACTGGGAGAGCAGTCGTCGGATGCTTGATCCCAGTCCGACCCCCGACTATCCGGGCTCGTTCCCGAACCAGGGTAGCAGACGTGGAGCGAGGTGTGGCATCCAGCGCCTCAACCCTCAGCGCCACCGGGCCGGATAGACCCCGCATTCCTCAGGAATAACCTATTGCTTATGCCTTACTAACTGCCCCTCCGCCTTCACAAGTGGCTTCCTATAGGGGTCAGGCGGACAGAGATCGAGACCCTGGTCTTTACCACCCAGGGGAACAACCTGGTAATACTACATCCCATCCCCTCTATTACCCCTCTTGTTTCCCAACATACCCCTCTTCATCCGAAGAAAGGGACATCACCAACATAGTCCGACAGGTCTTACATGCCATATGGAACTCTCAGCCCTCTGACCCAGGAGACATGGGTGATCCTCCCTGATCTCCACCTCCTCTGCTGCCTAAAAGATTCCATAGTGACAGGGATACCATGCCACTCTGGTCCCCTCCTCCTTTCATGGAGGACTGTGTGTCAGATGAACAAGAAGTACCGGCTGACTTCCCCAGTGATGATTTTTTTTTTTTTTTTTTTTGTACACTATATTTATGCACCCTACCTTTGGGGCATCTCTCAGGGTCCCATCCGCAGATGCCTCACTTTACCGCCCGCCTGAACCAACTGCTCCCGGAGCTGCGTTGGGTAAGCAATGTCTGAGGCTCTCCTGGCCCCACTGAGAGACCCCCCCCAGACCCCAGTGAGAACTGGAGAGTCAGCCTACTGGATGTGTGTTGAGTCGACCTGCTTCAGTTCACCGTTGCCTCACCCGAGCTCAGAGGGATTTTTCTTCATTTTCACCACGGAGCATGGACGTGCAATGACTTCCCACCCAGCGTGCACACACTCCCACACGCAGCTGGACAACATCAGGCAATGGTCCAATCCCCATGCCTCTGCTACCATGCACTGCAGAAGCTCTAGCCTCCACCGGGGTCACCAGTGCAGCAGTGATGCCCCAACCCTCCCCAGGACTAGGAGAGCTGTCCTATGGACGCTCGATCCTAGTCCTCCCCTGCTGACCCCCGACAACCTAAGCTCGTTTCGAACTCAGGTCGCCGGTGTGGCGTCCAGCACCTCAACCCTCAGCACCACCTGGCTGGTCCTTCCCTGGTGATCTTGAAGATGAAGAGTTCCAAGATCTGAATTTTCCCAATCCTGAATCTCCTTATTCGGAAATCTGTTCTCTGGATGAGGACCTGCCTATACCTTCCGCAGCCTCTCCCCCAAATAAGGAATCCAAAGAAGTGACTATCTGTGGAAAAAGGTATTTTCCTCAGGTGCTATGAATATCAGAAGCTTGAGCTATATGGATCATATGATTAAATATCAGCATACACTTGGATCCTCTGCCATTGAGCTCATTAATAAACTCCCTCCCTCATAGGAAATGGATAAATTATTGGCTACAGTGACAACTAGTAATTCTGTCTCCTGTCACCTTCGTCATGCCTGGCTTCGTGTTTCAGGCTTTGCACCTGATATACAACATAAAGTAGCCAATGCCCCCTTTAACGGGACCAAGGCATTCAGGCCAGGTACTCGATCTTTACTGGGTGACTTACAGGCATCAGGCAGAACCCTTCGTACAGTCTATGGCATGCATCATACTCCATCTACAAACTACCATACTCAACACTCCTCTTATTCCAAAAGAGGTGGAAGATACAGAGGTAATAATAAAGGCAGCTTCAGAGGTCATGCTCAATCCACCAGAGGCAACACCTCTGCCGGCTGGGCAGGCCACCTCCCAGTGACCCACTGGGACTTCCCCCCACCTCCTCGACCAAGCCTCGGAGGCTGTGGGGTTTTGTTTTGCCCTCCATCTGGAGGCCTGGCAAATGATCACTTCAGACAAATTGGTACTTCAGATTATACAGAAGGGTCATACTCTGGAATTCCTCTCCACCCCATGCCCTTGCCCTCCACAGAAGATTCATTATCCTTCAGGTCATATACCCATCTTACAGGAGGAATTGAGGGCCCTTTTTACCAAAAAGGCCATTTTACCAGTGCCCCTTCTAGAACATCAAACAGGAAATTTACTCCCACCACCTTTTGGTGCCCAGATGAACAGAAGACCTCAGACCAATACTGAATCTCAGACAACTGAATGGTTACATTCAGTACAGACATTTTCATATGATTACCCTACCTGCTATCATGCCGATCCTGAAACAGGGCGATTGGCTTTGTGCCCTAGACATGAAGGATGCCTGCTTACATATCCCCATCCACCCTGCCCACCAAAAATGTTTGCGCTTCCACCTACTGGGTCAAAATTACCAGCTTCGAACACTCCCTTTCAGCCTCTCATCAGCCCCTAGAGTGTTCACCAAGTGCCTAGCGGTGGTGGCAGCAGCCTTACGAAGAAAAGGGCATATCATCTTTCCACATCTAGACAATTGGCTAATCAAAGCAGACTCCAAAGTAGCTCTGCTTGCCTCCCTAGATGCTACCCTGAAGCTGTTCGCAGATCTAGGGATCACAGTCAGTTGGGCCAAAGTCCAGCCGAAATCTGACACAGTCCCTCCAATACATTGGAGCTGTCCTAGATACAGTCACAGCCAGAGTTTACCTCCCACCTGCCTGGCAGGACACACTTATATCTCTGGCGTCACACATACAGACTCAGTTTCCCCTACTCCTACAACTGTCAGTACAAGACCCCATTCAGTTGCCATTCAGACCAAACCTTTTGACTTAAGTGTCAAGGGTCTTTCCTACATCCCAAACTGAAGGCTTTACACATTCACGCTTGGCTTCTGAGAACGCTTTCATAATTAGACTACAAGTGTCCTCTCGTGTTGCCAATATTCTCTTGGCCTTCCATAAACCAGCAACAAGAGCAACATACAATTCCAAATGGAAACGCTTTTCCATATGGTCTGCCTCTCGATCTTTGGACCCTTACTCTTGTCCACTGACGAAGGTTCTGGACTACCTGGCCTCACTATCTGAGTCCAGTTTGTTACTCTTCCATCAAAGTCCACTTGGCTGTAATCTCAGCTTTCCATGAACCTCTAGATGGCAGGTTACTGTACCAACATCATCCAGCTAAGATGTTTTTGAAAGGCATGTTACATATTAAACCACGTATTAGAAGACCCGCTCCTCCATGGGATCTCAATTTTATGATGGAAAATTTGACCCTTGAGCCTTTTGAGCCAGCAGCCACTTGTGAACTTTGTTTTCTTTCATGGAAAACCCTATTTCTGGTGGCTGTCACTTCCGCTCGACGTATTTCCAAGCTTCATGTGCTCATGTGTAGGGAGCCTTACTTGGTTTTCCACAAAGACAGGGTGGTTCTTCGTACCAACCCTTCCTTCCTTCCTAAAGTAGTCTCCGAACGTACTTTAAATCAGTCCTTGGAGTTTCCGATCTACTGTCTTGACTGCTCCAATCAGGGTGAACATCTACTACATACTTTAGATGTCCATCGTATACTACGCTACTATACTAATCGAACACAGTCAATTAGAAAGAGTCTCAACTGTTCGTCTCTTTTTCCCCTGGTCGCGACGGCCTCCCGGTTGCTAAATGTACTCTTTCATCCTGGTAGGCAATTTGTATTACATTTTGTTACAAAAAATACAACAAGCCTTTACCTGGACCTGTCCAAGCACATTCCACTAGAGCTATGGCCACTACTGCGGCTTGCTTTAAAGGAGCTTCCATTTCTGATATATGCAGTGCAGCTACCTGGTCCACGATTTATACATTCACAAGGCATTAGAATCTGGACATTGCTTCACGATGTAGGGCGGCCTTCGGCCATGCAGTCCTACAGGATCTTCTATCATGACTGTCTTCCTACATGGACATTACTGCTTGGGATTCATCCCAAAAGTATTACCAACTGCAAGAGACCACTCTGTGAAAGATAGTACGGTTACGTAAAAACTTATCGTAACAGTAGATCTTCGAGTAGTGTCTCTTGCAATAGGTTTGTTCCTACCCTCTGTCCCCCTCCTTCTCTAAGAGAGCAAATTCTGGTCCTGTGACTATGGGTTGAACTCCTTTTGTACCTCGGCTTCCCCTCGTGCGATCTGAATCCGGTGAGGGAACTGAGGATACCAGGGACCGCCCACACTTGTATAGGAAACAGGAAGTTGATGTCGTGTGTGGGCGGTCCCTGGTGAAAAACTGCTAGAAGAGCTGCTATGCACCACAGCAACCTCTGCTGGTAACCCAAAAGTATTACCTACTGCAAGAGACACTCTTCAAAAATCTACTGTTGCGGTAAGTTTTTACGTAACTTTACTATCCCTGGTGTGCTGGCCAGATCCCCCCATTAACAAAAAATACTAGCAACAGCTTAACCTGGTTCATCATCAGTTTGTTTCCATCTGTATCCCCCACACTCTCCTGGAACGAGGCAAAAAAGTAGGCAGAATTGCCTAGTCCTCTTTCCCTGTCAACAAAAAACTAGATAAATAATGTTGACCTTGGATAGTGCAGCTAGCAGCACTGAAAAGAGGGCATTGTCAAGCATGATATTGACTGTGGTGCCGCTGTCAGTTCCGAGGAATGTTTTGGTGCTGGGGACATTGGAGCGTCTAGTGTTGTGTAGAATATATTCATTGCAAAAACTAAGTTATTGCAGACATTAGGGTTGAAGAACACAAAATGGACAAAGTAAGGAAATGAAAATAATGAGGGTTTATAGTCTCAGAAGTCATGGGGAATCTGCGGTGTGGTGTTCCTTGGGGTTGTCAACACTGTTAGGCATCCTGGTTCACTTCTTAGTTGGAAGGGGAGGGATATCTGTGCCGGCACCAGAGTCAGACACCCCAGTATTTGTTTTTTACAACCAAACGTGTAATGACCAACAGTACTGGGTGCCCTGCTAGCTGTTTTTTTTTTAAACATGGGACAGGATACTGGTGGCAGGATTGGGTACCTACTGTTCTGTAACTGTGGCAGTAGCAGGAAGGCGTTCTTGGGGGATTGTGCATTATCAGTGTGAGTAAAAGTGATTTTTTCCACACTGCTTTTGTCAGCTGGCTGACGAAAGCAGTTTGAAGGAAATCCCTTTCACTCAAACTACTAACAGAAAAATCAAATCCAGCTTTCCTTAGAACATGAATTTTTTTCAACTCGGCATGCTCAAAAAATTACACAGTTTTTACCTTACATTTTAAAAACTTTGTAAGTTAAAAACTTCAAACCTAGCCAGTCCAGTGGCACTGAGGGTTGAGGCACTGGATGCCACACCTCGCGCTACACCAGCGTCGGGAACAAGCCCGGGTCTCCGGGGGCAGCTGGGGTTGGGGGGTGGGAGCTGGATTAAGTTGCTTCAGCATAATTCTCCTCTCCCGGAGAGGGTCCCACATTTACAGCTCACTGCCATCTGGGGGTGTCCAGGTGGCAGAGCTGTTGGGGTGTTCCATGTGGGAAGGGCGGTGGCAGGAGTCTGGAGTGGAGATATGTCAGCGTGCCCTACTTCCATGGCTCCACATACACGCCGTCACCCTCGGGAAGTTAGGGGCATACTTGGAAAAAAAACACTCCAGCTCCATGATCATTCAGTCGCCCCTCAATACGGGCACAGCCATGCAGGGGTACCTAACTGGTCTCCATCCTGGGGGCAACCCCACCGCAAGGGGCAATTCTCAGGGTTAAGTCCCGCAGGAACTCCGCAGGGCGCCTAGATGCTCTCTACCACCAGGCCGGCCCCATCGCGAGAGGCACTTCGCAGGGTTGAAACTCCTGCGTGGATGTTGTGTCCAGGAGAAAAGGCAAACTGGGGGTGAGCCATTACTGGGGGGATGAAAAACAATAAAAACAAATCTTCAAACTTACGAGAGCGTGTACCTTGGATCAGGCTATATTAAACCTAGAAGTTTCAGGTAAAAAAATAAAACAGTTACAGGTGAGCGAAAAAAAAACTTCTTTAATGAATTTTAGCTTCTTGGGGCATGGATATGGTTCACTGTCCACACTCAGGAAGTCTTCCTTCCCCTTTAATTCCAGCTGGAATGTCTTCAAGCTAAGCTCCTCCCACCCACTAGGGTGGTATCCTTTGCAGTTTTCTGTGCAAGGTGCAAGTCTGTTTTTTTTTTTTTTTTTTTGCATCTTCAAGTGAAATTCAGTGCTTCTTCACTTTTCCTCAAGAAAATGGAGCATGACAAACCCAGAAATGATCGCAGTTTCAAGAGGTGCGTTGCATGGAACCAAACGGTGTCACGTATTGACCCGCATGCCTCTTGTATTTATTGCCTCTGAGCAAAGCACGACCTGTGGCCTCTGTAAATCTCTGCTCCCTTCCTCTCTTGACCAGACCGCCTGCCTCCTCCTAGGCCACCTGGATTAACTGGATCCTCTGGTCTGGTGCCGCAAGGCCGTTTTGTCGGTGCCGGGTTTGGTCTCCCAGCTGGCTACTCTTGAAGAAGCAGCAGCCCAGGCCATGGCGGTCTCATCATCGGCTCCTGCACTGCTTCCAGTGGGCACCTGTGTCAGGACTTCGTTTTCCAGTTCCTTCTTGGGCATGTGTCAGTCCCTGCAGATCCTTGTGGAGGGCCCTTCCCGTGGAGATAAATCTAAGAAATTGAAATAGAACTGCCATAGGTCATGGGATAGGGAACAGGCATGCTTTTTTTGCTCCTATGATTCCTTTTATTGCTCGATGGCTGTCAAGCTTTTGGCTTTGGCTGGACATCCTAGGGTTGAAAAGCAGGCCGCTAGCTCCACTGTGACCCCATCTAGCTTGTTGCCCAAGACACAGGCTCACCAGCCGGTCGACATTCTTTTTTCCCAGTTGACACATTGTCAGATGAGTTAGGGGACGACTCAGTCTCCCAGACTCCTGTCCTCTTGGCCCTCTCTCAGGAGGTACAGGAGAAGTCAGCTGACCAGGCTGTCTCCTCCCAAGAGATTCACCCGTCATGTGTCCCATGGCAGGACCTGGTCTACGTGGAGTACACTGCCCCTCCTGCCACGTCTCCTCACCGTTGACGTGCTTGTCGCCGGTCGAGGCTGGGTCCCAATCTGATCCCCGTCTCGGAACTCTGGGTACTCCCACACATGACCCTCTTCCAGGAAACACCGTCCGCACTTCTCTTCCTCCACATCCTCAGATAATGAGAGGCTCCACCACAAGTTGTGTCAGGGGTACAAGGAGCTGATTCTCACCATGGTTGTCTCCCTGCTGGGGTGGGGAGCCCACTTTCAAGGTCTCCAGACTCAGGGTGTCTGGGACTTGTCAGAAACACATCTCCATATAAATGTTTTAGAGATGCGTGTAGTTTTTTATGGTGTGACAGCACTAGTGGACTTGGTCAGCCAAAAGATCGTGCTTCTTCAGGTGAACCAGAAGTATGTAATGTACTGTATCAACAAGTAAGAAGGCATACACTCTTACCCTCTCTGCAGGGAAGCGTTGAGAGTGTAGAAATGGTGTCTGCAGCTGCGGATCTTGCTCTGTACAGTCTTTTTGCCACGAGTCCAGAACACTGTAGCAAATGACTTAAGTCGAACAGAGGCAGATCCTCACTGGTGTTCACTAGCACCAGACGTCATCATCACTGTTCGAGGAGTGTGGTTCCTGGGACATGGACTTTTTTGGGTCCCCGCTTAACATGAAACTGCCTCAATTTTGCTCCAGAAATCCAGGACCTGATGTTTTCTGTCAGGATACATTCAGACTGCCATGGCACAATCTGTTTCTGTATAGTCCCTCTCATCCAGAGAGTGCTGTTCAAGTTGAAGGTGCACGAGGCAAGATTGCCCTAATGACCCCCTGTTGGCCTCGGCAGATATGATCTCCTTTGTTGAATTGACTGTTAGCAGACCAAGGATTCAGCCACTCCAGATGGACTTACTGACCCAGGGTCAGCTATTCCACCCAACCTGCTCTCCTTTCACCTTTAGGCCTGGCTCTTGAAGAGATAGAAGTGAACAGTTTGAAAGTGTCTCAGACAATCTCTGAAATACTCTTGGCTGAGGGTGAATGTTCCACCAGGAGGACATACATAGCTAAATGGAAAAGATTTTCCATCTGGTGTTCCAGAGCCCCCATGGACCTCTTTAGATATTGGCGACAGTGCAATATTCCGGACCCATGCTAGCAGCGTAGCATTACGTCACGAAAATAGTGTACATTACAGCCACACCACTTGCGTGACTGTGTAACTACTTGCTTCACCCAAAAAAAAAAAAAACTTGGCAAAGCAAAATTAAGAAGGGGGTGGCAGACGGAGCCCCCCCCCCAAAAAATAAATACAGTATTAATAGATCTTCTTCAGGGGTATCTCAGTCATCAGGTCAGATCCACATGGAAGATTTTCCAGTAGTACCACTGGGACCGCCCACACCGACATCACCTGCCAACATCATCCACCCTATAAAGGCTTGAGTGGCCCCGCTCCCTCCTCAGTTCTTTCCTGCTGTTGACTGCGTTTGCATGGATCTCTGTGGAAACTCCGTCGCAGTTCACATACTTTTTTCCTTTACCCTAGCTTTCAGAATCTCTTTTAAACAAGAGATTCTTTTACCTCGTTTATGTCGAGTGTTACTTCTTTCACATCTCTGTTCCATCACTGCAGAAAGAAGATGGCTTTTTCAGACAACCACAATCTCTGTGTCTGCTGCCTTGAGCCTGACCACGAGATCTCTGACTAAGAGCTCTGCCAGAAATCCAACCTCACCACCCTTGGACGACGCAAAAAGACTTTGAAGAAATTTCCCAAGGAGCAACAGGGATTCTATGTTAAAATCACGAATTAAAAATGTGGTCGCCATTATAGCAACTACATAATGGCGACCGCACAGTTAGCAATGGTACATAAACGCACATGTAAATATAGTAATCCAATCACGATCACATTGAAACAAAATGGGTACAGGGCAGGATGTTTGTTGGTGCTGGCTCACAGTGAAGTTCTCTGTCAGAAAATCTCCCGACGATCGGACCAGTAGGATCAGTTTTTGAACATTTGCAAAACTGCTGAACTGACTTGAAAATGCATTATTTAGAGATCACTACCTCCGTGCCATAATTGTGCACCTTGTCATTACGTAGCGTTCAGAGTGAAAATAAAGTGATGCATTACTAAAAATACATGATACCAGGGCAATGTATACTAGGTTAACTTTAGATTTAAGTTAAAAGGAGAAGAGAGAGAGAGAAAGTTACGTCAGAGAGAGAGAATATTACAGCGGAGCAATGACGAGGTAACACTTAAACTTTAAATCTAAACTTAAACTAGTAAACAGTGCCCAGGTCTCATGTATTTTGAGTACCGTATTGCTTGCTTTTCAATCCACAGTGACAAGGTGCGCAATTATGGCATGGAGGTAGTGATCTCAAATAATACATTTTCAAATAAGTTCAGTAGTTTTGCAAACATTTAGAGACTGATCCTACTGGCCCAATCGCAATGATGAGGTAACACTTGATTTTGAAACTTAAACTCGGATCGTAGGGAGATTCAGTGACATATAGAAGGCATGGGCGCAGTAATAGAAATAGTAAAAGATCCACGATGCAGATTAAACGATCACTGTTTTTGCATAACAGTACACGCTGTTATGTCCAGGCGCTATAATTTTGTGGTTTCCAATAAGAGTTTCACTATGTTTGATTCGCAATTTTGTAGTCACGATTTTTTAGACGTGATTATCACAGGATACTGCAATGGGTAGCCAGTTCTGGGCAGGTGTCCTTCAGGGTCCCTCCTTTCTAGTCACCAGTTGGTTTGTCAAGCTCCCAGGCCTCGAATGCCCAAGTCAGGTCCTCGGGGTTTTGGGGGGGGGGGGGTCACAAAAGAGACCGCGAATGGGACCACTCTCAATCCTCAACAGCTTCTTTTTCCTCCTCTGGGGGCATTCCCATCGGCTGCAGCTGCGCTGAACCATTCAGCTGTCCAGGCCTCTGCTTCTCCCAGGCCCATATCGACAGTCCCTCCTCCCACCTCTTAGGGAGGTCGGACATCGACCCTCGGGTTGTCAGTGACAGTCTCTCTGTCATGGCCTGACACTTCCCCAGGCCTTCAAACACCGGGGCCCTCGGGCTCTCAAGACCTGACAAATGGCTCATCGTGCCTTGTGCTGGTGACCCTTCTGCCATCGATGCATCCTTCTCCTGCCGTCAACCTTAACACTGTTTTGACCCAGATAACTATGGCCCTGGTACACCAGTTGGGCTAATACAGGCCTGGGTCCCCGGCGCCATCAACGCTTCTTTGGCCTTCTCAGTCCTTGCCCCGTAGGACGCCATTGGTACCTCACTCGTCAGACCTCAGGTTAGAACAGGTTGACGTTTAAGAGGAGTACTTCCCTATGATGCTGTCACAGTATTTAACAACTGTCTCACTGAGATCCAGGAGTGGATGAGTGCCAGCTGGCTTAAGCTGAATCCAGATAAGACTGAGGTGTTGGTTGTGGACCCAAGTCGTCGGGTGGAAGAATCCTTGGAGGGTTAGCCATCTGGGCTTTGGCTGGGGGGCAGCCAGCTGAGGACCTCTGACCGGGTGCGAAATCTGGGTGTCATGCTTGTTAGCGGACTGACACTTAAAACTCCGGTGTCGGCTGTTGTCAAGTCCTCTTTTTATCATCTGAGGAATGTCACCAAGATAAAGCAACTGGTACCACCTGATGACCTTCCTACACTGGTCCACACCTTGGTGACCTTGCGCCTTGATTACTGCAGTGCCCTATACCTAGGGCTATTGGTGTGAACCTCCTTCGCCTATAGCTGGTGCAGAATGTGGCTGCCAGGCTATTGACTGGTTTACATAGATCTGACCATGTCAGTCCTGTGCTCTGCACTGGCTGCCAGTGCGGTGGAGGATCACCTTCAAGGTCGGATTACTGACCTATAAGGCCCTGCATGGACAGGGACCGGGGTACCTGCAAGAGCTCCTTTGCCCCTGTCGCCCCCTTCGTTCTCTCCGCTCTGCCGACGAGGGGTTGCTTGAGATTCCCAGGGTCTGTTTGACAACATCGAGAGCTGCGTCATTTTCTTTTGTGGCTCCGACCCTGTGGAATTCTCTACCTCATCAGATAAGGGATTGCCCGTCCATTGAGGCCTTTAAATCTGCCCTGAAAACTCATTTATTTGAGCTAGCATATGCTGGGACTAATAAGTTTGGTTGGTACCGTCCTGACCTCATCCTCCCTGAGGAAGAGGAACCTCTTTCTTCAGACAGATCCACTTTTTCTTCAGTAAGTGAGGACTTTGTTAAACATACTCCCAGGTCCCTTCCTGAAGATCCTGCCTTCTTTAATGTCTTGAAACAACTGTCCACAGCTACGGGTTTCCACACCAAGGAAGAGGATGCCACCAGGAGAGAACTGGTGAGCTTCTTGGAGATACCAGAGTCTCCTCCCAAGGTTATTCCTCCTGTTCTTCCACCTCAGAGGAATGCCACCACTGTGGCGTGGCACCACTCAGACATGGTTCCTGCCATGCCCTGTAGGGCATACAAACTCGGTCATGCCTCTCAGGGCCTGCCTGATTATGCTGCCCAACCTGAGACCGATTCTCTGGTCATCACAGCAGCACATGACAGGGTCCAAGGTGCCCAAACACCTTAGCTCCCTCCCTCCAACAGGGAGTCCAGACAGATCAACCTTCGGGGTAAGAGGATTTATGTTTCTATTGACATGTGACTGGAGGGGTAGACTAAGGGGCAACGTGAGAAATTACTTCTTCACGGAAAGAGTGGTGGAAGCATGGAACAGCCTCCCAGCAGAGGTGGTGGGAGCAAAGTCGGTGAGGGAATTCAGAACTGCATGGGATAGACATAGGGGGACCCTAGTTATTCAAAAGAGAAGATAAAGCCAGGGGATCTCCTGCATTTTTAGTAGGTAGGGAAAAAGGCAGACTGGATGAGCCTAAAAGTCTTTATCTGCCATCAAATTCTGTGTTTCTGTGTCTCCTCCACCTTGGGACTTTGGATTGCCAGATATCTGTCACATATGGTCAAGTACCAAAATACCATCTGGAAGAAGGCAAGGCTGCTGCCCAAATCCTCCCAGATTGTTCCCAGAAACAGGAGGTTCTCATATCCTTGCAGGCCACCGACGATATTAGTAAACACCTCCTCAGGGCCTTGTATGACATTTCCTATACTGGTGCCAGGGCTGCTGCCACACGTATTTGCCCTCGTAAACACACCTGGCTGAGGGTCTCTGGCTTCACAGCGGATGTCCAATGGAAGGTGCTGAATGCCCTCTTCAGTGGCTCAAAGCTATTTGGGCCAGATGTCTAGGACATCATTAATGATTTACAAGCAAGGTAGGGCTAGCAAGTCTGTCCATTCACCTTACCATACACAGCCCCTGAGCAGACCACGTCCATCCTTTCATAAGCAGTCCCCCAAGTCTGGAGCAACCTCCTGTCTCCAGGACAAATGGAAGGCCTCCTCTGCCTTACCTACCCCCTCTTCCTCAGGCCCTGCCGTGAAGTGACACAGGGCCAACGGATCAGCCGCAGCGTCCGGATCCACCTCTGCCTGACTCCTTGCCAGATCCCCCTCTTCCAATCCCGGACCAAGAGGTGGTGGTCAGAGGTCAGTTCTCCCTTGATCTCAACCAGTGGAGAAACATAACTTCAGATGCCTGGATTCTTCATATTATAGAACGGAGTCACACTCTGGAGCTTGTAGAACAGCCCCCAGAGACTCCTCCGGTACCTTCCACCTACCCTTTGGCCCATGTAATGATTCTTCGGGAAGAGGTTCAGTCCCTTCTGCGGAAAAAAGCCATCGAGCCAGTGCCCAGGCGGCAGATGAACAGGAGATTCTACTCCAGGTTCTTCCTGGTACCCAAAAGAAACGGATCAGATCTGGCAGATGTGATTCCTTTTCACAAAAGTGGGAGCAGGACAGAGGCAGGAAACTACAGACCAGTTAATTTGACCTCAGTGGTAGGGAAAATGATGGAATCACTTCTGAAGGAAAGAATTGTTGAGTACCTAGAGGCCAGTGAGGCACAGGACCCAAGGCAGCATGGATTCATGATGGGAAGGTCGTGTCAGACGAATCTAATAGATTTCTTTGACTGGGTGACCAAAGTAGTAAACCAGGGAGGGGCTGTGGGCATGGCTTACCTAGATTTTAGCAAGGCTTTTGATACAGTCCCACACAAAAGAGTAATACACAAGTTAGCCAGCCTTGGAGTAGGTCCCAAGGTGGTAGTCTGGATAAAAAATTGGCTGGACAACAGGACGCAAAGGGTAGTAGTAAATGGAGTGCACAGTGAAGAAAGGAGGGTTACTAGTGGGGTACCGCAGGGTTCAGTACTGGGACCGGTCCTTTTTAATGTCTTTATAAGCTGCATTGCAGAGGAACTGGAAGGAAAAGTATGTCTCTCTGCAGACGACACAAAGATCTGCAACAGAGTTGATACACCAGATGGAGTGGAAAGGATGAGAATGGACTTGGCAAGGTTGGAGGAATGGTCAAATGTTTGGCAGCTCAGATTCAATGCAAAGAAGTGCAAGGTAATGCACATGGGAAACAAAAACCCAGGGGAAGAGTACACAATGGGAGGTGAGATACTGACAACAGTAAAAATGGAAAGGGACCTGGGGGTAATTATATCAGATGACCTAAAGGTGGGCAAGCAATGTGAGAAGGCAGTAAGGAAGGCTGGGGGGATACTGGGATGCATAGGGAGAGGCATCAATAGTAGAAAACAGGAAGTTGTTATCCCTCTGTACAGACAGTTGGTGCGACCCCATCTCCGCAAAGACATAGACAGAGTGGAGGCTGTCCAGAGGAGGGCAACCGAAATGGTGCAGGGTCTGCACCAGAAGACATACGAAGAAAGACTAAAGGAGCTTAATATGTATACCCTTGAGGAAAGGAGGGAGAGAGGGGACATGATAGAAACTTTCAAGTACCTCAAGGGAATCAACAAAGTCCAAGAGGGTGGCATCTTTCAGAAAAAGAGATGTGCAAGAACAAGGGGGCACAATTTGAAGATGGGGGACAGCTCAGAGGTAATGTGAGGAAGTATTTTTTCACAGAGAGGGTTGTGGATGCATGGAACAGCCTCTCTGAGGAGGTTGTGGAATCAAGAACAGTGGGGGAATTCAAGAATGCATGGGACAGACATAAGGCAGTCCTAGTGGGGGGGTAGGAGGAAGTAAGCTGTTGGTTAACTAGGATCTGCAGCTTATCTGTTAGGTTGGGAAATGGGCAGACTGGGTGGGCCAAGCAGTCCTTATCTGCTGTCAAATTCTATGTTTCTGTGTTTCTATCTGAGGCCCATTCTAGTCCTCCAGGACCTCAAATATCCAGTACAAAAGATTCTACATAATCACTCTGCTAGGCCTTCTACCCCTGCTCAAGTAGGGTGATTGGCTGTGCTCCCTAGATATGCAGAACACGTACATGCATATCTGTTTGTCCTCCGCACAGGCGGTTTATCTGGTTTCTTTTTCAGGGCAAACATTACCAATTCAAAGTGTTGCCCTTTGGCTTATCCTCTGCGCCATGGGTCTTCACAAAATGCTGTCCTTTGGAGAGAAGGCCTGTACGCCTTCCCCTAACTGGATCACTGGCTCCTCAAGGCTCCATCCAAAGATCAGCTACTCCGGATCCTGGAGAGGACCCTTCAGCTGTTTCACTCTCAGGGTATCACGGTCAACCTGCCCAAGTCCGTATTGATTCTATCCCCAGAGGCTGCAGTATATAGGGGCGGTCCTCGATTCAGCACAAGGCAAAAGCCTTCCTGCTCCAAAACAGGGCAGAGTGTCTCATTTCCCAGGCTCAGGAAGTGGACCAGAGCCTTTATGTTCCCACAAGGGTGTACTTGAGGCTATTAGGTCTCAGGGCTACGGCCATTGCTACGGTCCCCTTGGCTAGACTGCACATGCAGGTACTCCAGTGGACACTCCAGGTGCAGTGGGACCAACGCTGAGATGACCTGGAGCACCTAGTGCTGGTCTCCTCTCCAGTACGCAAGGTGCTCTAGTGGTGGATGGACCTCCAGAACCTGTTACGAGGGGTCCACTCCCTGATCTCCTCTCCCCAGCAGATTCTCACTATGGATGCCTTGGGCTTGGGATGCGCACCTGGGTCCCTTTCAGACTTGGGGGACATGGTCCCAGATCACAACGTCCCTGCCTGTCAACGTCCTCGAGATGTGGGCGGTCCTGTATGCCATGCAGGCCTTCCTAAACCATCTTCTTCCAGGTCAATTGTTGGTCCAGTCAGACAGTCCCAGTGTTGTCTACTACATCAGCGAACAGAGGGAACATATTTGTACCCCCTGTGCAGGGAGGGCATGCAGATCTGGTACTGGGCACTGGAACACGGCCTGGTTCTCTCGGCAGTCCATGTCCCAGGTGTGCTGAACCCCTTGGTGGACAGCCTCAGCAGGACTCAATCCAGCATGCACGAATAGGAGCTTCTTTCATCCGTTGCAGAAGATCTGTTCGACAGGTGGGGTTGTCCAGAGTTGGACCTTTTTGCATCCCCACTCAACACATTCTGCCCAGTTTCTTTTTGCTAGATAAAGGGCCTAGAGTTTTCTGGCTAGAAACGTTGCCCCTCTCCTGGAGCGGGAGATTCCTTTATGCCTTCACTCCCTTTCCTCTGATTCAGAGGGCGCTAATCAAGTTGCAGATGGAGGGGGCCTGCATGATTCTGGTCACGTCCTTCTGGCCACAGCAGATATGGCTTCCATTACTGCAACAGTTAGCAAAGGGATCGCCGGTTCCTCTGCCCCTTTGCAGATTTCTGCTAATGCTAGCTCAGGGGACCCTGGTCCATTTGAATCTCAAGTCCCTTCGTCTGCATGCCTGACTTCTGAGGACATAGCTATCGCCCGGTTTGGAGTATCTCGGATGGTGGCAGGTGTCCTCATGGCGGCTCGAAAGCCCTCCACTATGGCTACATATGCTATGAAGTGGAAGAGGTTTGCCATTCAGGTTGCCAGACACCATCTGGGCACTTTTACCTGGCCGGTGAGCCAGATTCTGGACTACCTGATCTCTCTGTCTGACTCGGGGCCCCCAGTATTCCTCCCTCAAGGTACACCTTTCTGTTGTTTCTGCCTTTCACAAGCCTGTGGGTGGTCATACTGTGGCTCAGTTAGATGTGTACCATACCTTTCTCAGTGGCATCCTGCACCCACAACCTGCAATCCGTTCTCCTGTCCCGGCTTGGGATTTTAGTATTGTTTTGGAGAAATGTACCCTGTCTCCGTTTGAGCCAGCCGCAACTTGCAAGCTGTTTTTTTCTTTCTGGGAAAGAGTTATTTCTAGGGACATGGATATGTTGTTCATCCACACTGTCTGGCAGGTATCCTTGCCGCTTTAATTCTTGCCAGAAGGTCTTCAAGCTGGCTCCTCCCACCCACCCGGGTGGTAAAACTCTCGGCTCCGCCCCATGACGCCAGATCTTCCTTACGGCTTGGAAGCTCAGGTTCCCTCCTTAGCGCTCTGCGTTTGAGACTGGATCCTAATTCTTCAGTTCGCCCGAAATTGATTTTGAAGTTTTCCAAACTTCGGTCTTCTTTTTCCCTCGTGGCTGCGATGGACAAATCTGTTCCCGGCTTTCGGAGGTGCCCCTGCGGGCAGAAAATGTCCAGGACGGATCCGCACTCCACGTGCGTCTACTGCTTAGGCCTAGATCACGACCCGCAGGCTTGCAAGTTGTGCCGTTCCTTTTCGGCCAATGTTCTGGACGATCGCGCTGCCCGTTTGAAGCTCGGGCGCCCCAAAAAACGTTTCCCGCCGGTGAAATCCAGAGAGGCTCATTGGGCAGTGTCCGCAGCGGCCGGCTTGGCTGAGCAGCTCGAGCAGATGATCGCCCTCGAGGAGGAAGTGGCCCAGGCCGCATCATCTTCTTCCTCAGCCGCGGCATTTATCCCGCTCTCTCCGAGTTCCTCGTACTCAGCTTCGTTCAAGGAGCTTTGCCAGTCCCTTTCCACGAAGGGAGAGGGGCCTTCGGGACATTCTTCTCGGCCCAAGAAAAGGGAGTTGAAAGGTAAGTCCCACCGTCGGCGTTCCTGGGAGCGGGAGAGTTCCCCTTCCCCGGGCAGCCTACTGTCGACTTCGGTCGAGGTTGCGGCTGAGGCCTCTGGCTTCACAGTGCCCCCGTCAGACCAGCCTGCCAAGACTCCCGTCGACGAAGTCGAGATTTTTCTCGATCCGTTAGACGGGCTGTCGACTGGAGAAGCCGACAACCCTACTTCACCGGTCCCCCCGGTGGATACCGAGGATCTGCCTGCTCCTTCGGGGCCGCAGTCCCCGGTTAAAGCTCCCGAGCCGAGGGAAGGGCGGGTATTCCCGGCCCCTTCCCAGACCCACCCTCGGCCCTCTGGGGGTCTCAGTCTCTGACCTCTTCTCGGTCCAGCCGTTCCCGCCGTCATCGGCTGTCTCGGTCTCGTTACGGAAGTAAGCGGCAACGCCGCTCTTCCTCGTCCTCCTCCTCGGGTGAGGAGAGGCTTCGACGCAAGTTGCGCTGACGCTACGAGGATTTGATGTGGCAGCAGTTGCTGTTATCCGGGCCTAAGCCGACCCCGGCTAAGACCCCGGCCATCAAGTGGCTGTCGCGGAACAGCCAAGCAACCACTTGTTCCAGTCGGTTGCCCGCCCAGGGCGGTTGCTAGCGAAACCAGCTGGTCCACCGATTGTGGTGGAACCTCCGCCTCCTCAACCTGTCGGGACCCCGACCAAGAGTTCTCGGTCGGGTCATGGCCTGCCCAACAGGTTGTCAGTCACCCTCACTCCTGACCGTCCTCGGCAGGGTGGAGGGTAACAAGCAAAACAGCTCTTGAGACTCTTTGGAATCTGATGGCGATTCCTCCCGTTCTCAGGCAGTGCGATCTGGAGTCCTCTGAGGGCAGTCAGTGGGCGATAGCCCGTCGTCCTTCTTGGGTCTGCTGGCTCATCTCGGAATCGCCGGGATGCAGCTCGAACCCGTGTCCAAACGGCCAAGTATCCCCTAGACGGAGATTCTGGACGAGGATTCTCCACGGAGGCTTTCCGTGGCTGAGGCCATTGTCGGCCCAGCCTTGGAGCTTAGCAGGCCTGCTTCCTGTCCAGTGCCTTCGGCCAGGATGGCCAGGAAGTATGCGGTCCCTACCGGCTCTTTGCCCGGTTTCTCGGAACACCCCTCTGCGGAGGGGTTAGTCACCGACAGCGTTTTCCGGCGTTCCGGTAACGCTCAGGATGTGGACAAGCCCCCCGACAAAGAATCCAAAAAGCTGGACTTTGCCGGGCGCAAGGTGTATGCTGCGTCCTCCCTCTGCCTCCGACAGGCCAGCTCGGCCATGCTGATGGCACACTTCTCCCACGCCCTCATGGGCTCCCTGGATGAGGTTGTTCCTCATCTCCTGCCTGACCTGCAGACCACGGTCCGCCAGGTGCGGGACCAGGGCAGGGCGGTGGCAAAGCAGCAGCTCCAGACTGCTCTACACATTGGTGATTCCTGTGCCAGGTCAGTAGTGGCCGCAGTGGCCATGCGACGCAGGGCGTGGCTGAGGATATCCACTTTCACGGCGGATACCCAGCATAAGTTGGCAGACGTCCCCTTCTTGGGGACTGACCTCTTCGGCCCTGGAGTGGAGGGACACCTCCAGCGGATCGAAAAGTCCAATGCCACTCTGGACTCAGTCACCTCCACCCAGAGGGACAAAGGCTGCCGTCAGCAGCAGAAGTCCTTTCGTCCTTCGGTCCCTGCTCCTCGACCGGCCCAGCAGCACCAGCAACAGGGCCAGCAGGCTCGCGCTTGGCGTCCCAAACCCAAGCTAATGGCTTCCTCCAACAGGAAGCAAGGAGGTAAGGCCGGGAGGTCCCTCGGCCGGTTCTTCCTCCAAGCCTGCCCAGTGACGGGTTGAGGGGTGTTGCCCCAACCTCGTCACTCCCCCCTGGGTTCCCCCCATGGGGGGACGGCTCCGCCACTTCCTTTCAGCCTGGTCCGCTATCACCACGGACCGCTGGGTGTTGGAGGTGTTAGGAAAAGCCCTGCCTCTGGAGTTCAAGCAGGTTCCGCCTTTTCGAGCCATCGCCCCTCGGGGGGCCACGGGGTCCACAGCCTCGCTCTTGGCCCGCCGGGCCGACATTGCCCTGCTCCTCGAAAAAGAGGTAATCGGGAAGGTGGCGGATCCTCCTTCAGACCCGGGGTTTGTGTCCAGGTACTTCCTGGTCCCAAAACGGACGGGGGGCTGGCGCCCCATTCTCGACCTGCACGACCTGAACAGGTTCCTAAGGTCTCGGACCTTCAGGATGGTCACTCTGGCTCAGATAATCCTATACTTGGAACGAGGCATATGGTTCTGTTCCCTGGACCTTCAGGACGTGTTCTTTCACATCCCAATCCATCCATCCCACCAGCGATTCCTCCGCTTCAGAGCGGAGGGATCCCTTTAGATTCGAGCCATGCCCTTCGGCCTCTCCCTAGCTCCCAGGGTCTTCACCAAATGCATGGCAGTGGTGACAGCATTCCTGCGGCGCCGAGGGGTCCTGATGTACCCTTACCTGGACGATTGGCTGATAGCAGCCCCCTCCAGACAGGAGGTGGAGTGGTCCAGAGATCTGGCCCTCCAGGTTTGCTCTCAGGTTGGCCTTCTCATCAATGAGGCCAAGTCGGAACTTGTGCCAAAGCAGGTGATTCTGTTCATCAGGGCAGAGCTTGACTCTCTGCGAGCCAGAGCACGGCTCCCGGCGGACAGGGCCGAGGTTCTTTCCTCCTTTGCCCAATCATTTCTGGTTGGGTAATTGCGCCCTGCCCGGGACTTTCTGCTCCTCCTGGGCCTCATGGCGGCCTGCACCAGCATGGTCCATTGGGCCCATTGGTACATGCGTCCCCTTCAGTGGGGACTGGCCAGCCAGTGGTCTCAACGCCGCGATCCGTTGGACCAGCCCGTGACAGTGACCCAGGAGACGTGGGACGCTCTCCAGTGGTGGATCGTTCCAGCTCATCTGCAGGAGGGTATCCCATTCGTCCGTCCAGAGCCGACGGTTTCTCTCTCGACCGACGCATCTCTGATGGGTTGGGGTGCCCATCTGGGGGAATACCGAGCGCACGGCCTCTGGTCCCCTTGGGAGTCCCGATGCCACATCATCCTGCTGGAGCTCCGAGCGGTCCGTCTAGCTCTCACCGCCTTCGCTCCGTTTCTACGGGGTCAAGTGGTTCGGGTCCAGACGGACAACACCACGACCATGTACTATCTGAACCGCCAGGGCGGGACACGCTCCTTGCTATTATGCAAGGAAGCTCTCCTCATTTGGTCCCTAGTGCGCAGCCTGGAGGCGGATCTCCTAGCCATTCACGTGGCAGGAGCCTCCAACACCCTGGCCGATGCCCTAAGCCGGATAGGGGCTGCGTCTCACGAGTGGTCTCTCCTGCCGGAGGTAGTACAAGATCTCTTCTCCCACTGGGGCACGCCTCAGGTGGACCTGTTTGCCTCAGGAGAATACGGCTGAGTCTGTTCCATGCTCGCCCCTCAGCAGGGGCTCGCTGCAGGATGCCTTCTCAAGGCCGTGGACCCCGGGCCTCTTCTACGCCTTTCCCCATTTCCCTTGATCCACAAGGTGCTTCTCAAGGCGAGGAGGACAAGGCGCAGGTGATTCTGGTAGCCCCAGACTGGCCCGTAGATCTTATCTGTGTCAGTCTTCACCATTCATCACAGGTGGGTACTGGCGGAGATGAGGACCCTCGCGGGAGCTTTTTTTTTTTTTAAAAAGGATAGGCGGGCCGACACAGCATCGGCGCCACCCTCGGGGCCCGATATACTCGTGGCGGCTGAGGTTAGCCGTTAGGCTGTATCAACTCAACCTGCCTACCAGTTCTTCGTCTCCCGCGTTGAGGTCGCCTCGTGGGAAGCTTTCGCTGTAATTTAGGCCTTTCAGCCTGCTCAAAAAAATCGACGTCAGTTCGTTGGTCGTCTACCGGTTCTGGGTTCAGCCTCCACTCGACGTTGCCGGTAAGATCTTTCCTTTTATTTCAAATTGTGCGACGTAGAGTCTGTTTTCTGGTGTGTTTTTCTCCGTAGGTCATGTCTCGGTCGGAGGGCAAAAAGTCTTCTAAGGCGGGTCGGCCCCCCATGCGTCGGTGCCCGTGCAGCCGAAAATATTCCGTCACCGACCAGCACGACCGGTGTCTTGCGTGTCTTGGCCCGCTTCATGACATGGATTCGTGCGACGCCTGCTTCTCCATGGACCGCGCGTCCTCGAACAGCGCGTTGAAAGTGGGCGAGCTCCGTAACTTCGGGTAGGGTTACGCGCTTGTCGGGCCAAGCGCGCTCTCTCGGCCCTCCTCCGGGTCCCTTCCCAGTTCTATATGGACCAAGGAGGAGGAAGCCTCGGCTACTTGTAGCCTGGCCATTACCAAGGCTCCTCCCGTGGCGCAGGAGGCCCGTCCCGCTTCTTCCGGGAGAGGCGGGTGGGCGCCGCCACGGCAGTCGCCCCCGCCGGATGGCTCCCGGTGTACGCTCAGCGATGGAAGACCTGGGTCGGTGCCGTCCTTGGCGCCGTCAGAGCCTTCGACGCCGTTCGCCCTGTCGGCACCGACTTCGTCACTCGCGGCGTGGGCCCTGTCGGCCGCTGTTCACGGCGCCGGCGCTGCTTGCGGCTCTGTGGGACAGGATCCGCGTCTTCTTTCGCCATGTCTGCGCCTCGGTGCGAGGTTGAGCCGCGGCGCCCGTGCCCTCGTGCTCGGTGCCATAAGACCTTGACCCGGCTGTCAGTGCGTCCTCGGCGCCCGTCCACGCTCTCGGTGCCGCTTGCGGCGCCGAAGAGCCGGTCGGTGCCGTGTTCAGCGCCGAGTCCGCTCTCTGGGCTGTCAGCACTGCTTCGGTCAGGGGCCTGGCGGTGTCTGCGGCGGTGCTGAGGTTGCTGCTTGGGCTGCTGTCAGTGCGTCTCTGTCCCTGGTACCGCCCTTGGTGCTAGTGGACTTGATGGCGCCGCGTCTGGCCCTGGCTCTGGACCTTTGGCCCAAGCTGCCCTGGTGCCTTCTGCGAGCCTCGCCCACGGGGTTGCGCAGGGCACGGGTGCCGTCTCGGGCACAGCTCTGGCTGCCGGGCCCCTCTGGCAAAGTTGGTTTCGCCCGCCCTCCTACTGTTTGGCTCAGAGCCTCGGACTCTTCCTCTTCGGAGTCGGAGTCGGGCTGGGAGTCAGATGGGCAGTCATACCCTTCGGGGTTGTCTGCAGAGGAGGGCGCTCCCGTGGTCTCGTCGACGAGTCGTAGCCAGCCCCCTACTGAGGAGAGTCAGGTGGCCCCCGAGGCTAGGGTCAGTGGTGCTGACCAGCAGGCAGTGGTGCGTGCCACCATTGCTCTGCAACCTGGCCTTGGGGGTGTTTCATCGACCCCTCGGTGGTGGTACCCCCTCCAGTGGCGTGTCTTGATCGCCCAACTTTGGGGCCCATCAAGAAGCCTGCAGGAGGGGAGGGTGCTGTTCCCTGGGTCTCTCCTTTGGGGGCAGCCCAGAGATGCCAGCTACTTAGGCTGGCCCTCTCGAGGAGGAGGACTCTCTCAGACTCTGAGGGGTCGAGGGGTGTGGAGTCAGCGCGTCGGCCTTTTTCTGGGGTCCACCCGGGCCCTGGGCGAAGCCGAAGTGCGGATTTCCACCCTTCCCCTTCCGGTTCCTTGAGGGAGTCCCATTCTTTTGAGGCAGGGGACCGTCCTTCTGGACTTTTACGGCTCCAGTCGCCTCACTGGGGGGATTCTTCTGGGCGCAGCCAAGGCAGTACCAATGTGGTTGTACAGCTGTCGGCTGTGGAGTCTTCTGGAGCACCCTCTTCGGGTGCTCATGGTCCGCTCCCTAGCCCTGGCGGAGGTCAGCCGACTTCCTTTCTCTGCTCTGCCCCTATCCCTCTGCCACATTCTCCAGCGCTCCCAGGCATTTTTGGTCCTAGCGGCCCTCTCACCTGGGAGCATTTCAGGGTGGTGGCTGCTCGGTTCCCTGCCTACGTTAGGGCTATGGACAGCCAGGTTTTTCAGCCTCCCCCCATGCAGCCACCCTCGGGACGTATGGTGACCTCCAGCTCCTCATCCCCCTCTTCTGGGGGAGAGGAACCCTCTGTCCACATCTCTCCGGCTGCTGATCTCTCCAAGTACCAGCGCTTCCTCTTGAGGATGCTGGAGGACTTGCACCTTTCTCCCTCTTCTGTTAGCAATCCTGAGCATGCGGCGCATACCTTTCTAGGCAATTTTGGTGAGGCCACCCTTGTGGTGCCGCCCTGGCCTGCTCCCTTTCGGGAGGCGTCCTTGCGTTTCTGGCAGAGGCCCTTCTCCGGAGTTCCTGCCCCTAGGGACCTCAGCCAGAGGTATTGCGCTCCCCCGAAGTCTCCAGGTTCTATGCCTCATCCGCAGTCCGGCTTGACGCATCTGGACACCCCTGATGGGCTTCACACCCTCCACCGTGACCGGCCCCCGGATCAAGGCTTCTCGGATTTTGATTTTTGGGGGAGGAGGACCTTCTACTCGGCACGGTTGCTCCTTTCTATTTCCGCTCACGAGGCCCACTATGCAGCCTACAACAGGTTCTTGTGGTCCACGCTAGGTCAGATCCTAGCTGCTTTGCCTGACTCGGAGCAAACCAGACAAGCCATCGCGCTCTCTGCACGTGGCCTGGAGCTAGCAAGGCACCGAGCGAGGGCATCTTACGACGCCAACAAGGTAGCTACCAGGGTCGTAGGGACAGCGATCTGCACCAGGAGATCGGTGTGGCTACGTCTTTCCCAGTTGTCACCCTTGGCCCGGGGGGTGATTTGCTCGCCCACCAGGAACCCACCTCTTCTCTGTAGGCGAGGCGGCGCTTGTCGAGGCAGCTTCCTTCCCCCGGGGACCCCTTCTCACTCTCCCACTCGGGCCTCCTCAGGCCTGGAAGGTTCCCCCCCTTAGTGTGTCACCCACTGAGGGCTAAGGGACTCTGTCCCTTAGGGTGTAATGAATCAACCCCCTTCGGGGCTTGGTACTCACCCATCTGTGATGAATGGTGAAGACTGACACAGATAAGATATGAAAATTACGTACCTACCGTAATTCTGATCTTTCTGTGTATCTTCACCATTCATCACAACCCCGCCCACCATCCCCCTGGGGCCTCAGTCTCTGGGCCCCCCTCCCTCTGTGGCTCCCCCTCTCTTTTTGGAGCGGGGTAAAGTAGGGACACACAGGGGGGTATTCTCCTTTAAAGGGTACAGCTCGAGCGGCACTCCTTCTCTACTACATGTCTCCACCCCGATGGGGTGGGAGTTGGTGGTTGCCCTCCTCCTGTTCTCCTTCTGGTTTCCATCCAACTGTTTCAAAAAAAAAAAATCTTTTTTCACCAAATATCTTTCCTGAGAGAGTATTAAATCCCTGTACCCTGTCCTTCTTCCAGAATAGCCGACTCTGCTTCTGGGGTATTGCCAGTTATTCTGTGCCTTGAATTCTGGCAGAGAGCTTTGCTACTCCTTGCAGTTCCTATACAGTCTGGTGACGGACAAGGGTCTCGGATCCTTGTTACCTCTCACTCTCTCCTAAATTTTCTCCCTTCCCTTCCCTCCCTTCTTCCGCTTCCAGAGATTGTGGCCCCTACCCAATCCCCTTAGTCTCATCTCTTCTCTGCTGTCCTCTCAGTCGTTATTTCTCCTTTTAGTTCAGTTTTCCTTTCCTTTTCTGTCCCTTGGACTCTCTTGTCCCACCCTCCATCCCTTCCTCTTACCTCTCCGGCGACTCAGAACTGGTAGGCAGGCGGAGTCGCCACAACCATGGCCAACCCTCGGCGCCACGCGAGTCATGCGGCCTCGAGGCGGCGCTGGCTGTGTCGGCTCCACCACCCTTTTAAAAAGAAAAACTCCCACAGGGTCCTGATCTCCGGCCAGTACCCATCTGTGATGAATGGTGAAGATACACAGAAAGATCAGAATTATGGTAGGTACATAATTTTCATTTCTGGTATCCAGATCTCAGCCTCAGCTCAGGCTCCGGGCGGCTTCCAGCCCGCCGGACCTGATCTCAGTCAATCAGGGAAGGTATTCCATCCGGATCTTCAATCCCTGCACCTGACGGCCTGGTTCCTGGCGGCTAGAGTTCCAGGCCTTGGGTTTTCCGCGAGGTCCTCAACGCCGTTGAGGCGTCCTGTAAGGAGTCGACCAGAAAATGTTATGCCTTCAAATGGAAGAGGTTTTCCATTTGGTGTCAGGGAAGGGCTTGGGCCTTCCGACTGCCCTTGCAAGCATTCTGGACTACCTGGTCCCTTTCTCAGCAAGAGGCTTGATCGGCGGCCATATGCTGGGTGCCTGGCAGCCATCTCTGCTTTTACGGGCGTGGGCGGAGAAGCAGTCGGTGGCCAGGAGGGAAGGTGGTCAGGCGCTTTCAAAGGCCTTGACCACATTTCCCCTCCGTGCAGAACCTCCACCCCCGTGGGATCTACTGCTGGTATTGGCCAAGCTCATGGGCAAGCCATTCGAACCAATGCACAGGTGTGATCTTTCACACCTGTCGTGGAAGACCGCCTTCTTGGTGGCTGTCACGTCAGCCAGAAGGATGGGAGAGCTCCAGGCGCTTTCCATCGAGCCTCTCTACCTGGTCTTCCACAGGGACAAGGTTGTCCTGCGCCCCCACCCGAAGTTCCTCCCGAAGGTGGTGTCGGAGTTTCACTTTAACCAGGTGTTGACTCTGCCGATGTTCTACCCCAATCACACCTCGGAGGCCGAGTATAGGCTCCATACTTTGGACCCTAGACGAGCGCTCGCTTACTATAAGGAGCGGACGGCTGAAGTTCGGGGAGAGGTTCGCCAGCTGTTTGTCACCTACGCTGAAGCCACACCTGGCAGACCTGCAACAAAGTGGGCGATAGGCAGGTGGATCACCTCTTGCATAGAGCTCTGCTACAGGTTGGCGAGCATGGAGCCTCCCAGAGGGATAAGAGCTCATTCTACCCGCCATACCACTGCATCGGTAGCTGCTTCCAGGGACGTCCCTATCCAGGATGTCTGCAGGGCTGCTACCTGGAAGTTGGCACATACCTTCATTACCCACTACCACATCGACCTCGAGTCACGCCGGGATGCTGGTTTTGGGGCCTCTGTTCTCCAGTCTCTCTTTCCCAAGTAAATATTGGGGGTGTGCACCTTACCTCCCTCCTCCCGGAGAACTGCTAGGAGTCTGCCAGACAGTGTGGATGAACAACATATTCGTGTCCTAAATACAGGTTACTCACCTGTAACAGGAGTTCTAGGAATGGTATATGTTGTTCATCCACACTACTCTCGACCTCCTGGCTTCGGCGCACAACCTGAGCTTTCAGCGGCCAGATCTGGCATCATGGGGTGGAGCCGAGAGTTTTACCACCCGGGTGGGTGGGAGGAGCCAGCTTGAAGACCTTCCGGCAAGAATTAAAGCGGCAAGGATACCTGCCAGACAGTGTGGATGAACAACATATACCATTCCTAGAACTCCTGTTACAGGTGAGTAACCTGTATTTTTGGTTGCTGTCACTTCTGCTCGAAGGATTTCCAAGCTTCAGGCCCTCTGGTTTGTGGAGTCTTATTTGATTTTTCACAAAGACAGGGTGTGTCTTGGTGCATGAATCCTAAGTTTCTTCCTAAGGTATTTTTTTTTTTATTTTATTTATTGGGTAGGCCCCGGAGACTAGAAGTCCCTTTTTCAGTGGCAACCGGGGATACAGACAGTAACCAACTGAAATGGAACCAGATTAAGCTGTTGGTGGTATTTTTAGTGAATGGTGGAATTTGCCTGGACACTAGGAAAACCCCTACTTCCTGCTTCCTGTGAGCAGGGGGACCCATTTTCTGGTGGGACCAAGATGGCGGAGGAGGAGGAGGATGTCTGCTTGGTAGGAGAGAGAGCCCGCTTCTACTATTTTCATGTTAGAGGCTGCAGCCGGTGTTTCGCTGAATTTATTTCAGAATTTAAGCTCTCGAAGGAGAATCTTCAGGGAGCTTACTAAGGAATTTACTGAAGAACTACAGCCAGAGGTGTTGCCTGTAAAGGCATCTGCAGATCTTGAGGAAGAGAGTGGCTCTGAGCACAAGATTACAACTTCGGTTGTGAATTCCCTTATTTGCTGCAGCAGGATTTGAACCTGGAACCTGCGATTTGCAATGGCAATACAAGGATGGATGAAAAATGGTGGAAACAAGGCAACCAGAGGTGGTCATGGAGCAAGAAGAAGAAGGGAAGAGATTGGGAGAGTCTGTGAGCTGCGGCTGTCCAATGGAACTGTGCCCGGTAAAAGGCGCCAAATTCAAACAGGTACTTTTATTTTCCAACACCGAGAATTTGCCTGTTCTAGCTCCAGAAATGACTGTAAAGTTGTCCAAACAGGTAGAATTGCCTGTCATCTTGCAGCCAAGCTCGTTTTCCAAAATTAACACTGCTACTGTTTCGGGTGTAAAAACGGAGCTCAGATCTCGGCTTTTAATGACAGAAAATAGCGCTATGAATGACCGGAGCTCTGAAGCGCTCTGCTGCAATATAGTCGGGGAGGATTTAAAAGAAGAAAAGTCTGGGATGCCTGAAAGCCTCAAAAAAAACTGTAGCCTGTCTTTTCAGCCTGCACAAAGGAAGGAGGAACAGGACATTATTTCAACTAATGCTGAAAAGAGCTGTACCACTTTGCCTATGGATTTTACTGACTTTGCTGTCCCTATGGATAAAATAAAAGGTTTTGTGTTGAATAATAATATGAAGCAGGGGGATGCAGTAGAGGCAAATAAAATGTGGTTTACCAGTCTAATGTAGGTTCGCAATTAGGGTTACAGAATTTTCTTTTTCTGAGGCACACAAGGAAAATGTAATTCCCATGCCAAATGCATTAGGTTTAGGTAATAAAGCAGCGTCTATTATAAATAATGAGGCAAAAAGACTGGGCGCCAGAAAAAGCTCTAAGTGGGGCAGGTTGGTCTCTGTTGGAATCAGGTGGATGGATTCCTGACCCCACTTGGAGCCCGAAGTCATCCTTTTTCTCAGGATTCTCCTGAGTGGGCTCCAAAGGTGCAACTGCAGGAAAATGTTTCAGGTACAGATAAGAAGGTAGAGGAGTGTATGTTTTGGGTACTGCAGGTAACCTGAATAACTTAGTGATTCAGCTGGGGCTGCTGTGTCTCATAAGGCCTTACCTAAACCTGCAGTGGAATTGTTAGTACCCCAAAAGAACCAGATAAAAAGCCTTTGCTGTCGGAGCTCTTTTCCAATGCACAAAGAGAAGCTGCTCCAAGGAGGAATGCAGTGCGTTCACGGTATAAAGGGGATTGGAAGTCAGACCCGACAGACATTACGTAGGGAAAGTTTTACTGAAAGATTCTTTGCATTTTCTCCTAAGGATGTTTATGCATTTATACACATTTCGGTGAAGATAATTTTGATATCAGCTTTAGGTCTCAACAAGCACTTGACCTTTTCTGGTTACGCTATGGGCAAGTAAAATTTTCCCCAACATGGACCCCTTTATTGTGATACCATTGTCAAAGCCCTTGATTAAATTTGTCACTATAATGTTTCGGAATGAAGGGTCTGGGTAGAAGATATTACATTCTGGCTAAAAAAAGGTGTGATGTTTTAAGTGAACCTGAGCCTATTTTAGACTCAGAACAATTTTGGACGGAGGGTGGAAATATAAAGTTAAGCTTAAGCAAAATGAAGCAGGAATTGAGCACATTCCAAACTCTTTTTGTTAGGAAAGGACAGAGGAGGTGCTTTTACAGTGGACAGCCTCATGCCTGCTATAAATGTGGAGCAAAGACTCACCTGTCTAGCGCTTGTGACCAACCCAGATGCGATAATTGTGGGGAGGTAGGGCACGATCTATGTTTTGTGGTAATCCATCTTGCTGCGATTTATGTGAGGCAAAAGGTCATGTGTTTAAATTCTGCCCTTGGGCCGCACATAATTTGTCACATAGTTCTGGTTCTGAGTCTTATATACAGAAAGCACAAGAAGCTGTGGTTCTATCCACCCCCTTGCAGGAGGGTTCCATTTCTGTTCCTAGTTCTGTGGTACAACTCCCTGAGGTCAGAGGTACGACAGAAAGGAAAACTAGCTTGGTTTCAAAAATGGTGGTAACAGGGGAAAAAGTGTTTCCTGAAAATCAAAGAAATAAGCAGGGTACTGATGTTAGCAAAAGGACACTTAAAAAGGATGGAATGGGTCCTCTGAATATCTTAAACATTCCCCCAGTATGTTTTTCTGATGAGAAAGTAGGGAAAACAGAAATGGTAAAAAAGTCAGAGGATACTTTTGTACCGGTTCCGCAGCGTAGATCAGCAAGAAATCTGCATGCTAAAGCCCCCCCTCCCCCAGATTGCCAGATGGAGACTAGCAATACTTATGCGGCTCTGTTTACATCTTGGGGTAAGACAGAAGGGGACGAATCAGACTCCCAAAAATCCACTATTTCAACCAAATCTCAGATACTAGACAACTATAAGGATAAAAAAAAGAAAAAAGGAAAAATGAAGGTATTGACCATCATGAAGGACTATGGTGTGTTTCTGGGGTTCATTAAACACTCATAGCTTATTAAATAAAGCTAAACGGATTAGCTGTGTTTAATTTTATACATGATTTTCCTTTGTCAGTCTGGTTTTACAGGAGACATGGATGTCCACCATTGACCAAGGTTAGCATTTAAAAAGATTGGCTGTGGGGCCCATCCTATTGGTCTTTTGGGAGGATGTTATGGATGGAGTGGGGATTTTATTCAACTCTTTTCATTTCAGTTGCATAATCTGATAGACTTGGTACCAGGGAGAGTTTTGATTTTGGATGGGAAATGGTGTGGGTTTTGTTTTCGTTTCATTAATATCTACAATCCTCAAACTAAATCAGGTAGGGTGAACTGCCTAACACTGGTGCAGCCTTTTTATTCACGACGGTCAGAGTTTTATGGGAGGGACTTTAACTGCACAGTTCCAGATCTTATAC
Organism: Neoceratodus forsteri; assembly: GCA_016271365.2. Classification (NCBI taxonomy): domain Eukaryota; kingdom Metazoa; phylum Chordata; order Ceratodontiformes; family Ceratodontidae; genus Neoceratodus; species Neoceratodus forsteri. Next base: position 748,662,719 of record CM057451.1, read on the forward strand.
ATGGTAAACAAAGTGGCAGAAAACCTACTGCGATACTAACGCTTTAGGTAAAATCCTTAGAGATGCAGGTTTAGTGAGTTGTAATACCTCTTTAAATCTTAAGAATAAGTTTTCTTTCAAAAGGAAATCTTTTTCTCTCATCGACCATATGTTTGTTTCTTCAAACATTCACATAAACTCATTCCAAATTTTTCCTGTGAATTTTCAGATCATTCATTTTGGTAAGCACCTTTTCCTTCCAGAGATGACAGAAATAAGACACATAAGATGGAAGCTTAATAATTCAGTGCTAGAACTAAATTTTATCCAGATTAGGATAAGAAACCTATTGAAGGCTAGGCTTTCAGTAGCTTTTTATACACAGATATATGTATATGGTGGTTAGACACAAAAGCAGATCTACGTAACCTGTTCAAAAATACTGGGAGGAAAATTAAAATGAAAAATTTCTTGCTATCTAAGTTTGAGACAGCAACTTCAGAGAATTTTATCCTTAGCTTACACATCTAGGTGGGATTACTCAGATCAAATCTCCTTATTAAAAGATGCTATGAAAGAATATCAGTATGACAGAAGTAAAACAATGCAGGCCATATTACTTAATGGAGTAAAGAAATCACCTCTTGGGGACCCCTTTCAGATGTGCAAAGAACTTAGAGATTCAATGGGTTTGGAGGAGCTAAAAGATCTGATGGGGTGTAGTAACTTCAGAGCAGGAATTAAGAGAGGTAATTAAGGAACATTTTGGTTCCTTAATCCTAAAAAAAACTATTTCTATAACAGAGATAGAGGATTATTTAAATAAGATTCCGTATCATGTATAAGGCATAACAAGGAAGCAGAATGGGATACTATCTCCCAGAAAGAAATTATGGAAACTATCAGGTCTCTAAAATTAAATATTTCACCTGGTCTAGATGGTCTCACAAATAACTTGTATAAACAGTTTTCGGATGAACTAAGTCAATGCCTGGGCCTATTATTTCAAGATTTTCTAGACAAGAATCGCATCTACCCCTCCTTTTCAGAAGGTTTATTAACTTATATTTTTAAATCAGGTGACAGGCAAGATATGGGAATTGGAGACCAATCACCCTATTAAATACTGACTATAAAATCTTTGCTAAATATTGAATGAAAGGCTTAAACATCACGCAGGGGAAGTGATTTCATAATCAATATTGTGGCTTGCCAGGGAGAAGAATTCAATCTGCCATCATGCAGATAAGAGATGTAATTGACTATTTCAATGAGATGGGATTAACAGGTTGTTTAGTAGCAGCTGATCTGGATAAAGCATTTGACAGGGTCCATTTGCCATTTCTTTTAAAACTTTGAGGCATTATGGGGTGCAGGTTAAGCTGACAAATTTAATTGAGCAATTGTACCAGAGTGGATGGTTTTTCCTTTTGTGAGAGGCCGAACGGCTGCTGGATTTCCCTTAACCACGGGGTTCGCAAGGTGCCCTTAAGCCCCTTTTATATACATTTGCTATTGATCCCTTTTACGAACTGCATTGGAGGCAAAGAAATGGAAGGGATACAATATAGAGAAACAGTCTAGCACAGCTACATATTCAAGCTTATGCTGATGATTTGGTTATATATTTGGAGGACTGTTCATCAGTTACGGGGTTTATGAGAGCATTTGAGGAATTTACTACAGTGTCTAACGTAAAATAAAACATAAATAAAACAAAAGGACTGATTATTGGGGTGTGGGATTTTGGAACTATGGCTGGAGAAAATTCATTTTCTAGAGACCGCTTAATTTTGGGCATTAACTTTGGTCCTCAGAATGTCCCTAATGATAATTGGCAGAGGATACTTAGGAGTGTTGAAAATAAAGTTTCTAGATGGAAGCAATGGCATTTGTCTAAAATTAAAAGAGTTCAAATAATTAAACAATTCCTTTGCCCATTATTCAATTTGTGGCAATGATATTTCCACTACCAACAGAATTTGAAACCAAGTTATATAGCATCTTTTTCAGATGCTTTTGGGTAAACTGCTAAACCCGTTAAAAGAAGTTTTACTTACCTAACAATAAAACAGGGGTTTAGGAATGATAGACCCAGTGGTATACGCCCATGTTTTCTTTATTACCAACTCCTTGAAAGAAGGGTTGATATCGAATCCAGATCTGAAAATTCATGGAATTTAATAATTATGGGGAAATACTTTAAGTGTTGGACTTCTTTAGCCCCTAAACTTAATAAATATCTACATATTCCAGAGCACTTTCGGCCAACGGCACAAAAATTATATAAATGGGAAATACAGAAGACAGTAGCACTCACATATAGTACAAGGGACTTGTATCACCATCTAATGGAAAAACTATACCCACAAGAGCTGGAATTTAAAAACTGCCCATTAACTTTGAACCCCATCGTAGTGGCTCAATTGAATAATCCTAGGTTGCCCAAAAATCAATGGGAGGTACAGTGGTTAATTTTCTATGGAAGACTGAATGTTAGGGGGAATGCGAAATATAAAGTCTTACAGGAAAGGTTATGCCCTTACCTCAATGCATTAATAAGGAGGAATCCATGGTCCATTTTTACTAGATTGTTCCTATGCTTCAGGATTGTGTTTTTTTAGCAGATGTATGGAACCTGACATGGCTGAAAAATATGACATATGAATTCTTAGCTTTAGGAGTGTCTCCAGTGGGTTCATTCGGATTGCATAAGGGACTTTGACTTTATTTTTGGGATGTCTCAAATACTTCCTGTGGCAAGCCAGAATACAATGGGTTATATATCAAAAGAAAATGTCGATGTTTGCATTAGTAGGCTAATTGTTAAAGAGTTGGAGAACATTTTGCCTCTGATATGTTAAGAGTATCCCCAGGATTACTAAAGAAATTATGGAAAGGGTTTTTTCATTTTATTAAGTATAAATAAAGAAACTGAAGAAGCAAGAATAAATGTGAAAAACAGTTTGATAGCAGGTGTTCAAGAAGTGGATCTAAGAAGTTAAATGGATATAGTGTTGTAGTCTTTTTGGCTATTATTTGATTTCTGTGAAAACGTGTTGTATTCTATGTTTATTTTTGCAAATAAAAACACCCCTACTCTTTGATAGGGAGCACTGCTGTCTGTGAGAAATGGCCCCTTTGAGTGGGGCTCAGGAGGAGATGGACATCCCAGAGGTAGGGGAGCCAGCCTCCTCCCCTTCCCTAGAGTTGCCTGAGTTCGTGGAAGACAAGGAAATTTATTTAGAGTTGAAAGATGAAGGCATTATGGAGATTTTTGTCTCCACTGAAGATTTAAGCCAAACTAGTACTCTTTTGGAAAAGATGTCCGACAAGCACTCAAATATATCTACGAATTCAGAACTAACCTTATTGCAACAAATCCAGGATGAAAACGATTGCAGACCCAGGAAAGAGTTTACTTGAATGCTCAGCTCGCTTCTTTTCAGGCTAGAAGAACACCTATCAAAACTTCAGGCCCGCTTGTCAGGCAGCTCCCTGTTTTCGATGATGCAGTAGCATCAAAGGACGCTGCGGGGCCAGGTGAGTCAGCGAGCACACTTTCTTCTACTATTACTGTGTCCACAAATGTACTATCTGTTAAAGCGGCTGGCAGCGGTAGCACTGCTGCGAGCATGTGCCAAAAGCCGCATGACAAAGTGAAAGGGGTGTCCATGGAAGAAAATGGTGATGTTAATACGAAAAAGGGCATGACAACATTGATAAACAAGCGACAAATGCTCCATCAGGATTGAGGGGTGCTGAGAGTGTCACGACTGGGGGCAGGATGAAACTTAATTCTGATACACTTTCAAGGATGACAGGGTTTGTGTTTAGAAACGAACCAATACAACCTGAAAACGAAGTTACTAATCTTAAAGAGACAGGAATCAATTATCAAATGACTGACTACACACAGGAGGGATACTACCACGTTTTCGTTCACTGCAAGGGGCTGTAATGCTAGAAATGGGGCAAGGGAAGACATAAAAGAGAAGCATACTGCACTAACAGTAGTAATAAAACTTTATTTTTAAGGAGTCTTTCCAAAACCAAGGTGTCGTACAAATTTAAAACCGACATATTGCACCATTTACAGCAGCTTGATTAAAACACAATCATCTAAAACTAACTTATGAATAAAGTCATAACACCACTCAGTCGCCAAATCCTTGGGGACAAAGATGTGTTTTTAAAGCTGTTTTACATCTCTCCACAGTCGCGCACTCCATGCTTGGCAGGGGTAGAGAAATTCAGGGAGGGCTGTGTGCATAGATGCCGCAGGCCCCCGAAGATTTTAAACACACTCTTGGAATCTCTAGCAACCCCTCGCCAGCTGAGCGGAGCGATTGCCCAGGGCAGTAGGGAACCAGTAGCTCTTTCAAGTAGTCAGGACCGAGTCCATGTAGAGCTTTGTAAGTCAGCAAACCGACTTTAAAGGTGATCCGCCATTGTACTGGCAGCCAATGCAGACAACGCAGCACCAGAGAAATATGGCAGGACTTAGAGGTTCCTGTCAAAAGCCGAGCTGCTGCGTTCTGCACTAGCTGCAAACGGCAGATTTCTATCCTAGAAAGCCCTAGATATAGGGAGTTGCAGTAATCCAAGCTGGAGGCTACAAAGGCGTGAACCATTGTTGGAAGGTCGCCAGGTGGAACAAGGTGCCTAATGCTGGCGATATTCCTCAGATGGTAAAAAAAGGTCTGGATGACAGCTGACACCTGTGCATGCAGGGTCATCCCCTCATCAGAAATTACCCCCAGGTTACGTACCTGCCCAGAGGCCAAGAGTGGCAAACCCCCAAAGACTAATCCTGAGGGTACACCTAGGCCCGACCCCCCCCCCCCAAAATCCGGCATCCTGAGTCCACAACCAGCACTTCAGTCTTTCCCAAGATCAACTTCAACCAGCTCAGATCCATCCATTCCTGGATTTTCACCAGGCAGCTGTTAAAGACAGAGAACGCTCCACTCTGGTCAGGTGCAAAAGAAAGGTAAAGCTGGGTATCATGAGCATAGCAGTGAAACCTCAGCCAATACCTCCTTACAATGTCTCCAAGGGGCAGCATGTATACTGCGAACAACATGGGGGACAACACCGATCCCTAAGGAACCCCACAAGACAGAGGGATTGGGTCCGAGGAATAAATCCCGGACACCACCATCTGAGTTCTTCCAGTGAGAAAAGATGTAAACCATTTGAGGATTATACCAGACAGGCCACAAATGAACCTCAAACGATCAAGGAGATCCTCATGGTCCACAGTATCAAACGCTGATGAGGGATCAAGAAGAACCAGGATGGAACAGTTCTTCCAGTATCTAGCCATCAGTAGATCATTGAGCACCCGAACCAGTGCTATCTCTGTACTTTACCTCTTCCGGAAACCGGACTAGAGAGGTTCATAGATGTCATGGATGGTCAAATGGTTCTCTAACTGTGCGGCCACTACGTTCTCAACCACATTCCCTAAAAAGGGAAGGTTGGAGATCGGTCTGTAGTTTGCAAGGCTGTTTGGGTCCAAGAAAGATTTCTTCAGGAAGGGTGTTACCACTGTCTCTTTCAGGGAGCTAGGAAACTTACCTGTTTCCAAGGAACACCAAACTATCCGAGCAAGGACTGGACCGATGGAATCAATGCAACCCAAAATCAGGGAAGTTGGTCCTGGATCCAAACTACAATACGTAGGATGCGCATCATAGACAATCCTCATGACATCCATGAATTCCGGGCAGTCGAAGATACTCCAGGAAAACTGAAGGCCAGGAGCCAAGCGCTGATCATCAGCAGCACCCAAAGAGTGTGCTGGGTGGAGAGCTGCCCTGATGTCGGCCACCTTAGTCGCGAAGAACTGAGCAAGTTCATCACACTCTATTTGCGAAAACGCTTTCCAAACTTGCAGATAGGCCAGGTTGCACAGCCTGTCCACAGTTTGGAAAAGCTGAGCTGGTCGGTTCTGCGCAACTGTAATCTCCCCGGACAGGAACTCTGCCTTCTTACGGGTTATTGCAGATTGATAGACTTGATAGTGGTCCATCAATCTAAGGTGGTCGGCATCAAGTGCAGATCTCAGCCAGCAACACTCTAACTTTCGACCTTGTCGCTGCATCTCCCTCAAGGTCCCATCAAACCATGGAGACTGAGGGCGAAAGGAGAGAGGACGAACACGGACAGGAGCAACGCCATCCAGGGCAATCGCAATGGCAGTATTATAGGCCATCTCGAGGTCCTCTGGGTTGCTGTTTGCACACAGAATGGACAATAGGTCAAGCACCACCATAAGGCCTTCAGAATCAATATCTCGTAAATTGCGGTATTTGATCATCTCCACAGAGGTAGGCCTTCAAGGGGGGTTGCTAAAATTGAATCTCACAGTGTAGTGATTGGACCATCCGACTGGGTCCACCCCCAAATCTGAGGCATCGATCCCCAGGAGAAAAACTAAGTCAAGGGATTGACCATGTTTATGAGTAGCAGTGGTAACTACCTGTGTAAGGCCTAGAGATGTCATCAACTGGAGGAAGTGTTGTCCAAATTGCGAGAGTTCATCATCGATCCAGGCATTAAAGTCGCCCAGGACCATCAACCTGGGGGACACAAATGCCATGTCGATGATGTCCGCCACTTCCTGAAGGAACCGTTTCCCTTCCCCGGGTGGACGATAGATGAGAACGATCCTACAACCTACACCTGCTACCTCAGTACACTCGAATGACTCAACCTCCTCGACTGATACGCTTGTGAGGCCCAATTCGGTCTTAAAACAGACTGCCCCTCCCCCACCCCCCGTGATCCAGTCTCGAGCGGTGAATCACCTAGTAACTGGCTGGAATTGCGGCCTCTAGCACAGGGCCAGAGTTTTCATCCAGCCATGTCTCGGTGATGCAAGCCAGATCCACTGAATTTACAAGATCTGCAATAATTGCAGTCTTGTTTTTAATGGATGTGGCATTGCATAACACCACTCGGGTTGAATGAACTTTCAGGCCGCCTGAACTACTTGTCCACTCAGTTTGGTGGTGCCCTTGGGTATGGAAATCAGACACAGAAAACCACAATCTGAATTCCGTTTCGCCCCTGGGCGTTTTCTGGACCCTACAACCCCGATGTGATGGCCCTGCTCATTCAGCCTCTACTGTTCACACCCCCTGAACCCCCTCCTCCTCCAACGAGCAATACCCAGCACTCTACAAAGCTGGTAGGTGGAAAAATGCAAAGGGGGGAGACAAAGGGGTGGAGGGAGCGAAGAGTGGAGGATGAATTGTGCATGACCATGGGGGCAGGCCTCCAACACATTCCGACGACCAGATTAAACTACTAATACTTGAAATACAGGGGGAAAAAAACACATAAAACAAAAAGCATCAGAATTGCAGAAAAACTTCCGGTGACGTCACGGAGCAGCTAGGAGCTTTGGTCTAAACGCTCCTTACACAGTCTGCCAATTCTACCTCCACAAATCATCAAATTCACCACAAAATGTCTAGAAATGCAGGAGGGAAACTTTCAGAGCACTACAGAGGCAGAAATAAAGAAAAAGCTAATGGCAGAGACCTGGATGGCACTCGATTACAGAATGGGCCCCCTAGCAGGTCTGTCTCCCCAGTGAGCTCCCACGAGACTGGATACGACACGGATGGGGAATCTGAACAGCACTCCCGAACAAGATTTGAAACGCTACTGAACGAAATAAGGGAGTCAAGATCGGAGAAGAAACAAGAATTTAAAGCAGTGAGAAAGCAGCTAACCACACTTGAATCTCGTATAACTACGATTGAAGAACGAGTAACCCAGAGCGAGGATTCAACCACCCATCTTGCCCAAATAATGCAGGCCCTGGTTCAACAAACAGAAGAGCTGAAAGCCAAATGTTTAGACCTGGAAGGGCGTTCTCACAGAGATAACCTCCGTCTGCATGGGCTTCCTGAGGGAATGGAAACAACCCCTATGGCTTCTTTTATTGAAAATCTGCTTAAGGATGTGTTGGAACTGCCTACTACCTTTTCTTTCCGTGTCGAAAGAGCTCATAGATCGCTGCAGAACAAACCAACGGACCCTGCGGCTAGACCACGATCAATAGTGTTCAAGCTAAGCTCTTTCAGTGATAAAGAAGAAATTTTGAGACGAGCATGGGCCAAAAAAGAAATTAAATACCTCACTAATAGACTGTTCCTTGACCATGACTATCCCCAAGAGGTCCAGCAACAGAGGCTGAAATATTTGCTAATCTTGAGATCTCTGAGGGAGAAAGCGATTCGGTTTCACACCCCCTACCCATCCAGACTCCAGATTTTCTGGGAGGACGTTACGAAGCTTTACACCACGGTGGAGGAGGCGAGAGAAGCTCTGAGGGACAGAAAAATCCAGATAATCAAAAATCGGAACCAGAACAGTGGGAAGAGCGACTCCATTTGGCAGGGCACCTCAGGCAGGAAGAAAATGGGAAACAAAATATGGTTGCACGGTGAAGCAGTGCGCAGATTGCAATCCATCATCGAGAAGCGAGGAAACGGGACTGAAAAACCAACCTGATTTAGTTGGAACGCTTTTGTTATTGTGCTGAATGGGCAATGTGCCCTGAAGTGACTCCCTTTCGGCTGCGCTGCTGAAGGAAATGATTTATTTGAGATAAGTCCTCATTTACTTCCAGACTTTACGTAACTTTGGAATTGATGACTTGGGGGCAGCGTGGATGCTTTAAAGATAACGGACAAAGTTTAAACTGATCATAGCCATGCTTTTTACCCTCTCCTGATTTATTTCCTTACTATTTTGTATACATTCATACAGGTCATGAAAGGACCCTGGGCTGTTTAATGCGGAGAGATACAATTCATAAACAGCAAGTACCCCTCTACTGCTGATCTCTCTGTTTAGCTTGACATAGTTTTCTCTTCTGCATTCATCAGTGCAGTGCCTGCTCCTCTTACCGCTCTTAGAGCAATGGGAGGGGTTTACCCATTTCTGTTGCACAGCGTACAACAACTGAAGGGGCGTGGGGGTTGTGCTTGGGGGGGATCCTTTTCTTGTTTTTCCCTTTTTCTTTATTTTTATTTCCAGGTTTTTTTCTGCCTTAGCGTATTTCTTTTATAGAATGATATTGCATGACCCTATTATAGGGACTCCTGCTCTCTGTAAGTTAATTTTGTGAGGAAAATAATTCGAATTGGCAGACTGGGTTCAAGCAGAGTGGGATTTGGTAGCGCCTTTAGCTCAGGGACGTCCCTAGACTACATCCTGCTCCCTTAGAGTGGAGATAAATTAATCTCCTCTAAACTTTGGAGCACAGTAAACAACGAGTGCTCGGCAGGAGGTCTTCCGGTAACGGAAGTGCTAGTACTCCTCCGCATTCTTCCTTAGGCAGAGGAAGAACAAAGGGCTATTTCTGGAAATTAGCCCCTACCTTGGAAGTACTTCTCTACATAATTTTTGTACACTTTGTTAAGCCATGTTGGCCCAGTTTAATAACTGTTTAATTGTTGAATGTAAGAGGCAGACAGAAGGATTCATTGGAGCACAGAGCTGGATGGGGGGGAAGGGGGCTGTGACCTGATGGCAACCAGACCGTAGAATTGCAAAACAGGATGGCCACCCAAATTCAATAATGAGTAAAGACAAACCTTATACTTTATGCACCTGTAATGTGCATGGCATAACCAACCCCATTAAAAGAAGTAAAATCATCCAAAATATGAAAAGAGGGGGCAAATATTATCCTTCTTCAAGAAACGCATCTTTCACATTTGGAACATAGAAAATTTGAAAAGTTGGGTTTCTCTCATGTCGTGGCCTCTTCATGCAAGGGATGAAGGAGAAGGGGAACAATAGTACTGGTGAAGCGCGGGACACAATTTGAACTCAAGGATTAGTTAATTGACAAGGAAGGGAGATTTGCCATGGCGAAGGGCCTTTTGGATGGTTGTTTGGTAACTTTTGCATCTATATATATATATCCCTCCCACCTCAGAATATGAGGTATATAGCTCCATATTCTCCAAACTGGCAGAATGGGCGGAGGGGCAAACAATATGCGGTGGGGACCTCAACTTAAATATAACAGAAAATGATACTGCCCATACTACGTAGGGAAGGAAGAATGGAATCACAAATAGGGTGAAGAAATTACTTCAAGAGTTAGGATATTTAGAAACTTGGAGTTATCTGCACGGCTCCACCCCCAAGACACACATATTATTCCCAAGCCCATGAGGTGTATTCCTGTCTGGACTTCTTTTTGGCTCCTAAGGAACAAATAGGGGATATAACCAAAACCTGGTCTGGTGATTTCACATTATCAGATCATGCCCCAGTATTTTGCCAGTTTCACCCCCAAGCTATTAGGAAAGCAACATTCTGGAGGTTAAATCTTTCTTTACTAAGAGGCGACCAGGTCTTGAAGTCTATAGAGGAAACAATAACTCAGACATTAGAGTTAAATGATAAACCTGACATTTCCGTGGCCACTCTGTGGGACACCGTTAAGGCAGTGATCAGAGGTAAGCTGATTAGCATATTGGCTAATAAGAAGAAACTTAGGGAAGCACACAGGAAAGCACTGGAAAATAAGATAAAAATGCTGGAAGATCTACAGGTCGTTAAAACAACAAAAGTCAGAACTAAGGAACTAACCTCCTTGAAAAATGAACTTAATAAAATATTGGACTACTCGATAGAGCAGAACTTAGTGTATCTCAGACATAGGTTTTATGATGGGGGTCCCTGATCTTTAAAATTAATAGCATGCCAATTAAGGATACAGAAAGCCAAATCGAACATATTTTGAGGATTAGACATCCACAAACAGGTAAACTTCATAACACAATTCAGGGAATAGCCGGGGTTTCTTTAACTATTACTCACAGCTGTATACATCAAAAGAATCTGCGTCTGACCAGGAAATTAAAAATTTTCTAGAAGCGTTAAATCTCCCCACTTTATCCACACAGCAAAGTTCTCATTTAATTTCCCCAATCACACAGAAGGAGATTGTGACTATGATAGGTAAGTTAAAAACAGTGAAATACCCGGGCTCCGACAGACTTCAGGGAATTTTATAAATCACTGTCTAAAGTCTTGACCCCCTTATTGGCCAGAGTGTACGCCTTTGTTATCTCTAAGGAGGGGAATGTTCCCCACTCATGGAATGAAGCCATAATTTCTGTTATTCCGAAGCCGGGCAAGGATCATACCCTATGTGTATCATATAGACCCATATCTATATTAAACACAGATTATAAAATACTAACCTCAATACTAGCTAGTAGACTTCTAACATTCTCCCCTAGCAAAATCCATATGGATCAATGTGGATTCATATCAGGGCGACAGGCCTAAGACAACGTAAGTCGAACAGTGTACCTTTTGGAGCACTCTTATTCTCAGAAAATACCAACTCTTTTATTGGGATTAGACGCCGAAAAAGCTTTTGATATGGTGTCCTGGAGATTTTTGGGAGGGGTCCTTGCCCGCTTCAGATTCCCAGACCAGTTCATAGAAACCATTTTTCATTTTTATAAGAGTCCCATAGGCTACATCTGTGCAAATGGTCATTTAACAGATTGATTCCCCCTGCAGAGGGGAACAAGACAGGGTTGTCCCTTATCCCCGCTCCTGTTTGCATACTACATAGAACCCTTGGCCCATTTCCTTCGGCAATCCCCAGAAATTCAGGGAATTACCCTCTTTAAGACCGAGCACAAGTTAGCGCTCTTTGCAGATGACCTTTTATTATACTTAACCAACCCAGAAAGCTCTATGCCTGCAGTCATCCAGAAGATTCAAGCCTTTTCTCAACTATCAAGTTATACCCTGAATATTAATAAGACAGAAGCTTTAAAAATAAACTACGAACCCTCACCCTTGCTAAGGGAAAAATTCCATATAAAATGGGATGGATTCTCCATAAGACATCTGGGAATAAATATCCCCAGAGATCTTTCCCAACTATTTAAAATAAATTACAACCTCCTGGTAGAAACGCTTCAAAGCGACATGAGAAGATAGAATCTCCTTCCCACTTCTTTCTACACCTGTACCATCTCACTTAAGATGAATGCACTACCTCGTCTCTTATATCTGTTCCAGTGCGTCCCCTGTGCAGTTCACCCCAAGGAAATATTTGCCTGGCAGAAGTTGTTTGTAGCCTTTCAATGGAACCATGGGAAGCCCCGACTTAATATTAGGAAGCTTTTTCTTCCTAAGTCACTGGGTGGTGTGGCATTCCCCTCTCTGTCTAATTACTGGGCGGTGGCCCAAATGCGCCTGGCTCTATTATGGAATTCCTACTCATATCAAGCAGCCTGGAAACAAATAGATTTAGCAAGAGAATTGTCTCATCCTCTACCTGTGATCTTGTCTCCCCACCTCAGGCTAAAACGAACCCTAGACATAGTGCCCAGAGCAACATTCACCATTTTGGAGGGTTGGCGGAGAGGAATAAGTAATAAAAGAATACTGAGTCACTTTTGGAAGTACCAGTGGTTCATACTTGATAAACAAATCGACGTCTCAGTAACTGGCTCTTGGTATGGTATCCAGATTAAAAAAGGGTTAGTAGCCCCATGGCATATAATAAAAGGGGATACAGTCCTAACTTTTGAGGAAGCTCAGCAAAAATTTGACTGGATGGAGGAGGATAGAATATTTTATTATCAAATTAGAAACTACATAAACGCCCAATTAAAAGCACAAGAAAGCGAGCCCTCAAGGTATGAAGTCCAACTCCCTTTCATCCAGATCTGGTCCTCTCCTTCAGGGGAGAAAGCTATTTCAATAATTTACAAATTTCTAATTGGGCTATACAAACATAGGATGGACCCAGTCAAAGCAAATTGGGAAAAAGAACTCCAGAAAACCATCAGTACTATTGACTGGTCTAAAGTTTGAAGAGGTACATGGTCCACCACCTCTTCCCCACTGTGGAGAGAATTCATCTGGAAAGTTAGGGCAAGATTTTTCTTAGTGCCTACCACCCTGGCCCGTAGAAACCCGGGACAATCAGAAAAATGTTGGAGGTTATGTGGGGAAAATAAAGTCAATTACAAACACATCTTTTGTGATTGCCCCATACTGATCGGTTTTTGGAAAGAGATTACATTACAGATCATATTAAAAATATATTTGACTGTGGTGGTCTAATAACAGAGACTAACATAATACTAGGAATTCCCCCGCCGGAGGGTCTGTCAGATAAACACACACTCTATTTATGGTCCATACTACTGGGGGCAATGTATAAGGCAATCACCAAACAATGGATTCAAAATAAACCCCCCTAAGACAGGAGAGTGGAAATCTATATTCCAGACCATACACCATAATGAACAAATGTCACATGCATTAAATAACAAGATGGAAATCTTTTATCACACGTTGGACTAGGTGGACATTGTATCAGGAGCAGATCTAGAATCTGGATTAGAGGAAAGGTTAGTTATCAGCTTTTTGGGATTTACCCCCCTGGAAGCCCCTCAATGTTAGAACTGGGTAAAGAAAAGTAATTAGAGTTATAACTAACTCCTAAATAGACAGTGACTCCTATCCAAGATTTCTGTGCCTAATGCCTGTCCTCAACAGTTAAATTATTTTGTTTTAGTTCATACAAAGTCTAATCATCAGATATACAAGGTTTGTTTGGTGTGCTAGGCTTTCGTGTATAAACCAATTTTAATGAAAGTAGTCAATATTGTTACATTGCAACCTTATTACACTGTAATCTTTGGGTGCTATGTGATATGTAACCATGTATGAAAGGCTTATGTCACTCCTATATGTGCCTTGAAATATGATCTAAACGAATATAAAGAAGTATAAAAAAAAAGAATTGCAGAAAAACAAAATACTGAGAAAAGAGAAATCCAAATGTCCAGACCCCGATGGATCTCTCACTTCCAGGGAGAAAGGATATCTGTTTTTTCAAACAAAACAGGTAAAATATCTTAATGGGTTCCTCATACCCTTAGTCACTCACACCAAATAAAAGACAGTCCAAGTATTATGAAAAGTTTGGCTGAAATAGGTCTGAAAAACATAATCAGTCACAAAAAAACCTGTAAATAAAAATGAGACCAATGACTGGATAGCTCTCACCAGTCCAGACACAACCAAATAACTTAGATTCCACCACTACCTCTCACGTAGTGGATGAAAAAGACAGTAATAACTTGCAAGTTTTGAAAAAGCAGTATACAGGGTACTCTCACCACCCTCCAAAGTCCAGAATCTGCTGTCCTGGAAAAGTCCAAACTCCTTGTGCATAAGTAGTAACCAAAACGCCACAACAATAGAGGAAATTCAGGGATGGGGAATCCACAGAATCAGTCTCACTGCCATAGTCCATAAATAGATCCACAGTTGCATGTCCATAATCCATAAATAGATCCACAGTCCATGGGAGAAGAAACCAGGTCAATATCTTCGACGACACCAACCAGTTCTGAGGCCAAGCACTGGGTAAAGGGAATTTAAGCACCTCTAGCCACCCCAGGAGACTCACTGTTCCCCCCCCCCCAGAACCGCGACCAGCGGGTACAGACACCCGGAGACTCAGCGCTCGTGTCGGCCCTCCCCCTCCCCAGGCGGCTTAGGGCAACACCCACTCCCCACCGACTCTTCAGCGGCGGATGCAGGTTCTCCTCCCCTGGACCCGGCACAGTTAGGGAAAGCAGCTCTCCGGCAGGCGACCCTAGGCCTCACCCTTAATTCTCAGGCAGTCACTACAAGGAAGAACCTCGCCACAGGATCAAATTAGGCTGAATCAGCAGACCATAAATACTGCGGAAGAAATAAATATCCCTCATCCGACCTCTTTTGTGGTGAAAAAACAATGCACTAGGTAGTGAAATAAACAATTCCAATACTGCAGCAGTTAATGGTGAAAAACAGTCGTTTGGTGACTCAGTCTTCCGCTCCTAATCTCAGCCGATAAAACCATAAAACGGCCCCTTTTCAAAATGGGGCACAAGCGAAACACAAACGGACTCAAAACGGAATAAATAAAACCGGAGCAGAAACGAAACACAAACTCAGCACGTAGAAAATAAAACCAAATAATGTAAAAAAAAAAAAAAAAAAAAGAATAATTAAATTCCTCAAGCCTTAATTCAAGCTAACTGACGGCCGACCCAGCGTGGTCGCCATCTTAGCCTTCCAGTGTGAATAGCTAAAAAGAACATTCCTATTCATTTTTCACTCTCTCCAGATGAAGGTCAGAAAGTTCCTCCCCAAGCCACTACTGCCTCAGTAGCTCAGTCAACCACAGCTGCAGTAAAAACTGCTTTCACGGTCCGTCTGCACAGCAGTGGATTTCCGCTTGCGACTCCAGTGACCCGGGTTCAGGAATGGATTTGGGTTGCTGGAGGGCCGGCCAGGGGAGAAGGCACAAGCATCCCACGACTGCTCGTCTTCTCTGGGGGGAATTAGGGGACCAAAGCCCGCAGCTTGCCTGACCCCGAGTGGAGGCTCGGGGTACGACAAGTCCTGCACTTGCAGGAGGGACAGGTCGCAACGTGTGGTGGACATCGGCGCGTTGTGTCATGACATCAGGGTTCTCACCACTTGTCTAGAGAAATGGAGGAAAATAGCCTTCCATCGCCGGGGAGATGGAGTTCTGGAGACGTGCCCTCAATGTGCCCTCGCCTGCCCGACAGCCCCAGACTGACAAAATGTAAGTAACGGGGTGTTCTGGGCTCCAACACATCCCCGCTCAGGGAGGGGGTAAGGCGCAGCTCCATGGGGATCCGGGGGTCGTTCGGATAGGGTGAAATCAGAGGGATATCTGCCTGGGATCTCCAGATGGGTCGGGGATGGCAGGCTGGGGAAGACGAAATAGAAATGTCAAAAAAAAAAATAAACTACTTTCACTATACAGGCCCCTCTAATGTCTCCCTGTGACCCATGGTCACCTCAGAAAGCTCCAAGTGAAGTAGGCTGGAAACGAACACTTACTGGGACCTGGCTACCAGATCCTGAATGGGACACAAAGCTGAATTTCACACAAGATACCCCTGAGGGGTGCCCACCCATACCAATACAGGTCCTCGCTTGTCTGCCTAGTGCACATTTACAAGACTCTCTATATTGCCAGCAAAACTGATCTCTGAGAGTACGGGCTCTGCAAAAACGATTAACCCACCTGTCAAGGATACAGATTCAAAGGAACCTACCATCTGCCCCAAAGATTTAGACATTCCTAAGGACCCTGGCCCAGATACTGGGATCAAGAAACAGGAGCCATCTTTACAACAGAAACCTCTACTCTCAGATTTATTTTCTAAAATAAGGAAAGAGGCTGCTCCCAGGAGGAATGCGGTCAGAATTCCCTATAAAATCAGATTAGACAATAGGCCTGACAGACATTATGTGAGAAAATTGTTGTTAAAAGACTCCCTTCATTTTTCTCCTAGGAAAGTCTTTGCCTTTATTAACATCTTGGGCGAAAATAACTATGATGTCAGCTTTCGTTCTGCTCATGCATTGGATTTATTCTGGGAAAGGTATAACCAGGTTAAGATTTCCCCCCTATGGATCCCCTTTTTGGTTATCCCTTTAACCAAACCTCTTGTTAAATTTGTTACGATCATGTTTCTTAATGAGGGGGTCCATGTGGAGGACATTACTTACTGGTTATCCCAGAAATGTGAGGTACTTAGCGCCCCGGAAGCAATCCTTGATACCGAGATGTTCTGGACTGGGGGTTGGAAACATAAAGTGAATTTGTGGCAGTCTGACTCTGGCATAGACCACATCCCCAATTCCTTTATGCTAGGAAGGGATTGGGGGGGGGGGGTGTCTGCTTTTGTGCAGGCCAGCCCAAGGCATGCTACAAATGTGATTCTAGAACCCATCTATCAAGTTCCTGTGCCAAACCCTGCTGTGACAACTGTGGTGAGATTGGCCACATAGCCTTCCAGTGTGCAGATCACACTAAGTGTGACCTCTGTGAGGAACCCCGTCACGTTTTTGCAGAATTCCCTTGGGCTGCCAAAAATAAAGCATCCTGTATGAGCCCAGAACTGCTGATCCAGCGGGCACAGGACTCCGCTTTAGCCTATGAATCTAAACCCAAAGAACCTCCACCCCTCCTCGAACCTATCCCCTCCATCGGAACCCAAAAATAAACCATCTGCTATACTTGTAATACAGGAGACACCTACACAGCAGGTGCCCACATCATAGCAACCCCCATCGTGGTGTGCCCATGTTCTACACGGACCGGAGGATGGAGTAGTAAAGCCCCACCCCCTTCCCCTCAACCTCTACCTAGGAGAAGATCATCCAGAAACATTAAACCTCAACCACCCCCACCTTCTGTGGAGTTTGAATCTAAAAACTCCCTTGCTGTTCTGGCTACACAATGGGGGATTCAGAAATGGAGCAGGGACTCTGATTCACAGCCACCTGTAATAGACCACCACTCAGAGCAGTTGTAGGCTATCGGCGAAAAGAAGAAAAAAGGTTTTTAAGGGCCACTACAGTCTGACTCTTGGCAACTTTGCATGTGGAATCATTAAATGTTCATAGTTTATTAAATGCTATTAAAGTTGTTTTTAACTATGTACATGACGCTAAACTGGACATACAGTATGTTTTCTTCAAGAGACGTGGATGTTTACTAGTGACCATGCAAGGTTTTTTCAGGGGAATGGCTGTGGGGCCCAGACAGTGCGGACAGCGTGGGCATAATACTAATAGTAGATGGACTATGGAAGACAGTGGATTGCAGATTGATTAATGTTTATAGTCCACAGACCAAAGCGGAAAGAGTAACCTTACTTAACTGCTTTACAACCCTTTCTAGTAACCTCCTATAAGACTTTCTTTTGTGGGGATTTTAACTGTGACATTAAAACCAAATCTGCTAAACCTCAAGAAAAGGACAAAAAATGTATTGTGATTCTAATGCCTTACGAAAAGTAGTGGATACTGCTGATTTAATAGATTGTAACAAATATCACTTATCTGGCCCTAAGTTTACCTACGAAAGAAATAAATATACATCTACTACAGACCATATGTTTATTTCTAAGAATCTGCCGAAAGTTCAATTTAATATAATACCTGTAGAATTTTCGGATCGCTTGCTTATTAGTAAGTACTTTCCAAGAATCTCCTAATGAATCAAAAAAGAAAAGCAGATGGAAACTAAACTCCTCCATTTTAACAGACCCACAGGTCAGAGCCAGTATTGGGGAAATACTAAGGATCAGGGCTTCTGTCAGTTTTTTATATACTGATTTTAGGAGAATGGTGGACCGATTCTAAGGCCGGTTTTAAATCCTGGTTTCTGAATTATGGAGAACACAAAGAGAATGCAAAATTCCTCAAATATTTACAACTTAGGCAACAGTTACAAAATCTGTATTCCCTTACCTATACTACTAGGCATGATTATGCAGCCCTAATTAATAGACTAAAAGCAGACATGAAACTATACCAATATGGCAGAGCTAATACCATAAAGGCAATGCTGCAAAATGGGACCCAAAAATCCCTCTATGGTGACCCATTCGAAGCTTGTAAAAAATTTAAAGACAGTACCTTAATGGAAGCTCTAGTGGACAAGGATGGGATCGCAACACACTCCATTGATGGACTTCATAAAATAAGAAGAGAATTAATTTACTCACATACTCACCCAGGGCCCCCTCCAGAGGCAGCCATTAAAACATTTTTGCACGATATAAACATCCCTGTTTACCCAGAAGTCACACAGGGCATGACTGAGCTCATCAGCATCGCAGAAATCGAAAACGCAGTCAAGTCTCTGAAAAATGGGACCTCTCCGGGTTCTGACAGTTTACCAAATACATTTTATACATCTTTTTCAAGGGAACTGTCTGAATGCTTAGAAATCGTTTTTCAATATTTGTTGTTATTAAACGTTATTCCCCCTTTATTTACGGAAGGGTTAATCATTTTTTTATTCAAATCTGGGGACAAGAACTTAATCAGAACTGGAGACCTATTACCATTTTAAATTCTAATTATAAAATATTGGCTCACATTCTAAACAGTAGGCTAAAAAGCTGCGCTAGTTTAGTGTTATCCCCTCTACAGTTTTGCGGCCTACTGAACACAAAGATACAGCATGCTTTAATGATAATTAGAGATCTGATAGATCATCTCTCCACTCGTGGTAAATCAGGCAGTACAATCTCTGTTGATCAATACAAAGCGTTTGACAGGGTTTATCATCCCTTTTTGTTTATGACATTGGAAACCTCCCTAGGTAATTAAGTGGTTACAGTTACTTTATACCTCAGCTATAGTCCACCCAGTGATTAGGCATCAAGTCAGCAAGGGATTCCAGATAGCAACAGGCATAAGGCAAGGGTGCCCCCAAGCCCCCTCCTGTATATATTCACTCTAGACCCCTTATCTAGGAAATTAGCTGATCACCCACGTTGGTTAGGGATCTCAGGGACACAAGTGAATAGGGCTATACAGCTTCAGGCATATGCAGATGACATCTGTTTATTTTTCTCAGCCCACCTCCAGTTAGGATCCTTTCTGGAGGAAATGGAAGCATATTCAGAACTCTCCAAGTTAAATATTAACAAAATCAAGGGCCTCTTCGTGGGCTTCAGCTTTCCCAACCCCATACAAATAGAGGGCATTAACATCTCTTCGGAACGCATGAAAATTCTAGGGATCGCTTTTGGGCCCCAAAACATACCACTGGTAAACTGGGAAACTACCTTACATAAAGTAGACCTTAAAGTCCAAAGGTGGAAACATTGGGAAATGTAAAAACTAAAAAGAATCCATACTATTAAACAGTTTATTGTCCCCACTATACTATATGTGGCTGTGGTTCCCCCCTCCTGTTCAACTGGAAACAAAATTGTACAGTCTCTTTTTCCAAATGCTGTTGGGCAGTAGGCTCAACCCCATTAAAAGACAGTATACGTATCTTAAAAAAGAAAAAGGGGGTTTGGGAACGATAGACCCGGTAGTATTTTTCCACACCTTGTTTTTCTCTCAGACAGTTAAATGTGGCATAGTACCCGCATACTCACTTCACTAAAACTGGGTTGCATCTAACCTTACTAGATATTTTGAAGCATGGAAAATGGTCCCTCTGAAGGTATCAGGTCACCTTCATCTGCCAGAGCATTTTAAATCAGCTGCTCAGAAACGTTATAAATGAGGAATATTTAAACAGCCAGTACAAGGAACAGGCCTCCACTTATATTTTATTTATTTATTTAGATCTCGGATTACAAATACCTTTGAGCTTAGAGCTCTTTTACATCAGTAGCATAATACAGCAGGTCGACAGAACAAAAAGTATGGCAAAACAGTATACTCAGAGAAAGGAGATCAACAGGTTTACAGTCTAAACAGGGTATGGTAAAATAATTATAAATAAGAAAAGAAAGCAATAGTTGACATTTACAGTGAATTAAAGAATAGAAACGAGTAACGCTAAGCAGTTTCATGCACAGGAATGCATACAGTAAATTGAAAATCAGCCAAAACAAGCTTTGTCAGTTACCGATAAAATCATAAGGTAAGTTAAAATCAGCCAACAAGCCTTGTGAGGGCATTAGGTAGAGGGAGGAGGTTAAGGGGTAGGTAGAGCGGGGCGGGGGATGTCAGAGATAGTGCTAAGGAGATTTAACCGTAATCAAGTCCTAGGATTTTAGATTGCCAAAAAGGGTTTAGCGGAAACAGTCACAGGAGCGAGTGGCAGAGAGTAGTCGCAGTAGGTTGGATTTGAAAGGGCCCAATTTGGATATGGAGGAGATGTCACAGTTGAGGGCATTCATCCAAAGAGGGGCTCTGTAGGCAAATAATACAGTTATGGCCTCAATATATCCTGATGCTCCTAGTTTTAAAAACTGCCCCACCTCAGTGAACAAATTTGTATTAAATCAGTTGACAAATAACAGCATCCCTCCTCAAATGTGGTAACTCTATGGCTATCAGTATATGGGAAGTTGAATGTTAGAGGGAATTTTAAACATAAAGCAAAAGAAGAGAGGAACTGACCATACTCGTCTTGTGTTAATCAGGAGGAATCAATGGAACACTTTCTTTTCCTATGTACACATGCTAAACCCCTCTGGGATTTCCTTGCAGTCAAATGGAATATGGGGTGGTTAGAAAAGGCCAACTTATGAAAAGTTAATTTTGGGGCACTTCTCCCAAATCGGGACACATTATCATCTGGACACATGAACTGTTTTTTGATGTTGTTTAAAATTCTTTTTATGGCAAGCTAGGTGTCAGTGGGTGTTGAATCAAAGGATTATGTCTTAGGAAACTATGAGCAATTTGTTTCAACAAGCTATGGAAAAAGTATATGTTAAAGACATGGTGGTGCGTACATCTCAGAAAGTGTATTTAGTGGTGGAAAGTATTTTCTATGTTTATTAAATTTAAATACAGATATCGATCCTGGGGTGCTCTTAAGACTCCAATACCTTCATGTCCCGGAGATACCTATGGATTTAATTCCCCCCGGTACAACCATCCTTTGAGATACTCTCTCAGATGGTATGGAATAATCCTGCTCTCATTCCTTCTGTGGCTAAGTCCATAGACAGGAAGTATGCTGCTCCCAAGGATCGGCCCATTTTGGCCTCCCAGGCCTTTGCGGACCCTATTGTAGTCCTGGCAGAGAATGATAAGGCCGTTCTTACTCCGGCATCTACAGCCCAGCCTATAAACAAAGAATCTCGCAAGATAGGCACCTTAGGTAAGAGAGTCTTTGCAGCCTCTACCTTGGGTATGCGTATTGCCGGCTACCAGGGCTATTTTTCTCAATACGAGTATGTGCCTTGGCATTAGCTCAAACAGATGGTGGAAGCTCTGCCCATGTTGGACACTAGTTCAGAGCTACTTCAGACCATAACCAGAGGTATCGAGTCCAACCACCATCAGGTTAAAGCAGCTATGGACGCTTTTGATACTGCTTCCCGAGCGGCAGCAGGAGGCATTTGTACCCGTCGTCACTCCTGGCTACGCACTTCGGGCTTCATGAATGATGCCCAACAGCAGGTCTTGGCATTACCCTTTGACAGTATGTATCTGTTCGGACCTCAAGTAGGGCAAGCTCTGGAGGCCACACAGAGGACTAGGTCGGCCATTAAAACTGCTCAACCCGTTCCCACCCCTTCTCTGGGGGGGGAGGGTTGTTAACAAGCATCACTTTCACAACTGTCAGTCCTTTTGGGGCAAGGACAGGGGAGGTTTTAACATAAAACAAGCCCCTCAGCCTCAGAAGAAAATGCAACAGAAGGCACAAGGGCCGAAAGCGCCCAGTGCCACCTTATGAATTTCTGGCCCAGGTCCCACCTCAACTGCCCGAGGGGGACTCTTCCTCAGCGGTGGGAGGACGTCTAACTCAGTTCAGATGTTCTCTCCATATAAATGTTATGGAGATGAGAGCAGTGCTTTATGCCTTACAAGCTTTCCAGAGCAAACTCCTTCCAGGCCCCATTTTAATCCAGACGGACAATATGTCAGTGCTGTTTTACATCAACAACCAAGGGGGGCACACTCGTACCTCCTTTGCAGAGAGGCCATGAGGGTCTGGTACTGGGCAATAGACCGCAGTCTGGAACTGCTGGCAGTATAAGTTCCAGGGTTTCAGAACACGCTTGCGGACAGCCTCAGTCACTCTCAATCCCAGGTCCATGAATGGGAGTTGCTACAGGATGTAGGAAACTATCTTTTTGACGGATGGGGCACTCCAGAGTTGGACCTCTTCGTGTCCCCACTCAACGCCAACCTGCCAATTTTTTGCTCACTAGAGCCAGTGCATTGTGTTTTTTGGCGAGACACATTGTCTCTCTTCTGGACAGGGAAGTTCCTTTACACTTTTCCGCCCTTTCCTCTTCTGCAGCGAGTTTTGTTAAAGCTACAGTCGGAGCCAGCAACTCTGATACTAGTAGCACTATTCTGGCCCAGACAGATTTGGTTTCCGTTTCTGCAACAGCTGGCAGTGGAACCTCCAGTTCCTCCTCCACTGTCCTCTCACTTGCCATCCCAGGGGCAAGGCTGTCTGCTGCACCCCACCCTCAAGTCTCTGCATCTCCACGCATGGCTCCTGCAGACTTAGTCAGGAGCAGGTTTGGGGTCTCAGAAGTGGTGGTGGCCGCTAGGAAACCATCTACTAGGGCCACATACACCATGAAGTGGAAACTGTTCAGCCTCTGGGCTGCTACCCGTGACCCGGATCCATTCTTGTGTGAGGTGATGTAGGTCCCGGAGTAGCTGTTATTCCTGTCAGATGCAGGTCTAAGCTACTCCCTAAAGGTACATCTTTCGGCTATCTTGGCCTGTCATGTACCGGTGGATGACAAGACTTTGGTGCAGCTTGATCTGTCACGTACCTTCCTGTGAGGTATCCTCCATATTAAGCCTTCCATACAGGAACCTATTCCTGAATGGGATTTACTGTTTATGTTAGAAAAGTTGACTTTGCCTCCCTTTGAACCAGCCACGAGTTGCGAGCTTTGCTTTGTCTCTTGGAAAGCTTTGTTTTTAGTTGCTGTTACTTCATCCCGGAGGATCTCCGAACTTCAGGCTCTCACATGTAAAGAGCTGTATTTGGTTTTTCACAGAGACAGGGTGTCCCTTCGTGCAAATCCTAAGCTTTTTCCAAAGGTGGTGTCTGAGACGACCTTGAACCAAGACATCAGCCTAGCAGTTTATTACCTGGAGTACTCCAACAAAGGGGAGGCATTACTGCATACCTTAGATGTACATAGAATCCTTAGGTACTATATTGACCGTATCCGCTCTATCAGGAAATCAGACCAGTTGTTTGTTTCCTTCACCCAATGGATGTTGGGAGCACCAGTCACTAAATAGACCCTGTCAAAGTGGCTGGTCAGCTTCATTGTTTTCTGCCATGAGAAGCATCGAAAACCCCTGCCAGGGCCTGTTTGAGGTCATTCAACCCAAGGGAACTCTGCTTTCTTTGCTTCACTCAGAAATGTGTCTGCAGCAGACCTATGCACCGCAGCCACCTGGAGTTCAGTGCACACTTTTATCTGGCACTGTAGTTTGGACATTGCTTCCAGATGGAGGGCAGGCTTTGGCCTGACTGTTCTCCAAGGGCTTCTTTCTTAATAGCCCAAGGGGAACTGGCTTTCTGTGTTTCCACCGCCCTTCTGACCTGGAGACATTCCTGTACTACTTGGGACTCAGTCCTACTGGTAATTACCTGCTGCAAGAGCTCTATCTCGAAATAAGATAGTACAGTTACGTAAGAACTTACCATAACAGTAGATCTCTGAGAGGAGCTCATGCAGCAGGTATGCTTTCCCTCCCTCCTTCCTCCAGTGGTTCTCTCTGGTTGTCCCTTTCAGGATAACAAAGCCTCCTCAGTTTGTCCATTCCTTTAAGTTAGCTGCGTCTCCAGCAGGCGAACTGAGGTGGCGCTGGGGGACCGCCCTCTTTATACAGGGGCTGACATCACGGGCAGAGCCGACGTTGGGGGCGGTCCCCCGCCTTGGACTGCTAGCATAGTCCTATTGGTAATTACCTGCTGCAAGGGCTCCTCTCAAAGATCTACTGTTACGGTAAGTTCTTGCGTAACTGTACTTTCCTGTGGTTCAGGTTCAGTGTGCTTCTCTTTTCTTTAGTCAGGCTGGTAGACAGTGGCTGGAGTATCAGAATGTAAATGTTTTGTCTGTCTTATCCTTATCTGAAGCAACATCAGACATCGATTTTAGAATGCTTCCTTGAAGATTCTGCCTTACAGGCTGTATCCTTTGGGGGAGTGGTTTTAGCTGACATTTTCTTCAGAGAGTTCATAACCTTTTCAGGAGGGATCGTCGGCCTGCCGGCGCAGCGGTTGGATTTCCGCTTGCAATGCCAATGACCCAGGTTCAGGAATGGACCCGGGAGTCGGAGGGCCAGCCGGGGGAGAAGGATTGAGCATCCTGGGGACTGCACTGCTCCGGGGTGGGGGGGGGAGAGTGTCCAGCACTTTATGGACCCCAGACGAAAATTGGGGGTAGTGCTGCGACTGGTGCCAGTACGTGAGAGGGACAGGGCAGACGCTGGATGTCATTGCACATCCCCAGCAAGCAGCAAAAAAGCCAGCCCCCCGCATGACAACCCACTCCTCTGCAGCCCGCCGGGGAATCCAGGGCTTGCCTACGGTGTCCATTGGGAGAGGGGGCCCAACCCAGGCCTGGGGGCGGTGGGCAGGACAGATCCAAGGACAAGGGGGGGTACAGAACAAAAAAAATAGAAAAAAAAACTTTTTAGGAGAGCACTCTTCGGAGCATGACAGAGTCAGGAGCTGACAGAAAAATTATTTTGCCTGTCTCCTCTTTTGTGTTTTAAGACAAAACACTTAGCAGAGCTCACAGTTTGCCAGTCACGAGCAGTGCTCAAACATTGTAACACTCTGTATGCCCGTCTGCTTTTAAACAGACTGGTGCCACACTATGTGCACCTTTTAAAACCATTGGCCCAATCTTTTTCTTGGGCTTTCTTGACTCAGACATGAGACCAGGAAGGCACCACTGTAAACAGTCCCACCTCAGTCCTTGAAAGCCAGTTTAAATATTGCCCAGAGTTATTGTGAGCCAACTTATAAAATTCACTCAACTGTGAAATTTAAGTGCTGGCAGAGCACTCAGAAACTGACCACAGTCGTGAATCTATGACAGTTCCCAAACAAGGCCTCAAGTGAAAGGGCCAAACAAAACCAGGAACAAAACTAAAAAAAAATTTTAAAACTGGGAACCCAGAAATGGAAGCTGGAATGTTTTCACTAAACTTAACAGTAAAATTTATTGGTTCCTGGGTACTGGGAGGCAACTGAGAAAATAATGATTTTGACAGAGGAAAAAAAAGCTAAAACAGAATCCACTGTCTTCAGTAGAAACAAAAGATCAATTATGGAAAAGTCTCAGGCATGCAACTCATACCAAGAAGTTGCCTGCCGGAAGCGCAAATTTAGCCGTTGTTTGAATCTTTCTGTGATTCAAAGTACAATGTACACTTTAATGCCCAGCTCTAGCTTCTGTGTATGTGTCGAGCTGCCGAACAGCACTGCAGCCCCACCCTTAGAAAAAAGCTTTTTGATGACGCAAGGTGGGGAATGGGGCTGCAGGTGCTGTATGTAAAGATCATTGGACTCGGTTATACATGTATTGGGCTGTATCATATAGCCCCATATGTACAACTGTAAGCAAAGATACTATATGTGTATTTAGACAGCCCACTCCCCTAATTCCGCTGATCTCTACATAGAGCACCTGCCACCCAGTTCCTTACCTTACATCATCAAAAAGCTTTTATAGGGGCAGGTCTGCAGCATCTTTCAGCTGCTTAGCTTGAACACAAAAGTTACAAACCAGGCATTAAAATGTATGTAGTACTTTTAATCACAAAAACAATTCAAAAGTAAGCTAAATTAACTCGTCAGGCAGTAAACTCTTTGGTATGAGTTGCTTGCCTTAGAGTGCATATCATGTTAGCTGTTCTTTAAAGAATATTCTAAGTTCTAGGGACATGGATATGGTGTTCTATCTACACTTCAGGCAGTGTTCCTTTCCCCTTTAAGACTTGCTGGAATGTCTTCAAGCTGGCTCCTCCCACCCACCTGGGTGGTAACTCCTTCGGAACTGCCCCGTGACGCCAGATCTTTCTTTTCGCTGGAAGAATAAGGTTCCCTCCTTACAGCTGTCGTGCTGAGAAGGCCTTTTGCATATTAAAAGTTTGAATTTCCAGTAAAACTTTGTCTTTGGGCTATTCCTTCTGGTCTCCGGTATGGACGACGTGAAGTCAGTGCCGGGATTCCGAAAATGTGCCTGCGGGCAGAAGGTATCTCTAACAGATCCGCACACCATGTGTGTCTACTGCCTGGGTCATGAGCATGATCCCCAGGCATGTGACCTGTGCTGCACTTTTTACCCATCTACATTAGAGGATTGCCATGCCCACCTGCTTCTGGGTCGTCCGGACAATCGGGATCCGCCCGTCAAATCTAACATGCCCGTCGGGTGGTCTCCGTGGCTGCAGGGTCCGCCAAACAGCTTGCGGCATTTGAGGAAGCCGCAGCCCAGGTCGCAGCTCAAGCTTCATCAGCTTCGGCCTTTTTGACGCTCTCCTTGGGTGCCTCCTTCACGGGGACATTCAAAGAAGTGTGCCACGCCCTCCCTACCCATGTGTATGGTCACTCGGGCACTAAATCAAAATCCAAATCTAAAAAAGGGAACAAGAAATGGTCTTGCTGTTGATCATGGGATCAGGAGCACTCTCGGTTCTCCGATTTCTGTGTGTCTCTGGAGGTTCCAGCTTTGGTCAGTTCTTCGGCCCTATAGTCACCCTTTCTGGCCAGTTGGTCAAGATGCAGGTTGATATTTCAGCCAAGGTATTTCTCGAGCCGGTCGACCCGTTGTCTCCAGAAGAGGCCAACACCTCCCTGTCTAGGACCCCAGTCTTACAACTCCCTCAAGGAGGGACAGATCAATTTGCTGATCTGCCGCCTCTTACCCAAGAGCTCCCAGACCCAGAGGAGCCCCAGCTCTTGCCGGCTGCCTCTGAGTCCTGCTGGCGGTTGCTCTGATAGTCGAGGTCACGGTCACGCTCTTGGAATCCTGAGTCGAGCAACCCGCGTAGACATCAATGCTTGTGCTCTCATCACTTGGGCAAGCGGTGCCGACGCTTTTCCTCATCCTCTGGCGAGGAGAGGCTCTGGCGCAAGCTGCATTGGCACTACGAGGTTTTGATGTGCCAGCAGCTCATTTTTACTGAGGTGAATCCCATTCCATCTTCGACTCCAGCTACTACTTGGCTTTTGCCACAGAGGCCACAGCCTTCTCCTCCTCCTCGGCAGGAGCTGACTTGTCAGGTCATGGCTCAGCCTTCCACGGTCTCTCTGCTGATACTGGTGGAGCTGCCACTGAAACAGCCAAAGACTGGCACTCCAGCTAAGGTGGCTCACTCGGCCTTGGGTCTTACCCATTGGCTGTCAGTCACTGTCGCCCCTGATCATCCCCAGAGGGTCAGCGGGGACTCTGGCGGTTAACCCCTCTTCCATGACTCCTCGGAATCTGAGGGTTCCTCTCTGCATTTCTGTCCAGTGGACTTGGAGTCTGCCGAGGATCTGTTGACTGTGCAGGGCCCTACTTCCTTTATGGGCCTTCTGCGTCTCATCACGGAATCTATGGGTCTCCCATTGGAGCCCATTCAGAAGTTGGCTTCGTACCCGATCACCAAGATTCTTGACAGGGGCTGCTCCCTTGGAGAAGCCTTCCCGATTGCAGACGCCATTCTTGGTCCTGCCTTGGAGCTGTGGCAGCACCCTGCCTCTTGCCCTGCACAGTCAGCCCAGATGGCCCTCAAGTATGCAGTCCCTACTGGTTCCCTTCCGGGGTTCATGGAGCATCCCTTGGCCGAGGGTCGCATGGCTGAGACTGTGTTCAGGTGTACGGGCAACATGGGAGACATTGACAAGCAACATAATAAGGAGTCCAAGAAATGTGACCATATGGCTAAAAAAGTTTGTGGTGCCTCCTACTTCAGCCTTCGGCAAGTGATTTTGACCCTTTTGATGGCCCACTTCTCGCATGCCTCCTGGGCACACTTGATGAGGTGCATCCTCATCTCCCTGCAGACCACGGTCAAACCGGTCCATGATCATGGCCAAGCAACAGCTCCTGACTGCCATGGACATTGGCAACTCCTGTGCCCAGTCTGTGGCAGCTGCAGTGGCTATGCGCCACAGAGCGTGGCTGAGGATCTCGACCTTCACGGAAGATACCCAGCACAAACTGGCAGATGTCCCCTTCCTGGGTACCAGTTTGTTCGGGCCCAGGGTCAAGGGGCACCTCACCTGCATTGAGACATCCAGAGCCACCTTGGACTCGGTGACATCCACTAAGAGAGAGACCCCAAAGGCTCTAAGCAGTAGAAGAGTCCCTTTTGGCCCCTCTCTGACCCTGCCGCCAAACCAGCCCAACCGTAGGCTGGACAGCAGCCTCATGTCTGGCGACCTCGACTGAAGTCTGTGGCCACAGTCGTCCATTAGCCTGGAGGCAGAGGCCCCAGTGGCTTGTCAGCCAGGCCCTCTGCCACTTTCAAGCCTGCCCAGTGATGGAGTGAGGGGTGCCTCCCTCATGCCCGTCATGTCTCACCTGGGTCCTCCTGTGGGGTTCCGGCGTCTCCACTTCCTTTCTGCCTGGTCCGCTGTCACCACAGACAGGTGGGTTCTTGAGGTGGTCGGTCAGGATCTGCCTCTGCAATTCAAGGCATACCCGTCTTGCCAAGCCTGTGCCCCATGGGAGGGCATAGTGCCCATGGACATTTTGTTGGCCCTTTGGGACAACATTGTCCAGATCCTCTGCAAGGAGGTCGTGCCTTCTGTCTCGGACCCATCCACCCAGGGTTTGTCTCCAGGTAGTTCCTGGTGCCAAAATGAACCGGGGGGAGGCTGGTGCCCCATTTTAGATCTGCATGACCTGAACAAGTTTCTCTTGCTGCACACCTTCCAGATGGTCACTCTGTCTCAGATCATACCATCTCTCGCGCAAAACGTGGTTTTGCTCCCTGGTTCTTAAAATACATGTCCCTATCCATTCGTCCCACTGCCAGTTCCGGGCAAAGGGGATCCTGTACGGGTTCCAGGCAGTGCCATTTGGCCTGTCCTCAGCCCCCAGGGTCTTCACCAAATGTATAGCAGTGGTGGCAGCCTACCTGAGGTGTTGAGGAATCCACGTTTACCTCTTCCCCAGACGACTGGCTGATTACGGGTCCCTCCAGGCAGGACGTGAAGTGGTTCAGGGATCTGGCTCTCCAGAC
The DNA here is from genome assembly GCA_016271365.2 of Neoceratodus forsteri. Taxonomy (NCBI): domain Eukaryota; kingdom Metazoa; phylum Chordata; order Ceratodontiformes; family Ceratodontidae; genus Neoceratodus; species Neoceratodus forsteri. The sequence continues at coordinate 748,692,473 of CM057451.1, forward strand.
CTGCTTCTGTCTTGGCCTTCTGGTCAACAGGACCAAGTTGGAACTCATGCCTTCGCAGGTGATCAACTTCATTGGGGCGGAGCTCGACTTTTGCAGAGCCAGGACTCTACTCCCAGCAGACAAGGCAAAGGCTCTCTTCTCCTTTGCCCGATCATTTCAGGTTGGGCAGTTGCACCCTGCTGAGGACTTCCTGCACCTCCTGAGATACATGGCAGAATGCACCAGTGTGGTCCATTGGGTCTGTTGGAGAATGCGCACTCTGCAGTGGGAGTAATCCATGCCAGTTGTCTCACCACAAGGCCCACTTCGACCAGTCAGTCAGTGTGACCCAATTGATGTGGGATGCCCTCCAGTGGTGGTTGGTCCTGGAACATCTGCAGGAAGGGATCCAGTTTGTCTGCCCAAAGCCGACAGTCATCCTGACTACCGATGCCTCCCTGATGGGCTGGGATGCCCACCTAGGGAACCACAGAGTCCACAGGCTCTGGACCCATAAGGAGTCCCCATGCCAGATCAACCTACTGGAACTGCGGGCAGTTCAGCAGGCACTGACAGCCTTTGCTCCGCATGTTCGGGGTGAGGGTGTTCAGGTCCAGACGGACAACACCACAACCGTGTACTACCTCAATAAACAGGGTGGAACGCACGCCCTTCCTCTCTGCAGGGAAGCCCTCCATGTTTGGACCCTCGTGCACAGCTGGAGGCCGACGTCCTGGCCATCCATGTGGCCAGTGTCTCCAGCCAGCTGGTGGATGCTCTCAGCCGTGCAGGCGAGGCATCTCACGAGTGGTCTCTCCACCCAGAGGTAGATCTCCATCTGTTCTCCCAGTGGGGCATCCCTCTGGTGGACCAGTTTTGCCTTTAGGGAGAACGCAAAGCTAAGGCTGTACTGTGCCCACCCCATCAGCAGGGAATGCTGCAGGAGAATGCCTTCTCAAGGCCCTGGACCCCAGGCCTCCTCTACGCCTTCCCTCCGTTTCCCTTGATCCACAAGGTGTTATTCAAGGTGAGGAGGGACAAGGCAGGGGTGATCCTGGTGGCTCCGGACAGGCCATGCTAGTTCTGGTTTCCCAATTCTGGTTTCCCCAGTCTCCTCAGCCTCAGGCCCCCGAGACATCTTCCTCTCTGCCCACACCTGCTCTCCATCAATCAGGGGAAGGTACGCCATCCTGACCTTCATTTCCTGCACCTGACAGCCAGGTTCCTGAGCAGTTAGAGTTCCAGGCTTTGGGTCTCTCCAAAGATGCCCTTGCTATGGTCGAGGCATCTCGGAAGGAGTCGACCCAAAAATGCTACGCCCTCAAATGGAAGAGATTCTGCATTTGGTGTCAGGGCAAGGGCTTAACCCCTTATCTTGTCCGATGGCTAGCATTCGTGACTACCTCTGGTCCCTCTCCCACTTGGGCTTTCAGTCGACGACCCTTAAGGTACACCTGGCAGCCATCTCTGCCTACTGGGCACAGACCAGTACGCAGTTGGTGGCGCAGGAGAAGGTGGTCTGGTGCCTTTTCAAAGGCCTTGATGACTTTTCCCCTCTGGTGCATAAACCACAACCACCCTGGGACTTGTTGCTGGTATTGGCAAAGCTCATGGGCATGCCATTCGAACCAGTGCACAGTTGTGACATTTCTCACCTGTCGTGGAAGACCGTCTTCTTGATGGCTATCATGTCAGCCAGAAGGATCAGTGAGCTACAGGCACTCTCGGTGGAGTCTCCTTACCTGGTCTTCTATAGGGACAAGATTGTCCTTTGCCCCAACCCAAAGTTCCTCCCAAAGGTTGTGTCAGTGTCGTCAAGGCACAGGTCAGGAAACATGGGGAAAACCAGGAGCAGTTTTAGAATTCACCAAAAATATTTATTTACAGTAGCAGTAACTTAAAAAAATATAAACTTGTTGTGAATAACTATATACAGAAGAGAAAAACAGTAGCGCTTACTCCGAGAGGGCTCTTGCAGTAGGTAATTACAAATAGGACTGACGTCGGCAGGCGGCAGGACCCCACGGAAAAATTTCTAGCTAGCAGTCCCTGTCAAGGGACCGCCCCCACGTCAGGTGACCGGCGTCAGACGATGTCGGTATAAAGGGGCGGTCCCGGAAGCCTGCCTTCCAGTTCTTTCCCGCCGTTAGCTCGTGCAGCGCATCGCGGTAAAGTTCATGCTCAGCCCTGTTCTTTCGCGTTTTACCGAAGAATTATCAGTATTTTCATTTCGTATCGTCAGGTTAACATCGGTGTATGTCGTCCCCTTCCAAAAATAAGTGCGTCTCGTGCGGCACCCAATTGCCTCACAAGGACGGCCACTCTCTCTGCCTTTTTTGTCTAGGCCCCGACCACGCGGTCGACAAGTGCCCGCATTGCCTGCACTTCAACGCGGCTACCCGCCGACGACACCAGCACTCCTTGGAAGCCCATCTGCTCAAAAAGAAGATGTCTTCAATGGAGAAGGAGTTGAAGAAGCTTAGGCAGGCGTCGACCTCTCCTGAAGGACACCACAAGAAGCGGGACAAAGAAAGGCACAGGGAGAAGGCCTCCTCGTCCGCGACTCCAGCGGAGTCATGGTTCAAGATAACGTCCCTCCGGGGATCGTCCGACAGCAGCATCCAGGTTTGGAGGAGGCATCGGGCTCGCTCGGGTCCTCACAGGCGCCTCGAGAAGTGAGGCCTCTGCCCCAGTACTGCCGCAGGCTTGCGGCCCTACTGGGCGGTACCTCCCATAAGTCGGACGTCTGCTCCTCCGGCGTCCGCGGGAGAAGACAATAAAGCGCCTGACCCTCGAAGCGGCGCGCGATCGCGTCCCTCGGTCGGGCTGCTTCCACCCTCGGCCCGCCTCCGACGAGGACCCCATAAGCGGACGCGGCTCCTCTAGCATCCGCGGGATCCAGACCCTAAGTTGCACGTCGGCTCCTCCGACGTGCGCCGGGCGTTGGAACCTATGACAGACCCTCCATCGTCTGTCGTCCCAGGTTCCCCGCAGCCTTCGCTGCCGTCCGGGGAGCCCGAGTCACCCCAGCCTGACCCTGGGGACTTTTCCCCTCCGTCCCCGGGCGATGTCGGGGATTTTCTTCCGCTGTCAGACCCTCCTCCTACAGAACCGGATCTGACGCTGGTCCCACTGATGCTGGCTCCGACACCGGCCCCACCGGCGCGCCCGGTTCGGCCCGGCCCCTGGCGCCCGGCGAGATATCCCCCTCCATCGGGCCCGACCCCCCACGGGCCTATCAATGTTGACCCGCCCGTGGGGCCACCTACTGGGCCGTCTGCTCCGGCAGCTCCTCCGTTACTCGGGTATCCGCCGTCCTATCCGACGCCGTCTTACCCGGGTCCGCAGTATCCAGCGCCGCAGTACCCGACGCCACAATACCCGGCACCGGTGTTCCCGCAGCTGGGTTACGGATACTCGCCTTACGGATATAATCCATATAATTATCCCCCTCCTCCTCTTCCACGGCCCCCCAGGCCGCTGGTGGATCTTCAGGAGACTCTGGCTTCCTGGTGGGCTGAGGCCAAGGCTCAGCTCACCAAGGAAGTCGAGAGTCGCCTTACGGCGACGGTGCCACCTCCGCCCCACGTCGCCCGAGGCAGCACACTCCCTCTCCGCCTCCAGATTCCCGAGCTCTTCCCTCTGGATCCAGAGAGGGGCAGGACACGCGTCCAGGGATTCCCCCAAAGGAACCTTTACCTCCCACTAGACGGGTCAGGGAGTCTTACTCTGCTTCTAATTCTTCTTCTTCCTCCCTCTCGGATTCCTCCGATGGATGCTCCGAGAGAGACAACGAGCCTCGCTCTCCGTCCAAGCCCCGGCCGAAGACTCCTCGGAAGTCTCCTCCGGAGGATCCTTCCTTCACGGAGTTGCTCAGGAAGATCCAGGAAGTACCGACCTGCGATGCAGTGGACACTGCTGGGCGGAGCTCCGCGTTCGCCGTAAGTCTTCGGCGTCACGCCTGGCTCCGCATGTCAGGTTTGGTCCCGGAGGTGCAGTCAGCAATCCAAGAAGCACCTTTCAGGGGTTCAGTACTTTTCGGCGGTGATGTCAAGGACATCATCACCGATTTGCAGGAGAAGGGCGACGCTCTGAAATCTGGATTCCATGTACCGTCCCCATCCTGCAGCGCCGTCCTTCCATGAGCGCGGCGGCCTCAAGCGAAACCCCAAGGAAGGCGGGCCACTAAACCCGGGGCCCCACAGCTGCTAGGCCCCGCCGCCCAAAAAGCAGCAGGTGCCCAGCTGCGGGGCTACCCACCACCTGACTCCTCCCCTCTCCCACCGCCTCCGGACTCCCAGGAGGAACCGGTAGGAGGGAGATTCTCCCTCCACCTTCCAGGTTGGGAGAGGATAACAACGGATTCATGGGTGCTTCAGATTATCGCGGAGGGGCACTCCATAGAGTTTCTACAGAAACCTCCACACCACCCCTCTGAAGTCCTCTTATGCAAGGGACCATCTTCCTTTGGTCAGAGAAGAAATATCTTCCCTTCTCGCGAAGCAGGCCATAGAACCCATTCCTCCTCACCTTCAGGGGACGGGTTACTATTCCCATTTCTTCCTGGTACCAAAGAAGACGGGAGATCTCAGACCCATTCTCGATCTCAGCTCCCTGAACTTCTATGTGGAATACAAGAAGTTCAGGATGCTGTCCCTTCAAACCTTTCTGCCCCTTCTCCGGCCGGGTCAATGGCTTTGTGCGGAGGATTTGCAGGATGCATATCTGCACATCCCCATTCATCCCTCGCATCGCAAATACCTCCGGTTTGCTTTCCAGGGGGACCATTACCAATTCCGGGTACTACTGTTTGGTCTTTCCTCGGCTCCCCGAGTTTTAACCAAATGCCTGGCGGTGGTAGCGGCCCACCTGCGTACTTTGGGAGTTCAGGTGTTTCCCTACCTGGACGACTGGCTCCTGGCGGCCTCGTCCAGGAAGGAGCTCCTGCAATTTCTCTCCCTCACCCAGCAGGTTTTTACTTGCCTGGGTATCACCATCAACCATTCCAAGTCTCATCTGGATCCCTCCCAGAGACTTCAATTCATCGGGGCTATCCTCGACACGACAGTGAGCAAGGCCTTCTTTCCTCCGGACAGGGCGGCCTCCCTCCAGTCTCAGATTTCCCTGCTATCAGAACGCAGGAAGGTTCCGGTGAGGTCGGTTCTCCGTGTCTTGGGGCTTATGGCGGCCGCCATCCCAATGGTTCCCCGCGCGCAGCTCCACATGAGGATTTCTCATTGGACTCTCGGTGGGATCAACTCGTAGATGACCTAGATCATCTGGTGCTGATCTCCTCGCTGATGACAAGAGACTTGCAATGGTGGATGGTTCCAGAGAACCTGTTTCAGGAAGGGGGTCCCCTTCTGTCATCCTCCCCCCTCCCAGATTCTGACCACGGACGCGTCAGGCGAAGGTTGGGGAGCCCGTCTGGGTCCTCACCGAACCCAGGGTTTATGGTCCAGATTGGAGCTAGCTCTCCACATCAGTGTGCTTGAGCTACGAGCAGTACTATATGCTCTCCAAGCCCTTCACCAATACATCCTTCCCGGTCACCTAACTGTCCAGACGGACAACATGTGCATGGTGTGGTACATCAACAAGCAGGGAGGGACTCAATCCTACCCGCTGTTCAGGGAAGCAATGAGGGTTTGGGACTGAGCAATGCTTCACAACCTTCACCTCACGGCGATCCACGTTCCAGGAGTCGACAATACCCTGGCAGACAAGCTAAGTTGCTCCTCGGCTCTGCCACACGAGTGGGTTCTAGACGACATCTTCCAGCTTTGGGGGACTCCACAGATGGACCTGTTCGCCTCTTCCCAAAACGCAAAACTTCCCACCTTTTGCTCGCTCGCTCCAGAGCGAGACGCTTTCTGGAGCGACACTCTATCTCTAAACTGGAAGGGCAGATTCGTCTATGTTTTTCCCCCAATTCCTCTGGTCCCTCGTGTACTGCAGAAACTTGCATCGGAAGGAGCGAGAATGATTCTGATCACTCCTTTCTGGCCCAGGCAAATCTGGTTCTCTCTTCTACAACAATACTCAGAGGTTCCTCCTCTTCCTCTTCCTTTATCTCGAGGATTGCTGACCCAGGATCAGGGGACCCTGGTCCATCCAGGACTCAATTCCCTACAGCTTCATGCTTGGCTCCTGCAGACCTAGCCCAATCTCGCTTTGGTGTCTCTCCAAAGGTGGCCGAGATTCTGGTGGAGGCTAGAAAACCCTCCACTAGGTCCACTTACGCCATGAAATGGAAGAGATTTTCTATTTGGGCTGCCTCCAGGAAGGTGGAGCCCTTCTCCTGTCCTGTGACCGTTCTGCTTGATTATTTACGTCACCTCTTTGACCTGGGTCTCAGTTATTCCTCTTTGAAAGTTCACATGGCCGCTATTTCAGCCTACCATGTTCCTTTCACTGATAAAGCCTTTGCCCAATTAGAGGTATCCAAGACTTTTCTCAGAGGGGTCCTTCATCTCAGGCCCCCTGTCCGGACTCCTGCTCCCCCTTGGGATTTGAATTTTGTTCTCGAGAAACTTACCCTTCCTCCCTTCGAGCCTGCGGCCTCCGCAGATTTGAAATTTCTGTCGTGGAAGGCGCTCTTCTTGGTGGCCATTACTTCTGCTAGAAGAATTTCCAAGCTCAGGCCCTTATGTGTAAAATCCCTATCTGATTTTCACAAAACGAGTAGCTCTTACACAGAAACCTAAGTTTCTACGAAAGTGGTAGCGGAGTCTACCTTAAATCAGTCTATAGAGTTACCTGCCTTTTCACGCAGTACTCCAATCAGGGAGAATATTTGCTCCATACCATGGATGTTCACAGGATTCTGAGATACTACACCAATAGGACAAAGGATCTCAGAAAGACTGATCAGTTGTTCGTCTCTTTTGCTCACAAAAGGGAGGGCAATGCTGTCTCCAAACACTGCCTCTCAAAGTGGTTGGCTCATTGCATCACTTTCTGTTATGACAAGTACAACAAGACCCTACCGGGTCAAGTCAGAGGTCACTCCACTCGAGGAGTAGCAGCCTCTGCGGCTTGTTTCAAGAATATGTCTGCGGCAGACATCTGTGCTGCCGCCACTTGGACTTCCGTCCATACCTTTATGAAACATTACAGTTTGGACATTGCCTCTCGCCATAGAGCAGGCTTCGGGTTAGCGGTCTTGCAAGGCCTCCTGTCTTGAGGTTTGCAAGGTTTTGCTACTTCTTGGAGTAGTTCCTCCTCCCGGTGCCTCTTATTTGTTCCAGACTGCTTGGGATCCTGTCCTATTTGTAATTACCTACTGCAAGAGCCCTCTCGAAGTAAGATAGTACAGTTACATAAGAACTTACCATAACAGTAGATCTTCGAGAGAGGCTCTTGCAGTAGGTAATACCTTCCTGCCCTCCATCCCCCTAGGCTTTTTCAGCTCCTTTTCCATTGAAGGAAACATCTGCTTCTCTCTCATTCGGGCCTTCCGGGCCTGTGGCGGGAAAGAACTGGAAGGCGGGCGTCCGGGACCGCCCCTTTATACCGACATCGTCTGACGCCGGTCATCTGACGTGGGGGCGGTCCCTTGCCAGGGACTGCTAGCTAGTAATTTTTCCGTGGGGTCCTGCCGCCTGCCGACGTCAGTCCTATTTGTGATTACCTACTGCAAGAGCCTCTCTCGAAGATCTACTGTTACGGTAAGTTCTTACGTAACTGTACTTTCTAGGGACATGGATATGTTGTTCAATCCACACTTACTGGCAGGTTCCTTGCCACTTTAAATCTTGCCGGAAGGCCTTCAAGTTGGCTCCTCCCACCCACCTGGGTGGTAGAACTCTCGGCTGTGCCCCATGACGCCAGATCTTCCTTGCCGCTTGGAAGCTCAGGTTCCCTCCTTTGCACTCCGCATTTTAGGCCTGGATCCACACTCTTCAGTCAATCAGAAACTCATTCTTAAATTTAAAAGACTTCGGTCTTCTCTTTCCCTCGTGGCTGCAATGGACAAATCGACTCCCGGATTTCGTTAGTGCCCCTGTGGGCAGAAGATGTCCCGGACCGATCCGCACTCCACGTGTGTGTACTGCCTTGGGCTTGTGCATGATTCGCAGGCCTGCAACTTGTGCAAGTCCTTTCCGGCCACGGTCTTAGAGAATCGCGCTGCCAGATTGCAACTTGGGCACCCTGAGAAACGTTATCCTCCAGTCAAGTCGAAGAAGGCCCATTGGGCAGTGTCTGCGGCAGCAGGCTCGGCTGAACAGCTTGAACAACTGATCGCCCTCGAGGAGGAAGCGGCCCAGTCAGCATCATCTTCTTCTTCGGTCGCGGCATTTATCCTGCTCTCTTTGGGCTCCTCCTACATGGCTTCATTCAAGGAGGGGCCTTCGGGACATTCCTCTCGGTCCAAAAAGAAGGACTCTAAGGGTAAGTCCCACCGTCGACGTTCGTGGGAGCGGGAGAGGTCCCCTTCCCCGGATAGTCGACACTCAACCGGTCGAGGTTGCGGCTAAGGCCACTGGCTTCACGGTGTCCCCATCAGGTCAGCTGGCCGAGACACCCATTGACGCAGTCGAGATTTTTCTCGACCCGTCGGATGGCTGTCGACTGGAGAAGCCGACAACCTTTCTTCACCAGTTCCCGATGGAAACGAGGACTTACCTGTGCGGAGTCCCGGTTAGGTCCCTGAACCGAGGGAGGGACAGGTTCCCCGCCCTTCTCAGACCCCCGCCAAACACGAGTCTCTGTCTCCAGTCTCGGACCTCTTCCAGGTCAGCCCGATCCCATGACATCGGCGGTCTCGGTTCGGCACCGTGGAAAGCAGCAGCGCCGCTCATCCGCGTCATCGTCCTCTTCGGAGGATAGGCTCTGGCGCAAATTACATCTGCGCTACGAGGATCTAATGTGGCGGCAGCTCCTTTTGACCGGGAATAAGCCGACTCCATCGCCTTCCCTGGCCATTAAATGTCTGTCATCCGAGCGGCCAAAACAACCCCTCGTAGTCGAGGAGCCGAAGCTGGCTCCGGTTGTTCAGCCAAAACCGGCTGCATCACCCATTGTGGTGGAACCGCCACCTCCACAACCTAAATTTGGGGCCCTGACCTAGGATTCTCGGTCAGGTCAAGGCTTGCCCCATCGGTTGTCGGTCACCCTCACTCCCAATCGGCCTCGGCAGGTAGAGGGTGGCTCAGGCCCTCGGCAGCTGTTTGCAGACTCCTCAGAGTCTGACGTGGACTCTTCCCTGTTCTCCAGGCCCCTCGACCTGGAGTCCACTGGGGGTCAGTCAGTGGACGAGAGCCCATCCTCATTCCTCGGAATGCTTCGGCTCACCTCAGAGTCCACTGAGATGAAGCTCAAACCCATTTCAAAGCGGGCCAGGTATCCCCTCACGGAGATACTGGACCAAGGGGATTCCCCCACGAAGGCCTTCCTGGTGGCTGAAACCATTGTTGGCCCGGCCCTGGAGCTATGGCAGCGGCCAGCTTCTTGTCCAGCACCTTCGGCCAGGATGGCTTGAAAGTATGCCGTTCCCACTGGTTCACCCTCCGGTTTCTCAGAACACCCCTCCGCGGAGGGGCTAGTGACCGACAGCGTTTTCCGGTGTTCCGCAAATGCATGGGATGTGGACAAGCCACCCGATAAAAAGTCCAAGAAACTGGACTACTCCAGGCGGAAAGTCTGTTATGCTTCCTCCCTAGGCCTTCATCAGGCCAGCTCAGCCATTCTGCTGGCACACTTCTCGCACGCCCTTTTGGGCTCCCTGGATGAGGTGATTCCTCATCTCCCGGCTGAACTCCAGACAACGGTCAAGCAGGTGCGGGAGCAGGGAAGGGCGGTGGCCAAACAGCAACTCCAGACTTCCTTGAACATAGCTGACTTGTGTGCCCGATCAGTAGCGGCCGCAGTGGCCACGCACCACGGAGCTTGGCTGCGGATCTCCACTTTTACAGCAGATACCCAGCACAAGCTGGCAGACGTTCCCTTCTTGGGTACCGACTTGTTCAGCCCCGGGGTGGAGGGTCATCTGCAAAGGATCGAGAAGTCCAATGCCACCTTGGACTCGGTCACGTCTACCCAGAAGGAAAAAGGCTGCCAGCAGCAGCATAAGCCCTTTCGGCCTTTAGTCCCTGCCGTCCAGCCCAGCAACACCAGCATCAGGGCCAGCAGGCTCGCACTTGGCATCCCAAAGCCAAGTCCGTAGCTTCCTCCAGCAGGAAGCCGGGAGGGAAAGGTCCAGGAGGCCCCTCGGCCAGTCCTTCCTCCAAGCCTGCCCAGTGACGGGTTGAGGGGTGTCACCCCCAATCTCGTCACTCCTCCCCGGGTTCTCCCCCCCCCCCCCATGGGGGTACGGCTCCACCACTTCCTTTCCGCCTGGTCCGATATCACCACGGACCGCTGGGTGCTGGAAGTGGTAAGAAAGGGTCTGCCTCTGGAAATCGAGCAGTCCCCACCCTATCGAGCCGCCGCCCCACAGGGGGTTACAGGGTCAGCAGCCTTTCTGTCTGCTCATCGAGCCGACATTGCCCTGCTCCTCCAGAAGGAGGTGATGAGGGAGGTGGCAGATCCTCCACCAGACCTAGGGTTTGTGTCCAGGTACTTCCTGGTCCCAAAACGGTTGGGGGGCTGGCGCCCCTTCTAGACCTACACGACCTGAACAAGTTCCTAAGGTCTCGTACCTTCAGGATGGTCATTCTCGCTCAGATCATTCCATCCTTGGAACGAGGCGTGTGGTTCTGCTCTCTGGACCTCAGGACGCGTTCTTTCACGTCCCAATCCGTCCGTCTCACCAGCAATTCTTCCGCTTCTGGGCAGAGGGATCCCTTTACGAGTTCCGAGCCATGCCCTTCAGCCTCTCTTCAGCTCCCAGGGTCTTCACCAAATGCATGGCAGTGGTGACAGCATTCCTGCGGCGCCGAAGGGTCCGGGGTGTACCCTTACCTGGACGACTGGCTGAATGCAGCCCCCTCCAGGCTGAAGGCAGAGCGGTCCAGGGATCTGGCCCTCCAGGTCTGCTCTCAGATTGGCCTCCTCATCAACGAGGCCAGATCGGAACTCGTGCCAACGCAGGTGATTCAGTTCATCGGGGCAGAGCTCGACTCTCTTCGAGCCAGATCGTGGCTCCCAGTTGACAGGGCCGAGATTCTTTCCTCCTTTGCCCAGTCATTTCTTGTTGGGCAATTGCACCCAGTCCGGGACTTCCTGCGCCTGGTGGGCTTCATGGCAGCCTGTACCAGTGTGGCCCATTGGGCCCACTGGCACATGCGTCCTCTGCAGTGGGGGGCTGGCCTGCCAATGGTCACAGTGCTCCAGTCCTCTGGACCAGCCAGTGATAGTGACCCAGGAGATGGGGAACACTCTCCAGTGGTGAATCGTTCCGGCTCATCTGCAGGAGGGTATCCCGTTTGTCCGCCCAGAGCCAACAGTCACTCTAACGACCGACGCCTCTCTGATGGGTTGGAGTGCCCTTCTGGGGAGCTCAGAGTGCACGGCCTCTGGTCCCTTCAGGAGTCTCGTTGCCACATCAACCTGCTGGAGCTTCGAGCAGTCCGACTAGCCCTCACCGCCTTCGCTCCATTTGTATGGGGTCAAGTGGTCCAGGTCCAGATGGACAACACCACGACCATGTACTACCTAAACCGCCAGGGCGGGACGCACTCCTGCCTCTGTGCAAGGAGGCTGTCCGCACTTGGTCTCTTGTGAACAGAGTGGCGGCGGATCTCCTAGCCATCCATGTGGCAGGAGCCTCCAACACTCTGGCCGATGCCCTAAGCCGGATAAGTGATGCATCTCACGAGTGGTCTCTCCTGCCGGAGGTAGTACACGATCTGTTGTCCGACTTGGGCACACCTCAGGTGGGCCTGTTTGCCTCCAGGGAGAATGCGAAGCTGAGGCTGTTTCACGCCCGCCCCCCTCAGCAGGGCTCGCTGGAGGGGGATGCCTTCTCAAAGCCGTGGACCCCGGGCCTCTTCTGCGCCTTTCCCCCATTTCCCTTGATCCACAAGGTGCTTCTCAAGGCGAGGAGGGACAAGGCGCAGGTGATTCTGGTAGCCCCAGACTGGCCCCGCCAGTTCTAGTATCCAGATCTCCACAGCCTCAGCTCCAGGCTCTCGAGGCGGCTTCCAGCCCGCCCGGACCTGATCTCAGTCAGCCAGGGGAAGGTACTCCACCCGGACGTTCAATCCCTGCACCTGATGGCCTGGTTCCTGAGCGGCTAAAGCTCCTGACCTTGGGTCTTTCCGTCGAGGTCCTCAACGTTGTTGAGGCATCCCGTAAGGAGTCGACCAGAAAATGCTATGCCTTCAAATGGAAGAGATTCTCCATTTGGTGTCAGGATAAGGGGTTGGACCCTTCCTCTTGTTTCTTGGCCAGCATTCTGGGCTACCTATGGTCCCTTTCTCAGCTAGGGCTTCGGTCGACGACCCTTAAGGTGCACCTGGCAGCCATCTCTGCTTACCGGTCGCGGGCCGGCAAGCAGTCGCTGGCGCAGGAAAAGGTGGTCGGGCACTTTTTCAAAGGCCTTGATCACATATGCCCTCCGGTGCGAGAACCTCCACCTCCGTGGGATCTACTGCTGGTATTGGCTAAGCTCATGGGCAAGCCATTCGAACCGATGCACAGGTGCGATATCTCCCACCTGTCGTGGAAGACCGCCTTCTTGGTGGCTATCACGTCAGCCCGAAGGATGGGAGAGCTCCAGGCGCTTTCCATCGAGTCTCCTTATCTGGTCTTCCACAGGGTCAAGGTTGTCCTGTGCCCCCACCCGAAATTCCTTCCGAAGGTGGTGTCGGAGTTTCACCTTAACCAGGTGTTAACTCTGCTGGTGTTCTACCCCAATTACACCTCGGAGGCCGAATATAGGCTGCATACTTTGGACCCTAGAAGAGCGCTCTCTTATTATAAGGAGTGGCCGGCTGAAGTTCGGGGAGAGGTTCGCCAGCTGTTTGTCACCTATGCTGAAGCCGCACCTGGCAGACCTGCAGCCAAGGGGACAGTAGGCAGGTGGGTCACCTCCTGCATAGATCTCTGCTATAGGTTGGCGGGCATGGAGCCTCGCAGAGGGATAAGAGCTCATTCTACCCGCCATACCGCTGCTTTGGTGGCTGCTTCCAGGTACGTCCCTATCCAGGAAATCTGCAGGGCTGCTACCTGGAAGTCAGTGCACACCGTCATTACCCATTATCACATCGACCTTGAGTCACTCCGGTATGCTGGTTTTGGGACCTTGGTTCTCCAGTCCTTTTTTCCCAAGTAGGGGGTGCGTGCCTTGCCTCCCTCCTCCCGGAGAACTGCTTGGAGTCTGCCAGTAAGTGTGGATTGAACAACATATCCATGTCTCTAGAAATACAGGTTACTCACCTGTAACGGGAGTTCTAGGAATGGTATGTATTGTTCATCCACCAACCTGACCTCCCGGCCTGACCGCAGCCTGGCTTCCAGCAGGCTAGATCTGGCGTCATGGGGCGGAGCCGAGAGTTTTACCACCCGGGTGGGTGGGAGAAGCCAGCTTGAAGACCTTCCGGCAAGGAACCTGCCAGTAAGTGTGGATGAACAACATATACCATTCCTAGAACTCCTGTTACAAGTGAGTAACCTGTAGTTTTAGTTCAGTCTGTCCCCCTTTTTCTTCTCCCAGCAATTGCAGCTCAGCTCCTTTATAAGTCATTTCAACCCCCCCTCTTAATTCAAGCATCCTGTTTCTTGCAAAGTGTTCTGTTCTCGTAAGTATCAGGCAAGAGCTGCTAGAACACATTGTGCCTGGGCTGAGAGGTCCCATTTCCACAGCTTTTGCAAAAAGACCTAAAATGTGAACTCTGGTAACCTCTCAAGTTCCCAGTACCTTTTTTCAGTCATGTGAAAATACAATTATATACATCTCAACGGTAGCTCTGTATATTTTCTAAACAAAAGGGATCCCAACATCAATTATTTCCACACAGTGATTTGCACATATTTTTATATTAGCATACATGCAAGGGAGGAAAAGACAGCAAGGGAAAACTGAGAGACAGCGAGAGGCAAAGAATTGTGAGCCTGTCGGGTTGATCAAGTCCGAAGTCTCACAGGAAAATTTGGTTGCGCAATCAGACAGAGAAGAGACAGAAAAGGAAAGATCCTTGCATTTAAACACTTCCTCCATAGTAACTGGGACAGGGTCCTATTCTACCCTGTCACAGTCAGATTTTCACCTTAAGCAGAATTAATCTCCCAGTGTACTTCACCTGTCACACCTCAGAGGCCGAGCACAGGCTCCATACCTTGGACCTGCAGCAAGCTCTAGCCTATTATAAAGAGCGCACAGCTGGAGTTCGGGGAGAGGTTTGGCAGCTGTTTGTCACTTTTACTGAAGCTGCACAAGACAGACCGGCAGCTAAGTGGACAATTGGCAGGTGGATTGTGTCGCATCAACCTCTGCTGTAGGTTGGCGGGTAGGGAGCCTCCCGTAGGGCCAAGGGCTCATTCCACCCATTATGCCGCTGCCTCAGTGGCTGCTTCCAGGGATGTCCCCATCCAGGAAATCTGTCTGGCTGCTACCTGGAAGTCAGCACACACCTTCATTTCCGATTACCCCATCAACCTTGAGTCACGCCGGGATGCTGGTTTTGGGACCTCAGTTCTCCAACCTCTGTTCCCTAAGCACCGGGTGTGCACCTTGCCTCCCTCCTCCCAGGGAACTGCTAGGAGTCTGCCTGAAGTGTGGATAGAACACCGTATCCACGTCCCTAGAAACACAGGTTACTCACCTGTAACAATAGATCTTCCACAAGGGTTATCTCTTGCAGCAGGTAATACACTTGGGTCCTCACCAGAGGGCGCTCTTCTGCATGACAGCTTTCTTCTAGCAGTCTTTTGCCTGGGGGCCGCCCACACATGACATCATCATCCTGCACGTATATAATTGTGGGTGGCCCCAGGCATCCTCAGTTCATTTTCCTATTATCTTCAGCTTGCAAGCAGCAGCTTAGTGCTTGTGAAGCAGTCATCGACAAGAACCTGAGCTGGGAACGGGTTTTTTCCTCCATTCACGATTTTCATTGATGAATGAAAGAAATCTGCAGGACCTAGACTACAGCTTCACGCAAGAAGCATAGAAGGGATAAGGAAAAATCATCCTCATCCTCTTTGGGCAGACACTCGTCGATGGCCACCATTACTGGTGCTCCACCATCGACGATGCCCTCCAGAACTGCTACTTCGTCAATGGGAGTTTATACTCTCTCATCGCCAGCACTTTCCAGCACCCTTTCAGCAATTTCTACAGAACCTTATGTCAGTTCTAATAACTTCCTGTCAACGGTAATTCATTTACTGTCGATAACTGCTTTTAAGCACCCTACTACCTCCCCCTTTACTGCCCCATGGACGACAGGTCAGATATTCATGGAGAAAACTACAGGATTTACCATGGCCCCTCCTCCTTCACAGCCACTGTCTCACAGGGGCCAACCAGATAGGGACCGAGACCCTGGTATTTATCACACAGGGGGCCAGACCTGTTTATACGTCATGCCGAATTACCTCCACTATCCCTGTGGTTTCCCAGAGGCAGCCTGCTCCGCCCTCCACTACTTCTTCAGTGGACGTGGCAGCCGTGGTGCAAACAGTCTTGGAAGGAACGAGGGGATCTCAACCTTCCACTCCAAGATAGACGGGTTGCCCTTCCCGTTCTCCCACTCCTCCACCTAAACGCTTTCAAAGTGATAAAGATCCTTCTCCTGCTTGGTCCCCCCAATCCTATGAGGAGGAATATTTGTCAGAAGAGGCAGAATTTCCTGAAGGTTTTCCAGGAGATCTTGAGAATTTTTTTTTTTGAATCAAAGAAGTTTTATTGATTTTACAACCATTCGTATAATAAACACCAAAAACGTTGATCTTTTATATCAAACATTTGAACTGGATAAAATAAGCCCCACCCTCAATCCTACTTCCTTCCCCCCACCCGCCCCAAGCGAGGTGTAATGTTGATAGTTTGTGTAGCCATTTTTGTAATTCTTCTTTTTATTAAGTTTTCAACATATATACACTTAGGTCACCATTAATTAGACATTTATGTAATCTTCAGATATTGCAGATATTACAGTCAGAAAATACTAGTGTTATAACATTCATTCTGAGTTTTCTCCTGCGTGGTTCTATTTCTGGGTTACAATTACATTCTTAATACATTGTGATTAAATAACCAGTTGCTTCACCCTACTCAGGGCCTAGACCACCAGGGCATCTCCTCTGTATGGGTGTTGCCGCCCCATGGGGGACCGGGAAGGCCAGGTGGGGCATATCCGGCATAATAATCTGCCTCCCCACCCCACCCAGAGGCCACTGCTAGTTGTCCCTCTCAGATACTCTAGAGTGCAGGTGGGGTCCTTCAGCATATAATATATCTGCCACCGTGTCCATCTATCCTTAAACTTCTCCCCCTGTTCATTCAGGTTGTGCGTGATTTTTTCCGTATTATAAATCTGCAGTGTCCCACCAGTCTTGGACTGTGGGGACTTTTATAGTTAACCACTGCCTAGTGATTGCCTTCTTTGCAGCCGTTATTAGTAAAACCAGCAGGTATCTGGTAATAGGCCCTCTAAACGCTCTGGGGAGATCCAGATATAAAAACATCTCCAGGGTTAGCCGGAGTTGTGTGTCAAACAGTTCCTGCAGCTGGGACTCAAGCTGTGCCAGGAAACCTCGTAGAACCAGGCATGCCCACAGTACATGTGTCAAAGTGGCACATGGTTCCCCACACTGTCTCCAGCATTCCGCTGTATAACTGGACGAGTAGTGCCGTGTGACCACAGGGGGGCGAAAGTAACGAACTAAAACTTTCCAGGCAAATTCTCGCCATTGGTGTGAGCTGGTAGCTCGGCTAGACAATATGCATGCTTGTCTCCAGTCCTCCAGGGAGAGTTGGTGTCCCGTTTCCTGCGACCATACGGAGCGAATGCCCTCAGTGCGGGCACCTCCTTGTGTGTTAAGTGCCTGATAATAATGTGAGATCAGGTGTTCCTGGCCCCTTTTGGCATTCAACTGCATCTGGCAGTGGATCAGCGCTGGGTATCCCTCAGGGTCCCACAACGTTCGCGGCAAGCTCTCTATGTAGTGTCGCAGTTGAAGGTAAAGAAAAAAGTCGCCATGTGGGAAGTGAAACTTTCTCTGGATCTCTGCATATGTCCAGGTATTCCCCCGAGTCATTATCTGCACCAAGTATTTTAATCCTTGTTTTTCCCAGCGAGAGAAACCACTATCCAGGTTGTTTGGGGTAAAGTCTGTTAAACTTGTTATCGGGCAGATAAGTGCCTGATAGAGCTAACTGCTCGTCTTTTATAATAGTTGATTCTTAAACTGCGCTTCAAGCCAGGGTCGAGATCCCTACTTCCTCCCCTGATCCTGTCGGTATAGGATCCCGAGGTATGCCCGGTCGCAGAGTAGAGTTCTTTCTATCTCAAGCCAATGTGGTGCAGGTATTCCCCTCTGCCTGGTCATTATGTGTGCAAGGGTGGCTGCTTGTTGGTATAGCCTCAGGTCCGGAAGAGCCAAGCCTCCTTCCTGTCGCGGGAGAGAGAGTATCCCCAGCAGATCGGGGTCTCGAGAGGCCCATCTGAGTTCCGTATAAGGCGGTTTATATCCTTAAAAGTTTTAATGGTACATTGAGGGGAATATTTTGAAATAGGTACAGAGCCTCGGAAGGACTGTCATTCTAATCAGGTCTACTCTCCTAGAGAGGCAAAGGGCAAAGGTGGCCCAGGCTTGTAGTTCTTGTTTTAACTGGAAATAAATGGCATATAGTTATGTTTATAGTAATTCTCATGGGGTCTTTTGGGATATATACACGAGGTATTTCAGTTTTGCAGATCCCACCTACCGGAATAATATCCCGGTGTCTTGTGTGGGGTGTAGTTAAAGTGAGGATCTCCGTCTTGGCGAGTTGAGTTTATATCCGGAAACCACACCATATCGTCCAGTAGCTGTCTTGCAGCTGGGATAGTGCTTCGGTCTCGGAGATATAAAAGTATATTGTCCATACAGAGCTACTCGGTGTTCAGTGTCTCTATCTTGATCCCCAGGCTCTTGTGATTCCCAGATATGTTGTGCCAGTGGCTCGATAACTATAGCGAATAGCAGGGGTGACAATGGGCATCCCTGTCGGGTGCCCCTCTCAAGTTGAAAAAACTCAGAGTGGTGTCCGTTCACCTTAACGCATGCCCTGGGGGTGGAGTATATATTTTGAAGGATTTGAACAACCAGGGAAGGAAATCCGAATTTGCTTAGTGTGTGATATAGGTAGGGCCAAGAGACCCTATCAAAGGCCTTCTCTGCGTCCAGACTGATTAGGGCTACCGCCTAGTTTGTGTAGCCATGAAGGATAAACCAGATACGACCTCAGTACTGTCCATCAAATTGATTATAGAATTACCCGGGTTTGTCAGCAAAGAGAAATCAGGATAGGTAAAGAGCGTACAGCTTCCCCAATTTTTTTGGTAAATGAGGCTTTACGATGGTGAACACTGGCAATTAGCTGTTCAGCTGAAAGGGCAAAAGATATTTCACGCAGCCATTCCGAGTAAGTGATGTATGCTTGGTCTGTCCAGTGTCTAAGCACTAGCTTTTTAACTGCCAGTGAGATGAGAGCCATGTGGTACCTTCTTTCTTTTACTTGAATTTGGGAGAAATCCCCAGTGATGCATATTGCTGCAGAGAATAGTCCTTGAAGGCCTAGAAGCAGCTCAATTTTTTGTTCTATTTGTGTCCACATGGGAGATAGCTTCTCGCAAGACCAGAAGATGTGTAAGAGGGAGCCTCCTCAATACCGCATCCAGAGCATAAAGCTGAAGGGAGGCGTCCCATTTTTGCTAATTTAATAGGCGTGTAATACATATTGTTTAGGATCTGGAATTGGGTTAGCCTATACCTGTCCTGCGAGATATAAATATATAGAACCTTCCAGATTTGGGCCCAGCTAAATTCCAAATCAGGTAAGAGAGTGCTGCATACCTTGGAACCTTCCAGTGAGGGGGACTGTGGACTAGTGAGTAAATACTTATACAATGCAGAGACTCCGTGAGGTCTGCAAGTTGGGTCACCGATCTGCTGTAGGAAGTCTCCGAAAGTGGAAGATTGTAATTGATGCTCAAACAAACTGATCAGCAAGTGCCAGAGTTGGTATATCTTGAAAACAGATGCCGACGTCAGCCAAAATTTATTTTGTGTTTCCTGAATAGTCAAAATAGAGGATCGAGAGTAAAAATCCGAGATTTTAAGTTCTTGAGATATCGGGAGCCATGCCATGGGGATGGGGTTACCCCCTAGTTTGATGTTTAAATTAGAGAGGATAGGCTGGGAGAAATCTGTGATAGACATTTTAAAGTATCCACATAGTTGCGACAAAACTTTAAGCGAGATACCGATTGGGGACAAGTTCAGGGGTTTTGACAGGAGTTTTACAGGCGAGAATAGAATCCCGGAGGGGTTCAGCTTATGGGCGGAGAATAGGTCGGCTTCAATCTGCAACCAGATAGGGACATAGTCTAATCGATTTTGAAGCTGAGGTATAGACAGCCATCTCCCGCATTTATAAAGGTGACTTGCCCAATAGTAGAGCAGGAAGTTAGGTAGACAGAGCCCCACGGATTCTTCACACATACTCAGTTTTAGTTAGGATCTCCTAGCCACTTTATTTAACCAGATAAAGGAAGTAATGTCAGCATGGATTCGTTTTAAAAAGGATAGGGGCAGCCAAACATTGAGCATATTATTGGGATAAAAGAGCCTGGGGAGGACGTTAATTTTAATAATATTAATCCTGCCCCATAATGAAATCGTGAGGGTTCTCCAACGAGAGAGATCCTGTTTGGATGGAACTCCATAGATCATCAAAGTTAAGCTTACACGTAAGGAAGGGGTCTGAAGTAAAAAAGATACCCAGGTATTTAGTGCTTCTGGGGGACCATTTCATGCCAGAATGAGTGAAGGAGTGGCTATAGGTGAGACAATTGAGGGAATATATTTCGGTCTTATTTAAGTTCAGCTTGTAGTTAGAATACTTGCCAAAGGTATCAACTATTCTCAAAACATCCTCTAAGGACAAGACGGAATTGGCAGGTGTAGAAGAATATCGTCGGCATAAACCGAAATCTGCGGTGTGGTGTTTCCAGTAGGAACTCCAGTGACATTGGGAGAGGCTTTTATGCACCGAATTAATGGTTCTAAATAAAGATTAAATAGGGAAGGGGACAAGGTGCATCCTTGGTGTGTACTAGTATAAAGGGAAAGGGGGAGGAGAAAACTCCATTACAGTGGATTCTAGCAGATGGGAGGGTGTACAGTGTCTAGATCCAGCGAATAAATTCAGAGGGGAAGCTCATTTTATGTAGTGTTGCCCACAGACAATCCCAGTCCACTCTGTCAAAGGCTTTCTCTGCGTCAAGAAAGATTAGTGCAATTGACTGGGAGGAGGATTCCGCTGCCTAAAAGATATGAGAGATTTTACGGACATGATCAAGTGAAGATCTGCCAGAGACAAAACTTACCTGCTCTGGTCTAAGACGACAAGACCAGACCTTCTCAATTCTAGTGGCCAGGATTTTTGCTGGAATTTTGACGTCACAATTTAATAGTGATATGGGTCGGCAACTAGCTGGGCAGGAGGGAGGTTTGTCTGGTTTAAGGAGAAGAATGACGGTGGCTTCAAGAAGAGTGGGGTCCAGGGCTTCGCCAGATAGCATGTAGTGAAATAACCGTAGAAGAATGGGGGCCAGGTCTTTGATAAAGCATTTATAAATATTGGCTGGGAACCCATCAGGGCCTGGAGTCTTGTCCAGCACCAACGAGTTAATGGTGGATTCCACTTCCTGTTGGGAAAGTGGGTAGATAAGAAACTTGGTGGGGAATTGGCAAAGAGGGTAATATTGCGGAATTTATGTATGTTGTCAGTTCTTCTTTCATCTGAAGAGAGATGCGTTTGCCATAAAGAGAAGAATAGAACTGCTCGAAGACAGTAACTGTCTCCCTGGGATGGGTTTGAACTATACCATCAGGAGTGCTGATCGCAGGTATATTCCTGGAGGTTTCCAATTTCCTAAGGCGCAATGCCGATAAATGGCCTGCCTTTTCCCCATGTTCTATATACTGTGCCTTTGTTCTTAGTGTAGCAAATTCTGCCTTTTCCTGCAAAAGGCAAGAGTATTTATTCCGCAAAGAGAGGAAGGATTGCAGGAAATCAGTTGAAGAAGATGAGGAGAGGTACTGCTCCAAAGTTCGGATCTGGGCTAATAAGGAGAGGGCCTCGGCTTCCCTTCGTCGCTTACGTGTAGAGGAGAGCCGTAAGAATTCTCCTCTAAGAAAGCACTTCAGGGCACACCATTCATGGTCTATTCTCTGAACAGAGTTATGATTGTTGTTTACAAAAGTTTGGATGAGGACAGGGATTCTGGACATTACATAGTTATCCTTGAGAAGCTGGGTGTTCAGCCTCCAAGATGAATCCCTCTGAAAGTGGTGTCCAGTGCCAGTGACACCCAAGCCATTGCGTGATCGGATATGACTATAGGTTCTACTCCTGCAGCGCAAAGACCATGGAGCAGAGCACGGCTAATCAAGATATAATCTAGTCAAGATGAAGAGTGATGGACTGTAGAATAAAAGGAAAAGGTACAGGACAAAGGGTTCAGTATCCTCCAAGGGTCACATAGCCCTAGTGAATCTAAGAATTCTTGTAAAGCTCTTTGGGCTACCGATGGAGGCCGGAGAGGGCAGTTGGGTTGATCCAAATCTTGGGTGGGGGGGGGATTCCAGTCCCCTCCCAGAATCATTGGAAGTGTCAAGTAGGGGGACAGTTTGTCAAGTAGTTCCAGAAAGAAAGTAGGGTCACCCGCCACTGGGCCGCAGATGCTGCTGAGCACCAATTCCATATGACCTAGCCTTCCTTTTACCAAAATGTATCTCCCCTGTGGATCCACTATAGACTGCTCCACCTGGAAGGGTAACTAAGATTTACCAGAATGGCCACCCCCCCCCACACACACACACACACACACACACACACACTGGCAGTTGATATTCCAGAGGCAAAGACTTGGCCAATATCTTGTCTTCGGAGGTTGGTGGCTTCATAGGAGATGAGCCTCCTGTATAAATAAAACATTGGCATGTTGAAGTGGGACGTGCTTGAGAATTTGGTGCCTTTTCAGACAATCCCGGGCACCCCTAACATTCCATGTGAGAAATTTAGTCAGTACGCTGGCCATATTCCCAAGAAAAAACTATTAATCAGATCTTGCAGTATACATCTCGCAGCCAACCCCCCAACCTGCCCCCGATACATAGCACAATGTATATAAACAAAAAAACAGTGGTCTAGTTCTACAGAATATACCTTACCCCCAACCGCCCCCTCAATCAACAGAAACAGCTCAGTCTCAACATGTAGCATAAAATGGACAGCCATATTATCAATATATAATACTGAGCCTAGAGTAATTAGATAAGCGTACAGAGAAAAAAACTGCTTATGAAAGCTGAAACATTAAAGCATGCACAGTTCCAACAATAAACAAACTCCCCATATTTCTATAAAACTATGGACACATATCCCCATATCCCCACATCCAATAATGTTCTGTGATCCAGGTGAACAGAAGCGTCGGGGAACAGATTCCTATGGCCTGAGAGTCTTCCGCTCCTCATAGCAGGTTGAGAGGCAATGGAATGCCTGAAACATAATGGCTAATAGTGTGCAAAAAAAAATGATAACCTATCTGGAGCCTTCGGACTGTCAGGGCCAGCCCCCCAACAATCAAGTACATGAGGCTGACTAGCCTAGCCACTAAATACCTACCTCCACTCCCGTCACACTGATCCGAGGTCCAGTGGATACCCTAAGACCTCGCATATGATGTACCGTGGTAATAAAGTGATTAAGGATTAAGCTCCCTACCTGAGTCCAAACAAAACAAACATGGGAGGTAATCCGGTCAAGTCCCCTTATAGAGAGAGGGGAAGAGATGCAAGAAACAGTGTCAAAGGGCCGCCATTGAAATTCAAATCAAAGAACACCAGAGAAGGAAGTCCGGGAGACAGGAAATGGAGGGAGTCAAAGGGGTATCTATGTAAATTGAAGGGGAAAGAAAAAAGAAAATAAAAAGAGTAGTAGGAGCAGGGGACCTGAACATAGTACCTTCCCGGTGAGCAGAATCTTGGGAGAGAGCTGAGGGAGTGACAGTGCAGTGGCGACAGCTTCAATAAATCGGAATCTGAACAATATAATAGTAATAAACATAATGAGATGATTTTGAGACCCTTTTGCTCTGAGTCACAAATGGATTAGTCCACTGGGGAGTCCAAAACGAGACAGACTGGTGCAACATGGCAAAACAGGTCCTCTGGAAACTAGATCCGGAACAATTGGGTCCATCCTTTAGTAAGATGTGGCAGCCAGGCCCTCCTCGAGTTAGACTGTGTGGCCTAGGCATCGGTCAAGAGATCCGTGGTTTCAAGGGGTACTTTCCTCTGCGCAATGACCAACAGATCAGCAGGATACAGACAGCAACAAGCCACACAACAGCAACACAGGCAAACACCTAGTATTGTCATAATCAGAGTGAAAGCCTTAAATCCAATACCCCGAGGCAGGTTCAGGAAGCTTTAAACAGAGATGGCATTTTCGCGCTGAGTTCCATTTGAGCCTGAGAAGATTAATCGAAAGATAGCCAGATCCCGTCCACCAGCACCTGCAGACAAGCCGGATATGCCATGTGGAAGTTGATACTCGCGGCGATTAACTTGCACACAACAGGGTGGAATGTAGCCCTCTTCTGTCTGGTTTCTAAAGGTAGATCTTGAGTGATAAGCACCCATATAATTGTTTGCAGCTCTCTGGATTTGGACAGAACATGCTGCCGTTCAAGGTAGTTTAATAGGCACACAATTACTGGTCTTGGGGGGGATGTATCCGGGGGTCTGGGTCGCAGGGACTGGTGCACTCTCTCAGTTAGATAAGTGGAGTTGTGTGGAGACGGACCAGCAACCTTGGTGAGCAATTTCTGTATGAAGGTGATCGGAGAGGAACCCTCTTCGCCTTCAAGTAGGCTGAAAATTAGGATATTGTTCCTCCTACTTCTCCTCTCCAGGTCCGCTGTTTTGAATTGCAGCTTAGCGATTTGTTGTTTAAGTTTAGTGAGCTCGGGCTCAGATCTGTCCCTCCAGGTTTTGAGAGAATTGGTGCGGGCCTCCGTATCCGAGATTCTGGTCTTTAGATCTCCCAACTCGCTTTTTACAGACTTTAGATCAGACACAATATCTTGCAAGGTTTCTTTGAATGGTAGTAATTCTAGGAGAAATCGTTCTTCTGTTAATAGTAGTGAAGTTGGAGGGGAATTCAGTTGCTTAGCTGGGGCTTGTTGGTGCTGCTTCGATTTCTTGGGCTGTTTTTCAGGTGATACTGGGGGGTGTATGCCTGGGCAAGGCCAAATGCATTTCTGCCTCCATCGCGGCGTAAGAAAAACCAATTGCGATGCGAAAAGTTCAAGATCCTCTTGGATAAGCAATGTATAGAATATATAGTGTTGTGGCCGGCCATAGAATTCTAAATTGACACAGATCAAGGCGGATTGCTAGGGAGGTGAGCGGGAGCTCCTAGGCAGCAGCTAGCAGGTCGAGCACATCATGTGATCAGATCGATCTTGAGGATTTTAAGCCCCAGGACCTGGACTTCCGTCCTCTATCTCTACTCTCTCCTCTTTACATGAGGATGCTTCCCGTCAGGCGGCTGCCTCTCTCCTCCTGATGACCCATCTTTCCATGAGATAATGGTTCAAATTCAAAAGATCATGAGGTTTTCAACTATGGAACTTGATGAACAAAGAAAGGACATGGCAGACTACCTTGAACTCCCTAAGGAACCTGTTGTAGTGGTACCCCCACTTATGCAGACTTATCAAAATGCAGTACTGGCCACTTGGAATCAGCCCTCAGCTGTTCCGGCAATTCCTAGAAAGGCGGATCGCCTTTATCAGGCTCCTCTCGACCATCCTTTCCTTTCTACTACCCCTGAAGCTGATTCAGTAGTAATCACAATGGCTTATGATCGCACCAAACGTCCAAAGCACATTTATTTATTTACTTATTTTTTGTTGACCGGGTAAGTGCACTAGACAAGTCCTGCCTATTTTCAGGCACAACCTGGGGGAGGAGGATACAGATGAATGCCAACTGACCTTGAACCAGATTAAGCTGTTTGAGCTCCTTACCCCCCCCCCCCATAAGGAATCCGGCGGTAGTAATTGCTTTGGGAAGAAGGTATTCCAGGTGGGTACCATGCACCTCAGAATCTTAAACTATGTGAGACACATGGTTAAATACCAACATATCCTCTGGTCCTCTGCTATAGAACTAGTCAATAAACTTCCTCCTTCCCAGGAGAAGGAACAATTATTGGCAACAATTTCTACTGGCAACTCCATCTGCTCCATTCATGGTACGATGCGGTGGATACCTCTGCCTGTATAGCGGCCAGAAGTGTTACCCTCAGATGGCATACCTGGTTACACGTGTCAGGTTTTACACCAGACATGCAGCACAAAGTGGTAAATGCTCCCATTAATGTGTCCAAACTTTTTGACCCTGGCACCCAGACACTTCTGGATGATCTCCAGGCTTCAGGCAGGACTTTACGTACAGTACATGGCATGTATCATTCCACGCAGCCATCTTACCAGTACTGCTCACAATCCTCCTTCCAATCGAAGAGAGGCGGCAAACACAGAGGTACCTATAGAGGTGGATTCCATGGTCGTTCTCAACCAACATCCAGGACCACTACTCCTACCTCCAAGGTCTCCTACTCCCACCCCTTGGGAGGGGCTGGTCAGCCCACTTCCCAGTGACCAGCTAGGGCTTTGCCTAGGCTTCCTCGACCAGGCCTCAGAAACCATGGGTGGTCACTTTGCCCTCCATTTAGAGGCCTGGGAAGCGATAACATCAAATGAGTGGGTGCTTCAGATCATCCGAATGGGGCATATTCTAGGGACATGGATATGCTGTTCATCCACACTGTCTGGCAGGTATCCTTGCCGCTTTAAATCTTGCCGGAAGGTCTTCAAGCTGGCTCCTCCCACCCACCCCGGTGGTAAAACTCTCGGCTCCGCCCCATGACGTCAGATCTTCCTTACCGCTTGGAAGCTCAGGTTCCCTCCTTAACGCTTTGCATATAAGACTGGTTCCTAATTCTTCGGTTTTGCGAATTTAAAAGTTTTGCACTTCTAGACTTCGGTCTTCTATCCCTCGCGGCTGCGATGGACCAGTCAACTCCTGGTTTTCAGAGATGCCCTTGTGGGCAGAAGATGTCTCGGACGGATCCGCACTCCACGTGTGTCTACTGTTTAGGCCTTGAGCACGACCCGCAGGCTTGCGACCTGTGCTCTTCCTTCTCAGCCTACGTCCTCGAAGACCGTGCTGCCCGTTTACAACTGGGGCATCCCGAGAAACGTTTTCCTCCGGTGAAGTCAAAAGAGGCCCAGTCGGCGGTTTCCGCGGCGGCGGGCTCGGCGGATCAGCTAGAGCAGATTATCGCCCTCGAAGAGGAGGCGGCGCGGGCCGCATCTTCCTCGGCCGCGGCATTTATCCCGCTCTCCCTGGGTTCCTCTTATACAGCTTCTTTTAAGGAGCTTTGTCTGTCCCTCTCCACTAAGGGAGAGGAACCAGCGTCTGCTGGACCTTCTTCTCGGTCCAAAGAAAGACAAGGGTAAAGTCCCTCCGTCGGCGCTCTTAGGAGGCGGAAGGTCCCCTCTCCCAGTTGTCAGCCATCGACTTGATCGATCGTTCGGCCGGCCACTGGTCTCACGGTGTCCTCGTCAGGTCAGTTGACGAGACTCCCGTCGGCGCTGTCGAATTTTTCTCGACCCGTTGGGCGGGTTGCCGTAAGGCGAAGCTAGAATCCTCTCTCCCGGTTCCCCGGTGGGAGTTGAGGATCCGTGGGCTTGCCAGTGCCTCCGGTTCCGGGCCCTTGGGTGAACCCTCCGGGCGAGGGAGGCGGTTCCCCGTCCCTCCCGCACCGCCCTTGGAAAAGCGAGGTTCGGTCTCGGACTTCTTGGCGGTCCAGCCGATCCCGCCGTCATGGCGGTCTCGCACCGCTGAGTGCGGGCGCGCCACTGGTCCACGCCCTCCTCCTCGGATGAGGAGGCTCGGCGTAAGTTACGTCGGCGATGCGAGGACCTCGTGGCAACAGCTCCTTCTGACCGGGAACAAGCCGGCGCGTCGCCTTCCAGCCATTAAGTGGCTGTCACCAAGCGGCGAAACAACCCCTCGACTTACCCGAGGAGCCTGTTCCCAGGCCGGTTGTTCGGCCAAAACCAGCTGCTCCACCGATTCTGGTGGAACCTCCGCCTCCACAGCCGTTATTTGGGGCTCCGACCAAGAATTCTCGGTCGGCTCAGGGACTGCCCCATAGGCTGTCTGTTACCCTCACTCCCGATCGGCCTCGGCAGGTGGAGGTGGCTCAGGCCGGCAGCTCTTTGCGGACTCTTCAGAGTCGAGCGATTCCTCCCTTTTCTCCAGGCGAGTAGACTTGGAGTCCTCTGGAGGTCAGTCAATGGACGATGGCCTTCGTCCTATCTGGGATTGCTCGGCTCATCTCGGAGTCCACGGGATGAAGCTCGAACCTGTGTCTAAGCGGGCCAGGTATCCCCTCGGAGATACTGGACAGGGGATTCCCTCGGAGGCTTTTCGGTGGCGAGGCCATGAGTGGGCCCGGCCTTGGAGCTCTGGCGCCCTGCTTCCTGTCCTCTCGCCTCGGCCAGGATGGCCAGGAAGTATGCGGTCCCTACAGTTCCTTGTCGGTTTTGGAACACCCCTCAGCCGAGGGGCTAGTTACCGACAGCGTTTTCCGAGCGCCCGAAAGCGCTAGAGACATGGACAAACCTCCCGACAAGGAGTTGAAATTGGACTATGCCGGGTGCAAAGTCTACGCTCGTCCTCCCTCGGCCTCGTCAGGCCAGTTCAGCCGTGACTTATGGCACATTTCTCTCATGCCCTATTGGGCTCCCTGGATGAGGTAGTTCCTCATCTTCCGGTGAGACCTGCAGACCACGGTTAGGCAGGTGCGGGACCAGAGCAGGGCAGTGGCCAAACAGCAGCTTCAGACTGCTCTGGACATTGGGGACTCATGTGCCAGGTCAGTAGCGGCCGCAGTGGCTATGCGCCGTCGGGCATGGCTGAGGATATCCACCTTCACTTCGGATACCCAGCACAAGTTGGCGGACGTCCTCTTCCTGGGGACCAACCTCTTCGACCCTGGGGTGGAAGGTCACCTGCAGAGGATCGAGAAGTCCAATGCTACCTTGGACTCGGTCTCATCCGTACAGAAGGACAAAAGCCGCAGACCGCAGCCTAAGTCTTTTTGTCCCTCTGCGCCCGCAGCACGTCCGGCCCAGCAATGTCAGGGCCAGCAGGCACGAGCTTGGCATCCCAAACCTAAGCCCTCGGCTTTCTTCTCCAGGAAGCAGGGAGGTAAAGGCCCTGAGGTCCCTCGGCGGTCCTTCCTCAAGCCTGCCAGGCGGGTTGAGGGGTGCCTCAACCCGTCGCCCTCACCAGAGTGCCCCCATGGGGAGCGGCTTCACCACTTTCTTTCCGCCTGGTCCGTTATCACCACAGACCGGTGGGTGTTGGAGGTGGTGGGAAAGGGCCTGCCTCTGGAGTTCGAGCAGGCCCCACCCTTCAGAGCCGTCGTACCTCGGGGGGCCTCGGGGTCCGAAGCCTCGCTGTCGGCTCGCCAAGCCGACATCGCTCTCCTCCTTGAGAAGGAGGTGATCAGAGAGGTGGCGGACCTTCCCTCAGACCCGGGGTTCGTGTCCAGGTATTTCCTGGTTCCGAAACGGACGGGGGGCTGGCGCCCCATTCTCGACCTACACGACCTAAACAAGTTCCTAAGGTCTCGAACCTTCAGGATGGTCACTCTGGCTCAGATAATACCATCCTTGGAACACGGCGTGTGGTTCTGCTCTCTGGACCTGCAGGACGTGTTCCTTCATGTCCCTATCCGTCCATCACATCAGAGGTTCCTTCGCTTTCGAGCGGAGGGATCCCTTTTCGAGTTCCAAGCCATGCCCTTGACTTATCTCCAGCTCCCAGGGTCTTCACCAAATGCATGGCAGTGGTGACACATTCCTCTTGGCCCGAGGGTCGGGTTTACCCTTACCTGGGCGACAGGCTGATAGCAGCCCCTCCAGACAGGGAGGTGGAGCGGTCCAGAGATCTGGCCCCAGGTTTGCTCTCAGGTGGGCCTCCTCATCAAGCGAGGCCAAGTCGAACTCGAGCCAAAGCAGGTGATTCTTTTCATCGGGGCAGAGCTCGACTCTCTTCGAGCCAGAGCACAGCTCCTGGCCGGACAGGGCGAGTTCTTTCCTTCTTTGCCCAATCATTTCTGGTGGGGCAATGCGCCCTGCCGGGACTTCCTCGCCTCCTGGGTCTCATGGCGGCCTGTACCAGCGTGGTCCGTTGGGCCCGCTGGAACATGCCCCCCTTCAGTGAGGGCTGGCCAGCCAGTGGTCCCAGCGCTGCGATCCATTGGACCAGCTAGTGGCGGTGACCCAGGGGATGGAGGCGCTCTCCAGTGGTGGACTGTTCCAGTTCATCTGCAGGAGGGCATCCCGTTTGTCCGCCCCGAGCCGACGGTCTCTCTATCGACCGATGCCTCTCTTATGGGTTGGGGTGCCCGTCTGGGGGAACACCAAGCGCATGGCCTCTGGTCCCCGCGAGAGTCCTGATGCCACATCAACCTGCTGGAGCTCCGAGCGGTCCGCCTAGCTCTCACTGCCTTTGCTCCGTTTCTTCGGGGTCAAGTGGTCCGGGTCCAGACGGACAACACCACGACCATGTACTATCTAAACCGCCAGGGCGGGACGCGCTCCATGCTTCTATGCAAGGAAGCTCTCCGCATCTGGTCACTCGTGCGCAGCCTGGAGGCGGATCTCCTAGCCATTCATGTAGCAGGAGCCTCCAACACCCTGGCCGATGCCCTAAGCCGGATAGGGGCTGCGCCCCACGAGTGGTCTCTCCTGCTGGAGGTAGTACAAGATCTATTCTCCCATTTGGGCACACCTCAGGTGGACCTGTTTGCCTCAGGAGAATGCGAGCTGAGGCTGTTCCATACCGCCCCCTCAGCAGGGATCGCTGCAGGGGATGCCTTCTCGAGCCGTGGACCCGGGCCTCTTCTCGCCTTTCCTCCATTCCCTTGATGCACAAGGTGCTTCTCAAAGCAAGGAGGGACAAGGCGCGGGTGATTCTGATAGTCCCAGACTGGCCCGCCAGTACTGGTACCCAGATCTCCTCAGCCTCAGCTCCAGGCTCCGAGGCAGCTTCCAGCTCCCCGGACCTGCTCTCAGTCAGTCAGGGGAAGGTGTTCCATCCGGACCTTCAATCCCTGCACCTGACGGCCTGGTTCCTGAGCGGCTAGAGTTCCAGGCCTTGGGTCTTTCCGACGAGGTCCTCAGCATAGTTGAGGCGTCCCGTAAGGAGTCGATCAGAAAATGCTACGCCTTCAAATGGAAGAGATTTTCCATTTGGTGCCAGGGCAAGGGCCTTGACCCTTCCTCCTGTTCCTTGGCGAGCATATTGGACTACCTTTGGTCCCTTTCTCAGCAAGGGCTTAGGTGAAAGCGACCCTTAAGGTGCACCTGGCAGCCATCTCTGCTTACAGGCGCGGGCGGGAAGCAATCGGTACACAGGGAGATGGTGGTCTGGCGCTTTTCAAAGGCCTTGATCACATTTCCCCTCGGTGCGAGAACCTCCACCTCCGTGGGATCTACTGCTGGTACTGGCAAAGCTCATGGGCAAGCCATTCGAACCAATGCACGGTGTGAACTCTCTCACCTGTGGTGACCGCCTTCTTGGTGGCTATCGCGTCAGCCAGAAGGATGAGAGAGCTCCAGGCGCTCATCGAGTCTCCTTACCTGGTCTTCCACAGGGACAAGGTTGTCTCGCCCCCACCGAAATTCCTTCGAAGGTGGTGTGGAGTTTCACCTTAACCAGGTGTTGACTCTGCCGGTGTTCTACCCCAGTCACACCTCGGAGGCGAATACAGCTCCATACTCTGGACCCTAGAAGAGCTCACTTACTATAAGGCGCATGGCTGAAGTCGGGCAGAGGTTCGCCAGCTGTTTGTCACCCTCGCTGAAGCCGCACCTGGCAGACCTGCAGCCAAGCGGACGATAGGCAGGTGGGTCACCTCCTGCATAGATCTCTGCTATAAGTTGGCAGGCATGGAGCCTCCCAGAGGGATAAGAGCTCATTCTACCCGCCATACTGCTGCATCGGTGGCTGCTTCCAGGGACGTCCCTATCCAGGAAATCTGCAGGGCTGCTACATAGAAACATAGAATTTGACGGCAGATAAGGACCGCTTGGCCCACCCAGTCTGCCCATTTCCCTACCTGATGGATAAGCTGCAGATCCTAGTTAACCAGCAGCCTACATCTTCCTACCCCCACCCCCTAGAATTGCCTTATGACTGTCCCATGCATGTTTGAATTCCACCACTGTTTTTGACTCCACAACCTCCTCTGGAAGGCTGTTCCATGCATCCACAACCCTCTCTGTGAAAAAATACTTCCTTAAATTACCTCTGAGCCGCCCACTTCTATCTTCAAATTGTGCCCCCTTGTTCTTGCACACCTCTTTTTTTGAAAGATGCTACCCTCTTGGACTTTGTTGATTCCCTTGAGGTACTTGAAAGTTTCTATCATGTCCCCCTCTCCCTCCTTTCCTCGAGGCTATACATATTAAGCTCCTTAAGTCTCATTTCATATGTCTTCCGGTGCAGACCCTGCACCATTTTAGTTGCCCTCCTCTGGACAGCTTCCATCCTGTCTATGTCTTTGCGGAGATTGGGTCTCCAGAACTGCACGCAGTACTCCAGATGTGGTCTCACCAGCTGTCTGTACAGAGGGATAATAACTTCTTGTTTTCTGCTGGTGATGCCTCTCCCTATGCATCCCAGTGTCCCCAACCCTCCTTGCTGCCCTCACATTGCTTGCCCACCTTTAGGTCATCTGATATGACTACCCCAGGTCCCTTTCCATTTTTGTTGTTGTTAGTATCTCACCCCCATTGTGTACTCTTCCCTGGGTTTTTGTTTCCCAGGTGCATTACCTGCACTTCTTAGCATTGAATCTAAGCTGCCATACATTTGACCATTCCTCTAACCTTGCCAAGTCCCTTCTCATCCTTTCCACCCCACCTTGTGCATCAACTCTGTTGCAGATCTTTGTGTCATCTGCAAAGAGACATACTTTCCTTCCAGTCCCTCTGCAATGTGCTTATATAAAGGCGTTGAGAGGACCGATCTAATACTGAACCCTGTGGTACCCCACTGCTAACCCCTTTTATCAGAGTGGACTCCATTTACTATTACTCTCTGTGTCCTATTCTCCAGCCAATTCTTTACCCAGGCTGTCATCTTGAGACCCACTCCCAGGCTGGCTAACTTGTATATTAATCTTTGTGTGGGACTGTGTCAAATGCCTTGCTAAAAGTCTAGGTAGGCCATGTCACAGCCCCTCCCTGATCTACTACTTTGGTCACCCAGTCAAAGAAATCTATCAGATTTGTCTGGCATGACCTTCCGCTGTGAATCCATGCTGCCTTGGGTCCTGTGCCCTCTGGCCTCTAGATCAACAATTCTTTCCTTCAGAAGTGATTCCATCATTTTCCCTACCACTGAGGTTAAACTAACAGGTCTGTAGTTTCCTGCTTCTGCCTTGCTCCCACTTTTGTGAAGGGAATCACATCTGCCCTCCCCAGTCCTCAGGTACCACCCCATCCTCCCTTGATTTGTTAAAGAGGGTAGTCAGTGGTGTCACTAGTTCTATCCTTAGTTCTTTTAGAATTCTGGGATGAATTCCATCAGGCCCCATTGCTTTGTCCACCTTCAGTTTTAAGAGCTCTTTCAGAACTCTTTCTTCTGTAAATGGGCTGGTATCAACTTCTGTATCCAGAGTGTTTCTACTGTTTGTTTTAGGTACCTCCCCTCTTCCTTGTAAATACTGAGCAAAAATATTTGTTTAGTATCTCTGCCTTTTCACAGTCACCTCTGCCCACCCTCCTCCCCTTTATTAAGCCTCACTATCCCTCCTTGGTCTTCCTTTGCTCCTGATGTACCTATAAAGGTTTTATCCCCTTCTTAACTGAGTTGGCTATCTTTTCCTCGGTTTGGGCCTTTGCTGTTCTGACTGCCTTTCCAGCTTCCTTTTGCTTTAACTGATACCGTTCTCTGTCGTGTTCCTTCTGTGATTCCTTGTACTTCCTGAATGCCTTCTTTTTCTCTTGAATCTTCACTGCCACTTCCTTTGAGAACCATAGTGGTTTCTTACCTCGTTTCGTTTTATTTGCTTTACACAAAGGCTTGTTACCTCTGTGATGGCATTTTTTATTATTCCCCATTGTTCTTCCACCCCTCCTTCCTGCCCATTTGCTAGTGCATTCCTTAGGCACTCACCCATTTTAGCAAAGTCAGCCCTCCTAAAATCCAGTACCTTTGTCTTTGTGGCTTGACTCTATTGCTGTGTTTATTGTGAACCATACTGTTCGATGGTCGCTAGTTCCCAGATGGCTACCCACTTCCACATCTGTGATCCTCTCTTCATCTCCGTTTGAGAGAACCAGGTCTAAGATTGCTCCCTCTCGAGTGGGCTCCAATACTAGTTGTCTAAGGCATGCCCCCTGTAGGGCATCCAGAATAACCCCACTCTTAGAAGTGGCTGCTGCCACTGCACTCCAGTTAAGATCTGGCATACCTGGAAGTCAGCACACACCCTCATCACCCATTACCACATCGACCTTGAGTCACGCCGGGAAGCTGGTTTTGGGGCCTCGGTTCTCCAGTCTCTATTCCCTAAATAGGGGGTGTGCGCCTTGCCTCCCTTCTCCCGGAGAACTGCTAGGAGTCTGCCAGACAGTGTGGATGAACAACATATCCATGTCCCTAGAAATACAGGTTACTCACCTGTAACAGGAGTTCTAGGAATGGTATATGTTGTTCATCCCTACGACAGCCTCCCGGCTTTGGCCTTTGTGAGCTTCCAGGCGGGCCAGATCTGGCGTCATGGGGTGGAGCCAAGAGTTTTACCACCCGGTGGGTGGGAGGAGCCAGCTTGAAGACCTTCTGGCAAGATTTAAAGCGGCAAGGATACCTGCCAGACAGTGTGGATGAACAACATATACCATTCCTAGAACTCCTGTTACAGGTGAGTAACCTGTATTTCTGGAACTCACCTCCTTGCCTCACCCTCCCTACTCCGTCTCTTACCCACCCATATCCCCATCCTTCAAGGAGAACTCCAGGCACTTCTTCACAAGAACGCCATCTATCCTGTTCCTCCTTTGGAGTGCCATCAGGGACTCTACTCACATTTTTTCTGGTACCTAAACGCACTGGGGATCTCAGACCTATACTAGACCTCAGACAACTGAACTTACATATACAATACAAGAGATTCCGAATGGTCACTTTAACATCCATCATGTCAATATTAAAACAAGGGGATTGGCTGTGCGTGTTAGACATGAAAGATGCCCACCTGCATATCCCCATCCACCCCGCCAGCCACCAGTTCCTTCGTTTCTGCCTGCTATGACATCACTACCAATTTCGAGCCCTTCCGTTCAGCCTCTCTTCTGCCCCGAGGATCTTTACCAAGTGCCTAGCGGTGGTGGAGGTGGCCCTCCAATGGGACGGACATTTCTTCTTCCGTTACTTAGACGATTGGCTCTTAAAAGCAGACTCCAGAACTTCTCTGCTTCTGTCCCTCCAGGTAACCCTCACTCTGTTCCAGTCACTGGGAATTACAGTCAACTGGCCCAAATCCAACCCAACTCCTACCCAACAGCTCTAGTACATCAGAGCCTTTCTTTATACCACCTCTGCCATGGCTTACCTCCCTGCCGACAGCCGATACAGACTTCTGTCTCTGGCCTCCCAGATACAAAAGCAACAATCTATCACAGCCAGACTCCTGTTATGCCTTTTGGGACATATGGCCACAGTCATCCCTACGGTGGCATTTGCCCGTCTACACATGAGACCAATCCAGTGGACTCTTCAAAGTCATTGGAGGCAAAAAAACGGGAGATTTCGAAGACAGAATCCGGGTCACTCACGCTTTATGCTCGGCCCTCGACTGGTACACCCATCGTGCCAACCTATCTCAGAGCATGCCTTTCCAGTCCTCTCCTCCCCAGCAGATGTTGACCATGGATGCTTCCTCCGATGGCTGGGGGGGGGTGCACCTGGGTCCTTACAGGACACAAGGCAGGTGGCCCCAGTAAGCCATCCCTCCTCGTATAAATCTACTGGAACTGAGAGCGGTCTGCCTCGCCCTTCAGGCTTTTCGATGACACCTCGCTGGTGTATTACCTGAACAAACAAGAAGGTACCAAATCACATGCTCTCTGCAAGGAGGCGATGGCAGTTTGGCAAGAAGCCGTACTTCAGCATTTAACGTTGACTGCTGTCCATGTACCAGGACACCACAATACCTTGGTCGACATTCTCAGTCCCCAGACCTCCACGCATGAGTGGACACTTCATCACAAAATTCTTCCGATGGTCTTTCGGTTGTGGGGGACCCCGCACCTTGACCTCTTTGCCTCCCCCGGCAATCACCGTATCCCCAGATGCTATTCCATTATCCCAAACAGAAAGGGACTGTCTGTCAGTGCCCTGTCCCAACCGTGGACAGGACTCTTCTTATATGCCCCCCCGGTCCCACTTCTTCAACGGACTTTGCTGAAGTTACAGCTTGAACCTGCCACCATGATTCATATAGCCCCTCTGTGGTCTTGGTAGGTGTGGTTTCCCCTACTTCAACAGTTATCAGTGGCAGACCCAGTCCCGTTACCCATCAGGCCATACCTGTGAACGCAGGATCAGGATCGGGGAAACCTCCTTCACCCCAACCTGAAGTTATTACACCTTCACGCTTGGCTCCTGAGGACGCTTTCATAGCCCACCTTCAAGTCTCCTCACCAGTGGCCAGCATTCTTTTGGCCTCCCATAAACCATCTACCAGGCAAACCTGTAATGCCAAATGGAAACGCTTCTCCCTAAGGGCCGCTTCCTGGTCTTTGAACCCTTACTCATGTCCATTGACTAAGGTGTTGGACTACTTGGCTTCATGCGCTTCGACGGGCTTGAGCTACTCCTCTATTGAAGTCCATCTGGCCTCTATCTCAGCCTTTCATGAACCTTTAGAAGGGAGACTGCTTTATCAACACCACCTTGCCAAGATGTTTCTAAGAGGTATGTTTCACCTCAAATCTCCTATTAGACAGACCGCGCCTCCATGGATCTTGAATTTCACGTTGGAAAAACTGACCCTCGACCCCTTTGAGCCTGCGGCTACTTGTGACCTCTGCTTCCTAGCCTGGAAGGCCTTCTTCTTAGTAGCTGTCACTTCAGCTCGACATATTTCTGAACTGCATGCCCTAATGTGTAGGGAACCTTACTTAATCTTCCATAAAGACAGCATGTCCCTCCGTACCAATCCCTCCTTTTTACCCAAGGTGGTCTCAGAGCACACCTTAAATCTCTTCATAGAACTGCCAGTCTACTTCCCTGAGCATTCTAATTCAGGAGAATACCTCCTACACACTTTAGATGTTCATCGCATTTTGGGATATTGTATAAATCGTAACAAATCTTTCAGGAAGACTCCTCAGCTTTTTGTTTCCTTTGCCCCAACCAAGGAAGGCTTCCCGGTCGCTAAGCAGACCCTCTCCAACTGGTTGGCACATTGTATAAACTTTTATTATAAGAAATATAACTATTCATTACCAGGACCTTTTCAAGCCCACTCTACCCAAAGTCTGGGTTTGAGAACCCTGGTCTAATAAATGCATTTTGCTGTAATTTACTAAGTGTAACTGCAGTTTTTGCTTGAGTGCAATGTGTGTGGCTTTGGTTTGTATCCTGGGGTAGCGACCCTTCACACAGCACCAGCCCACTTGCTTGTTTCGCAACAGCTGTTTTTGCACTTCCCACTCTACCCGAGCCATGGCCTCTACCGCGGCCTGCTTTAAAGGGGCATCTATCACGGACATCTGCAATGCAGCCACATGGTTCACAATACATACCTTCATGAAGCACTACAATTTAGACGTTGCTTCTCGTCGTAGGACAGCCTTTGGCCGTGCTGTCCTACAAGGCCTTCTATCATAATGTTTCCACCCTTTCTGTGTTTACTGCTTGGGAATCAACCCAAGTGTATTACCTGCTGCAAGAGATTACCCTTGTGAAAGATGGTACAGTTGCATACTCACCGTAACGGTAGATCTTCGAGAGGTATCTCTTGCAGCAGGTACAGTCCCTCCCTCCATGCCCCTCCTTCTCCAAGAGAACAATTTCTGATCCAAATATATATACAGAAGGGGGCACCCAAGGTACCTCGGCTCCCCTTCAGTCCTCGCATAGCGAGCTGAATCTGGCGGGGAACTGAGGATGCTTGGGGCCGCTCACAGTTATATAGGTGCAGGATGATGATGTCATGTGTGGGCGGCCCCTAGGCAAAGACTGCTAGAAGAAAGCTGTCGTGCAGAAGAGCGCCCTCTGGCGAGGACCCAAGTGTATCACCTGCTACAAGAGATACCTCTTGAAGATCTACCATTATGGTGAGTTTGCAACTGTATTTTCTAGGAGTGGTATATGGTGTTCATCCACACTGAGCCACCCGACCTCCCCTGGTAAGTGGCACACCGGTCTTGCTTCCACTGGGTAAGATCTGACGGGGCGGTGTCGAGGGAGTTACCACCTGGGTGGGGGAGGGGCTAGCTTGAGGACCTTCTGGCAAGTCTTAAAGGGGAAAGGAACACTGCCTGAAGTGTGGATGGACACCATATACCACTCCTAGAACTACTGTTACAGATAAGTAACCTGTGTTTCCAGGGCACCATTCCACAGGTGTAGATAATCTGAGTTGGACTAGCTGTTCTAAGCTATTTTTGTAGAATCGATTGTTTTCTTTTCCTGTATCCTTTTTCCTATTCCTTTATCCTGTCCATCCTGCAAGCATAGCTTGCCCCCACTTTCACACTGTACTGATGGACAGAGGTGAGGTAGGTGAGGGCGCTAGCAGTGGTTATTGGCCAGCGCATGTCACCATGCAGTATTACACAGGCGTTATGATCCGCTAGCCATTGCTGGCCCCCCAGGCTAAAAGACCTGATCCCACAGGGTCGTAGTGCCTCCAGCTTAGACCCAAGAGTGGTACTCTATGGAGAACATAGGCTGGAAGACCTTCAGTTATGGTAAGTACGTAAGTGTTCTTTCTGTCTGTTCTTTATCTCATCCCTACACGTCTTGTCTAAAAAATCAATCCGGGATTGGTTGTACTTCACAAATGTAAATGCATTTAAGTGTACACACAGTGAGTGGTTGTATCCACAGATTTTCTCAAGTGTATTAACAAGGGCTGCAAAGTGTCACGTATTGTTAAATGTTGTACCTTACACTGTGCTTATGTAAAATATGGTCTCTGTATCTGTTATATTTTTGCTGTATCTGTAATTAGTTCCAGGTTGCCCCTGAAAAAGGGCCCGTTACTGGACTCAGTGGGCCTCCCCGGTTACCAAAATTAAATAAACTAAATTTCAGACAATGTGATCCAATGTCACTGCTGCTGTTAACCGCACATTAAGGGACCTTGAAATGCTGTTCAGACTTTTGAATGGGGGGGGGGGGCGCAAAAGATGTACCACAGTCCTTACCAAAACTTTTCACAATGTTTGCCAGCTATCATTTCCATACAAACATGATTTTGGGTCAGAATGCGACTCCTGAACACTTGTGTGGTACCCTTTAAAATCTGCACAGAGGGTGCCAGACTTACAGAGAAAATCTACTAGAAACTAATGCTTAACACGCTAAACTGTCAATCAAAGCACCCTAGGTTCAGATCTCACCACTGTCTAAAATTCGCTGTGACCTTGAGCAAGTCACTTGACCTCTCTGTACTTTAGTCGCTCCTAACTGTAAGAATGGGTAGATACAGAACCCTAATGGAAACAACATGGCTTTACAGAACGAGTGGTGGATATTTGGAATACACAGCAAGCAAAATCAGCACAGCTCCAATGACAGTACAAAAAGCTATATTTATTAATATTTAAAAAGCATACCAAATCAGCTCCAAACAGAGAACGCTGCAGTACAGACACACCGACTAGTTTTGCACCTAGTGCATCATTTGGGGGGAGGGGGTCTCTTTCTGTTTCAAACAGTCTTAAATAGTGAAGTCAATTAAAGAGACAGTACTAAACCCAGTGACTAATAATCATTAACAAAAATGCATAGTGCTATAACTAAAGTGACCAAAAAGGTGTCCCATACACAATACCAAATGTATATTTGCAAGACTATTTAAAAACAAGCAAATGTAAGCTGCTAGGGGATTTCAGAGGCATTATATCACACTGTATGAATTTATAATGTATGTATGGAAAAAGTCCATAAATACTGCATCTTCAAGATTATTTTTCCTAGTGCATGAGATAGTAATATTTTGTTCCTCGGACATCTGGAAAAAGGCATACGCTGACTCAGTAACATTCCATAGCAACAAATCCAAACAGTTACAACGTAAAAACCACATTCCACTGTTACAGTTATGGAGCATTACTTCTTAATGCAAGACAATAACTCAGTTTTATCATTTAGACCAGGTGATGTCATGGCCCACAGGGTATAGATCCAGAAAGATTCCCTCTGTTTTTCATCCAGATCCCTTCCCCCTGGCCCCATTTGTACCTTTTCTATACCACATAACTTAAAAGTATGGCCTGTGGTACTCCCCATCCTGCAGTGGTTCGCCAGTGCATTACCAGTGTCCTGTGCTAAAACTGAACGTAAGTGTTCCCCTCTTCATGCCTTGAACTGTCTTGTAATTTTACCTACATAGAATGAACCACAACTACATGTACAGTAGCTAAATAGACAATATATTCAGCATTACAACTGAAAACAATTTTGATTGAAAATTCTCTGTTGCTATTACATGTAGTGAACTTGTTAGTTCTTAGCACTGACTCACAAAACTTGCAGTTGCCACAGGTAACATTTCAACATGGTAATGGTGGCCGTCAATGTCTTGGAGCAGTCTGTAGTCCGATTTGGCTCTTGGTAGCTATGCACTAGCCTATCCTTAAGGTTAGTACCACGTTTGTAGACCAACCTAAGTCTCTCTTGTGGCCACCCTCAATGTAGGGTCTGTTTGCAGTATTGACCAATTATCCTGGATAATCTTCCCTGTGTCTCTCGCATGCCTAGTATACTGAGTGATGAAATTCATTCTGGGGGTTTCTGTGGTTTTCTCTTTCACTGTCAACAGTTCTGTCCTATCAGTGTCAAGGGCCTCACTAAATGCATTAACAACTGTAGTAGCATCATAAACTCTTTCCAGGACATCTTTATGGTGTGGCGTGGCAACACGGAGGAACTAGGAGAATTTATCACCTATTTGGGGAAAAAAACTACAGTGAACCTCAAATTCACAGTTCAATGTGATCCTCTGTCTGTTTCTTTCCTGGATGGTCGGGGTCTCTGTACTGCAGCGTTCTCTGTTTGGAGCTGATTTGGTATGCTTTTTAAATATCAGTAAATATAGCTTTTGTACCGTTATTGAAGCTGTGCAGATTTTGCTTGCTGTGGACTGATTTTTATCTTGCACGCTTGCCAGCAACTGAGCTGTTTTGTTGCCTCTGTGATATTTGGAATATACTTCCAAAATAAATGGAGTCCAGCCACACTTTCTACGCTGAACTTTAAACTAGATACATATCTTAAAAGGGGCTAACAGGATATTCCTTCTGAGTTTGTGGGGGAAGTGCTGAATGGACTGGTGGCCTTCTTTCTTTCCTAGATTAGTATGTTCATAACTCAGGGAGGCTATGTTGGATAACATTGTAAAGAAGCTTTCTAGTGACAGGCTACTCAGTTTTAATCATCCACTGGGATGTAGTGGAGAACAGTAAGTGGTGGAGAATGGATTTGTACAGTGTATTCTTTTGCCTCTTACAGTATAATATGTATCGCACGGCCCCAGCCTCGTTCAATATGTTCTCTATGGAGACCGAGACTCCAACTGCCGAGGATATCCAGCTGCTGAAGAAAAAAGTGGAGACTGAGGCCACACAGGTAACTGCAGCCCCACCCATCCACTCACTCACCCTGACCTCATTATTGCCATGATCACATATACCATTGCTAGGGATATAAAGAATCACTGTAACAAAATCCTGTCTTTACTGGGATGGGGTTGCAGGAAACAGTTGTCACGAAGTGAACATTTTAATCCAAAACTCACTGAAGAAATTTAAAGTTGACAGGAAAAGGTATGTTTAGCACAGGGCTGTCCCTGTAATATCACGTACCTTGCTAGCTGAGGTCTTCATACAGATAATGATTGCAGTTTGTTTTTACGGCCTTAATTTGTAATTTTACTTTGCAGAGTTTTGGCAGATGCAGAAGTGTAAATGGCTCCGTGAGAAGCCCAATCGAGCGGCACTAAGAATTATGGGAAAACTTCCCATTTTAGTGACGTAGATGCCAGTATTGCTGTATTGAACACAGCAGGGAGCAGGCATTAGTTTTAAGTTTTCATAGCGTCAGCATGAGGGTTCATGTGTAAAAGTATACTTACAGCTAGTTAAGGTCTAAAACTAGCTGTAGGCGTACTTTTAAAGATGAACCCTCATGCCAGTGCTATGAAAACTTTAATGCCCGCTCCTTACTGTCTTTAATACAACAATACCGACATCTGTGTCACTGAAATGGGAAGTTTTCCCACAATTCGTGCCACTCGATTGGGCTTCTCACAGAGCCATGTTTGCCAAAACTCTGCAAAGTAAAATTACAAATTGAGGACATAAAAACAAACTGCAATAATTAATTGTATGACGACATCAGCTAGCACGGTACTTGATATTACAGGGACAGCCCTGTGCTAAACATACCTTTTCCTGTCACCTTTAACACAGCTATATATTCTTTAAGCACACTAAGCTGTAAAGTGTGTCCTATGCGCAGCCAGAAAATGAGAAAATATCTCAGTGTTTATTGTGCTGACTCAAAGTATTGTAGTTCCAATAAATACAGTATAGTACTAGGTTTGCAGTGTTTCCTCACCCTAGAAAAATGTTAATGTGTGGGGTGTAGGTCGAACACCAACAGTCCAGAAACATGTTTCATTCAGGTTTCTTCTGTAGTCCTCGCCCCCCACCCATACCCAAACTTTCTTTTCTGGGCACATTTAATTTTTTGTTGTCTGTGCCCCTCTCTCCCCCTGGTACTTTAATTATAACAGTCCATGAGAACAGGGTCCTACTGCTAACATGGAGGGGAACATGGCTTCTAACAACCTGACTCAGAACTGCCCTTTCAAACTTGTGCATTATGTCTTGCTAGTGCATGATGCCCCAGAACTTACAATGGATATCTTTCACTGTGCTGGTCTAGAGCATCCCCAGTATTCCAGTGCAATAGCTGGTAAGTGAAGTGG
This sequence comes from Neoceratodus forsteri, assembly GCA_016271365.2. Lineage (NCBI taxonomy): Eukaryota > Metazoa > Chordata > Ceratodontiformes > Ceratodontidae > Neoceratodus > Neoceratodus forsteri. The sequence continues at coordinate 748,734,942 of CM057451.1, forward strand.
TACGGTATTCCGAGCAGACCTGAGTTCAAATCCCAGGTGGGGCACATATTTCTTTCTCACTTCTAAAATTGTGTTTCAAACATATATATACACCACACTCCTTGATAGTAAAATAGTATTGTAGGACCTAGTAAGTGCACCAGCTTGGTGACTTTTCTCCATCTGTGCCATTTTTGTGTATTCTTTCATTCTGCTTTCAACCTCCGATCATCAGCATGAAACACGAGCAAGGGTAGCCCACACCTGGCTTCAAACAGTGCATCACATGCCGGCAGAAGATGTTGCAGACAGACCCACACATGTCATGCCTGTACTGCACTCGATACACGTTGCTGGCTGCAGCTTCGGTCAAATAAAGTTCTCATCCTCACTTGAAGACAGGAAGGCTTTCCTTCTCCTCAGCTGGCCAATCGAGATCTGAAATTGCAGGCCAAGAGTGGCCATATGGCAGCATCCACTGCCGTGGGTTCATGGCACAACTAGTAGCAATGGAAGATCCGGCGGCTTAGGCCATGGGCACCTTGTCAGCTCCGGCACTGCTCCCAGCTGAGTGTCCTTTAGGAGTAAATTCCGTAATATGTGTCAGGTGCTCGAGACCTTCGGGAAGGGCCCTGCCTACCACTTTAAGAAACACAAGAATAATAAAAGCTGCTGTCGCTTGTGAGACCAGGAGAGGGCATGCATCTCGTGCTCCCTCCACTTCCCCGGCCACTCGACGGTTGTTAAGCGCTTGGTTTCGACCAAGATCCTTTTGGCCAAGCAGCAGGTCACTAGCTCCACGCCCCCCCCCTTCCCCCGTTGGACTTGCCAGCCTTGACAAAGGTTGATCAGGCAGTCTGCATTTTTCTAGACACGGTTGACCTATTGTTGGAGGGGGTTGATGACGAGTCGCTCTCCAAGACCCTAGTCATCCTGGTCCTCTCCCAAGAGGATGTGAAGTGACTGGCACCCTGAGCCATGCCTGCTCAGGATTTGCCTCCACTGGTGGTTGTGCAGCTGAACCTGGTGCCCATGTATTCCACTGCACACCCAGTTGCGTCTCCTCAATATCGGCTGCTGGGTTGACGGTTGAGGGACTCCTCAAGTTCTTGATCCCATGCGACTAGGAGGCATCACCAGCAACTCTTCTCATCCTCTTCATCTTCGGAAGGGGAGAGGCTCCACTGGCAGATGCGGCAGTGCTACAAGGACCTTCTTTGGCAGCAGTGGGCCTTGGCGGGGCCAGGTAGGACTCTACACTTGACCCCTGTGTTTGACTGGCGAGTGCCAGTCTTGCCCATGCCAGTTCATCCGAGAGTCGTCCCAGACACACATCTCTCCACCTTTGTTGGTGGACCTCCTCCTTACCAGTCCATGCGATGCTTGGAACCGCTTGCTGTATGGTTGTTAGTTGAAATTTCCCAGTCTGATGATTCCAGGGTGGTACATGGTGGTAAGCGGCCACTGGTAGTCTCTGAAGAGTCTTCAGGTGAGACTGATTCATCTTTCATGCAGTCTTCAAGGACACATCTGGTCGACCAGGAATTGGTCAAGAAACTGACCACCAACCACGGGCCAGTGTCTGATGGTGCGCTCCTCTGACGTTGGAGTCCATGGAAGTTCTTTAAAGCCAGCTCAGAAGAGGGCCAAGTACCCCTTCACTTACATCTTGGATAAGTGCAAATCCCAGGGGTTGCCTTTGCCGCAACCGAGACCATTTTAGGACCAGCTCTCGAGCCTCAGCAGCATCTAGCCTCCAGCCTGGCACCCTCTGCCTGCAAGTATATGGTCCCTGTTATCTCTCTGCCCAGATTTTCTGACCATCCCCTGGCCAAGGGTTTGTTCTCTGATTCTGTGTTCTGGAAGTTCAGGAATACTGGGGACATTCACAAGGCCCCCGACAAGGAGTCAAAGAAGCTTGACCACATGGCCAAAAAGGTCCGTGTCCTCCCTTGGTCTCTGTCAGGCGATCTACACCTTGATGATGGCCTGCTTCAGTCACTCCCTTTTGGGAGTGCTCGATACTGTCCTCCCTTACCTGCCTGCAGACAACCAGCTTCCTGTAAAGGTCATCTGAGACCAGGGTCAAGTGCTGGCTAAGCACCTGCTTCAGACAGCCTTGGACATTGGCTACTTTTATACCCGTGCCATAGCAACAACTGTTGCAATGCACTGTAAGGTGTGGCTGAGGAGCTTCTTCTTCATGGTGGACACGTAGCACAAGTTGGTTGACGTCCCTTTCTTGGGCCCTGACCTCTTTGGCCTGGGGGTGGAAGAGAATGCCACGAGGATTGGAGAAGTCCAGCGCCACCCTGGATTCTGTGGCTTCATCCACCAAGAACCAGAAAAGCCAAAAAAAAAAAAAAGGCCTTTCAGTTTTGGCCCTTTCAGCCACAGCAGTCTCTGCAGCAACAGCCCCAGCAGGGGTAATTTCAAGCCTGTCGCCCCAAGGCCAAGTTCTCCAACCAGGGGCCCAAAAACGGCAGATTGGGGGGAAGTTGTGCCCCTGCAATCGCAGCAGCCTGTTCCTGTGAAACTCTCTACCTCGCCAGATTAGAGTGCCTGACCATTGATGGCTTTAAATCTGCCTTAAAAACTCATTTGTTTAATTTAGCATATCCTGAACTCTGCTATAGTTAATGTTTGACTTTGGTTTATTGTTTGTCAGTTGTATCCTGCTTGTTATATTCTGTTGGTTTGTTTCATATATTTGCAAAGCGCTGTGGTCTTCTTGGAACAGCAATTTTTAAATAAAGTTGACTTGACATGACTCCTTCAAAACTGCCCCTTGACAGGTCAGTGGTGTTCACCTCCCACCTGTCCAGTCCCTGGCTTAGTTCCCGGTGGGGGTCAGTTTTGCCACTTCTTACCTCAGTTGTCCATCATTACCATGGACAAGTGGTTTCTCAAGGTGTTTGGTGGAGGGTTGTCTCAGTTTAGAGACCTTCCGGCCTACTGATCCCACTCTCCAAGGGAGTACTCGGTGTCGCAGGACACACTGCCCGCTCTCAGGGAAGGATGTTGCTCTGCTCCTCACAAAAGGAGCAGTATCATCTATCCAGGTACTTTGTGGTCTTGACACAGACAGGGCTGGTGCCTCATACTGGATCTTCATGATCTGAGCCAGTTTCTAAGGAAGCATAAGTTCATGATGGTCACGCTGATCCAGATTTTACCATCTCTGGAGCAGGGCATGTAGTTCTGCTCCTTGGACCTTCAGGACATGTTCTTCCACATTCCAGTCTGTCCCTTCTACTGGCAGTACCTCCAGTTCCACACAGAAGGAGTTGCTTTTTATCAGTTCCAGGTCATGCCATTCAGCCTCTCCTTGGCACCCAGGGTCTTCATCAAGTGAATTGCAGTGGTGGCGGCCTTCTTGTAGCACCATGACATCCGGGTTTATCCCTACCTGAATGACTGTTTGATAGCCAGGCTGTCCAAAGTAGGGACTTGGCCCTGCAGTGCAGCAGAGACTTGGGCCTCTTGGTCAACCCAACCAAGTCCAAAGTGATTCCCTTAGAGACATCGATACTGACAGCAGATAAGGGCCTTTGGCCCACCTAGTCTGCCCAATTGCGCATGTAATTTTGCATCTTCAGACTTCTCTTGAACTAGATTGCCCCCTTCTCCCAACTGCTATGATCCCCCGATGCCTATCCCATGCATTCTGGAATCCCGTAATCATTTCAACCCCCACCACCTCCTCTGGCAGGGCGTTCCACTTGTTCACCGCCCTTTCCATGAAGAAATACTTCCTCGTGTTACCTCTGTACCTCCCTCCCTCCAATTTCATCCCATGACCCCTAGTCCTGGAACATCTCTTCCTCTGAAAAATAGTTTTTTCCTGCACCTTGTTCCTCCCTGTGAGGTACTTGTATGTCTCTATCATATCCCCCCTCTCCTCCTGGGAGTATATAATCAAGTCCTTCAGCCTGGCCGTGTAGGACTTATGATGCAAACCCTGTACCATCTTGATTGCCCTCCTCTGAACTGTCTCCACCCTGTCTGTATCCTTACGTAGGTGGCCTCCAGAACTGGACACTGTACTCCAGGTGTAGCCTCACTAATGTCTTGTACAGTGGAATTATGACCTCCGTTTTCCTGCTGGTGTTGCCCCTGCCTATGCATCCCGGCATCATATTTGCTTTACCCGCTGCCTTGTCGCACTGACTCCCAACCTTAAGGTCATCAGAGATGATGACCCCTAGGTCCCTTTCCTGCTTGAACCATGCTATATCCTCCCCTCCCACACCCAGCTGATATGTTATTCCAGGGTTTTTGTGCCCCATATGCAGGCGATTAATTTAATTGGGGCAGAGCTCGACTCCCTACGGGCGAAGGTCTGCCTTGTGGCAGACCAGGAATCTGATCTTACCTCATTTGCCTGATCCTTTTAGGCTGGGCACTTGTGCCCTGCCCAGGACTTCTTGAGGCTGCTGGGGTGTATGGTGTCTTGCACCACTGTGGTCCGGTGGACTCATTGGCCGATGTGACACCTGCAGTAGGATTTAGGCTGTCAGTGGTACCAGTGTCTAGGACACCAGGACCAGCCAGTCACTGTGACTCAGCTGATGCAGGATGCCATCCAATGATGACTGATCCCAGAACATCTAGAGGAAGGAGTCCCGGTTGTCCACCCAGAACCGACTATCGCCCTAACGACAGACTCATCTCTGGTGTGATGGGGAGCACAACTGGGAGACCACAGGACCCATGTGTTATGGTCACCCAGGGAGTTCCATCACTAGATCAGCCTGCTGGAGCTACATGCAGTGCAGGTGACTCTGATGGAATTTTCTCCTCTAGTCGGGTCAGGTCGTGCAAGTCCAGATGGACAACACCACAACCATGTTTTACCTGAACTGGCAGGGTGGAATGCACTCCTTTCCATCGTGTCAGAAGACCCTCTGCACTTGGACCCTTGTGCGCAGCCTGGGTGCAGGTCTCATGGCAGCTCATGTCACAGGAGCAGACAGTCACCTGGCAGGCGATCTCAGCCAGGTGGGCACGACGTCATACGAGTGATCCTTGCATCAGTAGGGTAGTGAACTACCTGTTCTCCATGTGGGGCATGCCCTTGGTGGACCTGTTTGTGTCCTGGGAGAACACCAAACAGAGGCTGTTTTGTGTTGCCCCCCCCCCCCAGTCTGAGACACTGGTGGAGATGCCTTCATGAGGCCATCGACCTTGGGCCTCCTGTACACCATTCCTTCCTTTCTCCTGATCGACAAGGTGGTGGCCAAGGTGCTGAGGGACAAGGCATGGATAATCCTTACAGCCCCGGACTGGCCTTGCCAGTTCTGGTACCTGGATCTCCTCAGTCTTGGCAGCAGATGCCTCTGTGGCTGTTGCCTCTTCGCCTAGATCTGCAGATCAGACACTAGGGAAGGTCCTACACTCGAATGTCAATTCCTGCACCTCACAGGCTGGTTCCTGAGCGGCTAGAGTTCCAGACTCTAGGTCTTTCAGAAAATGTTCTCCATGTCATGGAGGCATCTCGAAAACAGTCAACTCACCAGTGTTATTCCTTCAGATGGATGTAGTTTTCCATTTGGTGTCAGGGTCAAGAGCTTGATCCCTTGGCCTGCCTGTGGCTAGTATCTTGGAATACCTGTGGCACTTGTCCCAGTTGGGACTACATTCAACTCTTGAGGTGCACCTAGCAGCTATTTCTGCATATCGGGCACAATCTGGTATGTTGACGGTGGTGCAGGAGAAGGTGGTTGGTCTCTTCTTTAAGGGCCTTTGACCACTTGTCCCCACTGGTGCGTGAGCTACCACCACCTTGAAACTTAACTGCTGGTACTCTCGGTACTCATAGGAAAGCCTTTCAACCCTATGCACAGGTGTAAGATGTCGCACCTGTCGTGGAAGACAGCCTTCTTGGTGGCTGTCACTTCAGCCAGAAGGATTAGTGAGCTCCAGATGCTCTTGGCGAAGTCTTCTTACCTGGTCTTCCACAAGGATAAGGTTGTCTTTCAACCCCCCCCCCACACACACACACACACACACACCCAAAGTTCTTCCTGAAGGTTGTATGTGATTTCCACCTGGTGATGAACCTTATGCTTTATTTACCACCCATCTTCGGAGGCCAAACGTGGGCTTCATTCTTTTAGACCTGCAGCAGATGCTCTGCTACTATGTGGAGAGCACAGCTTGAGTTCGGGATGAGGCTCACCAGCTGTTTGTTACTTACACTGAAGCCACACCTTGCAAACCAGCCTTGTTACCTGCGTTTGCTCTTCTCGCAGTTAACCCCCCCTCTCCCCTTACATAGAAACATAGACTTTGAGAGCAGATAAGAACCACTTGGCCCACCCAGTCTGCCCATTTCCCTACCTACTGGATAAGCTGCAGATTCTAGTGAAACAGCCTACTTCCTCCTACCCCCCACTATAATTGCCCTATGTCTGTCCCATGCATTCTTGAATTCCCTAACTGTTTTTAAACCCACATCCTCCTCAGGAAGGCCGTTCCATGCTTCCACCATCCTCTCTGTGAAAAAATACTTCCTAACATTGCTCCTGAGCCGTGCCCCTCTATCTTCAAACTGTGACCTCTTGTTCTTGCACATTTCTTTTTCTGAAAGGTGCTACTCTCTCGGACTTTGTTGATTCCCTTGCGGTACTTGAAAGTTTCTGTTATGTCCCCCCTCTCCTTCCTTTTCTTGAAGGTAAACATATTGAGCTTCTTTAGTCTCTCTTCATATGGTTGCTGTTGCAGACCCTGCACCATTTTAGTTGCCCTCCTCTGGACTGCCTCCATCCTGTCTATGTCCATGTGGAGATGGGGTCTCCAGAACTGCACGCAGTACTCCAGATGGGGTCTCACCAACTGTCTGTACAGAGGGATAACAACTTCCTGTTTTCTACTGGTGATGCCTCTCCCTATGCATCCTAGTATCCCCACCCCTCCACCCCCTTCCTCCTTACTGCCTTCTCACATTGCCTGCCTACCTTTAGGTCATCTGATATGATTACCCACAGGTCCCTTTCCATTTTTGTTGTTAGTATCTCACCCCCCTCCCCCAATTGTGTACTCTTCCCCTGGGTTTTTGTTTCCCAAGTGCATTACTTTGCATTGAATCTAAGCTGCCATACAGTTGACCATTCCTCCAACCTCGCTAAGTCCCTTCTCATCCTTTCCACCCCACCTTGTATAGCAACCCTGTTGCAGATCTTCGTGTCGTCTGCAAAGAAACTTACTTTTCCTTCCAGTACCTCCGCAGTGTCACTTATAAAGACATTAAAGAGAACTGGTCCCAGTACTGAACCCTGCGGTACCCCACTAGTAAACCCCCATTCTTCAGAATAGACTCCGTTTACTATTACCCTCTGCGTTCTGTTGTCCAGCCAGTGTTTAACCCAGGCTACCACCCTGGGACCCACTCCAGCTAACTTGTTTATTAATCTTTTGTGTGGGACTGTGTCAAATGCCTTGCCAAAGTCTAGGTAGGCCATGTCCACAGCCCCTCCCTGGTCTACTTCTTTGGTCACCCAGTCAAAGAAATCTATTAGATTTGTCTGATATGACCTTCCCGCTGTGAATCCATGATGCCTTGGGACCTGTGCCCCGCTAGCCTCTTGGTACTCAACAATTCTTTCTTTCAGAGGTGATGTCTAGATCCTTCTCACCCTAGGCTTTGCCTGTTCCTCCACCCCCCCTCCTCCTTTTCAGTCCCTTCCTCCCTCCTTCCCTGCTAAACCTCAACTCCTCACCTACAGTAGCTAGCCATCTGCTTCTCTCTCACCTTCTCTCCAGCACTTAGTTTCGTGTTGATAAATGATGCAACTTAAATGCATATCAAACCTCTTGTAACATGTTGTTGATTGCACAAGAACTATACTCTGTATTAGTATATGCACTTATATATAAAATTGTATTATATTTGTATCTGGCTTGTTCTGTACATGGCTTGTAATTGTATCTGGCTTGTAATTTCAATACTCCCAGGTTGCACCAAGAGACAAGCAGCTTGTTGTTCAGCGTGTCTTCCTGGTGAAACATTTCAGTAAATAAAAAGTGGACAGTTGGCAGGTGGATTAAATCCTGTATCGACCTCTGCTATAGGTTGGCTGGTAGGGAAGCTCCCATAGGGCTTACAGCTCATTCCACCAGGCATACCGCTGCCTCGGTGACTGCTTTCAGGGACTTGGTTAGTTAGTTAAAACTTTATTTTTAAACTGGATAAAACTTTAGGTCTATAGGACCGATCTTCAGTGCCGTCCTGTGTACATACATACAAACATTCTATCAAACAATGCACATATATCATACATACTCCATTACATTGTAAAACAGACAGCTGTTACAACAGTAACTTACATAAGATAGACAAGGTTAACATTGCCAATAACAAGCACATTCTTCATGAGTTATATCAGTTTTTGATTTAAAAATGGATAGTCTGTGCAAATTTCTTATTGATGGCGATATTTCATTCCACAGTACTACAGCAGATGTCCCTATTCAGGAAATCTGCAGGGCTGCCACCTGGATGTCCGCACACAACTTCATCTCCCATTACAGCATTGACCTTGAGTCTTGCTAGGATGCTGCCTTTGGGGCATCGGTTCTCTAATCTTTGTTTGCCAGCTAGGGGTAGTGCCTTGCCCCTCCTCCTGGAGAACTTCTGGACCTCTGCCATAATGGAGATACGTGAACCATATCCACGTCTCTATAAAAATAGGCTACTCACCTGTAACTGTAGTTCTAGGAAAGGTATAGTGTTCACATCCACACCACCCACTCGACCTCCCCTGGCACGTGGCACACAGATTCTTGCTTCTAGCACACAAGATCTGATATCGCAGGGTAGAGCCGAAGGATATAGTACTTGGGTGGTGGGTGGAGCTTTACTTAAAGACATTCCGGTGAGACAGCTCTTAAGGAAGAACTGCCAATGTGTGGATATGAACCATATACCACTCTTAGAACTATGGTTACAAGTAACCTGTTTATTCAGGTCAAGGAGGCAAAGTGCAGTGTGCTAACTATACATAATGCACTACTGCACACACTGCCAACCATAGATGCCTCACTTTCGGAGGCACTGTCTCTGAAAAGATGGTGAAAGGGATCTAAAGTCCAGCAGAGAGGAGGGAAAATATCAGTTTGCTGGCCCTCAGAGCCGTGTGTCTGTCCCTGAAGACCTTTTCAGCATTTGTCAGAAACCAGATCCTGCAAAGAAGGGCAGACAGTACAACCACAGCAAACAGGGTAGTGGAGCCGGTTGGCCAGCTGCTCCTTGATTATGGTCTCAAGGAGTTTCCCCTGGTTCCTTTTGTCCCCACTCTTGTGCGAGGGGATGATACAATATCTGATACCCTCTGGTCTTTGGGGACTCTGCCCAGGTCTTTTTTTAGTTCTCTCCTTCCCACCCTGCCACATATTTGTGTCATCCACAAATACACATCATGCCTTGGATCCCTTCTCCAGTGTCACAAATGAACACATTGAAGAACACTAGGCCCAAGTCTGACCCCTGTGGGACACTGGTAGTAGTACCCCTTGACCTCAGAGTATGTACTGTTTAGTACCACACTTTGAGTTCTCCCCTCTAACCACTTCCCGCCCACCTAACACCTATGTGCCACAATGTCTACCATCTTCTTGTGGGATACAGAGTCAAAGACCTAAGGACCAGGTAAGAGACATCTAGTGCTTCGCCCTTATTCACTGTTTGTGATACAGCATTCAAGAAATCCACTAAGTTACCTGGCAGGACCTCAAAGCTATGCTGCTTGTGGTCTGGAGTCCCTGGGACTCAAGGAAGTCAACCAGCTGCTCCTTGATGATGATGATCTCAGCTTCCCTTGTGTCCCCCATGCCCCCACTTTTGTGCAGGGGGTTAACGACTGCTACACTTAGAACCTGGGGGACTATGCATGTCTCAGTCGAGTAGTTGAATAGGTCTGCCAGAGCCTTCCCTAGCTCCCTGAGTACCTGTGGGTGCAGACCATCCTGTCACTGAGAACCTATCCACCTGAAATCCTTTAAGCACCCTTTCCTCTATAATGCTACCCATTTCCATATGTGTTCCCTGCAATACCTGGATGCTGCTCTCTGTCAGTGGCCCCTGCTTGTAGAAGTATTCATTCAGAATATTATAGATCGATGTTGTGCTCCCAACCAATCGGAGCACTCCTTTCCTCTGCACGTGAGACGCTCTTATTCTGAGAGGAGTGTCTCACGCACAGATGCCCTGGAAACAGGCATGGTCTCTGACAGTTTTTAATTTTTTAAAATAATATATTATTGATTGAGCTCGATCAATAATATATCCCCCAAAGCCACTTGTTGCTGTATAAGAGTGGTTTCACTTGCATTCATCTTGAGTCAAAAGAGCTCAGCTTCGCTTTACTGTTCTCGCTCCAGCCAAACGCGCGTGCAACCACTCTTCTACAGCAATGAGTGGCTCCGGGGCATATATTAACATATATCAGCTTTCTGCCTGTCATCCTCTAGCCATGCTTTGCCCTTTCTCAATCTCTCTGTTCAACCTTTGTTCTCTTTTATTTATTTATTTATTAACCGGGTAAGCACACGGGGCCCCCGAAGGTCCCTTTTTCAGGGGCGACCTGGAGTTAGTTACATAGAGCTGAGCAAGTACAATCAAGAAAGACAGAGTAGGACATTGCGTACAGGAGTACGATAATGTACAGTAATCATTGGAGAGGGCTGTGACATACAACACAACAACAGTGGCAACTGTTAGACTTAGGGCAGGTAGTACAATAAAATATACAAGCAGTACAGTATAGGACGAAAAGATACAGGGTTACATTGTGAATGACAGGTTTTCATAGAAGAGGGCAACTATTTACAGGGCAAGTACAGGAGATCAACAGTGGCAGCTATATGTCAGTTAGGTTGTCCATGGCCAGGCAACAGGAGGCATGATTTAGCTAGCCTTCAGGACAGACGCAGGAGCTGATATTCAGGAGGTGAGCATGTAGTCCCATCTGAAAAATCGCTAGGGAGGGGTCTTCCTAGAGTTGACAGAGGAGCTTGTTCCACAGCGTAGGGGCTATATGGGCAAAGGATTTACTGCTGGCTGCGGATCTGGACCTGAGAACTACAAGTAATTATGAACACTTTAGATATATGTGTTTGTGCCATAACTGAGACCTGGTGGAGTTCTGGAGATTCCTGGGATAAGCATATCTCTGGTTGCACCTTATTTCATAAAGATAGGCAATCAAAAAAGGGTGGGGGAGTAGCCCTGTACATCTCTGACAGCATAATCTCAGAAATGGTAGATACCCAAAAATGGGATAAAGCTGAGATCCTTTGGGTTAAATAACCCCCCACTCAGAAATTATTAACATAGGTTTGATGTATAGATCTCCCTCAGTCCCCGTGGATGAAGAAGCTCAATTGGTAATACTAAAAACAATGTCCTTCTTGGAGACTTTAATCTCCCTGGCATAAGCTGGGATACACTCTAGCCCAAGACCAAAACCGAGTCATGTTATTTAGAAACCTTTTTGTTGGCAGGAATGAATCAGTTGTTGACATCTAATACAAGAGATAACCATATTCTAGATCTGGTTCTAAGTAATCTAACAGAAAATATAAATGATTGTAAGGTCCTACCCCGCTTGGGTCCAGTGACCATTCCATGGTTTACTTTTCCTTTGGAACAAGGTTGGGTAATATAAAAGGTAAGACAATTAAATATAATTATAATAAAGCTGATTATGATGATATGAAGTGTTCCCTAAAAACATGGAAGTGGAAAGAGGAATTTCAAGATAAACCATTACATGTTATGTGGGACCTCCTAGTGGATAAGGTGTCTTCCCTAACAAAAACCTTCACCCCGTTAGTTAAGAGCCTGGTAGGTAATAACAAAAATGTGCCTGAATGGATGACTCTATCTGTTCGGAAATTGATTAATAAGAAAAATAAAGCATTTAAAAGAGCAAAGGAACCTGGCAGTAGTATATGCTGGGATTCTTATAAACTGCTGCTTAAACAAACAAAAAGGTGCATTTCTAACACAAAACGAACATATGAACTGAGTCTTGTAAAGAAGGTCCAGGATAATTATAAATCCTTCTGTGCTTACATCATTAACAAGAGGGGTACAAGTCGATCTATCGGACCATTACAAAGAAATGATGGCAGTATGATTACTGACCAGCTTCAAATGGCTCAGCATTATAATAGCTTTTTTACATCCGTATTCAACAACAAAACTTACCCTAAATTAGCACACCTGGACTCAGTACATGATACTGACCTACAGATCACAAGGGAAGAGGTTCTAAATAGGCACCTGAAAATCAATCTAAATAAATCTCAGGGCCCGGATGGGCTGCATCTAAGAATACTCAAGGAGATGGCAGAAATTTTGGCTGGTCCAGTTACGGCTATTTACCAAAGATCTTTGGATGAGAGTTTAGTCCTGGGTGCATGGAAACAGGCATTGGTGGTACCTATCCATAAAAAGGGGAGCAGGCGTGAGGTGGCAAATTATGGGCCTATAAGCCTGACTTCAGTTTTGGGTAAAATCCTAGAAGGTATTATTATTAAAGATCATATTAATCGGTTGATGAAACAGAACAAACCGACCCAGTGCAGCATGGTTTTATAAGGGGAAGATCATGTCAGACAAACCTCCTTGAGTTTTTCGGAGGAGTTAGTAAAGCATTAGACCAAAAGGACTCAGTGGATGTGATATATTTGGATTTTTCCAAAGCTTTTGATAAGGTACCTCATGGAGAACTAATTGATGCTTTAATTTATCACGGATTGGGGGGCAGCGTAACTAAATGGATAGAAGCAAGGCTCGATACACGGTTACAGTCAGTTAGTATAAGTGGTACATGTTCCACTTGGGCAGAGGTGACGAACGGGGTGCCACAGGGCTCCGTTTTTGGGACCTTGTTTATTTAATATGTATATTGCCTCAGTGAAAACGGAGACAGGAGTATGGGTATCAAAATTCGTGGATGTCACCAGAGTAGGTAGTATAGTTGATAGCCTGGAAGATGTAGCAAATTTTCAGGAAGCCTTGGGTGATCTAGAAAAGTGGGCATTGGATAAAAAACTGACCTTTAATAATGATAAATGTTGTGTTATGCATTTTGGGAGATCAAGTGGTAACATAGAAACATAGAATTTAACGGCAGATAAGGACCGCTTGGCCCACCTAGTCTGCCCATTTCCCTACCTAATGGATAAGCTGCAGATCCTAGTAAACCAGCACCCTACTTCTTTCTGCCCCCACCCTCTAGAATGACATATGCACTTGGTGGACAGACACTAAACACAGTGGAGCAACAAAGCGATCTGGGTATCATGATAGCAAAAGACTTATCCTTTAAGATGCATTGTAACCAGGTCATTAAGAAATCCAGTAGCATTCTACACTGTATTATTAAACATATAAAATGTAGAAATAGGGATGTGATGTTGCCCTTGTATACAGTGCCTTCAGAAAGTATTCGCCCCCTTGGATTTTGTCACATTTTGTGATGTTGCAAACTCAAATTAAAATACATTTATATGAGATTTTTTTGTCATGTATCTAAACAAATTACACTCTAATGTCAAAGTGGAATGAAAGTTCTGGAATTTTTTGTACATGTAATTTAAAATAAAAACCTGAAATGTCTTGATTTGATAAATATTCACCCCCTTTGCTATGACACTCCAAACTGAGCTCAGGTGCATCCAGTTTCCTTGTGAGATCACTCTAAAACTTGAATGGAGTCCACCTGTGGTCAGTTCAAATGGTTGACATGATTTCAGAGGAAATACACCTGTCTATATAAGGTCCCACTGTTGACAGTGCATGTCAGAGCAGAAACTCTACCATGAAGACCAAGGAGCTGTCCATAGAACTCTGTGATAGAATTGTGAGGAGGCATAGATCTGGGGAGGGGTATAAAAACATTTCTAGGGTGTTGAACGTTCCCAGGAGCACATTCAAGTCCATCATTAGGAAATGGAAAGATTGCGGAACCACCCAGACTCTTCCTAGAGCAGGCAGTCCTCCCAAACTGAGCAACCGGGCAAGAAGGACCTTGGTCAGGGAAATGACCAAGAACCCAATGACCACCCTGACAGAACTATAGAGTTCCATGGCTGAGATGGGAGAACCTGTCCAGAGGACAACAATCTCTGCAGCACTTCACAGATGTAGCCTCTATGGGAGAGTGGCTAGATGGAAGCCACTTCTGAGAAAAGGCCACATAATAGCATGCCTGGAGTTTGCAAGAAGGCACGTGGCAGACCTTGAGACCATGTGGCAAAAGATTCTCTGGTCTGATGAAACAAAAATTGAACTCTTTGGCCTGAATGCAAAGAGCTATGCCTGGCACAAACCGAACATAGCTCATCACCCATGTAACACCATCCCTACCATGAAGCATGGTGGTGGCAGCATCATGTTATGGGATGCTTTTCAGCGGCAGGGACTGGGGCACTTGTCAGGATAGAGGAACAATGAATGGAGCCAAATACAGGCACATCCTTGAGGAGAACCTGCATCAGTCTGCAATAGACCTGGACTGGGTGAAGATTTACGTTCCAACAGGACAACGACCCCAAGCATACAGCCAAAGCAACACTGGAGTGGCTTCAGAATAAGAAGGCGAATGTCCTTGAGTGGCCCAGCCAAAGCCCAGACTTGAATCCCATTGAGAATCTGTGGAAAGACCTAAAGATTGCGGTTCACCGACGCTCCCCATCCAACTTGACAGAGCTTGGGCAAATCTGCAAGGAAGAATGGGCAAAAATCCCCAAATTCAGATGTGCAAAGCTGATACAGACATACCCAAGAAGACTCAAAGCTGTAATTGCTGCCAAAGGCGCTTCTACAAAGTATTGACTCGGGGTGAATACTTAAGTAAACAAGATATTTCAGTTTTTAATGTTTCATAAATTTTTGTTACACAATATAAATATTTTTGCCCCTTTAAATTGTTGAGTAAGCTGTGTGAATCAAGGGGGGGGAAATCATTTCAATGCATTAAAAATTCTGGTAGTAACACAACAAAATGTGACAAAATCCAAGGGGGTGAATACTTTCTGAAGGCACTGTACCTCCTTGGTGAGACCACTTTTGGAGTATTGGACCCAGTTTTGGTCTCCTGATGGTAAAACTGAAATAGATGCACTTGAGAGAGTATAGCGTAGGGCTACTCGTAATATAGTGGAGGCAAAAGGACAGGACTACAAAACTAGATTAAATATTTTGGGCCTTTATTCATTGGAATATAGGTGACCAAGGGGTGATATGTGCTTGATTTTCAAATCCGTTATAGACCCTGGGTTATGGGAACTACTGGGGGCTAAACTTTAGGAAATTAACATACAGCACAAGGGCCCATCCCCTCCAACAAGAAGGCAGTATAGCGCAGTGGTTTAAGGCTCTGAGCTGCAAATCTGGAGACTGGGGTTTGAATCCTACAGCCCCCACTTGCATACTGTGTGATCCCGAGCAAGTCACTTAACTTTCTGTGCTCCCAGGTTGCACCTTTAAACAAGGTTTCAGCTTAGTATGTCTCACCTGGTTAAACAATTGCAAAAAAAAAAAAAAATAGAAGTGGAATGTCCAAGATTAAGGAAAAGGAAATCCTGGCTAACTCTGAGAATAACTAATATTTGGAACATGCTCCCTTTGGAGGTAGTGGCTAGTGATAGCATGAACACCTTTAAGAGCAGATTGGACAACTATCTCATTGAGCATAAAATGGGATATTCTTGATATGGCGAGCAAAAGGACTTTTGTCTATTAAAGCTCTGTACCTACCTATGACAGCTATGGGCAGTGGGAGCAGTGTTTTGCCCGAAGTGCGGAGGGGACTGCTGGGCTGCTTCGGGGCAAGTTGCCCAATTAGCCCTGCAGGGGGATCGTGGGAGAGGAGCTTATATGTCCAATTTAACAGGGGGTACTGAAGCCTAAGGTTCAGGGTGGGCCATTTGAGTGCGGCAAGGGCTTCACAGTGGTGGGTGCTTGGATGGGCTTTTGTGGCGAATCACGCGACTTTGTGGTACAAAGTCTGTAGTCTGCCATGGTCGAGTTTTGCGATGCTGAGTAGGGTTGGGGCCGCATAGGTAAGAGTAGGTAGGACAACACTCTGAGCAATTGCCTGTCTTGTCTCAGGTATCATATTGGCGCTTAGACGGTAAGCAGCCCGAGATTTTGGTGGATGTTTTTTGTCACCAGATCTACATGAGGCTTTAGCATGAGTCCCTGATGTAGGGTAAGACCCAGGTATGTGAAGGATTGGACCACCTTGATAGTAGAACCCGAGGTGGTGACCAATGGTAGAAGATGTGCCCAGGAGGGACCCAGGGATTTAGGACCAAACAGGAGCACTTTGGTCTTGTTAGGGTTAAGGACCAGGTGATTCTCAACCAGCCTTGCTTCAGCCTGGGTGAAGTCAGCCTGGAGCAAGGGTCCTAGATCGTCCAGGTGCAGCACAGTTCTATAGAGTACTGCATCATCAGCGTACTGCACCACGGAGCTACTACCACAGTGGTGGCGGAGGTCATTAACGAACAGGGAGAACAGAAGCGGGCCCAGGATGGAGCCTTGAGACACCCCCTCATTTTAAGGTAGAGTCGGAGGTTGCACCTCTCCACTTGAACTGCTGGGAGCGGTCAGTCAGGTAGTTGCAGAACCAGTTCAGTGAGTGTTGGTCCAGTCCAAGTGTGCTCAACTTGGTTAGTAAGAGTGGGTGGTCTACCAGGTCAAAAGCCTTGATCAGGTATATAAAGATTGCCCCTATGGGGGTGCCCTTGTCCAAGGCAGCTAGGATATCGGCGGTGAACCTGATGAGGGCGGTGTCAGTCCCGTTCTTTTGACGGAAACCATGCTGTGAAGGGGCCAGAAGCTGATTGTCTTCCAGGTAGTCCTTCAATTGGCTGTATACAAGCCGCTTCCTGGATCTTTGCCAGGTGGCAAAGAATAGAGATGGGTCTGTAGTGGCCAGTTGGATCCTGGATCCACCCTTGTGTATTGGGACCACACGGGCCTGTTTCCATGTTTTAGGGACTACTACCTCCTGCAGGGAATCTGTTTATTAGCATGGTGACAGGTAAGGCTGTGGCGGGGGCAGCAGCCTTGAGCAGCCGAGGGTCCAATCCATCAGGTCCTGGTGATCCCATAGGTCTTAAGGATTGCAATAGGGGTATCACTTCTTTGACGCGCATAGTCCTTAGGTGGAAGAGGGGGAGTCAGGGGGGGTCCTACGTTTCCGTTACCAGGGAGCCCTGGTGACGGTGTTGGCGGTAGTTTCTGAAGGTGCCCAGGTCCGTGAAGAAGCTGTTGAAGGCCGCGGCTGCCTCTCCTCCATCAGTTAAGCTTAGCCCGTTGCAGGTTATATGGCCCTGCTGTGGTTTGTTTGTGCCTTTTAACAGGGAGTTGATGCTGGTCCAGAAGGACTTGGGGTCAGACAAGGTGTCCTGTTGAAGGGCTTTGATATAGGCCCTTTTTAGCAGACTTTGAGGCTTTCTTGCACTTGTTCCGCAGGGACCTATAGTCAGCTAGGTCTGCTGGACTAGTGGAGCTCAAAGAGCTAGATACACGTCTCTGGAGTTCAGTGCACTGGGTTCAAATCCCAGTAGGTTCATCAAATTTATGCAGCAGAGCAGATGATCCAGATGGGGTGGGCAGAATAAGAAGAGATCTGGATAAATTGGCAAAATAGTCGGAAGAGTGGCAACTGGGGTTCAGTGCAAAGAAGTGCAAGGTCATGCACATAGGGAAGAAAAACCCTGATGCCACCTATAGGCTGGGAGGGGAGTTGCTGGCAGTCACAAGGGAAGAAAGAAACTTGGGCATCATCAGCACCGATGAAATCATCCAAGCAGACCATTAAAGCAGTAGGTAAGGCTGGGGGGATATTGGGGTGTATTAGTAGGGGTATCACAAGTCGGAAGAGGGAGGTAATAATCCCTCTTTACAAGACACTGGTTAGGCCCCATCTGTAGTACTGCGTGCAGTATTGGAGGCCACACCTTCACAAGGACATTAACCAAATTGAGGCAGTCCAGAGAAAGGCAACCAAAATGGTGCAGGGACTGCATCAGAAAAGATATGAGGACAGATTAATGGAGCTCAATATGTATACCCTAGAGCAAAGGAGGGAGAGAGGTGATATTTATTTTTTTATTTTATTGAAATCTAGGATTACAAATACCTTTGAGCAGGAACTGCTCGTTTACAAAGGTTTCACGTCAAAGGAATGGGGGGGTAGACATACATACAAAGGTCAACATAATAATACATAGTTACACAATAAAAAGAAGTACTAGACTGAGGCATAGGAAATTCCAGTAATTCAAAATGTGCCAACTGTTAGGTAGCATGACATACCAACCAAGGGCAATCTTAGAAATAAGCACTGCAGGTGAGATGGAAGGGGCTATGCAGGCAGGCAGGATGGCCATTGTCGGAGGGTAGAGGGTGAGGGTAAGAGCTCTAAAGGGGAGGGATAAAATTCAGGAAATGCCCAGGGGGGAGGAAAGGGAGAGGGTGCAAGGGGGTAGGCAGGTAGAAGGGGGCAAGGCGGGGAGAGGTAGCTGTCAAGACTGAAGTGGAGGGCAGTGAGCGGTGGGCCCCTGATTTGGCGAGGCAGTCACAACAACTAGTTGAAATGAGATGAAGTCGGAGTTGTCTCTTAAAAGGGGCAAGAGCAGCAGCAGTAAGAGTTTCTTTGTTTAGAGTATTGTACCACTGTGGTGCTTTGTGGGCAAAGGCCCTCTGGCCCATGGTAGCCCGGCATCTGGAGACAAGGAAGGTTAGTTGTTGTAAACTTCTAGTTTGCTGGGTGCTGTAGTGGTCAATGAGGAGCTTTTCAATGCCCGGGGGCATGACCCCAGGAGGAATTTTTTGGCTAAGAGGCAGGTTTGATACTGTATCTGGCTGATGAGAGGAAGCCATCCTGCCCGAGTGTACAGGTCACAAGTGTGTGTAAGTCGGTCAGCCCCAGTTAGCAGCCTGCATGCTTTGTTGAGTGCAGCTGTAATTGTGCGGAGGGCAGAGGCGGAGGCAGAGCCATAAATTGCTAGCCCGTAATCAATGATGGAGGTGACAGAGCTGTTGATAGCCAACCGGAGAGTGTCAGGAGTCGTACAGTGTTTGTGTTTATAGAGCAGGCCTATACGGATGTTGCTGGCTTTGGCGACAGAATTTGTGTGCCAATGGTAGGAGAATGAGCTGTCCAGTGTAACACCTAGGTATTTAAAATCAGGAATGTGTTCAAGTAAGGTCCCTCTTTGGTTTAGGATGGTGAGGTCACGGGATTTGTACTTGCTCCTGGCGTTGTAGAAGGTCATAACCTTTGTTTTGCTGTAGTTCATGACCAGTTTGTGTGACTTGAACCATTCTTGATCATGCATAATTCAAGCTGTAATTGTTTCTCGAGGAGCTCTGCATTTTGGTGGTTGGTGAACATGACTGCATCATCAGCGGAGCAGTAATTTCTGGTGGCAGACACTGAGAAGGTCGTTGAGGAAGAGGCTGAAGAGTAGTGGCCCCAGGATGGACCCCTGTGGGACCCCTTAAAGGACTGGCTTTTCTTCCGAGGTGACACCGGCAATCCTAACCCGCTGGACCCTCTCCCAAGGGTAGCTTGAAAACCAGAGCAGCGCTTCATTGGAGAGCCCAATGTTTGATAATTGCTTGAGTAGGAGTGGGTGGTTCACAGTATCAAAGTCTTTTGTAAGGTCGATGAATACTGCCCCTATACAGTTTCCTTGATCAAGCGTGGTATGGATGAAGCCCGTGAATTCTAATAGTGCAGTGGTGGTACTGTGCCCTTTTCGAAAACCATGTTGCTCAAGACACTGGATGTCATATTTTTCCAGGTACTTGACTAGTTGGTCTGAGGCGATGCGCTCCAGGGCCTTAGACAATGGAGGGAGGATGGCTATAGGTCTGTAGTTGGAGTGCAGTGATTTGTCTCCACTTTTGTGTACCGGTGTGATGGTCGCCTGTTTCCAGCGAGATGGGAATTGGGACATCCTTAGTGGTAGATTGAGGACCTTTGTCAGGGGTTCACGATATGATCGAAACATTCAAACACCTTAAGGGCATTAACAAGGTGAAAGAGTCTAACATGTTTCAATATAAGAAAAATAACAGGACAAGAGGACACAGCATGAGATTAGAGGGAGGCCGATTAAGGGGTAATGTGAGGAAGTTATTTTTCACAGAAAGGGTGGTGGATGCATGGAACAGCCTACCTCAGGAAGTGGTGGATATGAATACAGTGCAGGGCTTCAGACAGGCATGGTATAGGCATAAGGGAGCAATACAGATGAGTATGAATAGATAGGCCATTGACAGAGCAAAGGCCGATGGCATATTTATAAGGTAGAAAAAGAAATGGGCAGACTGCATGGGCCTTGCGGTCCTTATCTGCCGTCAACTTATGTGTTTCTATGAACACCTGGCCTTTTTCCAGGCCTTGTCTCTACTTATCATTAGGGATTTCAATTCGTGCAATATCCATCTATGGCATTACCCTTTCACCCGTCTTTTCCTTACCGGGGTGTGGAGATTGGCCACAGCAGAGAAAGTATGCTGGAAGTACTGAGCAGCTTCATCAATACTGCCTAGTAGACTTGGTGGCTCCCAGTCAGCGCTTCTCGGTGAGCTCTGGAAGACCTCAGTGGAGAAGCCAGGGAAGTCCCTGGCTACTACAAGCCTTGGGGGAATCCTGGGCAGCCTGTTTTTCCAGATGCGGAAAGTGGGGGAGTGG
This sequence comes from Neoceratodus forsteri, assembly GCA_016271365.2. Lineage (NCBI taxonomy): Eukaryota > Metazoa > Chordata > Ceratodontiformes > Ceratodontidae > Neoceratodus > Neoceratodus forsteri. The sequence goes on from CM057451.1 coordinate 748,755,650, forward strand.
TCATTCAAGGCATCGGACATCACGCCAGGTGCTTGGATGTTGGCTGGGTTAGAGACTAGGATGTAGACAAGGGTGGAGTGGATCTTACTTCGAGATACAGGTCTTGCAGCAGGTAACACCATTAGGACTGAAGCCGGCAGGCGTCAGGACCACACGGAAATATTCTAGCTAGCAGTCTTCAGCGGGGACCGCCTCCGTCGTCGGTCCCACCCCCGACGTCAGGCGTGTACAAAGGGCGGTCCCACCAGATTCCCCAGTTCTTTCCCGCCGTCGACTTGCATGTCTCGACCTTCAGTCCGTTTCTAGCGCGCAACGCCTGGTAAAGTTTTTCCGTTTGGAAAAAAGTTCATTTTCTCTTCAAAGTTGCTGTCTGATGTCCTCTCCAACCTCTGTGGAAGGCCATCCGTCGAAGTGCGCCTGTGGGAAGCAAATCCCTTTTAAAGACCTGTATCGGCCTGCGTCCGGTGCCTAGGCCCAGATCACGACACCCGGGCCTGTACCTTCTGTCAGGGATTCAATAGCCGGACCCGGATCCGTCGCCAGAAGGCCCTGTAGGCGTTCCTGCTCGAGGAAAAAGTTAAGGCCATGGATTCAGCCTCCAAGGGGGAATCGTCTGAAAAAGCCCGGAGAGACCTTGAAAAGCATAGGGAGAGGGTGAGATCAAAGTCCCCTGCTAAGGCCTCCGGCTCCCGTAGCTCCGGCTCCCGGTCCGACCGCTTCCCTTCCCGGGCCCGCTGTCAGCCTCCCCCCTGCTGCAGTGAAGACTTCTTCAGGTTCTTCCTCTCTTCCTCAGGCCAAGACCTCCAGGCCCTCCTCTTCTTCGGCTTCCAAGGCCTTGCCGAGGTCAGGGGACCGCCACCACCACCACAAGTCAGTTCCGTCATCCGGACCGACGCCCGGTCAGTCTCTTGCCCCTCCTCCTCAGCGGAGACCCGAAGAGCTGACTTCCCTCGAGAGACGTCCGGATCCGACGTCGGCCCACCCGACGCCGCCAAGCACCATCGGGTCCGAGAACCAATGACCGCCAGACGCCGTCGCGGTTAGCCCGCCCACCACGGACGCCGGCGGACCGCGCCCGTTCAGTACAGAGGAGAACCCCTCGCCTCCCACGGCGTCCGGCCAGGAGGCGCTCACGGAGGAGGAGCTGACCCAGCCCGAGGACGAGCAGGGCCGAACCCGGTCTGTCGCACCCCCAGGAACCCTCCCTCTGAACCCGAGACCCCTGAGGCCAACGCGGAACCCGACGACCGACCACCGGCGCCCGGTCCATCGTCGGGCCTCAGCATTTCCGAGGTTAAGGAGCTGTTCACCTACTGGTGGGATACCATAAAGAAGGATGTGGTTCCCACACCTCCTCCTCTTCCTCCTCCTCCACCTGCGACTCCACCGGCCCCTGCGCCCCCTAATCCATCCGGGGCTGCAGGCCGAGTACCTTCCCCTCAGGAGCCTGCGGAACCTCCTAGGGGTAGACCAGACAAGAGGAGACCTCCGTCCAGATCCTCTTCAGGGTCACCCAGCCCCAAGAGACCCAGAAGAGGCCGCCATTCGCCTTCGACGGAGGACACGGGATCGGACTTCTCAGACGGATCCAGATCCCCCTCTCCAATCAGCGTCCCTTCTCCGGACCCACATGAGCTCCCAAGATCTCCTCCGGATGACCCATCATTCTCGGAGATTATGAGGCATATCCAGGAGAACATGGGCTGGGGCGCGAGAGGAACTCTCGACCGAGGAAGCTCGCCTTGCCAGATATCTTGGTAAAGATCCAGCCTGTGGTGGTGCCACCTTGGTGGACACTTTCGTGGACATCACCAAGGCAGCGTGGAACGTCACACTCGCTCCCAGCGATGCCAAAGAGCTGACCGCCTGTACAAGGCCTTAAGGAGGACCAGTGCAGCATCACATCCTCTGGCCGATTCTCTGGTCATCACAGCCTCACACGCGCCGGTCCCAGAGGCATAACATTGAAACACCCTGCCACCCGGACCCAGAGTCCAAGCAGCTGGACGCTATGGGCAGGCGCACGTATGCATCCGCTACCTGCGCCATTAGGTCCCTCAACTACTTAACCCACATGGTACAGTTTCAGAATGCCTTGTGGGAGCAGGGACTGGATCTGGCGGAAAAGATGCCAGAAGGTGAGCAGAAGGAGGAGTTGCTGCAAGTCCTTCGCACGGGTTCTGACGTGGGAACCCAGGTGCTGTGAACCGCGTACGATTCCGCGGACTCCTCAGCCAGACCGGCAGCCTCAGGCGTATGCCTCCGGAGACACTCTTGGCTCCATGTCTCTGGATTTACCCCGGACGTCCAGAAGAACATTCTTGATGCCTCGTTCCACGGAGAAGTTCTTTTCGGTGAGTCCTCGGAGAAGGTCTTCACCAAACATCAAGAGGCCGGGAAGGCGGTGCGGTCTGTCCAAGCCATGTACAGACCCAAGCTTAGTTCCTTTCGTAGGAACCAAAGCCGTTTTCGAGGCCGGATGCAGAGACAGCAGTCCCGCACCAGTCTGCAACAGCGGGGCTCCTTCTCCTGCAGAGCCCAGGGGAAGTCATCCGTGGGCCGAAGACAACGCCCTGCAAAGTCGGCCCAGCCTGCAGGACCCTCAGCTGCCACAGCATGACTCCTTCCCGGCCCCCGCCCCTCAGGATCAATGGGACACCAAGGTCGGGGGTCGTATTGTGGACCACCTGCCAGGGTGGCAGTCCATAACCACCAACAGGTGGGTTCTTCAATTGGTCAAAAAAGGCCACTTTATAGAATTCGTGGACAAGTCACCCACAAGGCCTCCTCTGCTCTCCCATTACTCGGTCCTTTACAGATCACTCATCAGGCAAGAATTTTCGCACTCCTGCAGAAGGAGCCGGTGGAGTCGTCCCGAGAACCAGATAGAGATCCGGATACTATTCCACTTCTTTCTGGTTCCAAGAAAGCGGGAGCTCCGTCCAATTCTGGACCTCAGCGACCCCAACATGTCGGTCGCCTACAAACGTTTTTGCATGGTGACCCTCCAGGACTCATTCCCATGCTGAAAAGGGCGCCTTCTAAGCGTCCCTGGACATACAGGGCGCCTACCTACATCCCAGTAACTCAAGCACACAGGAGGTTCCTGCGCTTGAGGTTTCTGACCACCACTTTCAGTTCGAGGTTCTTGCGTTCGGACTCGCCGGCCCAGGGTCTTTACCAAGTGCATGGCAGTCGTGGCAGCGTCTCTGAGGAGACAGGGCCACTATGTGTTCCCGTACCTGGACGACTGGCTTCTCATGGCCACTTCCAAAGAGGAGCTGTTGCTGGCTATTCAGAGCACCCAGGATCTGTTTCAGTCTCTGGGCATTCTTATCAGCTACGAGAAGTCTCTCCTCCATACCATCCCAGAGGCTGCAGTTCATAGGCGCAGTTCTGGACACCGTCAAGGAAAGCCTTTCTTCCAGCGAAAAGCGAACACATCAGATCCCTCATCAGGGATCTCTCGGCGAAAGACTGTCCCGCCAGGTTGGTCCTTCGCTTGCGGACACATGGCTGCGGCCATTCCAACCGTCCCTTTGGCAAGGCTCCACATGCGGGTAACTCAGTGGATGCTCAAGGTGCAGTGGGACCAAGGCAAGACCACCGCAGCATCCAGTCAGAATCATGAGCCCGTGATTCGAGACTGGCAATGGTAGCTAGACCAGGGACACTTTCTGCGGGTGTCCCGTTTACAGCGCCGTCCCGGAGCAATCCTCTCCACAGAGCGCCTCAGGGCTGGGGTGGGGCGCACCTGAATGGGGTGAGGTCCCAGGGAACATGGACCCCTCAGGAAGCCCACCTCCACATCAACATGCTGGAGATGAGGGCGGTCCTTTACGCCATGCAGGCCTTTCAGTCAGAAATCCCGTCGAGTACTCTTCTGCTTCAGACAGACAATACGGCGGTGATGTATTACCTCAACAAACAAGGAGGCGCACACTCTTACCCTCTTTGCAGGGAAGCTATGAGAGTGTGGGATTGGGGTATTCGACACGGCGCGAGCCTGATTGCAGTTCACGTTCCCAGCGTGGACAACACAATCGCAGTCGGCTTGAGTCGTTCCCAGGCCAGAGTCCACGAATGGGAACTCCTTCAAGAGGTAGCGCAGGATCTGTTTCTTCGGTAGGGAACTCCAGAGTTGGACTTGTTCGCTTCCCCATCCAACGCAAAACTGCCCAATTTTTGCTCGCTAGATCCAGGGCCTGGTGTTTTCTGGCGAGACGCGTTGTCCCTCTCCTGGGTGGACAGATTCCTCTATGCTTTCCCTCCCTTCCTGTTGATCCAGAGATTCCTTCTCAAACTACGCAGGGAGCATGCAACAATGATCATTGTAGCGCTTTTCTGGCCTAGGCAGATCTGGTTCCCCATGCTGACGCAATTGTCCCGGGAACCTCCAGTTCTGTTGCCATTCAGCTCCCATCTCTTGTCTCAGGAGGAGGGTTCACTAGTCCACCCGGACTTACACTCACTGAACCTGCATGCCTGGCTCCTCGAGACATAGCCATTATGCGACACGGGGTCTCACAAGAGGTGGCGGAAGTTCTTTCCACGGCCAGAAAGCCGGCAACGCATGCGACGTACGCCATGAAATGGCGCCGATTTTGCTTGTGGTCACAGGCACGCGGCCTCTCCCCTTTAGAATGCCCAGTGAATTTGGTTTTGGAATACCTGCTTTCCCTCTTCCACTCGGGTCTCGCTTCTCCTCTATTAAGTTCACCTCTGTGCGATCTCGGCCTACCACTTCCCGGTAGGTCAGCACACAGTAGCACAACTAGATGCCTCTCGGGACTTCCGGAGAGTGGTGTTACCTGTAGGCCACCATCAAGATCCCGTTCCTCCTTGGGACCTACTCTTCGTCCTGGAACAACTCACGCTTCCCTCCTTTGAACCTGCCGCAGATTGCGAGCTGCGTTTTCTGTCGTGGAAGACGTTACTTTTAGTTTCTGTCACGTCAGCAAGGAGAATTTCCGAGCTTCATGCTCTCATGTGTAAGGAGCCTTATTTAATTTTCCACCAGGACAGAGTGTCTCTGAGGACGAATCCTAAATTTCTGCCTAAGGTGGTCTCTGCCCTCACTGTTAACCAGGACATCGATCTGCCTGTTTATTTTCCCAAGTACTCTAATAGAGGAGAGGCATTGCATCACACCCTGGATGTTCACCGCTCCTTAAGGTATTACCTGAACAGGACTAAACAACCGCTGCGTCGAGCAGCTATTTGTATCCTTCGCTGAGAGGATGCTGGGCCAACCAGTCTCAAAGCAGACCCTTTCTCGCTGGCTTGTCCAGTGTATTTCCTTTTGCTACAACAATAAACAGAAGCCCCTTCCGGGTACAGTCCGGGGCCACTCGACAAGGGGGGTGGCTACCTCCTTTGCAGCACTGCGCAGTGTCTCCACCTCGGCCATTTGTGCTGCAGCTACTTGGAGCTCAGTGCACACATTTATTAGGCACTATAGCCTGGATATTACATCACGGCGGAGAGCCAGTTTCGGCCTTGCCATTCTACAGGGTCTCCTGTCCTAGAGTCAGGACTTGCTCAAGATCTCTCCCATTTGCCTCCTCCCAGAATGCTTAGAGGCGCTATTGCTTGGGAATCAGTCCTAATGGTGTTACCTGCTGCAAGAGCTGTATCTCAAAGTAAGATAGTACAGTTACGTAAGAACTTACCGTAACAGTAGATCTTCGAGAACAGCTCTTGCAGCAGGTACCTTCCCGCCCACCATTCCCTCTTGGAGGAGGTATGGCCTACCAGGCCTTGGCAGGAGCTAACGTTCTTTCTTCCTTTTTCTTCTGATGGCGGATCCTCGGTCTCCCCTTCTGATGTCATCCTGCGGCCGGGAGTCTCTGGCAGGAGAACTGGGGAATCTGGCGGGACCGCCTCCTTTTGTACTATGCCTGACGTCAGGGGCGGGACCGACGTCGGAGGCGGTCCCCGCTGAAGACTGCTAGCTAGAAGATTTCCGTGGGGTCCTGACGCCTGCCGGCTTCAGTCCTAATGGTGTTACCTGCTGCAAGAGCTGTTCTCGAAGATCTACTGTTACAGTAAGTTCTTACGTAACTGTACTTTCACAGTGTTTACATTTTGCCTGGCGAACTCTGTTATGACGTGTGTCAGGTTAGCTTCAAGGAGTGAGGCCCTGTGGGACTGCTCGGTGGCAGGATCCCACCTCAGGTTGTAATCCCCTAAGACCAGCAGCTCTGCGGGTGGAGACCGTGTGAGGGAGCAAGCTAGGTTCCGAAGGGCAGTACTGCCACCAATGGGATTATAAATGCAGCCTATGGTTAGGTGTTTTGCATGGCCCAGTATGATTTTGATGAAGAGAGATTAGAGTCCTGTGGAGCTTGGCAGGTCGATAGAGGATGGGGAGGCCTCCAGCAAGGAGCTCACATAAATTACGACACCCCCTCCTTTTTTTTACCTCTCGGAAGGTGTGGTAATTGGCCAGCTCCACTTCATGATGGAGAATGTGAGGCTTCAGCCAGGATTCCAAGATGGAAAGCACATCTGGTCTGTACATCTCCACCCAGGACTGGACCTTGTGCATCTTGGATCACAAGCTACAGACATTCATGTGAGCAACTCTCAGGCCTCTGGTGAGATGTCATGTGGGGTCCCTGGGGGACCCCATAGTCGAGTTAGCAAAATTAGGCCCAGGATTGGGTTGGACATCGCCCAAACTCATTAACAGGGCAAGCACGATGAGGTGGAGGACCCCCTGCCGGATTTGGGGAGGCAGTGTTTTACGCTTTTTGGTCACGCATGCTAGGATGTGGTAGCAGGCTCCCCTACGCGTTAGGCCATGCATCAAGATCAGGGCATAATGTCAGGTGCGGGAGGTAGCAGCCTGGTGTTCTCCTATGCAGTTTCGGGTCGAAGCTGCCTCCCATTGTTATGTCTACCCATGCTAGTGCCACAGTGTACAAGAGAACCATGCCATGGGCCCTAATTGGGCAGGGATTGGGTAGTGCCGCAGGCCCTGTAGGTTCCAGTGTTGTGGCCAAGCTGCTTCCGGTTGAAGCTTTGAGCTCCGGGCCTTCTGCCCCATGTTAGAGGGAATGGTGTGCGAGTTGATAACTTATTCCTGTCCTCAAGTAGAGGGCAACTTTGGAGTGGTGGTGGTAAAGCAGTGTCAGTGGCTCAGCAGGTAGCACACTCGCCTCTGAGGCCGGGAGATCAGTAGGCTGTGGGTTCTATCCCCACACCAGGCACTTGGGTTAATATCCCAATACTAACACTGTAGTGCAGCATGAGGGGAGTGCTGCACTCCTGAGGTGCCGTCTTTCGGATGAGACGTTAAACCTAGGTCCCATCTGCCTGTTCTGGTGGTAGTTTAGGTGGATGTTAAAGATCCCATGGCACTTCTCGAAAAGAGCAGGGGAATTTCCCCGGTGCAATGGCCAAATTTCCTCCATTCACGAAAAATACCACCAACAGCTTAATCTGGTTCAAGGTCAGTTGGCATTCATCTGTATCCCCCACCCCCCGGGTCGTGCCTGAAAATAGGCAGGATTTGTCTAGTGCACTTACCCGGTCAACAAAAACTAAATAAATAAAAAGCCCTAGGGGCTTTGGCTGAGACACTTGAGTGGGTGTGGTTAGTTCCTCACACAGCAGGTAGTGGACAAGATTGCACTGCAGTCCTGGAGAGTATACCGTGATGAGCCAGAGGAACCGTTGCCCCTAACTCCAGAACTGTAAACTGGATGAGATCCGAGAAGTGCAATGTTAGCAGCACTCCACCTCAGTTAGCCTGAGATCTGGGCTGGAAAGTGCCTTGCAGTAGGTGGTAGACAGAAAATCAGTCAGCCCTGCAAGGGCGGCCTCTAGCGGTAGCAACTGATAAGTTGCAAATGGGAAAGTGAGCTGATAGGCTCAGGTGCTCACGATACTACCGCTATAGAGACCACCACTATATACAGCAGAGTCCAGACGAGACCACCGCTATATAAGGTAGAGTCCAGCAAGGGTGATGGTGGGGCTCCTCTGGAGTGCAGTGCAGCAGCTTGTGGCCAAAGCAGCGTGGCATTCCACCATCTGAAATGCGTACCTGTGGTGAACTTAGCTGGAGGAAGGGCTTCAGCTGCCTGGCCCTCGTGACCATCCGCCCTGCGGTATTTTGTTTGGGGGGGGGTGCCTCCGTCCCGAAGCAGACTCTGTGGAGAGGAGAGTGCTATGTTTATACCAGGTAAGGCCCCTTTGCTGGCCCTAAGAGGGAAGGGGGTGTATAGAAAGGGGAGGGCTGCTGATTCAGGCTAACTAAGGCAGAGCTCTGCAAGTTCTGGCCAGCAAATAATAATTCCTGTGGCATCAATGTGTAATCTTAATAGCAGCGTAGGAGCGTCCGCTTTAATTAGAGAGTCTGCAGGGCCAAGCAAGAAAACTGCTGGTCTTACTTATTCTTAGGTTGCTGGCTCCAGTATTTTTGTTCTTATTTAAATTGCTGGTTTTAAGTGGCCGAATTCATTAATTTAAAGTTGCAGTTTCCCCTGTCTTTTACTCCCTGAAGGCACCTTATTTATTGAATTTTGATGACCGGGTATGCCCACTGAGCCCCGAAGGTCCCTTTTTCAGGGGCGACCCAGGATACAGTACAGTAGCAGACAGTCAGTTACAGCAGGTTACAGAGAGAAAACAGTTGATAGCTAGGTTACAATTTGAACAATATTTTGAAGACCTTGCTGATTAAGCTGAGAACCCACACGAATGAGCAGTAGCAGAACCAAGCTGGATTTAAAAGAAATGGCACCAGAACGCCAGTGCACTACCGGAGTACAGATAAATTAGCTAGTTCCCAAGACTTAAACATTAAAGGCACCCGACAGGAGAAGCGGAAACCCCCTGCAATGGCCACATGTTTCTTAGATGCAGTATAGTTTTGAATTAAATTGCTTGTTTCCCCTTAAGGCACCTTGCAGGAGGTACAGAAAACCCACATATGGCCATACAAATCTTAAATGTGAGAGACTATTTCCACTCCTCCACCGACAGTAAATGAGTCCCAGATTTGAATTGCAAAAAGGTGCCAAAACGCCAGGTGTCCTCTGGAGTGCAGTGCAGCAGCTTGTGGCCGAAGTAGCATGGCGTTCCATTGTTTGAAATGTGTACCTGTGGTGAGCTTAGCAGGAGGGAGGGCTTCAGCTGCCTGGCCCTCGCGACCGTCTGCCTGGTGGTATTGGGGGGGGGAGGGGCCCCTCCGTCCCGAAGCAGAATCTGTGTTGAGCTTAGCTGGAGGGGAGGGCTTCAGCTGCCTGACCCTCGCGACCGTCCGCCTGGCAGTGACATATTTAAAGACCTTGTCATTTTCCCTCAACTCTTATGCAGTGTTTAGTTCTACTCCTGCTTTGACCCTCCTCACTGCCTTACTAGTTTCCTGTGTCTTAACAAGGTAGCCCTGCTTGCTTCCATATGGTTAGCTTTTAATACTTTTAAGGCCACCATCCTTCCCCCCACCTCAGCCTTCCTGGACAACCACACAGACCTCTAATGCCTCTTTCCCTTGCCTGCTTGTCTGAGACAACTTTTAGTTACAGCTAGAATACCTTCTTTGATATGCTGCAACTTGCTCTCTGCCCCATTTAGCGGCTTGTACCCCACGTCTCTCCCTTAGTTTCTCCTCAGTCCTCCTGAAGTCAGCCATTCTGTTGTCCAGAACCAATGGCTGGGTCAGTTGGCTCTGGAATTTCAGGGCTATGTCAAGCAATGCTGTGATGTGGTCACTAGACCCTAGTGGCTGTTCCAGTATTGACCCCACCCAACCCCCCTTCAAAATGTTGTCTCATTTGGTCAGAACTACATCGAGAATGGTTCCATGCATAGCTAGTCTTTTTCTCCACTGGTCATGTCAGAAAAGGACCTGTAAGATAGAAACAGAATTAGGATGACAGAAGAGGAATGCTTGGCCCACCCAATCTGCCTCTTTTTTTTTTTTTTCCCTGCCTACAGTGTCACCGTAGATCCTACTTGATGCCGGCTCTCTGCCTCCCCACTTTACTTTCCACTAAAATCCCTTTATGCCTATATCATGCAGTCATGAATCCCAGCACTGTTTTCACACCAACCGCCTCTGCAAGAAGATTGTTCCAGGCATCCACCACTCCTTCCATGAAGAAATACTTCCTCCCATTTCTCCTAAATTTACCCCACTTCAGCTTCATTGTACATCCCCTTGTTATTGTGCATCATTTTTTTCCTGAAAAATACTCCCTCCTGTACCTAATTTGCTCCCATGAGGTAGTTACAGGTCTCTATCATATCTCCCCGTTCCCGTCTCTCTTCCAGGGTGTACATACTGAGGTCCCCCATACTCTCCTGATAGGGCGTCTGATGCAGACCCTGCACCACTGTAGTTGTCCTCCTCTGGACAGCCTTCACTTTTTCTGCGTTCTTCCGGAGATGTGGTGTCCAGAACTGGACACTGTACTCAAGCTGGGGTTTCATTGGCAATGTATACAATGGCAACACCACCTCATTCTGCTTGTGACACCCATCCCTGTACACCCCAGCATCCCGCTGTCCCTAACAGCCTTGTCACACTGCCTGCCAGCCTTTAGGTCATCAGATGTGATTACACCCCCAATGTCCCTCTCCTGTTTGGTGACTGCCAGTGCTCCTCCCATTTTGCAATCAGCCTCTGAGTTTCTGTGCTCCAAGTGCATTGTTTTGCACTGAAACTCAGCTGCCATACCCTCGAGTAGTCCTCAGGTCTCTACATATTCTTTCCACAGACCCCTCCGGAGTGTCCACCCTGTTGCAGATCTTGGTGTCCTCTACAAAGAGTCAAACCTTCCCTTCCTGTTCATCTGCAGTGTCACTTGAAAAGACATTAATGAGGACCAATCCTAGTACTGAATCCTGAGGCAAAATGATAACACTCCCTTCTCCAGAGTGAACTCTATATCAGCACTTTTGTCTCCTATCTCTTAACCAATTTTCACCCAGTTTACCACCTTCAAACCTACCCTTAAGCTGCCCAGCTTCCTTACGAGTCCGCTGTGTCAAAAGGTATAAAAAGGCTTACTGAAATCTAGGTAGGCCACATGCACCACTCCACCCTGATCTATTTTCCTGGTCACCCAGTCGAAGAAATCTGAGAGATTTGTTTGGCATGATTCCTTCTCCCCATGAATCCATGCTGCCTTAGGTCTTGTAATCTGTTGGATTTAAGATGTTCCACAACCCTTTCCTACAGCAGTCACTCCATTAACTTCCCCACCACCAGTGTCAGGTTGACTGGCCTGTAGTTGCCAGCCTCATCATTGCTACCACTTTTGTGAAGCAGGACTACATCTGCCCTCATCCTGTGCCCCAGAACCATTTATTTTACCAGTGAGCTGCTAAATAGGACTATCAACGATGTAGCCAGTGCCTCCCCTGAGCTTCCTTAGTACCTTTACATGTCTCGCCTTGTCTGCTTTCAGATTTTGTGTCCTTCAGGACTCTCTTCTCTGAAAAAGGACTAGTGTTTGCCTCCCTCCCCCAGTGCTCTTGTTGCCTTTATGTGGCCACTCCCCTTTTCCTTTCTCTGTGAACACTGAACAAAAGGATTTGTTCAGAATATCTGCCTTTTCCTGGTCCTGCAGTGTACAGTCTGTCTCCCCCTTTCCCTTCTTAACCTTCCAGTCCTTCCCCTGGTCTTCCTGTTTTCACTCGTATACTTACAAAATGTCTTGTCCCCTATTGTTACTCCCGGGCAGGTCTCTCTGCAGTTTGCGCCTTTACTCTCCTTACTGCTTTTCCTGCCTCCATTTCTCCTGATAATCCCCCCTCTGCATCTCTCTTTATCTCCCAAATGCTGCCCCTCTACGACGTTTACCTTTTCAGCCACTTAGTTCAAGAACCATAGTGGTCTCTTTTTCCTCCTGCTTTTGTTTACTTCCTTTTCGCAGAGGTTTGTTGCTTTCCCTTAGCTTCGCCCACTGTTCCTCTACCCCACCTAGGTCATCCCTGAGGTACCCACCCAAATGTCTACCAGCACCTGATTTCTGGTGCTTCACACCATTGGGATGCTCCCATTGGCATCTGGTATGTTAAAGTCTCATAACAGTAACATAGAAATTGATGGCAGATAAGGACCGCTAGGCCCATCCAGTTTGCCCGTATACCCTACCTTTATTAGCGGCCACTGACCCTACTTGGTCTTCGGCTTTAGCTTCTCCTTCCCATCTCTAGGGCTCCCTTGTGCCTGTCCCATGCATGTTTAAATCCCTCCACTGTGCTTGCTCCTACCATCTCCTGCAAATGCTCACTGAGTAAAGCAGACACCCAAAAGCCACCATAATCTTCTGCCATGAACTAGGTCAGCACAAACATCCTCCATTTCTCCCCACCCCTGCCCCTCCCTCTATAGAGCCAAAACCCACATGGTGACCACCACAATGCCTCGCTTCAACTGTCTCTCTTAGGTCATCTGGCATGGCACCTTAGACAGATGCTAGTTGTCCATCTTTTGAACCTACCTTTGTACTGCTGTCTGTATGTCTCACGGTACCTTAATTTACCATGATTGTATACCACTGGTAATCAACAGATGTCTCAACATCCATCTTGGTGTTTTGTGCAGTATAATTTCAAATGTTTGTAAAGTGTAACCATATGCGTATACTGTGTATATTTCTATGTCTCATGCCACCACGTTGTGGCCCAGGTCATGACTGAAAATGGTCCTCTGGATCAGTGCACCTACCTGGTTACCAAAAACATAAATAAAATAAATAAATCTCCTGTGGCAAACTATTCCATGCATCCACCACTCTTTCCGTGAAAAGAATTTCCTCACATTTCCCCTTATCCTGCCCCTTCCAATCTCGTATCATGCCCCCTCGTTCTTGTACTAATATACTGAAAGATGTCACCCACTTACACCTTGTTTATGCCTGTGAGTACTACGACTCCTTTAGTTACTGCCTTCCTGATCTGCTTGACTAAAGTCCAACCCACCTATTCTGTCTTATTTGGGGGCCTGTAAATCACTCCAGAGCAGACAACCCTCCCCCCTCCCATCTACTGTAGGCTACACCTAGAGAGGATCTACTACCTCCCCCACCCCATCTCCTCATCTATCTGGTAAAAAAAAACACAAACGGCAGCACTCATCTCAGAAATTGTATATAGAACTAAATAGTCAAAAAGCTTTAGTGTGAACTCGGCAAGCGAAAGCCACAGCACAAGCTGCCCTGGCGCTTCATATTAATTGATAAGTTGCGGAGTTCACCCTATAGCTTTGACGTTACCTGATTTATGTACAAATTTTTGAGATGATGATACCGTACCGTTTCCCTAGCGATGGTTTTGGTAGCTGGCGTTCAATTTTTTCCTTAAACACGTCCGGTACCAGTGTTTCTCCTTATCTATCACTCTGATGCCTTCAGTGACACATGCAGTGCAACCTCCTCTCTCATGTACTCTGTCCTTCCTAAATAATACATAGCCTAAGTCAGTGAGGTCCTAGTCATTGTTTGTGATAGAAACATAGAATTTGACGGCAGAAAAGGGCTGCTTGGCCCATCCAGTCTGCCCATTTCCCCTACCTGATGGATAAGCTGCAGATCCTAGTTAACCAACAGCCTACTTCCTCCTATCCCCCACTAGAATTGCCTTATCTCTGTGCCATGCATTCTTGAATTCCCCCACTGTTTCTGACTCCACGACCTCAGGAAGGCCGCTCCATGTATCCACCACCCTCTCTGTGAAACAGTACTTCCTCACATTACCTCTGAGCCACTCCCCTCTGTCTTCAAATTGTGCCCCCTTGTTCTTGCACATCTCTTTTTCTGAAAGATGCTACCCTCTTGGACTTTGTTGATTCCTTTGAAGTACTTGAAAGTTTCTATCATGTCCCCCCTCTTCCTCATTTCCTCGAGGATATGTATATTAAGCTCCTTTAGTCTCTTCATATGTCTTCTGGTGCAGACCCTGCACCATTTTGGTTGCCCTCTTCTGGACAGCCTCTATCCTGTCTTTCCTTGTGGAGATGGAGTGTCCAGAACTGGATGCAGTACTCCAGATGGGGTCTCACCAACTGTCTGTACAGAGGGATAACAACTTCCTGTTTCTACTGGTGATGCCTCTCACTGTGCATCCCAGTATCCTCCCAGCCCTCCTTACTGCCTTCTCACACTGTTTGCCCACCTTCAGGTCGTCTGATTTGACTACCCCCAGGTCCCTTTCCATTTTGTTGTTGTTAGTATCTCACCCCCATTGTACTCTTCCCTGGGTTTTGTTTTCTCAGGTGCATTACTTTGCATTTCTTTGCATTGAATCTAAGCTGCCATACAGTTCACCATTCCTCCAACCTCAGCAAGTCCCTTCTCATCCTTTCCACCCCACCTTGTATATCAACCCTGTGGCAGATCTTTGTGTCGTCTGCAAAGAAACTTACTTTTCCTTCCAGTCCCTCCGCAGTGTCACTTATAAAGACATTAAAGAGGACTGGTCCCAGTACTGAACCCTGCAGTACCCAACTAGTAAACCCCCATTCTTCAGAATAGACTCCGTTTACTATTACCCTCTGCATTCTGTTGTCCAGCCAGTGTTTTACCCAGGCTACCACCTTGGGACCCACTCCAAGGCTGGCTAACTTGTTTATTAATCTTTTATGTGAGACTGTGTCAGATGCCTTGCTAAAGTCTAGGTAGGCCACGTCCACAATCCCTCTCTGGTCTACTACTTTGGTCACCCAGTCAAAGAAATCTATTAGATTCGTCTGACACAACCTTCCCGCTGTGAATCCATGCTGCTTTGGGTCCTGTACCCCGGTGGCCTCTAGGTACACCACAATTCTTTCCTTCAGAAGTGATTCCATCATTTTCCCTACCACTCAGATCAAATTAACAGGTCTGTACTTTCCTGCCTCTGCCTTGCTCCCACTTTTGTGAAGTGGAATCACATCCGCCCTCCTCCAGTCCTCAGGTACCACCCCATCTTCCCATAATTTCTTAAAGAGGGTAGTCAATGGTATCACTAGTTCTCCCCTTAGTTCTTTTAGAATTCTGGGGTGAATCCCTTCAGGCCCCATTGCCTTGTCCACCTTCAGTTTTAAGAGTTCTTTCAGAACCGTTTCTTCTGTGAATGGACTGGTATCAACCCCTCTATTCAGAGTGTTTCTATTGTTTGGTTTAGGTACCTCCCCCTCTCTTCTTTTATGAATACTGAGCAGAAGTATTTATTCAGTATCCCTGCTTTTTCACTGTCACCCTCTGCCCACATTGCCTCCCCTTTATTAAGCCTCAGTATCCCTTCCTTGGTCTTTCTTCACTCCCTAATGTACCTTTAAAAGGTTTTATCCCCCTTCTTAACAGAGTTGGCTATCTTTTCCTCATTTTGTGCGTTTGCAATTCTGACTGCCTTCCCAGCCCCCTTCAGTGTTAACTGATACAGTTCTCTGTCCTGCTCCTTCTGTGTTTCCTTATATTTTCTGAATGCTATACTTTTCTCATTAACCTTCCCTGCCACCTCTTTTGAGAACCATTGTGGCTTTTTCCTTAGTTTCATTTTGTTTTGTTGATTTGCTTTACACAAAGGCTTGTTGCCTCTCTGATGGTTTTGATTTTTCATGGTTGTTCTTCCACTCCTCCTTCTTGCCTGTTTGCTAGTGCTTTTCTGAGGCACACTCCCATTTTGCCAGAGTCAGCCCTCCTAAAGTCCAACACCTTTGCTTTTGTATAGCTTGACTCTATAGCTCTGTTTATCGTGAACCACACTGTTTGGTGGTTGCTTGTTCCCAGATGGCTACCCACTTCTAAATCTGAGATCCTCTCTCCATCCCCATTTGAGAGTACCAGGCCTAAGACTGCTCCTTCCCGAGTGGGTTCCAACACTAGCTGTCTGAGGCATGCCCCCCTGTAGGGCATCGAGAATGACCCTGCTCTTGGATGTGGCTGCAGTAAAAGTGCTCCAGTTAACATCTGGCATATTCAGGTCCCCCATCAACAATATCTCTTCTTTTTCTGCCATTTTAAGGATTCCTTTTATCATTTCCTTGTCCATTGCCTCCCCCGAAACAGGGGTCTGTAAACAACCCCTGTGCAGATTGTGGTGCCATTTCTTGTCTCCAGGGTAACCCACCATGCCTCCTCCCTGTTTACCCTTTAGTTCTGTTACTTTGATTCCTTCCCTTATATAGAGAGCTTCTCCTCCTCCTCCTCATTTACCTTCCATGTCCCTCCTGTAGATTGTGAACCCTGGTATGTTGACAGTCCACTCATGGTTCTCTGTGTACCATGTTTCTGTGACTGCCACGATCTCCAGGCATCCCTCTTCCATCAAGGCCACTAGTTCAGGGAGCTTGTTACCCAGACTATGGGCATTGGTACTCATCGCCCCCCATTTTCTTTGATGGGCTTACCCCTTTTAGGCCCATCCCTGTCCTTAATGCCTTTGCCTTTGTCTGGATTTACCCCTGTCCTGCTCCCCATTGACTTCTCTGCCTTTGTGTCTACTTCATTAACTACCCTTTTTTGTGTGGTGGGGGGGACTGGGATTTCCCTGCTTCTCTTCAGTGCTTCCCCACTTGGCTAGTTTAAATGGTTGCCAATGAAGCATTTAAACCTATTACCTAGGATCCTGGTTTCCCTCCCAGACAGATGCAGACCATCACCCCAGTATAGCTCTGTATCACTCCAGGTGGGCCCCCAGTCCCCAATGAAGCCAATTCCCTGAGCTCCGCACCAGTTTTTCAACCAGTCATTGAATCCCATGGTGCAGAGTACCCTAGCCTCACGCATGCCATAGACAGGCAGCACTTTTGAGAAAGTTACCATGCATGCTTCTTGTCCAAGGCGCTGCTCCAACTCCACAAACTCGTGCTGCACTGCACTGATCCCATTCCCAGCCAGGTCATTTGTCCCTAGGTGGACAATGACATCCAGCTCCTTCCCCCGTGCAGCTGCTCCCACGATCCTGAGGATTCACTTCCTGTCTCTCCAAGCCATGGTGTCCAGTAGGCACCTCACCTCCTCTCCCTCCTCCCCATTTCTACCCCCTAACGATTGAGTCCCCACCAAGTTGTTTCCTTCCCCTGTAGGGTCCTGTGCCACCCTCCTGTGTGTCTCCTTTGTGGAGGTTCCCAGCATCCTCCTTGGTCTCAACTTCGGGTGCCTCCATAGAGAAACCATGCTCCGCCAGAATGGCGAATAAATTGTGGAGCAATACAATTGGAGGGATACACCTCTGTTCCACCACCCTCACCCTCCCTGAGCCCACTATGGTTCAGCCGCTCCTCTTTCTTGGCAACCTCTGAGGCAGTGGTGGTGGCCTGGGTGAGGGAGAAGGTTTCCCAAATCCTCGCCAGGTAAGCATGGAGACAGGCAGCCTCCTCCCTCAGACCAGAGAGGTGCCTGCAAATAGGGCAGCAACGCAGCCTTCAGAATGTCTCCCGGAAGACTGCCACTCCACAGCCAGTGCATTGCACCACTCCTCACATGTCTGTCTCCCTTCCTGTTTAAGATTTTTTTTTTTGTTTGTTTGTTTTTTAGTTTGTACAAGTGTGTGAGGGCGTTTACCCCCTATTCAGTGTGCTGTGCTGTTAAGGATATGAACAGGTTTATGGCCTTTGCACTTTTGGGGAAGTGATGTCAGAACCCCTGATATAAAGGAAATGATGCACTTGGGTGGGTGGGGAGAGTGGGAGTAAGCCCGTGCCCTCAAGAAACAATCAGCTACAACTCTGACCCACCACCCCGGTGAGTGCCTTCCTTCCTTTCAGACACGTATGTCACAGAGTTTAAGTATGGCATGTCTCCATCACTGTCTTTATACCAGAGTTGCTGTCTGCTGCCTTTGTCTAGATCTAATCATTTTTTTTCATTTCTTCATTTCTTTATTTCCAGTGCTTCTGGCATTTAAGTAGATCACCGACAGTGAACCGTGCCTGCCATCCTTCCTCTGTCCATTGGCCAGTCCTGCTATGCTAGTTCCCTCTGATACATGTTTAATCAAACCTGCACGTCTATAAGTTTTGATACTTAATCTCGAGTGTGTGGCCATACCCTTTACTCCGTATATTATACCCCCAGCATCCAGACTGCCCTTTCTAAATAAGGGAGTGCTTTCCATGTTTCCCTTGATAGGGTGTAACATGTAGATGATCCTAGACCCTAGTTTTTCTCCTGTCTGTAATTGCCTGATTAGGAGCTCTTTTCTCCCCACTAATAGTGGTCTCTTAACACTCTTTGCTCCTTCTCTGCACGTAACCGCGCCTTGCCTTGCTCCTCCCTAGGCTTTCTGTTACTAATGCTCCGCTGTGATCTGTCCTCATACCTCTGACAACCACTACTTGGTATTGTCAAATTATAATGTTGATATTACTGGTTGATATTAGCTCTTATGTCTTTTGTTTCTCCTGCTGGCACTTACTATTTTTCCTATATGACAGGTGCTTTATAGTTATTTAACTTATCCACTAGTCAAACAATGTTTTGCTGTTAAACTGTATCCTTGATGTTGTAATTTCAATTTTCTCACTGTTAAAACTGTATCTTCTATTGTAATTCATTTATTTATACCTTACTGTTGACGTCAAAACTGTACACCTGTTGGTGTTATCACACCTTGTGCTTTGTGACTGTAATATTTTGCTTGTAACCTCCTGGGTCATGTCTGAAAATAGCCATTACTGTGGCTAGCACACCCACCTGGTAAACAAAATATAAATAAATAAATGGACTCCGCTTCCCCTGCTAGTTTAACTTCCCTGAGATGAATGCTTCACACTTCTGTCCCAGTGCCCTAGCTCCCTCCTGTAGTATGAAGGCCATCTGATTTCAAAAAGCCTTTGTCTCACCAAAAGGTATAACTGTCCCACAGGAAGCAAAACCCCTCTTTGTAAGAACAAAAAAAACAAGGTGCTGCGTCAGCATGTGGTTCGAAAACAAAATAAAATCATAGTATTAAATGCATGTCATTTTGACCATAGCTGCTCTATACATACATGCATGCATACATACATATATATATATATATATATATATATATATATACGTGAGGATAGATTGATATAGACTTTATTTATAGAGCACCCCTTCCCGGAGGCTCAGAGTGCTGTACAATTTCTTAAAAACAACACCATCCAAAGATTCCAACAAACACATTGCGGAATATAAAACATCAAAATCTATCCGTCACATAAAACACGACAGTCAGTACAATATAAGGCCCTCAGTAATTATGTATTATATAGGTCATGCTTGGTTAAATAAAAATATTTTGAGCCCTTTTTTAAAGGTTTGCACCGAGGGTGCCTCCCTCAGATAGCCTGGCAGTGAATTCCACAGGGCTGGTGCAGCAACAGAGAAAGCATGATCTCCAGATTGCCACAACCTAGCCCTGGGGACCACCAGGAGGCATCCCTCGGAGGAATGGAGAGCACGAGCTGGGAAGTGAGGAACCAGGAGCTTTTGCAGGTAGTCTGGTCGCTGGCCATGCAGGGAGGCTATAGGAGAAAAAGTGATAATAGGCCAAGTAAGAACAGAATCTGGAAAATAAAAAGATGATGTGTATGAATAGGCGTGCTAGGAGTGAATGAGCTGAGGAGCTTTCAAGTGAGGACTAATTAACAAGGTCTAGTAAGGCGGATGAAATGTGACAAATGTGGGGGAAGGAGACCAGCTACATGTACACATCCATTTTCATTTTCTACATACAGTATGTCTCTGTCTCTGTATCCATCCCCCTACATTTGTCACCTTCCATCCTTCTTACAAGGCCGTTAATTAGTCCCCACTTGAAGACTTCTCGGCTCATTCACTCCTACCATGCCTTTTCATACCCATCATCACCTTCTTGTTTTCCAGATTCCATTCTTACCTTGCCGGTTACCACTTTTTCTCCTAGAGCCTCACCCCTAATTTCTCTCCTCACGCATATATCCCTTACTTTTTTTTTTCTTTTTCATTTCTTTTTATTTCAAGTTTTTTCCACACATATACAGAAGAAATGTTATACATTTATGATAAAGAATGTAGTCAGTAACCATTACAGATTAGTCTGTACAGGCAGTTAATCATTAGGCTTTGATTTAGTAGTGAGCCAGTTAGTTCACTGCTTTGTTAAAATAATAGGAAAAGTCCATCTCCATGATACTCCCTCACTTAGGAAAAAGATCCCAAGTTGAGCCAGAGGCATCGCTACAAGAAATTCCCCTTAGAGTTGGCCTGGAATGATTTATCTGACGTTTATAGCCAATAAGTTTCCTTCCCTTAAGTATTATCACTGGGGCAAAAATTGGGGTCTGCTGAAGAACAGTATTGAACCCAACCATGCCACTTCAGCATGAGAGATGGACCTCTACCCAGCATCTCTGCATTAAGACTCTCTGATTGATATATCTCTGACATAATTGTTCTCCATTCCTGTATTGTTGGTATCTGGAGTGACATCCAGTGTCGAGTGATGGCATTTTTAGCTGCTAAAAAAACAAACTGGAAGTAGAGTACCATCCCATGGAGTAGCGTGGTCCGGGAAGATCCCCAATAGAAATTGTTTGGCTGTAAGCTCTATAGGTTCCTTTAAATAAGGTTGTAAGCTCAATTTGGAGAGAAAGCCAAAATGGCATAAGGTAAGGGCAGATATTTGAGAAGAACTGCCGGAACCCGAAAAAATTGGGAACGACCCTTCCACGCAAATTCTCTCCAATGAGGGGATGATGTTATCCTCACCTCACTCAATGCAGATCTGACCATGTTTCCATGGAAACCTTTAAGCTGAGGCCCTTGTTCCACTCACAGAGGGCAGAAGCAGTGGACTCTGGTAGTTCATTTCTTAACTCTCTGTAAATAAGACCAATGATATGTGACCCCAAATTGCCCTTGGTTGCCTCAATAAAAAAGCTTTAATTGATCTGGGGTACGGGAGGGAATTCTAGGCTGGATAATTCTGTTACGAAGTATATGGTTACGAACTTGAAAGTAACGGAACAGATCAGAATTGCTAAATGGATACTTGGACTGTAGTTTGTCAAAGGGAATAATACCACGTGGGGAGAGGAATTGGAAAACATGAGAGAGACCAATCCCCCTCCAGGAGGAGAAGACATGGTCTATATGGATTGGGACAAAAGTTTCATCTGAAGATAAAAGTTTACAATATTCATATACCTTAAGGATTGGACTAGATCTTGCAGAGGGACTGGAAGGAAAAGTATGCCTCTTTGCCGATGACACAAAGATCTACAACAGGGTTGTTGATACACAAGGAGGCGTGGAAAGGATGAGGAGGGACTTGGCAAGGTTGGAGGAATGGTCAGAAGTTTGGCAGCTAGGATTCAATGCAAAGAAGTGCAAAATAATGCACCTGGGAAACAAGAACCCAGGGAAGACTGCTAATGGGGGTAACAAAAAGGAAAGGGACCTGGGGTAATCATATCAGATGACCTTAAGGTTAGCAAGCAATGCAGAAAGGCAGTAGGGAGGGCTTGGGGTATACTGGGATGCATAGGAAAGGCATCACCAGCAGAAAACAGGAAGTTGTTATCCTCAGTACAGACAGTTGGTGAGACCCCATCTGAGTACTGTGTCCAGTTCTGGAGACCCCATCTCCAAGGACATAGACAGGATAGAGGCAGTCAGAGGAGGGCAACTAAAATGGTGCAGGGTCTGGAAGAGAAGCCGATGAGGAGAGACTAAAGGAGCTTAATATGTATACCCTTGAGGAAAGAAGGAGAGGGGACATGATAGAAACTTTTAAGTACCTCAGTGGAATCAACAAAGTCCAAGAGGGTAGCATCTTTCAGAAAAAGAAACGTGCAAGAACAAGGGGACACAATTTAAAGATAGAGAGGGGCGGTTCAGGGGCAATGTGAGGAAGTATTATTTCACAGAGAGGGTAGTGGTTGCATGGAACAGCCTTCCTGAGGAGGTTGTGGGGTCTAAAACTGTGGGAGAATTCAAGAATGCATGGGACAGACATAAGGCAATTCTTGTGGGAGGTAGGAAGAAATAGGCTGTTGGTTAACTAGGATCTGCGGCCTATCCTGTAGGTAGGGGAAATGGGCAGACTAGATGGGCCAAGCGGTCCTTATCTGCCGTCAAAGTCTATGTTTCTGTGTTTCTCATCCGTTTCCATAGTGTATAAGTTTGGGATGTAATATTTGTCAGGTCTGAAGCCGAAACAGATCTCTCCTCTGAAGAGAACAAAATTCTGTTAATATCAGAGAGAGATCGTTTAAGTGAAATTCTGTGGTTTTCCAAGGAGAGCTGTAAGAATCTGCCAGCCACAGTACCAGTATTCTTAAAAAGGCTGCTTGAGCATATAGACCAAAATCAGAGAGATTAAGACCACCCTGGGACAATGATAACTTTAGAATCGAAATCCTAATTCTTGGGCTTCTTTTACCCCATAAAAAGCCAGATATCAGTCTAGTCCAGGATTTAAAGTAATATTTTGAGGGGGAAAAAAAGGGAATAGTCTGAAGTAAGTATAATATTCGAGGAAGAATATTTGTTGGAACAATCACAATTCTTTGGTGGAATGGTAAAAACCCCTGTTGCCCATCTGTCTAAATCTGATTGGATTCGCAGAGTGAGGGGTTCGTAAGTAATTGTCTCCATAACCCTTTGGTCAAGTTGTACCTGGAGGCCTAAGTATTATTTTTGTTGACAACCACCTGAAAGGAAAAGCCTTCTTCAATTGCTGGGTAGGAACGAAGTTAAATGTTAGGATTTCGGTTTCAGCTACATTTAATTTGAGGCCAGGTATTCTTTCGAAAAGGGTCAAATTTTCCACGTGGCTGGGATGGACACTGACGGGGACACTAAGGTTAACAATACATTGTTGGCAAACATACTAGTTTTGTATTCTTTTTTTTTTTTATCGTACTTCGATTTCTGCGCCTCTGCAGCGCTCCGGCAGGAGCATCCAGCCGCCGGCCCCCACCAACCCGGAGGACAGCAGGCTCACTCGTATGCAAGGGTCCAAGCACGGCCATCACCGGACCCCCGCGACACGATTCCATGACAGGCCTCCAGGTCGACGGGTGTGCAGCCATCAAGCTGCTCGGACGTGCCCAGCCCTTTTTCCACCTTGATTTTTTTGTCCCCCCGGAGCCGGCAGTGCAATGACGCGCTGCACTTACGCAAGCATCTTGCCGAACTCCACCCCATGATAGCGCCACGCCGTGTGCTTCCCCCAGTCTTCACCAGGGCCGCTTGCGCCGACGCAACCCCACGAGCCCACCCCAGAGGAAGGAGAGCAGTCCAACCCAACCCTCCCTGCCAGCTCCCCGCGGCCCGAGTTCTCAACCCCAGGTTGCCGTACAGTAGGTGGCGCCCAGTGCTCAAACTCCTCAGCGCCACCGGCCGCTCTAATTTTGTATTCTTGTTGGCCAGTCAGTATGCCCTCAACCTGGGGAGTATTGTGTAATACAGACGTCAAGGGTTCAGTGAATAGCGCAAAGAGGTAAGGGGACAGGAGACATCCCTGTCGTGTTCCTCTGCCAAGCGGAAGGAGGGGGCAGTGAACCATTGGCACGAATATAGGCTCGCAGAGATTTATATAAGTTAAATAAACATGTAATGAACGAGGTGGGAAAATGAAAGGCACATATATCCCTTACTTCCATTTACTGCTCCACTAACTTTGCTTTTTTCTCTTTTAAATAATTCCTTATGGAAACCTATGGTTGAAACATCGATTCTAACTCCTTTTTAAATTTTCAGCGTGCATTTAATATTGTTTTGTTTTAAAACCAGTCTTTGGTGCTCCAGCCTTTCAGCCTATCATTAAACTGTAATATTTTCAGCATTCTTGCTACCCCCCCCCCAAACACACACACACCCCTCATGTACTGTGGGGAAACTCTGAGAATGTCACACTACAAGCCAGTCCCTTGATCTTTTTATCCCAGTGCCCTGAAATTGTCCTTAACTGTACCTGGTGGCTTCTGTGCCATATCATTTATCCTACTATGGACAGTAATATCAGGCTTAACCCCACACACTTCCCTAACTAACCTGTCTATCTTAGGGATTAACAAAACAAAAGCAATGGGGCCAGTTGGGATGCACCCCAGGGTCCTAAAGGAACTAAGAGAGGTGGCGACTGAACCTCTGCATACCTCTCAACTGTCCCTGATTACGAGGGACATCCCTCATTTTACCCTTTAAAACTGCCCTGTCCCTCATTCATCCCTCATGGAAAAGGGGTGCTCACTCAGAGAATGTGATTCAAATTCAGACTTTAAAGCAGAAATTCATAATATTCTAAGATGCTAAATCTAAAATAAACTTTGTACAAGTAAACACAATGGATTCCACAGTGTTCTGAGTTTGTATTTTCATGTTTGAGGATGTGTCCCTCATTCTTAGGGTCTGCGTTCTTCCTTGTCCTTCATTTTGAGTGTCAAAAAATGTTTATGTCCCTCATTTCAATGACAGAAGGTTGAGAGGTATGAGCCTCTGGCAATCCTGTTTAGCCGATCACTCGAAACGGGAGGTATCCAAAGACTGGAGGATAGCAGATGTCGTCCCCTTAAATGAAAGCGGGAACAAAGAGGAAGCTGGGAACTACAGACCAGTCAGCCTGACCTCGGTAGTGGGGAAGATCATGGAAGCACTACTGAAGGAGAGATTGGTGGAACATCTGGTTACTAACAGACTACAGGACCCAAGGCATCATGGTTTCACAGGGGGAGGTCATGCCAGACCAGCCTCATTGACTGGGTAACAAGGGAGGTGGATCAGGGGAGGGCAGTGAATGTGGCCTATCTGGACTTCAGCAATGCCTTTAACACTGTGCCACATAGGCTATTAAACAAACTGGGGAATATGGGAGTGGGCAGGACAGTAGTGCGGTGGGTGGGTAATTAGCTGGGCGGCAGGATACAGAGGGTGGTGGTAAATGGCTATCATTCCACAGAGGGAAGAGTGATCAGTGGGGTACCACAGGGATCAGTGCTGGGACCGGTTCTATTCAACATCTTCATCAGTGACATCGTGCAGGACTTAAAAGGCAGAATTTAATTTCCCTGTTCGCTGATGACACGAAGCTCTGTAACAAAGTGGACACAAAAGAGGGTGTAGACAGAATGAGGAGGGACCTGCAGAAACTTGAAGAATGGTCAAGGGTTTGGCAGTTGAAATTCAATGCAAAGAAGTGCAAGATAATGCATATGGGGCACAGAAACCCTGGAACAACATATCAGTTGGGGGTGAGGATATAGCATGCACCAAGCAGGAATGGGACCTTGGGGTTATCATCTCTGATGACCTCAAGGTAGGGAAACCGTGCAACAAGGCAGCAGGTGATGCAAATAGGATGCTGGGTTGCATAGGCAGGGGCATCATCAGCAGGAAATGGGAGGTCATAATTCCATTTATACAAGACACTAGTGAGACCCCAACTGGAGTACCGTGTACAGTTCTGGAGACCTTACCTGCGTAAGGACATAGTGTAGAGAAGGTTCAGAGGAAGGCAACAAAGATGGTACAGGGATGCATCACAAGTCCTATCAGGACAGGCTAAAGAACTTGAATATGTACTCCCTGGAGGAGAGGAGGGAGAGAGGGGATATGATGGAGACATACAAGTACCTTACAGGGAAGATCAGGGTGCGGGAATACACTATTTTCCATCGAAAGAGATGTTCCAGGACTAGAGGGTATGGAATGACGTTGGAGAGAGAAGGTGATTCAGAGGAAATGTGAGGAAGAATTTCTTCACAGAAAGGGTGGTGGACAGGTAGAACACCCTGCCAGAGGAAGTGGTGGGGGCTGAAACAATCACAGGATTTAAGAATGCATGGGATAGATATAAGGGAATTCTAGAGGTATGGGGTAAGGGGCAACAGACTTCTAGAAAAACGTAAAAGGGACGTATAAGCTCAAATGGGAGGACTGGGTGAGCCATAGGCCTTTATCTAACGACAGTGTCTGTGTATCTCTTTGTCTAAAAGCAACTCCCACAACAAAGTAGAGTACAAACGGCTTTGTTAAATAAAAAGTGCCAACAGCTCAGGCAACAGTGAACTCCTCGACGGTTTCCGCTTTCTGGGCGTCCTCAGGATTTTCCTCCTGATGATGCTTCAGTGTGAAAAACTGGTCGAGAGTCAGTGTTACCTGAGCTGTTAGCACGTTTATTTAATGACGTTGCCTCACTGAGTGCAGACTTCTATTGTTTTGCTATTCATTTTTTCCTGGCTCAGAGAGGTGGGGTGGAGCAGAGCTTGCCGTCCTGCTTTATCTTAGGGATTATCCTGTCCGCTGTCATCCCTGAGAGTTGATAGTGCATTACCCTCCCCACCTGGTATGTTATAGACCACCATCTTTATGCCCCTAACAGTTGAATACCCCACTATGAGCACCTTCTTCCAGGCTTTCCCTTTCTGACTAAACCCCCTCCCCACACATGCACCACATTTGACAGCTGTTGGGGCTATGGGCAACTCTGTGCTTCCCCCTGACTAGGGAAGTAGCATGCACCCCTTCCGTCAGGGTTGGGGGAAGCTTCTAATTGTTGATGCTGTACCACAGATGGTGTATACCTACTACAATCCTGTGTACAAACCCCTACCACACTCTACCCCAAACTGGTTTTAGTGGGGCCCTGTGCTAACACTAGCCTGCTGACACGTTTATCTGTAATGCTCTCTGGAATGAAAGTCTGAGTCCCAGCCCATATAGGCTTTTCTTACATTTTCCCAGTTACCTTGGAATAGACCTGAGCAGTGATTCAGATAAGGTGAGTACTGGCCTATTTTACTCTCCAATTTTTAACAACAATTGTTAAAAAAATGTTGTTGATTACTACTACAGGCAGGAGAAAATGGCCAGATTAGGTGGGCTAAGCGGTCTTTATCTGATTCTTTTTCTCTGAGTACTGCTACTCATTCCACACTTGGAAATGCTTTATAGATGTTTTAAATTGAACTGTTATTTCCAAGTTTGAAGCAGTTTTACTCATCAAAATTGTATTTTACTCACTTTGTGTCAAAAATGGTGAGTATGTTACTCTTAAATGACAGTTATCTGAAGCACTGTCTGTGGAGGCATGGCACTAATATGTGCTTAGGTCACTAGAGGGCAGTTGTGCATTGGCAGGAGCCTTTTAGGCAGGAGGTGTCCAACACCCACATCATCCTTGCCTCTGATGCCTTCATGTGTTGTGATCCGAGTTGGGGACATGAACCCAAGTTA
The DNA here is from genome assembly GCA_016271365.2 of Neoceratodus forsteri. NCBI lineage: Eukaryota > Metazoa > Chordata > Ceratodontiformes > Ceratodontidae > Neoceratodus > Neoceratodus forsteri. The sequence continues at coordinate 748,782,778 of CM057451.1, forward strand.
AACCAAACAAAAAGAAAAAACTTATCTGGAGCACTGGGTCTGAGTACAGCCCAGCTTAACGCATTAAATAAACAGCCAGTATACAGATATATACCAGTAACACATAACTCAGTTAGAGTACCCTCAGTGGGTAAGCCAGATGTGTCTTCCCTGGGACTGGATGAGCAGTGAATGAAGTATCCTGCAAACTTGAGGATAGCCCTGCGGATGTCCCTATGTATGACGCCGTCCTGCTCCATGGTCCTCAAGCTCTGGGGTCACTTGGTGCTACTTGTATTTTATAACGCAAGAAACCTCTGCCTAACCCTAACTGGTTTCATGCCTCTCTCATTTGTCTTGCAGTAGGCTAGTAGGGTGAGCTACTTGCAAGCTTTTCCTTTTAGAAAATCTCACAGCATATGCTGTGGAGGCAGTATAATGTAGTGGTTAAGGGCACTGAGCTGCATACCTGGAGACCTGGATTTGAATCCTGCCAGCCCCCACTTACATGCTGTGTGACCCTGAGCAAGTCAGTTAACATCCTTGTGCTCCCAGGTCACACCTGGAAACAAGCTTCGGCTTAGTGTGCCTTTCCTGGTTCAACAATTTCCCCTCCCTCCCATATGTCCTGGCTCGATGCAGCGAAGTTGACTTAGCCTTGTCTCAGTGTTGACCCCCCCCAGTGCTTTAAGGCCTTTACGGAGCAACTGGAAGCTTCAGGTCCAGAGATTGTTGCTGCTGTCCCACGTATGAGCAAGACCGCTGGGGTGCACACTGCTCAACCTCCGAGCAAGGAATCCAAGCACCTAAACCAGTGGTATCGCAGACTGTATGCAGTCTGCGGCAGGCACATTTGATGCAACAGGACTAGGTTTACTAGGTTTTTATGAGCAAAAGCAGGCATTAATGCTCATCGAGTGTGCCCCCAACATATGTGAGACATTTTACAACAGAACACTTTTAGTGTAATACAGTCTGTCCTGAGATTTTTGGAAGCTAGAAAAAATCGCTTGCATCAACAATCTCCTGCCGTAGTTTATTCCATACCATTGGAGTTCTTACAGTAAAGAAGTTATCCCTTTTATTGGTGTTGGCCCATGGAACTACCAGTTTTTAATTATGTGACCGAAGATCATCTCTATGAAAGCAATATTTTAATCCGCACTGAGTACTTAGTTCTGTAGACTGTAGTAATTTGTATAACAATAGTAGGTCACCCCTTTGACATTATACAGTATCTGTTTCCTCTAGACGTTCTTGGTAGCTCCTATTCCTTAACCTGGGGATCATTTTTGTAACCGATCTTTGCAATCTTTCCAGCTGTGCTATATTCTTAATCGAATAAGGCAACCATACTGGGGACCCAAAATCCAAATGTAGTCTTAACATAATTTCGATATAGAGAAGGTATATATTGTTCACTCTTACAAAGGTTCATTTTATTCTCTTGACCATTCCATTAGCTACTTTTGCCACCAATTTACAGTGGTCAACAGAGGAGAGTTTACAATTCATTTGTATTCCTAAATCCAGTTCTAGGGTAGATTAATTAATTTGTTTTTTTGTTCAGAATGTAATCATAATTTGGGTTATTCCTTCCATAGAGCATCACTGCACACTTACTGATATTAAGGGACATTCCATTTAATGCTGCCCATGTCTGTTTTAACCAGATCATTTACCAGGGAAGCATGCTTTATTAAGGTGTCCACTTCCCTTCCCACTTCGGTGTCATCTGCAAATTTTATGTGGTTCTCCAGGTTTTTATTCATGTCGCTGACAAAGATTCCAAAAAGTGTTGGACCCAGGACTGAACCATGGGGAACCCCACTCATCCCTCTTTAGAAAAGTGCCCATTTATTTTTACACTCTGAACCCTGTTAGACAGTTTTCAATATGATTTACCAGGATGACACTTATACCCATTTTTAATAATTTTGTAATCAAGATATTATGGGGAACAGTGTCAAATGCTTTGGCAAAATCTAGTAGGATTACGTTGGAAGGAATGCCATCGTCAAGACCATTACTTACATGGTTATAAAAGGTCAAAAGATTTGTGCAAGATGTTCCTTTCCTGAAACCGTGTTGGTTTATATCACATAAACCCAAATCCAATATTTCAATTTCTAGTCCAAGTTTAGTTAACTTCTCCATAATCTTACAACACAATGAGGTAAGGCTAATAGGCCTATAGTTCTCTATTTTACTTTTGCATCCCTTTTTATGTTGGCGTGCTTGCGCAGCCAACATCTTGTGGTAGTGCAGATTTGGAGGCACGGTTGCTGTTGGGCGAATGCAGGGCACGCACCAGTAGGTGCGTCCCTCATTCCCCAATCAGCCTGCATGCTGTCGCCACACCATGCATATTAATGGGGTGAGCACATCTAAGGAAAGGTCCACTGCAATGCAAGCAAAGCTCGTCACATGCAGGAGACCCTTCTCATTCTTCACCAGCTGCAAACATGCGGCTGGTGGCCATAAACTGCTGACTGGGGTGCTCAATCCCGGTGGCTTTCCCTGCCAAGTGTGCGTCGACAGGAGAGCCCACTCCCGTTGGCAGAATGTGTCCCCCATTCCCGCTTCGTTGTTTTGCAGCGGGGTGCCCAATCACCGTCGGCATCCATCCCTTTCCCACTTTAATGTGCCGGCGAGAGTCCCTCCCCATCGGCATGATATCTCCCCTTCTTTGTGCCGCGGGGTGCCCAATCCCAGAGGCTACTGCACCCCCCAAAAAGAAACCACTCCAAAAAAGAAACCGTCCGTGATGGGGTTTTTTTTTTCCCACTCTGAAACAGAAAACGGCCACTGTAGTCTCCCTACCCACCACCGCACTCACCCACTGCACACCTACTCTCCCACCCCCACCCCATACCTTAACTCCGGGCTCGGCGCAACAGTCTTCAGTGGACCGAACACGTCTGCACTCTTCAAGCTGTGTAATGGAATAAATAGGTTTTAACTTTGATGCATATCTGGGCATTTTGAATTTTGACCAAATTTTCAACATGGGGTTTTGGGACCCTCCTCATGAATTCTGTCACTGTTATGGCGTTAATCGGTCTCGAAGGTGATTTCGCGGTCACTGCGCAGAATCATCTTTTGGGACGATGTCTGAGACAGTGGCAGTGTTCATGGTGGTCTTTCAAAAGCCTATGTTGCAAATTTGGAAAAAATCCAAAAATGGCTGTTCTGACATGCGTTGCGCGGTTACTCACGTACTCGTAACGCCTATAGTCACTTAATATTTTCATGCCAGATTTGCAACATTGTCATTTTCTACACCTCCTTGTGAACAGTACAGCTGTCATTTTTCGCATCCTGGCCGAAATGTGTTTCCACACTTCCGGTGCACAATACACAATATATTTCCATTTGATAGTACTGGTCCAATACTCCTAGCTGCCGTGTTGCTATTAGAATTTATGTATGAATAAAGTGATTTGGTATCTTTTGAATGGGCAATTTTAAATTCAGTTTTGTACTTAGCCCTTTGTATCATTGCTTTTAATAGGTTTTGCTCTTTAAAATATACCCCGTTTATTATTTGTGGTTGGATTTAGTTTGAACTTTTTGAAAGCTTTTTTTTTTTTTTTTTTTTGTCCTTACCTGCTTTTTGTTCCAGAATTTAGTCAAGCAGGGACTTTACCTTACTTACTGTATTTTTTTTTTTTTTTTTTTTCTGTGGTACAAACTGGTTTTCAAGTTTTATTATCACCCCTTTAATAAAAGCCCAAGTCTGTTCAACTGACAGACCAGCTAATTCAAGATCCCAATCAATTTCAAATAGATGTTTTTTTTTTATCAAACCATAGTCTGCCTTATAATCCTTTAAGATGGTGCTGTTGATAACTCTAGATCTTCCACGAGGGTAATCTCTTGCAGCAGGTATTACACTTGAGACCTCGCCAGAGGGTGCTCTTCTGCAAGGTAGCTTTCTTCCAGCAGTCTTTGCCTAGGGGCCGCCCATACATGACATCATCTTCCTGCTCCTATATAAGTGTGGGCGACCCCAGGCATCCTCAGTTCATTTTCCAGCCGACTTCAGCTCGCACACAGCAGCTCAGTGCTTTGTGTAGCAGTCATCGACGAGAAATTGAGCAGGGAACGGGTTTCTCTCCATTCCCAACTTTCATTGACGAGTGTCCAAAGATTCTACAAGCAAAACTTCACTCTTTAGGTCATGCTATTTTGGTAGGAAACTCTAGCGCTACGACAACCACACCATTTGTGTTGGGTGTCTAGGACCCATGCACGATACCATCTAATGCAAACATTGTCAGGAATTCAACCAGGTAGCACATTGTCGACTACTGCAGGAAATAGAAATCCATCTGATGGAGCAGAAATTAGCTCGTTTAGAGAAAGGGGCCCATCCCAAGGAGCCCTTGTCGACATCTTCTCACAAGAAGTACAGAAAAGATAAGGAACAGTCCTCGTCATCATCTTCGGGCAAACATTCATCGATGGCCACCACTACCAGGGCTTCACCGTCAACGATGACCTTGAGGACTGCTTCTTCGTCGATGGGAATTTACACCCTTTTGTTGACTGTGCTTTCTGGCACCCTTTCAGCGGTCTCTACCAAACCATATGTCAGGTTCGGGGATTCTCTGTCGATGGCTGCTCTTTACAACAGCACCACCTTTAAGCATTCTTCTGCTTCTCTATTTACTGTCCCGTCTATGACAGGACAGGCATGCACAGTGAGGGACAAGGGATTTTCCATGACAGTAACCCCTCCTGCATCATAGCCAGTCTCCCACAGGGGCCAAGGTGATGGGGATTAAGACCCTGGCACTTATCAACCAGGGACCAAACCTGCTCATACATGCCCCATTACCTCTACTATTCCTCTGGTTTCACTGAGGCAACCTGCCCAACCCTCCACCCCTGTTTTGGTGGACGTAGCTACTGTGGTGCAGACAGTTTTGCAAGTAATGAGAGAATCTCAACCATCCACCCCAAGGGAGTTTGGTCACCCTTCCCATTCTCCACCTCCTCCACCCAAACGTTTTCAGGGTGACAGGAGATTCTTCTCCTGATTTGTCCCCCCACTATTATGAGGTGGAATATTTTTAAGAGGAGGAAGAATTTCCTGAAGACTTTCCAGGAGATTTTGAGGATTTTGAACCCCGAGAAGAGGACTCCCGTCCTCCTCCTCCTACTCTCTCCTCTTCCCATGAGGATGCTTCCCATCAAGCGGCTGCCTCCCCTCTTGATGACCCATCCTTCCATGAGATGATGGTCCAGATTCAAAAGATCATGGGCTTTTCAGCTACAGAACATGATACACAAAGAAAGGACATGACAGACTACCTTGAACTCCCCAAGGAGCCTGTAGTGGTTGTGCCCCCACTTATATAAACTTACCAAAATGCAGTGCTGGCCACTTGGAACCAGCCCACTGTAGTCCTAGCTATTCCTAGGAAGGCAGATCATCTGTATCAAGCTCCTCTTGACCATCCTTTCCTTTCTGCTACCCCTGAAGCATATTCAGTTGTGATTACCGCTGCTCATGACCGCACCAAACATTCAAAGCACATGAGCTCTTTGCTCCCTGATAGATTCTTGCCCTATTGACTACCTAGGAAAGAAGATGTATCAGGCGGGTACCATGAACCTTAGGATCTTGAACTACATGGGACACATGGTAAAATACCAACATACCCTCTGGTCCTCTGCCATTGAACTGGTCAATAAACTTCCTCCTTCTCAGGAAAAAGACCAGCTGTTAGCAACTATCTCAACTGGCAACTACATCTCTCAACATCTGCTTTGTTTGGGGTGTGATCCAGTGGATACCTCTGCCCGGATCTCCGCCACAGGTGTTACCCTTAAACAGCATGCCTGGCCCCGTGTATTAGGTTTCACCCCAGACGTGCAACACAAAGTTGTGAATGCTCCCTTTTTATGGGTCCAGACTTTCTGGTCCTGGCACTCAAACACTCCTGGATGATCTCCAGGCCTCAGGTCGCACTTTATATACGATGCATGGCATGTATCATTCTACACAGCCATCATCCCAACTTCACCCGCAGTACTCTTTTCAGTGAAAGAGAGGTGGCAAATCCAGAGGTACCTATAGAGGTGGTTTCCGCGGGCATTGTCAGATGACCTCCAGGACCATCACCCCAACCTCAAAGGGCTCCCGCTCCCACGCCTCTGGGGGGCCAGTCAGTCCACCTCTCTCTGACCAGTTAGGGCATTGCCCCGGCTTCCTCGACCCGGCCTCGGAAGCTGTGGGTGGTCACTTTGCCCTTCATTTAGAGACCTAGCAAGCAATAACATCAAATGAGTTAGATCATAGGGATAGGGCATATGCTGGAGCTAACCTCCATGCCTCCCCCTCCCCACTCTGTCTCTTGCCCACCCGACCATGTCCCCATCCTTCAGAAGGGATGCCAGGCGCTTCTCCACAAGAACACTGTGTATCCGGTTCCTCTTCTGGAGTGTCATCAGAGATTCTACTCCCATTTTTTTCTGGTACCCAAACACACCAGGGATTTCCGACCTATACTAGACCTCAGACGCCTGAACCTACATATACAATACAAGAGGTTCTAGATGGTCACTTTAACATCCACCATGCCGATGTTAAAACGAGGGGATTGGCTATCCGCACTAGATATGAAAGACGCCTACCTGCATATCCCCATCATCCCACCCACCACTGGTGCCTTCATTTCTGCCTACTAGGACATCACTAGTTTCATCTGCCCCTAAGGTCTTTACCAAATGCCTAGCAGTGGTGGCAGTTGCCCTGCGAAGGGATGGATATTTCGTCTTCCCTTACCTGGATGACTGGCTCATAAAAGCAGCCTCCAAGACTTCTCTGCTTTTGTCTCTTCAGGCAACCCTTACTCTGTTCCAATCCCTGGGAATCACAATCAGCTGGCCCAAATCCAGCCTAACCCCTATCCAACAACTCCAGTTCATCGAAACTGTTCTGGACACGGCCTCAGGCAGGACTTATCTCCCCGCCAACAGACAGGACAGGCTCCTGTCTCTTGCCTCCTAGATTGAAAGGGAACACTCTATAACAGCCAGACGTCTGTTATACCTCTTAAGACATATGGCCGCAGCCATCCCTACGGTGGCGTTTGCCCATCTCCACATGAGGCCAATCCCGTGGACTCCTCAAAGTCAGTGGATGCAAAAATCAGGGGTTTTGAAGACCAGGTTTGAGTGACTCCTGCTTTGCGCTCGGCCCTCGACTGGTGGACCCATCGTGCCCACCTATCTCAGGGCATGTCCTTCCAGTCCCCTCCTCCCCAGCAGACGTTGACACGGATGCTTCCTCAGACACCTGGGGAGTGTACCTCGGTCATTACAGGATACAAGCCGGTGGTCTCAGCACTCTGTCCCTCTCGATGTAAATCTACTGGAAATGAAAGTGATAAGGCTGGCCCTTCGGGCCTTCTGACCTCACCTCGATCCAGGGTCTCTCCTGATCCAATTGGACAACACCTCGGTGGTGTATTACCTGAACAAACAAGGGGGTATCAAATCCCATGCTGTCTGCAGGGAGACAATGTTGGTGTGGCAAGAAGCCATACATCAACACCTAATGTTGACTGCTGTCCATCTACCAGGACCCCACAGTATCTTGACCGACACTCTCAGCTGCCAATCCTCCGCTCATGAGTGGACATTTCATCACAAAGTTCTACAGACTGTCTTTCAGATGTGGGGAACCCCGCACCTGGACCTCTTTGCCTCCCCCGACAGTCACCGTCTCCCCAGATACTATTCCATTATCCCAAACAGAAAGGGACTGTCTATCGATGCCCTGTCCCAACCGTGAACAGGACTCCTCTTATATGCCCTCCCCATCCCACTCCTGCAGCTGCTGAAGTTATATCTCGAACCCACCACCATGATTCTCGTAGCCCCTTTCTGGTCTCAGCAGGTGTGGTTTCCCCTGCTACAACAGTTATCAGTAGCTGACCCATTCCCATTACCCATCAGGCCAGACCTGTTGACACAGGATTGAGGCATCCTCCTTCACCCCAACCTGAAATCTCTATACCTTCATGCTTGGCACCTGAGGATGCTTTCATAGCTCATCTCCAAGTCTCCTCTCCAGTGGCCAACATTCTTTTTGGCCTCATGTAAACCATCTACCAGACAAACGTACAATGCCAAATGGAAATGTTTTTTCCTTTGGGCTGCTTCCCAGACTTTGGACCCCTATTCGTGTCCTCTGACTAAGGTTTTGGACTACGTGTCTTTGCTCGCCTCGACAGGCTTGAGCTGTTCCTCTATTAGAGTCCATCTGGCCTCTATATTGGCCTTTCATAAACCATTGGAAGGGAGATTGCTTTGCCAACACCATCTTGCCAAGATGTTTCTAAGAGGTATGTTATATCTCAAGCCTCCTATTAGAAGACCGGCCCCTCCATGGGACTTGAATTTCCTTCTGGAAAAACTGACCCCCAAACTGTTTGAACCTGCAGCCACTTGCAACCTCCGCTTCCTAGCCTGGAAGACCTTATTCTTAGTAGCTGTCACCTCAGCTCAATGTATATCCGAACTTCATGCCCTAATGTGTAGGGAACCTTACTTGGTCTTCCATAAAGACAGAGTGTTCCTCTGTACTGATCCCGCTTTTTTACCCACGGTGATCTTGGAGCACATGTTAAATCAGTCTATAGAATTGATGGTCTACTTCCCCTATTATTCTAATTCAGGAGAATTTCTCCTACATACTTCAGATGTCCATCGCATTCTGAGATATTATACAACCCATACTAAATCCTTCAGGAAGACTCAACTGTTTGTTTCTTTTGCCTCATCCAGGGAAGGTTTATCGGTTACTAAGCAGACCCTTTCCAAACTGGTTGGCACACTGCATAACCTTCTGTTACAAGAAGTGTAACAAACCATTACCAGGACCTGTGCAGGCCCACTCTACCCAAGCCATGGCCACTACCGCGACTTGCTTCAAAGGAGCGTCCATCACAGACATCTGCAGTGTAGCCACTTGGTCCACAATACATACCTTCATGAAGTACCACAATTTAGAAGTTACTTCTCAACGAAGGATGACCTTTGGCTATGCTGTCCTACAAGGCCTTCAATCATAATGTTTCCACCCTTCCTGGATTTACTGCTTGGGAGTCATCCCAAGTGTATTACCTGAGATTACCCTCGTGGAAGATAGTACAGTTGGGTACTCACTGTAATGGTAGATCTTTGAGAGATATCTCTTGCAGCAGGTACGGTCCCTCCTTCCATCCCCCTCCTTCTCTAAAAGAATAATTTCTAATGAAAAAAAAAACATGAGGGGGCATCTAGGGTACCTTGGCTGTCCCTCGGTACTCGCAAAGCAAGCTGAATCCAGCGGGGAACTGAGGATGCCTGGGGCCGCCAACACTTGTATGGGAGCAGGATGATGATGTCATGTGTGGGCGGCCCCTAGGCAAAGACTGCTGGAAGAAAGCTGCCGTGCAGACGCGCACCTTCTGGCAAGGTCCCAAGTATATTACCTGCTGCAAGAAATACCTCTGGAAGGTCTACCGTTATGGAGTGTACGCATCTGTACTTTATCTAGCTAGCCTTCTTATTTGATTTTTTTTACAGAGATGGTGTCTTTGTGGACCAGTCCTTGCTTTCTGCCAGAGGGGTCCCTGATTTCATATTGAATTAGACCATACACCATCATGTATATTATCCTGAGCATGCTAGCAAGGGTGAGGCATTGCTTCATACACTTGGATGTACACAGAACACTACATTTTACCTTGATCGCACTAAAGACTACAGAAAGTTCTCTCAGCTACAGTCGACTGCCATTACTCGCACTTGCGCACTTTTTTATTTTCCTTCTTTTGTCAGTATTAACATCGATTTTTCGGTGTTAGTCATCAAGTTTTTATGCCTTCTACATCTGCCTTGTCATCCGACCACTTCACGAAGTGTGCGTGCGGCAAACAGATTCCTGAAAAAAAGACAGTCACTCTGCTTATATCCTTTGTCTAGGCCCCAGTCCTGATACCGAAGCCTGCCAGATTTGCCAGAAATTCAACCAGGCCACTCTGAGATGCTGTCCAAAAATTCTGGAGAGCCATCTCATCAAGCAGAAGCTCGTCACGGTGGCAAAGGAGCTGTAGGCCCGGAGTTCTTCTGCTTTTGGGGCCTCCTCCCAACTCTGGGCAAAATCTGGTGGGGGAAACAAACAACAGGACCGGTCTGCTTCCCGCTTGCGGTTTCCACACAAACCTCGGAGATCAGCCTCCCGCAAGGGGTCAGCCCCTATGGCCCCACCTGCTCTTACTTATGCAGGGCTACCAGTGGCCCGCCCTCATCTCTGTCACGGGTGGCATTCCACAGGGCAGGGGACCCTGTCTCCTGCTCCTCAGCCCCTGACACTCTGGCCCATTACATCCACGGGCTCTCAGCCAGGAAGCTCAAGCCGTCACCCCCCACCCCACCCCTAATCAAGGAGCGCTGCCTGCGTGGGTCCCCTTCACAGGTCCGGCGCCAGTGCTTGCAGCAAGCTCACCGTTTCCTCTAGCCCAGCATCCTGCTGCCTTCCCCAGGGAGGTTTCTTCCCCCACCAGACATCCAGTTCTCCTCCCGCCCCCTGCACTGCCATTGCTGCACACCGGCCCGGCACCAGTTCTTCCTCAGCCTGCAGGCCCGGTGCCAGTGCTGCCTTTTCCACAACCTGCGTGCCATACGCCATTCTCAAAGCTGGCGCCAGCGGGCCTCACACCAGCATACCCGCTGCCGTCCTTTCCCTATCCAGTGCCAGCCTACCCTTATCCACCAGTATATAACTAGCCTTCCCTGGTGGACTATAACACCCTGTTTTCTGCATGGTGGTCTTTCATGCAGAAGCAGACCCCCTGTCCTCGGGGCCCTCCTCTGGCATCCCCTAGACGGCCTGCTGGGGACTTTCCACCCTCAGATCAGGTGCCCCCCCCCCGTATGCCGGGGTCCACGGGCTCCAGACCTGACCCAAGCCCCAGCACTCACCAGGACGAGTGACTGCCGACCGAAAAAAAGATGGAGGAGCCAGATGAGGATTCTGACTAATCGGAGTCTTCCTCCACCCCAGGGGATTCTTCAGAAGGCAAAGAACACACTAAAGTGGTTCCCAAGTCCCTCCTCATGATCCATCTTTCATGGACATCATGAGGCACATCCAAGCCACCATGGGCTGGGAAACGGAAGAACAGGACGCGGAGCACCATTGTCTGTTTACTTGCAGAACCCTGACACCCTCCCCGTGGTTGACTCCCCCTCTCCCCCCCCCCATTGACTCCTATGAAGATGTCACTAAGGTGGCTTGGAACCACCCCTCTACCACTCCAGCAGTGTCCAAGAAGGCAGTCTACACATTCTGGCGGGTAAGTCCCTTTAAGGGGGCCGACCCAAGGCTGACTCTGTGGTCATCAACATGGTGCATGACTGCAAGAAGTAGCCCAAGCACCTCAGTGCCCTTCCTCCTGACAGGGAATCCAGGTAGCTGGACCACCTGGGTAAGCGTGTTTTTGCATCCACCACCCTGGCCATCAGGGCCATGAACCAGCTCTGGGACCAGGCCAGGGACCTAGTCCAGGCCTTGCCCAATGATCACTCCAAAACTTAGCTAGCCCAGCTCCTTAAGGCAGTTTCCAATGTGGTGGCAGTCATATCCATTGGGACACATATAATGCTGTGGTCGCCTCAAGCAGGGGAGCAACCACAGGAGTCTGCTTCCAATGCCACTCCTGGCTCTGGGTGTCCAGCTTTGCCTCAGATGTGCAGTCAGGTATTTTGGATACCTCCTTTTGGGGAGCTGTCTTGTTCAGAGGAGATGTCCAGGATCTCATTTCCTCCTTCCAGGAGTCAGGCCATGCTCTCTGGTCCATTCACTCGAAGTACCATATCCAGCCTAAGACTAGTCAACGGTCTCCTTTAGCCTTTCCTCCCCAAGCAGACCCAGGGAAAGTACAAGCAGGCATCAGCCACTCAAGCTGCCCGCTGCCAGGCTTACGCTGCTCTCCCTCCTGGCACCTGCTCTCACCTCCTGACTCCTTGGCTGACACCCCCAGAAAGGTTCCTGAGGGAGGCTGTAGGGGCGATTCTCTTCACCTTGACGGGTAGCAGGACATTATCTCGGACAACCGGGTCCTGCAGATCATAGAACACGGCCACATGCTAGAGCTTCTTCAGTGGCCCCCAGAAAATCCTTAGGGGAAACTATGTATCCCCCAGCTCACGTGTGTCTCGTCTGGGAGGAAATTCAGGCATTTCTGAAAAAAAGAGCTACAGAGCCTGTCCATCTGGCTCAGTGGAGCGGGGATTCTACTCCCACTTCTTCCTAGTCCCCAAAAAGACTAATGATCTCTGGCCCATCCTGGATCTGAGTATTTGAACTTCTCCGTAGAGTACAAATGCTTCCAGATTGTCACCTTTCAGGGGTTGTTGCCCTTCCTTCACTGGGGGGCTGGCTCTGTACTTTGGACATGCAGGATGCATATCTGCATATCATAATTTTTCCTTTTCATTAGTGCTTCCTCTGCTTCCATATCAAGGGAGCCCATTTCCAATTCAGGACCCTCCCTTTTGGCTTCTCAACGCCCAGGGTCTTTACCAAGTGCCTGGCGGCAGTAGCAGCTGCCTTGTGGAGATAAGGTTTCTGCATATTCTCCTACTTGCACAATTGGCTTTTAGCTGCCCTTTCCAGGGACAGTCTTGTCCAGACTCTGGAGTACACCTTCCACCTCTTCTAGGTCTTGGGTATTGCCATCAGTCAGCCAAAGTCCTGTCTATCTCCTTTGTCAGCGCCTCCAGTATATCAGGAGGTGTCTTGCGTTTTTCTGTGGGGCATTCTGCATCTGAAATCTCCCATTCGGGACCCAGTTCCTCCATAGGACCTCAGTTTTATGTTGGAGAAACTCGCGTTACCTCCCTTTTGAACCAGCCGCGAATTGCAAGCTGCACTTTCTGTCGTGGAAAGTGCTGGTTTTAGTTGCTGTTACTTCTGCTCGGATTTCTGAGCTTCAGGCTCTTATGTGTAAGGAGTCTTATTTTGTTTATCACAAAGACAGGGTGTCTTTGCGTATTAATCCTAAGTTTCTTCTTAAAGTGGTGTCAGAGTTTACGTTGAACCAGTCCATCCACCATACCCATTTATTACCCTGAGTATTCCAATCAGGGGCAGGCTTTGCTCTATACTTTGGATGTACATGGAATCTTACGATATTATATGCACCGGACCAAGACTTAAAGAAGTCTGATCAGTTACTAGTTTCGTTCATCCCCAAGAGAGAGGATGCTCTGGCTTCCAAACAGTGTTTGTCTGTTTGATTAGCAAATTGCATCGTTTACTGCTACCGTAAGTTACAACAGCAACTTTCGGGGACTGGTTAAGGGCCATTCCACCAGGGGTATGGGTTGGCCACCTCCACAGCTTGTTTCAGGAAATGTTTCTGCTGCAGATATTTGTGCAGTCACCACCTGGAGTTCTGTCCACACCTTTACCAAGCATTACAGTCTGGACGTTGCTTCTAGCCACAGGACCAGTTTCTGTCTTGCCGTTCTGCAGGGCCTTCTGATTGGCTGCTGTCTAACCTTCTCCCATTGCTGCTTCCTTTACACTACCAGAACTGCTTGGGACTCAGTCCTACCAGTGTTGGCCTGCTGCAAGAGTCTCAGATAGTACAGTTACGTAAGAGCTTACTGTAACAGTAGATTTTTGAGAGGAGCTCTCACAGCAGGCACTCATTTTTCCTCCTACTTTTTCACTGCTGTATTCGTCCTCCATTTGCATGGATTTTCTGCTTCCCTTTTCCTTCTTGGCTCTATGGAACCTCCTCTGTTCTTCTTCTGCTGCCTGCTCTGGTTCTCCAGTGGGAGAATTGAGGAAGGTGTGGGGTGCCACCTGCCTTTATAGCATAGGCTCACGTCCATTTGCGCTCCTTAATGCTTTCCCTGCCTCCCTTTGTTTTTTTTCTGACACACTTCCTTATTATCCTCTCTCTGGGTCTCCTTATACCTTCTGAATGCTACTCTTTTAGCCTTTACCTTTCCTCCCACCTCTTTCGAGAACCATAGTGGGCTCCTCTTCCTTTTGCTTACTTGCTTTGCTTACTTGCTTGATGCAGAGATTTGTTGCCTTCACTGTGCCCCCCCCCACCGCAAGTCATCTCCCCCTACCTGATCATTCCTGAGGCATTCACCTATCTTTCTCAAATAGCCCTTCTGAAGTCCGGGACCCTTGCCATTGTGTGGTTGGATTCTGCATCTATTCTTTTGTTGAACCACACTGTACAGTTATCGCTGGTCCCCAGATGGCTTCCCACCTTGATGTCTACAATACTGTCCCTGTTAGTAAGCACCAGGTACAGTATTGCCCCATCCTGAGTGGGTTCACTGACCAGTTACGTAAAGAATGCCCAAGGATGTCCCTGCTTTCAGTTGAAGCCAAGGTTGAAAGGCTCCAGTCTACATCCAGTTGGTATGTAGATTTTGGTAGGACACCTCACTGGGATCAGAATGGAGATGGGACAAAAATGGGCCATAATTGAAGTGGGACTGATGGAGGACACTAGTGAGTGTGCCGAGATCTAAAGCAATGACTCTAAGGCAAAAAAGCTCATCTGGTTCAGAAAAGAAGATGGCAGATGCAATAAGGGAAAAGAGAGCAACCTTCCAGAAGTACAGACCTACTCAGAAGGAGGAGGATAGGTCGGGAGGCCAGTTGTGCTAAATCAAGGGTGGTGAGCAAGGTGGTTAGAGAGGCAGAGGCTGTGCAGGAAGTACAACTGACACAGGGAGAAAAATCTGGTGTGAAGGCCTTCAAATATATAAGGGAGAAAGGAATATTAAGGATGAGATTGTCAGATTAGAAAAGGGTGAGGTTGGGCAGAAGGAAGTGAAGAGGAAGCAAAGGTGCATAACAGGTGCTGCTCTGTCTTCACTAGAGAGAAGGGTGAACTAGTGCCACAAGGGAGCAGGGAGGGGGGAGTCACAGACTGCATAATAGAAGTAAACAGGGTGCATAAGGGCCTGAAAGACCTGAGGGTGGACAAGTCTCCAGGGCAAGATGGCGTGCACCCAAGGGTCTTAAGGGAACTAGCAGAGGTGCTGACGGGCCCCCTGGCAGACCTGTTTAACACATCTCTGGAGTCTGGGAGTGTGCGCGGGGACTGGAGAACTGCACATGTAGTGCTTCTCTATAAAAGTAGTTCAAGACATGAACCGGGGAATTACAGGCAGGTCAGTCTGACCTCATTAGTGGAGAAAGTGATGAAGACTAAGGGGAAAGACTGTTGAGCCTTCTCAAGGAAAACAGCCTGCAAGACGAAAGGCAGCATGGGTTTGTGTCAGGGAGGTTTTGCCAGACTAATCTGATTAACATTTTCAACTGAGTGACCAGGATGGTGGACAGGGGCCAGGTATTTGATGTCCTGTACCTGGACTTCAACAAGGCCTTTGACTCTTTGCCTTATAGGAGACTGGTCAGGAAGTTGGAAGACCTGGGGTTGAGGGCCAGTAATGCTAGATGGGTCAAAAACTGGTTGCAGGACAGAAGCCAAAAGGGTAGTGAACATTGGGGGACTTCTTAGAAGCTAGGCCAGTGACCAGTGGGGACCCACAGGGCTCGGTGCTCAGTCCGATGTTGTTTAGCATCTTCATCAGTGACGTGGTGGATGGGATACTAGAAACATAGAAGTTGTCGGCAGATAATGACCGCAAGGCCCATCCAGTCTGCTCATTTTTTCTACCTTATGAATGTGCTATCGGCCTGTACTCTGTCAATGCCTATCTAGTCATACTCATCTTTATTGCTTCCTTATGCCTGTCCCGTACCTGTTTGAAGCCCTGCACTGGATTCATATCCACCACTTCCTAAGGTAGGCTGTTCCATGCATCCACTACCCTTTCTGTGAAAAAGAACTTCCTCACATTACACCTTAATTGGCCTCCCTCTAATCTCATGCTGTGTCCTCTTGTCCTGCAATTTTTCTTATATTGAAACATGTTAGACTCCTTCACCTTGTTAATGCCCTTAAGATGTTTGAATGTTTCGATCATATCACCTCTCTCTCCCTCCTTAGTCTAGGATATACATATTGAGCTCTGTTAATCTGTCCTCATATGTTTTCTGGTGTAGTCCCTGCACCATTTTGATTGCCCTTCTCTGGACTGCCTCCATTTTGTTAATGTTCTTGTGCAGGTGCGGCCTCCAGTACTGCACGCATTACTCCAGATGGGGTCTAACCAGTGTCTTGTAAAGAGGGATTATTACCTCCCTCTTATGACTTGTGATGATACCCCTACTAATACACCCCAACATCCCTCTAGCCTTACTTACTGCTTTAGTGGTCTGCTTGGATGATTTCAGGTAATCTGTGATGATGATGCCTAAGTCTCTTTCTTTCCTTGTGATTGCCAGCAACTCCCTGATCAGAAGTAAAATATGGCTGTTCATGGGTGACACAAAGCTCTCTGGGAGGGTGGACATGGAGGAGGTGAGCCAGGAACTTAAAAAAGGCCTGACTTGGTTGGAGAAGTGGTTTAGTATTTGGCAACTGGGGTTCAGTGCAAAAAAGTGTAAAGGTATGCACTTGAGGGTGAAAACCCTGAGACCAGAATCTGGTTGGGTGGTGTGCAGGTTACCAGATCAGAGGAGGAAAAGGACCTGGAGGTAATCACGCGTGTCTTGAAGTACTCTGCACACTGCAGGACAAGGCCAGGAGGGGTTTGGGGAGAGTGGCAGGTCCCTCAGCAGTCTATTAGACTGTAAGGCCTTTATCTGCTGGCACATTCGTATATTCATTTACAGCTTTTGTGAAGGTCTGGGGTAGTGTTGCCACCGCCAGTTGTTCCATATAGAAATATTAAGGTGTGTGTGGCTAATATTCTATGTCTTTTCTTTGTCTGGTGCCTCAAGTAAATTTGGGCTTTAATTTTTGAGTCAGTCAGCTTCCCCACCCCCATCCCCATGTGGTTGATTGCTTTTCCCTCCAGCTGTTTTCTCTGTCTTCAGGGTGTTTTATACGTTTCTAGAGTTTATCTGTTTTGTAGATTTGTGTAGACGCCGAAGCAGGTGGCCATTCGAATGCTGGTTCACACTCCCTGCAACAGTGGAGTGTCAGCTTCCCACTCATACTTGGTGTTTTTCTTCAGGTTCCTGCACCTCTTGGTGCACATGTCACCGGCGTGCACCTGCACTCCTGTACTGCATGCCATCAGTGACTTAGGATGTTACTTTATAGTCCCATGCTCTCTCTGTGAGCCTGGTACTGTTTTTGTCTCCTGGTTCCTTACAGTAAGTGGTCTTCTGAGCTTATCTCTGGTGGGGAACTGAGGAGTGATGGGGCCGCCAAAAATTATATAGACGCCAGCGGATATACAATGAGACCAAAACTCAATATCTTGAGTTTCAGTATCCCGAAATTGACTGCCCAAAACTCGATATCCCGGTCTTTCAGAATACTCCCACGCCAATGATGCAAATCATTGTGGGTAGCCCTCGGGTAGCAAAAGTTTCTGAGTGGTCCTGACACCGACTTCACAGTTCGAAAGCTGTGGCCCAGTGGAGGAGATTCTCTTGAAGATCTGCTGTTATGGTAACTGTTCTTTCCACTACTGTTATACTGTTGTTGCAGTAAAATTAAGATATACAAGGATGACGCTAACACTGTGTGCATCACCAGTCAGTGGGGTTTAAGATAACTGAAGGGGGGGAATCCAGTCACACAAGAACAAGAATCTTTGACTTTAAGAAAGCAGATTTTAGGAAAATGGGGAAATGCTTAGAAGAGGTATTGTCTGGAATTGGGGAGAAAAAGAGGGTAGAGGAACAGTGGTAGGTGATCAAGTCCGGGATAACAATGGCGACACAACTCTATGTTAAGCAGGTTAGCAAGGGGAAGAGGAGACCATTATGGTTTTCAAAGGAGGTAGATGAGAAAGTTAAAGCAAAAACAGTGACATTCAAGTAGTAAAAAAAAAACACAGGAGGAAGGGGACAGGGAGAGGTACCTGGAGAAACAAAGGGAGTCAGGAAGTGCAGTAAAGGAAGCCAAGACACAAACGGAGGAACGCATTGTGAAATCATTGGTGGGGGGGATATAACTTTTTACAGGTACATCAGGGAAAAAAGGAAGACAAAGGGAGAGACAGTGAGGCTAAAAAGGGGAGGATGGAGGTAGTGTAGAGAAAGACAATCGCAAAGCAGACATACTGAACAGATACTTCTGCTCAGTCTTTACAGAGGAGGGGGCAGGATTTGTGTCAAAAATTAATAGAAAGGGTAGGAAGGACACGGAATTGGATACAAGTCCTTTTCCAAAGGAAAGGGTCCTAAGGGAACTGGAAGCAATAAGAGTAAATAAGGCTGTGTGACCAGGTGGGGTACACCCCAGGCTGCTGAGGGAGCTAAGAGAGGTGGTGGCAGTACCCCTGGCAAACTCTGTTGAATCTATCATTGAAAACAGGGGAGGTGCCCAAAGACTGGAGGAGAGCTGATGTAGTTCCTCTATACAAAAGTGGAAACAAGGAGGTAGCAGGGAACTACAGACCAGTCAGTCTGACCTCAGCAGTGGGAAAGATCGTGGAAGCACTGCTGAAGGAAAGAACAGTTGAACACCTGAGTGCCAATGGTCTGCAAGACCCAGGGCAACATGGTTTTACTGGAGGGAGGTCATGCCAGACTACCCTTATTCAGTTCTTCAGCTGGGTTACCACGGAGGTGGATCGGGTGGGGGGGGCAGTGGACGTGGTCTACTTGGACTTCAGCAAGGCCATTGACATTGTGCTGCACAGAAGGCACTTAAATAAGCTGGGGAACACGGGAGTGGGTAAGATGGTAGTAAAGTGGGTAGACAGTTGGCTGGATAACAGGATACAGAGGGTGGTGGTAAATGGTAGTCACTCTGCAGAGGGGAAGGTGACCAGTGGAGTACCACAGGGATCTGTGCTAGGTCCAGTCCTCTTCAATATCTTTATCAGTGACATTGCAGAGGACCTAGAAGGGAAAATTTGCCTATTCACTGATGACACAAAGCTTTGCAACAGGGTGGACACACCAGATGGTGTGGCTAGAATGAGGAGATATCTACAGAAGCTTGAGGACTGGCAGAGGGATTGGCAGTTGGAATTTAATGCTAAAAAGTGTAAGATAATTTACATGGGGCACAAAAAAACAGGAACAAGATATCAGCTGGGAGGGGAGGAAAAAGAATGCTCTAAGCAGGAAAGGGACCTAGCAGTTATCATCTCAGATAACCTCAAGGTAGGAAGTCAGTGCGACAAGGCAACAGGAAAAGCAACCCAGATGCTGAGATACATAGGCAGGGGAATCACCAGCAGGAAAAGGGAGGTTGTAATTCCACTATACAGAACATTAGTGAAGCGACACCTCGAGTACAGTGTCCAGTTCTGTAGGCCTTACCTGCTACGCAAGGACATGGATAGGGTGGAGGCGGTTCAGAGGAGGGCAGCCAATATGGTGCAGGAATTACATCACAAACTCTATGAGGATAGGCTGAAGGACTTAAATATGTACTCCCTGGAGGAAAGGGAGGATATGATTGAGACATTTTAAGTACTTCACAGGGAAGAATAAGGTGCAGGAAAACACAATTTTACAAA
This sequence comes from Neoceratodus forsteri, assembly GCA_016271365.2. Lineage (NCBI taxonomy): Eukaryota > Metazoa > Chordata > Ceratodontiformes > Ceratodontidae > Neoceratodus > Neoceratodus forsteri. The sequence goes on from CM057451.1 coordinate 748,802,353, forward strand.
CAAAAAGATGATCCTAGACAAGGGGACATGGAATGAAACTGGAGGGAGGGCAGATCAGAGGGAACATGAGGAAATTCTTCACAGAGAGGGTGGTGGACAAATGGAACAGCATGCCAGAAGAGGTGATAGTGGCAGAAACGATTACAGGATTTAAGAACGCCTGGGATAGGCATAAGGGGATCCTGATAATCAGGGAGTGGGGGGGTGCAACCTTGTTCCAGGAAAGCTTGAAGAAGTATGGGTACTAGTGCTCATGGGCAGACTTGGTGGGCCGAAGGCCCTTATCTGCTGCTTAGGCATCGTTCACAGTGTAAAGACATACAGAATTTGCCAGGGTTTTTTTTTTTTGTTCATTTCTTTATGTCTGTTGCTGACCTGCCCCCATCCACCAGTCCCCCAGCCCCATCACCCCAGCATCCATTGGGACTTACCTTCTCCGAATCTTCCCCAGGGCTTGTGTGTCCCCGGCTGAGTCATTAGGCCATTTGCCAAGATTTTAACCAGACTGCATGGAGATGTCACAAGAAAGCTATAGAAATGTATTTAAAGCTAAAGGCTGTGGAGGACAAACAGCATGCTTCGCAGACGGCTTCACCATCCTCACATGCTGCTTCTCCCCACGGCTCACCGTCGACTTTCTGCTCCCTGCAATTGATGGTGTCGTCTGTTGATTATTCACAGAAAAAGGACAAAGCTACTAAGTCAATGGAAAAACACCAACATGCTAACAAAGAAAAGCAGCGGCATCATGACAGATGCCGCTCCAGCCAGGCCATGCTCTGCTCTTAAATGAGGTAAGTCTCCAGAAAAAAAAAACACACAGATCCCAGGCTAAGCCCTTGGGTTCGCCCCCAACCATTTCTTAGACACCAAGGTTAGGGGTCTGGCACTGGCTGTAGTCTCTCATCAGGGATTTGGAGCCAGTTCCGCCATCAAGCACTGCCTTATTGGAGAATTAGTCATTGACATGCACATCGGGGTCCATCGACAGGCAAATGCCATTTCAGACTGTGTTGTCTGAACTATTTAAGCTTCTACCCCTGGCTTCACTGTAGATGCTAAACCTGTCACTACAGCTAGGTCCCCTGCCATCAACTTTATTGAAGCCAGCACTCCCTATGCAGGTTAATCTACCGAAATATGGGACTTCCTTTGTCCATGCCTGGTTAGTCAACGGTTCCTCCTGTACAGCCACCTCATACTGTCTTCCTGCTCCTAGTTCCCATCAACAAGGAGGAGCATCTGGAATATCATTCATATTTGATGAGGAAGAGGAGAAAGAAATTACCCCCCCTGATGTGGTGCATTCCAGCTCCTCTTTATCTTTCTGTAGTGAGGACAGTGTACATTACACACCTAGATCCCTTCCTGAGGATGTGGCTTTTCAGGCTTTCCTACTGCAGGTCCAGTCCTTTACTGCTATGGAGGAAGAGTCCTCAATGAAGACCCTCTATGAATTCTTACATGTTTCAGCTCTACCTACGGTGATTGTTCCTCTTTTCTGTTCGGTTGTGGAGGATGCCACGATGGCTGCTTGGCACAGGCCCAGTGCTTTGCCTGCCATGCCTCATAAGGCGGATAAACAGTGTACTGCACCTTTGGATAAGTCCTGTTTATGCCATACAACCTGAAATGAATTTTGTGGTTATTGTGGCTGCACGTGATGGATCTAAAGCTCCCAAGCACATGAGCTGTCTTTTCCTGAGAAAAGAATCCAGGAAGCTGGATGTGATAGACAAGAGGACATATGCTTCAGTGTTATTTGGCCTCTGGATTTCTTCTTACCAGGCCTACATGATTAAAAATCAGAACTACCTATGGAAGTCTACAGCTGCCATGCCAACAAGCTGCCTGACTGACCTGATGAGCCTGAAGTCCACCAGACTGTTGCCCATGATCGTGAGGCTGGCTAGCACATCTTAATGTTAGCTTATGATGCTGCTGCTTGTGCAGCTGCTTCTGGCATTTGCCTGCACCACCACTCATGGTTACATGTTGGCTAGCTTTGCCACTGATGTCCAACAGTCTGTCCTTAATGCTCCCTTTAGAGGTAAGCACCTTTATGGTTCTGATGTTGAATCTGCTTTGCGAGACCTACAGACATCTAAAATTACTTTGAGGTCCTTTATATCCTTAATCTAAAGCCTTGGGGATGGGATTCCTTTCACAGGCCTTATGCCCACCCTGGTAGATGCTGTTCCAGGGGACCCAGCTGTGGCTCTGTGCAGACCCAGGCCTCCACTCAGGCCCCTTTGCCTCCTGGTGCCCATGCCAGGGTCACCAAAGGTGCGCGCTTGGCAGCGTGCCTGCCGCCCCCAAGCCTTCTCCTTACACATCCCCAACCGCTGCAGATCAAAGAGTCCTTGTGGGAAACTGCATACTGGAGGTGACTCAACGAGGACACGCCATAGAAATTTTATCTGTCCCTTGCATAAAGCCTCTCTTTCTGAACCATCACCATGTGGGACATCTTGTCGAGGCACAGGTCAGAAAGCATAGGAAAAACCAGGAGCAGATGTAAAATTCACAACAGGAGTTTTATTATGAATAACAAAAAAAGAAAATTGTTCAGAATAACTATTTACAAAGGCAGAATAAACAGAGAAGATCCATCTGAGTTTTCCTTCAGTCTCTGTCTGTCTCTTGCAAGAAACTGCAGCTTTGTTTTCATAGGTCCTTGCAAACCCTCCCCCCCCCCTTCTTAACAAGCATCCTATTTTTTTCCAAAATGTTCTTGTAAATTTCAGGCAAGTACAGCTAGAACACAGTGTCCCAGAACTGAGGCCCCCTTCTTCACAGCTTCTGAAACAGGGTTTAAAAACTGGTCTCAGGTTAACCCTTGAGTTCCCAATAGCTTTTTGCAATCATCTCAAGCTATAATTATATACATTTCAACAGTAACACTATATAATTTCTAAACAAAGGGATCCCAATATCAGTTAAATTTCCACATAATGATTTGCATATATTTTTATACCAGCAGATATGCAAGGAGGAAAAGACAGAACAGCAAGTGAAGACTGAGAGACAGTGAGAGGCAGAGAATTGCAAGACCATCGGGGTGATCAAATCCTAGGTCTCACGGGAAAATTTGGTTGTGCAGCCAGACAGACAAGAGACAGGAAAGGAAAGAACAGAACAGATCCTTGCATTCAAGCTGTCCACAACAACTGTGACAGGGTCCTATTCAACCCTGTCGCATACACTACCTTCTTAAGAGGGAACCTGTTTTTTCAAACAGGTTTCCAAAACTTTCTATTAATTCTATGCTAGCATTAGCTTCTAACTTTCAGAACTTAAGCACATGTACCATATTCTTTTCTCTATAACAGTACAGCAAACAGCAAAGTTTAAACACCTACATTTGTTTTTCAACCTTCAGAACCCTCAATTCCTGATCCATATCTTGACAGAAAATCTGCATTGCTATTCTCTTCACCAGATTTATGTATCACCTTGAATTTAAATGGCTGTAGTGCCAGGTACCACCTTGTGATTCGGGGAATTTTTATCTCTCATTTGGTTAAGCCAGCAGAGAGGATTGTGATCTGTTATAAGTACAAAGTCAGTTCCTAGCAAATAAAACTTAAGGGACTCCATGGCCCACTTTGATGCTAAACATTCCTTTTCAATGGTGAAGTACCCTTTCTCTCTGTCATGCAACTTCCTACTTATGTACAGAATAGAATGTTCCGTCCCATCTATATTTTGACTCAGGATTGCACCAAGGCCTGTCTTTTGATGCATCTGTTTGTAACAAAAATGGTTTCTCAAAATCTGAGCTTCTTAAAACAGGGACTGAACATAATGCAGCCTTAATGGCTTGAAAAGCTTCATCACACTCTGGGGTCCATTTCACATTAATAGGGTAACGTTTTTTCGTGAGTTCAGTGAGGGGGAGTAGCTAACTCAGCAAAGTTGGGAACAAATCTCCAGTAATAACCAGCCAGTCCTAAAAATTACCTGACGTTTCTTTGTTTTAGGGGCAGGGCTGTTAGCTACAGCTTCTTTCTTGGAAACCTCTGGCTTGACTTCTCCATTTCCCAAAACATAGCCCAAATATCTGGTTTCCTGCATGACCAGTGCACATTTGGTAGGATAAATAGTCAGACCAGCATTTTTGATAGCTTGGATAACTGCTCGTAGGTGTTCCTGGTGGCTTTTCCAATCTGGACTGTACACCACGACATCATCCAGGTACACAGCACAATAACCAGTGTGAGGCGATAAAATTACATCCATGTACCGCTGGAATGTAGCGGGTGCACTGTGTAAACCAAACGGCATGGTGGTGAACTGATAGGATCCTATAGGAGTGGCAAATACAGTTTAGTCTCTGGATTCTTTAGCTAAAGGGAGTTGCCAGTAACCCTCGGTGCAATCAAGGGTACTGATATACTTTGAACTCCCCAGTCTGTCCACCAAATCATCTATTGTGGGCATAGGATAACTGTCAAATTCTGGTATTTGATTAAGTTTCTTGAAATCAAGGCAGATTCTAACCCCCCCCACCTTTTTTTTCATTTACAGTTACCATTGGAGATGACCAAGCACTCCTCGACTCTTCTATGATACCAATTTCTTTCATTTTTTGTATTTCCTTGACCACGTCAGCTCTTAACCACTCTGCTAACCTGTATGTCTTTTTCCTGAAAGGCGAGCATTCCTTGGCACTGTTACGTGCTCGACCCCTTTTGCTTGGCCTGGTACTGTGGTAAAAGTACTGTTAAATGTCTTTAGCACATTACGAATTTCTGCAGTTTGTTCTGAGGTTAAGGAAACATTCACCTTTACAGCATCAGCAGTTACAGTTTGTTCCAGTCTATCTTAAGCTACATAGCTACGTAAACTACATCAATATCTTCATCATCAGTTTCTGGTAAAACCAGCATAACAGCTTTTGGTGTTTTTTCAGCCCATTTCTTGAAGAGATTAGCATGGTGTATCTTAGTAGGATTTTTCCTGCCAGGGGTCTCAATCTTGTAGTTAACAGTGCCAGTATGTTCTAAGCACTCTATAAGGCCCTTGCCACTTCATTAACAGTTTATTTTCTGTTGTGGGTAACAGTAGCAAATCCTTTTCACCTGGCTAAAAAACTTTTTCTTTTACCCCATAGTCGCAATATACCTTCTGCTGGCTTTGGGCATCTTGCTGATTACTATGGGCAATTTCAACATATTTTGTCAGCTTCTTTCTTAGGGCACACATATAAGATGTTATGGATTATTTCTGAGTGGGGTTATCTTCCCACTTTTCTTTTATCACATCCAGTGGCCCTCTTGGCTGCCTACCGTACAGCATTTCAAATGGCAAAAACCCTGTTGATGCCTGTGGCACTTCTTTGTAAGCAAAAAGTAGGTAAGGTAAGTATTGGTCCCAGTCTTTCCCTTCCCTTTTTACAAACCTTTTTAACATGCATTTTAGGGTTTGGTTAAAACACTCAACAGGACCGTCTGTCTGAGGGTGATGGGGGCAGTTCTTATGGCAGTGATACCTAGTAGTCTGTACAGGCTCCTTAAGTAATGCAGCACCAAAATTACTACCCTGATCAATAATAATTTTGTTAGGTATGCCCCGTCTGCTGAAAATTTTTGCAAGCTCTGCTGCCACTTTTGCAGCTGTGACAGTACGCATTGGAACTGCTTCTGGGTATCAAGTAGCATAGTCACATACCACGAGGATAAATCCATTACCCTTTTTGTTTTTGTCTAAAGGACCAACCACATCCATTGCAATTCTTTCAAAAGGCACATCTATCAAGGGTAGGGGCACCAGGGGAACCTTGTCTTTTCTAGTGACTGGGGCTATGTTGTAACACTCAGCATAGGAATTACAATACGTAGCAACATCTTCATGAATTCCAGGCTGGTAAAATCTATACAGCAATCTGGCAAGGGTGTGATCCCTCCTCCCCTAGTGACCAGTCGTAGGACTATCATGTGCTGTCTGTAACAACTCTGTTCTGTACTTCTGTGGTATAACCATTTGTTCTGTCTGTTCCTGTGTCTGAGGTTTAACCCAAACTCTGTACAGTAACCCATTACATTTTTTAAACATTGGTCCACCCTGTTTTGGTTTCACCCCAGCTGCTTAAAATAACCCTGGAGAGAAACATTGTTAACTTGTTCCGAAAGAAATACACGATCAGTGATCAGTTTAGTTTCAGCATTTTCATATGTCAACCCCTTATGTCCATCAGTCATTTGTTGCCACAGTTTCTTCAGCCATCGTCTTTCTTTCCTGGATTTCCGGATCTTGGAGCTGTTCTCAAACAAGTCCGAATCAAAGTCACTGAAAGGAAAAACGTCCCCACCTTTTTAAGATTTTCTTTGCCTGCGCTCGTTACCACTACTGCTGAAACTGCAGGGTTCAGTTCCTCTGAGATTAACTCAATAAATCCCAGACAGTCATTTCCAATAATCACAGGTACAGGTAACTTACGTACTACCCCTACTTTCATTTGGTGCGACACACGCTTAATGGTCAGAGTCACTTGGGTGGTGGGATAGTATCGAGTGTTCCTGTGGATGCAGATGACACCAGTACCTGGTCCTTTTGCACAGTGTTTTCTCAGCACCTCAACATGCACTAGGATCTGTCTGCTTCTCGAATCACTGAGTCCCTTTACAGTCTTATCCCCCACCTTCACATCTGTTAAGTACTTGCCCCAATTTGCTAGGGACAAATCTGCTCCAGTGTCACTCTTCTTACGGTAATTTCTTACAATATGACCTGGCTTATTACAGTTTTAGCAAACAACGTCTTTGGGCACAGATTTGTTACCTCCACCAGAGTTATCAGACTTGGAGTTTAAATGGGAAAGAGAGTGTCTTACCGGTGCCTGGCTGTTACCTAGTTGCAGTGGCGTCTGTCTGGCCATTTGGTAGTCCTCAGCTAAAGAAACAGCCTTTTCCCCACTTTCTGGTCTGTGTTCCTGTACCCAAAGCTGCACATCTGTAGGCAGGATGTTGATGAATTGCTCCATTGCAAATGTGTCTGTGATCTGTGAGACTGTTTTGCCCTCTGGTTGGAGCCATTTTATCAGGAGTTCTCTGTCGGATGAAGGCTTCTCAAGGATTGTCGACTGAGTTGTACTTCAGAGATCAAAATCTCTGCCTCTAGGTCTCTCCTAAGATGTCATACCTTTTCAGGATTTCGCTTTTCACCAGGTCATAGTTTTCTGACTGTGCAGTGTCCATATTGCTGTAGGCAAGTTGGGCTTTCCCTGTCAAGTAGGGTGTCAGTCTGATTGTCCATTGCTGCTTTGGCCATTAGCAGGCTGTGGCAACTCTTTCAAAAGTTGTCGGGTATGCCTCGATATCATCCAAGGGATACAACTTTGTAAGTTTAATGGCTTTTAAGTTGCTTGTGTTTTGTTGCTCATCTGGAGCTGTGCCATATCCTCTGTCTTTGATAGCTTGCAAGGCATCCAGCCATCACTGCTCCTGTCACTGCATCTCTTCTCTCATCTGCTGCTTCTCTTCTCTCCTCTTCTTCTCCTCCGTCTCTTTTTGTTGCATAGCCCACTATTTGAGAAAGTCCATCAGGCTTTCAGGTTCTGTCACTGCCTGTTCTTTTTCCATAACTTGTGCTGGCTGTACAATCTCAGCTTGGACTTCTGTCTCTGCTAGCTTGGCTGCCATTCTCCTGGTAACCACTCCTGGACTTGCTGCTGCAGAATCCATACCTTTCTGTATGCTTCTCTGGTACTAGGTCCAGTACCCATGCACAAAACCCTTGGCTTAGAGTATGCAGGGCGTAATCCCACTTCTAAAACCATCTGTCGTCGAGGCACAGGTCAAGAAGCATAGGCAAATATCCTTGAAGAAAACAGAATACTTACTTACTGTAACAGTAGATCTTCAAGAGAATCTCTTTCATTGAGCCATGGCTCTCCCTCCTTCCCCCCTTTCTTGGGTGACAGGTGATTGTCCTGCATGCTCTCGAGGCCGGTTCTACTCTTATGTCAAACCAGACATCATTACTTGGGTTTCTATGTCGTCTCTTGTGTGCCTGATTTTGTCCTGGTTGCTTTAGTCCCTTCCAGTCCGATGATCATCCAAGCTTGTCTCTTGCAGGGAACTACGGTACAATGGAACCACCCGCGTTATAGTGGCGGCAGCTATGCACGTCAGCATGGGCAGCCCCAACTAGCAAAAATTTCTGGGTGGATCTGACACAGACGACTTACAGTTCCATGATGTGGCTTAATGGAGGAGGTTCACTCATAGATTTCAGTTAAGGTAAGTAACTATTCTTTTTGTAACCCGTTCTTGGAATATGGACGTCTTAGTATGTACTGTGGGAAAACAGTTGAATGTAACAAGAAGTAGGACATTCATTTGGTCTTTGTTAGTGGACCACGCATAATAGGTCTGATAGATCCAAACAGTGAAATATTCTGCACAAAGCTTAGAAATCTAGTGTAATAAGACAGCAGCTGGTAACAGTCCAGACCACACAGCCGACATTGTCTCAACAACCAGACCTATGACCTCCCAGGTTATGGATCCACATACTTTGGACTGCTTCCAAATACCAGATACCCAACAACCCATAGAAGACTACGTAAATCAGGCACAGCCATTACCACTGGAACCTGATACCCTTCTGTCTGACTCACAGGAGCAAGTGGAAGTAAATCCTTTGGACTAAATGACCGTAATAACCTCATCTGAGACTGATACTGGTCATAAGAAGAATGTCACGTCAAAATAGGCCCCCAAACCCCAGCATTGTAAAGACTGAAAAATCAATAACCGTGTGACGTCTCTAAAAACAGATAAGAACCCTTTAATATTACTCCAGAAATTTGGGAGATGTGGATTAGGATTTAGATTCTGAGGTTTCGTCAACCACGTCCATCTCAGCATGTGGTCTCCTCTGGGACTGAAGATGAACCCTACCTAGCATCCAAACAAAACACAGAAAAGGAAGATCGGGGACACTGGGGGCAAAAGGTGTTTTTAACCCCATAAACTTAATTATCAGGAAATGCTACTATGTTATACTTTCATACATTTCTTATTCATCACAAATGACATCACCATTCAAAATAGCCACACTAAATTTTAACAGGTGAGGAACCTTAGGAAGTGATTAATGACCTTTTTTTGTGTAATATTTTTACTGAAGTTTAAAATGTATAGTTACAGTTTTTTTAGCATTTAGAGAGAGCTGGTGAGAGTTGAACCAGAGCTGGACTTTGTTAAAATCCGCCTGGAGGGTAGAGGCAACTGAGGCTGGGGAGGAGCCAGAAGAAAATAGGACAGTAACGTCAGCATACATGTGGATCAAGGAGGCAGAACAAGTTTGGGGTAGGTTGTTTAGAAAAATAGAGAATAGGACAGGCCCAAGCACCGATCCTTGGGGGACACCAGTGGACATGGGGAGGGGATATGGCATCCGCAATCCTGACAGATTGAGTGCGGTCTGTAAGATAGGCACTGAACCAGGCAGTAGTAGATGTGGAGAGGCCAGAGTCAGAGAGGCTAGATAGTAACAGAGTGTGGGAGACTGTATCGAAGGCCTTGGCCAGATCGATGAAAATGGCAGAGGTGATGAGACCTCTATCCATTCCAGATTGGATGGTGTCAGTGAGCCTTAGTAAAGAGGAGGCAGTGGAGTGATCTTTCCTGAATCTGGACTGGTAGTGTGTGAAGAAATTTGAGTCGGCGAGATAGGAGGTTATCTGGCTAAGCACTAAGTGTTCTTGCAGCTTCGCCAGAGCAGGGACGAGGGAGATTGGCTGATAGTTTGAGATGGAGGAGGAGGCGCCCCCTTTGTGGAGAGGGATGACAATGGCGTGCTTCCAGGACAGAGGGACAGATGCAGTGATGAAGGATAGATTTAGGAGGTAGGCAGTAGGGTTGGCTATGGCAGAGTCCGAGAGGAACAGAAGTTTGGGGTCTAGTCCATCTGGGGAATTCCCATTTGTGGGGCTTAATGTTAGCAGGACTTCTAGAGCTTCATCCAGAGAGATTTCCCTGAAGGAGAAAATACCTGTATTTTGAGGTAGTTTTTGCCATGTAGATGGTGGAGATGGTGACATGGGGGTAAGGAGGAAAGGAGTGAGGAAGCGCAGGTGGAGAAATATAGGTTAAACTCAGCAGTGACTGAGATAAGATCCGAGAGTCTGGAGTTGTTTACACTAAGGAGAGGTGAGGGCTTGGCTGCTGGGGGTGAGAAGAGGGAGTGTATGACTCCAGAATTTGAAGGGGCCATTAAGGTTAGATTGGAGGGAGGATCTAATGTACTCTGCTTTAGCTAGCCGAGTTGCTGTAGTGCACATGTTGTGCAGATACCGGTAGTTGGAGAGGTCCTGAGGTAGGGATGAGGCTTTGAAGGCTCGCCATGCTGAGTCACAGGCATTCATACAAGCTGTAAGCTCTTGGGAGATCCAAGACAGTTGGGTACCGCATACCCTAGTATGTCGTAGCGGGGCATGGGAATCCGATATCTTAAGGAACATGTTCTTGAAGTGAAGTAGGGTGTCCTCTATCAGGTTGAAGGGGAGCCACTTAGCTAGGACAAGGTCATTTAGGAGGGGAGCGAGGTTTAGAGATTTGAACGACCGTTGGACTAAGAACTTAGGGGACGGATTTGAGACGGTGGATTTTACGAACAAGGTAGATGACATGGTGATCACTCATAGAGTCAGGGAGTAGGCCTATTTGGATGACTCTGTGAGGATGGGAGGTCAGAGCCCAGTTGATAAGGGAGTGGTTACCTGATTTAAGGTTTAGGCGGGTGGGCTCAGTGATGAGTTGGGTTAAATTTAGGGTAGCGACATCCGTCCGGGTTTTGTTGAGGGGCAGGGCTAACCAGTTTAGGTTAAGGTCACCCATAGCATATAATTCCCCAGTGGGTGCTCTTGAACTGATTTGTGTAAGAAGGTCAGTAACAGTTGTGGCAGGGGTGCCTGGTCGGCAGTAGATTCCAGCAACGAATATGGGCGGCGAGAAAGGTAGTGTGAGCGGGAGCAGCAAGAGTTTGTACTCTTTAGGTTCAGTTTTAGATAAGATTATTTTGTAGCGTGTGTCCGAACTTATGAAGATGGCTACACGGCCACCTCTCGTGGCCCTGTCCTGGTGGGCCATCGTGTAACCAGGGATTGCAACTGAGGAGTCAGGAATGTTTTTGTTAAGCCAAGTTTCAGAGAGGATGAGGACATCAGGGGCATGTAGGGCAACAAGAACTTGTAGCTGGTCGATTTTTAAGTGGTAGGCTTCGAATATTTCGGTGAAGGAGACGGAGGCCTTTGTGGAGCCGGTAACCTGGCAGTTGGCAGGGGATGGGATGCAGGGTGGGGATGCCGGCTGAGGTTGGTGAGGATGTGGTGGTTGAGGGTCCCGGATTTGGGTGTATGTCTCCCGCTACGAGAAGGAGGAGGGTGAAGGATAGGTGTTGAGCTAGTATACGGAGGTAGCTTGGAACGGAAGAGACCCGCCGCGAGTGGGGGCAAGGATGGACATTTGTGTGGGTAACAGGGGTGGGGCAAGAAGCAAGTAGGTGCAGGAGGGGAGGGCCTGATTAGGAAAGGGGGGGTGTATAGTGGAGTATGCCTAGGTAGGAGTGGGTAGGAGAGAGAGTGCAGGGTTGGAGGGGCAAGGAGGTGTTACAATATGAGCCAGGTAGGTGGAGGGGGGCATGGGAAAGGTAGGCAGCATGGTGGAGAGGAGGGGTGGGAGGCAGGAGAACAGACAACTGAGTAGAGGTAAAATGCTAGCCATGGTGGACATGGTGCTGGGATTTTGTAGCTGCTTCTTAGATAAGGAGGTAATTACGAGGAGAAAGGAGCCTGAGATTGGCTGGCACGAATGTGTTGGTTGACCCCTAGGAGGGCGAATGGCCAATAGGCCTAGGAGGTGAAACGAAGAGAATGGGAATTCTAGAGTAGAGGGGAGCCAATGGAAGGCTGCATGAGGCTGGTGGGGTTGAGGAAGAGGGCGGGCACACAGACAGTACAAAGCAACCGTATACATAGTGTTCAGAAACTTGGATAGCAAATAAAGTTACATAACAGTTCTTTCCATTTCCAACTAGAAGGGAAAGGATCAGATTTGTTACAGTACAGTAGCTTTTTGTTGTTTTTACATTGTTTCTTGTGGATTTTACTTGGCAGAAGGTTATTTCTTTTCCTTCTTACTACTTCTAAGGGGCTAGCAGGGTATTGTTTTGGGGCTGTTGCTATTTTTAAAACTGTTTTGGTGGCTATGAGTGGGCTCAGTTGTTTAGCGTTTCACCGTGTAGAAGGCTGCATTTGTAGAGGCCTGTTTCTTCTGATTTAAAACCTATTTGGTGTGATTTAACTGGGGCTGTTTCTTTGAATCAGAAACCTATATCTTCCAAGTTCAAGCCTATTTTGATGTGTTGTTGGTGAAGCTGTTTGAATTGGAGACCTGTTTCTTTTGGTAGCAAACCTATTTGGGGGGCTTTGAGTAGAATTGTGATTCATTTTTGCTGGCTTCACTAGCTGCAAAGGTTAGTGCATAATGGGGGAAGGGTGCTAATGGTCTGACCGGGCCTCAGCTACCTGATTGTTTCTGGAAGACTTGGGTTGGTCCCACCCCCAACCCTCACCCACCCGCCCGATCCGTGATTTCCTTTATACCAGGGGTTCTGACATCACTTCCTCAAACAGGCAAAGGATATGCACCGGACATAGCAGAAGCAGACATCCAGGAAAGGAACAGCAGCAAGTGAAGAGGTGACTGCTATCTCAGTGGAAGGGAAGTAACTGCAAATCTAGGGAGCTTTCATTGTTACTTCTTTGCATTGCTATTGCATTGTGGAAAGGAGGAGTAAGAGTTTGAAGAAGGTTGAGCAATAGCTACTTAAAGTCTCTTTTTGAGTGAGGATAGGAAGGTTAGGAATATAAAAAGCAGTTGCTCAATCTATCTAAACGTGTACAACAAAGGGGGTAAGGGAAATTAAGAAAAGAATGTTTTGCACTAATAGAGGAGGGAGAGGGGAGACTTGGGGGAGAGTGTTTGGTATCCTGCATCTGGAAGGGTGGGGGTCGCTGGTAGGCAACAACAGCAATGGGTAGGGTGGTAGGCTGCAACAACTGCGGTGCACCAGTCTTTCTAAACATTGCCTGGAGTGTGGGAGGATGTTTAGTGTGCAACCACTTAGAGAAACTTAGAAAGGAGATTGAGGGTCTGCAGGAGGAACTAAGACAGGCAAGGCAGACTGGGGGTGGGTTTAGCCCAACACTGGAGGGAGGAAGAATGGGAGATGAGGGAGGGTGATTTAAGCCAACAGTGGTGAGGAGAGGGTCAGAAAAAGGGAAGCAGGGACATGGGGCCCAGACCAGGAAGAACGATTGCCGGGGAAACCAGATCAGGAGACAATAGACAAATGGAAGGAGGAGATAGGGACTTGTGAGGGGAGGCGAAGAAGTGGGAAAAGTCATGGAGTGGAAAGGAGAGAACAGGTTACTATGAAGAGAGAGGGAGCGGGCATTTGTGAAGGGTCTTCAGAAAATAGTTTTGCACTGCTAGAGAAGAAGGAGGTGGAGGAGGGAAATGATGAAATTAGAGGAGTAATAAATGCCTGGACCAAACCGGAGCGAGGGGAAGTTCTGCTGGGAGAATTGCAACAGGGGCAAAAGGGGGAAATAATGTGCAGGAGGATGAAGAGGGCCGAAGGAAATGAGAGAGGGCGATGAATGGAAGCAAGCAGGAATAAGAGTGGTGGAATCTTAGTGCTGGGGGACTCAGTACTAAGAGAAGTCAGGTGGGGTAGCAAGGGGGAGAGGCATAGTCTCATTTGGGTGGAGGCCATGCCAGGAATAACAGCGGAAAGGGTGGGACAATCTGTTCTGAAATATGCTAGAAGGGGTAAGGACAAACCTCATTTAAATATACATCTTGGGACGAACGACCTGGCTGACAAGACAGTAGATATAGTCCAGAAGAGGTTTGAGGAACTAGGACAATTATGTGAGGGGGCAGGAAGATCAGTAACTTTTCCGGAGATACTTGTAGTGCCCAAGGCAAGCACAACAAGAAAGCTGAGAATAGAGGAATTTAACAGATGGCTAAGAACTTGGTGTTGTGCTAAAGGGTATGGGCTGTTGGGGGGGGGTGGGTAGCGACCTGGGAGGACAGTAGTCTGTATGCCAAGGACAGTCTACACTTGAGTGAAGAGGGAAAGAAAGTGTTGAAACAGAGGATGGAGGAGTACACAGAGGAAGTAGGAAATTTAAACTAGGAGCGGGGGGTGGCAGTTGGGCAAGAGACATGCAGAGACCACAGGTTGGGAAACCATATGAGCTTACCCCCATAACAGTGACAAAGGACAAATGCCAAGTACTAATGGTGATGCTAGTAAGGAGGGCAGGATGGGGGAGGTGGAAGGTGGTTACCCTTAATGCTAGGAGCCTTGGGAGAAAAACTGCAGAGTTACAGGTGCTCATGGCAGAGGGAGAGGTGGACATTGCAGCCATTACAGAAACCTGGGCCACCCAATACAATGACTGGGACCTGTCTGTACCAGGGTACAGGTTATTTCGTAGGGACAGGGTGTTTGGGAAGGAGGGGGTGTGGCACTATATGTGAAGGAAGGACAGAAGTGTGTAAGGGAGGAAGGGGAGGAGGGTAGTACAGAGTCACTTTGGATGCAAATCCAGGATTCCAAGAATAGGATTCTTAGAATGGGAGTGGTGTACAGGTCGCCATCTCAGATGGAGGAGTTAGACAGGGAACTAGCGGGACAGATCAGGAGGACCTGCGAGAAGGGTAGTGTGGTGATTGTGGGGGACTTTAACATGCCAGGAGTGGACTGGAGTACCCCAACAAACAGGAACAGAAGGGAGCAGGTACTGCTGGATGCCTTCCAGGACAGCTTCCTGCTGCAAATGATCAGTGAACCAACCAGGTTAGGGAATACCCTTGACCTTGTGCTGGCAAATGGGGACTTTGTGAGAGAATTTATAGTAGAGGAACCGCTGTCAGGGAGTGACCACCACTCAGTATGGCTCCCATTGGATATGGGCAAGGAAGGAGTGGAATCTGGCACAAGGTGCTGGACTTCAGGAGGCCGACTTTGGGAGGATGGAAGTGGTAAAGGCTAGCTGGCCCAGAATTCAATCTAGTGTGGACACTAACCAGAGGTGGGAGCTCATAAAGCTGGGGATAGTGGAGGCAACCAAAACCTGCTGCAAGGCCCAGAGCAAGAAGGCTAGGGCTAGAAACCGAGCTGGTTGAGCAAGGAGGTCATGGAAAGGTAAGGAGGAAAGAGCTGCCTTTAGGAAGTACAAGAAAGCGGGAAGAGGGAGGACAGGGAGGGTACTGCCGAATTGGAGGAGGTGACAAGGACAATAAGGGAGCCAAGGCATCTACGGAACTTAGGCTGGCACAAGGCATTAAGAAGGGGGAGAAGGACTTCTTTAGGTACATCAGGGAGAAAAGGAGCTGTAAGGACCACTTAGTAAGGATTAAGAAGGAGGGGGGTTGGGTGGAAGCAGAGTGCGATAAGGCAAAAGCACTAAATGAGTACTTTTGCTTAGTATTTACTAAAGAGAAGGGGGGTGACACCCAAGGGGGGGAGAAATGGCAGAAACGGGGGGGAGGGGTGACAGATGGGGTAATCATGGAGGACAGAGTTCGGGAGGGTTTGAAGGCACTGAGGGTGGATAAGGTGCCAGGCCCAGATGGCATCCACCCCAGGGTACTGAAGGAGCTGACAGAAATCCTTGCAGGACCTTTGGCAGACCTATTTAATGACTCACTACATTCGGGGTGTGTACCTCAGGACTGGAGGATGGCTCATGTGGTGCCCCTCAAAGGTAGCCCCTGAGGATGAACAGGGGAAACTACAGACCAGTGAGCCCTCGCATCCATCGTGGGTAAGCTAATGGAGACCATCCCGAAGGAGGGCTGGTGGCCCTCCTAGAGGCCAAGAGGACTACTGGGCAGCAGACAGCATGGCTACATCGGAGGCAGATCCTGCAAAACCAATCTGGTGGAGTTCTTTGACTGGGTAACTAGGAAACTGGGCAGGAGCCATGCAGTGGATGTCCTGTATGTGGACTTCAGTAAGGCATTCAACTCGGTGCCGCATGGAAGGCTGGGAAGTGAGTTAGTAGGCACAGGGACAGGTGCAAAGCTAGTGAGATGGGTAGGGAACTGGCTAAGGAAGGCAACAGAGGGTGGTGGTGGGTGGGAGCTCTACACCCAAGGGTAGTGTCGGCGGTGTTCCACAGGGCTCGGTGTTGGGACCAGTGTTGTTTGGGATATTCATTGCAGACATATCATTGGACATCAAGAGCAAGATCAGTCTGTTTGCTGATGATACCAAGGTAGGAGCAGTGGTGGATGACCTAGGGGAGGGCAGGGGTTGCAGGATGATCTGGCAAAGCTTGAAACCTGGTCAGACACCTGGCAACTGAGGTTTAATGCCAAAAAGTGCAGGTGCTGCATTTTGGGATGAAGACCCCAGGAGGAGTTACCAGCTGGGGGGAGTGCAGCTAGCCCAGACAGAGGAGGAGAAGGACCTGGGGTGCTCATTACAGGGTCAATGAACAACTCAGCACAATGTAGGAAGGCAGCTGCAAAGGCCAACAAAATGCTGGGTTGTATTGCAAGGGGTATATCCTTGAGGAGGGAGGAGGTGATTCTGCCACTGTATAGGTCATTAGTTAGACCGCACCTGGAGTACTGCGTGCAGTACTGGCGCCCGTATTTGAAGAGGGACATTGTTACTGGAGGGGGTGCAGCGCAGGGCGACAAAAATGATCAAGGGGCTGGGGGACTTATCATACGAGAGGAGGCTGAGGGAGCAGGGTTTTATTTAACTCTAAAAATTGATCAGCGTTTTGCTCATAAAAGTTCTAAAACATTGTGAAAATGCATAGCAATTGGCTCACTGTGTTTAACAAACATAACACATCTAGAAAACCTATATAATGCTTTCTGTACAGTTAGTATTGTCTCAAGAAAAAAGTGCTAATCAATTACTTAAAACCCTGGGGAGTTGAACATGTACTCACTGGAGGAGAGGAGGGACAGGGGTGACATGATTGAAACCTTTAAGTACATGAAAGGAATAAACAAGACTGGTACAGATGGGCTGTTCAAAGTAAGGGAGGGGAGGGACACCAGGGGCCATGATATGAGACAGGAGGGAGAACAGAAGACACTTTTTTTTTACAGAGAGGGTGGTGGCTGGGTGGAATGCATTGCCTGCAGAAGTGGTATGCAGTAGAACAGTGGACTGCTTCAAAAGGGGATGGGACATGACAAGGGGAAGGGTCAATGAAGGGAAAGGGTGGAAGGGGGGGCAGCTGCAGAATAAGGGGTGCTAGCTGCACATTCGAGCAGACTTTATAGACCTCTAGGCCTTTATCTGCTGGCAAATTTCGTATATTCTTATTTCCTATCAGTACAGTACATGAGACTAAGAGGTTTTATTTCATATATTTAGTCAGGTGTGTCGATCTAGAGGTGAGAATAAACTGGGACTATTATACCAGGCCGCTATGTGTTATGTCTTCCTCTGCTGGTGATGGGGAATCCAGAAACTTCCCCCAGTTTTTAGCGAAGAGCTCCTTCTTCCCCCTAAGAGTGTACGTCAGCCATTCAACCGTATACATTGGATGCTTATTGTGGATTCAATTTGTTTTATTTCATTGTGTTCTTATTACTGTTCGCTGTACTGTGTTGTATTTCTGTACTCTGTTGTAATTCGACTGTCCTACCCAGTACCTCCTTGTAAATGAGCTTGCTCAATGGAACCTTTTTTCTAGTAAAATAAATAAAAATTGAAATGAATTCTAGCCAGACCTGTGGTGCTGGGGGTTGAGGCACTGGATGCCACACCTCGCTCCACACTGGCGACCCGGGTTCAGGAACGAGCCTGGGGGGTTGGCAAGGGAGGGAGAAGATAGAGTGTCCTAGGACAGCTCTCCTCTCCCAGAAGGGAGGGGGGCTGACTGGCCTCTGGCGGAAGCCAGAGGTATAGCAGGTACCTGAGCATACAGAGTTGGTTGGGAGTGGCAGACGTCGGTGGAGACGCCTTGATGTTGGGGCGTAGACCACTACCCTAGGAACATTGGAAAAAGACCCTGCAGCGTTCCCAGTAGACAGAGCACCAGGCCTCGATCTCCAATGCCCCTACCTGACCTGGCACCAGCATCCCGACGAGAATAAGAAGGACTTTGGGGGACGCCCACACCCTGTGCCCGCCTGGGGGATATAGCCACGGCTACATAAGAGATGGACTGCACCAGGCTCCAGGTAAGAGGGTGGAGACTACAAGGCCTTACGTGTCTCCCGAAGAGTGGGAGCGCTGCGGGATTGGGGGGGGTATAAACAGTAAGTAGGGAAAAAAATGTAATTTAATTCTGTTGCTAGGGATTGCAGTACTACTGTCTTCCACTGGGTTAGGTTTGGGGTGATGCAGGATACCCATGGATTCTTTATGCATTGTCATACTAAGGTGACCATAACTTGGACCCATCTCAGTAAGGGTTCCCAGCCATCCTTCCCTAGATCTTCCGTCTACCCAGCAGTGTCGTTTGTTCCTGTGCCACCCACATCCAGAATGGCTTCAGTTTAATGACCTTTTTGATACTTCAGAACTTACCTTATCATATTTTTTTTGTTACAAGACACAAAATTAGTGACATCATACGATGTATCATAGCTTATAGGTATCATAGGTTATGTATGAGCTAAGTAGGCAATTTACCCTTTAGTAACTTGCCTTCAAACAACATGAAGTCTTGCTGTATTCTGACAAACTGCAGTGAGGTCCAACCTTCGAACTGCCCCGGAGATGAAAGAGTTAACTTTCCATGCCAGGCATGGAACGCTGAGCTCGAGCTCGGTTGAAACTCTGTCTGTTGCTGTTTGAACTCAGACCGTCAGATTCTTTACTCCGCCTCACCGAACAGTCGCTCCGGAGATTCCTCCTTTGCTCGGTTCAATTTGTCGGTTAAAGTACCGTTTTCTCGGTTTTGAGCAATTTAAACCGCAACCTATGGTTCAGTCTCTGTCTGTGGTATTCGTGAGTACTAGATAGGTTTATTTTGTTATTATTCTGTGTGGAACTTGTAAGCGTGGGATCGGTTCCGTTTGAACCCGATCAGGTTGTTTAAAATCTTTATTTCTACTTTTAGAGTGTGGTTACCGGTTCTTATCGGTTCTAAAAAATACAGATTTTATTACGTTTTTTTCCACGACCCGTAACACGGTCAGGAACCGATAAGGGTGTCTTGCCTGGCGGATTGCCGAAAAAAGGGTAAGTTTTTGTTAGGACTGGCCATGTCTGAGAAACCCAAAAGAAAAATCGGGCCCACTGGGTTTCAACACTGTAGTGTGTGTGGGGAAGTCTTTGCTAAGGCTGATCCCCACACTACCTGTGTTTATTGTCTGGGGTTTGACCACCTCGATTCAGACTGCCAGATTTGTAAAAATTTTCCTGCAGCTACCCTGGGAAAAAGAGTTGGTAGGCTCAGGGAAAAGGAGGCCAAAAAGTCCGCTGACCCGGATGGCCAGCCTGGTTCAGTTCCAACCAAACCAGAAGGAGTGCCCTCTGACCAGGGCGAAACTTCCTCGGGCAAAAGGAGAACCGATTCCAAGGAGTCAGTTCCGGTTAAGAGATCAAGAAGGGATAAATCAGCCAGTGCGGATCCAAAAGTTCTTTCTCCAACCGCTGATGAATTAGACAAAGCGATAAAAATTGTTCAGTCGCTATCCCCGGTTCCGACCGAACCGGCACCATTAGGAAGGCGCTCGGTTCGGTCGGTTCCGGATTATGATTTAGAGGAATTTTATGAACCGGAGGAGGAGGAAGGAGAGTATGAGGAAAGTGAGTGTGATTATGAAAGTCTGGATGTGCCCATTGACCCGGACATCTCCCCAGACAGACCTTCAGGAGTGTCTCCTCCTAGGCTTTCTGAGTCCCCCTCCCATTTCATGTTTTACAAGAAAGTGGCTGAAACTCTTCAGCTTCCTATGGAAGAAGCTGTGGATGACCAGAAGGAGCCTGACTATGTTGAAATGATGGATATCCCAGAGTCCAGGAGGCTGTCTATTCCCCTTCATAAGTCTTTTGGGAAACAGACAATAAAAATTTTAAAGACTCCTAATTGTATACCTCCTGTGGATAAGAGAATGGACAAGAGGTATACTCTTTCAGACTCAGATACGGGTTCCTTACCCAACAATGCAGCCATGTTGGGGTAGTGCAGGCTGCAGCCTGTGATAGAGGCAAATATACCCTTGGCCCACCCCCAGATAAGGACTCCAGGAGGATTGATGCCATGGCAAAGAAACAGTACATGGCAGCATCCTTGGGACTCAGGCAGGCCAGTTATGTGGCCTGTACAGCTAGATATCAGAAATCTAGATGGGACACTGTAATGGCTTTAGCTAAACAGGTCCCTGGCCAGCTTGCCAGAGCTGGAGCAGGTGGCTGCGGATGGTATTGAGGCATCCAAGGTGCAATTCCATGCTGCAGTGGACTCCAATGATGTTTCATCTAGAGTCATGCTACATCTGTGGCCCTTGTAGGGATGGCTTGGCTCAGATGTACTAGCCTGTCTCAGGATACCCAGACTAAGGCCATGGATTTTCCTGTTCTGGGTAAGTCTCTCTGTTTGGGGAGCAAACAGAGAACTACATGAAGAAAATGGATGAGTACAGGACCACCTATGGGAGTGCTCAGGCCAAGGAAGGCAAGCCACTCCTCAAAGGCAGCATCCCAGGGCAGGCCTTTTCATAGGCCTTTCTACCAAGCCCAGGCCTCCTCTTCTGCTTATGCTCATAGGGGGTTCTTTAGAGGGAGAGGCAGACGGGTACAAGCAGGCCTGTTTCCACCCCTCAGCCTAAAGCCCCTGCCAAACAGGCACCCTGATGGGTTTGCCAGGGCCGATTCTCCACTACCGGTAGGGGGCAGGCTGGCTTACTTTGTCCAGGACTGGATGTCTTTAACATCAGACAAATGGGTCCTGGAAGTAGTAAGCCAGGGACTGGTTCTCAGCTTCAGAAAATTTCCAAAGATGAGAACCAGATCCTTTCCACCTGCAAATCCTTCAGAGGCACTTGCCCTAGAGGCAGAGGTCTCTTCCCTCTAGGCTCTCAGAGCTATAGAAAGGGTTCCACCCCTACACAAAGGGAAAGGATTGTACTCCAGGTACTTCCTCACCCCCCAAAAAGACAGGAGAATGACAGCCCATCCTGGATCTCAGATATTTAAACAAGCACCTTTTAAAGCCAAAGTTCAAAATGGTGACTCTGGGAATAATTCTACCCTCTCTAAGGCCAGGGGACTGGCTAGTCTCCCTGGACCTCAATGATGCCTATTTCCATATTCTTATCAGAAGCTCCCATCGAAAATACCTCAGGTTCGAGCTGCCCTCAGGCCACTACCAATTCAGAGCAGTGCCATTCGGCCTAACTTCTGCTCCAAGGGTGTGCACAAAATGCCTGGCAGTAGTAGTTGCCTTCCTAAGAAGGAAAAGGATTTCCATCTTCCCATACCTGGACGACTGGCTCATAGTAGGCCAGTCCCCAGACCAAGTCAAGTTACACCTACAGATAACTCAGCAACTTCTTACTTCTCTAGGTTTCCTTCTGAATCTTTCAAAGTCAGTTCTAGAGCCTGTACAGCTCTTCACCTTCATAGGCGCAGATCTAGATACAGTAAAGGCAAGAGCCTTCCTTCCCCTGGACAGGGCAAGGACCCTTATTTGACTGGCCTCTTCATTCACCCTCCAGGTGTCTCGACCATCAAGGCATTTTCTACAGTTCCTGGGGCACATGGCTGCTTCTACAGCAGTGGTGCAGGGAGCAAGATTTCAGATGAGGGACATTCAGTTCCATTTGAGAGCCTTTTGGTCTCAGAAAAGGGATCCTCTGACCAAACTGATCCCAGTGACTCGAACCCTGATCCAGGCTTTGCAGTGGTGGCAGGATCAGGACAATCTAAGACAGGGAGTTCCTTTTATCAGTCTCATTCTCTAATCCTTACTACAGATGCCTCCCTCTTGGGGTGGGGAGCTCACTTGGGAGAACTGACCACCCAAGGGTTGTGGTCTCCTTGGGAATCTCTGCTTCACATCAATCTATTAGAACTCAGAGCAGTGTTTCTAGCACTTCAGGTTTTTTGCAAGTCTGTTCAGAACAAACTAGTTCAGATCAGGACAGACAATACCACCACAATGTGGTATATCAGCAAGCAAGGGGGCACTCGGTCTACAGCCTTGTGCATAGAAGCAATGAAGTTATTGTCTCTGGCCTATTCCCTGAACACCTCTCTTACAGCAGTACACCTCCCAGGCAAGGATAATGTCCTGGCAGATGCTCTCAGCAGGATATCTCAGGGCCATCACGAATGGTCCCTGGATCCCCTGGTTTTGAAGGTGATCTTCTCCGGATGGGCACTCCACAGATAGATCTTTTTGCAGCCCCAGACAATCACCAACTTCCCCTCTTTTGCTACAGGCCCTCAGTGTTGGGCTCAGTCCCCCTGGATGCCCTAGTCCTCAATTGGGAAGGGAAGTTCCTGTATGCCTTTTCCCCACTTCCCTCTCCTGTTCAAGGTGTTAGTCAAAATCAGGTCTCAGCCCTGCAAGGTGATTCTGATTGCTCCAGACTGGGCCAGACAGCCCTGGTACCCTCTCCTGTAGTCCTTAGCAGTCCACCTTCCCCTGTTTCTTCCCAGGAATTACAACCTGTTAACCTGTGCTCAGGGGAGGGTTTGGTACCCGAATCTCAAATCTCTCAATCTCAAGGCCTGGCTCTTGAAGAGTTAGAGTTTGCTGATTTGCACCTCTCTCAAGGTGTTATGGATATCCTAAAGGCTTCTCGGAAGCCTTCCACCAAAAGCACTTACAACTCCAAATGGAAAAGATTCTCCATATGGTGCTCTGGGAAGCATATTTCTCCAGAGTCTGCTGGCCTGCCTACAGTCCTTGACTATATGGTTTATCTTAATAGCTTGGGACTCAGACCAGCTACACTGAGTGCATCTGGCAGCTGTCTCTGCTTTCCTTTCAGCAGGTAAGTCTTTTTCCCTTTCAGCTCATCCTGTATTCTCTAAGTTTTTCAAAGGATTGA
Source organism: Neoceratodus forsteri (assembly GCA_016271365.2). Taxonomy (NCBI): domain Eukaryota; kingdom Metazoa; phylum Chordata; order Ceratodontiformes; family Ceratodontidae; genus Neoceratodus; species Neoceratodus forsteri. The sequence goes on from CM057451.1 coordinate 748,825,422, forward strand.
TTCATACCAATCCGCCATTCAGGGACCCTGCCCCTGTTTGGGACCTTAATGTTTGCATTGCTCAGCTTATGCAACCCCTTTTGAGCCTTTGTCCTCAGCAGAGCTTAAGTACTTGACTTGGAAAACTGTGTTCTTGGTGGCCATCACTTCTGCCAGGCGCATAAGTGAGTTACAAGCCCTGTCAGTGGAGCCTGATTTTATCTCTTTCCATAGAGATAAGGTGGTCCTCAGGACTAACAGGAAAATTTTACCTAAGGTGGTTTCAGACTTCCACCTTAACCAGTCTATGTCTCTTCCTGTTTTCTTCACTGACCATTCCTCTTCTGGTGAGGGGAGGCTGCACAGTTTGGATGTGAAAAGGGCCCTTAGCTACTACATAGAGCGTACCAAGGGTCACAGGTTTGACTCCCTCCAACTGTTCCTCACTTCTGGTGAGGTTGGTAAGGGAAAACCTGCCACTAAGAGATCCATTGCCAGGTGGATTGTCTCCTGCATTCAATTTTGCTATGAAAAACTATGCAGGACTCCACCCTCAGGCCTGAGGGCTCACTCTACCAGAGGTACAGCTGCTTCCCTGGCTGCTGCCATGGATATTCCTATCTTAGAAATATGTCAAGCAGCTACCTGGAAAACAGTTCACACTTTAACCAAGCATTACTCTCTGGACATCCAGGCTAGGAGTGATGCTCGGTTTGGCACAGCAGTGCTTCAGAGCCTATTTCCTAGGTAGGTTCTGTCCCTCTTCCATGGAGGTACTGCTTGGTAGTCTGCATATTTGTCAGAATACAGCAAGACTTCATGTTGTTTGAAGAAAAAATTACTCACCTTAGTAATGTTGTTTCTTCTAATGGAGTCTTGCTGTATTCTGACCTCCCCCGCGCCTTCCCCTCTCAGAACCTTTGTTTTGGGATGTGGGTGGGCAGTAGCAGTGTTGGCACTCAAGTGGTGCCCCACCTTTTATTTATTACCCCTTTTTCCTTGAGTGAGTGGGTGTTGTGTTTGTTTCATTTTTTGGGTTTCCTGACTTGAGTCTTTGTTTTGGGACCAAAAAATCTGTTTATTATATTTAGTAGCCAGTTGGATAGTATAGGTTTACAGCTTCCACACAGGACGCTCAGTGAGTTTAGCTCATAAAGATCTGACGGTATGAGTTCAAACAGCAACAGACAGAGTCTCAACCGAGCTCGAGCTCAGCGTTCCATGCCTGGCATGGAAAGTTAACTCTTTCATCTCCGGGGCAGTTCGAAGGTTGGACCTCACTGCAACTTGTCAGAATACAGCAAGACTCCATTAGAAGAAACAACATTACTAAGGTGAGTAATTTTTTTTCTTTTCTCAAAAGTTGTATTCTGTGATATTGCTACTTGTAAGATAGTCATCCAGCCTTGCCATGAAGTTTGTCATGGTATTACTAGCCACAATATGTAGTGGTAATTTGTTTCATAGTGATATCACCATTTGTGAAAACCACATCTCTCTCTCTCTCTCTCTCTCGAATGTGGTGGCTCACCCTTTAACTGTAGTAGTGGGATCACGTACTGTGTTCTGCATTTTTAGATTCTAATCCAATACAGTCACATAAATCAGCAAGGCTTTTGACTCTGTCCCCATAGAAGATTGGTCAGTAAGCTAGAGCACTCCAGGTTAGGGTACAAAATAGTCAAGTGGGTTCAAAACTGGCTCCATAATAGAACACAGAGGATTATAGTCAATGGAACACTGTCTAGCCAGGGAAGGGTGATCAGTGGTGTGGCCTAAGGATCTGTCCTTAGCCCAGTCCTCTTCAATATATTCATCAGCAACGTTGCTGATGGCCTGCAGGGTTAGGTATGCCTGTTCGCAGATGACACAAAGCTCTGCAACAGGGTAGATACAGCTGAAGGAACGGCAGCAATGGAAGCAGATCTAAAGAGTCTAGAAGCATGGTCTAGGGACTGGCAGCTGAAATTCAGTTCCAAAAAAGCGTGAGGTCATGCACCTAGGTAAAGGAAACCCAAGGAAAACATGCACACTCTATGATGAACAATTAACAGAAACAAAACTGGAACGGGACCTCGGAGTGCTTATTTCCGATGATTTAAAGGTGGGTAGACAATGTGAAAAGGCGACGCAGAAAGCTAGTAGCATCCTCTGATGCACTGGCAGGGGCATTACAAGTAGGATGTGAGAGGTCATACTGCCTCTGTACAGGTCCTTGGTGAGGCCACATCTCGAGTACTGCATACAGTTCTGGAGGCCACACCTAAAAAAGGACATATACCTCTTTGAGGCTATACAGAGGAGAGCTACTAAAATGGTACAGGAACTGCAGCAGGAGCAGTATGAATCTAGACTACAGCAACTGCAAATGTACTCCCTCGAGCAAAGGAGAAACGGGGGATATGAAAGAAACCTTCAAATATGTAAAGGGCATAAATAAGGTACATGCAGAAAACCTCTTTCACAGAAACGAGACCATGCAAACGAGGGGGTACAATTTGAGACTAACGGGGTACATTTAAAACATTTTTAAGTTCTACTTCACGGAGAGAGTGGTCATGGAGGCCAAAACAGTCACTGCTTTTAAGCTAGCGTGGGACAAGTACTGTGGTAATCCCGGAAGAAGTACAAAATAGGGGTTAGGCAATCTGGGCAGACTAGATGGATCGTATGGTCCCCTTCTGCCAACACGTTCTTATGTTCTTAATCAGAGTTATTAAAGAGCTAGTGTACTGCCTGCAATTAATTGTAACTTTCAGATGTAGTCAGCAATCACTTCTTACAACTCAAGTATTTTTTTCTTTTCTGTTTGCTAATTAGATGATTTTCAACCTGGCAGTACTGGGCTGATGTGTGGAGCAGCACTATGTCTGGAGAAAAAAAAAAGTCAGTTCTGTTCCCCCCACTACATCAGCACTGAGACCACAGTGACTATGATATTACTGGTAACCAATGAGAACCATTTCTCATTGTCAGGTTTCACTTTCACATGAAGCAGCAGGGACTGGCTCTCCCTGGTTACTAGTGATGTGACAATTTCCTGCATTTTGATTGGTAGCTTGTGAGAGTCACTGCTTAGGCTGCAATAATAGTGGTGGTGCCTCAAGGTGTTTTGTCTCATTTCTGACAATGTAGTGGGAGAAACAGAACTTACTTTTTTTTCCCCTCCAGGCAGAGTGCTGCTCCACACATCACTCCAGTACTGCCAGCTGGAAAATCTTTTGATTACCAAACCAGAAAATAAAAAAAAATATTTCAGATATTGGAAGTGATAGCTGACTGCATCTGAAAATTCCTATTAATTCCAAGCAGTACACTAGCTCTTTAAATGCTCCACACATCAGGCAAAGATTGCCTCATAATCTGCAATACTCCAAGGTGATCAAACCCAGTTTATCCAGCCTTTGTGTGTAATTTAGGTTTTGCGTGCTGTTAAATATTTTGGTTGCTTTACACTGTACACCTTTCAGTGTTTTTATGTCACCTTTGGAATGTGGAGCCCAAAACGGTTCACAGTATTCCAAGTGTGGTCTGACCAGAGATGTATAAAATGGCAACATCACCCTAGGATCTCTACTATTTGTGCCTGTGAATACTCCCAAGAATACCATATCATTTCTTAGCAGTTAAAGAGCAGTGTTGCTAAAATCCCAGGTCATTCGTTACAGTGATTCCCAAGTCCCTTTCCACAGATGTTAACTCTAAGAACCCATCCATTAAATATATATTTTGCCTGTGTATTCTTACCCAAGTGCATCACCAAGCACTTGCCGACAATCCAACCCATTTTCTCTTGTTCACTTCTCCAGACTTGCAAGTTCATTCCTAAGCCTCACAATTTCAGCCTCACTACTAACTCTATAAAAATACTGACCTCATGGAATCTTCGTTTGGTCTTTTGGGAGTGGTATCTGTGACCCTGTGGGGCTTCTCTTTAAGGGGATATCTCCCTCTTTCTCTAGACTGCTTGAACTCCACCCAGGAAGAGCCCTGTTACTATATCAAGTAAGAACCAAAAATAAATTTCACCCTATCACTGTGTATGCACCTCAGTCAAAAGCTGATCGAACTGATCTTTTGAACACTTCCTTCACACCTCTCATACTATGATATTGGAAGGGGATTTTAACTGCCCTACTCAATGGAGACCAAGGAGGTACTACAACTAAATTATATTGTGATAAGGATTTAAAAAAAGTGTTCAGAAATGAGGTTAACAAATGTGAGGATCCCAACACTTACATAGTGGACACACTTACAACAGAACCAATCTGTCAGCCAGAATTTATTTTTCATATCAAAAACCGTATTGGTCACAGGTACTTGTTCCCATTGAGATGCCTGACCATACATTACTGAGTAGTACATTTCTCTCTTCCACAGAATCTACTTTTGAAATAGGCTTCTGGAGATTTAACAATGCCCATTTGCAATGTCATAAATGTCTTAGTTCACTTAAATCTCTTTGAAGTCAGAAAAATAGTTATGTATGAGGGACCCCTCTCTTAGTGGGAAGATTACAAAAAATATATCACAGAAAATTATGTAAGTATCAATCCAGAAAACTAAATCAAGCACAATATGCAGCCTACGTGGATTTACGTAGACAGTTGCTTAGACTCCTGACCTTACAAAATACGGGGTCTAAAAATTTGACTGATTAGATACAGCACATTAAAAATGACACAAAATTCACAGTTTACACCTGCCTATAGCTAGAGTGGGTGCGACTGGCTGGAGCATTTTTGAAGAGTAATTAGCTCTATTTTTATATCTCCACTTGCGTCCCTCTGGTGAGAGGGGTTGTTTTCGGGCCATTGCCACGGAAATGAGAATTGCCTTTGTTTCCTGCATTTAAGGCATTGTGGGACTGTGGAGGCTTTCATAGCTCCACTGCCCACACCTGAACCCTATTTGTTGTAAATTGTGCATTTTAGTGTAGCGGGGCAAGGCGATGCACCTCCTGTGTTAGAAGACCACCGCATGAAACATAGAAACATAGAAGTTGACGGCAGATAAGGACCGCAAGGCCCATCCAGTCTGCCCATTTCTTTTTCTACCTTATAAATGTGCCATCGGCCTTTGCTCTGTCAGTGACCTATCTATTCATAGTCATTTGTATGAGGTGGCATATATTTTATTATTTTTAAAACTTTTGCACTGTAGTAACTTGGGTGAGTGCATGGCACAGGAAGTAACCAGACGAGACTTCCTGTCCAGCACTCTTAAATTCACAGCCCCACACGAGTGGGGCAAGCATGCGGGGGGTGCGCACGCATGGCTGCACGCAGAGACACGCGCGTCTGTGCACATGGAAAGAAGGAAAGAGGGCAGTAAAGAATACTCATACTGAGTGTAAGTGTATCTTCCCTACTGTTTGCTTTTAGTGCACCTATACTTGTTCCATATGAGCGTAGAAAATGTCCAATTTAATTTGTTTACAATCATCGCCTCCTTCAGGGACTATTTCCACAATCCCCTCCACAACCAACATGAGTGACATAATTATGACTCTGGATGGAGAAACAGGACTAAGATGCTTAACCTGTGGCATATATGCCCTGTTTGCTACTCTCCCCCAGAGTGTTTTCTTCATTTGTGATAAATGTGTAAATGTGTGGGCTGGCAGTATAGCCTAGAGATTAGAGGAACGAGGTGTGAACAAGCTTGATACATTCCAGCAGACCAGACCTGAGTTTGATTCTCACAACCTCCACTTGCATACTGTGTGACTCTGAGCAAGTCACTTATCCGGCCAGTGCTCCCAGGTCGCCCCTGAAAACAGGCACTTGTGCCTAGTGGGCCTTACCTGGTTACCAAAAACTAAATAAAAAAAAAAAAATAATAAAAGTGTTTTAAGAGAAGATATTGAAACATTCTACAGTAGACTAACTCAGATTGAAAATCAGCAGGAGATAATGGCGTCAGAGTTACGGGAAATGAACTCAACACCATTCTCGGGCAATACTGCTAGAACTAATATTAATCCCAATTATCCTACATCTAATCCTGTTACTGAGTTACAGGGCAAAACTCAACACCCTGAAAAAAGGAAACGTGCAGTTGGGGAAAATTACCTAGATGTTTCTGACGGGGAAGACTGGACTGAAGTTACTGTAGGCCACAAATCCAAGACTTGGACATAGGGCAATGGGAAATAATGTGATTTTGAGCAGTAGATATGAACCTCTACTAAATATAAACTCCGATGATATCAATGAAAACGAATGTTGTGACCCAGAGGATAACAGTATCTCTGTAAATGTGCCCACTTTCCCATTGTCATTCCTACCTGTAGCCCTGTCCCAAAGGGGTGTCCATCACACAGTAGCACAGTTTTATCAAATAAAGCACCCGTGGCAGGAAAACCTAAAACCAAACAAAACACCTGATGAGCTTGCTACAGATGTTTCCCCTGGTGAGTCAGCTATAGGGTGTGAGTCTGTACCTGCTACTTCCGTGACTAATGATACACAGCCAATGGATACTATGAAAATAAATAATTCTACTAGGCAGTACTTTGTTCTTGGGGACTCCATGACCAAATACATTGATAAAATTGTCTGTAGAAAAGACAAACATAACATCGCTAGCTCTTCATTTAGGGGTGCTGGTATTAAGGATATCCACAGTATGTGTAATAACATTCTGCACAAAATCCTTTAGTCATAGTATATGCTGGCACTAACGATGTCAACACACTCTGTATTGAGGAAATGAAGGAATTTATCAGTCTGGGAGAAACCTTAAAAAGTATGAACTGTGTGGTTCACTTTTCAGAAATACTACCAGTCCCCAGAGCAAATTGTCAAAAAGAGAGGAAGATCAAAACAATCAGTGAATGGTTAAAGAAATGGACACTGAAAGTGGGCTACTCCTCAGTAACCCGCTGGGAAAACTTTAGCAACAACAAATCACTCTATTGTTGGGATGGGTTACATCTTAGTAAACAAGGTGCTTACAAACTGGGAAGAACATTTGAAAATATAATTTGTCACCCTTTAAACTGACTTCAAAGGGGGACAAGGGTAATCCGTCGGTGACAAACAATAGCAGGAACAAACCCACTTACATTAAAATATTAACACTAGAAGTCTTAACCAAATTAAAAGACAAAGAACCTTAATGCGCAAGCACCAAGGCAAGGGTTACCCCAAAGGGCACTGGCCAGGAAGCCAAGTTTCAAAGAAATACAAACTCACACATACCCCTATAATGCAAAGCATCATGGGCTGCATATGCAAATCACCACAAAATATTATGCTGGTTCAACTTTAAGCAGAACTGCATGGTGCCGACAGGCCTCCCACACAGTATGCAAGGGGTGCCAACAGAAGACACAGACACGTGTTTCGTCTTACCAGGACTCATCAGTGTGTCTCATCTGTATGACACCCAAGTGGAATGAACCTGCTACCCTAAGTTGGTCTGTCTGGGTTGGGTGGTGGTGAGCCCAAATTAAGCTCACTGAACTTAAATCTTACATGAATAAAAACAGTGTGGCTACTGTGTGTGTAACAGAAACCTGGTGGGATGAGGCAAGTGACTAGTCTAATAACATCCCTGGTTACCATCTTTTCTATAGAAATAGATCCAGTAGGAAGGGAGTTAGGGGTATGTCGTTACATTTCTGAACATATTCGATGTAACGAATTATGCCTTAACTGCAATCATAACTATGAAACAGAGACTTGTTGGAATAACCTTCATTTCGTCCACTTTCCCAAATTAATTTTGGGCATATGTTACAGACCTCTTTCCAGCGACCTGGGTTATAATAGTGTCTTACTTGAGGAAATTCACATTGCCTCCGATTTAGGAGATATAGTGATGGTGGGTGACTTTAATGCACCAGGAATCTTATGGGGCTCAATGAAAGGGCAAACCTTATTTGAGAAAGATCTGTTAGACACCATTATATCATGTGGCTGTGAGCAACTGGTTACAGCGCCTACCAGAGGTAGTAACATCCTGAATTTAGTAATTACAGATTGCAAAGACCGCATTGCAGGTGTTAGTGTAGGTGCACATCTGGGCACAAGCAATCGTAAAACAATTGAATGTATTCTCAACATCTCTACTGTAAGTAGTAAGTCTAAATCTAAGAGCCCCACTATCTTACCAGATTATAAGAAAGCTGACTGGTTTAAATTAGTCTATGACCTAGTTAATATTAATTGGGACTATGACTTCCAAGGGCTGGACGTTGACCAGATGTGGAACAAACTAAAGGCCAAATTACATTTAGTTATTGAACGTCATATTCCAAAGCATAAAAAGGCAAACAGTAAAGGCTTTATACCACTTTGGTTCTAACAGAGCGTTAGAAAACAACTTAGAAGAAAACTTAAGGCCTTTAGAAAACATAAAAAAAACTCCCTCCCCCACCAATCTAATGATGTACAGAACACACCAAAGAATTCTTAAGTCACTTTTTAAAAAAGAGAAAATCAAACTAGAAAATAAATTAGCACACAAAAAGGACTGCAAAAGCTGTTATGCATATGTAAATGGTAAAATAAACAGTATACCTAACAATGGCAGCCCTATCACTGACAATAAAGAGATAGCCCACTGCTTTAATCAATATTTTGCCTCAGTATTTACTCAGAAATATCCGTGTACACATATCTTTTGTATGGATGGTACCCCACAAATTAAAATCTGCTCTAAAATGGTTTTGGAAGAATTGTGTAATTTAAAACCAACTTCCTCTCCTGGTCCTGACAATATTAGTCCCATTGTCCTCAAGCAACTAGCCCACATCCTAGTGTATCCCCTAACCCTACTGTTTAACAGGTCCCTGGACACTGGCCTTATACCCCTTGACTGGAGCAGGGCTATTGTCTCAGTTCACAAGAAAGGCAACAAAACCCATGTCAGCAACTACAGGCCTATCAGCCTTACTTCAGTTTGTTGTAAACTTATGAAAAGGTTGTTAAAATCTTTCATTGAAAAAGAGGTAGCTAGTCTGGGGCTCCAGTATCCTACCCAGCATGGTTTTAGAAAAGGTCTCTCCTGCATAACCAATCTTGTGTCCTTTTACAACTATGTAAGTGGCCACATGGACAAATGGGTACCTGTTGACATAATATGTTGGGATACTGGAAAAGTATTTGATACAGTACCTCATGATCTGCTAGTTAAGAAACTCTTAGCAATGGGAATAAACAAGTATATAGTTAGATGGATACATAATTGGCTTATAAATTGAAAGCAGTCTGTTAGGATTAACTCAGTATGTTCTGAATATAACAACGTGACTAGTGGAGTACCACAGGGCTTGGTGTTGGGGCCCATACTATTTGGACTTCACATCAGTGACATGGGCAAAGGCCTTGGTAGTATTGTCTCCAAGCTCGCTGATGACACTTAGATTGGAGGAGATGTATCCTCTTACATAAAACGTCAAACACTTACCCACAGTCTTTTAACTATCGAACAATGGGGACTTGAGAATAACATGATATTTAACGAAAATAAATGCTGTATCCTACAATTCAGATGTAAAAATCAAGGATATAAATACCAACTTAATGGCAAAACACTGAGAGCTATAACTAGCGAAAAAGGCCTTGGGATATGGGTGGACTCCCAAGTTGTCAGCTTCAACTCATAGTCAAAATACTGCCTTAACCGCCAACAGACTTTTACGCTCTATTAAAGCTTTTCTAACCAAGGACAGTGACTGTATCCTCAAATTATATAAAACATGCATCATTCCCCATCTAGATTATGGCGCGTCCTTATGGAGTCCCTATTTAAAATAGGATATCTATCTGATGGGGAAAATCCAGAGGAGACTTAACAAATCCATTAAAGGATTTAGAAATCTGGATTATGGGAATAGATTAAGCAAATTGAAACTCTTTTCTTTGAAGACCAGAAGAGTAAGGGGAGAACTATTATTTATGTATAAAGTTATGCATAACCTTGCACTGCAAAATCAATGTGGTATCCAACTATTACAAAGAAATAACACTCTTAGATCCCATAATAAACAAATCATGATACCTGGGGGGTACATACAGTTGAACATTTTAATTATTATTTTATTATTATTATTATTATTTTTTTTTGTCAACTCTTTTTCCCTCCTATCACGGCCGCGAGGTCTTCTCTCAAGCATCCAGTCCTTTTTTCTGCCCATCTGGGGTCCTCCTACCTGGGCGCCTTCTCATCAAGTCAGGCTCCAGCATTGGACGGGGAGCGGCTACGGAGATCAAAGGCCAGTCGAGGAGAGCCCGACAATGGGCATGGGGGACTGGTGCCGTCGCCTGATCCTCGGCGCCGGGTATTTCCTTGTTCTGGTACCCCCCCAACGTAAGGCGTGCAGTGTCGTCAGCCCGTGACGTAGGTGCTCCCACCCACATCCAGAGACGGCTGCCCGATGTAGTCCCCACTTGTACACGCCTGAGTGCAATGCAGTGCCAGTGGTCTCCACCGAGGGTCACTGTTGCACTGGGATACCCTGGATCCCACCCCCAAGAGAGGAGAGCAGTCCGTCAGACGCTCAGTCCTCTCTCTCTCCCCTGCCGACCCCCGGCAGTCCGGGCTCGTTCCCGAACCCGGGTCGCCGACACAGCGCGAGGTGTGGCGTCTAGCGCCTCAACCCTCATTTTAATTATTTTAACATACGTGTAGCCAGAACCTGGAATAGATTGCCAGACTCTATAGTCAATGCTCCCTCATTTGATACATTCAAAGAACACTTGGACGAATTCCTACTGAGTAATAATGATGGGATATACACCCACTATATGAGTGGGAGACAATTTAATTGGCATCTTGCCTACTTTGTCTCATCACACCAAGTTATACCAAGTATGATCGTGTAAAATCCCTTTTAGTGGAGAAAAAAATATGGAGTCCAAGGGAAATTTTTGACAGTTATAAAGAACAAATTTACAAAAGATTTATGGCTCCCCTTAAGGTTTTAAATGAAGTATACATACCTCCAAACAGGACACGTTACAGATTGCCAGTACTTTTTAAAGTAGTATGTCTGGCACTAGTTTTACCCTTTCATGTGAATCTAAGGATCTGCTCAAAAGCAGAACAGACTCACATATTGAGACTTGTCACTACTGAAGTCTCCTTAGCCATCATAGCTTTTAATTTCCCCAGGAACAAATGGTTTAACATTAGAATGTTTAAAATCTATAATCCCCCATGTTATCGGATGTAACAACGGGATTGTATAAATGAAAACATTTGTGAAGCAATCCAGATTTTTGTTCATAAAAAAAGGTCCCTTAATAGATATCAAGAATTTGCACCCATCTGCATTCATAATATGGATGTCAAACTTAACGGTAAAGATTTTGGAAAAAGGTTTGCTGTAACAGTACTTCTTCTGTTAACCTCAACTCAAAAATGCTCGGTCCTAAACTGAAAATTCAAGATACTGTATAATGGTTTATTCTCGCGAAAGTTACATTTGGCACATGGCACCATTCGGCTGCAATTGCGCAAATTTAATTTCACACTCTGCAATTAGCTCCTTGGTTTCATCCATTGAAAATATGCAGTTTTGTCCAATTAGCGCCATTTTATTTTAGCGCAGTTATCACTTGAGCTAATATAGCTATAATTATTTTACAACTAATATAACCTGTTCTACAGTAACTTATTATTACTTTGTGAAATATGACATGCAAGTAAAGGGTTAGACAGTTGGTTTCCTTTTATCCTTGGACCAGCAAAAAGCATATTACTGATTTATTTATTTGTTTGTTTGTTTTTGGTAACCGGGTTGGGTGCACTGGACATAGGAATGCCTATTTTCAGACACGACTCGGGAGGTTGCAACAGGGTGATACATGACATAGGAGGAAGTACAACAACATAAGGATACAATGCAAATGATAAAAACAGTCACATTTAGCAACATAAGGATACAATGCAATGAATAGCCAGTAAAGTTAATTTACCATGAAAGACATACTGAGCTGATAACAGCTTGTTTCTAACCCCAGGAATTCTTCATTATGCCTAACTCTTGCAGTCAGCCTCCAGTGTTGAACTGCCAAGAGAATGGAACTTACTGTATGCAAATAATGGAACACTCATTGGCTCGTGCCACCATTCAAACTGCAGTTCTTACCAACTGCTGCGTTCTATAATGCTCAGATTTCATTCTCCACTTGCCTAGTCAAGACGCCTTGGAGATCTCTCCTCAGAAGTCACTGAATTTCATTGTTTTTCATAAAAAAACAAGTAAACTCTTTATTTTTATTTCATCTGCTGCCTTTACCTTCTTTTGTATAGTTTAACGCTAGTTTAGTTTTTATCTTACTTCAGTTTCATGGTTCCTCTTCAGTTGTGAGAAACCGTTGAGGAGCCGGCGTTTATCTTGTTTATTTAACTTTTTTTTATTTTACTTAGACCGTTTTACCCAGATCCGTCCCTTTATTTTCTGTGGGTTTTTTCCCCGTTTGGGAACCTGCCATCCTTCACTATCAGTTGACAGGAACCGGCATTTGTGTACTTTTTTTACACAACTCTTAGTTCAGGGTCCAAGTTAAAAACCCTTTTTGTGGGTTATTTAAATATGTCAGAGAGGCCAAAGAAGAAAACAGGCCCCACTGGTTTTAAAAATTGTACGGAATGTGGAGAGGTATTCGCTAAGGCTGACAAACACAATTTGTGTTTGTTCTGCTTAGGTGCATCTCACTTCACCTCTGACTGTGACATTTGTAAATTCTTTCCACCAAAAACAGTTGAAAAAAGACTGGAAAGGTTTAAGTAAATGATGGCTTCTCCAATGGTTCCAGGGGATCAGGGTTCTGACCAACCCAACCCTCCATCTACAACTAAGAAAGATAACCCTAAAGAAACTAAACTGACTACTCCACACAAAGGAGAGCCATCTAAAAGCAAAACGAACCAGGGATCCAGCTGGTGAACTGGTTCCGGCAAAAAAGAAACATAAAACAAAACATAACATACAGAACCTCCAGCTGGAAAAGTAAAGGAGCCTTCTGTACCTAAGTCAGCTATGCCTACAGCTGAGGTGGTTGCACAAGCCCTGCAAGTCCTCCAGGCTTTGCAAACCGTGGCTAATCAAGGGCGGGTACCAGTTCCAGTACAGCCGGTTCTGGTAAGCCCAGCGGTTCCATCTGTGGTTCCACAACCGATGCCCACATCAGTTCCAGGACTGGTTCCTTCTATACAGGAACCAGTCTTTGAGAAATATGATGATGATGAAGAGGATGAATGGGAACCTGTTGAGCCAGAGTGGTTTAAGGCTCTGAGCTGCCGACCTGGGTTTGAATCCCACAGCCCCCACTTGCATACTGTGTGACCCTGAGCAAGTCACTTAACTTCCTTGTGCTCCCAGGTCGCACCTGTAAACAAGCTTTCAGCTTAGTGTGTCTCTCTCCTGGTTAGAAGAAAAAAAAAAAGTTGACTCCCCTCCCAGGTTGCCAGAGGATTATTCCTCACACTATACATTTGTTAAATGGTAGAGGCACTGGATCTGTCTACCAATGAAATGGTGGAAGATGAGGAGGAGGCAGAATTCTTAAATATGATGGGCCTGGTATCCATCAAAAGGTTGTTGTTGCCGATCAACAACTCTTTTTTTTTTTTTTACCAGGAGAGAGACACTAAGCTGAAAGCTTGTTTACAGGTGCAACCTGGGAGCACAAGAAAGTTAAGTGACATGCTCAGGGTCACACACTGTGCAAGTGGGGGCTTTGGGATTCAAACCCAGGTCTCCAGGTTTGCAGCTCAGAGCCTTAAACCACTGTGTTATACTGCCACCTCTAATGAAACAGGTGTTGAAAGTTTTAGAGACTCCTAATTCAGTTCCCCCTATAGACAAGAAAGCTGGCAAAAAGTATCAGCTTGATAAGTCAGGGTCAGAGTTTTTGCTTTCTCACCCTGACCATGAAGGGGTGGTGCAGTCTGCAGTCTGTGACAGGGCAGAGTGCCCCTAGCATTTCACCCTCCTGAGAAGGACTCTCAGAAGATAGATAACATGGCTAAAATGGGCTACCTGGCAGCCTCTTTGGCCATCAGACAGGTCAACTATATGGCCTATGCGGCCCAATATCAAAAAACATTATGGCAATCCGTAATGGCCGTGGTAGACAAGGCACCCTCAGGATTGGCAGCTGACATGACTGAAACAGCCAGGTGTGGGCTAGAAGTCACTAAGTATCAGTTCCACATGACAGTAGATGCCGATGGCACTTACTATAGCCTTGAGGAGATTTGCCTGGTTGGGAGCCACAAATCTCTCCCAGGATACACAGACCAAAGCCATGGATTTCTCTTGTGAGAACAACTCACTATTTGGGGATAAAACGGAGGCTTGCATGAAGAAGGTAGATGATTATAAAACCACCTATAAAAGTAATGCAGCTAAAGAGAAGCCATCAGCCTCCTACAGGCCACAGGGAAGGGTAGGTAGAGGTAGGTCAGCATATGGCGGACCTTTCTTCCAGGCTCAGGCCACCCCACAGTGCCCTCAGCAGATAGGTTATTTTCGGGGCATGGGCAGAAGGGGCTTCAGACAGGGGGAATTAAGCCAGCCAGGCTCAACCCCAACCAAAACAGAATCCCTGACGTGGTTGCCAGGGTCTCCTCCCTTCCTCCAGTTGGAGGCAGGCTGGCTCACTACTTCCAGGCTTGGGAAAACATCACCACAGACAAGTGGGTACTGGGAGTAGTGAGTCAGGTCTTGGCCCTCAGTTTCCAGTCCTTCCCCAGGTTAAGGTCAAGGGTTTTCAGACCAGCTTGCCTTTCAGAAAGGAAACTTCTGGAGGCAGAAGTGGCAAACCTTCTGCAATAAAGAGCAGAACTGGTTCCCTTGATACAGAAATGAAAAGGGTTCTACTCAGGGTACTTCCTGACCTTAAAGAAAAATGTGCAGTGGCAACCTATATTAGACCTGAGAGTTCTGAACAAGCATCTGGCAAAACCAGAGTTCAAGATGGTTACCCTGACTATGATTCTGCCCACCCTTCAGAAAGGAGATTGGCTGGCATCATTAGACTTAAAAGATGCTTACTTCCACATCCCCTATAAGGGAGTCTCACAGTACGTACCTAAGGTTCAGACTACTTTCGGGTCACTACCAGTTTTCAGCTCTGCCATTTGGCCTCACTTCAGCTCCCAGAGCATTCACAAAGTACTTGGCAGTGGTGGTGGCATACCTCAAAAGGCAGGGCATTACAGTATTCCCCTACCTAGATGATTGGCTGGTGGTGGGGAAAGTCACCACAGCAGGTAAGGGATACTCTAAGGTCCACCCAGGACCTTTTGGAATCTTTGGGGTTTCTGGTCAACACTAAAAAGTCTGTCCTGCAACCGGTTCAGGTGTTGAACTTCATAGGTGCGGAGCTGGACACCCTAAGGGGAAAGGGTGGACAGCATCCTACAGATTGCTGGCACCTTCGGCCTCAATTCACCAAGAACAGCAAGACACTTCCTACAGCTACTTGGGCATTTGGCTGCAGCCACAGGCACAGTCGTAGGTTCCAGGTTTCAAATGAGGAACATTCAGTTCCATCTCAGGACATACTGGTGCTAGAGAAAGGACTCTCTTAAAGCTAATACCAGTAACAAAAACATTACTGCAGGCCCTGCAGTGGTGGCAGTACACAGACAATCTCAGCAAAGGGGTCTCAGTCCAGCAAGAGATTCCTCCCTTCATAGTACTCAGTGTCACAAACTCGCTCAGCCGGTCAGCCCTCTACTCCTAAAGTGCCAACCTCTGAGCATATGATTTGGGTACATTGAATAGACAAGCTAACCCTCTTGTCTGTTTTGTGGGTTCAAGTCACCTTAATCTCAAGCTCTGGAGGGATTCAAACTGATAACCTCTTGTTAGTGTACCCAATTATCAGGCTCAGATAATTCTGTCTTCGGGGGGCCAGATATCTTTGCTTACAGGCACCCAACCAGGTCTTTCAAATGAACCCTTAGAACTGTCTGCAAGACTTTTAGAGAACTCTATCCGTTTCCCAGTTTGGTATACAATAAGCCCATGCACAGTGTACTTATAACGTTTAAAAGCTCCACTTAAAATAAAAAGAAATGTCAAGGCACTCCAGCAGTTTCATTTGTAAAAAAATATTTTTACTTTAAAAATATCAAAACAGAACAATAATTACAGAACAAATATATATATATCCCAGCACATACAGCCTTAAAACAAACAGGTAAAAAAAGTACCGTACCTACAATTCGTACATTCAAACTGGTATAATCTAATGCTTACTTTCTTTCAGTGCTTTGAGGATCTCCCTTCTCTCAGTCAGAAATATTTTCTTGTGTGTCTCGGTCAGGTTCTTTCAGCACTTAAACACACTTCTGAGCCGGCCTTCTCATGAGGTCACTAACTCAGCCTTGGTGTATCAAACTCTATATTTTACAGTACAGGGTCTCCAAATAAAATATTTAAAAAAACACCTGAGATGACCTCACTGACTTTCATCTCCACAGGTTAACTGGTCAGAACTGGTTTTTGCTCTGCTACACATACATCTCAAAAGTTTCTTTGATCTAAGTCACTGTATTCAAAACAAAAGTGTATTTGCCTCTTTAATCCCATCTGGACCTTGGAATCTACACCTCGGGTCTTTCTGATGTAATTCAAGGGTTCCCCGGGAAATGTATATTGGACCTTCCAGATCCGTCTGGGTCCTCCCTGGCTCAGACATCAAACCTCTTCAATGTCCATTCTGGCCTCTCTCGACACCCCTCCCTACAAGTCCTTCCTGGCAAATATACAAGTCAGAGGATCTCCCTGAGGGCATTATGAATGGCTAATCTTATCTTCTGGGATGAAAGCAAATTGACAAGGTAATTGCACCCAAGATCTCTGTAGTTTAAAATACCTCATGTCATTTTAACTTATCCCTGGGTCTTGATGTGTCAGTTCCAGTAAGACAGTAGTTTCCTCAAACTGAGTTTCCCATCACATATTTTATATGTAATAAAAAAATTAATACAGCACTCGAGCACTCACAGCCGGCTGTCTACGTCACACTCACAACAGATGCTTCCCTACTGGGTTGGGGAACACACTTGGAGGAGCACACAATGCATGGCACTTGATCGGCCGTAGAGTCACTTCAACACATAAACCTGCTGGAGCTCAGGGCCTTGCTTCTAGCCCTGCAAACTTTTGCATCTCTAGTAAAGGGCAAAGTGGTGCAGGTCAGAACAGACAGTACCACCACTATGTACTACATCAACAAGCAGGGTGGGACAAGGTCCAGCCCACTGTGCACAAAGGCAGTGAAGGTGTGGGGTCTGGCCTACTCCCCACAGACTTCCTTGGTAGCCATTAAGCTGCCAGGGAAGGACAACACCTTACCAGATGCACTCAACAGAATCAACCAGAACCACCACGAATGGTCTCTGAACAGACAGATGCTGGAGGTGGTATTCAGGAGATGGGACACTCCAGAGATTAGATCTCTCTGCCTCTCAGGACTGTGACAGGGAACTACTGCCACTCTTGAGGACTGACCTTTTCTTAAATCTGTTGCAACAGTTATTCTATTTCTTAGCCTAATCTATCCTTTACAATTTCTAGTCCATAAGATTGGCCACCTATGGGCACCCCCTCCCCTTTCTTGACTATGCTGTAGTGTCCTCTTTAAATTTTCCTTTTCTCTCTCAGGTCCTCATACAGGGAAGTTATTGTTGTGACCTCCGAGCTGATATAAAACAACAGGCTGTGTTCCTCACTGTTGGATTTAGTATGCAATGGCACTATGTCATAAAATATTTTAATGTATTACCTTATGTGTATAAAACCTGTAAATGTTGGAAATACCATGGCACTAGGTGTTTTTGATAAAGGTAAAAAGTAACTAGGGGACTGTATGATAAAAATTAAGTTAGCTGTATTATTTATGTGTGTGTGTGTGATGTTGTGTTTCTTTGAAACTTGGCTTATTGTCAATGTCCTCTGGGGTAACCCATGTTTCAGTGCTTCTGCACCGAGGCTCTTTGTCTTTAGCTTTTTTTTTTTTTTTAGTTGAGCCCCCACCACTCAAGCAAACAAGGCCCACATAGGGGAGGCTAAATCTCAACAGATAAGTTAGATCAGTGAGTCTGTAGGTGCTGGCTAAGTGTAGAAGAAAGACTTGTGTAGTCTGTTGCTACAAACTGATGTACTGAAGAAAGGATATGCCATTGCTGAAGGTTATCTCCTACATTTTGAATAAAACATCACACAGAGTTTGTGTGTTGAACTTTAAGTTTGGTGTCTGATCCATCTGTTATCCCACAACCCCTCCACAAGGACAACTATCAGTTGCCCAAATTCTGCTGCAGGCCTCCAACAAAGGGGACAGTTCCCCTGGATGCCTTAGTGCTGGACTGGTCAGGGAGGGAACCGAAACTGTATGGCGCCTCCCCTTCCCCTTTTCCTGTAGCTGCTCAGGATCCTCATCAATCTCAGGTCACAGACAGCATCAATGATCCTGATAGCTCCAGACTGAGCCAAGTAGCCATGGTACTCACTGCTGCTGTCCCTATCAGTAGCTCCTCCCATACACCTCCCTCGAAGGCACAATCTCCTAACCTCCTCACATGGGAGGATCCTGTACCTGAACCTCAAGTTTCTCAGGCTTACAACTTGGCTCTTGAAGACCTAGAGTATGCTGGTTTACACCTCTCTCAGAGTGTGTTCTCAGTGTCCTAAGGGGATCTAGGAAGCCCTCGACCAAGGACACTTATGCTTCCAAATGGAAGAGGTTCTCCATTTGGTGTTCTGGTAATGATGCAGTGCCTACACAGGCAGGGTTGCCAGCCTTGTTGGACTATCTCACTCACCTGCTTTCTCTGGTCTTACAGCGCACCACTCTCAAGGTTGACTTGGCTTCAGTTTCAGCTTACGTTTCAGCTGGCAAAGGTGTTTCCATAGCATCCAACCCTATTTTTAAAAAGTTTTTCAAGGGATTGGCTCATCTGCACCCACCTCACAGGGAACCTGTGCCAGCATGGGACCTTAACGTATGTATTGCCAAACTCAAAGAACCTCATTTGAACCTGTGGCTACAGCACATCTGAAATTTGTGACCTAGAAATGTGTCTTCCTGGTGGCTATCACTTCAGCCAGGCAGATTAATGAACTACAGGCCCTGTGTACAGAGCTGAATTACATCTCCTTCCAGAGATAAGGTGGTTCTCGGAACTAACAGAAAGTTCCAGCCAAAAGTAGTTTCTGACTTCCACCTGAACCAATCACTTTGTCAGTTTTCTCTACTGAACACTGTAGTTCAGGGGAGCATAGGCTGCATAGCCTGGTTGTCAGAAGAGCTTTAAGTGCCGGCCCGGTGGCGCTGAGGGTTGAGGTGCTGGACGCCACAGCAGCGACCTGGGTTCAGGAACTGACTCAGGCCGCCGGGGGTCAGCAGGGGAGAGAAGGGATTGAGCATCCAGAGGACTGCTCTCTCTTCCTGGGACGGGATACCCTGCACCGCTCCTTAGCAGCCCCTGATGGAGATTGGAAGCCTTGTAAGGAAAATACGGTGCCGTGAGTAGGGGGTGGAGCAGCAGCAGACGTCGGCACGTAAGCGCCTGGACGTCATTGCACAGCCGTGCTCCAGGGCAAACCAGGGAGGCGATAAAGGCTCCAGGAGGCCTAGCCCACATCCTCAACACCAGACTATCCCTCCACCAGCTTTCCTGAGCCCCCCAACCAGGACTGACCCTCTAATTGCAGAAAGGCCGCCAGGTAGGTGGGGCAGGCCCTGTCCCAAGGATGATCCAGGGGGCTGGAAGATCCTTGGAAGGGGGTGCTTGGCAGTCTCTCTCCCGGATAAGGGTGGTCTCAGGTGGGGAGAGTAGAGGTGATTGCTGAGTGGGCACTTCTAAGAGATCAAAACAACTAAGGACCCAGCACTCGAGTGCAGCCACAAAATTCAGTGGACAAACTTTTTTTTATTGTAAGCAGTTAACCTGAAGAAGGGCAACAATAGAAGAGGCTAGAACTGTAGTGGATGAGATACCAAGGAACGAGTTGCTTATAGACAGAAATAAAAATACTCAGGAAAGCTCAAGGATGAACTTTGTAACTACCCATTCCACAGATACTAAGATAGTTAAAGAAATCATATACAGGAATTGGAATATTATAAGGGTCGAACGCAAGTTGAGACGTTTCAGAAAATCTCCCCAGGGTAACATTTAGAAGGGCTCAAAATATTAGGGACAGAATTATACACAGTGTACAGCCTGTGGCCAAAAAAGACACTCATTTTTTTGGTTCCCCAAACCCTGGTTGCACACATTGTGGATGATGTAAGTACTGCTCAGTAGTGCAGAAGAAAAGAATCTTTTTTGGCCCTAAAGATGGAAGGGAATATAAGATTTTTTTTTCATATGTAATTTCTGGGGGGGGTTTGCAGGTTTTCTCCTGACCCCTACACCAACACATCTCCAACGTAGCGTGCGTGTGGAGGCACACACGCTCACCGTTCAGGACGCCCCTCCCTTCCAGTTGCGCTGTTGACCACAGGCACCGAACCTCTGTTCGGTGACGGGACTACGGGCAGGCCACCCACTCGTTACCCGGGAGAGGAGAACCAACGCTCGATCCTGCTGCCCCCTGCCAATGACCCGAGGTCATTCCCAAACCCAGGTCGCTGGCATAGCACAAGGTGTGGCGTCCAGTGCCTCAGCCCTCGGTGCCACCAGGCCAGCAGGAATATAAGATTTTACACCTTATCACATACAATACTTGTAATGTTATTTATCTGGTCACATGCAATTGTGGTATTTTCGGTCGGTAAAACAAAAAGGAAGTTGAAGGACAGAGTGGGGGAACACACGCGGGCCATTGTATAAATGGTAATTTGAAATATGTTCTGGCAGCATATATACATGCTGCCAGATATAATACAGCACATTCTCTACAGTTCATGGGTATAGATAGAGTATTCCTGGGATCTAGGGGAGGCGATATAGAGACTAAGTTGGCTAATCAAGAGGCATACTGGATATACCAGTTAGGTGCACTAGACTGACTAGGCAGCAATGATCAGATTGAGCTGGTAAGACTACTACACTAAGAAACTTAAAGTGCACCTAATGATGCAGACTTGGTTATTCAAAAATATTGGATAAGTGGATTGTTTTAAGGTAAAAAATAAGGGTTCCACATGGTGTCCATTTTTCTCCCTTTCTTCCATCCTTTTCCCTCCCTCCTCCCCTTACCTATAGGTCCTACTACTGTATATAATATGAAGGATAGTGGGGTTATTTAGCTTGTGTTTCTGATAACACTGATAGATGATATATCCATAATAATCTAATCATAATGAGAAAGTGTTTTAAATGTGACTTATCCCCCTGACACATCCTCACTTTTACCAGCTAGATGCAAGTGTGTTTTTTTTTTTTAATGTATTTGAGACATCATGCCTATCAAATAATAAATAATATATCATGATACGTATGAGGCATTTGTTTGTGGATATGAAGCACCTTTGCATAATATTAGTAGCACTTTATGTGTAAAATTGTTGTTCACCATGATATGTATGTATTTGTGAATAAGATTGATTGTATTAGTGAAATATTGGTATAAGGCAGAGCATTAATTGAATAAGTAGCATTCTCACATTTTTTAACACATAGTTTTGTAGTGAAGGAGATATAAATATATGTCACTGGGAGGTGCAATTTACCTTGACAAAGTGCCCAGTTCGGGCGTGAAACGTTGGGTCTGTGGGTAGCCTCCCTGGGCTGCACCGTTTTTCTTCTGGTTAACTGCTCACAGTAAAAAAATAAAAAGCCTTTTCGAAAGACATTCTGTCCATTGAATTTTGTGGGTGCACTTGAGTGCTGGGTCCTTAGTTTTGTTCTCAATATTCGGACCTATAGCACCAACCCCGAGGGAATGACCCTTTTCTAATTACTTCTGAGAGATGCCCTGGTACACTGGAGCTAGTAAGCTGTGCAGAGTCTATTTCCTAAGTAGGTTCTCTACCCTCCTCCAAAGGTACTGCTTCGTAGTCTGCAAAAATTAAGCATATTGAAGAATTCCTGGGGTTAGAAGAAAAAAATACTCACCTTAGTAATCTTGTTTTGTCCAAAGTATTCTTCAATATGCTTAACTCGCCTTCCCTACCTCCCCTTTCAGAACCAATGGCCTCTGCATAACAGCTGCACTTTTCTGTATTAAAAAGGGGTTTATACTCAGGCTGTGCTGTAAGTTTTTTGAACCCAGATGGGTGTTGTTTTTCCCCTCTTTGGGTCCTGTCTGACTCTTTAAGGGACATGTTATGGGGGATTTTGTTATTTAAAAATTGTTTTTGTAATTTTAGGATAGCTTAGTTAGGGGGTCTTGCCCTGCAGGTTGTCATGAATATGAGCATTATTGAATGCAGCAGTTGGTAAAGGCAGCAGTTTGAATGGTGTCACGAGCCAATGAATGTTCCATCATTTGCATAAGTTCCATTCTCTGGCAGTTCAACACTGCAGGCTGACTGCAAGAGTTAAGCATATTGAAGAATAGCTTGGAAGAAATAAGATTACTAAGGTAATATTTTCTTCCAGATGTGTCGGGGGGGGGGGGGACAGAGCAGATACAAAATACAGAATATAAAATACTTTGAATGGAAATGAATATAACAAAACAAAATAACACCGTGCTTAACAATACATTGACAATCAGTAGTTACATGCAGTAAATTGTGAAACTGGCAAAAAGATTATTCTTTTTTTTTTTTTATTTGCATTTATTTTTATTTCTTTTTATTTTAGTCTTTGGTAACTGGGTAAGGCCCACTAGGCACAAGTGCCTGTTTTCAGGGGCAACCTGGGAGCACTGGGCGGTTAAGTGACTCAGAGTTGCACAGTATGCAAGTAGAAGTTGTGAGAATCAGACTTGGGTCTGGTCTGCTGGATGTATGAAGCTCGTTCACGCCTCGTTCCTCTAACCTCTAGGCTGTACTGCCAGTCCATAGCGTATGCCCCTGAGTTGAGTCTCTGGGCCGGTTCTCCCAGCCAAGGAACCACCAGACCTTCCGCTGTTTTTCCCCACGTGTCCCACTGCAGCCCGCTCCCACAGAGTCTCGGTTTGCCCTCCAGGTAGTGGATGGCGGAGACCGGATACACCTCCATCATGGCAGTCGTCGGGCAGCTGAATGGTGGCAGCAGGGGCTCACTCCGGGGTCTCCGCTAGAGACTGGCACCAGGGACAAGCTTATTTTTTCTTTGTTTCGGGAAGGCGTGGCATGCAATGATGCAATGGCAGAACCCACCAGGCATCCGACACACCTCCCAGCCTCAACCTCTGCCCCCTGTAAGCCACCCCCATGGTCACTCAGGAGCATTACATCGGGAGGCTCGGCCCCTCCCTCCCTCCCCAGGGGTGGAGAGCAGGCAGATTGCCACTGATCCAGCCCCCCCCCCCGGCCAGCCCTTCAACCACTCGAGCTCGCTCCTGAACCTGGATCATTAAATAGTAAACATATCAAATAAGCAACAATAGGGAATGACTGATGCTAGGGAAGTGGGAAATACTAAAAATAATGATTTGGAGTTGCGGGTGAAAGGGGGTCAAAAATAATAAACAACTACAAGAGTCGGTAGAAAAATCACTGAGGAAAGATTTAAGAACAGGAAAGGAAGGACCAGAGCGAATAGAAAGGGTGAGGGAACCACATAATTTAGAGAAACGATATGAGAAAGCAACTTAGCCAGCAGTATATTTCATATGAGGGATGGCAAAAGAGCAAGAGCAAGTATTGCAAAGAGAGTAAGAGGTCGAAGGGGGAAGGAAAAGAGAGAGGCAAGATACGAGGGGGAGAGAGCCAAACCAAAATTTAGAGATAAGGGCAACACAGTGGGTGAGGTGCCTGGCAGCAAAAGAGGAGAGGGCGCGTTGAGAAATGATTGTACGCAAGGGTTTATCAAGGGCAAAGCAACAGAAGGAGTGAAAGAGGAGGATCCAGTCTAACTAAAGCAGACTTTGCAGCAGGACTGTAAACAATGTCTCCATAGACAAAAGTAGGCAGAATCATCTTAATGAGGTTTTCCCTGTGTGCAGGAAGTGAAATGCTTCTCTCATTTCTGTATAGCACCCTGTCACTGAGGCATACATAGGTCAGGAAGCATAGGAAGACAAGGAGCAGTTGTAAAATTTGTAAGTAGTGTTTTTATTATTATTAGTAACCGTAAAATAAAAATTGTTCAGTGTAACTATTAGGCAGTACAGATAGAGAAAACAAAGTCTTTCGTCTGATGGCATCTCTAATTCCAAGTTTCAGTCTCCCTAGCAAAAGATTACTGCTCTTCTTATAACCAGGCTTTGCTCGACAATTAACTTCATCCTGAGCTCATTAAGGAGACACCCTATTTCTCATAAAATGCATTAGAACTTTGTCTGTTTCCTTGGAGGTACAACAAAATAGAACATTGTGTCCCAGAATTGACCTCCTGCTGACAGCTCTGCAAAAGACTTTGCAAGCAAGCCTGAGAGGAGCTCAGACTGCATCTCAGGTTAACCCCCTAAATTCCAGATAGCTTTTTGAAATCACTTCAACAGTGTAACTATATACAGTTTCAAACAAAGGGATCACAGTATCACTTACAGTTTCACGCAAAGATTCACATGTATTTTTATAACCTTAGATATGCGAGGGGGAAGAAAAGGCAGAAACAGCAAGTGAAAGCAGAGAGATAGCGAAATGCAGAGAATTGTGAGACCGTCAGTGATCAGTTTCTAGGTCTCGCAAGAATATTTGGTTGCTCAACCAGACAGATGAGGCAGAAAAAGAGAGGATAGAAGAGATCCTTGCATTTAACTC
Source organism: Neoceratodus forsteri (assembly GCA_016271365.2). Classification (NCBI taxonomy): domain Eukaryota; kingdom Metazoa; phylum Chordata; order Ceratodontiformes; family Ceratodontidae; genus Neoceratodus; species Neoceratodus forsteri. Next base: position 748,850,186 of record CM057451.1, read on the forward strand.
TCTCTGCATAAAAAATGGGATAGGGCCTTATTCAACACTATCACACACCCCATGCTTAGGGTGGAGCTTCTTGTGGATAGCATTCACATGAACAGAAGAAGCTAAATGGCAGTCAAGCCAGACTCTGAGGTATTTAAAGGAGGAAACATCTTCAATAGTATTACCATCAAGAGTATGAAAGGAAGGAAAGTGGAGGACTCTCAAGATATAGCCTAGTGTTGGAAGTCCTAGAGACAGTTTTTTTAGCATTGAGGGATAATTCATTATCATGGAACTAAAGCTGGATATTGTTAGAATCCATTTGGACTTGGTTTGTGAGATCAGGGGCAGAGGAGCTGTAGGCAGAAAGAACCGTATCATCTGCATACATCTGTACTGACACAGAGAAGCAGGGTTTGGGAAGATCGTTTCGAAAAATGGAGAAAAGAATTGGGCCCAAGTCTAGACCTTTGGTGAATGTCTGAGCTTATAAGGATGGTGGGGAGATGGAGTTTCCAATATTGACAGGTTGAGGCCTACCCTCAGGTTAGGAATGGAACCACTTAACTGAAGAAGCTGAGTGTCCAGATGACTTTAGCTTGCCCAGAAGAATGGGATGCACTACAGTGTCCAAAGCTTCGCTAAGTCCACAAAAATGGCTGCGGTGACAAGGCCCTGATCCATGACAGAGAGGACAGCATCTGTGAACCAGAGGTGGAAGTGGAATGAGACTTTGTAAAGCCTGACTGGAAAGGAGTGAAAAAGAAGGAAGAGTAAAGAAAAAGGGAGAGTTGGGATAGAACAAGATGTTCTACAGCTTAGCCAAAGTGGGAAGGAGAAAAATAGGTCAGAAGTTACTAGGGGAAGAGAGATTATCCCCTTTGGGAAGGGGAATTACAATAGGCAACTTCCAAGAGCTGGGGACACAGGATAAGGAGAAAGAGAGATTAAGGAGATAAGTAACAGGGAGGGCAACAGCATGAGCAGAGAGGAATAGGAATTTAGGGTCAAGACCATCAGGACTCCCGTCCTTGTGAGGATTTAGTGCCAAAAGTCCCTAAGGGACAACAGCAGGAGTAATGGGTCATAAAGAAAAAAGGGAGGAGGGGGGCACTGAGAGAGGCTAAGGGACAGACTGAGAAGGGGAAGACGGAGAAGGGAGAGGAAGAGAAGAACATGAGTGAACGGGCACATGATGTGAAAAAGGAATTGAAAGAAGAGGCAACTGCAGCAGGATCAAAGACAGGAGTAACAGCCAGCTTAAGAACAGGTAAAGGGGACTGGGTCGGATAAGAGAAAAGTGAATGAATAACCTTCCAGAACTTAGAGGGAGGATTAATGTTGTTCAGGTGTGTGGATGCGAAGTACTGAACTTCACAAGTCTAGTAGCCTTAGTACAAGAATTGCGAAGGAATCGGTAACTAGTGAGGTTAGAAGTGGAGTCAGAGGATTTACAGTTCCTTCGGGAAAGGTTATGCTCACAGTGACAAGCCAGCAACTCCGCTGAGATCCATAGGAGGTGGAAACCTCTGTCACTAATTCTTCTAAGTGGAGCGTGATGATCTCAGACAGACATAAATTTAAAGGAAAGGAATTCAAGGGCATTATCTGTGTTAACCATCTGTAGAAAAAGGGGACCTGTTGGTGACTGGCAGGTTAACGAGAAGGCGGAACAAGAACAGCGAATGGAATGACCAGGTCTGAACAAATTTTTTAGGGGGTACTTTGGGATGGTGAATTTTACGTACATGATAGACCATTTGGTGGTCACTGAGGGCATCTGGGAGTGTATTAGCATCCACAATGGAGTGGGAGGAGAGAACACAGTCCAAAAGTGAATGATTAGTGGGAGAAGGGACAGAAATCGGCTGTATTAAAAGGATAGACTTTATAGTAAGGCAAAATTTTTGAAGAGGGGCAGGCTAGTTTAAATTAAAAGATGAGTAACTCACCAGGGGAGGCCTGAAGGAGGTGACATGCCACGGCAACAGTAGACTCCAGCAGTATAGGTGTAGAGAAGGGGAGGGAGAGTCTGAGAAAAAGCATTTCATAGGCAGAGGGAATGGAGATGAGAGCACAGGTTCACACTAAATGTTTGAGGAGAGGTAAATGACACCACCACCACTCCTCTTTGTTCAATCCTGACGAATACTGGTGAAACCTGGGAGGGCAGCGGAAGAATCGGAGACTTTGGAGGAGAGCCAGGATTCCGAAATCATCAATACATCAGGCTTTGGGTTAACCATAAGTGGCTGTAGTAAATCTGTTTTAGGGAGGAGGCTATGGATGTTGACACGGGCCACTCTCAAACCTTTGGGGAGAGGGGAAGAAAGGGAAGGGCCAGGTTTGAGTTCAATGTCCCCTGCAACTAAAAGCAGCAAGGAGGCAGTGAGTTTAAGAAAACCTATGGAATGCTTATAGGAAGAGGAGGGAGGGAGTGAAAAAAAATGAGAGTAAACATGGTAGGAGGAAGGAAGGATTTGAGATATTGAAGATGAAGCCAAGGGAAAGGAGACTGCAACCAGGATGCCAGGGAGAATGAAAAAAGGCTGGAAGACAAGAGGATGGGAAGGGTGGGAAAGGATGAAGAAGGAAGGGAAGTGGGCAGGGGGAAGCAAGGAAAAAATGTTGAGAGAGGTGAGGGAAAGCATGGAAGGGAAGAGAGTGATAGGAGCAGTATATTGGAAATAAAATACAAGGTAAAAACAGTCTACAATGATCGTGTGAAATGGTGGCGAGGAAGTGAGGACAGGTTACTCAAGGAGCAACAGATGAGACTGTGAAAGATGTCAACCAAATGTTGGACCAGAATTAAACTAAATCAAGTAGGCCTAATAAGCCAAAATTAAATAAAAAGGGGGACAGGGGAATTAACTTAACCTAGAGGTGAAAAACTAGATAGGAAAAGGTACAAAATCAATGTAACGGGTAAAACCTAATAGACTGTCTGAAAAGCTTTGCAGTTTGAATAACACAAGCAATTTCTACACAGTAGAATAACCTATAAATAGAATGAGAAATATGCTCACAAATGAACACACTATGCAATAAGGGACCCAGACAAGAGTGTACTAGAAAAGCTACTCCAACTAACTTGCAAATGAAATAAAAGCAGTTCAGAAACGGGCAGTAATAACAGATGTATGGCTCACAAGAGCTGCAGTATAAAATAGAGAAATTACACAGCAGAATAAATTACACTTACAGTTCAGCAGGCACAGACAGCCTTGAGAGGGATAACCTACTGAAACCCAGAGGAGCAGCCATCCTGATGCCCTTATGCTATGCCCTTAAGCATGTGGACTGCAGTGAGGACCACTTGGTGAATGAACGTAAATAACTAGTAAGAATCAGTAGCCACACCCCTTCAATCAACACCACTCCTGACTGGAGCAGGGGCTGTCTTCAACAAAGGGCTCCTAGAGACAGCTCTCCCTGGCAACAGAGAGCTCTAGCTTAAGTCCAGCACAACTGTCAGTTTTAAATCCAAAGTGGCCCTTCAAACAGAGCTCCCCACAGAGCAACCAGAAACACTATAAGAAGCCACGCCCCTTCACTCAACACAGCTCTTGATTGTAGCGGGCCGGCTTCAATAAAGGGCTCCTAGAGATAGTCTCCCTGGCAACAGAGAGCATGTAGCCAAAATCAAACATAACTGTCAGTTTTAAATCCAAAGTGGCCCTACAAACAGCGTTCCCCACAGAGCAACCAGGTGTTTACAGGTGCAGGAGCACTGTGTGCAAAAAGAGCTACAAGAAGCCACGCCCCCTTCACTCATCACAGCTCCCGATTGGAGCAGGGACCAGCTTCAATAAAGGGCTTCTAGAGATGACTGTCCCTCACAATGGAGAGCATGTAGCCCGAGTGCTGCACAACTGTCCATTTTAAATCCAAACTGGGCTCACTAGCCTGATGAGCAGAGCGCCCCACAAGCAACCAGGTGTTCATGACCAGATAGTACATAATTATATGTTTACAGTATTACTAAAGTATGTTTCTTCCACCAAGAATTTGAGATGGATCAAATTGTTGTATAATAGCATGTATATAATGCCATGTAAAAGCCGCCAGCCGGCACAACAATAGCACTGCCACCTGCAACACCAGTGGCTCAGGTTCGGAAACAAGTGTAGGTCGCTGGAGGACTGGCCAGGGGAGGATAGTGGCGCATCCCAGGGACACTTGCTTCCTCAGAGGGAGGGAGGGGTACTGTTCCCACTGTTACTGCCACCTGGTGTCCCCCAGCGGTGGTTGCAAGCAGGGACGCTGGATCGGGGGGCCATAGACGCATTCTTGACGTTCGCAGGCATTCTGCACACGCTGGGCAGGACTCACATCTAGTGTTACTCAGATAGTGCTTTTGTGGATTCTACCACTATTTGTCAGACAATGCTGGTATCCTACCTAGGATCCTACCAAGATGTAAAATCAAGGTTCAGAAAGCGATGGATCCTACATCAGATCCATGGATCCTAGATCAGATAGTTAGGATCTAAGCTGGATCTGTTGCTGGGGTCCTCAGGATCCACAGTGTTTGTAGGATCCATGGTCCGATAACACTGCTATCCTACCACAGCAACTATCTGGCCAAATGGGAGGTATCTGTTGGTATCCTAGATCTTCTTCAAGACAGTCTCTTGTAGCAGGTCATAACACACAGGATATCAGCTGCAGGTGTCATTTTCCTCCCAGATGACTTCTCAACAGTCGACCCTGGGACCTCTCCCTAACTTTACCACGTGGTATCTGTATGACACGTAGGAAAGGGGGAGGTCCCAGCTACTACTCAGCTCTTTTCAACCATGACCTGCATGCACCAAGTCCTCCTTTGGAGCTCTGCTTACCAGTCGTCGATGAAGAGTTCTACCAAACAAAAATTCATTCTAAACGGGTTCATCTACTGATATCTTTGGATCCCTTATTCCAAAAGTGTACTTGTGGTCACAAAATCGCTACAGAGGACCTCCATGACGTCTGTGTTCAGTGCCTTGGCCCTGAACACAACACACGGGATTGTATCCTATATAAGCGATTCAACAAGGCCACCAAACATCGAAGACTTCAGCAGCTTCATGAGTTCCTCACAGAGCAAAAGGTTGCCCTTCTGGAGCAGCAGCACCGCTCCAAGCCAGAGAGTCTTCAACGTCCTCCTCAGGGTCTCACCATTCTGTGGGTGAGCCCTTCACGTCAACGGGACAGGGTCCTAGTATGAAACATGCCAGCAAAACGACGCACGTTTCTGCTGTTCCCTCGTTAATGACGAGTGCCCCCAATCACTACCAAAAAGGTAAGTATTGAGAAGGTTGCCACTGAACATCATCTTCTACACCATTGACGATTGTTAGCTCCTCTCTTCCCTTGTCGATGGCTCCTCCATCAATGATGGGTTCTGGGATGAACTTGCAGCTTCCATTGCTGCCTTCCCCCTCTGTGGTTTCTAGCCATCGTCCGTCGACGACCAGCTTTACCTCACAGGGCTCTATGTTAGCGCGCTCATCGACGATCCTGAGGTTCTATACACACCCCTCATCGATGGCTGCGCACTTGGTTCCACTGCCTTCTTCAATAACGTCAGTGGTCCCTATTCACTCATTCCTTGCTACCCAGGCTACTTCTGCCGGGCAGATGGCCATACTTGATTTCCAGGCTCTAGTGAATATTATCCTGGACCTTACACAGACACCTCGCCCCCCTAATGTAGGGTTGGCTCCGGTCTCTGCTCCCTCTAGGCCTTCTTTGGCCCAGAGGACAGCCAGCTCTTCCCCTGTTTCCCTGGGTTTTCACCCTCAGGATGTGGACGTGGATGACCCTTTCCTGCAGGACTGGGATTTGGCTGACCTGGAGGATGAAGAAGGTATGAACCAGGAGGACTCCCCTTCGTCCTTGTCTGTAGAGGGTGAACCTACCCCTGAACTCCCATGTTCTTCGCCAGATGAACCCAAGTTTTTGGACATTATGCTTCACCTCCAGAAAATGTTTGGGTTCCAGAGCACTGAGGAGGATGCTTCAAGAAAGAAGATGACACAATATTTAGGTGCACTGGAATGCCCCACTCTGTTCATCCCCCCTTTGGTGGACTCTTTTGAAGAGGCAGTTTGGGCTGCTTGGAAGCAGCCTTTCAAAATTCCTTCCAATCCTCATAAGGCTGATAGGATTTATCAGGCCCCTGTGGACCACCCCTACTTCATGTCTCCACCTCAGGCCGACTCTGGTGATTGGTGTCGCTCATGATAGGTCCTCTAGACCTCAGCACATGAGTGCTCGACCCCTTGATAAAGATATCCTTAATGCTTCCTTCAAGGGTGATCAGCTGTTTGGTCCACAGACCCAAGAAATGTTGATGGACTTACAGGACTCAGGTCGTACCCTTCAATCGATCCGGAGCCCGTACCGTCCAAAAGCAAAACCGGCCTTCAGGGGATCCTCCAGGGGCCACCCCTACAGGGCACATCCTAATGCTCAAAGACCACCTGCCAATAAGTGGAAGCCTCAGTTGACATTGTCTGGTCCTAGAAATGCTCAGAAAACATTCCATTACGTCCCTGCTGCTCCCCCAGCAGGGCCAGCCTTCGGACTGAAAGTCTCCCTCTGTTCATGGGACTGGAGACCCTTCACTCAGCCATCGGGGGCATGTTTTCCCTGCACCTACAAGGGTTTCGAGCCATCTCCTCCGACCTGTGGCTCCTGCTATTAATCGAGTCAGGACACGCACACTGGAGTTCAGAGATTCCCCATCCTTTGCCACTAAGGGTCTCTCATTACCCCCCAGACCAGGCATTGATCTTAAGGAATAAAATCGATGCTTTGCTCGCAAAACGTGCCATCAAACCAGTTCCCCTCGCACAGAAGGGTATGGGATTTTACTCCCGCTTTTTTCCTGGTTCCCAAATGGATGGGGAACTTGCACCCTGTTTTGGCTCTCCGGTGTCTCCACCTCTATATCAAATACCAATAGTTCAGGATGGTGTCTCTCCCGACACTTCTTCCCTTGCTGAACAAGGGAGATAGGCTCTGCTCTTTTGATATGAAGGACGTGTACCTCCATATCTTGATGCACCCTGCTCACTGACGGTTTCTCCGTTTTTTTGTTTCAGGGTCATCATTACCAGTTCAGGGCCCTCCCATTCGGCCTTTCCTCAGCCCCAAGGACATTCACAAAATGCCTAGTGGCAGTTGCAGCGGCCCTCCACAGGGATGGCCTCTATGTCTTTCCCTGCCTGGACAACTGGCTCCTGAAAATGTATTCCTGCCAAAGGCTGTTGTCCATGCTTTCTCCAACCCTGCAGTTGTTTGTCCAGGTGGGGATAGTTGTAAACTATACAAAGTGCAAAATGGAACCAGCATGACGCCTCCTGTATATCGGAGCCATGTTGCACTCCTCCTTGGGAGTGGCATATTTGCCCATGGCTCAGGCGGATGCCCTGATTGCTTTGGTGCGCAGCCTAGAGTCCGACAGATTGGTCTCACCACGAGACTACCTGCGTCTTCTGCGACATTTGTCAGCCACGATTCCGATGATCCCCAGTGCCAGGATAACTATGAGGGTCCTTCAGTGGTCCCTGAGAGTCCAATGGGACCAGAAGGAGAAGTGATATTGATGCCCTGGTCCTGATGTCTTCCCTGGCTCTTAGAGCTCTACAATGGTGGAAGTCCAGGGACAACTTAATGTGAGGCATGCCATTTCATTCTCCTGTTCCGTGTCTCATTCTGACTACAGACGCCTCCTTAACAGGGTGGGTTGCTCATCTCCTGCACGTCCAGTCCTAAAGATCCTGGACGCCAGTGGAGGCCTGCCTCCACATCAGTGTCTTAGAGATGAGGGCAGCCCTCTACGCCTTACAGATGTTCCATACTCTCCTCCCCCGACCCAGTTGCCTTCAGGTGCAATCAGACAATTCTTTCGTAGTTAACTACCTAAACAAGCAAGGAGGCACCCATTCATACCCTCTCTGCAGAGAATCGATGATCTGTTATTGGGTGATCCAAAAAAATATATATCTTCTGGCGGTCCACATCCCTGGGGTGTCCAACACCCCGGCGGATGCCCTGAGCAGATCCATTGCAAGGGCCCACGACTGGGAAATCTTACCAGATGTCCTAAACAATGTCTTCCACTAATGGGGCCGACCGGAGTTGGACCCATTTGCCTCTCTGCAAAATGCAAAACTGCCTCTTTACTGCTCTGTTGAGTGAGATCCTGGAACTATGTGGCGGAACGTGTTATCTCTTTCCTGGACAGGAAGATTTCTTTACGCCTTCCCGCCTTTTCCTCTCATTCAGAGAGTACTACTCAAACTGATCCGGGATGGGGCAATTGTGAGTCTCATAGCACTATTCTGGCCTAGACAGATTTGGTTCCCCCTGCTTCTGCAGCGCTCTGAACTGGATCCCCTACCTCTGCCGATTTGCCGGGCTCTGCTGTCCCAGGTGTAAGGCTCCCAGCTACATCCAGACTTTCATTCCCTCCAGCTGGCTCCTTAGGTCATAGTCTTCTCGCACTTCAGGGTGTCCCCAAAGGTGGCAGAAGTTCTCCAGGCTGCCAGGAAACCGTCTATGCGGTCTTCCTATTCTATGAAGTGGAAACGCTTTTCCATTTGGGCATCTACGCAGGACTTAGACCCTTATGAGTGTTTTCCTCAGAGCATCTTAGACTGTTTGCTCTCTTTGTCGGAAGGTGGCCTGAAATATTCCTCTGTAAAATTCCACCTTTTGGCCATTGCCGCATTCCATTTACCTGTGGGCAACAAACCATTGCCCCAGTTACCTTTGATTAGAACCTTTTTAAAAGGCATTCTGCACCTTCATCCCCCTATCCAGGATCCAGTCCCTGTGTGGGATTTGAATTTTGTGCTTGAAAATTTGACGGAGTCCTTTTGAGCCCACTGAATCCAGCTAGCTCCATTATCTTTCTTGGAAAACTATATTCTTAGTTGCCATTACATCGGGTAGACGTTATTTCAGTTACAGGCACTAATGTGCACTAAGGAGGTGAGGCAATATAGCGCAGTGGTTTAAGGCTCTGAGCTGCAACTCTAGAGACCTGGATTTGAATCCCACAGCTCCCACTTGAGCCCCCAGGTCGCACCTGTAAACAAGCTTCAGCTTAGTGTCTCTCTCCTGGTTAAAAAAAAAAAAATGTGCAAACCTCCTTACCTGCATTTTCATAATGATAGGGTGACTTTATGCACCAACCCTTCATTTTTGCCAAAGGCTGTTTCTGAATTTACTTTAAATCGGGCTATCCACTTACCAATGTACTATGCAGAGCCTGCGAATCCAGGGTGATCCCTGCTTCATACTCTCGATGTGCATAGAAAATTGAGTCTTTATCTTCTCCGCACCTCACAGTTGCAAAAAGCTGAGCATCATTTTGTTTCTTTCGCTCCTGGAAATCCAGGCATTCGTGTTTCAAAGCAGTTTTTGTCCACATGGTTTGCCAACTACATTTTGTTTATTTGTAAAAAATACAATAAACCTCTCACAGGGGTAGCAAAACCCCATTCTACCAGAGGGCTGGCTGCCTCCATGGCATGTTTCCGGGGCGTATCTTCCTTAGAAATCTGCAAAGCCACCACATGGTCTATTGTACATACATTCACAAAGCATTACAGTCTAGACATTGCTTCCAAGAAACGAACTGCTTTTGGACGGGCTGTTTTACAAGGCCTCCTGTCCTAAGTCCTGATAGTTCACTTCCTCCTCCCCTTGGCATAATAACTGCTTGGGAATCTTCCCATGTGTTATGATCTGCTGCAAGAGATTGTCTCAAAGAAGATAGTACAGTTGCATAAGAACTTACCATAGCAGTAAATCTTTGAGAGTATCTCTTGCAGCAGGTCATGCAGCCCCACCCACCTTCCCCTTTGCTGTTACATCAGAAGGGTTCCTTGCTCCTGTCCTTTCACAACTCTACGAGCTGCTGCCTTATTTCTCTCCTCTGTTCCCATTGGAGGCCTGAGAAAAGGTTTCTCATTCGGTCGCTAGGATGAAAAAGAACTAAGGAGTAGCTGGGACCTCCCCCTTTTTTCTTTATACGTGCCATACAGACACCACGTTGTAATGTTAGGAGGAGGTCCCAGGGTTGACTGCTAAGAAGTCATCCAGAGAAAATGACACCTGCAACTGATATCCCATATGTTATGACCTGCTGCAAGAGATACTGTCGAAGATCTACTGTTAAGGTAAGTTCTTACACAACTGTACTTTTCTTGGGTACTGTCTGAGCAACATTACCCATGTCCACATCCATGGAGTGGGGGATAAAAATGCTGGCAGCTGCAGTATGCTGTGCTGTCACTCTTCACAGGCCCCTCTCTACTGACCTAGGTACTGTCGCAAAAAGCAAATGTTAATGCTATCAGAGGAATTGGGGTCCCCTACGGTGGCCCCAGCCTGGAGGGCAATCCTGGGAGGACCATGGCGATGGGTAAGTCCCGGGGATGGCGGGTGACAGGGCTGTGGGAGAGGCACAGACCGAAGAGTCAGCCGGGGAGAGGATATTAAAAAATAGATAATGCCATGTAAAATTGGGTGGATAGGGGATAGACTTAAAACTTTGACATGATATTAGACAAGGTTGTCCACCAAGCATTATTCTGTATATCTCGACTCTAAATCCTACTTTGAAGGCCATTGAACAAAATTCTGCCATTGAAGGGATACAGAATTTTGATCAGAGTCTGACGATAAAAACTATGATTTATGTATAAGATATTTGTGCATGTGTGAATGATGTACCATCAGGCATGCTAGCACTTGAAATATTTCAAAAAATTAAGACTTTCTCAGGATCAGAACTTAATATGGGTAAGCATTTGGGCATTGAATTGGGGCAGAATCCCAGTCTGACCCCCAGCATATAAATTTAGATTAACCAAGATTCAATAAAAATTCTAGGTATCTATTATGATAAAGAATGCATGGCTACCAAAAATTGGGACGCAACCTTGAATACCAGTGCCTTTGAAGGAGCCCAGTGGAAGAACTGACTATTTCAAAACAAAAAAATATAGATCTGCAGTAATAAATGTTTCTCTGTATTAGTGCAGTTTACCCACTACCAGTGCATTTTGAAACCACATTGCTAAGTATATTTATTCATATGTTATGGGGCAGTCAGTTGAATTCAATGAAATATTTTTCTTTTCTGGATTTTGGAAATAGATGTGAATGCAGTAATTTTTTATTTTATTTTATTCTTTTTGTAACCGGGTAAGGTCCACTAGGTGCGCGTGCCTGTTTTCAGGGGTGACCTGGGAGCACTAGGGTGGTTAAGTGGCTTGCTCAGAGTCGCACAGTATGCAGGTGGAGGTCGTGGGAGTCAAACCCAGGTCTGCTGGATGTACCAAGCTCATTCACAGCTCGTTACTCTTAACCTCTAGGCCATGCTGCCTCCTGGAAACAGCGGGCTCATTGGTAGGTTGCTCCTAGTTTGACTTAATGGGAACAACACAAACCTAATTTTTCTCCATATACCTCACTTTCTTGAAAATTAGGAAATGGAGTATCGCCAATAGCATCTTATCACCCAGTAGCAACTCTGTGTTTCAGAACCTGCAGGTCTCTGGATTTGATATTCCCACCCAGTTGTATGAAGCAAATGCTTAGAGTTCGCTTATGAAGGCCCAGGGTGGGATGACCGTCCCTAATCTCAGAACTTACTATACACCCTCTCAACTGAAGATTCTCTTCCATTGGCATCGAACCAGGGCAGGACCACAATGGCTTGATATGGAAAATGCCCTACTCGCTCATGGGACGTGACTAGATAGGTTTTTACCCCAGAGGACTTGAAGATTCATGTGGCACATCAGAACCCTTGAATTGCTTGGGTCCAGCAGACATGGCGAGAAACAGTAACCACTCTTTAACTCACAAGTGCTGAAAGATGGGTGTGTCCCAAAGCCCAGCTGAGCGACTTTCGACCTACCCGTCTGGACCTAGCAGATCAGATGTGGAATCAGAGTAATCATCTGTACCTGAATCAGCCTTGCTCAGCAGAACAGGGCAGGTGCGTCCATTTCAAGAGGTGCGGTACCACTATGGCTTAGATAGAAGGGACATTTTGAGGTCTTTCAGCCTCTCATACGACTTCTGGTGCAAACCCTTGTACTATTTTGTAGCCCTTCTTTGGACTGCCTCCACTCTGTGTCCTTTCTGAGGTGCAGTCTCCAGAACTGGACACAGTATTCCAGATTAGGTCTCACTAGTGATCTGTATAGTGTCATCACCACCTCTTTCTTCCTGCTGGTGATGTCATTTCCCGATACACGGATGACTGCCAGCAAAGATAACATTAGGACATTTAAACAGCCCCCTTCCCCCAATCCTATTCCTATTACTCGCCTAACGTCATCAAAAAGCTGATTTTGAGGGCGGGGCTGCAGCACTGAGACAGCCACTCAGCTTGTAGACAGAAGGTATGAGCCGGGCATTGTAAGTCAAAATTTTAATAATAATATAATTATACATTTTATTTAGTATAGCACCTTTCAAATATCAAGGCGCTGAACAAATAGGTAAAAAATCAGCAAATACAATAAATATCAGTAAAATCAGCAAAATTCAGAATGGGCTTTACCCCATAAAAAGGTCTTCAATGCCTTCTTAAAGTACCCCACTGTACTGCACTCCCATAGCTGACGGGGCAGAGAATTCCAGAGGGTAGGGGCAGCAAACCCAAAGCCACGGGCCCCAGATGACTTTAAGCTAACCCTCGGAATCTCCAGCAACCCCTCGTCAGCCGAGCGGAGCTGTCGCAGCGGGGTGTAAGGAACCAGGAGCTCTTTCAAGAAGTCGGGACCCTGTCCGTGTAGGGCTTTGTAAGTTAATAAACCTACCTTAAAGTTGATCCGCCACCGAACAGGCAGCTAGTGCAGATTGCACAGCACTGGGGTAATGTGAGATCTCCTGGATACCCCAGTCAACAAATGTGCAGCAGCGTTCTGCACTAGCTGCAGGCGGCGGATATCAACCCCAGGAAGCCCTAAGTAAAGGGAGTTACAGTAGTCAAGGCGCGAGGTCACAAAGGCGTGGACTAGAACAGGCAGATCGCTAGACAGAACGAGATGCTTGATCCTGGCAATGTTCCTAAGATGGTAAAAGGCCAGCTTGATGACTGCCGACACCTGATGACGAAGGGTCAGCCCATCGTCAAGCACCAATCCCAGGTCATGCAGCTGCTCAGAGGTAAGGATCTGAGCCCCCAACCCCCCACCTGGGACTAAACCAGAGGGAGATCAGTCCTCAACCTCTCTGTCCTGTGACCAGGGTCCACCACCAAACCTCAGTCTTTCCTGCGTTCAACTTTAAATCAGTAGAACTCATCCAATCTTGGATTTCCATGAGGCAACAGTTCAATACCGAGATAGCACTAACCTGGTCGGGGGCAAAAGACAGGTAGAGCTGGGTATCATCAGCACAGGTTTATTCAGCTAATTGGGCAGGCAATGTCCGAATGAGTTGCCAGCCGGAATCGTGTCACCAGCTTTTTAACATTGTATGGTACTATTTTGTAAACACTGTGATATTTGCCACTTTTGTGGCCAGTGTGATTGATTAATTGATTGATTGATATGTTTGTGCAACTCTCAGTGTGTTTTTTTACTATATGTAAATATTAAAAAAAAATTGAAAAGGAAGAATATAGAGATTACTACTGGATGGGCAACTGTGCACAACCAGTGTGTTCTGTCACAGAGGGGTTCTGATTCTCTCTAACCGCAAGAGCGAAGCTTGAGAGGTCCATGGGAATCAGAACCCTGAGGTGACAACACACTGGTTATGCAAAGAGTTGCTCATCCTGTATTTTTTATAGTGTATAGTATTATGTGAAATGTGTGCATTGTTTTTATTTTCTCTTTCACAATGAAGCTGACTTGTGAAGTCTCTAGAGGTTCTAGGAATCTCTTCTACCACAGAACTGGATAGAGGAAAGCAACTATTGGCAGCATTCCAAGTTGTTCTGCTGCAGCAGTGACAGCACTACTGCAGCAGAACAAAATAATGATGTCACTACTGCAGCAGAACATGGAGGATAATGTATGGTCTTTGGTTAATAACCACGCTGTAAACACTTTGAGAGGTTGCCATGACATCATTGTAAACCTTGAGAGCGCAGCTTGAGAGGTTTTCAGATGTCATGGCAACCTCAAGAAGTGTTTTCAGTGTGGTTGTTAGCCAAAGACCATACATTATATGTTACAGTGTATGGGCTACCAAGATTGTGTAATCGCAGATTGAATTACTTTACTGGATTACTTTGCAGAACATTGATTGTTGTGAGCATTCTGTTTTGTTATACCACTGATACAACATACTCAAGAAGGGTTAACAACAGAGTGATGTCATAACAATGGCATAACAAGGTTGTAATCTGCTTGATTTCGGTTAACAATAAGGGCTCTCCTTACATTATAGGCATATTCCAGGTATGGAATTCCATGTATAACAGCATTCCACTATACACTATAAATACTTTCTCTGGCAAAGGCAGCAGTTTGATTTTTCACTGTGGGGAAGGGGAAGATCAGGACAAGCACCCTATGCCATTCAGGCTGCTGAGTAGCAGTTCTGCACTCGGAGTTAATAAAAGCTGCCTAAATAAAACAAAGTACTGCTCCTCTGCCTTTGGACAGGTTTTGCTGCTAAGTGGGAGGGGAGATCATCTGCTGACACGGTGTTTGTGGAGCCAAGTTGTGGCTGTCTGGGGCAACAACCAGTTTGGGCAATCGTGTACTAACATTCAAAAAATTGTCACTAAAGTGTCTGTAGAATTTAGGAGACAGTCTCACAGGGGCATGGACCTTGGGTGGGGGAAAAAATACAACATTCAACTGCTTGAATTTAAGGGGCCGGTCATTTTACTTGGGTACTAGGGCAGCTGGCCTTTTAATTATTTTGTGCTGTACAACGTCCCTGTGTGCTAGTAGGATTGTCTTGGCATAGAAAATTAATCAGTTGCTTCTCACTATGAATTCCATGCCTCCCGTGGCAAACTTCACTGCTCTATATTTCCTGGCAGTGGGGAACACTGAATTGAACTCATTTTGAAGTTTCTTTAGTTTTCATATTAGTGGTCTGAAGATATGATTTGTTTGTTGTTGTTGTCATTTGGTAACCAGGTATGGCCCAATGGGCACAAGTGCCTGTTTTCAGAGGCAACCTGGGAGCACTGGGAAGTTTGTGACTTGCTCAGAGTCGCACAGTATGCAAGTGGAGATTGTGGGAATAAATTGTACCAAACTCATGCACAGCTCGTTGCTGTAACCTTTAGGCTGTACTACCAGCCAGATGAGATGGTTTCGGCTGATAGTGTTTATTGTCTAATTTGTATGCAGTGTTATATATAATTCAATAAAGAATGACCCTATTTTTTGGTAACTGGCATGGGCTTTGTAACCTCTACCTGGTTCACCAGGTCAGGGTTGATTATGAACACAAAAAAAAGACCTGTATGAAATTTCCACTAAAAAAGAATGACATTCCTTCTCAAATTCAAATTTATACTAATAATTTAACTAAACTTAAACAGGTAGAGGACTATAATTACCTGGGGGTGATTTTTGATCTGCATATGTCCTTCGCTCAACACATTTTAGCCTTAGTAAAGAAAGTGACTAAAAGAGTGGGGGCTTTAAGGAGAACAACAAAATGCCTGATGTTAAATGATAGGAAGAAGTTAGTTGAACAGCTGATCATCCCAGTCTTGAGATATGGTGAGCTGACTTTTAGAACAGCTAAGAAAACACTTTTGGATAAATTGGATAAAACCTGTTTCCGAGTGGCTAGATTTGTATTAAAAGGGAACTGTCATACCCATCATTGTTTGTTACGTAGTAGACTAAATTGGCTGCTTTTGAAGGTTAATTATTCTTGTCACTGGCTGACTTCAATTCATAAGATGAAAAATGTCTGTCTAAATCACCATATCTCAAAATTATTTCCAGCAGTCCGGAACTTGAAAGGGCATTAACTAGATCTGTACACTTGAATAAAATTACTATGGGAAAAGTATCCAATAAATACGGGGACAGGACCTTAGTCCAAAAGGCTGCCATTATTTGGAATTCTCTCCCCTCAGACACTAGGGATATCTTAAATCACTCTTCGTTTGTCCAGGCTATAAAAGAACTGATGGTTCATACTAGCAATTGTTAACATTTGCCTGGGTTTGTAAGACATATTTAGTTTGCAAGTTTCCTAATTTGTCTTGCACTTTGTATGTATGAAAGCATTTCATTTGTTATAAAAAATTGTCATATAAGAGTTGCTACCTCTGAGGCTGGGAGATCAGAGGGCTGTGGGTTCAGTTCCCACATCTGGCACTTGGGTTAATATCCCAGTACTGACACTGTAGTGCAGCATGAGAGGGGTGCTGCACTTCTGAGGTGCCGTCTTTCAGATGAGACGTTAAACCGAGGTCCCATCTCCATAGATTGGTGGTAGTTCAGGTGGATGTTAAAGATCCCATGGCACTTATCGAAAAGAGTAGGGGAAATTTTTTATTGAAATATACAAAAACCATAATACAAGGAAAAAAGAAACAAAACAGATAGAAAAGATATAACACATACAGTATAAAGGTCGTACACGTATTCCGTAAATAGGAATAAAAAAAAGAGCAGTAAAATATTTCAACCTACCCAACTTACACGTTTCCAAAGCATAGTACCTACGTCAGTCCCCAGAGTGTTGAATTCATAAGCATACAATGCATCCAGTTCATCCTGTATATGAAAAAATATTTCTTGCAAAGAAAAAGTCTTATTCTGTAGTATTCGTAGGCAACGTGCTTGCCAAATATGCCATTTAAGGCAGGCCAGTATCACATACACCGTACTTTTACTCCATTTGCACCATACTTGTGGAATTTGGCCTAGTATCAAAATGTCATATGTAAGAGACCCAAAAAGCGGTTCACCCCACCAATGTGCCAGTGCAGACCAGAAGGATTTGGTGTGTAAGCATTCAAAATATAAGTGTTGTATCGTCTCAAGCTGTCCCTGACAAGAAGATTCTGGACAAACCCTATCACACAACTGTTTATGCTTTTGATTGGCTTTCACATTCAGTTTCTGATGAGCACACAACCAAACCACATCTCGCATCTTTTCTGGTATTCTGGGTTCAATTATACTGGTAGCAAAAAGGACGTATTTATACCAGCAGAAACCGCAAAAAGGGGTTCCTCAAAGTAACAGGTAGAAACAATATAATTATAAAAGGACTTCCGCTCATGTGTCACAAACCAACTTAATTCTATTTTCCATAATCTAATATATTTAAGTGTATATTGTACATACAAAGGAAGCTGTTTGTCTACAGGGTGCCATTTCCCTCGACCCCAAGCTGTTAAAAAAGGGGCTGCCCACAGGGACATGCACATATTACCCGTGACAGTTTGTTCACAAAAAGAGGCCGAATAGAGGAATAGAAAAATTCCCAAAAAAGTGTACAATAGGGTGTATCATACCCAAGCCTCCCTCTTTCCGGGGTCTGTAGGTGTGTGCTCTCTTCACTGGATTCAAGCGACTACCCCACAGTAGCTGAAAAAGAAGACCCATAATTTTAGAATGCATGTCAAAAGGTAAAGGAAAAATACGAGACAGAAATAGAAAAAGTGGGGCTATGTAAGATTTTAACAGAAAAACACGTTTTTTCCTTGTCATTTTCCAGGATTGCCATTTTTTTACTTTGGAAAGTGCTGTATCATAAATTCTGTCCCAATTACTATGTACTGAATCATGGGAACCAAAAAATACCCCAAGAAGTTTCACTTTTGTAGTGATTACGGGAATATCAAAAATGTTAACACTGGGAACATGACCTAAAAGCATCAAACAGCATTTAGATGTATTAATTTTAATACCAGTGCCCAATTGTACTGAACTTAAAAAATCCAAAATATGTTTCCCGGAATCAACATCCGCAATGGATCAGATACAATCATCTGCATAAGCTGTAATTTTGGAAAAACAAAAACTCTCAGAGGAAACAATAGCATGAACCTGGGTATCCCTATCAATATACCGTAGTAAGGTGTCCAAACCAAAAACAAATAGAAGCGGACTTAACGGGCAGCCTTGCTGAACTCCTATCTGATAAGTGACTGAGACACCCAAATGGCCATTAACCAAGGGAGTTACCATTGCTGATCTATAAAGGGTTTGAATTAAATTCAAAAAAGAAACCGGTATGCCATAATATGCCAAAATATCCCAAAGATAATCATGTCGTAAGGCATCAAAAGCTTTTTCTAAATCTAAAGCTAAAAGATAGCCAGTCAACTTTTGCTGTAAACCTTGCTCTATTAATTCCCTAATAAAAATTAAATTTTGGGAAATATTCCTACCAGGAACTGCACATGTTTGAGTAGAAATGATCAATTTATGTGAAATAGCTGAGAGTCGGTAGTTTAGAATGGTAGCTAAAATTTTATAATCAGTGGTTAATAGACTTAAAGGTCTCCAATTCTGCAGGTCTGTAAGGTCTCCTTTTTTATAAACAAAAAATAGTACCCCATTTCCCATGCTAGTGGTAACTCTTTGTTCTGCCCAAATGGCTTGAAAAACAACCAACAGCCATGGTGCAAGAGTATCTACATAATTTTTATAAAATTCATTTGGCAGGCCATCCATACCAGGCTTTGTATGTGTTGATAAGTGACCAATAGCTTGTTTAATTTCATCTAGAGAAAAAGGGGACACCAAAGTAGCAATTTCTAATTCAGAAAGTGATGGAATTTCTAGGGTTTGAAAAAAAGAAGAAAGGGATGCAGAAACAGGTTTAGAAAAAGTCTTCGTAACATACCCTTGCACTATGTTTCGGATACTTCGAGTATCATTTACTAAGGAACCATCAGAAGTTTTTAAAGTGGTCATACATAGAGGTGGTAAATCCTAGCCAGAAATATCAGAAGGGTTCACCTGCTCTCGAGTACCCGAAATCAAGTACTTCTGCTGAAACCTATATCTTTTTCTCTTGTGTGGAGAAAAGCTATCATTTTGTCCTTAAGAACCAAAAACTCCTGTCTCTGAGCACCCGTAGAGGAAACTGCCTGCGATAAGAAAGCCATATACCTTGCTCTATACCCCAGGTATTTGAGATATGAATTTCGAGCTTTATTTCGCGGAATATGTAAAAAAAAAGAAATTTTAAGTCCTGTTTCGTGTCTTCCCACCAGTCTAAAGGACTATCCTATAGAAAACAAATATCTGACCGTAATGAAAAAAAGAAATTTAGCTGTGCAGAAAGAGTTGTGTCCTGTAAAAGGGACGTATTTAGTTTCCAAAATCCACGGCCTAAAATAAGTTTTTGGTAATTTCCACGAGTTCATTTTACAATTAAATGGTCAGACGTTTCTAAGGGCAAAGTCGAAACAGAACAACAGGAAAGCCTCTGAGATAAAAACCAAAAATCTATCCTTGCAGAGATAGATCCTTTATGGAAAGTGTGCTCTGGCTTTTGGTGCAGTGAGTCGTAGGAGTCCACCAAATGATTAGTTCTCAAAACATGCAACAAAGCATTAGTGTCACACAACAGTTTTTTGTCTTACGCCCCCAATCTCTATCCGTTAAGCCACAATTAAAGTCACCCCCACCACCAAACAACCAACTTGGAGGTATGTAAATATAGAGAAATGCGATAAAATAAAGCCGCTCTGTCAGCTTTGGACTGGGGAACATAAATATTTAAAAGACGGTAGGTGCAATGAGAGACGACAATATCCATAAGCATGACCCTACCAGGTACTATATCTAAAAGTTGTAATACTTTGATAGGGATGCTAGAAAAAAATAATATCCCTAAGCCATCACACACAGCTTCCCCAGGTAACCAGAAAGAAACACCCCACGCCAATCCTGTCTTGCTTCTTTAATACATGCCGGGGAATTTAGCCTGGTATCTTGTAAAAAAATAACAGAACTAGGATGTGTACTGAGACTGGCAAAAGTAAGGTGCCTCCGTAATGAAGACTTTATACTGTTAACATTGACAATAAGAAAAGAAATATCATTTGCCTCAGAAAAAGATTAGAGAAAAAAAACAAACAAACAAAAAGGAGAAATCACTGCTGCTTTTTTGCTGCTTTTGGGTCTGTCCTAACCTCAGAATCCAGGACATGATCAGGAAGCGAGGAGGCAACTGAGGAAAATGAGATTCTACCTCCTCTTCATCACCCTCAGGATCTTGTAAAGGGCAAAAGGATTCATTATTGAAGTGTAATCTGTCTCGGGAAAAAAAGGTGGAACCCCTGAACCCATTCTGGAAGCTTTTGATCTGGTGACACGTTGAAAGGGGGCATCGGATATTACCCCTGGAGGAGGCATACAAGGGGCATCCTGTATATTTAGGGACACTTTAGCTGAAATAGGGTCAGAAACTGTAACTGACAGGTTAGTCTGTACAACAGCTTCCGCCGAGAACATAGGGTCTGAGACAAGGGCTTCAACTATACCTAAATCAGAGGAGGATGGAGGGGCCGGAGCACCCGTATCCATTTCATCTAGGACCGGGATTTGAGAAACCTCTTCTCCAGCAGAACTAGAGGTATGGTGAGGGGCAGTGTTTGGGGCCTCGGAGTGTTCTAACAAATCCTGCATCCTTTGACGTTCTTTTTGTGCATTTGCTACGTAAACGTATTGTTCAGCCCTAAGGGCAGTGTCAGCTTGATTATGTGAAGCCCAAGAGCATGAGGCGAAAATGTGTCCCTTTCCTCATACAAATTACATTTCATGGGGTTTCTACAATGTGCACTTATATGCCCCAAATCCCATAATCCACATTTTGCTGATCACAGACATTGCTCAAATGACCTAATACCCCACACTTATAACAGGCTCTTGGTTGCCCTGGATAAAAAGAACCCTCTATCTCGCCCTAGAAAAAACAATTTGGCAAATGTTTAGTTAAGCCATTTTCTAGGCGTAAGTCAATTAGATATCTCCAACCCTGTCCAGAGGTGTTCATCATCAAGAATGGGTTCCGGGGGGCCTTTAACTGAACAATGTTGCTGCAACCAGTAGGTAATGTCAGCTACATTTACCCCTTCGTTACGAAATGGAATAGTAATCTTTTTTGAAACTGGTTTGGTCAAAGGGATAGCCAAGAAAGGTTTCCACAAAGGTGTGTGTTTCAAAGTTTGGTATTGTTTCCAGAATCTGACCAAACCTGCTGGATGCCTAAAACTGATGTCATAAACTGAATCTCCAGGCATACGAATCGGCGCAAACCTCATAGGTGTAAAACCTCATACTGATTTTCAATAAGTCACGTCCAATAAAAAGTCTATTTGGGACCTCAGCCTGTGACCCCCGAAATTTCAAACGAACACCATTTCGTCTTGCAGCAGGCTCCTTACCCAGTCCAAAAGTAGCAGGAAAGAGGCGCTCAGCAATTTTTTCATGCCATATAGAAGGACCTTTGTCTTGTCCAGGCTCAGGTGTAGGGCCTGGTAATTGAGATACTATACTGTCAGGGGAGACTTCGGCGGGGGTTCAGGAGGTTGTAGTAAATCACCCTCCTCCAAATTCCTAATGTTTTCCATCATATCAGGACTGGAAACAATAGGAAAAGGGGCTGATAAATTTAAAGAGGTTTGACCTAAAAGAATACTTGAATCCATAGTATCAGGTGAAGGCAAATAAACCTCCGAGGTCTTTACATTAGCATCCCAGGATTTACCATCCGGAGATCTGACCCACCTGCAGCCTCCAGGGCTGTAGCCACTGCAATAAGCAGAAACTGGAACATCTGCAGGCACCGTAGAAATAAGGTTTAGATTTGTTGGGGGGGGGGGGGTTCTGGGTCAGGCGTGGGAGAAAGTTGCATGATAGAAACACAAGGAATAACCATAGGGTCTCCAGCACAACCCTTAGAGTCTAGAGATCCCAAATCAGAGGGAAAAGTTTCAACAGGAAGGCTTATAGGCAGTTCCGAGTCTCCTGCAGTGGCTGCTGCAGAAGACTGAAAGTCCGTATCCGGCTGCAAAGTATCAGTGTCATCAACAGAAAAAGACTCACCCATCGCCTGTGGATTTCTAAATACAGAACACGAGGGTGCTGTGACAGTAAATCCGCCATCGGGAACTCCGGAATCATGCGAACCAAATGCAGGACCCATCGTGGGCTCTACCCGCGCAATTTCCGTTTCCTGGATACGTACAACAGGAAAACCCGAACGATGCTGCTGCAACTCTTTCATTAAAACGCTCCGCTTAGTCAAAAACTGTTGTTCGTTCTCGGAAAGCTGCTGCTTGATTTCTTCCTCCTCTCGCATTGCACCGCTTCCCGAAACATGACAGACTTCCAAATTCGGCAAAGAAACCGCTGCCATCGCAGCACCTCTGTTAGAGGTAGGTTCCATCTCGAGTATACAGCAGTACAGATGAAAGCTGAGGAGAAGCAGCTCCTCAGCTCTCCTGCATCCTTCTCTGCGGCGTCCACAGGCACACTGAGAAGAAATCTCACTCAGCAGCGCCCTACAGAGTAGGGGAATTTCCGTGTCCTGGCCAAATTTCTTTCACTAAGAATACCACCAGCTGCTTAATCTGGTTCAATTTCAGTTGCTTGCCATCTGTATCCCCCGTTGCCCTTGAAAAGGGACTTTTAGGCCCAGTGGGCTTACCGGGTCAACAAAATTCAAATTAAAAACAAAACAACTATTTATGCGTTACTATATTAGTGTTACATTTTATGATTTTATTTCGAGGTGTTTTGTATATTAACTTCATAAGAGTTGAATGTTTGTTCTTATTGGATCTTGTATGTGATGTATGTTTTGTATTTGCAGCATCAGATAAGGATTTACACAGGTCTTCTTGTAAACTGGACATCAGTCCAAATGACATGTATCACCTGTATAAAAATAAACTTTTACCTACCTACCTGGACAGGGACCAGAGATGAGAGGGGACTTTGGTTTAATGTCTCGTCAGAAGGGCAGCACCTTAGCAGTGCAGTACCCCCTCGTACTGCATTACAGTGTCACATATGGATATTACCTCAAGTGCATGATGTGGGATTAGAACCCACAGCCTTCTGATCTTCCAGCCCCAGAGGGGAATGTGCTACTCACTGAGCCACTGACCTGTAAAGTATTATTTCCTACTGCACTCTGACTGTGTTGATATTATACGATCAGCTTGCTTATGGATCCGGTAACTAAATCCCTGAGGAAAAAGCAGACAGGATGATTTTTAGAAAATACATGTTTCCAGCAGACAGTCTATAAGCGAATGGAGTCTAGCAATAGAGATGCTTCTCTTCAAAATATGGAATTTTGAGGCTTGAGGATTTCTGTCTTGAAGACATGATTGCAGAACAAATCTGTAGTGAGAATTTAAAAAAAAAAACGCAGGTAAAAGTAGTATTCTGGCTAAACTTGAGTTGAATGTGTGTCCTTACTCAGATTGGGTAAAGTCCCTACCATGCAGCAGGCAGAACCAACAGGATGGACCCCAAGTCCCATCCGCCACCACAGTAGTGTGTAAAAGAAAAGAAAGTTTGACAGGACAGCAAGTAAGCAATCAGACTCAACTGACTGTGAGTTAGGCTGAGATAACCACACACCCAAGGTAGTAGTGAGGTCCAACACCACATGTGGAGGGCCTTGCAGACACTAGAAGTGCAGTTATCGCAGCATAACTCGCATCCTTGAGTGTCTTTTTTTGCTTGTAGAGTGGGTCTATGGTTTAAAAAAAAAGGGTACACAGACTATAGAATAACAGCCAATTCAGTGTTTTTAAGGTGGTTGGCAAGTATATTCAAGAGTTTACATCATTTAGTTACAAACTGCACTGGAGTATAAGAACGAGGACTGATCCAAGCTGGGCGACTTGGCTGTGGAAACCACACACACGGTCAGTCTCTGTGTGTGTGTGTGTGTGTGTGTGTGTGTGTGTGTGTGTGTGTCTCTCTCGCTCTCTCTAAATGAGCTAAGAAGAGTCTCGGATTTAAATCAGGAATTTTAAAACAAAACTAATCTATCCAACAGAAATACCTTATTCAGAGTCCATGGACAAGCATCTTGCTGCTGCTCATTTCATTGCCTTTCCAAACTCCTGGCATTGTGTCCGCTCCCTCTCTCTGCATCCATAGGCTCATTCCTTGTTATCAGTGTAAAATGTGTAAATGTGCAGTAAATGTTCTCATCAGTTCCTGCTTTAGCTTTAAATGCAGGAACAGGTGTTTGAAGGGAGATCTTGAAATGGACACATATGTAATGCCCCCCCAGGTGTTGTTTTTTTTTCTGTGATTTACTCTTTATCTCCTTTCTTGCAGCCCAGACTAGGCCTCGTTCTAGTCACAGTCCCACACTCTGTCCCATTAACTGCAATCCAGGCCCTACCCCTGCAGTCCCCCACCCCCCACCCGTGGCAGGGACCAGCCAGTGGGAGAGACTTCATCTGCTCATCCCTGTTTACTGTCTCCCTTGCTTTGTACTATAAAGTGGGCGAACCCAGCATGCCACGTCTGTCATACAAGTGCCTCAACAGCACCCCTCGTGTGATGCCCCACCATGCATTGACTTCCCAAGTCCCCTGGGACAACAGAGAGGGGTCAGGTGGCAGAACCAGCAACCCTCCTCATCTCAGGCTTGGGAACCAAAACTCAGATCATCCATTTGTCTGGCAGCATCATGCTGTCAAGCACCTTGAGACCCCGACTCTCAGGACGTTGCTTTGGTGAAATGTTGGAATAAAAATTAAAATAGTTTTGACAGGCATCCCAGAGTGTAGTAACCCAGAAGTGGGTAGGCATGTTGTTTGAAAGTGGGGCCAAGAGAAGATCCATGCCAAGTGTTTGTTTTTGTGCTTTCTTTCTAATTTATGCCTTTCTCTCTTAAAACCAGATGATCAAAGATATCAAAAAGGATAAGGTTCTGATGCGCCGGAAGTCGGAACTCCCGCAGGATGTCTACACTATCAAAGCGCTGGAGGCCCACAAGAGAGCAGAAGAGTACCTTACCTCAAACCAGGAGGCGCTCTGACATGGTTCCAACTCACCAGCAGAAAGTGTGCCCTCCCACTTGCTTCGACTCTCTTTGAAATACTGGCAAACACACACACACACACACACACACACACACACACACTCAGTTATATAAAAATGGAGAATGAACTGTTGACCAGTACTTCTGTTCAGCTGTGTCCGACTGGGGTTTTTTGTGTATTTTGTTTTTTCCCCTTTTCTTACTCCTACCCTTTTCCTTTGCCTGCTTTTTTTGTCTGTCCCATTTTATTTAATTGTGAGATATTAAACAAACTTAAAGTTACTCAAGTAACTGTGTCTTACACTGTCACCTCAGTAAGCATTTTGTGGCCGGTAATTGACTTTTAGGGCTGCAGATGGAGCTGGATCTGTTGGTCAGAAAGGATTCATCTGAACCCCTCTGATGACATGTGTAGCACAGTTCAGACTCACGACCTGCGTAGGGTGGGCTGTGCTCTACCTTTCCAGCTTTGGAAGATGTAGTAACTTTTGAGTTTGGAATATATTTGTACCCATGTGCAGTTATTCAACATTCATAGCTCAGGTCTTATCATGTATTAAACCTAGAAGCCAGAACTACCAGCAGCAGTAGGTCAGGGACCAGCTTTGTCTTGTGAAATTCCAAATTAGCAGGAGATTTTAGCTTAATTCTTAGCACTTTCCAACTTGGAGTCACTTTTTCTGGACTGGCAGTTTCATGCACACTGATCCTAACATCTGAATAAAATGACTCACAGGTTTCCTGGGTTGATGATGTCAGTCTAGGGGGTGTAATAACATGGTGTTCAGTTCTGCATTTCACCTAATTAAAACGATGTATGACGTATGTGTTAGTACCTATGATAACATGCCATGGTGGATGCTGAAATGCAGAATGTGCAGATTATCTCAGTGCCATTCTCAAAATTGCTTAGTTAAATATGCACTTTTAATGAGAAAATGATAGGCTCCCTAGGGTTAAAAAAGGTATATGGATATAAGTTTGTATTATATGTGTGTGTATATCTCAAATGGACTATAAAAATCATGCGAGCCCATTTGTCAAGTGAAATCAAATGATTATGTATTATTTTCTTACAACCACACACCTAACCTTGGCCGTATTATTTTTATTAATTTTAAAACAGTGCCCATTGTATTAGCAGGACAACACACTTCAGGGTGTGTGTTCATAGGAAATGTATTCTTTTTTTTGGATGTGATTATAGGCAACCTTCCGAGACATGCATTTATTCACCTGGGACTGCATACCAAAGAGTGTTGTCCCATACATACATACACACACACAGATGGTAAAACACATTTATGTTCGGAAATTAGAGATGGATCACATGTCACAAGTGAGTTTGAGGTTCAACTGTGTCACCACCGAATCCCTGTAGAAGCACTTGCCTCTTTCACTTATCACTAGGCTGGTTTTAGGAGTGTACACATGACTCATTAATCAGATAACATGGTCTCAGGACTGGAGAAAAGTAAAGTGAATCAATTTTTGCTCCCTTTTGTGAGCTACTTGCTTCTGCTTGCCATTTTGGTTCCAGCACCAGTTCTGTTGCTCACATCTGGCATCCCATCACATCCCTGTGGTTTCAGCGGCCTCCAGGATGCAGCAAGAGAGTTGTAGTATTTCTAGAGCCACTGCCGGCCCTTGGAGCATGAGCCAGTGGTAGTTTATATTCTATCATGTATGCCCCCGCAAATACAGGGTAGCCCCTGACAGGCCTGATCACCCTCATTGTCAAAGTCATTCTGTATGTGACAGAAGGAGGCATTCAGGTGACACGGTAGTTGTCCCACGTTGCCCATCCTTTGCTGCACATTCCGTATTCATGTACAACTAAGGGTTATTCTCAGGCTGAAAAGAGAATGCCCAGCTTGTGACATCGCAGTCATTTCCACAGCAACAGACTGATGTCAAAAACAAAACTGTGACTTCAGTTCCAGACTCCTCCTCATTAGTAAGAATTCAGAAAAGAAAGGTTCCAAATTCAAACTATTTTTAGAATGTTTTAATGCCAGCCATCTTTTTTTGTTGGGGACTGGAACAACTCCTTAAAAGAGAACTGCCTATCACCTGCATATCTGTTTTTTGCTCTAGAACGTGCATCTCACATAGGGGTTCATAGTCTGTTGTTTCATTTTTATTGACCTTTAAGTAAATTCAGTGTGTGTTTTCTGAGTTACATGGTGGTTAAAGAACATTTTAGCTCTCTGTGATGTAGTTTGTCCTTGCCAAGCTCTTAATATTGTTATTACAGTGAAGCCAAGTACTGCTGTATAACTCTGTGATTGAACAGGACATAGGAGTATATAATGCAGTTCTAAAATGGTGCTCGCCACCAGTGTGTAAATCAGACTCTCCCATTAAAGGAAAACTACACCCTCGTATCTTGTGAATTTTGTTTGTTTCCATATCAATAGATAACTCTCTTCCTGTAGCTGTTCTGGATGTATGTGTGCTTTTGTTTTTCACTGTACATGCTAGTTCCCTGTAACTATACTAGGGGTCTCCATTTTACGGTTATTGAAAGCTTGTTGTCCATGAGAGCTGTATTGGAACATGAGAACATGATGTCACCACGCCTATTTATACCATGTATGTCTATGCTGAAAGTACAGATATCTTGAAAAAACTCTGGGAACACACAAATTGAATGCAGTTTAAAGGGAATGACCCTGCATTTCAACTGAAGACAGTCTGCAAAGCGAACAGAAGGTAAATGTAGTGTTTTCACACCTTGCTGCAACTTGTTTTGTTGGACTCTTAATTAAGCAGATAGGCATGCTGTGGAATCAAAAGTGTGCTGACACATCATGTTGCCATATGCTAATGCAGCTCTCTGAGACAGTGAGATTTCAACAACCAGAAAACGGAGACCCCCAGTATAGTTACAGGGACTAGTATGAACAGTGAAAATAAACTAAAGCAATCACATATATACCTAATGGCGGCACAGAAAGAGTTGTTGACATGGAAACAAAGTTTGCAAGATATGAGGATGTAATTTTCTTTTAATTGATGGAACAGTAACACAGCTGAAGCCAGTATCTAACAAAATAAAAGGTAGCTTCTGTAGGAATTTAAAAAATAGTTATAGGTTGTGCAGATCTCTTTAAATCCAACTGTGGTTTCCTGAATCAAGCTGTTTCAGTGCTTTCTAGCTCTTCTGTAATGTCCTCTAGCTCTGTAAGAGCTGCTTTTTCATTGGGTCACATACTGTGTACATGCAGGTTATTTCATTATGGGGCTGTAGAATTAAAGCAGTTTAGAATGGAAACATGCAGTGAGTGTATTTAACTGTACTGTCAGTCATGTGCTGCTTTTACGTTGAGGTCAGTAAGCATTCTGGTTTCTGAGACAGAACCCACCATATCATGTTGGAGGGAAGGAAAGGAGATTCCTGTATTTTCTAAATCGATTTCTCCACTTTTCTTTATTACCAAGGAAGTGCTGCTGTGACACCCTTTTCCATGGTGGCAAGCAACTCACACCAAGGAGCTGTCCACCCAAAGGATTAAATCGGTTGATTTTTTTAATTGTTTTATCTTTGTAGTTTTGTAATAATTTACCTTAGTCTTGACTAGTCAGAAAAAGTAATGCTATGCCACTCTGGAATAGACCTCTGCAGCCTGCCCTCAAAACTGCATTGTGATGGACACTAAGTACGGAATGGGCCTGTGGTGTCATCAAGGAACACAGAGTGTGATCATGGGGAAAGCAGCTGTAATCCACACATTTATAAAACTTTGCAGGCCACTTTTCATGTTTAATGTGGTATTACATTTATATATCACGCTACACAGAAGTTTCATAAACTTATTTGTATGCAGTTGCTACCCCTGTGCTTCCACAAGTTCATAGATAATATTGCAGCCCTGCTCCACACTTCACATCATCAAAATGCTGTTTAGGAGTGGGTATGCAGATGTTAGCTCCATAATGACACACAGTTACATCTTCCAAGAATTACTCTTCTCCATAGGATCCCATTCCTGGGTCTTATGCAGAGGCGCTAGGACCCTGTGGGAGCCAGTTCTCTTTTCTTTTTTAGCCAGGTTGTCTGCACCAGCTATTGGTGCCAGCACATTCGCAACACCTTGTGGTACCACATGCCTTATAATAACCTTTGCTGACGTCCCAACTTACCTCAGTTCTGTTTTTCCCGCCCTTGAGTGCTCACTGCATTAACGAGTAGTTGTGTACCTTAGTTTGTTTTCTAACTATGGTTTCCTTCTCGGTTTTTCTTTTTCATTTGAATGTTTTCCCGCCTTCGAGTGCGCACCATGGAAGTGAGTTGTTGTGTACCGTAGCTTGTCATCTCACTACGTTTTTTTTTTTTTTTCTTCTGCTTATTTTTCATCTGAATGTCTGGTCCATCAGAGAAAGATTAAAAGAAAGACCCTCCTTTTCCTTGCTGTCACTGCAGTAAAGATATTAGTGTGAAGGTCCGGCATTTTGTCTGGCCTGCTTTGGACCTGACCCCGACATGGACTCCTGCAGTGCCTGCTCTTCCTTCAGCCACCACATTCAGGAAACTAGGTGTCTGAAGCTCAGCCGACCAATCACCACCTTCAGAGGTAGGCATCAATGCAGGAGGTCTCTAGACCGTTCCTTCAAGTCCACTCTACATTCTTCTGAGTCAGTCGAGGTATGGAGTCTCTGTTGGTGGTGTCAGGCAGACCATTGGCTGCTTCTGGGTGACTAGTAGAGAACCCAAGCTGTTTGCTATGTGTGACAGGCCACCTCGGCTGTGGACCAACACTTCAGGCCTTGGTCACTACAATGTCAGCACTGACCATTGGTGTCTTCTCACTGTTGACACCATTCGCTTTGATGATTCAGGGAGTAACATCAGTGACAACTCTGTCAGTCACAAGATCAGTGTCGGCCACGATGTCCACCTGGACTTTGGTGCTTGGAGCAGCGCTGAGGAAGAGGTCAGCATCAAGCTTGATGCTGAGGTCAGTCCCACTGGTGCCAGGGTGGACCCTTACATAGGTGTTGTTTTCCCCAGTGTCGTCACCACTGGCAGTGCTAAGTCAGGGAGCAGTGTTGGTATCAGTGTTGTGTTTTCCCCTTGCTCTGGCATAGGCATTGACACCAGATAGGGTTCAGGCCTGACATTGGGTCCTTTCCCGTCACAGACATTCACCATCTGCCCTGGGGTCCCCCTGGCCTCCACTCTGCAACTTCCTCCGAGGCAGGAGTTTCAGATACTGGAGAGTCTTAACTGCTGCACCCCTAGTTCGAGAAGGCAGCCAGAGTTTCAAGACACCCCTTCCCCCAAGGCTTGAGTTCTGTGACACACTAGGTTGCTCCATCCACCTGTAGGCCTCAACAGTAGCCGGAGTCTAAAGACACTCCCCAAGGCATGAGTTCTGTGTCACACTAGGTCACTTTGTCCACCTGTAGGCCTCTGCCTCAAATATCTGTGGTATGGTTAGATAGGCTAGCTGTGTCCCTTAGGCCTCTGGAGCCTCTACTACAGGACCAGTACTGTCTGGTTGGAGACTGTACGGACCTGATACAGGGAGTCTGACAGGGCCCAGTTTAGGGCATCTTCCCCTGTTCCCCATCCAAGAGGTTTCCAGGCCACCTCTCCTTCCATCTCCTCCTCCAAGGACAAGTTAGTCTCTCCATCTACTCTCTGCTGCTGAGAACATTTTGGACCAACGATTCATGGGGAAAATAATGGAGGCTTTGGGCATTCTCTGCCATTTCAGCCATGGTCCCATTGCCTTGCCATGCTGCTGAATTTCATTCTGGTTCTCAATACCAACACCTTGGTAGTTCCTCCCTGGCAAAGAGCTATGGTGGAGGCAACTATGGCACTTAAGAGGCATGCCTTTTCTAACTCTCCCGTCCTCAGGGATCTCCTGATTGTACTCCGGCTGGGTCTATTGGTGATACATCTCATCCCGCTCACTGACTTAAGGTGCACCAGACCCAGAGTGGTGTTCCACTATTGACCACCTAGAGACCCCCTAGTGCTGATTCTAGAGATAGTGATGCACTAGTTAGGAAGGTTTTTGCCTCTGCTAGATCCCTTCTTGCCATCCTCACATTAGGCCCATTTTGGCAGCATACTAGCCTCACCTATAATGTAGATGCACAATCTGCTGGCTTCAGTGCCTCCTAGTGAGTCTGTTTGGCAGGCCTTAGACATTTCCATCTGGTGCCTGGAGGCAGCTGGGTACCAATTGAGGGCGTCGTAGAACATCCACAAGGTGGCATCCAGAGTAATAGGATCAGCCGTCTGTCGGACAAACGTCCTGGCTTTGCCTGTCCCGGTTAGCAAGATTTCCCCAGCGAAAGATGCTGAATTCCCAGTTGTTGGTGGGGGGGTTGATTTCTTCTACTTCCTGGTCAGATGGGAACTCTCTGGGCACCCTCCTGCTCCTGAGCCTATGAAACCCTCACTTGACCAAGAACAGTCCTTGGTTCACTCCGACCAAGAAAAGCTTCCTCCCTCGGTACACACACACACACACACACACACACACACACACACACACTGTACTGAGGACAGAGACTCTTTGAGCCCCAGGGGTTATCAGATGACTCCTACTTAAAAGGGAAGCTTGGTTTACTGACCCAGGAGTTGGACTCGGAGAAAATTGATTCTTGGAAGACAGAAAGGTAACAGTACTTACGATAACTAGATCTTACAGAATATCTTCTCCATAAAGTACCGCTCACTGACCCACTACCTGCTGTCTGTTAGAGCCAGGGCAAGTATTCTTACAGCTCACCCCAAACAGGAGAAAAGCTTTACTGACAGCTGTTTCTCCCTCTTTGGCTGTTGACTCTCATTTCAGGAGGCTTGAGTTTCTACCATAAAACTTAAAAAAAAAAAAAACACATTAATGCTTTCAGCTGTTGTTACCAGTGCTTCAGACGGCAGCACAGCTTAGCATAATTCCTCCACAGAGTTGTGCATCAAGGCATTGTACATCGTGCTGATAAGAATGGCATGCAGATGACCCGCTTGGCACCTTTATTTATTTATTTTACTTTGTTTCTTCACCTATACCCTCGGGCATGCTTCAGGAGTGCAAACTCGGAGTCCACCATACTCCCAGCCTGAACCCCCGCATCTCCCCTTGATCCCTTCCCCCGAACGACCCCAGGCAGGCTCGACCCCCAGTACCATCTCCGGGGCTGATTCCGCCCTCCCTCGGCAGCTGGCTCCTGGGTGTGAAGTGCCTGCCTGCTGTCGCCGGGTCGGCCCTGGAGGGAGATCCTGGTTGCGCTGGGCTGGCATTTGGGATGTGGGTGAAATCCCCTGGGGCCACCGTCATCTCACCAGCGGTGTAGGAGGCTTTTTCTGGCTTTCTTTTGTCCACTTGCAGTGCAGCTGGCAAGGCAACGCTATGCTGCAACTCCACCCCTTTGCATCCACTGCTGTCACCGTGCTGGGTGCCCCTGATCACCGCCAGAGGCCACTGCAGGAGCGATTGCTTCTCCCAGCCCTCCCTGGGAAGAGAGAGCAGTCCTATGGATGCTCAATCTCTTCCCCTCCCCTTGCCATCAACCCCCTGCAGCCCAGGCTCGTTCCCGAACCCGGGTCACCGGCGTGGTGCGAGACGTGGCGTCCAGCGCCTCAACCCTCGGCGCCACCAGGCGGTGCCTTTTTTGATTATATAATCGGAATTACAACCTTTGAGTCATAGACCCCTTTACAAAGGCTCCACGTAAATATTACAGAGGTGAGAAATGTACATAGCATTATGGTGAAATACACAACACAGTGATGCAATAGAGAAGAAACAATAAAATAAAATGAACATCAGTAAATCTAGGGCCTGGTAGACCCAGCGTTGACAGCGGGTTTATACAGTATTACACAATCTAGGGTAGGTATTTTAGCCAGCATCAACAAGGTGAAGTACCTTTTAGAGATGCACTGTCATAAGAGGCCCAAAGAGGGATTCCTGGGTGTATGGGGTCTGGGGGAGGGCTAGGGACAGTTGCAGAAAGTTTGCTTAAGGAGACTGCTTTTGAGGGACATTTTGAAAAGGCCAAGTTTGGGTTCCAAGACGATGGGGGGCAGGGAGGCCATTTAGCCATTGAGGGGCCTGGTGAAGGAATGCCCTTTAGTATAAGGAGATCCTGCAGCGGGGCACGGAGAGGGAGAGAGGACCTGGAGGTGCTTCTAGAGGCTCTGGTAGGAGGGGCTGGTTTGATGAGTGAGTGAAACTCGGGAGAGGGGCTTCTTGAGAAGTATTTTCTTAGCAAGGATACAAGTGTGATATTTTAGTTTCCAGTCAAAATTTAGCCAGTTTGTAGACTTGTAGAAATCACAGGTGTACATAGGTCTGCCATGACCGTACAGCAGGCGACAGGCTTTTAAGTGTGGTTTGGACACGGTGAAGGGCAAGTGGATCCAGAGTGCAGTAAATCACTATACCGTAGTCCAGAAGGGAGAGGACCGAGGAGGATACTGCAAGTCGGAGAGCTTCGGGGGTGAGGCAGTGCTTGAGACAATACAGGAGATCAAGCCTGGAGTTAAGGGCAGAGGAGAGATGCTGAATGTGAGAGTGGAAGGCGAGGGATGTGTCAAGGGTTATTCCCAGGTACTTGAAAGTTGAGACTTGCTCAAGTGGGGCACCTATGGAGTTATGGATGTGAAAACGGTAGTCACAGTGCGGGTTCTGGTGGTGAGTGAAGATCATGGTTTTGTTTTGTTTTTTTTGTAACTGAGGATTAGCCTGTGGGCCTCAAACCAGGATTCTACTTCTTTAAACAGGTCCTGGAGGGTGTGTTGGAGTGTGTGTGGGGGTGGTGGCTCTCGAAAATAATGGCATCATCCGCATAGAGAAGCAGTTTCACAGGAAGGGAGTTGAGAAAGAGACTAAAGAGGAGGGGGCCAAGTATAGAGCCTTGGGGGACACAGAAACGAACAGGGCTGCTGGAGAAAATGGTGCCAATCATAAGTTGTTGGGTTCTACCGGATAAGTAGTTGGTGAGCCAAGATACCGACTCTTGGGAGATGCTTTGCATATCTTGTGGGCTTATTTGGCACCTTGCATGCCCTGTGGGCTTATTAACATGCTATGGTTGAATATGGCTCACAGGAGCAATGGTGCTGTCCTGTTTGGGCTGCTCTATCTCCATTCTGTCCTGTGGGCCATATTCCAGTCGTGGCTGTGTGAGCAGCGCACATTGTCAGAGCATGCTGTGCTGAAACAGCCCCATATTCAGACAGCTCACTTCAGTCAGAGCATGCTGTCTGAATATTGCCTCCAAGCCAGCATGACTATGGGGATCTGTCTACTAGCTTTCCTGTTAGGGTAAATTTCTATTCATATTAGCAGCGGAATATATCTTCCGAGTACAGTCCTTAAGGATTAGCACCATAGGTGCTATTACTAACAGGTTACCGGGCTTGTATGCTGTTGAGCTAATGGCCATTTCATTTTCTGGAGGTTATTTGTGGAATTTGACTGTTCCCGGGGGGGTGCTGTTGTAGGCACAGGTTCTCAGTGGTGCTCACACTGCCTCCACACCTGTGGATGTAGAGAAAGTTGTGGTGGAAATGTCTCTTATTCCATTTGAGACAACATTTTTTTCCACTTAATAGTGTCTTCTGTGTTACAGTGGCAGGCAGCTTCCCAAGGAACTTGTCAGACTTCCTTTAAATTATAGACCTGGCACAGAGCACAGATTGAAGTTACTCTTGGTGCTGCTACCCGTGTTTTTTCCCCCTTGGTTGACAGCAAATATTTCCTTGCTAGAATTTCAGTAGTTGGTAGTCAAGGGGTTTTACTTTTTAGGACTGCTTTTTTTCCCCTCCATAGGGTATCCTATTGTAAGGTCCCTATCCTTATCTGTTAGGGTTGTAATTAGATTATATTCAGTTCCTTTTCACTTCATATATCCTTTTTTTTCTGTGTTGTGTTTTTTCTGTGTTGTGTATACTGCAAGCATGTATTTATACCTAAGATTTTTCTCACTCTTCTTCCTAACAGAACTGAGGTAGGTTGGGCCTTCACCAGTATTATTGGTAACTGCACGTTGTACCATGCGGTATCACGCATGCACTGCTTCAGTAGTCTGTTACTTTGGCGCCCTGGCTAAAAATATATATATATATATATTTTTTTTTTCAAGTCTTCATCCCCCCCACTGCCATCTAACCAGATATATACCCTGTTTTCTGGGGTATATCCTGTTCGGGCTCTATGAATTGTCATTTAGATGTAAGGGAGTTTTTCACCCATATTTGTCTCCCTTTAGGTCCCTCACTCCACTCCTGTAGCATAAGCAGTGCCTGCATTGGCCTCAGCATCACAGCATCCTTGTGCCGAGCGGCAAGATCACTTGCTCAGCTTCTGGAGTCAGTTTAATGCTGGAACTCTCCACCGACCCTCACCATCTGAGGTGCACTAACCTGGCCTGTCTGCCAACCCAAGTTCACTTCTGAACCCGGGTCGCCTGCCCCATGGCGCACTAAGCTGCTGCTGGGCAAGTCTATGCAGACCACTAAAAAGATGTACTCCGGCAGGGTCCTAGCACCTCCAGCTGTGACCCAGGAGTGGTACTCTGTGGAGAAAATAATCTGGAAAATCTACAGGTACAGTAGGTGCAGTAACTTCTCTTTTCCTACAAGTGGCCATTCTCAAGGTACGTTGCTATATATACATACATACATACATACATACATAGAAGTCTAGTTTCTGGTGCTAAAAATAGGCCCCCCAAGAAGGGGGTCCCTACTTATCTGACAGGTCAACCTATCCGCAGGATTTACTATAGTAAAGCATTTTTTGCAACTGTGTAACCTAACTTTGTGTCCACTTCTGGCCACAAAGACAGCTTCTGCACCTGATGTTGGTCACTAAACAGATTTTTCTGTCCAGTTTGGGCAGCAAAATATTGTCTGCAATTTTGCTAAAATTGGTGAGGAAAAGGAGGGTTGACATATATATATATATATATATATATATTTGTGAGGTCAACTCATAGGCGAGTATATACAGTCTTAAAGAACTACACTGATCAAGTCACTTGATTTAGTCCTTCAGGCAGGCAAGTCCTTGGTGTGAGGTTCCTGCCCAGAGATGTCATCTGTCTTTAAGGTCATTGTCCTGTTCTTGTGATATTAGTTTGCTACTGTGAAAATTACCACAGTGTCACAGGTCAAGTGGTCTGATTTCGGGTCTGGGCAGGCAGCAACAGATGGAATTTGGCTGCATTTGATACATAAGTAGTTATTTAAAAAAACACCCGATGTCTTAGCGGGAAACT
This sequence comes from Neoceratodus forsteri, assembly GCA_016271365.2. Lineage (NCBI taxonomy): Eukaryota > Metazoa > Chordata > Ceratodontiformes > Ceratodontidae > Neoceratodus > Neoceratodus forsteri. The sequence continues at coordinate 748,886,408 of CM057451.1, forward strand.
GAAAACGCAATATTTAGACACAAGTCCACTTATATTTTATATATTTACTGTATTTCACTTCCCTGTTTTCTGTGTATCTGTGAACATTGCTTCCTTTGAACATCTGTCTACTCTGGCTGTTTGTCTACATCTGACGCAGGAGGAATGTGTGGGCGACAAACTGTGTCATAGCTGCATCATGACACCTTTTGTCGTGGACCTAGTTTCTTGGCGTTACTTACTATTCCAACTCCATGCCTCTGTGAAACACCATGGTAGATTATATTCCTGCAGTGGTGTATTTTGGCAGAAGTTGCATGTACAGTGAGCAGAACTAAACTTTTGGATCAGCAGTGTTCCCAGAACACCATCTAGGTTCCAGGTGCAGTGCACCACCAAGCTGGCCCAGCCATTGGTGCCATTTTCCCGTTTGTGTTTTTTTAAGTGACAACTAATGTCCGTGATTGTGGAGTGGGTAACGTAGGGCTAATACTTTCATGACACAATAGGTTGCCTAAAAGTTCCTTTTCCACACCTGACATCAGAGTCCCCCGCTTGTGACACCACAGTCTGTTTCTGTGAAAAGTATTACGCTGTCACAAGCAGAGGATTGTGATGTCAAGTATAAACAAGCAGATGACATTCCAGGAGCATGGGTCTTGTTTTCAATAATTGTAAGAAAATTTGAGAAAAGTAAGTGCAGAAAATGTAGAAGATCTAAACTGAATCATGCCAAAAGGGAAATCATATTTTGTTCTGAGTTTCTGTTTAGATGTCTGGCTATTTGAAACCTAGTATCACTCTTTGAACACCACATCACTGCAATCAGAATCAAATTTTTTGCTCTTTGTGACTGAATTACTATCTGTTATTGTGGTAAACACTAGGAATGCATATGCTTGAGGCAAGACCATCTTAGTGGTCTTTAGACTCGTTCAGATATTATTAAGAGTTAGTCTCTTTGTAAGGCAAATTTTACCCTTAAATCATGTATTTAACCCAAGGCTGTGTATTTATCTGACAGCCTAGCTAAATCTTGCAAAAAGTATGTTTTATTTTGTCTAGTGCAGAGATTTTTGCTCATTTTTCCCCAGGGTACCGGTAGGATCCTCCTTCTACCCCAGCCAATCCCAATCCTGCTCTTCAAAACCAAGCCACACACCTAGCCAGGCCACCCAGGCCTACACACAACACACTGCTGTGTTGCCCCTTTGGCCTACCCCAGATATTTTGGTTTACTGTAGTATAGTAGAGTGTATCAGGCTTATTTTGCTTACTCCTAGGCTAACATCTTCTGTTATTACAGATCACAGAATCCTCTGCAGCTGACGTCAGAGAAGTAGACTTCAGTAGGAGATTCAATAGCCTGCAGTGCATGTTAAGAGTTTTTGTAATCCTGGCCAGATATTTTGTGGTTCTGCTTTTCTTCAGTCCTTAGCCCAGGGAGGACATCAAGAGCAGCAAACAAAAAGATCAGAGCTGATATCAACTCTGACATGCACTGCAGGCTGTTGAATCTCCTATTGCTGCAGTACTGCTCTGATGTCTGCTGCAGGAGATTCTGAGACTTGAAGTTACAGAAAATGTTAGCTTACAAGTAAATAAAATTAGTCTGATACAATCTGCTATAGTACAGTAAACTAAGTAAACCAAGCTGTCTTTGCACATGAAGTGCACATTGAGACTAGCCCCACACTTGATTGTGGGGGCCCTGGTTCTGACAGTTCCCCTTTAATGGCGACTTGCCAGTGTGGCTTTAAGGAAGGACTAGAAAGAAAATCATTAACTTCTAGAGGGCCCAAAGTCCTAAGGGACACAGCCAACCTGTCTACCCATCAGTTTCTAACAAAACAAAAAAAAAGGGAATGCAGCTAGTACAGTAGAATAATTCTTCTGCCTCCCAACCCTTGTCTTCTGTGGCTTGTGCCCAGCTTTAATGGTCTTTGGCTTATTCATCTCCAGCTGTCCCTCTATAGCTGATCATTAGTTGATACATATCACAGCACCATGGAGAGGGCAGATGGCTTCTTGAAAATGGGCAGCAATCATCCACCATTATAGTGGAAAGCCTGGGCTCAGTTCTTGGCTGCCAGGGACTGTCACATAATCATTGTGTATCAATTTTTTGGCAGTCCCTTGGTTGTGACCCCCTTGAGCTATGCTCAAAGGGGACCTTCCATACCAGTGCACATCATCGTGCACTCCTGTGTGGAAGGGGGTGAGTTGGCATCTAAATGGCACACAGTGCCAGTCGCATCATCACATATTCCCTGGTGCAGTAGCTACTATCAAAAAGTCCTGTCAGATCAGCATGGAATCCATGCCAAGGGAGTTGTACATGTGCGCTGGGGGTGGGGGGGGACGCAGGTAGCCACTGGACTGTCAGGGACAGCAGTAAAGTTTTTTTATGGGTTGGGCACACTGGACCACTAGAGAGAATAACAAAGACAATGGGGGCTGTGCACAAACGGGTGGAGAGTATGTGCCAGAGGCGCATACCCCACCCACATAGCTCCACACCTGCGGACAGGTGCACACAGGCCAGTATGCACTAACAACCGCCACCTGTCTGTGGCTCCGCTCCCCCTGGCGCACAGGACTCTGCAGGACAGCCGGGGGTGGAGTTGCAGACCCAGGCAGGCATCCAATGGGGATGCCCATCCTGGGTCCCAGAACGGATTACTTGCACGGGAAGGCGTAGGTCCAGGTGCATGAATAGCTCCCACAGGCACCCAGACCTGTGCCGCGACGCGCGTATGTCCAGCAGACTACCGTGCCAGAGAACCACCCCTGTGGCAGCGCCTGCCACACCAATGTCCCCCTCCAGAAGCACCATCACCCCATGCCCGACTGCATCCCCCCCACCTATGCCCCGTCCTCATCCATATGGATCAACCCTCCCCTACACATATCTGCCCCATCCCTGTTTGTTCATATCATACCCCCGACACATGTATGTCTGTTCCTCGAATGTGCATATCATACTCCCGACAAATGTATGCCCGTTCCCCGGGTGTGCATAGCATACCCCCACCACTAGGCAGCCCCAGCCCCGGTGTAGATCAAGACATCACACACACACAGGTTCCCCAGTCATGACAACCCCGACCCTTAACCTGATTCCCCTGCTGCAACATTGGTGCCCAGTGGCCCTCCCTCCCCAGCAGCACTGTACCTTCCAGTCGGTGCCGCGGCTCAGGATGGCCAGTGGCACAGCCCTCTGCACATCTGCATGGCCACCAGCCCTTCCAGCTGAGGCTGGGAGTGCAATGCCTATATATAGAAGCATGCTCCGAGCCTCAGTTGGATGGCTGGCAGCTGTGGAGCTGTGCGGAGGGCTGTACCGCTGGCCCGTCCTGAGCTGTGGCACTGAGCATCGACCAGGGGGCCATTGGTGACGTAGCCACCGCCACCTGTTGTGGTACAGCAGGGGGGAACCAGATTGTGGCCGTGGTTGTCATGACTGGGGAACCTCTGCCTGTGTATGTGGGGTGCCTCATCTGCACCGGGACGGGGCTGCCTAATGTTGGGGGTGGGGGTGCTATGCCTATTCGGGAACAGATATACATGTGTCGGGTGGGTGGGGGTATGATATGCTCAGTATGTATGCCTACGCACCCAGTTTGCACGGTGCATAGGGCCCAATGATAGAGGATCAGTAGAGGGCCAGAAGCAGCCCAAAGGTACGGGACTGGGTGAGTAGAGGGACAAGTATCATTGACGTACCAGCCCTTGCATGTTTGTGCATGGTACTACACAGTACGCATACACATATGGGCCAGTATTGTGCACTGTTTCTGTGCGCAAAGCATGTTTGCATACAGTAATAGCCAGATCCCCCAGTTTACATATTTTTATCTGTTTGGGGGGGGTCTCCAAGCCCTGTTGCATATAATAAGTTCTCTGGGTGCGTGGATATGGTTCACTATCCACACTTTAACCAGTTCTACTGGAACAGTGTGATTGGCCCACACATCTGTAAGCTAAGCTTCTCCTGTCATTCAAGCGGCATATCCCCTGACTCCACCCTGTGACGTCGGAGCATTCTTTCCACTAAAAGAACAGGTCACCTCCTTTGTGGCTCACGCTTAGGTTTTAGTGTGCCATTGGTGAACTTTCTTTGAAGTGTTTTGAGGTGCTAAAAGTGATTTCTCCAGGTTCCTTTTGACTCCCTTCAGTAATCAGTGATGGACCAGCAGAAGCCAGGATTTAAATTTTACGTACAGTGCTGGCAGAAGATGTCGGTCACCAACCCACACAACACATGCATGTACTGCCTGGGGAGGCAACTGACGTGTCCAGGTGCACTCTTTTCTTATGCATGCTTCTTGAGCCTCTCAAGGACAGAAAGCTGCATCTCTCGCTGGGTCGGCCTTCGGAACGAAATCTGAAGGACTGCCCTAAGGATCAGAAGGCCTTGGCTGTGGCCAGGTCGGTTCAAGAACTTGTGGCCCTTGAGGTGGAAGCAGCGTGGCGGGTACGTCCTCAGTCTCGGCTCAGTTCCCTTGGCCAGCACCAGAAGGTCATTTACCAGAAAGTTCCAGGAAATGTGCATGCCCCTCCAGACCTTGAGAAAGAGCCCTGCCCACCATGATGCTAAACAAAAGCATTGTAGGTGCTGGTCATGGGACTGGGAGTGATCCAAATTCTTCAGGTCCCTTGACTGGCCAAACTGTTGGTGTGTTGAGCACTTGTTGACTAAAGGGTAGGTCGGGCTGGTCAAGGGCTCTTCGGTTTACTCATAAAGCCTGTTGACCAGTTGGTTGAAAGCTCGATCTCGCAGACCCCAGTGCTCCCGGTCCTCACCCAAGTGGACACAGTCTGGTCCAGCACAGGCACAAGGTTTATTCCAACCCACGGGAAAACGCTGTTTGCTGTCGATCAGCTGGTCGACAGTTGCAGTTGAGGCATTCCTGTTCATGATCCTGCTCGACTGAGCGGTGTTGTCGCCCATCCTCGTCATCGTTGGGTGAAGAGAGGCACTGTTGCAAGATGCGCCAGTGTCATGAGGAGCTCCTCTGGCATCAGTGAGCCATTGTGGGCAGGGTAGGGCTCTACTCTGTGGACCTTTGGTCACCTGAATGCTGCCGGTGATACCCTTACTGGTCCACACAACACCGGTCCCCCCGCACCTGCCTCTCCAACTCTCAGGATGGAGCAGCCACCACCGCAGCCAGAGGTGGGCACCTCGACAAAGGAGCTGTGCAGCTATCAGCTTGCCAGGCCAGTTGTCGGTGAGGATACCTCGGAGGTTCTTGACAAGAGATGGTTAAGGCCCATTTTCAAGGAGTCCTTGGATGCTGTGATTATGGGCCCATTGCCTCTTCTGGGACTCCCCTCCTCGACAGAAACTCAGTCGAGGAACTTACCAACAAGCATGGCCCGATATACTTTGGGATACTTCTCTGACTCATCTTGGTGTCCATGTCGGTCCTGCTTGAACAAGTCCACAAGAAGGCCGTGTACCCCCCTCATGGACATTTTGGACTGGAACAAATCCCCAGGGGCTGCCTTTCCTGTGACTGAGGCCATCTTGGGACTGGATCTGGAGCTTTGGCAGCATACAGCATCCTGGTTGGCACTCTCTTCCTGCATGGTCCACAAGTATGTGGTCCCTACGGGTTCTCATTCAGGATTCTTGAACCACCCCTCCGCTGAGGGGTTGGTCATAGATTCGATATTCCGCAGGTTTGGACACCAGGGGAATGTGGACAGTCCTACGGTCAAGGAGTCCCACAAGACTGACCACACCGCCAAAAAGGTGTATGCTGCAGCATCTCTGGATCTGTGTCAGGCTAGTTATGCTATGATGATGGCAAACATCAGACATTTCCTGATGGGGTCTTCAGTGCAGTCCTCCCTTACCTCCCTGTGGGTCAGAAGTTGGCAGTGATGGCCATCAGAGACCAGAGTCAGTCTCTGGCTAAACACCAGTACCAGATGACCTTAGATATGGTTGACTTACGTGCCCATGCAATGGCAGGAGACATCTCTCTGCATTGTAGGATACAGCTGCATCTGTCTGCCTTCCCAGTGGGCACCCAGCATAAGCTGGCCAATGTCCCATTCTTGGGTACGGACCTGTTCCGCTCTGGGGTGGAGGAACATCTCACCTGCATTCAGAAAGCCCAGCAGCACTCTGTATTCTGTGATGTCATCCCAGAAGGACCAGAAAAAGAAGCCTAAGAAACCAGCTTTCTAGTACCGGTCCATTCAATCATAGCATCGCCAAAAGCCCCAGTATGGGCAGTATCGAGCCTGGTGCCCCACATCTAATTCCAGGGGCCACGGTCCTAAGTAGGGAGGAGGCAGGGTTGATGGTACCCCTCTGATCGCAGCCATTGGTGCCCCCTCCCCCAAGCTGCCCAGTGATGGAATTGGTGGCGTTATTCTTCCACTTGTCTTGTCACTGCCTGCATTCCCCTATTGGAACTCGGCTGCATTGTTTCTTGCCACATTGGTTCTCTGTAACAACAGACAAGCGGGTCTTGTGCAGAGTATTGCCCCTGGACTTTGAGGCTCTCCCACCTTACCGCCTCTACGAGCTTCAGGAATCCAGGATGTTGCAGGGCATGCTGTCCACCCTATGGGAGGATATTGCTCAGCTCCTTGCATAAGAGGCAATAACCTGTGTCCCGGACACCGTGGCCAGTCAGGGTTACGTGTCCAGGTACTCCTGATCCTGAAACGGGCGGGGGGGTGCTGGCGCCCCATACTTAATCTGTGCAATCTGAACTAGTTTGTGAGGAAACGCAAGTTCCAGATGGTCATTCTGACTCAGATTATCCCGTTGCTGGAACAGAACATGTTGTTCTGCTCCCAAGACCTCCATGATGAATTTTTCCACATCCATTTCCATCTGTCCCACCACTGGTACCTCAGGGTGTGAGTGGAAGGGGTCCTGTACCAGTTACAGTTCATGCCTTTTGGCTTCTGTTCAGTGCCAAGGGATATCAAATGCATGGCAGTAATGGTGGCTCACCTGCAGCACCTCATGGTCCGAGTGTACCCCTACCTGGACTACTGCCTGTTACCCAGTACATCCAGAGAGGCATTGGAGGAATCCAAAGATTTTCTCCCAGACTGGCCAAGACTTGGGCCTTTTGGTCAACCCGGACAAGTCCAAGCTGGTATGGAAGCAGGTGATCATGTTCTTGAGGGCAGAACTAGCTTCCCTGCAGGCCAAAGCCCACCTCCCTGTGGACCAGGCACTGGATCTTACCTATTTTGCCTGATCATTTCAGGTTGCGCTCTTGCACCCTGCCCGGAATTTCCTGAGACTGATGAGGTAGATGGCGTCCTGCACCACTGTGGTCCATTTGGCCCACTGGCAGATACATCGCCTCCCGTGGTACTTGGTCCGTCAGTGGTCCCAGCGCCTAGGCCACTTATACCAGCTGCACACAGTGACCCAGCCAGTGTGGTGTGCCATTCAATGGTGGCTGATCCCAGAACTGACCGCCACACTCATGACAGTCACATCTCTGGTGTGGGGGGGGACATCTGGGAGACCATAAAGATCACAGGTTTTGGTGACTCTAGGAGTCCTGTCACTACAAAAACCTGCTAGAGCTCCATGCAGAGCATCTGACTCTGACAGCATTTGCTCTGGTAGTCAGGTTTTGCAGGTGCAGATGGACAACACCATGACCATATTCTACCTGAACAGGCAGGGTGGAACCCACTCCCTGGATTCTCATGCGCAGCTTGGGGGTGCAGATCTCCTGATGATCCAGGTCTCTGGAGAGAACAGCTGGCAAACGTTCTCATCTGGTTAAGGGAGATGTTGCACAAATGGTCCCTGCATCAGGAGGTAGAGAACTACCTGATCTTTGAGGATGTTTCTTCCATTAGACCACACCTTTGGAACTATACCCACGTCAGCGCTAGGACCACACAGAAACTTTTGCTAATCGGGGACTGCCCATGGTGATGTCATTTGTCAGTGTTTATTGAAGTGAGTGCAGCCGCATCTCTCCTCAGTTCTTTTCCCGCTGTCAGTCATCCTCGTTGGACCAGCGCCAGAAACATCAAGTAGCCATTGCAATTTTCTTTATTTTTCTTTAATGTAAGTGTTACATTTTGGTTTTTTGCATGCCACTGAAATCCACAACCTTATTTCAGTACTGAGCGCAGAAAGAAAAGTTTTTAAAGACTACACACACGAGGTATGGGTCTGCTGCCTAGGCCTCTCTCACAAAGTTAGAACCTGTGAAATCTGCCAGAGCTTTAACCAGGCTACTAGGCAACGTCTGAGGAATGCACTGGAAAAATTTCTCCTAGAGAAAACTTTAGCAGCCATGGAGAAGGCACAAAGCCAGAAATTTGCATCGCCTAACCGATCAGTCAAATCACGGTCAGCAAAATCGGTGGACTGAGAAATGGATCGCTTGTCATCCTAACCCCCTTCATCTTCAGGACATAAACACGGGCACAGGGATGAAGAGAAATTCTCTTCCCTGGCGAGGTCCAGATCACTGCTGAGACCTACAGTTAGTATTACTTTGTCATTGCCTGCTTCAGCATCAATAACGACAGCCCCCCTGACCATCAATGATACACCAAGACTGGGGCTTGGCTCAGGCACTGCCATACCTACTGTGTACGGTACATTGCCATCATCATTGGGGCTCAACTCGTAGTCAACTTTAGTGGGCATGGCCCCTGGCCAGGGTGTTGTCAACACTCGAGCAGTACTGGCATAATTTTCACAGATAAGACGTATTTTTTTTTTATTTAGTTTAACCAGGAGTAGCACACTAAGCTGAAAGCTTTTTTACAGGAACGACCTGGGAGCACAGGGAAGTTAAGTGACTTGCTCAGGGTCACACAGTATGCAAATGGAAGCTGTGGGATTCAAACCCAGGTCTGGTCTGCTGGATGTCACCAGATTGCAGCTCAGAGCCTTAAACCACTGCGCTATACTGCCTTCCAATTTTATCAGGCATACCTGTGCAGCCTGTGTTGCAGTCGATGGGTGTTACTGGCTATCAGCCCCCATCAACGCCATCTTCCAGTACACTGCAAATACCTCTTTCTTAGTCATCACTAGCATCGCCAGAGCAGTTCTCGTTTCCCGTCATCGACAAGGAGGTTGACAACAAGGTAGAGTATAGCCCTGACCTCATTATGGGGGAGGATTATGAGAACGGTATGTACCACATTCAAGTTCTATCCTGTCTTTCTGTATTGAGGATTCTGTGGTATACACTCCCAGATCTTCTCAAGAGGACCCTACATTTCCGTCTGTGCTACAGCAAATGCAAACTACCATGGACTTTGCTGTGGAGGAGGACTCCACCAAGAAAAATCTGATGGAGGTACATTGTACCCTGTCCATTATTATTTCTCCCATTTACCCTGCATTGGAGGATGCTGTGTTTTCTGCATGGTGCAGGCTTAATTCATTGCCTGCTGTACCAGGAAAGGCTGACAAGCAGCATTCTGCTCCTTCTGTCAAGTCTTGTTATGAAGTTCAACCAGAGACCGACTCAGTGGTTATTATGGCTGCCCATAATAAATCCAGGGCATCTAAACACATGAGTACTCTGCTTCCTGACTAAGAATAGAAGAGTCTGGATGTAATGGGCAAGCATACATACGCCTCTGCCTCTCTAAGTCTTAGAACTGCAAATTACCAGGCCCATATGATGAAATCTCAGAATAGCCTATGAAAGGCTGCTAAAGCTGCTTCCCAGGCTTTGCCAAGAATGAATAGGTTACAGTTCTGACTTCTGGGCTGCAGTTGGCAAACACTTACTCTGCTCAGCATATGATGTACTTGATACTTCTGCCAGAGCAGCTGCATCCTGCATTTGCATGACTGTTTATTATTGACTAAGGGGGAGCTGGATCTGCAAATGATATACAGCAAACAGTTTTAAATGCCCCTTTTAGAGGGAGCAAACTGTTTGACTGTGATGTTGACGAGGCATGGAGAGGCCTTCATACATTTAAATTGACACTGAGGTCTGTCTGATCCCTTTATCCCATGCCTGCTAGGGGTTGTGGAAGGAGATCCTTTCACTAGCCTGCTACCAAAGGTAGCCACCAAGCCTGCCATCAGCAAGGTCAAGGTAAGATAGTGGGTGCTTTCCAAGCCCTCCCCCCCCGCTGATGCCCATTCAAAAGTACCCAAGGCCATTGGAGCCGGTGGAGTTGTCCTCTCTGGTTCAGCCTGACTCAATTCAGATTGCGTCTACATCACTGTTGATTCTAGGGGTGGTTGTGGGGGGAGCTGACTCTCCTTACATCTTAAACAATGGAGGTAGGTCACAACGGATTAACAGACCCTGGAGATAATTGTATGTGGGCATGCTCTGGAGCCTTTAGAGGCCCCTCGAAAGCATCTGCACCTCCTTCCAGTTATCCTCTGAGACATTTGTCCCTTCTGAAAGACTTTGATACGCAAACATGCTATAGAACCAGTTCCTCTTCATAAGAAAAAACAAAGGGTTGTATTCAAGATGCTTCTTGGTTTCCTAATAGACAGGAGATCTGCAGCATGTTTTGGATCTGAGAGGCCTCAACTTCTACATAGAATTCAAAAAGTTTCTCAGTGTCTCTCTGCAAGCTCTTGATTCCCTTACTGCACATAGGGCACTGGCTTTGCTTCCTAAATATGACCTGCATCTCAAGATCAGAAAAGTTTGAAGACCATACCTGTGCTTTTTGCTGGAAGGGGAGCACTACCAGTTCAGAGTATTGCCCTTTGGTATGTCTTCTGCACCACAGGTCTTTATCAAATGCTTGGCGGTTGTAGCTGCAGCCTTCGCAGGGGAGGCCTATATGTCTTCCTGTATCTGGACTACTAGCTGTTGAAAGCCAGCTCCATGGAACACCTGCTACACACCCAGTCTCGGAGACAGCAATTATTTGACCTAGGAGTCGCAGTTATTGTGGCAAAGTCTGTCTTGACTCCTTGCCAGAGACTGCAGTGCATAGGAGCAGTCTTTTAGACACAGAAAAGGGCTGTGCTTTTCTGCACTTGGCCAAGATGGAAAACCTGATTGCTCAAGCAAAATCGCTATACAGAAGTCATCACATCCCAGCCAGAACTTTTTTACATCGTCTGGGTCTCATGGCACTAGCACTCACGGCACTCATTGTCCCGCTTACATGAGGATCTCTCAGTGGACAGTAAGTGTACAGTAGCATCATTTGATGGATGAGCTGGACAAATTGATACTCATCATGATTCCATTGCACAGAGTACTGATGAGGTGGGTGGACCATGACATGAAGAAGGTCCTCACCATGGATGCCTCAGGCTCTGGTTTGGGGGAGTGCACATGGGACCCAATCAAATACAAGGTTCATGGACCCAGGCAGAAACTCAGGTTGCATATAAACATCCTGGAAATGAGGACTGTCCTGTACAGCCTTCAGGTATTTCAGGAACATCTGACTCCAGGTCCTCTGTTGATACAGACAGACAATGTTGGTATGATGCAGGGTGGGGAGAAAACCGGATAAATAGAGCTGGCAGGTTCCATGAAGCTCCTGACCGTGGTCCTGGTGATGAGGTCACAGGTCAGGGATGAAAATGAGCCTTCAGGGGGGGGGGGCAGAGCCCACCTGCCAGCTTCCGAGATAAACAGAACAACTGGAAAAAAAGAAACGGCATTCTTTCCTATTTTCTGTGCAGAGAAGCAGTGAGTGTGTGGTGCTTGGTGCTGGAATGCAGCCTTGACCTGTTCGCTGTGCATCCCGCAAGTGTCCAAAACATCTTGGCAGACGAGCTAAGCAGGTTACAGTCCAAGATGCACGAATGGGAACTGCTGACCTCAGTGACAATGGTAGATCTCTTTGCAAGATGGTGCCTTCCAGAGTTGGACCTTTTTGCATCCCCATACAACACAAAATTGCAGCGTTTCTGCTCGCTCGCGCCAGGTCCTGGAGTTTTCTGGTGAAACGCATTTTCCTTCCCTTGGAAAGGGAAATTTCTGCATGCATTCCTTCCAATTCCACTAATGCAGAAGGTATTGCTCAACGTGCAAATGGAGGGTACCACCCTCATCCTCATTGCTTCCCTTCGGCCTCAGCAGATATGGTTTCTACTTCCACAACAGCTGGCAGTGGAGCCCCAGACTGCTCTGTCTGTGATGGGATCTGCTATCACAGGACAAGGGATCTCAGGTCCATCCGGACCTGAAATCCCTTCATCTGCATGCATGGCTCCTGAAAGACGTAGCCATAGTATGTTCTTGGAAAAATGATGTGATGTTCAATCCACACTTCTGGTAGTGTTCCTATTCCCTTTAAGGCTTGCAGGAAAGTCTTCAGGCAGGCTCCTTGCATGCACCTGGGGGTGGTAACTCCCACAGCACCACCTCATGACGTCCAATCTTCCTTTCCGCTGAAAGAAGGAGGTTCCCTCCTTACTGCTGTCATGCTGAGAAGGCCCTTTGCATATTAAACTTTGAAAATCTTCAAAAACATTGTCTTCAGGCTACTCCTTCAAGTCTCCAGTATGGATGACGGGAAGCGGCGCCCGGATTTCGAAAATGTGCCTGCGGGCAGAAGATGTCTCGGATGGACCCGCACACCTTGTGCGTCTACTGCTTTGGCCACGAGCATAATCCCCAAGCATGCGACCTGTTGTGCCGCACTTTCCGTCCGTCCACATTGGAGGATTGCCATACCCGCCTGCTTCTGGGTTGTCCAGATGATCGGGATCTGCCTGTTAAATCAGAGTACTCCCATTGTGAGGTCTCTACGGCCGTGGGGTACCCAGGACAGCTTGCGGCATATGAGAAAGCCGCCACAAGTCACACTTCCTCAGCTTCGGTCTTTTTGCCATTTTTCTTGTGTACCTCCTTCACAGGGGCATTCAAACATTTGTGCCAGGCCCTTCCCACCCATAAGCAGGGTCCCCCTTGTTCGAAATCAAAATATGAGAGACCAAGAAACAGCCTAGTCTTCATTGGTGGGATCGGGAGCGTTCTCAGGCCTGTGATTCGCGCGCTTCTCTAGAGGTTCCAACTTCAGTTGGTTCTTCAGCCCAGACTGCCGGGCCCCATGGTCTCCCCATTGGACCAGTTGGTTGAGATCCAGATCGATCTTCCGGCCAATATTTTTCTCGAGCCGGTTGACCTGTTGCCACCTGAAGAGACTGACATATCCCTTTCTAGGACCCCAGTCCTTCTGCTCACTCAGGGATGGATGGACCAGACCACTATCCGCCACCTCTTGACCCAGAGTCTGTGGACCAGGAGGAGACCCGGCTCTCACTGGCCCCCTCTGAGACCCACTATCAGTGGCCCCAACGGTCGAGGTCGCAGTTCCGCTGTCAGAGCCCGAATCAAGCAGCTAGGTAGCCGGCCTTTCGACACTCAGGTAAGCAGTGCCACTGCTATTCCTCGGGTGAGGAGAAGCTCCCGCACAAGCTGCTTCGGTGCTGCGAGGACTTGATGTTGCAACAGCTGCTTTTCACCGGGGTAAAGCCCGTTCCGGCTTCAGGCTCGGCCTCCCCTGGCCTCGCTACCGAAACAGCCAACGGCTGGTGCTCCGACTAAGGACCACCCAGCCTTGGGTCTTCCCCTTCTGCTGTCTGTCCCTGTTACCCCTGACTGTCCCCAGAGGGTCAATGGGGACTCTGGTGGTCGAAATCTTTTCCATGAATCCTCTGAATCGAAGGGCTCCTCCTTGCACTCCCATCCGGTGGACTTGGAGTCAGCTGAGGATCTGTCGACGGAGCAGGGACCCTATGTCTTTTCTGGGTCTACTCCGTCTCATCTCATAATCTACAGGTCTCCTGTTGGAGCCCATTCAGAAACAGGCTCTGTATTACTAGCTCACCAAGATCCTTTACCGGGGAGACTCCCTTGGAGAAGCCTTCCTGGTGGCAGATACCATTCTTGGTCCTGCCTTGGAGCTGTGGCAGCGCCCAGCTTATTGCCCTGCGCCTTCGACACGGATGGCCCACAAATATGCAGTCCCTACCGGTTCCCTTCGGGATTCACAGAGCGTCTCTCAGTTGAGGGGCTCGTGTCCAACTTCTTTTACAGGTGCACTGGCAACGTGGGCGACATTGACAAGCCACCCGATGAGTCCAAGAAATTGGATCATATGGCCAAAAAAGTGCATGCTGCTTCCTCTCTCGGCCTTCGGCATGTGAGTTCGGCCCTTTTAATGGCCCACTTCTCGCATGCCGTCCTGGGCTAGCTTGATGTGGTGCTCCTTCATTTCCCAGCGGACCTGCAGACCACGGTCGAACATGTCCAGGATCAAGGCAGAGCAGTAGCCAACCAACCACTCCAGACTGCCATGGACTTTGTCGATTCTTGCACTCAGTCCATGGCCACCGTGGTGGCTGTGCGCCACAGAGTCTGACTGAGGATCTAGACCTTTATGGATACCTAGCACAAGCTGACAGATGTCCCCTTCCTGGGCATAAACTTGTTCAGGCCCGGTGTCAAGGGGCACCTCAGCTGTTTTAAGAAGTCCAGTGCCACCTTGGACTCTGCGACATCCACTCAGAGAGACCCCAAGGGCTCTAAGCATCAGAAGAAGAAGCCCTTTTGGCCCCTCTCTGCCCCCATAGCCAAACCAGCCCAGCCTCAGGCTGGTCAGCAAACTTAAGCCTGGCAGCATCTACCGAAGTCTGTGGTCACAGTCATCAGGAGGCCGAGGCCCTGGCAGCCCCTCTGCCACCTCCAAGCCTGCCCAGTGACAGGATGAGGGGTGTCTCCCTCATGTCCGTTCTGCCTCCACTGGGTCCTCTCGTGGGGGGCCGGCTCCACCACTTCCTTTCCACCTGGTCAGCTATCATCACGGACAGGTGAATTCTCGAAGTGGTCGGCCAGGGTCTGCCTCTGGAATTAGAGGAGTACCCACCTTGCTGAGTCCATGCCCCACAGAAGAGCATCGTCTATGCAGACATCCTGTCGGCCCTTCAGGATGACATCACCCATCTCCTCTGCAAGGAGGATGTGTCCCCTGTCGCGGACCCTCCAGAACACCCAGGGTTTGTCTCCAGGTACTTCATGGTGCCAAAAACGGATGGGAGGCTGGTGCCCCATCTTAGATCTGCACGACCTGAACAAGTTTCTCAGGCCACACACCTTCAGGATGGTCACTCTGTCTCAGATCGTACCATCTCTTGAGCAAAACATGTGGTTTTGCTCTCCTGGATCTTCAGGGTGCATTCTTTCACATCCCAATCTGTCCGTCCCACCGCTGGTTCCGAGTGGAGAGGATCCTCTATGAGTTCCAGGCCATGTCTTTTGGCCTCCCAAGATAAATCTCTACGCTACCATTTGGCCTGTCCTCGACCCCCAGGATCTTCACCAAATGTATTTCAGTGATGGCAGTTTACCTAAGGCATAGAGGAGTCAGAGTTTACCCCTACCTGGACAACTGGTTGATTGCAGGTCCCTCCAGGCAGGAGGTGGAGCAGTCCAGGGACCTCTCCCTCCAGACCTGCGTCTCTCTTGGCCTCCTGGTCAACGAGGCCAAGTCAGGACTCTTGCCCTCGCAGGTGATCAACTTCATCGGGCGGAGCTCAACTCTTGCAGAACTAGGGCTTGACTCTCGGCAGACAGGGCAAAGGCTCTCTCTCCTCTTTTACGTGTTCATTTCGGATTGGGCAGTTGCGCCCTGCTTGGGACTTCCTGCGCCTGCTGAGATGTATGACGGCTTGCACCAGTGTGATCCATTTGGCCCACTGGAGAATGCGCTCTCTGCAATGGGTGCTGGCCCACCAGTGGTTTCAGTACAAGGGTGACTTCGACCAGCCAGTCACTGTGACCCAGCTGATATGACACCCACCCCAAAGTGGTGGTTAGTTCCAGAACATCTGCAGGAAGGTATCCCATTTGTCCGCTCAGAGCCGACGGTCATCCTGACAAACAGTGCATCCCTCATGGGCTAGGTTGCCCACCTGGGGAACACAGGGTCCATGGACGCTGGACCCTGAGAAATCCCGATGCCACATCCACCTGCTGGAACTGAAGGTAGTGCGTCTGGCACTCACAGCCTTTGCTCCGCATGTTCAGGGTCAGGTTTTTCAGGTCCAGACGGACAACATCATGACCATGTGTCATCGAGGCACAGGTCAGGAAGCGTACGAAAAACCAGGAGCAGTTGTAGAATTCACAAAAAGTGTTTATTAATACTAGCAGTAACATAAAAAAAATTGTTCAGTATAACTATTTACAAAGGCAGAATAAACAGAAGATCCATCTGAGCTTTCCTTCAATTTCTGTGTCTTTCAAAACATTGCAGCTCTGTTTCTTATAAGTCTTTGCAACCCCCCTCCTTAGCAAGCATCCTGTTTTTCTCTAAAATGTTCTTGTCAATTTCAGGCAGGTGCAGCTAGAACACAGTGCCCCAGAACTGAGGCCCTTTCTCCACAGTTCCAAATAGCTTTGCAGTCATCTCAAACTATAATTGTATACATTTCAGTAGTAACACTATATAATTTCTAAACAAAGGGAGCCCAGTATCGGTTACATTTCCACCTAATGATTTGCATATATTTTTATACCAGCAGATATGCAAGGGAGAAAAAAGAAACAGCAAAGGAAGACTGAGAGACAGTGAGAGGCAGAGAATTGCAAGACTGTCAGGGTGATCAAATTCTAGATCTCACGGGAAAATTCATTTTATGTATTTATTAAATTTTGGTGACCGGGTAGGCCCACTGAGCCCCGGAGGTCCCTTTTTCAGGGGCGACCCAGGATTACATGGTATAATAGGATATACAACGAGAGTACAATAAATAAGCCATAGCAGTTGACACACATCATAGCAGTAACATGTTATATAACAGATTTAAGATTTAAAAACATTTCTAAAAATGAGAAACAAGACAAACACGAGCAACGCTCAGAATTTGATCGAAGTGACTGACCGAGCATTTGGCAAATAGAGAACCTAGGTGAGCATACAAAGATGCATTAAATAGGTGAGATCAGCTTATTGTAGGTTTTTTGGTTGCGTAACCAGACAGACGAGACAGGAAAGGAAAGAACAAAAAAGATCACTGCATTCAAACTCTTCATAACAACTGGGACAAGGTCCTATTCAGTCCTGTCACACCATGCACTACCTCAACAAACGGGGCTGGATGTACTCCCTTCCCTTGTGCATTGAAGCTCTTTACATTTTGACCCTCATGCTCTCAGCCATATGAGTGAGGTGTCCCACAAGACGTCTCTACACCCAGAGGTAATATGCAGCCCGTTCTCCCAATGGAGCACCCCTCAGGTGGACCTATGTGCCTCCTGAGAGAATGCAAAGCTGAGGCTGAACTGTGCCTGCCCCCTCAGCAGGGAACATTGCAAGGAGATGCCTTTTCCAGGCCCTGGACCCTAGGTCTTCTCTGTGCCTTCCCTCTAGTCCCCTTGATCTACAAGGTGCTGCTCAGGGCCAGGAGAGACAAAGCACAGATGATCCTGGTGGCTCCAGACTGGTCTCACCACTTCTGGTACCCTGATTGCCTTAGCAGCAGGCTCCCAAGGCATCTTCCTCTATGTCCAGACCTGCTGTTAATCCATCAGGAGAAGGTACTCCATCCGGGCCTTCAGTCCCTGCACCTGACAGCCTGGTTCCTGAGTGGCTAGAGTTCCAGGCTGTGGGTCTGTCCGAAGATGTCCTCACTGTGGTCGAGGCTTCTCGGAAGGAATCGACCTGGAAATGTTGTACCTTTAAATGGAAGAGGTTCCCCATCTGGTGCCAGGGCAAGAGGTTGGACCCCTTATGTTACCTGGTGGCTAGCATTCTCGACTACCTTTGGTCCCTCTCTGTCAGGCCTTCTGTTGACGACCCTTGAGGTGCACCTGGCAGCCATCTCTGCTTGCCAGGTGCAGGCTGGTATGCAGTCGGTGCACAGGAAAAGGTGGTCTAGTGTTTTTTCAAAGGCCTTAACCACATTTCCTCTCCGGTACATGAACCACCACCTTGGATCTTGTTGCTGGTGTTGGCAAAGCTCATGGGCAAGCCATTCAAACTGAAAAACAGATGTGAGATGTGGAAGGTCACCTTTCTGGTGGCTGTCACGTCAGCCAGAAGGATCAGGGAACTCCAGGCAGTTTCGGTGGAGTCTCCTCACTTGGTCTTCCACAGGGACAAGGTTGTCCTTTGCCCCAACCCAAAGTTTCTCCCAAAGGTTGTGTCAGGTTTTCACCTTAACCAGGTGATTAATCTCCCGGTGTACTTCACCAACCACACCTTGGAGGCCGAGCACAGGCTGGAGTTCAGGGAGAGGTTCGCCAGCTACAGTATTTGTTACCTACGCTGAAGCCACACATGGTAGACCGGCAGGTGGATTGTATCCTGCATTGAGCTTTGCTATAGGTTGGCAGGTAGGAAGCCTCCTGTAGGGCTAAGGGCTCATTCCATCCTTCATACCGCTGCCTCAGTGGTTGCTTCTAGAGACGTCCCTATCCAGGAAACCTGCAGGACTGCTCCCTGGAAGTCGGCACACACCTTCATTTCCCACTACCACATCGACCTTGAGTCATGCCAGGATGCTGGTTTTGGGGCCTCAGTTCTCCAGTCTCTCTTCCCTATGTAGGGTGTATGCGCCTTGCCTCCTTCCTCCTGGAGAACTGCTAGGAGTCTGCCAGAAGTGTGGATTGAACATCATATCCACGTCCCTAGAAAAACAGGTTACTCACTTTTAACAGTAGTTCTAGGAGTGGTATATGATGTTCATCCACACTGACCCACCCGACCTCCCCTGACAAATGGCACACTGATTTTGCTTCCAGCGGGCAAGCTCTGACGTCATGGGGTAGTGCCAAGGGAGTTACCACTCGGGTGGGTGGGAGGAGCCAGCTTGAAGACGTTCTGGCAAGCCTTTAAGGTGAAAGGAACACTGCCAGATGTGTGGATGAACATCATATACCACTCTTAGAACTACTGTTAAAGGTGAGTAACATGTTTTTTGATGCATATGTTGCTGATGTAGTGTTGCAGCTAGAAAGTCTTCTACCAGACATGCCTATTCACTGAAATGGAAGCATTTTACTTTGTGGGCTGCTTCCAGGCATTTAGACCCATTCAGTCATCTAATAAATATGCTGTTGGAATACTTCCTGTCACTGTTATACTCCAGCCTACAGTATTCTTCAGTAAAGATGCATTTGGCCACTGGGAAGTCTCGTACTTTTCTGAGAATTATTTTACACGTAAAACCTCCTAACAATGATTATGTCCTGCGCTGGACCTGAATTATGTCCTAGAGAAACTGACCTTTGCTTCTTTTGAGCCAGCCGTGAGTTGTGGCTTATGCTTCCTGTCATGGAAAGCATTATTTCTAGGGACGTGGATATGTTTTTCAATCCACACTTACTGGCAGGTTCCTTGCCGCTTTGAATCTTGCTGGAAGGTCTTCGAGCTGGCTCCTCCCACCCACCCGGGTGGTAAAACTCTCAGCTCCGCCCCATGACGCCAGATCTTCCTTACCGTTGGGAAGCTCAGGTTCCCTCCTTAGCGCTCTGCGTTTTAGGCCTGGATCCACACTCTTCGGTTAAACTGAAACTCATTCTAAAGTTTAAAAGACTTCGGTCTTCTTATTTCCTCGCGGCTGCGATGGACAAATCAACTCCCAGATTTCATCGGTGCCCCTGTGTGCAGAAGATGTCCCGGACCAACCCGCACTCCACGTGCGTTTACTGCCTAGGACTTGGACATGACTCGCAGGCTTGCAAATCCTTTTCGGCTTCGGTCTTGGAGGACCGCGCTGCCCGACTGCTTTTGGGGCACCCTGAGAAACGTTATCCTCTGGTTAAGTCGAAGGAGGCCCGTTGGGTGGTGTCCAGCGGCGGGCTCGGCAGACCAGCTGGAGCAGATGATCGCCCTCGAGGAGGAGGCAGCCCAGGCCGCATCTTCCTCGGTCGCAGTATTTATCCCGCTCTCCTCTCCTTGGGCTCTTCTTATACAGCTTCTTTTAAGGAGCTTTGCCAGTCCCTCTCCACCAAGGGAGAAGGGCCATCGGGACATTCCTCTCGGTCCAAAAAGAAGGACTCCAAAGGTAAACCCCACTGTCGATGTTCATGGGAGCGGGAGAGGTCACCTTCCCCAGATAGTCAACCTCGGTCGATGTTGCGGCTAAGGCTGCTGGCTTCCCAGTGTCCCCGTTAGGTCAGCCGGCTGAGACATCCATCGACGCAGTCGAGATTTTTCTCGACCCATCGGATGGTTTGTCGACTGGAGAAGCCGACAACCCTTCTTCACCGGTTCCCCCGGTGGAAACTGAGGACTTGCCTGTGCTGGAGTCCCTGGTTAAGGTCCCTGAACTAAGGGAGGAGCGGGTCCCCCACCCTCGGAATCCCCGAAAATCTTGGTCTTGGACCTCTTCCAGGTCCAGCCGGTCCTGCCGTCAGTGGTGTCAGTCTCGTCACCATGGAAAGCGGCGGCGCCGGCCATCCTCGTCGTCCTGTTTGGAGGATAGACTCTGGCACAAGTTGCATTGGCGCTACGAGGATTTCATGTGGCAGCAGCTCTTATTGTCACGGAATAAGCCAACCCCGTCGCCTTCTCCGGCCAGTAAGTGGCTGTCACCGGAGCAGCTGAAGCAACCCCTCGTAGTCGAGGAGCCGAAGCCGACACCAGTTCAGTCGAAACCGGCTGTGCCACCCATTGTGGTGGAATCTCCGTCTCCACAACCGAAGACTGGGGCCCCCGACCAAGGATTCTCGGTCGGGTCAGGGTTTGCCCCATAGGTTGTTGGTCACCCTCACTCCCGATCGACCTCTGCATGTGGAGGGTGGCTCAAGCGCTCGGCAGCTGTTCGCAGACTCCTCAGAGTCTGACAATGACAACTCCTTATTCTCCTGGCCACTTGACCTGGAGTCCACTGGGGGTCAATCGGTGGACAAGAGCCCATCCTCGTTCCTAGGTATGCTTCGACTCATCTCAGAATCCACTGGGATGAAGCTTGAATCCGTTTCAAAACGGGCCAGGTATCCCCTCACGGAGATACTGGGCCGAGGGGATTCCCCTACGGAGGCCTTCCCGGTGGCCAAAGCCATTGCTGGCCCGGCCCTGGAGCTGTGGCAGCAGCCAGCTTCTTGTCCAGCACCTTCGGCCAGGATGGCTCAGAAGTATGCGGTCCCTTCAGGTTCACTCTCCAGTTTCTCGGAGCACCCCTCTGCAGAGGGATTAGTGACCGACGGGGTTTTCCGGCGTTCCGGGAACACTCGGGATGTGACAAGCCATCTGATAAGGAGTCCAAGAAATTGGACTGCTCAGGGTGGAAAGTATATGCTGCTTCCTCCCTAGGCCTCCGTCAGGCTAGCTCGGCCATCCTGATGGCACACTTTTCACATGCCCTTTTGGGCTCCCTGGATGAGGTGATTCCTTATCGCCCAGCTGACCTTCAAACGACAGTCAAGCAGGTGTGGGGCCAGGGAAGGGCAGTGGCCAAATAGCAGCTCCAAACTTCTTTGGACATCGCTGACTCGTGTGCCCGGTTAGTAGCGGCCGCAGTGGCCATGCGCCGGAGAGCTTGGCTGCGGATCTCCACCTTTATGGCAGGTACCCAGCACAAGCTGGCAGATGTTCTCTTCTGGGTACTGACTTGTTCGGTCCCGAGGTGGAGGGTCATCTCCAGTGGATCGAGAAGTCCAACGCCACCTTGGACTCGGTCACTTCTGCCTAGAAGGACAAAGGCCACCAGCAGCAGCCTAAGCCCTTTTGTCCTTCAGCCCCTGCGGCACATCCGGCCCAGCAACACCAATATCAGGGCCAGCAGGCTCGCACTTGGCACCCCAAAGCCAAGACTGCTGCTTCCTCCAGCAGGAAGCCGGGAGGAAAAGGCCCAGACAGCTCCTCGGCCGGCCCTTCCTCCAAGCCTGCCCACTGATGGGTTGAGGGGTGTCATCCCCAACCTCGTCACTCCTCCCCGGGTCCCCTCCTTGGGGGGATGGCTCAGCCACTCCCTTTCCGCCTGGTCCCGTATCACCACGGACCGCTGGGTGTTGGAAGTGGTAGGCAGGGGTCTGCCTCTGGAATTCGAGCAGTCCCCACCCTATCGAGCCATCGCCTCACAGGGGGCTACAGGGTCCGCGGCCTCTCTGTTGGCTTGTCGAGCCGACATTGCCCTGCTCCTCCAGAAGGAGGTGATCAGGGAGGTGGCAGACCCTCCTCCAGACCCAGGGTTTGTGTCCAGGTACTTCCTGGTCCCAAAACGGACGGGGGACTGGCGCCCCATTCTTGACCTACATGACCTGAACAACTTCCTACGGTCTCGCACCTTCAGGATGGTCACTCTGGCTCAGATCATTACATCCTTGGAACGAGGCATGTAGTTCTGTTCTCTGGACCTTCAGGATGCGTTCTTTCACATCCCAATCCGTCCGTCTCACTAGCAATTCCTCCGCTTCAGGGCAGAGGGATCCTTTACAAGTTCTGGGCCATGCTCTTCGGCCTCTCTCCAGCTCCCAGGGTCTTCACCAAATGCATGGTAATGGTGACAGCATTCCTGCGGCATCGAGGGGTCTGGGTGTACCCTTACCTGGATAACTGGCTGATTGCAGCTCCCTCCAGGTTGGAGGTGGAGCGGTCCAGGGATCTGGCCCTCCAGTTCTGCTCTCAGATTGGCCTCCTCATCAGCGGGGCCAAATCGGAACTCGTGCCATCGCAGGTGATTCAGTTCATTGGGGCAGAGCTCGACTCTCTTTGAGCCAGAGCCCGGCGGACAGGGCCGAGATCCTTTTCTCCTTTGCCCTGAGCCAACAGTCACTCTCACAACCGACGCCTCTCTGATGGGTTGGGGTGCCCATCTGGGGGCGCTCAGAGCCTATGGCCTCTGGTCCCCTCAGGAGTCTCGATGCCACATCAGCCTGCTGGAGCTTCGAGTAGTCCGACTAGCCCTCACCGCCTTCACTCCATTTGTATGGGGTCAAGTGGTCCCGGTCCAGACGGACAACACCACAACCATGTACTACCTCAACCGGCAGGGCGGGACACACCCCTTGCCTCTGTGCAAGGAGGCTGTCCGCACTTGGTGTCTTGTGATCAGCCTGGAGGCGGATCTCCTAGCCATCCATGTGGCAGGAGCCTCCAACATTCTGGCCGATGCCCTAAGCCGGATAGGCGCTGCATCTCATGAGTGGTTTCTCCTGCCAGAGGTAGTACAAGATCTGTTCTCCCACTGGGGCACCTCTCAGTTGGACCTGTTTGCCTCCAGGGAGAATGCGGAGCTGAGGCTGTTCCATGCCTGCCCCCCCTCAGCAGGGCTCGCTGCAGGGGGATGCCTTCTCGAGGCCATGGACCTCTGGCCTCTTCTACACCTTCCCTCCATTTCCCTTGATCCACAAGGTACTTCTCAAGGTGAAGAGGGACAAGACGCAGATGATTCTGGTAGCCACAGACTGGCCCCGCCAGTTCTGGTATCCAGATTTCCAGCCTCAGCTCCAGGCTCCTGAGCCGGCTTCCAGCCTGCCCGGACCTAATCTCAGTCAACAAGGGGAAGGTACTCTACCCGGACCTTCAATCCCTGCACTTGACCGCCTGGTTCCTGAGCAGCTAGGGTTCCAGGCCTGGGTCTTTCCAACGAGGTCCTCAACATCGTTGAGGCATCCCATAAGGAGTCGACCAGAAAATGCTACGCCTTCAAATGGAAGAGATTCTCCATTTGGTGTCAGGAGAAGGGGTTGGACCCTTCCTCCTGTTCTTTGGCTAGCATTCTGGACTACCTGTAGTCCCTTTCCGAGCTAGGGCTTCGGTCGACGACCCTTAAGAGTTCCTCGGCAGCCATCTCTGCTTACCAGGCACGGGCCGGAAAGCAGTCGGTGGTGCAGGAGAAGGTGGTTGGGCACTTTTTCAAAGGCCTTGATCACATATCCCTTCCGGTGCGAGAACCTCCACCTCCGTGGGATCTACTGCTGGTATTGGCTAAGCTCATGGGCAAGCCATTCAAACTGATGCACAGGTGTGACATCTCTCACCTGTCATGGAAGACCACCTTCTTGGTGGCTGTCACGTCAGCCAGAAGGATGGGAGAGTTCCAGGCACTTTCCATCGAGTCTCCTTATCTAGTCTTCCACAGGGACAAGGTTGTCCTGCCCCCACTCGAAATTCCTTCTGAAGGTGGTGTCAGAGTTTCACCTTAACCAGGTGTTGACTCTGCCGGTGTTCTACCCCAATCACACCTCGGAGGCCAAATATAGGCTTCATACTCTGGACCTAGAAGGCGCTCTTATTATAAGGCGGATAGCTGAAGTTCGAGGAGAGGTTACGCCCAGCTGTTTGTCACCCTACGCTGAAGCCACACCTGGCAGACCTGCAGCCAAGCGGACGGTAGGCAGGTGGGTCACCTCCTGCATAGATCTCTGTATAGGTTGGCGGGCATGGAGCCTCCCAAAGGGTTAAGAGCTCATTCTACCTGCCATACCGCTGCTTCGGTGGCTGCTTCCAGGGACGTCCCTATCCAAGAAATCTGCAGGGCTGTTACCTGGAAGTCAGCACACACCTTCATTACCCACTACCACATGGACCTTGAGTCATGCCGGGATGCTGGTTTGGGACCTCGGTTCTCCAGTCCTTATTCACCAAGTGGGGGGGGTGCGTGCCTTGCCTCCCTCCTCCCGGAGAACTGCTAGGAGTCGGCCAGTAAGTGTGGATTGAACAACATATCCACGTCCCTAGAAATACAGGGTTACTCACCTGTAACAGGAGTTCTAGGAGTGGTATATGCTGTTCATCCACACAACCCACCCAACCTCCCCGGCTTTGACACGCAACCTAGCTTCCAGCGGGCTAGATATGGCATCATGGGGCAGAGCCAAGAGTTTTACCACCCGGGTGGGTGGGAGGAGCTAGCTTGAAGACCTTCCGGCAAAATTTAAAGCAGCAAGGAACCTGCCAGTAAGTGTGGATGAACAACATATACCACTCCTAGAACTCCTGTTACAGGTGAGTAACCTGTATTTGTAGTTGCAATCACTTCTGCTTGAAGGATGCCAGAGCTGCAGGCTCTTATGTGTGAGCCTTATTATTTGATTTTCCACAGAGTTTCTTTGCATACATATCCTAAGTTTTTACCAAAGGTGGTGTCTGTGTTTACATTGGATCAAATGATAAAGCTTCTTGTTTACTACCCTGAGCATGCCAGTCAAGGTGAGGCATTGCTCCATACTTTGGACGTTCATAGGATACTGAGATGCTGTGTGAATCGCACCAGGGACTACATAAAGTCCTTTTAGCTTTTTGTTTCATTCGCCCCAGTGTCTGTCCAAATGGCTGGCACATTGTATTAAGTTCTGTTACAGGAAATGGAACTTTCTGGTGTGGTTTGTGGTCACTCCACAAAGTGTATGGCCACTTCTGTTGCTTGTTTCAGAAATGTTTCTGTTGCTGTGCTGCAGCTGCATGGAACACTGTCCACACCTTCACTGAGCATTACAACCTGAACATAGTCTCATAGAAGAGCAGGATTTGGCTTTGCTGTACTACAAGGCCTACTGTCTTGAATCAGACTGTACCAGCCTCCCAGTTGGCTTTTGGGACTCATTCAAAAGGGTGGCCTATTGGAAGAGATCTCCTCAAAGAAGATAGAACATTTACATCTTCTTTTGGGGTATCTCAGTCTTCGGGTCACACTGTAGGAACTTCACCGTCAGTGAAGCAGGATCCACACAAAAGATTTTCCAGCAGTACCACTGCCCATGCCAATTTCATTTGCCGACGTCACCAACCTTATAAAGCCGTGAGCGGCCCCGCTCCCTCCTCAGTTCTTTCCCACCATTGACTCTGTTCGCATGGGTCTCCGCGGAAGCTCCATCGTAGTTTACACCATTTTTTACCTACAACTTTACTTTAGCTTTAGAATCACAAGAAAGACAGATCGGGACCACTTCCCCCGTGGCACTCCTGCTCCCCAATGGCCTCCTCTCCTTCAACTGGGGATACCCTGTCTGCTGCTCCGGCACCGACGTCTTCCACTGTCCTGGCCTCTGCTTCTCCCAGACCTCTATTAACTGCCTTCTCCCGCTTTTTTTATTTTATTTTTTTTATTTTAGTCTTTGGTAACCGGGTAAGGCCCAATAGGTACAAGTGCCTGTTTTCAGGGGTGAACTGGGTGGACTTGATGGTTAAGTGACTTGCTCAGAGTCGCACAGTATGCAAGTTGAGGTTGTGAGAATCAAACCCAGGTCTCGTCTGCTGGATGTACCAAGCTCATTCATGGCACATTACTCTAACTTCTAGGCTATACTGTCAGCTTCTCTGGGAGGTCGGTTGTCAACCCTGGGTTCATTGACGACAGCCCCTCCAACGAAGCCTGATGATTCTCCAGGCTCGCGGACGTTGAGGCTCTCAGGTTCTCAGGACCCGACAGAGGGTTCGTCACACCCTGTGCCGGTGCCCCACCATCAACGCATGAATCTTCTGTCGTCGGCCTCAATACTATCTTCACTAAAATAACTACAGCCCTGGTGCACCAACTGAGCTCTTACAGGCCGGGATCCCCAGCTTCATTTATGGCTTGGTCATCGTCAACTCCAGTTAGGCCTTCTTGGCCTGTGCCTCTTAGACTGCCATCAGTCCCTCATTCATCGGACCTCGAGTTAGAGCATGTCAGTGTTGAAAAGGAGTACCACCCTGACCTCATCCTCCCTGATGAAGAGGAGGGGCCTCCTTCCTCTATGGCTTCTTCAGTGAATGTGGACTCTGTCAAGCATACTTCCAGGTCCCCTCCTGAAGACCCCACATTCTTCAGTGTGATGAAGCAGCTTTTCACAGCTATGGGCTTCCATACTGAGGAGGAGGAGGAGGAGGCAACCAGGAGAGACCTGGTGGACTTTTTGGACATTCCATAGTCTCCTTCCAAGGTCATTCCTCCCGTCTTACCAGCTTTGAGGAATGCAACTGCTGCGGGCCTTCAGCCTGGCACCTCCCAGACATGGTTCCAGCCATGCCTCGGAGGGCAGATAAGACTTATGTTGCCCTTCACGGCCTGCCTTATTATGCTGCCCAGCCGATTCGGTGGTCATTAAGGCAGCTCATGACAGGTCCAAGGTGCCCAAGCATCTCATCTCCCTTCCCCAGACACGGAATCCAGGAGGATTGACCTTTGGGGTAAGAGAGTTTACTCCTCTACAGCTGTTTATTCTATATGGTCAGATACCAGAGTACCATCTGGAAGAAGGGCCAGGCAGCTGCTAAGGCCCTCCCAGACTGCTCCCAGAAGCAGGAGGTTCTTAAGTTCATATAGGTCGCAGAGAATATTGTTGGTCTTAGTCCTAACCCAGAGACTGCAGTATATAGGTGCAGTCCTGGACTCAGCACAGGGCAAGGCCTTCCTACCTCAGAACAGAGCAGAGTGCCTCATTTCCCAGCCTCTGGAGGTAGCCCAGAGCCATTACATCTCGGCCAGAGTATATCTGAGACTTCTGGGCCTCATAGTGCTACCATTGCCATGGTTCCCTTGGCCAGACTGCACATGTGGGTGCTCCAGTGGACCCACCAGGTGCAGTGGGACCAGCAGACAAATGACCTAGATCAGCAGGTATTGGTCTCCTCGCCTGTCAAGAAGATGATCCACTGGTGGATGGACCTCCAGCATCAGTTAGCAGGGGGTCCCGTTCATGATCGCCACTCCCAAACAGATTATAACCATAGATGCCTCCGGCCTGGGCTGGGTGTGAATCTAGGTCACTTTCAAACTCAAGGGACCTGGTCTCCACTCAAGGCATCTCTCCACATAAACGTCTTGAAGATTCGGTCAGTTCTGTATGCCATGCAGGCTTTTCAGTACCATCTCCTCCTAGGTCAGTTGTTGATTAAATCAGACAACCTCGGTGTGGTCTATTAACAAGCGGGGGGGGGGCACTCATTCATACCCTCTGTTCCAGGAGGCTATGAGAGTCTGATATTGGGCACTGGACCATGGCCTGGACCTCTCAGCAGTCCATATTCCAGGCATTCTAAACACCCTGGCAGACAGCCTCAGTCGGACACAGTCCAGGATATATGAATTGGGAACATCTGTTGTCCATCACAGAAGATTTGTTTGACAGATGGAGTACTCCAGAGTTGGAGCTTTTTGCATCCCCACTCAATGCATAACTGTCCAGTTTTTGCTCGCTAGATTCAGGGCCTGGAGTTTTCCGGCAAGACGTGTTGTCCCTCTCCAGGAGCGGGAGGTTCCTTTACGCCTTCCCTCTGATTCAGAGGGTGCTAATGAAGCTTCTGATGGAGGGGGCCAGCATAATCCTGGTCACGCCATACTGGCCACAGCAGATATGGTTTCCATTACTACAGCAGTTAGCAGTGGAACCTCCATTGCCTCTCTGCAGGGATCTGCTGACACAGGCCCAGGGGACCCTGGTCCACCCCAACCTCAGGTCCTTTCGTCTACATGATTGGCTCCTGAGGACATAGCTGTTAGAAAGTGGCGTGGGTCCTGTGGCAGCTCAAAAACTGTTTACCCAGGCTACTTGCACTATGAAATGGAAGAAGTTTGCCATCTGGCCTGCAAAACACCATCTGGACTCCTTTACTTGTCCGGTGAGCCAGGTTCTACTGGGCTACCTGATTTCCCTGTCGGATTCAGGTCTCCAGTACTCTTCCCTTAAGGTGCATATTTCGGCTGTATTTGGCTTCCACGAGCCTGTAGATGGCTATACCATGGCTCAGCTGGATGTTTCCCATACCTTTCTCTGGGGCATCCTGCATCTGAAACCTCCAATCTATTCTCCCATCCCAGCTTGGGATTTGAATTTTGTTTTGGAGAAATTGACCCTGTCTCCCCTTAAGTCAGCCAGGTCTTGCGAGCTACGTTGTCTTAGAAAGCATTATTTTTAGTTGCTATGACTTCTGCTCTTAAGAATTTCTGAGCTTCAGGCTCTCTGATGTGAGGAGCCTTATTTGATTTTTTACAAAGATAGGATGTCTTTGTGCACATATCCTAAGTTTTTTCCTAAGGTGGTGTTGGAGTTTACTCTGAACCAATCCATCCACCTTCCCGTGTATTTTCCAGAGCATGCCATCCAGAGGAAGCACTGCTCCGTATTTTAGATGTGCACAGAATACTGAGATATCTGCTTCAAACTAAGGACTGCAGCAAAGCAGCTTTTTGTTTCTTTCACCCCAGGTAGAGAGTGCGTTCCATTTTCTAAATAATGTTTGTCCCAAGTGGTTAGCCAGTTGTATTGTTTTCTGCTACAACAAGCATGGCAAAGAGTTGCCAGGAGCGCACACTAGGGGTATGGCTACCCCTTTGCCTGTTTCAAACCTTTCTCAGCCGCAGACAGTTGTGCTGCTGCCACCTGGGGTACCATCCATACTTTTACCAAGCACTACAGTCTGAACATTACTGCTTGAGCCAGAGCAGACTTTGGCCTTGCTGTTCTTCAGGGTCTCCTGTCTTAGGCCCTTGCTTGCCTTCCATCCAGACTGTCCTGCTGTTACTTGTCACTGCTTGGGACTCATTCCTATGGTGTGACCTGATGACTGAGATACCTTCGAAGAAGATAGTACAGTTACACAAGAACTTACTGTAACAGTAGGTCTTCAAGGGGATCTCAGTCATCAGGTCTACCTTCGCTCCCACCATCCTCCTTTTATAGGGGGTTCTTCTCAGAACTGGTGTATCCAGTCTTTTATTTTGGCCTGGGAATCTCTCTCTCTCTCTCTCTCCACAGTCCCCCCATGGCATGGGTATACTCCCTTAGTCTCCAGGGGGACCGAACTGAGGCAGGAGCAGGGATGGTCACACCTTTATAGGGTTGGGGACGTCGGCAGATGACATGGGCGTGTGCGGCCCCAGTGGTACTGCTGGAAAATCTTTTGTGTGGATCCTGCTTCACCGATGGTGAAGTTCCTACAAAGTGACCTGATTACTGAGAGCCCCTCGAAGATCTGCTGTTATGGTAAGTTCTTACATAACTGTTGT
Organism: Neoceratodus forsteri; assembly: GCA_016271365.2. NCBI lineage: Eukaryota > Metazoa > Chordata > Ceratodontiformes > Ceratodontidae > Neoceratodus > Neoceratodus forsteri. The sequence goes on from CM057451.1 coordinate 748,916,235, forward strand.
GTACTTACTGTCTCCCTTTTCTTATCTGGTAAGGGTGGCATCATATTTCTGCCTTATCCTAATCCATGACTGTTACATCCAGCACCATTCATCACCTAATATGCTTGGTACTGGCTTTATCTCCTGATGCTCCAGACATGGAGATCCTCTGAGTATAATCTTCGGCAGGAAACTGAGGAGAGATGGTGTCGCCCATGTTTATATAGACGCTAATGCAAGACGTCATTGTGGGCAGTCCCTGGCTAGCAAAAGTTTCCGTGTGTTCCTAGGCTGATGTGGGTATAGTTCCAAAGGTGTGGCTAATAGAAGAGATTCTCTCGAATGTCCGCTGTTCTGGTAAGTATGTAACTGTTCTTTCTCCCTATGGGGCATACCCTTGGTGGACCTGTTTTCCTCCTAGGAGAATGCCAAACAGGCTGTTTTGTGCCCACCCCCCACCGTTCAAGACACTGCTGGGGGATGCCTTTGCGAGGCCCTGGACCTTAGGCCTTGTATACACCTTCCCCAAGGCCCAGAAGGACAAGGAGTGGATGATCCTGATAGCTCTAGACTGGCAATGGCAGTTCTGGTACCTGGATCTCCTCTGCAGCAGACCTCCATGGCGACTGCCTGCCCATCCGGATCTGCTGACCAGATAACGGGAAAATCTTGCACTTGGACCTGTGGTTCCTGGACCTCACAGCCTAGTTTCTGAGCAGCAGCTAGAGTTCTAGGCCTTGGGTCTCTCTGAGAATGTGCTCCACATTGTGGAAGCCCGCTGTGCCTGACCCCCTTGCCTGCCCTGTGGCTAGCTGCTTGGACTACCTCTGATCCCTTTCCTGGGGGGGGGGGACTGCAGACAACCCTTATGGTGCACCTGACAGCCATCTCAGCTTACTAGGTGTGGGCTGATATGCAGACGATGGCCCAGGAGAAGGTGATCAGGTAGTTTTTGAAGAGCCTGAACCACCTTTCTCCTTTGGTGCATGAACCACTTTCACCATGGGACTTGGCAGTATTCATGGGCAAGCCTTTTTGAGCCAGTTCACAGATGTGAGATGTTACATCTGTCATGGAAGACAGCCTTCCTGGTAGCCATTACATCAGCCAGAAGGATTTGGGAGCTCCAAGCGCTCTCAGTGCAGTCTCCTTACTTGCTCTTCCACAGGGACAGAATCATTCTTCACCCCAACCTGAAGTTCCTCCTGAAGGTGATACCTGAGTTTCACCTTAACCAGCTGATTAATTTATTGGTGTATTTCACCACCCCATCTTCAGAGGCTGACAGCACGCTCCCTGTACCTGGGAAGGGCACTCTCTTATTGTGTTGAGCGCACGGTTGGAGTTTGTGAACAGGCTCGCCACCTGTTTGACATGCTGAAACCGTACCTGGCAGACTGACAGCTTATTGAACGATTGCCAGTGGATCACATCCTGCATCAGTCTTTGCTTTAGGTTGGCTGGTAAGGGGTCTCATTCCACGAGACACATGGCTGCCTCGGTGGCTGCTTCTAGGGACATTCCTATCCAGGAAATCTGCAGGGTTGTTTCCAGGAGGTCAGCACACACCTTCATTTCCCACTACTGCCTTAACCTTGAGTCACACCAGGATGCTGGTTTTGGGACCTCAGTTTTCCAGTCTGTGTTCACCAAGTAGGGGTGCTTACCTTGCCCCCTCTTCCCAGAGAACTGCTAGGAGTCTGCCAGAAGTATAGATAGTGAACCATATCCACACCCCCTGAAAACAGGTTACTCACCAGTAACCGTAGTTCTAGGAGTGGTATATGGTTCACATCCACACAACCCACCTGGCCTCCTGTGGCAAGTGGTACATGGATTCCTGCTTCCAGCATGTAAGAGCTAACATCAAAGGATATGCCACCTGGGTGGTGGGTGGAGCTTATCTTAAAGACACCAAGTCAGTCAGACCATTCTGGAACTGCCAGAAGTATGGATATGAACCATATACTACTTCTAGAATTACGGTTACAGGTGAGTAACCTAATTTTGTTCCCCATTTCTCTGTGGACAAATTTGCAGTCAAAAATTGGCCAAACGTAAGGAATCTTTTGGTCTTGACTTCCCTATGAACTGCAAGAGCCATTTTACCAGGTCCAGCGTAGGAAATCCTGTGACTGTACAACTTGACAAGGACTATGTGTTGTCTTGGGGAAGAAGAGGGAGTAAGGACTATAAGAAGACTAGAGAAAGTGAAATATAAAGAAGACTAGGCGAACATATGTTGAAATGCTAGCTATTTCATATATATTCTTATTGCACTATATAAATATAACTTTTTGTAGTTAAAGTATTGTGAGCCTCATCTGATCTGAAGGTCACACTAACGTTTGATTTTTCTAACATTTAATTGACTGAGCCGAAGCAGGGAGTATGCTACCTATGTCCTCCATAGGAATCTAGCTGTGTAGCTCTATGCAGGTCACTTTCCATGGCAAGTATTTTATTAACTGTGTATTGCGGGGGAAGGGGGGGCATCATCCTGGCTTTTTCCTGCTGTTTTTGTGGTGGGGGTATACATTTTTAGCAGCGTGGCCTGTTAACCTAGCACTTGGAAATTATATAAAAAATGTAAAATCTTGAAATTCTAACCTCAGCATAGGGAAGACTCTATGTATATTGCATAGGATAAATGGTTAAGGAAGTCCATTGTTTGGGGGGGGGAGGGGTTGTCCTGGGAAAGGGAGGTGGTGGACCCAAAGGTCACCTCTGAGGTGTAACAAAATGTATAAATAAAAGTTTAAAATGGAAGCCTACAGGCTTCTTACAGGAGAATGTGGTGTAGGTTTCAGAATTATTGGCATGAAGAGGTTACCTGCAGCCAAGTACAGGGTCTAGGTTTGACACTACTCTGTGTAAATTTTAATGTATTGTCTCCTGTGCCCCACTTTCTTGCTGAAGGTTTTTTTAATGCTGGTTTTGTTTAAAAACACACAAGCTCTTGGAGAACTTGCTTATTGCAAGCTGTGTAAACCTTTATCTGAACTGTAAAATAGGAGACAAGAACTTTAATATCGTTTTAGTTTACTCAACTGGCCAGCTTAGCATCTCATTAATTACCTGTTCTGTTTTCACCTGGCAGTATTAATAAATTACATGGTACCTTGAAAAATGACCATGTAAATGTTTAGTGTTTGGAGGGGGTAGGATAGGAACAAAGGGTTGATCAAGGGGTCAGGGAGAGCAGAGAAGGGGGAGGTCAGTCAGCATCCCCCTAGCCTTATGGGGCAGATTGGATAGACTGCAAGGGTGCCTTCTGCCAGTAGTTTTCTGTTGTAATGGGTCAGTTGAATTGTCGAGTGCTTTGTTAATAGGGGCACGGAGATGCGAATCCTGTGGTATAAGAATATCTTGTGTGCAAGGACCGCTGAGCAGATCTGGCCACCCAAACTGGATAAACTGGAAGCAGTATAGCATAATGGTTAAGGACACTGAGCTGCAAACCTGGAGACCTGGGTTTGAATCCTATCAGCCCCCACTTTGCATACTGTGTGACCCTGAGCAAGTCACTTGCTCCAGGTTGCACCTGGAAACAAGCTCTGGCTTTGAGTGCCTTTCCTGGTTACACAGTTTCCCCTTCCACTTTCCAAACTTGTGCAAGATGCTCTTATACCATAACAATATACTAATTTAAGATCGGAAGATAATCTAGGTCCATCATATCTGTTCCCCTACTTCATAAGCCAGGATATGTAAAAAGGAAAGTAGTATTGGAGTCGCATGTCCATGTTCCTGTTAACTTATTCAAAACCACTGGTATAGTTTTAAATTTAAAAATGTTAGGATTTTATTCAAAACAGTTTTCCAGTGATTCATATCTCCCCGTACATTGGTGATAGATGGAACAGTTCAGGATCTGCACAGAGTACAAGTGTACATGGGTTGAGACTAGGTACTGTATGTGGTGAATCCTGTGCTCTAGTTGGCCAGTAGACCTTAAGTGATACATAAGTGTAGAGTCAAGCTGGCTAAATTGTCCGACTCTTTGGGTAACTTCACAAAAATAGTGAACCTTATGCAAACAAGAGGAACCCCTTCTGTTTCTCAGGGGTTTTGCACTTACACTTGCTGGTGACGTTCTTGGATCATACAGCCTTTTTCTGTGTTGGGTCCAGCTCTAAGCCACGCATTAACTCAGGTACTGAATCCAAGAGTGACGCACTGATGCTACAAATTAATCTGTAGTCTTGGTGTTTGACCTGGTGTCAAAATAGTACGCAGACAGTAAAATGTAATTTTTATAACTTAATTTACAGGTGCTACGTTCCAGACTGAGAAACAGTCCTTCCTCGGTGGTTTATCATTTTGATACTTAGCACCTGTAATAAAAAAAAAAAAAACTTTCAAACAGGAATCCATCATTGATGCCTTACAAAAATGCATCGTCCCATCAGAGTGTGCTGCCTCGTAGTCTGCTGTTTTGACACCAAACACCTTGGCTACTGTCTGTCATACAGTCTCACACTACTGTTGTATAAGAATTTTAGAGAAAATGCTTTGGAGAATCTTTCATAGTAGTGGTAATTGTCTGCAGGCCCAGTACAGCGCTTATTCTTTTCTTCTCTGTGTTGTTTTCCTTCGTGTGTGTGTGTGCGTGCGCCATCCTCATGCTGTTTTCCCAGATTAGTGAAAGACAAGTTGGTATTTCATTTTCAGGGGTAATTGAACTGGCTAGGGATGTAGCTAACAGTATTTTTTTTTTATAGTAACACAGCTACGTTATACAAGGTTTACAAAAGGGAACTGAAGATCTGATGATGCAGCGCAAAGTTTGTCTGCTAAAATCTAGCTGCTGTTTCAGTGACTACCCCCAGTGTTTGCTTGCAGAGCATGTGACTGCAGAAAGGACAGCAAATGTAGGATCTTCAGTGGACACAACCCTGAATTCTCAAGCCCTGCCCTGTCTGTTGCTATTAATGAATGGACTTGAGCTTCTGCTCTTTCAGAGATCCAGCCCTGATGGACTATGTCCATGGCTTTAAACTGTTTTTTTGTTTGTTTGTTTTTTTTTTGAGGGGGAGGGGTTGATATTGGCTTAGTGTGATTTACAGGACACATTATACATTAAAGGGACATAACCCACCAAAGTATAAAATCCTCTTTAGACAACATGAGGCTGTCAATCAACCACCATTTTATAATATTTTTCCTGTTTTATAGTAAAAAAGTATTTTTATGCAGAAATGTATTTTTGGAGGGGTTGGTCCACCATTTTCACGTTTCTGTAAATAGTGAAACTATGAATTATTTATTTTATCATTTGTTTACCCAGGATAGCCCAGCTGAGATTCAAAAACCCATTTTCAGTAAGGCCAGCTAGGAGGGCTAAATCGCAGTTCATCACGTGGCATGCTCATGATCACATCCACTGTGGTGGTCAGTGTTCTAACCACGGGACCTCACTGCCCTCCAGGTGCAGGTTGTCATTGTCTAATGAACACTAAATTGGAGAGCAACTTCAGAAAACAGAAATCCTATTTCATTTTTTAGGGTATCCAAAACCTGACTCCAGGTAGCACAGGCCCTTGTAAGCCTAATAATGTTGACAGTGTCCCTTTGAAAAATCCAGGTTAACTCTGTGTCTCTTTTGTGGGATTTTAATGATCTCACAAAGCCATCAGATGGTTGGAACCTGTTCAGCTATGTGGTTCCTACATGCGTCTTGTATACAGTTTAACTGGGAAAACATGCAGTCCTTTTGCACCAGGGAAGAGCACTCAGGAGCTTTAGTTTAAGATTTAAAGTAATCAAAGCTGCCAGCCCGTTGGCACATTAGTAGCGCTACCACTTGCGACCAGGGTTCAGGAGCAAGCCCTCAGCTTCTGTTAGTGATCAGGGGGAGGAGGATTGAATTTTCCAGATGATGCTGTCCTCCAGTGTGGCTGAAGGAACACTTGGTGAAGGGGTGGCAGTGGACATCAGCCCGTGGCTTGCTCAGGTGTGTCTGCAGACATCAGCGTGTGGCATGTTCGGGTGTGTACATGGTGTAACATCGCCTCCTGCACTGCCTCTGTACATGGATTGGTGACAGAAAATTGGGCTCTGACACCCGGTACTAAGCAGCACCCTTCTGACCCCTCCTGGTGGGGATTGACCACAGTTACAGGTTGGTCAAGGGACATTTGATAAGTGGCAGCGCGGGGGGGGGGGTGTCCAGGTGCCAGAGGTGAAGGGGGTATAAACATTTTTTTTTAAAGTCATCAAAGCTTATTATTTAGGTCATTTTTAAAATGAGAAAAAAGCCTGCTGTAATTGTTGCAGATATTTATGAACCATGTTTTGTAATGTATATGGCCTGGGGTTGCAAACCCTTTCCCTTCCATCTTTTTTTTTTTTTTTGTTTGTAATCTGTAACCCAGTGTCTTGTGCACTGTTTTCTTTGTCATGAGAAGAGCGTACTTTGTCGTATCCTTATTTTTGCACTTGTTCATCATTCCTGAGTGGTACCCTTCTGAAAACAGAACAAGTTGTCATGGAGACTTAAGCCAGGCAAATTGTATGTGGAGCAACTCCATTTTCAACAGTGTGAGTCAACTCTCTCTTGGAGGCACAACCAGTGCAGACACATTCTTCCGAGTGGTTAAATGATCAGGCAGCGGACAAGAAAAGCACGGCCTCCACCATAATAATGCAAAAGGACTTATTGCTCACATAAGTGGAACATTCATTCAGTGAAGTAAAATCCAAAGTGCCACATAGGTAACTCCAAACACCACTCAAAGGACGTGACTGGTTTCGCGCATGAGCGCTTCCTCAGGGTCCCTAACCGGTTGGACCTTTGTTTGAGTGGTGTTTGGAGTTACCTATGTGGCACTCTGGAATTTACTTCACTGAATGAATGTTCCACTTGTGTGAGTGATAAATCCTTTTGCATTATTATAGTGGATAGTGCCGCGTTTTTCTTGTCCACATGACATTTTAGCTCAGGCATATTGGTATTGGAGCTGCCATGTTTGGATTAAATAATCAGGCCAGTTTTGTTTAGTAACTTACAGTTTAGTTTTTATTTCTATATGAGTTTTCCACAGAGTATTACTTGGAGGCTCTGTTTTGGTTCTTCATTTCCACTAAGCAGTTCCTTGACTTTTAGGTGAGGATTGGGAGCTCAAGCTGTCGTCATGCCGTACCAAAGCAAAGAACTTGCAGCAGTCATACAGATCATTGAACTATCTACCTTTTAACAACAGTGAAATTGTGCATCTCATTTTTTTTTTTAAATACCTAAGACTATTACCATAAACACATTCTAAAAATACTTCCCCTAGTTCTAAAATGGTGCCATATTTTCCCAACAGAATTACGCCATTTGGATATGAATCAGCTTTTTTGGTGGTTTTTTTTTTTTTCCTTCAACCTATGTTACCGGGGGATTTAGTCAGCATCTTCTGTATGTGGGATCTGTGTCTTGATCTCAGTTGCCCCACATTAGAAAGTAGGACCTATGTGGAGGTGGTGTTACTCATTCTACAACTGGGATTTAAAGGAAATTCCCATTAAAAAATGGATTGTGAAAAACCCTATACTGTGATTGTTGGACTCTGATATTATGGCCATGGTTTATTTCACAGCAGCCCACACGATGACACTTTTTCATTTTATTTTGATTTTCAAATACACCCATTTTATGGTTAGTTTTGTATTAACCCATATCCCATATGGTTTAAAACACTTGCTTCACCTTGTGGCATGCAAGCAGCTGGGGTCATGGGTCATTCCAGAACAACCTAGATCATGTGTGTTACTGCTTACATAACTCATGCTGTTAATACAACAACAAACGTACAATATAAGAGAAGTATGGGGAAATATTATCTAACACACGCTGGCTGTTGTTGGCACATAAACCCCAAGGGGTTTATGATAGCCATCCAACAACGAGGGTGTGTGTTAAATTCAAGTGAAACACACTGCACCCCATATTTTGTTTTATATAATTGAAGGGTTCCATTTTTTTCCTGTTGAGATTTGAAATAAAAAAGATGAAAGTGGAGTCTTACCTTGTGCTAATGAAGCACTTTCATTTGTAACACAGAGAACTGCAGGTCGAACACTTAAACTGTACTTTTTAAGTATTAAAAAGAAGAAAATGAATAAATAAATATGTAGATTTTTTTTCCCAGGTTGGCATGTTTGTTTTTATGTGGTGTCATCGTTTGACCTGCAGAGGAAAGGTGACGGTTGAAAGGGAGAGTAGTTAGGGACTGTGGTGAAAGTGTGGACTGTAACAATCTGGTCTTAAGTTAAACGTAAGATATATGAGGTAAATGAAAGTGTCATTGTTTTGTTTTGGTTAGAATACATTATTCGGAAATGTCAGAGTTCTCGATGATTTGGGTTCTTGTTCTTTTTTTGCAGTTGTTGGTTGGAGTTATAGATGTTGACTGTAATGGGGCTGTGGAAAATGCAGGCACTCCCAAACATAGCCTGCATGTTACCGGAAGGCATTTCATCATGCTGGGTAGTGAGCTGTGGAGATGAGTCTTGCTGTGGGTGAGAAGCCTTGGAGGAACCATTTGCTCCATGGTTTGAAATTGGCTGAACATTTTTTTAATTTTACTTAGGTAGTGCGAAGCTACCGGAGAATGTTTTGTAAGGAGCGAGAACCAGTGAGGAGGGGAGTTTGTATGGTCAGTGGTTTGTGAGGTGAACTCGAGTTGTCTTTCTGTGTTGTCTCGAGCGGATTTGAATGGGAAGATAGCGCATGAATGTAGGTGTTACGGTATTTAACACACTGTTTTTGCCATTGAAAAAAAACAGAAGCCATTAATTATTATAAAATAGCACACTGAATTGCACTGTCTAGGTTTTTCCTCTCTGTGATAGGTCCCACATGATATTGCTGGCTCCGATGTTTTATGAGACAGTGTACCACACTGAGCTGATGAAAGGTTAAAAGATATGTTACTTTGCCTTACTAGCAGAGTATACATTCCACGAGAATGGAAGGGTCTTTGCAGGGCCAATGATCAGACTATGTTCCAAACTGCACACAGATTTTGTTTTTAAAGCAGAAATGTGGTGCTTCTGTACAAGTAATGGAGTGCTGAAATGACAGATACACATGGAATTTGTATTGCCATGATCGGGGGGAGGGGTCTTAACTGTTTGTTTTCCATGTCCACCGCTCACAAATGGGTGGCGAGAGAGATGTGTCTGGCCCCCAAAAAAATATACACATATACATTACACATTCCTTGGGTCTCCCAGTTTACGGACCATGTAGATGGCTTTTTGACATTTTCAGGTTTAATCCTAGTTTATAATCCCACAATAAAGCAAATAGATAATGCAGAAAGGATGCTGGCTTGGTGTGGTATTTTGGGGGGACATTTCTATACTATTAACTGTTGCACTGCCACTTCTGATTTTTCTGTGAGCATTTCAATGAAAAGGCATCCAGGGACATATTGTAGAAATTAGAGCATAACCCCCAGTAGTAAAAAGCACTGCAGCTGCTGTCCTTTTCTCGTTCCATCTCTGCTTATGGCCACATGCATTCAGGATAGGCTCCTCCTCTCCACCATGCAAGAATGAGGGAGAATGCGAAAACAGTCAGCACATTTCCTCCTTCTCTCTTTTCCTTCCTTAAATCTCCAAATTGTATCTGACACTAATGTTAAGCTGCTTACAGTTCATATATGTACATATGTTGTACTTTATTTTAGGTAGAGCATTACATAGAATGAAAATGTCATATTTTGTACAGATGTTCATGTATGTACAGAACAAAATAAAATGGGTCTTCAAACAATTAAACTAACTTTCAATATTACGTCACTTTTCTTCAAAATGCCAACATTTTTCTCTCCCCTTGCAAAAGACCCTCTACCTGTGTAAAATGACCCCTGCTAAATGGCAGCAGAGCCTGAGTTCTTCATAACCCTGCACTTAAAGGTATCCATTCCAACAGAGACTGGAGAACTCTGCCACGTGTACTTCACTCAGCGAGGGAAGAAGTACATGCACTGCCTCTGGGCACTGCAGCTAAGAGGTTGCAAACTCAAATGTTGTAAGTCAAGTTGAAATAGTGGCCTCTGCCAACATTTTAAACCCACATACTGTTCAGTATAAATGCAGTGGCTCTTATTTTGAGTTCTCTCAGGCCATGGTGAATCAAGCCATTCCCTTTTAACCTTGAATTAGTATGCAGAAAGCTAGTTTTTGTCTGTAACTCTGCATTTTCCGTGGAAAATTTGTTATAACTATTGGCTCACTTTTTTAACGGAACTATTGCTGCTGTTTTCATGAATTCTTTTTATTACCTGAATTCAGTTTAGTGTCCACACTTGAGCAGTTTCCAGTGGGTGTAGCTGAGTCACCAGAACAGTTGTCAAGCATTGCTGTTCCCAACACCCGTGATGTCATTCTCTGGCTTCACCCCACTTGACGCCAGATCTTTCTGCTGGAAGGGACATCCTGCTGGATGAGAAGATTCTGAAGATTTCAAGCACCTGAATTTGCTGTTACTTAAAATTAAAAGTTTCAGTTTTCGACTGTGCTTTGTCTTCCAGTTACCATATTGTCAATGACTGCAGTATGAAACTGAAGAAACTGGGTTTCAAATGTTGTATTCAGTGCAGACAGAAAATGTCTGTCACAAACAGGCATGAGGCATGTGTCTACTGCTTGGGGTCTGACCACAGTGTGGAAAACTGTCGATGCTGCCAAGCGATGCATCTCTTGTCCATCAATGAGCACAGTGCACACATCCTGCAAGGTAGGCCTCAGGAAAAAAAAGGATCTTCCTGGACTGTCTCCATCACTCATTCACACTAGTGGGATAGCGCCAGAGGCGCTAGGACCAAGCGGGAGCCTAAAATTTTCTGAAGGGTCGGCGCCAAGACAGGACCACGCATGTGCGGTGCCACGAGACTAGCTCGCACCTGCGTAGGCTATCTCGGCATTCCAGATCCCACCGGGGACCCACCACGGAGATCGTGAGGGCTGAAGTTCCTGCCCTCCCCCACCCCCGCTCGCAAACACCGAAGGTAATTTATTTCTTGGAAGGCTTCGTAGCGTCTCTAAAAACAAGGCCAAATAAGGCTGTTTCTTTTTGAACACTCGGACAAAAGCAAAGGAAAGAGTCTGCAATAGAGCAGTACTACCAGCAATCACCAGGCCACTCATCCGCCATGCTGATTGTTCCTCCAAGCTGGTGCTGCGTGGAGGTTTTTGAACTTGGCGCCTTTTCATCAGCGCAGATGTTTAGATAGTTTTTCTAAGTGGAATTCACCACTGTACTCGCTGTTTTAAACTGCAACTTAAAAGTTACTTTAAGAGATTTATTACTATAGGCATTGCTGGTCAAACTGAAAAAGTTACTTTAAGGAATCCCTGCGCTTCCCACTGTTTAACTGCACTTTAAATGTCACTTAAAGGATTTAGAAGCACAGGCATTGCTGGTCTAATTTGTTAATGTTACTTTAAAGGGCCCTCCTAGTACATCTATTTGGGTCTGTATTGCTGGGGGTAGGGGAGTTTAGTGCTCGACTCCTAGTCACTAATGCCATACTGTGCCTGTTGTTGAAAGAGAGCCACTGCTTCTGTGCTGTATTGTGTAGGCTGAATCTGCTTCCCTCTGCTCTCACCCTCTATCCTCTATCTCCTCCCCCCTCTGCACTGGACAAATAGCCTCACCTTGCCTTCTGTTATTTCAGGTGAAACAGATCCCACCAGGGACCCGCCACGGAGGTCGTGAGGGCTGATGTTCCTACCCTCCCCAACCCCCGCTTGCAAATACCGAAGGTAATTTACTTCTTGGAAGGCTTCGTAGCATCTCTAAAACAAGGCCAAATAAGGCTGTTTCTTTTTGAACACTCTGACAAAAGCTAAGGAAAAAGCCTGCAGTAGAGCAGTACGTACCAGCAATCGCCAGGCTGCTCGTCTGCCATGCTGGTTGTTCCTCCGAGCTGGTGCTGTGTGGAGGTTTGACCTCGCCGGCTTTGCCGGCTGCCCCACCACCACTCTTGGTTGTCACTGCAATATATACATAAAGATCTGATCATGTGATGAGCAAAAACCTATTAGCCCACTTTGCCAATCTGCAGGCTATACTGACTCTCCACTAGGGGCGTCCCCATTGATACTGCTTTTTCAGTATAATTCTGTGTCAGTCTTCCCTGAAAATACTGTTCTACTGCTGATTCCCCCCCCCACCCTCTCACCTAGCCTGCATATTAATCAGTCCCCCAAACATAGCTACTCTTCAGGCACCAAAGCCGGCCTTCACCCCTATAAAAGTTGTGCCCCCATTTTTCCTTCCGAGCTCTCTGGAAACTACCCTGAGGGCTTGCTCCTGCACCCACTAACTGGGAGCTCTGACATACTCCGCTCCTGCCCTGCTGCCAGGGTGCGATCTCACACTCACCAAAGTAGATTCTCAGGCACTCCTGCTAACCAACACCCAAAAGACACCCACACTGTAGCCATAAACTGCTGACCATTGTATATTTTTCTGTTTTCCTTCTGAAGGGACTCCTTCCCCGCAGGGTTAAAGCGATCATTCCCCGCTGGGTTCACTTAAGCCGAAATCATGTACGGACCCTTCCCTAACGACTTCAGCTATATTTTATCTTCTCACTTCAGAGACAGCGATCAGTGGAGGCTCCTCTCCTTCCCCCACAAAAACCACTGGCTACTGTGCCAGGCTCAGGCTGGCACTGGGGGGGGGGATATTGAACTTAACCCTGGTCCCTACTCTCCTAATCTCACTCTCGGCGACCCCACCAACCCCCTCTGGGCCGACATCAAAGGACTTAAGCTGGCACACATGAATATCAGCAGCTTAAGGCACAAAATCCATGACCTTGAGGCATGGACAGCACTTTATAAACCTGACATTCTAGCTGTGACTGAAACTTGGCTCAAGCCTCAGATCCTCCCCCACGAAGTGGACCTATCGGGTTATCATACTTTTAGAAAGGACAGAGTGGGGGACAAAAGGAGGAGGGGTTCTTATCTACCTCAGTACTGCCTTGCAAGCTCTGCAGTTTGATCACCCCACTCTTAGTGAATCCCTAAGTGAGATTCTATTTGTGAAAGTTCTCTTTGGAGACACCAAACCTCTCTACATAGGGTGTGCCTACCTCCTGCCCCAATCCGCCACCTCCTCCCTAGAATCCCTAACCAATGCACTGGAGGAGTGCCCCATGGGGGAGACCATCCTCCTTGGGGATTTCAGTCTCAACTGGCCAGCCCTGGGGACCTCCCCTACTAAGAATGCAATACTTGGCTCCTCTCTTACCCAAATCATTGATCTACCCACTAGACGTAATGCTAAGTCTGGTAATCATTCTCTACTCGACTGGGCACTAGTCTCCTGCCCTGATCGCATACTGTCAGCTGGGATCATGTCAGACTCTCTGAGTGACCACTCACCAATTTTCTGCACCTGGTCCAACAAGCCCCCTGAAACTGCCACTAGGGTCATAGAAGACAGGAGCTTCAGCAGGCTTGTACCAGCTGACCTCTGCTTTGACTTGGGGACAGTAGACTGGGACCCCATTGTTTCCCTCCCCTCACTTGATGAGGCGCTTGACTACTTCACCAATTAATTCTTGTCAATGACTAACTTCCATGCCCCGAGAAAGAAGCTCAGGGTACAGGGAAAGTGCCATAAATGGCTGAGCCCAAGCCTTAAGCATTCCATGCTGCTCCGCGACAGGGCATGGGGAATCTACAAATCCTCTGCCAGTACAACTGACTGGGAGAAGTACAGGGGAACTGAGGAATCTGTGTTATTAAAAAAAAAAAAAAACCCAAACAGGCCAAGTCCAAGTTCCTAAGAGACCTCCAAACAAGTCACCTACGTGACCCTAAGAAATTCTGGGGCCACATAAACACCCTCCTCAGGGGTACTACAAATACACAAGTAGACTCTATCCTGGTTGGGGATACTTTGACCAATGACCCTTCCATAGTTGCCGAACCCTTCTGTACCTCCCCCCCCCGTCCTTTCTGGGACTCCCCACCTCTCCTGAATGGACTGGGCGCCTCTTTGGCCCCAATTCCACCTGAAACTGGTTGAACAGTCTGCTGTACTTCCTCTCCTACTCAAAATAAACCCCAACTCTTCCCCGGGACATGACCTGCTAGAACCTCGACTGCTGAGGGCCGCTGCCCTGGCTATTGCCTTCCCTGTCACGCTGCTCATCAACAGGTCCCTCCTTGAAGGAACAGTCCCAAGTAAGTGGAAGGTATTGACCATTGTCCCTGACCACAAAAATGGATCCCAGGACAATGTGGGAAACTACAGGCCTATCTCCCTACTCAGCCCTCTAGGGAAAGTGCAGGAGAGACTGGTATACAACCAACTGCAGGACTACCTAGAGCAGCACCTGCTCCTTGCTGATGTACAACTTGGTTTCAGGAACGGTCATGGCACTGACACTGCCCTCATCCGGCTTACATCTGACATCCTTAAGGCAATGGACCAAGGCTCCCCCACGGGCGCTCTATTCGTCGACCTGTCCAAAGCCTTTTGACCTGTTCAGCCACAAACTCCTCCTCTGCAAACTCTACCGACTTGGTCTGGATGAGCACTCACTCTCCTGGTTCGAGAGCTACCTGATCAACCGAACCCAAAATGTCCGCTGGAGAGGAACGCAATCTAGCACAAGACCTGTTGTCTCTGGGGTACCCCAGGGCTCGATCCTGGGACCCCTGCTATTCTCACTCTTTCTCAACGACATTGAGGACGATTGCATGCTCAGCAACCTCATCCTGTATGCAGATGACACTGTCGTCTACTGCAGTGACCCGCAACCCAGTGTCATCTCCGCCAAACTGCAGGCCTGTCTCTTATCTCTTCAGGTCTAGTTCACCTCTAGCTCCCTAACGCTGAACGAAGACAAAACTAAGGCTGTCCTGTTTGGGACTCGACGCCTGGGCACTGACAGAAGTGAGCTACTCCAGCTCAACTCATCCCAAGGGAAGAGAGTAGAGGTCATTGACAAGTTCAGATACCTCAGGGTCCTCCTTGACCAGGAGCTGACCTATAAGCCATTTTTGGATCCACATCTACTCCTGCACTTTGCCAGCACCCCCCTCCATCTTCGCCTCCCCTGCTGGCCCATGACAAATGCCACCTGGCTGCACTACCTCTATTCTTATCCGCCTTCCACCTCTCCTCTCTCTGTCTCCCCCAACCTACCTCCCCTTTTCTCCCATCCACTTAGTCTCCCTGATTTCACCCTCCTCCTTTCCCTTCCCCTTCCCAAAGTTTCACCTTATTGTTCTTTTTTCATCTACAAGACTGTTTTTTTTTTTTTGTTTTGTTTTTTATTTTATAAACTATTATCTTTGCTTATGATTGTCTCAATTGTACCAATGATGTGAAACCTTTGTAAAAGAGCCTCGGCTCAAAGGTATTTGTAATCCTAGAACAAATAAATAAATAACCACACATTGACTCCATAACTCGGTCCATCCATTAAAGGCTTGGTCTCCTCTTCCGCCCAGGCAACTCCCTCTCCGGCGAGGCGCGACGAGCCATTGCCAACTGCAACCTCCTCTCCTCCATCCTGTATGGTGCCCCCCTGTTGCAGTTCCTCCGAGAGATGGAACTCAGCAAACTCACCATGCTCTACAACTGAGTGGCTCGTTTTGCAACAAACTCCTCCCCTAGGAGGCACCACTGTGAGGTCCTCGTGGACTTAAACTGGCCCACCCTATGGCACAAACTGGCATACCCTGCTGCCTGCCTGGCCTTCAAATTCTCCTCCCTCGGCCCCCCTCCACACCTTCGTGGGCTGCTCACTCCAAAAGTCCAGTGCCGAACCCTGCGATCCTCTGCAAGTCTCCTCCTTGATATCCCCCGTGTTCGCACCAACCAAGGCAAGCGCTCCTTCCAATACGCTGCCTCCTACCTATGGAATACCTTCCCCACAAACCTGGTAAACAAGTCTACTCTCCCTGTGTTTAAGTCAGGCCTCAAAGTGTATCTCCTCGAACTCAGCCTCTGTGGTTGTAATCGCTAGCCCCCAGACCAGGCCTTCTCCCTTGCTACCACTGGTTTAACCTCGCTTACTCCCCCCAAGAATCTCTTATGAAAGGAAATAAATGTACTGTTTACCTGCCTTTAATACCTGTGAACTGTGTGAAACCTGATGACTCTGTACTAAATGTCTGATTCTAACATGTATCTGCTGTAACTACTGTATATTGATGCCAACGTATGTATATGTATCTGCTGTAACTACTGTATATCGATGCCAACGTTGTTTTCTCTGTAACTAATTCCGGGTCGCCCCTGAAAAAGGGACCTCTGGTCTCAGTGGGTGTACCCGGTCACCAAAATCCAAATAAATAAATGTTCTCCCGCCGTCGAGTGCACTTGGATGTCATTCGTCTGCCGGAGTCTAAGTTTTCGTCTATACAAAAGCAGCTTTTAACGTTTAAGTTAATATTTTAAGTAGTAGTTTCTTATTTTACGATCAAGAAGAAGATTATGAGGAAGAAGAAGAAAAAGAAATTCTTTCCTGCCGTCAACGGAGTTGTCCTTAGACGATAGCGATGACGGTAGGAGGACTTCGCTTGAAAGCTTATATGGAAGGGGCTGTGTCCAACTCTTAATTAACAGGGGGTCCAACTACGGACAGTCCTGTGCCCGGGGGGAGGACAGTCCTCCCAAGCACAAAACTAGCGGTTCTGGGGATCTGGCTACGCTTAACGTGCTCCTCTTCCTCATTGGGGGAAGAAGAATCTGTGCTGCTCGAGGTTGCCCATTGGCACGTCTGCATGAGGATTGTTCGTTGGGAGGGGCGATGGGCATGAACCGACTTTGGTGGGTTCCTCTTGTCCCCTCTCCTAATGGCTGCATTCTCAACTCCGCGCTCCATCTCTGTCCTCGGAGCTCCGGTGGGCAGTTTCACCTCTGGGCCACTCCTATGGAGCAGGGGGTTTGACGTTCCAGTTTTTCCTGGCTCTGTTCCTGATTTCAGGACCTCGGAGCCATTGGACCAGAGCTGGGTTGATTGGATTGCGAATGGCGAGGTCCTCTTTTGGTGCCTTTGTCATCTTGTCGACCCCTTGTGCCTTCCCCCCCTCCCTTTTCCTTGCAGGGGCTGGCACGAGCACCACCTTTTTCCTTCTCCCCTACTCAAGATTTCCATTGCCATTTTCCGTCGGCGCCATGGCTCGGTGCAGTGCCTCAGTCGGTGCCATGCCTTAGTTGATGCCATCACTCTGTGCGGTGCCGTGGGTGCTCTTGTTGCTGCCATTGGTTGCTGGTGCAGTCAGTGGTGCTGCAGGTGCCATGGGTGGCGCTGGGAGCACCTGTGAGTGGCGCCGGGAGTGCCCATGGGTGTCACTGGTGCCATGAGTACCATGGGTGGCACCACAGGCACCCATGGTTGCCACTGGTGCCTGTGGGTGCCATTCTTGCCATGGGTACCATGGGTATCAGGGGTGCCCTTGGGTGTTATTGCTACATGGGTGCCTGCAGGTACTGCCATGGCTGCCCTCGGGTATCATCCAGGTTGGTGTAAGCACTCCTTGGTGCCCTTCTGTACCACGAGTGATGCTGGTGCCGCACAGGTGCTAGCGGGTGCTGTATAGCAGAATTAGTGACACATTTTTCCTTTTCAGACTTCCTCTCCACAGAACTTGTGGCGGGATGTTTATCGCAGAATGAACTCCAGTTCTGCAGATTATGTTTTCCACACATCTTAATGAGTGGCGGTCTATGTGGGATCTTGTGTCATCCAGCAGTGTTCTGCTAATGGAACTCTGCTGTACTGCTCTGCCAGTGGAATCTTATTCTGCTCAGCACTTTCTCGGCTCCCTACATGGTACCAAGCTCCTCAACATCCTTCCTGATGGTGGAGTCTCTAGTAGCTCTGACCTGGCCCTCTCTTAGAGGTTCTTCTAGGGTAGAAGTGCATCTAGATGGGTCTTTCCCTGTCCTTCTGGTCAGTAATACAGTGGACGACTCATTTTATATACTGAAGGGCACGTCCTCTCTACCATCAGAGTCCGTGATGGAAATTCTTTTCAGTAGTTCCTCAGTAATGGGGTCCACTATAGTATTTCACACTATGTCTATGGACCATACACTTCTTGCTCTAGACTTTTTCAATTGTCAAGAAAGTTACACTCTGTGGAACATTCTAATTTAATGGTCGGGAGCCACTCTGGCTGTTCCACTCCTTTGATAGGGGTGTATATAGCCCCCTTGTGATATTGCCACTTCGGTGGCTTCTTCGGCACAGGTGGTTAACATCCTTCCAGCTGTGATTTGTAGACCAGTCATGATTTCAGTATGGACGCCCGGACTCCTGCACTCAGATGGAGAACATCTTCGTCATTTTGTATCAAGACGATCCTTGTGAAATAGCAGCCTGAAAGCCTTGTTAGGTTCAGACTAAAAAAAAAAAAATTTTTTTCACAGCAAAGGGCCTAGCCGAAATTACCCGATACCCCCCTTTTTTGGATCTGGTCAGGTTCCACCTCAGTCCCTGAGGCGCTTGTCTCCAGAGTACAGTAAAGAGTACCTGACTACTTCTTCCCCTGGGGAGTCCAATCCGGCGGCGGTATGGGTCATCTCTTTCTCTATGAGAGATTTCTCTCATTTAGAGACATTTCCTAGACCTAGGCGACTGCCCAGTCTGTTAATTCCCCTTTCTTTTTATCAGGCTTTTTTCTCTTGAGCAGAGCTTTGCAGCAGCAGAAGCGACACTCCACCGAGTCGGAACTCAGGTTTCTACTTCCTTGCTTGCTTAACAGGCGATTTTCTCCTTCTTGACGGAAGGTCAAGTAGGTCTTTTTTCTGAGGTAGCTTCTCAAATATTAACACCTTTGGTTCCTGCGCACTGGTCCATGCCATTCGCTCACAAAGCTATCCTCTTCGAATGCGTGATGGAGTTATGTTTGTTTTTCAGCAAACAAACTAGAATCCTTTCCTACTCCCTTCAGGGAGGCCAAAGTGGGTAGTGCCTCATCGCATTCAGTCACTGCCTCTTTCAGTCACTTCAACAAATGGATTAGCCCTAACTTGGTCCTGCTGTGTCCCTCCTTGATGCACATCTGCCTCTGTTTGCCTTAGAAATCCAGCCCCTGTTTTTTTCATTCTGAATGTTTTTGGTTTTTTTTTCCGCAGTGGACACGTCCTCCTGTACACTTTTTCCTTTCTTCTCTGAGTTCAGAGACTGCTACTACAGTTGTAGACACAGGGGCAGGATGATTCCTTTTAAATATGCAGTGGGTAGGATCTGGTTCTACTAGACCACCACGAGAGGCTTCTAAGTTGTGCTTGGCCTTCCATCAGGAAAGTTCCTGTGACTAAGTGGAGACCATTCTCCTTGATGGGCTAACCCCACCTGGACCCCCTTGCCTACCAGGTAAGGGGTTCAAGTGCTCCTGGAGCTGTTTACAGGTCAGCCATACTTGATCGTGGGGGTTTTCAGCTGCACTTTCCAGTCTACCCTGAACCAGTAGACTTTTCCTCCGACTGTTTCAGTTCCTGAGGTCCTTTTATGTTACATTAGTACATGTCTTTGACACTATTAATTTTGGTTTTAGACCAAATTGTGAGGCCAGGTTCTTGTCACTCGCCTAGAGTGGTTGTGGCTTCCTAGCAGACTTTCATTTTGTGTCCATTGCAGTCATCTGCAAAGTGGTGAGTTACAACTCGAGCGATTATCTTGTAGGCACTATGTTCTAGTTGCTCTTTACAAGACAGCTCTTTTTATTGGCAGGACAGTCCTTGGCTGTCCTTTCTGAGTGAACTCTGTCTCCTACCAACCTACTCAGGGTTGTTGGTTTTAGCTCGGTACTCTCCCAGTAGTGTGAATGAGTGATGGAGACTTAGTCCAGGAAGATATGGAAATTACGTACTTACCGTAATTTTTGATCTTCTTGGACAGTCTCCATCACTCATTTACACGCCCACCCACCATCCCCTGGGTTCACTCTGCTTTCCTGGTCTTCATGGTCCTATGGTTCAGACTGTGAGGACATTATTCTTTGACCTTTCTTGCAAAGGTCATCTGGGCCCTCCCAGGCCAAGAAACTCAGGATGAGTTATTCTCATCAGTTACGCTGCACCTCCTTGGTCGAAAAGGTACTGAGGCGGTTGGAGGGTCGACGCTGAGATAGCCTACATAGGCATGAGCTAGTCTTGCGGCACTGTGCATGTGTGGTCCTGTCTCGGCACCGACCCTTCAGAACATTTTAGGCTCCCGCTTGGTCCTAGCGCCTCCAGCGCTATCCCACTAGTGTGAATGAGTGATGGAGACTGTCCAAGAAGATAAATAATTACAGTAAGTACGTAATTTCCATTTTCTATAGGTCCATTGGCCCAGCTAAAGGCAATATAGGAAGTAGCAGTCTCATCAGCCCTGGCTTTGGTCTCGGTGGGGCCAGCCATGGGACAGATGCTGTTGCAGGAACACCCAGATTTTTGGGAGCTTCTTTCTTTGTCTCAGTGCAAATGTTCGATGAGAGAGTCCTCCATACCAAAAGAAGCACAAGAAGGGCCATCACTGTTGATTATGGGAGGAGAAACATTCCCACTCTTCAGTCCCCGGGCTTCCTGGAACAGTTGACTGGTCGAGTTGGCCAACATTCCAGCAGTACTCCCAAAGGAGTTCACAATCAACACAGCTCTAGTTGATTCATTCGTGGTCATCATGCAAGTCAAAGGAGGACAAGGCTTTGTCCCTTTCTGGGACACTGGCACTGCCAGTGCCGCCTCCAGTCAGAGGAACAGGTTCAAACCATGCCCGTGATAGAAGCAACCCTGTCCAGCAACCACTGGTGCAACCTATCCCTGTACCGACTCCAATTCAATGCATAATCATGAAAGTGCCCCAGCAGGTGGTGTACTCCTCTTCACAAACTCCAGGTATATCAAGTTCTACCCTTATTTAATTCACAAAATTCAAATCACGTCTCATAAAAGGTACTACTGGGATACTGCATGTATCAACAGAGTCCAATACACATCCATCCCCCCTCCCAAAATGGTAAATCTTTAAAAAATTAGATTTCTTTCTGCCTAAATTGAATACTTACTTACTTTGTCTCCATGAAAAAGTGTGTCTTAGATTTCATAT
Source organism: Neoceratodus forsteri (assembly GCA_016271365.2). Classification (NCBI taxonomy): domain Eukaryota; kingdom Metazoa; phylum Chordata; order Ceratodontiformes; family Ceratodontidae; genus Neoceratodus; species Neoceratodus forsteri. The sequence continues at coordinate 748,937,285 of CM057451.1, forward strand.
CAGAGCTCTAATGTGAATTAAACCAAACCACAAGACACCAAGGTGGACTCCAGTCATTCAGTCCTGACAATTAAAGGGACACGGTTGGCTTGTCTAACTTTTTTGTACCTGTAAATCATGCTCCTGCTTGCCTCCTGCAGCATTATAGCACATCCAGTAACCCTGTTCTGCAGAAATCTGAAATAAAGCTGGTTTTGGACAAAAAAATGTTAAGTCATCCGAGTATTGATACTGCCTCTTGCGGATCTGGCACGTTCTCGAGTGGACATGGTGCTGGAGCACCACTACATTCATTCATGAACAACTTCAGGTTTTTTACAGCACTTTTAAGTTTCCTGCGAAATAGACTTACATAGTCTTCACTGTGCTGCTAAAATGTTTTTTATTGGGAAATGATCGGTGTCTTTAGAAGAAATCACCTTTTGAAAAGTCGCGCCATGTCTCTGGGCATGATGTGCACACCGAGTCACGGTGTGATTTTTCAAGGGGTGATTTCTTCTAAAAATATCAATCATTTCCCAATAAAAAACATGTTAGCAGGCACAGTGAAGACTATGTAAGTCTATTTAGCAGGAAACTTAACAGTGTTGTAAAAACAACTGAAGTCACTCATGAACTAGCGTTGTGGCGCACCAGCACCATGTCCACTTGTGAATGTGCCAGATCCACATGTGGCAGTATTAATAGTCAGGATGACTTAAATTTATTTTTGTCCAAAAACAGCTTTATTTCAGATTTCTGCAGAAGGAGGTGACCCGTCTGACCAGATGTGCTATGACAGTGCAGGACGCAAGGGGGAGCTTGATCCCCAGTACAAACTAAAGTTAGAAAAGCTGACACTGTCCCTTTAACTGCCTGTAGTGGCTTCTCTTATATAGAGTACATTGTCTAAATTGGCTTCTTTTAAGTAAATTGCTTCCACCTAGCTAATTCACATGTGATTAAGGGGGAGCATTGCTGTTGGAGACCACACACTTCCTAAACGTTTAATAGATTCCAAGTTTTAGGGACGTGGATATGTTGTTCAATCTACACTTTGTGGCCGGTTCCTTGCCGCTTTAAATCTTGACGGAAGATCTTCAAGCTTGCTTCTCCCACCCACCTGGGTGGTAAAACTCTTGAGCTCTGCCCCATGACGCCAGATCTTCCTTACCGCTTGGAAGCTCAGGTTCCCTCCTTTGCGCTTTGCGTTTTAGGCCTGGATCCAAACTCTTCGGTTAATCCGAAACATTTAAAAATTTACAAGACTTCGGTCTTTATCTTCCATCGCGGCTGCAATGGACAAATCGACTCCTGGATTTCGTCTGTGCCCCTGTGGGCAGAAGATGTCCCGGACCAATCCGGACGCCACGTGTGTTTATTGCCATGGACTCTGCCATGACTCACAGGCTTGTGAGTTTTGCAAATCCTTTTTGGCTTCAGTCTTGGAGGACCGCGCTGCCCGGTTACTTTTAGGGTGACCCGAAAAACATTATCCTCTGGTTAAGTCTAAGGAGGCCCATCGGGCAGTGTCCATGGCTGCGGGCTCGGCGGAACAACTGGAGCAGATGATCGCCCACGAGGAGGCGGCGGCCCTGGCCGCATTATCATCATCCTCGGTTGCAGCATTTATTCTGCTCTCCTTGGAATCCTCCTACACAGCATCTTTCAAGGAGCTTTGCCAATCCCTCTCCACCAAGAGAGAATGCCCTTAGAGATATTGCTCTCGGTTCAGAAAGAAGGACCCCAAAGGTAAGTCCCACTGTCGATGTTCATGGGAGTGGGAGAGGTCCCCTTCCCCGGATAGTCGACACTCGACTTTGGTCGTCGTTGCGGCAAAGGCCGCTGGCTTCACGGTGTCCCCATCAGGTCAGCCGGCCGAGGCACCTGTTGATGCAGTTGAGATTTTTCTCGACCCGTCGGACGAGCTGTCGACTGGAGAAGCTGACAGCCCTTCTTGACCAGTTCCCCCGGTGGAAACCTAGGACTTGCCTGTGCCTCCTTTGCCGGATTTCCCGGCTAAGGTCCCTGAACCGAGGGAGGAGCGGGTTTCCCCTGCCCCCTCTCAGACCCACCCTTGGAAACACCGAAGGTCTCAGACCGCTTCCCAGTCCAGCCGATCCCACCGACATTGGCGGTCTCGGTCTAGGCACCATGGAAAGTGGCAGTGCCACTCATCCTCGTCTTCGTCCTCTTCGGAGAATAGGCTCCAGTGCAGATTGCATTGGCGCTATGAGGAGCTAATGTGGCAGCAACTCCTTTTGACCGAGAATAAGCCGACTCCATTGCCTTCCCCAGCCATTAAGTGGCTGTCACTGGAGCGGCCGAAACAACCCCTCGTAGTGGTCGAGAAGCTGAAGCCGGCACCAGTTGTTCGGCCGAAAACGGCTGTGCCACCCATTGTGGTGGAACCTCCGCCTACACAACCAAAGACTGGGGCCCCGACCAAGGATTCTCTGTTGGATCAGGGTTTGCCCCATAGGTTGTCAGTCACCCTCACTCCTGATTGACCTCGGCAGGTGAAGGGTGGCTCAGGTGCTCGGCAGCTGTTCGCAGACTCCTCGGAGTCTGATAACGACTCCTTGTTCTCCAGGCCGCTTGACTTGGAGTCTACTGGGGGTCAGTCGGTGGGCGAGAGCCCATCCTCGTTTCTGGGAAAGCTTCGGCTCATCTCAGAGTCCACTGGGATGAAGCCTGAACCCATTTCAAAATGGGCCAAGTATCCCCTCACGAAGATACTGGACCGAGGGTATTCCACCACGGAGGCCTTCCCAGTGGCTGAAGCCATTGTTGACCCAGCCCTGGAGCTATGGCAGCGGCCAGCTTCTTGTCCAGCACCTTCGGCCAGAATGGCTCGGAAGTATGCTGTTCCCACCGGTTCACTCTCCAGTTTCTTGGAGCACCACTCTGCGGAGGGGCTTGTGACTGATAGAGTTTTCCGGCATTCCGGGAATGCTCAGGATGTGGACAAGCCTCCCGACAAGGAGTCCAAGAAGTTGGACTACTCCGGGCAGAAAGTTTATGCTGCTTCCTCCCTAGGCCTTCGTCAGGCCAGCTCGGCCATCCTGATGGCACACTTTTCACATGCCCTTTTGGGCTCCCTGGATGAGGTGATTCCTCATCTCCCGGCTGATCTCTAAACTACGGTGAAGCAGGTATGGGATCAGGGAAGGGCAGTGGCCAAACAGCAGCTCCAGACTTCCCTGGACATCGCTGACTTGTGTGCCTGGTCAGTAGCGGCCGCAGTGGCCATGCGCTGCAGAGCTTGGCTGCGGATCTCCACCTCCACGGCAGATACCCAGCACAAGCTGGCAGACGTTCCCTTCCTGGGTACCGACTTGTTCGGTCCCGGGGTTGAGGGGCATCTTCAGTGGATCGAGAAGTCCAATGCCACCTTGGACTCGGTCATGTCCGCCCAGAAGGGCAAAGGCCGCCAGCAGCAGCGTAAACCCTTTAGTCCTTCAGCCCCTGCGGCACATCCAGCCCAGCAACACCAGCATTAGGGCCAGCAGGCTCACACTTGGCACCCCAAAGCTAAGCCTGCTGCTTCCTCCAACTGGAAGCCGGGAGGGGAAGGTCCAGGAGGCTCTTCGGCCGGTCCTTCCTCCAAGCCTGCCCAGTGATGGGTTGAGGGGTGTCACCCTCAACCTTGTCAATCCTCCCCATGTCCCCCCTGTGGGGGGACGGCTCCACCACTTAATTTCCGCCTGGTCCGATATCACCACGGACCGCTGGGTACTGGAAGTGGTAGGAAAGGGTCTGCTGCTGGAATTCGAGCAGTCCCCACCCTTTCAAGCCGTCGCCTCAGGGAGGCTACGGGGTCCACAGCCTCTCTGTTGGCACGTCGAGCAGATATTGCTCTGCTCCTCCAGAAGTAGGTGATCAGAGAGGTGGCGGATCCTCCATCAGACCCAGGGTTTGTATCCAGGTACTTCCTGGTCCCAAAAACGGACTGGTGGCTGGCGCCCAATTCTAGACCTACATGACCTGAACAAGTTCGTAAGGTCTCGAACCTTCAGGATGGTCACTCTGGCTCAGATCATCCCTTCCTTGAAACAAGGCATGTGGTACTGTTCTCTGGACCTTCAGGACGCATTCTTTCATGTCCCAATCCATCCGTCCCACCAGCGATTCCTCCACTTCAGAGCAGAGGGATCCCTTTATGAGTTCAGGGCCATTCCCTTCAGCCTCTCTCCAGCTCCCAGGGTCTTCACCAAATGCATGGCAGTGGTGACAGCATTCCTGCGGCGCCAATGGGTCCTGGTGTACCCTTACCTGGATGACTGGCTGCTTGCAGCCTCCTCCAAGTCGGAAGTGGAGTGGTCTAGGGGATCTGACCCTCCAGGTCTGCTCTCAGATTGGCCTCCTCATCAACGAGGCCAAATCGGAACTCATGCCATCGCAGGTGATTCAGTTCACTGGGACAGAGCTCGACTGTCTTCCGAGCCAGAGCATGAATCCTGGCGGACAGGGCCGAGGTTCTTTCCTCCTTTGCCCAATCATTTCTGGTTGGGCAGTTGCGCCCCGCCCAGGACTTCCTGCGCCTCCTGGGCCTCATGGCACCCTGCACCAGTGTGGTCCATTGGGCCCACTGGCATATGCATCCCCTGCAGTGGGGACTGGCCCGCCAGTGGTCACAGAGCTCCAGTCCTCTGAACCAGCCAGTGATAGTGACCCAGGAGATGGGGAACGCTCTCCAGTGGTGGATCATTCCAGCTCATCTGCAGGAGGGTATCCTGTTTGTCCGCCCAGAGCCAACGGTCACTCTAACGACCGACGCCTCTCTGATGGGTTGGGATGCCCATCTGGGGGAGCTCAGAGCGCACGGCCTCTGGTCCCCCTCAGGAGTGTCGATGCCACATCAACCTGCTGGAGCTTCGAGTGGTCCAACTAGCCCTCACCACCTTCGCTCCGTTTGTACAGGGTCAAGTGGTCCAGGTCCAGACGAACAACAGCACGACCATGTACTACCTAAACTGCCAGAGCGGGACACACTCCTTGCCTCTGTGCAAAGAAGCTCTCCGCACTTGGTCTCTCGTGGGAAGACTGGAGGCAGATCTCCTAGCCATTCATGTGGGAGCCTCCAACACTCTGGCCGATGCCCTAAGCCGGATAGGTGCTGCATCTCACAAGTGGTCTGTCATGCCGGAGGTGGTACATGATCTGTTCTCCCACTGGGGCACACCTCAGGTGGACCTGTTTGCCTTCAGGGAGAATGCGAGGCTGACGCTGTTTCATGCCCGCCCCCCTCAGCAGGGCTCGCTGCAGGGGGATGCCTTCTCGAGGCCGTGGATCCCGGGCCTCTTCTACGCCTTTTCCCCCATTTCCCTTGATCCACAAGGTGCTTCTCTAGGCGAGGAGGGACAAGGTGCAGGTGATTCTGGTAGCCCCAGACTGGCCCTGTCAGTTCTGGTATCCAGATCTCCTCAGCCTCAACTCCAGGCTCCCAAGCCGGCTTCCAGCCCACCCAGACCTGATCTCAGTCAACCAGGGGAAGATATTCCACCCGGACCTTCAATCCCTGCACCTGATGGCCTGGTTCCAGGGAAGCTAGAGTTCCAGGCCTTGGGTCTTTCTGACGAGGTCCTCAACGTTGTTGAGGCATCCTGTAAGGAGTCGACCAGAAAATACTATGCCTTCAAATGGAAGAGATTTTTTTTTTATATTTAGTTGTTTAACCAGGAGTAGCACACTAAGCTGAAAGCTTTTTTACAGGATTGACCTGGGAGCACAGGAAAGTTATGTGACTTGCTCAGGGTCACACAGTATGCAAGTGGAATCTGAGGGATTTAAACCCAGATCTGGTCTGCTGGATGTCACCAGATTGCAGCTCAGAGCCTTAAGCCACTGCGCTATACTGCCTCCCTTAGATTCTCCATTTGGTGTCAGGATAAGGGGTTGGACCCTTCCACCTGTTCCTTGGCCAGCATTCTGGACTACCTATGGTCCCTTTCTCAACTAGGGCTTCGATCGACAACCCTTAAGGTGCACCTGGCAGCCATCTCTGCTTACCGGGTGCAGAGAAGGTGGTTGGGCGCTTTTTCAAAGGCCTTGATCACATATCCCCTCCTGTGTGAGAACCTCCACCTCTGTGGGATCTACTGCTGGTATTGGCTAAGCTCATGAGCAAGCCATTCGAACCAATGCACAGGTGTGACATCTCTCACCTGTCATGGAAGACCACCTTCTTGGTGGATATCACGTCAGCCAGAAGGATGGGAGAGCTCCAGGCGCTTTTCATAGAGTCTCCTTATCTGGTCTTCCACAGGGACAAGGTTGTCTTGCGCCCCCACCTGAAATTCCTTCCAAAGGTGATGTCGGAGTTTCACCTTAACCAGGCGTTGACTCTGCCGGTGTTCTACCCCAATCACACCTCGGAGGCCGAATATAGGCTCCATACTTTGGACCCTAGAAGAGCACTGTCTTATTATAAGGAGCAGACGGCTGAAGTTCAGGTAGAGGTTCGTCAGCTGTTTGTCACCTACGCTGAAGCCACACCTGGCAGACCTGCAGCCAAGCAGACAATAGGCAGGTGGGTTCCTCTTGCATAGATCTCTGCTATAGGTTGGCGGGCATGGAGCCTCCCAGAGGGATAAGAGCTCATTCTACCCGCCATACAGCTGCTTCCAGGGACGTCCCTATCCGGAAATCTGCAGGGCTACTACCTGAAAGTCAGCACACACCTTCATTACCCTCTACCACATTGACCTTGAATCACACCGGGATGCTGGTTTTGGGACCTCGGTTCTCCAGTCCTTATTTCCAAAGTAGGGTGTGCACGCCTTGCCTCCCTCCTCCCGGAGAACTGCTAGGAGTCTGCCATAAAGTGTGGATTGAACAACATATCCACGTCCCTAGAAATACAGGCTACTTACTTGCAACAGGAGTTCTAGGAGTGGTATATGTTCATCCACACAACCCACCCGACCTCCCCGGCTTCAACGTGCAACCTTGCTTCCAGCAGGCTAGATCTGGCATCATGGGGTGGAGCTGAGAGTTTTACCACCCGGGTGGGTGGGAGGAGCCAGCTTAAAGACCTTCCGGCAAGATTTAAAGCGGCAAGGAACCTGCCTCAAAGTGTGGATGAACAACATATACTACTCCTAGAACTCCTGTTACAGGTGAGTAACCTGTAATCTTACTTCGAGAGGGCTCTTGCAGTAGATAATTACATATAGGACTGACGCCGGCCGGCAGCAGGACCCCACGGAAAAATTTCAAGCTAGCAGTCCCTGGCGAGGGACCGCCCCCACGTCAGGTGACCGGCGTCAGATGACGTCGGTATAAAGGGGCGGTCCCGGACACCCACCTTCATTTCAATGCGGCCACCCGCAGATGACGCCAGCAGTCTCTCGAAGCCCATCTCCTCAAGAAGAAGATGTCCGCAATGGAGAAGGAGTTGAAGAAACTTCGGCAGGCGTCGACCTTCCCTGAAGGGCATAAGAGCGGGACAAGGAAAGGCTCCGGAGAAGGCCTCCTCTCCGTGACTCGGCAGATCATGGAACAGGTAACGTCCTCGGGATCTCCCGGCACGCCTCAAGGCTTTGGAGGGCGTCAACCCGCCCGTCGGGTTGGCGTTGAACCCGCGGGTGCCTCAGGCAAAAGGAGGCTCCTGCCCCAGCACCGCCACAGGCTTGCGGGCGATTGGCAGGCGCCCATAAGCCGGACGCCGGCTTCTCCAACGCCCACTGGGAGAAGACCGCTAAACGCCTACCCTTCGGGAGGCACCGCAGTGTCCCCATCGGACGGACCTCTTCTCATCCTCGGCCCGTCTCCGGCGAGGACCCCAGTGGGACGCCGGCTCCTCTGGCGATCGCGGGACACCGACCCCTAAGTCACACATCGGCTCCTCCGATGTACGCCGGGTCTCAGAGCCTACGGCAGACCCTGCTTTGTCTATCGTACCAGGTTCCCCGCAGCCTTCGCTGCCATCAGGGGAGCCAGAGTCCCCCCTGCCCGACCCCGGGGATTTTTCTCCTCCGTCCCCGGATGAGGTTCGGGATCCTGGGCTACCGTCCGATCCTCTTCCTACAGAGCCTGATCTGACATCGGCTCCCCTGGCTCTGGCTCCGACACCGGTCCCGCCCATGCCGGTTCCGACACCGGCCCCTCCGACGCCGGTGGGGGATATTCCTCTTCCACTGGGCCCTCCACCCGACGGGCCTATCACGGTTGATCCGCCCGTGGAGTTCCCGGCTGGGCTGTGTGCTTTGGCAGCTCCTCCGGTGCCTGGGTATCCGACGCTGGTTTTCCCAGGTCCACAGTATCCTGCGCCACAGTACCCGGCGCCGACTCCACCGACGCTGCAGTACCCGACGCCGCATTACCCTGCTCCGGTATTCCTGCAACCGGGTTATGGATACTTTCCTTACAGATTTAATCCATACAACTATCCCCCTCCTCCTCCTCCTCCTCCACCACCCCAGGCTGCTGGTGGACCTGCAGGAGACTCTGGCCTCCTGGTGGGCTGAGGCCAAGGCTTAGCTCACCAAGGAAGTAGAGAGCCGTCTTACTGCGATGGTGCCACTCCCGGCTCCCGTACGCCCCAGACGGCACACTCCCTCTCCGCCTCCGGATTCCCGGGCTTTTCCCTCGGGATCCAGAGAGGGGCAGGACATGCGTCGGGGATCCCCCCCCTAAGGAACCCGTTCCTCCCCCTAGACGAGTCAGGGAGTCTCACTCTGCTTTGAATTCTTCTTCTTCTCTCTCGGACTCCTCAGAGGCCTCCGGTGGGTGTTCCGAGAAAGACGACGAGCCGCGCTCTCCGTCCAAGCCCCGGCCGAGGACTCCTCCGAAGTCTCCTTCAGAGGATCCTTCCTTCATGGAGTTGCTCAGGAAGATCCAGGAAGTCCATCAGTGGCGTTCCTTAGAGCCAGATCCTCAACGGGTTAAACTTGCTGAACATCTGGACTTGCCCCTTACGGCTCCTACTCTAGTGCCACCCTGGATCGAGCCTCACGCCCACCTTGTTTCCACTATTTGGAAACAACCATCAGCTTTAGCCCCACTTCCTCGGAAGTCCAACAGGCTATACCAGGCTCCGGAGGGTGTAGACTTTTTAGACTCTCACCCCCGTGCAGACTCGGTTGTGATTAGCGCCGCTCACGGCCAGTCAGCACACCAAACATTTGAGCTCATCTGCCCCGGATAAGGAATCCTGCCTTCTGGATCAGTATGGAAGGAAGATCTATGCTTCTTCCACACTGGGGATTAGGGCCCTAAATTATGTAGCACATATGGGGGATTACCAGAAGGCTGTCCTAACCCAGGCGGAATCTAAGATTGACTCCTTGCCTGACTCCTTAGTCAAGCAGGAGTTAGCTGACCTGGTCCGTTCTGCTCGTTCGGCCAGTCGTCATATTCTGAGGACGACCTACGATGCAGTGGACACCGAAGGACGGAGCTCTGCATTTGCCGTAAGTTTTCGGCATCATGCATGGTTCCATGTGTCAGGTCTGGTCCCGGAGGTGCAATCAGCAATTCAAGAAGCACCTTTCAGGGGTTCTGTGCTTTTCGGCGGTGATGTCAAGGACATCATCACTGACTTGCAGGAGAAGGGGACGGCCCTTAAATCTGTTGATTCAATGTACCGTCCCCATCCTCCACAGTGCCATCCCTTTCACAGACGCAGCCGGCCTCAAGCGAAACCTCAGGGAAGGCGGGTCACTAAACGTCGGGCCTCCACAGCTGCCAGGCCACTGCCGCCCAAAAAAGCAACGGGTGCCCCAGCTGCGACACTGCCTCACACCACCTGACTCCTTCCCTCTCCCACCGCCTCCGGACACTCTGGAGGAACCGGTAGGAGGGAGATTCTCCCTCCACCTTCCGGGTTGGGAGAGGATAACATCGGATTCATGGGTGCTTCAGATCATAGCAGAGGGGCACTCCATAGAGTTTCTGCAGAAACCTCCACGCCACCCCCCTCTGAACTCTTACTCAAGGGACTATCTTCCTTTGGTCAGGGAAGAAATCTCTGCTCTCCTCATGAAGCAGGCTATAGAGCCCGTCCCCCCTCACCTCCACGGGACAGGTTACTATTCCCATTTCTTCCTTGTACCAAAGAAGACGGGAGATCTCAGACCCATTCTTGATCTCAGCTCCCTGAACCTATATGTGGAATACAAGAGGTTCAGGATGCTCTCCGTTCAAAACCTTTTGCCCCTGCTTCGGCCGGGCCAATGGCTCTGTGCACTGGATATGCAGGATGCGTACCTGCACATCCCCATTTGCCCTTCGCCCCGAAAGTACCTCAGGTTTGCATTTCAGGGAGACCACTACCAATTCCGGGTGCTCCCTTTTGGTCTTTCCTCGGCCCCCCAAGTCTTTACCAAATGCCTGGCGGTGGTAGCGGCCCACCTGCGTTCTTTGGGAGTTCAGGTTTTTCCCTACCTGGACGACTGGCTCCTGGCGACCCCGTCCAGGGAGGAACTCCTGCATTTTCTCTCCCTCACCCAGCAGGTTTTCTCTGGCCTGGGTATCACCATCAACCATTCCAAGTCTCACCTGGATCCTTCTCAGAGACTCCAGTTCATCGGGCAATCTCGTCGACTATGTGCAGGGCCTTCCTGCCTCCGGACAGGGGGCCTCCTCCAATCAGATTTCCCTTCTGTCAGATACAGGCGGGTTCGCAGGAGTCGGTGCTCAGTCTACTGGGGCTTATGGCGGCGGCCATCCTGACAGTTCCGCGCGCGCACCTCCACATGAGAATCTCTCGGTGGACCCTCCGCTCTCAGTGGGATCAACGAGTAGACAACCTAGATCATCTGGTTATGATCTCCTCGCCGATGCTAAGAGACTTGCAATGGTGGATGGTTCGAGAGAACCTATTCCAGGGGGTCCCCTTTTTTCATCCTTTCCCCGGTCAGACTCTGACCACGGATGCTTCAGGCGAAGATTGGGGAGCCCATCTGGGTCCTCACCGAACCCAGCACCTATGGTCAAAATCGGAGTTAGTTCTCCACATCAGCGTGCTCAAGCTTCAAGCAGTGCTGTATGCTCTCCAGGCCCTTCACCAATACATCCTTCCCGGCCACCTTGCTGTCCAAACGGACAACATGTGCGTGGTGTGGTACATCAACAAGCAGGGAGGGACTCGGTCCTACCCGCTGTGCAGGGAAGCGATGAGGGTTTGGGAATGGGCAACTCTTCACAACCTTCACCTCACGGGAGTCGACAATGTCCTGGCAGACAGGCTAAGTCGCTCGTCGGCTCTACTCACAGTGGGAACTGGGCGAAAAAGTTCTAGAAGCATCTTCCGGTTTGAGGATGCCTCAGATAGATCTGTTCGCCTCCTCCCAAAACGCAAAGCTTCCAATCTTTTGCTCACTCGCTCCAGAGTGAGACGCTTTCTGGAGTAACGCTCTGTCTCTAAGTTGGAAGGACAGATTCGTCTATGCTTTTCCCCCTGTTCCTCTGGTCCCTCGTGTGCTGCAGAAACTGGCTTTGGAAGGAGCGAGAATGATTCTGATTGCTCCTTTCTGGCCCAGGCAAATCTGGTTCTCTCTTCTACAACAATACTCAGAGGTTCCTCCTCTTCCTCTTCCTTTATCTCCAGGATTGCTGACCCAGGATCAGGGGACCCTGGTCCATCCGGGACTCAAGTCTCTTCAACTTCATGCATGGCTCCTGCAGACCTAGCCCAATCTCGTTTTGGCGTCTCTCCTAAGGTGGCCGAGATTCTGGTGGAGGCTAGAAAGTCCTCCACTAGGTCCACCTACGCTATGAAATGGAAAATATTTTCCATTTGGGCTGCCTCCAGGAACGTGGAGCCTTTCTCCTGTCCTGTGGCCATTCTGCTTGATTACATGCGGCATCTTTTCGACCTGGGTCTCAGTCACTCCTCTTTGAAAGTCCATATGGCGGCGGCTATTTCAGCCTACCATGTCCCTTTCACTGATAAGGCATTTGCCCAACTGGAGGTATCCAAAACTTTTCTCAGAGGGGTCTTTCATCTCAGGCCCCCTGTCCGGACTCCAGCTCCCCCTTGGGACTTAAACTTTGTCCTCAAGAAACTTACTCTTCCTCCCTTTGAGCCTGTGCCTTCCGCAGACTTGAAGTTTTTATCGTGGAAGACGCTATTCTTGGTGGCCATTACTTCTGCTCGCAGAATTTCCGAGCTTCAGGCCCTGATGTGCAAAATCCCTTATCTGATTTTTCACAAAGAACGAGTTGCTCTTCACACGAATCCTAAGTTCCTCCCGAAGGTGGTAGCGGAATCTTCGTTAAATCAGTCTATTGAATTACCTGCCTTTTTTCACGCAGTACTCCAACCAAGGAGAATACTTGCTTCACACCATGGATGTTCACAGGATTCTGAGATACTACACCGATAGGACGAAAGATGTCAGAAAGACTGATCACTTGTTCATCTCTCTTGCTCACTAAAAAGAAGGCAATGCTGTTTCTAAGCAATGCCTATCAAAATGGTTGGCCCATTGCATCACTTTCTGTTATGACAAGTACAACAAGACCCTACCGGGTCAAGTCAGAGGTCACTCCGCTCGTGGAGTAGCAACCTCTGCAGCTTGTTTCAAGAACGTGTCTGCGGCAGACATCTGTGCTGCCGCCACTTGGACTTCCATCCATACCTTCACTAAACATTACAGTTTGGACATTGCCTCTCGCCGTAGAGCAGGCTTCGGGTTAGCGGTCTTGCAAGGCCTCCTTTCTTGAGGCTTGCAAGGTCTCTTTGCTACTTCTTGGAGTAGTACCTCCTCCCAGTGCCTTTCTTTTGTTCCAGACTGCTTGGGATTCTGTCCTATATGTAACTTCAGGCTTACCGCAAGAGCCTCGAAGTAAGATAGTACAGTTAATGCGAAGAACTTACCGTAACAGAGATCTCGAGGAGAGGCTCTGCAGGTAAATATTCCGCCCTCCATCCCCTAGGCTTTTCAGCTCCTTTTCCATTGAGGAAAATATCTGCTTCTCTCGTCCGGGCCTTCCGGGCCTGTGAGGGGAAAGGACTGAGCGGTGTCCGGGACCCGCCCCTTTATACCGGCGTCGTCTGACGCTGGTCACCTGATGTGGGGGCGGTCCCTCGCCAGGGACTGCTAGCTAGAAATTTTTCTGTGGGGTCCTGCCGCCGGCCGGCGTCCGTCTTATATGTAAATTACCTACTGCAAGAGCCTCTCTCGAAGATCTACTGTTACGGTAAGTTCTTACGTAACTGTACTTTTCTTCATCATAAGGGGTACTACTGAGATATCATTTATCAACAGAATTCAGTGCACATCTATCCCCATGCTTCACCTCTGTTGGCCCGATGTTAGCCTGCAGCTCAATTTTTGAGATCTCACTTGGGTCAGTGCCATTACCATCATGGTTATTATCAAGTTCATCCTTTGTTGGGTTGACTTCAGCATCAAGTGTGCCCCAAACACGAGATGCATGAGATGCATTCGGACAACATTTCATCCTTGGGGCAGTGGTCCAGGGTTGAGGTTGACCAATGTTACCAGCTATTTTGACACCATCTTGGTTGCCTTTGATGCAGCATCCAGCAGTTTCCTTGGTGTTTCCAATGTAATGATACTGCATTGGGACAGTTATGATGGAGCCACAGGAAAGTGTCCCAGCTAAAGAATGTAGGCTGGGCTGCCAAAGCTGTTGGTCATCACCTCAAGAAAGTAGATAGTCCCTACTCCAAAATGATGGCTTAGTCTCTGTATAGGGACTGTGATTCCGACTCCCAACTCCTTCTTGGATGGATATCAACTTGTCAGACAGCCAGTCCTACCCTGGTGACTCAACATCCTTTTTGTCACTCTTGTAGCACATCTGCATCTCTGGAAATTCCCTTGGTGGAAGTTCAGAAGCAGGAATCTTACCCCTTGACAGACATCCCGGAGCAGGACTCCTCACCCAGGGTGGTGTTCCCGGTCTCTGATGCTGTCCTAGGTCTGGTGCTTAGTATATGGTAGACTTTATGCAATCCCTATTTGTGGGCTGTTTGGGTTCTCTGACCAGCTATCTGCGGAAGGCCTTGCAGCCAATTCTGTCTTCCAAAAGCTAAAGGCGCACGGTTACATGGACAAGGAATCAGAAAAGCAGGACTTGCTTGGATGCAAGGTCTATGCAGCAGACTCCCTTGAGATCTGTTAGGCCGGCCATGTGGCCCTGATGCATCTGTTGCTGATCTGGAACTCTTCCTGTCCGGACACCAGTTGCAGACAGCTTGGCCCACACAGTGGCAGTGTCTCTGTGCAGGAGGGCCTGGCTGCATGTCTCCATATTCACACCAAAGCACTAGCTGGCAGACTTTTACCTTTTTTAGGCATCAACTTGTATGGCCCAGGGGAGGAGAATCATCTCGATGGCATTGAGAAGTGGCATCATCCCAGCAGGATATGCAGCCACCAAAGCCCAAGCAGTGTTCCTTTTGTAGCTTCAGATTCCAGCAGCAGTTTCAACACTACTGTCCAGCTAAACTGAATATCGCTGTAGTTCAGGATCGGAAAAGAGGGGGCAGCAGTGTTTCTGGTGGCCAGTCCTCCAGAAGCCCCCTCCAAATATAGAAAGCGATGGGTTATGGGGAGCTATTCCACCTTCCACACAGGCTGTGCTGCAGCTCCCAATTGGGTTGACTATCATGCTTCTTTTCACAGTGGTACACCCATAACTTGATCAAGTGGGTTCTGGGGTTGGGGTCTGTCTCCAGAGTTTGAAACTTTCTCTCCATATAGATCCCGAGCACAGTTGGAGTATATGATGCCCAAGGACACTGGCTGTACTGCAGAGCGAGGTTGCTCAGCTCCTGGAGCGCAGTGCTGTAGATGTTTTTCTGAATGCCCTAGCCTCTCAGGGATTTGTGTCTCATTACTTATTAGTACCAAAATGGATGGGAGTCTGGCACCCCATTTCTTCACCTGCAACTCCTGAACAAGTTTAGAGGTGGATGTTACATAGATACATAGACAGTGTCGGCAGATAAGGGCCTATGGCCCACCCAGTCTGCCCATTTGAGCTTGTAAGTTCAGTTTATGTTTTCCAAGAAGTCTGTTGCCCCTTACCCCTGACCGCCAGAATTCCTTTATGTCTATCCCATGTATGTTGGATGTTCTGTATGGTACTCTCAACCAGCTACTGTATGTGCAGCCTGGGACTTATTTTTTGCTCCCTGGACTTGCAGGACTTGTATTTACATATTCTGATTCATCCATTCCATTTGCTGCTGTTCTGGTTCCACATTGGCAGCATGTTGTATCAGTTCAAGTCCTTACCCTTTGGCCTGCTCTCAGCATCCCAGGTGTTCACCAAGTGCCTGTTGGTCATAGCAGCTTTCCTCAGGTGCAGAGTCACCAGGGTCTGTTCAATATCTGTACAATTGACTCATCAAGGGCAGTACCAGGAAAGTCATGGAGCAGTCCAATGATCTGCCTATTAAAATGTTTTGGGATCTGGGTCTAATGATGCATCTCACCAGGTCAGAGTTTGTGCCTAAGCAGGTGATCCTGTTCATTGGAGCAGAACTGGACTCCCTCCAAGCCAGTGCTCATTTATCCTCAGACTGGGTAGAGGCTCTTACATCATTTGCCCAATTTGGGCACTTGCACTCTGGACTCCCCTTGATTGTTGAGGTCCATGTTGGCTACGTCTCTTGTGGTTCGCTGGGTTTGAAGAGAGAACTGGGGGTGTCAGTGGTCCCAGTAATGATCACCTGAACTGGCCACTTTCAGTGACACAGGCAGTTCTGGATGCTATTGTTTTATTTTTATTTATTGAAATTGTTTTACCAGGAAAGGCACACTGAGCAATAAGATGCTCATCTCCCGGTGCGACCTGGGGGGTGGGGGGGAAACAGAGGATTACAGATACACAATAAGACAGTGACAGTGATGCAGTGACAATTTGAAAAGGGTCCCACTTGCGGGCTCACAATTACGTCAGTACATGCAAAGACAATCAGTTATAGCACAGTTCACAGTAAATAGAAAAACAATTGGAGGAAAAGTAAGTGACTAGGTAGCAAGTGCGTAAGACACCTAGGAGTGTGTGTCTTGGGGTAGTTTAGGGCGGTTGAGTAGCTTGGAGGGGAGAGGGGCAGAATCAGGGGTTTAAGCAGGTGCAGTTTACCATGAAGTAGTTAGTGAGGGCAGAGGAGAGTGAGTTAGCAGAGGAGGAGTGTCGGATTTGAGGAGGTAGTTCATTCCAGATTTTCAGAAAGCGATGGGAGAAAGCAGTTTGGCCAGCAGTGAACGTCTGCCTGGGGATAGCTAGTATGCGGGAGTCGGTGGATCTGAGGGCATAAGAGGATGAAGGAGGAGAGGTAGGCAGGGAGGGAGCCTAGCCAGAGCTTAGAGATTAATTTTGCGCAGTGGATGAGCCGTCTGTTTTCAAGGGATGGTAAGGCCAGGGCACGGTATAGCTTGCAGTGATGAGTGTGAGGGGGCACTGAGAGCAAAGCATCAGAGGGCATTGAACAGGGTGTCAAGCTTGAATAGGGAGGATGCCTGAGAAGAAGAGGACGGTGTCATCTGCATACATATATATATATATATATCAGATGAGTGGCAGGCTAGAGGCAGATCATTTAAAAGGATCACGAATAGTAATGGTCCGAGCACAGAGCCTTGAGGGACGCCGGTAGTGATGGGTAAGGGGGCCGAGATGGCATCGGAGATATGTACGGATTGGGCTCTACCCGAGAGGTAAGAGCAGAACCAGTTGGTGGTGGAAGCAGAGATACCTGATTCAGCAAGGCTAGGGAGGAGTAGGGTGTGCGAGACAGAATTGAATGCTTTGGCTAAGTCGACAGAAATAGCAGTGGTGATCTGTCCATCGTTCATACTGGTGTAAATCGCGTCAGTGAGCCTAGTCAAGGAGGAGACAGTGGAATGTTGTTTTCTGAATCCGGACTGGAAGTCAGTGGAGAGGCTGGATTCTAATAGAAAGGTGCTAAGTTGCGAGAGCACTAAGTGTTCTTGTAATTTAGCAAGTGTAGGAAGGAGGGAGGGAGATGGGGCGGTAGTTTGAGGGTGTGGTGGGGGGGCCATCTTTAGGCAGGGGGATGACTATGGCATGCTTCCATGCCTGGGGGACTGTAGCCAAAGCAAAAGACAGGTTAAGTAAGGAGGCAAATGGGGCAGCAATGGCAGGGGCTGCTAGGTGGAGGAGATTAGGGTCCAGATCATCAGGGGATTTGCCTTTAGAAGGGTTGAGTGCAAGCAAGGCAGAAAGGGCTTCGGTAGCCGAGATGTTATTGAATGAGAAGGTGTGGGGCACATTCTGATTTTTTTCGACCCACTGTGCATCCGGAAGTGGTCTTTTGTCTAGGTTGAGCCATCCCTGAAGCTGAATGGTCATTTTTGCGGGTGGGGTGCTTATCTGTTGGGCTACAGGATCCATGGATTCTGGTCACTAGTCAAGGCCTGTCAGCATATCAGCCTGCTGAAGCTCCAGGAAATGCAACTGAGACCAAATTTCCTCCTTTGATTTGGGGTCTGGTTGTGCAAGTTGGCACCAACAACATGCCCACCATGTTCTGTCTGAACAAGCAAAGCAGGATGCACTCCTTTACTCTGTGTCAGGAGGCCTACTGCGGTGTACAAGGGTAGGAATAGACCAGTTTGGTTCTGCAAGCCTGCAGGCAAACCTGCTTGCAGTATACATGGCAGGGGAAGACAACGAGCTGACTGACACTGTTGGTGAGAGAGATGTTGCACAAGTGATCCTTGCACATGGATGTGGTGATGCACCTGTTCTCCAAGTGGGGCACACCTGTGCTGGACCTATTTGCCTCCTGGCAAAACAGAAAACTGAGGCTGTTCTGTGCTGGCTCCCCCACCACCACTACTGGACGGAAAGGCTGATGGGGAATATCTTCCCCTGGCCATGGACACTGGGCTTTCTGTGGTCAAGGCACGGAAATTATATTTTTAAACGCTCTTTCCCAGAGGCTCAGGATGCTGTACAAAGTAACAACACGTAATCAGCAAATCAAGAAAATAATAAACAGTGACAATGAACAAGGCATCCGCACAAGCAGCATATTCATAAACAAAATCAGGCTATAACAGTACACCAATGAAACAGAATTTTAGGGCCCCTTTAAAGGCCTCCACTGTACTGGCAGAGCAGATGTGCAAAGGCAAGTTCCACAGTAGGGTTGTGGCCACTATAAATGTTCTGTCCCCAGACAACTTCACAGTGGGAAGGTCAAGTCAGGTGTATCTAATAGATTTCTTTGACTGGGTGACCAAAGTAGTAGACGAGGGAGGGGCTGTGGATATGGCCTACCTAGACTTTAGCAAGGCATTTGACACAGTCCCACACAAAAGATTAATAAATAAGTTAGCCAGCCTGGGAGTGGGTCCTAGGGTGGTAGTCTGGGTAAAACATTGGCTGGACAACAGGACGCAGAGAGTAATAGTAAACAGAGTCCACTCCAAAGAAAGGGGGGTTACTAGTGGGGTAACGTAGGGTTCAGTACTGGGACTGGTCCTCTTTAATGCCTTTATAGGTGACATTGTGGAGGGGCTCGAAGGAAAAGTATGCTTCTTTGCAGATGACACAAAGATCTGCAACAGGGTTGATACACATGGGGGGGTGGAAAGGATGAGAAGGGACTTGGCAGGGTTGGAGGAATGGTCAAATATATGGCAGCTTAGATTCAGTGCAAAGTAATGCACCTGGAAACAAAAACCAGGAGAAGAGTACACAATGGGGGGTACTGACAACAACAAAAATGGAAAGGGACCTGGAGGTTGTCATAACAGGCGACCTAAAAGTAGGTAATTGACTGTGAGAAGGCGGTAAGGATGACTGGGGGATACTGAGATGCATAGGGAGAGGCATCACCAGTAGAAAACAGGAAGTTGTTATCCCTCTGTACAGACAATTGGGGGGGAACCCCATCTGGAGTATTGCATGCAGTTCTTTGGACACCATCTCTGCGAGGACATAGGATGGAGGCAGTCCAGAGGAGGGCAACTAAAATGGTGCAGGGTCTGCACCAGAAGCCATACGAAGAGAGACTAAAGGAGCTTAATATGTATACCCTCGAGGAAGGGGGGGGCATGCATGATAGAAACTTTCAAGTCCCTCAAGGGAATCAATGAGTCCAAGAGGGTAGCATTTTTCAGAAAAAGAGATGTGTAAGAACAAGGGGGCTCAATTTAAAGATAGTGGGGGAACGGCTCAGGCAATGTGAGGAAGTATTTTTTCACAGATAGGGTGGTGGACTCGTGGAACAGCCTTCCTGAGGAGGTAGTGGGGGAATTCAAGAATGCATGGGGCAGACATAAGGCAATTCTAGTTGTGGGTAGGAGGAAGTAGGCTGTTGGTTAACTAGGATCTGCAGTTTATCCAATAGGTAGGAAATGGGCAGACTGGATGGGCCAAGTGGTCCTTATCTGCCGTCAGACTCTGTTTCTATTTAACTTCTGTATTTATTTGAAAATTGATGACCAGGAAAGGCACACTGAGCCGAGTCTTGTTTCCAGGTGTGAACCAGAGGACGAGAGTAGGGGATATGTAATACCTAGCAGACACACAGTTTTGCAGTTACATTAACGTGCACTCAGAAACATGCTTAATGCAGGAGTGCATGCAAAATAAGCAAGCCAGTCATGAGCAACAAATGAGCATTCTAACAACACTTACACCTAATTGCATGGGGAACAGGGAGGGTGAAACCGGAGCAAGGGGGAAATGAAGGAGTTTCGGCTGGTGCTTGAGGGAGCCAGGGGAGGCAATGAAGCAGAGAGAATAGGGGAACTGGTTCTAAAGTGATGAGAGGCAATAGAAAAAGGCTGCTCAGTAGAGGAATGGGGATCCGGGGGGGGGGGCACAGGAGGCAGAGGGAGTAAGTGGGAGGAGGGATGTGAGGTAAGGAGGAAGAGACCCAAACCAGCATTTAGAAATTAATGAGGTACCAGCGATCTGGCAGTGTGAAGGTGGGAGAATGGATAAGGATGAGTATCATGAGCAGTGATGAGTATGGAGAGGGGAGTTGGTAGCAAAGCGGCAGAAGGAGTTGCAGAGGATGTTCATTCTGGCCAGTGAAGTGTAGGGGATAGTGCCACAGACCATGTCCACAGTCAAAGACCAGGAGGATCTGAGGAGACAGACAGTCTCTCTTCTGATATAAGACACCAAGTTTAAGGTGGAGTTTTACATGGATGGCATCAAAGTGGGCAGATAAGTCAAGCTCGCTGTCTAGGTGCACACGAAGGTACTTGAAGGATTGACAACTTCTAGAGGGTTTCCTTCTAAGGTAGTGAAGATGGCAGAGTTGGGAGTCTGGCCAATTTCTGGCTGATCCTGAAGATCACAGACTTTTTTTTTTTGATCCAGAGTTGGTTTGATTGGAACCAGTGCAGAGCATATGTACATACGAAAGTGCCAGCTGAAGAAGGCCATTTGATCTGTCGAGTCTGCCTCATATTGCAGGGTCCCTAGCTTATGCCACTAACCCTGCCCCCCCCCCAGGTCCCATAGTTTCCCTTTATGCCTATTCCAGGCCCTCTTAAAATTGCCCACTGTCTTCTCTGAGACCACTTCCTCCGGTAGCATGTCCCACTTGGCTACCACCCTTTCCATAAAAAATGCTATGTAACATACCTCCTAAATCAACCCACCCCCACCAGCCTTAAACCGTTCCCCCTTATGGCTTGACTGTCTGTTAGTTTGAAGAGACCTTCCCTATCCACCCTATTTATCCCCTTCAAGTATTTGACTGTTTCTATCATGTCCCCCCTCTCTCCTTTCTTTCAGGGAGTACATTCTCAGGGCCCCCGCCTGTCCTCATAAGACTTCCCTTGCTGACCTGCAATCATCTTATGCCACTGCCCCTGCCCCCCCCCCAACCAGGTCCCCATAGTTTCCCTTTATGTCTATTCCAGGCCCTCTTAAAGCTGTCCACTGTCTTCTCTGAGACCACTTCCTCTGGTATGAATGCAAGTTTTATTCTGATGGATGTAACTGTAAAAAGAGAGATTTTTCTCTCAATTTTGATTTCCAGTAAATTTAATTTAATTGATTTGAATCTTGGTCACCCTCCTCTCGACTTTCTCCAGCAGGCTGATGTCCTTCTTAAGGTAAGGAACCCAGTATTTCACGCCATGTTCCAGATGTGGTCTCACTAGTGACTTGTATAGTGGCAGTATAACTTCTTTCTGCCTGCTGCTGATTCCCCTGGCAATACACCCCAAAATCCTGTTTGCTTTTGCTACTGCCGTTTTGCACTGCATGGAGTGTTACAGATCCTTGTCTTCCTCCGTTACTGCTACTCCCCGGAGTACTCGATCTTTGGGTTCCTGGCTCCAACATACATAACTTTGCATTTCTTGGCATTGAAACTAGGCTCCAAAACAACGGAGAAACGTGGCTCAGGACATAGCAGCCAGAGCCATGGCGTAGTCAGCAGATGCAGCAAAAAAAACAAATGGAAGCAGTGGGCTCATGCACGGCCAAAAAAGGAAGAACAGTCCACGCTCTTGGACAGTATAGCTGTTTTAATGTCTTAAAAAACGGTCTAAAAAGGGGCAAATACCCCAAGTACAAACAGTGGTAGAACACCCCTCCAGGCGTCGTATCACGTCAATGTCAGATGCTTTTTCAAGACGTCAGCAACTGCTGGCATTGATGTGAAATGTTGATGCCTGGAGGGGTGTGCTGCCACTGTTTGTACTCTGGGCATTTGCCCCTTTTTTAGACTGTTTTTTTAAACGCTATAGAGCAGCCCTCGACTAGCCCCCCATTGACACATATTCTGCAACTGAACTGGCCAGGAGTCCCTTTCCATAAATGATTCCTTGGCGGGCTACCGTTTAAAAATGTTATTTTACTCGTAACTTTATTCAGCTGAATACTGAATCCTACGGCCATGCCGGCACACGCAGACCCATTTTGTGATGTCAGTAAACGAAGGCTGCATGTGCACGCCCCATTGACTTGAATGAGGGCGATTTTCCCAAAGGCTTCATGTATCTTTAATGTCTGGATTTTAAGAAAGCAAAGCGACAGCTCGAGTAAGAGGGACCCTCTTAGTCGGGGCGGTCCTTTGATTTCTTAAAATCCCAACATCAAAGATACATAAAGCCTTCGATGATGCCCCATTCAGTCAATGGGCGCGTACACACAGCCTTCGCTACTGACATCACAGAACGGGCTTCATGGGGGCGTGGCCATAGGATGCGGAAATGGCTCAGTTTTTTGCCGGTGGGTCAAGGAATAAAGTTACGAGTAAAATAACATTTTTAAATGGTAGCCCACAAAGGAATCATTTATGGAAAATTATTCCTGGCCAGGTCAGTTGCGGGATATGTGTCAGTGGGGGGAAGGGGGTGGCTGGTCGAGAGCGTAGAACCTGCTCTTTAAAACAGCTTGATATAGTGTTCAAGAGTGTGGACTGTTCTTCCTTTTTTGGCCATGCATGAGCCCACTGCTTCCATTTGTTTTATTGAAACCAAGTTGCCAGATCCCTGACCATCTCTTAGGTTTTGTGAGGTTTTCCCCCAGGTCTTGTATCTTTCCATTGTGTCCACTCTCCCACGAAGTTTGATGTCATCTGCAAACAGGCACATTTTGTCCTGCATGCCTTCCACATTGTCACTGATAAAGACATTGAACAACACTGGCCCCAACACCAAGTCCTTAGGGACCCTGCAGGTGACTTCTCTGGTGCTGGATAACTCTTCCCCCTACCATCACCCTCTGGGTCCTGTCCTTCATCCAACTTTCTTCCCACCTGGTCATTTACTCCCCAACCCCGAAATCTACCAGTTTTCTGATCAGCCTCTTGTGGGGCACTGAGTCGAAGGCCTTACTGAGGTCCAGGTAAAGGATGTCTACCACTTAACCCCTGCCAACTGCCTTGGTGACCCAGTCAAAGAAGTCAGGTTCATTTGGCATGATCTTCCTCCCAGAAATCCATGCTGCATCTCATCCTAGAGACCATTATCTTCCATGTACCTTACCAGTCTTTCCTTAAGAATGATCTTTATTAGTTTGCCCACGATAGAGGTCAGACTGACCAGCCTATAGTTCCCCAGGTCATCTCTGGGTCCACTGTTATGGTGAAGGCACCATATGTGCTGTTCTCCAGTCCTGCAGCACCACACTCAACTCCAGGTAACTATAGAAGAGGCTGTCCAGCAGCCCTGCAAGCTCCTCTGCCAGCTCTCTTAGCACCTTTGGGTGTATGCTGTCTGGTTCTGGGGACATGTTCACTTTTAGTGCCAGCAATCTCTCCCTCACTCCATCCACTTCTATCACTATGTCTGTGGCCCCCCCATGGCACCAGCCTGTCCTTTACCTTAGTGAGACCAAGCAGAAGTAATTGTTCAGTACCTCCACCTTGCTCCCTTCTTCCTCCACCAAATCATGCGCTTTCCCAAGTCTAAATATCCCTTCCTTCCTTGTCCCATTTTTCACTTACATAGCGAAAGAAGGGCCCCCCATCCCTTTAGCTGTTTGAAGTTCCCTTTGTGCTTCAATTTGCTACACTACCTTGCCCTCAACTTTGGCCAACTTCAGGTACTTTTCTTCATCCACCTCACTTGCAGTCCTCCTGTATCTCCTGAAGGCCATCTTCTTGTCCCTTACCACCCTGGCAACCTGAGAGTTGAACCAAATAAGTTATTTGTCTCCCCCGAGTTCTTCCCCCAAGCCTTACACACTCTGCTGTGACAGCCAGTATTGCCTCTTTGATGATGATTCATTTCTGGTCAACCCCCATGTCTGCTCTGATGCCACCTAGGTGCATCCTTATTACCTGTCCCATCCTTCTGAAATCCAAGATTTTGGTCTTGATAGGGATGCTTTCCCTGCCCATATCCAACCTGAACCACACTATGCTGTGGTCGCTACCTCTCAGGGTAGCATTGTGCAAGTCTTGCTGGAGCAGACCTTCCACAGCTCAGGTGGAGGAACTGGCACTGTAGATGACTGTCATCTGCATACATGTGAATATGTGAGTTGATACAGGCCTGGAGGAGGTTGTTACAGGAGATGGAGAAGAGAATGGGACCCAGGATGGAGGCCTGTAGGACTCCTACCTGGATGGGAAGAGGAGGAGACTGGACACTATCAACCAGTACTGAATGTAGATGGCCTATGAAGTGAGAACCAGTTGACTGCAGGAGCTGAGAGACGAGCAGAACTCCACTTATCCAGGAAGAGTGAGTGGGACACTAAGTCGAAGGCCTTGGCCAGATTGATGGAAATAGCAGCTGTGATGTGCCCGAAATCCATCCCTGAAAAGGTAGAATCGGTTACATGCAGCAAAGAGGAAATGGTGGAATGAATCTTCTGGAAGCCAGAATGGAATGGAGGGAGAAAATAGGTGGAGGATAGGAACTTGGAGAATCTGGTAAAGACAAACTTCTCTTGCAGCTTGGCAAGAGAAGGGAGGAGGGAGACTGACCGGAAGTTGTCTGGGAAGGAAAGGTACCCCACCTTCCCCACCCCTTATGGATTGGAAGAACTTTGGCCAACTTCCAGGACTGAAGAACAGCACTGAGTGAGACGAGGTCGAGTATGTGAGTCAGAGAAGATGGTATGGCAGTAGTAGAGATGTAGCATAGTTGAGGATCCAGTCCGTCAGGACTGGATTTGCATATGTTGAGGGAGTAAAGGGCAGTCAGGGTTTCCTGGGTTGTAAGGGGGGTGGGAATGGAAACCCTGTGAGGGAAGAGGGAGCATGTGGAGGAGGCTGGAGTGTGACCATAAGGGAGAGCACAGATAGTGAAAAATTTGTTGAAGTGAGCAGCAGTAGAGGAGGGGTTAGACAGTGGTGAACAGTTTAACTGAAGGACTGGAAGGGCGAACTGGGTGGGAAGGTCAAAGGGGGATTAAGGTTGTTCTAAAGGTTGGCCTTGGAATATTGTGATTCTGTAGCCCAGACAGCCTTTGTGCAGGAGTTTCTGATAGATTTGTATATGAGAAGGGCAGGAAGGGAGTGAGATAATTTGTAACATGCCCAGGCAAGATCTCTGGACTTGAACTGATCAGTGATGTCAGGGGAAATCCAAGGGTGGTGGTGAGTTTTGACCCTGGATTTTCTGAGTGAGGCATGCTTGTTCCAGACAGAGAATTTAGAGTAAAACAGAGAGAGGACAATGTCAGTAGGCAAGAGGGTATGGCTGTCCAATCTACAACAGCAAGGTCACTCTAGAGCAGTGGTGCTGAGCAGCTGGAGGGATTTAATCGAAACGTGTTCAGGGGAGGAGGGTGGGCGCTGAATCTTCCCAGTTCAGAAAATCATACCGTGGTTGCTGAATGCATCTGACAGGATACCTGTTGCAACAGTGCAGTGCGGATGGGAGGAGAGAACCCAGTCCAGGAGGGAATGATTGTTTGGGGTGGCTGAGCCAAGTGGGTTAGGTGATGATCTGCGTGAGGTTGAGACTCAAGCCTGTGGATGGTTGACTTGGAGGCCAACCTTCAGCTTTGTCTGGGACACCATCAGTAAGCCAGCATTAGTGTAGCAGAGAGGGCAGACAGTTATGTGGGTCAGAAGGTTTTTCAGGTAACTAGGTCCCATATGTTGATCTTGAGTCTTGTATTGCAACAAGCTTATCTTGAAGATGATGCCTGCGCCACCAGATAGCTAGTGTAGGTCGTGCAGCACCAGAGTGATAGGATCCCTATGAGATGTACCAGACATCCATCGAGCAGTGGTGATCTGGACCATGTGAAGCCGATGCATAAGATTCCCCGGTAACCCTAGGAAGAGCATTATAGTAATCCGACCTGTATGTGATGAAGGCATACACTATCGTAACTAGGTCACTGGGCACCACATATGGTTTAATCTGGGCAGTATTTTGAAGATGGAAAAAGCCACTAAGGGTGACTACCAAGTGTCAGCCTGCAGTCCATAGTAACTCCACTGCTTTACGAATGGCACCATAGTCATCACTTCAGTCTTGATTTGGTTGAACCAACCAGTTGGAAGCCATCCAGTCGTTGACGACAACACAGCACAGAGTCCATGTCTACCCCATCCAGAGAACACAAGTAGAGCTGGGTGTCATTTGCATAGCATTGAAACTCCAGACCATACTAACAATCTCACGCAGTGGCAATCTATTACAAGGCAAACACCGGGGCCAGGATCAAACATCGATGCTAGGGCTAGACATAATGTTCTGTGGTTCGCTGTCATGTAAATTTTTTGTATTCCGACTGTCCCACAGAATTTCTGCCTGTTCTATTGGTTTTTGTTTACATTTCTGTTATTGAATATGAGTTATTAATAACTAGTGTGCCCTTTGGCTGGTATAGTGCCCTGAAAAAGGCTCATTTTAGCAATAAGGCATGATGGGGTGCATTATGGTGAGATAACGGCTCACCTTGGGATGGTTGAAACATGAGAAAAGGTCGAGCGCTTTCACCACCAGAGAAGGGCTGTTAGCCCACCATACCGCATCTCCCTGGAGTGACTGGGTCCTTTATAGTAAATTGGCTGAATTTATTTAAACCTACTTTTGTTGAGATACTGTCAGCCAGGCTGTTGTGCTGGGATAACAGCCTGGCTGAAAGTACCTCTTAACCAATCAGGAGCCAGCATTCTTTCTACCAATTTTGTAATAACTGATAAGGAACTACAGTCATGGCCAAAAATATTGGCGCCCTTGCAGTTTTTTCTAATAATGCACCATGCCTTCCAGAAAATTGTTGAAATTAAAAAATATTTTGGTATCCACATATGTATTTCTTTGGTTTGCAGTGGAATAAAACTGGGCAGACTAGATGGGCCTAGCGGTCCTTATCTGCCGTCAAAGTCTATGTTTCTATGTTAAAAGCAGAAAAATGTACTAAATCTTAGCTTATTCCACACACAACTCCTTAAATGGCCCGGACAAAATTATTGGCACCTTTTAGAAGTAGTTAGAAATAATTAGATTTTAAGCAGGTGATTCTCCTTCACTTTGGAATTGAACTCATCTGTGGTGAGTTGCAGGTGCCTGCATTTTAAAAATCAGTCATTCAACCAGTTTGAATAGAGAAAAGGACTCATTCTCCTGTTTTCTGTCGCTGTGTGTACCGCAGTGAGCATGGAGAAAAGAAAGACAGCCAGAGAGTTGTCTGACGAGGTCAGACAGAAGATTTAGCCAAGCATGGACAATCTCAAGGCTACAAATCAATCTCCAGAGACCTTGATGTTCCTGTTTCCACTGTACGTAATGTTATCAGGATGTTTAAGGCCCATGGCACGGTAGCCAACCTCCTTGGACGTGGCCGCAAGAGAAAACTTGATAGAAGATTGCAGCGCAGGATTGTTCGAATGGTGGAGAAAGCACCTCAATCAACTGCCAAACAGATTCAAGCTGACCTTCAGACACAAGGTACGACAGTTTCAACTCGCACCATCCGTCGCCAACTCAGTGAAAGGGGGTTATATGGTAGGAGGCCCAGGAGGACCCCACTGCTGAGAGAGAGACATAAGAAAGCCCGACTGGGGTTTGCCAAAACACACCTGAACAAGCCAAAATCTTTCTGGAAGAATGTCCTGTGGACAGATGAGACCAAATTAGAGCTTTTTGGTAAAGCATGTAATTTCTATGTTTACAGAAAACAAAATGAAGCCTTCAAAGAAAAGAACGCCTTCCCTACAGTCAAACATGGAGGAGGTTCAGTGATGTTTTGGGGTTGCTTTGCTGCTTCTGGCACTGGGTGCCTTGAACGGGTGCATGGCATCATGAAATCTGGAGATTACCGTGCCATTTTGGAGCGCAGTGTTGAACCCAGTGTCAGAAAGCTGGGTCTCCGTCGAAGGTCGTGGGTCTTCCAGCAGGACAATGACCCAAAACACACTTCAAAAAGCACCCAGGAATGGTTCAAGACAAGACGCTGGACTGTTCTGAAGTGGCCAGCAATGAGTCCAGATCTAAATCCCATTGAAAACCTGTGGAGAGATCTGAAAACAGCAGTTGGGAGAAGGCACCCTTCAAATCTGGGAGAACCGGAACAATTTGCACAAGAAGAGTGGGCCAAACTGCCAGTAGAGTGGTGCAGGAAGCTCATCCATGGCTATAGGAAGCGGTTGATTGCAGTTATTTTGACCAAAGGCTGTGCTACCAAATATTAAGTCTAGGGTGTCTAATTTTGTCAATGCCATTTCTTTTCATTTTCTGATTTAAAAGGATATATTAAATTCTGAACAAAAACAAAGGTTCTGTAATATTAACAGAGAAATAAAGAATTGTGGAGACCAAATACTGTACTGTTGTTAATTTCAACTTATGTTTAGAGGAAATTGTGAGTTATTTGAAAAAGTGCAAGGGCGCCAATATTTTTGGCCATGACTGTATTATAAAGGTGCCCTAAAAAGGACTACTAAATATTACCCACTGGCTGGTACATGGCCCTGAAAAGGACTTAACAAGTGTGCCCCAGTTCACTGCCCCAGGTGCTTTTAATTTACTTCCCACTTCTGCTCAGTTACTGCCCTGATAAAGGCTTTTAATTAGCTCCCTTCTGTGCTGCCCTGACGAGCTGATCAGCTTCCTCTGTTCCTGTGTATAGCCCAGACACTGAACATCTCCTCCTACTTAACCCTGACAAGGGCTGCTAACCAGCTTCCCCATCTGCTGTCTTTGGAACCCTTTCTGTCCTGATGGGGTTTTAAGTGGTTGCCTCTCCTAATTGCTACAATCTCCCCTCTGCCTGAAAAGGGCTTTCAAATACGGTTTTCTAACCCTTGTAGTGACTTATATTTAGCCTTACCCAGACCCCTCTTATTAGACTGCCCAGATGCCTGTGAACAGGAGTTAGTCTTGGGCTCCTAGTGCAAGTACAGCACACAGAAATGCGATATGCAGTACAGAAAGCAAAAGGAAGACGGGCAGCTGCACATGCACAATGATGAGGAACACATACGCAGTTTACTCCTGCCACTGCATTGTTTCCATTTCTGCTGCTGGACAAAACCACCTATCATACAGAAGAACCCGGCATGGGACATTGGGTTGAATGGTCATCCCTCAACATGTTACACCATGATGCTGGTACATCCACAGCCCACTCTTACTGGAGGAAGCATCTTCTGGGCCCTAGTGCCCACTAATGTTTTTCCATTTGGTGTCTGTCCCATGGACAGGCAGAGAAATGAAACCAGCTGTCCCTTGGGGGAAAACAGGGTTTCTGGAACAGGAGGAAAGGTGGTTCTAGGGACATGGATATGTTGTTCAATCCACACGTATTGGCAGGTTCCTTGCTGCTTTAAATCTTGCCGGAAGGTCTTCAAGCTGGCTCCTCCCACCCACCAGGGTGGTAAAACTCTCGGCTCCGCCCCATGACGCCAGATCTTCCTTACCGCGTGGAAGCTCAGGTTCCCTCCTTAGCGCTCTGCATTTTAGACTGGATCCTAACTCTTCGGTTCATCCAAAATTGGTTTTGAAGTTTTCTAAACTTCGTTCTTCATCTTCCCTCGCGGCTGCGATGGACAAATCTATTCCTGGCTTTCAGAGGTGCCCTTGTGGGCAGAAAATGTCCAGGACGGATCCTCACTCCATGTGCGTCTACTGCCTTGGCCTAGATCATAACCCGCAGGCCTGCAAGTTGTGCCGCTCTTTCTCGGTCAACGTCCTGGATGATCGCGCTGCCTGTTTGAAGCTCGGGTGCCCCGAGAAGCGTTTCCCACCGTTAAAATCAAAAGAGGCTCATTGGGCAGTTTCTGCGGTGGCTGGCTCAGCTGAGCAGCTCAAGCAGATGATCGCCCTCGAGGAGGAGGCAGCCCAGGCCGCATCTTCCTCCTCCTCGGCTGCGGCATTTATCCCACTCTCTCGGAGTTCCTCATATACAGCTTTGTTCAAGGAGCTTTGTCAGTCCCCTTCCACGAAGGGAGAGGGGCCTTCGGGACATCCTTCTCAGCCCAAGAAGAAGGAGTCGAAGGGTAAGTCCCACCGTAGGTGTTCATGGGAGCGGGAGAGGTCCCCTTCCCCAGACAGCTGACCGTCTACTTCGGTCGAAGTTGCAGCTGAGGCTGCTGGCTTCACGGTGTCCCTGTCAGGCCAGCCGGCCGAGACTCCCGTCGACGCAGTCGAGATTTTTCTCGATCCGTTAGATAGGCTGTCGACTGGTGAAGCCGACAACCCTCCTTCACCAGTTCCCCCGGTGGATACCGAGGATCTGCCTGCACCTTTGGGGCCGCAGTCCCCAGTTAAAGTGCCCGAGCCGAGGGAAGAGTGGGTATCCCCCGTCCCTTCCCAGACCCACCCTCGGTCCCCCCAAGGGTCTTGGTCTCAGACTTCTTCTCGGTCAAGCCATTCCCGCCAACATCGTCGGTCTCGGTACCGAAGTAGACGGCGACACCGTTCCTCCTCGTCCTCTTCCTCAGATGAGGGGAGGCTTCAGCGTAAATTACGTCGGCGCTACGAGGAGCTTATGTGGCAGCAGTTGCTGTTGTCCGGGTCTAAGCCGACTCCGGTCCAGACCCCAGCCATCAAGTGGCTGTCGCCCGAACGACTGAAGCAACCTCTCGCCCCAGTCGAGTTGCCCGCTCCAGGGCCGGTTGCTCAGCCAAAACCAGCTGCTCCACCGATTCTGGTGGAACCTCCGCCTCCTCAACCGAAGTCTGGGGCACCAACCAAGGATTCCCGGTCGGGTCACGGCCTGCCCCACAGGTTGTTGGTCACCCTCACTCCCGACCATCCTCAGCAGGTAGAGGGTAGCTCAGGGCCGAGGCAGCTCTTCTCAGACTCTTCAGAATCCAACGACGACTCCTCCCTGTTCTCCAGGCAGGTCGACCTGGAGTCCTCCAGGGGCCAGTCATTGGACGATAGCCCATCGTCCTTCTTGGTTCTGCTTCGACTCATCTCAGAGTCCACCGGGATGCAGCTCGAGCCCGTGTCCAAACAGGCCAAGTATCTCCTGACGGAGATACTGGACCGAGGGGATACCCCCACGGAGGCATTTCCAGTGGCTGAGGCCATTGTCTGCCCAGCCTTGGAGCTTTGGTAGTGGCCTTCTTCCTGTCCTGCACCCTCGGCCAGGATGGCCAGGAAGTATGCGGTCCCTACCGGCTCTTTGCCTGGTTTCTCGGAGCACCCCTCTGCTGAGGGGTTAGTCACCAACAGCGTTTTCCAGCATTCCAGTAACACTCGGGACGTGGATAAGCCCCCCCCGACAAAGAGTCCAAAAAGCTGGACTTTGCCGGGGTGCAAGGTGTATGCTGCGTCCTCCCTCGGCCTCCGACAGGCCAGCTCGGCCATGCTGATGGCACACTTCTCCCACGCCCTCTTGGGCTCCCTGGATGAGGTTGTCCCTCATCTCCTGACCGACCTGCAGACCACAGTCCACCAGGTGTGGGACCAGGGTAGGGCAGTGGCGGAGCAGCAGCTTCAGACTGCTCTGGACATAGGTGATTCCTGTGCCAGGTCAGTAGCGGCTGCGGTGGCCATGCGCCGCAGGGCGTGGCTGAGGATATCCACCTTCATGGCGGATACCCAGCACAAGTTGGCGGACGTCCCCTTCTTGGGGATTGACCTCTTCGGCCCTGGAGTGGAGGGACACCTCCAGCGGATCAAAAAGTCCAATGCCATTCTGGACTCGGTCACCTCCACCCAGAGGGACAAAGGCCGCCGTCAGCAACAGCAGAAGTCCATTCGTCCTTCGGCCCCTGCACCTCGACTGTCCCAACAGCACCAGCAACAGGAGCTGGCAGGCTCGCGCTTGGCATCCCAAACCCAAGCCAGCGGCTTCCTCCAACAGGAAGCAAGGAGATAAAGGCCCAGGAGGTCCCTCGGCCGGTTCTTCCTCCAAGCCTTCCCAGTGATGGGTTGAGGGGTGCCACCCCCAGCCTCATCACTCCCCCCTGGGTTCCCCCCGTGGGGGGGCGGCTCCGTCACTTCCTTTCCGCCTGGTCCGCTATCACCACGGACCGCTGGGTGTTGGAGTTGGTAGGAAAAGGCCTGCCTCTGGAGTTCGAGCAGGCTCCACCATTTTGAGCCGTCGCCCCTCGGGGGGCCAGGGGGTCCGCAGCCTCGCTGTCGGCCCACCGAGCTGATATTGCCCTGCTGCTCGAAAAAGAGGTGATCAGGAAGGTGGCGGATCCTCCTCCAGACTCGGGGTTTGTGTCCAGGTATTTTCTGGTCTCAAAATGGACGGGGGACTGGCGCCCCATTCTTGACCTGCACGACCTGAACAAGTTCCTAAGGTCTCGGACCTTCAGGATGGTCACTCTGGCTCAGATAATCCCATCCTTGGAACGAGGCATGTGGTTCTGTTCCCTTGACCTCCAGGACGTGTTCTTTCATGTCCCAATCCGTCCGTCCCATCAGAGATTCCTCCACTTCAGAGTGGAAGGATCCCTTTACGAGTTCCGGGCCATGCCCTTTGGCCTCTCCCTAGCTCCCAGGGTCTTCACCAAATGCATGGCAGTGGTGACAGCATTCCTGCGGCTCCAAAGGGTCCGGATGTACCCCTACCTGTACGACTGGCTGGTTGCAGCACCCTCCAGAGTGGAGGCGGAGCAGTCCAGAGATCTGGCCCTCCAGGTTTGCTCTCAATTTGGCCTCCTCATCAACGAGGCCAAATCAGATCTTGTGCCGAAGCAGGTGATTCTCTTCATCGGGGCAGAGCTCGACTCTTTTCGAGCCAGAGCTCAGCTCCCGGCGGACAGGGCCGAGGTTCTTTCCTCCTTTGCCCGATCATTTCTGGTTGGGCAATCGCGCCCTGCCCAGGACTTCCTGCACCTCCTGGGCCTCATAGCGGCCTGCACCAGCGTGGTCCATTGGGCCTGTTGGTACTCGCATCCCCTTCAGTGGGGACTGGCCAGCCAGTGGTCACAATGCTGCGATCCGTTGGGCCAGCCCGTGACAGTGACCCAGGAGATGTGGAATGCTCTCCAGTGGTGGACCGTTCCAGCACATCTGCAGGAGGGCATCCCGTTTGTCCGCCCTGAGCCGACGTCTCTCTATCGACCGATGCATCTCTGATGGGTTGGGGTGCCCATCTGGGGGGGCACAGAGCCCATGGCCTCTGGTCCCCTCGGGAGTCCCGATGCCACATCAACCTGCTGGAGCTCCGAGCGGTCCATCTAGCTCTCACCGCCTTCGCTCCATTTCTACTGGGTCAAGTGGTTCAGGTCCAGACGGACAATACCACAACCATGTACTACCTGAACCGCCAGGGCGGGACGCGCTCCATGCTGTTATGCAAGGGAGCTCTCCGCATTTGGTCCCTCGTGCGCAGCCTGGAGGTGGATCTCCTAGCCATTCACGTGGCAGGAGCCTCCAACACCCTGGCCGATGCCTAAGCCAGATAGGGGCTGCGTCTCACGAGTGGTCTCTCCTGCCGGAGGTAGTACAAGATCTCTTCTCCCACTGGGGCACGCCTTAGGTGGACCTGTTTGCCTCCAGGGAGAATACGAAGCTGAGACTGTTCCATGCCCGCCCCCCTCAGCAGGGGTCGCTACAGGGGGATGCCTTCTCGAGGCCGTGGACCCCGGGTCTCTTCTATGCCTTTCCCCCATTTCCCTTGATCCACAAGGTGCTTCTCAAGGTGAGGAGGGCCAAGGCGCAGGTGATTCTGGTAGCCCCAGATTGGCCCCGCCAATTCTGGTATCCAGACCTCCTCAGTCTCAGCTTCAGGTTCCCGAGTCGGCTTCCAGCCCACCTGGACCTGATCTCAGTAAACCAGGGGAAGGTATTCCATCTGGACCTTCAATCCCTGAACCTGACGGCCTGGTTCCTGAGTGGCTAGAGTTCCAGGCCTTGGGTCTTTCCGACGAGGTCCTCAACTGGTCCCTTTCTCAGCAAGGGCTTCGGTCGATGACCCTTAAGGTGCACCTGGCAGCCATCTCCACTTACTGGGCGCGGGCCGGGAAGCAGTCGGTGGCGCAGGAGAAGGTGGTCGGGCGCTTTTTCAAAGGCCTTGACCACATTTCCCCTCCGGTGCGAGAACCTCCATCTTCGTGAGATCTACTGCTGGTATTGGCCAAGCCATTCGAGCCGATGCACAGGTGTGATATTTCCCACCTGTCATGGAAGACCGCCTTCTTGGTGGCTATCACGTCAGCCAGAAGGATGGGAGAGCTCCATGCACTTTCCATCGAGTCTCCTTACCTGGTCTTCCATAGGGACAAGGTTGTCCTGCACCCCAACCCGAAATTCCTTCTTCCTTCTGAAGGTGGTGCCGGAGTTTCACCTTAACCAGGTGTTCTACCCCAATCACACCTCGGAGGCCAAATATAGGCTCCATACTTTGGACCCTAGACGAGCGCTCACTTATTATAAGGAGCGGATGGCTGAAATTCGGGGATAGGTTCACCAGCGGTTTGTCACCTACGCTGAAGCCGCACCTGGCAGACCTGCAGCCAAGCGGACGATAAGCATATGGGTCACCTCCTGCATAGAGCTCTGCTATAGGTTGGCAGGCATGGAGCCTCCCAGAGGGATAACAGCTCATTCTACCCGCCATACCGCTGCTTCGGTAGCTGCTTCCAGGGATGTCCCTATGCAGGATATCTGCAGGGCTGCTACCTGGAAGTCGGCACGTACCTTTATTACCCACTACCACATCGACCTTGAGTCACGCCGGGATGCCAGTTTTGGGGCCTCGGTTCTCCAGTCTCTATTTTCTAAGTAAGTATCGGGGGTGTGCGCCTTGCCTTCCTCCTCCTGGAGAACTGCTAGGAGTCTGCCAATAAGTGTGGATTGAACAACATATCCATGTCCCTAGAAATACAATACAGGTTGCTCACCTGTAACAGGAGTTCTAGGAATGGTATATGTTGTTCATCCACACGACCCACCCGGCCTCCCCGGCATCGACGCACAACCTGGCTTCCGAGGCTAGATCTGGCATCATGGGGCGGAGCCGAGGGTTTTACCACCCAGGTGGGTGGGAGGAGCAAGCTTGAAGACCTTCCGGCAAGATTTAAAGCGGCAAGGAACCTGCCAATAAGTGTGGATGAACAACATATACCATTCCTAGAACTCCTGTTACAGGTGAGTAACCTGTATTTATTTTGACCTTGAGTGAGGCACACTGTAGTTGAGTGCAGCTGTCTTAGAGAAGAAAATCTTTCATGAATCAATCTTTACCATTGATTCACACTAGTGAGTCTGAGACAGAAGCGCTAGGACCCCATGGGAGCCAGAACTTTTCAGAGAACTGGCGCCAAGGTAAGTTGTGCACATGTGGCTCTGCAAGACTGAACTCGCAGGCACAGGCTTATCTTGGCATCAGCCTCCAACCACCTCAGATCCTTTGTTCCCTGCTGTCGAGTGCGTATCACTGACAATGTTGCTTGGCGATCGACTGTGGGGAGTCAGAACTTCATGTCTATATGACAGCAGCGTTCAGTTCTTCTCAGTCTTTTAGTGTTAAAGCTAGTGTTTGTTGTTTTTGTGCCAGTTTAGAGTATTTGTCACAGAAACTTTTTTTTAACTTTATTGAAGAAAATGTTTTTTCCATCTGTCTGTTACAGTAAATAAGTGTTAGAGTACAGTACAGTACAGTTCTTGTGTCATAAAAATAGTTTACATAGGCATCAAGGCAGTTTGTTTCCAGTGTGTGTATGCTGAGTTTACTTAACCCATAGTATGCTAAGGGGTGATCTCCTGGAGGGGATGGCACCACGAAGCAGGGGTTGCTTCGGGGGTGGGGCTCTCAGGTTGTGACTTATATAGCTGCATTATATGGACCGTCCAGTAAAGCCAGTGCAACGTAGCCCCTCGGCATTCACAGTCTTGTGTGCTCCATTCGTCACAAAAACATTTCTGTCAGTTTTTTTCTCAGTCTTACCGAGTGTCAGCAGTCAAAAGCCATGGAATACAGTATGGAGGCTGAAGAGGCAGGCTGCTGTGGCAATGGGGTCATGTTCTGTCCACTTTCCCCATTGAGAAAGGGTTCTGACCACAGGCGGTCTTGTGCCTGGGAGGAAGGACAGTCCTTACAGAAGCACAAAAGGAAGTTGACCTAATCCCGGTCGGATCCCAGCATTACTCAGCCTTGATGTCTTTGTCTTCACACCGGAAGGGGAAGAAATGGCACCAGCCAAGGTCGTCCTCTGCAAGGTCTGGCAGGAGATCTCCAGTCTCTAAGGATCAGAGACTGTCACCTTTGGTGACACCGAGAGCCTCTAGTTCCAGGAGGTTGGAGTCTCAGGCCCAAAGCTCCCCTCTGTAAATGGGGTCCCCAGTGGGCAATTCCACCATTAGGTAGATCTTATGGAGCACTGAGTACAGCATTGAGCTTGTATGCTTCTGCCAGTGGATCCAGTGCCTGGCCCTTTGGGGTTGGTGGAACTGGAGCTGCAGGCAGAGCAGTCAGGCCAGGTAGAACGTTTGGCTCGAGCAACAGCCCTAGGTTCCTTGCCAGTGACCATGCTTGCCCACAACTGTACCACTGGCCGCCTCCCACTAGGGATGGGGGACCATCCATGGTGCCATTGGAGGTCATAATGGTGGCAGTTGGGTTGTTGACACTAGTTCCAGCGCCATGCCCAGTGCCCGGTATCAGGCCTTTCTGGTCCTGGCCTGGCACCAGGATTCTCCCCAGTGCCAGATTCAGTTCCAGTTCTGGTGCTACCCTTGGCACTGGCACCTCCTCCTTTGATGCCATTGTCTCCATTGTTGCCACAACTGCATTCTTGATTGGCAGGCCTGCGACCCACACCCTTCAATGACTCCCTTTCTGAGGGGAATATGGAGGGGGAAATAGATTGATCCCAGCCTCATCATTTCTGAGGGTGGCGACGATGATGCTTTTTTTTTTTTTTTTTTTTAAGCCTTAATACCTCTGACCCAGTTCATGTATGTGTTCCTCAGGAGGATCTTACTTTGCAGGCTTTGCTCAGAAAGAGGCACTCGGCTCTTAATTTCAAACTTGCATGGGATAGACGTAAAGGAATTCTGGAGGTCAGGGGTAAAGGGCAACAGACTTCTAGGAAAACAAACTGAACTTACAAGCTCAAATGGGCAGACTGGGTGGGCCATAGGCCCTTATCTGCTGACACTGTCTATGTATCTATGTAACTTACAGCCACTGACCAAGGTAAACATCTCTGACTGGAGTGGCTTAACAGTTCCAGTTTGCCAGTTGGTCTAGTTCATCCTATTCCTTCCACATTCGAAACCTTGTCTTATGTGGTCTGGAGTAGGCCTGCTACAGTCACAGCTGTCCGCAAGCAGGCTGACAAGAAATACACCACACCCAAAAATAAGCCAGTATATGTTTCTCAGCCCATAGCTGATGCTATTATCTTCACTGTTTTCTGTGCTCCCTGTTAACAGGGAGTAGACTGACACCATGTGCTTCTGCTTCAGCTGTTCTGGGTATGAGAACTGCCAGCTACCCAGGGCATTTCTCTAAATATCGGTATACCCTTTAGAGCAAACTAAAGTCTGGCAGTCTCTGAGGCTAAACAGGATAGTATACTGACTGTCAAGCAGGGTACTGAATCCGACCATCACAAGCTTAAAGCCTCTTTGGATGCCTTTGAATGCTGCATCTTGCTCTGCTGCTGCAGGCAATTGCATCAGGTGGTATTCCTGGCTGCAGATTTCTGGCTTCACCCAAGATGTCCGACAACAGGTTATGAATGTTCCCTTTCATGTAACTTGCCTGTCTGGACAGCAGGTAGAGTAATCCCTTAGGGTATGTAATGATACCAACAACCCTTAAGACTTCCAGGCCAGTTCCTTTTAACCCTCAAAAGGGCAAAGGACGTGCCTGCTTTCAGAATAAACAGACCTTTCATGGCAAATGCAGTGGAGCCCATAACAAATGTCAGTCTCCGCAGCCTCAAGAAAAAGATACAGCTGAATGCACAAGCACAGAAAGCACTCAGTGCCACCGTCTGGCGCTCTGGCCCCAGTGCTGCCTCAGCTGCCTGAGGCAGACCTCTCCTCCCCAGTGGTGG
Organism: Neoceratodus forsteri; assembly: GCA_016271365.2. Lineage (NCBI taxonomy): Eukaryota > Metazoa > Chordata > Ceratodontiformes > Ceratodontidae > Neoceratodus > Neoceratodus forsteri. The sequence goes on from CM057451.1 coordinate 748,975,077, forward strand.
TGGTGGTGGGGGGCCTGACCCAGTTTTACTGTTAGTGACAGTACATTACAACAAATGAGTGGGTCCTCAGGATCGTCCGAGAGGGATACTCCGTGGATTTTACAGAAATTATTCCAGACTATCTGCTGGAAGGCAGACCCTCTTATCAGTCCATACGTCAGAGTTTCTGGCATAGCAGATTGTGGACCTTCTGAGCAAGCGGGCAGTGGAAGTAGTGCCAGAGTCCAAACGGAACACAGAATTTTACTCCCTACTTGCAAGGAAATCAGGAGGCATATGCCCCATTCTTGACCTCAGAAATCTGAACAAATTTGAGGATTAAGAAAAATTCAGAATGATTTCTCCGAGTTTCCTGCCACCTTTCCTGCAACCTCAGGACTGGTTAGCATCCCTGAATATGCAGGATGCATACCAGCGTATACTGGTGTGCCTCAGCCACCAAAGATACCTTTGTTTCATTGTACTGGGACAGCATTACCAGCTCAGAGTCCTGTCTTTTGGGCTTTCCTCCCAGGCCACAAGCCTTATAAAAGAGCTTTAGTGACTCATGGCATACCTACGAAAAAGTAGGACTCCATATCGCTTCCATACTGCTGAAGGACTGGCTGATTGCCAGCCCATCTAGATAGGAGACAGAACAGGCAGTGTCTACTGATCCTTGGTTTCTTACCTCAGTGGAGCTTCTTGAGAAGTCTCGGCTCCAACCCTCACAGCAGCTGCTGTTCATAGGTGCTCTTCTGGATATGACCAAAGCCCAGGCCTTTCTTCTAGCGAGCAGGCTGCGGGCAGTTCTGCAGATGGCATGCTGTATCACAGAGCACAAGACAGTGTAAGCCCACTCCATGAAGCGCATGCTGGGTCTGATAGCTTCTTTAGTGTTCACAGTGCCCCTGACAAAGTTGCCCATGAGAACAGCTAAGTGGATGCTCAGTACACAGTGGTTAAAAGCATCACACCCTCAGACTTGCCTCATTCAGGTGACTGAGCCCCTAGTACAGTCACTCGTGATGGTCAATGAAGGACAGTCTCCTCCAGGGCTTTCCTTTCTCCCAGTTGGAGCCCCAGGTGACTATAACCACAGATGCCTCCCTGTTGGGGTGGGGGCCCACTGTCAAGGCCTACAAACACAAGGTGTTTGGCACCAGTCAGAGACTCATCTCCACATCAGTCTGTTGGAGAAGCAAGCTGTATGGTCTGAAAGCCCTAGTGAACATAGCCACAAAACAGTCCTCTTCCAGACAGACAGCATGTCTGTCATGTACTACATCAACAAACGGAGGAGCATACTCTTAGCTTCTCTGTAGGGAGGCAGTGAGAGTGTGGGAATGGTGGCTGCAGCAGGGGATCCTGCTCCAAGAAGTTTATCTGCCAGGAGTCCAGAGGCCGATCCTCACAAGTGGTCACTAGCTCCAGATGTCATGAGATCCCTATTCGACGAGTATGGTACTTGGGAAGTGAACCCTTTTGCATCCACAATCAACACCAAACTGCCTCAATTCTGTTCCAGAAATGGCAAAACCTGTTTCTGTGTGCATTTCCCCAATCCCTCTCATGCAGAGGGTAATGCTCAAATTGGAGGCACAAGGGATCAGGATGATAGTATTGGCTCCCTGCTGGCCTTGCCAGATATGGTTTCCTCTGTTGAGCAGACTGTCAGCGAGCCAGGGATTCTTCCACTTAGGATGGACTTGCTGACTCAAGGTCACCTGATCTATCTCAGCCTCCACTCCCTTCATCTTTGGGCCTGGCTCCTGAAAAGATAGACGTGAACTGGTGCAAGATATCTTAGAGGGTCTCTGAAATATTTGTGGCTGCACATAAACCTTCCACTAGGAAGACATACATAGCCAAATGGAAAAGATTTTCCATCTGGTGCTCCAAAACCTACATGGACTCCTTTGAGTGTGCACCTGACAAGGTTCTGGAGTACCTGCTGGACCTTTCTGATGCTGGCTTACAGTATTCCACAGTAAAGGTCTATCTGTTTGCTATATCCACATACCATGAGCCCATAGGTACCCTCTATCTGGCACAGCTGCCACTGTTCAAGAGGTTCCATAAGAGCATTCTTCACACAAGACCTCCCATCAGAAAACTGGTGGCTGCCTGGGATATCAACCCTGTGCTGGATATGCTCACTCACAAGCCTTTTGAGCTTCATGTGACATGATGTTTAACTTGGAAAGCAGCATTTCTAGTGGCCATCACCTCTGTTTGCAGAGTGTCTGAAATTCATACCCTGGTTGCAGATTCTGTGTATACTGTTTTCCTTAAAGACAAAGTAGTTCTCCATATGCACCCTATGTTTCAACTGAAAGTGGTGTCGGAGTTCCATCTTAACCAGCCACTAGTGATGCCTACCTACTTTGCCAACTACCAGAATGAGAGAGAAAGCATTCTCCCCTCACTGGATGTTGAGGGTCCTTAGGTTTTCGCTGGATAAAACTAAGGACTTCAGACAGTCCAAACAGCTCTTTGTCTCCTTCGATCCTACTTGGAAGGGACAGCATGTTACAGTCGAGTGTATTTCTGCCTAGATTGTAAATTGCCTTCGCCACTGCTGTGCCATGGCTCAGGTTAAATTGGATGGCAGTGTTTGTGCCCACTTCACCAGAGTGGTTACTACATCCATGGCAGAGATTTGCTCTTGCAGAACTGCGACTTTATTTTTTTATTTGAATTTTGGTAACTGGGTAGGCCCACTGAGATGGAATGTCCCTTTTTCAGAGGTGGCCTGTGGAGAAGGGTTACAAAGGGAGAAACAGTGATACAGTAAATAATAGCACATGGTAAATGTTCACAGACACTTTTACAAAAACATACATAAAGCAAAACATCATGCTGGCAGTAAATTAAGTTACATCTTCAAAACTGGTATAGGGACAAAAAGAGAATGAAAGCTAAGCAAAGCATATGTACAATTAGGTATAACTGAATACAGAGTATACAGGCACAGTGAGAAATTACTTACAACTGAGACCAACCAGACAGTCAAAGCACAACTTGCATAGCACCAGAGCACAGTGTGGTAAAGAGAGGATACACAGGCTCAGGTAATGAACCCAGAAAGAGGGCAAGAGAGGGGAGAGTGATGAGAGATAAGGGGAGCGGTCAACAGGAGCAGGTACACAGCTGAGTGGAGGCAAGGTGAGATTTGAGAGAACACTTGAGCAGGTGAAGAGTGGTACAGGTTATGACAGTGGATAGAAGAGTGTTCCAAAAAGAGGGACCCAAAAAGGTGAAGGCATGCCGACCCACTGCTAGATGGGGTTTAGGGAAGGAGAACAAAGGTAAGCCAGTAGACCGTAAAGGTCTAGTTATGAGTTTACATTGAATGATGGACAGGAGGCAAGGGGGGAGTGTAAGTATGCACAAGTTTGAAAGTCAGGCAGAGGGTGGGGAATTGCAGCCTGGCTTCAAAAGAAGGCCAGCTCAGTGAGCCAAGGATAGTGCTGTGGTAATCTCTGGCATTAGCACCAAGAGCAAATCGAGTTATCCTGTGGTAAGACTGTTTTAGCTTGGGCCAGCCCTGTGGCGCTGGGGGTTGAGGCACTGGACGCCACACCGACAATCTGTGTTCAGGAACGAAGCGCGGGCCACCAGGGGTCGGCAGGAGAGGAGAAGGATCGAGCATCCAAGGGACTGCTCTCCTTCTCTGGGGAGGAGGGTGCCAGTGGTCAACATATACTTGGTCCCTAGTGGAGGCTGGGGGCAGTACACAGACACTGTTGATGTTGGCAGAGATAGGGCAGACACGTGGAGGAGCGCACACGGGAGCATGCATGCTACTGCCACTGGCATAATTGCACACTACCTCTTTGAGAGGATAAATACAGGAGGAGAAACAGGTTGTTGTGGTGGATGATGGAGGGTGCCTCGCAGGTACCGCCCCCAACTAGCCGTGGCGCTGGCCACACTGGATCCGATACTCGCCGGGGGGGCAGCCCTGGGGGTATAGGTCAGCACCGGCTGGTGGACATCAGGGATGGGACTGGGGGGCTCCCTCCAGAGGTTGGGCCGCAACAACAGGAGGCTAAATTTGGCAGACCTGAGTGGAGGACTGGGGCATCGTAGGAGATTTATTTATTTATGACTTTCTTAACCAAGTAGGTGCACTGATGGGCACAAACAGGGCCATGTAAGGTGGCACAGAGTACAAACATCAAAATAACAAGAACAGGTTGATAATCGGAAGTAGGGAGAAGGAGGCAATGACAAGGCGGGAGGCAGGCATAAGATAGGGCTTGAGGCAGTACAGCATTCCAAGCTTCTGATGGAGGGCCTTGACCACTGAGGGAAACATGGGTGTCAAAGGTGAAGTGGGAGTCCAAGATCAAGGCCAGATATTTAAAGGACTGAACCATTTCAAGAGGGTCACCCTGAGAGGAGTAGATTAACAGTGGGGTGGGGTGGAAGGCTTGGGGGATCCGATGGAAGAAGAGCATAGATTTAGTTTTCTTATATTCAGCATCAGGAGGTTATTAAAAAAATAAGTCTTGAGGTTCAGGAAATCCTGCTGGAGAAGGTGGTTTAACATGGCATGGTCAGAGGCGGACCACTAGAGGATGGCATTGCCGGCATATGATTGAACCAATGCACCCCCACAGTGTTGCGGGAACTCATTGATAAATAAGGAGAACAGGAGTGGGCCATGAATAGAGCACTGAGGGACCCTATCCTTTATGGCCCTGAAAGGGGAAGTCTGGCTGGCCCATTTGACACATTGAGTACGGCCAAGAGTGTAGTTTGTGAACCTTTCAGAACTAGGGTGTCTAGTCCAAAGGTGAATAATGTATGCAACAGGAGATTATGATTAACAAGGTCAAAAGCCTTGGTGAGGTCAACAGATATTACGCCAGTCACAAGGCCTTTGTCCATCCTGCTAAGGATGTCAGATGTAATAGTGATGAGGGTGGTGTGGGTACTGTGTGATTTTGGAAGCCATGCTGGAACATGAAGAGAGAGTTATTCAGGTCAAGATAAGATTGAAGCTGGGCATGAATTATTTTTTCTTGAATCTTAGCAAGGGTGCAAAGGATGGAGATGGGGCAGTAGTTTTCTAACAAGGAATTTAGACCATTCTTGTGTATTGAGATGACTATTGCACCTTTACATTTACTGGGCACAGTACTTGACCAAAAGGACTTGTTGATCAGGTTGCGCACGAGAGGGGTGATTTTAGGGGCACCCAGTTTAAGAAAACATGGTTCTAAAGTGTCAAAACCCAGGTGAGGAGGTGTCCTTGATACTGCTGAAGTGATGCAGAACCTCTTTCGGGGTGGCCAATTTAAGGTGGAAGGATGGACTTCTATCAGTGGAAGTTGGGGAGGGTGGCTATGGAGCATGTATCAGTAGGGAGGTCTGATATTTAGAGAGGTCTGTGTAGTCTAAATTAAATTCTGTAGCAATTGAGACGGGGTTGGTGATCTCGGAGCATGGTGTGGGGTGAGGAAGCAGATTTGCCCTTAAGTAGGGAGTTTATCTGTCCCCAAAATTATTTGGGGTTAAAGAAGTTATTGGCTTGGAGGGTACGCAGGTATGTATGTTTGGCCAAGTGGATCTGGGATTTACATTGGTTACGAAGGTGGCTATAGGCCTGCCAGTCAGATAGCATGCCAGAACTCTTGTATGTCTGCCGTGCAACGTCATGTGCAGTCATGAGAGCTCTTAGATCCATGGAGAGCCAAGAGGCAGTATAGCACAGTGGTTTAAGGCTTGAGCTGCAAACCTGGACACCTGGATTTGAATCCCACAGCCCCCACTTGCATACTGTGTGACCCTGAGCAAGTAACTTAACTTTCTTGTGCTTCCAGGTCACACCTGGAAACAAGCTTCAACTTAGTGTGCCTCTCCCAGTTAAACAAGTTCCCCTCCCCAGAAGCCCCCTCAGACTTCCGCTTAACCAAGGGTGCGTGATAGTTGACTATAGAATTTAATATGTTGGTAAAGTATTTTAGGGCCAGGTTGACATCAGGTAGACTGTTGACTGGGGACCAGTCGGCTAGGAAAAGAGAGAGAGGGGTTAGGAAGTCTTGGGTACAGAACAAGGTCATATCCTTAGAGAGCACTATTTTGAGGGGTGGATTTGGGAAATTATACCTCCAGACACAAAAAGATGGAGTGATCACTCAAGGCATCAGGTAGAAAGCCAGAGGCTTTAACGTGCTGGGGATTATTAGTAAGAACCCAGTCAAGAAGAGTATGGTGACTGGATTTATTGCTAAGCCTGGTAGGATCACTAATGAGCTGGAAAAGATGCAAGTCAGATAGGGCATTGTGAACAGAATGCAGCCCAGGGCATAGCCAGTTGCAATTAGTCATCATATCAAACCAAATCCATGGGCGGAAGAGAGGTAATGGTTGAGGAGGGAGAACTGAGAGGGATATAGATGCACCCAATAAGTAATTTTTTTCACTTGCACAAGTACTGTAGAGATGCAGACTGATTCCACAGAGGAATCACAGGGTGGCAGTAGGAATTCAGTAACAGACAAGGAGGATTTGGCATAGCTAAGTATGCTGCCACCATGTTTAGAGTGCCGATCATTTTGAAAGGTTGTGTAGCCAGGAATAGTTATCTCACGTGAGGGGATATACAGCTTCAACCAGGTCTTGGAGATTACATGCAAATCGGGGCTATAATGATGCATCCAAGCCTCGAGCACAGGGAGCTTGGGTCCAAGGCTTTGGATGTACATTTGTGTGATGTGCAGGCCTTTGGTGTTATTCCATGCAGGAGCAGGCAGAGAAAAGGAAGGACTTGTGGGGCCAGGGTTGGTTTCAGTATCACCCAAAAGAAGAAGTAAGGAGATAAGATGTGATGGGGGAGGCAGGGCAAAAGGGAGAAATAGAGTCCAGGAGACAAAAGCTGTGGGAGGGAGCATTCGAAGGGTGTCTGGGGGGGGGGGGCAGACAGCTTCAGAGGATGGGGAGAAAGGGGAAGAAAAGGACAGAGGTAAAGACTAGTACAGAGCTTTGTATTGGGAACAGACAGCTAAGCTAAATTGTGTATCCATGTGAAAAGTAGGAATGGTGGGTGACCTCTTGTGGAGAGTTATGGGGAGGTGGGCAATAAAGCACTAAAGGAGGAGAGGATAGGGTGAAATTAGATGCAAGGAAAACAGGTGAGCAGAGTTAGCCTAGGGGAAGGTGTCATGGACTGTGGAAATGCAAGTGCTGCACAGCCAGAAGTTCAAATCCCTCTGCTGGGAGAACTTGCCAAGATACTGGAATGTTTTAGTTGGAGAATTTAATTTGGGTTAAAAGGTTATATTTAGGAAAGGAGAGGGGGAAATTCGATGCAAGGGGAGCAGGAGTGTAGTGTTGGCAAAAAGGAGGGTGTTGCAGACTTAGAAAATGGCAGTGCTGCTCAGCTAGAGGTTCAAGTCCCACAGCAGAGAGCCTGTTGGGATGAGAGGGGAGAGCTTGCCAAGAAGTAGTGATTCTTTAGTTTGAGAGTTTAGTTTGGGTTAAAAGATTAATTTAGGAGAGAACAGAGGGAAGTTAAATGCAAGGGATGCAGCAGGTCTGCTAAGTTGGCATAGTGTATGGTGTTGTGGACTTTGAGGACATCAGTGTTGCTCAATAAGAGGTTCAAGTCCTACAATAGAGAGAGCCTGCCAGAACAAAGCGATACTTTAGTTAGATAATTTAAATCTGGGTAGAATATTATATTTAAAGAAGGGTAGACTGAGTATACAGGAGACAAATATGGGGGGGGGGGATAGGATACAAAATAACTAGATGGTCAGGGGTGCAGACTACAGGGCAGTAATAATAATAATAAAATTTATTTGATTAAGTGCCTTTCAAGTATTTCAAGGCGCTGTACAAAACATCATTACATTCAACATAACCATACAAACAATAACACTGCAACCAATAAAATATTTAAAATAAACAATTTAAAATACAGCAGGGAATGCCTGATTCCATAAAAATGACTTTAAGGCCTTCTTAAACCTATCCACAGTTGTACTTTCTCGGAGCTGGCGGGGCAGAGAATTCCAAAGGGTGGGAGCCGCAAAGCCAAAAGCACGGACTCCGGATGACTTCAAATTCACCCTCAGAATCTCCAGCAACCCCTCGTCAGCTAAGTGAAGCTGTCTCAGAGGGGTGTAAGGCACCAGAAGCTCTTTCAGGTAGTCGGGACCCAACCCATGTAGGGCTTTGTAGGTCAAAAGACCCACTTTGAAGGTGATCCGCCACTGTATAGGCAGCCAGTGCAGACTGCGCCACACAGGGGTAATGTGAGACCTTCTAGACACCCCAGTCAACAAATGTGCTGCAGCATTCTGCACTAGCTGCAAGCGGCGGATATCAACCCCAGCAAGCCCTAGGTATAGGGAGTTACAGTAATCAAGATGTGATGTCACAAAGGCGTGGACCAAAACCAGCAAATCGCCTGGTGGAACCAGGTGCCTAATCCTGTAGATGTTTCTGAGATGGAAAAATGAAGTCTTGACTACTGCAGACACCTGGTAACGAAGGGTCAAGCCAGTGTCAAGCTCCACACCCAGGTTACGCACCTGTTCAGAGGTAGGGATCTGGTCTACCCCAAGAATTAATCCAGAGGGGGACCCTATCCCTAAACCCTCAACCCTGCGACCAGGGTCCACCACTATAACCTCAGTCTTTCCCGGGTTCAACTTTAAACCACTGGTATTCATCCAGTCTTGGATATCAGCGAGGCAATTATTCAGCACCGAGATAGCACTAACCTGGTCAGGTGCAAAAGACAGGTAGAGCTGGGTATCATCGGCATAGCAATGAAACCTCAGCTCGTACCATCTTACAATGTCTCCGAGGGGTAGCATATATACTCAAGAATCAACATGGGGAAAGCACCGAACCCTGAGGTACCCCACAAGAAAGAGAGAAAGCCCCGGATGAATATAGACCGGAAACCACTCTCTGAGTTCTCCCCAGGAGGTAAGATGAAAACCATCTGAGGACAACGCCTGAAAGCCCACAGATGGACCTCAGACGTTCGAGCAAAACCCCATGATCCACAGTATCAAAAGCTAATGATAGATCAGGGAGAACCAGAATAGAGCGGTGTCTCCGATCTCTCGCCATCAGGAGATCATTGAGCACCCGAACCAGAGCAGTCTCGGTGCTATGCCTCTTACGAAAACCTGACTGGAGAGGCTCGTATAAACTATGGATGGTCAAATGGTTATCAAGTTGAGCCGCCACAACCTTTTCAATAACCTTCCCCACAAAAGGGAGGTTAGAGATCGGATGGTAGTTGGCAAGGTCGCTCGGGTCTAAGGAAGCTTTCTTCAGGAGGGGAGTCACCACCCCTTCTTTCAGAGAGCTGGGGAAAACTCCCATCTCCAAAGAACACCGAATTATCCGAGCAAGGACCGGGCCAATAAGTTCACTACATCCTATAATCAAGGAAGTGGGACCCGGATCCAAACTACAACAAGTTGGGCGCATCTCAGAGACAATCCTCATAGTGTCCACAAGGTCAGGAAGATCAAAGGAACTCCAGGAAACTCCGGGCTCTGGGACAACACCCCGATCAACTGCAACAGCCATGGAGTGAGGTTGGGGACACTACCTCTGAATGTCTTCCACCTTATTCGCAAAGAATCGAGCGTTCTCCTCGCAGTCAATCTGCGTAAAAACTCGACGGACCTGCTGACAGGCTGGGTTGCACAGTCTGTCAACAGTTCTGAAGAAACTGAAACCAGTCGATTCGGCGACAGAGATTTCCTGGACAGGAATTCTGCCTTCTTATGGGAAATTTCTGTTTGATAGAAACTTATAATGCTCTAGCAAAATAAGATGAGTACAGCATCCAAGGCAGTCTTCCTCCAGCGATGCTCCAACCTACGCCCCAACCTCCGCAACCCTCTCAACACCCCATCAAACCACGGGGTGACAGGACGGCGTGGAAGGCGGCGAACACGGGTTGGAGCAATCTGGTCCAGAGCATCCGAGATGGCCCCATTATAGGCCACCACCAGCTGCTCGGGATCAGAGCACAATTCATCACACAACAAGAGGTCAATAACCGCCACCAGGTCTTCAGGGACAACATCCCGCAATGGGCGGTATTTGACCATCTCCACAGGGGCCGACCTACCCAGGGGGGCCACAAAATTGAATCCAACTGAGTAATGGTCAGACCATATTAGGTACAAACAAATTCAGGGTTTGAATCCCCTGGGGTGAAGGCAGCCGTGTGTGTGTGTGTGTGTGTGTGTGTGTGTGTGTGTGTGTGTGTAGTAACACTGAGGTAGAGTTCAACCAAAGACAGGCAGGAAAAGTGGAGCAAGAGAGAAACCAAAGAGGAGCAGGTGGAGCGAGAGAGGAGGATGGGGCAAAGGTAAGGTTGGTACACGAGCATCAGGGAGAGTGGACCAGGCAAAGATGCATGCAACTAGGGAAAGGAATAAGAATAGTCAGGATGTGACAGCACCACCTAGTGGCAGGAGGGTATAATGAGCAAATTGGAAATCAGGGTGTTAGATTACACAAGTGACGAGCCACAGTGGGTGAGGCAGCTGCCGCCTGCGCGGTAGCGGGCTAACACAGTGCCTCCTGTGTAACAAATTGCAGCTCTAAAGGTACAAAGTAAACAGCTGAAATTTCTTGAAAATCTTGCTCTGTGCTCTACATTGGAGGAGAGTGGGTGATTATGTGGCAGGAGGAACTTGGAGCACAGAGCACACTTTTACTAAGCACTGTGTCCTGAATGTCCATGCTAGGCAGCATTCCACTTTTGTTCATGACAGTTCTGAATGGATTACTATCTCGAGTGATCCCTCAGCTCCTACCGCCCTAGGCTGGGGACTTTGTCTGACCTTGGTACTCTGACCCACTAGTTGGAATCAGTGGTGAAGATTGATTTCTGGAAGATATGAAAAATACTTACCATAACTCTTGATCTTCTAGGAATAGCTTCATCATTGATTTACACACCATCCCACCAACCCCTGGGTTCACTCCAGTATGTTATGTTGGTCTTCACCCCCTTTATGTTTGGTTTGGGCTGTGAAGAGACAGAATTACTGGTCTGCCCTTCTTACACAGGCCATCAGGGCTATCTTATATCCGTAGGTAGGTGCATAGGTGCTTGTTAGGTCATGCTGTACATCCCTGGTAAAAAAGGTACTGAGGCGATTGGGGGCTGGTGTCAAGATAAGACTGTGCCCACAAGGTCAGTGTTGTGTAGCCACACAGGTGTGTGACTTATCGCAGTGCCAGCCCTCTGAAATGTTCTGGCTTCTGCAGGGTCCTAGCACCTCTGACTCGAACCCACTAATGTGAATCAGTGGTGAAGATATTCCTAGAGGATCAAGAATTGAAAGGCAAGGCTGCCTGTTCTTCCTTCATAGAGGTGAGCAGATGGTATACGACAGCTCTACCTTGCTGAAATCCAGGATTGGATGAATTCAAGCTGGCTGAGGTTGAACTCGGAGAAGACTAAGGTGATGGTCATGGACCTGGGTCGTCGGATAAAGGGGATGGGAGCTGGTTTATCTTCAGGACTTTTTCTTGATGGTTCCCATCTCCTTACCTCTGAATGGGTGCGAAACCTGGGGGTAATTTTTGATGATGGGCTAACACTGCAATCGCAGGTGTCAGCAGTCATCTAATCTTCCTTTTACCATCTGAGGAACATCTCCAGGATTAAGCACCTAGTTCCGTCTGGTGACCTGCCTACATTGGTCCACGCCTTTGTGACCTCACGACTTGATTATTGCAACTCCCGTTATCTAGGGCTACCTGGGGTTGATATCTGCCGCTTGCAGCTAGTGCAGAATGATGCAGCCCGGTTATTGATGGGTACTCCTCGGACCTGTCATATCTCTCTGGTGCTGCACGAGCTGCACTGGCTGCCGGTACAATGGCGGATCACCTTTAAAGTTGGACTCTTGACTTATAAAGCCCTACACGGACTGGGCCTGGACTACCTGAAAGAGCTTCTGGTGCCATACTGCCCCAAGCGATCGCTCCACTTGGCTGTCGAGGGGTTGCTAAAGATTCCAAGGGTTTCTTTAAAATCTTCAGGGGCTTGTGCATTCATGTATGTGGTCCCAGCCATTTGGAATTCTCTACCCAGTCAGCTTCAGGAGTGTGTGACCGTGGAGGGATTTAAACAGGTCCTAAAGACCCACCTGTGGCTTCAAGCCTACCCTACCTGATGGTACTTAATTGAATTTTACGAAACCCTGTATTTATGTTATTTATAGCTTTTATTGCATCCTGTTTTATTCTCTTTGTATTTTATTGTCAAGGCACCTTGATTTTAGAAAGGCTTGGTAAAAATAAAGCGTATTATTATTATTACCTCACTCTACTCTGCCTCTCTCACACATATCTGATTAGAAACCACACACCTTCCAAATCCCCTGCAGATGGTAACATAGAAATTGACAGTGGATAAGGACCTCTAGGCCCATCCAGTCTATCCTTATACCCTACCTTTATTGGTGGCCACTGACCTTACTTGGCCATTGGCCTTAGCCTCTCCTTCCCACCTCTAGGGTTCCCTTATGTCTGTCCCATGCATGTTTAAATCCCCACACTGTGCTTGCTCCCATGACCTCCTGTGGCAGGCTGTTCCATGCATCCACCATCCTTTCTGTAAAAAAACAACTTCCTCACATTCCCCTTATCCTGCCCCTTCCAATCTCCTATCATATCCCCTCATTTTTGTACTTTTCCTATATTGAAAGATGTTATCCACTTGCACCTTGTTAATGCTTTTAAGATTCTTGAAGGTTTCTATCATGTCTCCATGCTCCCTCCTCTCTTCCAGTGTATACATATTGAGGTCTTTTAATCTTTCCTCATATGTCTTCTGGTGCAAGCTCTATGCCATCTTAGTCCCCCTTCTCTGAATCGCCTCAACCCTATGTCCATACAAAGATGAGGCCTCCATAACTGTACACAGTACTCTAGGTGAGGCCTCACCAGTGTTTCATGTAGTGGAATCACCATCTCCCTCCTTTTGCTAGTGATACCCTTTCCTGTGCACCCCAGCATGCCACTGGCCCTCCCTGCAGCCTTTGTACAATAACCCCCAGATCCCTTTCTTCCTTGGTGACCGTCAGCAACTCCACCCTCATCCTCTAGTTCTCTCCAGGCTTTCTGTATCCCAGGTGCATAATTTTGCACTTCTTTGCATTGAACCTCAGCTGCCACACCTTTGAACATTTTTCCAATTTTTCTAGATCCCTCCTTATTTTCTCCACCCCTTCTGGAGTGTTCATCCTGTTGCAGATCTTGGTGTCATCTGCAAACATGCAAACCTTCCCCTCCAGCCCTTCCATAATGTCACTAATGAAGACATTAAAGAGGACTGGACCAGGACTGATCCTTGAGGTACCCTACTGGTCACCCACCTCTCCCCATATGGGATCCCCTTTACCACCATCCTCTGTTTCCTGTCCCTTAACCAGTTTCTAACCCAGTTTACCACCTTGTGGCCTATGCCCAGGCTACCCATCTTGTTAACCATACTTTTATTTATTTATTTATTCATTAGCTTTTGGTTACCAGGTAAATGCATTAGGCAAAAGACCTACCTATTTTCAAGCACAACCCAGGAGTGTACAACATGCAGTAGTCAAAATACAGAGGACAAGTCAGGCATTAGCACAAAATCACAGGACCACCATGCAGGGTGGACTAACAAAGATACAGAGTAAAAACACTCATGTATGGGTGGGTAAACAAAACATCCAGGATATTACATAGAGATAAGTATGATTTCATAAACAGTGTTAGACTTAGGGTGAGCAGAGGAACCCAAATGGAAATTGGGGGCAACTGCAGACACCAGGAGAACTCAAGTATGAAAAAAGTGCTTTTTTGAAAGAGCGGTGAGATGGGGAATGCTTAATGTCATAAGGAAGAAAGTTCCAGTATTTGCTCACCCATTTTTATAGAGCAGGGAGGAACGGTGAGCAGGGGAGCAGTCGAAGACCTAAGGGGTTGAGCTGGGGTAATGGGTTGGAGCATAACTGCAAGTGCGTTACGACGCAGTGGACGTGATAAGGAATCAATAAGGTTACCCAGAGCATAGGAACATATGCCACCAGGAGACAACCAGTTTAATGTAGAGTCAGCAGAGATGGGTGAGCCAGGGAGCAGCCAGAGCGAATCTGCAAATGTTATTGTATGTGGTGTCCCATTTATGTAAGTCTGCTACTTTGGCCTGAGAGAAGACAGGAAGAGCATACGTCAGCCCCGGAAACAAGACCCCCTGGGCTACAGAGACACGGTCAGAAACAGTAAGTGAGTGACGAACCCTGTAAGCAACTCCAGTCTTCGAGTTGATGTGTTGACAAATCCCATTGATAAGTGAGGTGAAGTGGAGTTGGGGGTCAAGAGTCACCCCTAAATATTCAAAGGTCATTGTGTTGGTGAGTACAGATCCATCAGGGCATTGGACCCTCAGGTGTTGGGATTCTACACTGACCTTCCTTAGGGACCCAAACAGCATAGCATGGGTTTTAGGTAGATTGAGAATTAATTGGTTAGAGAGCCAGGCCTGGATCTGACTAAAGGAGGATGATAGGTGTTCATTGATATCACTGATAGATGCAGAAGGTCATTAGCATACAAGATAAACTTACAGTGGGTGGTGGAGGTAGGGATAGAATTGACAAAGATGGAGAATAGCAATGGGCCTAGTACTGAACCCTGAGGAACACCACGGGAGATGGCAGAGGGAGGTAATTGGGCTTTGCAGAAGGAGGCAGTTTGGAATCGACAGTCAAGATAGCTTTCGAACCAGGACAAGGTGGGATGGGTAGCTCCAAGGTCCTGAAATTTGCACAGCAGAAGGAGATGGCTCACCAGGTAGAATGCTTTTGTAAGATCAATAAATACAGCACCGGTGAGTTGCCCATTATCCATGTTTGTCTTAACATCACTGGTAAATAGGGTAAGCGCCGTTGTGGTACTGTGTCCAGGTCGAAAACCATGCTGGATAGGAGACAGAAGATTGACCTTGGTCAGTTAGGAGATGAGCCGGCCATGGATTGATTTTTCAAACAGTTTGCTTAGGGTGGGTAGTATAGCAATAGGCCTGTAATTATTTAGTCTACTAGGATCACCATTTTTGAACGCAGGAATAATTGTGGCTGATTTCCATATAAGGGGAACTGCTGAGGTGGAGATAGAGAGGTTGAATAGTCTAGTTATGGGGGTTGCTAATAGAGCTGCTGCCAGTGGAAGGATCCTGGGTTCAAGACCATCTGTACCCACGCTACCATGAGGAGAGATGGAATTGAGGAGTTTTAAGACTACAGCTCTAGTGACAGGAGTAAGCTTCAGAGGGGTTGATGCCAGAGGGGGATTGCAGGGAGAAGTAGGAGAGCCAAGAGGAGAGGCATGGGGGAAGGTAGGGAGCACTATGAAAATAGAGTTAAAAGCTCCGGCATTGGTAGAGGGGTGGTTACAGCTGACCTCATTTACCAACATTTTCCTCGGAGTCTGCAGCTTGTTGCTTCCAATAATTTCGTTAATGCTAGCCCAATATTGTTTAGGGTTAGATGAGGAAGAGCGAAGTAACTCACGGTAGTAGCTACGTTTGGCCAACCTAATGTCCTTCTTGCAGGCATTTCTTAGGACGCGATATTCCTCATAATCGGTAGGCAAGGCTGAGGATTTCCATTTCTCCCATAGCCTATCCCTTAGTTTTAGGCGCTGGAGTAGGGGGCGCCTAAGCCACTTCGTGGGTTTGCCCCTGACCCTACAGGTTGAGGTAAGGATATGTCACCACTGTAGTGATAGTAACACATTTGTGAAGTGTTCAGTAGCTCTGTTGACATCATTGGTGATTAAAAATGGAGGACCAGTCAACAAGACTAAGTTCCAGAAAAAAAGGCTGCAGTGTCCAGATAGGCACAATTTGAGAAGGTTAGAATTTTGGGAGGATAAGTAGGGGTTGAAGCCTGCCATCTGCAGTAGATAGGGCAGTGATAGAGTCCACAAGGACACCAGAGGAGTTTATACGATCCACTCTATTGGTAAGTATCCAATCGATGAGCATGCGACTGGAGCCATTAGAGGACACTCTGGTAGGAGATACGATAAGCTGAGTAAGGTTAACTTTACTAAGGGTGGAAGCTAGGTAGGGGGATTCGAGCCCAGCCAGTCCAGATTGAAATCCCAGAGGCAGATAATATCTCTTCTGGAGGGAACCATAGCTATTAGGTCAATGAGTTCTTTGAGACCAAGCTTACTGTTTCTTGGAGGGGAGTAGACACTTAGGATGTGGAGTTTCTTTGAGCCTTCCAATAGGAGGATCAAATGCAGTACTTCGCAGTGACTTAAAGGATTAACTGGTGCAAGAGACATATTGAGGTGCGGTTTGAAATACAGCACCAGGCCACCCCTTCTTTTGGATGAAGGACGGTCCACACGAAGTAAGTTATAACCAGGGACAGCACATGCTGAGTTTGGGATAGAAGACTTTAGCCAGGTTTCAGACAAGGCGAGGATGTCAGGATTATTAACATGAACCCATGCTTCGAGCTCAGGGAGATTGGCTACTAGGCTCCAGATGTTTATGTGGGCAATGGATAGACCAGGGGTTTGGACACTTGAGGTAAGTGGACTTGAGGAAGTTGCATGTGCAATCCTAGGGGGCCAGGGTTAGGCTTGATGTCACCAGAAAGTGTGAGAGATAGGGTCATTATCCAGATAGTGGCATGCAGGAACATGTGAGAGGTACAACCACGGTAACAGATTTTCTTTCTGAGCAGAAATCTAATTATGGAATCGATAGGTTTGTTACCGAAGCCCAGAGGAGGTACCCGATCGATGGATTTATGCAGTAACATGTTTGAGTAAGAGAAGTCATTTTGGTAGGCAGCAGGGAGGGTAGAGGAATGCCCAAGAATTAGTGACAAAGAGTCAAGAGCTAATAATGAGAGAAAGGATAGGAGGCAATTAATCAAGAGTGACATCATTAGGTTGTTGGGTAGGACAGGAGGAGAAGAGAGAAGTGAACAGGGGGAGGTGGGGAGAGAGTCCTCAGTGAGCAGAAATACAGCTTACTGTGGCTTGTTTAGATAAAGACACAAAATTAAGTACATGGGGACCTCTAGTGGCAAATAGTTATAAGCTGCAGATGAGAAATTAGGGAGCTAGAGATAGTCACATCAACACCACACGTGACACTGTGCATGTGAGAGCCCCGGCTATATATTCAAAGCCGGCTAAGGGTGGGAGAGTATTGGGGGCAGGCGGGGAGCAGCCACGCAACGGCTGCGGGGTGAATACAGGATCCCTTTTCCCGAGCTGCAACCAGGATCGGCCCGCACTCAGTGGCAGAACAGTAAGACTCTACGACTTTGCTTTAAGCTGCACAAATCCCTCATAGGTGAGCAGCCTAGCTGGCTGCACAAATAATCAAGCACAAGAGATTTTTACTGTCAGGTGAGCTACCGAAGTAGTGAGAGAAACCGTACAGTCTTTCCCAAGCAATGTAATACGGAGTCCCACAGCAGGCAGCTCAATCATATTTGGATTGCTTGCAAGGCAGTTTTACACTGTAAAATTCAGTAGACTGCAGTTTCAGAGCAGGGTGCCCTGTCCTTTTCTCAAATTACTCAGTGCACTACAGGTAGCAAAACCATGAGGGGCGCTCCGCTGAGTCCGTGACATGGTCAGAAAAGGCGTCAAAGTCAAAATCCTCAGCCACAGTCAAACAAAGAAATAGAAAAATGCCAGCCCTTCCATGGTTCTGCAGTAGCGTACCTCAGGGCTGTGTTTACACAGATAGCACCCATAAGCTTGAAACTTCAGGTGCCCCCCCACCACTGACCCATGCACCCAGTGTGCACCAGGCGTGCCCCCCCCAACACACACACACACACACACCCACCCCTCCCTGCCATGTCCTGCTGAGTTACATCCACACCACAGAGTCCCTGCCTGGTCCCACTCATATCCTTTTGAAAGCTAAACTTGTATAAAACTTTTCCAGAATATGAACGTTTTTACAGTCAAAGTGTTAAAATTCCTTTTAATAAACTGTTTGCACTTATTTAGAGGTGGAAATAAAACAGTCTATCAGCACACAAGCAAGCACAAACACTCACTTATTTATGCACTTGATCTGAACGAGGCCAAACAGTGTGCATTCTTATTCAGTCTCCCTAGTTAGAAAAGAAGTAATGCACTGAACAGAACAAAAGTCACTTTTACCTAAATGGTCTGAGTTCAATCACTGCAAGTCATTCCGGGGTAGCATTTTAAGGCTAAACTAAAGCTAGTGTCATAACAGACAAGCTGCAAGAATAAATGCACTGCCCAAAACTCCCCATTTGAACTTCTGTAGGAGTTAGCGGGAAAAAAATCTGCAGGTCAAGGGGGGGGTAGCATTTTAAAATGGAGTCTAGTGGTTAAACTTTTTTTTTATCCAAGTGGTCTGAAGGTCAGGGGGCATCATTTTTGTTACTAAGTGTGGTGATAACATTATTTAAGAATAAAAGCTACTGCAGTGCCAGTCAGGGTCACTGTCTGATAATACAGAACCTGTGAGTAAACATTCTGAACTCTGAAGCTGCTGCTATCAATTTAATTTACAGGAGAAAAACAAAACCCTTCAAATTCATTGCAGGTCATGGGGTTGGGGAGGTAGCATGCATCCTGAACTTTCTAAAAAAAAATGGATACACTACAGACCAACCAGGAGCAGCATTTATTTTTGTTACTATATAACACAGACAATAAAATAAGATAAGCTTCAAACAAACTGTCAGACTACGTTGTGTGCAATAAAGCAAAAATGGTACCTGATATCCATCAATCAATCAATCAAGTCTTTATTTAACCAGGCATTCATCGTTGAGCAGAAGCTCATTTGCAAGATGGACCTGGGCCTTGAATAATTCTGTGGGAAGGTAAATAGTCTGGCAGAAGTTGCAGGCAGCAGTTATTTATCCAGAGAAGCCGACCGACAGGATACGACGACCCAGTCTGTCCGACTAGTTGTGATGAATGATGCATATGCGTTGATTTGGAACACACCTAGTCTACAGCTCACATCACACACACACACTGGCTGGCAATGCTCACTCAAAAAGATGAAGAACAGTTCTGTTTACTTACTAAAGTAAAGTGGGTCTGGTGCTGACTGTGCGAGTCTCAGTGACCTCTCGACTTGCTTTCAAACTTCTCCCCGACCAGACCGGCCATGACTACTGGGCTGACGGCACTGTCTGCACTCACTGTCTGGCAAGGAAGGTCTCTCTCAGTCTTTGCTCTCCAGCCTACCCGACTCCTCCATGCTCGCTCAGTCAGGTCAGGAGAGGACGGAGGATTTGAATTTCTTTGACTTCAGTCCACAATACAGTTAGCTGGGCTAAAATTAAGTAGCTGTAGCTGGCTGGTCTAGCTGCTCCAGACTAGTACTACCACTCCACATCTGCTGCTTACTTCTGACTTCTGAATCTCCTACGCAGTCACACTTGTCTTGTCTCTGCGATGGTGACTCTCCCAGACAGAGACCCAGTGGACCTGAAGACACAGCGGCTTGTGGCTTGCAGCACTCTCTCTCTCTCTTCCTCACAATTCTGGCTGGCAGAGTGGCGGTTGATACAGTTCTCCTTCTATCTTCCAAGTACTTTGCTGTACTTGTACTGGGGCCATTTAAACTTGCAGCCCCTCTTACTTGAAACGGCAGCCAATCGGAGGATGCACAACACAGTATATGCCAACCGCAGACCTTATTGAAATCCTAAATCACAAGGTCTGTGGGGCGCTGCTGACTTGCTGAGGATAATAGTTTCATATGGGGGAGGGGTAGAGTGGGCGGGTGGGATACCAACAGTCGGAATAAGTACATTGATGTCGGCATCAGTCAGGGTCAGGTCAGCCATTGCCTAAGCGGGGGGCGCCAGCAGTCATGTACATTGATGTCACGTCATCCATTGCCTAAGGGGTGGAGGGGGGCTTGTCATCAGCACAACAGCAGGAGCAATAAACATTTATGTCTGTCACGACAAAGGGGAGGGCAGGGAGCCAGTTGTTTAAATGACACTGGGAGGGGGTCCCTTAGTAGGAGTCTGAACTGCAATGTCTTTAGACTTTTGTGTATTTTTTTTTTGTTTTGTTTTTAGCAAGACATACTGGCAGACAACACAAGCAGCCAGCCCAGAAAAAAATTTTTTTTTTGCTGCCTAATTTTGCAGGTGCCCCTAAATGGTTGGTGCCCCTAGGCTGCAGCCTAGTTAGCCTATGCACAAAAACGACCCTGGCATACCTTCACTTTTCCACGACTCAGCTCCTACGGAGGCGGCTAGCCCAGGTAGGCCAGTGGCTTCACTTTTCCATGACTCGGCTCCTCCAGAGGCAGCTAGCCCAGGTAGGCCAGTGGCTTCACTTTTCCACAGCTCGGCTCCTCCGGAGGCTGCTAGCCCAGGTAGGCCAGCTGCTCATATGTGACTCCAATATAAAAGGCTAGCTTGATCTCTCATTAGACGCACCTTAATATGTTTTTTTTGTTTACTATCAACCCAGATTTGGTGGTCTTCCAGGCCTTCAGGTCACAGTATTATTGGAGGCGCATTCTCTGCTTGATTTATTTGCTCTGTTGGTCTCTGAAGTGTCCAAGCTGAGACTTGTACCTGTCGGAGCACCTCCCATGTGCTTTAAACCTTTAAGAACCTGAAGCCTGCCACCCCTCCAAGTGACTCCACACCCCACACTTCCCTCCGGTGTCAAAGGCCTTGCTGAAATCTAGGTAGACTACGTCCACCGCTCCCCTCCCCATTCAACTCCTTCATTACTCAGTCAAAAAAATCTATCACATTCATTTAACATGACCTACCTGCTGTGAATCCATGCTGCCTTGGATCCTGGGCTTCACTGGTTCCCAAATGTCCCACAGTCCTTTCCTTAAGCAGTGCCTCCATAATCTTACTCACTACTGAGGTGAGGCTGACCAGCCTATAGTTTCCCACTTCCTCCCTGCTACCATTTTTGTGAAGAAGGACTACATGTGCTCTTTTCCAGTCTTCTGGAACCACTCCATGTTGAGCAACTCACTCAACATGACTGCCAGTGGTGCAACCAGCTCCACCCGTAGCTCCTTCAATATCCTGGGATGTATGCCATGTGGTCCCATTGCTTTGTCCACCTTCAGTTTTGTGAGCTCCTCCAGGACTCTCTATTGTGTGAATAGACTGGTGTTCACCTCCCTCCATCCCCCCCCTTTGTATCTGCTGCCCAGGAGTGGTCCCTGTACCTCCCCTTCTTCAATGAATACCGAGCAGAAGTATTTATTCAGTATTTCTGCCATTTCCAGGTCTCCTTCCACACACTCCCCCCTCATCCCTTTTGAGCCTTACAGTCCCACCCTTGGACTTCCTTGTCTTGTCCCCTTTCTTCGTCTGTGTTAATCTTTCCTCTGTTTGCACCTTTGCCCTCCTAACAGCTTTCTCCACTTCCTTCAGACAATTTAGGTACACCACCTTATACTCTTCCTTCTGTGTCTCCTTATATTTTCTGAAACTCAACCTTTTGGCCCTTACTTTCTGTGCTACCTGTTTTGAGAATCATAGTGGTTTCCTCCTTCTCTTGCCTTTGTTTCTCTTCCTGATGCACTGGTTTGTCACCTCCACTATGGTTCCTTTTAGGTGTGCCCACTGCTCCTCAACCCCCTCTCCTGCCTCCCTCCTCACCAGGGATACTTTGATACATATCCCCATCTTAACAAAGTCCACCTTTCTGAAATCTAAGACCTTTGCCTTTGTGTGCCTTGACTGCGACCCTGTACCCATGTTAAACCGTACTATGTGGTAGCTGCTGGACCCCAGGAAACCTTCTACTGGGACTTCTGTGATTTTGTCCCCATTGGTCAGTACTAGGTCCAGAATCGCCCTGTCCCTGGTGGGTTTTAGCACTAGCTGCTTGGGGCCTGTCCCCTGCAGGAAGTCCAGGATATCTCAGTTCCTGGTGGAAGCAGCTGCCGGAATGGTCCAATCCACGTCTGGCATATTAAAATCACCCAGCAGTAGCACCTCCCCTTTCATTGCCATCTCATGTATTTCATCCAGTAGCCCCCATCCGCCTCCTCCCCCTGTGCTGGAGGCCTATAGACCACCTCTGGGCTGATTGCTGTGCCATTGCCTGGCTCAAGGGTAACCCACAGTTCCTTGACCTCCTCTGTTGCTTTTATTCCTTCTCTGATGTACAGTGCCCCCCCCCTTTTTTTTTTACTTTCAAACAACATGAAGTCTTGCTGTATTCTGACTATATGCAGTTAGCCCCAGCACTTGAACTGCCCTGGAGAGTAAAGGGTTAACTGTATGCAAAGGCATGGAACGTTGAGCTCGAGCTCGGTTTTCAAACCTCTGTCTGTGGTACTCTGAATTGTAACCGTCAGATTTCTTACTCCTCCTAACTGTGAAGTTGCTCCAGAGATCTCTCCTGCACTTCGGTTCAGTAAAGTTCGAATCGGTCGGTTTTGTCAACCTGTTCGGTAGAAAATCAGTATTCTTGCCTCTGTCTCGGTACCAGTAAGTGGTAGTATAGGTAGTGCTGATTTTCAGAAGAAATTTATTTTTATTTTCAGTTCTTTGCCGGTTGGTCCGGTTTGGAACTGAAATCTATTCTGTATTTTCTGTATACTTTGTATTTGTGTATTTTTTCTGGTACTTATTGGTTCCTAAAAATATACGACTTTTAGAATTTTTTTTAACCGATCCGTGACACGGTTGGAACCGATAAGTTACAGTCGCCTGGCTTAACCGCTGTTTTTGGGTGACTTTATTTTATAAGGCATGTTTGAGAAACCCAAAAAGAAAACTGGACCAACTGGGTTTCAGCACTGTACCGAGTGTAAGAAGGCCTTTGCTAAGGCCGACCCTCACCTCGTATGTGTGTATTGTCTGGGGTTTGACCACCTCAAGGAAGACTGCCAAATATGTAAAAACTTTCCCAAAGCCACTCTGGAAAAACGTTTGAGTAGGCTAAGGGAGAGGGAGGCCGAGAAGTCCGCTGACCCAGATGGCCAGCCCGGTTCAGTTGCGGACGAACCTGAGGAGGTGCCCACTGACCTGGGCAATACCTCTTGGGGCAAACGGAGAGCCGATTCTGTGGAATCTGTCCCGAGTAAAAGAAAAAGAAAATCAGCCGGTTCGGATTCGGCTTCCCATGGTCAGACTGCTGATGAAATAGCAAAAGCGATTTCAGTTGTTACAGTCACTTTGCCCGGTTCAGAGCCAATCAGTTCGGTCAGAGGTACTTGCTTCAGAATTGGATCCTGAGGCATACTATGAGGGCGATTGGGAGGAGGATGAAGATTATGAAGAGGAACAATGTGAGGGCCTAGATGGGCCAGTAGATCCTGACATCTCCCCAGACAGGCTTCTCCTCCCAGGCTTTCTGAGTCCACTTCCCATTTCTTGTTTTACAAGTAAGTGGCTGAGACTCTTCAGCTTCCTATGTAAGAGGATGAACAGGATCAGGAAGAACCTCACTATCTGGAAATGATGGATGTCCCAGAGTCTAAGAGGGTGTCTATCCCTTTACACAAATCCTTGGGGAAACAGACACAGAAAATTCTACAATTTCCTACATCCATTCCTCCTGTGGAAAAAAGAATGGACAAGAGTTATGCTCTGTCAGGTCCTGGGACGGAATTCCTTTCTTCTCATAGCAGCCATGTTGGGGTAGTGCAAGCTGTAGCCTGTGACAAGGCTAATATTCCTTTGGCATCTCACCCCCCAGATAAGGATTCAAGGAAAGTTGATGCCATGGCAAAAAAGCAGTACTTGGCATCATCTTTGGGGCTCAGGCAATCTAATTATATGGCATACACTGCCAGGTACCAGAAATCTATGTGGGAGATGGTTCTGGAACTGGCCAAGGGTGCCCCTCCCCAGTTGGCCAAGGAGTTGGAGCAGGTGCTGCGGATGGTATAGAGGCATCTAACGTGCAATTTCATGCTGCTGTTGATTCCATTGATGTTCATTCCAGGGTCATGGCTACATCTATCTCTATGAGGAGATTTGCTTGGTTTAGGTGTACTGCCCTCTCTCAGGATACCCAGGCTAAGGCCATGGATTTTCCTGTAATGGGTAATTATCTGTTTGGAGAACAAACAGAAAATTACATGAAGAAAATGGACGAGTACAGGACCACCTATAGGAGTGCTGCAGCTAAAGAGAAGCAGACCACTCCTCAGAGGCAGCAGTTTAGAGGTAGGGGCAGGCCTTTTTACCAAGCTCAGGCCTCCTCCTCTTTTTTCCAGCAGAGGGGGTTCTTTAGGGGAAGAGGTAGGCTTGGGGTGACCAGGACCCCATCAGCCACTTAGTCCAAGCACCCTGCCAAGCAGACACCCTGAGGTGTCAGTCAGAGTTGCCTCCCTAATCCCAGTAGGGGGCAGGCTGGCTCACTACTCCCAGGCCTGGGAATCTATTACTTCAGACAAATGGGTCCTGGAAGTAGGAGCCAGGGACTTGCTCTCGGTTTCAAAAGGTTCCCAAAAATGAGAGCAAAATCTTTCAGTCCTCCCTCTCCCTTGGAGACAAAGGCCCTAGAGGCAGAAGTCTCCTCTCTTCTGCAAGCAGTAGAGAAGGTACCTCTTTGTCACAGGGGAAAAGGACTGTATTCAAGATACTTCCTTACCCCCAAGAAGACAGGGGAGTGGCAACCCATATTGGATTTAAGGTACCTGAACAAGCATTTAACAAAACCAAAGTTCAAAATAGTGGCTCTGGGAGTACTTCTTCCCTCTCTAAGACCAGGAGACTGGCTAGCTTCCCTGGATCTCAAATATACTTACTTCCACATTCCTTCAGACAATCCCACAGAAAGTACCTCAGGTTCGAGTTGCCCTCAGGCCATTACCAATTCAGGGCCATGCCCTTCGGCCTCACATCTGCTCCAAGGGTGTTCACCAAGTGTCTCGCAGTGGTGGTGACATTTCTCAGGAGGCAGGGCATCCTTCTGTTCCCATATCTGGATGACTGGCTTCTAGTAGGCCAATCCTCAGACAAAGTCATCAGCTTTAGAGGTCACCCAAAGACTTCTAGAATCCTTGGGCTTCATTCTGAACTTAGAGAAGTCTGTTCTAGAGCCAGCCCAGCTTCTCACCTTCATAGGAGTGAAAATAGGTACGATTTCAAGTAAGAACATTTCTTCCCCTCTCAAGGGTTCAGTCTCTGGTCACTCTGGCCTCCTCTTTTCGTCCTCTGGTGCCTCGTCTAACCAGACACTTTCTACAGCTGGTGGGACACATGGCAGCTTCCACAGCAGTGGTTCAGGGAGCAAGATTCCAAATGAGAGACATTCAGTTTCATCTCGAATCTTTCTGGTCTCAGAAAAAGGACCCTCTCTCCAAACTGGTTCCAGTCTCCAAAACCTTGGTCCAGGCCCTTCAGTGGTGGTTGGAGGAGGACAACCTTCAACAAGGGGTGCCCTTTGTCAGTCAGGTCCCTTCTGTTGTTCTCACCACAGACGCCTCTCTTCTAGGGTGGGGGGCCCACCTAGATCATCTCGCAGCCAAGGGAACTTGGTCACACCAGGAGTCCCTTCTGCACATAAATTTCTCGAATTAAGAGCTGTCTTTCTGGCTCTTCAGACAATCTCAGCAGTTGTCCATGGGAAAGTGGTACAGATCAGAACAGACAATACCACAACCATGTGGTACATCATCAAACAAGGAGGCACTCTGTCCTCGGCCTTGGACACAGAGGTCATGAAAATTTGGTCTCTAGCCTATTCCCTTCAGGTTTCTCTGATGGTTGTGCACCTCACAGGGAAGGACAACATTCTGGCAGATGCTCTCAGCAGGATTTCTCAGGGTCACCACGAATGGACCCTGAGCCCTGTCATTCTTCAAGTCATCTTCAGGAGATGGGACACCCCAGAGATGGATCTCTTTGCAGCACCAGACAGTCATTAACTGCCTCTGTATTACTGCAGACCACCCCTTCTGGGTTCTTTTTTTTTTTTAAACTTTCTATTTATTGAAAATTCAATAAACATGCAGTTTATATTCTGGATGCACCACTCCAGCATATACATTAAAGTCCAATGAGGGCGCCACCCCTCTTAATACAAAGCCAGTAAGAATAACTGGGTGCTTCAATTAGATACATCATAAAGGGGTACAGATTTGTTAATTTTAAAACATTGTGTACATTTGCTGAACTGAAACCCATGAGCTGCATGTGATTACTTATACAACAGTTATGACAGTAATAACAACAACACTCTCTGTGTCCTGCCAGAGGACATGAGAAAAAGAAACATATGCCCTTTCTGTATTTTTGAACCCTTAAGGTTCATACATAAGATTCAAATTTCCCATAGAAATCTCTCAATAACTTTACTGCCTTTTAACTTGCAGTTATTAAATCAATTTATAACTGTAAAGAATTAACTCAACATTACAATATAAGGCTATTAAATCTCTTGCTAAATCCCTCATCCAAGCCCAGTGAGAACAGCAAAAATTATATACTTTAATATTTTATAAAGTAGATGAGTTGGGGTAAGATTAGCAAGCCATCCAAGCAACCAGCCAACCTGTATAGGTATCAAGTGTCCATTTCATTATCACTCTCCGATTCAGACCTGAGATCTTCTGTTCTCTCCCTTTGCTGTGGTGCATTGTTTTGGGCCCACTTGAATGCATCAGAGGGATCTGTGAAGATGAAGACCTTTTCCTCATGCACCAAACGTAATCGGGCTGGAAAAAGCAGTCCATGTGACACACCCGCCTCGCAAAGCATAACGCAAACCCCATCAAACCTTTCCTTCCTCTGACGGGTAGCATAACTTAAGTCAGGGTAAAGAGAGACGCATTGTCCTTCATGCAGGAGAACTTTTTTCCTCCTTGCCATAGTGAGAAGAAAGTCCAGACTCCATCTAACACCATTACTATTGCCCTCAATGCATCCACATTTATAGGTCTTCCCCTGAATGCCACATGGTATGCTTTCTGAATATGTCAGTCTCTAGCCACCACAGGCTCCCCGAGTTGCTGCTCAAGCCAGTCTTTCAAGAATAAAACCAGGTGGTCGCCCTCGCTGTTCTCTGGCATCCCCACTATTCTCAAATTTGCTGCTGTAGCCTGATTCTACAAATTTTCCAAGCGTGTTTTTGAATGCATATTCTTCTTCACCATACTAGAAGCCGCTCCCAGTGCTGCTTCTGACTGCTTTCTTATCTCACAAAATTTGGTTTTAATCTGGGTTACCTCTGTTTTCACCATTGTGACTCGTAGAGTAAGTGAGTCAAATTTTTCCAATAAGCCTGCCACAGAAGCGAGTAAACGGGTAATTTCTAGGGACATGGATATGTTGTTCATCCACACTTATTGGCAGGTTCCTTGCCGCTTTAAATCTTGCCAGAAGGTCTTCAAGCTGGCTCCTCCCACCCACCCGGGTGGTAAAACTCTCGGCTCCGCCCCATGATGCCAGATCTTCCTTACCGCTTGGAAGCTCAGGTTCCCTCCTTAGCGCTCTGCGTTTTCGGATGGTTCCTGGAAATTTCGGTCTTCGAAATCAATTGGAAGTTTTCTGAAACTTCGATCTTTTCTTCTTCGCTGCAACGATGGCTCATTCGTTTTCCAGCTCCGGGAGGCACCCGGTTAATTCCTCCAGGAGAGACCCGCACTCCATGTGCATTTACTGCATTGACTTGGATCATGATCCTCAACTTTGCGAATTTTGTTGTGCCCTTTTGGCCAGCTCTCTGGAGGATCGTGAGGCCAGTTTGGGGCTCGGGCGACCGGTAAATTTTCCTGCTCCGGAAAATTCCTCGGAGACTCGTCGGGCAGTGTCCGCATCAGCTGTCTCGCCTGAGCAGCTCGATCTTCTTTCCTCCAGGGAGGGCCCTCCCTCTTCCTCGGTCGCGGCGCTCATCCCGCTTTTCTTGAGTTCTCCTCATGCAGCTTCATTCAAGGAGCTTCGCCAGTCCCTTTCCTCGAAGGGAGAGGGACCTTTGGGACCTGCCTCTCGGCCCAAGTCCAAGGAGTCGCAGGCTAAGTCCCTTTGTCGGCTCCAGAGGGAGCGGGAGAGTTTCCCCTCCCCTGCCAGCCAACATTCGACTTCGGTCGAAGATGCGGCTTTGGCCGCTGGCCTCACGGTACCCCCGTCAGGTCAGCCAGCCAGGACTCCCGTCAATGTTGTCGAGTCTCTCAACCCGTCATCTGGGCTGTCTTCTGCTGGTGCCGCCATCATTTCGCCAGTTCCCACGGCGGAGGCTGAGGTTCTGCCTGTACCTTCGGGTTGACAGTCCTCGGCCCTTTCTTCCGAGCCGGAGGAGCGGGCGCGCCCTGCTCCTTCCCAGGCCCGCCCTCGGTTCCCCAGAGGATTCGGGTCTCTGTCCTCCTCTCGGCCTAGCCGCTCACGCCGACCTCGGTGTTCTCGGTCGGGGCACCGAGTCAAGTGGTATTGCCGTTCTTCCTCATCCCCCTCCTCGGATGAGGAGTGGCTTTGATGCCGTTGGCGTCGACATTCCGAGGAGTTTATGTGGCAGCAGCTGTTGTTGTCCGGGAATCAATCGACCCCGATTCATTCTCCAGCTAGTAAACAGCTGCCGCCCGGTCAGCCGGCGTAGTCGCTCGAGGCAGTCGAGGTGCCCTCTTTGGGGCTGGTTGCTCGTCCGATCCCTGCTGCCCCACCGTCCTCGGTGGAACCCAGGCCGGGCCATGACCTGTCCCGCAGGTTATCTGTTCTCCTCACTCTCGCCCGCCCTCAGCAGACGAAGAGTGACTCAGGCCTGCGGCAGCTTTTTGCAGATCCCTCGGAGCCTGAAATCGACTCCTCTATGTTTCCTAGCAGGGAGGACCCATGGTCTTCTCTGGAACATTCCGTGGATGACAGCCCATCGTCCTTTATGGGTCTGCTCCAGCTCATCTCGGAATTCACCGGGATGCAGCTCGAGCCCATTTCTAAACGGGCCCCTTACGGAGATTCTAGACCGAGGGGGTTCACCCTCGGAGGCCTTCGCAGTGGCTGATGCAACCGTGAGCCCAGCCTTGGAGCTCTGGCGGCGGCCTACTTCCTGCCCTGCGCCTTCGGCCAGGAAGTACTCTGTCCCTGTCGGTTTTCTGCCCAGTTTCTCGTAACACCCCTCGGCTGAGGGGGGTAGTCACCGACAATGTTTTCCAATGTTCTGAAAATGTTAGGGATGTGGATAGGCCCCCTGACAAGGAGTCCAAAAGGATGGACTATGTCGGGCGCAAGGTTTACGCTGTGTCCTCCCTAGGCCTCTGTCAGGCCAGCTCGGCGGCACTGATGGCACATTTCTCCCACGCCCTCTTGGGCTCCCTGGATGAGGTCCTCCCTCATCTCCCGGCCGACCTGCGGACCACGGTCCGGCGGGTGCGGGACCAGGGTAGGGCGGTGGCGAAACAGCAGCTCCAGATGGCTCTGGATCTGGGCAACTTCTGTGCCAGATCGGTGGCAGCCGCCGTGGCCATGCACCGCAGGGCGTGGCTGAGGTTATCCTCCTTCTCTTTGTAAACCCAGCACGAGTTGGCAGACATTTCCTTCTTGGGGACTGATCTTTTCGGCCCTGGAGCGGAGGGACACCTAGAAGTCCGATGCCACTCCGGACTCGGTCAGTTCCGCCCGGAGGGACAAGGGCAGCCGGCAGCCTTTGCATAAGCCCCTTTGCCCCTGCGGCTCGACCGGCCCAGCACGAGGGCCAGCAGGCATGCGCTGGGTGGCCTGACGCCAAACCAGCGTCTTCCTCCAAAAGGAAGCAGGGAGGTAAAGGTCCGAGAGCTCCCTCGCCCTCTTCCTCCCCAAGCCTGCTCAGTGATGGGCTAAGGGGTGCTGTCCCCGGCCCCATCGTCCCTACCCGGGTTTCCCCTTGGGGGGACGGCTCCGCACCTCTTCCTCTTGGTCCACTTCTCGGACCTCTAGGGGT
Organism: Neoceratodus forsteri; assembly: GCA_016271365.2. NCBI lineage: Eukaryota > Metazoa > Chordata > Ceratodontiformes > Ceratodontidae > Neoceratodus > Neoceratodus forsteri. The sequence continues at coordinate 749,004,948 of CM057451.1, forward strand.
CGGAGGTGCTAAGGGTAGGTCCTGTCACGGGTTGCAAGCAGGTTCCACCCTTTTTGAGCCGTTGCCCCACGGGGATCTTGGGGTCCACAGCCTCTTCGTCGGCCCACTGAGCCGACTTGCTTGGCCCTCTAATTAGAGGTGATCAGGAAGGTTGCGGACCCTCCTTCTGACCCTGGGTTCGTGTCCAGGTATTCCTGGTCTCAAACGGACGGGGGGCTTGCGCCCCATTCTTCCGCATGCCTGGATGGTCTCTCTGCCTCAGATATCCCATCCTCAGAACGAGGCGTGTGGCTTCTTTCCTGGGCCTCCAGGACATACTTACTCCTCGTTCCATCCGTTTCTTGGAAGACTCCTCCCTTTCCTAAGCGGGGGATCTCCTTACGAGTTCCTGGCCAGGCCCTTCGTTCTCTGCTCAGCAGCTTTCTGCGGCATTGAGGGTTCCGGGCGTAACCCCACCTGGATGGCGGCCTGACTACGACCCTTCCAGGCGGAAGGGGACGGTCCAGTGTTCTGGCTGTCAGACTGGTCTCCCTTTATCGGAGCCACGTTGGAACTCGTGTCTTAGCGGGTGATCCTTCTTCGGGACGAGGCTTGACTCTTGAGTCTGAGCTCGGCTCCTGGCGGACAGGGCTGAGGTTCTTCCTCCCTTACCTAGTCAGGTCTGACTGGGCAATTGCACCCTGCCGGGACCTCCTGCACCTCCTGGGTCTCGCAGCAGCCGACTCCAGTGTGGTCTGTTGGACCCACTGGTTCATGCATCCCCCTAGTGAGGACTGGCCAGCCAGCGGTCACAGTGCTGCGTTCCTCGGACCAGTTCGTGACTACAGCCCAGGAGTTAGGGGAACGCTCCCCCTCGGACCGTTCCAGCTCTTGCAGGAGAACATCCTGTCCGTCCGTCCTGAGTCGACGGTCTTCTCCGACCGATGCTTCTCGTATAGGTGGGGGTACCCATCTAGGGGAATACAGAGTGCTTCGCCTCTGGTCCTCTCGGGAGTCCCGATGTCTTTCCTACCCGCTGGAGCTCCAGGCAGTCCGCTTAGCTTGCACCGCTCGCTCCGTTTGTGCGGGGTCTAGTGGTTTAAGTCCAAGCGGACAACACCATGACCATGTGCTACCTACCCCGCCAGGTTCGGTCGAGCCCCTTACCTTGGCGTAAGGAGGTTCTCCGCATTGGGTCTTTCACGCAGCCGGAGGTGGTTTCCCAGCCATTTGATGGCAGGAGCCTCCAGCACCCTGGCTGATGCCCTAAGCCGGACATAGGCTGTGCCTCACGAGTGGTCTCCCCTGTTGGAGGTAGCACAGGATCTTCTCCCTCCTTCCCTCCAGGAAGAATACGAGGCCGAGACTGTTTCACGCCCGCCCCCTCAGCAAGGTTTGCTGTAGGGGATGCCATCGAGGCCATGGATCCCGGGCCTTTTCTACACCTCTCCCCCATTTCCCTTGACCCATGGGCAAGGCGAGGAGGGACTAGGCACAGGCGATGCTGGTAGCCCCAGACTGGATTGCCAGCTCTGGTATCCAGCTCTCCTCAGTCTCAGCCCCAGGCTCCCGACGCGGCTTCCAGCCCACCCGGTCCTGATCTCTCTTTTCAGGAAGGTCTTTTCATTTGGACCTTCAATCCCTGCATCGGCAGGCCTGTGCGCCCCTAGGCTGGGGCCAGGCCTTGGGTCCTTCGGCAAGGTCCTCGACGTTTTCGAGGCGTCCTGCTAGAAGTCGGCCAAACATGCTCACCTTCAATTGGAAGAGTTCTCCATTTGGTGCTGGGATAGGACCTGAGCCCCTCTCCCATCCCTGGGTGAGCATTCCGGACCATCTGCGGTCCGTTCTTTTGAACTAGGGCTTCGGCCGACGACCCTCTAGGTGCTTCTGTTGGTCACCCCTGTCTTCCGGACGCAGGCCGAGGAAGGCGATCAGTGTGCAGAAAGGTGGTCTGGCACTTTTCTGGGCATGATCACACCTCCCTTTGGGGAGGTATCCCCATTTCTGTGGGATCTTGCTGGTATGGGCTAGCTCACGGGCAAGCAGTTGAACCTTTGCACAGTCACGAGTTCCCCACCTGTTGTGGAAGAACACCTTCTTGGGGCTACTCTGCCATCCAGAAGGAGGGGAGTTCCAGGCGCTCCTTTGAATCTCCCTATCTGGTCTTCCACAGGGACAAGGTTGTCCTGCACCCCACCAAGTTCCTTCCGTGGCGATGGCGGGTCTTCCCTAACCGGTATTGTCTCTTCTGAAGGGTTCATCCCCATTCACCTTGAGGCCGTATATAGGATCCATGGGACCCTATTTAACGCTCACCTACCCAGGAGGCGTGAGGCTGAGAGTTTGGGAGAGGTTCGCCAGCTGTTTGTCATCTCGCTGAAGCCGCACCTAGCAGACCTGCAGCCAAGCGGACGGCAATGGTGGGTCACCTCCTGCATAGGTCTCCATATAGGTGGGTGGGCATGGAGCCTCCCAGAGGGATTAGTGCTCATTTACCGCCCTTCCGCTGCATCGGTGGCTACTTCCGAGGATACTCCGGTCCAGGATATCATAGAGGCTTCTACCTGGAAGCAGGCTTTCCGCTTTCCCCTTCCAATTGACCTTGGGTCACGCCGGGATGCTGGTCGGGGCCTCGGGTTCTCCAGTCTTTCTACCTAGTAGGGGTGTGCCTCTGCCTCCCTCCTCCCAGAGAACTGCTAGGAGTCTGCCAGTAAGTGTGGATGAACAACATATCCATGTCCCTAGAAATACAGGTTACTCACCTGTAACGGGAGTTCTAGGTATATGTTGTTCATCTACATTTCTCCACTCCTCCCTGACTGACCACAACCTGGCTTCCAGTGGGCTAGATCTGGCATCATGGGCGGAGCCGAGAGTTTACCACCCGGTGGTGGGAGGAGCCAGCTGAAGACCTTCCGGCAAGATTTAAAGCGGCAAGGAACCTGCCAATAAGTGTGGATGAACAACATATACCATTACTAGAACTCCTGTTACAGGTGAGTAACCTGTATTTTTTGTCCGAGGGTTTGTATTGTCTCTTCACCCTCCACTGGGGACTCAGGTAGGCTTTGACCTTGTGTTGAGCGTGTAGGTGGGTTACCAGGAGGATTCTTAGCTCTGCCTCCCTCTGTCAAGCCTTTATCTTTCTTCGGGTTTCCCATTACAAATCTGTGGGACTTTAGATACCAGTTAGTTCCTTTACTGTGTGGAAAAACTTTGCAAAAACTGCTTTTGTTGGCAGATAAAGTATTTGTTTTAAAGAGCATTAAATCTTGTCGACCGTCGAGCTCGGGCTCCACAGCGCCCCCCCCACCCCTTCTGGGTTCTGTTCCTCAGGATGCTCTTCTACTGGATTGGACGAACAAGTTTCTGCATGCATTTCCTCCTTTTCCTCTGATATTCAGGGCCCTGTTAAAGATTAGGTCCCGACCTTGCAAGGTGATTCTGGTGGCTCCAGACTGGGCCAGACAGCCTTGGTATCCTCTTCTGTTGTCACTATCAGTAACACTGCCCTTGTGTCTTCCCAGGCAGTACAGTCTCCTCACCTCCTCAGGGGAGGATTCTGTACCCAAACCTTCAGACTCTCAGGCTCAAGGCCTGGCTCTTGATGAGCTAGAATATGCAAGTTTGCATCTGCCCCAATCAATCTTGGATATTTTAAAAGTTAGCAGGATACCTGCCACTAGGGAGACATACAACTCCAAATGGAAAAGGTTTGGTTTCTGGTGTTCCAGTAGGCATATTAAGCCAGAGCTGGCTGACATTGCCACTGTCCTGGACTATTTGGTGCATCTTAACAGTTTAGGCCTCCGGCCTACTACTTTTAAAGTACACTTGGCAGCTGTCTGCTTCTCTTTCGGCTGCTAAGGCCTCTTCCCTAGCTTCTTATCCAGTGTTCAAAAAGTTTTTCAAAGGCTTGGTCCATGTCAATCCTCCCTTCCGGGAGCCTACTCCTTCTTGGGATCTGTATTGCATAGCTTATGCAGTCCCCTTCTGAACCTTTATCTTCAGCTGAGCTGAAATATTTCACTTGGAAAGCTGTATTTCTGGTAGCCATTACCTCAGCTAGGAGGATCAGTGAACTACAGGCCTTATCAGTGGAACCTGATTTTATTTCCTTTCATAGGGATAAGGTGGTCCTTTGTACTAATAGAAAGTTCCTTCCCAAGGTGGTCTCAGACTTTTGTCTGAACCAGTCTATGTCACTGCCTGTCTTTTTCACTGATCATTCTTCCTCTGGAGAGAGGAGGCTACACAGTCTAGATGTGAAAAGGGTGCTCAGTTACTATATTGAGCATACCAAAGCCCATAGGAAGGATTGTTCTCAATTATTTCTCACTTATGGTGAGGTGGCTAAGGGCAAGCCTGCTACCAAGAGGTCTATTGCCAGGTGGATTGTCTCTTGTATTCAATTCTGCTATTCTGAACTTGGGAAGGAGCCTCCCTCAGGCCTGAGGGCTCTCTCTACCAGAGGTACAGCTGCTTCTATTGCAGCAGCTAGAGATATCCCATTAGTGGAAATATGTAAAGCAGCTACCTGGAAATATGATCACTCCTTTACCAAGCGTTACTCTTTGGACATTCTGTCACGAAGTGATGCTAGGTTTGGCACGGCTGTGCTGCAGAGCTTGTTCCCAAAATAGGTTCTCTAACTCCCTCCTCCGAGGGGGTGCTGCTTGGTAGTCTGCATATAGTCAGAATACAGCAAGACTTCATGTTGTTTGAAGAAAAAATTACTCACCATAGTAATGTTTCTTCTAATGGAGTCCTGCTGTATTCTGACCTCCCTCCCTGCCTCCCCTCCTGGAACCTAGTAGTTTTAGGATGTGGTGGGGCAGGCACAGTGCTGCACCCCAGAGGTGTACTGGTCATGCCTCCACCTCTTAGGGGGTTTCTTTTGTTTGTTATTAAGCATTTTGGTAAACCACTACCTGTCATGTTCTTTTTGGGTGTTCTCAACTTGTCTTCTGACCCTAAAGCTTTGTTTTGCCATTTGGCACAAAATTTAGGAAACAATTTCTTCCTTTGAGTTAGTTAGTTTAATGCTCATAAGAATCTGATGACTACACTTCAGAGTACCACAGACAGAGGTTTGAAAACTGAGCTCGAGCTCAACGTTCTATGCCTTTGCGTAGAGTTAACCCTTTATGCTCCAGGGCAGTTCAAGTGCTGGGGCTAACTGCATATAGTCAGAATACAGCAAGACTCCATTAGAAGAAACAACATTACAAGGGTGAGTAATATTTTCTTCCCTATCCCTCCTGTATAGAGCATAACCTGGTACACTGATGTCTCAGTCATGATTTGCAGTGTACCATGTCTCAGTTATTGCCACTGTGTCCAGGTCAGCCTCCACCATCAAGACCATCTGGTCTGGGATTTTATTTCCCAGGTTGTGGGCATTTGTAATCATGACCTTCCTCATTTTACTGACTGCCTCCTTCTATTCCCTCTTGTTTCTTTCCTCCAACCCTGGTTTCCCTATTTTGCTGCCTCCCTTCCTTCCTCTGCTATTCCCTTTATAACTGGTTCAGGTGTACCTGTCAACAACTTAATCTCCTGTTCCTTGCTTCTGTCTGCTCTAACCTGTGGGGTAGGCTACTCAAGTCTCCCTGCTTCCATCACCCCCCCCTTGTCTAGTTTAAACACTTACCAAAGAAGCATTTAAACCATGCATTGAGGACCGCCATCCCCTTTCTGGACGGATGTAGGCTGTCACCCTTGTACAGGCCTACATCGTTCCAGGTGGGTCCCCAGTCCCTACTGAAGTCATATCCCTTTTCCCTGCACCAGCCCTCCAACAAAGTGCTGAAGCTTATGATGTGGTGATTCCTAGTCTCCCCCCTGCCATGGACTGGTAGCACCTCCAAGAATGTCAGTGACCTCCAGCACCCCTCTCCTAGTTACCACTTTAGCAATCCTCTGGATCCGCTCCTCCTCCCTCCGAGCTGTCTCTCTTGGAAGGTACTTAACCTCCCTCTCCTCCCTGCTACCTGTCCCCAGATCCATTCCCCAGACAGTTGAGTCCCCCACCAGGAGTGGCTTCCTCTTCCCTGGGTGTCCTCTTCCTCCGGCCCCTGGGTCTCCCTCCTGGAGAAACCCACACATCCTCCCTGGTCACAACCTTGGACTTTTCCACTCCTCCAGGACAGCATAGAAGTTCCTAAGTTGGACTAGATGGGGTACGTGCCACTGACACCCCCCCCCACAACCTCCCTGAACCCACTGTAGTCCATCCAGCCGCCTACCTGGGCAACCATTGTGGCAGTGGCTGGGGACATGGCCTCGGGATGGGGTTAAAGGTCCCCAGTACTCCTGTCAGCTGAGCCCGGAGACTGGCCACCTCAACCCTCAGCCCAGAGAGGTGCCTGCATATGGGGCAGTGTCGCAGTACCCAGAATGTTCTCCTGAAGACTGCTGTCCCACACCCAGAGCACCACACCACTCCCTGCATCTTCCTGTTCTGCTCTATTACACCTCCTTATACCCAGTGTCTTGTGATCAGCCCTGTATCCCAATTATGGTCCCTATTAGTTTTTATCCTCCTCCTCCTACCCTTCCCTTCCCCTCCTTCTCTCTTCATCTTCTTCTTCTCCCTCCTCCTCCTTCTTCTTCTTCTTCTTCTTCTACTTCTACTTCTACTTCTACTTCTACTTCTACTTCTACTTCTACTTCTACTTCTACTTCTTCTCCTTCTCCTTTCTTCTTCTGTGATTTCCCCTAGTGCAGAGGTGTCAAATCTAGTGTGTCTTCCCTATCAAGTTCTGGGGAGTTTTTACTTACCTCTTCCTGTGTCTAGCCAGGAAGCACCAGTCAGCTCAGTGTGCTGAGCCTATAAATGGAAAGAAGCCTGGGCAGGAGTTCCTGGTGCTCCTTGTGCTGTGAAAACAGTCAGCTGCTCCGGTTCCCCAGCTGGCACTCACCCCGTCCCAGAACCTCACTGATGCTCATCCCTCCCACTGCAACTGCTGTAGTATTATGAGGACTTATCCTCTTCCCCAATCCCAAACTGCCTAACTGCAGCATTACCTGTCTGTCCTCAGCTCCCCTCACCGGAAAAGATGATCTATGATTAATGCTCTTACATAACCCCCCAGCATCACTAACCAGTTCTTGATTTTAACATCTTAGATCCTGTGCCCTTGACTGGCTAACAGTGGACACTTTGGCACCTGTCAGACAGTCAGTGCTCTAGGCCTTCCGTTACTGGCTACTCTTGGTGCATGACTCAAATTGCCCAGTGACAGCTCACTCTTATGGTTAATGCACTAGATCTGTTCAGTACACTTACTTTTGATAACCATGCCTCAGCTGTGGGAATTTACTAAATTTGTTATGGAACTTATTAATTTAACATTGTAACTGCTTTCGGTGTTCACATTGTGTATTGGCTTACTTGTAGTAGAACTGTATGTCATTGAGGCACAGGTCAGGAAGTACAGGCAAACTAGGAGGCGTTATAAAATTCCCAAGTAGTGTTTTATTATTTTCAGTACAAAAACATAAAAAAAATGTGTAGGACAGTTCTTCTACAGGCAGTTCAAATGAAACAAAGTCCTCCATCTGAGGGTATCTCTAAATCTTGGTCTTTCTCTCTTTCTCCAACAAAAGATTGCTCTATTTATATGTAAAGTCTTTTCCTGGCAATTAACTTCTGCATCCAGAGCTCATTAAAATACCTCCTGTTTCTCACAAAATGTATCAGAACTTTGACAGTTTCCTTGCAGGTGCAACAAAATAGAACATTGTGTCCCAGAACTAATCTCCTGTTGACAACTCAACAAATGAGCTTGTGGAGGTTAAACTGCATCTCAGTGTTAATCTGCTGCATTGTTCTGGCAAGATTGGATTCAAACTAGCCCAAAATAGTGTCACAAGTATTCCAAAAGTTCTCCATGGCAAACAGTGTCAAATGCAGATGCTTGATCAAGAAGGACAAGACTGGCTGGATCTAAATATCATTCTGTTTGTTTACGAGGGGCTTCTCTGCCTTTTTCAGGGAAGCAGAAACAACCTCTTCCCCAAGAGTTGACCTGACAATTTCTGAAATAATCAGGCTCAGAGTTTCCCAGTACCCAGCAAGCAACCATGTAGGCCCTGGGTCCAATAAACAGTGGGTAGAATGCAGTACCCAGATCCTCTCATCAGCCAAAATCAGAGAGAACTCCTCCAAGACAACCATCTTCTGAGGCCATCCTAGGACTGATACCACTGGCCCATAACAAGCCACTTGAGATCCTGTCCTTTATGCAAGACACCTTGTCAAGAAAGAACCAATTAAACTCATTACATTTTTCAGCTGAAAATACTCTTGGACCACAGATGGGGGATTAAGCATCCTGTCTATTGTGCAAGTTGTGCTGATTGGTTCTTCCCCCTCAGCAATCACCTTTTACAGAAACTCTGTCTTTTTAAGGGTGATTGCCTGCTGATACCATAGTGAGTTTTTGATGGCCATTTGTCCTCCAATGAGTAGGACCTCAACCCCCTTTGTCTTCAACCCCTCCTGGTACCATGAGGAGCTGCAGCAGGGTGCTAATGGACAAACACAATATGGTGCCTATTAGTCGAAGGCAGATGTAAGAACCATGTTATAGCCTTCCACTATCTCCTTGACTCCATCAGCACATGTTGTTATCATGCTGAATAGTGTCAAGAGGTTGTGAGACTCCAGATTATAGTTAAGGTGGTAATGGACCATCTCTGCGGGGGGGTAAAGAAGGGGGTCCTACAGAGGAGCATCCCACAACTGGATCAGCCTTGGTTGTCTCAAGACCTGATGAGAAGACCAGCTCCAAGGTTCATCCATGGTTGTGGGTACAAGTGGCAACAGCCTGTGCTAGGCCCAGCAAGGTCTTCTGCTGGAGAAACTGTTCACCAAATTACAAGGCTTCATCACTGACCCAGGCATTGAAGTCTCCAAGAGATGATTGTCTCTGAGGCTTCAGCACTAGGTCAGTGACAAAGTCCACCAGTTCTTGGGAGAACTTGTTCCTGTGCCTTGGAGACCGTACACAAGAATGAACCTACATCTAACCCACCCCTGATTGCCATGCATTCAAACAATCTATCTGTTACTGTGTGGCATGCCGTGAGTTCCAAAGTGGCTCTAAATCAAAGGGCAGAGGGAACAGTGTAAGCAAAACTGGTGGGTTGGCAGGAACAGCAGGGGGTATGAGCAAGAACAGAAAGCAAAGGGCATGTGGCGGTGGGTGAGGAGTGAAAAGCCATGTGTGATAATGTCAGGAGCCTTGGAAACAAAATCTGGAGTCTGTCATGGCAGAGGCTCACCTGAATCTATTGGCCATTACAGAAACGTGCATCACGACTGAGACATGGCCATATCAGGCTACTCACTCTTTAGGAGAGACAAGGCTGGGAAGAAAGGCGTAGTGGCAGCATTGTATGTGAGGGAGGGAATAAAAGCCAATAAAGTACAGATACAAGATGCTGTGGGTCTCCCTAGAGATGGGTTTTGGGATTGCTATCTGGACAATAGTAGTAAAATATTTATACAGGATAAATGAAAGTACAACTTCACAACACCATTAGGGCCACAAAAACCCTCTTTGCAAGGCACACCTGACTGATGGTAATAACAACAATTGTTTCATATGTAACAATACAATTTCGTAAAAATTAAAAACAAACTTAAATATATACAATATACAACTTTTCTGAAAGCAGCCCAAAATGCAGTAGTGATTCATCTATTACATGTGTATCGGAAACTTAATTCCTGTTTCATTGCTGTTTTAAATTTTTCTACAGTCATATCTTGGGTATTAATAACAGGTGGAAGATTATCCCATGTTCTAGAAGCTTTATACTGAAAAGTCATCATTCCAAATGTATTATTTGTTTTAGGAACTACCAGGTCTCTGGCCCCTTTTTTCCTTAAATTAAATTGATGCAAAGGGCTAATTAATTTTTTGAGTAACCAAAAGGGGAACCAAGTTTATAAGTTTTATATACTGAGTTTACCCAGATTTCTTGTCTTTGGAGTTCCAAAGATGTCCGCTTTAGGTTTCTATACATCAAGCAATGATGAGTATCATATTTACATCTTAATATGAACCTAGCTAATCTATTGTATCAAGCTTTTGGAGTAAATGTTTATTTGCATGAGAATAAACATGACACCCACAGTCGATCAACGGTAAAAATCAATTGATTTACTAAGGTCAGTCTGTACTTCTTACTCATACAGTTTGCTACTCTGCCTAATGCATCTATCCTAGAGTTTACTTTACTGACTAATCCATTTATGTGCTGTTCAAATGAGAGTTTTTTTTAATCTGTATTTACCCCTAAGTATTTGTATATAGAAACCTGACTTAACTCACTGCTGTTTACAATCTTTATCTGCAAGATGTTTTCCTTGGGCTTTTTCCCAGATGTCACTGAGCTAAATAGTATGGTTGGAGTCTTTTTAGGATTTAAGATCAAGTTTGAGGAGGTGAACCAGTTTTGTAAGATGATAAAGTCTGACTGTAACCTGGTTTCAACCTCCTCAATATTCGACCCCTCAGTAAAGCATAATGAGATAGATTTTATTAAACTGGGAAGTTAATTTGTGTAGATAATAAATAACAAGGGCCTTAATATGGACCCCTCTGGGACAATGCGAAACACTGAGAGAGGTTTTGAACACCTACCTTCACTGCAACCATCTGTGATCCGTTTTCCAAGCATAACTGGAATCATTTTAGTGGTTCCTCTGCTAAACCAATTTTCTTCAATATAGAATGATCAACCAAATCAAACGCCTTTGATAAGTCGATGAACACTGCACTCACGGACCTCGACTCCCTGAGAGGGGTTGATATTAAATCTATGAATTCCGTGAGTGTGGTGCCCGTCAACAAACCCCTCCTGAAGCCTAATTGAAAATCATTGTTTTTTTTTTTTTGTATTTCTTTAGGCCGCTCATAAGTTGGCTGTGAACCAATCTTTCCAAAAGTTTTGAAACAATAGATAAAAGGGCAATTGGTCTGTAGTTTGTCGGACCAACATCTGGGCCCCCTTTATGTATGGGGACAATTTTAGTCAACTTCCATTAACTTGGGAAGCAGCTGTCCAATAAACTCTTGTTGGAAAGATCGGTTAAGGGCTGAGCCACCTCAAGGACAGAGTCACTCAACAGTCTGGCTTCAATATCATTAGGACCACTAGCCTTATTTATTTGAAGTGTAAGACAGAGTAGTTTACAGACCACCAACACAAGGGGAGGAGATGGACAGGTCTCTAGGGGAGGCCATCATCAGGATGACAGGAAAGGGGGAGGTGCTGATAGTTGAGAGATTACTATCTACCAGATATGGAGTGGAACCTATCAACTACAGCCTTGACAGGGAGCAGGACCATCATAGACTCCCCGCAGAGAGTTTTCCTCAAGCAGCTTATAAAAGAACCTACTAGGGATGGAGCAGTGTTGGACTTGATATAAATGGGGACAGCATCGCAAACATCACAGTCAGAACTCTTCCCTGAACCAGTAATCACCATACAGTGTGGTTCAACAGAAAGGAGCCAAGGCAAGCCACATGAAGATGACAGTCCTGGATTTCAGGAGGGTGGATTTCAAAGAAATGAAGGGGAGGGATCCTGTAGTTCGTGGTGAGCCCCAATGAACTACTGAAAGAATTGCATGGCATATTTTAACCAGGTCACACATCTAGGCAGCATCATTTGCAGTTTCTAGCACCAGAAAGGTGTTTTAAAACATTTATATTATGTTTTAAGCAGCACGGTTGTTACCTGATGTGGCGTGACCTGGGGGTAACTTCCAGGTCACTCAGTATTTAATTCTTGCCCACAGCAAGCGGGGTGAGCGCTCATTGTTGCATGCGGAGACACGCACTGAGACGTGCGTTTTGTGCGTGTCCGGCAGAACTGAAGGGCAGGAGGCACAGAACTCTAAGTAATATTGAGCTGCACTGAAAAATCCTAGGCAGGGTGATACCTAATTAATAGAAGTAACATTGTTGACAGCACTAGGTGGGGGCCCGAAAACACTTTGAACTTCTTGCTGTCAATCAATGTTTAGATTGCCAAGGTAACCAAGATAATATACTGTATATTGTTCTCCTTGTCACCAGATACACAAGTTCTAGGTAACCCTAGCTAATCATTACACTAACTTCGCACCAAGTGATACCAGTTACTGTGCTGCACTACTCTAGCTGAACTCTCTCTGTAATAACTATACACATACACACTCACTCTCTCTTCTTGTCATTGCTTGTTTATACTTAGGCAGTTAAACTCTGCAAAATAAAACCAACACATTTCTTTTGTTGTCTTCTTTCTATACTTGTACATCTATTATAGTCACCCAATAAGTATATCATGGCTGAAAGGATCATGACCCTGGAGGGAGAAATAGGTCTTAAGTGTATCAGTTGCTCAATGTACAAGTTAGTTAACTGTCAAGTAACTAATGAGGACTATATGTGTGATAAGTGCAAACTTTATTGACCTCCAGTTAGAAATCAGTACTTTTAATACAAAACTGGAAACAGTTGAAAGAGACCAACAGGAAATGGCCTGCAGAATATAAGCCTTTGATAATACCAGTGCTCCAGTAAAAGATAACTCAGGCCTTAGTACAACTTCTACTGTTAGCACTAGCCCTGGTAGTCATCCTCTGGTACTTAACCCAACTTCACTAGCTTCACATGACTTGTTTGGGCCCCTTGTAAACAAAAAAAAAAGGGACAGAGAAGAAGACTTCAGTGAGGGCTCACTTGAAGGTGATGACTGGGTAACAGTGGAAAATTAACATAAACTAAAAAAAAAAGTCACCAAGCAATGCAATTCCATCTGGTTGCAAATAATCGTTACCTACCCTTGTCATGTAGCTGTCATGGTAACAAAGGCCCTTTCCCCAAAAATTCTACCACACTCACTTATGGGGGCCAATCTATAGATAATTCCAAGTTAATTACTTTAAGCAACAGCCCATCTACTGACCAACCTTCATTAGATAGTCTAGCCACTGCACCATCTTTTACTCCCTCAGCACTGGAAAATGGGAATGACCACCCCAGCAACATAAATGCTGAATGTTGATAACTACCTAGGCCTTTCCACTCTAGCAGCTGCATCTGTTACTCCCCCCGAAGCCTGACCAGTGTGCAGCATGTCCCAGATATTAGGCAAACTTAGGCAACCAAAACATTATGTCACCTTCTGCTATGGACACAACCTCCTGTACTAGCCCTTCAAGACAGATATTTGTATTGGGAGACTTGATTGTGAAAATATATTGACAAAATAGTGTGTAGGTCAGACAAGGCTAATCACACACACAATAGTTTCCATGGTGCTCAAATAGCTGACATCACAGGAATGCTGGACAGTATACAGTATTTAACAATGCAGGCCCCAGGCCACTCATGGTTACCCATGTAGGCAAAAACAATAGAAATAAATATGGTGTGGATGAGATTAAGAGGGACTTTATACACTTTAGTAACAAACTTAAGGATAAAGGGAATGATATCTGCTTCTCTGAAATCTTACCCGTACAGAGGGCCGGCTACATGAAAAACAACAAAATAAGACAAATCAATGAGTGACTACATTAATGGACACGTCAAAATGGGTATGCATGCCTTACCCACTGGGAAACTTTCAATAACAACAAAAGTCTATTCAGTTGGGATGAGCTGCACTTCAGTAGAAGATGCAGTACGGTCATGGGGAAAAACAAATAGAAACCTTCATCCACAAAACTTTAAAATGAATACTATGGGGGACGGGGCAGTGTGGAATCTTTAGTCACCACTAATAAACACTCACCTAAATATGCTGACCTAAGTAGAATAATGATGACAAATGTGAGAAGCTTAAACTTGGTAACGAAAAAAAATCTGAACTTGAAGTCATTATGCTAAGAGACAATCTAGATGTGGTCGCTGTATCTGAAACATGGTGGGATGATCATAGCAACTGAAGCAAGGAGATAAGGGGCTACAATTTATTTTCCAACAATAAAAATAATAAATGAGGGGGTGGGGTCTGCATCTATGTAAGCAACAACATCTCCTGTCACCAGATAGTCCCATCCATGGACTTGGGTAGTAGCGTAAGAAAGAGTCTGGATTCAAATCCAGTTTAAGAATAAGTCAAAGATCCTATTTGAAAATATTTACAGACCACTGAACTTGGAATCAGAATAGAACTCCTCACTAATAAGAGAAATAAGATGCACCACAGAAGCAGGGAATACCATAATAGCTAATTTAATTTTCCAAGAATTAATTGGATATATCTGGATCATTGAACCAGGAATGTGACTTCCTGAACCTATTAGCTAGCCAGGGCCACCAACAAAGGGTTACCTCTTCAACCAGAGGGAAAATGGAAACTGGATCTCATCCTTACCAACACAGAAGACATCCCAGATATAAACATACTCTGTCCCCTAGGTGGTAGTGACCACAACACTATACAGTGCTGTTTAACATCCTGTAGAACCAAATCATCAGGCACACAATTTATTAGTGATTTCAGTAAAGCTGACTTTAATAGCATGAGACAAGCCATTACATATATTGATTGGGAATCCACAACATCTAATCTCTCTGTAGAAGAAACCTGGACCGTTTTTAAAAAATACCATAGTGGAACTTGAAAACAAATTTGTATACCTTGAAAAAAGAATACAACAAAAGGGGTAGGGTTCCAATATGGCTCACCAGAGCAATTGATCATCAAGTAACTAGAAAGGAAAAAGCCTACAAAAAAATCAAAAGTGACAACTGCTTAGTGGCTAAAAGCCATTATAAGCCTGAGCTAAAAAAACAACTAAAACATATGATTAGAAAAGAGTAAAACTGAATTCAAAATCGCCCACACCAAGGGAAACAACACATTCTTCTCCTACGTTAATAGTCATAAAAATGAACCCAAACAAGTAGGCCCCATCAGTATGAATGGATCAATAATTGAGGGCAATAAAACTGCTGCAAATATTTTCAGGGTTCTTTTGTTCGATATTCAATGTAGGAGTACAAGTTTCTGAACAACTGGATATCACTGGCAACAGCAATACCTATTTTACAAGAGGGGAAATTGAGTCCTCTATTGGAAAATTCAAGGTAAATACCTCTCCTGGCCCTGACAACATCCACTCAAGGCTTCTGTTAGAAATGTCATCAGTAGGACTTCCAGTGATGTCACTACCCTCATGGCAGCTTAGATCTGGAGCTCACTTCCAGCCAAAACTTAATACACAATGATCAGCCTTTATCTCTTGGCAATCCTGCTCCCAAAGCATAAAATAACAGATTACATGATGTCTACAAGGCACAGAGGAAAAGATCAGCTGCCAGGAATGTCTTCTAAGTCATCTAAACACAAACTAGAGGACTCCCAGCAGGCAGCATCATGTTCCCCAGGCTCAACTCCTGCCCCGACCCTGCCAACAAGTGACTCTGTAGAACCGGGCTGCGCTATTACTTCCAAAAAGCTTTGTATTGCTCTCCAACAGATCAGCACCACTCTGCAGTGCTTAGAGACCAAAGTATCAGAGGACTGTAGGGACATAAATATTTTAGAAAAGAGAATGGGTTTCCGCCCTCCTAGACCTGCATCATAGAGAACAGCGCCTGTCTCACAAATTAGGAAGGCTGGAAAATCGTAATCGTAGAAATAACATTAGGATACATGGTGTACCTGAGGGCACTGATAAAAGGAAATATGCTGAATTTTATGGACTGGTTCTTAGAAGAAATCTTGGGCTTACCTTGTCAGAAAGAGCTAAATATTCGAGCACACCGTTCCCTCATCCTTCGCCCCCGAGACCCAAAAGCCAGACCATGTTCAATAATACTGGCATTTCTTGATTTTTGAGTGATTGAAGATCTCCTTCGGACAGCATGGGCAAGAAGAGAACTTATTTTTGAGGCTAAGAGAATTTTTCTAGACTATGGTTATACCCCTCAAACGATACAATGTAGACAAGACATGTTCCTCATTGTGAAGAAATTGAAACTAGTGTTCCCAGGCACTGGGAAGCCGGGAAGTGCAGATCTTCCTGGACATAAGTCTCCACCACTCATTCACACTAATGGGAATAGCATCGGAGGCACTAAGACCCAGCGGGAGCAAACTTTT
Source organism: Neoceratodus forsteri (assembly GCA_016271365.2). Taxonomy (NCBI): domain Eukaryota; kingdom Metazoa; phylum Chordata; order Ceratodontiformes; family Ceratodontidae; genus Neoceratodus; species Neoceratodus forsteri. Next base: position 749,021,052 of record CM057451.1, read on the forward strand.
TTGCTGGAGGGTCGGCACCAGAGATGGAGCTGTGAGGAGCAGCACTGTGAGCCTCTGCTCATGTGGTAATGACTATCTCGGTGTCGACCCTCCAACCGCCTCAGTTCCTTTTTTCCCGCCGTCGAGTGCGCTTCAGTGACGATGTCGCTCGCCCGCCGGGAGTCAAGCTTCAAACTAGCAGCATAATTTTCAGTTTTGTTGTTTTGTAGTACTATCTTGAATAAGTATCACTTAGTTTATTCTTATTTACAAAGAAGTCTCAGCCTACTTTGATGGAGTTGACCATGAGCGGGTCAGGTGACGGTAGGGAGACTTCGTATGAAAGCTGTTCAGTCAGCGGGCTGGGTCCAGTCCGCCCGCATTCTCGGAGGGGGTCTGACAACGGTCAGTCCAATTCGAGGGGGAGTCCTCCTAGCATCAACATAAACGGTTTGCATTTTCGGCACCGCTCGAACTCGAGCTCTTCTTCAGCCCACAGGTCAAAAAAGAAGGCATCACTTGAGGTCGCCCTCTGATATGTCTGCGCGTAGACGGTCAGTTATTGGAGCTAGTTGCCGGTCTTCTCCTTCGGAGTCACCAGCTTCTGCTTCTGGTAGCCAACGTCTTTGACATTGGAGCCCTACCCCGTGCTCTGGTAGGTCTTCAGATGAGCAGTTTCATCAGTGGGCTGCTCTCATGGAGCAGTGGGCTCGGAGGTTGGTCCAGCCACCTGGCCCAGTCACTCAGGGGCCTTCGGGCTTCTTGGGAGACCAGGTAGGGCGGTTGAGCTTCCCTGGTCATGCGGCACCATCTTCGGTGCCATCGACTCCGCGCTTAGATGTTCCCCCCCATATGGCCGCGGCACAGGGGGCCACATTGATGCCTCTATCTCCTGCTCTTCTTCCTCCCTTCTCCTGAAATACTGTTTTTTGGAGTCTTGGGGTGTTTTTGATGCCCTCGGTGCTGATGCATCTGTCAGCACCGTCCTCTGCGCCGTTGAGTTACCTGGTGCTGTGTGCATCGTCGGCGCCATACTTGGTGCCGCATGACATTGTGGTGCCATCTTCAGCACCATGTGATTCCTCGGCGCCGTGTGCCTTATTGGTGCCGTGTGGGCTCTCAGCGCCCTCCACAGCACCGTGCATTTCTGCGGCACCGGGGGTTCTTAGGGCATCATCCACCTTTCAGGACTCCTCCTTTAACCCTTTTCCTTCCTCATTTCCCTCTGATTTTCACTCCTTTCCTGTCCATGCAGTCCCTCCTGGACTGTCAGGAGATGACATTGAGCCTGACCCAGACCTTAGGCTGGGTGATGAAGTGGAAGGAACAGGATCTATTCCAGCTGCAGAGCCTGTGGTCGAGGACCTGTCTTTTAAGTCTCTGCTGAAAAACTTGATTTCCACTCTTTCTCTCCAAACTACAGACATCGATCCTGGGACATTGCTAAGACTCCAATACCTCCATGTTCCAGAGATCCTTAGGGATTTGACTTCTCTGGTACAGCCCTCCTTTGAGACGCTGTCTTAATTGCTGTGGAATAATCCTGCTCTCATTCCTTCGGTGGCTAAATCCATAGATAGGAAATACTCAGCCCCCAAGGATCGACCCATTTTGGCGTCCCAAGCCTTTACAGATCCTATTGTAGTTTTGGCAGAGAATGATAAGGTCATCCTTCCCCAGACTACTACAGCTCGACCTATTAACAAAGAATCTCATAAGATAGACACTTTAGGTAAGAGATTCTATGCTGCTTCCACTCTGGGTATGCGTATTGCCAGCTACCAAAGCTATTTCTCTCAATATGAGTATATCCTTTGGCACTCACTCAAACAAATGGTTGAAGCTCTATTGGAATTGGACACAAAGTCAGAGCTACTTCAAACCATTACCAGGGGTATCAAATCCAACAACCAGCAGGTTAAAGTGGCTATGGATGCTTTCGATACTGCTTCCCGAACGGCGGCAGACGGCATTTGTACCCGCCGTCATTCTTTGCTGCGCACTTCAGGTTTCACAAATGACACACAGCAGCAGGTAATGGCTTTGCCCTTTGATGGTGTGTATCTCTTCGGCCCTCAAGTAGAACAGGCTCTAGAAGCTACACAAAAGACTAGGTCAGCCATTAAGTTGGCTCGACCTCCTCCTATCCCCTCTCGAGGGGGTGTTAATAAATGCCAGTTCCATAACCATCAGTCCTTTCGAGGCAAAGGCAGAGGAAGTTTTCATAAAAAACCAAGCCCCCCAGCCTCAAAAGGAAACGCAACAGAAGGTGCAAGGACCCAAAGCGCCCAGTGCCACCTTCTGAGTTGTTGGCCCAAGTCCCACCTCAGCTGCTCGAGGTGGACTCTTCCTCAGTGGTGGGAGGTTGTCTAATGCTCTTCTACAATCAGTGGAAGTCCATAACCTCAGACAAATGGGTCCTGCGGATAATCCTCGAGGGGTATTCACTCAGTCTTTCAGTCTTGTGGAGACCCCTCCAGATCGTCCTCCCAAATGACAGCCCAAGTTGTCAACCCTTCAGTCAGACCTTCTTGCCGCCAAGATACAGGGCTTCTGAACAACAGGGCAGTAGAAGTAGTTACGCTGCATCAATGGAACACAGGGTTCTACTCCCATTACTTTCTGGTTCCAAAGAAAACCGGGGGCATGCGCCCCATTTTGGACCTCAGAAAACTAAACAAATTTCTGCCCAAGGAGAAATTCAAAATGATCTCACTAGGAACCCTGTTACCTTTGCTTCATCAACACGACTGGTTAGCCTCCCTAGACATGCAGGATGCTTACCAGCACATTTCTATTCACCCAAAGCATCACAAATTCCTAAGGTTTGTGGCTCTGGGACAGCATTATCAGTTCAGAGTCCTGCCCTTTGGGCTATCCTCGGCGCCACGAGTTTTTACAAAGTGTTGTGCAGTTCTTGCAGTGCATCTCAGAAAGATCGGAACACAGGTGTTCCCTTATCTGGACGATTAGCTTCTGGCAAGTCCTTCCAGGCAGGGAACTCTGGATGCCGTAGCCATGGCTTCACACTTTCTCATGTCCATGGGAGTCCTGCTAAACCTCAAAAAATTGCAGCTGCATCCCTCCCAGAGGCTCCTTTTTATAGGAACTCTTCTGGACACCTCCTGTGTGAAGGTTTTTCTTCCAGAGGACAGGAGGAGCGATATCCTTCAGATGGCCTGTCACATCGGGGAGAGCAACTCAGTTCCAGCTCTCTCGATGCAACGGATGCTAGGTCTCATGACCTAGCACACTTTCACATGAGAACTTCTCAGTGGATTCTCAGTACCCAGTGGTCCCCAACCACTCACCCGCAGTCCTTTCTCATCAAGGTGATGGAACCTCTAAAGAGGTTGCTCACCTGGTGGTCACAAGAGAACAATCTCCTAGAAGGGTATCCCTTTGCTCATCTGGATCATCAGATTTCCATTACCACAGACGCGTCCCTGATGGAGTGGGGAGCTCACTGTCAGGCTCTCCACTCTCAATGTACGTGGACACGGGTCGAGTCCCAGCTTCACATAAATGTCTTAGAAATGAGAGCCATCCTTTATGCGGTCCGGGCTTTGATGGACATTCTCTGTCACAAGAACATTCTCCTTCAAACGGACAACAAAACAGTGATGTATTACATCAACAAACAGGGCGGTGCTCACTCTTACCCCTTATGCAGAGAAGCGATGAGAGTGTGAGAATGGTGCTTGCAGCACAAGTCTCTAATTCAAGCGGTCTACCTGCCAGGAGTGCAGAACGAACTGGCAGATCACCTCAGTAGAGCAGAGACAGATCCTCACGAATGGTTTCTCGACTCAAGCCGTAGTTCAGTCAATATTCGCAGAGTGGGGAACTCCAGACCTGGACCTTTTTGCATCCCCACTCAACACAAAACTGCCTCTCTTTTGCTCCAAAAATCCAGGGCCTGGCATTTTCTGTCATGATGCGTTCAGGCTGCAGTGGACAAATGCTTTCTATACGACTTTCCGCCTCTTCCTTTAATTCAGAGGATACTTCTCAAATTCGAATCCCAGGGGGACAAAATTATCCTCATTGCTCTCTTCTGGCCTTGACAGATGTGGTTTCCACTACTCAGCAGTATGTCGGCAGCTCCGCCGAAACCACTTCCCCTTCAACGAACCTCTTGATTCAGGGGCCTGTTGTTCATCCCAACCTGAGGTCACTTCACCCTCAGCTTCACGCTTGGCTCCTGAAGAGATAGAAGTGAACAGGTTCATTGTCTCTCGCAGGGTTTCAGATATTCTTCTGGCTGCGCGGAAGCCAGCCACTAGGAAAACTTACACAGCCAAATAGAAGTGTTTTTAGCTCTGGTGTGCACAATCCTCTTTAAATCTCTTTTCCTGCCCACCAGATAAAATTTTGGAGTATCTCTTAGACCTCTCAAATTCAGGGCTGCAGTACTCTACAGTCAAAGTTCACCTTTGTGCCATTTTTGCTTATCATGAGCCAGTATTTTCCTTGTCACTGGCTCAGTTACCTGTGGTTAAGAGGTTTCTTAAGGGAATTCTGCATACCAGACCTCCTATAAGATGTCCAGTCGCAGCCTGGGACATTAATCTTGTGCTAGACATGCTCACTCGGAAACCTTTCGAACCTCTGGCTACCTGTGAGCTAAAATTTCTCACCTGGAAAACGGCCTTCCTGGTGGCCATTACCACAGCCCACAGGGTCTCTGAGATACATGTCTTGGTCACAGACCCTCCGTATACTGTGTTCCATAAAGACAAAGTAGTCCTTAGAACCCATCCTAAATTTCTTCATAAGGTTGTTTCGGAATTCTATCTAAACCAACCTTTGGTCCTTCCCTCTTACTTTGCGGACTTCCAAAATGAAGGAGAACGTTCTCTTCATTCCTTGGATGTCAAGAGAGCTTTGCATTTCTATCTAGATAGAACAAAAGATTTTCGTAAAGCTCAGCAACTGTTTGTTTCCTTCAGCAAGACCCGGCTGGGTCAACCTGTCACTATCAGATGTATCTCAGCATGGCTAGTGGCATGCCTTCGCCACTGTTATTCTATGGCGCAGGTTAAGCTGGAGGGCAGAGTGTACGCTCACTCTACTAGGGCGTTACGGCTTCTCTGGCAGAAATCCGCAATGTACCCATTGCAGTTATGTGCAATGCGGCTACCTGGAGCTCAGTGAATACTTTCGTTAAACACTATGCTCTGCTTGTCCAAGCCAGACGACATCTTTCCTTTGGCAGAACCATCCTTAATGGACTTCTGTCCTAAAACTATGAGCTCTTGGTCTCTCCTGCCACCCTCTCGGGGGATTATTAGCTCGGTAGTCTCCCATTAGTGTGAATGAGTGGTGGAGACTTATGTCCAGGAAGATATGGAAATTACGTACCTACTGTAATTCTAGAGCTTCTTGGATGAGTCTCCACCACTCATTCACATGCCCACCCTCCATCCCCCGAGCTCACCTCTGTTGTTGGTCTTCACTTCCTCAATCTTTAGGCTGTGAAGACTTCTTTGTTGATCCTTCTTATACGGGTCTTCCGGACTATCTTATGTTTGGTTTTTGGTTAGGCTATCCTTCTAGGTTAGTTACACTGCACCTCCTCGGAAAAAAGGTACTGAGGCAGTTGGAGGGTCGACGCCGAGATAGTCATTACCGCATGAGCGGAAGCTCGCAGTGCCGCTCCTCGCAGCTCCATCTCTGGCGCCGACCCTCCAGCAAAAATGTTTGCTCCCGCTGGGTCCTAGTGCCTCCGGCGCTATTCCCATTAGTGTGAATGAGTGGTGGAGACTCATCCAAGAAGATCAAGAATTACGGTAGGTGCGTAATTTCCATTTTTTCTGGGCGAGGGTCAGGACTACACACTGAATTCATTCGGGTAATTCTGCTGGTTTTTTTTTTTTGTTTTATACAATAGGCTGATGGCCTTTTACTACTTTTGACATTTTTACAGGTCCACATAGTTGGACTACTTGTTTTACCTATATTTGAATTATGTGAGTGGGTGCTCATTTGACCCCTTCCCGTGACTTCCAGGTCTGTGGACACTATAAAACTTGCCCCTCTGTGACTGTGAAAAGGGAGTGAGAACAGATACTGCTGTGTAGCTGTGAGACAGCAAGCATCTGTCTTGTGGAAGAGGGCTACATTTATACAAACAAGCACCATACTATTATATATTTTAGTTTATTTGCACATGTTAGGTTCATTTAATGTCATTTTTTTTTCCTTAGATACTTTATGCATTTTGTGCTTTGTCCCGGTCCCAACCCATGAGTCCCCAATGCGATGAACACATGTGGAGGCAAGCACATGTGCCTTGTGGGACACCCCACCCTACCAGTCACTGCATTACCATCTGCGCCAGCCACTAGACCTCCTCTGGTGGCAGCGGGACTAGGGACAGGTGACCCCCCAGGAGAGGAGAGCCAATGCTCAATCCTGCTCCCACCCTCCCCCACAGCGACCCAAGGTCATTCTCAAACCTGGGTCACCGGCATAACACAAGGTGTGGCATCCAGTGCCTCAACCCTCAGCACCACTGGGCTGGCTCCATTTAATTTCATTTTTATTTTATACTGGAAAGGTATGTGGGTAAACTGCTCATTTTCATAAGCGTCCAGTTGTAACAGAGGTGGATATATACAGTTTGTAGCAAACACACAGTTATAAATATACAATGCAAGCCAAAAATGTACAAAGCAGGAAAATTAGGCACAATCACAGGGTGAATTATATACAGTGAAAGACAATTTCATACGTTGTGGGAAAAATGAAAAAATAACTTATGTGCAGCAGTCACAATATTAACAGAAAGTCTATACAGTATATACAAATTTACATGTAAAGCCAAAGGGAAGGGTTGGGAAAAATAATCTAGAGAAAAGCTTAGTAGGGGAGGGAGGCACGGAAACAGTGAGGTGGACAGAATTAGAGGGAATGAAGGAAAATGCTAGCAAAACTGTAGGAGTTATTTGTGCAGGTGCCCTTTAAGTTTGACCCAGGCAGTAGTAAAGGAACTGTGATATACTACCTAGGACAGTTTCGGGGGGGGGTTATTGAGCAGGTGCTCCTTCAGTTTAACCTTAAAAGTACTGAGGGAGGGGCTGCCCGCAAGGTTAGGAGGAAGACTATTAAAAAGCTTGGGACCTCTCTAGGTAAGTAATCTCTGCCCCAAAGAGGTGTTGCAGTAAGGGACCCAAAAAGGGGTTGTGGAAGCGCTCCTAGTGAGCCAAGTGGGGCAAGACTTCTTGAAAAGAAAGGAGACACTGTGAGGTAGATGGTTGTTGATGATTTTGTAGAGAAACGTGGAAGTCTTCCATGTGAACCTGTCTTCTAGAAAGAACAATGTACTGTCTCATACAGAGCACAGCTGTGGGCACGATGGGGGAGCTCAGTCACAAACCTGATAATGTTATTGTATGCCATTTTGAGCTTATTGAACATGACGGAGTTACTTTGAGGCACATAGATGATGAATCCATAGTCTAGGAGCAGTAGGAGTAAGCTGAAAGCCAGCCTACTTCTAGATTCAGAGATAAGGAATTGCCTGATCCTGTAAAGGAGCCCGAGTCTCTGGTGAATTTTCTTTACTAATTGTATGTGTGGGCTAAAGGAGAGGTGCTCGTCCTGTGTTAGGCCAAGGTATTTAAATTCGCGAACTAGCTCAGTGACCATGCAATCATTATCTAGGAGGGTGAAATTGAAATTTGATGGTTTACGTGTGCTGGCAAAAATCATACATTAAGTTTTTTTGGAAATAAGGACCATTCCTTGAGTGGTGAACCAGGAGTGGAGGCTGTGGAAATCTGTTTGAAGTTTGGAGAGAAGAGTGGAATGGTTAGCATCCTTACAGTATAAGGTGGTGTTGTCCACATATAGGATGATGTTGGTATGTGAACAGACAGAAGGTATGTAGTTAATAAAAAGAGATAAAAAGAGGGGCCAAGTATTGACCCTTGTGGAACTCCATACTTAATAAGGCATTCAGATGAAGGATGTCCCTCAATAACTGTGTTGTGATGCCTTGGGTGGAGATAATTACCAAACCAGTTGACTGAGTTTGTATAGAAATGCATAAGGGCAAGGGTAGTTTGTAGTAGATTGTGGTCCACCAAGTCAAAGGCCTTGGTAAGGTCCACAAAGACTGCACCCATGTAAGGACCATCATCCATGGCCTTGTATTTGTCCTGTGTGAACATAATCAGAGTGCTTTCCATGTTGTGTTTAGCCCTAAAACCATGTTGAGCCTCAGTCAGGATATCATATTTGTTGAAGTGCTCAGTGATTTGTGAATGAACTATTTTTTCCATGATTTTGGAGGGGGGGAGAAGTGAGATGGGCCTGTAATTGCTTACTTCCTGTTTAGAACCAGCTTTATGAAGAGGCCTGATGGAAGCAGTTTTCCAGGCCACGAGGAGGGTACTGGTACAGAGGGAGAAATTCAGAATATTGGTGAGAGGTGTGGCAATGTCCTTTATTATGAGTTTTAAGATGTGAAAATCAAGACCATCATGACCAGTGTTGGGTCTAGGGTTGTTTTTGCTTATAAGTTTTATAATATCAGCAGGTGAGAGAGCTTTGAAATAGAAAGTGGGGTAGGAATCTTTTGAGGAAGGAGTGGATTGAGGAGGCTGCTTGGGGGCAGCTGAGGAGACAGGGGTCTTGTACTTGTCAAGGTCCCTGAAAAAGGAATTAAATTGGCCATGCATGTTGGGTCGTTTGTTATTTTCGCGTTTGCCAGAAGTGTGATCTGCTTGCACTTTTTGTCTTTACCCACTAGGAAGTTTAATGTCCCCCACAGTTGTTTGGAATTTGCTCTGCTGTATAGTTGGCTGTTCTTAAGGTGATTGATTTTTGCAGTTCAAACTGCTGACTTGCATCTGTTGCGGAGTGTTTTACACTCTTGGAGGAGAACAGGGGAGGGAGATTTCCTGTACGTAGCCCAAGCCTTGTCTCTGCCATGCATAAGTTTGAGGAAGTCCAGTGTAATCCACTCGCTAGCTCATCCATGAACTCTAATCTTCTTTTTGGGGATGTGGGAGTCGCAGATGGCATTAAATGTTTTAGTGAAATGTAGGGCGAGGTTTGTTTTTTTTAATATCAGACGTGAAGAACCAGTCAGCTGATTTAGATGCATGAGAGAATTCTTCTACATTTGCTTTTTTCAGTTGTCTTGCGAAGATGTAGTTAGGAGTAGATTTAGGGGCTCTGGCTGACCAGCGACAGAAAACAGCACAGTGATCCGTGAGACAGAGCCATCAACAGCATACTTCTCTAGGAGATAGGAGCTGGGAAGTGCAGTTTTTTCTGGATGAGGCTTGGGACTACACAACAAATTCAGCCAAGTAATTCTGCTGTGTTCTTGTGTTTTGGTTTTTTTTTGTAAATATGCTGATGGCCTTTTACTACTTTTAACATTTTTACAGGTCCACATAGTTGGCCTCCTTGTTTAACCTGTATTTGAACTACGGTGTGAGCAGGTACTTGTTTGACCCCCTTCCCATGTCTGTGGACACTATAAAACGTGCCCCTCTGTGAGCAAGGTGAGCATGTGGAGACACCATGTGCAGAGACAAGCGCACATGTCAGGCATGTCCAGCGGGTCTGGTGGTGCTGAAGGGCCTAGCATTATCAAATAAAGACATAAGTTTCTGGAACATTTGTAAAATACAAAGTCTCACATTGTAACAATGGAACAACAGTTACAAATCCTGCCAGAGAGTACAATCAGTTTAGTTGTGAGATTTTACAAACAGTTTAGGGTTTCCTCATTGTTCATCTGCACAAAGAGTGGTTAATAAAAAAAAAAAATGTTAGGGATTGGTAATAAAGTTGTTGTTGACTGTACCTGGGATAAGCAGTAACCAAAATAACTTCTCAGGATCAGTCAACCCCCTCCCCCAGCTTGTTGAAATCATGCTAGTGTTTTAGGGTTTTGTTTTCTAGGATCTAGTGATCAAAATGGCATCTGCACAGCGGAGACTAAATATTAAGGAGGCTGCTAGATTTTGCACTACCTGTGAAATATACGCACCAGGAGATAGTAGTTGTGATTTTACATGTGATAAACGTCTGCTTATTAAAACTCTTTATAAAGAAATTGAGACATTGAATAAATGATTAGTGGTACACACAGAGATTGTACAATTAGATGATTTTATAGATAATGCTGTGATTAGAGTTGAAATACAACAAGAAAATGAGGAAGTGGATGAAGGGATACAATATGATAAAAGGAAACAAATGGACTTGGTGGAAAAACTCCCATCCAATTAGAAGTGGAAGAATGGAGTATAGTTCAAGGGAAGACTAAAAGGAGAAGGAAGCAAACCGTACGAGGTGGATCATTGCCATTAAGCAATAGGTACAGTATGCTTGAGAGAAGTTCAGATGGGAGTGTGACTAACAGAAATATAGAGATGGAAGTGGAAGAGGTGGATGTAACAGAAGAAGATGGAGTGAGGGTGAATAGCAATAATATCCGTAAGGGAGACAACAAATAAAGATAAGACAAACTGCACAGAGTTAAAATCAACAGATCAAACACAGGAGGCTCTAAATCAAGGCAGAGGTATGAATGAAAATCTGGAGGAGGCTAGATCTGAGTAGATGAAAATTAGAACTGTGGACATTACTACAGATAGTGTTAGAGACCAACAGACCAGGCAAATTGTTGTTATGGGGGACTCCATCTTAAGATTTACTGATGCTATTATCTGTAAAAGCCACAGTGAAAGCACCACAGTCAGTACACTCCCAGGTGCAACAATTAGCAATGTGAAACAGTTATTAAATGGGCTGCTTGAGCACTCTGAAAAACCTTTAGCTATTATACATGTTGGGACAAATGATATTGAAAGGCGAAGACCGGTTGAAATACATAGAGATTTTGAACAAGCAGGAACACCAATCAAGGAAAGAGGAGGGGAGGTGATTATCATTAGTATTCTACCAGTACCAAGGGCAGGAAGATCGAGAACTGAGATTATAGAAATGAATGGATGGTTAAAAAGATGGTGCAGCAGCGAGGACTTTGAATTTTTGGGACGCATTTAGAGACATGAGATTATTCCGAGGAGATTGTCTCCATCTGAACAGATATGGTACAAGGACCTTGACAAATAGGATAAACAAAAAATTTGCTGAACATTTAAACTGAGTGATGGGAAATGGGGGGGGGGGCCTTTACCATAAGTAGCATATACAATCAGCCTGATAGATTAAGAAATGATAAGACTACACAGGGGTGGAAATGTCTCCTAATCAGTGCTAGGAGTCTTGGAAAGAAAATGGATGAACTAAAGTACACCCTAAAAACACAATCAGTTCAAGTCTGCGTTGTCACTGAAACATGGTGGGATACCACTGATTTATTAGAGATATTGAGCAATTTGTCATAGACGGTAAAACAAGAAGTGGTAGAAAAGGGGTGGGGGGAGTTGCTGTATACATTGCAGACAATATTGCTTCTGAAGAGTTACACTTAGAACAAACTGAACTAGAGCAAATTGATAAAGGTTACCCCACATAGGAACCCCAAAATCATTTTAGGAGCAGTATACAGGCCCCCATCACAGACAAAATACAGTGATATGAAAATGTGGGATACAATAACCAAACTATTCCAGCTGATAGAACAGTACTACTGGAAGACTTTAATTTACCAGGAATAAGTTGGTCCAGGTTAACAGGTACCACTGATACAGAGGAAACATTTTTGAAAGCCATAAGAGAAATAGGATTGTAATAATATGTTCTTGAACCAACCAAAGGAAGAAATACTCTCTTTTTGGTATTCAGTAATATGGGTGAGGCAGTTCAGGATTGTAAAGTGACTGTGCCATTAAGCCACAGTGATCAAACTATGGTGGAATTCAAGCTAATAGAACAGACAACCAAACAACAGGGTGCAACCACTATGCTTTGCTTAGAGAAGGCTGACTTGGAGAGGATAAAAAAAGAATTAGCAAAATGGTCCTGGAGGAATGTGTTTGCAGGTCAGGCTTTAGAGGTCATGTGGGATTTAATAGTAGATTGACTAAATTGACTTTTTAAAGCATTTATACCTACAAAACATAAATATAATAGACTGGGAAGAATGCCTGACTGGATGAATCGGAGGGTAAGGAAAATTATTCAAAATAAAACCGGCATTATCTAAATGCTGAAAAAAGTAGTAGTGCTGAGGGGTGGGCTTGATTAGGAAAGCCTTCAAAGTATCCAAGAGGGCTACTAAAAAGGCAAACAAAGAGCATGAGTTCAATCTTGCTGTCAAAACCAAGGATAACTATGAATCTTTTTATAGTTACATAAATAAAAGAGAGGTAAAACTAAGGAAGGACCACTCACTGATACAGGGGGAAACTTGGTTACAGAACCAGCAAAAATAGCTGATCTCCAGAATAGAAAGTTTTCATCTGTTTTTCAAGACTCTGGACTAAAAGGCTCAGAAAGATTAGGCAGGACATCTGTGCCTTTATCATTGACAGGGATGACATCAAGACCAGACTTGCAAAGTTAGATCAAAATAAATCCCCAGGCCTGGATGGCATCCATCCGAGAGTCCTTAAGGAACTAACAAACGAGCAAGCAATATTTCAGAAATCATTGCATGAAGGGACAGTTGTGGAGACATGGAAATCCGCTATAGTAATACCCATATTCAAGAAAGGGAACAAGAAAGAACCCCAAAATTATAGACCTGTTAGCCTTACAGCCATCTTGAGTGAGGTTATTGAGATTATAATCAAAGAAAATATCAATAGCTATATAACTAAAAAAACTAAATGGGATGATACACAGCATAGGTTCACCCCGGGGTGGGGGTGGGGGTCCTGTCAAACGTAATGGATTTTTATGGTAAGGTGAGTAAAACATTAGGCCTGGGGAAACCAGTGGACGTAATATTCTTGGATTTCACCAAGGCTTTTGACAGGGTCCCTTATCCGGACCTAATTAAAACACTGAAAAACATGGGAATGCATAATATCAACTGGATAGCAGCATGGTTAACAAATACAAAACAAAGGGTTAGCATACTCGGAACCCTGTCAGACTGGTCAAAGGTGGGAAGTGGAGTTCCACAGGGATCAGTCCTGGGGCTGTGCATCTGTAATCTGTACATTACCTCAATGAAGTGCAATAACAATATCTGGCTAACAAAGTTTGCAGATGACTCTAGAATATGAACAGCAGTTGAATTCCAAGAAGACTCTGCAAGGCTACCAAGAAGCTTTAACTGAGATAGAGAAATGGGACCACATGCATAAATTGCAATTTAACACCGAAAAGTGTACAGTCATGCATATGTGCAAAAATAACAAAAGTGCTTCTTACATATTAAATGGTGCATATTACGGGAGGTATTGGAAGAAAGGGACCTGGGGGTATTAATTTCAAAGGACTTGAAATTCAAAAACCATTGTAACAATATAGCTAAAAAGGCAAATGGGATATTGATCAGCATAATCAAGCACATTAGTTACAGGGGTAGGAGTTGATCGTGCCCCTGTGTGTTTCACTGGTGTGGCCGCATTTGGAATACTATGCCCAAGTTTGGTCTCCAAACCATTTAACAGAATCAAAAGCACTTGAAAGAGTGCAGAAAAGGGCTACTAAAAAGTGACCTACGAACGTATGACTATTATACTAGACTGGATTACCTAAGTATGTATACCCTTGAGTACAGAAGGTTAAGGGGAGACATGTGCCTCTTATTTAGAGCATGACAGATGATCACTGGGATTGCCTGATCTTGGAATTAAGGATTACCACCCACCATGCAAGAGCCCAAGTGCTCCAGCTAAAAGGGGAGTTATGCCAGTCAAATAGGATGAGGAACTGGTATAGCCAGAGAGTCTTCTCGCTATAGAATAAGCTACCAGAAGTTGTCGTAGCAAGCACAGATATGCGGAATTTAAACATAGGTTAGACACTTTCTGCATTATCAATAAAATTGGGGGTTACAGATCTTAAATATTGGCGAGCATTAAGGATCAATGGTCTAACTGACTCTGAAAATACCTATGATTCCTATGAAGCGGGCCATCAAGTGTATGTAGAATATCCCACTTGTCTCAAAGTTAACACTGCTAATGGACCCAAATGATTTCCATATTTGGCTGCAGCAGCTAGCTTTCTCCATTCTTGGTCATTGATACATCTGCGGAGGCAAGTTTTGGATGATGGGGAGCTGCGCTCTAGAAAGTAACAAGTGGCAGGAACAAAGAAAGCTGGAAAGCTTCCTAACTCAAACACTCCAAATCTGTAGGACACAGTTTGTACTAAATCACTTCCAACTAAAGATCAGCAGACGCTAAGGCAAGAAACATGATCCATGGCTGAAAATTCCTCTCCTGCATGATCGGACTCTACCTGAAATTACCAGGTTTTCACTAGAGACAATATACGTTGCTAATTATGCTGTTGAAGGCTATCCTGGTTGAATGCAGTGCCTCTCAAATAGATATGTTGTCAGGGTACAAGGTTCTGTCAGTCAGGATACAGCTTGGGAGCCTTTACTATTTTACAGAAATCTGTGGTTTGTGAATATATTCAATTTTTACTTAGCTCCCGGTTTAATGGGGGGGATGGGCTCAGGGCAGGAAGGTGGGGGCATATTTACATAATGAGGTGGGGTGGGCAGGGTCCACAGGCTCTCCCTCTTGGACTGATCCATCGGGGGGAGCTGGGGCATGCTGTGTGAATTTTAAGAGCCATTTTTAAATGACAGCCTTGGTTTTCTTGTGTTCCCTTTCTTCTCGTCTACCTATGATGTTTCATTCTCATCTTTCAAAACTCTGTAATAAGGCAGATTGGGTTGGGGGGATAAGACTTTGTGGCAATCTGTCACTAAAGGCAAACTTTGGTTCTGATTCTCTCTGAATCTGTGGAGGTGGAGAAAACTTAGTATAGGCTGCTTGGTGCTCCCCCGATGTGATCCTGGGGAGGTAGGTAATGGAGGCACAGCAAGTCGAAGGAGGTAACTGTTAAGCCTCTATAAGCAAATATGTCAAACTGAGAAATCTTCAGCCTTGGTGGCTGGGAATGGTGACCTGGAAGGGTCCCCTTCCTGGTGGATGACCCATAAACCTGCATTTTAAACATACCTTGGCTCCTCCTTTACATTCTGGCCAGCCGTCTGCTCGGACCCTAAGGGGATATATACAGATTCTAACAGTTATGCCTGGACAGACTTTACAATAAGGCCAGCCTCCTGCCTATCTATTTGCTTTAGTAATTTCTTCTCTTTGCTGATCTTTCTGTACCAAGGACAATCTAGATGTAAAAGTGGCTGCTCTCTGGCGGCGTTTGCTCTGGGCCCCAAGGGGAGGGGGGATTTGGGCCCTGATCTCACTCTCCCTAACTCACAACTCAGCGCTGAGCACTCCTCATTGGGGGGACTTCACTTTAGGACAGGGGCCCGTTGGTGCCTTGCCGTGGGTCCCCCTGTCCCTCCTTCCAGGTGTCCCTCCCCTGTTTAACAGTTGGGGGATCACAGTTTACTTTGGCTGGGAAAAGGTACTTCCAGCTCTTTTTATTGTTGTTGCTAACTGTTTTTGTTCCATTTTTGCACTGCCACCCTGACACTCCCCTTATTTCTCCAAGAGGAGGGGTCTAACTATGCCTGGTCTCTTCCCAATTAAGGTGGTAGAGTGAACTGGACTGGGGAGTCAAGAAAGGTGACCCCTCTCCATGCCCCAACTTGCGACCATTTAGAGGGCATCGGTTAGATAATAAGTGACCTTGAAGTACTGAGTTTTATTGTTATACAATAGTTTTTCACAGGTTTCAAGTTATTTTACTTAATGTCCGTGTTGAATGGTTAAATGTTTTGATGTTGGTGGTGCATTCCTCCCCCCAGATAACCAGGCTTACATATGTACTTAGCACATAATGACAGATCTCAACATAGTCTCCTTTAATGTGAAGGGTAGCAGCAGCCCAATTAAATGCACACTGATATTACAAGAACCACAAAGGCAACAGGTGACGGGCATCCTTTCTTAAAAACACCCCATGAACATTTAAAATTATGATGTAGCTGGGTGGGAGAGGTACGGTATATGCCTCACATTATGAGGCGCACCCCCATTGTAGGGGGGTTGCTATTTTGGTGTGCCGTAATGCCCTTCTTTCAATACAGAAAGTAGACAGAGACCCAGAGGGACGATTTGTTTGCCTGCTAGGTAAATATAGAGGGCAGAGATGTATGTTTCTTAACATTTATGCTCCCAATGAGGAATCTGAGTGGATTCGCTTTTTTGAACAAAGCTCTGGAAGACACAGTAATAGACTTGAATAGCCTCATAGTGGGGGTGATTTCAATGCCATCAGAACCCAGAGATAGACAGAGCAGGTTCTCAGGCATGGGAGACATCTTGGACAGGTAAATTATTAACCAGACTATGTGAGAAGATGGGCCTGATTGAGAGTTGAGGCTTCCTACGCCCTCGGGGAAGGGATTATACACACTACGCCCCTAGATATAATACTTATTCAAGAATAGACTTCTTTCTACTCTCTGCTAATTGGGCGTCCAAACTCCACATGGCAAACATCAGTTCTATTACGATATTGGATCACACACCGGTTCAGATACAGCTAGATACCTTGCCAGTGCCTTCAAAATCTATTTGGTGATTACTTCACTGTATAAATCCCCTGAAGCTCGAATCAGGGTAAATGGCTTGTTTTCAAACTGGATCACTTTGAGGAGAGGTACTAGGCAAGATTGCCCCTTGTCTCCATTGCTTTCTACCCTGTCCCTTGAACCCCTGGCAATCTCAATTCATCAAAATGCCCATATAAAGGGAGTGATAGCGGGAAACTTTGAACAAAAAAATGGCACTCTATGCGGATGATTCCTTGTTGTTTTTTTTTGAATGACCCACAGTCCTCCCTACCACATCTCTCACACTCTTTGGAGGAATTTGGGACCATGGTGGGATATAAAATTAATTATACAAAATCGGAAGCGATGATACTCAGTAGTACTCCTCCCCTGGATTTTAAAGATTCCTTCCCATTTGCATGGGTGAAGAAAAATACATTCCAGTACATCAGAATTCAAGTCTCCAAAGATACCTCTAAGTTGTTTTAAGACAACTATCTTAGACTCCTTAACACTCTTCAGGCTTATCTGACCCACTGGCAACTTCTGCCCTTAACGTTATATAGCAGAGTACAAACAATCAAAATGACTGTCCTCTCTCGCCTCCTATTTCTGTTCCAAATCTTACCTATCCCCATCCCTAAAACCTATTGGAACATCCTAAAATAAAGAAGTGCAAAATTTCATGTGGTCTGGGAAGCAGCCCCAGCTATCACATATAGTTCTGCAAACCCCACAACAGCTGGGAGGACTAGCTCTTCTTAACTTCCCACTCTGTTATTTGGCAGCTCAGGGTGCCCAGCTGTGCACCTGGGCCAAGAGATGAGAGGCTTCCAGTTGATACTAAATTGAAGTGGCTTCTATACCAAGTTGGACCCTTCTGCTCCTCCCCACTTGTTTGGTCCCCTCACGTATCTGACCACGGATTCAAACCCCCTGGGTTAAACACTCTGTACGTATCCTGCTACACCTTCAAAAATTAATGAGTACCCCGAATAACCTCGGCCCCCTCTCCCTAATACATCATGAAGATCTGTTTCTTCCTCCTAGATTAGACCTGGGTTTTGCCGAATAGGAGGCGCAGGCCCTCACTACATTTAAACAGTGTACCAATGACCACAGCTGTCTTCCCTTCTCTAGACTACAAATCCTATACTCTCTCCACAGAGAGGACCTTTTTCATTTCTTGCAAGTCCAACATTTTATAGTATCCTCAGGACATCTTCCTTCTCCGTGGAGAGAACTCATTAGCCTAGAGGACTTTATTTTCTCACACTGTTATACTGGCAGCCAAAATCCGTTACCTGGTGGAACTTTATATGATCCCGATGCAACTGATAGCCCCCTCTTAGAGAACATTAGGCTCAAATGGGAACAAGAAAGTGGCTCTCAAATCCCCCCAGAGCAATGGTCCCAGCACCTTCATTTGGGTTGGCAAGTGACATCATCCCCAACATGGCGAGAGTTTAACTGGAAGGTGTTGACCCGCTTCTTTCAGACATCAGTTATCACCATACACTTTCACCCAAACTACACAGATGCCTGCTTGTGCAACTTTGGAGGAGCCAGGGGTACTCATTTTCAGATCTTTTGGGACTGTCCAGTTATCCTAAATTTCTGGCACAGTATTCATGGTGAGATCCAAAGATTGACAGGCATTTCTGTGCCCTTTTCCTTTCAAGAATTGGTCCTGGGTTTCCCGGCACTTTTGACTTGTCCTAGTGCAGTTCATAGATTGGGACAAATTATGAGGGTGGCAACATTAAAGTGCATTACCTCTAACTGGCACTCTCCTGCACCTCCTTTGTTGGGACAATGGCAAGCGAAAATAAAAGAAATTGAACAAATGGAGTGTATTGCTAGTAATCTCCACTTGACCAAGGAAAACCAAATTGAGACTGTATGGTGACCTTGGCTGATAGCTGCAGCTGAAGCAGACATGTAGTTACAACAATTCATGAACCCCAAAGGGAGACTGTCATGAAATCTTCAGTTATATCGATTTGAGATGTTTGGAGGGGGAAGGAAGAAATGCACCGTCTTTTTTTTTTTTTTGTATCATATCTTTATTAAAGATTTTTCAGATATATAGCACATACAACAAGGATGATCATCATACTTTTAGTTGTTCAGACAATCAGTCATACACATACTGATGCATTTAAACAGTGATATGTGATTCTACAACATATCACTTCTACATTTAATTAATGTTCTAAATAACCTTTATAAAGGGTATCACAGATGTGATCAAAAACAACTAACCCAAGATATATGTACCTTAAAAATAGGAAGAAATAAAGAGAACATGTAACGCCCTCATAGCACACTGGACACTCAACACTAAATAAAAAGAATATATATAAATAAATACCACATGATCTGACAAACATGCAGTGTGTTTTGCTCAAAGTCTTATTTCATCCACATCCATATAAAATTTGTGAGCTCTAGATACCATTAACTCTTTCCAGAGCCTTTATCATTCCAGTTGTTCCCATCAACCCTCCACGTTTCCTGTAGCAACTACGCTGTCTCCACTTCCCATATTAATACTGCCTTCCCAGGGGTCAGAGCATTCAGAAATGTGTCCCAACCACTTAAGAATCTTTTCTCTTTTCTCTTGAGCACATATGTCAGCCTGTCTACTGTCAATACCTTTAGAGTTAATCCCCTCCATTGTTCCAGCGTAGGTACAGAATTAGTTACCCATAGGTTTTATATCCCCTGTTGTGCAACTACTAAGAGGATTCTCATCTATCTTGGGTATAGCTCCCATTCTCCATTCCCCAAATCCTCCATACCCAATAATAAGGACCTTGGGGAGATCTCTGTTGTGTGACCCTCTATTCTGGATAACTCACTTTCTAGTCCCTTCCAATAGACTTTCAGTTTTGGGCAATCCCAGTTAATAGTGGAGAAAGGTGCCTTGGGCCTTTTCACATGTTCCACAGTTCAGGGACACTCCCGGATAGAACTTATGAACTATGCTAGGTGGATAATATAGACGATGCAAAAATTTATATTGCATTTCTTTGAACTTGTTACATAAAAGGAGTCCCATGTGTGAGCCTGCCACTAGTTCCCAATTAGAGTCTGTTATTATTACACCAAGATCCCTTTCCCACCACAGTTTGGCTTTATGTATGCTTCCTAGGAAAAAGCCCCTGTCTAACTTTGCCACCCGGCCCATCAGCCCCTTTTCATTTGTTCTGGCCTCTAAAATTTATCTTTCTACATCGGACAAGGGTGAGTCTGCCAGTGAGGGTCTATCCAACTTTCTGCAGTAGTCCCTGACTTGAAAGAATCTGAATAAGTGTGACGCATGTATGCCCAACCCCAGTTGAATTTCCTGAAACGTATACAGACCCATGTGGGTGAGAAGACTCCCCACACATTGTACCCCCCGTTCTTGCCATATCCTGAATCCTTCATCACCCAGGAAGTCCTGGTTATCTGCCACCAGCACCAGAACAGTATTTACCTGATTAGCCCTCCTTCTTTTCTTGATAACCCTCCAAGCCTCCAAAGCCAACATGACCAGTGGGTTGGGATCTTTCAAATGCCTATATGTTTGTACTCCTTCCTCACCCAGGTAGGCTGAAACCCACCCTGGGCACCCTCCCTCTTCCAAATCCAGCCAGTTAGCTGTTCCAACTTTGTTTACCCAATTATGTATGTATCTACATTGTGTGGCCAAAAAATATCCCTTGATATCCGGGAAATTCATGCCACCACTTTCCCTGAAGCCTTAAGTCTTTTCAGACTAATTCGCAATTTTTTGCCCTGCTAAATAAAATCTTTAAAGCCTTTTTCCAATGTTTGGATATCCTTATGCATGGGACAAAAGGGTACCATTTGCACTATATATAAAATTCTGGGCAGGATATTCATTTTCAGAAGATTAATTCACCACAACCATGAGACCGGGAGTGCCCTCCATCTGCTAAGATCTTTTAAAATTGCCTCAAACAGTGGTGGGTAATTTAAACCATCTGTTTTTTAACAGTTATATTTCTTAATGTTTATTCATTTTGTCTTTATATTTGTAACCACAGGATATTGCTGGTGTTCAGTATATACCAAATCCTGATTCTTGTTACTACCACTTATATGATTTTATAACCATAGCTCCTTTGGTAGCCACGAAAGGACTTCAGTAACGACATGGACTATATAGTACTGATAACCATCTTTTTCATAAATGAAGCCTTCATAGGCAAGCTAATGACTTTAAAGTATCTTAACACATTCTGTTGAAGGCTTATCAACATATTTTCATCAACATGGTCATGCCCAGGTTGATATACCTGTTTTCAGGGTTCTAAGAGCTATAAACTATGCATTGTATAATTATCTGTTCCTCCAATATGTACACAGTTGTACAGCTTGTAAGTGATTGTCTTGTACGTTGAACCAATAAAATCATATCTGAGTTTAAAAAAAAAAATGTCATGAGTATTATCACTCTCACTGTCAATCCTTTTTTAACAAGTCTTTGGAAACAGGTGAGGTGCCATCTGACTGGAGAACTGCAGTTGTCATTCCAGTACACAAGAAGGGAAATAAAGGGGTTGTAAACAACTATAGGCCAATCAACTTAACAGCCCTCTGCTGCAAAGCTATAGAAAGACCCATAAAAGATAGAACTGAGACAGAGGTACAGTCCAAAGTGTTAAGTGACCAATATCAACATGGATTAGGCATAGGTCATTCTTGCACAGCAAATTTTAGTTACCTTCTACAATACTGTTAGTGCCAGTCTGAACAATGACATCTCAGATGATGTTATAATGTTAGACTTTGCTAAAACTTTTGATATTTAACTAATGTGACTCTGTAAAAGTTTTATTATCTATAATTAATTCTGTATCGCTCTGAAAAAGGGATTGTAATGGTCCCAGTGGGCCTACACGGTTACAAAAAATAAATAAATAAATATAGTCCCACACAGCAGACTTATAGCCAAACTTCTGTGGATGGTTGTGACAGGGTTGAATAAGGCCCTACCCCATTTGTTATGCAGAAAGAGTTTGAACAAAAGGATCTGTTTTATCCTCTCCTTTTCTGTCTGTTCTCTGGTTGCACAACCAACTTTTCTTCAGTTTCAGTTTATTTGTTATACTGGAAAGGCATGTAAGCATAAATGCTCGTTTTCACAAGCATCCAGTTTAAATCACAAACTGGATAACATGATGGTAACAGAGTACAAGGGGAATGAAGACATTCCTAGAGTATAACAATCAGTGATACAGGGCACATCAGGTGCAGAAAAAAGAAATCCAACATTTTAACAATCAATGGTACAGAGTACTAACTAATACAGAGAACATGCGGTACAGGAAAAAAAAACATTTTAACAATAAGTGGTATGGTGTACAATTAATGATACAGAGGACAAGGCAATCAAAAGTGCTGGAGGGAAAGTGCTGGTGCAAGTGGGAGAGAATATCCAAAATAAGCATATATGCAATGGAGGGAAAGGATGAGAGAGATTGGAAGAGGGGGCAAGAGATTTAAGGAGGGGGACAACTGCAGGAGGAAGTGGAGGAAATGTGCTTCATTAGGTAACACTTAAAGGAATAAGTAGAGGGACATTGCAGGAGATCATGGGGGAGAAAGTTGTAGAGTTTGGGGCCCTTAAAAGAAAGGGTGTTTAGGCCGTGGGAACTGCAGCAGAAGGGAACGGAAAAGGAAAGCAAAGCACATCCGATCTCCTAGTGGTCCTAGGGTGAACCTGTCTTAGGGAAGAGTGATGTGATACTAGGAGGAAGGAGGCCAAATGAGAGTTTATGGAAGAAGGTAAGAATATTGCTGTTGAAACTGTTTTCTAGGGAGGACCAGCTGGATAGTCTGTAAAGGTCACAGTGGTAGGTAGGTCTGGGGAGACCTGAGAAAAAACGGATGATGTTGTGATAGGTGCTGCGAAGTTTGTTGAGATTTTTCTGGGATAGAGGAGGAAAATAGACTAGCGCTCCATAGTCAAACAATGGGAGAATAAAACTACAAGCCAGGAACACCTTAGCTTCTTTGTTGAGGTATGGTTTGACTCTGTAGAGTATACCAAGTCATTTCTTTCTTGTGAGACCTAGGAACTGATCACTCCAAAGGTTTCGCAATTCTCCACCTCTTGCTATGTGTCTGCCTTCCCTTGCTAATTCTGTCTTTTCTTCCCTCTTGCATATCTGTGGGTATAAAAAATATATGTGAATCTCTGTGTAAAACTGTATGTGAAACTGGGATCCGTTTGTTTAAAACTGTATATAGTTACACTGTTGAAATAATTGCAAAGCTATTTGGAACTCAAGAGGTTAACCTGAGATGCAAATTTTAAGCATTTGGCAGTGCTGTAAATAAGAGGTCAGTTCTGGGTCACTATGTTCTTTTTGCTGCACCTGCATCAAAACTGACAAGAACATTTATTTATTTATTAGAATTTTGGTAACCGGGTAAGTCCACTGAGACCATGCAGTCCCTTTTTCAGTGACGACTCAGGTGACAATGGTGAACACAGTACAATAGGTAAATACAATAATAATATACAGGATACAAAGAGATTTAACAATGTTGCAAAAATTATTACAGTGGAAAGCCACGTAAGTAACTTAAAACAGATCAGGCATTAAGCATATATAAATAAACAGGATGACTAATATTATACAGTATATACAAAGCAGGAACACAAGAACAGGTGGATTACAAGATACATCTATCAGAGTAACATAGACTAGGCATTAACAATGCTATAAGGGTTATTTAAAGCAATTGCAGAGGAGAGAGTTAGTAGGAAAGAGGTAAGCTCTTTTTTGAAGGAGGATAGGGTGGGGCAGGAGAGTAAGTTAGTAAGTTAGAACATTATGTAAACTTACAAGAACATTCTATGAGAAGCAGGGTATCAACAAGGCAAAGACTTGTTATGGTCAGTGTCAGTGGCTCAGTAGGTAGCACACTCGCCTCTGAGGCCGGGAGATCAGAGGGCTGTGGGTTCAGTTCCCACATCTGGCACTGGGGTTAATATCCCAGTACTGACACTGTAGTGCAGCATGAGAGGGGTGCTGCACTTCTGAGGTGCAGTTTTTCGGATGAGACATTAAAACCGAGGTCCCATCTACCTGGATTGGTGGTAGTTCGGGTGGATGTTAAAGATCCCATGGCACTTATCGAATAGAGTATGGGAATTTCCCCAGTGTTCTGGCCAAATTTCCCTCTTTCACTAAAAATACCACCAACAGCTTAATCTGGTTCAAGGTCAGTTGGCATTCATCTGTATCCCCTTCCCCCGGGTCGTGCCTGAAAATAGGCAGGATTTGTCTAGTGCACTTACCCAGTCAACAAAAACTAACTAACTAAACTAAACTAAAAACAGCAGCAATGTTTTTGTGAGAGAGACAAGGAGAGTGAGAGACTGAAACTTAGAATTAAGAGATACCCACAGAAGAAGGACTTCATTTTCTCAGTTTGTACTGCATTTATAAATAGTTATACTGAATAATTTTTATTTTTTATTTTGCTATTATTGAGAAAAATAAAATGCTATTTATAAATTATGAAAATGCTCCTGTTTTTCCTTTTCTTCCTGGCCTGTGCCTCGATGACAGATGGTGTCAGCCTAAATGGGATTTACGTCGTGCATACTCTAAGCCAAGAGTTTTGTGCGTGGGTACTAGAGCTGGTACCAGGGAAGAATAGAAGAAAAGTACAGATTCTGCAGCAGCAAGTCAGCCAAACTAGCAGAGACAGAAGTCCAAGCTGAGACTGTACAGCCAACAGCAGTGATGGAAAAAAAAAGGATAGGTAGTGACAGACCCTGAAAGGCTGACTGCCTTTTTCAAATGCTGGGCTATACAACAAACAGACAGAGAAACAAAGAATAGAGAAGATGCACAGAGAAAAGAAATGCAACAACTCAAGAAGCAGAAAAAAGAAGAGATGCAGCAACAGGAGCAGCAAAGAAGAGAAGAGAATAGATGCAGCAATGGATGGATGCCTTACAAGTTATCAAAGCTGGAGGATCTGGCACTGGTTCAGCAGAGCAACAAGACACAAACAACTTAAAATTTATTAAACT
Organism: Neoceratodus forsteri; assembly: GCA_016271365.2. NCBI lineage: Eukaryota > Metazoa > Chordata > Ceratodontiformes > Ceratodontidae > Neoceratodus > Neoceratodus forsteri. The sequence goes on from CM057451.1 coordinate 749,045,690, forward strand.
TACAAAGTTGTGTCCCTCTGATGATATCAAAGCATACCTGACGACCTTTGAAAGGGTTGCCGCAGCCTGCCAGTGGCCAAAGCAGCAATGGGCAATCAGACTGGTACCTTACCTGACACAGAAAAGCCCAACTTGCCTACAGCAGTATGGGCACTGCACAGGCAGAAAACTGTGATGTGGTGAAAACAGAAATCCTGAAAAAGTATGACATTTCAGGAGAGACCTACAGGCAAAGATTCCGGTTTCTGAAGTACAATTCAGTTGACAAGCCTCGAGAAGCCTTCACCCGACTCCGAGAACTCCTTATAAAATGGATCCAACCAGAGGGCAAAACAGTCCCACAGATCATCGATGTACTTGCAATGGAGCAGTTCTTCAACATCCTGCCTACAGATATACAGCTTCAGATAAAAGAACACCACCAGAAAGTGGTGAAAAGGCCATTTCTTTGGCTGAAGACTACCAAATGGCCAGACAGATGCAGCAACAGTAAGGTAACAGCCAAGCACTGGTAAGACACTCTTTTTCCCATTAAACTCCAAGTCTGATAAGAACTCTGGAGCGGTTAACAAATCTGCACCCAACCACTTTATTTGCTATAACAGTAATAAGCCAGGTCATATTGCAAGAAATTTCCATAGTAAGAAGAGTGACACTGGAGCAGATTTGTCCTTAGTAAATTGGGACAAATACTTAACAAATGTTAAGGTGGGAGATACGACTGTGAAGGGACTTATAGATTTGGAAAGCTAGTGCATACTGAAGTGTTGGGAAACAGTGTCCAAAAGGACCAGGAACCGTGTCATCTGTATCCACAGGGACATTCAATACTGTCCCACCAGCAAAGTGACTCTGACTGTTAAGGGTGTGTCACACCAAATGAAAGTGGGGTTAGTAGCTGAGTTACCTGCACCTGTAATTATTGGAAATGACTTTCCAGGATTTACTGAGTTAATCAAAGAGGGAGTAAATCCTGATGTTTCAGCAGCTGTGGTGACGAGCTCAGGAAAAGAAAATCTCAGGTGGTGGAGGCTTTTTTCCTTTCACTGAGTTTGATTCGGACTTGTTTGAGCACAGCTCCATGATCCGGAAGTCCAGGAAAAAAGACAACACCTGACGTAACAGTGGCAACAAAATACTGATGGACATAAGGGGTTAACATATGAAAATGCTGAAACTAAACTGATCGGGATCCATATGATTGCCTGACATTCTAATGCATGACATAAAACTTCCCGACTCCAGAAGCCTGAGTCAGCTAAGTGCCCGACATTTCAAAGACCAACACAGCATTACCCAACCACTGAAATCCTGACGTTAACATTATAAAAATACACCAGGTGCCACAATTGAACCATCTTAAAGCTGATCATGTCCGATCCTGCTTAGTATGGTTTAGTTGATTAGGTTTTAGTTATATTTATTAGTATTTTGCCAGTAGTTATTTATTTATATTTTGCTAGTACTGTAGATTTCAGCATGAGCACAACCACATCACTGTGTCTCCTCTCGTTGGCATCCCCCGACTTCCCCAAACTGCATCTGTCCATCTTGCAAAATCTATAATATTTACCTGTTGTGGATCAAGGAAGAGTGATTGTGAACAAGTGCAGTGAGTGAGGCAAGCATTCTGTACTGACTGACGATCTAAATCTTTCCATTGCAAATGATAAAACAAGTAGCACAGAATTGTGTTTCTTAGTGGCTGTTGTGTGTGGAGGGGGATTTTGAGTTGTAAACTGGTGGCTGTTGTGGGACTGCTGCACATAACAATTACAGTGCAAGCTTGATTGACAAATAGAAATTACACCTGGGCAGTTGTAACACATAACTGCAACCTGGTAATCCAAGTAATAAAAATGCTCACAAGTAATTATGGAACCAGCCCACAAGTAATTATGGAAACAGCTAAAGGGGAGGTTCTGATAATGGGAGACTTCAACATGCCGGATACAGATTGGTCAATACCAGCAGGAACATCTGCCAGAACTAGACACATAGTGGATTCCCTGCAGGGGGAGGGCCTCAAACAACTGGTACAACAACCTACAAGAGATAGGGCTATCCTAGATCTAGTACTGACTAACAGGGAAGGGATCACAGATCTCCAGGTAGAAGGTCACCTGGGGCCAGTGACCATCACATGGTATGGTTCAATTTGGCTACTACATCTAAATCATCCCATTCCAAGGCAAAAATATGGGACTTCAGAGGGCTGACTTTGATAAGATGGCCAACAGCGTTAAGCTAGCCCTGGCAAAAGAAACACAGGTGAGGGGGTACAGGCAAAGTGGGCAAGCATTATGGATGCAATACTTGAAGCAATATCCCATTGTGTTAGACAGAAAAGGAAGTGCAAAAGAAGAAGGAAACCACTTTGGTTCTCAAATACAGTAGCAGAAAAGGTCAGAGCCAAAAGGCTGATCTTCAGGAAATATAAGGGAACACAGCGGGATGAAGATAGGGAGGCATACCAAACTGCCCTAAGGGAAGGCAGTAAGGCAGGCAAAGTCCCAAACTGAGGAAACACTAGCACGAACAGTAAAAGAAGGTGACAAGACTTTCTATAGATACATTAGTGAAAGGAGAAAGTCCAGAGGGGGTATTGCTAAGCTTAATGGAGAAAAGGGAGCATGTGAGGAGGAGGACCATGTAAAAGCATCTGTCCTAAATAGATACTTTTGCTCAGTGTCTACTGAAGAGAAGGTAGGGCAGGGCCCACAGCTCAGCACCATGGACACAGGGGGAAGGGAGGTGAGCACTACTCCCTTCACAAAAGAAAGGGTCCTACAAGAGCTTGCTAAGCTCCAGGTGGATAAGGCAATGGGACCTGATGGCATACATCCCAGGGTACTTAAGGAGCTAAAGGTGGAACTAGCAGAGCCATTAGCAGAACTGTTTAGTGAGTCTCTGAGCACAGGAGAGGTCCCAGAAGACTGGAGAAGGGCTCATGTGATCCCGCTCCACAAGAGTGGTAGCAGGGAGGAGGCAGGGAACTACAGACCAGCCAGTCTTACCTCAGTAGTGGGCAAGATTATGGAGGCACTCCTTAAGGAAAAGATAGTGCAACACCTGGAATCCATAGGGGCACAGGATCCAGGACAGCATGGCTTTACAAAAGGAAGGTCCTGTCAAACTAATCTCATACATTTCTTTGACTGGGTAACCAGAGTGGTGGACCAAGGGGGAGCAGTTGATGTCACCTACCTTGACTTCAGCAAAGCTTTTGACACTGTTCCACATAGAAGATTGATAAATAAGTTGGGTAGGCTCGGGGTGGGTCAGAAGTTGGTCAACTGGGTGGCAAACTGGTTGACAGGCAGAAAATAGAGAGTGGTGGTAAATGGTATACAGTCAGAAGAGATGCAAGTCACAAGTGGGGTACCTCAGGGATCAGTCCTGGGGCCAGTCCTCTTCAACATCTTCATTAGTGACCTTGCAGATGGACTAGAGGGTAAGGCTTGTCTGTTTGCCGATGACACCAAGATCTGCAACAGAGTAGATGATCCAGGTGGGGTGGGCAGAATGAGAAGAGATCTGGATAAACTAGCAAAATGGTCAGAAGAGTGGCAACTGTGATTTAACTCAAAGAAGTGCAAGACCATGCACATAAGGAAGAGAAACCCTGAAGCCACCTATAGGCTGGGAGGGGAGTTGCTAGCAGTCACAAAGGAAGAAAGAGACTTGGGCATCATCATCACTGATGATCTGAAATCATCCAAGCAGACCTCTAAAGCAGTAGGTAAGGCTAGGGGGGTGTTAGGGTGTATTAGTAAGGGTATCACAAGTCATAAGAGGGAGGTAATAATCCCTCTTTACAGACACTGGTTAGCCCCATCTGGAGTACTGCGTGCAGTATTGGAGGCCACACCTTCACAAGGACATTAACAAATTGAGGCAGTCCAGAGAAGGGCAACCAAAATGGTGCAGGGACTGCATCAGAAGACATATGAGGACAGATTAACAGAGCTCAATATGTATACCCTTGAGCAAAGGAGGAGAGAGGTGATATGATCGAGGCATTCAAATACCTTAAGGGCATTAACAAGGTGAAAGAGTCTAACATGTTTAAATATAGAAAAATAGCAGGACAAGAGGACACAGCATGAGATTAGAGGGTCCGATTAAGGAGATGTGAAATTCTTTTTCACAGAAAGGGTGGTGGATGCATGGAATGGCCTACCTCAAGAAGTGGTGGCTATGAATACAGTGCAGGGCTTCAAACAGGCATGGGATAGGCATAAGGGAGCAATACAAATGAGTATGAATAGATAGGCCACTGACAGAGCAAAGGCCGAATGCACATTTATAAGGTAGAAAAAGAAATGGGCAGACTGGATGGGCCATGCAGTCCTTATCTGCCGTCAGCTTCTATGTTTCTATGTTTCTAAGCCCTAAGTTTAACTATTATAACAAGACATTGATGGATGTAATCAAAAATAGTGATAGTTTCAATATTAAAATCAAACCAAGTCATAATTAAGTATCGCTGTTTTAGTGTTTAACTCAATAAAGGCAAAGCAGATACATAGGGCGGGATATTCAGACTGCACCAGGCTGTGGCACAAGCCTGGGCGCAGCGCAACTTGGATGTGCAGGGGCATTGACAGGGTGATATTCAACGGAGCTGTGCCATGGCACAGCATCATTGAATATCGCACCTTGGCCACCCACAGTGCGCATGGCGCAGTGGCCAGAGTGGAGCAGGGGGGTGCACTAGCACAAGCTCCGTTGCACTAGGTGCAACAACTGCGATATTCAGAAGTGCACATGCAAATGGGGCCATAATGTATGCAAGGCGCAAATGGGGCCATTTGCATGTCATTAAGGCCCCATTTGCATGCAGGTGCGCCAATCCCTGGTGACTTGCGCCTGGCGCCCTGCCAGTCTGCAGCCATCGGGGACCCATGCCCCCTGCACAAGCGGCAAAGCGCCCCACTGCCTGATCGTGGGTATTTTTGTAAAATAATCTTCCCATATCCCTGGTGGTCCAGTGGACCGCCGCCAGCCTGATCGCGGGCATTTGTGTAAAATAATCATCCTATATCCCAGGTGGTCCAGTGGACCACTCTCAGCCTGATTGCGGGCATATGTATATCAATAAACGTCCTATATCTCTGGTGGTCCAGTGGACCATGTAGTACGGTACGGTCTGTGTGCCCATTGGCCCACATTGTGGACCAATGGGCGTACAGCCCTACTGTATGCAGTCAGTCGGCAGGCTGCTGGCAGGTGGGGAGCTGCCACCCGCTGCTGACTGGGGGGGAGCAGGGTGCTGGGGCTCAGTGGGCGGGTGGGGAGAGGGGTACCGCTGGACCACCGGGGATATTGGACCTCTCTTTTTTATTACAAATGCCTGCAATCGGGCTGCGAACGGTCCACTGGGCCACCAGGGATATGGGACTATTAAAACAAATGCCCATGATCGGGCTGCAAGTGGTCCACTGGACCACCAGGGATATGGGACTATTAATCATAACAAATGCCCATTATTGGGCATGGGGGGGTGCCACCATGAAGGTGCCACTGGAGCTCGGTGGCCACCCACAGGTAGCAGCGGTCGGTTAAGCGCCTGCAATGTGGCAGCTCACCTGTGGGTGGCCAGCTGTTGCTCCTTTTTGGGGCTCACCTGTGTGCAGCACAGGTAGGGGTTGTGCATGCATGGGCTCAGCACATCGCAGGCTGAATATCGGGATGTGCAGAGTACGCATGGGCACACACACCCACCTGTGCCGCATACATTACTGATGCGCTCCAGCGCATTGGGATTTGTGCCAGGCTCAATCCCACTTTGAATATCACGCCGGGCGCAACCCTTCTGAATATCCCACCCATAATACATTAGCTTTTTTTTCAGCATGGACCTGATGTTGTTGGGATTCTAATTTGCGGTAAAATGACTGGGACGGGAAGCCGCATTTCGAGCAATCAGTGCTGGGAATAAGTATGTCAGGGAAACACATGCCGGGAAGTCATACTAGACCCAACTGATCACTGATTGTGATTTTCTTTCAGAACAAGCTAACAATGTTTTTCTCCAGGGTTATGTTAAGCAGCTGGGGCTGAAACCAAAACAGGGTGAACCTATGTTTAAAAAATTTAATGGGCTACTGTACAGAGTTTGGGTTAAACTTCAGACACAGGACCAGATAGAACAATAGGTTATGCCACAAAAGTATAGATCTGAGTTGTTACAGATAGCACATGATAGTCCTATGGCTGGGAGGGATCACACCCTTGTCAGATTGCTGTACAGATTTTACTGGCCTGGAATTCATGAAGATGTTGCTACCTATTGCAGTTCCTGTGCCGAGTGTCAGAAAGTAGCCCCAGTGACTAAAAAAGACAAGGTGCCCCTGATGCTCCTACCCTTGATAGATGTGCCTTTTGAGAGAATTGCAAGGATGTGGTTGGCCCCTTAGACAAAGTAAAAAGGGTAATCAATTCATTTTGGTAGTATCTGACTATGCTCCTCGATACCCAGAGGCAGTTCCAATGCGTACTATCTCAGCCCCAAAAGTAGCAACTGAGTTTGCCAAAATGTTCAGCAGGGTGGGCATACCTAAAGAGGTTATTACTGATCAGGGTAGTAATTTTGGTGCATTACTGAAGGAGCTGTACCGACTACTAGGTATCACTGCCATAAGAACCTCTCCTTATCACCCTCAGACAGACGATCTTGTTGAGCATTTTAATCAAACCCTAAAATGTATGTTAAAAAGGTTTGTAAAAGGGGAAAGGAAAAACTGGGCCCAATACTTACCTTACCTTACCTTACCTGCTTTTTGCTTACAGAGAAGCACTACAGGCATCAACAGGTTTTTCACCATTTGAAATGATGTAAGGTAGACATCCTAGAGGGCCACTAGATGTAATAAAAGAAACATGGGAAGATAACCCCCATCAGAAACAATCTATTACATCTTATATGTGTGCCATGAGAAAGAAGCTGGCAAAATACGTTGAAATTGCCCATAGTAATCAGGAAAAAGCCCAAAATCAGCAGAAGGTGTATTGTTACCGTGGGGTAAAAGAAAAAGTTGTTTAGGCAGGAGAGAAGGTCTTGCTACTGTTACCCACTACAGAAAATAAACTGTTAATGAAGTGGCAAGTGTCTTATAAAGTGCTTAGACATACTGGCACATTTAACTGTAAGATTCAGACCCCTGATAGGAAAAAGTCCTGCTAAGATATATCATACTAACCTCCTCAAGAAATGGGTTGAAAAAACACCAAAAGCTGTTTTGCTGGTTTTACCAGAAACTGATAAAGAAAATATTGATATTGCTTGTGACAGACTGGAACAAACTGTAACTGCTGATGTTGTAAATGTGAATGTTTCCTTAACCTCCGAACAAGCCACAGAAATTTGTAACTTTCTAAAGACATTGAACAGTTCTTTTACTACAGGACCAGGTGAAGCAAAAGGGGTCGAGCATGTAATAGTGACAAGGAATGCTCGCCCTATTAGACAAAAGACATAGAGATTACCAGAGTGGTTAAGAGCTGACGTGGTTATGGAAATACGAAAAATGAAAGAATTGGCCATCATAGAAGAGTCGAGAAATGCTTGGTCTTCACCAGTGGTGATTGTAAATAAAAAAGTAGTGGGTATAAGAATCTGCCTTGATTTTAGGAAACTTAATCAAGTGTCAGAATTTGACAGTTATCCTATGCCCAGAATAGATTATTTGGTGGACAGACTGGGGGGTGGGTGCCAAGTATATCAGCACCCTTGATCTCACCAAGGGTTGCTGGCAAATCCTCCTAGCTAAAGAATCCAGAGACAAAACTGCATTTGCCTCTCCTATAGGATTCTATCAGTTCACCATCATGCCATTTGGTTTACATGGCATACCTGCTACATTCCAGTGGTACATGGATTTAATTTTATCCCCTCACACTGGTTATTGTGCTGTGTACCTGGATGATGTTGTGATGTACAGTCCAGACTGGAAAAGCCTCCTGGAACTCCTACGGGCAGTTATCCAATCGATCAAAAAGGCAGGTCTGACAATTAATCCTACCAAGTGTGCATTGGGCATGCAGGAAACCAGATATTTGGGCTATGTTTTGGGAAATTGAGAAGTCTAGCCAGAGGTTTCCAAGATAGAAGCTGTAGCTAACAGCCCTGTCCCCAAAACCGAGAAACATGTCAGGTCATTTTTAAGGCTGGCTGGTTATTATCAGAGATTTGTTCCCAGCTTTGCTGAGTTAGCTACTCCCCTCACTGAACTCATAAAGAAACGGTTCCCGAATAATGTGAAATGGACCCCAGAGCATGATGAGGCTTTTTGGGCCATTAAGGCTGCATTATATTCAGCCCCTGTTTTAAGAAGCCCGGACTCTGAGAAACAGTTTTTATTACAGACAGATGCATCAGAGGTAGGCCTAGGTGCAGTTTTGAGTCAGCATATAGATGGGAAAGAACATCCTGTTCCATACGTAAGTTGGAAATTGCATGACAGAGAGGAAGGGTACTCCATTGAAAAGGAATGCCTTGCGACAAAGTGGGCCATGGAGTCCCTTAAGTTTTACTTACTAGGAGCTGACTTTGTACTTGTAACAGATCACAATCCTCTCTGTTGGCTTAATCAAATGAAGGATAAAAATTCTAGAATCACACAGTGGTACCTGGCACTACAGCCATTTAAATTTAAAGTGATGCACAAAGCTGGGAAAGAGAATGTCAGTGCTAATTTTCTGTCAAGATATGGATCAGGAATTGAGAATTTTGAAGGTTGAAAAAAAACAACAAATGTGTGAGTGTAAATTTCACTGTTTGCTATAATGCATATGCACTAAACTGTAAAGGTTATAAGCTAATGCTAGAAGATAATTAAAAGAAAGTTTTGGAAACCTGTTTTTATAAAAACAGGTTCCCTGTTAAAGACGGTTGAATAAGACCCTGACCCAATTGTTATGCAGAAAGAGTTTAAACGTAAGGGTCTGTTCTATCCTCTCCTTTACTGTCTCTTCTCTGTCTGGTTGGGCAACCAACTTTTCTTGTGAGACCTAGGAACTGATCACTCTGACAGTTTTGCGTTTCTCCACCTCTCGCTATCTCTCTGCCTTCCCTTGCTATTTTTGTCTTTTCTTCATCACTGCATATCTGTGGGTATAAAAATATATGTGAATCTCTGTGTAAAACTGTATGTGAAACTGGGATCCCTTTGTTTAAAACGGTATATAGTTATACTGTTGAAATGATAGCAAATCTATTTGGAACTCAAGGGGTTAATCTGAGATGCAGTTTTTAAGCCTTTATCAGAGCTGTAAACAAGAGGTCAGTTCTGGGTCACTATTTGCTTTTTGCTGCACCTGCATCGAAACTGACAAGAACATTCTGTAAACTTACACAAGAACATTCTGTGAGAAGCAGGATGTCAGCGAGGCAGAGACTTGCTATAAAAAGAGCAGCAATGCTTTTGTTAGAGAGACAAGGAGAGTGAGAGACTGAAACTTAGAATTAAGAGATACCCTCAGAAGAAGGACTTTGTTTTCTCTGTTTGTACTGCCTTTGTAAATAGTTATACTGGATAATTTTTATTTTTTATTTTGCTGTTATTGAGAAAAATAAAATGTTATTTGTGAATTTTGAAACTGCTCTTGGTTTTCCTATGCTTCCTGACCTGTGCCTTGATGACAATGGCATCAGTCTGCGCTTACTGTAGTTAGGTGGATTAAAAACTGATTGAAAGACAGATCACAAAGAGTACGGGTAAATGGATATTTATGAAAGTGTGGCGTGGGCAGTAGTGGGGTACCGCAGGAATCGGTACTCAGACCGACCCTATTCAACCTGTTTATTTCAGACATAAATACTAACATCACCAACTCTCTCTCTCTCTCTCTCTAAGTTGGCTGATGACACAAAACTGGGGGGAAGGTAGATTCATTGAATAAATATTTGACAACGGTGCAAGAGATAAAAATAATTGAAACTTGGACTAATACAAATAAGATGAAACTCAACCGTGATAAGTGTGTAGTTCTACATTTCGGTATAAAAAAATCCATCATATACATATAGTATTAGCAATAGGATTGTGAAGTCAGTTGAAAAAGAATGAGATCTAGGAATCACAGTCAACAAGAGATTAACAGGATCAGATCATTGCATAAAAGTCTCCCAGACAGCTAACAGAATCTTGAACTGTGTCAAACACACTTTTGTTAATAGAAATGAGCACTGTATTATTCCCTTGTACTGGACCTATATCTGTCCCCATCTAGACTCCTGTTCAGCTTTTTGGAATCCCTGCTTAAAACAGGATATAGAACTGGTGGAAAGGATTCAGCGCAGAACCACAAAACTCATTCCGAATCTTAAACATCTTAGTTACCCAGAAAGACTTCTCACTAGAGGTCTGGTAAGCCTAGAAAATAGAAATAAGGGTGACTTATTACGATTGTACAAGAACCTGCAGTATGCTGATTTAAAATCACAGTGTGGTTTCCATTTCTATATCCGCATAACCAATTTAGGAAATCATAATAGACAACTGATAGTCCCTCAAGTCAGCTCATGCAAAAGAGGCAACTACTTCACCATCAGAGTTGCCAAGGCCTGAAGCAAGCTGCCATGACATGTAGTCAAGGCAGCTAACTTTAACATGTTTAAATCCCAGCTGGACAAATTTCTCAACTGGACCACAGGCAAGGACTAATTTACGCCCCAAGGTGTGGGAGACATTCCAGATGGGCATATTCTTGCTTATGTCTGAACCCAACTGAGTTGATATCTTGGAGGTAGAAGACTTGGTTTGCTGGCCAAGGCACCTAGCTTCACCTGAGCTCTTTCCTTCTAAGACTGCTTGAAAGGCAGAGTAGAGAAATTTACCAGAGCAAGGGAAAAGGATTAAGACTTATTTTGGCTAAACAGATTTACTGTGTGGTGTTTTTATTTTTTACTGACAGGGATTGCTACTGTTTGTTGCTAACATTTAATTGCTTTATTTTTCTCTGTAGCAAAGTGTTTCTTACAGCGTATATCTTCTCTGAAATTATTACAGGTGGTGCTTTACAGGTTTTACAGTTTTATCTAATATTAGGATAAGCTTTCAGAGTTACTGCATTTGTTGTTGACTGATTATTTCTGCTCTTACCTCCTTGTTCTTTCGTCCGTGGTTCTTCTTTTTCGGCAGGGGAAGGGCCCAGCCACCCCCCCCCATCCCCAACCACCCCACACTACACTTCTTTTATAGGGTACCACAGTTGTGACATTTCCTGTGGCAGAGCAGGAAGGGGTGGATCAGTGGGGCCTCCACAAGGTGAGCTCATTTACAGGGGCACTAGTAATTTAACTTGTTATAACAAGTTAAACAAAACACAATCAAACCGTTACTTGCATTTTTTTCATTTTTTTCCGTCTAATTACTCTGACTAGGTTACAAACCCAGCAACTTATCTGGAATGGATATCATTAACTGCAGGTACTGTGGAACAATTTTCAGAAGGACAGTCTTACAGGATTTAGGACACTGTCCTACATGCTGGGCCTTTGGAGATCTTAGGGCTCAGCTCCGGGCAGCATGGGCAGAGATTGCATGCCTCAAATTTCATATTCAAGAGGAAATACATTATAAGAACCATACGCCATTTCCCCAGCATCCAACAGAAAAACCTCGACTACAGAGGGTAGTTGGTCCAGGAGGTTGGCAGGTAGTTAGGACGGGCAAATCGGGTGCCCCATCACTCTCTCCTCTCCAACATATTACCTCCAAAAACCATATAAACACTACAAACAGGTATCTGCCTCTATCTCTGAAATCAAACAAAGAGGCAGAAGACACTGCAGAGCAGGACACTGCAGCACAGAAGCTAGCACGACAAAACTCACCCAAATCAGGAACCAAAACAAAAAAAGCAAAAAGGAAATCCAGAAAACTTCTGATCATAGGAGACTCCATGATTCAGGAGTTGATACCATCTCAGCCAGGGTAATGGTCAGATGTCTCCAGGTACATCAGCATGGAGAGACACTGACCGCATTACTCAAAATTCACAAAGCAGGAGAAAACATTGATGTCCTAGTACACATAGGGACTAATGATCTCGCCAGCCGGTCAGTTGTGGAGACCAAGGAACACCTGACCAGGCTGGGTGACAAACTATCATCTATTTCGTCCGGCATCTCCTTCTCTGAGATCCTACCAGTCTGGGAGAGGGGAGCAGATGGACGGAAGGTCAGAGAAGGGGAGATAGGGGAGCTAAACATGTGGCTCAAGGGCTGGTGCCAGGAAAAAGGACACAGATTTGTAGGGAACTGGCAACAGTTCTGGGAGCGAAAGTTCTTTAAATTTGATGGACTGCATCTGACTAAGGAGGGAGTCAGTGCATTGGGGCAGAAGTTTGACGTCTTTGCAGAATATTTAAACTAGCAAATGGGGAGAGGGGTGCAGCACCCCATACGTCGAATGGGAAGAACACCCTTCCCCCCTCAGCTAGTGGTCAAACAGGGATTCAGCATGTTTTCAGTTCATTTGCATCACCAGGTAAGAAAAAAGGTTTGTCTCCCCATACGACGCACAGGAGTAATGCCAAACCTCACCCAACAACTAACACACCAAAATCTGACCAATGGAAAATCGTATACACAAATGCTCACAGTCTGGGAAATAAGATCCCAGACCTACAGGCAATAATGTCAGAGGCTAAACTGGATATAGTAGCAATTAGTGAGACGTGGTTTACCAGTAACCACACTTGGGAGACTTCAGTACCTGGCTATGTATTGTTCAGAAGAGACCGAGGTGCAAAAAGGGGGGGAGGAGGGGCCCTGTATGTCAATGAAAATATCAAAGCTACAGAAATTCAGAATACACATAAGGAGCCAGAAGAACTGTGGGTCACCCTGGAAACAGGAAATGGGACAGCCATAAGAACTGGGGTTGTCTACAGGCCTCCAGACCAGGTGGAGGACATAGACACATTACTGTTAGAAGATATACAAAACATGACAGCTAAAGAGGAGGTTCTGGTAATGGGAGACTTCAACATGCCGGATACAGATTGGTCAATACCAGCAGGAACATCTGCCAGAACTAGACACATAGTGGATTCTCTGCAGGGGGAGGGCCTCAAACAACTGGTACAGCAACCCACAAGAGACAGGGCTATCCTAGATCTAGTACTGACTAACAAGGAAGGGATCACAGATCTCCAGGTAGAAGGTCACCTGGGGGCCAGTGACCATCACATGGTATGGTTCAATTTGGCTACTACATCTAAATCATCCCATTCCAAGGCAAAAATATGGGACTTCAGAGGAGCTGACTTTGATAAGATGGCCAACAGAGTTAAGCTAGCCCTGGCAAAAAGAACGAGTGAGGGGTACAGGCAAAGTGGGCAAGCATTAAGGATGCAATACTTGAAGCAACATCCCATTGTGTTAGACAGAAAAGAAGTGCAAAAGAAGAAGGAAACCACTGGTTCTCAAGTACAGTAGCAGAAAGGTCAGAGCCAAAAGGCTAGCTTCAGGAAATATAAGGGAACACAGCGGGATGAATATAGGGAGGCATACCAAACTGCCCTAAGGGAAGCAGGGAAGGCAGTAAGGCAGGCAAAGTCCCAAACTGAGGAAACACTAGCACAAACAGTAAAAGAAGGTGACACGACTTTCTATAGATACATTAGTAAAAGGAGAAAGTCCAGAGTGGGTATTGCTAAGCTTAATGGAGAAAAGGGAGCATGTGAGGAGGAGGACCCTGTAAAGGCATTTAACCTAAATAGATACTTTTGCTCAGTATTTACTGAAGAGAAGGTAGGGCAGGGCCACAGCTCAACATCATGGACACAGGGGAGGGAGGTGCATTACTCCCTTCACAAAGAAAGGGTCCTACAGAGCTTGCTAAGCTCAGGGTGGATAAGGTAATGGGACCTGATGGCATACATCCCAGGGTACTTAAGGAGCTAAAGGTGGAACTAGCAGAGCCATTAGCAGAACTGTTTAGTGAGTCTCTGAGCACAGGAGAGGTCCCAGAAGACTGGAGAAGGGCTCATGTGATCCCGCTCCACAAGAGTGGTTGCAGGGAGGAGGCAGGGAACTACAGACCAGTCAGTCTTACCTCTGTAGTGGGCAAGATTATGGAGGCACTCCTTAAGGAAAGGATAGTGCAACACCTGGAATCCATAGGGCACAGGATCCAAGACAGCATGGCTTTACAAAGGAAGGTCCTGTCAAACTAATCTCATGAGATTTGTTTGACTTGGTAACTCAGAGTAGTGGACCAAGGGGAGCAGTTAATGTTGCCTACCTTGACTTCAGCAAAGCTTTTGACACTGTTCCACATAGAAGATTGATAAATAAGCTGGGTAGGCTCTCGGGTGGGTCAGAAGTTGGTCAACTGGGTGGCAAACTGGTTGAGAGGCAGAAAACAGAGAGTGGTGGTAAATGGTATACAGTCAGAAGAGATGCAAGTCACAAATGGGGTACCTCAGGGATCAGTCCTGGGGCCAGTCCTCTTCAACATCTTCATTAGTGACCTTGCAGATGGACTAGAGGGTAAGACTTGTCTGTTTGTAGATGACACCAAGATCTGCAACAGAGTAGATGATCCAGATGGGGTGGGCAGAATGAGAAGAGATCTGGATAAACTAGCAAAATGGTCAGAAAAGTGGCAACTGGGATTTAATGCAAAGAAGTGCAAAATCATGCACATAGGGAAGAGAAACCCTGAAGCCACCTATAGGCTGGGAGGGGAGTTGCTAGCAGTCACAAAGGAAGAAAGAGACTTGGGCATCATCATCACTGATGATCTGAAATCATCCAAGCAGACCTCTAAAGCAGTAGGTAAGGCTAGGGGGGTGTTAGGGTGTATTAGTAGGGGTATCACAAGTCATAAGAGGGAGGTAATAATCCCTCTTTACAAGACACTGGTTAGGCCCCACCTGGAGTACTGCGTGCAGTATTGGAGGCCACACCTTCACAGGGACATTAACCAAATTGAAGCAGTCCAGAGAAGGGCAATCACAATGGTGCAGGGACTGCATCAGAAGACATATGAGGACAGATTAACAGAGCTCAATATGTATACCCTTGAGCAAAGGAGGGAGAGAGGTGATATGATCGAGGCATTCAAACACCTTAAGGGCATTAACAAGGTGAAAGAGTCTAACATGTTTAAATATAAGAAAAATAGCAGGACAAGAGGACACAGCATGAGATTAGAGGGGCGCGATTATGGGGAATGGAGGGAAATTCTTTTCACAGAAAAGGTGGTGGATGCATGGAATGGCTTACCACAAGAAGTGGTGGCTATGAATACAGTGCAGGGCATCAAACAGGCATGGGAGAGGCATAAGGGAGCAATACACATGACTATGAATAGATAGGCCACTGACAGAGCAAAGGCCAATGGCATATTTATAAGGTAGAAAAAGAAATGGGCAGACTGGATGGGCCTTGCGGTCCTTATCTGCCGTCAGCTTCTACGTGTCTATGTTTCTATGTTAAACCATATAAAGTTAAGTAGAGATAGGGAGGAGGTGAACACAAGGCCATTTTCAGAGGAAAGAGTACTGAAAGGACTTGCAGCAATGAAAATGAATCAGGCTAAGGGACCAGATAGCATACATCCAAGGGTAATGAGGAAGCTCAAGAAGTGTAGCTGCTCCACTGACAGCCTTGTTCTACAGCTCACTGGAAAGACGAATTGTTCCGCAGGTCTGGAGAAGGGCTGACATGGTCCATCTGCATAAAAGTGGCAGTAGGGAGGAACTGAGTAGCTACAGACCAGTCAGCCTAACATCAGGGGTGGGGAAACTCTACTAAAGGAGAGAGACTAGTTAATTACCTAGAAACCAGTGGGCTTCAGGACAACCAGCAGCACAGATTCATGGAGAGAAAGTCATGTCAAACAAATCCAGTAGAGTTTTTTGACTGGGTAATCAGGGAAATAGACCTGTGAAGGCACCCTATCTAGACTTCGTCAAGGCCTTCAACATTGCTGCACAGAAGGCTGATTAGGCAGCTGACCAATATGGGGTTGGGGGTCAGAATGGTTAAGTGGGTTCGCAACTGGCTAATGGATAGGAGGCCAGGGATAGTGGTGAACTGCACACACTCTAAGGACTGAGGGGAGGCCAGCGGGGTACTGCAGGGTTCCATGCGGGGACCACTCTTCAATATCTTGATAGGGGGCATCACAAAGGAGCTGGAGGGGGAAGGTCTGTCTTTTTGCAGATGACACCAAGATCTGAAATAGGTAGACACCCATCGAATCTGCATTTCGGCTCCACGGATGCCTCCTGCTACCACACAGTTCAATCCTTTGAGTTTCTTGTTCACCTCTTTATGCCTACCATGTCTACCACTTCTACACCATGGCATAAGGAAAAGTGTGCATGCAGCAAACAAATTCCAGCCAAAGATGGCCATTCAGCTTGTCTCCTGTGCCTGGGACCATAGCACAAGTCAGACAACTGCTCGCACTGCCTCAGCTTTAATAAGTGCACCCGCATTCATCACCTGAAGATGCTCCAGGCTCACCTGCTGGAACAACAAGTGTCCACGATGCAAAAATTGCACTCTGGGCACAGTTCTTTGTTTTCTGCCCATGATGCCTCCCCAAGGAGAAGAAGCACTCAGGGAAGCATCACAGGACAGACAAGGACTGGCCCAGGTCAGACTCGTGGTCTTGTTCCCCATACAAGAGCTCCAAGGCTTCTGGCTGGAGGTCGGATTCTGCCCCCACCAGGGTCGTTAGCCTTCCCAGGGAATTCAACCTCTAAATCCTCCACCTCTATCCAGAGGTCAGGTGGAGGTTCGGGGCAAGGGCCATCCCAGGCTATCTCTTCAGTGTCTCTGGCCATCAGATCCCACAAACAAATGCTAGGGTCTAGGGCCAAGGTCTTGGCCTCTGCTACTTCCACGTCAATGGGTGCAAAATAATGCACCTGGGAAACAAGAACCCAGTGGAAGATTATACAATGGGGGGAGGTAGTAACAACAACAAAAAAGGAAAGGGACCTAGGGGTAATCATATCAGATGACCTTAAGGTTAGCAAGCAATGTGAGAAGGCAGTAGGGAGGGCTGGGGGTATACTGGGATGCATAGTGAGAGGCATCACCAGCAGAAAACAGGAAGTTGTTATCCCTCTGTACAGACAGTTGGTGAGACCCCATCTCGAGTACTGCATCTAGTTCTGGAGACCCCATCTCCACAAGGACATAGACAGGATAGAGACAGTCCAGAGGTGGGCAACTAAAATGGTGCAGGGTCTGCAAGAGAAGCCGTATGAAGAGAGACTAAAGGAGCTTAATATGTATACCCTTGAGGAAAGAAGGGAGAGGGGGGACATGATAGAAACTTTTAAGTACCTCAGTGGAATTAACAAAGACCAAGAGGGTAGCATCTTTCAGGAAAAGAGACGTGCAAGAACAAGGGGACACAATTTAAAGATAGAGTGGGGCGGTTCCGGGGCAATGTGAAGAAGTATTTTTTCACAGAGAGAGTAGTGGATGCATGGAACAGCCTTCCTGAGGAGGTTGTGGGGTCTAAAACTGTGGGAGAATTCAAGAATGCATGGGACAGACATAAGGCAATTCTTGTGGGGGGTAGGAAGAAATAGGCTGTTGGTTAACTAGGATCTGTGGCCTATCCTGTAGGTAGGGTAATGGGTAGACTAGGTGGGCCAAGCGGTCCTTATCTGCCATCAAAGTCTATGTTTCTATGTTTCTGTCTGGACCCTGCCATTGGTAAGGCCTCGTCCTCCAGTTCGTCAGTCACCATATCAGGCGCCAGGGTCATGCGCTCATCAAGAAAGTGCCTTCCACGCCTAAACTGTCGTTGGCCATCCCTGCAGACCAACGGCAGCCTCCGGCATTGTTGGTCTCCACTCCTCTGGAGTCAGACCAGACGTCAGTCTCCAAGCCATCATTGGCCCCGCTAGGGCAGAATGGGCCTCTGCCAGAGGACCTAATAACTGCTGACCTGATGGCTGGTCCCACCAAGCCTATGACCACAGGAATTGACACCCAGTCATCAGCCTAGTCCAACACATCTGACACTCAGATGGAGGACCAGACTTCAGGTAATTTGTCTGTCGGGGGCCTGACACCAGAAGCACCTCAGACACCAGTTCCAGTGCCAACCCCTTTGGGGCCAGCTAACTCAATGTCAGACCAGCCATCAGGCTCAATGGTCCCTTTAGTGGAAGTAAGAGCACTCTTTTCCAGCTTGTGGAACACCAATATGAGTGACCTTCTACCCAAGTCTGAACCCTTGGGAGTGGTGACGGTCATTCCACAGCCACTGCCAATGCATTCCTACAGGACTCTGTCGCCACCCCCGACGCCAGACCGCACGACTCCAGGTGGCTCAGATTGGGTCTCCGACGGATGTCAGAGACACAGACGTCACCTGTCCTCAAGGTGTTCCTCCTGCAGGTAGAGTAGGTCTAGCGACCATCGCTCCCGGGGGCAGAACAGGTCAAGTGGATGTTGCTCCCAACATCAGAGTAAGTTCACTGACTATCACTCCAAACCATCGAGTGACTACAACGGTTCCTCCTCACCTTATGACTCTTCTGAAGACGACCTCCCTCTGCCTTCACTGGATCCAAGAAAGGATTCACCCCAATCTCCACCTGATGATCCCACCTTTCTCGAGGTTATGAGGCATATCCAATTCCTCAACCAGTAGGAAATGGAAGAACTGGACCCGGAAAGGAGGTGGTTGGCTAAGTTTTTGGGGGCTACTGACCCAAAACCATTAGTCATTCCCCGGTTGGTAGAGCCATTCCAGGACGTAACAAAGCTAGCATGGAAGCATCCTTCAACTACTTCTGCAGTGCCCAAAAAGGCTAATTGCCTAATCAGGACCCCAAGAAACAAGCCCCACCTCGGTGAACAACCCAAGGCAGACTTCATAGTCCTTACAGTGGCTCACGGCAGGTCACAACAGTATTAAGCATACCATCTCCCAGCCACCAGATAAGGAATCAAAAAAGATTGACAGGGGGCACTAATGAGCAGCTAGCTGGACAGACACATCTCGCATCGCTCCGTGCCAACAGTCTGTTAATTAAATCATTTTAAACAAAAATACCTTGTATTTCCGATGTAAAGTGTGTGGAGAGATTATTGTGAGGACTATGGATGATTATCTCACCCCAAACCCATCTAAGAGCCAGAGGTTAGCGAGCAAAAGCGGAAAAAGAGCTGCAGCTGCCACAATGGCTGAAAACTCTGGCCTGGTCTCCCTGTCAGCGGCAGAAGTGGCGGCACTTGGCAGAGAAGTAACGGGTCAAGTGATCGCGGCGCTGGAGTCACGGTTAATTAAGTTGGAGAGTAAGCTGGACCTAAAATTGCAGGAGGTCTTAGAGCAGCAGACTGCGCAAGCTAATAAGTTAATGGAGGCAGAAGATCGAATTTGCACTTTGGAGGATGAGCTGATGGTGGTCCTAGGGCAGGTTCAAGAGCTACAAAAAGAGTTGGTGGAATTTCGGGATGCTTTCGATTATCAAGAAACTTACCAGCGTCGACTTAATCTGCATCTGAGAGGATTGCTAGAGGGCAAGGAGGGGACCAGCGTACTCGATTTTTGCTCGAAAGTTATACCATAGCTCCTTGGACTCCAGCCCAAAAACGGGCGCTTCAAGATGGAAAGAGCCTATCGCGCAGTAATGGCCAGACCCCCTTCAGATCAACCCCTGAGGCAGATAATAATGTGCTTTCATAATTTCAGGACTGGGAGTCTGTGCTGAGAGCTTACAGGGAAAAGGGGCAGATGGAATACAATGGGATTCACCTGTTTTTGTCGCAGGACTATTCCTCAAGATTGCTACAACGAAGGGAAAAGTTTAATGGTCTCATGGCTCAACTTAGATCAATGAAGGTCGAGAATTTTCTGATTTACCCGGCCACTCTGAAAATTCGTTATGAGGGAGCAACGTTTTCTTTTTGGGAAGTTGCTAAGGCTGAGCAGTATGTGAAGTCCCTGCAGCAGAAAATGGGCTGAGGAGAGTAGGACTTGTGCCAGATTGGAAGGTTTTGATTGGAAAGTTTCTTTTTTTTTTTTTTCTTTCTCTCAACTTTGCGATGCCTGAACTTGTGGTCAGCTGTGAGTTTCCTCAATTTATATATTTGACAAATACTCGATTCCCCCAATCTCCCCATTTGTTTCTCTCCAGGGGATGCATGCAGAAGTATGCGGCCTATTAAATTCTGCTCACGAGATCCGAATAAGGAACTGAGAACTGATAGGGCTGGAATGCAGGGGGCAAAATAGACTTATTTGCTTTTACATGATAATGTGCTGCATTGAAGTTTTTTTCTATTTTTCTTCTCTCTCTCCTTTTTTCTTTTTTTTTTTATCACGTGGTAAAAAGCATGGGAAGCTTCGATGAGTGTCCATGTGGGGGAGGAGGAACGTTGAAACAGAGTCTCACTGCTAGACTGAGGCTGAAGCCAAATGGCAGCATTGCTGCTTTCTGGTCAGATTTCCCTCAGTTCTTTTTCTTTTGGCCTGAGTATTGGGGAAAGTCTCCCATTCTCCTTTGAGTGCTCCCGATATTGGGGATACAGGGATCAGAGATGGGAGAGTGGTGGGGGAAAAACTGGGCTCAGTTGAATCTAGCTTCTGAGTGAGCTGCGTGGCACAGTTTCTAGTAATCTGCCGGGTGGGATAAGGGTTTATTGGACAGGGGAGAGACAAATGCTGAAAGAGAAGGGCTCTGTGCGCATGGGTTAAGAAGAAGAGTTTAAGAGGAGATCAAAGGGAGTTCTATGGTTTGCATTAACCTATCCCATTTTTGATTTTCTCTGCTAGAGAGCCGTGGGGTGGGGATGCAATACCTTTGTTGTTTTTGATTTTCTGGTCAGGTGGGGATAATGAGTTTAAGGATTGTGGAGACACACGTATAAAATAAGAGAGGTAGAAGTTGCGAGATTGGCTGTTGGTGGGGGCAATGGGATGTACGTGTCGAAAGAGGGTTTTTGGCACTTTAGCATATGAAGCAGGCAGTGTCACAGGTTGGCAGGAGAAAGGGAATGCAGAAGGGGGGAGGTATAGTAAATCTTTGTGTGGAGGTGGGTGGTAAGGGCTGGTTGGGAGACATTAGTACAAAATGTAACTTAAGGGATGGGGTTGGGCGAAGAAGACTTCAGGACATTGGCAAAGGGGGAAATGGAATTCAGGGAATGCATAAGGGAGGAGGATCTTGGAGGCGAGAGGGAGGTCCAAAAGTAAGGTATATGGATGGGACAAGTAAAGGGGTTGGGGGGAAGGGGAGGGGAGGAGGTTGTTTCCATGTTTTTGATTGTTGCTGTTATTGTTCAGAATGTTCTTGTTTCACTTTTTTCCAGGTGCAGAAATCGATTTAAGTGTACATAAATCCATGCAGGCTTTGAGAAGGATTGTTAAAAATTGTGGTTCCCTATGGAACTTTACTGATAATGTTGAATGTACTGGTGGGGGATCGCAGATGGGAAGGTATCGAAGAATGGCTAAGAGACAACTAGCTCGTGTGGTCTCCTGCAATGTCAGGGGCATTGCACATCCAGTGAAACGTACCTCGCTGTTAACCGCTCTGTGGAGGGTGGGGGCTCAGGTTGCTGTGCTCCAAGAAACACACCTGACAGATATGGAGCATAAAAAGTTAACCTGAAATTGGGTGGGTAAATGTTATGCTGCCTCATATTCCACTCACAAAAGGGGGGGTGGCTATCCTCATACATAAAGCTTTCCCATTTGAAGTAGAAAGAGTAGTTAAGGATCAGAAAGAGGGCAGTTTTGTTTTCGTTTCTGGGGAATTGTACGGCAAAAAGGTAATGTATGGTAGTATATATGCTCCTGCAGTGTTTGTCCCAGTGTTTTTTGAGTCCCTTCTGGACTTACTGACTAAGGAGCAGTTCCCCGGTTTAATATTAGGGGGAGACTTCAACTGGACAATGGACCCAGCATGGGATCACTCAGAAGGTAAGGGCCAAACATCTGCTTTCATGAAACAATGGCAGGTGGGAGTAACAGAGTTGGACCTGGTAGATGGGTGGTGGACTCGTAATCCAGGAGCTAAAGAATATATGTTCTTCTCCAACCCACACAAAACATGGTCACATATAGACTATATTTACCTGCCTAGGACGTGGTGGAATAGAGTCCAAGACATAACACATGGACCCATACACATGTCTGATCACGCAATGGTGATCCTTGGGATATATTGTCGAAAGGGACAGATGAGCCACTCCTTATGGACAAGGAATTTTGGGAATTTCTAGAGGAGCAGTGGAGATATTATGCTGACGCAAATGATTACTCTGGTATATCTAGACAGGTTTTTTGGGATGCTGGGAAAGCGTATATGCGGAGGGCAATAATTGAATATGTAGCCAGACTTAAGAAAAAGAAAAGGACACACAGGGAAGAGCTGGAGAAGGGATTAAAAGATTTGGAAAAGAGAGTAGCGGCTGGTGAGAAGGGTAGGGTGGAACAACTTTTAAGGACAGCTAGGGAGACGCTGAATAATTTACTCAGGGAAGAAGTGGACAGATTGTGGGTATGTTGTAAATGCCAGATATTTGAGTGGGGAAACCGACCGGGGCCACTGCTTTTTCGTTTAATGAAGGGTGGGCGGTGCCCAATTTGGATCACAAGTATTAAGAATGCGACAAGAATCATCTGCGTGGACACCACGGAGATTAAGGAATGTTTCAAAACTTTTTATAGTCAGCTATACAAGGCTGAACATATAGATAAGGGGGATCAAATGAAGGCATTTGTCGATAGGTTAGAGATACCAAGCTTAGCTTAACTCCTGTACAACAGGAGAGACTGAACCGACCAATCATGCAGGTTGATATAGGGGAGGCCATACAGAGATTACAAAGAGAGAAGGCCAGTGGGCCTGATGGATTCCCAGTAGAATATTGTCAAATAATGTGGGGTCAATTGGCAGGTGTTTTGTGCAAAGTGTTTGAGAAGCCTGAGGAGGGGAGTTTGGTGTTGCCCAAGACCAGTGGGGAAGCGACAATATGTTTGGTACCAAAACCCGGAAAAGATGAAAGGGAGTGTGCATTGTACAGACCCATATCACTGCTTAACTGTGATGTGAAAATATTGGTGAAGATTTTGGCCGTTAGACTGGAGGAAGTCCTTTCGGACCTTGTCCACCCAGACCAGATCGGGTTCATTAAGAGGCGTCAATCCTATCATAATATGCGCCGCCTCCTCAATGTAGTGTGGAGAGCATTTCAGTGGGGAAAGTTTGGGCATTGTGTCTACGGACGCAGAAAAAGCATTTAATAGAGTGGGAATACCTTTTTGAGGTTATGTCCCGGTCTGGTCTGGGTGAACAATATATAGATAGGATGCAGGCCATGTATACGGACCCTAGAGCTAGGATATTAGTGAATGGGGAGCTTTCGGAACAGCTGTATCTTGAGAGGAGAACTAGGCAGGGGTGCCCTTTGTCTCTCCTGCTGTTTGTGTTGGCAATAGAGCCTTTGGCAGTTGCAATACGCTAACATGATGACATAAAAGGGGTCGGGGGGAGGCGGGTATGCCCCATAAAGTCACACTTTACACAGATGATATGCTATTGTTTGTTTGTCATCCACAGGAATCCATGCCCCCGCTGTTGGTGCTGATTGTGGAGTTTGCAGACTTTTCTGGGTACAAGATTAATCTGGGAAAGTCTGAAATGCTCCTCCTCTTCCCAGATCAGGAACAAGCTGGAGCCCAATGGGGTCTGAAGGTGGTACAAAACAGTTTTACCTACCTAGAGATAAAAGTGTGGAAGTCTTTGGGATCTCTGTATGGCCTGAATTATTCTCCCTTAATTAAAACAATAGAACAGGATCTTAGAATATGGATGCACATTCCCATTTCGTGGCTTGGAACAGATAATCTAATTAAGATGAATGTGCTTCCAAGGATCTTGTACCACATGCAGATGTTAAACGTGGGACTTACCAAAAAAGACATGAAACTGGTGGAAGGTACGTTCTCTGGTTTTATTTGGACAAGGAAAAGACCCAGAGCCAGCCTTCAAAGGTTAAAAGCAGAGAAGGATAAGAGTGGACTGAATTTCCCAGATTTGGGGAACTATTATCTTGCCATTCAGCAACGAAATTTGGCAGATTGGGTCCATCAGCCAAAGGTGGCAAGCTGGATAGACCTAGAACAGGATGGTAATAGGGGAAGGCTAACAGCATATTTACATACAAAAGGACTCAAGGCCTTTAAGGCAGCTGGGAATGGTAATCCTGTGGTTGGAAGGGTTCTGGAGGCCTGGGTACAGCTACGTAAGCAAGGAGATGCACGGGGTGGGGTGGGGTGGGGAGAACCAATGTTGCTCCGCTGGTGAAATCCCTTCAAGAAAGAAGGGATTTCTTCCTGGGATGGAGGATGTGAACTTTAGAGATTGGGAGAGAGGGGGAATTAGTAATGCGGGTAACTTGCTGGTAAAGGGGGAAGTAGGTACCTTTACCCATATACAAACTAACTTAAAACTAGGGAGGCATCACCAATTTCGGTACTGGCAAGTGAGAACATTTGTAAATAACCTAGGTAGAGAAGAGGCCAGGCGGATTACACCAGATCCAATAGAAACACTGGTGTACCCGGCAAAAATGACCCAAAGGGATTCATCGGGAAGACGGCCAAGCAGGGGAGACAGATACTTTCACATCTGACACACAAGACGAAGAGTTTATGGGAAAGGGACCTTGCAAGACAAATATTGGAGGCAGACTGGGGAGTGGTGCTGCCGATGCACTCAGGTATAATGGTCCATAATAGATTTAAGGAATCCTTTTTTAAATTTGTGCACCGGCTATACTATCCTCCAGTTGTAGTGCACAGGGCCCATCCAGTGGTATCTCCACTGTGTGGCAGATGTGAAGTTGAAAGAGGTACATATATACACTGTTTCTGGACCTGCCCGATACTTAACATTTTTTGGGAGGATGTAGTGTCAGAAGTCGCAAAACTATGGGGAAAGGACGTGGCAAGGGACCCCCTAGTTTGTTTATTTGGGGTTGAGGAGATGGAGGAGGTTGGATGGGAGCCTCTCCCTTGCTGGGTTAGAGTACTTTTTGTGTTGGCTCGCCATTGTATACAGAATACATGGGTCTCCCAGATTAAACCTACTAAACAACAATGGCGAACTCTGACACTGCAGACTTTAGCTCTGGAATTACTTACAATGGTTATTAGGGATCAGGAGGAGGGATTTCTGTGGGATTGGGCACCATTCTTGTCCTCTCTAAGCCCAGGAGAACAAATAGTACTGGAGGGTGGACTAAGTGGGTAATGAATTGTTTCGCATAGGCAATGGTTATGAGCGACCAAAGGGATGGGACCACTTGCCTTTTTGGGGAGCCTATAATATCTTATCCGGAGAAAAGTACCTGGTGATGTGTAGATGTGAAGCTTATGAATAATGAAATGTACACTTTTATCCTTTTGCGTTTACACCTGATTGTTTGTTTATTTGTACACATATGTGTTTGTCTTGTGTATGTTCCTTGGATGTACATGTTGTAATTAATTGTTGAAATCTAATAAAAATATTGATCAAAAAAAAAAAAGATTGACCAGTTTGGGCAGAAGGTGTACATCTCTTCTACCTGTACTATTAGGTCTTTAAATTTCTTAGCACATATGGTCATGTACCAGAATTGCCTGTGGCAGAAAGCTATGGACCTAACCAAGACCCATTCAGATTCTCCCAACAAGTCAGAGTTTCTGGCAGTCCTGCAATCTGGAGCAGATGTGGGCAAACATGTCCTCAGATGCTTGTACAATGTGGCAGATACAGCAGCCAGAGCCACAGCCTCACGAGTATGCTTCAGGTGACACTCGTGGCTTCGAGTGTATGGGTTCCGGCAGGACCTACAGAACACTATCTTGGATCTGCTGTTCTGGGGCCCTGTGCTCTTTGGCCAAGAGGCTGAGAGGATCATCACTAGCCTACAGGACTTGGGGAAGGCGGTCTCCAAAGTACACAAGATGTACAAGTCAGAACCATATCCCCCTAGACGCTGGCCCTTTCAGAGGCATCAGGGACAGCAAGCAAAGAGAGCAACAATGGGGGCGGGGGTTCAAGAGAAAAGCACCCCCTCAGACACCAGGAACTCAGGGACCACGAACAGCCATGCAGTCCAGAGCTCCTCACCCCACTCTGTCAGCCTCTGCCTGACTTCTTGCTCACCCCCCTCCAGCAGAATCAATAGAGGAGGCAATGGGAGGGCAGTTCTCCCTTCACCTCGCAGGTTGGAAAAACATCACGACAAATCAATGGGTGCTGCAACTTATAGAGAGGGGCTATGCCCTGGAGTTTTCCCAACTACCCCCTAACAATCCACCAACCCACATATTCAGCTCTCCATCCCATGTAGGTCTCATTCGGGTGGAGATACAGGCCCTCCTGTCAAAGTGAGCGATTCAAGTAGTACTGGAATCCCAGAGGGGCAAAGGTTACTACTCTTGCTTCTTCCTGGTTCTGAAGAAGACAGGGGACCTTCGTTCCATCTTGGACCTCAGTCAACTGAACATCTTTATAGAGTACAAAAAGTTTAGGATGGTGACAGTTCAGGGGTTGCTTCCCATGCTACGCCAAAGAGATTGGCTCTGCTCCCTGGACATGCAGGACACATACATGTGCATAAAAATCCTGTCGTCCCACAGGAAGTATCTCTGGTTCACATTCAAAGGAGAGCACTACCAGTTCAGGGCCCTTCCTTTCGGCCTGTCCTCGGCACCTCGGGTATTCACGAAGTGCCTGGTGGTAATAGCTGCAGCTCTCAGGAGGCAGGGTCATTTCATCTACCCCTACCTGGATGGCTGGCTACTAGCGGTGCCATCCAGAAAACAATTATGTCAGACCCTGGAGAGCATCTTCAAGATGTTCCAGGACCTTGGGATAACTCTACATCTCCCAAAGTCAGCCCCTTGGCCATCCCAGAAACTCCAATTCATAGGTGCCATCTTGGATATGGTTCAGGGGAGAGCCATTCTCCCTTCAGACAGGGCAGATCATCTTCAGGTACTGGCTCAGAGATTAATCTCCATAGACTAGGCTCCAGCCAGAACTGTACTACAACTAAATCAATCAATCAATCAAGTCTTTATTTAACCAGGCATTCATCGTTGAGCAGAAGCTCATTTGCAAGATGGACCTGGGGTCCAACTCCTGGGTCATATGGCTACTGCCATAGTGACCGTGCCTCTTGCTCACCTGTACATGAGAATTCTGCAATGGAACCTCAGGGTGCAGTGGGACCAGCAAAGCAATGATCTCGACCAGGAGGTCAGAATTTCCAAGGCAGTACATCAAACCTTACAATGGTGGCTGAATCCCTTCTGCTTGGTGATAGGTGTCCCCTTCAGGAACACCTCCCCTCAAAAAGCTATCACCATGGATGTGTCGGGCACTGGATGGAGTGCCTACTTCGGGAGCAATCAGACCAGGGGTTCTTGGACTTGGACAGAATGCTGTTTGCATATAAACGTTCTGGAGATGAGGGTTGTGCTGTATGCCTTACAGGCATTCCAGGATGATCTCCGTCCAGGCCCAGTTCTAGTCCAGATGGACAAATGCCCGTGGTTTTCTATCTCAACAAGCAGAGGGTAACAGCATTCATACCCCCTATGCAGAGAAGTCATGAGGGTCTGGTACTGGGCAGTGGCTCACAGCCTGGAACTGTTTGCGGTACATGTCCCAGGCCTTCAAAACATCTTAGCAGACAGCCTCAGTCACTCATGATCCCAGTCGCACAAATGGGAGCTATGTCAGGAAGTAGTAGATGAGCTATTCAAAAGATGGGGGACTCCAGAGCTAGACCTCTTTGTGTCCCCACTCAGCGCCAAATTTCTGCTCACTAGAGCCAGGGCCTGGTGTATTTTGATGAGACACGTTGTCCCTCTCTTGGACCAGGAGGTTTCTCTATGCCTTCCCCGCCCTTCCCCCTTCTGCTGCGAGTACTCCTGAAGCTACAGTCGGAACCAGCAACCATGGTTCTGGTAGCGCCATTCTGGCCCAGGCAGATTTGGTTCCCGCTTCTACAACAGCTTGCAGTAGAATAGTAGTTTCATACTTACTGTAATGGTATATCTTCTAGAGGATCTCTTGCAGCAGGTAATACTCTTGGGTTTTCACCAGAGGGTGCTCTTGTGCATGGTAGCTTTACCCAGCAGTCTTTTGCCTAGGGGCTGCCCACACCTGTGACCTCATCACCTGAGCGACTATGAAGGTGTGGGCAGCCCCAGGCATCCTCAGTTCCCCACTGGCTTCAGTTCACGGAGCGAGACTGAAGGAAACCAAGGCACATAGAGGTACCACCACCTCACTCCTTCATTTTCTTTTTGTAAGGAAGTTTGCTTTTCTAGAGAAAAGAGGGTGAAGGAAGGGATGAACGCACCTGCTGCAAGAGATCCTCTCGAAGATCTACCATTACAGTAAGTACGAAACTGTACTATATTCTGTGAGGGTATCTCTTGCAGCCAGTACACTCTTGGGATGATTCCCAAGCAGTAAATAATAGGAAGGGTGGAGAGGTTAGGATAGAAGCCCTTGCAAGACAGTCTGACCAAAGGCGGTGCGGCGTCTGGAGGCAACATCCAGATTGTAGTGTTTTGTGAGAGTATGTGTTGTGGACCACATTGCAGCATTGCAGATGTCTGTTATATAGACACCCTTAAAGCAGGCTGCTGTTGTAGCCATCGCTCTGGTGGAGTGTGCGTGGACAGCTCTTGTTAACTTTTTTTGTATCTGTTGTAACAATAGATCATGCAATGAGCCAACCAGTTAGAGAGGGTTTGTTTAGTAATAGAGAAACCCTCTTGAGACTGTGCGAAGGACACAGACAGTTGTGATGATTTTTGGGTAGCTTTAGTCCTTGAGGTATAGTAGTAGTAAACACCTTTATTTTTATATAGGAAAATGGAAATACAATCTTTAGGACTAAAGTCCTGTTTTCAAGATGTTCCTGTTTACAAGGTTACTAAGAATTATTACATAATATAACAAAACAAAAGTCACATTTTACAAGGTTAAAACAGATATACAAAACACCATTTCTTGTATAAACATTTGGTTAAAATATGTTTCTATCCGCACGATTCAAAAAATCCATAATGGAGACTGTGGTTATTTCCTTTACCTCTTCCCTTTTTTTAGATTTTAATTTTAATATCCAGTAATTCATAACTGTTTGTTTATACTTATCATATATTTGTTTTATTTCGGGCCCCTTCTTTAGAACAACGTTAAGAGGAGGGAAGATTGGGGTGATTTTGAAAATAGTTAATATTATATTTATCTTTTTAATAACAACTACATTTCATGATTAATCCCTTTTTAAAATGGTCATGAAATAATGTAGGATGTTTCTTTTATTATTCTTCTTGGTTTCCTACTATGTGCCAGTATTTATTTACATTTTGAGATACGGTCATGTTTCCATATTTATTATTAATCTTTAGAGTTGAATATATAATCTCTTTGTTGTTTCTAAGATTATACTTATTTGCCCTTGTACTTAATTTATCAATAAGGTGTTCTGGCTTCCCTAATCTTAATATTGTATGTATTAAACAGGTCCATTTAACTTTCTTCTGTTCTCTAAGTCTAACCATTTTAAACTTTCATTCATTGTACAATGATATGTTTCATAATTACATTTAAGGACAAACCTTGCCATTCTATTATATAGACTATCCACTTCCATCAAGTTAGTTTTATTTGCCACCTGTATATGTGGTCCCCATAATCAAGACTAGGAATGAGAAGTTGATTTACCACAGACTGTCATTCTATAATTTGGGCAGTGACGGGTTCTCCTAAAAGCTCCTAGTCTAGTATGCATTTTTCTTATCATCTCATTTATATGATATTCAAAACTCAAAGATGCATCCACCCAGACTCCCAGATATTTCTATTCACTTACTTGGGTCAGTATCTCATTTTCCTTTGTTTTTATAGTGATTTTTTCTTTTTCTTATTATTTGTCGTCGCACCAAACACCATTGTTTGTGACTTTTTCCCATTTAAGACCAGTCTGGAATTTGCAAACCAGGTACACAGCACATCAAAATCTTTTTGAAGACAAATTTCCATTTCTCCCAAAGATGTTGCTTATAACACTGTATCATCCGTATACAGGCATAATTTTGTCTCAGTCATGTGCTGTGCCAGCAGGTTTACATTGACCAGAAACAATGTGGGCCCTGAAATAGATCCCTGCGGGATGCCTTTACTTATTTGTTCTTTCTTTGATAAGACTTTACACACTTGGACTTGCTGAGATCTATTACCTAAGTAACGGAGGCAGTATAGCGTAGTGGTTAAGGGCACTGAGCTGCAAACCTGGAGACCTGGGTTTGAATCCCACAGCCCCCACTTGCATGCTATTTGACCCTGAGCAAGCCACTTAACTTCCTTGTGCTTCCAGGTCACACCTGTAAACAAACTTTCAGCTTAGTGTGTCTCTCCTGGTTAAAAAAAAAAAAGTATGATTTAAACCATTGTGAGGTATCTTCGGCTACCCCTACTTCCAATAGTCTTTATTGCAAAATTTTATGACTTACCATGTCAAAGGCTTTGGATAAGTCCACAAACACCGCACCCACCTCCCAGCCATCATTTAAAGATGTAGCAGTCATGTCGACCAGGTCGGTGAGTGCGGTGTCCATGGAATATCTGCGCCTAAATCCAGACTGGAATTTAGATATTAGTGAGTATTGTTCTAGATATTCTCATAGCTGGTCCTGTACCAGAGCTTCCAAAATTTTTGAGACAATGGACAGGAGTGCTATCAGTCTGTAGTTTGCAGGATCTGTTTTTCAGCCACTTTTGTAAATAGGAATTATTGTTGATAATTTCCAGAAACTGGGGAAATGCCTCTCTGTTAAGCTCCAATTTAATAATTTAGTTATTACTGGGGTTATGAATTCTATTGAGTCCTTTATAAATCTGGATTCCACTCCATCAGGGCCACAAGCTTTTTATGTTTGCTTGCATGCATATGCAAGAAACATAGTGCGATGATCCAAAATGCAGTGCCGTACAGTTGAAAGGGAGAGCACCGCTTGAGTGAGCAGTGCTCTGCCTCCCCACACACACACGCGCGCACGCACATTACGTGCTCATGTGCTCCTGCCTCTCCCACTCACACACTGTATAACTGACAGGGGTGCCCAATCCCCCTGTCAGCTCTACTGTTTCCCCCCGCAGTCTGTATGGCGCGGCGACGGGGTGCCCAATCCCTGTCGGCTCTACTGTTCCCCCCCCAGACTATCGGGTGCCACGCTGGGAGCTCACCCCAGCATGGCAACAGGTTCTATGGCCGACGGGGGTGCCCAATCCCCCATCAGCTCCACTGCCCCCCAACAGCCTTCCAGCTGCCATGCTGGGAGGCCACTAAGCGTGGCAAATGTCCCGTGAGTCCAAATTAAAAAAAACCTGAAAGAAAAAACCTTCCCTTGCTGCTGTCTTCACCCCTCTCCACCTCGCCCACCCACTCGCACCTGCCTCCCCACCCCACCTCACCCCATACTTACCTCCGGAGCTCGGGCGATGATCTTGGTGGACCAGGAACACGTCTGCACTCTTCAAAGCCGACCCGGAACTGAGGAAATGCCGGTAAGCTGTATAATGTAATGAATAGGGTTTTCAACTTTGCTGCATATCTCAGGCATTTTTCAAATTTTGGCACCAAATTTTCAACATGGGGTTTTGGGACCCCTCCTCATGAATTCTGTCACTGTCATGGCGTTAATCGGGCCGAAGGGTGATTTCTCGATCCTGCATTGAAATCACCCTTGGGACCGGTCTTTACAATGACAGTGCCAGTGTTCAAAAGGTGGCTCTCAAAAAGCCTACGCTGAAAATTTGGTGAAAATTCTAAAAATAACTGTTTTATTGTACGCTTGTTGCGCTTGATCCTACGCGACGCTATAAGTTCACGAATTTTCAATATTTTCACTCCAGATTTTCAACATTGCCATTTTACTACACCTCCTTATGAGCAGTACAGCTGTCATTTTTCACATCTCGCCCAAAACATGTTTCCACCCATGTAGCGCACAGTGGCGCAGTTGGTGTGCGAAATCAATGTATGGGACACATTAAGAAAATCACAGTGACACTGTTCATGAGCAGAGGTCTTAAAATGTCTATTTTGAAAATTTGGTGAAAAAATTCCTAAAAATGACTGTGTTTCGAGTGAGCATTGTGCAGTTTCCACGCACCCTCGTAAGTTGATGAATTTGTAATATTTTCAGTCCAGATTTTCACCAGTGGCATTTTTCCACACTTCCTTATGAACAGTACAGCTGTCATTTTTCACAACATGGCCGAAATGTGTTTTCACACTTTCAGCACAGAAATGCGTGGTCGCTGTGGGAAATCATTGTTCGGGACAGATAAAGAAAATCACAGTGACACTGTTCATGACCGGAGGTCCCAAAATGCCTGTGTTGACAATCTGCTGTAAACAATTCCCAAACTAATTACATTACGGGTGCACGTTGCACAGTTTCTATGCACGCTCGTGACTTCACTAGTTTTTTTAATATTTTCACTGCAGATTTTCAACATTGCCATTTTTTACACCTCCCCGTGAACTATACAGCTGTCATTTTTCACATCCTGTTCAGAATGTGTTTTTGCACCTGTGGTGACAAATGCCATAGTCGTGCAAAAGCAGCTTTCGGCTAACAAACTGATATTGCCACTGTTCATGAGGTGGGGGTCACAAAAAACCCATGCTGAAAATTTGGAGTGAAAATACCAACGAATGCCTGAGGCGTTAGGGTTTCCGACCATAACACCGTACCCTGTAGAGAATGACAGGCTTCAGGGCTGTGACTTGAGATTGTCACCTGCAATGCTCATACCATTCTACCCCCACCCACACCCTGCAGCCACTGAGAGGCATTGAGGTGTGCCTTGGACTCTTCGGCCCCAAAGTTCACCCCATTCTCCTATTCCGCACCCATCTCACAATATTTCCTGATGAATGGGGTGCGCATAAGGGCCAAAGACCCCAAGGCACACCGTGACACTTGTTGGTGTCTGCACGGTAGGGTGTGGTGAAATGGCGTGGTCATTATGCCTGATGACCCAAAGGAACACCCCAATGCCTGTCACTATCTGCAGGGTGGTGATGGGATTGGCTTTAGTTCAATACTTCACTGCCATTCCTATTATGCAGCTCTGTAACTCCTACACTACCAATGCCAACGCCAATGCCAGCAAGCAAACATTCGGCATTGACAAATGCTTGTTTTATGTTTAGTTTTCTTATTTGCTTTTTTACTTGATTACAGGTAATCTTCCTAAATCTAAACTTAGGTCTATTCAAGTCTTTTTGTATTTTATTTATTTCATTATTTCCAGTAAATGTTTGCTTTGGGATACTGACATCTGGCAAGGTTGTAAAGTAATTATTTAACAAATTAGTGGAAGATTTGGGATTTTGTAATAATCCATTTTGTGTCATTTGTATAATGGTCTTATTTTTTGCTGGGGATTCAAAAGATTTAATTATTACCCAATAGTGGCTAGGATTTGATGTTGATTCAACCTTATTTTTATAATAATTTTGCTCAGTTTTTCATATATTTTGTTTTAAACTACTCCTGGCTTTTTTATATTTATTCAAAATTTCTTGGTCTAGGCTTTTGTTTGTTAACTTCCATAAACAACTCTAAACCCTGATTTCTTTTTTTCAGCTTTTCTGTAATCCATGAAACCTGTTGTTTTCATTGAGATTTCTTTGTAAATGGGGCTACTTTATTACATGCATATAGAAAACTTTGCGTAAAATATTCTACTACCATATCCAAGTCTGGTATTAAAAAGTTTGTTTCCCAGTTTATTTTTGCCAGTTCAGATATCAGCTTTTCTTTTGAATAGTTTTTAAAAGATTTTGTTTTCCTAACCATTTTATCCAGTCCCACCTGTCTGGTATCTAATTTTTTAAGTTGAAAAATACCTTTTATTGAACTATGGACTCCTAAGATGGGCTGTTCTATATTTATTAATAATGGTCTAATTTTTGGAGAGATAACAATAAGATCTAACATATTACCTTTGCTTGCAAATGAGGTTTTTCTTGTTGGACTTGTTACAATTTGGTTTACATTCAGCGGCCTAAAACTTTGTTCCAGTGCATTACCTCATGGCTGCCCCCATGCTGCATTATAATCACCTGTTAAAAACAGATCTTTCCCCATTGTTTTACTTATGATTATTTGAGAAAAAATGTTAAAATGAATATTTGTACTAACCTTAGGGGAAGAATAAATCACACTGCAGAATGCGGTGTACGTCCAGGAGAGGGCAGAAGCGATTCACCTGGATTGTCATAAGCTGGAAAATAGACGGGCAGATCAAGTGATTGATTGGTATGCTCAGATATGACTTTGGGTAAGAAGGTTGGATTGATTCTGAGAGAGACCCTGTCCTTATGAAAAATAAGGTATGGCTCAGTATACATCAGTGCTTGTAGTTCAGAAATGCATCTGCTGATGTGATGGCTACTAGAAAAAGAGTTTTCCAGGCCAGAAAGTGGATGTCAAAAGAGGCTGCTGGCTCAAAAGGTGGGAGGGTTAGCTTCTCAAGCATGAAGTTCAGGTCCCATGGGGGAGTTGGTAGCCGTATGGGAGGCTTGACATGTAATATGCCCCATAAAAATATCTTTGTGTTTAAATCTTGTTGAAAAAATGAAAGTTCCAGCTTCACCCTTAACCAGTGATCTATAGAACAACCAGTTCTCCACTGCTGTGCAGGAAAATCAAAACCCTGACATAACCCATTCTCCCTGGATCTGGTAGGGACCAAGATGGGCACCCCCCCAACCCAGAGTAGAGGCATCAATAGTTAAGATCTGGGTCAGAGGAGGAGGAGGAGGAGACTAAAAAGGTACTCCTTGATCGAGATTGTGTTGGTATGTCCACCATTGTAGGGCATCTCGGAGGACAGGAGTGACTTGTATAAGGGCATCAAAGTTGCCCAAACATTAGCTCCATTGATTGTGCAGGGCACACTGGATGGGTCACATGTGAAGTCTCACATGATGCACAGTGGAGATAATGGCTGCCATGTGTCCTAGAAGGCATAGGAGCTGTCGGGCTGTAATTTTGTTGTGGGTCTGTATTTGCAAAGCCATTGAGGTGAGCTTTACCTGCCTGTCCTCTGGAAGATAGGCCCTGCCACAAGTGGTGTCCAGCATGGCACCTATATATTGTAGTCTTTGGGTGGGCATTGGATTGGACTTTGGCCAGTTGACAGTTATGCCTAAAATGTGGAACAGTTTTAGGGTAGCATGAAGGGAGTCGAGGAGGGTATCCTTTGAGCTCGCCTTGATCAGCTAATTGTCCAAGTAAGGGAAGACAAAGTACCTCTGCTTGTGGAGAGCGACTGCTACCACCACAGTGCACTTTGTAAAGACTCTTGGGGCTGATGATAGGCCTAAAGGTAGTGCCCAAAATTGAAAATGGTGCCCTAGAAGCTAGAACTGGAGAAATTAGTGGTAGGCGGGATGGATAGGGATGTGCAGATAAGCATCCTTCATATCCAGAACGCACTTGCAGGATGGGAAGTATGGTAGCTAGGGTGATGATTCTGAATCTCTTGTATTGGATGAAGAGATTTAAGTCCCTTAAGTCCAGCACCAGACACAAGTCTCCTGTGCTTTTGGGCACTAGGAAGAAGTGGGAGTAAAAGCCTCTGTGATGTTTCTGAAGTGGAACAGGTGTTATAGCTTGTTTCATCAGTAATGCGTGGAGTTCTTCTTGAAGAATGGGCAAATGTTTGTTTGGATATAGGACCAAACGAGGAGGGTGGCTCAGAGGAATAGAGGAGAATTCTATGGTGTGTCTTGTTCGAATTATTTGAAGAACCTACTAGTCTGAAGTAATGTGGTGCCAGGTCTCTTTGTGAAGGGCAAAATAGCTACCAACAGTTTCTGAGGCTGGCAAGAGGAAGCTGTGGTGGATGCCTATTAGGTCAAAAAGTGGAGGGCTGTACCGTCCCCGAAGTTGGGAAGGAGCGGGAGCCCCTAGCCTCAGGGGTGGTAGTCCTGGATGTCTAAGACTGCTGCCTACCCCTTGGGGTGTGTTTATAGTTGCCTCTCTGCCTACCAGACCTTCTGAACTGGAAGGATTGCTGGTAATGGGATTGGCCTGGGCATTAGAAGGAGTGGTACATGCTATGTACCATTCATAAAGTCCTGCCTGAGGCTTGGAGATCATCAAGTATGGTCTGGACCTCCAACCCCAATAGTTTTGTGCCATTAAAGGGCATGTTTAATATTGTGTGTTGTACATCATATGAACATTCGAATGTGCCAGCAGAAACAGACCACCCGTTCTATCTAAGTCTGCTTGAGTGTGCAGCTAGCACCTCTAGTTTGCAGCTGCCCCACCCCTCCCCTTTATCATGCCACTGCCGTCCCCCACCTCCCCCACCCTCAATCTCCCCTGTTCCCTATCCCATGCCCATTTAATACTGTTCACATATTTACATGATACTGCCCATTGTGGTTGTGCTCCATTTTGCTACCACTCTCTCCATGAAATAGTGTCTCCTCATTTCTCTCTAAATCTTCCCTCTATTCTTAACCCATGCCCCAGTGTCCCTCCCTCCCTTAGCTTGAAAAACCTGTCTTCCCATCCTTATTGATTCCCTCAGATACTTGAATGTCATCATGCCCCCGTCCCTTCTATCCTCCAGGGTGTACATATTCAGGTCTCCCAGCCTGCTCTCATAGTCTCTCCCCTCCATTCCACATATCATCTGTGTTGCCCTCCTCTGCACCCCCTCCAGTAGCCTGATATCACTCTTCAAGTGTGGCCTCCAAAACTGCACACAATATTCCAAGTGCAGCCTTACCAGTGATCTGTAGAGGGACAAGATCACCTCTCTTCACCTGGACGAAAAATCCCTTGCTATGCACTCCAGCATTTTGTTGACTTTTGCAGCCACTCTCCTGCACTGGGCAGTGTTGTTCATGGTCCCTGTTACCATTACCCTTGGATTCTTCTCCTCCTCAGTAATCCCCAGCTTAACCCCCCCAGTCAGTTTTCTTCCCTTGGGTTCTTTGCCCCAAAGTGCATAACCTTACACTTATTTGCATTGAACCCCAGCTGCCACCTCTCTGACCAGTCCTCTAGCTTGCTTAGGTCTCCCTGCAGCTGCTTCCATCCCTCCCCTCCATCCACCACTGCTCCCATTTTGGTGTCATCTGCGAACAGTCTTACCTTGCTCACCACCCCATATGCAATGTCTAATATGAAGAGCCCAAATAATACTGGTCCCACCACAGAGCCCTGTGGCACCCCACTCATCACCGGCTTTGGAGTGGAGAGCTCCCCTCCCACCACTTCCCGTTGCAGCCTCCCACTCAGCCAGCTTGTAATCCAGTTTGTCATTTGTGTCCCTACCCTGACACCAGTTAACTTCCCCCCAAGCCACCCATGAGGCACAAAATCGAAGGCCTTGCTGAAGTCCAAGTAAAGAACATCCACCGCACAACCCTTATCCAGCTCACCTGTCACCCAGTCATAATATTGTATCAGGTTGGTTTGACAAGACTTCCCTGAAACGAACCCATGCTGCCTCACATCCTGGAGGCTGTTGTCCTCCAGGTATGACACCAGTCTTTCCTTTAGTATTGTTTCCATGAGTTTGCACACTATGGAGGTGAGACTTACCGGACGATAATTACCCGGTTTGTCCCTTGTGTAACGGCACTACATGTGCCATCCTCCACTCCAGTGGCACACATCACGACTCCAGTGAGGTACTGTACAGATCTGCCAGCGGCTCTTCCTACACCTCCCCCATCTCCCTCAGCACCCTGGGGTGGATACCATCTGGCCCTGGTGCCTTGTCTACCCTCAGTGCCCTCAGTCCCTCTAGGACTCTACCTCCCTCAATTCTTCCATCTGTTGCCTCCTCTCCCCCCGTCCCCACCCTCCAAGCCCATGGTGGTAGCGGTCCCCCTTTCTTCCTTGAATACTGAGCAGAAGTATTCATTCAGTGCTTCCTCCTGTTCCTCCCCCTTTTCCGTCCACCCCCAACCCTTTCTTATCCTCTCTATTGTCTCCTTGCACTTCCTTTTCTCCCTGATGTATCTGAAAAAGTCTTTCTCCCCCCATTAACTCCCTGCGCTAATCTCAGCTCCCTTTGGGCCTTGGCTTCACTCATTTTTCTGGCCACCTCCCTGGACCATCTTGCATACTCCTAACTGTCTCCTTCCTTCCTTCCTTCCTTCCTTCCTTCCTTCCTTCCTTCCTTCCTTCCTTCCTTCTCCATCCTCCTATACCTCTGGTGTGCCTCTTGTTTTGCCCTCACCACCTCCACTACCTCACTGCTCAACCAGCATGGTTTCCTTCCTCTGCTCCTCTCACTCTGTGTCTTGGTGCAGGCTTCTGTTGCCTCTGTAATCCCCTGTTTAATAATATCCCATTTCTTCTCCATGTCCATCTCCTGCCTTATGCCCAGTTTCCCTTTCAGTACTTCCTGCATCCTCCCAAAGTCTTCCCCTCTGAAGTTTACCACCCCGGTTACTGATTTCTCTGGCTCCCCACACATTGTGATATTAAACCACACCGTTTGGTGATCGCTGTCAGCTAGTGGGTCCTCCACCCTTATTTCCCTTACTGACTCCCCATTCGACAATACCAGATCTAAAGTGTTCTTTAGCCTAGTAGGTACACTGACCAACTGCGTCAGGAGACCCTCCTGAATCTTGTCCAGGAGCACTTGCTTCCTAGCACTGGAGGTGACCTGAATGCTCCAGACAACCCCCGGCAAGTTGAAATCCCCCACAATGACCACCTTCCCTTTTCTACATACCTTTCTGATTTATCCCGCTAATTTCCTGTCAAGCTCCTCAGACTGGGATGGTAGCCTGTATACCACCCCAACCTCAATTTCCTACCCCTTGAGTCTAGGAGTTGCAGCCAGATTGCCTCTGTTCTCCTTTCCTCCCCCTCGTCCCTTGTGCATTTGATCCTGTCCCTCACATAGACTGCCACCCCAACCTCCTCCCTTCCTTACGGTCCTTCCTGTATAATTTGTACCCTGGGATTGCCAGATCCCAGTCCCGGTGCTGGGTTGCCCACATTTCCATGACAGCTGCAATATCCACCCTTCACACTGCCAAGGGTGCCTGTAGCTCAGCTGATTTGTTGCCTAAGCTTCTCGCATTCAGCAAGACCACCCTCCATCCTGCCCACTTCCCTTCATTGCCCTCCTTCTTCTCCCTTCTACTTCCTCCCTTTTCAGCCAGCCCGACTCCTTCCCTGCTAGCCTGGGGGGTAGGCTGTGACTCCAACCTATCGGATCCCTGCCTACCTGCTGTCCACTTGCCACCCCCTATCTTGTTTAAATCCACCTCTGTCACAATATACCTCCCCAGTCTTTGCTTTGCTATCTTCTTTGGGTGGAAAGCCCAAAACCTGAAGCCAAGCACGGTGTCTCAGTGTAATACCCATGGCAGAGGTTTTGGCTGCAGTGTCTACTGCATCATATCCAGACCGTAAGAAGTGCCTGGAGATGGAATTGCCCGTAGATATAGTGGCTAATAACTGTTCCTTCTCTGGAGATGGCAGGAGTTTATTAACCAAGTCCAAGGCTGAGGACCACAGAGTTCTTTGGTACTTGACCATGTGTCCTATATAGTTTAGGATATGGAGATTCATAGTACCTGCCTGGTATACTTTCTTACCCATATAGTCAATACACCTTGAGTCCTTGCCAGGAGGCATACCAAACTGCCCTAAGGGAAGCAGGGAAGGCAGTAAGGCAGGTGTAACCCCTAGATGGCGCTATCCCAGGGGCTACTACCCCTGCCTGATTTGCCACTAACAGGTTGAGGGGCCTGGATCCAATGGCGGGTGCCTCCACCCAGAGGTCAGGGTTTGTAATAGTTAAACTAACTTGGTCACAGCCCTCTGGGATACTGCAACCCCTTTCTTCCCACTAGTGGCCCACACAATATATCAGAATTACCTTCACAGTATACACTTACCCCCAGGTCTGGTTCCGGCCTGGGACCTCCTGAGAAATGAGATACAGTGCAACAATCACAGTACAGTACTTTAACATAGACAAATACCTCAGGCAGTATAACTCTTGCTGAAACAAGCAGCTCTGATTTATTTAGGGGGCTATAACAAGGACAGGGGAAATCAGGTTAATTAGCTTATCACTCTAATAATCTACCTATGGCTCTGTGCACAGGCCTATCCCTATAGTTACTGTCCCTGGGTACCCAAGCCCAGTGGCTAGTCCAAACCGTGGCAGCTGGTAGGGCCCTTTCACACAGAGAAAAGGAGAATTAAACAGTCAGCAGTACAGTAATTCCATTTGGATTTAATGTGGCAATTCAACAGGGAGCGACCCTGAATTAGTACTCACGACCTCCAAATAAGATAGGGTCCTTCAATGTCAGCAGGGCTCACTTGAGGTACACAAACCTCTTCACACATCCATATAAAAGAAAGCACTATACCAGGCAGGCTGCATCTGTATCCCGATCGCACTTACTGCACAACACCCGGGAGAACACACAGCAGATTCAGTTCCTGACAGACCGAGTGCAATTTTCAGCAATTCCTCCAGTCTTCTACAGGGTGAGCCTGGTTTCTACTCTTCAGAGATCCTTTGATTCTTTTCACAGGATGGATTCAGTCCTAACAAGCTGCAGACCGGAACTCTGGGCCTTACACACGTTTTTGACTAAAACTGCACACTGAAAAAGCACAGGGCTCCTTCCTTCTTCACTGCCAAAGCTCAACTGAAACTCCAACTGACAAAACCGGCACTTCCTTTGAGTTCCTCCCAGTTCTTGACTGGATTGGCTGTCACTCACAATAGACTGCTGCTGTTGGTCCAAAAGGCACTGAAGTCTAAACTACATCTCCCAGAGTCACTGCCCATACAATCCTCTTGTGGCTGGCTCAGATTATGAGTCCAAGTTCTGATTCGTCCAAGGCACCATTTTAGAGCTAGCTTACCCCACACTGATTGGTCCAGTTCAGCAGTTCAAAACTAGAATGGGGAACTAGCAGACACAGTTCTGACTGCAAAGAAAGCAGGTTAGACAAACTGTAATTTCATTATTACTCTAAATAATTTCTGGCAAACAGTTACATCTTTCAGATAGGTTCCCTTTGCACTCCTAGTGACTGCAAAAATGAAGTGAATTGGCAGCAGCTCGAGTGGTACTCAGAGAAGCACACAGTCCCCCATACAAACTAATTATGTCTGCAAGCAGACAGCTCTTAAAGAGACAGTACCAGAGGCTCTAAAAACACTCACTGATAAATGGCTTAAATGCCAAACACCATTCAGGCTTGGAGCATTCAAGCAAGCTCCTGGAAGTCTTTTGGGAACCCCCATTTGCAGGGGGTTACACAGGCAAAGTTCCAAACTGAGGAAACACTAGCACGAACAGTAAAAGAAGGTGACAAGACTTTCTATAGATACATTAGTGAAAGGAGAAAGTCCAGAAGGGGTATTGCTAAGCTCAAAGGAGAAAAGGAGGCATGTGAGGAGGAGGACCCTGTAAAAGCATCTATCCTAAATAGATACTTTTGCTCAGTATTTACTGAAGAGAAGGTAGGGCAGGGCCCACAGCTCAGCACCATGGACACAGGGGGGAGGAAGGTGAGCACTACTCCCTTCACAAAAGAAAGGGTCCTACAAGAGCTCACTAAGCTCAGGATGGACAAGGCAATCGGACCTGATGGCATACATTCCAGGGTACTTAAGGAGCTAAAGGTGGAACTAGCAGAGCCATTAGCAGAACTGTTTAGTGAGTCTCTGAGCACGGGAGAGGTCCCAGAAGACGAGAAGGGCTCATGTGATCCCGCTTCACAAGAGTGGTAGAAGGGAGGAGGCAGGGAACTACAGACCAGTCAGTCTTACCTCTGTAGTGGGCAAGATTATGGAGGTACTCCTTAAGGAAAGGATAATGCAACACCTGGAATCCATAGGGGCACAGGATCCAAGACAGCATGGATTTACAAAAGGAAGGTCCTGTCAAACTAATCTCATACATTTCTTTGACTGGGTAACTAGAGTGGTGGACCAAGGGGGAGCAGCTGATGCCGCCTACCTTGACTTCAGCAAAGCTTTCGACACTGTTACACATAGAAGATTGATAAATAAGCTGGGTAGGCTCGGGGTGGGTCAGAAGTTGGTTAACTGGGTGGCAAACTGGTTGACAGGCAGAAAACAGAGAGTGGTGGTAAATGGTATACAGTCAGAAGAGATGCAAGTCACAAGTGGGGTACCTCAGGGATCAGTCCTGGCACCAGTCCTCTTCAATATCTTCATCAGTGACATTGCAGATGGACTAGAGGGTAAAGCTTGTCTGTTTGCAGATGACACCAAGATCTGCAACAGAGTAGATGATCCGGATGGGGTGGGCAGAATAAGAAGAGATCTGGATAAACTAGCAAAATGGTCAGAAGAGTGGCAACTGGGATGTAATGCAAAGAAGTGCAAGATCATGCACATAGGGAAGAGAAACCCTGAAGCCACCTATAGGCTGGGAGGGGAGTTGCTGGCAGTCACAAAGGAAGAAAGAGACTTGGGCATCATCATCACCGATGATCTGAAATCATCCAAGCAGACCTCTAAAGCAGTAGGTAAGGCTAGGGGGATGTTAGGGTGTATTAGTAGGGGTAGCACAAGTCGTAAGAGGGAGGTAATAATCCCTCTTTACAAGACACTGGTTAGGCCCCATCTGGAGTACTGCGTGCAGTACTGGAGGCCGCATCTTCACAAGGACATTAACCAAATTGAGGCAGACCAGAGAAGGGCAACCAAAATGGTGCAGGGACTGCATCAGAAGACATATGAGGACAGATTAACGGAGCTCAATATGTATACCCTTGAGCAAAGGAGGGAAAGAGGTGATATGATTGAAACATTCAAATACCTTAAGGACATTAACAAGGTGAAAGAGTCTAACATGTTTAAATATAAGAAAAATAGCAGGACAAGACAACACAGCATGAGATTAGAGGGAGGCCAATTAAGGGGGATTGTGAGAAAATTCTTTTTCACAGAAAGAGTGGTGGATGCATGGAACAGCCTACCTCAGGAAGTGGTGGGTATGAATACAGTGCAGGGCTTCAAAAAGGCATGGGATAGGCATAAGGGAGCAATACAGATGAGTATGAATAGATAGGCCACTGACAGAACAAAGGCTGATGGCACATTTATAAGGTAGAAAAGGAAATGGGCAGACTGGATGGGCCTTGCGGTCCTTATCTGCCATCAACCTCTATGTTTCTATGAGGCAAGGAGCTAAGATGCTTGGATCTCTTTGTACGATTATGAGTGGCATTATTGACCACTGAATCTGCCTCTGGTGCCACTGAAAAGAAAGAGTGGTCAATCAGAGACTGGTAGAGATGGTCGGCCTTCCGGGGAACCGCAGGAATGGTGGAAGGTTCATGCCATGCAGATAGTACTGCATTTTGGTATGTCTGGCTTAGAGGTGGGATCACCATGACAGGTTCTTCTTGAAGTTCCAAATAGTCAGCCATGTAATGTCTTTGTTTGTCATGTTCCGTTGTGGCGAAACCCAGAGATTTTTGTATTTACACCATCAATTCAAGAAAAGAAAGATAATCTGGAGGAGAAGCTGCACATTGCCGAGCAGCATCTTCATCCATGGAGGAAATGGTAGATGCAGTGGAGGGTGGACGAAGACCATCATCCGGATCAATGTAATCCTTCAATTCCTCCTCATAGTCTGTGTAATAGTCTTCCTTTATGGATCAGTTGGAGAAACCATGAGAGAGATCTCTGTCCTGGTGGAGCCTCTTTGGAGGGGGGTGGAGTAGGGGAGTGGGAGTCCTGAGTCCTGTCCCTAGGGGGTGAATGCATACCTTGCATCACCTGTAGCACTGTCTGTACCACTGTCACAATGCCGACTGAGGAGGAAGCCGATGTGTGAGGATGGGACATCTTTTGAGAAGTTAGTGGTGTAAGTGAGGGCATAGGCTGGGGATGAGCAAATGGCCTAGAACCCTAGGTGTAGTGATCAGGACCCTTATGTAGGTCAGCCATGCCCCGGTAGGAGGCCACCTGGGAAGATGGTGGAAATTTTGGTAGCACAGTTAAGGAAAAGCCCTGTTCCTTAATAACATATCCCGCAGTAGTCATCAATGGCGACTGAAAAGGGGAGGAAAGAGCGTCTCTAAATCCAATGGTCATCGACGAGGCGATGTTACCCGATGGAGGAAGGGTTATCGTTGACATAGAGCCAGAGGATGCGGTGGATGACATCATGGACAACACTGATAATGCATCAGTGAGCATCATCGACTACATGGTAGGCAATGTCATCAATGGAGAGAAGGATTTAGAACATGTCAGCGACAGGGCACTGCAAACAGTGGCTGTTGATGAGCGCTTACCTTCAGAGGAAGATGAGGACTTTCGTTTGTCCCTATGTTTGTGCTTGCTAGAGTGCTTATGGGGTCCATCGACGAGGATTCCTTAGGCCGGGGGCCCTTCTCTAGAATAGCAATCTTCTGCTCCATCAAGTAGGTTTCAGTTTCTTGCAGATGTTAATGTCTGGTAGCCTGGTTAAATTCTTGGCAGAGTTTACAGGTGAGGAGGTCATGGGAGGCCCCTAAGCAAGGACACAAGCAGCATGGTTGTTGTAGCTGTAGATTTTTCTACCACAGTGACACTTTTGCATTAAAGCTATAGATTCTTCAGACATTCATTGAAGATCGGTGGGAGCGGTTGATGAAAACCGGTCCCAGTTCAATTTTTCGTCGATGACTGCTCGTCAGAAACTACATGGAGACACGGAACTACTGCATGCAACAAGCTGAAGGTGGCAGAAAAAAGAACTGAGGATGCCTGGGGCCACCCACACCTTTATAGTCACTCAGGGGATGAGGTCACAGATGTGGGTGGCCCCTAGGCAAAAGACTGCTGGGAAAAGCTA
Organism: Neoceratodus forsteri; assembly: GCA_016271365.2. NCBI lineage: Eukaryota > Metazoa > Chordata > Ceratodontiformes > Ceratodontidae > Neoceratodus > Neoceratodus forsteri. Next base: position 749,090,631 of record CM057451.1, read on the forward strand.
CCATGCACAAGAGCAATCTCTGGCGAAAACCCAAGAGTATTACCTGCTGCAAGAGATACCCTCAAAGAAGATCCCCAGTTCCACTTCCTCTGACCTCTTGGTTGTGATCCCAAGAGCAGGGCTCTCTAATTCACCCCAACCTCAAGTCTCTGCATCTCCATGCATGGCTCCTGCAGATAGGTAATGGGTGTCTGAGAGGGTAGCCGAGGTGTTAGTGGCTGCAAGAAAACCATCTACTAGGGCCACATATGCCATGAAGTGGAAGCGGTTCAGCCTATGGGCTGCTGCCCGTGACATAGACCCATTCTCATGCGAGGTAAACTGGGTCCTGGAGTATCTCTTATCCCTGTCTGATTCAGGTCTCAGCTACTCATCCATAAAAGTACATCTATCGGCTATCTCAGCCTATCAGGTACTGGTGGATGTCAGGATCTTGGCGCAGCTGGATCTGTCACGTACCTTCCTGCGAGGTATCCTGCACATCAAGCCTCCTGTTCAGGACCCGGTTCCCCTATGGGATCTGCTGTTTGTGCTGGAGAAGTTAACATTGCCCCCCCACTTTGAGCCGCCACGGTTGCATGCTTCACGTTCTCTCTTGGAAAGCTTTATTTTTAGTTGCTATTACCTCAGCCCAGAGGATTTCCAAGCTCCAGGCTCTCATGTGTAAGGAACCATATTTGGTTTTACATAGGGACTGGGTGCCCCTTTGCACAAACCCTAAGTTTCTCCCGAAGGTGGTGTCGGAGTTTACTCTCAACCAAGACATTAACCTGCCTGTCTGTGGGAGTACCTGTTTGAGACCATAGGGCAATTTGGCCTGGGTGAACACTTCATGGGCTTGTTGAAACTCCCAGGGCTTTGGTTCTTGTGAGTGGATCACTGTCTGAAAGGTTCTCGCTACATAGGGGTACGAGGCAGGGGTGTCCTCTCTCCCTGCTGCTATTTGCACTGGTGATTGAGCCGCTGGTGATTAGAATATGTAATGCACTTAACATACGGGGTGTGACTGGTAGGAGCAGGGTGCAGCATAAGGTTACTCTTTATGCTGACGATATGGTCCTCTATGTGGTGGACCCGGAGGTGTTGGTGCAACCATTATTGGCCTTAATCTCCCAATTTGCTAGCTTCTCTGGGTATAAAATTAACTCAGGGAAATCAGAGATGTTATTTCTGGGCTGGTCGGTGGTGCCGACAATGGTTAGGGAATGGGGCTTATGGGAGGTGCAGACCTCCTTCAAATATTTGGGGGTATATATTGGAAGGGTTATCTCCTTGTTGTATCAGCTTAATTATTCCCCCTTACTTAAAACTATGATAGAGAAATTATTTAGATGGAGGGCATTGCCTATATCCTGGATAGGCCGTCTCAACCTAATAAAAATGTATGTCCTACCCCGGGTTTTGAATCTGTTACAAATGCTACTGATGGGACTGAATAAACAGGACATCAGAAGATTTGAGAAAGCCTGCACAGATTTAATCTGGCAAGGAAAACGAGCCCACACCAGCCTTGGGAAAATTGAAATCTGATACAGGGAAGGGTGAGTTGCATTTCCCTGATCTGCAGAATTATTACCTGGCTGCTCAGCTACGTTATATTCAAGACTGGGTTAATAACGCCCATGCAGCTGGAAGGCTGGATCTAGAGAGCGTGGGATGCCCAGGGAGGCTGCCTGTGTATCTCGCCAAGGATGGGTGTAGGGCCTATATTAATCAGGGCACCAGCAGCCCCCTAGTCATGGCAGTGCTAGACAGCTGGTGAAGGATCAAAAAAACTTATGGGAGCTCAGGATTGTGAAACCTACCTATTGTCGCTGGCCAGGAATGTGTTTTTCCTCCCCAGCATGGGAGATCCAGCTTTTAAGGAGTGGAAAACTAAAGGAATTCTGTGTCTGGGAGCTTTGATATTGGGAAGGAACATGTGCTCTTTTGAAGACCTGAGAAAGGGCTTGGGGCTGAAGGACACCCACCTTTTCAGATGCCTTCAAGTCAGGAAGTATGTACAAGGACTCAATAGACACACACAGGCTAGCACTTCCCTGGAACAGGTGGAGTCACTTTTGTGTCAAGCTAGAAGTGACCCCAGAGGGTTGATTCGAAAGGCAAACCAATTACTTAGGAAATATTTCCCTGATGTGACAAGCAAGATCCACAGGAGATGAGAAAAAGACTTGGGACTTCGCATTTCAGAGGAGAACTGGCAACTGCTGCTGGGCCTACTCCAGGGGTTGCTTATCTACAACAGGTATAAGGAGGCTACCTATAAATTCATCCATAGGCTTTACTGCCCTCCTGAGGTGGTTCATAGATTTAACTCAGCGGTCTCCCCTATATGTGCTAGGTGTGAGAGGGAAACTGGCATTTTCTTCCACTCTTTTTGGGCTTGCTCAGTCCTTAAGAAGTTCTGGGGGAGTTAGCACAGGAGATAGCTACGATTCAGGGATCACCAATTGCCTATGGCCCCTCTGGCACTCCTATGTGGGGTGGAAGATCTCGGCAGGAGGAGTGGGCGCTGTATAGAAGGTGGGTCCAGGACATATTGACAATTGCATGCCAGTGCATACTGAACACATGGATTTCCAGATCTACACCAATGATCCAAATGTGGCGGGGCCTTGCATTTCAGGTTTTGGTACAGGAGAGATTAGCTTCTGTTATTAAAGGCAAAACAGAGAGTTTTTTGAGGATTTGGAAACCCCTCTTGGGGACCCTTACACCAGGGGAACTTCAGATATTGCAGATGGGCCATGAATGAACTAATATGTTTCTTGTCAAGCTTGCGTTAGACAGGAATTTAGATGAACTCAGACATTTTATGGATTTAATCCACTGGTGTGATGTAGTTAATTATTATGGAGAATTTCAAGTGTGTATGTTTGTATGAATTTCGGGATCTGCTTGTGCATAGTTTGATTGATTTGTTGTTTGTGTTAAACTGTGTAACAGTTCTTTTAAAGAAAATTCAATAAAAATATTATGCAAAAAAAACACCTGCCTGTCTACTACCCCGAATACTCTAACAAAGGGGAGGCATTGTTACATTCGCTAGATGTCCATAAGGAAGTCAGACCAATTGCTTGTGTCTTTTGCCCAATGAATGTTAAGGGGATTAGTTACCAAACAAACTATGTCCACGTGGCTAGTCAACTGTATTGTGTTCTGCCACAAAAAGTATGCAAACCCCTTCTGGGCCCAGTTAGAGGTCGTTTGACTACAGGGATCGTGACATCTTTCACATCTCTCAAAAATGTGTCAGCAGCCGATCTCTGCCGCAGCCACCAGGAGTTTGGTACACATCTTTGTCCAGCACTATAGTTTGAACATTGCTTCCAGAAGGAGGGCAGGTTTCGGCCTGGCAGTCCTCCAGGGATTGCTCTCATAGGAGCCTAGGGGCATTCTTACATCCACCGCTTGGTTGACCTGGTGTTATCACAGTACTGCTTGGGACTCAATCCTAACGGTTATTACCTGCTGCAAGAGCTCTATCTTGATGTGAGATAGTACAGTTACGTAAGAATTTACCATAACAGTAGATCTTCGAAAAGAGCTCTTGCAATAGGTGTGCTTTCCCTCCCTCCTTCCCTCAGTGCTTCTTCCTGTATGTCCCTATCAGGATGACAAAGCCTCCTCAGTTTGTTCTGTCCTTCATGTCAGCCGGGTCTCCGGTGGGATGAACTGGGGTGGCACTGAGGGACCACCTCCTATATACTGAGGATGACATTGGGGGTGGAGCCGATGTCTGGGGTGGTCCCCCATCTTGGATTGCAAGCTAGAATTTTTCTGTGGGGTCCTAGTGCCTGTCGGCATATCCTAACGGTTATTACCTGCTGCAAGAGCTCTTCTTGAAGAGCCACTGTTACAGCAAGTTCTTACATAACTGTACTTTTTTACTGGTGTGCAGGCAGTCCAAATTCTGGAATTTTACCAGGTTTTCCAGTAAAAACCAAAAACTAGTGGCCTTGGCCCAGTGGTGCTGAGGGTTCAGATGCTGGATGCCACACTTCACGCCATGCCAACAACCCAGGTTTGGGAACAGACTCAGGTCATTTGGGGGTTGGCTGAGGTGAGGAAGGATTGAGCGTCTGTAGACTGCTCTCCTTCATCGGGGAGGGGGGACCATTCGGCGCGTTGTAAGCCTGACACCCAGTGGTGGTTAGATGCCAGCACAGGCATGTCCACCAGAAAAGGGGTGGTCCCACGACCGGAGCATTCAGCTACTTCCATGGAGGTGGAGGTCAGCCACCCCGCTAACTGCACGGATCGGGGGCCAGGGAGAAAATAGAAAAAATAGGAACTGGCAGGCTCCATAATGGCTATGAACCTGCGCTGATCCCTGGAAACTAGACGTAAGCTTCCAGGCTGGGGAGAAAGTTGATGCTCCTCTCCCTGGCCCTGTCATGGTGGGGGGGGGGGTAACCCGTGGGGAATCTCCGGGGAATTGGCTGCAGGACGCCAGACCAGAGGAATGAACCACCTCCGAGGGAGGGAGGGGTCAAAGTGCCTGCAACCTCCAGAAAACTGCTAATAAAAAAACTAGTGGCCTAGCCTATGAAGTGAGACTGAGGGATCTCAGTATGTAACCTCACGACCGAGACCTTCAAGTATCGATTTATCATGGGTCTTCCATTCAGAATTCATCAATGTGTTCTTTATCAAATGGTGGGATACCTTTCCTTTGGGGATTATGTAAATTTTTAAAAGTGATTTTTTTTTTTCTCATACGGTGGCTTTGGGTAAATGCCCTCAAAGTGTAGTACAACTTTTTTAATTTAACAAAATGGAAAGAGGAACCCATTCCATACATACATTTTTCAACCCAGCCCCCTCCAACCCCTCCCCGGCACTTTAGGCAATGGGCATACATCTCTGGGACAAAGATAATTATTTTTCAGTCTAATTCAATTTATAACAATCTTCTAGCAATGGTTACCCAATGTAACTCACTTTTGTTTCTAATCCTGTTTGATTATTGCCTGTTCTGTCGCTTCTGAAAACAGACAACAAAAGTTTGCACACAAGATTTATCATTATAATAAATAAATGAAAAATGAAGTACCTCACAGGGGTGAACAGAGTATGGGAATTGAGTCTCTTCCAGAAGAGGATGAACTCCAGTACTTGAGGACAGGCAGTGAAATTGGAGGGGGAACGTTCAGGAAGGATGTGAGGAAATACTTCTCCACAGAAAGAGTGATAGAAGCAGGAATAAATGGCCACTCGAAGTTGTGGAAGCTCGAACGTTGGTGTGCATCAAGCATTCCTAGGATATACCTAAGGGAATATTAGTACAGAAACAGTGAGAGTCCCCGAAGACCAGTTAGGGTCTGAAGAGGTGCAATAGGTAGGGGACCCTTGTGCAGACTGGATTGGCCTAGTGGTCCTTTTCTGCCAATAAATTCTGTTAGGATGCATTCAGACTGCAGAGGCATAATCTGGTTCTGAATGTATTCCCTCCAGTTCCTCTCATTCAGAGGGTATTGTTTAGACTAGAGGCACACAGAGGCAAGATGATTCTGGTAGCCCCTTGTTGGCCTTGGCAGGTATGGTTTTCTCTGTTGAACTGACTTTCAGTCAGCAAACCGAGGACTCAGGATAATCAAGTTAGCCAGCCTGGGAGTGGGTTCCAGGGTGGTAGCCTGGGTAGCAAACTGGCTGCACAACAGGACACAGAAGGTAATAGTGAATGGAACACATTCCGAAGAAAGGGGGGTTACTAGTGGAGTACCTCAGGGCTCAGTACTGGGTCCAGTCCTCTTTAACATCTTTATAGGTGACATTGCAGAGGGTCTGGATGGAAAGGTATGCCTCTTTGCAGATGACACAACGATCTGTAACAGAGTTGATACACAAGGGGGGTAGAAAGGATGAGAAGGGACTTGGCAAGGTTGGAGGAATGGTCAGACATATGGCAACTTAGATTCAATGCAAAGAAGTGCAAAGTAATGCACCTGGGAAACAAAAACCCAGTAGAAGAGTACACAACAGCAGGGGAGGTACTAACAACAACAAAAATGGAAAGGACTTGGGGGTAGTCATATCAGATGACCTAAAGGTGGGTAAGCAATGTGAGAAGTCAGTAAGGAGAGCCAGGGGGATACTGGGATGCATAGGAAGGGGCATCACAAATAGAAAAAGGGAAGTGGTTATCCCTCTGTACAGACAGTTGGTGAGACCCCATCTGGAATACTGTGTGCAGTTTTGGAGACCCCATCTATGCAAGGACATAGACAGGATGGAAGCAGTCCAGAGGAGGGCAACTAAAATGGTGCAGGGTCTGCATCAGAAACCATATGAAGAGAGAGAGAGACTGAGAGACCTTAATATGTATACCCTTGATGAAAGGAGGGACAGGGGAACATGATAGAAACTTTCAAGTACCTCAAGGAATCAACAAAGTCCAGGAGGGTAGCATCTTTCAGAAAAGAATGTGTAAGAACAAGGGCACAATTTAAAGATAGAGGGGACGGTTCAGGGGTAATGTAGGAAATTTTTTCACGGAGAGAGTGGTGGATGCATGGAACCACCTTCCTGGGGAGATTGTTGGGTCTAAAACAGTGGGGGAATTCAAACATGCATGGGACAGACATAAGGCAATTGTAGTGGGGGGTTGCAGGAAGTAGGCTGCTGGTTAACTAGAATCTGCAGCTTATCCAATAGGTAGGGAAATGGGCAGACTGGGTGGGCCAAGTGGTCCTTATCTGCCGTCAAAGTCTATGTTTCTAATACTCTGCCACTCCTGATGGACATACTTTTCCCAAACCCAGGGCCAGCTAGTCCACACCAGCTTGCACTCCCTTCACCTTCAGATCTACTTCTGAAGAAATCAAAGTCAACAGGTTCAAGGTATTTCAGAGGATCTCAGAAATACTGTTGGCTGCTCTTAAACCTTTCACCAGTAAAACATACACAGCCAAGAGGAAACACTTTTTCATCTAGTGCTCCAAAACCTCCGTGAACCACTTTAAGTGTCCACCTGAAAAGGATTTGGAATATCTACTGGACCTTTCTGATGCAGGACTGCAATATTTCACAGTCAAGATCCATTTGTCCACTATATCAGGGTGCCATGAATCTGAATCCTCTCTCTGGTGCATTTGCCACTGTTCAAGAGGTTTCTTAGAGCTATTTTGCACACAAGGCCCCCATTAGGAAGCCAATGACTCCTTGGGACCTTAGTCGTGTGCTGGATATGCTCACTTGCAAGCCTGTTGAGCCTATTGTGACTTGTAACATGAGATATCTGACTTAGAGTCAGTGTCGGTGGCTCAGAAAGTTGCATACTTGCCTCTGAAGCTGGAAGATCAGAAGGCTGTGGGTTTCATTCCCACACCAGGAACTTGGGTTAAATCCCAATACTGACACTGTACTGCAGCATGAGGGGGTGCTGCACTCCTGAGGTGGCGTCTTTTGGATGGAATGTTAAACTGAGGTCCTGTCTGCCTATTCTGGTGGTTATTCAGGTGGACGTTAAATATCCCATGGCACTTCTTAAAAAAAGTAGAATTTCCCCAGTAACCTGGCCAAATTTCCCCCATTCACTAAAAATGCCACTGTTAGCTTCATCTAGTTCAATGTTGGCTGGTTGCCATCTGTATTCCCTCCCCCTTCCAGGGACAAAGCTGAAAATAGGCAGAATTGCCAAGTCCTCCTTTCCCAGTCAACAAAAACTTAAAACATTTCTAGTGGCCATCACCTCTGCATGTAGAGTGTCTGAAATCCATTTTTTCATCATGGATCCTCCATATACTTTTTCTATAAGGACAAGGTAGTCTTCTGTACACCCCCCTCCCCCAAGTTTCTTCCTAAGGTGGTGTTGAAGTTCCACCTGAATCCAGTCCCTGATTCCACCAACCTATTTTGCAAATTTTCAGAGTGAGGTAGAAAGGAGCTACTTGCAACACCGACAACCCAGGTTAGGGAAAAAACCTGCATCATCGGAGTGCTGAGGTTGGTTGAGCATTCCAGAAAGACACTCTTCATCTCAGAGAGGTTGGGCTTTGATCTCCACTGCAGTAATGCCACCTGGGTGACCACAGGTGGCAGTGCAGGCAGGAGTCAAGGATCAGGAAGGGTGGATGCTGTGCTCAAGATGCATGTGGCATACATTGACATGCACATGCATGAAAGAGCGCTCTATAGGCATCACAGAGAGTCAGGGCAGAAAAAGTGGAAATACCCCTGACTGCAGTAAGATGACCTCCTCCTCTCACTACAGGCCCTACACCATCGACCAAGGTGCTCTCCTGACACCAGACTCTTAACTCTGCTGGGGGTATGGTCCCTCTGGGCAGACCTCCCCCATGGTTAAGCCAAGGAGGAACACGGGAGAGCTACGTCTCAACACACTCTGGGGACCATTTCATATTATTTGGGTACCGTCTTTTCATGAGTTCAGTGAGTGAAGTAGCTAAATGAGCAAAGATGGGAACAAATCTTTGATAGTAACCAGCCAGACCTAAAAAAATCACCTGACATTTTGCTCTGTTTTAGGGACAGGACTGTTAGCTACAGCTTCTATCTTGGAAATCTCAGGCTTTACTTCTCCAGTTCCCAAAATATAACCCAAATATCTGGTTTACTGTTGCCTAATGCACACTTGATATGATTAATGGTCAGGCCTGCATTTCTGATAGATTGGATAACTGCTCGTAGGTGTTCCAGGTGTCATTTTTTTTTTTTTGATTTATTCATTACAAATTGGGTTTACAACCTTTGAGTCAGAGACTCATTTACAAAGGCACCTCATCGCGGGGGGGGGCAGACATCAAGACAGTTAATACAGTGCAGATTAAAACAGAGGATAACATTACAGGTGCAGTAAAAGGAATATTTAACATAGATAAACTTAGGTTACATAATGAAGTAGTTTGTATGTTACTTAGGTTACATAATGTTACAAAATTGTGAGTTACACTCATGGATGTAGTAGGTCCTCAGAGAAGACAGCGGGTTACATCCCTGTTTGGACCTAGTAGGGAAGGAGTGGGTCTAGTTGAGGGAGAGGCTGGACTGTACATCACACCATCATCCAGGTAAGCAGTACAATAACCAGTGTGAGGGGCTAGAATTACATCCATGTACTGCTGGAATGTAGTGGGTGCACCATGTAAACCAGGTGGCATGGTGGTGAACTGATAGGCTCTAACTGGAGTGGAAAATGAAGTTTTGTCTCTGGGTTCTTTAGCTAGGGGAATTTGCCAGTAACCCTTGGTGATACTGAGGGTACCAATGTACTTGGCACTTCCCAATCTGTCCACTAAATCATCTATCCTGGGCATAGGATAGCTGTCAAATACAGACACATGAGTAAGTTTCCTAAAATCAAGGCAGATTCTTACACGCCCTTCTTTATTTAAAATCACCGTTCTTCAATGATACTCAATGCTTTCTTTTTTGTATTTCTTTACCCACATCTTCCCTTAACCACTCTGGCAATCTGTATGTCTTTTGTCTGATAGGACGAACATTTCCTGTCACTATTAAGTGCTCAAACCCTTTTGCTTGGATTTGCACTGTGGTAAAAGTAAATGTCTTTACTAAGTTACACATTTCTGCGGTTTTGTTCTGTCGGTAAGGAAACATTCACCTTTACAGCATCAAAAGCTACAGTTTGTTCCAGTCTGTCATAACTGTTATGACTCATAACCTACATCAATATCTCTTTTAGTAGTTTCTGGTAAGACTAACAAAGCAACCTATGGTTTTTCTTCAATGCATTTCTTCAGGAGTTTAGCATGGTATATCATGGTGGGATTTTCCCTGCCAGGGGACTCAGTTTCATAGTTAATTGTACCAATATGTCTGACCACTTTATAAGGCCCTTGCCATTTGATTAACAGTTTGTTTACTGTAGATGATAACAGTAATAAGACCTGTTCACCTGGCTCAAAAACCTTTTCTTTTCCCCATGGTCATAATACATCTTCTGCTGTTTTTGGGCTTCCTCCTTATTATTGTGGGCAGTTTCAACATATTTTACCAGTTTCTTTCTCAGTGCACACATATAAGATGTAATAGATTCTTTATGAGTGGGGTTATCTTCCCATGTTTCGTTTATTACATCTAGTGGCCTTCTAGGTTGTCTACCATATAACATTTCAAAGGGTGAAAAACATGCTGATGCTTGTGGCACTTCTCTGTAAGCAAAAAGCAGGTAAGATAAATGTTGGTTCCAATCTTTCCCTTCAAAACCTTTCTAACATGCATTTTGGGGTTTGATAAAAAATGTTCAACAAGACCATCTGTCTGAGGGTGATAAGGGGAGGTTCTTATGGCAGTGATACATAGCAGCCCACTAATCCCCTTTGGACGGTGCTATGCAATGCCAGGTCAATAAGGAACAAGACTGCAATTATTGCGGACTTGATTTCCTCTGTCGACCTGGCTTGCATCACAGAAACTTGATTGGGTGATGATGCTGGCCCAGTTCTAGAGGTGGCTGTTCCTTCTGGGTATCCAGTAGTGCACTATCTGAGGATGGATTGCAGGGGTGAGGGAGTGGCCATCTTTTTTTAGATTCAGCCTGGGTTTCGCTGTGCATCTGGTTGGAACATCCAGATCTTCTGAGTGTGTGGCTATGTGTGGGGGTCCAGGTGCAGGCTGCAGGATTCTCCTTATTTACCAACCCCCTGGGTCAGGCAGGGAATTCCTGTAGAAGGTTGCGGACTTCGTGGTCGACCAGATGTTGGAGTCCCCCCAGGTGTTTAATCCTGGAGGACTTCAATGTCTGGGTTGACGACGAATCCTCTCAATTCAGTTATGACCTCCTCCAGTAGATGTCATCACTGGGCCTAGTACACGTTATTACTTCTGTGACCCACCAACATGGTCACATGCTCAATCTGGTGTTCTATATGGATCTTGAGGTGGGGAGCCTCAAGATTGATCAGGTCACCTGGTCTGATCACTGCATGGTGAAATTCATGGTTGGGGCCCACCCTGAAAGTCCTTTGTTTGTCCCCAGAGGGACTGCTGGCACTAGCCGATTTATCTAGGGTGGACGCTGCATGTGCGATTGACACCTTATTATAGGCAGTGGCCACCTATAAGAAGGTGGTATCAGAAGCGCTGGACATCATCGCACCAGTATGTATATGACCCAGATTCTCTCACTTGAGATACCCCTGGTTTGATGGAGATCGCAAGGCGATGAAGATCAGGGATCATAAGTTAAAGCTTTGCTGGCGGAAGACTAGGTTGGAGGATGGCAAACTGGCTCTGCGTGCTCACTACAGTGAGTACCAGGGGGCAGTTTCCTGGAATAGGGCAGAATTTCTGTCCAGGAAATTGCTACAGGGAAAAACAGACCTTCTTAGGCTACTCCATCCAGCCTGTCTACAGCCGAGAAAGACTTTTTCAACCACTTTATGTGAAGAGTTTGCTCTGTTTTTCTCTGACAAAGTGTCAACTATATGGTTGGGGATTCCATCAGTGAGGCAATTGTTGCCTTGCAGTGGTTGGACCGGGAGGAACAGAGTCATTCCATCAATCTGGAAGGAGTTTAAACCTGTGGAGGTGGCTGAGGTAATTGAGGTGATCTCAGAGCTAAAGCACACATATTGTGAACTGGACCCAGCCTCGATGCGTTTCTTAATGAAATGTGCCGGGACTGTAGGCCTGGAGTTCACCAAGATTGCCCAGTGTTCAGTGTCGAAAGGGGTCTTCCCAGCGGTCTTGAAAGAGGCCCTAGTGAGAACCCTCCTGAAGAAACCATCTCTCGACCAGACGTCCTGGCGAATTACCGTCCCGTCTCCAACTTTCCATTTTTTTTGTTTAGCTCTCAATTTATATGCCTGATTGCTCAGCCCTATCTCTTTGGAGGGAGCCTCCAGTCCCATCCCCCGACATCCACCAGCTGGCACTGACCATTACCCCCAGGGTTCCCCCCCCCTGGTGGGTCTCCCCAACACCCGCCAAAGACCAGATCCATTGTGGCCAGTGTCGTGGCTAGTTGGGGGCAGGACCTGCAAGACGCCCTCCGTCATCCACCGAGCAATCTGTTTTTCTCCTCTTCCGTACTCCCCTAGAGGTGGGGCATGCAATGACACCAGCAGCAGCGGCACGCACGCTCCCGTGTGCGCTCCACCAGACATCTGCCCCGTCTGTACCCCATGTCTGCAGTGTCGGTGTGCAGCCCCCAGCCTCCACTAGGGGCCAGTCAAATGCTGACCACTGGAGTCCCCCCTCCCTGGAAAAGGGGAGCAGTCCCTGGGATGCTCAATCCTTCTCCTCCCTTGCTGACCCCGGCGTCCTGCACTCATTCCCAAACATGGGTCACTGGTGTGGTGCAAGGTGTGGCATCCAGCACCTCAACCCTAGTGCCACTGGGCCACCAACATGCCATTTTAGAGCAAGGTTGTTGAGAAACTTGTGACACAACAGCTCGAGGATCACCACATGTCCTTTGACATCTATGAGCCATTCAAGTCAGGTTTTAGGGCCAGACATAGCACTGAAACAGCATTAGTTAGGGTGCATAATGATCTGCTCAGGGCTAGAGATAGAGGAGACAAGTCAATTCTGGTTCTCCTTGCTCTCTCATCAGCCTTTGACACTGTGGATCACTTTGTGCTTCTCAATCAGCTCTGTGAGTACTGTGGACTCGTCTGTGTTGTCATCAAATGGTTTGAGTCCTACCTCTCTGAGAGGGTGTAATGGGTAGTGATGGGGAATTTCTCCTCCTCCCCAATGCCCCTGTCATGTGGAGTACCCCAGGTCTCGATCTTGTCACTGATGTTATTCACAGTGTATATACTGCCCCTGGGCGAGATCATTTGGCAATTCAATGTGGAGTTTCATTGCTATACAGATGACACTCAGCTGTACTTGTCATTTGCCCCTGGAACATCCGATGCTGTAGACATGCTTAACCACTGCCCGGCAAAAATCAATGACTGGATGTCTTCCAGCTGGTTGTGACTGAACCCAGACAAGACAGAGGTGCTGGTGATTGAGCCAGGTTGTGGGCATGATAGGAGTGCACCAGGAGCTGACACAAGACTTTTTCTGGGGTCTGCTCCGTTGATGGCCTCCCCGAGGGTGTGAGATCTGTGTGTGATCCTGGACAGTAGATTGACACTTGAGGATCAGATGTCTTCTGTTGTCAAAAGTGGTTTTTACCACTTGAGGAACATTGCGAGGATCAAGCACCTCGTTTCGCTCGAAGACCTGACAACATTAGTACATGCCTTTTTTACCTCTAGGCTCAACTGCTGTAACTCTCTGCACTTCAGGGTCACTGGATGGACCCTCCACAGGTTGCAGCTAGTGCAGAACACAGTGGCTCGGTTACTGATGGGCCTGTCTAGGTCCAGTCATGTGACCCCAGTCCTGCAGGCTCTGCACTGGCTGCCTATCAGATGGAGGGTCCCTTTCAAGGTGGGCTTGCTCACCTTTAAGGCCCTCTATGCACTGGGTCTGGGCTACCTATCTGAGCTCCTTACAGCTGCATTCTTTGTCCGCTCCCTCCACTCCTCATCTTGGGGCCTCCTGGATGTTTCCAGGGTTTGGCTCAAGACATCAGGTGACTGAGCCTTCAGTGTTGCCGGGCCGACCGTGTAGAACTCGCTACCACCTGCAGTCTGGGAGGCCCCTTATTTTGAGGTGTTCAAGCCAGGCTTGCCCACCTCTTCTGCCTGGCTTACCCAGAGGAGACCATATGATCTACCCGACTGCCTGAATGAAAGTACTGGTGACCTATGATTCTGATTATGAATTTTAGTACTTTATATCTGTTTAATTTGTGTTTTCTGGGCCCGATTCTAGAAGGGATGGTGTAAGTCGCGCCAAAGGCAACTTGCACCAAATGCTGTTGTGCCAAGGACCCTGTGCCTGATTCTCTATCGAGCAGAGTCCCCAAGGCTAAGTTCCATGACTTGTGCCAACCAGGCAGTGCATGAATGGAGGACATATCCATCGCTGTCAGCAAGCCTGCACAATGTCAGCACAAGCACCCCACAAACCCCAATCCTGGTAATATATTAATGAATGCCCCACAGGCAATCGGCGCCCCCCCATTCCCCGATCCCAGTAATATATTAATAAACGCCCTGTAGGGCTATCAGACCCCCCCCACTTCTGCTCCTGGTAAGACTACAGAAATTGACCCGCAGGGCTAGTAGACCCACCTCCCAAGCCCTGATCCCCGAACTGCAAGTGTGGGTGGTAATGCCGACTGTTAAAAAAAAAAAAGATCTCCGTTATCTCTGGTAGTCTAGTGGCCCCCCCATCTGGCAATGCCAGACCACTCTGCACCCTCCCCAACCCGTACTCAGCAGGTGACTAGCACAGCCCACCTCTCACCACCACGGGCAGTCACCAACTGAGCTCCGTATGAGCGCGTACTACTGTAAATAGTACATGCTGAATGAATGCCAGCTCATTCATTGAGCACGTACTATTTACAGTAGTACATGCTCCTACAGAACTCAAGCAGCAGCTGGCCATGGTGGTCAGAGGTGGGCTGTGCCAGTCGCCGGCTGGGTATGGGTCGGGGGGTGCGGGGTGTTCTGGCACTGCCAAGTGGGGGGGGCCACTAGACTACCAGGGATAACAGGGATATTTTTTTTTAACAGTCTGCATTACCACCCACACTTGTGGTTTGGGGATTGGGGCTTGGGGGGGTTCATTAGCCCTGTGGGGCTTTGAACATCGGGGTCAGGTCATGGGGTTGCTAGCCCTGCAGGGCTTTTATTACACAGTTTTGGGGACTGGGGCATGGGGGTTCGATAGGCCTGCAGGGCTTAATCTACTGATTGGGGATCGGGGCTGGGGGTTACATATATTGGGGGATCAGGGCTGGCGGCACATTGGCACAACTCCCGGTGGACGCAAGGTACACTTACACCAGCTATTAGCTGGTGTAAATGTACTTTGGGGATTGTTTTAGAATTGCAAATTTGGGGATCCAGCAGCCGCCCTTCCTGAATAGGGCGCAACTGCTGCCATAAACCCCCTTGCATCATGTCGCAGGGGATTTATGGCATAATTGGTGGTGTAAGTCCACTTTGGCGCAAGCAGCCTGCGACATGTTGCAGGCTGCTTTGCAGAATTCCAAATGTCGCGACTCATGGTCAAAAGTGCTACTTGCACCATTTTTTTTGGCGCAAATCACTTTGCGCCATGCTTAACCTTTTGTGAATCCAGCCCTCTGTTTTTACAATTTCTTCCAGTGATATTACTTTTACTGTTTTGTTTTGTTTTTGAAATCTTACTTTATTCCTCCCCCTGCTGTCCAGGCACCGCATCATCGGGAGCCGCTTATGGTGTCTGCCCCAGCTTCTTCCACCTACCTGGAGCTGGCCGGTACCCTCATGGAGCCATGGTTCTTCCCCCCCAGGTGGGGATGAGGTGGGGCCCATACACCCCGAACTTCTTGTCTTCGTCGGGCCGGCAGAGACAGGTAGGCATGAGCTGTGGGGTCTGCACTGAGCGCTCCAATTTTCCAGTGCCTGGAGAACCATTTTACTGTTTCTGTGTGGACATGACGTGTGCCCTGACGTCAAGGCATAACCGCTGATGTCCATTGCGTCCCTCCCTCTTGTGTTGGCTAGGTGCTTGCTGTACCCCAGGCCTCCACCTGGGGCCAGCCAAGCGCCTAGCCTCTGCCCCCTTCCTCCCTAGAGAAGGCGAGCGGTCCCTGGGACGCTCAGCCTCCTCCCCCGGGCCGGCCTTCCAGCTCCCCAGACTTGTTCCCAAACCCGGGTCATCGAAGTCACGAGTGGTAGTGCTACCGCTGCACCGGCGGTCCAGCCCCACTTTTACAGTTTTTATTATCAGGCACCCACACCCTCTGGAATTGGGCACCATAAAAATAAAATTTGCCTTGCCTAGTCAGTACAGCTCCTTCAGCAATGCAGCACCACAATTACTATTCTGATCAGTAATAATCTCTTTAGGTATGCCCAATGATGGCAAGCTCTGCTGCCACTTTTGGGGCTGTGACAGTACGCACTGGAATTGCCAATGTGTAGCAAGTAGCATAGTCATATACTACCAAAATGAATTGATTACCCTTTTACTTTTGTCTAAGGGGCCAACCACATCCGTTGCAATTCTATCAAAAGGCACACCTGTCAAGGGTAGGGCCACCTTGTCTTTTTTAGTCACTGGTGCTACTTTCTGACATTCAGAACAAGAACTTCAGTTGGTAGTAACATCCTCATGAATCCCAGGCTAGTAAAATCTATACAACTATCTGGCAAGGGTATGGTCTCTCCCCGAGTGACCAGCCATAGGACTGTCATGTACTAGCTGTAACAGCTCAGTTCTATAGTTGTTGTATCTGTCCCTGTGTTTGAGGATTAACCCAAACTCTGTACAGTAGCCCATTAATTTTTAAAACATTGGTTCATCCTATTTTTGTTTCACCCCCAGCTGCTTAAAATAACCTTGGACTTGGAGAGAAACATTGTTAGTTTGCTCAAAAACAAAATCACAATCAGTTATCAGTTTAGTTTCAGCATTTTCATATATCAGCCCCTTATGTCCATCAGTCTTTTGTTGCCACTGTTTTTTCAGGCATCTTCTTTCTTTCCTGGACCACCGCATCTTGGAGCTGGGCTCAAACAAGTCCAAATCAAAGTCAGCAAAAGCAAAAGAGCCCCCAACATCTGAGATTTTCTTTGTGCTCTTGTCATCACAGCCGCTGAAACAGCAGGGCCTACTCCCTCTGTAATTAACCTCGCAAAATTGGAAAGTCATTTCCAATAATCATAGATACACATAACTTTTGTACTACCCCCACTTTCATTTGGTGCGACACACCATTAATGTTCAGAGTCACTTGGTGGTGGGATAGTATGAGTGTCCCCGTGGATGCAGATGACTCCAGTATCTGGTCCTTTTGTACAGTCTTTTCCCAGCACTTCAACATGCACCAGAGTCTGTCTGCTTACATAGAAACATAGAAACTGTCAGCAGATAAGGACACCTAGGCCCATCCAGTCTACACGTAGGCCCTATACATGTATGCGTCTACTCACCCTAATTGGTCAATGGTTTTTCATCACTCCCTTGCCGCCCAAGGTTCCCTTGTGCATGTCCCGAGCATGTTTAAACTCCTCCACTGTGTTTGCCCCATCACCTCTTGTGGCAGACTATTCCAAGCATTCACCACCCTCTCTGTGTAGAAAAACTTCCTCATGCTAGCTCTTAATTTACCCCCTTCCAATTTCATATTGTGCCCCCTCGTTCTGGTATCTTTTCTAAATTGGAAAATATCCCCCACCTGCACCTTGTTTATGCCCTTGAGGTACTTTAAAGTTCCTATCATGTTGTCCCTTTCTTCCTCCAGTGAGTACATATTGAGGTCTCTTAGTCTCTCTCCTCATATGTTTTGTGGTGCAAACCATGCACCATCTTTGTCGCCCTTCTCTGGACAGCCTCCATCTTGTTTATGTCCTTACACATGTGTGGTCTCCAGTACTGCACGTAGTACTCCAGGTGAGGTCTTATCAGTGTTTTATACAATGGCATCACCACCTCCCGCCTCCTACTATTAATACCTCTGTCTATGCACCCCAGCATGCCACTGGCCCTCCCTGCAGTCTTTGTGCACTGCTTTGATACCTTAAGGTCATCAGATATGATAACCCCTAGGTCCCGTTCCTCTTTGGTGACAGTCAGCACCTCCCCCCATCCTGTAGCTCTTCCCAGGGTTCCCCCTACCCAGGTGCATTATCTTGCACTCTTTTGCATTGAACCTCAGTTGCCACACCTCTGACCATCTTTCAGCCTTCTTCAGGTCCCTCTTCATTTTCTGCACCCCTTCTGGAGTATCCACCCTGTTGCAGATCTTGGTGTCATCTGCAAATAGGCAGACCTTTCCTTCCAGCCCCTCTGCAATGTCACTAATGAAGACATTGAACAGGACTGGTTCCAGTACGGATCCTTATGGCACTCCGCTGGTCACCCCTCTCTCCCTGGATTGGATCCCATTTACCACCACCCTCTGCCTTCCGTCCGTCAGCCAGTTTCTAACCCAATGTATCACCTTATGCCCCATGCCCAGACTACTCATCTTGTTAATCAGCCTTCTGCGTGGGATGGTATCTAAGGCTTTGCTGAAATCTAGGTAGCTGACATCTACAGCCCCTCCCTGATTCACTTCCCTAGTCACCCATTCAAAAAAATCTATCAGATTCGTTTGACAAGACCTTCCTGATGTGAATCTGTGCTGCCCCAGATCCTGGGCACCAATGGATTCCAGGTGTGCCACTATCCTTTCTTTCAGCAGTGTCTCCATGATCTTCCCCACCACTGAGGTGAGGCTGACTGGCCTGTAGTTTCCCACTTCCACCCTACTGCCACATTTGTGCAGTGGGACTACATGCACCCTCCTCCAGTCCTCTGGAACCATGCCTGTGTTGAGTGACTCTGTGAACAGGGTGGCCAGAGGCGGTGCTAGTTCTCTCTGCAGCTCCCTTAATATCCTCAGGTGTATGTCATCTGGCTCATGGCTTATCCACCTTCAGCTTTGTGAGTTCCTCCAGAACTCTCTCCACTGTGAACGGACTGGTGTCCACTCCTCCCCCCCCGATTGCCTCTGCTCCCCATCTGTGGTCCTTGACCGTCTCCCTCCTCAGTGAATACTGAGTAGAAGTATTTGTTCAGTATTTCTGCTTTGTCTAGATCCCCCTCCTTATAATCTCCCTCCTTCCCTTTGAGCCTCACAATCCCCCCCAGGTTTTTCTTCTATCGCTGATGTACCTGTCGAATGTCTTGTCCCCTTTTTTTCACAGTCCGTGCTAAACCCTCCTCTGTCTTTGCCTTGGCTTTCCTAACAGCCTTCCCTGCTTCTCTTAGACATTCAAGGTACACCTCCCTGTCCTTCTCCCTTTGGGTTCCCTTATACTTTCTGAAACTTGCTTTTTTAGCCTTTTTTAGCCTTTACTTCTTTAGAGAACTATAGAGGTTTCTTTCTTCTTTTCCCTTTGGCCACTATCCTAATGCATTGGTTAGTTACCTCCATAATGGCTCCTTTTAGTCTCTCCCACTGTTCCTCCACCCCTCCATTATCTCTGCCTTCTGCAGGGCTACTCTTAAACATCTACCCATTTCACTGAAATCCGTCCTCCCGAAATCTAATACTTTTGCCCTTGTGTGGCTTAATTGAGTCCCTGTCTCCATGCCAAACCATACTATGTGGTGGTCACTGGATCCCAGCTGCCCTTCCACCTGGATTCCTTGACTCTGTTCCCATTGGTCCATACCAGGTGTAGAATTGATTTGTCCCTGGCTGGTTCATGCTCCAGCTGACTGAGTCCAGCCCCCTGCTGGGATTCCAGGATGGCCGTGCTTCTGGCTGAATCAGCTGCCTGGGTGGTCCAATCCACGTCCGGCATATTAAAATCTCCCATCAAGAGGATTTCACCTTTAGCTACCATGTCATGAATTTCCTCCACTAGTACCCTGTCCACTTCCCCCCTCTGTGCCGGAGGTTTGTAGATCACCCCTGTACATATTGCTGTGCCATTTCCTGGTTCAAGGGTGACCCACATTGCCTCGGCCTCCCCCTGCCTTCCCAGTACTTCTGTATCCTTTATGTCTTCTCTAACATACAGGGCCACCCCCCCTCCCTTTTTACCTTCCCTGTCCCTTCCGAACAGTGTATAGCCTGGTGCATTGACATCCCAACTGCGATTACCAGAATACCAGGGGCCTGATTCTAGAAGCTTGGTGCAAGTCGCCACCAAAGGCGACTTGCGTCAAACGTCGTTGCTCCATGGACCCTGCGCCCTATTCTATAGGGGCAGGGTCTCATGACTAAGTCCTGCGACTTACAACATGCAGACAAGTACGCCAACCTAAGGGCATACCTGAGGCATGTTAAGTCCAACCCCAACAATGTAAGCAGTGCCCCGCGGCCCGCCCGTCAGCTGTGTCCTCCCATCCATTCCCGACCTGATATAGTGCATGATGGTTTAAAGATTCATCCCCGAGATCCCTGGTAGTCTAGTGGCTCCCCACCTGCCCACACAGCAGTGCCAGTCCCCCACCCATCCCCAGCCGGCCACTGGCACAGCCCACCTCTCACCTCTACGGCCAGCCACCGACTGAGCTCCACATGCGTGCTTGCACTGTATAGATGCGCTCAGAAATGAATGAATACTCATTCATTTTCTGGCGTGTCTGATAATGCTACGTCTTGAGGAGCTCAGTCGGCGACTTCAGCCATAGAGGTGAGCTGCCAGCCCGCTAAGATGAAATGAAGACTAACACTGCTGGGTGAAAAGGCAGTGAGCCACTGAACTCCAGGGATTGCTTTACACCATTGTGCCAAAACGGTGGGTCGGGGCATGGATGCCGAATGGACACAACCCTGGGGCTGATAGCAGTGTGGGGTTTGGGGGCATGTTGTGTGTGGGTTGCCATGCACGGCATTTAGGGTTTGGGGGTTCTGAGAGCTGGGGGTGCAAGATTCCCAGCTGGGCACCTCTGCAATGGGGAATCGGGGGCTGTGGGGGTTGTGGGCTGCCCTGTGAGGCACCAACGGGGGGTGTTCTGGGCATGGAGGGGCACATCCTGGAGTGGGTGCAGCAGGTCTACAGAACCCCAGAGGACGTATGTACAGTCACGCCAGCTAAATGCTGGTGTAACTTGCACTGCCGGTTCTCCTCTGGGGGTTCTTGTAGAATCCCGACATTGCTGCCCTAAACCCTAGTGCCATGTCGCGGGGTTTATGGCGCAACTACCGGCGTAACTGCTCTTTGGCGCATGTGGCTCAAGTGCATGTTGCAGGCCACATTGTAGAATCCTGATGTTAGAAACTGTTGGCGAATCTTGCTACTTGCATTCATTCTATTTGGCGCAAGTGCTGTTACGCCAGGCGTATCTCTTGTAGAATTGGGCCCCATGTATCTGTTATTGCTGCTATGTCAAGGTCTGCATCCATCATCAAGTCTTCCAAGTCTGGAATCTTATTTCCCAGACTGCAGGCATTTGTGAACACGACCTTCCATGGTTTAGACCCTACCCTTCCCCCCCGTTTCTGTTTTCTCTACTTTGCCTCTTATCCCGGCCCTGGTATTCATGCTGTTGCGCTCCCTTTATCCCCCTTATACATATTTCGCCTGCCTGCCCCTCACTGCTCACTTCAGTTGTTCCTGTTGTCAACTTGCACTTTTGTATGTTCCCGCTGGGAAGGGGGGTTCCTAAGCCTCCTGGCTCTCCCTCCTTGGCCAGTTTAAATGCTCTCTGCTGAAGTATTCCAACTCTCACTAAGGACTGAGGTCCCCTTTCTGGACAGATGCAGGCCAGTCTCCTGATACAAGCTTGCATCTGTGCAGGTTGGGTACCAGTCCCCTATGAAGCCAGATCCTTCCCTTCCCTTCCACACCAATCCTTCAACCAGGAGTTGAACGTTCAGATGTGGAGTGCCCTGCCCTCCTCCATGCCTTGGACAGGTAGCACCTCCGAGAATGAGATGGAATGTGCTACCTGTTTCAGGCCCCCCCCCCGCTTCCTGAAATCCTCCTGGACTCTGGCTAACTCTACCCTTCTCCTCGCCAGGTTATTGGTCCCCAGGTGGACAATGACATCCATCTCCTCCCTCCTGGCTATCGCCCTAATGATCCTATGGATTTGCTTCCCATCCCTTCATGCAGCACTTCCTGGGAGGCACTTGACCTCCCTCTCCCCCCTGCTAGGTGTCCCTAATTTCACACCCCGGACAATAGAGTCCCCCACTAGGAGAAGTTTCCCCCTCCTCCGGGGTCCCTTGCCCCCCTTCCCTGGGGCTCCAGTTTGGATGTCTCGACCATCCTCCCCGGTCCCAGCTGCAGGTGCCTGTGTGAGGCATTCTCTTTCCTCCAAAACAGCGTAGGATTTACTAAGCTGAAGTCCCTTCACAGTCTTATCTCCCTTGACATCTGTTAAATACTTGCCCCAGTTTGCTAAGGTCAAATTTGCTCCAGTGTTACTCTCCCTGTTTTGTATGGTTGATCTTACTTCGAGGTGGCTCTTGCAGCAGGCAACACTGGTAAGACTGAAGCCACCAGGCCCCAAGACCACACAGTAAACTTCTAGCTAGCAGTCTGTCATGGGGACCACCCCTGCCGATGTCAGCATGCTGACGTACGCCTATCCTATAAAGGGGGCAGTCCCCCAGACCTACCTCAGTTCTTTTCCCTCTGTCAACCCACACATGTAGTACCTCCATGGATGCCTACTTCAGTTGACTGCCGCTTTCCTTGTGTTTACCCCTGATTTATTTCCTTCTTTTTCTACTTAGTAACATCGAATTTTTGGCATTTTCTTTCTCAGGTTTATATCTTCTCCAGTCTCGTCTTCCAACTGGCCGACAAAGTGTGCCTGTGGCAAGCAGATACCCACCAAAGATAGTCACTCTTCCTGCCTGCTCTGCTTAGGCCCCAACCATGACACCCAGGCCTGCCAGCACTGTTAGAACTTCAACCAGGCCACAGAGAAGCCTCTTGAAGACTTTGGAAAGCTACCTGCTAAAGCAAAAATTGGCCAAGATGGAGAAGGAGCTTGAAGCCAAAAGCTCTTCAATGTCCCCAGCTCAGTCCTTCAGGGCATCTTCTTCTTCCAGAAGGAGAAGAAGTTGAGTGGGAAGCATAAGCACTAGGACAAGCACCGGGATGGTCATTGGTCAGCCTCTTGCTTACGGTCTCTGCAAAGGCCAGCTTCTGCCTCTGGGTCTTCCTCCCACAGGGGGTCGGCCTTTCCTTCCTCGGCAACCCTCACTCCCCGTTCTGCCGGTGGTGCAGCCACCCACCCTAATCTTCATTTTGGATGATCAGGGCAGTGGACTTCACCTCCTGCTTCCCAGCCCCTTACGCTCAGGCTCTCAGTACCCACGGGTCCTCACCCAGTCAGCTCGGTTGGGGTTGGTACCGTTAGAGGCGGGTCTTCACCCATCACCCTTCCCCCTGGACAAGGCATTGCCTTCTTTGGTTCTCGACTCCGGGGCCTCCAGGGCCAGCACTAGCCCTTCCAGGCATCTCCCAGAGAAAGCGCTCACCTCTTCCTCCAAGTAGATGATGCCTCTGCCCCTGTCTTGGGGGAATTCTCCCCTGCAGGTGCCAGCCTCACCTTTGGGCCAATGTCAGCTACTTCACCAGATCGACAACAGCTTTTGCCTCTCAGGCCGGCGCCAGGTATGCCGATGCCTCAACCAATGACTCCTCAGGTGTCTTCACCTTGGCCCCAGCCTATGCCACAACCAATGCCTGCTGGCCCTCCTCAGGATCCTCAGCCGGCACCAGGTGGGCCTATGCCAGGGTACCCTACGCCGGCCTCTCCACTGACGTACCCATACCCTCCTCCTCAGTACCCTTCTCCACCCTATAATCCTCCTCCACTGGTGGATTCTAATGCTCTATTTATGGCCTGGTGGTTCTTCATGCAAAATAAGGACGCACCCAATCCGGTGGTGCTGAGGGTTGAGGCACTGGATGCCACACCTCGTTCTATGCCCGGCGGGCTTGAGATTCGGGAAACGAACTGGAGCTGCCTGGGTCTTCCCTTGGGAGGCGTGGATTTGGATTGAGTCACCAGCAGGCAGCTCTCCTTTCCTGGGAGGGTAGGTTGTATCATGCGGCTCTGGTGGCTCCTGGTGGCAACTAGGGGGTGCACCTGATGTGCTGCACATTACAGGGGTATGGGGGCTGCAATGGACATCCTGCAGGTGGGTGGGGGAGCGTGCCCATGCTGTGCTGGACGTTATTGCACGTCCATGCCCCTGGGACCACAGAAAAATGGAAAAAGCCCTGGCACCCAGGTAGGCGATGGTGGATCCAGTGGACAGCCCCCACACTCAACGCCGGGTTACTCCCGGACGGTCTCTGGCTCTCCTCCATGCACCAATCACCCCTGTTGGATTATAGATAGAGCACCAGAGGAGTAGGTGGTCCCACCTCGGGGGGCTCAGAGCCAGGGGTTGGGGGGGTCTGTAGCTGTGGAGGATGAAATCCCAAGATGGAGACCTGGCCTGGGGAGAACCTCAGGCAGAGCGCGAACTGACCGGTCCGAGTGACCACACCCGAGAGAGACCTAAGGGGCCAGTGAAGAAGGAGCATAAAGAGAACTGACAAAAAAGAAATAAATAAATAAGGACGCTTCCAGGCATCCCTCTCCTTGTTCTCCCCGGGACCCCCCTCCTCAGGACTCAGACCAGGCAGGACCTAGTAACCTCCATACCACAGAGACCTCTGGGGGGTGCACAGGGAGCTCTGACCAGTATAAAGATGACCATCGCTCTCAGACGCCAGTTCCTGACAGTGATCAGTCTGGAGACAACTCTTTGGACTCTTCAGAGTCATCAGAGGACTCCAGGGGCTCCTCTGATGGTCAAGAGCATCCTAAGGAGACCCCTACATCTCCCCCTGATGATCCCTCATTCCTTGACATGAAGCATCATATCCAATCCCTCAAGGGATGGGAAACAGAGGAGCTTAACCAAGAGTGCCATCGCATGGCTATATACAGCCAGAAAAAGGAGACCCTCCCTTTGGTGGTGTCCCCTTTAATTGACTCTTACAAAAATGTTACTAGGGTGGCATGAAACGACACCCCTTCCACTCTGTCTTTGGCCAAGAAGGTGGATCACCTTTATCATGCACTGGTGGGCAAGCCTTTCCTTGCTGAGCACCCTACGGCAGACTCCGTGGTACTGAACATGGCCCATGACCATACAAAGAAGCCCAAGTATCTCAGTACCCACCTTCCTGACAAGTAGTCTCTCCAGCTGGACCAGCTGAGCAAGCATATGTTTCCTCTGCCACACTGGCCATTCGGGCACTTAACTACCTAGCCCATATGATACAGTACCAGAATGCCCTCTGGGATCAGGCGAGAGATCTAGTTCAAACCCTCCCTGAGGATTCTACCTAAACACAACTTCAGAAGTCTGGATCAAATGTGGGCAACCATGTACTGAGGGTGGCATGGGGCAGCAGCAGGATCTGCCATCATCACCATTCATGGCTCAGGGTGTATGGCCTTGCACCTGATGTTTAAACCAAAATAATGGATGCCCCCTTTTGGGGTTCTATCTTGTCTGGGGGAGATGCCCAGGACATTATCTACTGCCTCCAAGAATCAGGCAAGGCCTTGGGTCATTGCATTCCCTCTACTGATCCCAGCCTCGGTCTTCCCAGCATCAGTCCTTTTGTAAGCCCTCTCGCCAGAGTTCCAAAGACCAGCGGTTGAAGGACCCTTTAAGCACAAGGCAAACACTCCACCAGCCAGAGTGCCTGCCCCTAGAGCACCCACAGCTGCTCTGCCCACCCCCAGATCTACTGCCTGACCCCCCCTTCCAGCAGAGGCCTTGGGGGAGGTGGTTGGTAGTTGATTCTCCCTCTGACTCGACGGGTGGTGAACAGTAACCTCAGATCAATGGGTGCTGCAGATTATTGAACGGGGTTACACCCTTGAATTTCTGAAGCCCCCTCTGGAAAGCCCTCCATTACTCTCCCATCTCCCTCACCCAGGAAGAGATTCAGGTACTCCTGTGCAAAAATGCCATAGAACCCATCCCTCCAGCTCAAAGAGGAAAGGGTTCTATTCCTACTTCTTCCTCGTCCCCAAGAAAACAGAGGACCTGAGGCCAATCCTGGATCTCAGCCACCTGAACCTCTACATAGAGTACAAGCACTTTGGGATGGCCACTCTCCATGGGCTGTTGCCCCTCCTTCAACAGGAGACTGACTCTGTTCCCTGGACACACAAGATGCCTATCTTGATATCCAGGTTTTTCTCAACCCACCGCTGCTTTCTCCATTTCTACTTCCAGGGGGACCACCTTCAGTTCAGGACCCTTCCTTTTGGCCATTTCTTGGCACCTCAGGTCTTTACCAAGTGCCTGGTGGTGGTGGTGGTCACGGCCCTGAGAAGACAGGGCTTCTGTGTGTTCCCTTACCTGGATGATTGGCATCTGACAGCCCCGTCCAGGGACCTCTTGCTGCAGACCCTGGAAGGTACCTTTCAGCTTTTCCAGGCCCTAGGGATCACAGTCAACCTGCCAAAGTCTTGTCTCTCTCCAAGCCAATGTCTCCAGTATATTGGGGGTGGTCCTGGACTCCTCCCAGGGCAGAACCTTCCTGCTGATGGACAGAGCAGAGTGCTTGATAGCGCAGGCCTGGCTAGTATCCTCCAACCGTCAGATACGAGCCAGAGCATTCCTCCACCTGTTAGGGGCACATGGCAACGGCTATAGCCACCGTTTCCCTGGCCTGTCTACATATGAGGGTTCCACAAAAGACTTTTCAGGGGGCCCAGCACACTGATGACCTGGATCAGCCAGTGATGGTCTCTAACCTAGTTAGGAGGAGGACCTTGGAGTGGTGGCAGAACCCTGTCAATCTC
Organism: Neoceratodus forsteri; assembly: GCA_016271365.2. NCBI lineage: Eukaryota > Metazoa > Chordata > Ceratodontiformes > Ceratodontidae > Neoceratodus > Neoceratodus forsteri. The sequence goes on from CM057451.1 coordinate 749,116,959, forward strand.
CTGTGAGGGGTTCCCTTCCAAGCTGTGTCCCCTCGGCAGATTCTCACTATGGACCCCTCGAGTCTGCACTGGGGTGTTCACTTAGCCAACCGTCAGACCCATGGGACCTGGTCCAAGTTGGAGCAGCATCTCCACATCAATGTACTGGAGATGCAGGCAGTTCTTTATGCTCTGCAGGCCTTCCAGACACACATTCTTCCTGCACTGCTGCTGGTACAGACGGACAACATGTCTGTGGTATACTACATCAACAAACAAGAAGGTACTCATTCCTACCCCCTTTGTCGGGAGGCAATGAAAGTCTGGTACTGGGCCATCGAGCATGACCCGGAACTCTCAGTCATCCATGTTCCAGTGTCCAAAATGCCCTGGCTTACAGTCTAAGCCAGTCCAGGTCGAGGACTCATGAGTGGGAACTCCTGTCCTCAGTGGTCGAAGATCTCTTCGACAGGTGGGGCAGTCCAGAGCTGGACCTTTTTGCATCCCCAATCAGCCCAAAACTGCCACTTTTCTGCTTGCTCAATCCAAGGCCTGGAGTTTTCTGGTGCTATGCATTGTCCCTCTCCTGGAAAGGGAGGTTCCTGTACACCTTTCCTCCCTTCCTGCTCCTGCGGAGGGTTCTCCTCAAGCTTCAGTCAGAGGGGGCAGAAATGATTCTCATAGCTCTCTACTGGGCACATCAGATTTGGTTCAGTTTGCTGCAGCAGCTGGCAGTGGAACCTCCAGTACCCTTGCCCCTGTGCACTGGCTGGCTCTCCCAGGAGCAGGGCACCATGGTCCATCCTGACCTCAAGTCTCTACATCTTCTTGCATGGCTTCTGCAGACTTAACTGTCACCTGCTTTTGGGTTTCTTCCAGGGTCACTGATGTCCTGGTGACTGCTAGATAGCTTTCCACCTGAGCCACTTATGCCATGAGGTGGAAGTACTTCTCCCTCTGGGCCACTGCTCGCCACCTAGATCCCTACACTTGTCCAGTGAATCTGATCTTGGAGTACCTGCTCTCCCTTTCTGTCTCAGTCCTGGGTTACTCCTCTCTTAAGGTGCACCTTTCTGCCATCTCTGCGTACCATGCACCTGTTGAGGGAAAAGCAGTTGCCCAGTTGAAGTATCCCACACATTCTTGTGGGGTATCCTGCATTTTAAACCTTCCATTCGGGACCCCGTCCCTCCATGGGTCCTTCTTTCATGTTGTAAAAGCTCACTCTGCCTCCCTTTGAGCCAGTTGCGAGTTGTGAGCTGTGCTTTCCATCATGGAAAGCATTGTTTTTAGTTGTTGCTACTTCTGTTTGAAGGATTTCCGAGTTTCAGGTTCTGACATGTAAAGAGCCTTACTTAGTTTTTCACAAAGACAGAGTGTCTTTGGATACTAATCCTAAGTTTCTGCCTAAGGTGGTGTCTGAGTTCACACTAAACCAATTCATCCACCTGCCCATTTATTTCCCTGAGTATTCTTTTTTTTTTTTGTATTTTTCATTTTTGTAGTCTAGCCTCCCTTCCCCAAAGGGAGCTCAGTCCCACCCGTGTACCACCCCCTATGCCCAGGCTTACCTCCCAGGGCAGGCCGCTGGGCGGGATCCCCAACCCCACAGTCCATCAAAGAGTGCCCTGGCGTATCCTCCAGGGTGGGGCCACTGGAGTAGGACACCCTCCCCCCCCCCAGCGGACACTGTTGACATTGGGGGCAGTGGCAGAACAGGGCATCATGCTGGGGGCTGGAATTTTTGTGAGTGTGGCGGCAGTACCTGGGGGCGGGGACATGCAATGATGACCTGTGTCCACCCTGCCCCTCGCAGGTGACGGCACTGGCACAAATGGTTCTCCCCAGCCTCTGCCAGAGGTCCATGGTGTGCTAGACACTCTGCCTCCCCCCGGAGAAGGAGAACAGTCTCTAGGATGCTCAATCCTTCTCCCCACGGCCAGCTCTCCAATGGCCCAAGTCCGTTTCCGAACCCGGGTCATCGGCATCGCAGATGGACGCCCTGCCTCTGCGCTGGTAGGCCAGCCTTCCCTGAATATTCTAATCAAGGAGAGGCCTTACTACATACTTTGGATGTTCATAGTATGCTTTATTATTAAACAAATCACACCCAGCCAGTTAAAAAGAATCAATCAATCAATCAATCAATCAAGTCTTTATTTAACCAGGCGTTTGTCATTGAGCAGAAACTCATTTGCAAGATGGACCTGGGTGGAGCATGAACAATTGTATATACAGGTTGACACAGGTATTTACAAGGCAATACAGATAATACGGTTTACAGAGAGGGAGAAAAAGAAGTTCATATGTACATAGAATTATACAGCTATTGTACAGATTACAGGGTATGTACATACATAGAAGTGTCTATAGAAAGATAAAGCAGGTTATCTAAGGTTGCAGGAGGAAGTAACGGAAGAAAAAAAATAAAATAAAAATATACACCAGGTAGAGGTGAAGGTGGGGGGGAAGGAAGGGAGGTAGAGGGAGAAAGGCTAGGAGGGCACGGTGCACAGAGAAGAGTTGGTAAAACGGGATGTAGAGAAAGTGGTGGAGAAAAGGAGTATGTGTGAGCCCCGGGATTGAATGCTATAAAGTATGGGGCATGGTAGGATGTCAAAACCCAGGGGTAGTGAGCTCCTATCCGAGGTTGGGAAAGGAAGGATAAGGGGATGGACAGGCCTAGTGTTAATAAGACAGGGGGATAAGAGAGAGAACAATTAGGCTTGTGAGGAGCAAGCTGGGGGGTCAGTACTTAAAATTGGGTCTAGGCGTGGCTATATACCAGTGCAGACACTGGTACTGGGTCTGAGTGGGTGAAGCAGTTACATATTTCTCTGACTGTACAGAAATAAAGCATCTTGAAGGCATTTATACCGATTAGAGTGCTTAATTTAAGGTTTTTTTGTAGCTCGTTCCATAAGGTAGGTAGCACGGAGCTTATGGCTGCCCTGCCGAAGCAGGATTTTGATTTGGGTACTTTAAGTGTAATAGCTGAGTAACTTCTTAATGCATATTTCCCAATTATACTCAGGGGAAGACAGCAGGAGATATAGTAAGGCAGCTTATTAGAGATGGCTCTATAGGTCCAGAGAGCGGCGTTTCTGTGGCGCGTGAACTTTAGTGATGTCCACCCCACTGCCGCATATAGGGTGCAGTGATGCGTGTCGAAGGGAAGTCCCGTTATAAACCTCAGTGCCCGATGGTAGAGTGTGTCCAGTTTAGCCATGTAAGAGTTGGGGCATTGGCTGTAGAGGAAATCAGCGTAATCAACCAATGATAGGAAAATGGATTGGACCAGTTGTTTCTTGGCATCTCTGGTGAGAAATTGGTTGATTCTAAAAAACAGGCCAAGCCTTTGCCAAAGTCATTTTAGCAAGTCCTCGATATGTTCAATGAAGGAGAGTGTTTGGTCTATCCAAACTCCCAGATACTTGAATTTTGTAACAAATTCTAGTTTTTCACCTAGAACTGTGGTAATTTGGGGAACTGTCCCACTGGACAGAGGGTTAGCTGTACGGATGAAAGGGGAGAGGACCATCGCTTTAGTTTTTTTGGCATTAGGAGTAGCTTTTTTTGGAGGAGTTGGCTTTGCAAAAGGTTGAATTCTGACTGTAGGTCATTGCAGGCAGCTTCAGGTGTTGGGCGACTCACGTAGAGAACTGTATCATCTGCAAACAGATGGTGTTGGCTTTTTATACAGTAGTCGATGTTATTAATGTAGATTGCAAAAGTAAGGGCTCTAATATAGAACCTTGAGGTACCCTCTTTGCAGAGTTTTTAAGGGGACAGGCCTCCTTCAGCTTTAACTTGTTGAAGGCACCCTGTAAGATAGTCAGTAAACCAGCAGAGAGGAGAGGTCCACACCTATGGTTTGAAGGAGGAGAGAGCAGACTATGGTCGACGTGTCGAAAGCCTTGCTTAGATCAAGGAAAACAGCACAAATAAAGTTTTTGCTCTCAAGATTATGCTGCCAGTCGTTAATAACTTTGGCGAGGGCTGAGATAGTGCTATGTTTAGCTCTGAATCCGGACTGCATAGGGTTTAGCAGTTCCCTAGACTCAAGGTGAGTCCTCAGCTGCGCGTTTACAATTTTCTCTAGGAGCTTGGACAGGACCAGAAGGAGAGAAATTGGTCTATAGTTATTGAGATCGCCAGGATCACCTGATTTGAACAGTGGTATGACATGTGCTGTCTTCCATATAGGTGGTAAGGTGCCATGAGACAGGGATAAGTTAAAAAGGTGGATGACTGGTATTGCTAGCACGTGGTAGGCAATTTTTAGGAAGTAAGGGTCAAGGGTGTCGGCCCCAGCACTTTTTCTAGTATCCAACTGAAGCAAGAGGTCCCCTACCGCTTTCAGGGAGGCAGGTTGAAGCGAGAAAGGCAGCGAAGCTATCGGAGTTTCAGGCAGTTGGCTGGCAGTCTGGGAGCGAAGTATGTTTGCAGGGGAGTTATCAAATGCCATGCCTGCAGTAGCAAAGTGGTTACTGAATGCGTCAAGTATATCCATCTTTTCAGTTATAGTCGAGTTGCCAGAGGTAATCTTGGTCGGGAGTGAATTTCCTGGGGAGTGGCCTAGCAGATCATTAATTGTGTTCTTGAGCTTGATTGGGCTGTTTGTGGCAGAGTCGAGTTCAGATTTGAAGAAGGTGGCCTTCGATTCTCTGATTGTTTTGGTACATAAATTTTGTAGTCTCCTGAACTGGTTCCAGTCCTCTGCAGTGTTCAGTCTGCGCACTTTTTTCCAGAGCTTATCTCTTTCTAGAAGCAAGGACTTGATCTGAGGGGTGAAACATTTACAGGTTTTGGTCCTAGTTCGAACTTTAATCAGGGGAGCATACTTATTAAGGGCCCTTGATAGAAGACTGATCAGTTTGTTTTGTTTGCTCCTAACCAAGAAGGGGCACCTGTTTCGAAACAATGTTTGTCGAAATGGTTGGCAAATTGCATTGTTTACTGTTACCATAAGTACAAGCCCTTTGCCTAGGGCAGTTAAGGGACACTCCACAAGAGGTATGGCTGCCTCTACCGCCTGTTTCAGGAATGTGTCTGTTGCAGATATCTGTGCAGCTGCCACTTGGATTTCTGTTCACACTTTTGTCCATCATTATCATCTGGACATTGCTTCCAGACGCAGGGTCAATTTTGGACTTGCAGTCCTTCAGGGCCTTCTTTCCTGAAATTTCTACTGAGTTCTTTTGCCTCATCCCGGCTGCCTTTTGGATAGGTTCCGGTACTGCTTGGGATTCAGTCCTATGGGTATTGCCTGCTGCAAGAGCTCCCTCGAAGTAAGATAGTACAGTTGCATAAGAACTTACCATAACAGTAGATCCTTGAGAGGAGCTCTTGCAGCAGGTGCTGCTTTCCCTCCCTCCTCCCCCCTGATTGCTGATTCTCCTTCACATTTATTCTTCTTTATTTCAGCTCTGAGGAACCATCTCGGTTCTCCTTTTTTACCGGTTGCACCGGGATCTCCGCCGGGAGAACTGAGGTAGGTCTGGGGGACTGCCCCCTTTATAGGACAGGCAGACTTCAGCTGACCTCTTTGATAGACTGCTAGCTAGAAGTTTTCCTTGTGATCCCGGTGTCTGGTGACTTCAGTCCTACTGATGTTGCTTGCTGCAAGAGCTCCTCTCGAAGATCTACTGTTAGGGTAAGTTCTTAAGTAACTACTTTTCCTGCCACATGACCTGGCTTATTACAGTTATGGCAAATAATTTCTTTTGGTGCAGATTTGTTACCCTATCAGAGTTCTTATCTGTTCTGGAGTTAATCAGGGGAAAAAGAGGGTCTTATGGTCCTTGGCTGTTATTTCCCTGCTGTGGTGTCTGTCTGGCCATCTGATAGTCCTCAGCCAAAGAAACGGCCTTTCCCCCACTTTCTGGTTGATGTTCTTTTTCCCAAAGTGGCATGTCTGTATGCAGGATGTTGATTAATTGCTCCATTGCAAATATGTCAGTGATCTGTGGGACTGTTTTGCTCTCTGGTTGGAGCCATTTAATAAGGAGTCCTCTGAGTCAGGTGAAGGCTTCTTGAGGATTGTCGACTGAGTGGTACTTCAGGGACTGGAACCTCTGCCTGTAGGTCTCTCCTGAGATGTTATATTTTTTAAGGATTTCTCTTTTCACAAGGTCATGGTTTTCTGACTGTGCAGTGTCCATATTGCTATAGGGAAGTTGAGCTTTACCATAAGGTACTATACTGACTGCCCATTGCTGTTTTGGATATTGGCAGGCTATGGAGACCCTGTTAAAAGTTGCCAGGTATGCTTTGATATCATCTGAGAAAACACAGCTTTGTACATTTAATGTCTTTTAAGTTGTTTGTGTTTTGTTGTTCTGTGGGACTTGTACCAGATCCTCCAGCTTTGATAGCTTGCAAGGCATGCAGCCATCACTGCACTTGTCACTGCATCGCTTCTCTGTGCCTCTAGATGTTGAATCGATGTTGAATCTCTTTCCTCTCTGTTTCTCAGTCTCTCTTTGTTGTATAGCCCACCACTTGAAGAAAGCAGACATACTTTCAGGCAAGGGCATCTCCAGGATTCTAAAAGAGGGGGCACATGAGTGATTATTTACAAAAAGGGGGGTCCGGGGGGATTTGCCCCTTGGAAGAAATTTTGAAGAATTTGGTGACAAATGATGCATTTTTAGAAGCATATTCTATGAAATTTCTATCAAAACAAGCACAGGAATTTACTAACTGAACGTTCAAACAATGAAATGCTGCTGTTATTTCAGGCGCTGGAGAAATACTGTGGGCAATAAAGCACTAAGGACTGACTGTGCCAACAATCTATTATTTATTTTTCTCTAGGGTGTCTCATTCAGCCCTATGGTTCTCCCTCCCCTGCCCTCCTGAAAATTGTTATATAAATGCTGGGGGCCGCTAGGCCCCCAGAATCTCTAGGTTTTAGATGCACTGTGGTGTGACAAAGCAACAGTGGCACACCAGCTTTCAGCACAGAAGAAAACAATTTTAGTTTAGCACCCCCTCCCAAATTAAAGACCAACTACTTCCTCTCAAAGCTGGGAACGTTTAAGCGCCCCTTCTCATGCTTCAATTATTAACTTTAGTTGCAGTGAACTACTCCCAGGTTTTGGCAACCAATTGTAACCCCTAGGCAGTGCTATCCCTAGAGTTACTACCCCTGCCTATATTTTTGATCACAGGTTAAGGGGCCTGTATTCGATATTATGGTGCATGCACCCAGAGTAACAATAGTGGGGGTATCTGCCTAACTTGGTATAGCCCTCTGTGAAGCTATAACCACCCACAAACCCACCTAGTGACCTTATACCTTTAGTAGCAGTTAATACACTGTCAGCAGTGAATAGTGATAATATGCACACACCCTTTACACTTAACCACCAGGGTCTGGCCTTCAGCAAATTCCCTGGAACCCCCTGTAAAGGCAAGGTTAGCAAAGCAGATATTACACTTGTATCACAGTGACACAACTAATAATATGCTCATAAACCAGGTTAAACGTGAAACAACAATCAGATTTATTAAGGGGTTCGTGAACAAGGATGGGGCGTGAATTTAGATGAATGATTACTATACTGATTAGATGTCAGGTTACTTTGCATGCACTTTAGTCCCAAATAATCAGTCTTACAACACTGGGTACCCAGGATGTTATACTGGCTAGCCATGGGCATTGCCCAGTAGTGGCCGGCATTGCAGCTGTTGTTGGGGCCCTTGATGGAAAGAAAAAGGCAGTTAACGTGTACAACAGAGCTTGAATTATTTGTAATCCTGGAAGGTTGGCCCAGTCTCTTGTAACCCAGAAAACTACTGAAGCAATTAGATGGTACCACAGATAATTAAAAGATTTGTTGCAGGGAGCTACCCTGGATTTACTCACGCTACCAGTTGGCTGTGATGAGTCTGGCGATATGGAGACCTCATGTAGATCACCAATGAGCATGGGGAAGCAGGACTGACATGACACACCTCCACTTCATGGCCTTTCCCTCCAGGTGGCCACAACCTGTGAGTTGTCTCTGCACAAGGGCTGGATCCCCAAAGCCGGTCTCTCACTGAGGGCAGTCTCTGGTGTAACACAATCGGTCTGGGCCGGGTTGGCAAAGGCCCAGGCTTGATGAACACTGTGGCAAAGTTCAGTTTGTTTTGCTGGTGAAGCCTCCAGCTGATGTAACAATCTGGTCATGGGTAAACAGGCCTCGACCCATGATGAACAATCAGCACATTTAATAAGAATAGTATTAACTTTCCTTCACACAGTTCGGTTCTGTACTTGTCACTATTGCAATCGATTCACTGAGCAAACCTCTCAAACATTAAATCAGTCTTGAACAACCTCTGAGCTGAACGCTTCACAAGAGCTTCCTCTCAGTCCAAACCTCAGGCTGTACCTTCAAATACCTTGGAGCTTTCTGCTGCAAGTAAAGGTTCCTTTTCGGATTATTCTGATTACTACAATCAGGCAGTCCAATGCAGGAGAACAGTAGCAGGGAGGCAAGTCAGGCCTCCCCTGCTTATTTCCTTCAGCTTCTTGCAGCGAGCAGCTGCTCGAAAGATCAGGCTGCTCATTCTTCAGACTCCAACTCTAACTAATCTACTGTCTCTAACAGTCCTGGGGATTTTCCTTGGTTTCCAGAGTTCTGGTTGGCTGGGGGAGCTGTCCGTCACAGTTTGGGTGCCCTCTTCAATTCAGTTTAGGCGCTAACCTAAAAACTACAGATTTTCCTTCCCACAAGGCACTTGAGCTAAGGATCCTTCAAGGCCCTCTGAATCACATTGGTTCAAATTCTGGAAGTCCCAGACCTAACATGGAGGCTCCAATCCGAAAGGCAAAGCTGCAGGAAGGCAGGTTAAAATAAACTCTCTATTTCAAGTATAACAACAAGTCAGCAGTAAATAATTACAGCACTAGTTCAAGCTCCCTCTGCTCCATTATCGACAGCAGAGTGGCGCAAACTAAAGCAGTGCCTGTCTGGTCGTGAGCTTTGAAGCACTCGGACCCCGCCCAGCCCTTTTGCTATACACATACAGACTACAGTCTTAAAGGGACAGGTGCAGAGGCACAGCATGGCACTCTCATGTAAATCAACAGGAGCAAACAAATACCCTTGGATTTACTACCTATAAAGGACGTCAGCCTGGCAGTGGGCATGGATAGAGCCCAGGAAAACATTAAGGTAAACCCCAAATTGGTTGGGGGGGGGGTACACAATTATTTTGGCTTAAAGCTTTTAATGAACTCAGATAGCAAGAAAAAATTAAATAGTGTGTCTGCTGCCTCACTAATAAGAGATGCAATGTTAGACCCTGACATATTCATAGAAACACAGAATTTGATGGCAGATAAGGACCGCTTGGCCCACCTAGTCTGCACCTTCTTTTTCCAAGCTCCCTTGAGCCTTAAAGCAATGGGGCCAGATGGGGTGCACCCAGGGTCCTTAAAGAACTAAGAGAGGTGGTGGCTGAACCTCTGGCTATCCTGTTTAGCCGATCACTGGAAACAGGGGAGGTACCCAAAGACTGGAGGACAGCAGATGTAGTCCCCTTATACAAAAGTGGGAACAAAGAGGAAGAGGAACTACAGACTAGTCAGCCTCACCTCGGTAGTGGGGAAGATCATGGAAGCACTACTGAAGGAGAGATTGGTGGAACATCTGGTTGTCAATGGACTACAGGACCCAAGGCAGCATGGTTTCACCAGGGGAGGTCATGTCAGACCAACCTCATTGAATTTTTTGACTGGATGACTAGGGAGGTAGATCAGGGGAGGGCAGTGGACATGGCCTATCTGGACTTCAGCAAGGCCTTTGACACTGTGCCACATAGAAGACTATTACACAAACTGGGGAATATGGGTGTGGGCAGGACAGTAGTGTGGTGAGTAGGTAACTGGCTGGGTGGCAGGACACAGAGGGTGGTGGTAAATGGCTGTCACTCCACAGAGGGAAGAGTGACTAGTGGGTACCACAGGGATCAGTGCTGGGACCGGTCCTATTCAACATCTTCATCAGTGACATTGTGCAGGACCTAGAAGGCAGAATTTCACTGTTCGCTGATGACACAAAGCTCTGTAACAGAGTAGACACACCAGAGGGTGTAGACAGAATGAGAAGGGACCTGCAGAAACTTGAAGAATGGTCAGGGGTTTGGCAGTTGAAATTCAATGCAAAGAAGTGCAAGATAATGCATATGGGGCACAAAAACCCTGGCACAATATATCAGTTGGGGGGTGAGGATATAGCATGCATCAAACAGGAAAGGGATCTTGGGGTTATCATCTCTGATGATCTCAAGGTAGGGAAAAAGTGTGACAAGGCAGCAGGTAAAGTAAATAGGATGCTGGGATGCATAGGCAGCAGGAAAAGGGAGGTCATGATTCCACTATACAAGACGCTAGTGAGGCCCCACCTGGAGTACAGTGTACAGTTCTGGAGACCTTACCTACATAAGGACATAGACACGATAGAGAAGGTTCAGAGGAGGGCAACAAAGATGGTGCATGGATTGCATCACAAGTCCTATGAGGACAGGTTGAAGGAACTGAACATGTACTCCCTGGAGGAGAGGAGGGAGAGAGGGGATATGATAGAGACATACAAGTATCCTACAGGGAGGAAGAGGGTGCAGGAATACACTATTTTTAAGCGAAAAAGATGTTCCAGGACTAGAGGGCATGGGAGAAGTTGGAGGGGAGGCGATTCAGAGGAACGTGAGGAAGAATTTCTTCACAGACGGTGGGGACAAGTGGAACACCCTGCCAGAGGAAGTGGTGGGGGCTGAAACAATCACAGGATTTAAGAATGCATGGGATAGACATAAAGGAATTCTGGAGGTCAGGGGTAAGGGGCAACAGACTTCTAGGAAAACATAAACTGAACTTACAAGCTCAAATGGGCAGACTGGGTGGGCCATAGGCCCTTATCTGCCGACACTGTCTTTGTATCTATGTATCTATGTAGCCTCACACGAAAACTCTAATTTGTCGGATCTAGTCACTCCATCATCAGCCAGTACAATACTGGCTAAGTTATCATTACACAATGTGTTTCAAATGATCTGTGAGTCATCAGGCTCACCAAATTCTATCCAAGGATTGGATATGAATGAAAAATCCCACATGGGTTCTGAAAATTTTCTTCCTGAGTGACCCCAAAGGTTGGATTTAACAGAATTTCCTTTGTGCACATTCCTAAAACTGAACCTTGACCAAGAAAATGAATTAGTGGAATCCCTTCAAACACAATTACTGAAGTCTGCAAATTAGCAGAAGGGATTTCTACTGCAATTAGAAAGCTGGGTACATCATCATCACCACCACATTATGACAAGACAGAGTTTCACTCATATTCGGTTAACTGCAATGTGCATGCTCTGGTGGCAGCAGATTCCTAGGTTAACTGCAGGTTATATCTATTTCCAGTACACAATCACTATGGGTTAAATTTTTCAGATACTTTTTTCCTTATGTACAACACTAATAAATCACACGCTCATGACCAAGAAGGAGCTTGCTGGAACTGAAAGCAACAAAAACAAGCACAAACATGGCGGCACTTGGCAGCAAAGTAAAAACTTTATAAATAAAATCCAACCTTTATTGACAGAGCAGTGAGCACGAGCACTAAACTGCACTGACTGCACTCTGACGGCACTCTGACGCTGTCTCCAGCACTGTGCGAGCCACCCCAAATTGTGTGAATCAGTATTCTGAGTTATTTATTATTACACAGTACCAGCACAGCACTTACCACTTTTTGTATCCCAGGACCCGGTCTCGACTCCCAAACTAAATCATTCTCAGTCGGACAGATGGTACAGACCGCTGGAGGACTTGTCTCTGAGTCTGCATCCAGGAGGGACTGCCAGCATTGGACCACTAGGGCCCAGCAAACACACACCACCAGATGATCACAGGCGGCAGCAGAACTGGAACGAGACGAGTCCAACAACAACAGGGGCAGCTCTTCTGATCTCGTCAGTCTCGACCTTTAAACTCAGCAGCAAACTTAGGACTCACCGAGTCCTTATAATGTCTTTGTTGTATTAGCCAGGGGCAGAATAGGATACACACACGGTGATCCGCTGCTCAGTGACCTCACCGCACCAATGTGAACTGCCTGCCCTCTGAGACATACACGCTAGCCACTCAACGAGTATGGTGAGCACTACTCTATGGCTAGTGCGTACTGCGTAGCACCGCAGCAATGTGTGTAATTGGCCAATGGCTGTGCCTGCCTGTAGGTCTGGAGGACTACAAGGGGTGGAACTGAGAGACAGGTTGGGGCAGGCCTCTTTCAGGAAGCTGCTTGCCTGCTGCTGATGGGCTTTATTAAAGCACTATAATTTACAGGAAGGGTGGGGGAAAAGATTGGGGGCACCAGCTTAAACTGCAAGGGGGGCCTGTGCCCCCATTTATCAGGCTAACAGCGCCCCTGCTTTCAGGTTCTATCCCTGCCTGTTCTTTTAATTTTTTTCATCACTTGTGCTGGCTGTACAGTCTCAATTTGGACTTTTGTTTCTGTTTCTAGTTTGGCTGCCATTCAGATCACTCAAGAGCTTGCTGTTGCAATATCCACACCTTTCATATATGCTTCCTTGGTACGAGGTCTAGTACCCACGCACAAAACTCCTGGCGTAGAGCATGCATGGCATAAATCCCACTTTGTCTGTCACCAGCTGTCATAGAGGCATGGGTCAGGAAGCACAGGAAAACCAGGGGACATACATTTCACAGGGAGTGTTTTATTATTATCAATAACGATAACATAAAAAATAAAATTGCACAAGATAGTTCTTCCTAAAGGCAGAACAAATAAAAATCCTTTGTCTGAGTCTCTCAATCTAAATCTCAGTCTCTCTCTATATATCTCTCTAAACAAAACATTTCTCTCTTTGTATGTTTTTTTCTGGCAGCTTATACTCTATATCTTGTTCTTGTAAGTTTCATCTCCTGTCTTTCACAACATGTATTAAAACTTTGTCAGTTTCCTTTCTGAGACCAGCCTGAAGAGCACATCTAGTCTTAACAGGTGCAACATAGAAACATATAGAAACACAGACTTTGACGGCAGATAAGGACCGCTTGGCCCATCTAGTCTGCCCATTTCCCTACCTACAGGATAGGCCGCAGATCCTAGTTAACCAACAGCCTATATCATCCTACCCCCACAAGAATTGCCTTATGTCTGTCCCATGCATTCTTGAATTCTCCCACAGTTTTAGACCCCACAACCTCCTCAGGAAGGCTGTTCCATGCATCCACTACCCTCTCTGTGAAATAATACTTCCTCACATTGCCCCTGAACAGCCCCCTATCTTTAAATTGTGTCCCCTTGTTCTTGCACATCTCTTTTGCTGAAAGATGCTACCCTCTTGGACTTTGTTGATTCCACTGAGGTACTTAAAAGTTTCTATCATGTCCCCCCTCTCCCTTCTCTCCTCAATGGTATACATATTAAGCTCCTTTAGTCTCTCCTCATACGGCTTCTCTTGCAGACCCTGCACCATTTTAGTTGCCCTCCTCTGGACTGCCTCTATCCTGTCTATGTCCTTGCGGAGATGGGGTCTCCAGAACTGGATGCAGTACTCCAGATGGGGTTTCACCAACTGTCTGTAGAGAGGGATAACAACTTCCTGTTTTCTGCTGCTGATGCCTCTCCTTATGCATCCCAGTATACCCCCAGCCCTCCCTACTGCCTTCTCACATTGCTTGCTAACCTTAAGGTCATCTGATATGATTACCCCAGATCCCTTTCCTTTTTTGTTGTTGTTACTACCTCCCCCATTGTGTATTCTTCCCCTGGGTTCTTGTTTCCCAGGTGCATTATTTTGCACTTCTTTGCATTGAATCCTAGCTGCCATACTTCTGACCATTCCTCCAACCTTGCCAAGTCCCTTCTCATCCTTTCCACGCCTCCTTGTGTATCAACCCTGTTGCAGATCTTTGTGTCATCTGCAAAGAGGCATACTTTTCCTTCAGTCCTCTGCAATGTCACTTATGAAGACATTAAAGGACTGGACCCAATACTGAACCCTGCGGTGCCCACTAGTAACCCTCTTTCTTCAAGTGGGCTCCATTTACAATTACCTTCTGTGTCCAGTTGTCCAGCCAATGTTTTACTTAGGCTACCACCCTGGGACCCACTCCCAGGCTGGTTAATTTCACTATTAATCTTTTGTGTGAGACTGTGTCAAATGCCTTGCTAAAGTCTAGGTAGACCATGTCCACAGCCCTCCTTGGTCTACTACTTTGGTCACCCAGTCAAAGAAATCTATTAGATTTGTCTGACATGACCTTCGCGCTAGAACCCATGCTGCATTGGGTCCAGTGCCCCACTGGCCTCTAGGTACTCAACTATTCTTTCCTTCAGAAGTGACTCCACCACTTTCCCTACCACAGAGGTCAAACTGACAGGTCTGTAGTTTTCTGCCTCTGTCTTGGTCCCACTTTTGTAAAGGGGAATCACATCTGCCTTCCTCCAGTCCTCGGGTACCACACCATCCTCCCATGATTTATTAAAAAGAGTAGCCAGTGGTTTCACTAGTTCCCCCCTTAATTCTTTTAGAATTCTGGGGTGAATTCCATCAGGCCCCATTGCTTTGTCCACCTTCAGTTTTAGGAGTTCTTGCAGAACCCTTTCTTCTGTGAAAGGACTGGGATCGACCCCATCAAGAGTGCTTCTGTTAATTGGATTAGGCACTTTCCTCTCCTCTTTTGAATACTGAGCAGAAATATTCGTTCAGTATCCCTGCTTTTCACTTTCCCTCTCCCACCCACCGCTACATAGAAACATAGATTTTGATGGCAGATAAGGACCCCTGCCCACCCAGTCTGCCCGCTTCCTTACCTAATGGATAAGCTGTGATCCTGCTAACCAGCAGCCTACTTTTCCCACCCCACCTCCTAGAATTGCCTTATGACTGTCCCATGCATGCTTGAATTCCACCACTGTTTTTGACTCTACAACCTGCTCCAGATGGCTCCATGCATCCACAACCCTGTTCAAAAAAAATACTTCCTTAAATTACCTCTGAGCCCCCCTCTATCTTCAAATTGTGCCCCTTGTTCTTGCACACCTCTTTTTGAAAGATGCTACCCTCTTGGACTTTGTTGATTCCTTGAGGTACTTGAAAGTTTCTGTCATGTCCCCTCTCCTCCTTTCCTCGAGGCTATACATATTAAGCTCCTTAAGTCTGTCTTCATATGTCTTCCAGTGCAGACCCTGCACCATTTAGTGCCCTCCTCTGGACAGCTTCCATCCTGTCTATGTCTTTGCGGAGATTGGGTCTCCAGAACTGCACGCAGTACTCAGATGGGGTCTCACCAACTGTCTGTACAGAGGATAATAACTTCTTGTTTTCTACTGGTGATACCTCTCCCTATAGTATCCCCCCAGCCCTTCTTGCTGCCCTCTCACATTGCTTGCCCACCTTTAGTTCATCTGATATGACTACCCCCAGGTCCCTTTCCATTTTTGTTGTTGTTAGTATCTCACCCCCCATTGTGTACTCTTCCCCTGGGTTTTTGTTTCCCAGGTGCATTACCTTGCACTTCTTAGCATTGAATCTAATTCATTCCGTTCATTCTATTCAGCCTCACTATCCCTCCCTTTGTCTTTCTACGCTCGCTGATGTACCTATAAAAGGTTTTATCCCCCTTCTTAACCGAGTTGGCTATCTTTTCCTCAGTTTGGGCCTTTGCTATTCTGACTGCCTTCCCTGCTTCCCTCTGCCTTAACTGGTACAGCTCTGTCCTGCTCCTTCTGTGTTTCCTTATACTCCGAATGCTATCTTTTCTTCCTGACTTTCACAGCCACCTCTTTTGAGAACCATAGTGGCTTTTTCTTTCATTTTGATTTGTTTATTTGCTTCACACAAAGGCTTGTTGCCTCTGTGATGGCAGTTTTGATGATTCCCATTGTTGCTCCACACCTCCTTCTAGCCTGTTTGCTAGTGCTTTTCTGAGGCACTCTCCCATCTTGCCAAAGTCAGCCCTCCCGAAGTCCAGTACCCTCACTTTTGTATGGCTTGACTCTGTAGCTGAGTTTAACATGAACCACACTGTTT
Source organism: Neoceratodus forsteri (assembly GCA_016271365.2). NCBI lineage: Eukaryota > Metazoa > Chordata > Ceratodontiformes > Ceratodontidae > Neoceratodus > Neoceratodus forsteri. Next base: position 749,132,997 of record CM057451.1, read on the forward strand.
GATGGTCACTTGTTCCCAGATGGCAACCCGCTTCTAGATCTGACATCCTCTTACTGCCCCCATTTGAGAGTATGAGGTCTAAGATTGCTCCCTCACGAGTGGGTTCTGAAACTAGCTGTCTGAGACCTGCCACCTGTAGGGCATCAAGAATAGCCCTGCTCTTGGATGTGGCTGCAGCAAATGTGCTCCAGTTAACATCTGGCATATTCAGGTCTCCCATCAACAGTATCTCCCCTTTCTCTGCAATTCTAAGAATGCCTTCTATCATATCCTTGTCTATTCCTTCCCCCTGACATGGGGGTCTGTACACAACCCCTGTGCGGATTGTGGTGCCCTTTCCAGTCTCCAAGGTGACCCACAGTGCCTCCTCTCCTCCCTGTTTACTCTTTTGTTCAGTTGCTTTTATCCCTTCCTTTACATAGAGAGCTACTCCTCCCCCTCTTCTCCCCTGCCTGTCTCTCCTGTAGGTTATGTACCCTGGTATGTTAACATCCCAGTCATGGTTTTCTGTGTACCATGTTTCTGTGACTGCTACGATATCCAGGCATCCCTCTTCCATCAAGGCCACCAGCTCAGGAAGCTTGTTGCCCAGACTACGGGCATTGGTACTCATTACCCTCCATTTCCTGATGGCCTTACTCCTTTTTGCCCATCCCTGTCCTTCTTGCCTTTGTCACTTTCTCCATTTACCCCTGCCCTTCTCCCTATCGACACCTCTATGTTGGTGTTTACCGCACTTACTACCATGATTTTTGGGGGCTAGGATTTCCTGCTCCTTTCCAGTGCCTCCCTTGGCTAGTTTAAATGCTTGCCAATGAAGCATTTAAACCTATCACCTAGGATCCTGGTTCCTCCTGGACAGATGCAGCCCATCATGCCAGTATAGGCTTGCATCACTCCAGGTGGACCCCAGTCCCCAATGAAGCAAGTCCTGGGCTCCACACCAGTTTTTCAACCACTGATTGAATCCTATGGTGTGAACACCCTAGCCTCTCCTTCGCCATAGAGGCAGCACCTCCCGAGAAGTTTACTGTGCATACTTGTCTAAGACCCTTCCCCAATTCCACAAACTCTTCCTGCACTTCTCTAATCCCTTTCTTAGCCAGGTCATTTGTCCCTAGGTGGACAATGACATCCAGCTCCCTCCCCTGTGCAGCTGCTCTGGCAATCCTGAGGATTCGCTCCCTGTCCCTCCAAGCCATGGCGCCAGGCAGACACCTTACCTCCCTCTCCCCTTCCTCCCCAGTTCTACCTTCCTAACAAAATTGAATCTTCTGTCTCAGAACTGGTCTCCTGTTGACAATTCTATAAACAAGCTCATGGAGGTCAAAATATACCTCAAGGTCAACCCCCTATGTTCCAGATTGATATATTTTCTTGAAACCCAAATATCTTTCTGGAATCATTTCAACAATATAAGTTATTAAATTTGCTATCCAGTGGATACCAGTTTCACATAAAGATTTGCATATATATATAATGTGTGTGTGTGAGTTTAGCCACAAAAATGCAAGAGGAGAAAGCACTATGCAGTGAGTGAAGGAAGGGAGATAAAGGTGAAAATTATGGGACCATCAGAGTGGCCAGTTCCTAGGTGCCACAAGAAAATCTGATTGTGAAATCAGACAGGCAAGAGACAGACAAGTGGCAGAATAGAACAGGACAAACTAGATGCATGCTTTTAACACTCTCTGCATAACAAATGGGACAGGGTCCAACCCAACTCCGTCACAGCCACCTTCGGCAGGACCATTCCGAACTGATTATTATCCTAAGTGAATCCTGAGTTCCACCCTCCCTAGTTCAGCAACTTTCTCTGACCTTGATACTATGACTCATTAGGAATTTATGAAGAAGATTGATTCTTGGAAGATATGAACATTACATACTTACTGTAACTGTTGATCTTCCTGAATATCTTCTCCATAGATTACCATGCCTGCCCACCATCCCCCAGACTGACTCTAGTATTGTTGCATTATTGTCTTCCACTCTTTTCTATTGGTTTGGGCTGTCAGTGTTACTGGAATTGGTGGCACTTCTTACATAAGCCACCAGAACTGTCTTAGTACATAGGGTACTCATTAGGTTCATGCAGCTGACCTCCTCAGTATAAAAAAAAAAGAGGCACTGAGGCTGTTAGGGGCTGGTTTCACTGTTTACCAGCGGGCGTGTGCAGTAACTACTCACATTCACCAGCTCCCACCAGAATGGTTCTGGTTCCTGTAGGGTCTTATTGCCTCCTGTTCAGACTTATTAGTGGTAATCTATGGAGAAGATATTTAGGAAGATCAGCAGTTATAGTAAGTACTGTATGCAACTTTCATTTTTTGGTTGACATCACTTCAGCTAGAAAGATGTATGAGCTCCAGGCTCTTTCGGTGCAGTCTCCGTATCCAGTTTTCCACAAGGACAAAGTCGTCCTACACCCCATGCAGAGTCCTTGCTGAAGGTGGTTTCAGAGTTTCACTTTTTTTTTTTTACTCCATTTTATTCTGAGATTTCAATACAGTACAAGGAAGGTTACATCATTAAAGGGGAACAGGCCCCCTAGATGTATTTCATTTACTGGTTCGATCAGCTTTTATTGTTATACAATGTCATAACTTCTTCCTGTTACAAAGGCTTCCTCTGATGATTAACAACATGGAATTAATAGAGCTACGCCAAGTAAGTATAAAACCATACTGAACATGGCAAACCAAATTAGAACAGAACAGAACAAAAATAAATGTGCCTTGGGCATCAAACTTTTGTTTGTGCACAGACCATAAGGTATGTTAGGACTCCAGAAGATGGGAATCATGTGAAAGAGGGAGCGAAGGTTCCCATTTTCAGGTTTTTAATTTCATTCTTTTATGTTTAATGGTGTACAGAGTTTTGTGCCCTTTTTTTGTATTGAAGTTTTTATTGAGAAAAGTATTAAGACATTCCTTACATTACAAACACTTTGCAGCCGACTCACTGGCACAGAGGCACGATTGCCATCTGCGGCGCAGACGACCCAGGTTCGGGAACAGACTCAGGAGTGGGAGGCTGGCGGGGGAGGCAGGATTGAGCATCTGAACTGCTCTCCTACTATGGGGGGAGGTGGGGTTGAGTGTCCAACGCACGACAGACCCCTGGTGGAGACCAGGAGCTCTGCGGTGGTTGGCGCCTGTACATTTGGGGGGTGGGGCAGATGCGGGTCATCATTGCACGCCCCAACCCCCGTGGGATTCACAGCCTTCAAAATATGCTGGCCCCTGCAAATGAGCTGGCTCCATTGCCGTCCCCTCTGGCCACCAGAGCTCACCTAATGGCGGCCCCACTGAGAGGAGCAAGCCGGTATCGGGGTGGCTGCGGGGCCTGGCAATCTCGTCCTGGGCTTGGGTGCCAGCACAGAAAAAAATCAATGATAAAAAAACAAAACTTTGCAATATACAGTTTCAGATGAGGATCTGTGTCACAAAACATACATTGTACTACTTAACAGACGTAGAATTGAGACTACCCTTGACCAAAGGAATTATATTATAGAGCTGAATTGGATGCCTCCTATAATAACCCAACCAGACTCTGGGGAACTGTAAAAGGAATTCTGGGCCAAAACTCTACTCCTGCTTTAACCTCCAAACTGCTACTAAATGATACAGAAATTACGGGCAAACAAGAAATCCTAAATACCTTCAATGACCACTTCACCACAGCTGGCCTAGCATTTGACTCATCACCTGCAAATCTCCTGAGATCTTCCTTGAACCTTCAATCCACTGTGGGACAAAAAGACTACATCAACTTTTTCCTTCAACCCAATATCCTTGAAAGAAGTGGAAGACCTCCTCTCTAATTTAGATACTTCTAAGAGTGCAGGTACAGACTCCCTGGATCCCTACTTCCTTAAAATTGCATCACACGTCTTATCTGCCCCCCCCTCACTCATCTCTTCAATCTTTCCCTCACCACTGGATCCATTCCCTCCACTTGGAAAACAGCTCAAGTAGTTCCATTACTTAAATCTGGTGATCCCATGGACCTCAATAATTACAGGCCCATTTCCATCCTATCAGTACTATCCAAGATGCTCGAAAAGTTAGTAAACTCACAATTAAGGGACTACCTGGATAACAATAACCTCCTAAATTCAGCACAATCAGGATTTAGATCAAGGCATAGCACCATTTCGGCCTAGCCAAAGTAACCAACGATTGAGCAGATTGCCATGGATAAGAAGAACAGTACCTGTGCTGTGTTCCTGGATTTGAGTAAAGCATTTGACACAGTGGATCATGAATCATTAATCACCTCCCTTGGCTCACTAGGGCTGGATTCTCCCTCACTCAACTGGTTCAAGTGCTACCTATCAGATAGGTCACAACTGGTAAAAAATGGAAATTACCTATCCACCTTAAAACCACTGCTAAGAGGTGTACCTCAAGGCTCTATTCTTGGCCCCATCCTCTTTGCCATCTATATTAATAATATTGATGCCAACCTCACTCATTCCAACATTCATCTGTTTGCTGATGATACTGTATTATATGTCAGCAATCCTTCATTACCTAAAGCCTGTGAACTGCTACAATCTGAATTCTCCATCCTGCAACACAATCTACTGGATAAAAGCTACTTCTAAATGCCAAAAAACAAAAGCTATGTTCTTTGACACAAAAATTGCTCTGCCACTACCCCATCCCCACCACCCTACAACTATCCACCTTACTTGGAAAGCTGGAATTCGTTGATAACTTCAAATAACTTGGAGTCTGGATTGATAACAAACTTGACTATACTGTCCATATTGAGGAGCTACTAAAAAAACTGAGACAAAGGCTTGGTCTATTTTTTAGAATAAAGCACTACCTCAACAGAGACTCCAAAAAAAGATTAATCCAGGCATCATTCCTATCCCTCATTGACTATGCTGACTTTCTCTATGGCCATTGTTCGCTCCCCCTCTTAAATAAACTGGACACCCTATATCACAGGTCCATCAGATTTATTACTGACCTTCCCTCCAGCACCCATCACTGCTCCCTTTATAAGGCAGTTAACTGGACATCATTACAACACAGAAGAAATAGGAATGCTGCAATTTGGATATTCAAAGCTTTATCAGGCAAACTACCCACCTATATCACAGGCTGTTTTACCTAATTACTTCTAGGCCATACAACTTAAGGATCAGCAAACTTATCATTCTAAAGGTCCCCAATGCCTGCACCGGTTTGGGAGGGCCGCTATCAGCCACTCACTAGCAGTTGCATGGAACTCAGTCAAAAACCATGAAGCTAAATAGCCTCTTACCTTTAACATCCTTCAAAGATTATTCTCCACCCTATTTCCAGAACTCTGCAATTGCTTTCACAAGGCCTAATCCCGACCCTACCCCACCCCTTTTCCGTGTTCCATTATGCTAGTTCTACTTCTTTTCCAGTCACCTGATATACTCTCATAAAAGCCAATTAGGACCTATAATTTATATATTATGCCTGCTATACCCATTGCCTCCTTTTCTTACAGGTTAAATGGTTTTAATGTGCCTTGTATATATGTAAATTGTTATATATTAGCACTTTATGTCATTGTACTACTGTTTATGTTATTCTTGTCTATGTAATAATACTTGCACTTCTTGACCACTCAGGTCCATCTTGTAAATGAGCTACGCTCAATGATGTTCGCCTGATTAAATAAAGATTTTGATTGATTGATTGATTGATTGATATTGTCATTTTATTAATATAACATTATACCTCTTTCCTTCCCAGAGAAAACACTCCCACAGATTTATCTACTCAGCTGGTAGCTAGGGCTGAAAATACCCTTCCCCCGTCCATATCAGCAACATATCTGCCTCCATGGATCTCATTATCCATCAAGGGATGAATTCTGCATCCTTCTGTGCCATATACGGTAGCATGTAATATGGGCAACTCAAACTTAGGGACTCAGTTTTGAGCAACTCGATTTGAGCGCCCGTGATGTGAGCTACCCTGAAAAGGTAGCGAGGCACAGTTATATTGCGAATTAAGGGGAAGAACAGTGACTGTTCAGGAGGGTGAATGTAACAGGAGGGTTAAAGGAGGAGTTATGTGGGAGGTAGTTTGGCAGGGTGTCACCTAGCTGGCCATGTGGTGTGGTGGTGAGGGGTGGATGGCTGCAGTGAGGGAGGTTCAGGGTCCGGGGCTGGGTAGGGGTACTGTTTTTTTTTTGTTTTTTTTTGCTGTGTGCTGGACTTAAATTTTTTTTTCTTTAGTTTTCTCCCCCTCCCCAACATGCACCCCCCTGGAGTTGAGAATCTTAATTTAGGGGGCAAAGCCCCCCTTGAGGGGGATGTAGGGGGCACAGTCCCCCACATAGATACGTTACTGTGTTGTCATTGCTATTGTTGTCCTAGCTGGGGAGTGTACATTGCCATTTTGCTTTTTGGCGATGTACACTTACTGTAATGGCACTCGCTATTTAGCAGTCACCATTATGACATGTAACTGCCATGTACTGTATAGTATCCAACTTTGCCATCTAGTGTGAAAGTGCTTAACCCTGTCATGTAATTCTGCTGTTAATTTTTCCAGTTTATAAATTCCATGTACTATACTACACCACTCTGACACTGTCAGAGCTTTAGTCGTCATCCAGAGTCAGGTGATTGCCTTCTTTGCAGCCAGTAAATATAATAAAAGCATAGAATTGGGTCTTCTATGATTTCTTCTACCAGGGGTAGATAACAGAGCCAGCACAGCTGTTAGTTTAATTGGTTCTCCCATCAAATCCTCCAGCTCCCCCAAAATAGCTTCCCAATATGGGCTGATGACAGAACATGACCAGAAAATATGACCATGATCTGCTGGGTGAAACCAACAGCCTCTCCAACAGCCTCAGGTCCCAATTGTCCGTTGAAAGTATTTAGTTAAAACCATTGGAGTATGGGGGGGACACTGTGGAACCCGAGCAAGATGGCAGCCAGTAGTTAGTGCACGATTAAACTTTAGACTTTAGAAGCACTTAAAAGCATTTATTTGGGGCATTCATGATATCGGAACGGTACTACTTCTGTGGGACAGCTTGCCTGTTAAGATGGGAAACCCATGGAAGGAAAAGAGCCAAAATGAGGGTGCTAAAGGGAAAAATCCAAGCGGAGCTGTGGCCATGCGATCCACATCGCAAGCCCATTCTGAAGCAACAGACGATGCTAATGAGGAAACGCTCCAAACTCTCGGCCTAAAAATAAACAGGCTGATATCCTCAATAGCCGGGCTGTCAGACAGATTTGATAACCTTACCAATCAGGTTACCAGTATGGAGTCGACAGTGGAATCAGTATTGACGGCGTCGGTCGAGGCCGCTAAGCAGGCTGATATGGCCATGGGCACCATAACAAACATCATCAAGGAAAATGGACACTTAAGAACCCACCTGGAGGCCCTGGAGAACCAGGCTCGGGTGATGAATATCAGGCTGCTGGGTCTCCCAGAGGGATGCGAGGGGGACCTCCTAGTTTTATTCCTCCAGGAGTGGCTACAATAGCAACTGGGAGAGGAAGCCACAATGCACACCCAGAGGATCCAGAAGGTCTACAGAATCGCACCATGAGGTAGGTCTGATAATCCTGAAGCTCCAAGAATGGTGGTGGCAATGGTAGACGGAGTTGGCACGAGAGATCACTTGATGGCACTATCCAGGCAATAAAAAAACCCTTCTGTATGACGGCCAACTAGACGTTAGCTATGCCACTCGGCAGAGAAGAAAGCAGTTCGATTACACAAGAGCCCTGTTGTGTGAAGCAGGAATACCACATGGCATCGTTTTCCTCGCACAACTTCACATTGCCTATCAGGGCAAGGTCTTTATTTTTCAGATTCAAAAGACGCTATGAATTGGGCACAGAAGCAGGTCCCACAGAGAGTTAGAAGTGCAGACAGAAATGAATTCTTTTGAAGACAACGAATCATGAAGACTTTTGGATTACCCTTTCATTCTGAGAGGTATCTGGTGGGTGGCAATAACCCTTAAGGAACTTATCTAAGATTTATGATCAGCAAGGACTTGGACCAGGGCTAGGCAGCCACTTCAGATCTAAGTTGTCACTTAAATGATTTATTTTAGGAGTTGGAAGAAAGTTTTTCTGTAGTAGTTTAAGTCTGTATTAGCATTGGTTTATATATTGCAGCTCATTGAATTGCAGTACAGTTGAAATCTTGCTTCAGTCTCAGTGGTAGCAGCAGATTACTGCTGCAGTATTCTGTTTTGTTTCTTTACATACTGTGGGGATCACTAAGTTTTAAATTAGCACTAGTTAAAAGGGGATTGCATTTTAGATGCACATATAATGGAATAATGCATGGAGAATTTCTCTGTTTCCTCGTAGGGGGCAGAGATTACATTGGAATATAAAGTTTAACTGTTATAGACAATTCCATGCTGCTCACGGGCTTCTTAACAGCTGATTTGTACTAATATTAATTGTATTTTAATGTATATTGATTCACCCCCCCCCCCAGTGACATATCTTAAAGCAGTAGATGGTTTTCATATGTTTTTATTAAGAGGAGTGGTGTCCTCATCGTGTATGACATTTGTTATATCTATACTTGTACAATGTTATTCTTTGTTTATCCAAAAACAATAAACATAAAGTTTAAAAAAAAACAAAAACCATTGGAGTATGGAAAAAACAAGTCCTATGCAGAACTCAGCCCAGCAGCGGAGACTGAATTCGGGGATTGCCAGAGCCTTTAAGAGGTAAAGTGTCCTGCACTACAGCCTGACTGTTGCTCTACCTCTGCACCACATTGCCTACCTATTTTATTACTACTTTCTAAGCCTTTAATCACTTACCCCCCCAACCTGCCAAAATATAAGTTTACCTCTTCTTCCTTGCAGGATTTGAACCCTGCACCCTTATTTCCAAAGTCCACAGTTCCACCACTCACCTAGAACACCTGCCTATTTTTTACTGCAGGATCTCTAAACTATAAAGAACGCACTAACCCTGTGACACAACTAAAGTGTTATCTAAGTGCTTCTGCAAACCTTGAATCCGACTCCCTGCTGCTACAGCCACTAGTCTAGCTCTCTCCAATTACCCTGATCAAGACTTGAACCTGGTACTCTATGCACTTCACGCACATACACTACCACTACACCATAGCAGCAACTAGGCTCAGAGGTGATCTCTCACTACTATCTCCCCTCTTTCATCCTAGTCCCCCATTCTTTCCTCACTTCAGCTCCACCAGCCTTCCCAACTATGCACATGCATCCCCTGCTCACCAGCCTATCTCTTCTCCTCCTCCTTCCTTTGCCTTCCACCAACCCTAGTGTCCCTATTAACCCTCAGCCTCACTACTCCAGTGTTCCTACCCACCCTGTCCTCCCTCCTCCTTTACCACTGCTCCTCCCCTCCTCCTCCTCCACACATCCCATATGCTCCTCTCCACCTCACCCCCTTCCAGACATTACCTGTCCTCCCCACAGCCCCTTGCACTTCTGATCACTCAGGTCTTCTCTGCCTGTGCTACCCTACCCACCCCTTGTGCAACTAAACCCCTTCCTCATTCTATCGCTCAAGCGTAAACTCTCCATCTGCCTCCTCTGACCAGAGCACTTCTCCTCCTTCTACTCCTAACAGGGAACATACATCCCAACCCAGGCCCTGCCCCCTCCCATCCACCCACTCAGCCCACTGGTCTTCAAGTAGCCTCCATGAACATATGCAGCCTGCTGAAGAAATTTGACGCCCTACAGTGCTGGGCCTTGGCTCACCAACCAGACATCATAGCCCTGGCTGAAACCTGGCTGTCCAAATCAACTCCTGACTCATTTGTCTCCCTCCCAGGCTATACCTTATACCGGGAGGACTGAGTAGGCAAACGAGGGGGAGGCTGTGCAATCTACACCAGGGACACAATACCTGGACACGCACTCCCCACCCCTGCCCTCATAAATGGGGCCCAGGCCCTTACCCTCAGACTCACCCCAGACCCCTCTAGGAGCCCTCTCTATCTCACCACAGCCTACGTTCTCCCAAAGAACCAGCACCCAGCCCTGGTATCTTTAGGACTACCTGGCCACCCCTCCACCATAAGGCAGAACAAATCCTAGTGGGGACCTTAATGTAAATTGGCTCAGCACCTCCTCATCCACCACCAGAGACTCATTTGCTGCCCAAGATAGGACGCAACTCGTCACCCAGCCCACAAGACTTAACCCTAAGAGTGGTACCAGCACCCTTCTGGATGTTATTATAACTAACCGACCCCATAAAATCCAAAACATCCAGGTCCTCCCAGACTCCCTGAGTGACCACTCCCCTATCCTATTCCACTGGGTAGCCCCCAATCCCAAACCCAAAGCCCAGACCACCCTCCGCAGGCGCCTCCGCCCTGGTGGGCTGAAGAAACTTAAAGCACTCCTCACCCAGATAGACTGGTCCTCCATTCAGCAGGCAACCAACATTGACACTGCCCTCACCTTCTCCTCACACCTTCAACATGGCCTGTGATCTCTTTGCACCCTTAACCAAATCCGGTCCAAAAACAGAACGCACCCTGGATTAGCCCGGCCTCCCCTACAATTACTTAGAAACCGGATAACCTCTGGCACCTTGCTACTGAAACAGGTCGTCTGTCTGATAGGCAAGCATACAATGCAGCCCGAATAAGTGCTCATGGGCCATCAGGAAAGCCAAGGCAGACCATTACCAGGCCTCCCTTACCTCCTCCTGGGGCTCAGCCCGACCTTCTGGGATAATATTAAGCAACTCAATGGTAAAGCTTGCTCCCCTGCCCCATCCAGCTCACTAGAAATGGCACCACCTCCACCGAGCCTGCCACCATAGCTAACTGGTTCAACACCACTTTCACTGACCTTAGCTCAGTCCTCCTAGTAATTTCTTTGACCCTCCCCAGCCAACCTCCCCTGTCCTCCAGCACCCCAGCTTCCTCCTGCAGAAAGATTTCCACCCGGGAAGCCAGACCCATCTAATCAAAGCTCTCAATGGCAACAATCCCGGCAGTGACTCACTGGACCCCAGCATCCTCAGGCTGGTGCTAGATGAAGTCCTTGCACCACTCACAAGCCTAATTAACCAGTCACTCTGCGGGGACAATTCCCCACAGCTTGGAAAACAGCCATTATCACACCTATTCATAAAGGGCGACAGGTCATTGGCCAACAACTGAGGCCAATCTCCATCCTCCTCCCTCTCTAAAGCCCTGGAGAAAGTGGTGGCCATTCAAATCACTGATTATCTGGCTAAGCATAACATCTTATGCCCAGAGCAACATGGCTTCCATCACGGTCACAGTACCAGCACTGCCCTTATTAGATTCTCCAACTTTCTACACTCCTCCTTGGATACCAGCTCCCTAGCTGGTGCAGTGTTCATTGACCTCTCAAGGCTTTCGACACTGTCTCCCATCCACTTCTGCTGAATGCACTCTGCCACACTGGTCTCTCGGCTGGCCCCTGGCATGGTGCGCTAGCTATCTTGACACTTCGATCTCAGTGTGTAAAATTAATAGCACACTCTCCGATACCGTCCCATTCTCTCTGGGGTCCCCAAGGCTCCATCCTGGGCCCCCTTCTCTTCTCGCTGTATCTGAACACCCTGCCCAGTGCATGCCCTGGCAAAATTCTACTGTATGCAGATGACGCTGTCCTTTTTGCCACCCACCGCAATCCCATCTCCCTACAGGACTCCCTACAGCAGTCTTTCAACAGTGCCAAGGCTTGGTTTAAGAGCGCAGACTCATCATCAATCTTAAGAAAACCAAACTATGCTCTTTCCCACCCCCAAAACAGAGCTAGCAACCACCCACTCTATATCCTTCCAAGTACCAACCAGCCACTAGAACAAGTCTGCTCCTACAAATACCTTGGGGTTACCTTCGATTCAGCCCTCACATTTCACAACCACATCGACGCCCTAACATCCGCCACTAACACACGGCTTGGCATCCTATTCCGCCATAGAACCTGCCTTCCCCCAAATGCTCTCCGGCTAGCTGTTACATCATCCGTTCTGTCCCTTGTAGACTATGGTCTACCAGCATATGGTGCTGCCGACACCACTGCACTCAACAAAATTCACCTAACCTTGAATAAAGCATGCAGATTGATTACTGGTGCCCTCAGGCTCACACACACCTGTCAGCTGTATGTCGATGCTAACCTGCTTACCCTGGATGAACGGCTCCAATACCAAACCTGTCTCCTCACCAAAAATCCCTACTCGGGCTCTCCCCTGGAACGGCATCCATCCACCAGAGCCCTCCCACCATTGCAACACGGTCTTCCTACAAGACCACTCTAAAGGTCCCCAGATCAAGAACCGGCCATGGCCAGAGGTCCTTCTACTATAGAGCCTTAACCTGGTTTAACTCTCTCCCTGCCACCATCACCAATGCCATCACCATCTCCAAGTTCAAAACCACACTTCGGAACCACATCTTCAGCACTCGTAACTGCTCCTGTCTCTGAACATAGCCTCCACCTCTGCTTCTCTTGACAATGCCCCCCGGGCAGCTCTCCACCTAACCATCCCCTCCACCACTTCCCTGTACACCATGCCTATGTTTAACCTGGCCAATGCCAGCTGTTTCAGTGTTTACCTACAGATTGCTCACTTGATACCGACTGTGTAACACCTGTTATCAAATTACATGCCCTGTGCCAGTTGTATTTGTCTGACCACAATGTGGCGGGCGCTCTGTTGAACGCCGATTGTTTTGCAAATCTTTGCTATGTAACCAAAAACACAATGTATGTCTTTATATGACGAAGTACCTTTGGAAACGAGCCTCTGGCTCAAAGGTTGTAAACTGATTCTTAAAATAAAAATAAATAAAAATAATCCCTACAAATGTTGGAGGATGTTATTTTGACAAATGGTATTGCATATTTTAACCAGGTTTGAAAATTGACTGTTGTATTCAGGTTCCTATTCCAACTTTCCATTACTGAATAAGTAGTACCTCCCAAGTATTCCCAGAGTGCATTATATAAGTTACCTATCAAATGTTCCCACAACTGACATAGTTGTGCATCTAGGATCAATTTATTTTTTTTTGCATAAAAAAGTTTCTTGCAACATCCAACTCAAGGCATACATACATACATACAATCACATTAACTCATCTGTAACATACATTTCCGTCAAACAACAGATTCATCATTATACATTTCATACACTGTGCCAGTAGTATTAACTATTCTCTCCCCCCCTTCAACTACCCCTTCAGCATTAGTGCTAATCTAATCTCAGATAAAAGAAAAAAGGGGGGGGGAGAAGATGCCGCATAAAGGGGGAAGAGAGGAAAGGAAAGGGAAGGAAGGGAAGTCTCTAAATCACCATCCCATCCCATAGAGATGCCCCTTCAGATTGTCTCAAGTCAGCCAGAAAAGGGGCCCATGCCCTCGCAAACTGTTCAAGCTTATCCTGGACAAGGAGAGTAAGTCTCTCCAAGGCTAATGTGTGCAAGGCAAGTGTACGCCATACCTGTACTGTAGGAGTAATGCAAGACACCCAAGTATTTTGGATGCAGTGTCTAGCTAGGATCAATAATATACGCACCCATCTGGGGAAAGGATCCCATCCTCCCTCCGCATCTGCTTCAACTCCAAATAAGCATGTTAAGGGGTCCAAGGGGATCACTCTACCCCACATCCTCCCTATTTCCGCTACTACTGAGAACCAAAAGTGTTGTAGTAGAGGACATGTCCAAAAACAATGCACATACGTGCCCATCTTCTTGTTACTCCTACCACAGTAAGGCGAAGTTGCAGGGTGGTACTTATGCACAATCACCGGTGGGCTAAATGTTCTATGAATAAATTTATAAAAAGCTTCTTTAAATATATCACATAAAAGAAGTCCCATATGCATAACTAGAAGCTCTTCCCAATTCTTAGGATCTATCTACAGGCCTAAGTCCCTCTTCCACAACCTACGGGTATTTCCCAATAAGTCCGGTAAGCATTGTCTTGTATCTCTTACCACTTTTCCCATGAACCCTTTGGTAACCTCTTCGTAACGCCTGTATCCGAACTTCTATTCTTCGTAATTCCTCTGCCCCAATTCCATCCCTCCCAAGCCCCGCCACATATGCCCTGGCCTGGAAGTATCGAAATAATTGTTCTTCCCCTAACTGATATCTCTGCTGTAATTCCAAAAATGAGTTCAGCTGGCCCACCACACATATGTCCGCTACATTTCTCACTCCCTGCCTCTCCCATACCCTATAGTCAGAGTCTTCCCACCCTGGTATAAAAAATGGATTCCTCACCAGAGGCACCAGAAATGTATCCAGCGCTTCTGTCCCCCTTTGCCTCAGCAGTCTGGTCCAGGCATCCAGGGTTGCTTCCACTAGCGGGTTCCTGTATTCCAACTGTCTATAAGCTCCCCTACCCCATTTCTCCAAATATGCCGAGAGCTGCGCTGGACAGTCTCTTTGTTCTAAATCTACCCACCTTGCCACTGGGGATGTGTGGACCCAGTCACCCACGTACCTCATCTGTGCTGCCAAGTAATATGTGTTCATATCCGGAAAATTTAATCCCCCTTTGCTCACATCGGTCTTGAGACGCTTCAGGCCTATCCGCAGTCTCTTCCCTTGCCAAATGAATCTGGAGAGCATTTTCTCCAGCCGTCTAAGGTCTGCTCAGGATAACCCCACACATAGCATCTGCATAATATAAATCAGTTGTGGGAGTATATTCATCTTAATCAGGTTTATTCTCCCCAACCACGAGATTGGGAGTGAAATCCATCGTTTAAGGTCTGCCTCAATTGTTTTAAGTATAGGGTCATAATTCAATTTATACAGTGTCTCTAAAGACCACCCAATCCTTATCCCCAGGTATTTGAAAGACACTCCCACTCTCTTAAAACCCCAGTCCTGATCCCCTTTTGTAACTTTTGGAAGTCTCATTATCTCAGACTTATTCAAATTTAATTTGTAACCCAAGAATCCGGCAAACTTCTCGACCAATCGCAAGAGACCAGGCATGGACTTTTCCGGTTCTTTTAATGAACAGTAACATATCGTCCGCATACATGGCTATTTTATGTTGCTCCCCTGATATCCTCCTAACCCCCCATATACTGTCCTCTCCCCTAATGGCTACTGCCAGGGGTTCCACTGCCAGAGCAAAGAGCAATGGGGAAAGCAGGCACCCCTGCCTCGTACTCCTACCCAAATCGAACCCTGCCGAGAGAGTGCCATTTACCAGAACCTTCGCTTTGGGTGATCTATACATAGCTCGCACCCAATCCCCAAATGGTCCACCCAGACCAAACCGGGCCATTGTCTCAAACAAATACTCCCATTCCACCCTGTTGAACGCTTTTTCCGCGTCCATTGAAATAATGCAGGTATCCATGTTCTTTTTTTCTTGACCCCCAAATTACATTTAAAAGTCTCCTAACATTATGATATGACAATCGCCCTTTAATGAACCTGGTCTGGTCCGGGTGGATCAATCCAGGTAGCACTTCCTTCAGCCGACTTGCCAATACCTTTGCAAATATTTTAGCGTCACAGTTAAGTAGTGAAATTGGGTGGAACAACGCACGCTCCAGGGTATCTTTCCCTTCCTTGGGGATCAGACATATCACTGCATCTGAGAAAGTCCCCGGCAGGCTCAGGGCCTCTCCCTCCCTCTGCTGCAATGCTTCACATAATGGTTCGGACAACTGCCCCACCAGGCATCTATAATACTCTATCGGGAAGCATCCAGCCCGCTCGCTTTCCCCACCTACAACCTTTGAATAGCCAGCAGTACCTCTTCTTTCTTTATTGGGCTATCAATGACTTTCCTTTGATCTTCTGTTAGACTAGGCAATTTCTGGGTATCTAAAAAAGCTTTACTATTCCCCCCAGCCTCCCCCCCTTATACAATTGTTCATAGTAACTACGAAAACATTCTCTAATCTGCTGCTCTGTTTTATGTAACACCCCATCTTTATCTTTTATCACTGATATGTGAGTTTGGCCCTTCCCTCCCCTCATCAGTCGTACTAGCAGAGGTCCCGGCCTATTCCCCCATTCATACAATCTTTTCCGCCCCAAGGTCCATGCCTTCCTGGCTTCATCATTGAGCATAGCATTCAAAACTTCTGTCGCCACCTTTAGATTATTTCAAACTGCCTCCTCCTCTCCGCCCTCCACCCTCCTCTCCAACTCCCGGACTCTACCTTCCAATTCTAGCCACCTAGCTTGTTTCAGCTTCTTATCCCTTGCTACATACTTTATAATCATCCCCCTCATATATGCCTTTCCCGCATCCCATATTGTGTCTTTACTAGTAGGTGTATTTGCATTTGCTGCTATATAAATGTCCCACTGATCCTTTAAATAATCTTTAAATTTCTTATTTCTCAGCATGTGTGTTGGGAACTTCCAAGGTGGAGGGCTATCCCTCGACCCATTCATCCCGATCGTAACTAAGACCATAGCATGGTCGGAGACGTGACTAGGACTGTGGTCCATTCTCTGAATTCTTTGATACATACCCTTGGGAGGAATACGTAATCAATTCTTGACCATGTACCATGTGAATTCGAGTAAAAAGTATATTCTCTAGCTCCCGGGTTTGCCTCTCTCCATCCATCCACTAGCTCCAGTTCCCCCATGCCCCTGCGCCACTGTCGAATTGCCTCGTTATGCCACCCCTTTCCCTGGGAGTGATCTAAATATGGAACCAGAGTACAGTTCAGATCTCCCCCTAGAATCAGCCCTGGGAACTGTTCCTTTATAAGAAGTGAGAGGATTGTACTATAGAATGAGGCCTCAAACACCGCAGGAGCATATATACTTCCAAAAGTTATTGACTCTCCCCAGACTACCCCTTCCACAAATACGTATCGTTCACCATCTTGGTCCCTTATCACTCGTTTCACGTGAAATGGGAGGCTTTTATGCAGAAGGACAACAACCCCTCTTTTATGTGCTTTAAACAATGCAGTGTAACCCTTCCCCACCCATCCTCTCACAAGCTTCAAGTACTCTGCTGCTGTGAGATGCGTTTCCTGTAGCAGTGCTACTTGGGTCCCTTGTCTCCTCATAGCCGTGAGGAGCTTTGTGTGCTTTACAGGGGTTGCTATCCCTCGGACATTCCAAGAACATACCACAAGATCTTGTTTATGACCCATCAGTAAAACAGATACGAGCCCTTAGACCCTCCTCCCTCCCACCTCACCCCATATAACACATGTCTATCTCCCCCCAAAAAGTCCCCCCTCACTCGTGTCTGGCACAGTATAGTCTTTTCTTCATATGTATGTATGCAACAATAACATTTGAACTTAATGACCGTTATATATGAAACATTAACAGAACACTGAACTATCCTCCCCCAACTTAACCCCACCCCTCTCCCATCTCTCAGTCCCTTCAGCCTCTATAGACCAATTAATTTTCAATTTAACACTCTCATAACCATACTGTCATCAGCCCCCCCTCCCCGACACCACGGGCCAATTATGCTCTAGTGTCATAGAAGTCCCCTCAAGGTATTGTGTTCCGCCCCCCCCGGAGCAAAACTGACATTCTGTCATGTCCTTTCCCCTAATAATCCCCAGCCATTACCTGTTAAATATCTCCTCAACAAGAAACCGCACCACCCAGAAGCAAAAAAAGGGGGCCCCCAATAGTGCATTTATCAGTGCGAAACCAGTAGATGTCTTAGCAGCATCTCTGATGCATGTTTACACTAATGGCAGTGCTCTATTATACCCCACCAAAGCCATCTCCCAGCGGCGCTGCCCCCCGCCAATGACAGACTTATTGCTGTTACCACACACTCTTTGCCCGCTGAGCCATTTTGTTTTGGATTATCTGTTAAGGCAGCTTTCCACACTTATGGGCAATTCCCCCCCCCCACATCCCAGATCTCCAGTTTCTAGGCCCTTCCCTTCAGCCTCAGCCATGTGGAAAAATTTAATATGCCTTACCCCCCCTTTTCCTTCAGCAGTTGAAAAGACATCTATATAGGCTTGCACCCAGTGTTCCTATGTGACTCACTTCACTATGCACGTGTCCGTCCCCCCCCGGCCGGCTTCTTTCACCAGTCATCCATCTGGGCCCTGCACCTCCTTCGAACAGAGAGCAGGACAGAAGCACCCCAGTTCGTACTGGTGCAGAAAAGAAAAAGAAAAAAAAAAAAAAAAAAGGCCTCTCAGTTCACCATCCCCTTACGAGCCCCAGTCCCAAACACATAAAGCTGGAAGCTCTTCCAGAGTAAATGTACAATGCCACAGAGCCCTCCATCAGCAGTCCAAGAGACAACCCTCATCCAATTTTCTTACGCAGGCCTTCCGCAAAAGTTGCCTCCTTGTCTGTCTCCCAGAACGAATAGGTGGCTCCCTCGTGCTTCACCTTCAGGATCGCTGGATAAAGCAAGAAATTTTCCACTTTGAGAGATCGAAGCAAGGCCATTGCATCATTAAATTTCTTTCGCTTATTTAGAATCCTCAAGGAGTAGTCCTGAGATAGGAAAATACGGTGATCCTCAAACAAAACCTGCCCCTTCTCCCTGAAAGCACGTAGCACTCTCTCTCGATCCTGGTAGCTAGAAAACCTCATAATTATCTGGCGAGGCGGCTGTCCTGCAGGGGGCCTGGGTATAACAGCCCGATGCGCACATTCCAGTTTTAGCTTTCCATTCTTTAATTCCAGACACAAAAGTTTTGGGAGCGTTTCAGCACAGAAAACAATAGTGTTTCTGCCTTCTGCACCTTCTGGCAAACCTCATATGCGAAGATTCAGGCGGCGGTGGTAGTTCTCCTGGTAATCCACTGCTTCTTTTATTTCCTCCAGCTCTTTTTGGATGGCCAGGATCTGCTCAGGAACACCCTGTGTCTCATCTTCCAATCTGGACACCCGTTCCTCCACCTCCGTAATCCTCGTCCCCTGGGCAGCCTGTTGCGTGAGGACCTCCTGTAGCCTGTCGTCTATACGAGTCTCCAGTTTACATAGCCGGGGCTCCAGCACCACCAACACTTGGCTCGTTAGCTCATGTCCCAAAGCGCTCACCTCAGCAGCTGACAGAGACACCACTTGCTGGCCTTCCAATGGAGTACAGGCCCCACCTTTCTTTGTGGTTTTACTGGCAGCATGCTGGTTTCTACTGGGACCCGGCATCAGATATTCATCCATTGTGACTTCCTTTACTGATCGGTGTTCGATTTTACTGCGGACACGTACAAATTTCACTTTTAAATGCCTAATTTTACTCCAGCAGGAAGGAGTAGGGCCGAAACACGTCTTCCACTCTAAGTGCTCATTAGCGCCCCCTAGGATCAATTTTAGTAAATGTGGAAGGGGATTAGGTAGCATGGTATATTGTTTTTGTTTATGCAGAATGTAAGATCAGACCTGCAGGTAGTGACAATGTTCTTTGCCAGTAAGTCCATATGCACGCTGTAATCATTCAGGTGGAACCACACCATGATTATTTAAAAACTGGTGTATATAAATAAGTCCAAGCTGTTGCCAGCATTTAAAGGACAAGTCCGTTTATACCGGTAAGAAATCCACATCTACTGCAAACTTTCTATAGAAGTAGAATATATATGCCAATTTTGTATGGTATCTAAGTTGGAGACAAATTTTAAATGTGTAAGCTGTTGATTTATTTATTAAAATGGTGCAATGGAGGCATTAAGGAAGGTGAAGCAAATAGAATAAGTTCTATGTCATATATGTCATTAAGATCAAATTCGATAGATTTCCAGGGAGCTGAATATTGAGGAGTCAACCACATTAGAACTATTTGAAGAAAAGCCTCTTTTACATATAAATCTAAATTATCTAAGTTACCCCGCCACCGGCTTGTGACAGGGATAGTTGAAATACTGAAAAGCATATACAGGGTTTCTGCCCTTTCCATAAAAAGTTAGAGATAATTTTTTCCCATGAAATGAAAAAGTATCTAGCAGGCTAGACTGGGATTGCTAAAAATAGGTAAGGCAAGTGGGATAATATGTTCATTCACACAGTTTTGACATTTTGAAAAAAGGAAAAAGGTAATTTTACTCATTTACTCAGATCTTGAATTTTTGAAGTTAATGGCTCATAATTTAAGATTTTCAGATTATTGAGGTAATTGGGAATATAAATTCCCAAATATTTTAGTTGTGTATTGTGCCGTTTTATTTTAATAGACTGCTTAAACATATGGGATGGGGTATAGTTTAACAGAAGGACCTCTGTCTTACTAGCATTTAGTCAAAATCCTGCTACTTTCTCAAATTCTTGGCATTGGATTCAATACTGTCCAGAGGACATCATCAGCATGTAATGTCACCTTACATGTGATTTGTCCCAGAGGAATACTCTCTTAATCTGCAGTGAGTTTTGTACAGCCAGAGCCAAGGGTTCCATATACAACGCAAATAACAGCGATGGTAACTTTTGATACTGTTATTTAAAAATATTTCGAATTCCCGTATCCTCATGTATAAGTCAATTTGTCCTAGGATCCCTTGGCTTTAGTTGATTGCTTTCTCATCCTAAATTTATGCCGTACTGTGTTTGTTTTAAATAGGCTGATGCTTGCTGGACTCTAGAATCCATAATCTGCTGTATGTCTTTTTGAACCTCTCTGGTTCTCTTTTCTACAACTATGTCCCCGGTAGTATATAGTAACTGTTACGTTTGTAATTGCTGTGTAAGGGACTCCTACTTTCTCTCTACGTTACTTTTCTGTTTGAGGCATAGGCAATAATTTCTCACCTTGTTACAGTCTTAATTGTATCCCATAATATTGCCACAGTGACTGACTGAGAGCTATTGTCTTGCATAATCTGAGGGATTCAATCATTCATTAAGGCAACAAACTGCCTGTCTTGCAACAGTGATGAATTTAGATGCCAAAATGAATTCCTCTTCAGTTTACCTATATTCTGTTTTAATAGTGACGAATAGTGGTCAGATAATAACCTTAGTCCATAAGACACATTGTTAACCCTTGTGAAATGTTCACAGGTAACAAAAGAATGATCAATACGTGAGTAACTCTGGTGATGGCCCAAGTAGAATGTATAAGCCTGTTGTTTGGGAAATAATAAAAACTCATTAGGAACCTGCAAAATAACCTTGGCTCGCTACAGGATTGGTTCAAGAAGAATCACCTAGTGTTAAACTGTAAGAAAACAAAGACAGTGCTCTTTGCTGGGTACCAAAAGTTGAAAGCAGCACCTCCCCTCACAATAAAGAATAACTCTGGCACTGCCCTGGAAAAGGTGACCTCATTTAGATATCTTGGGATCTCTATTGACGAGTCACTAACTTTCGAGGAGCACATCCGTACCATCATCACTGCTGCCAACCAGTGCTTAATTTGTAAAGAAAGAGTTGCCAGGGCTCTGAGTCCAAACACCAAAAGCCCGGGCGGCCCCCAGAAGCTATGGGTTTTTAGATGCTCTGTGGTGAGTTTTGGGGGTTATATTGCAGATAAAACACATTTCTATATCAGGCTCCCTGCCCCTGGATCCACGGGAAGAATTTTTTTTTTTTGGGGTGGAGTCAGGTTGGAAAGCCTGGCTGACCGGGCACTGATAAAGGATCATGGCTGGACATGTATAAGTATAATACAATGGCAAGATGCTGTGAATTGGCTCCAATGCCAGGGGTCTGGGGGCCGGTAGGCCCTCAGAAGCTCTTTGGTTTTAGATGCTCTGTAATGAATTTGGGGGGGTTATATTTATATTTCAGATAAAACACATTTCTGTGTCTGGTTCTGGTTCCCTACCCCTGAATCTGGGTAAGAATTGTTTTGGGGGGTAGAGTCAATTATTGTACAGTCTGGCTGACCACTGGTAAAGGACTGTGGGCTTGTATAAAGGGCAAGATGCTGTGAATTGAACCAAAGGCTAGGAACCTAGGGGCCGGTAGGCCCCCAGAAGCTCTTTGGTTTTAGATGTTCTGTGGTGAGTTTTGGATGGGTTATATTGCAGATAAAACTCATTTCTATTCTGTGCCAGGTTCCTATCCCTGAATCCAAGGGAAGAATTTTTTGGGGGACAAAGAATAGAAATGTGTTTTATGTGCAATATATAACCTAATAACACTCACCACGAGCATCTGCCAAGAGCTTCTGGGTGCCTACTAGTCTCCAGACCCTGGCCTTTGGCTTTGGGTCAATCCACAGCATCTTGCCCTTTATACTCGGAGTTATGGTATTGGAGACTGTGGCTGACCTTACTAAGCAACAAAATGCACCACATAACATCTAGCATGGTACAAGTAATAGAAGAACCAATTAAAACTGAAGCATAAAAGGTTTTTATAGCTAAAGGATCATGGGCATGTAGAAGCTATGGCAAGGTACTGTGATCCAAAGGCCAGGGCTGTGGGGTATGGAAGGCCTCAGAAGCTCTTGGGTTTTAGAAGTGCTGTGGTGAGCTTTGGGGCTTTAATTGAAGATAAAACACACTTCTGTTACATGTTCCCTGATTGAAGATAAAGAACATTTCTGTTACAGGTTCCCTATTAGGGAACCTGTAACAGAAGTGTGCTTTATCTTCAATAAAAGCCCCCAAACTCACCACAGAGCATCCAAAACCCAAGGGCTTCTGGCCTACCTATAACATTAATTATGCTCCTGCAATTAATTTGTTAGAATGGGAGGTTAGCTGCTGAAGTAAGAACATTTTATAATATGACATTGACATGGTCTAATACTTATCAAACCCCAGGCCACCGTGCACACCATACAATACCAGGCATTGGGCAAAGTTGTACCCTGCTAGATGCCATGTGGTATATGTTGTTGCTTAATAAGGTGAGTAAGCGAGTCTCCAATATCCTGACTCCATCCAGATGAAAAAAAAAATGTTCCCCTATAAGTCAATGGGATGCTCCCCTTGACTCCTAGGGGAAATATTTTTTTATCATCTGGATGGAGTCAGGATATTGGATACTCGCCACCTTATTAACCAACAACATGGAGTACTAGGGAACCTGTAACAGAAGTGTGTTCTATCTTCAATAAAAGCCACAATACTCAAAACAGACCATCTAAAACCCAGGAGTTTCTGGGGCCCTCATCAGAACAGGATATTAAAATGTCTAGCATTGCACCATCTGTCTTTTTAAAAAAATATTTTTCTAGAAGATTTTATTTAGTTACCTCTCTTTATTTTACAGGTATTCACATGTCTTAATTGCCTTATCAGATAAGTATAAAACTTTTTAATCTGATGATTTACAAGTGGTTTAAATCCAACCTTGTTTCTTTGTGTCCTGTTTAAATGTCTTGTTTTCCTTTGCAGGAATTCCTCAGGAACAGACTCAGTTTTGATGAATAGCTAATCCCCAGCTTGGATTGACCAGGTAAGAGACACTAATGTAACAATGTTCCTTAACAAAAGTTACTATAATATTTTGTGCAAGTATCCATCATGATGTAATGGATGGTGGTGGTAGCTAGGCCACCATTACTTTATGATGGATGCTTGCACAAAATACTACAGTAATTTGATGTGTGTGTGGTAATGCATGGTGGAAGTATAGCACAAAGAAAAGAGTATATAATGCACTGTTTCAGCTGCTGCTAGCCAAAATACAGTTTCTGTATTAAGCTACAAATACCATTAAGTAAGCATCCATGTTGCTACACCAGTTTTGTAGGATGCAGAAAGAAATTCTGAGTTTGGTTCGGTTTGTTCTCTACATATCGAGAAAAGACCATAGAATTTCCATATTTCTCTGGCTATCCTCGTGTTTTCTTTCCTTACTTTGTGTGTCACTGGCTGATCTGTGCCCTTTGGCGAGCCATGAGCGAACATAAGGGATGGGATTGAATTTCTTCAATGGTGGCCGAATTAGATTGAGGAATAGTAATGAAGAAATAGTTTCAATAAGCATTGATGCTCGTGTTGATGTGCATATGAGGTTCATTTAGAAAATCCTCGCCACACCCGGCACTGGAGATAGCAATAGTGCTCACGGCCGTCAAGAGGTACTTATACTGCTCCTGAATTTCTTTACCACCTGACTCCTTTACACCCTTGTATGCCCGAATGGTTTCACGAGTAGTACCAATAGCAAATCTTCTGCAAAGAGATTCAATCTCACTTTCTCCATACAGTGTAGGTAGGTCATCGGCCAGTACTGCTTATATAGCACTTTCATTTCGTGATCAGATTCATATCCAGTCTTGTCACCAGTTGTGCCTCCTGTAGACAGCATACGTTTCGTAAGTTGTCTGCTAAGCTCTTGTAAAAATTGTCCTGGGTGAATCTTCTTGTCACAAACATTTCCTTCATGCAATAGGACACCCTGAAACATCCTTTTCTTCTATGGCTTTCTCACACTGTGACAAAATTTGCCTTGTTTTCTACAATTATGTTAATATCGCTTATTTGGCGGCAGATAGTCGGTGTGCATCAACAATTGTACAATCGCGATGTTGCAATTCAAGAGATAACTCTGACAACTCCTGTGAGGCATCATACATAATTCCAAGGTTGCTGACAAACTGAATAGGCGACAACCGTTGCTTAGAACAGAGTAGGTTTTATGGTTGTGCTGTCACAGAAATGTCATTAGTCGTAGATGTGAAGTGCTTATAGAGAGCAGGGTAAGCATTCCTAACAGCCTCTACTATTCTAAAGCTCGACGCAACTCCACGGGTGTCTAACCTCTACCTATCTTGCAAACTGAATGTCAAGTGCTTCAGCGCATTCCTTCAGCTCTAACCTATTTTTCCCAGATGTGCTATAAAGAGAATATAGCTTGTCTAACAAACTTTTAAAGTGATTAGTAGCTCCAACATCTTTCATGACATCATTGACTGCAAGCTCTAGGCGATGAGCAGAGCAGTGCCATGCTATGATATTTGGAAACTTGTCTTGCAACCGCTTCATCGACACCTGTATTGCATCCAAACATCACTGAAGCTCCATCGCAAGCAACTGCTACCAGGCACTTGGCAAGAAAGTTTTCATTTATGTTAATTTTTTCAGCGAGACAATAAACTGTTCACTATTCCTCGGCAGTCAGATCCTGCAGCTCCACAAGGTCCACAAATAAATTAACAGGAGACTCCATGCCAGGTAACATCAATCAGCGTGTGCACAATTAAAGCTCTTCTTGTTTAAAGCAGTAGCTTCATCAAGTAAAAGACTCACTTTATGAGCAATCGCTGTGATTTGGGCAAACAACTTTTTCTTCATCTCAGACGAAATGTGATGTTGAATGTTAGAACATGCCACATTGGAATGCAAAATCCTCCCCATGTCTAGTCTATTCAACTGCTGACAGTCTATTTCTACTTGAAAACCATATGACGGGCGGTTACGCTTCGCTTCTTTATAAGCAGTTCTGAAGATTCTGGCCGTAGTTGCAATTTGGGCAGACTGTGCATTTGCAGCTAATTGCAGCAATGTGTCTTTTTTTGGCTGCTCAAGAATGCGAGAAGCCGCGACATGTGACTTAGTTTGTGCATGTTCTCCTATCTTTTTCCATAGTGATTTCTGTTGCTTTGCTTTATTGGTACTGTATGAAGTAACACAGGTTTCGATCCATTCTTTAGCCAGCTTCATTCCAGCAGATTTTTCAGGACCCAAGTTACTGACTTGCTGACACACACTGCAACCGAGATTTGATCCGTTGATGACTAACCACCGGTATTTGCTCTGAAAAAAATGTTTTTGTTCACACGTCCATCCGGCAGGACTGCGAGCTTGGTTTAATTCTCACAAGTTCCACTTACATATAGCACATTACTGTGCGTGACACGGTGACAGTAACTGTCTTTGTCTCTTTCAAGGGGCTGGGGCTTAAATAAAAAAGGCTAATACAGGCAGAGGAGCACGCGTGCGGACTGCGAGCTTGGTTTAATTCTCACAAGTTCCACTTACATATAGCACATTACTGTGCGTGACACGGTGACAGTAACTGTCTTTGTCTCTTTCAAGGGGCTGGGGCTTGAATAAAAAAAAGGCTAATACAGGCAGAGGAGCACGTGTACGGACTGCGAGCTTGGTTTAATTCTCACAAGTTCCACTTACATATAGCACATTACTGTGCGTGACACGGTGACAGTAACTTTCTTTGTCTCTTTCAAGGGGCTGGACTTGAATAAAAAAAAAGCTAATACAGGCAGAGGAGCACGTGTGCGGACTGCGAGCTTGGTTTAATTCTCACAAGTTCCACTTACATATAGCACATTACTGTGCGTGACAGTAACTGTCTTTGTCTCTTTCAAGGGGCTGGGGCTTGAATAAAAGAAAGGCTAATACAGGCAGAGGAGCACGTGTGCGGACTGCGAGCTTGGTTTAATTCTCACAAGTTCCACTTACATATAGCACATTACTGTGCGTGACACGGTGACAGTAACTGTCTTTGTCTCTTTCAAGGGGCTGGGGCTTGAATAAAAAAGCTAATACAGGCAGAGAAGCAGCGATGGGCCTCATGACTTGGTTTAATTCTCACAAGTTCCACTTACATATAGCACATTGTGCGTGACACGGTGACAGTAACTCGTCTTTGTCTCTTTCAAGGGGCTGGGGCTTGAATAAAAAAGGCTAATACAGGCAGAGGAGCACGCAAAGCGGACTGCGAGCTTACTTTAAATCTCACAGTTCCCACTTACATATAGCACATTACTATGCGTGACACAGTGACAGTAACTGTCTTTGTCTCTTTCAAGGGGCTGGGGCTTGAATAAAAAAAAGGCTAATACAGGCAGAGGAGCACGTGTGCGGACTGCGAGCTTGGTTTAAATTCTCACAAGTTCCCTTCCACTTACATATAGCACATTACTGTGCGTGACAGTAACTGTCTTTGTCTCTTTCAAGGGGCTGGGGCTTGAATAAAAAAAAGGCTAATACAGGCAGAGGAGCACGTGTGCGGACTGCGAGCTTGGTTTAAATTCTCACAAGTTCCCTTCCACTTACATATAGCACATTACTGTGCGTGACAGTAACTGTCTTTGTCTCTTTCAAGGGGCTGGGGCTTGAATAAAAAAAAGGCTAATACAGGCAGAGGAGCACGTGTAGCGGACTCAAATACTTGGTTTAATTCTCACAAGTTCCACTCACATATAGCACATTACTGTCGTGACACAGTGACAGTAACTGTCTTTGTCTCTTTCAAGGGGCTGGGGCTTGAACAAAAAAAAAGGCTAATACAGGCAGAGGAGCAGAGTGCGGACTAGTGAGCTTGGTTTAATTCTCACAAGTTCCACTTACATATAGCACATTACTGTGCATGACACAGTGACAGTAACTGTCTTTGTCTCTTTCAAGGGCTGAGACTTGAATAAAAAGGCTAATACAGGCAGGAGAAATTGCGATATGCGGACTGCGAGCAGTTTAATTCTCACAAGTTCCACTTACTATAGCATTACTGTGCTTGACATCGATGACATGTAACTGCCTTTGTCTCTTTCAAGGGCTGGGGCTTGAATAAAAAAGCTAAGTGAGATGAGCAGAGGGAGCAGGTTAGATCTCTATTCATTTTGGAGACAGGCAGACAGCTGACACATAAATCCAAAAAAATGTCTCATGGTCAAAAGAAAATATGGTCGTATTTTTTAACCCAGGAGGTAGTATGAATGAGGGTGAGCCAGTGACTGAGAGGAAGAAAAAGGAGAGTGATAAAACTACAGAAATGAATCTGAAGATGTATCAGGTGCCACTGTTACATGTATCAGCAGTGCTACAAAAGAAAAGCATGTTCATGATTTTGAAGGGAATAGTGTTTATCGAAAACAGTTGTGCCAATAGTGACTCTGAATCACAGAGCTCTGGTAGTGAAGATGAATTACCTGAACAAGTTGTGGCTCACAGCAAACATTTACTTCCTGCGGATGGACGTGTGAACAAAACATTTTTCAGAGCAAATACCGGTGGTTAGTCATCAACGGATCAAATCTCGGTTGCAGTGTGTGTCAACAAGTCAGTAACTTGGGTCCTGAAAAATCTGCTGGAATGGCTGGCTAAAGAATGGATCGAAACCTGTGTTACTTCATACGGTGCCAATAAAGCAAAGCAACAGAAATCACTACGGAAAAGATAGAAGAACATACAAACTAAGTCACATGTCGTAGCTTCGCATTCTTGAGCAGTCAAAAAGACACATTGCTGCAATTAGTTGCAAATGCACAGTCTGCCCAAATTGCACCTTCTCGGCCAGAATCTTCAGAACTGCTTATAAAGCGAAGCGTAACCGCCCGTCATATGATTTTGAAGTAGAAATAGACTGTCCAGCAGTTGAATGGACTAGACATGGGAGGATTTTGCATTCCAATGTGGCATGTTCTAACATTCAACATCACATTTCGTCTGAGATGAAAAAAAGTTGTTTGCCCAAATCACAGCGATTGCTCCTAAGTGAGTCTTTTACTTGGTGAAGCTACTGCTTTAAAAAGAAGAGCGCTTTAATTGTGTACATGCGACTGATGTTACCTGGCATGAGTCTCCTGCTAATTTATTTGTGGACCTTGTGGAGCTGCAGGGGGATCTGACTGCCGAGGGAATAGTGAACAGTTTATTGTCTGCGCTGAAAAAATTAACATAAATGAAAACTTTCTTGCCAAGTGCCTGGTAGCAGTTGCTTGCGATGGAGCTTCAGTGATGTTTGGATGCAATACAGGTGTCGTGAAGCGGTTGCAAGACATGTTTCCAAATATCATAGCATGGCACTGCTTTGCTCATTGCCTGGAGCTTGCAGTCAATGATGTCATGAAAGATGTTGGAGCTACTAATCACTTTAAAAGTTTGTTAGACAAGCTATATTCTCTTTATAGCACATCTGGGAAAAATAGGTTAGAGCTGAAGGAATGCGCTGAAGCACTTGACATTCAGCTTTGCAAGATAGGTAGAGTGTTAGACACCCGGTGGGTTGCATCGAGCTTTAGAACAGTAGAGGCTGTTGGAATGCTTACCTGCTCTCTATAAGCACTTCACATCTGCGGCTAATGACATTTTCGTGACAGCACAACATAAAACCTACTCTGGTCTAAACAAGCGGTTGTCGTCTATTCAGTTTGTCAGCAACCTTGGAATTATGTATGATGCCCTACAGGAGTTGTCAGAGTTATCTCTTGAATTGCAACATCAGCGATTGTACAATTGTTGATGCACACCCGAGCTATCTGCCGCCAAATAAGCGGTATTCGTATAATTGTGAAAAACAAAACAAATTTTGTCACAGTGTGAGAAAAGCCATAGAAAAAGGATGTTTCAGGGTGTCCTATTGCATGAAGGAAATGTTTGTGACAAGAAAGATTCACCCAGGACAATTTTACGCAGCTTAGCAGACAACTTACAGCGTATGCTGTCTACAGGAGGCACAACTGGTGACAAGACTGGATATGAGAATCTGATCACGAAATGAAAGTGCTATATAAGCAGTACTGGCCCGATGAGCTACCTACACTGTATGGAGAAAGTGAGATTGAATCTCTTTGCAGAAGATTTGCTATTGGTACTACTCGTGAAACCATTTGGGCATACAGGGTATACAAGGAGTCAGGTGGTAAAGAAATTCAGGAGCAGTATAATTACCTCTTGACAGTCGTGAGCACTATTGCTATCTCCAGTGCCGAGTGTGAGCGAGGCTTTTCCCAAATGAACTTCATATGCACATCAACACGAGCATCAATGCTTATTGAAACTATTTCTTCATTACTATTCCTCAATCTAGTCGGCCCACCATTGAAGAAATTCAATCCCATCCCTTATGTTTGCTCATGGCTTGCCAAAGGGCACAGATCAACCAGTGACACACAAAGTAAGGAAAGAAAACACGAGGATAGCCAGAGAAATATGGAAATTCTATGGTCTTTTCTCGATATGTAGAGAACAAACCAAACCAAACTCAAATTTCTTTCTGCAACCTACAAAACTGGTGTAGCAACATGGATGCTTACTTAATGGTATTTGTAGCTTAATACAGAAACTGTATTTTGGCTAGCAACAGCTGAAACAGTGCATTATATACTCTTTTCTTTGTGCTATACTTCACCATGCATTACACACACACATCAAATTACTGTAGTATTTTGTGCAAGCATCCATCATAAAGTAATGGTGGCCTAGCTACCACCACCATCCATTACATCATGATGGATACTTACCAAAATAATATAATAACTTTGATTAAGGAACATTGTTATATTAGTGTCTCTTACCTGGTCAATCCAAGCTGAGGTTAGCTATTCATCAAAACTGAGTCTGTTCCTGAGGAATTCCTGCAAGAAAAACAAGAAATTTAAACAGGACACAAAGAAACAAGGGTTGATTTAAACCACTTGTAAATCATCAGATTAAAAAGTTTTATACTTATCTGATAAGGCAATTAAGACATGTGAAGACCTGTAAAATAAAGAGAAGTAACTAAATAAAATCTTCTAGAAAAATATTTTTTTAAAAGACAGATGGTGCAATGCTAGACATTTTAATATCCTGTTCTGATGAAGGCCCCAAACTCCTGGTTTTAGATGGTCTGTTTTGAGTATTGTGGCTTTTATTGAAGATAGAACACACTTCTGTTACAGGTTCCTAGTACCTCCATGTTGTTGCTTAATAAGGTGGCGAGTCTCCAATATCCTGACTCCATCCAGATGATAAAAAATGTTCCCCTAGGAGTCAGGGGAGCATCCCTTGACTTATGGGGAACATTTTTTCATCTGCGAGTCAGAATCGAGATATCGCTTACCTATTAAGCAACAACATCTACCACATGGCATCTAGCAGGGTACAACTTTGCCCAATGCCTGGTATTGTATGGCGTGCACGGTGGCCTGGGGTTCAATAAGTATTAGACCATGTCAATGTCATATTATAAAATGTTCTTACTTCAGCAGCTAACCTCCCATTCTAACAAATTAATTGCAGGAGCATAATTAATGTTATAGGTAGGCCAGAAGCCCTTGGGTTTTGGATGCTCTATGGTGAGTTTGGGGGCTTTTATTGAAGATAAAGCACACTTCTATTACAGGTTCCCTAATAGGGAACCTGTAACGAAAATAATACTTTATCTTCAATCAAAAGGGCTATGTAACAGAAGTGTGCTTTATCTTCAATTAAAGCCCCAAAAGCTCACCACAGCGCTTCTAAAACCCAAGAGCTTCTGGGGCCTTCTGTACCCCACACCCCTGGCCTTTGGATAACAGTACCTTGCCATAGCTTCTACATGCCCATGATCCTTTAGCTATAAAAACCTTTTCATGCTTCAGTTTTAATTGGTTCTTCTATTACTTGTACCATGCTAGATGTTATGTGGTACATTTGTTGTAGTAAGGTCAGCCACAGTCTCCAATACCATAACTCCAGTATAAAGGGCAAGATGCTGTGAATTGACCCAAAGCCAAAGCCAGGGGTCTGGAGATGACCCAGAAGCTCTTGGGTTTCAGATGCTCTGTGGTGAGTGTTGGCCAGGGTTCTATATTGCACATAAAACACATTTCTATTCTTTGTCCCCCCCAAAAAAATTCTTCCATTGGATTCAGGGATAGGGAACCTGGCACAGAATAGAAATGTGTTTTATCTGCAATATAACCCATCCAAAACTCACCACAGAGCATCTAAAACCAAAGAGCTTCTGGGGGCCTACCAGCCCCTAGATTCCTGGCCTTTGGTTCAATTCACAGCATCTTGCCCTTTATACAAGCCCACAGTCCTTTACCAGTGGTCAGCCAGACTCTACAATAATTGACTCTACCCCCCAAAACAATTCTTACCCAGATTCAGGGGTAGGGAACCAGAACCAGACACAGAAATGTGTTTTATCTGGAATATAAATATAACCCCCCCAAATTCATTCCAGAGCATCTAAAACCAAAGAGCTTCTGAGGGCCTACCGCCCAGACCCCTAACATGAGCCAATTCACAGCATCTTGCCATTGCATTATACTTATACATGCCCAGCCATGATCCTTTATCAGTGCCGGTCAGCCAGGCTCTCAACCTGACTCCACCCCAAAAAAAAAATTCTTCCGTGGATTCAGGGGCAGGAGCCTGATATAGAAATGTGTTTATCTGCAATATAACCCCAAAACTCACCACAGAGCATCTAAAACCCATAGCTTCTGGGGGCAGGCGGCTCCCAGACCCCCAGCTTTGGTGTTTGGACTCAGAGCCCTGGCAACTCTTTCTTTACAAATTAAGCACTGCCCCAAATCAAATTTTGCTGCCTCAGTCAGCCTGGCTTCCAAGTTCCTTGAACCTCCTCCTTTCCTCCCTCAGGCTCCAGCCAGAAGCCCAGCTACTTTCCCACCACCGCCGCGGCTGCAGTTTCCTGACCTCAGTCGGCCCACTCGTTCCGTTCCCAGCCTTGCCCACCACCCCACCCGTGATGCCCGACTTTCCTTTTAGCAGCCAGCAGCAACCAACCCTAACTATTCCCCAATCTCAAGTAACTTCAGTTCGCCCTGTCGCCCAAGAACATTTTTTTGTGCAGAGAATATGTGAGGAGCCGGAGCGTATGTTAAACGTAGCCACAGCTTGGCCCTGCTGCAACACCAATGACCCGGCAAGTCGGCAACTGTACTAGTCACTCTGACTCCTCCCCATCCCACTACATTACGTTATGCTGCCTGTGTACGCAAGAGACAGATGCACCACCTGACCACAGAACAGTTGATCAGGTGATGCATGTCTGAATGAAGCCTGCACGAGCAGTCCGACTTGTGCACATGCAGATGGAACTTGCTTGCACGTGCTGCCGCCGGCATCTGGAACTCACCCCCCCGGCCCTTCCCGGGCAAGTAGCGAGGACGAGCACAAGTCAAGGAGGTGGATCTGCACTGCGCGGCAGAAAAATACACTGAGTCTGAGTGAGTACTACTAGACGCATTTAAAGGGCAGCTGCGAGCTGCCAGTGTCACAGTGTGAGTCGGCTCAGTCGGAGAACTTAGAAGAGGTGCCGGGGCTCAGCCCCGGAATGAAAAGAGGTGCCGGGGTTGAGCCCCGGTTAGCACTGGCACAAATTAAGCACTGCTGCCAACAGAAGGTTAGGGACCCTATACAGTCATACATTCTGCCTCACACTGGAAGCTAGACTAGCAATAATCTGTGGCTCAGTCCTCCCTATTCTTTCTTTTTTTTGTTTATTTCTGTTTTCCTCCTCCCCCCACTCTCGTAGCCGTGCTTCCTCGGGAGTTGCCAATAGTGTCAGACCCACTTCTCCTCACCTACCTGATCCTGTGGGTGAACTCCCATGGAGCTATGTCTATACCCCCTGGGAGCGTACGAGGTGGGGCCCTTCACCCCGAGATCATTCTTTGTCTTGTCAGGCTCCCAATAGCAGGACAGGCAGGCGGGAGTTGGGAGTGCTACACTGGCACTCTGTCTTCCCAGCACTCCAAGAGCCATTTTCCCTTGTTCTGGGGGCGTGGTGCATGCCCAGATGTCAAGGCGTAACCGCTGATGTCCATCATGCTCCAACCCCACTGAATGGCATGGACGCTTACTATGTCTCCTGCCTCCACCAGAGTTCAGCCAAGCATCGATCTAGACCCCCCTCCCTCATGGAGAAGGCAAGCAGTCCCTAGATGCTCAAGCCCCCCCAGCCAGCTCTCTGTCTCCCAGGCTTATTCCCAAGCCCGGATGAATGGCGTCGCAAGTGGTAGTGCTACTGCTACACCAGCGGGCAAGCCACACAGTCCTCCTTATTCTAGACTACGTCAACGTGATGTATGGTGCTGCTACAGAAACCACCTCAACCAAATCCAGCTAATTCTCAATAAAGCCTGTCAACTAGCACTGAGTGCAGACCGACTCACCCATACATGCAGCCCATATAATAGGACTAAATGGCTTACTCTCCATGAAAGAATCAAATTCCACATCTGTATGTTTGGGAAGAAGGCTTTACTCAGGCAGGTTCCTGCCTCCATGCAGGCAATGTTTCAACCAGTCCCTTCCCTACATGTCACCAGAAGGGTCACAAAACAGACTCTATCTGTCCCTCTCTGGAAGACAAACATTGCCAGATGATCATTCGCAGTGAGGGCCCCAACCTGGCTAAACAAACTACCCAATGACATCTCTAGTATTTCCTGACTTGGTCAATTCAAAAGAGCACTCCTAGACTTGCTTACCCCGCATGAACCTTGCAACTGCCCAATATGACCTCCGACATCAAACTATCTCACAGCTGATAAACGTCCCCACCTTGCATTACCTTCTCTACCCCTTCCTCCTGCCCTTAAAATGCCATATCCTACTATCACTGCTTCCTTAGTGTACAGACCTCCCACATACCTTCTCAACCCTTACCTTTTCTACCCACACTGACCTGGCAATGCATGTTCTATTATAATTGTGTTTCTATTGACTTATGATTGTATTCCATGTTTGTGTACTGACAAGGCTACTCCTGCTGCATTTGTTCCCCCCCACCAACTTTGTTTGTAAGTCCCTCTATACCATTATGATTGTTATCTGATGTGGTACCTTGGAAAAGGAGTTCTTAGCTCAAAGGTGTATTCGAATATTTAATAAATTAAATTTAATTAATCTCTGCCACACATCAATAATTCCCAGTCATTCAAGATTATTTCTTAGGAATCCCCTAGTGTGATAGGATCTGTGCTTTGAAGGGTTAGATGTATCTAACTCTAAAGAGAACAACATGTTAAAATCACCTCCCATTAAACTGACCAGATAGCAACAAACTACCGGAAGGGTAACACATGGGGGCAAGTAAACACTGACTAAGGTTACCTCCTGAGAATAGAGACAACCCTGTAATATCACATAATGCCCCAACGCATCAGTACGAGACTTTTGAACTTCTAATTGGGTAGTAGATGGTATACATATGGCCCCTCCTCTATTTTTACCACCAGGATGGGAAGATGCATACATTTTATAACAGTGACCCCTGTGCTAGGAAGGGTGCACCCCCTGTCCAATTTAATCTTCAGTCAAATAATAAAGGCCCACCAAGTCCTCACAACACATTCAGCAATCACAAAGGATCTGACGCAGTAAGCCAGACCTGTAGTCAAGAATCATATCCTAGTCCACCTTCCCTCTCATCTGTTTCCCTGTCTGTTGGATACTGTACATTAAAATGTACCTCCTCAGTAACTGTATCCATGTGTGCCTCTGGTTTTTGTTTAGTTAAAAAAAGATTGAGTACTGTGTATGAGTTATACAGTACTGATATAAATTCCAAATTAACAAATTATTGTTTCTGAAATACAGCAATAATTGGTGTCGTAACCCACTTGGTTAACAACTCCAACAAGGAGTTTACAAACTTGGAAAAAAAACAGGTAATTAAGTACCCGAAATGTTCGAGTTCAAGTTTATTTCACCAGGAAAATGCCATTGAGCAAGCTTATTTACATGGAGGTCCTTCTAAGTACAGGACAAAATAAACAACAGTGGATTCCTGATGTATGCACGTGCCTGGGACAAGCTGAATTTGTGCATACATCTGGAATGTGCATGCAACCAGAATGCCATAGAGATGAATGAGTGCATACTCAAATCAATGGGGACCTGTTTACAAAACATAACTTACATGCTCACAAATACACCTAAGCCATCTTAAATGCTGTTAAATATTATTTTAAGCAATATGGGAAATGACAGCCTTTACCATAGCACATATATTTTTTTTTTTGCTAAACTTAACACTCACTAATACTGACCCACTTCTGCTGTAGCAAGCAAGAGTAAATGTGGCTTTCAATGAGTAGCATGAATTTTGAAGCCAGATCTTTTGCCATCAGTTCACCATCCTCTGTGAGTTAATAAGAACTGAAAACTAACAGCAATCACTATCACCATGGTACAGGGGGGACAGGTTTAACTGGGCTCTGGCATTTGTCAGGTGATTAGTGGATTAGCTACGGGGGGGGGACAATCTAGTGGCTGCAAGGGAATGACAACTGAATGCAAATGTCGAAGAGGTGACAAAAGACCTTCTGGGGGCCTACTGGTGAGCATGTCAAGATGAAAAAAATGTGCATATAACCGAAAAACTGGGTGCATACAAACAAAGTAATTAACATTGCTGGAATAGGGCAAGAATTGGGACTTCAGTTTTGTGTGCATACATCTGGAATGTGCATACATTCAAATGGCATACAAGTGGAATCCACTGTAGATACAATGGCAATGCAGAGGTGGACAAAGCATGGTTCTGGAGAACGCGAATATACAAATGAAGATAGTTTACATGACTAACAAGGCACCTAACAAATGTGCCCATCCATGTCCCCTATCGAAGGATTGCGCTAGGGCAAAGGTCTTTCAGCTACTGTGCACCCACCTGGCTCAACGAACTTCCACCTACTATAACCCAGGCGCCAACTTTAGGCCAATTTAAAACCAAAACCATGAGACACCTCATAGCCTCAGAGAAATGTAGCTGCAATTGAGCATCTAACCCCTCCTCGACGCAGGGTTTCTATTCTACCCCCAGAACCTACCCAGAACCTCAAATGTAGTCTCAGACTGAGGATAAGACAATCCATACACCATTTGTGGGATGTTAATCTTGCCTAGGGCTGTAAGTAACTAAGTATTGTAACTTACTTTGTATATGTTTGTTGTCAACTTGTAAAGCAACACTGTGTAACACTAAGCAATGATGCTTGTTCACATGATTCTGTATACTGTGGTCTCACAAAACTGTTTGTTTGTCCAGACGTGGAGCCTTTGCAAAGGAGTCTTTGACTCAAAGGTTGTAATTCTGAAAATTAATAAATAAATAAATAACAGAACAATGGCATGAAAATGGCAATTATGGCAATTCTAATTGAAAAGTGACTATAATTATGTACAAAATAGCTTTGAGTTGGCAGGCAGGAAATATTTCCCACCTAATTTGTTCCGGTGAAAAGTGCCTATATGTAAGGTTGTCACCGGAGCAGGATGTATTATCAACTCCTTTTCTGGGTTAAGACTCCTGTGGGACCCCAGTGTCCCAACAAAATATTACCAACTGGCAATAAAATAAGAATACAAATCCCAGACCCTTGGTTTCTTTACCCTCCACCCATCTGGACCCCTGATATGTGCCTTTGCTCCCAATCTGCCTTATCCATGCCAGTTCCATATTTAGTGGCTCTTGGAATTGCAGTTGTGTGGCTTACAACACTGACATGACCACCAAATTAGTCCTAGAAAAATGTTAAAAAATGAGAAGTTTACAATGGGCCAAGGAAAGTTAAATAATATTTTACAGAGTTTGGGAAAACACAGTGTGGTGATGACTTCATGTGAAGCTAAGGCGACCTGCGTCAGAGATCCCCCTTGATCTTTGTATTAAAAATATGGTGAGAATAAAGCAAAACATTAAATTTTAACCTACAGACAGAAATTTAAAGTTTTAGTATCATTTCATCACTTTTCTTTCTTCCCCCCTTAAGTTCATAAAATGAGTACTAATGCAGATTGTAGTCATATGCACATGAATATCCTGCCCTGTTCCCGCTCTCTCTAGAATGAGGAAAACCATAAAGTCTTTATGATAATAAAGCAAGGTGAACTCTCCCCTCCCCCCCAAAAAAACTTAGTCAACCCAAACAATGTTGTAAATTCTCTAACTTCTAGCCAGTTTACATCATTAAATCCCTGTCAGCTGTACGCATTTCATACATTATTGAATCCTAACAGAATAGATCAGGTCATCCCTTCTGGCCAGTAATTGTGATGCCATCTTCATTATTCATTTCAGTTTCCTTTTGTTATCACTTTGAGCTGCGGTGAAAGGAAAAAACTCACCCCTGGCTCAAAGGTTGTTTATTCTCCTAAATTTATAGTTGACCAAATTTTGATTTAGACGTGCCTAGTTCCCAGTAATATTATTGATGGTCAGAACAGCCCAGAAAAGAAGGAAAGTGAGGGATTGTTAACCCCTGTACCTCGGGACATCTCCTCAAGCAAGACAAGAGGGCCATCATTGCACAAAGTAAAGCTTTGGGCTAAGAGGTACCGTCCATGGCTTCAGTTAATTCTGGTTTAACCAGAAAATACTTCAGAAGGTCCAAGTGGTGGCAAGCACAAAGCAACACTTACAATGCATCCAATTGATACAGCCCTCCCACAAGTACACCAATCCTCCTGAGTGCCAGAACCGCTCCTCCCCATCCGACCACCAATTAACCTGTACCATCCTGGAAGACTCGGACACAATCCACGAGGAGGACCTGGGTGGTGTAGGCCTTTGACATCATGGAGCTGACTGCAGTCTAAACTTCAAGCTCCCATCTCCCTCAGAAAAAAACATAGCTCCTAACAAGTTAATTTCAATACTGAAAAGGTATTCATGCTGGGTAAAGGAGCAGGAGACACCAGATCAGTGAGGGCTAGAACAAAAAACTTAAAAACACCATCCAAAACAGGATATGCCGCAGCAGGATAGCACTCGTAGCAGGAGTCAGTCGCTAGCTATCTCACGAAGCCTGTAGGAGGACACAGATAATGAAGCAGATCACCTAACACACAGCAGATTTGAACAAGTTCTGCAGGAGATACGGGCTTCCCGTCAGGAAAATAAAAATGAATTTAAAAAGCTTAATGAAAGACTTACAGTACATGAAGGCAGAATGGAGGAAGCAGAGCACTGTGTCTCACGTTCTGAAGATGTCATGGTGCAGATGGGGTCGCAGTTCAGGTCCTTGTGGTGTAAGCTGACACGCTGCAAGAAAAATGTACTGATCTGGAAGCCAGATCACGTCAAGATAATCTTAGGCTGTCCAGTCTCACTGAAGGAATGGAGACAGGGCATAGGAGTGATTTTCTGGCCGATTTATTGAGGGATGTTCTTGATCTCCCTCCAGCGATGGCTCTCAGTATTGAAAGAGCCCACTGGGCATTATACCCCAAGCCCATGGACCCCTCCGCTTGCCCTAGACAAATTATATTGAAATTCAATAGTTTCAGGGTAAAGAAGGAAGTGCTATGGAAAGCTTGGGCCATGGAAGAAGTAAAGTACAATTGGCAACTGCACTTTTTGGATCACGATTACTCCGCTAAAGTTCAACAACGACTCAAATATATGCCAGTAATTCGAGCACACAAAGCAAACAAAAAAGTTTCAAACTCCCTACGCAGCGAAGATCTGGATAATATGGGAGGAAGGCACCAAGGTTTATCCAATGCTGGAAGAGGCAACCATTACACTCAAGAAGGGGATAGCAGTCTAGGGAAGAGATGACACTGTCGGCACACCAGCAAATCCCAAACCACAATGGAATGAGTGGTCCACAGCCTGGGCAGGCTGCAACCACCAGAGGGGTTGAGCTGCTGCAGAAACCATGATGGAGAAGATTAAAAAGCTTCTGAATACATTGCCTAATCCAGTAACCGTTTCTGTCAGGTCCTACTTGGCTAAATGAGGCTAAACTCCTAAGGTATGGTCTTTGAATTCAATAGTAGCACTCTGATATTTGCTGTTAATCCTGGGTAGCTACAGGCAACTCCCCCCGTAAGGTTGCCCTTACCTCTGGCACAGTTCTCTAGAGACCACAATCTCCTACACAACCACATGTCAAATTGGCACCTTGTGGCAGACACATTTTGATGTGGTAAACCCAAACCACAGCATTTTGTTTCCGATGAGTTTAAATAGTTAGCCAAGGACTTGGCTCCTGGGGTACACTCCTTATGATCTTTGCTACAGCTGAATCCCATGTTGTTACCCCAGAAGCCAGGAGGCCTTTTGCCTCCCAGATGTAATGACTGTAAGTCGCAGTGCTCCATTGGCCCTAGCCCCATACGTGACTGTGCACCTAAAAGGAAATGCACTTCAAGTACAAAGATAAAGATAATCCATGGCTCCACACTTCAGAATTATAAGGTATGATCGATCAAGAGATGAGATACTGAGTTGCTCAGGAGCCAAAAGAGACTTAGAAAACACCTGAGCGCTAAAGCAACCTGCCACTTCCCAGGGGCACAATAAACTAAAGCTGTACATAGTTTTTAAAAATGTCTTACTGCCCGGAGTTGCAAAGCGCAAGAGGTATGGTGTATAAAGCAGCCCATTAACAGTTTATAAAAATGTTTTATGTGTTGCGTTTGTCCTTTTGAAAGGGCAGGATACTGCAGGCAGCTCCTGAGTTGGAAAAGGGACTGCCAGGAATGGTTCAAAGCATTAATGTCAAAGTAACTTACTTACTTAAAGGGCTCTACACACATATAAGCCCTATTCTACTTCAGCTCTCTCACTGAGAGAAAGGTTCTTTCATTACTGTTGTTAAAGGCACTATTATAGATTATTGAGCAACAGCTCAGACACAAAGGGCAACTCTAGGAGGCATACGCTAAGTGTGGTCCAGCCCCTAGCCTTACTGTCTGCTGAGCTTCACTGATCTTCACCAACTGGGAGAGAGACCAATCACGGAGGGAAGGTAAACTCTGACAGGCGCAGAAGCAGGGATTCCTTGACAGCAGTTCTACCTGGGTGAATCCCCCCTTGGAGTGCACAGTCCAGGCTCCTTTCTCTGCTGAGGCGACTTCTCTCCTTGCTTGCTCTGCTCAGACCCAACCAGCGGCTGCTTTCTCAGCATAAGTAGCTGTTGTAACACTAACTCCACACCCCCTTAACAAAAAAAACAATAATTTTTCTTTCTATCCTATCAGTTCTGTGTGTACTTTGGTTTTATGTGCAGTTGATGTGACAAGGGCTTGGTACATCTAAGTGGCAGAACATCACTGATTGTTTTTACAGATTGCAGGAACAAAGGTTCTGCCCACCCACCCTACCTCCTAATCCCACTCATCACTGGGTCTTCCTCCTTTATAGGGTGTACATGACCCTGCCCCCTTCCTGCCTCTCCTAATTACAAAGGCGGGGCATACATACAATACCTGTATTTCTATTTCATCCTAAGCCTCACATTTACTTTTACATCTCCACTATCTAAGACTTGCCTGTATATTTTGCCCACAGCCCCATACAGTACTTCCTGTCCACACATAGGCACATCAGGGGCAAAAACAAACAAAAACAATTCAGCCTCCTTCTCTCTTTCACCTTCACTTTCTTTCATCCGCTGCCGTCCATCCTCCCTCCTAAAGAAAAAACCTGCAACTTTTCTTTCTTCTGCTACTCTCTTACAAGTGGCGACCATCACCTCTTTTTCCATTGGCTTCTCAACAACCTCATAATGGACTGTGTCTACTGCAGGTACTGTGGGACTCTATTCAACCGAACAATTGCCCATAAGATAGGACACTGCCCCACATGTTATGCTGTGAGACATCTAAGAAACCAGCTCCATGCCACTTGGGCTGAAATCGCCTTTCTTAGAGCAAAGATTCAGGAGACCGCCAGCCCCTAAGCACACACCCAAGTCATGGATACCTCTACCACAGAGGGCAACTAAACCCAGGGGCTGGCAGACAGTCAAAAACCATTGAGCTGCACAATCATACCATAAGACAAACGGTCCGATAAAACATCAAACAGATTTGAGGCACTGTCACCCATGCCATTCGTCAAGGCAGAGGTCACAGGGAGCCCATACCTATCACAGGGTTCATGTGAGCAAAAACAAACTACAGGAAGACACAGGGCATAACTGCAAATCACTTACTAGTCACAGGGGACTCTATGATTTGGGGAATAGAGTTTTACCTACAACAGAACAAAAATACAAAAGTTGCGGTCAGGTGCCTTCCAGGATCATGAGCGCACAGAGACACTAATCATATTGAGAAAATCGTACGGGACACAGGGATAAAACCATATATCTTAGTCCATCTGGGCACCAACTACCTGGCCAATCATTCGGTGGAGGAGACCAAGAGGCATCTGATTTCTCTAGGTGACAAACTTTCTCCTATTTCATCCACTGTCTCATTCTCTGAGATTCTTCCGGCATGGGGAAAAAGGAGCTAGCAGGAAGAAGATCAGAGATAAAGACATTTCTGAGCGCAACAATTCATTCAGAGACTGTTGTGCAGAGGGGCTACAAATGCATAGAGGACTGGAATATGTTCTGGGAAAGGCGGTACTTTCGATATGATGGCCTGCACCTCACCAAGGAGGGCACCCAGGCGCTAGGCCAGAAATTTGATGTTTTCATTTCTAATTTAAACTAGTTAATGGGGAGTGGGCAGCAGCACCTAAGGAACCACAGGGGACAACTGTTGCCACTCCCCAACAATCTCCTATGAACACACAACCAGATCAAGACAACATTAACACACACCTTATCAGCACACTTACGGACCCTAGAAGACTATTTAGTATAAAGACGCCTTCTGCAAAATTACAGAAAAAGGGAAGTGCCACAGTGATCAGTTCTAACTAAGGAAGGCAAGCATCGTGCATCAATGCTTGCAGCCTGGCAAACAAAATCTCAGATCTCACTGCCATAATGGCAGAGGCAGACCTGGACTGGGTCGCAGTCACAGAAACATGGTTCACCAAGAGCTACACCTGGGATGTAGCTATCCCAGGATACACACTATTCCAAAGAGACCACAAAGGTAAGAAAGGTAAAGGGTAGCAATGTATGTAAAAAACAGCATCAATGCTATGGAAACCCAGGGACACAGCAGCAATGCGAGGTCCTCTGGGTCATCCTTGGAGCAGGAAGTAAGTACCCTATTTGAGTTGGGGTTATATACAGACCTCCAGCCCAGGACAAAGACTTGGACAGGGAACTCCTGGAGGTCATCCTACAGGTGGCAGACAAAGGAGAACTGCTGCTGGTCGGTGATTTCAATCTGCCGGATGTGGATTGTCTTTCACACACGGTCTCTATGGAATGGAGCAGAGAATTCCTCCTAGCACTAAAGGGAGCAGGACTAGAACAGTTGGTGACCACACCAACATGAGAGGAAGCCATCCTGGACCTCATGCTCTCAAATAGTGACAGGATCTCTGACACAACAGTGGGCAGCAATCTGGGTACCAGTGACCATAGGACCATCTGGATCACCGTCACCATCACCAGTAAAGAGGAAGTCAGCCACAGCAAACTCAGGGTCCTGGATTTCAAGAAGGCCGACTTTACTCAAATGAGGGCTTTCATAAAACAAATACTTAGCAAGGAAACAGGGGGCACAGTGGAACAGAGGTGGAAAGCCCTGAAGGAAACTTTACTCACAGTAACTACCCAGTGCACGAAGCAGATCTCAAAGTCAAGAAAAAGGAGGAAACCACTATGGTATACCAAGGATGTAGCAACAAAAATAAAGGATGAAAGGAAAGTATTCAAGAGATTCAAGGATACTAACAATGAGGCAGATATGGAAGTCTACAAAATCAAGTTAAAAGAAGCAGGGAAGGCAGTAAGGGTTGCCAAAGCCCAGACAGAAGAGAGAATTGCATGAGGAGTGAAGGAGGGCAACAAAACTGTTTATAGATACATGAGAGGAAAAAAGGAAAACAAAAGGAGGCATTATAAGAATAGCAACCAAGGACGGCAAATAGGCAGAAAATTATAATGAAAAAGCGGAGAGGTTAAACCGTTTCTTCTGCTCAGTCTTCACAGAAGAAGACAACGGCAATGGTCCCAAAATCCAGAACACAGGTGGACTCACCATAGAATCAGATGCTGGACCATTTACATGAGACAGTTTCCTAAAAGAGCTTCTCAAATTAAAAGCAAATAAAGCAATGGGTCCAGATGAAACCCACCCTAGAATTCTGAAGGAGCTGGCACAGGAAATTGCAGGCCCACTGGCAGAATTATTCACACAGTCTCTAGAGAGTGGGGAAATACTTCGGGACAGGAGAAGGACCACAGTGGTGCCCTTGCACAAAAGTGGAAGCAGGGAGGAGGCTGGAAACTATCAGCCAGTGAGCTTGACCTCGGTAGTGGTGAAGCTTATGGAGTCCCTACTTAAGGAAAGAATAGTGAAGTTCCTTACAGAAACAGGGCAGCTAGATACTAAACAGCATGGATTTATAGCAGGATGGTCGTGTCAAATGAATATGATTGAATTCTTTGACTGG
Organism: Neoceratodus forsteri; assembly: GCA_016271365.2. Taxonomy (NCBI): domain Eukaryota; kingdom Metazoa; phylum Chordata; order Ceratodontiformes; family Ceratodontidae; genus Neoceratodus; species Neoceratodus forsteri. The sequence goes on from CM057451.1 coordinate 749,176,871, forward strand.
GTCTCCAAAATAGTGGACCAGGGAGGGATGGCAGGCATAGTCTATCTAGATTTCAGCAAGGCTTTTGACTCTGTCCCCCGTAGAAGATTGGTCAATAAGTTAGAGCACTCCGGGTTAGGGCACAAAATAGTCAAGTGGGTTCAACACTGGGTCCACAATAGAATGCAGAGGGTCATAGTCAATGGAACACTACCTAGCAAAGGAAGAGTGATCAGTGGTGTGCCTCAAGGATCTGTCCTTGAGCCAATTGTCTTCAATATATTCATCAGTGACATTGCTGATGGCCTGCAGGGTTAGGTATGCCTGTTCACAGATGACACAAAGCTCTGCAATGGGGTAGATACAGTTGAAGGAATGGCAGCAATGGAAGCAGATCTAAAGAGCCTAGAAGCATGGTTTAGGGACTGGTAGTTAAAATTCAACACCAAAAAGTGCAAGGTCATGCACCTAGGTAAAGGAAACCCAAGGAAAACATACATACTCGGTGGAAAATTAACAGAAACAAAACTTGAATGGGACCTCCGAGTACTTATTTCCGATGATTTAAAGGTGGGTAGACATGAAAAGTTGGCACAGAAAGCTAGTAGCATCCTCGGATGTATTGGCAGGGGCATTATAGGTAGGATGCAAGAGGTCTTACTCCCTTTGTACAGGTCCTTGGTGAGGCCACATCTTGAGTTCTGCATACAATTCTGGAGGTCACACCTAAAAAAGGACATAGACCACTTGCAGGCTGTACAGAGGAGAGCTACTAAAATGGTACAGGAACTGCACCAGGAGCAATATGAATCTAGACTACAGCAACTGCAAATGTACTCCCTCGAGCAAAGGAGAAACGGGGGATATGATAGAAACCTTCAAATACACAAAGAGCATAAATAAGGTACAAACAGAAAACCTCTTTCACAAAAACAAGACCACACGAATGAGGGGGCACAGTTTGAGACTAACAGGGTGTAAGTTTAAAGCCAACATTCGTAAGTTCTACTTCACAGAGAGGTGGATGGACCCTTGGAATAGCTTACCACCAGAGGCTGTGGAGGCCGAAAGAGTCATTGCTTTTAAGCTAGTGTGGGACAAGTACTGTGGTAATCTCGGAAGAAGAACAGAATAGGCGGGGTAGGAAATTTGGGCAGACTAGATGGATCACACGGTCCCCTTCTGCCGACATGTTCTTATGTTCTGTCAGGCACTACTCCCCCTCTGAGCTCCAGGACCTCTGCTCTTTTAGTTGTCCTCCATTGTCCGCAGTAGTCTATGGTCACTGTAGGGTGCTGAGGATAGTGGGTAGAAGGTGGATGGGCGGGGGTCCTGGACCTGGGAGGGGGAGCGAGCGGAGCGGCCGGATTGGGGTAATGAGGATCAGGAGATGCCCTGGGGCAAAATGGAATCCTGAATGAGGTTCGTCTTGTTGGTGCCCCTACCCAAGGGCTCCATATCAACTGGGCTGGTCGCTCGGCCGTCCCCAGTGTCTCATCTGACTCACATGGTGTTGTGCAATGCCAGATCTATTAAAAACAAGACAGCTATCATATTCGATCTTGTTGGGTCAACAGATCTGGCATGCATCACCAAGACCTGGCTGGATGAGAATGCTGGCCCTGTTTTGGTGGCAGCAATTATGGCTGGGTTTTCGGTGATACACCGTGCGAGATCGGATTGCAGGGGCGGGGGTGTAGCAATTTGTTTTAAATCAGAATTGGACCTTGTAGATGTGTCAGTTAAGGGAGTCAGATCCTTTGAGCGTACCGTGGTCACACAGGTGTGGGGTGCAGGATCATTCTCATCTACCGTCCACCCAGAGCTGAGAAGCTGTTCTTGCAGGAAGTTGTGAACTTCGTTGTTGACATGGTGTTGGGGTCTCCCAGATTGATTGTATTGAGTGACTTCAATGCCTGCGTTGACGATGAACTCTCTCAATTTGGTCAGGATTTCCTCCGACTTATGACTTTCTTGGGCTTCACACAGGCAGTTGCTTCTTCGACTCACAATTATGGTCACTCGCTGGCCCTAATTTTCCTCCTGGGGATGGAGACCTCTGACTTGGTGATGGAACCAGTCGGATGGTCCGATCGCCACACTATAAGGTTCAATATCCTTGCTTCTCCCTATAGGCCTGCCCCTGGGAGATGGTCCGATACCGCCCTTTGTGGGGAGTGACCCCAGAAGGTCTTTTGGCAGAGTTGGACCTATCGGGATTACCGGGTGCAAGTGAGGGTCCCAAGAACCTGCTACAGGCCTATAATTGGGCAGTGGCAGGGCTCTGGACACCTTGGCTCTAGTCCGTGTTCGCCCCCTCACCCTTCACCCTCAGTCTCCTTGGTGTGATGGGGCCTTGAGGGAGCTGAGGCGAGTAGGGCGAAGGTTAGAATGTTGCTGACGGAGATCCTGAGAGACTGTGTACCTTACAGTGTTTGGCCTTGTCATGTTTCTTTGCACTTACCAGATAGCTCATGTCTCTGTTAGTAATGTTTCACCCTTGTAATTTGCTTACACTAGGGCTCCACCCTCCTTTGTTTTCTTCTTCTCAATTGTTCACACTTTGTTGTACCTGACATGGAACCTTTGTAAAAGAGCTTTTGCTCAAAGGTGTAATGTCCGAGTCTTGAAATAAATAAATAAATAAAATAAAGATCTGGCCAGGATGCCGACAGACTTAGACTGATGGAACATTATAGAGACTGTCAGTCAGCAATCTCCTAGAAGAAGGCAGAATTCTTGTCTGGGGAGATTGCTGCAGCTCTGAATCGACCAGCTCAGCTCTTTCGAACTGTGGACAGACTGTGCAATCCAGCCTGTCTACAAGTTCAAAGAGCATTTTCTCAAGATAAGCGTGAGGAGTTTGCTCGTTTCTTTGCTGATAAGGTTGCTGACATCAGGTCTGAGATCTGCTTAGCATGCTCTATGGGGAGGGATAGTGATCGGTGTGGTGTCACTACTCCTCAGTTCTGTCGGATAGAGTTTGATCGCCTGGAGATCATGGATGGCATGCAGCTTCTCCAAGGTTCATGCCCGACCTGCTGTTGTTCGTACCTGGGCCCTACTCACCTTTTATTAGGCTATATTGATATCATCAGTCCAGTCCTCGTGGAGATAGTTTGGTGCTCACTGGAGTTGGGTGAGTTTCTGTGTTCCCTGAAGGAAGCAGTGGTAACTCCCCTTCTCAAGTAATCTTCCATTGACCCAGACTGCCCGGCTAACTACAGGCCAGTCTCTAAACTTCCCTTTGTGGGAAAGGTTATTGAGAAAGTTGTGGTGCTGCAGCTGGAGAATCATCTTACCATCCATGACATCTATGACCCTCTCCAGTCCAATTTTCATAAAAGGCATAGTTCGGAGAATGTTCTGGTTCAGGTACTCAATGATCTGATTACGAGACATCAGAAATGCTGTTCCATCTTGATATTCTTAGATCTCTTTTCAGCTTTTGACACTGTGAACCATGGGGTTCTGCTGAAATGTCTGCGAGTCATCTGTGGCCTGTCTGGTATGGTCCTCAGATGGTTCCATTCTTTCCTCACTGGCAGATCACAGAGAGTGGTCTCAGGGATTTATTCCTCTGAGTCATTCTCTCTGCCATGTGGGGTGCCGCAGGGTTCCGTGCTGTCCCCCATGTTGTTTGTGGTGTACATGCTGCCATTAAGAGACATTGTGAGGTGGTATGGGCTGGGTTTTCACTGCTATGCAGATGATACACAGCTCTACTTGTCCTTTGTGCCCGAACAGGATAGTGCGCTCTCAGTGTTTAACAACTGCCTTGTAGAAATCCTGGATTAGATGAATACCAGCTGACTGACACTGAATTCCAACAAGACTGAAGTGTTGGTAGTGGATCCTGGTCACCGGATAGAGGGGGCAGTGGTGGGAGGTCCCTCAGTGCTTTGGCTTGGGGGTGCCCAGTTGCTGACCTCTGAACGGGTGCAAAATCTGGAGGTAATACTTGATGATGGGCTGACACTTCGCTCACAGGTGTCTGCCATGGTTAAGTTAAGCAATAAGCCACAAGGTGGTGTGGATTATCAGGGGATTTACTACGGCTGGAGTGATTTGCCCATGAGGTGCAGCCGAGTGGGTAAATCCTCGCCAGCCGGGGTAAATCCCCCAATAACCCACATCCTCCAAGTGGCTTATTGCGATTATACCAAGGTTAATTTTTTTTACAATAATAAAATAAAAATATTAAAGAGATTGATTTGTTTTTTTATTTTTATTGTCTTTATTCCTACGCTACAGATATTATAGATTATATACTCATCAACAGCTGTTGTTTATCAGAGGATTTACAATGGTGGTAAACTGACAGACTGACAGTTTCATTGGCTGTTCACTTATGTCCATGGTATAATCCTCTTTTTTACCATCTGAGGAATATCACCTGGATTAAGCACCTAGTTCTATCTGGTGACCTTCCAACTTTGATCCATGCCTTTGTGACCTCGCATCTGGACTACTGTAACTGCCTTTACCTAGGGCTTCTGGGGGTTGATATCTGCTGCTTGCAGCTGTTGCAGAACGCTGTGGCCAGGTTGTTGTCTGGATTATCCTGATCCAGTCATATCACACCTGTGCTGCGCGAACTGCACTGGCTGCCAGTTCAGTGGCAGATCACCTTCAGGGTTGGCTTGCTGATCTATAAAGCTCTACACAGACAGGGACCAAGCTACATGCAAGATCTCCTGCATCCTTGCTGCCCCATCTGACCACTCTTCTTGGCCGACGAGGGATTGCTGGAGATTCTCAGGGTACAGTTAAAAACTTCTGGAGCACGGGTGTTTTCATTCGTAGCCCCAACCCTATGGAATTCTCTGCCTCGGTGGATACGAGAGTGCCTGACAGTGGAGAGCTTCAAAACTGCTTTAAAAACTCATCTATTTGGGCTTGTTTTTGGAGATATTCCTTAATCTATGTTGGATCACTGTAGTTGTATTTTTAAAGATGTTGATTGGATGCTTGATTTTAGAATTTTATCATTTTTAATTGTTTTGTATGGATTGTATAGCGCTTTGATACTTTGTGAATAGCACTTTATAAATAAAGGTATTATTATTATTATATGTATGACTCCTCCCACATGAGGGCTTTGAAGGGCGGGGGGCTAAGTTATGAGGCCAGTGGTGAGGCCATTGGCTGGGCCTTCCTTCCCTCCTGGACCTCCACCACTCTCCCTTTCAGACAGGCTGGGAAGACATAAGTTGTCAAACATGGAAGGTTGTAAAAATTAATTAAAGTGGTGCCCCAAGAAGATCCCTTCCCCTAGGGGGATGGTAACAAGAGTCCCGGTGTACAGGAACCAAGGGACAGGAGGGGGTAAGAAGGAAAGGACCATTGGGGGATAATTACCTGAGGATGGCCCCCGCGTAGGATAAATAGAAAAGACATTAAAAAAAGGACACCCCAGGCTCTGGGGGAAGGGCCTAGGAGGGCTAGACAATGGACCCCTCACACTTATGTGCTGCACTTGTGGGAGAGAGAGGCACCAAGGCTTCCTCTTTGAGCTCTTGTGACCCTGAGGAAGCTGAGTGTAGGTTTAAAGCATATGGCAAGTAGACAACTCCAGACAATGGGACCCAGAATGCAGCATGGACGCGGGGGTCTGAGAGATGGTGCTGGGGTGAGGGGGTGACAGCTGAGTGCAGCTCAGCATTGGGATTCAATTAAACTGGGTTTCAGGCCCACACTTAACAGTACAAAGGGAGCCCATTAATGTAGAACCAAGGTGTATAATTCAGGACTGAGTACTGCCCCAAGCAAAATCTGTACTGCTGGTGTGATTACTCTAGAAACTAAAGGAGAAAAGAATGTCAACTGAGCCTTACTTTGTAGCCTGGAACAAAAGTGATCTCTCAATCAATCTACAAAGTCAGACAGGGAATTTAAAGGTCCCAGACTTCCTCAAATACGATTTATTAACTTAGAGACTATGAGGGAGACAGAATCAGCTCTACTCCCATATCTGCAAATCATGCTATGTGATGCACAATTTTTTTCTTTTATTGGGTTGTCTCCTGTATGGAACTACCCAGATAAGTGCTCTCCTATAAAAGGAGAAATGCTCACACTAGCAACTCATAGATACATAGACAGTGTCGGCAGATAAGGGCCTATGGCCCACCCAGTCTGCCCATTTGAGTTTGTAAGTTCAGTTTATGTTTTCCTAGAAGTCTGTTGCCCCTTATCCCTGACCTCCAGAATTGCTTTATGTCTATCCCATGCATTCTTAAATCCCATGATTGTTTCAGCCCCCACCACTTCCTCTGGCAGAGTGTTCCACTTGTCCACCACCCGTTCTGTGAAGAAATTCTTCCTCACGTTTCCTGCGAATCGTCCTCCCTGCAACTTCATCCCATGCCCTCTAGTCCTGGAACATCTTTTTCGCTTAAAAATAGTGTATTCCTGCACCCTGTTCCTCCCTGTAAGATACTTGTATGTCTCTATTATATCCCCTCTCTCCCTCCTCTCCTCCAGGGAGTACATGTTCAGTTCCTTCAACCTGTCCTCATAGGACTTGTGATGCAATCCATGTACCATCTTTGTTGCCCTCCTCTGAACCTTCTCTACCCTCTCTATGTCCTTACGTAGGTAAGATCTCCAGAACTGTACACTGTACTCCAGGTGGGGTCTCACTAGTGTCTTGTATAGTGGAATTATGACCTCCTTTTCCCTGCTGGTGATGCCCCTGCCTATGCATCCCAGCATCCTATTTGCTTTACCTGCTGCCTTGTCACACTGTTTCCCTACCTTGAGGTCATCAGAGATGATAACCCCAAGATCCCTTTCCTGCTTGGTGCATGCTATATCCTCACCCCCAACTGATATATTGTGCCAGGGTTTTTGTGCCCCATATGCATTATCTTGCACTTCTTTGCATTGAATTTCAACTGCCAGACCCTGACCATTCTTCAAGTTTCTGCAGGTCCCTTCTCATTCTGTCTATTCCTCTGGTGTGTCTACTCTGTTACAGAGCTTTGTGTCATCAGCAAACAGTGAAATTCTGCCTTCTGGTCCTGCGCAATGTCACTGATGAAGATGTTGAATAGGACCGTCCCAGCACTGATCCCTGTGGTACCCCACTGGTCACTCTTCCCTCTGTGGAGTGACAGCCATTTACCACCACCCTCTGTGTCCTGCCGCCCAGCCAGTTACCTACCCACCACGCTACTGTCCTGCCAACACCCATATTCCCCAATTTGTGTAATAGTCTTCTATGTGGTACAGTGTCAAAGGCCTTGCTGAAGTCCAGATAGGCCATGTCAACTGCCCTCCCCTGATCCACCTCCCTAGTCACCCAGTCAAAAAATTCAACGAGGTTGGTCTGACATGACCTCCCCCTGGTGAAACCATGATGCCTTGGGTCCTGTAGTCCATTGACAACCAGATGTTCCACCAATCTCTCCTTCAGTAGTGCTTCCATGATCTTCCCCACTGCCAAGGTGAGGCTGACTGGTCTGTAGTTCCCCGCTTCCTCTTTGTTCCCACTTTTGTATAAGGGGACTATATCTGCTGTCCTCCAGTCTTTGGATACCTCCCCTGTTTCCAGTGATCAGCTAAACAGGATAGCCACAGGTTCAGACACCACCTCTCTTAGTTCTTTAAAGGCCGTGGGGTGCACCCTATCTGGCCCCATTGCTTTATCAACTCTTATTACTTCCAGTTCCTTCAGGACCCTTTCTCGTAAAGGGACTTGTGTCCATTTCTGCACCATTCTCACCCCTTATACTCCTTCAGACCCATTACCCTCTTCTTCCTCAGTAAAGACTGAGCAGAAATACCTGTTCAATATGTCAGCTTTACTGTTGTCATCCTCCACGCGGCCCCCATCCTCCCCCTTCAGTCTCACCATCCCTCCCTTTGCCTTTCTTTTTTCACTTATGTACCTGTAAAAGGTTTTGTCCCCTCTACCCACTGATTTTGCAGTGTGTTCTTCTGTCTGAGCTTTGGCTTCCCTTACTGACCTCCCTGCCTCTCTTTACTTCTCCTGGTACTTCCTCCTATCCCCTTCTGCCTGTGTCTTTTTGTATTGCCTGAATGCAATCTTTTTGGCTTTCACTTTCTTTGCTACCTCTTTGGAAAACCATAATGGTCTCCTCTTCCTTTTCCTCTTGCTAACCTGCTTAATGCATAATTCTGTTGCTCTTGTAATCCCCATTTTAAATACTGACCACTGTTCCTCAACCCCTGATTCCTGCCCCATTCCCCTTAATGCCTCTTTCAAATATCTCCCCATTTCCCCAAAGTCTGCCCCCCTAAAATCCAGGATACGTGTTTTTGTGTGGTTTGGTTCTGCTCTTTCTGTGATTTCAAACCACAGTGTCTGGTGGTCGCTGTTCCCCAGGTGCTCCCCCACTGTTACCCCCATCACACTGTCCCTGTTTATGAGCACAAGGTCCAGAGCCTGTGGAAGCTCAAGTACAACCTGTAGCCTTACAGCGAGTCCAGAGAGTGCTCATTTGCACTTTCCCAACTTAGAAGTGTTCACTTCATACTGTTTGTTAAATTGTTTTTACAAGTTCAGGCCCAGTTGACCTAATGTGTATACAGTGTAAGAACTGTTTTGTTAATAAAATGTCACTTACTACAGAAAATACTAGCAATGACCACAAGAGGGCACCAGAGTACGTCCTAAGTTCACAACAATTTCTAACCTTCTAACACCAACCACCATGGATACTGCAAGGGTAAAGGTAACAACCTATAACGTAAATGGTCTACTCACCCCATAAAAAGGGGGAAGACTATGGCATACGTAAAGAAAAATGCAGCTGAGTTTGTTTTCCTGCAGGAAACACATTTATCAGATCAGGAACATAAAAAAGTCACTAAATTTGGTTACGACCAAATCCACTACTCTTCCTACAAAACAGGGTGTATAAGAGGTGTGGCAATCTTGATGTCTGAAAGAGCCCCATTTGTGATCAAAGCTGTATACCCAGATAAAGAAGGCCAATATGTAATGGTGATTGGTGAATACAAGGGTCAACTGCTCTCTCTAGCCTCAGGCTGCCTGCGCCCCTCGCACACGGACTATAGTCACTGCAGTTTAGGGCTCAGGAGAGGCCCCGCCGAACGCTACGCGTTCGGCTCCCCACCGCCCCCACCACCACCCTTGGTCGGCTCTCAAATTTATAGAGAAGGTTAGTCAGGTGACGAAATCAAAAACCTATCAGCTCACTTTCCCAGCAGCAGGTTATATTAGGTTTCCACTAGAGGCCACTGAAACTTAACTTTCTCTATCAAAATTAACTATGATATCGCTCCTACTAACAGCCCTCCTGGGTTCCAGGATACTACAATATGATCAGCTACCCCCTCTAGAGGCACCAATGTCACAGTACCTCAACATTTCCATTTCTAACTTATTTACCAATAATGACTACTTACCCAGTCTCAGCAACACTTCCCATGCTAGTCAAACTGGTCCTTATTGCCCTTACCCTCTTGCTCTCTCTCTATCCATTACACCCACACATCCTACTCACTGCACCTTAGCACTACACCACCTCCCAAGACCACAACCCCCCAACACCACGACTTACACCTTAACCACCCCTCACTCCTCCATAGCCCTTCAAGCCTGTGCCTTTCACAGTCTACCTATCCCGACCTCCAGTGTTAAAAGCCCTCACCATACCATTCCCAACGACACTCCTCCAAGCACTGCAGGTTGGCCATCCTACAGCACACCCTCCTGCTCTTATTGCTATAGAGCATATCCACCCCAACCCAGGACCACCGGCACAAATGCCCCCCAAACAATCCAGGGCCGACTACTCCTTGCAACTCTAAATATATGCAGCCTACCAAAACTCACTCCTCTCCAAGGCTGGGTTGCACAGGCATACACCACATCATAGCCCTCTCGGAGACCTGGCTGTCTGATAAAATACCCAATAAGGCAGTCCCTCTCCGTAATTATTTTCTCTTCAGGACCGATAGGGCCAGCAAGAGGGGTGGCGGCTGTGCAATTTATGTAAAATCCCCTCTTCAAGCCACTGAGGTTAGCATCCCCACACTCCAATATGGCGCAGACACTAATTGTCAAACTCAGTCTGGGCACCAAAACGCTATCACCTCGTTTCTGCCTACATCCCCCCGAGAAACCAAAAACTCGCCTTTGATTCCATCCTCCAAACAATCTCTAACCTACCTAATACTAGTGAACTCATCCTAATGGGTGACTTCAATATCAACTGGCTATCCCCCTCCTCGTCCAGCTTTAAGGATGTGGCTCTAGCATATGACCTAACCCAAATAGTCACCTCTCCTACCAGAAGGGACAACAGAACCGGGTCCTCCACCCTTTTAGACCTTATCTTCACAAATAGACCATTGAACCTCTCCCAAGCCACGGTCTTCCAGATTCAATTAGTGACCACTCCCCAGTGACCAGTTGGTGGTCTGGCAGACTGACCTCTACCCCCGCTAATCTCCTTGCAGAGACGGCTAAAAGGAGGCTACGTAAACTCATAGCCCATCTAACTACTTGTGACTGGCTCCCAATCTACACCTCACAGTCGGTAGACTTTGCTCTCACTCACTTTATATCCACTTTTAACAAGGCCTCGACATTTTGCCCCCTCACCAAACAAGTACTGAAAACCAGATCCACCCCTGGTTCACACCCTCACTACTAAACATGCTCCAATGGCGGGACAACCTTTGGCATGAGGCCATTGAATCATAAAACACACATGATAGACTACTGTACCGAGCAGCCCGCAATAAATGTACATGGGCCATACGGCAGGCAAAGGCTTCTACTACCAGCAAACCCTTGCCTCGCATGGGAGACGGGAAGAAATTCTGGAGCAGCGATAAAGAACCAAATGGAATTCACGCTCCTCTCCCCCCACTCTCTGTAAATGGAGAAGTTACACAAGACCCTCCGTAGTAGCTGAAGCCCTTAACTCCACCTTCTCCGACCTCTCCAGTATCCTCCCCTAATTTCTTCCACCCAGTCCCCCCCACACTCCCACTAACTCGGATTAGCTACCTTTCAGGCTGAGTCATCTCCGCCGGGAAGCAAAACATTACATTACCAAGGCAATTTCCAATTCCCATTTCAGCAATGATTCACTCGATCTAAAGCTCATTCGGCTGACACTGGGCGTCACACTTCCCCACCTCACTAAAATTCTCAATCTCTCTCTCTGCCTCGGTCAGTTCCCTCAACCTGGAAGAATGCTTTAATCACTCCCATCTTGAAGGTGGAGACCCCACTTTACCAAGCAACTATAGACCCATCTCATACTTCCTCCGCTCTCTAAAGCGCTGGAAAAATATTAGCTGACCAATTTACAGAACACCTGACTAGATACAACCTCCTTAGCCACGCGCAGCAGCTTCGGACAGGACATAGCACTGTGACCGCACTGACCGAGCTCACCTCATTTCATCCACAAGGCATTAGACCAAGGAGCAATTGCAGGTGCAATCTTCGTGGACCTCACCAAAGCGTTTGACACAGTCAGTCCGATCTGTTGCTTCATGTTATGCCACAGCTAAATGTGGTCACTGGGGTAACTGCCTGGTTCAAGGACTACCTATCAGGCCGGTCTCAGCAAGTCAGGGTTAATACCACCATCTCCTCTCGCAAGCAGTGTGCTCTGAGGTCCGCAGAAGTCTATCCTTGGCCCTCTTCTGTTTTCCTCTTTTTAAACTCCTTCCCAAGGCATGCAGTGGAAACATGCTTCTCTATCCGGATGATGCGGTATTATTCTGGAAACACCCTCAACATTGCACCCTACAGCAAGCCCTACAGGGTTTCTTTGGGGAGCTTGAATTGTGGTTCGATGAACACCGCCTGATCATCAACTATAAAAAAACTAAATCCATGTTATTTGCACACCGACAAAGCCCACACAGCCAATCGGCTCTACAAATTAAAAACAAGCAAGGCACCCCCCTTGAACACGTCACTAACTTCAAATACCTGGGTATCACTTTAGATACTGCCCTCTCCTACCATAGACATGTTCAACTTCTTTCCACCGCTGTTAACACAAGAGTGGGAATCCTCTATCGGGTTAAACACTGTTTACCCCCACAGGCCTTGCATCTGGCAGTCTCTGCCTCAATCCTCTCCTAATCGATTATGGGATATCGATATATGGATCAGCTGAGCCTACGATTTTCCATTATCGACACCACCCTGAATAAAGCCTGCCGACTAGTCACCGGCAGTGACGGCTCACTCATACATGTGACTTATATGCCCTGACAGGCTGGCTAAACTTCCAACAAAGACTACATTACCACACCTGTATCCTGGCTAAAAATACAACTTCAGACCGCCCACTTGGCCTTCTCCCAATAATCAGACCAGCCCCGTCAGGTGCAATACCGACTCGCCTCTAATCTTTCATTCCTGGTCCCCCACTGTAGGACATCATTGGGTCAGATCGTTTCGGTGCCGTGCTCCCTCGTTGACAATGCACTACCTCCTCGGCTCACTCAGACACACAGCATCTCCCTATTCAAAGCAGGCCTCAAAGCCCACCTAGCTGAATCCCAAACCTGTGCCTGTGACTAGCTCTCTCCTAAGTATGCTACCTTACCCCATCAAAAAACTGACACAGGGTCTCCTGGATCCCACGAATACGCCTCCCCCCTAGTCTAACAAATGATACCCTGAATGTCCCTGCCACAGTCACTGCTGTACTAAGATAAAGCCTGGACTGCACTGTTCAGAACTGTTTTGTGTATTATTTTGAGTGTGTATGTTCTCCGGTATACTGCCTTACTATGTATGTATCTTTGTACTCCGTCTCCCCTCCACCACTGTAACCGACGTGGAGCCTTTGCAAATGAGTCTGCGACTCAAAGGTTTGTAATTCCGAATATATGCAATAAATAAATAAATAAAATAAATTATACACTCCACCAGGTTCTGACTATGGATTTTACAGGAATGTTTTAACTACTTTAGTGCAAAAGACAGAGGGGTAGCTTATATGTGGAGGCAACTTAAATGTGGTGCTAACGCCCCAGATAGGCACAACCTCGGGCATACCTAGGTGGGAACATAGAGTGGCATGGAAGGTGAAGTTGCTCCTTACTGAACTTGGGCTTGTGGATGCCTAGAGGCACACGCAGGGCTCTACAAGAGGCTATACCTGTTACTCAGCTGCCCACAAAATGTACTTCTGCCGGGATCTGCTATTGGTCGGTCAAGAACATACAAATAAAATCTGTGATTGCTTCACAGGCACGCTGGGAATATCTGATCACGTGCCGGTCACAATCACATATATACTTCAAAAATGTACTAAACAGAGTTTTTGGAGCCTGAATGTCTCATTGCTTCAAGGCAAAGAAGCAATGAAGCAAGTACAAGACTACGATACCCAAGATGTTAAATCTGGAATTTTGTGGGATACTATAAAAGCCATGATCAGGGTAAGCTAATAGCCATAGCTGCAGGCCGCAGAAAAGACAGACAACAGAAACAACAGAAGTTAAAAACTACAATTCAGGCCTTGGAACTACAACAACAAAATAAGTTGGATAGGAAAAGAGGAATAGAATTAATAAAACTAAAGAAAGAACTGAACCATATTTTAGACTTCAGAGTTCAGCAGAATCTAAAATACCTGCGCCAAAGGTATTACAAAGGAGCCCCAAGTGCAATGAGACTCTTGACATGTAGGATAAGAGCACAGAGGAGTAGAGCAACTATTAACAAAACAATACACCCAGAGACTGGACATAAAGTGGTTAGGATAGAACACATCGTAGAGTCCTTCAAACATTATTATAAGGATTTGTATATACCCCCTACATCGAAACCCACACAAGTGATAGATAGCTTCCTAAATTCACTAACTCTCCCGCAGGTGTAACAAGAACAAAATGACGTTCTATGCTCCCCGATCTCTGCTCAAAAATTACTTAGGGAGATCAAATGACGTAAAACGGGCAAGTGCCCGGGAACATATGGTCTCCCTGTGGAAGTTTACAAGAAATTTCCAGATTTAGTGATCCTGCTCCTACAACGAGTGTACACTGAGGCAATGTCAGATGAAAGGGTTTTAGCCCCCTCTTGGAATTATGCCATAATCTCGGTGATCCCCAAGCCAGGCAAGGACCCTACACTCTGCCCCTCCTATCAGCCAATATCCATACTCAATGTCGACTACAAGTACTATACGGCTGTAATCACGAGGAGGCTGGAAATCATTATCTTAGAGATAATATCCCCTGATCAGACTGGCTTCATCTCTGGTAGACAAGCCCAGGACAATATTCGTAGAACTCCACACATTATTGACCACCTTAATGCACACAAAGTTCTGATCCTCCTGATGAGTATGGATGCTGAGAAAGCATTTGTCGAGGCTGGCTGGACATATTTGAATAGGGTCCTTGCAGGCTTTGGCTTTTCAGACACCTTCCAGCAATATATTTGAACCATAAACTCAACACCCATGGCATATGTCCGAGCTAATGGTCACCTCTCAGGGAGATTTCCACTAGGCAGGGGTACATGACAGGGCTGTCCTCTCTCACCATTACTGTTTGCACTTTATATAGAACCCCTAGCTCAAATGATTCAGAAGGATCCCCAAATCTCAGGTGTACAGTTGGCTTATAATGAGCATAAAATAGGACTTTGAAACTATTTTTATGGTTCTTAAAGTCCAAATTTAGTTTTTATGCATACAGAAGAGAATTAATTTCAGATGTTATACAGGTTTCCGAAATATATCAGAGTTATCTCTTACATCTTGATATAATAAGTTTATTTTGTCCATTGTTCCTGGAAAACCCGTACATGTAGGGTCATTCACCAACCTTTTTTATGCTCTACATTCCCTGTGTTATTTCCATATTTGTGATTAACTGAGTACTGTTTTCCACACATTACGTTTCCACTAATGGGTTTTGTACTTGACCTGTATTGTCTTCTGACTATTCCCCTACAAATCATGCTATTCCTCATTTGAAAGTGCAGAAGAATATGGAGTAAAAGTTTGCCCTACCTTCCAGAAGTCCTCTTGCACCCCTCCAATGACCTGTTCCATACCTCCTTGGTACCCCTAGTGGCTTTAGCTTGATTTTCAGCTCTCCTGGTATTTCATGGCATCACTAGCCTAGAATCAGATGTATGAGGGATAGCAGCTTAGTGAAGAAAAAGTCAACACAGAGGTACAGTACTAAAGGAAAAATACCCAAAATAGGAAATAAAGGTTGTTTGGACCTGGTTTGGACTTTTATCTGTTACTTCATACTTGTCTGCTTCAAATAAACTTTTCCATATTTAACTAATAACTGATAATAAAATACATAACTATTTACAACCTAAAAAAGTGTGCCTGTCTTAATTTCATTTTGTTCTTATGAGTTTCCTTGCTTTGTTATTGGGGAGATGCAAGAGAAAGAGGGAATGGGTAGTCTCCCATCAGTAGCAGCCACTATCCCCAGTTGTTCCAGTGCTTTATGTGTACTTATGTCTCCTGATATACTCCACCTCCCTCACCTGCAGTGTGGCTCTTCTTCCTGACCTCCATGGTCTCCCTCTGGTTCCATGTGCTGCACCCAGCCCTCCCAGTGTCTCCTAAATTTCTCTGTTGTGAGGTGTAGTGTCACTGTTAATTGTTCCATATTGTGGACGTTAGATACTCTGTTTTTCCATCCTTGCAACTCTGGGGTCTTTGGGTCCAGCCAGTGTGCAGTCAGGTTCTTCAAAGCCACCAGAGTCAAGCACTGGAAAACTCTTTTATTTCGGCTTTGAATCCCTGGTATAGGTTGGCCTAGTATATAATCGTAAAATGTATCTGGCATGAGCACCCCCCAGATCTGAGACAGCTCCTCTCTGATTTGGTTCCAAAAACCCTGTATCTTGGGGCATGACCATAAGGTGTGGTAGTGTGTACTTCTGTTCCACATTTTCTCCAGCACAAGTCTGTATTCGTGGTCCCAAAGTGTCTAGTGACTGCTGGAACATGAAAGAAATGATTAATTATTTTCCATTGAAATTCTTTCCAATTTTGAGATGCTGAAATCTGCAAGTCACCCGGACACTCCCCCCACTGATGATCTGATATCAAAACCCCTGATTCTTCCTGCCATCTGTATTGTAGGTCGTTCAGGTTAACACCCCTGGCCTGTATCAGTAATTTGTACATTAGATATGCACCCTGAGCATTCAATTAATTTTGTACTCCAGTAGAGAAAGTCCTCCCAAACAGTCTTGTGTCTGGTCACCCGCTGGCCTTCTCCTAACCCAAACAAATAGCTCCTGGCCTACAGGAACCTATAGAAATCAGTCCTGTCTAAGTGGTATTTGTTGTGAATATTTTGGCAAGCCACACAGTGCTCCCCTTCTATGAGTTGTTCATATCGGGTGAGGGCCTTTCTGTTCCAACTTCTAAACCCACTATCTTGGTGTCCTGGCACAAAGTCCAGGTCCCCAGCTAGTAGGATCAGTGGTCCTATTTTGTTTGGTGTCTTTCTTAATACTCTTATTCTTTGTATTATTGAAAGGGAGTGCTTTATTCAGGGATTGGAAATGTGTTTCTTCAAAATTGCATTGATTTTAGCTGTCAGCATAGCATATATGTGGATGGGCAATTCTTTCATAGTCTCCATTCCATACCACCTTGACTTTTCTCTCTGTTTGGCTCATATCATTAAATAAGGGTCTGCGATGCAATGTAATAGAGCCTGAAATTTGGAAGTCCTAGTCCCCCCTCCTCTCTGGGAAGTATCAGTCTCACTCTTTCCACTCTAGGTCCCCCCCCCACACACACACACACAAACTGTTTAAGATCCATTTCAAGCTGCTTCCAAAATGGTCCTGGAATATTGGTTGGTAGTGTTTGAAATAAAAATAAATCAAATATCGTGGTAGAACATTCATTTTTATGATGCCATTTCTGCCTAGAAATGAAAAAGGAAGTAAGTGCCATCTTTCTAAATCTGCTTTACATTCCTTAGCCAGTTTTTCATAGTTTAATTTAAATAATTCCTTAGTGTTTGTAGTAACCATTATTCCCAAGTATCGTATCCTGTTATGTCTGACCCATACAAATGTGAACCCAGTCCTCTCCTCTTGTGTTAGGGTCCCAATAATATGGATCGCTTCCGTTTTGGTATCATTAATTTTGTACCCAGATACCTCCCATATTCTTCAAGTACTGTCTGTAGTGTAGGGATGGACTCTGCTGGCTCCCTCATGAATATGAGGGTGTCATCTGCATACAAGGAAATTTGTGTTGTATTCCAGCCACCTCTATTCCTTTTATAATTGGGTCATCTCTAATCCTTACTGCCAATGGCTCTATGCAGAGTGCGAATAGAAGTGGTGAAAGAGGACAGCCCTGCCTCATCTCACTGGTCAGTGGGAACTTTTGTGAATTAACCCCGTTTACATTGACTACTGCTTCTGGTTGTCTGTATAGTGCCTCGATGCATGCTTGAAAGCCTGGGCTGAAATTCAGTTCTGTAATTACCCCCTTCAGGTAACGCCTCCTGACCCTGAGAAATGCCTTTTCTGCGTCTAGGGACAGGGCCAGCTATAAGTGTTTTGAACCTTTCTGGGATGTAAGGATATTCAAGAGCTGATGGATAGTGTCCTGTAATATTCTCCCCTTTGTGAAGCCTGTTTGGTCAGGGTTTACTAGCTTCTGGACCTGCTGTTGCAGTCTATTTGCCATAATGGTGGTGAACATTTTCATATCTACAGTTAATAGTAATATTGGCATATAAAAGCCACATTGTTGGGGACCACAGTTATTTGTGCCTGCCTCCATGAGTCAGGTGCTGGTTCCCCTCTAAGATGTTGTTAAATATGTTTTGCAGTAGGGGGTTAACTTGCTCAATGAATTTGTTATAAAATTCGGTCGGGGGCCCATCTGTTCCTGGAGCCTTGCTACTTCTTAGGTTCTTTATTTCTGTGGCTATTTCTGTGTTTGAAATAGGGGAAGTCAAGCTATTTTTCTGTTCCTCTTGCAATTGGGGGTAGGTTCACCAATGTCATAAATTGATCTAGGTTTACATTATCTTCCTCCCCCAGGCACCTGAATACAGCTGTTTATAGCAGTCTGCAAACACTTCTACTATTTCTGCTGGCTTGGTGTAAGTGGTTGTGGTGTTTGTACCCCCTTTAATTTTGACCACTGTTCTATTAACCATCACACAAGGTGTGCCTACAGGTGTGTGCTAACAGATTACTGCTGTCATCTTCTGATTCAAATTGTCTTTTGCAAGGTATATCTTCTGTTACTGCTTTATTTTTCTCTGTAGCAAAGTGTTTCTTACAGGGTATATCTTCTCTGAAATTATTACAGGTGGTGCTTTACAGGTTTTACAGTTTTATCTAACATTAGGATAAGCTTTCAGGGTTACTGCATTTGTTGTTGACTGTTTCTACCCTTACCTCCTTGTTCTTTTTTTTTCAACTCATCTTTATTCAAGAGTTTGGAATACATTACATGTAAAAAAAAGAGGCAAAATCCAACCTTGTAGTATTCTAACTACAGTACATATATATAACTATCTAATTCAGAATCTTGAATTACATATTTTTGTTCCATTTTATAGTCATTTATCTGGGTCCAGGCTCTTGGTTTTACCAAATGTCCATTCCCTTACATTTCTAATCCTCCAGTATTCTTACATTAATCAATATGTAATAACTAATAAACTCATTCCAAACTAATGAATTTCTGTTTTGCCCAGATTAATAAGAGGAGTTACATGGCAGGGGTATATACATATAAATAAATCTTATTTGCTTTACTAATCATTTCAGTTATTAAGGGGGCTACATAGGGGGACAGGGGGAATGCCCTAACAGACCACGGGGAGAAGAAAAATCAGCACTCCCTAAAGTCAATCTATTCTAATCCCTTCTCCCCTACCCTCAGGGATGCAATCTCCTTCTACCAGGTTAGGATCTGGGTACTAGAGTAGCCAGGGACTCCATAGATCCCGGAACTTCTCTTCCCGGAGACCTATTTGCGCTGTCAGGCGTTCCATCTCGCAGATGGAATCCACTCGACTTCGCCATTCCAATAATACAGGTTGCTCTCTTTTAAGCCAATGAGTTGTAAGACACTTGAGGGCTGCTACCATAAAAATTTGGGCTAGTTTTCTCTGGGAAATAGGGAGTTGCAGGACCGTAGGTAAGCCTAGTACCCATTCAGTCATATCTCCAGGGATGTTCACTTTCAATATTGCATTGGTTGTGATTCTTACCTCCTCCCAGAACCCTTGAATAATTGGGCAGTCCCAAAAGATTTGTAGTTGGGATCCTACTGAGCCGCACTCTCCCCAACATTTATCTGAATTAGATCTCTGAAAGTGTTTTGTAATTTTTGGGGTGTAAAAAAACCTGATCAAGAACTTCCAATAAAATTCTCGCCAGCTAGGTGAGGAGGTTACTCTCCAACCTATAAATATCCGTTTCTTCCAGATATCTTCTGTTATTGGGTTTACCCCTTCTTTATGCCAGGCCTCTTTGATGCTACTTAGCAGGATGACTTCTTCTGAGAACAGCTGAGGATAGAGGTCCGAGATATATTTCCCTTTTACATTTATTTTAGCCATATTATATATAAAGTCTTCCCATGCGTTCTTCTGCCTACCCACCAGGGGTAGATAGCCAGGTGTGTTCAGATAATGTCTTATCTGCAGATATCTGAAAAATTCAGACCTGGGTATTTTGAATTTAACCTGGATCTGCTGAAAGGACATGAACATTCCATTCTCCACTAACTGTGCAAATCTTGTAATTTTACTTCTTTCCCATCTTTTGTAACCAGAGTCTATCCTCGGGGGTATGAAGTCTGGAGTGCATCCAATTAAAGACAGCGGGCCCAAAGTACCCTTCCCTCCTCTCATTTTATGCCTAGTTAATTGGAGGATACCCATAGAATGTTACAGCCATGGATTCTTAATATGGTTTATAAACTTTTTTGGGAGGGCTAGGCTTGGCAGGGCAAACAGGGGAACAGGGCAATCTCCACCATTCTCTATTTCATACCATCCAGAGTCCAATCGTTGTTTCACCCAGGTGTTCACAGCCCCCATCGGAGCAACCAGATAATAGCTCTTCAAGTTAGGCAGACCAAGGCCACCTTGTGACTTAGGTTTTTGGAGTGTAGAGTGCCTGACCCTAGGTCTACCCCCCCCCCCAGATATATCTGGTAATGTCTGACTCTACTTTGTTCCAAAATTCCTTAGGGATCCGGATTGGTAAGGCAGAAAAAAGGAACAGAAATCTTGGAAACAGATTCATTTACACTGAGTCTATCCTGCCTGCCAGAGATGACAGAAGCAGTGACCACCTAGTCATATCCTTCTGCATATCATTCCATAGCTTGTTATAGTTGATAGTAAACAACTTAGATAGCTTTGTAGTAACCTGCACTCCAAGATATCTGATCTGGTTTTGTTTTGCCTACGTAAATGGGAAAGTTCTCTTGAACTCTGGAGGGCATAGTCCACCCAGAGTCAGTGCTTCCAATTTATTATAGTTAATTCGATATCCTGATACTGTTTCAAATGATTCAAGGACCTGGAGCAGATGCGGCAGTGAGCTCTCTGGGTTTCCCAGAAAGAATATGGCGTCGTCAGCATGTAGTGCAATTTTGTGTTCTATGGTCCCTGTTAATACCCCCTCTATATTTTTGTTCTGGCGGATCGCCACTGCCAAAGATTCAAGGAAGATAGCAAATAGCACTGGGGAAAGTGGGCATCCTTGCCGGGTGCCTCTATGAATGGAAAACCTCCCTGAGTTAACACTGTTTACTCTAACTTGTGCCTGAGGGTCTCTATACAGATTTTTGATTAGCCCTAAAAATGTGGGGCCAAATTGCATTTTTTCCTTTGTTTTGTAGAGGAATCTCCAATTCACTCTATCGAACGCCTTTTCCGCGTCCATCGATTTTGCCAACTGGAATTTATTTTGGTTTGCCTGAGTCGAGATAATATTTAATAGGCGCCTTATACTATCAGTTAGAAATCTTCCTGATATGAAACCAGTTTGATTCGGGTGGACCAATTTGGAGGCCACATTCTGTAGTCGATCCACCAGAATCCCCATAAACAACTTGAGGTCCACATTTAACAATGAAATAGGGCGGTATGAACCGCATTGCTCCGGGTCCTTGCCCTCCTTATGGATCACCGAGATCTGAGCATATCTCCATGAGTCAGGTACCTCTCTTTCCTCCTGTATATGATGGAAACATGCCAGAAGAGGGGTCACCAATTCCTCTTTCAAGGATTTGTAGAACTCGGATGGGAGGCCATCCAAACCTGGGGATTTCACATTTTTTAAATGTATAATTTTGTGCAGTAGCTCTTGCCTAGTAATTACAGCCTCTAAACCCTCTCTTTCTTCTGACTCTAGGTTATTCAGGAATAAGGGTTCTAAGAATTGGTCCACTGCTATTGGATGAGAGTCTCCAACATCAGACCTATGTAAGTTTTTATAAAAATCCGCGAAAATCTCTACCACCTTCACCGGATCCTCTACCCGCACACTCCCATTCTCCTGTTTTCTGATACTACCCACTGATCTGTTTACCATCTGCTTTCTCATGGCCGCCGCCAGAACCCTTCCTGCTCTATTACCTTCTACATAATACTTTTGATTAATTCTGCGGAGTATTCCCTCTCCCTGCCTAGCCAAAAGATTCCTAAGTTCTGTTTTCTTTTGTAACCACTGTCTTTTATCATTAGGGTCCAATGTTACCTTATGTCTGAACTCCACTTCCTGTAAGTCTTGTTTCAATTTCTTCTGGCCTTGTTCTCTTCTACATTTTTCTCTCAAGCTATAAGATATAATCTGCGCTCTCAGGTAGGCCTTAAGGGTGTCCCAAACCACCAATGGGAAGGGGGATCCCCCCGCATTGGTCTCCAGGAACATCTCCACCTGATTTGACATCTCTCCCTTACAATCTTCTGAGTTTAGGACTCCAATATTCAGTCGCAGTTTGAATTTCTAACAGTCGGGGCTAATTGTAAAATCAGCTGCAAAGGAGCATGATCCGACCATGTCATAGGCAGAATATTGGAAGCCTGGACACAAGATCTACTCTCCCCAGATAATAAAAACATATCTATGCGGGAGTAGCTCTGGTGTCGTGGGGAATAAAAAGTAAAATCCCTCTCCCATGGGTGCCAATGTCTCCAGGTATCCCTCAACCCCAACTCATCCATAAGACGTCTGAGATATTCTCCCCCGTTCTCTACCTGTGCTCCCTGACCTCTTTTTTCCCATTTAGTAGAAATTACCCTATTGAAATCCCCCCAACTATGTGTAAGGCTTCCAGTTCTTCCAGGGTCCTCATTAACTCTTTCTTAAGAAACATTCTGTTTTCCCGGGAATCATTCGGAGCATATAAGTTCAAGAGTGTACAGCGTACCACATATATTGTTACTTGCAATCTGACATAACGACCTACAGGGTCAGCCTCCACCCCAATCACTTTAACTGGAGTGTTTCTCCTATGAAGTACTACCATACCTCTCCTATGTGGATTTTGAGGCCATGAGGCACTATAAACCTCCCCCACCCACATTCTACGAAGCTTAGAGTGTTCCTGCTCATTGAGATGGGATTCCTGTATGAATGCCTGTTCTGCCAACTCAAACCAGGCAGCTATTTTACTCACTCACACTCACATACACACAATAACAAAACAATAAGTACAGCAAGCCAAAGCTTTATTATAGCAAAATATAATACAAAAAGTTATACATCACCGATTCAATAAAGCATCATCCAAGCCCTCTTCCAATGGCTGGGAAGCCCCCTTGTCAGCCTGGCTAGGAGTCTCTCGAACCGGGAACTGGCCCCACAGCGCATGCGCGCTCCACCCTGCAGGAGAGGCTTCAAACCAGGCATTGAGAAAGCTACATTTATATCTTATTCTATGCTAAAATAATCAGCAGCCCTCTAGTGTTGTTTTCTCACATTCTAGAAGCTGGCCGGCCTCCCAGG
This sequence comes from Neoceratodus forsteri, assembly GCA_016271365.2. Classification (NCBI taxonomy): domain Eukaryota; kingdom Metazoa; phylum Chordata; order Ceratodontiformes; family Ceratodontidae; genus Neoceratodus; species Neoceratodus forsteri. The sequence goes on from CM057451.1 coordinate 749,199,822, forward strand.
ATGTTGCGAATTCACACCATAAGGACTGCTCAGAATTCCCTACACCTGCTAGGTCACTGTGCTCCAAACACTGGCCGGGTGCCTAGAACACTATGAGCTAAGCAGAAGTTTAAACAAAACTACAAAAACAGGTTGCCTGATAATATGCGACCTTCAAGTCAGCAAAATACACTGTCTGAAGCAAAACATAATAATGAGGCTATCTAAAGAGCAAAACACCAATTAAATGAAGCAGCATGTAAAATGGAGTCACACAATACAAAATGGAGTATAAAATGACATACATTACATGAAATAGCATACAAAATGGAGTGACAATAATCAACATATTATACTATCACTACAATGCCACATCAGCTTGGTGTTTACCCAATTCCTGCAGAATACTAGCCCATTTAATTGGACTGTTAAGGCCCTTGACATTGTGTGAGATAAATGTTAATGCCATCCTGTATTATTAGGCATCCCCCCATCCGTCCATCCTGCCCCCTCCACCCCCAGCCCTCCTCCCTCTTGCCTCCACCCCCCAAATCCATCTGGGCATTTGTAAACAGTAACTTTAACCATTTAACTCTGGCAAAACAACGAGGAGAATAAAACCCCTCTCAAATTAAAATAACTTGATTTCACAACTTCCAAACGTGGATGTGATACCTGCCCTTATTGATGTCAAGTGGGTAGGATGGTGCAACACCTTCGATTGCACCTAACCCAAGCCCAACTGGGCAAAAGGGATACAAAAACCCATCAGCACTTGGCTAGAACCAATCCCCTTCCGCTCCCCGTGACTCCCCATCCGCCTCACCTCCAGATGCATCTAAATATTTTAAACAAATATTAAATATAAACATGCTAATTTAAGTTTCTTGAAAGACTAAATAAATGTATGCTCATTTGAGCTCTGCTAGAGAGTGGTATTAGCATTTTTACATTCCTTCACTCGACATTCTGTATTGTTTCATATCGCCCATCTAGTAATCATTTTAACAAGAAGAGAAGGAGAGAGAACCCCCAGGTACATATAGATCTACAGCACCTTATATGTGTTTCCTATGTTCAATTTATTCATGAACCCCCTTCCCCCTACTCCGATCCATTACCCGATGCAAAGTCCCATTCCATCTTCATAAACTGGAGGCAGTTGGTTCTTTTATTTAAGATCCCGTGCACAGGTGTCCACCATGAGTCCCGTAATTGCTTTCTGCATGTACGACCTGCCTCACCCAGCTTCTGCAAGTAGATTTCTCTGTGTATCTCTCCTTTTGGCCCCTTATTTCATTTTGCACTTCTACTTGAACGTTGAGGCAGGGAAGAGACCTGCGTGGGAGTCGGAATTCGCGATCCCTCCAGCTGCTCAAGCGGGCGGTTATCCGATTTATTATTTGCAGCCAGCCGTGCAGATTTTCCTCTCAGGCCTGCCACTGTGTACCAGCGCCACCCCTCCAGTTCTTTAATTGTTTCTGGGTCAAGCAAGGAGGCCACTGAAATGTCCCACTGCTTCAGGAACTCTGCAGCTTCCAAAATGTTAAAAAAAGAACATGTACCTGAGTCGGATGTAATTTTTAAAGTTGCAGGATAGTCCAAGCGTGCTTTGACTCCTTTAGCCCACAGTTGTTTCAGGATTGGGAAGAGTTTCCGTCTGCAGTCCATCATGGCAGGAGCATAATCATGCTCGAAGAATAGCCTTACATCGCCAAACACGACCTCCTTCATCGCCCATGCCCGCTTTAATATCTCGGATTTGGTGCGGTAATCTAAAAAGGCTATGATTACCGATCTTGGTCGTGCCTTTGGGTCAGTCGGTCTGGCTGTTAACGATCTGTGGGCTCTTATAATATTTAGGGGAAGGTCCTTCTCCAAGCTTAGAATTTCTTGTAGGAAGCTTTCAATGAAGGAGATCATCTCACCAGACTCAGTCCCCTCCGGTATCCCGTGAATTCGGATGTTCACCTTTCGTGACCTGTTCTCCAAATCTTCTAACTTTTGTTGTAGCCAGATCTCCTGATCGTGTAATTGAAGAATGGCACCATTGTGTAAATCAACAGATTTGGATGTTTCCATTGCATTCTGCTGTAGGTCAGCAATTAGTTTTTTCTGCTCTTTCTGCTCTGACTTCACTTCTATTAGGTCTTTTTGGATACGGGTTAGGGTATCTCCCAGCCTGTGGAGCTCTTTATACAGCTTCTTAGAGGTTATAGTAAAAGCAGCTTCTTCCTCTGAGCTATCATTTGATGACGGTCGAGCTGAGATGCTGGACGCCCGAGGCAGAATCGGCCTTCATCCCTCGCCTCTGGATCTTTGCTGCTCTGATCTATTTTCTTCCTCTCTGCCATAAAATCCTTCAGTCACTGTCGAGTCTTAGCCATCATGTCATCAATTTTGCGTTGTTTTCCTCTGGAAGCCAGCGTGGGTCACAGGTGGGGTTAGATTTGGAAGCAGTCTCGGAGAAGCCCTGGTAAGATCAGTCTGCCATTGCTGCTGACATCACCGGAAGCTATCACCTCCTTGTTCTTTCATCCGTGGTTTTCCTTTTTTGGCAGGGGAAGAGCCCAGCCACCCACCCCCATCCCCAACCACCCCACACTACACTCCTTTTATAGGGTACCACAGTTGTGACATTTCTTGTGGCAAAGCAGGAAGGGACGGATCAATGGGGCATCCACATGGTGAGCTCATTTACAGGGGCATAGTAATTTAACTTGTTATAACAAGTTATACGGAAACAAAACACAAAATCAAACCATTACTTGCATTTTCTTCCTTCTAATTACTTTGACCAGGTTATAAACCCAGCAACTTCTCTGGAATAGATATCATTAACTGCAGGTACTGCAGAACACTTTTCAGAAGGACAGTCTTACAGGATTTAGAACACTGTCCTACATGCTGGGCCATTGGAGATCTTAGGGCTCAGCTCCAGGCAGCATGGGCAGAGATTGCACACCTCAAATTTCATATTCAAGAGGAAATACATTATAAGAACCACCCGCCATTTACCCAACATCCAACAGAAGAACCTCGACTGCAGAGGGTAGTTGGTCCAGGAGGTTGGCAGGTGGGTAGGAGGGCCAAATCGGGTGCCCCATCACTCTGTGCTCTCCAACATATTACCTCCAAAAACTATATAAACACTACAAACAGGTATCTGCCTCTATCTCCGAAATCAAAGGGGCAGAGGACACTGCAGAGCAGGACACTGCAGCACAGGAGCTAGCACAACAAAACTCACCCAAATCAGGAACCAAAACAAAAAAAGGAAATCCAAAAACTTCTGATCATAGGAGACTCCATGATTCGGGGAGTTGATACCCATCTCCAGCCAGGGTAATGGTCAGATGTCTCGCAGGTACATCAGCATGGAGAGGCACTGACCACATTGCTAAAATTGTTCACAAAGCAGGAGAAAACATTGATGTCCTGGTACACATAGGGACTAATGATCTCGCCAGCTGGTCAGTTGTGGAGACCAAGGAACACCTGACCAGGCTGGGTGACAAACTATCATCCATTTCGTCTGACATCTCCTTCTCTGAGATCCTGCCAGTCTGGGAGAAGGGGGCAGATGGACGGAAGGTCAGAGAAGGGGAGATAGGGGAGCTAAACATGTGGCTCAAGGGCTGGTGCCAGGAAAAGGACACAGATTTGTAAGAACTGGCAACAGTTCTGGGAGCAAAAGTTCTTTAAATTTGATGGACTGCATCTGACTAAGGAGGGAGTCAGTGCATTGGGGCAGAAGTTTGACGTCTTTGCAGAATAGTTAAACTAGCAAATGGGGAGAGGGGTGCAGCACCCCATACGTTGAATGGGAAGAACACCCTTCCCCCCCTCAGCTAGTGGTCAAACAAGGATTGAGCATGTTTGCAGTTCATTTGCATCACCAGGTAAGAAAAAGGTCCGTCTCCCCATGCGACGCACGGGGGAAATGCCAAACCTCACCCAACAACAAACCCACTGAAATCTGGCCAATGGAAAATCATGTACACAAATGCTCACAGCCTGGGAAATAAGATCCCAGACCTGCAGGCAATAATGTCAGAGGCTAAACTGGACATAGTAGCAATTAGTGAGACGTGGTTTACCAGTAACCACATGGGAGATTTCAATACCTGACTATGTACTGTTCGAAGAGACCGAGGTGCAAAAAGGGGGGTGGAGTGGCCCTGTATGTCAATGAAAATATCAAAGCTACAGAAATTCAGAATACACATAAGGAGCCAGAAGAACTGTGGGTCACCCTGAAACAGGAAATGGGACAGCCATAAGAACTGGGGTTGTCTACAGGCCCCAGATCTGGGGAGGACATAGACACATTACTGTTAGAAGATATACAAAACATGACAGCTAAAGGGAGGTTCTGATAATGGGAGACTTCAACATGCGGATACAAATTGGTCCAATAACAGCAGGAACATCTGCCAGAACTAGACACATGGTGGATTTCCTGCAGGGGAGGGCCTCAAACAACTGGTACAGCAACCCACAAGAGACAGGGCTATCCTAGATCTAGTACTGACTAACAGGAAGGGATCACAGATCTCCAGGTAGAAGGTCACCTAGGGACAGTGACCATCACATGGTATGGTTCAATTTGGCTACTACATCTAAATCATCCCATTCCAAGGCAAAAATATGGGACTTCAGAGGAGCTGACTTTGATAAGATGGCCAACAGAGTTAAGCTAGACCCTGGCAAAAGAAACACAGGTGATGGGGTACAGGCAAAGTGGGCAAGCATTAAGGATGCAATACTTGAAGCAACATCCCATTGTGTTAGACAGAAAAGGAAGTGCAAAAGAAGAAGAAACCACTTTGGTTCTCAAATACAGTAGCAGAAAAGGTCAGAGCCAAAAGGCTGGCCTTCAGGAAATAAAAGGGAACACAGCGGATGAAGATAGGGAGGCATACCAAACTGCCCTAAGGGAAGCAGGGAAGGCAATAAGGCAGGCAAAGTCCCAAACTGAGGAAACACTAGCATGAACAGTAAAAGAAGGTGACAAGACTTGCTATAGATACATTAGTGAAAGGAGAAAGTCCAGAGGGGGTATTGCTAAGCTCAAAGGAGAAAAGGGGGCATGTGAGGAGGAGGACCCTGTAAAAGCATCTATCCTAAATAGATACTTTTGCTCAGTATTTACTGAAGAGAAGGTAGGGCAGGGTCCACAGCTCAGCACCATAGACACAGGGGGGCGGGAGGTGAGCACTACTCTTTACAAAAGAAAGGGTCCTACAAGAGCTTGCTAAGCTCAGGGTGGACAAGGCAATGGGACCTGATGGCATACATCCCAGGATACTTAAGGAGCTATGGGTGGAACTAGCAGAGCCATTAGCAGAACTGTTTAGTGAGTCTCTGAGCACAGGAGAGGTCCCAGAAGACTGGAGAAGGGTTTCATGTGATCCCGCTCCACAAGAGTGGTAGCAGGAGGAGGCAGGGAACTACAGACCAGTCAGTCTTACCTCAGTAGTGGGCAAGATTATGGAGGCACTCCTTAAGGAAAGGATAGTGCAACACCTGGAATCCATAGAGGCACAGGATCCAAAGCAGCATGGGTTTACAAAAGAAAGGTCCTGTCAAACTAATCTCATAGATTTCTTTGACTGGGTAAACAGAGTGGTGGACCAAGGGGGAGCAGTTGATGTCGCCTACCTTGACTTCAGCAAAGCTTTCGACACTGTTCCACATAGAAGATTGATAAATAAGCTGGGTAGGCTCGGTGTGGGTCAGAAGTTGGTCAACTGGGTGGCAAACTGGTTGACGGGCAGAAAACAGAGAGTGGTGGTAAATGGTATACAGTCAGAAGAGATGCAAGTCACAAGTGGGGTACCTCAGGGATCAGTCCTGGGGCCAGTCCTCTTCAATATCTTCATTAGTGACATTGCAGATGGACTAGAGGGTAAGGCTTGTCTGTTTGCCGATGACACCAAGACCTGCAACAGAGTAGATGATCCAGATGGGGTGGGCAGAATGAGAAGAGATCTGGATAAACTAGCAAAATGGTCAGAAGAGTGGCAACTGGAATTTAATGCAAAGAAGTGCAAGATCATGCCCATAGGGAAGAGAAACCCTGAAGCCACCTATAGGCTAGGAGGGGAGTTGCTGGCAGTCACAAAGGAAGAAAGAGACTTGGGCATCACCGATGACCTGAAATCATCCAAGCAGACCTCTAAAGCAGTAGGTAAGGCTAGGGGGATGTTGGGGTGTATTTGTAGGGGTATCACAAGTCGTAAGAGGGAGGTAATAATCCCTCTTTACAAGACACTGGTTAGGCCCCATCTGGAGTACTGCGTGCAGTACTGGAGGCCACACCTTCACAAGGACATTAACCAAATTGAGGCAGTCCAGAGAAGGGCAACCAAAATGGTGCAGGGACAGCATCAGAAAACGTGAGGACAGATTAATGGAGCTCAATATGTATACCCTACAGCAAAGGAGGGAGAGAGATGATATGATCGAAACATTCAAACACCTTAAAGGCATTAACAAGGTGAAAGAGTCTAACATGTTTCAATATATGAAAAATAGCAGAACAAGAGGACACAGCATGCGATTAGAGGGAGGCTGATTAAGGGGGAATGTGAGGAAATTCTTTTTCACAGAAAGAGTGGTGGATGCATGGAACGGCCTACCTCAGGATATGGTGGCTATGATTACAGGGCAGGGCTTCAAACAGGGATGGGATAGGAATAAGGGAGCAATACAGATGAGTATGAATAGATAGGCCACTGACAGAGCAAAGGCCAATGGCACATTTATAAGGTAGAAAAAGAAATGGGCAGACTGGATGGGCCTTGCGGTCCTTATCTGCCGTCAACCTCTATATTTCTATGTTTCTATATTTTCTAAGCTGCCAAGCCAGTAGTTTGCCCAGTTTATTTCCAGCCTAATAATATCGCTGTTGTGTGTAACATAGACTCCCCTCTACCTTTTGTCCTAGCAGTTTTGTGAGTTTATCTCTGCATTCCTGGAGGTTTCTCTTCATGGCTGGGTTTAGGGTTATTTTGTGTTCTGCTTCTAAATCAAACAGCTGTTCTTCCAGTTGCAATCTATTTTTGTCTTTTTCCTTCTTTCTAGCATATTGGATGCACACTCCCCTTAGTGTAGCTTTCAACCCGTTCCATCGTATGGTCTCTGAAGTGTCTGCCTCTGTTATTCTGAAGATATGCTTTTGTTTCCCTGGTAATCAGTTGGCAAAATCCTGGGTTATCTAAATATGAGACATTAAGCCTCCAAAACGTATTTTGGTGTATAGGTACCACTATCAGTTCTTTTATAGGTACCACTATCAGTTCTATTATTAAGAGTGCATCATCTGGCTCTGTTATCTGCCTAATTTCATTCCTTTCGACTATATCCACTCTGCAAAAAGTGAGTTCTGTCAATCTGTTCTGCTCTCCACAGCCAGAAACCCGAGGACATTCTGGCAGAGCATTAAGAACGTGGTTGGTGGGTCCGCCAGAGCTCAGGTCACAGATGTGCACATTGGCGGGGTAAACTGCAACAACCCCCTCACAATTGCCAATGCCTTAGCTCCCTGTTCGCTAACCTGCCAGCTCTCCCCAAACAGCCTCATGACCCCAAGGCTTGGGCTCCTCCACCCAGTGGGACAACCCCCCACCCACACTTTTACCTCAAGGTAATCTCTGACATGGAGACCCAGAAGCTCCTTGCTGGCCTCTCCCCCACACTGGTGCTGGGCACGACTGACTTGAGCCCAAGCTACTTAGGCTAGGGGCATCTGTTCTAGCCCAATCCATCGCCCACGTCTTCAATGCATCTCTAACCTCGGGTATAGTCCCAGACATCTGGAAGTTGGCCAAAGTCATCCCTGTTCCCAAACAAGGTGACCCAAAAGACCCAAAGAACTATTGCCCTATAGCGATCCTGTCAGCGATCAGCAAACTTCTAGAAAAGTAGTCACCTCACAGCTCACCCATTACTTACAGACCCACAACCTACTCTCCCCTGCAGAGCACGGGTTCAGAAAAGGGCACAGCACCTCCACTACCCTAGCAGTTGTTACCTCTGCGATCAGGTCTGATGCTGACCAAGGCAAACTGACCAGGGCCATCTTCATGGATCTCTCAAAAGCCTTTGACCAGGTTGACCATGCACTACTGTGCTCCTCTCTCCTGTCCCTTGGCTTCTCCCCCCCACCCTTGCCTGGATCAGTAATTACCTCTAGGGCAGGCAGCAGTACACCAAGTTCAACAAGGCCCTGTCTGAGCCTGCCCAGGTAAACTGTGGAGTCCCCCAGGGCTCTGTCCTGGGGCCTCTCCTGTTCTCCCTCTTCATAAATGAGCTACCCTCGGCCTTGGCTCATGGGCTCTTAACACTGTAAGCAGATGACCTAGTCATCATGACTAGCTCCTGGGACATCTCTGCCATCAACGCCAAACTAAACTCAGACTTCGACCAAATCCAAACCTGGCTACAGGACCATAAGCTTATGATTAACCTGCAGAAGATGCAGACCATGCTCTTTGGCTCAACAGCCAAGAAAAAAGCTGTCCCGGACCCACTACAGATCTCAGGGACCAATGGGTCCCTACTACTAGTTGCAGATTCTGTCAAGTACCTGAGGGTGACCCTTGACCCACAACTGGATCTGAACCTGCATATACGCAATACATGTAGGGCCTCAAACTGCAAGTTGGGTCTTGCATACAGAGCAAAAAGCTGTCTCACCCCAGCTGCCCTTCTTGCCTTAGCCAGGGGAGTCCTCCTACCTATGCTCTGCTATGGACTAGTCACCTTTGCCCACGTTGCAAAAACAAGTCTAGCAAAATGGGACTCAGCGTACAACAGCGTATGTTGCTTTACGTTCTCAGCCCCCCCCGCCTCACCCACCACTGTGAGCTCTACTCCCAGCTTGAATGGCTTCCACCAGAAATGCACCGCTCCTATGTCGTGGGCAACTTCATAGACAGTGTTGTCAGATCTGCCACCCCCTAATCCTTGTTGAATCCCTTGTTCCAGCTACTTCCTCCTACCATCTGAGATCCAGTGACTCTCATGCCCTTCTGGTTCCAAAGACTCACACCCAAATGGGAGACAGGGCCTTTGCTGTGTATGCACCCAGGCTGTAGAACTCCCTTCCATCAAGCACTCACTCCTCTCCCTCCCACCAATGCTTTAAAGCCTCCCTCTGGGGCTTTCTCAAAACAGCCTCCACTTGCCTCTGCACTAGACGAACCCCCTCGACCTATGCCATTCCAACTAACTGAGACACTACCTAAATAATCTGTCAAAGGCGGTGGCCCTCTGCACTTTATACACTACCTGTGCTCACAGCTTACTAAAAGGATTAGACCACTTAGGCCCACCTGCCCAACAGGGAGAGCATTGTTACTGTACAATTTCCTTATCTTGCTCTGGGCCCCCTCTATCCCAATTTGTCTCCTCTCTGTTGACCTACAATCATTGCAGCATTGCTGCCCGGCATGATGATCACTGCCTTTCATAAGAGTACCATTCTGTTATTCTACCTACTGCCTGCATTGTAAACCCCTGTTGTTACTTGTCTTGACCCTGTGTGCTTATGCTCTTAAATGTAACCTTCACTTGTTTTGCCTGATGTTCATTTATGTACCTTGTAATCTCCCGGGTCACACCTGAAAATAGGCACTTAGTTGTCTAATGTGTTTACCTGGTTAACAAAAGCAAATAAATAAATAAATAAATATGTAGCCATTCAGTTGACAATAGGAAGTAGTCTATCCTTGAGTACTGACCATATGAGTGAGAAAAAAATGTATAGTTATGGTCCCTACTGTGTAAGTTCCTCCAGACCTCTGTTAGCCCTGATTCCTCCAGCAGCTGGAGTTTCCTACTTTCCCTTTGTAGAGCTCTACTTGTGTTACCACTTCTGTCCATTTGGGGGGTGCAAGATGCAATTAAAGTCTCCCCCCCCACTATGAACAGCGATTTCTCCTCTGATGGTTGTCTAAGTAGGTGGCACGTACAAAAAGGTATTCTATCTTTACTTTCATTAGGGGCATATAAATTGAAGAGTACACATGGGACCCCTCTATTGGAGCCTGTAAGCTTTACGTATTGCCCTTCTTTGTCTTCCTCTATTTTTTCCATCTCCAGGGGGGTATCATTCCTCACCAACATTGCCACTCCCCTTCTATGTGCATGGTCCTCGTATGTTTAGGAGTATGCCTCCCCTACCCAACTTCTTTTCAGTTTTTGATGCTCAAGTTGGGAGAGGTGTGTTTCTAGAAGGAATGCCACATTTGTTTTACACCTGTTTAGTTCCTGGAGTATGTGTGCTCTCTTAATGGGTGAGCTAATCCTCTTCACATTATAAATTATTACTATTAGGTCCATCACTGTTCGGAAACTCATCTTCCCTCCTGTACTCATAATCTAGACACACTTTCTCTCTAAACCAACTGGTAACTTTCAGAACAATGCATTTAACAAAACTATGTACCAAACTCATTGTTTCAGCGAGAATATTTTTTGCTGCAGCTGAATAAACACTCATATCTGAGAGATCTGGAGCTCCCAACATGGGGTTTCCAGTCTCCTCCTTCCCTTCCCCGGACTTCAGTTTATGTGAATACCAGCCACCCTGGGATAGGGTCTGTCATATCATTTCCAGGGCGCTGTGGCTTGGTGGATATAGCCTCCACTTTTGTGAATTTTAAGGTGCAGAAGCCTTGGCAAACTGCTACCTTAGCTTGTTCTGCCCTTTGCTTAGACATCATCCTTGTTCGAATACCAACTAGATAAAGTCACACCCAGGCTATATCCCCCCCCCCAACGTGCCCTTCTGCAGAGTAAGTTAAGAGGTCTTTACTCAGTACTAGAGACTCAGGATGTACAGTAACTCTACTAGAATGTGAGGATTGTCAATAACTGGTAATTCAGATGTCAGTGACATTTGTAGTTATTTTTTACTTATTTATTCATCTATTCTGTTGTTAATGGTTAACTTTTACTTTTGTAAAACAATCATTAAAGGCAGAATGATAAAGGTGGCAATGCTGACTATATAAAACATATAAATATGCTTGAAATGTCAGCATGAAATGTAATGTCTTAAAATTTTACAATAAAGAAAGTTTACAAAAAGACACAATCCATAAGGACTAAAAGTTCAAGTTGCTTCAGATAAATTTCGGAATTGCTGCAGCTAGGCAATGATATGCTCGAGCATTGTGGTGTTCTGCTGTTGCTTCTGCCATGTAGATGATCAAGTCTCCATCTTGGAGGTTGTGGAGGTGGAGGTGAAGGAGAAGAACCAGTGTCCTCGTCATCCCTAAAAACGGCCCCTTTTACATAAATCCACCTGTGCTTCTGAAGCCGACTCGGATGATTTCTGTCCAGTGGGAAATTGCACCACAAGTCTCGCTGGATAAGGCATTTTAAACTTCAGTTTATTGTGATGAAGAACAGGAAAAAGAGGTATGTACTCTCGTATCAGTTTCTGAGTTATTGGGCGAAGTCATTATCGAAAAGACCCGATGAGATCCATGATGAACCTTCTTTTTCTGCCAAGGGAGCTGTAAGATTTTATCCTTTATTGCGTAGTTCAGAAATCAAATTATGATATATCTGGGTTGTGCATCGGCTCCAGTTGGCTTTGTGCCTAAAGCTTTATGGGCTGCATCGATGGCTATTGGAAATGTTGCATTGAGAGCTAGAGCCGAGTGGAAAAAGCCATCGAGTAATTCCAATAGATTTGCTCCCTCAGAGCCTTCAGGAATCCCATATAATCTAAGATCCTTCCTTCGGGACAGTTTTGCACCCTTTCTTAAACTATAAGAAGAAGAAATCTTGCCCTCAGTTCTTCCTCTACCCCGCCCATATTGGCCTTAACTGTCAAGTATTCTCAGATCTCTAGTATGAATCCCACTGGGACCTTAGATCTGTGTATTTTTCAAGCATTGCTCTCAATGTAGCTGTGATTATTTCCATCCTATTAAATTCATTTACCTTCTTATTCCATGGGTCAATGATTGGGGCATCCCTGTGCAACCAGTTAACTGTAATTCCTTTCATAGCTGTTATACAGAGAATTCACAATAACCCTTGCTTTTCTTGTCCCCCCCCCCCCCACTGGGATCCTCATCCCTGGAACTAAAGTTTTAAATGTGTAAGGAAGAGGGGTGTCCCATAGTGTCTTGTAAGTATTCCATGTATCTCAGACTAACACTGCTGTACTGTGGGGCATTCCCAAAAAATACAATAGTGTGATCCCACCTCCCTGTACTCTCTCGAACAGAGATTGGAGTTTTCCAGCCAGAAGTACTGAGTTATGGTGGGAGTGTGGAAAATCTGATTAGGAGCTTCCATCTGAATTTGTGCCATCCTGGAGAGGCTGTTACCTTCCACCTGACTGTTCTTCTTCAGGGAGTTCAATTTGTGCTTCCTTCTCCCAACTGGTGCATACCACTGAAGTTTCGATATGGTTTGTGCCCATCAGGGCTTTATATGCTCTTGAAATTGTCCCTCCCCTGCCTTCTAACATGGCGGTTCAATATAAAAAGCCTTGTACAGCTGTCAACTCTCTTTCTTGGGGATCAGGTCCTTAGATCTGAGATAATGTCTCACTTGGAGGTACCTATATATTTCTTTCCTTAGGAGACCATATTTGTCTGTAGATCTATGAAACACACACACTATTCTGAATCAAGGATTTGTAGCTCACCAGAGTGGATCTGTTCCATCTCTGGAGCCCTGGGTCTGTATGGGGTTGCGGGGTCAGTGGAAGTCAAGATCAACAAATATACTGGAACTTGGACTAATTTCATTCAGGGTTTTAGTAATCATTTTAGCTTTCAGAAATATCTTTAGGGTATGTTTGGTCCATAGTTTGGGGATTTTTTTTTATATTTATATTTTTTATTGTTTTCTCAACAAGTAGACAACAATACACAACAGTGTCAGCATTCTAATCCTGTGTACAATAATAAAGTATATCACAATTTTCTAATACAATCAGTAACTCTCCCTCAATAACAGCTGTCATACTGTAATGTTATTCGTTCGCAGTTACATGGTTCCTGCAATGCTCCTAGCTTTCTTCTCAAGGTTAAAATATTACCTTTTATGGAATGTACAGTGGGTCCACTGCTAGCACATATACAACCCATCAAGCCCATTTGTTAGTTCCCTTCTCTACTTGTTGGCTAACAGAGTAAGTTAACAGTTCTATAGCGTACAGTCCCTGGACTAGTGATTTCCACTCCTCCGGGGTGGGTGTGGGGCACTTGTAGCAATAATTTTTTGTTAACACACTTCCCGGCTGCTACTAGAAGAATGACTAGCAAGTATCTCTTGGCCAGGTCTTTTTTTTTTTGGGGGGATACTCCGCCAGGTATCCACCCTAGTCATGGCCCTCTAAGGTCCCCCATGCCAGTCGATCCCCCCGGTCACCCCTGGCTTACCCCCCAGAGGATGGGGCTGCAGAGCTGACTCTCCACATCCCAACCCGCGGTCCTGTAACTGGTTGGGAGGATCGGCGACATAGAGGAACCCCGGGGAGGGCTTCATAGAGGCGGAGTCCCCATTTTGTATTTAATATATCCCTGGAGAGCTGACGGCACGATGTCAGTGCACTACGTGCAGACACCGCCGGCTTCTCCCCGGTCAACAAGCGTGCACTGTCGACTCCCATTCGCTGGGTGTCACTGCAGCCGCATGCATCCTCACCCACCCTGGTGAAGGAGAGCTGTCGTGAGGACACTAATCCTTCCTTCCCCTCGCCAGCCCCCAGCAGCCTGGAGTCCATTCTCGAACCCGGCGCGCCGCGGCGTGCACGAGGTGTGGCGCCCCGCGCCTCAACCTCAGCGCCACCGGGCCAAGCTAGGTCTTTCTTTTGGGATGCATATGTGAAAAGGAAATGGAATTCATCTAGGTGTAGGTTTGGGGGAAAATACTTCTGTTAAGGCCCCCTTCCAAGTCCTGTATAAAGGGTTGTACTATGGGATATATAGTACTCACTTGACATGGGGATGCATGGCACGGGGTTCTCCACAGTGTCTCCAACATATCAGAGTTGTGTCCATGCCTCTGTGTACCTGTTGTACCAGGGTTTCAAAGTACCAAATGAGGCATTTCCAGTTATACTCCCTACAGAGCATGAAGCTTGATACTCTACGTGTGTTAAGGCTGATCTGTTGCCACTTCTCAGCACTGATGGGTTGTTCAGCTCCATATTCCAATTTTCAAGAGTTTGTAAGGTAACCTGAGGACCCTCCATGTGTAGGATAGTATATAGCTGCAAGATTAGGTGTTGACTCAAAACTTCCTAAGATGCATTAGCCAGTAGAGCAAGAAGGCTGACTGGCTGGGGAGCAGTGCGAAGATTAGTGAGATATACTCAGGCTTTAAAATACCTAAATTGGTCTGTATTTGGTACATTAAGAAGTTCCTGGACCTTTTTGAAAGTACTGTTTCCTTGTAGGAGCTGGAGGGGAGATAGTAGACCAAGTCTATACCATCTCTTATAGCCTGGATCTAGTTTGGTGGGAAGAAAATCAGGATGGGAATGCAGGAGTAGCAGCCAAGGAAGGCTGCCCTTCAGGCCATATTTATATTTATTTATTAGCTTTTGGTAACTGGGTAAGTGCACTAGGCAAAAAACCTACCTATTTTCAGGCACGACCTGGGAGAGTACAAGTTGAAAAATACAGCAGTGAACAACAATTAGGTACATAAAGTAAGGTATCTGTCAAAGCAACAAATACATCAGCAGAAGCAGATTACAGGAATTAATAACAGCACAGAGATAACATCAGGAATAGAGAAGTTGTGGTTAAATACAAATTGCATAATAGCACAATGATGGCATAATAGCAAAATAAACAGTTCATACTGCCCAGGTAAGGGAGAAAAAGACAGGTAGACACTCATACACATAAAGCTTACATAAACAATGAGCATGCGCACAGCTGATTGGACAGAACTGAGAGAACAAGCAGAAGTTAAGTGCATTCACAGGTTCCAAGAGCATAAAGGTGAGAGAACAGAGCATGCTTAAATATAAGGTGAGATGAGGAGTTCTTAACATGGAAAGGGAGTGAGTTCCAGAACCGAAGTACAAAATATGAAAAAGCTTGCTCACCCATTTTAGTGGAGTAGGGCTGAACAGTGAGCAAGGGGGAGGTGGAGGACCTAAGGGAGTGAGAGTGAGAGACCGGGATAAGCATGTCTCCCAGAGAGGAGGGATGAAGGTTCTGGTTAGGGAGTAAACAAAACACCCAAGAGCATAAGAACGGAGGGCTTTGGCAGACAGCCAGTTCAAGGCAGAATAGAGCTGGCAGTGATGGGTTAGGCGAGGAGCTGATAAGGCTAATTTACAGATATTGTTATAAGATATGTCCCAGTGGCGAAGAACCCCAGCATTGGCATGAGAGAGTACAGGGAGGGCATATAGCAGTTGTAGGAGTAAAACCCCTCTTGCTACTGAGATCCTAGCAGCCAGAGTGAGAGAGTGACACACTCTGTAGGCTGCTTCAATCTTGGCTTTGACTGATCGGCATACCTCATTGATGTGAGCAGCAAAATCAAGTACCGGGTCCAGAGTAACCCCAAGATATTTGAAGGATAAGGTGTTATCAACAGCAGTCCCATCACAGCAGTGGACCAGGAGCTTGAGGGACTCAGCAGGCACCTTTCTAGTGGACCCAAAGAGCATGGCCTGGGTCTTGGATAAATTCAGGATTTGGAAGTTGGAGGAAAACCAGGCTTGGAGGGTCTGAAAGGCAGAAGAGATATGTTGATTGATGTCAACAATAGACTTGGAGGCAGAGTAAAGCACCAAGTCATCTGCGTACATGATAATACTACAGTGTGCAGACGGAGTAGGGATATCATTAAGGAAAAGAGAAAAGAGAAGAAGACCAAGAATAGATCCCTGTTGAACACCGCAGGAGATAGGAGCAGGGGAGGAGAGAACTTTACAGAAAGAGACAGCCTGAGAGCGATTTTCTAGGTAGCTGCCAAACAGGATAGGGTAGTGTCAGAGGCACTGAGTGAAAGCAGCTTAGCCAGAAGAAGGGGGTGATGCACCATGTCAAATACTTTAGAGAGGTCTATGAACACCAGTCCAGTAAGTAAGCCCTTGTCCATGTTGCATTTGACATTGTTGGTAAACTGGATGAGAGCAGTAGTTGTGCTGTGCCCAGTCCTAAAGCCATGTTGTACTGGAGATTGGAGGTTGTAATTGAGGAGGTGTGCAGAGATCTGTTGATGAATCAGTTTTTCAAGCAGATTATTGAGCATGGGCAGGAGTGAAGTGGGATGGTAGTTCAGTAGGATTTTGACGTCTCCTTTCTTGAACACTGGAATGATTCTGGCAACTTTCCAGACCAAGGAGACAGAGGTGGAGCAGATTGAGAGGTTGAAAATCTGGGTTACAGGTGCCACCAGACACGAAGCAAACTGCCTAAGGATCCTAGGATGAATACCATCAGGTCCAGCATTGCCGTTAGCCGGCAAAAGCTTTAGTAGCGTAAGGATCTCTTGATGCGTGACTGGAGCCAGCACAAGTGCAGGGGAAGCAGTGGCCAGTGGGGTTGGGGACTCTAGGGAAATGTTGGGTGATGAGGGGAAGGGGGTGGAAAGTGAGGAAAAGAGATTTAAAGGCATTCGCTATGGAAAGGAGGGAGAGGGGGGACATGATAGAAACTTTCAAGTACCTCAAGGGAATCAACAAAGTCCAAGAGGGTAGCATCTTTCAAAACAAGAGGTGTGCAAGAACAAGGGGGCACAATTTGAAGATAGAGGGGGGTCAGCTCAGAGGTAATTTAAGGAAGTATTTTTTCACAGAGGGGGTTGTGGATGCATGGAACGGCCTTCCGGAGGAGGTTGTGGAGTCAAAAACAGTGGTGGAATTCAAGCATGCATGGGACAGTCAAAGGCAGTTCTAGGGGGTGGGGCAGAAAGAAGTAGGCTGCTGGTTAACTAGGATCTACAGCTTATCCATTAGGTAGGGAAATGGGCAGACTGGGTGGGCCAAGCGGTCCTTATCTGCCGTCAAATTCTATGTTTCTATGTTTCTATGTGAGAGGGTTATTGCAGTGGGTATTGTTTATTAGCATCTCATTTGGAGACATTGGCTTGTTGTTCCTCAGGATTTCCTTAATTTGTGACCAGCAACATTTAGGGTTAGAGGCAGAGGAACTGATCAGGTTATGGTAGTATATGCTGTTGGCTGATCGAATCTCCTTTTTACAGGTGTTGCGAAGGGACCTGTAGGCCTCGAAGTCAGCTTGAAGGGAGGAGGACTTCCAAGTTGCCCAGAGTTTATCCCTACGTTTTAGCAGCTGGAGAAGGGGTGTTTAAGCCATCTGGTGACTTTCCCTTTTAACCTGCGCGTGGTGGCTGGGATATGTTGGTGCTGAAGAGAGAGTAGGGCAGCGCTGAAATATTCAGCTGCTATGTTGATATCATTGGTTATGTAGAGGGGAGAATAGTCAACCATTTTTAAATCCTGTAGGAATGCATCGGGGTTAAGCCTAGAGAGGTTGGAAAAAGATAAGACTTTAGAGGACAATGAAGGGGAGGTGGTATCCCAAACACAGTACACCAGACAGTGATCACTTATGGAGTCAGGTAGAACTCCAGCAGAGAGGAAGTTCTCCTTCCTGTTAGTCAGGGTCCAATCTAAGAGGGTGGAGTAAGAACCACGATGGGAGATCCTTGTGGGGTCCTGGATAAGTTGGGTGAGGTTCTCCTTGCTAGTAATGGAAGATAGGAGGGAGGAACTAGGCCCAGCCCAGTCCTGATTAAAATCTCCCAGGCAGATTACTTTATTTTTCCCTGACACTGATGGCAATAGTTTGATAAATTCCTCCAGACCTAGCCTAGCGGTTCTGCGAGGTATATAAATGCAGAAGATGTGTATTTTTTTTAGCACTCCCAAGCAATAGAAGGGAATGAAGCACTTCACAATTATCCAATGGGGCACTATGTAAGATAGTCACATTGAGATGAGACTTGAAGTATAGTGCCAGGCCCCCACCTCTTTTGGAGGTGGTGTGATCTGCCCGAAGCATATTATAGCCCGGAAGGAAGCAGGGGGAGTCAGCAATGGATGGCTACAGCCATGCTTCAGATAAGGCAAGAATGTCAGGTTTATTCGAACAAACCCATGCCTCAAGTTCTGAGAAGTTGGCAGTAAGGCCCCTTATGTTAAAGTGAGCAAAGGTGATACTGGATGACTGAGGCAGGCAGTTGGGGGGAGGTGAGGCTGGGTGGTGGTATTATATACTATAGTCAGATCAGGATTCATCTCGATATCCCCAGCAAGGGTAGGTGATAGGATAATGATCCATAAAGATGCAGTCAAAAATGCCTGAGAGGCACACCTATGGGAGATAGAGTACCTACGCAAGATATATCTAAGTAATACCCCAAGGTATTTATAATTAAGAGACTCTTGTGCCTTGTTCTGGTTACTGTGCTGAAATATGGGGAACAGCGGTGAGAAAGAGTAGTCCCAGTTCCATGAGAGAAAAGCTCCAGTTCAGGAATTGGTGCAAGGAGAGCAGCTCTCTCCAGATGCATCCAGTGTTGAGCAGGTAAATGCTGCAAACAGTACAGTACAATTTGCATTTAGGTCACTTCTTAATATCCTTGCAAGTTTGGGAGGCCCATTCCACACCGTTGTTTCAGTAGACAGAGAGTAGAGAATTTTATTCGCAGGGGGTTTCCACCCCATAAGTATCAAGAAATCATTCTGTTCCAGGACACCCATGTGGAAGCTATTATAGGGAGAGAGATTGAAATAAATATAGGAATTTCGGAAGAATCATCATTTTGACCGATGCTGTCATACGTTCCAGAAAAAAAGGAAACAGGTTCAATTTATCTATGTCTTGTTGGATCTGGATCTGCAGTGGAGGGTAGTTAACATTGCACAGGAGGGAGGTAGTTGGAGTGAGTTTAATACCAGCATATTTCATGGGTGATACTGTAAATCCCAGCAAAAATGAAAAGTTGTCCAAAGTTGAGAAGAAGGAGCAAAGTTACTGTAAGGAACTCTGTTTTTGTTTCATTTAACTTACAACTCTACAAATGGTCAATTTTATTTAATAGTGTTCTCATGGCTAGGAAGCCATTTCCGTTGAAGAGAGAAACAAAAGGACGTCATACACAAACAGAGTGATGCAGTGCTTGGTGCCACCCTCAGCCGTGTAGCCTGCTACAAATGGCCTGAGTCAGTGGTTAAAATATATATCATGAAAAGCAGTGGAGAGAGCAGACAACCCTGCCAGTTGCCTTGTCCTAGGTCAAAGAAGGAAGAGAGGTGGCCGTTGGCTTGAACTTGAGCTCAGGGTTTGGAATATGTAGTGAATATAAGATCTACAAATGGAGGAGGGAAATCTAATTTAAGAAGTGTGGTGTAGAGAAAAGCATAATTAACTCTATCAAAAGCTTTCTCAACATCAACGCTTAAAGTGAGAAGAGAAGAACCTGAGCAAGAAGTGTGATGCAAAAGGGATAGAGTTCTATGGATGCTGTGCATGGTCTGTCGTGAGTGGATAAAACCTGCTTGGTCCATATGAATTACTGAAGAAAAAAGCCAGTCCATTCTGTGAGCCACTATAGACATAAATAAATTGTAATCTGTATTAGAACAGATATCAGTCTGTAAGCCCCTGTAGATGTGGGCTTATACTCCCCACTGTTAGGCCCTTTTCCCTCCCGAGCTAGGAAATGGGTTTAGTGCTCTAGGGATATTGCTCTGAACGCCTAAGGTGGCAGAGAGTGGTGAAAGGGTATAAAAGGGACTGACAGGAAGTAGTGGGGCCTTTTCCAGCCCGGGCATTAGGCCTACGGCTGGAGGGGGATGTTGGAAGAGTAGCATCAGGAACAGATAAGGTGAGCAAGTGAGGGAGCTCGGCAGTCCAGGAGGGCCAGTGGGGGAAACCCCCTAAAAGAGTGCAGTTAGGATGGTTTTTCAGGCACCGTGGTCAACGAGGAGTGGGGGTATGGAGTTCTGTTGGGGACACAGGTAGCCAGGTCCTGCATTGTTGGGGGATAGGGCATTAAGAGGCTTTAGCAAACCTAGAAAGAAAGTAGGTGCCTGCAGGAAGCCTGTTGTGTGTTTTTCCCAGGTTGCCAGGGCTGGGAGGGCAGTGCCAGGAGGGCCCTCCCAGGAGGGGAGCTGGTGGCAGAGGTTCCCCTTGTACCTGGTGTGGCAGGGCAGCCTGGGGGGGTCAAGGGAGCTGGGGAGTCTTTCACCCAAAACGGGGGGCCTGTTTGGAGGGACAGGTTCTGGGGCGCCGGTACATTAAGGTCTGGGTGCGTCACAGGCCAAAGAAATGGCAGACCTTGGAGGGTAGTCCCTGTGCTGGAGCTTAATGCAAGCCCAGGAGTTGAAACAGGGATGTGGGCATGGCAGGGATCCCTGAGAAGTAAGTACCAGCAGAACCCCCGGAGTAAGTTGGGGCCATGGGGTGCTGAGACAGTGCCAAGTGACTGTGGCTAGTGTGGCCTTAGCACTGTGAATATTGCCAGCTGTTGAAGGTGGGTTGGGGCCTGGGTCATCAGGAAAATTCCTGGATACCCCTGTGGCTTGGGCCAGTGCCCAGGGGTCCAGGTGGGGAAGGCCGCTTGCTTTCCCGTGCCAGTGTAAGGGGGGACGACCAGTGCCAAAGTGAAAGGGACCCGTAAGGAAAGAAAATGAAGGTTGGCTCACCGGATCCATTAGAAGCCAGGAGATTGCAGGGATCTGTTTTCCAGTGAGTCTTGGGTAGAACTTCTGAGAGAGTGAAATGGTAGGCAGAGGAGAATCCTTGCTGTGTCTGCTAAAGCCATGGGTTTCTGTTGTTTATCCTGTCCAGCCCGAATTGTAAAAAGTTAATGCCCCAAGGAGCTGCTTATTTATTTTTTAATGAAGAATGGTGACCCCTGTATCACTGGAATCATTTGCCATGCAGGTGCAAAATAAAAGCCAGTTGGGGAGAATCAATGGTTTGTGCCTTGTTTGACTAAGGGGGGAGGTTAATGAAATTAAATTATTTTTCCCCTCTGTATTTTCAGTCTAATTAATTTTCCTTGAGTTGCATTCCGGGGGCAGAATCCAGCCTGGCTGGGGCTGCAGGGGCTTCTGAGACCTCCTAAGAACACAGAGGCCCTCAGTCCGTGGTTGTCTAGGGAGGAGATCAGATGCTGAGATAGAGGAGGTAAAGTACACAGCTATGAAGACGCCATGCAGATAGGAGACATCTGTTTTCCCTTCTGGTTTAGTGTGCAAAAGGTCTTGAATGTTAGTGCTTTGAGTGCTCCCCTTTTTTTGCCTGGAACAGCTGCAAGTGAAAAGTTATACCCCAGATGGGGCAGAAAGAGGGGGGAGGTTACAAGTCTATAGGATTCGCACAAGTCTGGGGTTTTCCCAGGTTTCGGTATCTATAAAACTCCCAAAGCAGGAGGATGGGGCACCCTCCAGAACAGAGTTAGAGACTTTCAGGAATAGGAAAAAGAGTTCAGGAGAAACAGTTTAATGAATTCTGACAGATATCAGTCAGGACCAGGGCTTTTATAAAATCTAAGGCTTCACAATGCACCTTATAGTTTTTCTGCCATGATCGGGCCAAGAATACAGTTGCTGCCCCATGATTTGGTCCTGGGAGCCAGAACAAGTCTAAGATGGTCTGAATGTCTTCCATGGACACTTGGTCCCTTGCCGAGTAAAGTTTAGAATAATAGTCTGAAAAAGTGCCTGTGATCAAGACCACATTTCGGACAAAAAGTCCAGTGGCGGGTGCTGCAGCTTCATGGCCTCTGGTGGAAGCTTCACCTCAGTGTGCCAATAGCCAGGCAGCCCTAGGTCTCTCATCAAAATACTTCTGTGCAAGTAACGCAAGGTTTTTCAGTCTGTGCTCATGCCAAGTCATCCAATTTTTTTTACTTTTGTTAGTAGAGTGGGGTCACTAGGGTGCCCTTCTGGTGTTGGGGCTGTAGAAAAGTAAGGAAGGCTAAAAGATCATGTCTAGGCTCTTGCCTTTCATTGTCTTCGAATGCTGCATAGCTAATTAAATGTCCAGGGGACACTACTTTAAGAGTGTCCCATAACAAAGAGGGAGAAACATGTCTGACTGTGTGGGGGTATCCCCTTGCCAGGCAAGGAAGGCCCAATATAAGTATGAAATTATGTGAACTGACAGTGCCCTACCTTCTACTGCTGCTTTCATTAACTCAGCTATCTGTGTGGAAGGGGGAGTGGTCTTCTCCCCAAGTATGTAGCGGAAGGGACCTGATTTAATCTCTAATTTAAAAATATCGGAATCTATCCTGCCACCGAATTCCATATTTTTCCACCAAATCCAGGAAGGCTAGGATTTCATTCCCATTTAAAAATTGCCAGATTAGGTGTAGGCTCTCTCTCCCAATGCCTGAAGCCCGGTCCATCCTTCTCGGCTCGAATGAGTTCAGATATGGGATCAAGGATAGGCATATACTCCATCATCTAAATCTCCTGTCATTTAGTACCCATACTAAGCTCACAGTGAGGGAATCATGTATGGATTTCTCCTCCTGTGGGGAGAGTAAATATCCTTCCTTGTTAGGAGAATCTTATTTAAGTTTACAAGGTCCTCCTCTCTGCACTCCAAGGTTTTCCATTTTGCTATTTGTATGCATTTTGTGAAGGTCTTCACTTTGTACGAACTCCTAAGGGTTTGGGATTTTAGCACAGATAAGGGGGGATAGGGTAATATGTGGGAGGGTGAACAAGGGCACTGGTGATGGTTGGTTCACTTTGATTTCAAGCCAGCATGTGTCAGCTCTCTGTTTTGTCTACGTCACCACCGATACTAGTTGTGCAGCAATATAATATAACCTGAAATCAGGCATTGCCATCCCTCCTTTATCCCTTGGGAGGGAAAGGAGTTTCTTACATATCCTGTCTCCCTCCTAACCACACATATATCGTTAGGAGTTTCTGTAGCTTTCTCCAGAATTCCTTGGGGATTCTGATAAGTAAGGCTTGAAAAAGGAACAGACAGTGAGGGAGGACAGCAATTCTGCCTCCCAGGCTGTGGGGGAGTAAATCCCACTTTGCTATGTCCGCTCTGACTTCTGCAA
Organism: Neoceratodus forsteri; assembly: GCA_016271365.2. Classification (NCBI taxonomy): domain Eukaryota; kingdom Metazoa; phylum Chordata; order Ceratodontiformes; family Ceratodontidae; genus Neoceratodus; species Neoceratodus forsteri. The sequence goes on from CM057451.1 coordinate 749,222,868, forward strand.
TAATTTTTCATATTTCAGCTGAAAGAGGGAGGACAGATTTGGGGAAGCCCTCACACCTGAGTATATAACAATATTATAATTAGCCCATTTCAAGGGAAGTGTTTCCCTAAATCCAGAGGGACATCTGCCTCCTAACTTAATCACCTCTGATTTGTCAAGGTTGATTTTGTATCTGGAGATCTCTCCAGATCCTCTAAGCTTCTCCAGTAAGGCTGGAACTGAGGTTTCAGGTGATGTGAGAAAGAACAGGGACTCATTAGCATACAGTGATATTTTTGGTCTCTGCCTCCTGCCCTGATACATTATCTCCTGCCCCGATACATTTTATATTTGGGTTCCATCACATCACCATTACCAGGGTCTCGATACAGAGAAAACAACTGGGAATAGTGGACATCCCTGTCTGGGGTCTCTGGTTAAATGGAAATGACTGGAATGAATTCCATTTATTTTCACAGTTGCTTGCCAGAATGTGTACAGTGCTTGGACACTGGTCTGGAATGTCTCCCCCAGTGCCCATCTCCTCAAGTATCCCCTATGCCCATCTCCTCAAGTGTTCTATGTAGGAATCCCCAATTCATCCAGTCAAATGCCTTCTCTGTGTCCATATACACTGTCAGTACTAGCTACCTGGAGTGGTTCTTGCAAGAGATTAAATTCAAGAGGTATCTAATGTTATCACGCAGCACTCGTTCATTGATAAACCCTGTCTGATCCAGATGAAATAAAGTTTCCATACAGGTCTGAACTCTACTAGCTATGATGGAAGTGAAGATTTTTTGATCTACATTTCATAGTGAGATGGACCTGTACAATCCACATTCTGTAAAGTCTTTCTCCGGCTTTGCAATTACCAAGATCTGGGCATATTGCCATGAAGGTGGTACCCACTTTTCTTTCTGTACTGCCCTGCACACCCTGCACAGGTGCTGCATCAGCTCTGCAAAAAGATTTATAAAATCTTGACCAGCCCGTCAAGGCCTGCAGCCTTGTCTGACTTAAGTTTGCTTATCGTTTCAAGAACTTCCTCCATAGTAATCAATTTGTCTAGTGCTTCTTGGGCTTCTTTTCTAAGTTTATTTAGACGTATTTTTTAAAGATATCCAACTTTTCTTTAAACATTGGGATCTGGTCTTGATAGTATAAGTTTTTATAGAAAGTCTTGAACATTTCAGCAGTCTTCCTGGGGTCAGACTCAATTTGCTGCTCATCGCCCTTTTTACAAAGTCTTAGCACAGCCCTACCGGTTGCTTCCTTGCATAACTGCCAGGCTAATAGCTGGCCTGCCTTATTAACCGCTTCATAAAATCTTTGACACTAGTAACTAAATGATCTTCTTTGGGGATATCTCCTCCATTATTCCACACCTTCAGAACTATAGCCACTAGGCACTAGAACGACACAGAAACTTTTGCTCACCAGGGACCGCCCATGATGATTCCATGCATCAGCATCTAAACATGGGTGGTCCATCACTCCTCTGTTCTTTTCCTGCTGTCAATCAACCTCATCGGACCTGCTGAAGGAAACGTCATCAACCAGTTGTTGTAATTTATTCTGTTTACTTTTCTTGTAAGTGTATGTTGTCGTCTGTCCACACCACTGAAGTAGAAAGACCCTTTATTTCAGTTTTGTAAGTGCAGAGAGAAAATTTATAAAGACACACACATGTGGTTTGTGTGTGCTGCTCGGACCTCTCTCACAAGGGGAGGACCTGTGAAATTTGCCAGAGATTCAACCAAACTACAAGGCGATGCTGAAAGAAAGCTCTAGAAACATTACCTTATACAAACTTCAGCAGTCAGACAGAAGAAACCAGGTAAAACAGGTTGCAGCCTCATTGTTGGCCATGAAACAGCTGCCAAAGTCACAGGACTGGGATGGAGAATGGTCAGAGTTGCGGTCATTATTGTTGGGCCACCAGCATAAGCATAGTGGTAAAGACAATCTGCTTCACCAGTGAGATCCTGATCACTGGTGAGACAAGTAATTCTGTGGAGTCATCGACCTCCAGTGGCAATGAATACTGCCTCCTGACCGTTGATGAGACACCAAGGTCAGAGTTTGCATTAGGTGCTGCCATACCTACTGTGGATGGTAGGACACCATCATTGTCTAGCTAAGGTCCGGCCGATGACACAAATAGTCTTTTGCATCATTGACCACTCCAGTGGTGTTGACTGCAGCCCCTCCGACCATCGATTAGACACCAAGGTTGAGGTTTGGCTTAGGCACTGCAATACATACTATGGATGGTACGACATCCATCGTCATTGAGCCAAGGCCTGTTGTTAACACAAGTTGTCCCAGCCTCTGTCCAGGGTGCCGTCAACTCTCAAGTATGTGCTGGAGTCATTTTCAGAGATGATACAACACATTCTGCCTGGTTTACATATGCAATCAGCTACCTCATGGACTGGGCCTCAGAGCTCTCAAAGACCATCGACGTATGCTAGCAGCACATCACAGCATCCTCCTCAGAAACCACCAGTATCCTCGGGGACACTGCAGCTGCTGTCATCAGCAGAGACATTGATGACAAGGTAGAATATAATCCTGAACTATTATATATGCTGCATTAGAGGATGCTACCTTTGCTGCATGGTACAGACTAAATTAATTGTCTGCAGTACCAGAAAGACTGATAAGCAGTACCCAGCACCATCTGCTAAGCATTATTATGCTAACCAGCCAGAAACTGACTCTGTAGTCATAATGGCTGCTCATGATAGGTCTAAAGCATCTAGACACAAGTACTTTGCCTTCTGATACGGAATCTGGGAGGCTGAAGGTGATGGGCAAGCATACATATGCCTCTGCCTCACTAGGCCTTAGAACTGCAGACTATCAGACACCCATATGATCAAATATCAAAACAGCCTGTGGAAGAACCAAAGCTGCAGACTAGGCTTTGCCGGAGGCACTGCCAAGAATGAGTTACTTAACACTGTAATGGCTGGTGCTGAGGATGACAAACTTATGCAGCTTAGCCTCTGAGTTTTCTGATGCCTCTGCTAGGGTTACTGCTTATGGCAATTGTATGAGGTGATATGTTTGGCTCAGGGTTGCTGGTTTTGCGAATCATGTGCAAAAGCAGTTTTAAAGGCCCCTTTAGGAGGGACAAACTGTTTCATCATGTTGTGGAAAACCTAAAGGGTCTCTCAGACATACAAATGAATCTATGGTCTGTCAAGCCCCTGTATCCCACTCCAGCTAGGGGTCATGGGAGGGACTCCTATCACTAGTTTGCTGCCAGCGGCAGCCATGCCTACTGTCAGCATGGCAGAGTAGGGGAGATGACACCATACCAGATCAACTTCCCCAGGTGTCATACAAAAACACCCAAAGCAGTAGGTACCGGTGGCACTGGCACCATTGGTCCCACATGACTGTTTGCAGACTATACTTTCATTCCAAATGTTACATCAAGGTGTGGTTGTGAGGGGCAGATTCTCCCTGTATCTGAAACAATAGCAGGGAGCTTACAACATTACAAGCTATCATTCCCCTGTCACAAAGAAGGGAGTGGCTTTGTTTCCTGAACATGACGGAGGCATACCTTCATGTCAAGATCAGAAATGCTCTCAGGCAATACTTCTGCTTTATCTTGGGAGGAGTATTACCAGTTCAGAATCTTACCCTTCGGCTTAGCTTCTGCTCCATGGGTCTTTATCAACTGCTTGTGCAGAAGTGGCAACAACCCCTCACAGAGAAGGCCTGTATGTCTCTCCCTACCTGGATGACTGGCTATTGAAAGCCAGTTTCAGGGAAACTCTCCTACATATATTGTCTCAGACAAAACACTTGTGTAAGGATTTGGGAGTCACACTGCATGTGCCAAAGGCTGTGATGACTCCTGTCAATGACTACAATACTTAGAAGCAGTTTTGGAAAAGACACAGAGATGGGTTATGTTTTGTGCCACAGAACAGGGTAGACAACCTGACTGCCTGCAGCACAGTTAGTATACTGGAGTCTCCTAAGTCTTCTGGCTACGACCACTGGGACTATGCTACTGGCCAGCCTTTACATGAGAATCACGCAGTGGACACTGAGAGTCCTGTGGGCAATGAGACTATGACAATGGGATCTGTCCTATGCCTCCATCAGCCAGAACAGGGTTGGACCTTTTGGTGTCCCCACACAATGCAACACGGCAGCGTTTTCTGCTTGCCTGCTCTAGGGTTTGGAGTTTTCTGGCGAGATGAGCGGTCCTGCTTTTGAACAGGGAAATTCATATATGCATTTCCCAATTTCATGGATACAAAGGGTGCTGTTCAGGCTGCAAATGGAGAGTGCCACTCTCATCCTTATTGTTGCAGTATGGCCCAGCCAGATATGGGTTCTTCTTCTGCAACAGATGGCAATGGAGTTTCTGTCCCCCTACCACTGTGGTGGGATCTGTTGTCATAGGCCAAGAGATCCATGATCCATCTGAACATGAAGTCCCTACATCTGCATGCATGGCTCCTGAAGAAATAGGCATTGCATTTTTGGGGTATCTCTGAAAGCTGCTGATATGCTGATTGTGGCTAGAAAGCCTTCTACTCGACAATACCTATTCCAAGATGGAAGTGGTTCACTCTGTGGCTGCTTTCAAGAATTTGGACCCATTTGCATGTTCAGTAAATACTGTGCTGGGATACTTGCAGTTAGTGTCGGACTCTGGTCTACAGTATTCCTATGTTAAGGTGCCTTTGGCCGCTTTATCAGCTTTTCATGCACGTATTGATGGTTGTACAGTGACCCAGTCAGGTGTCCTGTATGTGTCTGAAAAGTATTCTTCATATGAAACCTCTTATCCGTAATCCAGTCCTGCCTTGGGGCTTGAATTATGTGCTTGAGAAACTGATGCATGTGAGACAGACAAAAGCTGTGGCCTGTTTCATGTCTTAAAAAATGTTAATTTTAATTGCAGTCACTTCTGCTCGAAGGTCAGAGCTGCAGGCTCTGATGTGTGAGCCTCATTATTTGACTTCCCACAAAGACAGAGCCTCTTTGCGTACAAATCATAAGTTTCTACTGAAGGTGGCAGCTGCATTTATACTGACTCAAGAGGTACACCTTTCTGTTTATTACCTTGAGCATGCCAATCAAGGAGAGGCACTGCTTCGTAAGATGCACATAGAATACTCAGAAATTATATGAATCACATCCAAGGACTACAGAAAGACCTCTCAGCTTTTGTGTCACTCACCCTGAGAAAGAGGGTGCTCCTGTGGCTAAACACTACCTGCCAAATAGCTGGCACCTTGTATTACGTTCTGTTATAGGAAGTATAGTAAGGAACTTCCTGGTGCAGTTCATAGTCCACCAGAAAAATGGCCACTTTGATTGATGTTTCAGAAATGTTTCTGCTGCTGACAATTGTTCTGCAGCCACATGGAGTAGTGTCCACACATTCACGAAGCATTATAGACTGGACATAATCTTTAATAGATGTGTTGGTTTCAGGCTTGCGGCACTGCAAGACTTGCTGACCTGAATATACAGTACATCAGACTGTATCCGCCTCCTATTTGGTGTTTGGGACTGCTTGGGGATCATTCCAAAGGTGTGGACTACTAGAGGAAATATCCTCAAAGATAGAACAGTCACGTACTTACTGTAGCAGAAGATCTTTGGAAGAATCTCCTCCATCAGTCCATGCTGTCCCCCTGCTGCTTCAGGAAGGCTTGCATTAGATACCGTGAAACTTACCTAATATATTAGATATCCATCCTGATGCCTAACCTGCCTGGACTGGTCTTCTCTCCTGGTTCCCCACAGTTGGATGTCCTCCTAGTCTAATCTCTGGCAGGAAACTGAGAAGTGATGGGCTGCCCACGTTTATATAGACACTGACACATGACGTCATTGTGGGTGGCCCCCAGCTAGCAAACGTTTCCGTGTGGTCTTAGTGCCTGGCAACTATTGTTCTAAAGTTGTGGACTAATGGAGGAGATTCTGTCAAAGATCTACTATTACAGTAAGTACATAATGGTTTTTTCTTGCCACCTTGCTGTTTAGCCTGGCTCTGCAGGCCTCCAGCTGTTTCTTTATTTTGTTGTTAAGGGAAATTTTATGTTCAGCCTCATGGTCAAGGAGCTGGTTTTCTAGCTGCAACCAATCTGTCTTCGGGGTATCTCTTGCAGCAGGCCACACCTATGTAACTACAGATGCCAGGCACTAGGACCACATGGAAACTTTTCTAGCTAGCAGTCTACCAGGGGTCTGCCTACTAAGACATCATACGCCGACGTTGCCCTATCCTATAAGAGTGGATGGTCCCCATGCCCTCCTCAGTTCTTTTACCACCATCGACCATCACATGTCAAACTTCATGGAGATCCACCAGCTTCAGTCGACCGCCACTTCATCGAATTTCCTCAGCAAACCTGCACTTTGTTTTGCTTTTGTCTCCCTAGTGTGTACCACTTTAACGATAAAATTATTTCCCTCTTCTTTTATGCCAAAAACTGCCTCCAGGAACCTCTTCAAAAATTGTGCCTGTGGGCAGAAGATCCCCGAGAAGGATGACCATGAGGTCTGTGTCTGCTGCCTAGGCCCAGAACATGACATCCAGGCTTGGTGATCTGCTGTGGCTTCAACCAGGCCACCAGGAAGTGCTAAGAGCAGACCTCAAAACTTTTCTGCTGAAGCAGTAGATCACCAGATGGAGAAGGACCTTCAGGCTCAAAGTCCCTCTACTTACCCTCAACATCCTTGGGCTTGCATCCTTCCAAGGCTCGGAACAAATCTTCAGGAAGCATAAGCATCAAGACAAGGACCGACCCAAGGACAGCATCTGATCCTTCTCGTCTTGGTCCTGGTTGCTGCTTCATGACCGACCATGGCAGGGTCATCTTTGTCATTGGGGGAAGCTCCCTCTGCCTTGCACACCCTTTCCCTTCAGGGCTACCACAGGCAGCTCCCTCCATCAGTGTTTCAGTGGCGGGGGTCAGTTTTAGGGGCTCTGGCACCCCACTGACTTCACAACCCCTGCTGTTCAAGCTCTTGTTTTCTGTGGGCACTTAGTCAAGTGTCTCTAGGCTCAGCATTGACAGGCTCATTGTCAGCAGTTGCCAGGTCACAAGCAACACCCCCGCCCCTGAGCACCGCCATTTCTTAGGTTGTTGCCTCAGGCCCGGAGTCTCTGTCTTTTCTGGAGTCACCCCGTCCCGAGCCCTGGACACCGTCGCCATCCACAACACTGACCCATGCCAAGGAGTTCTCCAGCCTGTGCGGCCACCCTCCCTGGTGCCGACCCCAGTGCTGACCCCAATGTATCCTCAACCGATGCTGGTGGATCTGATGCTGGTAGTGGTGGACTTCCACTCTGTGCTTTCCACCTTATAGGATTTTATGCAGGCTAGGCTTGCTCGTCCCCAAGGCCTGTTCCCACAATGCTCCCTGCTCCTCCAGCAGGGCCTTGTTCCATGCCCCAGGATCCTGGGCCTCGCTTCCCCTCAGGTCTTAGGGGACAAGGATGGGTGCTGTCTGAACCCCATTCCTCCCTGAGAGCAATGACAGGGGAGTTACTCCTTACAACTCCTCCTTCATGGTCTTGTCTGACAGTGAGGAGACCCCAAGGTATATCCTGTGGTTCCCCACCCCCGGGATGACCCTTATTTTGTTTTGGTTTGGTTATGGGACAGTTAAAATCAGCCATGGGCTTCGACACTGTGGAGCAAAATCCTGCTCAACGTCGACTAGCTACTTAAGACTTCTGGATGCCCCTCCTCTGGTCATTCCACCTTTAATTGAGCCTTTTGAAGATGCCACCAAGGCTGCCTGGCATTGACCCCATTTGATTCCTGCAGTACCAAAGAAGGCAGACAAATTACAGTATACCAGGCTCTGGTGGGAAGACCTTTCTTCACTGATCAGGCTCAAGTGGATTCGGTGATCATCAATGCTGCCCACGACCGCACCAAGAGGCCCAGATATTTCATTTCCTTGCCCCAGGATAAGGAATCACAGAGGCTAGATCACATTGGCAAGAGAACCTTTGCCTCTGCCACACTGACCATCAGGGTGTTAAATTACATTGCCCATATGGTCCAGTACCAAAGCATCTCTGGGACCAAGCCCTTGGAATCTACCTAGGCCCTCCCAGAGGATCCTTAAAACAGCAGCTGCTGCAGTCTCTAAAGGCTGGATCCGACACCAGCACTCATCTCCTTAAGGCTGCCTATGATGCTGTAGATGCCTTGGCTAGGGCTGCCATGGCGGGCATTTGCCTTTGCAGGCACTCCTGGTTGAGAGTGTCCGGCTTTGCTCAAGATGTCCAACTGTCCATTCTGAACACCCCCTTTAGCGGCTACAAGCTGTTTGGCTCAGATGTGCAGGACATACTGGCTCAACTGCAAGCCTCTGGCTGCACCCTGCATTCAGTCCACTCCATGTACCACACCAACCAGCCAAAAAGTGTTTGGCGAGTGCCCTGTCATTGGTTTATCCATAGACCCAAGCCCCAGGGTAAGCACTGTGCAACTCCTGCTGTGCCCACCCCCCCCTACATCACAGGAAAATCTCCCAGAGGAGGAGGAGGAGGAGGAGGGGTGCCCCCTGGCCGCTTCAGCCGGTTCAGCCTGACTCCTTGCCCGTCCCCCCCCGTAAGGCAGGAGGTGGTGGTAGGGAATCACTTCTCCCTACACTTGGACAAGTGGAGGGAACTCACCAGAGATGTCTGGGTACTGCAGATTATAGAAAGCGGCCACACACTGGTACTTCTGGAATGGCCTCCAGAAAAAAAAAAAACAGTTCTGGCCTCTTACCCTCCAGACCACATTCCAATGCTCGGGGGGGGGGAATCCACTCCTTGTTGCGTAAAAGGGCCATAGAACCTGTACCTCAAACTCAACAGAGCAAAGGGTTCTACTGTCACTTCTTCCTGGTGCCCAAATGCACAGGACAGCTCAGACTCATTCTAGACCTCCGGGAGCTTAATCTGTTCATCCAGAACTAAACATTCCAGATAGTGACGCTTCAGGATCTGTTGCCCCTTCTGCACCAGGGATATTGGATTTACTCCCTCGATATGAAGGATGCCTACCTGCATATCCAGGTACATGCCTCCCGCAGACAGTACTTAAGATTCCATTTTAAGGGGCACACTTCATTATGGTCAGCCTGCCCAAGTCAGTTCTGAATCCTTGTCAGCACCTTGAGTACATAGGGACAGTCCTGAATATGTCTCAGGGCATGGCCTTCCTGCCCCAGGACCAGGCAGATCACCTTATAGCTCAAGCCCGCTTGCTATACAACAGTCATTATGTCTCAGCCAGCACTTTCCTCCAGCTCTTGGGCCTGATGGCTGCCACTATAGTCACAGTGCCTCTAGCCAGGTTGCACATGAGGATTCCTCAATGGACATTGAGGGTCCAGTGGGACCAGCATACTGACAACCTGGAACAGCCGGTACTGGTCTCCTCTTCAGTGAAAAGGGTTCTGCTTTGGTGGATGGAACACAGCAACCTGTTAAGGGGTTCCTTCCTCATTTCTTCCCTCAGCAAATCCCACAACAGATGCTTTCATGGTTGGGGTGGGAGCTCATCTAGGGCCCCACTAAACTCAGGGGACATGGTCCCAGCTGGAATCCTCTCTCCACATAAATGTCCTGGAGATGCAAGCCATTCTTTATGCCTTGCAGGCCTTCCAGACTCAGCTATCCCTGGGTCTTCTGCTAATACAGATGGACATCGGTGTAGTCCACTATATCAACACATTACTTTACAATGTAATCACGTTGTTTGGTATAAAAAACTGTATGCATATGTACAGTATGTAACAACCATGTAAATTTCCTGTTATTCCTATTATTTAATGTATGTAACTAATTCTGTGTCACTCCTGAAAAAGGGACATCTTGTCTCAGTGGGCTTACCTGGTCACCAAAATTCAACTAAATAAATCAATCAATCAACAAGCGGGGGGGGGGGCACTCATTTGTACCCACTCTTCTGGGAGGCAATGAGAGTCTGGTATTGGGCTCTGGATCGCAGTCTCGAGCTGGTGGCCATCCATGTTCCAATCATACAAAGCATCCTGGCAGACAACTTAAGTCGGTCCCAAACAAGGGCACACAAGTGGGAGCTGCTGACCTCAATAGTAGAAGACCTGTTTGACAGGTGGGGTCATCCAGAGCTGGACCTTTTTGCGTCCCCACTCAATGCAAAACTGCTGCTTTTTCGCTCACTTGATCCAGGGTCTGGAGTTTTCTGGTGTGACGTGTTGTCCCTCTCCTGGAAAGTGAGGTTTCTGTATGCATTTCCTGCCTTCCCCCTGCTTCAGAGGGTTTTGATCAAGCTCCAGATGAAAGGGGCCATGATGATCCCTATTGCCCCCTTCTGACCTCATCAGCTCTGGTTTTCTTTACTATAACAGCTGACAGCAGAACCTCTAGTACCCCTTCCTCTGTGCACTGGCTTGCCATCCCAGAACCAGGGCACCCTGGTCCATCCGGACCTCAAACCCCTGCACCTTCCTGCCTGCTCCTGAGAACATAGCCATGGCTCAGTTCAGGGTGTCTCCCAAGGTGGCTGATGTCCTAGTGGTGACTAGGAAGCTGTCCACTAGGGCCACTTATTCGAAGAAGTGCAAACACTTTGTGCTGTGACTGCCGTATGTCAGCTGGATCCTTTCACTTGCCCAGTGAATCAGATTCTAGAGTATTTGCTGTCCCTTTCAGACTCGGGCTTGAAGTACTCCTCTCTTAAAGTGCACATCAGCCATCTCTGCCTTTCATGTGCCTGTTGATGGACATACAGTGGCACAGTTAGAAGTGTCTCGACTTTTCTGAGAGGCATTCTTCACCTGAAGCCTCCTATCCACAATCCAGTCCAACCTTGGGACTTGAATTTTGTGTTGGAAAAACTTACTTTGGCTCCTTTTGAGTCAGCTGCAATATTCGAACTATGCTTTCTGTTTGTGGTAAGCATTATTTTTAGTTGCTATTACTTCTCCTCAAAGAATTTCAGAGCTACAGGCGCTCATGTACGAGCAGCCTTATTTGATTTCCAGAAAGACAGGGTGTCTTTGCGTACTAATCCTAAATTTCTTCATAAGTGGTGTCTCAGTTTACTTTAAATCAATCCATCCACCTTCATGTTTATTTTCCAGACCATGCCAATCCAGGGGAAGCATTGCTCTACACTTTAGATATACATAGAATTCTGCGTTACTATACACACCATACAAAGGACTGCAGGAAGTCCAAACAATTGTTTGTTTTCTCCGCCCCGGGAAAGATGGCGTCCCTGTTTCAAAACAGTGCTTGTCCAAATGGTTGGCCAGCTGTATCACTTATTGCTACAGGACACATGGCAAGGATCTTCCTGGTGTTGTCTGTGGCCATTCCACCAGCGGCAAGGCCACTTCTGCCTGTTTCAGGAACGTGTCAGCTACAGAGCTCTGTGCTGCTGCTACTTGGAGTTCTGTCCACACTTTTACCAAACACTACAGTCTAGACACTGCCTATAGGCGAAGGGCCAACTTTGGCCTGGATGTCCTCCAGGACCTACTCTCTTAGGCTTGGGGGTTTCCTCCACCCAGACTGTGCTGTCTACTGAAGGAACTGCTTGGGACTCATTCCATAGTGTGGCCTGCTGTAAAAGATACCCACAAAGTCGGATAGTACAGTTACGTAAGAATTTACTGTAACAGTAGATCTTCTTTGGGGGTATCTCAGTCATCAGGTTACACTGTAGGAACCTTCACCATCGGTGAAGGGGAATCCACATGAGAAATTTTCAGCAGTACAACTGGGGCCGCCCATGCTGTCAACGTCAGCCGACATCAGCAACCCTATATGGGCCTGGGTGGCCCTGCTCCCTTCTCAGTTCTTTCCCGCCGTCGACTTGCAAGCACAGTCTCCATTGAAGCTTTGTCACAGTGTTCATGCCTTTTTGGCCTACAGCTGTTTTTTCCTTCAACCTTTGCCAAAATCTCTTTTAGAGATTTTTATTTTTGTTTATGTCGAGAGTTAATCCTCTCTCTCTCTTTCCGCCACTGCCATTGTGGAAAAAAGATTGCCTCTGCAGATGAACACATTGTTTGTGTCTGCTGTCTTGGGAATGACCACGATATCTCCGACTGTGAGCTCTGCCAGAAGTTTAACTAAACAACCCTCAGGCAATGCAGGAAAGCTCTTAAGCAATTCATGAAACAACAGGTAGCCAGCTCTTGGCAGGGTCCTGAGGCTTGCGCCCAGTCACCCACGGATCTTTGAGCTCCCAGGCCTCCAAGGCCCGAGACAAGTCCTCAGGGAAAAGTCACAAAAAAGACTGGGATCATGACTGCTCCCCCAGCAGCTATCCCATTCCCTGTCGGCCTCTTTTTCTTTGGGGTACTCATCGTCAATGGCAGATGCCTTGATGAAGAGACCAGCTGTCCAGGTCTCTGTAGCTACCAGACCCATACCGACAGCTCCTCCACCTGATTCCCAGGGCGCTTGGCCGTAGATCTCCAGGTCGTCAGCCCCCCCACCATCGACAATGGGTGTACGTCATCGACAATGAATCCATCGAGGACTGCTCCTTCTTCTCACAGGGCTACAGGCTGATTGGGCTACCAGGGTGGAGGGACGTCGGCCCCTGTGCCGTCAAACCCCCCTCCGTCAACTACCACCATGGATCTGAATGAAGTGCTTGTTAAGTTCACAAATGTACTCATTCAGCAGCTGGGTGCCTTCAGTAGGCCTTCGTCTCCAGCACAGTTGATGGCTACTTTGTCATCGATTCCTGTTCGTTGACCCTGGGAGACTCCCTGCAGGCTCCCTTCAGTGCATTCGACGCCAGACCCAGACAAGGAGGTCGATGTCGAGGAGGAATATCATCCTGATCTTATCCTCCTAGATGACATAGAGGATGAAGAGGAAGAAATTCTCATCTCTGACAAGTCCACTGCCTCCTCGGTCAGTGAGGACTCAATCAAGCATAGTCCAAGGTCTTCTCCTGAGGGTGCCACCTTTTTCAATGTTATGAAGCAATTGTCTGCCACAATGGGCTTCGAGACTGAGGAGGAGGAGGATTTCACCAGGACAGACCTGGTGGACCTCCTGAAGATGCCAGAATCTCCCCCTAAGATCATTCCTGCTATGCTGCCAGCCCTGAAGAATGCCACTACGGCAGCCTGGCACAGACCAGACATGGCACCAGCTATGCCTCTTAGGGCAGGTGAACTTTATAATGCCCCTCAGAGCCTTCCTTATTTTGCTGCCCAGGCCGAAACTGACTCTGTGGTCATCAAGGCAGCCCATGACAGATCTAAGGCACACAAGCACCTTAGTTCTCTTCCCCCCGACAAGGAATCCCATAGGATTGATCTCTGGGGTAAAGGGTTTACGCCTCCACTTCGGTCTGAGGATTGTAAACTATCTGTCACACATGGTTAAATTCTAGAATGCCAGCTGGAGAAAGGAAAAGCTGCCACCCTAGCCCTTCCGGATGGCTCCCAGAAGCAAGAATTGCTTCAATGCTTACAAACTGTGGAGGATGTCAGTAAACATCTCCTCATGGCCTTGTGTGACATGGCTTACACAGTGGCCAGGGCATGCCACACTGGCATATGTCTTTACAGGCACTCTGGCTTAGGGTCTCTGGTTTTGCACGATCTGCAAAATAAGGTGTTTAACGCCTTTAATGGCACTAGCTCTTCGGTCCTGATATTCAGGACCTCATTAATGATCTGCAAGCCTCTGGCACGGCCATTAAGTCTATCCACTCCCTCTACCACACTCATCCCATGGTAGAGGGTGGTCTCTCTTTCTAGATAGACTAATAGGCCAGGCTTGGCTCCCCTGCACTCAAGGTAAGCGCAGAGCCCAGGCTTCCTTTGCCAGCCCACTCCAATACTGGAGCGCAGCCAAGCATCCCAGAAATGATGGACCAGCCTCCATAGCGGGTCCCACCTCAGCTTGATTCTCACAGACCCCCGTCCAGACCCAGGAGGTGGCGGTCGAGGTTGTTTCTCCCTTCATCTGAATCAATGGAGAACCATAACTTCAGATGCATAGATACTGCAGATCATAGAGACAGCTCATACCCGGAGCTTATCCAGTAGCCTCCAGATACCCCTCCCCACCCTCCAACTATCCCCCGCCCACTTGACTGTTCTCCAGGAGGAAGTACAGTCTCTTCTGACAAGCAGGCAATTGAACTGGTGCCAAGGCAACAGAGAACCCATGGGTTTTATTTCAGAATCTTCCTGGTCCCCAAAAAGACCGGAGGCCTATTTTAGACCTAAAGGACCTCAATCTCTTTCTCCAGTACAAAAAGGTCTGGATGGTAACTTTCCCAGCCCTCAAGCCCCTTCTCAAAACAGGGGACTGTCTCTGTTCACTGGACATGCAGGACGCTTACCTGCACATTTCAGTCTTTCCTCCTGACAGGGGGTTTCTCCATTTTGCCTTTCAGGGTGAGCATTACCAGTTCAAAGTGCTGCCCTTTGACTTATCCTCTGCAGAATGTGTTCCTACCAATTGCTTAGCAGCAGTTGCAGTAGCTCTCAGAAGAGAGGGACTGCATGTCTTCCCTTACCTGGATGATTGGCTTCTCAAAGCCCTGTCCAGGGAGCAGCTCTTGCTGACTCTGGAGCACACTCTCCAGCTCTTCCATTCTCTGGGCATAACAGTCAACCTGCCCAAGTCTGTTCTAGTACCATCCCAAAGACTGCAGTACATCAGGGCGTTTCTGGGCTCCGAGCAGGGGGAAGACCTTCTTACCCCAAAACAGGGCAGAATGCCTTATGGCCCAGGCTCAAGAAGTCACCCAGAGTCGGGTACATTCCTGCCAGAGAGTACCTCAGGCAATTAGGTCTAATGGGCAGCCATTCCCACCATTCCAATGGCCAGACTCCACATGCACGCCTCCAGTGGACCCTCAGAGTGCAATGGGACTAACGCAGGACAAGTTGGACCAACAAGTCCTGGTCTCCTCCCTAGTTTGCAAGATACTACAGTGGTGGATGGACCCCTTGAATCTTCTTCAAGGGGTTCCCTTCCAGATTTCTTCCCCCCATCAGATCCTGACCATGGGTGCTTTGAGTCTAGGCTGGGGAGCACACCTGGGTCCCTTTCAAACCCAGGACTTATGGTCCCAGTGAGAAGCCACCCTGCATATCAGTGTCCTGGAGATGAGCAGTGCTCTATGCTGTGCAGGCATTTCAGGAGCATCTTGCTCCAGGCCAACTGCTGGTGTAGTCGCACAATCGAGTGTCATCTAGTACATCAACAAGCAGGGTGGGACTCACTCATACCCCCTTTGCAGGGAGGCCATGAGAGTGTGGTATTGGGCTCTGGAGCACAATCTGTCACTCTCTCAGGTCCACATGCCAGGCACTCTAAACATCCTGGCAGACAGTCTCAGCAGGACCCAGTCCAGCATGCACAAATGGGAGCTTCTCTCATCTGTAGCAGAAGATCTGTTCAACAGATGGGGTCATCCAGAGTTGGACCTTTTGTGTCCCCACTCAACACAAAACTGCCCAGTTTCTGCTCACTAGATCCAGGGCCTGGGTTTTTCAGGCGAGGCAGTTGTCCTTCTCTTGGGCGGGAGATTTCTGTATGCATTCCTCTAATTCAGAGGGTGATGATAAAACTGCAAATGGAAGGGGCCAGCATGATTCTGGTAGCCCCATTCTGGCCTCATCAGATATGGTTCCCTCTGCTTCAGTAGCTGGCTGAGGAACCTCTGGTCCCTCTGCCCCATTGCAGGAATCTGCTGACCCAGGATTGAGGGACCCTGGTCCATCCCAATCTCAGGTCCCTCCATCTGCTTGCAGGGCTCCTGAGAATGTAGCCATCACCAGGTTTGGGGTCTCTGACAGGGTGGAGGATGTCCTGGTGACTGCCCGCAACCCTTCCACCAATGCAACTTATGCCATGAAGTGGAAGCGGTTTGCCATCTGGGCTGTCAAACATTCCCTAAACCCATTCACCTGCCCTGTGAATCATATTCTGGACTACCAAATTTCTTTGTCTGACTCAGGTCTCCAGTATTCCTCCCTCAAGGTCCACCTCTCGGCTATTTCTGCCCTTCATGAGCTTGTAGGTTACTGCACTATTGCTCAGCTGGATGTCTCCTGCACCTTTCTCAGGGGCATCCTGCATCTGAAACCCCAATCTGTTCCCAGGTTCTGGCTCGGGACTTAAATTTTGTTTTGGAAAAATGACCCTGTCTCCTTATGAGCCAAACTTGACATTTGCGCTTTCTCTTGGAAAGCACTCTTTTAGTTGCAATTTCTTCTACTCAAGAATTTTAGGGCTTCAGGCCCTCTGGTGTGAGGAGCCTTATTTGATTTTTCACAAAGACAGGGTATCTTTGCACACAAATTCTAAGTTCTCGCCTAAGGTGGTCTCTGAGTTTACACTTAATCAGTCTATCCACCTTCCTGTTTATTTTCTTAAGAGTGCCAATCCAGGGGAAGCATTGCTCCATACGTTAGATGTGCACAGAACTTTGAAGTATTCTCTGCTTTGGACTAAAGAGTCCAGAAAGTCAAAGCAGTTGTTTGTTGTCTTCACCCCAGGTGGAGAGAGCACTTCAGTTTCTAAGCAATGTTTATCAAAATGGTTGGCAAATTGCATTGTGTTCTGCTACAATAAGTACGGCAAAGAATTGTCTGGTGCTGTAAAAGCTCATTCCACCAGAGGCATGGCTACCTCAGTGGCTTGTTTCAAAGGGGTCTCCGTCACTGACATTTGTACGGCAGTCACCTGGAGTACAGTCCTCACTTTCACCAAGCATTACATTCTGGACATTCCTTTGAGAACCCATGCAGGATTTGGCAGGGCTGTGCTACAAGGAATCCTGTCTTAAGTTTATGGAGATCCAGCCTCCCAGACTGTCTGTTACTCTTGTCACTACTTGGTACTCATTCTTACGGTGTAACCTGATGACTGAGATACCCCTAAAGAAGATAGAACAGTTACGTAAGCACTTAGTGTAACAGCAGATCTTTGAGAGGATCTCAGTCATCAGGCATGATTTCCCACCCACCATCCCTCTTCTTGGGGCTCCTGTTCAGGGCCTGGCTATCTGCTGTTTCCACTCTGTTGTTTAGAGTTGGGTCCCTCTTTCTCTCCTAAGTTCCCCAGTGCATAAGCCTTACTCCCTTTATCTTCAGAGGGAAAGAACTGAGGAGAGAGAGTGGGGCCACCCACACCTATATAGGGTTGTTGATGTCAGCTGATGTTGATGGCCCCAGTTGTACTTCTGAAAATCTTCTGTGTGGATTCCCCTTCACCAACGGCGAAGGTTCCTATGGTGTAACCTGATGACTGAGATCCTCTCAAAAATCTACTGTTGTGGTAAGTTCTTATGTAACTGTTCTATCTGCAAGGAAATCTCTTGCAGTAGGTCATGCCATCCCTTCCTCCTTCCTCCTGGACCTGGTAGGCCCTCGGTGCCTCTACCTCTTTCTCCATTATTATCTTTTGGCGGGTACCTTAGATTCCTCCTTGGTTCCCTCAGCTGGGACTAGATAGCTTATGGTCTCTGGTGGGAGAGCTGAGGAGGACGCGGGGGCAGCCCACTCTTACAGGATAGGTTGATATCAGCATATGATGCCAGCATGGATGGCCCCCTGGTAGACTGCTGGCTAGAAAAGTTTCTGTGTGGTCCTAGTGCCTGGAGGCTGTAGTTCCATAGGTGTGACCTTTTGCTAGAGATCCCCTCACAGATCTACCATTAACGGTAATTTCTTACATAACTGTACATTCTCTTTGCTGCTCCCTTTTCAGGTTTGATGCAAAGCTTATTGTGTGAGTTAGCTTAAAGAGCTAAAGGGATACTAATGTGATGCCTTTTACTTATTCAAACACTACAAAGGTTTGTCCACTGCATATACAGTATTACCATATTACAAAATGTAGACTTCCTCGTGGTAATAACTATTTATTTATTTTATTTAGTAGTGGCATCGGAATTACAAACCTTGAGTCAGAGACTCTTTACAAAGGCTCCACATCAGAGTAAGGACGTAAGTGAATGAGATACAACTGAAGAACAGACATACAGTGAGAATTAAAATTTTCTATACAGGATAATAGCTAAGGTAGTCACAACAATACAAGCAAGGAATAGTGCAACTGTGTACAGTCCATGGTAGGGAGGCAAACATTGCAGGGCGATGCAGGCAGGACAGGTGTCCCTTGTTGAGGGGTGGATGTCAGTCACACCAAATAAGTGATGGCCTGAGGAAGAGGGGGGTGGGCAGCAACTAGGTGCATTCACAGCTATGGGAGATGAGGAGATGGCTCTGGAGTGTTGACTCAAAGAGCCCAATCCTGCTTTTGTAGGAGGTGGTAGCAGGGAGGGAGTTTATCCAAGTGGGGACACTATAGTAGAAGGACCTCTGGGGCAGGGCAGTCCTTACTCTGGGTATGTGGAGAGAGGGTTTGGAGGAGCTGTGGGTGGAGAGAGAGAGAGTGGGGATTAGGCTGGATAAGCGTGGAAAGGCCCGGGGGGGGGCCAGACCAGACATAATTTTCTTAGCAGAGAGGCAGGTCTGGTACAATAGCCTCTCCTCGAAATTGAGCCGGTTTGCCAGAGTGCAGAGGTTGCAGGTGTGGGTAAGCCTGGAACTACCTGTGGCAAGGTGGCAGACTTTGTTAAGGGACATTTGATTTTATAGAGGGCAGTGTTGTCTGCAGCCCGTAGATCAAGAGCCATAGTCAACTAGGGATAGGACCGAGGATATAATAGCAAGCCTAAGGGCTTGGTAGGGAAATCTTGTGGTGGTAGAGTAGGCTGATTCTAGTGTTGACAGTGGAGCAAAGGGTATGGATATGGTCATGGAAGGAGAGAGCTGGGTTGAAAGTTAGACCAAGATACTTGAAGGTATTTACCTGTTTGAGGGGAAGGAGTCTATTGGTCAGGATGTGAAGAGGGATACCTTTGTACCTGCTCTGGTTGTGGGAGAAGAGCATGATCTTCGTCCTTTCGTGGTTGAGAACAAGCCTGTGGTCGATGAACCAGGTTTCAGCCTGGCTAAAGGAGTTCTGGAGGGCATTTTGAAGAGAGTTAGGGTCAAAGTGGGTCGGAGAATAGGATCGCGTCATCAGCATAAAGGAGGACTCTTTCTGGGCAGACTTTGGGGAGTGCGTTAAGGTATAGACTAAAGAGTATTGGTCCCAGGATTGAGCCCTGGGGTACACCAGAGAGAACCAGGAGGCATCCAGAGAGGGTGCCATTTATTTTAACACACTGGGAGCGAGATGAAAGGTAGTTGGCAAACCAGGCATTGACACCCTGGGAGAAGCCTAGTTGGGAGAGGGTGGACAGAAGGAGGGGGTGGTTGATGGTGTCAAAAGCTTTCGACAGATCTAAGTAGACCGCATCAGCCAGGTGCCTGTTGTTGAGAGCAGAATGTATGAAGCTGGAGAATTCAAGGAGAGCAGTGGTTGTGCTGTAGCCTTGGCAGAACCCATGCTGCTCCTTGCAGAGGAGGTTGTATGTGGTGAGGTAGTCAGAGCTGGTCCGAGACTATTTTCCTAAGGCTTTTCGGTGGGGGCGGAGATGGAGATAGATCAGTAGTTCCCAGGGGAGGTATGGTCACCACTTTTGTGAATGGGAGTAATGACCGTGATTTTCCAGAGGCAGATGGAGCAGTTAAGGAGGTTAGTGAGGGAGGAGAGTACCACGTCCAGAACCAAGCGAAGCAGTCTGAGGTCCAATGAATCATTACTGTGGCTGGGGTCATTTAGGATTTTGAGGAGGTAAGGCTTAGCTTCTTGCATTGAGAGGGCACAGAAGCAGAAGGATGGGAGGGAGGGGTGGGGGAGGGAACAGGGTCAAAAGTTAGAGGGAAGTACCGAGCTGAGATCAGAGAAGGTGGAATTGAGGGTGTCAGCAATGCATTGCGGATCAGTGGAGATGGAGCCATTGATGTTGAACTGGGATGGAGGGGGGATATGGGTTTTCCGTTGAGTTCCTTTATGTGGTCCCAGAATTTGCTGGTAAAGCCCCAGGAGGAGGCAAGGGTAGACCTGTAATAGTCAACTTTTGCGTTATGGATGGCCCAGGTGCATCTATTTCGAGTGGCCTGGTAGACCTGCCTATCAGAGGGCTTGCCCGAGTCAAGGGCTCTATGCCAGAGGTTGTCCCTGTGATGCATTTGGTTGAGTAAGGATTGTGTGACCCAGGGGGTATCAGGATCTTTGATAACATGTTTGGAGAGGGGAGTGAAAATGTCACAGGCCAAATTGAAGGAGCGGATAAAATAACTGAGGGCCATGTCAATGTCTGGGTCTAGGTTAATTGGGGTCCAGTCCCAGTGAGCAAGGTGGTCTTATAGCTGACCCAGCTTGCTGGGTTTGAGGCATCACCGGAAGGTGGTTTTGGGGGGTGGCTTCTGTACCTTTCAAGACCAGGAGAAGATTACTGGGGAGTGATCACTTAGGGCATTGGGTAGTACTGTGGTGTCAGCAATTTTGTGGGGTTGGTTGGATAAGACAATATCCAGTAGGATGGCAGAGCCATTAGAGGGGTTGGTCCGGGTGGAGTGGGTGACCAATTGTGTGAGGTCAAGGGCAGCAATAGCCTCTATGGACTGGGTGGAAGAGCTAGAGAGCCAATTGATATTAAGGTCACCCAGCGTTATTTGCTCAGCTTTAGGTGGGAGATGGGAGAGGTGATCGAGTAAGGATTAGAGGGTGAGTTTCTGGTGGTGTGGGGGAATGTAGGTGGCAGTGATAATTAACAGGGCCCTGGAAGAGCCAAGGATAACTTTGAGTGAGAGGGCTTGTGCACCATGATCCAGTTGGGGGGGTGTGCCCTTGAAGTGACTCACGGAGGTAAATGGTGCAGCCACCCCCACACTTCCCAACTCTGTCTTCCCTGAAAAGGGTGTGTCCAGGAAGAGTGATGAAGGAGTCAGGGGTGGTCTTTGAAAGCCATATCTCAACAATCGCCAAGAGATCAGGTTGATGCTGGGTGATCCAGCCTTGGAGTCCAGCAAACCTTTTTAGGAGGCTACAGATGTTCATAGTGGCAATACAAAGTCCAGATGCCAGGGGGAGGTGTGGTGAGAGCAGGCAGGGGAGTCCTGGATTGGGATGGATGTTCCCTGACATCAGGAGGAGGAGATATATCATTCTAAGGAGTACCAGGTGTAGCCTACGGTGGAAGGGGACAGAGGCAAACATGCACATTTGCTCAGGGAGGTAGACAGGGATGGGAAGAGAGCAGAGGGTGGGAGTAGCCAAGAAGAGGGGAGGTCAGGAGGAATCAGGAAAAGGGGCAACTGAAAATGGAGAGTGCACCGGGGTGGTGCAGGGGTGGGGGAGTGGTAACTCTGGGGGTGGAGTGCAGGTATAGGGAGGGGACAGAGTGGAAGTGGACAGAGTGAGATGATGACTAGGAAGAGGCACTGGGGGGCACAAAGGAATAAGGGAAGAAGTGCAAGAGGGGCAAGGGTGGCGGGTGAGCGAGATGAGTGGAGGGTGGATATGACTAGAAGCGCCAGGGCTGGAGCAGTGGGGCTACAGAGGAGGGAAAGAGGCTCCTAGTAGGGAGGCAGCCCAGATGGCACAGTGGTAGGGCCATGGACTGTGGTGTTGAAGGTGCAGGGTTCGAATCCAGGGAGGGGGAATTAGACAGAGCAGGCAAATTGGGAGAAAGATTGGAAGTGAGAGCCTAAGAAAGAGCAAAGGACCAGGGCAAGGCGGCAGTGGGGAGGTTAGAAAGGAAGAAAGGGGACAGTAGCAACTCCTAGTGGTCAAGAAGTGAAAAAATATAGGGGGGTGAGGTGGGGGAGCAGAAGAGCGAAGGTAGAAGTAGAGAGGCAGCAAGCAGGTCAAGAATGGTGAGGTATTGAGTGCGATAATACCATCTGGTGGTGGTCTGGGATAACCTGCAAAAGGAGATTCGGATACTTAGTCACGTGACTGGGGGGGCCTTAAATTAAAGGACGCCCCTGGGTGGGAGGGTGGCTGGAGCGGGCAGGCGGGGCAGTCGATGCATAGCGTTAGGCTAACACTCCTCAACAAGCTGTCTGAGCAGGGGTGGCTTAGAAGTTACCTTTAGGGCTCCTCCAGTCAGCGCTGCCCCCCTGCTGTGCTGGCACCTGTGTGTGTTGGGGATGGGTTTCCAGGACCTAAGTGGAGAAGAAGACAAAAGGCTGAGATTTGTATGCAGTGGGATGGGAGTTCAGAGCAAATTCCTGAGTCTGGCCTCCCAGTGCGCATGCATAAACTGGGGAAGCAGTGAAGAACTGAGAGGGCAGGATGGAAAGAACAATGGAGCCCAGGGAGACTGCCTGAGAATGCCACAACCACACAGTGGGCCTCAGACAACTCTTTGGTGCAAACTGGTAGATAAAACACTTGCACATAGCTGTAAATGGAAGCACTAATGCTAAGCAGGCATAAACACTCCTAGCAAGCAGAGATAAACAGCAGTTGCTATGGTAGCAAACACAGGCACATTAAACAGAGCAAATAAACTGTGAACTGGTGTACATTTAAGCTCTACAAGTTGGAGTTAGTACAGCTAGCAGCCAAGATATAAAAACAATTAAAGTGCATGGCATGCAGGTGAAAGAGATCCAGGAGAAGGTACAGGATAAATTAATGTTCCTCTGGGGATCCAGACAAAGTCCCATCGAGTGGAGGGGAAGAAGGCCAGGCCAAAAACAATCAGTGGAAGTCGGCAGTCAGAAAATGCTGTTACACCCCTCAACAAGCTGGCTGAGCAGGGGAGGCTTAGCAGTTACCTTTAGGGCTCCTCCAGTCCACGCTGTCCCCCTGCTGTGCTGGCATCTGTGTATGTGTGTTGGGGATGGGTTTCTGGGGCCTAAGTGGAGAAGAAGACAAAAAGATGAGATTAGTATGCAGTGGGATGGGAGTTCAGGGCAAAGTCCTGAGTCTGGCCTCCCAGTGCACATGCATGAACTGAGGAAGCGGTAAAGAACTGAGAGGGCAGGATGGAAAGAACAATGGAGCACAGGGAGACTGCCTGAGAATGCCACAACCACACGGTGGGCCTCAGACAAGTCTACGGTGCAAACAGGTAGAAAAAACACTTGCACAGAGCTGTAAATAGAAACGCTAATGCTAATCAGACATAAACACGCCTAGCAAGCAAAAATAAACAGCAGTCTCTATGCTAGCAAACATAGGCACATTAAACAGAGCAAATAAACTGTGAACTGGTATACATTTAAGCTCTACAAGTTGGAGTTAGCATAGGTAGCAACCAAGATATAAAAACAATTAAAGTGCATGGCGTGTAGGTGAAAAGAGGTCCAGGAGAAGGTACAGGACAAATTAAAGTTCCTCTGGGGATCCAGGCAAAGTCCCATTGAGTGGAGGGGAAGAAGGCCAGTCCAAAAACAGTCAGTGGAAGTCAGCAGTCAGAAAATGCTTACGCCCCTCAACAAGCTGGCTGAGCAGGGGAGGCTTAGCAGTTACCTTTAGGGCTCCTACGGTCCGCGCTGTCCCCTGCTGTGCTGGTGTCTGTGCATGTGTTGGGATGGGGATGGGGTCCCGGGCCTTTAGGGCTCCACTGGTCCATGCTGTTCACCTGCTGTGCTGGTGTTTATGTGTGTGTGTGTGTGTTGGGATGGGGTCACGGGCCTTTAGGACTCCTCCAGTCCATGCTGTCCCCTGCTGTGCTGCGTCTGTGTGTGTGTGTGTGTGTTGGGGATGGGGTCCCGGGGCCTCAAGTCCTTGGTTGCTGAATTTGAAGTGCAAAGTGTCCTTAGAAAAGTAGTTGAAAATCTTGGCTCTTGGTTCAGGAGAATTCTTGAAAAGAAATGTCTCTGCTCTCTCCCTCAGCAGGACAGGGTCCCAGTGCAAACAGTTCCTTCTCATGTAACTTGAATTGGCAACAGGCAGAAAGGCAAAAGGCAGCAGACAGAAGCAGAAGGCAATAAGGCAAAAAGGCATTAATAAAGTCTTGCACCCCTGTTTTATGGGGTTTCTCAGAAGGGCAGGTCCAGTGGATACTAGCTTGCCCTGTGGTTGGCTAGCATTCCGTTTCCATGGCTACGCAATGAATCAGGTTTTAATATGTATTACAAAAAATGAATGTTCATTTCTGAGCAGGGAACAAAAGGCCCCAGAGGCAAACCAGTTTCAGCCTGAATTCCATAAGCAGATCCAGCCCCCCCCCCCCAATGGCTGCAATCAAGCTGATCTACCTTGTTGATTTGGAATGTATGTCCTAGTATATTGCCTCATTCTTATAAAATATGTTAAAAAAAAAAAAGCTTATTATGCGGTGTCACCACTGTTTTAAGTACATCTCATCACATTCTTTCAGCTATGGTTCCCTTTGGGTTGAGTGCTATGTACTCTTCAATACAGTCCCCAACCATGGTTTTATAATCTATATTATTTTACAAAGAAACATTCAGTATCCAAGATGGGGACTTTGCCACTGGGACCATGACCACTTCCATTAAGACTGGGGTATGATCACACAAGGTGATGGACTTAATTTTTCTGGAGTCCACCATATTGATCTGTAATGCCAACCCCCCCTTTTTTGTTACTCAGACAAGGCAAAAACCACACTTGGCAGAAGGCATCACCCTTGGCATTAGGACAACACTGGCCCGGGCATCTGAGAGGTCGAGGGAAAGGCACAAAACAACATTTCTATTTTTACCCAGTTCTGGGGAGAGGTGCCAGGGCTATGGTGTGTCTCCTATCTGTGGGGGCCCCAAAAGCTTACCGATACTCAGTGGTGGAATGTCCGCAACCAGAAATTTGGGATTTTTATTGTATGGCTTTATGTCTGACAGGGTGGAAACATAAATTATGATGGTGCCCCCAGGGCTTGTAGCTGTACAGACACAGATGGCACATTACTTGAAAGGGATAAATAAGGTTGATAAGGAGAGTTTCTTTAAGCTGAGTGGCAAACATAACACTAAGGGGCACAGTCTTAAGCTGGAGGGTGGGAGGTTTAGGAGGGAGGTCAGGAAACACTTCTTCACAGAGAGGGTGGTGGACACTTGGAATGCACTGCCGGAAGAGGTCATCTCATTGAAGACAGTGGGCAGCTTTAAGAGAGGCTGGGATAAGCATAGGGGGAAAGTAAGGATCATTGGTAGGGAGGATGGGAAGAGTGAGGAGAGAGGGCAGGGACATTAGTTCAAGCTGTGGACCCCGCAATACGAGCAGACTTGGTGGACCAAATGGCCTTCTTCTGCTGACTTCTTTGTATGTTCATATTGGTAACAGGCAAAAACCTTTTTCAACTCCTTCAGGCAGTACTGAGACTTCAAAAGAACATTTCCCACAAATGTCCAGCCCTGTTTCAGGAATACCTGGACTTACCAATGCATTTATAGTGGATCTTGCTGCAGCATTAAATCGAGAACCACTAGGTGAGCTAAGTTAACACCTAAGACCATTCCTTGTAACCATTTAGGGCTCCTTGAAACCAAAAGTGAGTGGTTAGTTCACTATGGCCAAAGCTAGACTCACTCTGCCATTACCTTTAGGAAAAAAACAGAATTCCCTAGCCACATAGGCACTGCAAGGGATATCCTTACAGCACAATCTTTGTGCCTGGGTCCTGAGTACCTGTATCCTAGCCATCTTGGGCTCCTAACAAGGCACTAGCCAACCCACATTTGAACGACAAATGAACCTTGTACTTGTTAACAGCTTGTGCCCCTCAAGACACTTGTTAAGAACACTTGAAATCTGCAGATCTCACACAAAATCCATAGCTTTTAGGTTTCTACACACACAGTCTTTACATTCTGGACAGTTCTGATAGCTCTCACAGTCTTTTGGGGGTTGCCCCAAAGTGCTCACTGAACCTTCAGTCCCATTCCTCTCTCTCTGAAAAATCTTCAACCCCTCAAGGCTACAGGATCTGGTAGCCACCACTTGCCTCCCGAAAACCGGTTGCTGTTTACTGTACTAAGGCAGAAAATAAACTGAGGATCCTTTCCTCTAACAAGTAGCCTCTGGCAGAGCACCTCTTTGCTTTTTTTATTTTATTTTTTATTTTACTAGACACTTTTATACACAAATGCAGTGATTATATGGTATACAATATCTTCATGTAACATCTTTATACATACTTTTATAGTCTGACAGCCGGAGTTATGGGCAACATGACTGGTTATGATCACTTCACCCAGAACACCAAACCCTCAACTGGCTGAAACATTAATGCTCCTTTACTCAAGGAACAAAAGATGGTTCCACTCCTCAATAATATAGAGTCCATCCCTGCCATTTCAATCTAAATTTCTGTGTGCAATCCTGAATTTTTGCCGCAAGGCTTTCCATTTGGTAAATTTCCAATATTATGGATCTCCAATCCTGAATAGTGGGAGTTTGCACAGACATCCATTTTTTGGTAAGGGCCTTTTTGGCTGCTATAAGATATATAGGCAACAGTATTTTAACCCACCAGGGGGAACGGTCCAGGAATATTGATAGCAGGACAACTTCTCCTGTTAGTTCTACCATTTCCCCTAGACATTTAGACAGTTCCAACTGGAGACTACACTAAAAAGGGCATCAGAGGGGACAATTCCACAAACATGACCCAATCAGCTAGTCAGAGTCAGCGCCTGCCAGCATCTGCCATATTTTGCTGGGAGAAATATCGCTAAGATCACCGGGCACAAAATATCTAGTTTGACTCTTCCAAGAAAACTCCTGCCAGAAAGAAGAAGAGGTTACCCTGATGGCTGACAGAGTCGCCACTGTCCAGTCCGGAATTGAACCTCGGATACCAGATCCTCGTTTTATTTATCTAAAACTGACTTTGCCGAGTCTCCCAATAGGTCTCGCAATGCCCTGTATATGAGGTGCCTGCATTGATTCCCTTTACTAGCATCAGTAAAAATGTTTAATAAAAGTGGGATTGGGGTAGGAAGTTTAGTCACTATTGTTCGGTGGCGAAGTATATAATTCCTCACTTGAAGGTATCGAAAAAAGTCTGAAGTCCGAAGGCCATATTGTGTCTTGAGCTTCTCAAATGACAGGACCCCTCTTTCATCCAAAAATTTAAATAAATATGATAACCCTGCATGCCGCCATTGAGAGAAAGCCTGATCCATATGTGAGGGTTGAAAAAGGTCATCTTTAGAAATTATTTTACAGTAGTCATAAATTGGTTTTATTTCTGTTTTTTTCCTTAGTCTGAACCATATTAGAGGAGAACTAGCTGTGATCTGTGTAAAGTGTTGCAATGCTGGTGTATTGTCAATAGATGAGAAAAGAACAGTGGATATGTTGTACATATCATTTAAGGTAACCTCCAAAGTTTTCCAAGGAGCCGAGGAACTGTCAGTTAGCCAAAAGATGAGAATACGAAGGAAGGCCGCCTAGACATAAAGTTTAAAATTGGGCAAATTTGTGCCTTCCTGGGCTATGGGAAGCTGGAGAATGGAAAGGTGGACCCTTGGATGTTGATTGCCCCATATAACTCAGAATTACTCTATCCCAAGACTTAAAATAAAAGGGTGCAGGTAAGTATGGAATGTTTTGGAAAAGATATAGAAGCCGGGGAAGGATGTTCATGCGGACAGTTTAAATCCATTGAAAGAATGTTAACGGTAAGGAGGACCATCTTTCCAGGTCCTTTTGTACTGTGAGAGTAAGTGGCTCATAGTTAACTAGCTCTAACACCTCCTGATTCAGGGGATGAGAATTCGCAAATATTTGATCTTCATGGATCTCCACCGAAGGGGAGGAAGACCGTGAAGACTTTTAGTTGGAAAAAAATTAAAGAAGAGCTTCCGATTTTGCAACATTTAGCTTAAATCCTGCCAGAACTTACATATTTCTGGAGTATTTGCCAGACGCTGGAATAGACGTGTCCGCGCAGAGAAGAGTCAATAAGACATCATCTGCGTACATATTAACTTTATATATTTGTTGCCCTAATGGGATGCCCTCTATCTCAGAGGAAGTTATTAGGGCCATTCCCAGTGGCTCCATATAGAGCGCAACAAAAGGGCATAGGGCAACCCTGTTGAGTGCTCTCATGTAGTGAGAATGGGGAGATATTCCACCATTGATTCTCACATATGCTTGAAGGGCGCATAGAGATTCCTCAGTAGTAATACAAATGACTCCAGGAATCGGAGCCTTGACAGGGTGTCCACAAGAATTTCCAGGACACCCTGTTGAAGGCCTTCTTGCGTCCAGACTAATAACTGCAGCAGGGATCTGCTGGTCACGAATATATTCCATAAGAATTAAAGTTCGACGATGTTGTCTGCAGTATTTCTACTTTTAATGAAACCAGATTGATCGTAGTGAATTAAACTGGGTAAGATCCGCTCCAGTCTAGAGGCCCAAGTGGCCATGAAAAGTTTATAATCAGTGTTGAGGATTGAGATAGGTCAATAAGAAGATGGATTAGTGGAGTCCTTGTTTTGTTTTAATAAAGTAGCCAATGTTGCATATGTCCAGGAGGGAGGAGGGGGGAGACCCTCCTTAACTTCTTTAAATGTTGAGAGCAGCTGTGGAGATAATTCCTTAATGAACTTCTTGTACCATTCGGATGAGAACCCATCAGGTTCAGGCAATGATAAGAAGAGAGGGATTGAATCCCGTGGGATATTTCCTCAGTAGTGATGGGGGACTCCAGAAGTTCCCGCTGGGTGACAGTAAGGGAGGGAAGGGGAAGATCCTTCAGAAAAGACAGTCTCTCCTCTGATGTGGAGCAATCATCTTCCCGATATAGATGTTGGTAAAAGGAAGTACAAGAGTGAAGAATATCATCCTGTCTATGTGATATTAATCCGGAAGAGGGGTCCTTAACCTTAATAACAGTTGTAGAACTCTTCTGTCCCCTAAGACATTGGGCTAGCCTGTGGGTCCCCCGAGGTCCCTCCTCATATTTAGACTGTTTTAGATAAAGAAGGGCCTGTTGAATTTTGATGTAAGCCCCCCACCCCTGCCTTTTGCAAACAACAGGCGGTATGCTGTTTGAATCTGACAGTATTACCAGGTGGGGACTGGGTTCGGGGAGGAATAGGTTACTCGGCACAAGAGCTAGGTTTGGCTACTCTACACAGGGGCACCCAAGTAGCTCCGAACACAGGAAGCAATAACTGTAATGTCCAATACCAGAAATGGGATTCTAAAGTGTGGCTTTTATTCAGATCCAAACAGAACAAACAAAGCATAGATGGACCCCCACTGGGCTACACTTCGGGTAATGCAGATTCAAAAGATCAAGAACACTTCTTCAACACTTCAGCCCTCAGGCTCTGAACCCACCTGGGCACACAGCCCGGACTTGCACGCTGCTTTGGGTACACAGCCCGAACTTGTACACTATTCTGGGTTTTCTTGGCTTGGCTCTCTCATGGCCACTCAGACACCTTCCATTTGTCATGGAAACATTTTCTGGTGGCCTCTGAACCACCTAAGAGCACCTCAGCTGTATCAGGAATTCTTCCTTTTAATCCCACATCTGGTACTTTCCTCAGGCACTGCCAAGTGCCTTAGAGAAAAGGTGTGCCACAGAGCAAATCCGAGAGGTGAATTTGGCTACTACTGATGAGGGTCTCCCACCTCTTGCTCCCACAAGTCATACCCGCCATTTCTCTGGACAGTAAACATCTCATTCTGTAAAGCTTGGCAATGTAGATTAAGGCTAAATGTCTGTCACATTTCCTCTACTTGTCTTGCTTTCCCATTATGCTGGACTTGAACATACTTTTACTTGGCTTAGTCCATTGCTCTAGGCCCCACTGATTAAGCAGTCCAATCTCCACTTTTATTTCACTCTTTGTGCTGGACTTGAACCTACTTGAATTAACCGGCAATGTCTATTACACTAGATCTCCTACAGATTAAGTAGTCCAATCCCCACTTTCCAACAGTTCAGGTGAAAAACATTGGCCCTCTGTCAGAGCGAACTCACCCTTTGGTTGCAGGTGCCCCACAGGCGATTCCTCACAGGAATTTCTCTCCCACAGCATCTGGTGCCGCAGCACAACTTGAAAAAGGCAGCTTCTTCCTTAGCCAGAACCAGGAGGGTTGCCCCTGGAAAACAGGCAAACCTTTCTCCTCCCATCCCCTCAGGGATGGGGCACTTGGACCAGTAACAGCGGTCTCCACCACTTCAACAATCAGCTTCTGTGTTTCTCTTATGGTGGAAACACACACCTCCCTTACAGTAGCTCTAAAACAGCTTAAGGCTCTGAGAGCCTGCACACAGACAGCTGTGCTACTTCCTCTCTCCAAGACTCTCGCACAGTCTCTGTTCAAATTCCCCCAACATTCTATCCTAACTTCCAACTGCAGCATTCCAGTGTGGCTCATGCAACTGCGAGAGTTCTACGGTGATGTCATCCCTCAGTCTCAGCTGAGACTGAGAACAGAGTGAGACAGTGTGAAATCCATTTAACTGGAATTTCACAAGCTGCCTTCCCTGCCTACCACTAGCTCTTACTGGGGTTCTAGTAACCCCGGATAACAGGGGGATTACATTGATGTCCATTAGTTGCTGTATTTCCGCTTTTGTTTCTCAAATCTTTTGTTGGACCTCATGGTCCCCTTCAATATATAATAACTCGTAGGTGTTTAAGTGTTCCAAAAGTGTT
Source organism: Neoceratodus forsteri (assembly GCA_016271365.2). NCBI lineage: Eukaryota > Metazoa > Chordata > Ceratodontiformes > Ceratodontidae > Neoceratodus > Neoceratodus forsteri. Next base: position 749,253,387 of record CM057451.1, read on the forward strand.
TTATATTAAGTTTCTAGTTCCCTTTTTCTCCTGGAAGCGTATTCAATGGTCTCTCCCCTAACTGTAACTTTTAAAGCATCCCAAGCTAAGGCCTCCAGAACCTCTGGGAAGATGTTTTCCTGAAGGAAAAGGGGAATACGTTTTTCAATATGTTCCACATATTGTTTGTCTTTTAACAAAATTGGATTAAAAGGCCACAGCGTCTGTTTTTTTTTCTCTGCCTAAGTTAAGTTTGAGAATGAGGGAATGACGGTCTAAAAGAATCATTGGACCGATGGTAATATCCTGCACCTGACCAAGATGCTCGTATGTTACCAAAAATAATCTAGCCTAGAATAGGTGTGATGCCTATTTGAGAAAAAAAGTATAACCTGGGTCTGATGGGAACAAACAATGCCAAACATCTATTATGCCCAAGTATTCCATTGTATGTTTGAAATATTGAGCAGTGCCTGATTGGCGCTGGTGGTCAAGGTTTGAACTGTCCATATGAGCGGACATCGTAATATTCAAATCCCCTCCAAATATAAGTTGACCCTTAAGAATGTCCATTATCCGTGTCATTAGGTTTTGAATTGCAGAAGGTTTAGACATGGGAGTAGATACGCATTCACTAGAGTCACCTCCTGGTTATATAATCTGCCCTGTAGGATAACAAATCTACCGTTGGGGTCCACATGGGACTGATTAACTTCCAGTGAAACAGTGGATGGGATCAGGATAGCTGTTCCCTGACAGCGACCACTAGAGTGTGAAGAGGTGAAGACCCTATATCTCCCACCCCAGCACAGTTTGGTGTGTTCATCCATGGAAAGATGTGTTTCTTGAATCATGTAAAGATCCACTTTTTGTTTTTTAATATACTGTATAAAACGTGAGTGCTTAATAGGATTGTGGAGGCCATTAATGTTCTCGGAAAAGATTTTTACTGGTACAGTAGCATTGCCATAGCTTAATCCATGTTTTTGTCATTTTTTTTGTCCCATAGGAGATCCGTCCCTCCAAACGACCGGACTGTGCTCCCCAGAGGACCAAGGCCACACATAAAGAAGCTGTCAGCGCACCTCCAAGTTGTTCCGGTTCAAATAAAGATATTTTAAATAATATATGTGTTGTGCATTTGTGCCTCCCCCACCTTTCCCACCATAACAATTACCTAAACCCCACCACCCCAAATCCTGTAGAGAATACCGATGAAATGGCCATACCCCATTAAGTAACTGGTATCACTTAGCTTAGCACCACTTGCTCTTAGAACTCTTGACTCCAGCTCCACACACTGACTCACTCACTGAAGTCAAAGACAGCACAGCACTGTGGCTTATGCTGCTATGAGGGTTCTAAATTCTATGACATTATCCCCTGCCTCAGCAGAGCTGAGCAGGTGGTGAAGTAATGTTTTACAGAGAGTTTTTAAACCCTCTAACACTGCCCAGGCTATCTGCCTGATCTGAAACTGATGGAATCCTAGTAACCAAAGGCACTGAACGGGTACACTCACCGCCACCAGACAAGCTTGCTGTCGCAGCAAGGGCTTTGGACTGCAACATGGGCCATCCCACCCTGGGTGCCCTACGAGGAGGGTTGGCCATCCCTCCGCTACCTCTGACCCACAAGGCAGGTCACCACAAAGGACACGGAGGCATGCTGAAACAAACTTCAGCCTTACCTGACTGACTAACTAAAGAATCCTCACTCCATGGTGTCCCAAAGGAGCATCCTGAAGCACTCCTGACAAGACAGGACTGGTCACTCCTATCCAGATCAGGGCCACCAGTCTATCTACCCCCAGCCCATTAGGGAAAAGCTATCTATAACTACACTACCCATGGGGCAGCCCATACCTGTACACCTTTACCTTTTGCAGAACACCGCCACCCTCAGTGGGTGCCTCTTCGGCTCAGCGATCCGGCCCTACACCGAGCCAGCCATGCTTGTTCCTCTGCCTGCCCTCCCAAACCAAGGACACCACCACCCACAGTGGGCACCTCTGTGGCTCAGCGGCCCGGCTCCACACCGAACCGGCCGTGCTTGCTCCTCTGCCCACCCTCCCAGACCAAGGACACCGCCGCCCTCAGCAAGCACCTCTGTAGCTCAGCGGCCTGGCCCTTACACAGAGCTGGCCACGCTTGCTCCTCTGCCCACCCTCCCAAACCAAGGGCACCGATAACCTCAGCGGGCACCTCTGTGGCTCAGCAGCCTGGTCCTACACTGAGCCGGCCATGCTTGCTCCTCTGCCTGCCCTCCCAGACCAAGGTATGATACAACAATTCCAGAGAAGCCGCTGATTGGATTGGCTGCATTTGGGCTGCACATGGCTCCTCACCAGCTGATTCCTCTCTCTGCTTCTCCTTATTGGTTATCTCTAGCCTGTATTTTTTTCTTATCTCCTCTTAGTTGGATTGCGGCACCATGATTTAAACCTGTGCTGCTGTATCTAAACCTGTGCTGCTGAGTTTTTACCTCTGTGCTATATTATTAATTTAAGTTTACTGAATTTTGCATTGTCTGTGCTATGTAGTTAGCAGCATTTTAGAGCATTAAGAGTTTTTTACCTATCTTGATAATTCCTGATTGCTTAGAATGTTAAGTTCCCTGTTCTAACCTCTCTGTCTTCCACTCTCTTGGCCCCTGAGACCACCCTGGCTACCCCCTCTACCTCTCCTTTTTCCTTCTATCCTTCTGCCCATCCTTTCCACTTTTTTTTTTGTAGTTATTACTTTTCTCTCCTCCTACCGCCGGCTTGTATCAGGAGGGCATCTCCAGCCCCGTCCCCCAGCCAACGCTGACCTGACCCCAGGGCTTACCCCCCCTGGCGGGGCCAGCAGGGGGGAACTCCCCCACCGAAGACCGGATTAATTGGCCAGCACTGTGGCTAGCCAGGGGCGGAGCCTGCAAGGCGCCCTCTGCCATCCTGCACGGCAGTATCTTTTCTCCTGTTATCCCAGGAATCGGGACCGTGCCATGACGTCAGCAGAGTGGAGCGTGCACTCATCCACACGTGCTCCCTCCAGACGTCTGGCCCAACTCCTCCCCTACTTGTGGTGCAGTGCCCTGCCCTCCAGCCTCTGCCAGGGGGTGAACAAGCACCCACCACCTAGAACCCCCCTTCCCCGGAGAAGGAGAGCAGTCCCTCGGACGCTCAATCCTTCTCCTCCCCTGCCGATCCCCGACGGCTCGTGCTCGTTCCCAAACATGGGTCACTAGCGTAGCATGAGGTAAGGTGCCAGCGCCTCAGCCCTCAGTGACACCAGGCTGGCCCTTTCCACTTTTGACTTCAAGCTTGCACGGCTTACTCACCCTCGGTCTCTGAGAGTACCCCAGCCTACCCTTTCTTTTCCTCTCTGTCTCCCAGCCTTTTACTGTTTTGTTTCCCTGCCTGTCTCTCCTGCCTGTCTCCCACTACTTTGATCCCCAAAGCCAAACTAGTTTGCCACTCCATTGTTCTCTCTCTGCTCCTTGGCACCATTTGCCCTGCACCCCACTTTCAGCAATCTATCATCAGCCTTCCCTCTCTCACCCTTTTATTCTTACTCAATACCACCCACTGTTGTGTAGCCCAGGCCCTTCCCACTGATTTAGCCTCCTCAAATTTGGCCTTACTTCACTGACCCCCGACTTCTGTCTCCGCCTTTTCCAGGACACCACCACCCTCAGCGGGCATCTCTGCAGCTCAGCGGCCTGGCCCTACACCGAGCCAGCCATGCTTGCTCTTCTGCCTGCCCTTCCAGACCAAAGTATGCTACAACAACGCCGGAGAAGCTCGCTCCAAAGCTGCTGATTGGATTGGCTGCATTTGGGCTGAACACAGCTCCTCCCTGGCTGACTCCTCTCTCTGCGTCTCCTTATTGGTTATATCTAGCCTGTATTTTTTTCTTATCTCCTCTCAGTTGGATTGTGACACCATGATTTAAACCTATGCTGCTGAATTTTTATCTCTGTGCTATATTTTGTCCTACCCTCCACCCCGGCCCCGACCTCGACCTCTATTAAATACTTCTTCCCCACACGACACCACCCCAATTCATCTCTTTCAACTTGTGCTTACTCCAAGTAGTCCTTTTCTTAAAGTGACTCTCACTATTCTAGGGCACGCATTACCTTGCCTTTGCCTACACTGCCCTCCCTGCGTAATCCATGCTGTTTAGTAACAACTGCACCTTGGTAATGTGAATACCTTTATCACTCCTGGCCTTTACACCTACCCTCTCCCGCCCTTCACTTTTTCTGCCTGTTTTGGGTACATTACTTAGGTACTTCCCTCACTTCCTCTGGCGCAGAAATGTTTGTCCCAGTAAACTGCCTACTATCCAGAGGCATTGTGTTGCTCTTGCTGCCTACACTCTCAGGCATAACAAGTGACCTAGAGCCTACACAAGCCCAACTAACCTTGGAAACCGACCTCCTCAGTGTATACAGCACAATAACTTCCACCCAATTCTTCTTTGCTGCTGTTCATAACCCACGTGGGGACTTACCACCTCCATGTAATTGGTGGCTGTTGGCAAACCACCCCTCCTTGACACTTCCCCTGATACTCCTTCCTGGACTCATCGCCATACAAGAAAACTGTAAATTACGTTGCACTTGTACTAGGCTCCACAAATTCAATAACAAGCAACTTATGGAATATATATGGAGACTTGCAATGCTTCAATCAGTCAATCAATCAATCAATCAATCAGTTTTATTTATAAAGCGCCTTTCCAAATGATCAAAGCACTGAACATATACTTAAAAATACACACAATAAATACACCTCCAATAAGCATATTCATAAAATCAAATATTTAAAATCATCATTCAAATCTTCAGAGGCATTATGTAATAAATTTCCCGTCAGCTGACCTCATCCGGGAATGCTAGACTAAATAAACAAGTTTTAAGGGCTGATTTAAAACTGGATGGTCAGGCATTCCCTCACCCGACGAGGTAGAGAATTCCACAGGGTAGGGACCGCAAACGCAAAGTATTGAGCCCCAGATGTCTTCAAATGCACCTTGGAAATCTCTAGCAATCCCTCGTCAGTGGATCGGAGTGGTTGGGAGGGACAGTAGGGGCAAAGGAAATCTTGCAGGTAGTGAGGTCCCTGTTTGTGTATGGCTTTATAGGTCAGCAAGCCAACCTTGAAGGTGATCCACCACTGCACCAGCAGCCAGTGCAGTCCATGGAGCACAGGTGTAATGTGACTGGTCCTAGAAGTACCAGTCACAAGCCTGGCCGCTGCATTCTGCGTTAGCTGGAAGCAGCGAATATCAATCCTGGTAGCCCTAGGTACAGGGCATTGCAGTAGTCAAGGCGGGTGGTCACAAAGGCATGGACCAAAGTTGGAAGATCATCAGGAGGAACCAGATGTTTCACCTGGGTGATATTCCTCAGATGGTAAAATGAGGTCTTGACAACGGCCGACAGCTGCGACTTCAGGGTCAAACTGTCATCAAAAATAATGCCCAGGTTACACACCTGATCTGAGGTGGCCAGCTGAACATCCCCCAGCCAAAGCCTAGAAGGTTGTCCAGCCTACAAACCCTTTGCCCGACGATGTGGGTCCACCACCACCACCAACACCTCAGTCTTAGCTGGATTCAACCTCGGCCAGCTGGCACTCATCCAGTCCTGGATCTCAGAGAGGCAGTTGTTAAATACTGAGACAGCATCCTCCTGCTCAGGTACAAAAGACATGTACAGTTGAGTACCATCTGCATAGAAGTGAAAACTCAAACCGTACCACCTAATAATGTCTCCTAACGACAACATATACACTGCGAACAACATGGGTGACAAAATGGTGCCCTGCTTAACCCTGCAGGATAGGGAGAGAGCATCGGAGGAATAAATTCCAGTGACCACTCTCTGAGTCCTACCCTCAAGAAAAGATCTAAACTACCTGAGGACTGTACCAGATAATCCGCAGATGAACAGCTGGCACTCCAAAAGCACACCATGGTCCACAGTGTCAAATGCCACAGAGAGATCAATGAGGAACAAGATGGAATGAGTCCTCTGATCTCTCTCTATTAGGAGATCATTTAGCACCCGGACAAGGGCCGTCTTGGTACTATGTCTCTTTCTAAATCTGAACTCGAGAGAATCATAAACATCATGGGTAGTAAAATGATCATCCAGCTGCAGCGCAATCACCTTCTCAATAACCTTGCCCACAAAAGGCAGGTTAGAGACAGGCCTGTAGTTGGTCAGACAGTCTGGGTCAAGGGAGGGCTTTTTTAGGAGTGGTCACACAACCACCTCTTTTAGGGGATCAGGAAAGATCCCCCTCTCCAATGAACTCCAGACTATCTCTGCCAGGATCGGACTGATTTCATCAACTCAACCCACAAGGAGTCGAGTGGAGACCAGATCCAAACTACAGCTGGTTAGCTGCAAAGTCTGGACAGTTCTCATGATGTCCATGAGTTCCAGCCAGCCAAAGTTGATCCAAGCAAACCGGTGCTTGTGACCTCCTGCTGACCACCGAACACCGTTAGAGGGGCCAGGATGATTCCAGATCTGATGGTGGCAAACTTATCTGCAAAAAAATGAGCAAACTCGTCACACTTCTCTTGTGAAAAGGCTCTGCAAGGCTGAAGACAGATTGGATTGCACAATCTGTCCACAGTCCAGAAGAGCTGAGCTGGTTGATTTTGTGCAGCAGCAATCTCCCTGGACAGGAATTCTGCCTTCTTATGGGTGATTGTCGATTGATAGACCGTATAATGGTCCATCAATCTAAGCCTGTCAACCCTGAGGCCTGATTTCTGCCAAACCTCTCTAACCTTTGACCCACTCTCTTCAACTCCTTCAAGGTCCCATCAAACCATGGGGACCTTAGGCTAAGAGTGAGGGGGGCAAACACAAACAGGAGCAATGGAATCCAGGGCCTCTGTCACCGCCTTATTATAGGGAAGTACCAGATCCCCTGGATCCATGCATTCACTCGACAAACTCGATAGGTCCCACACCGCCATTAGGCCATCTGGGGTCACACCCTGCAAAGGGTGTTACTGGACCATCTCCATAGGGGCAGGAACTATTGGGGGGAGCCATGAAACTGAACCCTATAGTGTTGGATCAGACCATCCAACTGATTCCACCACCAAGTCGGAGATCTCCATCCCCAGGAGGAACACCAGGTCCAGCAAGTGACCTCCAGTGTGGGTTGCGGAGGTAACAACCTGTGTGAGGCCCAACAGAGTCATTAGTTGGATGAAGTCACAACCAAATTGCAAGAGTTCATCGTCAACCCAGGCATTGAAATCCCCCAGAATCAACCATCTGGGGGATCTCAGTACCACGTCCACAATGAAGTCTGTGACTTCCAGAAGGAGTTCTTTCTCATCTCCGGATGGACGGTAGATAAGCAGTATCCTGCACCCCCCACCGGCACCCACAATACACTCGAAGGATCTGGTGGACTCCACTGGCACATCCACAAGGCCCAGTTCCAACATAAAACAGATGGGTACACCTCGCCCCTACAATCCATCCTTGGGTGGTGTATCACTGAGTACCCTGCTTTCTCATCCAGCCAGGTCTCGGTGATGCATGCCCCATCAGATGCCCCAACAAGATCTGCTATAATAACAATCTTGTTTTAAATAGACCTGGCATTACATAACACCGCCCAAGTAGGCTGAGCAGTAGAGGAAGACTGCGCCACCTGCCTGCATTCAGCAGAGCCCTTGGGTATGGGAATCAGACAGGGAGGACCATAATTCTGATCCCATTTCATCCCAGGGTGTCTCCTAGTTCCCATGATCTCAATCTGCCCACCCCTCTCCTCTCTATTATGTTACTTTTGGGAAACATACATCCCAACCCTGGCCCACCCCAACAGCAATTTGCCCCACAGAAGAAATTGAGATCGCTTACATTTGCATCACTTAATATCCACAGCCTCCTCTCTAAGCTAGACAGCTTGCAAGTTTGGGTTTCACAGCACAACCCTGATGTTCTTTGCATCGTTGAAACTTGGCTAACACCCAAAATACCAGACATATCTATCTCGATTCTGGGCTACACGGTTTTTAGACAGGACAGACTAACTAAGAGAGGTGGCAGTTGCGTGTTCTACCTTAGGAATAACTTACATGGTCTTGTTATGTGACTGCCCAGCACTGGTGATAACATGCAAGCACTTGCCATTAAAGTGCTCCTTGGTGCACACAATAGAGCAGTTACTGTGCTTTCTGTATATATCGCCAAGGCAGATGACCCCAGGCTTTGACTCACTCATGAACTGCCTAGGTAGTCTGAGTCTAAACTCGAAGTCATATTGCTGAGAGACTTCAATGTCAATTGGCTCTCCTCTGAAGCAAAATCCTTCAAGGACGCAGTCTCTACAGTCCACTTTACTCACAAGAATGAACTACAGGACCAGTACCTGCACCTTATTAGATTAGGTGCTTTCAAATCACCCTGCGCACATCTCAGATACTACAGTTCTCCCTGATGCTATCAGTGACCACTCTCCCATCTTGTTCTGTTGGTTGAATAAGTTTGCCAAGCCCCCAACCGGAACAATAGCTAATAGGGTCCTCATTAAAGATCACCTTGAGCCTCTGAAATCAGACCTTCACCTCCTAGACCGGACTAAAGGCTACTCTACCTGCGATGTTGATATTGTGCAGCATGCGACAAGCATGCTCCAATTAAAAAGCGTAAAATTAAAGGCCAGTGTAATCCATGGATCACCCCTGACCGAACTGAATGCCTACAACTCGGGGACCATCTTTGGCACAGGACCCGAGCTACAGGTAAACAAACAAACCTTTAGGCCTATAAAAAAATCAAGAAATGACTGCACAAGGGGCTATCCGAGCAGCAAAAGCCAGCATTACAAAGAAGCCTCTCTCGCTCCTGGAAGATGGCAAAAAGTTCTGGAGCAATCTGAAATAAATCACTGGGAAGGACCCCAAGTTAGCTCCAACAATGCTCAATGTCGATGGTGCCCCTTTCCTTGACCTAAGCCTCATTGCTAATATGTTCAACAATGCATTCACAGATCTCAGCGGGTCCTGACCACTGACTTCTGCTCCAGAGGTATAAATGACAACCTCAGGAACCTTGATTGTGCCCCATGCACCCACCATTCCACTTCAAAGTCATCTCAAAGCGAAACAAAATATTTCCTTAAGGTTCTAGGGAAAGCAAGGCTCAGCGGGGATGACCTTGATCTCAAATTTGTCACTCTTACTCTAGATGAAATCCCGGCCCCATTTACCCATATAGTTACCTTATCTCTTAGGTACTCGCAATTTCCACAAAAATGGAAGTCTGTGGTAGTGGCACCAGTGCATAAGAGTGGGGAACGCACCCTTCATAGTAACTACAGACCTATTTCCATTCTCCCTCCACTATCTAAAGCCTTGGAACGGATAGAAGCTGACCAGCTGGTCAATGCAACAACATGGGTTTAGGCAAGAACATAGTACCACAACAGCTTTACTTGAGTTCACAGGCTTCATACATAACTCCTTTGACCATGGTCATCTCATTGGTGTGGCTTTCATTGATTTAACCAAGGCCTTTGATGCTGTGCACCACGCACTCTTGGTTGACCAGCTTGCAGCCACTGGACTCTTCCATGATACTGTGGCCTGGTTCAGAAGCTATCTACATAATCGAACACAGCAAGTAAAGTTTGGGAATGTCCTATCTGACAGTAGATCTGTCCATTCAGGAGTACCACAAGGGTCCATTCTGGGACCACTCCTGTTTAGTATTTTACTCAACTCACTCCCGTACGCCTGCCAGGGTCACATACTGTTATACATCATTTTTGCCAGTGATCCTGACCCCAAGGCACTTGAGACCCAACTTCAATAACACTTTGCTGAAGTTGAAAAATGGTTCGGTAACCACAAACTCATAATAATAATAATAATAATATTCTTTATTTCTATGGCGCCTTTCAAAAACCAAGGCGCCTAACAAACATAAAATAACAGACAGTCCAAACATTTTTAAAAATAAAACAGCTAATACTGTTAAAAAAAGAAACCAATCACCAAACGCCTGGTACCACAAGTATGTCTTTAGTGCCTGTTTAAATTCCTCCACGGTAGTGCACTCCTGTAACTGACGGGGTAGAGAATTCCAAAGGGTTGGGGCCACATACATAAATGCATGAGCCCCAGAAGATTTCAGGCACACCCTAGGAATCTCTAGCAACCCCTCATCAGCTGAGTGGAGCAATTGCCCAGGGCAGTAGGGAACCAGGAGCTCTTTTAGGTAGTCCAGGCCCAGTCCATGTAGGGCTTTAAAAGTCAATAAACTGACTTTAAAGGTGATCTGCCACTGTACTGGCAGCCAGTGCAGTTCGCGCAGCACCGGCGAAATATGACAGGACTGGGAAGTCCCCATCAATAGCCGGGTCAGAGCGTTCTGCACTAGCTGCAGGCAGCGGATTTCCACCCCAGGAAGCCCTAGGTAAAGGGAATCACAGTAGGCCAAGCACAAGTTCACAAAGGCGTGGACCAGCATAGGAAGATTGCCGGATGGAACAAGGTGCTTAATCCTGGAAATATTCCTCAGATAGTAAAAAGAGGACTTGACAAAGGCTGACACCTGCAAACGCAGAGTCAGCCCTTCGTCAAAAATTACCCCCAGATTTTGCACCAGTTCAGAGGCCGGGAGTGGTAAGCCCCCAAGAAAAAGCCTGGAGGGCGAACCAACCCCCGGGCCCCCTATCTGATGTGCCGGATCCACAAAAAGCACCTCAGTCTTTTCCGAGTTCAACTTCAGCCAGCTCGAGTCCATCCAGTCCTGGATTTCTGCGAGGCAGTTGTTAAAGACTGAGAGAGCTCCATCCTGGTCAGGTGCAAAAGAAAGGTAGAGCTGGGCATTATCAGCATATCAGTGAAACCTCAGCCCATACCTTCTTATAATGTCTCCGAGGGGCAGCATGTACACTGCAAACAACATGGGGGACAACACTAAACCCTGAGGAACCCCACATGACAGAGAAATTGGGCCCGAAGAATGAACTCCGGACACCACTCTCTGAGTTCTTTCAGTGAGAAAAGAAGTAAACCACCTGAGAACTGCACACGACAGTCCACAGATGAACCTCAGGCAGTCAAGTAGGGCCCCATGGTCCACAGTATCAAATGCTGATGAGAGATGTAGAAGAACCAAGATGGAAAGTTTTTTCTGATCTCTGGCCATCAGGAGATAATTGAGCACCAAAACCAGTGCTGTCTCAGTACTATTCCTCTTTCAAAAATCAGACTAGAGGGGTTCATAGATGTCATGGATGGTCTAATGGTTCTCCAGCTGTATGGCCACTACTTTGTCAATCACCTTCCCCAAAAGGGAGGTTAGAGATTGTCTGTAATTCGCATGGCAGTCGGGGTCCAAAGCTTTCTTCAGAGGGATGTTACCACGCCTCCTTCAGGGAGCTAGAAACTCTTCTGTTTCCAAGGAGCACCAGACTATCCATGCTAGGACCGGACTGATGGAATCAATACAACCCAAAATCAGGGAAGTTGGTCCTGGATCCAAACTACATCACATAGGGCGCGCACCCCGGACAGTCCGCAAGACATCCATGAACTCTGGTCGGTCGAAGGCACTCCAGGAACACTGAGAGGCAGTGACCATGTGCTGGTCTAAAGCAACACCTATAGAGTGTGCCTGTTGGAGTACCGCCCTGATGTCAGCCACCTTAGTCGCAAAGAATCGAGCAAGTTCATTGCACTCTACCTGCGAAAAAGCTTTTCGAACTTGTAGACAGGCTGGGTTGCACAGTCTGGCCCAGATATTCAAAAGGGTTGCGCATGGCGCAACAGTGTTGCACCATGCACAACCCACTGATGCACCCCGGCGCGATATTCAAAAGGGAAAAGTGCGCCGCACAAATCCCGATGCACCGGAGTGCATCAGTAATGTATGTAGGCACAGGTGGGGGCGTGCCCATGCATAACCTGCACAGCCCGATATTCAGCCGGGATGTGCAGAGTCGCTCATGTGCAACCTACCTGCGCCTGCACAAATAAGCAAAAAAGACAAATGATGGCCACCCACAGGTGAGCTGCCGCGTGCAGGGTGCAACACGGCAGCTGCCGCATGTGAGTGCCACCAGTTCCTGCACCTGGCTGGCGCCCATGCCCCGCCAGCGGGCATCCGGCGTAGAACACTCCCCTCAATATCCCTGGTGGTCCAGTGGACCCCTATGTGCCCGATCGAGGCATTTGTCTACAAGAAACATCCCGTCCAAGATCCCTGGTGGTCCAGTGGACCGCTATGTGCTATCGCGGGCATCAGTATAATACACCCCTCCAATAACCCTGGTGGTCCAGTGGACCGATCGCGGGCATCTTTTAAATCACCCCCTCCGCCAATATCCCTGGTGGTCCAGTGGACGCACTCTGCCCAATGCGGGCATCTGTAAAACATAGAACAGTCCTATTACCCTGGTGGTCTAGTGCCCCCTCCCCACCGCCCACTAGCCCACTGCCCTGCTTCCCCTCAGTCAGCCGGCGGCATCACCTCCCGCCTGCCACCCGCCACCCGCCCGACTGACAGCTCGGTAGGGCTGCATGCCCGGTGGTTCACAGCATGAGCCAATGGACGTGCAGCCGACCATACTACTCAGTCCAGATATGGGTGATTCATTCACATATCTGGACTGTCTGATATAGTGACCGCCCATGGCTCCGCTGAGCAATGTGTGCAGCCTCCAGCTCAGCGATGAAGGTAACTGTGACGGAGTAGGTGCTGCCGCCCGCTGGCTGACCCGGGGCGGGCGAAGGGTACACTGAAACCACCAGGGTAATGGGACTTTTCTATGTTTACAGAATACCCGTGATCGAGCAGAGTGCAGTCCACTGGACCACCAAGATAATGGGGGGTGATTTAAAAGATGCCTGCTGATCGAACAGCGACTCGTCCACTGGACCACCAGGGATATTAGGGGTGTATTATACCGATACCCGTGATCGGGCATATAGCGATCCACTGGACCACCAGGGATATTGGACGAGGATTATATTTTAGACAAATGCCTATGATCGGGCTGCAGGGGGCACTGGTCCCCCACGGCTGCTACCTGGCAGGGCGCCAGGCGCAAGTCGTCGGGGATCGGCGCACCTGCATGCTAATGGGATGCAAATGGGGAAATAATGACATGCAAATGGCCCCATGTGTGCCTTGCATAAATTATGGCCCCATTTGCATGTCTCCTTTTGACTATCACAGGTGTTGTGCATGGTGCAATGGCACTTGCGCTAGCGCATCTCCATGCTCCACTCTGGCCACTTGCACTGGCGCAGTGCCACTGCGCCATGCACAGTGGGGGTGGCCAGGGTGTGATATTCGAAGCTGCTGCACCATAGCGCAGCTCCGTTGAATATTGTCCAGGCCACACCCCTGCGCAACCAAGTTGAGCTGCACCCAGGCTTGGCGCAGTTTGAATATCCGGGCCACTGTCTACAGTGTGAAAAAGCTGAGCTGGTCGATTCTGAGCGGCCGCAAGCTCCCCGGACAGGAACTCTGCCTTCTTACGGGTGATTGCAGATTGATAGACATGATAATGATCCATCACTCTAAGGTGGACAGCATCAGGGTGGATTTCCACCAGCAATGCTCTAACCTTCGTCCTAGTCGCCGCATCTCTCTTCAGAGTCCCATCAAACCATGGGGATCAGGGTGAAGGGAGAGGAGACGAGCGCGGACAGGAGCAATGACATCCAGAGCCACCAAATGGCTGTATTATAGGCCACCATGAGGGCCTCTGGGTCGCTGTTTGCCTCTGGAAGGGACGATAGGTCAACACTGCGATAGGGTCAAGCACTGCCACCAGGCCTTCAGAGCTAACATCTCGCAAAGGCGATACCTGACCATCTCCACAGGGTGTGAGGCTTGTGAAGGGGCACCAAAACTAAATCCCATGGTGTAGTGATCAGACCATCCAACTGGTTCCACCCCAAGCCAGGCACTTTGATCCCCAGGAGGAAGACTAAGTCAAGAGAGTGACCATGTTTATGGGTAGTAGAAGTAACTATCTGTGTAAGGCACAGAGATGACATCAACTGGAGGAAGTGTTGTCCAAATTACGAGAATTCGTCATCGACCCAGGCATTGATGTCGCCCTGAACCATCATTCTGGGTGACTCAAATGACCGCGTCAATGATGAAGTCCGCCAATTCCTGAAAGAACCACTTCTCATCGCCGGGTGGATGGTAGATGAGAGCTATCCTACAGCCTACACCTGCTACCACAGTACACTCAAATGACTCAGTCTCCTCAACTGGTACACTAGTGAGATTAAGTTCAGTCTTGAAACAGACTGCAACCCTTCCCCCCGTGATCCAATCTTGGGCGGTGCATCACCGAGGACCCAACTGGAGTTAGAGCCTCCAGTGTGGGGCCAGAATTCTCACCCAGTCAGGTCTCAGTGATGCAAGTCAGGTCCACTGTTCCCACAAGATCTGCACTAGTTGCGTCTTGTTTTTAATGGACCTGGCATTGCATAACACCGCCTGAGTTGGATGAACCTCCAGGGCTGTCCGAGCCACCTGCCCACCAAAATTGGTAGTGCCCTTGGGTATGGAAACCAGACATGGCGGACGATCTTGGTTCATTTTGCCCCAGGCGTCTCCTGGATGTTATTCACCAACCCCCAAAATAAGTGCAGAACCTATCCTCTTACTATCAGTAATGCTGTGGGCTCATTAGAGCTAGTTCCACATTTTAAGTATCTGGGGATTACTAGTGACAGTATCTTATCTTATGTTCCCCACATTGACAGTACTGCCAAGGCAGTCAATATGTGAATTGGGCTGCTCTATAGGCATAAGCATTGTCTATCCTCAGAGGCTCTTAACCTTGCTATCCACAGTTCAGTTGTCTCATTCATCAGTTACGGTCTGGTCATATATGGGGCAGCCATGGACACTGCCCTCCATCACATCAAAGTAGATCTAAACAAAGTCTGCCGCCTCCTAACTGGCTCTGCGCATTTGACCCACACCTGCGACCTGTACACTCAGGCTAACTGGCTCCAGCTCAAGGGCAGACTCATGTACCAAACCTGTCTACTGGCAAAAAAGTCAGCTTAGATCTTGAACCACCTGGGGTACAGAAGCTCCTCACTTCCTCTGACAATCAGTGTCTCACTAGAAGAGATGATAGTCATATCTTTAACATCCCTCATTGTTGTACCTCCCAAAGTCAAAGGTCCTTTGCACACGAGCCCCACTTTGGTTCAATTCCACAGTAGTGATATATCTTCAACTGCCACCCTGGGCTCGTTTAAGTGGAAGTTGTGGCACCAACTAGTAGCAAACACCAGCTGTGACTGCTTCCACTAACCGGGTCTATCCTCAGCACCCTGCACTTAACTTACCTACTGTACTCCACCCTCTTCGCCACTTATCTGACTTGTAAGCACTTCGTCCTGCCCCCACATCCCTACCCTCCTCTCCTCTTGTACACTCCCTCACCCTTCTCATCACTCTCCTTCAACCTCCCTCCTTGTTTAATTGGACTGTCCGTACTCCCACCTGCATCCTCATTAGCTCCTCCTTCCCCTCTCCCTTCCACCTCCTCTGCCATGTAAAAGAAAACTTGCATGAGAAACCAACAGCAACAAACCTCCTACCAGCAGATACTATACAATCCGGGAGGCAGTATAGTGCAGTGGTTTAAGGCTCTGAGCTGCAAATCTGGTGACATCCAGCAGACTAGACCTGGGTTTGAATCCCATAGTTTCCACTTGCATACTGTGTGACCCTGAGCAAGTCACTTAACTTCCGTGTGCTTCAGGTCACTCCTGTAAAAAGCTTTCAGCTTAGTGTGCTACTCCTGGTTAAACAACTAACTAAAAAAAAAAAAACCCAAACTGTTAAAAGGGTTATGCTATAAAAAGCAGTATAAAAGTACAAAAATACACTTTTGTAGGAGGGGACCCTTAACTGTCCATCTAAGGATGTAATGTCCTGAGTGCACAAGGCACTCACACTCAAGAATGTCTACTTATTAAGGCTGAAGCCAGTCCAGAACAATTCTTGCGAGCAGGCACAAGGCCTACTGGAAATGTCCAGACCAGATGTCCACTGGACCAAGGTACTAGGGCATTACAGCATCAATAGGCAGTTGTTCAGACAGAAAAATAAGACAGATTTTGCCCTACCAGTTCAAGTGCAGGCTGACTTTTCTGCATCACCTCTGTCACTGTTGGGACCTCTTCTCTTCCAAGGTTGAAGACAAGTCTTGGATCAAACTCTTCCATGACACCTATGGGTCTGGTTTCTGCTGATCAAAGAAGAAACTGCAGCCACAACCTCCCTTGTTGCTCCTGGGGGACAATGCACTTCAGCCTTCCAGATCTTCTTTCTTCAGCCGATTGCCTGCTGATCTTGTGGCCCACCAACCATGAGCTTACAGTCTATTTAGGTTACTTGCACATGCTGGATCTTCCAGGTACTTTTAGAGTAATACCACCAGGGATGAGGACCACAAATGATTGTTCCATCTGGACGGTCATCTTTACTGAGCACACTGTTTCATTGGCTTCTCAATCAGTTACTATTACTGAGTTCAGGTGAAGGGTGCAGTCCACCCTCCAGGAATTAACTTTATATTTGCAAATGATTGTTCCATCTGGAGGGGTCATCTTTACTGAGTACATAGTTTCATTGGCTTCTCAATCAGTTACTATTACTGAGTTCAGGTGGAGGGTGCAGCCCACCCTCCAGGAATTAACTTTATATTTGCAAACTTTTTCTCTACTAGACAGTTGGATTTCTCAAATGGTGAGGCCAGCCTCTCTGGGGAGGCCCCAACCTGGTCAAGGGGAGGCTCAAGCAAGTCTGATAAAGTACTATATTTAAATTTTGAGTTATGGATATTTTGTGTGAAGGGATGAGACAAACTGAAAGAGGATAATAGCAGGTGAATTTCTGTATTTATTTGCAAATTGGTGACCAGGAAAGGCACACTGAGTCAAGGCTCATTTCTGATGTACCCAGAGAAGGGTGGGGAGTGTAATAAAAATTCAAAAGGTAACATCAAAACAGTCAAGCAACACAAAATGAACAACAGTGCAAACAAATGGGAACAATGAACAAATAATGAAAGGTAACAACTGACCAGTTAAACTGGTGGCAGAGCAGCCCGAATACAAATGCTAAGCAGAGAAGTACTAGGAGCAAGAGCAGGAGGGAGCAAAAGGATCCATGAGAAGTTGCTTAAGAGCAGTGTAAGATGGGGAGATGCAGAGGTGGGTCGAAAGGTTATTCCAGATAGAGAGAAGACAAAGAACACAGTCTGACCAGTGAAGGTACTGCAAAAAGGGGTAAAAATGGTTCAGGAGTCAAAACAGTGGAAAAAGTAGGCTGCCTGCGGAGGGGCATCACTAAAGAGGGTTACAATAAGCTGAATAAAATGAGTCAACTACTCAAAGGAGTTTCACTTTAGTCCTGATGTACTGTGCAAAGCATGTTATTATTCTACAGGAAGCTCAAGCTTATTTTAATATTTGGGGGTGGCTCAAGATTTTTTCCATGGCTTGAGGGAGGCTAATCATAACAAAGTCATCCGAGAACTAATGATTAAGCCCTTTCACCCAGCACAAAGTTCACTTGTAGATGCCCTGGCTTCCTCCAGCAACCATTGCTGTCTCCGGTCCTCAATTTCCTCCCACATCCACCTTGGCATGAATGGATACTTGCCTCCAAACTCTTTCTCAGCTCTTCTCTGAATTACTCTCTCCTCCTTGCTGCTCTTTGGCAGATGCAGGCCCTCAGCCTGGCTTGGGGATGACCAGGTCTGATGTAACCATTCATCTTTGTTCCACACAGGAAAAAGGCAGTCCACTCCTGTGTCCTCCTCCACCTCTTGCGCACTGGAGTCCCTCCCATTTGCTGAGGGTTTCCAAATTTCAACTGATGCATCTGATGGCCCAGTCTCACCATCAGATACCTCCACCTCCTCCAAAGCTTCCATATGGGCCGCCCAGGAGCCGGTTACTGGCTCGATCACTGCAAACACCAGTTCTTCACTGCTACCAGAGGCATGGGCCTCCCATGTGATGAAGTCCACCAGCTCCTCATCCTCCCTGAGCACACTTGGACCATCTGCCCAAGGGTCCATAAGTTCTAGTCCTGCCACTGCCAAACCCCTCTCAGCCTCTTCCTTGGCCGAGAGGCTGTTTACTCCTTGCACCTTTTTTGCTGCACTCAGCCACACCCTGAAAAAATTCTTTGAGGAAATCCTCTGCCTCCTCTTGCTCACACTGGGTATCACTCTGTCTTTCACAGCTATGCTGTGCACTGAGGTTCCACGTAGGGGCCAACCTGACACTGGACAGTCTGTCCAGGTGGGCCGCTAGCCATGCACATACCAACATTTCTCCTGCAGTCCTGGCAGTGGGGGATGGCTATGACATCTCGTACAACTTTTAAGTATACCACACACATTATCTGGATAGCCAGGCAGTGCTAGGTTGAGGGGGGCTCCTACACAGTTATACTCCTCTTCAAACTTCCTTAGCTCCTGCTTTTTGTGTGCCACCCATGTTTTAACTTGCAATGGATACTGCTTGCTTCTACTTGCCATGTTTACTCCCTGCAAATCATGTCCAGAAAAAGTACTGTTACAACTTGCATAAGTTTCACTGTTTTTGTTCACTTGCAAAGTCTTTCCTCTAGCCTGCCCAGTTTATCGAGTGACCTACATTTTGTTTTTTGCTTTGCTGTTACCTTTTACATTGCCCCTGCCCTAGCACGGCAGCTGCATTTTCCACTGCGACACTACTAGACTCACACCACATTGTTGTTACTCTTTTTACTTGCACAGACATTGATTTACTTCTTTGAACTGCCCAGAAAACTTTTACTGTGCTTTAAAAGGTTTTGTTGGTACATACAGAAGTAGTTTTCTCCAACATCATTATTTGCAGCCTGTGGCGAGTTGACAGCACTTGCACTCGCATCGCGGATGGTCCCGCCTGACAACCAACAAGGAAAAACACTGGGGTGCTACTGGAATGACGATTACGATGTAGTAATGGGAGAAGCCCCATTTTTTCACTGTTTCCAGTGCTTTTTAGCAGAAATTCAACAGTCCACCAATGATATACCTTTTCTAGGCCTGCTGCCTCACACGCTGCTTCTCTCTCTCCTCCTTGAACACTGAACAATCCACAAAGCTTCAGCCAGGGTGCTGAGCTTCATGGAAAACCAATCACTCAGCATCATGCAAATTAGCTAGGAACTTTCTCTCTCTGGCGATCTTCGAGCCATGAGAACCAATTTTATAGTGCAACTGACTTTTTTCTTTGCAACTTGTGCTCCACAGTCCCAACCAGCACTTTTGCAGAATTATGACATTTAAAACACAGTTCTTTACAGGGACTGCAATACTTTCCTCTTTAGGCATGGGGAAAAATTGTATCAAATCACTTTGCAGCTGGCAATTGTGACAATTTTAACAGTTTTAAGCACAGTTTCTCAATTTTGGTAAAGCAGCCTTTAGCAACATGTTTTTGCACAAAGTCCCATACTGTAGTCCACTCTCAAAGCTGTACAATATGCAAAAGGCATTTTTCTTGGCAGATTGCAACTTTTTCTCCTCAAAAACAGTCCTTTGGAGGTTGCACTGCCACCAGACAGAAAGACCACAACCATACCCTTTGCATGGCAACCTTTTTCTCTCCCTCAAAATCCTAGGATGAGTCCCCATTTTTGTAATGTCAACCCCCCCCCTTTTTTGTTACTCAGATAAGGCAACAACCACACTTGGCAGAAAAGGTTTCACCCCTGGCATTAGGGCAACACCTGGCTCAGGCATCTTAAAGGTCAGGGGGAAGGGCACAAAACAGCATTTCTATTTTAACCCGGGTCCAGAGGAGAGGTGCCAGGGCTATGGTGTGTCTCATTTCTGTGGGGCCCCCAAAAACCTACACAGGTACTCAGTGATGGAATGTCCACAACCAGAAATTTGGGATTTTACTGCATGGCTATATTTCTGACAGGTTGGAAACAGAAATTATGGTGGTGGTGCCCCCAGGGCTTGTAGCTATACAGAAACATATGACACATTGGTAGCAGGCAACAACATTTTACAGCTCCTTGTGACAGGGTTGAATAAGGCCCTGCCCCATTTGTTATGCAGAAAGAGCTTAAATGCAAGGGTCGGTTCTATCCTTTCCTTTTCTGTCTCTTCTCTGCCTGGTTGTGCAACCAGATTTTCTCGTGAGACCTAGAACTTGATTACCCTGATGGTCTTGCAATTCTGTGCCTCTCGCTATCTCTCTACTCTCACTTGCTGTTCTGTCTTTTCTTCCCCCTTGCATATCTGCTGTTATAAAGATATATGTGAATCATTTTGTGGAAATGTCACTGATGCTGGGATCCCTTTGTTTAAAACTGTATATAGTTATAATGTTGAAATGATTGCAAAAAGCTATTTTGAATTTAAGGGGGTAATCTGAAATGCAGTTTTTAAGCCTCTTACAGAGATGTAAAGAAGAGGTCAGTTCTGGGTCACAATGTTCTTTTTGCTGCACCTGCTGAAACTGTCAATAACACTGTTTGAGAAGCAGAATGTTCTCTTAACAAGCTCCTGCAAAGACTTATTATAAAAAGAGCTGCAATGTTTTGCAAGAGAGAGGGAGACAGAGACAGACTGAGATTTAAAATTGAGAAGAAAAACAACTCTTCTTTCTATGTTTGTACTGCCATTGTAAATAGTTATTATGAACATTTTTTTATTTTATTGTTATTAATAATAAAACACTTGTTGCAAATTTTACAACTGCTCCTGGTTTTCCTGTGCTTCCTGACCTGTGCCTTGATGACACTCCTTCAGGCAGTACTTTGACTTCTGAAAAGAACATTTCCCACTAATGTCCAGCCCCATTGCAGGAATATCTGGACTTACTAGTGCATTTATAGTAGATCTTGAAACAGCACTAATTAGAACACCACTTGGTGAACTAAGTTAACACCTTAAACAGTTCCTTGTAACTAGTTAGGTCTCCTTGAAACCAAAAGTGAGTGGTCAGTTCACTATGAACAAAGCTAGACTCTCTCTCTGCCATTACCTTTAGGAAAAAACTGGATTACCTAGCCACACAGGGGCTACAAGGGACATCCTTACAGCACAATATTTGTGCAAGGGTCCAGAGCACCTGTATCCTAGTCATCTTGGGCTCCTAACAAGACACCAGCCAACCCACATTTGAATGACAAATAAACCTTGTACTTGCAACAGCTGGTGCCCCTCAAGACACTCGTTAAGAACACTTGAAATTCGCAGATCTCACACAAAATCCATAGCTTTTAGGTTTATACACACACAGTCTCTACATTTTGGGCAGTTCTGATAGTGCTCACAGTCTTTTGGGGGTTGCCCAAAGTATTCACTGAAACTTCAGTCCCATTCCTCCTCTCTGTGAAAAATCTTAACCCCGAGGCTTCAAGGATCTGGTAGCCACCACTGCCCATGAAAACTGGCCAATGATTACTGTACTAAGGTAGAAAATAACAAACTGGGGTCCTTCCCTCTAAAAGTGGCCTCTGGCAGAGCACCACTTGCTCTTAGACCTCTCAACTCCAAGGACTTCCAGTGATGTCATGATCCTGATGGCTGCCTAACTCAGGAGGCTCCCACCATCGCCTACAGCAACCTCCAATTTACACCACTCAATAATGACAAATCTTGCAAAAAACTTACTTGGAGGTGTAATAATGCCTAAGCGAGGGGATAAAACAGCTTCGAAACTCCCCGGCGCAACAGGTCATGGTGGATTCTCAGACTCGGACAGCGATGGCTCACAGGCCTCTTCCTCCTCAAGGTGAAGTCACACTGAGACCAGCAAACCACCACTGTCAACTCTCCAGCTGCAGGTGACCCTGATGCTCATGGAACTCCGGGACTTTCAGAAAGAGTTCCGATCCACCACCACAGCACTTAGGACCGACATAAGCAAACTTGAGAAGCAGCAGAAAACCCTAGAGCCAGGCCACAGAAGCAGACAAAGGGTCGATCGCTCGAGCGAGCCATAATGCAACTACATTAGGGACTCCAGCAATTACAGGAAGGCCGAGGACTCAGAAAGCAGGAACCGGAGAAATAATATTAGGATCTCGGGGGTGCGGAAGGGAGGAGGTACAGATATTATACAATTTATTCACACGCCTGATCAGAGACACTATTACCCTACCAACAGAGGTAACCCTTGAGTTCAGTGGGTCCATCATCGCTAGGCCCAGACCACCTCCTGAATCCAGGCCCGCACTATTTTGGCACACTTCTTGTGGTTTCAAGAAAAGAGCTAGTACTCCACTCAGCCCTGAAGCAAGGGCAAGTAACACTAAATCCACCAGCTGTACATCGAAAATGATTATGCACCAGAGGTGATGGCCCAGAGGAAGGCCTCGTCCCTGTCTTGAGGGGCCCTGAAAAAGCAGATCTGCACTTTCAAACCCCTATCCAGCCTGACTCATGATATTCTTTAAGGAGGGGCAGCTTACCTATAGTTCTGCGGAGGAGGCATCAGAGGACCTGAAGAATCATGGCATCGAGATGCAGAGGGATCCAGTTGCACCATTCAGGAGCACATTGTCGGCAAAACTCTCCCAGCAGGTATGGCACCAAGGGCAGCGTGAATCCAGAAGATGCCAAGGCGCAGAGGCCATCCAAAAAATCGCGGACTCACTCTGTGATCAGAGTTGTACCCCTACTTCTCAAACTCATCCGGCAGGAGGGACGCTACGCTAAGGAGGACACCAAACAAGCAAGCATGGGATATCTTTAGCCCAGAGAGAGAAACTGCTCTACCGGTCAGAAGCAATTGCTTCCCCCTTGCAGAGAAATATACTCAGAACTGCTAAGGACACTAATCAGAAATACAGGACCCTCAAACTGAACAATGTGTCTTGTGCCTCATCATAACTAACATTCAGATAAGTCCTAGTTCTTTAATAACTATTTTAACACTTGCTGAATAACCCTATCTAATACTGTGTCTCACACGTTGTAAATTAACCCTGTGTCACTGCTGTAATTCCATCCTTCCCCCCATGTGTCGTAAACTAAAACCAACACTAACACATTGTCTCCCTCGGTTTGAGGGGGACCCTTGTATATTCTCCTTCTTTGTTCTGCAGATAATCCACTACAGGAGCAGGAAGAAGGAAGCTCTGCAGAGAAGGGGGTAAGGACAACTTTCTTCTACTTTTTAACAATCTCTCCTGGATCTGCAGGGCTCTCCCCCTGCAAGTTAATTAACCAGTAACTGCCAACATTTAAACAATATCCCATAATGGCAGGCTCATAGATCAGTGACTATACGTTGACACTCTGTATTAAAGCCACAGGCACTACTAATCATCGGGTGTCCAAAAAGTGGATTACTTAAGCTACCCTATGATTTGTTATATACTAGAGTTTTAAAATTGAGGAAAGGTAGCTTGATCCATGGGTTTTACACTGGAGGGGTTGTTTGGAGGCCAGGGGTAATGTGCCTTCACCGGTAACATGGGGACGTGGGAGGGGATGGGGTGGAGGGTGCCTCCATGGTGGTTCCGAGCTATGGATACCGGATGGACGACTATGATGACCAGGGTGATGGTCCCTAGCCACCCCATTATTTAAACATATGGGGTGGTAGAGATGGGAGGGTGAGCCTGTAATACTCCTACAAGGAGACACCGATTGAAAGGCTGGTCATTTCCACCTCCTGCCCCCCCCAATTGATAAAAAGCTGCTGGACTTGTGACTGGATGTGGGTAGTCCCTTACCACCCTCCCCTCCTTTCCCACAACCCCCCCCCAGGGCCCCAGGTCTAGTTGAAAACTGATGGACCTCATACTGTACATAGCAAGCTCTCCCCCGAAAATGACCCTTGAAAGCTGCAGACAAAGGATGCTGCAAGTGATCTTTATAGGGATTCATAGGCAAATGAGGTCCTTAACTGCAACCTTACCCTCCCGAGCTGGGAAAGACAGAGGAACACCACTATGCACAGGAATCTCACTACTCACCTGCATAAGGAAGTATATCCAAACTTTCCCCTCGATCACATTCTCCCTACAGTATTCACAGGCAATGGGGTGGGAACATGGCGCACCAACCCCGCATCCCTGTACCTATCTCAGGCACTATATGTGCCAAGGGGACTCTCAGTTTTGAGAGCTAGCCCCAAGTGAGGATTCCTCACATCAGGGATTTCGTGAAGATCCCTGCAGTGGAAGTACGCAGGTAATGGCTGATTCCATTAACGCCCTGTTGGCGAGTTGGCCTCAATCCTACCCACTGGTATGGCTTATGTTCTTTGTAGTCAGTTTTTTTAAATTTAACTTAGTTTGCCAACTGGAAGGTATTAAGTTAGAAACATAGAATTTGATGGCAGATAAGGACCGCTTGGCCCACCCAGTCTGCCCATTTCCCTACCTGATGGATAAGCTGCAGATTCTAGTTAATTAACAGCTTACTTCCTCCTGCCGCCCACTAGAATTGCCTTATGCCTGTCCCATGCATTCTTGAATTCTCCCACTGTTCCTGACTCCACAACCTCCTCAGGAAGGCTGCTCCATGCATCCACAACTCTCTGTGAAAAATACTTTCTAACATTACCTCTGAGCTGTCCCCCTCTATCTTCAAATTGTGCCCCCTTGTTCTTGCACATCTCTTCTTCTGAAAGATACTACCCTCTTGTACCTTTTTAATTCCCTTGAGATACTTGAAAGTTTCTATCATGTCCCCCCTCTCCCTCCTTTCCTCAAGGGTATACATATTAAGCTGCTTTAGTCTCTCCTCGTATGTCTTCTGGTGCAGACCTTGCGCCATTTTGGTTACTCTCCTCTGAACAGCCTCCACTCTGTCTATGTCTTTGCGGAGATGAGGTCTCCAGAATTGCACGCAGTACTCAGATGGAGTCTCACTAACTGTCTGTAGAGAGGGATAACAACTTCCTGTTTTCTACTGTTGATACCTCTCCATGTGCATCCCAGTATCCCCCCAACCCTCCTTACTGCCTTCTCACATTGCTTGCCCACCTTTAGGTCATCTGATATAATTACTCCTAGGTCTCTTTCGATTTTTGTTGTCGTTATTAACTCACCCCCCATTGTGTACTCTTCCCCTGGGTTTTTGTTTCCCAGATGCATTACCTTGCACTTCTTTGCATTGAATCTGAGCTGCCACGTATTTGACCATTCCTCCAACCTTGCCAAGTCCCTTTTCATTCTTTCACCCACCTTGTGTATCAACCCTGTTGCAGATCTTTGTGTCATCTGCAAAAGGCATACCTTTCCTTCCAGGTGCTCTCCAATGTCACTTATAAAGATATTAAAGAGGACCGGTCCCAGTACCGAATCTCGGCATCCCACTAGTTACCCTCCTTTCTTCACTGTGGACTCTGTTTTACTATACCCTTTGCATCCTGTTGTCCAGCCAGTTTTTATCAGGCTACCACCTTGGGACCCACTCAAAGGCTGGCTAACTTGTATATTAATCTTTTGTGAGACTTTGTCGGAATGTCTTGCTAAATCTAGGTAGACCATATCCACGGCCTCCCTGGTCTACTACTTTGGTCACCCCAGTCAAAGAAATCTGTGGTTCATCTGGCCTTGCCCTTCCTGCTGTGAAACCATGCTGCCTTGGGTTCTGTGCCTCACTGGCCTCTGAGGTTACACAATTCTTTCCTTCAAAGTGATTCCATCATTTTCCCTACCACTGAAGTCAAACTAACTGGTCTGTAGTTTCCTGCCTCTGCTCTGCTCCCACTTTTATGAGTGGAATCACATTTGCCCTCCTCCAGTCCTCAGGTACCATTCCATCCTCCCATGATTTGTTAAAGATAGTAGTCAGTGGTGTTACTACTTCTACCCTTAGTTCTTTTAGTATTCTTGGGTGAATCCCATCAGGCCCCATTGCTTTGTCCACCCTCAATTTCAAGAGTTCTTTCAAAACCCTTTCTTCTGTGAATGGACTGGTATCAACCTCCCTATTAGGAGTTTCTCCCTTGTTTGGTTTAGGCACCTCCCCCTCCTCATCTGTTGTGAATACTGAGCAGAAATATTCGTTCAGTATCCCTGCTTTTTCACTGTCACCCTCTGCCCACATTCTCTCCCCTTTATTAAGTCTCTGTATCCCTCCCTTGGTCTTTCCTCACTCCCTAATGTACAGTACCTATAAAAGGTTTTATCCCCTGTCTTAACAGAGTTTGCTATCTTTTCCTCTGTTTGTGCCTTTGTTATTCTGACTGTCTTCCCTGCCTCCTTCTGCTTTAACTGATAAAGTTCTCTGTCCTGCTCCTTCTGTGTTTCCTTATATTTCCTGAATGCTATCCTTTTCTCCTTAACAGTCCCTGCTACCTCTTTTGAGAACCATAGTGGTTTTTCCTTTGTTTTGTTTTATTGATTTGCTTCACACAAAGGCTTGTTGCCTCTGTGATGGCTGTTTTGAATATTCCCTATTGTTCCTCCACCCCTCCTTCTTGCCCATTTGCTAGTGCTTTTCTAAGGCACTCTCTCATTTTCCCAAAGTCAGCCTTCCTAAAGTCCAATACTCTTGTTTTTGTATGGCTTGACTCTATGGCTGTGTTTATTGTGAACCACACTGTTTGGTGGTCACTTGTTCCCAGATGGCTACCCACTTCTAAATCTGAGATCCTTTCTCCTTCCCCATTTGAGAGTACCAGGTCTAAGATTGCTCCCTCCCGAGTGGGTTCCAACACTAGCTGTCTGAGGCATGCCCCCTGTAGGGCATCAAGAATGACCTTGCTCTTGGGTGTGCCTGCAGCAAAGGTACTCCAGTTAACATCTGGCATATTCAGGTTCCCCATCAACAATATCTCTCCTTTTTCTGCCATTTTAAGGATGCCTTATATCATTTCCTTGTCCATTTCCTCCCCCTGAGATGGGGGTCTGTACACAACCCCCTTGTAGATTGTGGTGCCATTTCCTGTCTCCAGGGTGACCTATAGTGACTCATCAACTTCCTATTCACTCTCTAGTTCTGTTACTTTAATCCCTTCCCTTATATAGAGAGCTACTCCTCCTCCTCTTTTACCCACCCTGTCCCTCCTGTAGACTGTGTATCCTGGTATGTTGACTTCCCACTCATGGTTCTCTGTGTACCATGTTTCAGTGACTGCCACAATATCCAGGCATCCCTCTTCCATCAAGGCCACTAGTTCAGGGAGCTTGTTGCACAGACTACAGATATAGGTACTCATCACCTTCCATTTATTTTTTATAGCCTTACCCCTTTTAGCACCATCTCTGTCCTTAACACCTTTTTCTGCATTTATCCCTGTCCTGCTCCCTACTGACTTCTCTGCCTTGGTGTTTACCTCTCTAACTACTGCGCTTTGTGGGGGAGGGTGGGATTTCCCTGCTCCTTTTCAGTGCCTCCCCCTTGGCTAGTTTAAATGCTTGCCAATGAAGCATTTAAACATGTCACCTAGGATTCTGGATCCCCCCTGGACATATGTAGACCATTGCACCAGTATAAGCCTGCATCCCTCCAGGTGGCTCCCCAGTCCCCAATGAAGCCAAAACCCTGAGCTCCACACCAGTTTTACAACCATTCATTAAATCCCATGGTGTGGAATACCCTAGCATCATCCTTGCCATAGACAGGCAGCACCTCTGAGAAGGTTACCGTACATGCTACTTGTCTAAGGCCCCTCCCCAACTCCACAAACTCCTCTTGCACCGCTCTGATCCCATTTACAGCCAGGTCATTTGTCCCTAGGTAGACAATGACATTCAGCTCCCTCCCTCGTGCAGCTGCTCCCGCGATCCTGAGGATTTGCTTCCTGTCCCTCCAAACCATGGCACCAGACAGGCACCTTACCTCCCTATCCCCTTCCTCCCCCATGTCTACTCCCCTAATGATTGAGTTTCCCACCAGGAGTTGTTTCCTTCCCCTGTGGGGTCTTGTGCCATCCCCCCTGTGGGTCTTCTTTGTGGAGGTTCCCAGCATCCTCCTTGGTCTCCACTGCAGGTGCCTCCATAGAGGAACCACTCTTTGCCAGAACAGCATATGAATTGTGGAGAGCTACAGCTGGAGGGCTGCACCTCTGTTCTACCACCCTCTTCCTCCCTGAGCCCACCTTGGTCCAACCGGTCCTCTTTCTTGGCAACCTCTGAGGTAACGGTGGTGGCCCTGGTGGTCCCTGGGTGGGGGGAGTGGTTTCATGAATCCTAGCCAGGTCAGCCTGGAGATGGGCAACCACCTCCCTCAGACCAGAGAAGTGCCTGCAAACAGGGCAGCATCGCAGCCTCCAGAATGTCTCCCGGAACACTGCTGCTCCACAGCCATTGCACTGCATCACTCCCATCTTGACTTATTTTGTGTCCCCTCTCCTGTTGCTTTGTATGCTTATTGTCTCCTCCCTCTATGTATTTTTACACTTACGTTCCTACTGCCTATGTGCTCTGACAACTCTCACCATTTCTGTTCTGGGAAAGGAACTTCCTGTAGTCTTCAGTAGTCTCCTTCCTCCATGCTTGGATTCAGACCTCCAGCAGCCAGAGGGGGATAAAGAGTTATTTTTTTTATTTTTTTTATTTAGGTTCCTTCAAGGTTGCTGAAACTAATGTGTCTCAGTGATCCTTCCCTTCCTACTGTCAAACAGGAAGTTCCTGTTGCCAGTCAAATTCAGTGGCTATAAAACTAGAACGATCTTTGGGTGGGAGGGTGGAGGGGTGGAAAGGAGGGCAATTAGTAAGAAATCTGTAGTTCTGGACTTCTGTTTCTTGCTCTGCAACCAGTTATCTTCTGCCAGAAAGAGCCAGAAGCTGTAATTGGAGACAGGTGCCTTTGTACACCTAAGCTGCTAAGCCACACCCCCAATTAGGTTCACTCTCTGTTCTCAGTAAATTAAGCTGATACTGCCCCCTTCCTCAGAAAAAAACACTTTTTTTTACTTAAATGAGACCCCCTTCTTCTAATAAAGTATATGTTTGCTTAATCCAAACAGGTACTACTCCTGCTGAGACAGAAGTGATTAATTAGTAAAAAAATCTGTAGTTCTAAACTTCTGTTTCTTGCTCTGCACCCAGTTATCTTCTGC
Source organism: Neoceratodus forsteri (assembly GCA_016271365.2). Lineage (NCBI taxonomy): Eukaryota > Metazoa > Chordata > Ceratodontiformes > Ceratodontidae > Neoceratodus > Neoceratodus forsteri. The sequence continues at coordinate 749,282,420 of CM057451.1, forward strand.
CAGAAAGAGCTGTAAGCTGTAAGTGGAGACAGGTGCTTTTGTCACTTAAGCCGCTAAGCAACACCCACAATTAGATTCACTCTCTGCTCTCAGTAAATTAAGTTAATACTGCCCCTTCCTAAGAAAAAACAATTTTTTTTCTACTTAAATGAGATCCCCTTCTTCTAATAACGTATCTATTTGTTTAATCCAAACAGGTGCTACTCCTGCTAAGACAGAAGTGATTAATTAGTAAAACAATCTGTAGTTCTGGACTTCTGTTTCTTGCTCTGCATCCAGTTCTCGCCTGCCAGAAAGAGCCAGAAGCTATAATTGGAGACAGGTGCTTTTGTACACCTAAGCTGCTAAGCCACACCCCCAATTAGATTTGCTCTCTGCTCTCAGTAAATTAAGCTGATACTACCCCCTTCCTCAGAAAAACACACTTTTGTTATTTTACTTAAATGAGACCCCCTTATTCTAATAAAGTATCTGTTTGCTTAATCCAAACAGGTACTACTCCTGCTGAGACAGAAGTGATTAATTAGTAAAAAATCTGTAGTTCTGGACTTCTGTTTCTTGCTCTGCAACCAGTTCTCTTCTGCCAGAAAGAGCCATTGATACTATATGTTTCATGTTTCCTATTACTTAGAATAGGTAATGTTAACAGTTACAACCATCTAGTACTACTTAACTGTCTATTGTATTTAAATTACTGTAGCTGTAAGAAACTGAAGGGGTCCGCGATGGGGGGCTCCTCGGAATTGCCATCACAAGGCTCTCCTGTCACACTTTACTTTCAAACTTAGAATGGAGAGATCCCATTAAAGTTGTGTCATTAAATGTCAATGGACTCACCTCCCTATTAAGAGGTCAAAGGTGCTTACCTATGTCAGGAAAAGTAAAGCGGATATCATCTATCTGCAGGAGACCCATTTAAATAAGGAGGGGTGCTCCAAACTAGGGAAGCTCTCCAGGGAGGGTCACAGCTCCACTTATAGGTGGGGGAGGAGACGGGGGGTTAGCAATTATAGTTCTGCAACATACTCCATTGCAAGTCTGAACCAAATGGATAGACCCGGACGTCAGGCTAGTACTCCTCCAGGGATCAGTTGGAGATGCAGAGGTCACCCCAGCCAATGCATATTTCCCTCCTGACTCTTCAGTAAGGGATATACACAACCTGCTGGACAAAATAGTACAATTCACTAAAGGTATATTATTGCTAGCTGGGGATTTTAACATCTTACCAAACCCAGAAATGGACTCTTCTAACCCAAAGGTACCAAGAAAAACACCAGCACAAAAGTTTTTTAACAGGTTCCTTGCTGAGGTTGGTTGGACAGACACCTGGCAATACCTGCACCCACGAATTAGAAACTACACACACTACTCCGTAGTTTGCCGCACATACTCATGAACTGACCACTGCTACACCCAGGCAGAGTATGTAAGCAACTTAAAAGTCTCCCAATTGGGAGACATCATACTCTCAGACCATGCACCCACAGTAACAACATGGAAGCTAGAGATACAGTGGAAGAACACACAATGGTGCCTAAATCCCAATTACTTAAAATCTAAACAATTCAAAAGCTTCCTGACAGACAAAATTGTGGAGATACTCATGGACAATTCCCAACCAGAGGTCTCCCCTTGAATTCTCTGGGATACGCTAAAAACAGTGTTATGTGACCAACTTATAAAATACATCTCTACCCAGACTAGGGTTTGTCGGGAGTGTAGAGCTAAGTTGGAAGAAACACTTCATTTCCTGCAAACTGCGCACAAACAGCGGGACAGTTCTGTCCTCCAACAGCTGAAATAAGTTAAACAAGATTTAGATAAGCTAGCCCTACAGCAGATGGAAATAGCTTTGACATTCCCTGGACAGCGATATTATGAGGTGGGACCCCGAGCCACTAGACTTTTGGCGTACCAAATTAGGAAACAAAAAAAGGTCTCCACGATTTCCACAATTCGTCACCCCACAGATGGCAGACCATTAAACAAACTGACTGATATAGCGGATGCCCTAATTACATACTATACTGCCCTTTATACCCCAGAACACTCAGTATCTACTGAGGACATAAAGCACTTCCTACAACCTCTAGACCTAGGGTACCCAGTTGATCCAGCCTATCACACTATTAGAGCTGGCTGCTGCAATTGCACGATCCAAGACCATGAAGGCCCCCAGCCCAGATGGTTATGGGGTGGAAAACTATAAAGTTGCAAAGGAAGAGACCACTCAAATCCTTCTCAAAACCTTCAACTCGGTTCTTGAAGGAGAATCCCCCCCCCCCCCGTCTAGCTAGTCATACACCACTATCTCAGTCATTCCCAAACAGGGCAAAAATCCCCAACTTTTTGAGTCTTACCAGCCTATATCAGTGCTAAATAGAGACTATAAATTGTTCATGAGCATTTTGGCCTGGAGACTTGAATCTGTCCTCCCCCAAATAATACATAAAGACCAAACAGGTTTTGTCGGAGGATGGACAACCACAGACAGCATTAAACGGACACACCACATAATACACGAGATGCACACCAAAAACTTCCCAGCTGTCCTGGTCAGCCTAGATGTGGAAAAGACCTTCGACAGGGTACTGTGGCCATATTTATACATGGTGCTGGATAGGGCTGGGATCCCTCAGTCGCTGGTCCAAGTGATTAAGAATATCTACTCCACCCCTAGAGCTTGGGTCAAGGTCTCGGAACACCATTCACAGTGTTTCCTTTTACACAGAGGAACCAGACAGGGGTGCCCACTATCCCCACTACTATTTTCCCTATTCATGGAGTCCCTGGCACAACTCATCTGGCAGACAGACACCCTACGGGGCATCGAGGTTGATGGGGAGGAACACTGGACTGCATTGTATGTGGATGACGTCCTCCTATACCTTCTAGATCCAGAGATTTCACTCCCAAAAGCTAAGGAGCTTCTGGAATCTTTCGGCCAGGTCTCAGGATATTAAATTAACATCACGAAGACTGAAATGCTGACCTTCCAATACGTCCCCTCTCCAGCTATACAGAAGCTGTTCCCCTGTAGATGGAGCTTAGAAAAGCTGAAATACCTGGGGATTCATCTATCCTGAACCCTCGCTGATACCTACAGTACATGCAGAACTACACCCCTTTCACTGCACAACTAAAGGCGGACCTAGCCAGTTGGAGCACTCTGCCCCTGAGTCTCACGAGGAAGATTGACTTAATCCGGATGGTTATTCCCAGAGTCCTATACCTATTTAATAACATTCCAATCAGCCTGCCCCGATCCACATTTCAAGAATGGAATAAATCAATCTCACAATTAATTTGGTCAAACCGAAGGCCGAGAGTCCGGCTAAAACTCCTAAGATTCCCAAGGTCACAGGGAGGACTAGCCCTTCCGGACCTCTATCGATATTACCAAGCCGCCCACTTAAGCCATATAATCACAAGGCAAACGTCCACACAGGACACCCACTGGGCAGAGATTGAGTAGGCACTAATCACCAATGCAGATTATTACCATCTGCTGTACCATAAATGCCCCATCCCCCCACCACTGATACTGCAGCACCGAGTGAAGATCTGGCACCATATTAAGAGACAACTCCCTTTGGCCCTGTTCACACCCCTGCTAAGCCCAATAGCCACACTCCCCAACTTCCCTCCCCTTGTAGAACGGATCATGCCTTCCAGCAATGGGGTAGATATAGCCTGATATACATAGCAGAAATCACTACCCAGAGTCAGCTATGGTCCTTCTGTGATATCCAGCAGAGATTTCAGTTGCCCAATACACACCACTACAGATACCTACAACTAAGGCACTACTTTGAATCTCTCCCAGTGGAGGTGAGAAACCAGGCACTACACCCACCACCAGTGTCTAAACTCCTAGCCCTCTTTGCCATCCCAAACCAGGGTCACCTGGTGTCCACCTCATACCAGGCATTGCTGACACAACCAGACACCCTCACCAAAAGCATTCGTCAACATTGGCAAGATGAATTTGACTCCCCAGTGAGCATGGTGCAATGGGGGCTGGCATGCCAACAAGTAGCTAGAACTACTAGCTCACATCAATGGCGGAAATTTGCCTGGAAGAATTTGGCTTGTTTTTTCAGAACTCCTGTGATCACTAGCCATTACACTCCGGCCTGAAAAGCCTCATGCTGGCGCAACTCCGGGGAAAGTAAGGCCCATAACACATGTCATGTTTTTTTGTTTGTTTTTGGTTTTTTTATTTATTGAGTTTCAGAAAAGTACCTTTGAGTCAGAGACTACTTTACACAGGTTCCACGTCACAGAAATCAGATACAAAACAGACAGTACATGAACAATTCACCTTCACCAGGGTAAAAAGTAAGCAATAAACATAGAGCAAGGAAAAAGGCTAATGGTTTGATACTTGGAATAATAAGCACAGTTCTTTAACAATACGTTATTATTACTCAGAAATCCAGCTGGGACTGACAGACTTAGGCTGGAGACTCAACAGGGAAGGGAAATAAGCCAGCCAGGGGCCTTAGTTAGGGAAGGGAGGGTAATCGGTGGCAATCACAGTAATAAGAGGACTGGAGGTGTTCCTTAAGTTGAGTTTTGAAGGTGCCAATTCGGTGTTCGATAGCAAGGGAGGTGGGCAGGCCATTCATCCAAGATGGGGCTCTGTAGCTAAATGACCTATGGAATTGAGAGGTACAGCAGTGGGGCACTGTGAGGAGCTGCTTAATAGAACTTCATGTGTGTTTAAGTGCTGGGGCCGAGTGGATTATAGGGGTGAGCCCAGGTGGGGCGAGGCCAAGGGTAACCTTTTTTGTCATGAGGCAGGCGTGGTAACTGATTCTATTTTCGAAGTTGAGCCAGTTGGTGTTAATGTATAGCGAGCAAGTGTGAGTGAGACGGTCACAACCCAGGGTAAGGTGGCAGGCTTTATTAAGGGCAAAGCATAGTCTGGATAGGGCTGAGGTGCTTGCTGCGCTATAGATAAGTAAGCCATAGTCAAGTAGGGAGAGGACCGAAGTGGAGACAGCGAGCCTCAGAGCATCTTGAGTGAGACAGTGTTTGAAACAGTGCAGTATCTCAAGATGAATGTTGAGGGTGGTGTATAGGAGGTGTATATGCCAATGGAAGCTTAGTGCTCGGTCTAAGGTAATGCCCAGGTATTTAAAGGAGTCCACTAGTTCGAGAGGGGAATGGTTGACAGTTAGTAGAGGGGGCCAGTGTTCTCTCTGGGAGTTCTGTGGGTGAGAGAAGATCATAACTTTCGTCTTCTTATAGTTCAGTATGAGGCACTGTGAGGAGAACCAGTTTTCAGCATCATTAAAGGAGGTTTATAGGGAGTGATGGAGTTGAGAGGGGTCTGAGTAGGTGGTGTATAGGACAGCATAATCTGTGTAAAGTAGCAGGTTGTCTGTGCAGGACATGGGAAGGGAGTTAAGGAAAAGGCAGAACAGCAGTGGCCCAAGGATAGACCCCTGAGGGACGCTGGAGAGAATGGGCAGAGAACTGGACAAGGTGTTACCTATTTTGACCTGCTGGAATCGGTTTGTGAGGTAGTCAGTGAACCAGCAGAGGGTGTCTCTGGAGAAACTGAAGTTGGAAAGAGTGGTTAGTAAGAGAGAGTGGTTAACGGTGTCAAATGCCTTAGCGAGATCAATGAAGACAGCACCAGAGATGTGGCTCTTGTCTAAGGCAGAGTGAATATGGGCAGTGAACTCCAGGGGGCAGTAGTGGTACTGTGCCCCTTGTGGAAGCCATGTTGCTGTTTGCAGTGAAGGTTGTTTTTGTTGAGGTGGTCGGTGAGCTGATCAGAGACAATCTGCTCTAGGGTCTTGGAGAGGGAAGGGAGGATGGAGATGGGGCGATAGTTGTTGGTGTTGGTACAGTCCCCGCTTTTAAATACTGGTGTAATAGAGACAGATTTCCACTGGGAGGGGAACTTACTCTGATACAAGGAGCAATTTAGAATATGTGTGTGAGGGGGTTGAGTACCTCCTGCAAGGTGAGTCTTAGGAGTTTCAGGTCTAGGGAGTCACTGCTATAGTGGGAGTGGCTGAGGGCTTTTCTTAGGTACGGCTTGGAGTAATGCAGTGCAGATGGAAGGGGGGGTTCTGTGGGGGGGGCAAGTTGAAGGTGGATCAAAAAAAATTAGGAGGTAGGACCTGGCTGAGGTTAGTGAAAGTAACATTGAAGGCTGTTGCTATACATGTAGGATCAGTGGTCAGACACCCATCAACTAAGATCTGGTTGGGAACAGTGTTGGGGACTTTGCTACAGATATTCTTAATGTTGTTCCAGAAATGCTGCCCTGAGACCAAGGTGACAGTAAGGGATAACTTAAAATATGCGGCTTTGGCTCTGTGCAAAGCCCACGTGCATTTATTTCAGGTCTCCCTATACTTCTGCCTGTTGGTCAACAGGCATGATTCATTGGAGAGGTGCCAAAGAGAGTATCTAGTCCGCATCAGTGCCAGAAGGTGGTTCATGATCCAAGGCATGGGGTTCCCTTTGACCTTCCTTTTAGTGAGTGGGGCAAACTTGTCACAAATAGTGTTAAAGGAATGAGTGAAGAGGTCAAGGGCTCTGTCAGGGTCCAGGCTATTCATTATGGGGGACCAGTCCAAATTGCTGAGATGTGCTTTAAGGAAGGCCAGCTTGCCAGGTCCAAGTTGGCAAAGATATATTATTGTGGGGGGAGATTTAGGTATTTTGCTGGACCAGGTGCAGAGCACTGGGGAGTGGTCACTAAGGGCATTTGGGAGGACAGAAGTGCTAGTGACTTTGTGAGGTCGGTTGGTGAAGACCAGGTCCAGCAATGAGGAGGAACCTGTGCTCTGGTTCAGTCGGGTGGGGGATGTGACTACTTGCATTAGATCATGGGCAGTGTCCTCATCAATGAAAGGTGTGGCAGTTTTACCTAGCCAATTGATATTAAAGTCCCCAAGTAAGATCTTTTTCATATGGGATGGGAGGGAGGCCTGGTGGGACAGTACTGAGTGGAAGGCCGCCTTCTGGTCCCTGGGAGGTATGTATACAGCAGTGATGAGAAGGGCAGTTTGTGAACGACCAAGGGAGAGTTTTATTGTGATGGCCTGAGGTCCTGGTTCCAATTGAGGGGGTGGAAGGAGCTCTCCATGTAAGATGGCCTTCGTGTAAATGGCATAGCCACCCCCACGCTTACCCTTATGATCAGCTCGGTGAATGTTGTAGTCGGGGAGGGTTATTGACGAGTCTGGAATCATGGGAGAGGGCCAGGTTTCACCCACAGCAATGACATCGGGCTGATGTTGCAGGACCCAGCCCTGGAAGAAGTCCCACTTTTTTAATAGGCTGCAGACATTAAGAGAGGCAATGCGCAGTCTGTGGGAAGGGGAGCATGTTGGAGTAATGGATGTGTGTGGTCTGGGGTAAGGGTGTATGTTACCAGACATGAGGAGAAGGAGGAGGCACCCGAGGACAGGGTGCCAGGTCAACTTTTTGAGTCAGTGGGATTTGTGGTCAAGATGCCCCTTCAAGTTTAAGAATGTAGGAATGAGGAGGTTAAGTAGGAGGGGGGTAGCCAGGAGAAGAGTGTGAGGTGCCTGTGGCAGGTGTATTTGGTGGTGATGTTTAGAGTGGTAGTAGTGAGCACATAGGGTGGTGTGACTAGGGCGGAGGACATTAGGATTCATTTTAGGTAGGATGGCCAGAGTCACAATAGAGGGTATCTGCCAGGTAGCTGAGTGGTAGTCAGTGTTGTAGGTAGGGTGCAGTACAGGGAGGATGAGAGAGGACAGAGACAGGGTTAAGAGAAGCATGTTGAAATATAGCTTCAGATGCAGAGGATCAAAGGACAGGCAGGAGGCTGCTGAGGCTGGCTCAAAGCACCAAGGGTGGTGGTGGTGGAGGCAGTGGGGAGCCAATGCTTTAGCGTCGGCGGGGCCAAAAAACACAGAGGCCCAGATATTCAAACTGCTCCCAAAATGTGCGCAACAGCAGGAGCAAGCACAATTCAATTGCGCATATGCGCAACAGACGCGATATTCAAACATGGAGCAAAACAAATTGCGCAAGCAGCCAATGTCTGAATATTGCACAAACCGCGCCATAGCACAACCAGGAAGGGAAGCTGAGCAGAAGGTTGCGCCATGGCGCAGCAAAGGCTAACCAGCTGAGCAGTCAGAGGTGCCATGGCGCAAGCAGAGCCCCCACCCAGCAGGCAATGGAACTGCACAACCAGGGAGGCAGGCTGGGGCCACGCCAGCCATGCCACACATGGGCACAGGAACACACTGCAGAACCAACAAGACACCGCACACCCCAAGCACAGCATCACTGGGGTGGGGCGGATGATCCACTGGCCCATGGGGACAAGCCAACAAAGCACAGCAGGGCCATGGCGCCCAGCACAACCACTGAGGCTGAGACTGCCACACACAGGGGTTGACAACCACAGTGCACATCAGCCCCTGTCTGCACAGCACACCCTGCACCGTGACCCCAAGACACCACCCATGTGCAGTGACTGTCACTGCAGGAAACACCATGCATCCCCGGCACCGTCAGCCTCGTGTAGCATAGAACCATACAAGCCAGACCCACCCTGTGCACCCAGCAGTGGGCGGCAGCAGATGGCAAGACTGACGGAAAGGCACTGCCACACTGGAGACACCTCCCCATGCACACACACACACACACACACGCACACACACACACATACCCAGTACCATACCACCCCAGATGGCATGCACACCACTGCAACTGAGCAACCATAGCCAGCTGAAAATCAGAGACCACCACAGTATTCATAACAAAATATATATATAGTTCAAAAATAGAAAGTAGAACAACAAGAACAATAACAAAACTATGTACAGATATTTACAAGACAGGGTAGGGGTACAAGGTGGGGTGGGCAGGAGTAGGGTGAACAACTGGGAGAGGAAGGCAGGGTGGGAGGGATGGGTGAAGTGGGAAGGGAAGCCTGTCTGAGGCCTAGCAGGCTGGTCTTCTGCTTCCTGGTGCCATCTTGGTTGGCTGTGCCGTTGCAGGCCGCGGTGCTGGATGTCCTAGAGGATGTCATGGTTCTCAACGGACACCCTGGTCAGCTGGCGGAGGGCACGCTCAATCCTCGTGGGGCGCTGAGGCCTGGGAAAGGAACACAGTCAATGGCTGTGACTGTCCACAACCCTGAACACCACCCAACCTGCAAAGCAAATAGCCCAGTGTCCCGCACCTGTGATGGTATGCACCCACCCACAGTGACCATGCACATGACATGCCCAACTAGGCGGCACCAGCTATATGCACCACTACACACACACACTGCCATCATCACAGCACAAACAAGGCTGTCAAGTGACGTGGCAATGTGGTGGGATGCCAGTTCCACAGCCATGTGCCCAGTGCATGCATGGACCACCAGTGGCGCACACACAGGCGTGCAGTGACACTGGACAGTGATGACTGTCGCCTGTGTCATGCATGGTTGTGTTGTCCATGGCTGGTGGTCATGCCACTCCTCCAGCATGCAATAGCATCCATGATGTAATGATACTCACACTCAGCAAGCAGCTGTGGCTGCTGCTGCTGCTGCTGCTGTGGCCCACCCTCGCATCACCACCGTCCGCCACCTGGGCCTGCCACGGCCCTCCTCAGCCCGATGCCTGCATCTCTCTGCCAGGCCTGTGGGAGACAAATGTTGAGAAAACATCAGTGTGACTCCAAAGCAGACTTCCCCTGCCCCAGTGAGTGTGCCTGCCCACACAGCCAGACCCATGCATCTCACACCTGCACACTGACACAGCCAACCATGGCAGAGCCATCCCCATGCACAACCACCAAAACACACTCACCCCTCCCCCGGAGAATACAGGTGCATATATGGTACACCCACCTGGCCTAGGCACAATACCCCTCCTGGCACGTGACGTGGCGTTGCAACACATCTGGCTCCCTCTCCGGAGGTCACTGAACATGTGCCGGCACTGCTCTGCAGACTGGCGCCGCCCTGTGACCCTCACCAGGTCAGTGGCCACCTGCAGCCAGACCTGGGTGCGAGCCATGGTGAGGGGCTCCTCCTCCTCATACAGTGCCCCATAGTGGGGCTCAACCAGGGCCACCAGGTTGGCCACCTCCACTGAAACATAGAAACATAGAAACATAGAAGTTGACGGCAGATAAGGACAGCAAGGCCCATCCAGTCTGCCCATTTCTTTTTCTACCTTATAAATGTGCCATCGGCCTTTGCTCTGTCAGTAGCCTATCTATTCATAGTCATTTGTATTGCTCCTTATGCCTATCCATGCCTGTTTGAAGCCCTGCACTGTATTCACCAGCCACCACTTCTTGTGGTAAGCCATTCCATGCATCCACCACCCTTTCTGTGAAAAAGAATTTCCTCACATTCCCCCTTAATCGGCCTCCCTCTAATCTCATGCTGTGTCCTCTTGTCCTGCTATTTTTCTTATATTTAAACATATTAGACTCTTTCACCTTGTTTATGCCCTTAAGGTGTTTGAATGCCTCGATCATATCACCTCTCTCCCTCCTTTGCTCAAGGGTATACATATTGAGCTCCGTTAATCTGTCCTCATATGTCTTCTGATGCAGTCCCTGCACCATTTTGGTTGCCCTTCTCTGGACTGCCTCAATTTGGTTAATGTCCTTGTGAAGGTGTGGCCTCCAATACTGCACGCAGTACTCCAGATGGGGCCTAACCAGTGTCTTGTACAGAGGGATTATTACCTCCCTCTTACGACTTGTGATACCCTACTAATACACCCTAACACCCCCCTAGCCTTACCTACTGCTTTAGAGGTCTGCTTGGATGATTTTAGGTCATCAGTGATGATGATGCCCAAGTCTCTTTCTTCCTTTGTGACTCTGCTAACTCCTCCCAGCCTATAGGTGGCTTCAGGGTTTCTCTTCCCTATGTGCATGATTTTGCACTTCTTTGCATTAAATCCCAGTTGCCACTCTTCGACCATTCTGCTAGTTTATCCAGATCTCTTCTCATTCTGCCCACCCCATCTGGATCATCTACTCTGTTGCAGATCTTGGTGTCATCTGCAAACAGACAAGCCTTACCCTCTAGTCCATCTGCAAGGTCACTAATGAAGATGTTGAGAGGACTGGCCCCAGGACTGATCCTGAGTGCCCCCACTTGTGACTTGCATCTCTTCTGACTGTATACCATTTACCACCACTCTGTTTCTGCCCGTCAACCAGTTTGCCACCCAGTTGACCAACTTCCAACACCCAAGCCTACCCAGCTTATTATCAATCTTCTATGTGGAACAGTGTCAAAGCTTTGCTGAAGTCAAGGTAGGCGACATCAACTGCTCTCCTTGGTCCACCACTCTGGTTACCCAGTCAAAGAAATCTATGAGATTAGTTTGACAGGATCTTCCTTTTAAACCCATGCTGTCTTGGATCCTGTGCCCTATGGATTCCAGGTGTTGCACTATCCTTTCCTTAAGGAGTGCCTCCATAATCTTGCCCACTACTGAGGTAAGACTGACGGTCTGTAGTTCCCGCCTCCTCCTGCTACCACTCTTGTGGGCGGGATCACATAAACCCTTCTCCAGTCTTCTGGGATCTCTCCTGTGCTCAGAGACTCACTAAACAATTCTGCTAATGGCTCTCCTAGTTCCTTCTTTAGCTCCTTAAGTACCCTGGGATGTATGCCATCAGGTCCCATTGCCTTATCCACCTGAGGCTTAGCAAGCTCTTGTAGGACCCTTTCTTTTGTGAAGGGAGTAGTGCTCCCTCCCTCCCCTGTGTCCATGATGCTGAGCTGTGGGCCCTGCCCTACCTTCTCTTCAGTAAACACTGAGCAAAAGTATCTATTAGGATAGATGCCTTTACAGGGTCCTCCTCTCCATGCTCCCTTTTCTCCATTAAACTTAGCAATACCCCCTCTGGACTTTCTCCTTTCACTAATATATCTATAGAAAGTCTTGTCACCTAGCTTACTGTTCATGCTAGTGTTTCCTCAGTTTGGGACTTTGCCTGCCTTACTGCCTTACCTGCTTCCCTTAGGGCAGTTTGGTATGCCTCCCTATCTTCATCCGCTGTGTTCCTTTATATTTCTGAAGGCCAGCCTTTTGGCTCTGACCTTTTCTGCTACTGTATTTGAGAACCAAAGTGGTTTCCTTCTTCTTGCACTTCCTTTTCTGTCTAACACAATGGGATGTTGCTTCAAGTATTGCATCATAATGCTTGCCCACTTTGCCTGTACCCCCTCACCTGTGTTTCTTTTGCCAGGGCTAGCTTAACTCTGTTGGCCATCTTATCAAAGTCAGCTCCTCTGAAGTCCCATATTTTTGCCTTGGAATGGGATGATTTAGATGTAGTAGCCAAATTGAACCATACCATGTGAGGTACTGGCTCCAGGTGACCTTCTACCTGGAGATCTGTGATCCCTTCTTTGTTAGTCAGTACTAGATCTAGGATAGCCCTGTCTCTTGTGGGTTGCTGTACCAGTTGTTTGAGGCCCTCCCCTGCAGGGAATCCACTATGAGTCTAGTTCTGGCAGATGTTCCTGCTGGTATTGACCAATCTGTATCCGGCATGTTGAAGTCTCCATTATCAGAACCTCCCTTTAGCTGTCATGTTTTGTATATCTTCTAACAGTAATGTGTCTATGTCCTCCCTCTGGTCTGGGGGCCTGTAGACAACCCCAGTTCTTATGGCTGTCCCATTTTCTGTTTCCAGGGTGACCCACAGTTCTTCTGGCTCCTTATGTGTATTCTGAATTTCTGTAGCTTTGATATTTTCATTAACATACAGGGCCCTCCTCCCCCTTTTGCACCTCGGTCTCTTCTGAACAATACATAGCCAGGTACTGAAGTCTCCCAAGTGTGGTTACTGGTAAACCACGTCTCACTAATTGCTGCCATGTCCAGTTTAGCCTCTGACATTATTGCCTGCAGGTCTGGGATCTTATTTCCAGGCTGTGAGCATTTTGTACATGATTTTCCATTGGCCAGATTTTGGTGTGTTAGTTGTTGGGTGAAGTTTGGCATTACCCCTGTGTCGTATGGGGAGACAAACCTTTTTTCTTACCTGGTGATGCAAATGAACGGCAAACATGCTGAATTCCTGTTTGACCACTAGCTGAGGGGGGAGGGGTGTTCTTCCCATTCGACGTATGGGGTGCTGCACCCCTCTCCCCACTGGGCTCCATTGGGGCGCTCTCCTGCGTGCCATAGTTGGAGTTATACAGCAGGCAATATGATGCTCCATAGCACGGCAACCCCACGTGGAAATGTTGCTCAATAGACCACCATAGGTTCCAATCGCGCTGTTCGTACAGCGCCGTCGATTCACATGGCGCTGTCACCAAACGCGCAATGAACCGTCACATGGCAGCCGAACAGCGCCAGGGGCAAAGGTCGGACACCAGGTCAGGGGTCTATGACGCAAGGCCATGCAGAGCGCCATCTGACGTCTATGCATCCTGCACGACCGACCACCTGCGTGCCAGTGCCACAGTGGACTATTGTGCAGTAGTGCCACAGCGCCATATGGTGCCCAGTGCTGTAGCGCCACTGGCACAATGGTGGCCATGGCCTGGATTGCCGATCATGCACAGCACGTCATCAGCGTGGCAGACGCCTGCGTAAGCTACCTGGGCATGCGCAATGCAGTGTACCACACAGTCACAGATCTGCGCCATTGGCTCAGCCGGCTAAACCGTATTGCGCAAAGTGCAACGGCGCGATATTCAGCCAACACATGCAAATCATCTGATCAGCCATTCGAAGGCACAGTGGCGCGATTTGTATCTCATTACAGTTGCTCCACTCCTAATTTGCATGCATTGCGCTATAAATGTGCGACAGTGGGCTGCGCTGGCCGGATCGGTTACTGCAGGTGAGAGGTGGGTTGCATGCTGTGGGATGTTCTGGACAATGGGCATGGGATAATGCTGTAGACTGCACAGTGACAGGTGTCCACTTCCACCCATACAGATTGCCATGACCGAGCAGAGCCAGGTGAGGGTGAGGATGGTGGGCGAAGGAGGAGGCCCAACTTCACCACGCAGAGACAGAGGCCCTCTTCCAGGCCTACCTGGAGGAGGAGTCACTACTGAGTGGACGGTGGGGCACCCTCAGGCCCATGCGGCTGCATGGGAGGGGTAGCTTCGGGCAGTGAACCTGCAGGTAGCCACCAGTGCTCCATGCAGGAATGCAAAGAAGATGGGGACAGACCACAGGAGGTGAAGGAGAAGGTGGCAGCCCTCAGGCGGCACGTGCTGGCACTGGCGGGGCCATCCAGCGGTGGTGGAGCTGACCCGGCTGAGGACCGACTGGCTGCATCAATGCAGCGGAGTGCTATTGAGGCGTACCAGGTGGTGGATTCAGACAGGTGGAAGCCCATCACTGCGCGTATGACATGGTGGTGGTGTTGGGGGAAGGTTGCTCACATGCACTCACATGTCCTCTTTCTGTTACAGATCCTGTTCGTCTTCTGGGGATGGTGGTGGTGGGTCCAGGCAGTGAGGAAGACCTGCTGGACATGGAGGAGGTCCATCCACCTCTGTCACCAGCCAGCATGCACTGCACCAGCATGCACGCTGGGCTGCCAACTCTGGTGTCGGTGAGTCGGGTGTGGGGGTGCACAGCCTGTGTCTCAGCAGTCTAGCATGCAAGCATGCCAGCACACTGTGACTGTGGCTGTAGTACGTACCTGCACCATTGATGATGCAAGGACTGCAATGGGCAGTGACATGTGTGTCCCATGATGGACACACAGCAGGCCAGCACGTGCCCCTGGGCCTAGCTGGTTCAACGTGTGTGCCAGCATGTCGGCACAGTCCCAGGCTGTGCCTGTCAGCACCGGTGGGGCAGCACCAGTGGCTGTGCAGGTGTCTGGCACTGTTGCGGCCACAGCAGTGGAACGAGTGGTCCCTGGGGCACAGCGGTTGGAGGGGCAGCAGCAGTCACCCACCAGGTCTGGGGGTACAGTGTCCAGTGGTGGCACATGCCTGCCGCCCTTTGATATGCCCATTCCTGGTCCTGGTGAACAGCACCCACCCTCAAGGGGTGTTGAGCATCAGGACCTTCCACACCCTGGGGGACAGGATGCCGTTGTGGCAGAGTACCCATTCGAAGAGCACACCCGCCTGCTGCGGGAATCAGTACAGCAGCAAAGGCGGGTTGAAACGTCTGTGTAGGCACTGTGTGCGGCTGTGGAGCAGCACAGCAGGGACTGTGCTCTGGACTGTGCAGAGATGGTCCATATGCGGATGGATGTGACCGCCACCATTGACAGGCAGACCCAGGCATTGGTCGCTGTCGTGGCTGCATTGGGCACACAAGCAGGTGCTCCTGTACCATGCACCCCACACAGTACGCTCTCCACTCCCCGTTCCCGGCGTTGTGCGACACCAAGCCTGTCGATGCCAGGTTCTGCTGTGGGCATCCCAAGCACCCCTGGTGCAGGTATGTTTGGCATCCTACAGACCCCACTGCGGACAAGGTCGCGATCGTGCAGTGGGACCCCTGGTGGTCCATCGGTGCCACCCCATGTGGTCCCTGCTCAGTCTGCCAGTGCTGTTGGGTCAGAGCGGGGCCGCCCACACATCCACGGTGGCTGTGGGACGGTGCAACATGATTGACCTGTCTCCCAGTGCGGGCCCTGTTTGGTACTGCCCTGTGTGCACTGTGCGTCATGGTGGGCAGTGCACTGGTTGGTGCCCTGCCCATCACGCCGACATACGGACCACCTGCACACCATCCCGACTGCTGTCCACAGGTGTGTGTGCATGATGATGCCTGCATTGTGCTGTACACCAAGGTGCAAGGGTGCCCAGCATCTGACACACGTGCTTGGACAGTACAGGTGGTGGGTATGGTCAGTGGATCTGTGTGTTTGCCATGTCTGTTCCTGCTTTGCTGTGCACCTGCCCATGTACGCTTTGTGCCTGGTGTGTTTGTGTGTGTCTGTGTGTCCTTATGACTGTTCACTCCTCCCTGATGGTGTGTTTGTGTGCCTGGTCCCTTCCACTCCCCTTGCCGTCATGCACCCCTGGTGTGTTACTCTGTGTGTCTGTGAGTTGCGCCAGGACAGTGTTGTTTGCACATGGCCCCTTGACTTACCTGTGTTGTGCATAATGCTCCTCCGTGATGGTGTCCCGGTGCATCTGGGCCTGCCGGATCAGTCGGAGGTCCTGCCGTCCAAGGGGGGGGCTGCTCATCACCATCAACACTGGTGCCGATGGCGTCCCCATTGCTGTCCCCCTCTTCAACCTGTACAGCTATCCCACAGTCATTGGCCATGTTGTGCAGGATACAACAGGCGAGGAATATCCCACAGGCCTTTGAGGGGCTGTACTGGAGAGCACCGCGGTGTCTAGGCATCGGAAGCATGCCTTGAGCATCCCAAACACCACTCCAATGATGTTGCGTGTGGCGGCATGTGCCTCATTATAGCGTTGCTGCGATGGGGTCATGGGGCGCCGGTACGGTGTGAGCAGCCAGGGATGGAGTGGGTATCCGCTGTCACCTGTGTGGACATAGTGGAGATGAGTATCATGTTCAGGTCCATATTGCCCATATCCCTGCGTGCCACTACCATGGCACCTGTGGCATTCCCACCCTTGCCCCGAATTTGCATTTCCTACATGCGTACTCACCCACTAGATGGCCTGTGGGGATATCCCCACTCTCAAATCGATGGCACAGTGCAGACTGATGCCATATGAAGGCATCATGTGCTCCGCCAGGGTGTGTGGCACAGACATTGATTATACGCCCAGTGGCATCACACACCACCTGGCAGTTGACACTGGAAGCCCTTTCTATTCTATATGCGGCCCCCATCGGGGCCGGGTGCTCACCGAATAATACATAGGTGCGATCTGGCTAGCACGGCCAGGCATACGTTACACCTGTGGAAGCGCCTGCATGTTTGTTGCACGCTTGCCGCGGGTGCTGTGAAATGGATGTGCTCCACAGCATGTAGCGCAGTGCGCTGAGGAATTGGGTGAGGATGCGTGATGTGCACTGTGTGATGCCTGTGGTGTCCCCTGTTGGCCTCTGGAAGGTGCCCGTGGTGAGCAGGCACACGCAGGCTGTCACCTTGGTCTCCACTGACAGAGCATGACTCCGTCGTGAGGGTGCCTGCATCACATCACTGCACAGCTCACAGAGCCGCCTCAGTATTGCCCTGTTCCAGGCGGTGCATTGCGATCTCTCATACATGTACAGCTCAAAGCTGATGCGGCACGGTACTGCCCGTTGGGGTGATACCGCCACGGGCCCATCCACGCCCACGCCCCCTGCACCTTGCATTTCACCTCCTCATTACAGCTTCCATGTGGAAGCTGCCACTGTCCATCTCCCTGGCTTGTGACCCCCGGCTGATGTTGCTCTGTTACCTCCGCTGTCCTGACTGCTACTTCCACTGCACCAGGCACCCCCGCTGGCCTCTGCAGCCTATGGCCCCTGCTTCCCTTGCCTGCCCTGGCCTGTCACTGTCTGTCTTTCTCTCTCTCTTCCCACTTGGCATCCTGTAGCGTTCTTGCGCCTCTTCCTTGAGCCTTTTATTTTGGCTCATTTCCGCTGGAGTCGCAACTTCCGGCTGTTCCGCTGTTGCGCATTGCGCAAGTCTTTGGATATCGCATTGCGCTCTTTATGCATGGATCAACCCCCTTCGGTTGCGCATGCCGTCATTTGCATTGCGCTGTTGCTCAGCTTGTTTTCGGTGGCGCAACTGCCTCCTGCTGAATATCGCAGAATGGTGCACTTTTGGACTTTCGCAGGCGCAACCCTATTGCATATGGCGCAACCCTTTTGAATATCCGGCCCAGACAGTCTAATATGATGTTTTTGTGCCCCAAGCTGGAACCATTCATACAAGCCCTCCAAATAGAGCTCCAAGAACTATTTGGTAGGCCCCTGGAGTTGACAAAACAAATGTTCATCCTGCTGCGGTTCCCTAGGTACTTCAGGGACTCAGATACCCGTTACCTTCTAGCTATTCTCTTAACTGCCAGTAAAAAGGCAATCACTAAGCTATGGTGGATCCCAGGAACCCCCACTCTGCAAGACTGGTGGTCCATAACAAAACAAATATACCAAATGGAAAAAATAACACATAGTTTGAATAATCAGGAGGAAAAGTGTAGCTCCAGATGGAATAGATGGATTCTGTATTACATGTTGAAAGACAAATCCTTTGTACCATAGTACCACCCATGAACTCACCAGAACCCAAATTCCCCTTACCCAAACTTCATCTAGGCCGAATAGAGGCTCCCCCTCATACTGGTTACCCCCCACTCCAAGCCAGAATTGTGGTGGTCGAGTTCTGGAGAAGCCCCACGCTGCGGCCCTGACTATGATGTAGAAATGGTTACACAAATTAGTCTCTCAGGCAGACCAGATGGATTTAGGATTTTAAGAGTAATTGGTAACCCAGTCTGACCCTTAGGAACACTATTATGCGTGGAAGAAGAGGGAGGACGAAGCAAGCCAATGAAGAACTGAACTGGACTGCTCACTTGATAACAACAAACTTTATTCTAACCATTATGGTACTGAACAGGAATTAAAAGTTAACATAATTGTGTATCGATGGAACCCTGTAAGTAACCTTTTTATTCAATTGACTGTAACTTGAAAGTTATAATTTATAATAAAGACTATATTAACAAAAAAAAGAACTCTCAACTCCAGCTCCACTCACTGACTTACTCACTGAATTCAAAGACATAGAAACATATATAGAAACATAGAAGTTGACGGCAAATAAGGACTGCGAGGCACATCTGGTCTGCCCATTTATTTTTATACCTTATGAATGTGCCATTGGCCTTTGCTCTGTCAATGGCCTATCTACTCATACTCATCTGTATTGCTCCCTTATGCCTATCCCATGCCTGTTTGAAGCCCTGCACTGTATTCATATCCACCACTTCCTGAGGTAGGCTGTTCCTTGCATCCACCACCCTTTCTGTGAAAAAGAACTTCCTCACATTACCCCTTAATCAGCTTCCCTCTAATGGCATGCTGTGTCCTCTTGTTCTGCTGTTTTTCTTATATTGAAACATGTTAGACTCTCACCTTGTTAATGCCCTTAAGGTGTTTGAATGTTTCGATCATATCACCTCTCTCTCTCTCCTTTGCTCTATGGTATACATATTGAGCTCCATTAATCAGTCCTCATATGTTTTCTGATGCAGTCCCTGCACCACTTTGGTTGCCCTTCTCTGGACTGCCTCAATTTGGTTAATGTCCTTGTGAAAGTGTGGCCTCCAGTACTGCATGCAGTACTCCAAATGTGGCCTAACCATTATCTTGTAAAGAGGGATTATTACCTCCCTCTTCCGACTTGAAGAGGACTGGCCCCAGGACTGATCCCTGAGGTACCCCACTTATGACTTGCATCTTTTCTAACTGCATACCGTTTACCACCACTCTCTGTTTTCTGCCCGTCAACCAGTTTGCCAACCAGTTGACCAACTTCTGACCCACCCTGAGCCTACCCAGCTGTTTAATAAATCTTCTATGTGGAAGAGTATCGAAAGCTTTGCTGAAGTCAAGGTAGGCGACATCAACTGCTCCCCCTTGGTCCACCACTCTGGTTACCCAGTCAAAGAAATCTATGAGATTAATTTGACAGGACCTTCCTTTTGTAAACCCATGCTGTCTTGTATCCTGTGCTCCTATGGATTCCAGGTGTTGCACTATCCTTTCCTAAATGAGTGCCTGCATAATCTTGCCCACTACTGAGGTAAGACTGACTGGTCTGTAGTTCCCTGCCTCCTCCCTGCTACCACTCTTGTGCAGCGGGATCACATGAGTCCTTCTCCAGTCTTCCGGGACCTCTCCTGTGCTCAGAGACTCACTAAACAGTTCTGATAAACTCCATGACATTATCCCCTGCCTCAGCAGATCTGAGCAGGTGGTGATGTGATGTTTTATAGAAAGTTTTTAAACCCTCTGAGACTTCCCAAGCCATCTGCCTGATCTAAAACTAATGGGAGCCTAGTAACTTCAGGCACTGGTCAGTTACAGATCCACTCCATATATACCAAAAAAAAAAATGTCTGTATGATAATAGGCTTGCTGGGAAGCTGACCAGCAGGTTTAGTCCCTAATCTGTAGGTGTAGGAAATGCCACACCTCTGCCATGCCCAGTCCATGGGTTAGTCTCTTTAAGTCTCTACCCACTTTAGTTTTTTTTTACTCTTATTTTATCCTCCTGCAGCCACTGACCTGCCAATTTCCAGCCACCTCTCCACCTCTGCCACTGACCCCGGAGAGGGTCACGCCCAGCTGGCATATGCAGCTGTACCCTCAAAGGGGACCTCCTCATGTCCCTGTACCAGGCCAGGATCCAATACCAGCACACGATGGATCCAGGCATTGTCGGCTGGTGACATAGTGGCCATCAAGCTGCCGTGGACCCTGCTGCCATTTTTCCTCCATTTTTCACCCATCAGAGTGCAAGCATGCAGTGACGTCAGGCACAGTGTGCTGACATCTGCCGCACTCTGCCCCTTGCTGGCACCACTCTAGCAGTGCCCCTGGTCATCACTAGGGGCTGCTGCAGAGCGGTTGCACCCTGTAAACCTCCCCAGGATAGGAGAGAATCCTCTGGATGCTCAATCCTATCCCTCCCCTGCAGAAACCTGACAGCCCAGGCTCACATCCGAACTTGGGTCGCCAGCGTGGTGCAAGGTGTGGCATCCAGCACCAAAACCCTCAGCACCACCAGGCTGCCCAGTCTCTACCCACTTTGATCTGTGTCTTCCCTACATCCAATCCTGATTTATCTAGATTTGGTTTCAACACCATGTTAAAGTCCCACCCTATCAGGTGTATTGATCCCCGATCTGGAGTCATGGATAGTAATGTGCATTTCAGGAATTCACTGCTCTCCTTCTCTTGGTTTGGGGTATAAATATTGAGATGCATGCAAGGGACCATTCTGTATTTGCCCTTTACACATATCAAACGTCCTTCGAGTCCTGAAGGACCTCAACTACCTCCAAGAAGTAGTTGTTATGTACTAGGATGGCTACTTCCCTTGGAGTTTCACCTTAATCAGATGATTCATTATAATTATTTTTCTGATTTATTTGTAAATTGTTGACTGGGTAGGACCCAAGGGTATTTGATGCCAATTTTCAAGGGTGACCCAGAGATGTAAACAAAAACAACAGTACAGGACAAATTTGCAATACATCAGAGTACACAATAATCTGGAAGCAATACACTTGTGTCCTCACAATACAATACAATACGCCACTGTACATAGTAAACAGGTAGCATTACACTTGCACATTCTTAAATCCATACAGTACTTTTAATACCATTTTACATGCATTCAGCAAATTGATAAAGTGTAATGAAGCAGGCAAATTATTCCAGCTCGTAATGGCTCTATATAAAAATAGCATTGGCCCAGGGAAGAATAGAAGGGGGGGTTCTTATGAATTGAGTGTGAGCAGATCTAGTAAGTTTACCTATAACGCTGCGACATCCCTGACAGTGACATCCCCGACAGCGACAGACACAATGCCGAGTGTTGACATTGTACTGTCGGGGATGCCAGTGTGTTTTCTTCAGGGGGGCTCTGGCCCCCAAACCCCCCTGGTCTCTATTTATACAACTCTGAGTTGGAGGTATCTTGGGAAGGGGGTGAAACACCGGAAGATGTACCATTGGTGTCTGTGGGGACCATCACAGTGACCCAATGTTTTCCTTTTTTTTTATACTTCATCTTTATTTTCTTCACATTTGAATAATATCATACATTACCTCTCAATCAATTACATTCATATCTTTGTTTCCACTTTTACGATTCTTAAAAACTAAATTTCCCTTACACAGTAATCTTTTTTTTTATATATAATACAAAACTTAAGCCTATTTTCTGTATGTTTAATCATCCTTCTTATCTTTCATAATGTTGTTCATCTTTAATACTCGAATGCATTATACCTCTATTTATAACACACAAGTTTTCTTTATACTCTATTTTCTTCAAACCACCAAACTTCTCTTTCCCTTCTCTGTCACTCTCCCCCTTCCATTTATATATAATGTGGAGTCTGTAAGAAAGGGAGAAATAGTTGATTTATTTTTAATTTTAAGTTTTTGTAGTAATAGTCCATCTCTTCCCCTCTCTCCTCAACTCTTTCAGACCTCCCCACCTCTTTTCCCAATCTCATTTCTCTTTCTATTCTATTTCCTCCTTATCCCTTTTACTCTCCTCGAGATCTGTCCCTCAGTTTTGTTCCTACTCCAGTTCTCATCTCGACCACCTATTTTGGTGTTGCAGCAATTTTTGTCTCAGGGAGTATGTAATCCTTTCAAACATCTTTATCTTTTCTACCACCTCCCTCCATTCCATCACTGTGGGAGGACTCAGCAAGAGCCACCTCCTAGTTATGGCTTTTCCAGCCACGGCTATCAGTACTTTCCAGAGATATCTGGCTTCACGCCCTCTGAGCTCTGTCGGGTAAACCCCTAACAGCATATGCTCTGGCCCTAATAGTATCGTTATGTTAAACCTTGCCCTCATATCCTTCTGTATCCCTTCCCAATATTCCTTTAAGTCAGGACATTCCCAAAAAACATGTGCTTGGCTGGCAGTCTGAGCACCGCATTGTGAGCGGGTGCAGGTCTCTTTGTGGACTAATTGGTAGCGTGACACAGTTTCAATTGTAAATGAATGACATTTATTCACTTCAAGCTCAAAATTTCTTCATAGCAGGACAAATATAACATCAGCGGACTGGTACGACAACAAAATAAAATAATCAGAATGGCAAATAAACTTCATCCCATGACTTTTACATGGTTTGAAAGGTGTTCTTCTCCTAACACCTGCTGGAGCAATTCACAGAACTCCATGGAGTTTACCTCCAGACCCAGGAGCACAATCTAAAAAAACAATCTCAAATGATAGTCCTTTTATACAGGGACATGATCATGTGTTCTCCCCAACTCCACCCACATCATTAATCCTAAAGTAAAACTTCTTATTTAAACATAATTATTTTGTTTTAACTATCTAACTAAACAGTTTATAATTCACATACATTTATATACATATTCAGTCCATTTTATTTCAATTCCTGGCTCTTTTACAAACAGCTCTGACCATCAGGCACCGCCCCAAGAAGAGACAGCATAAAACAAAGGAAAAAAGGGCTGGTCAGCACTATAGCTGTCCTGGAAGGGAGTGGTGCAAGGAGAGTCAGAAGCAGAAGCTGAAAATCCAAAGACACAGGAACAGGTGCCCTTTCTGTAAGTGAGAACTGTAACACACAATTTATATAGTTATTCTCTGAGGTGTACAATCCCCCATATAGTTTCATAACCTGCTTACTTAAACACAACTGCCAGGCTGTTACCAACATGTGCCTTAACTGATTGTTTCAAACAGGAGCTTTGAGCAGGAAGTAATTCAAACTAACCAGCCTTTTACAAATGGTTTTACAGCCCACTACAAGTGCCTTGTCTGTAGTCTTTATTTTATCAAAAGGTAGGAAGCACATGTGTATGAATTAACATTACTGACCTTCTGCCAGGGAAGTTAAATGTGCAATAAGCACATGTTGCATTTCAATACTTTTGCTACTATTAATATTTACAACCACTGGAGAAGGATGACTTCCAAATGATACCATCCCTTAAAGACTGAAACTTAAACAGAACAGTGACTTAAATGACTATTTTATTTCCCCTCACTTGCAACCCATTCTTCCCCTTAGTCAAGCAGTGCCTGTATTCTGGTGTGCTACCAAACACCTCTAAAAAGAAGGACTAAAAGTGTTCTTTCAACCCAAGTATAAACAGATTGCTGGTGCTGCTCATTTAAGCTCCAAATTAACTCAATTACCATGTAAAGAATCCCAACTACCTTTACACAAGGGATTCAGTTCTCCCTCTCTCTTTAACTGAATTACCTGGTGGGGGGGGGGGAGATTTACTAAATGACTCACTTTTACTTCTGTCCTCCCCTTTGCTTTATTTTTTTCTACCTTGCTAGTCTCCACTACACTATCTTTTAACTTAGCCTCAACTTTTAAAGCTTAGCTTACATTTATTTTCGGATTTTACATAGTTATAGTATCAAAAGGCTTTAAGTAAAGCACCAAGCCCAAGAATTCCAGGGCCCCTAATCCATCACAGAGTCACTCTGTGACATTCCTCCCCACCTAAGAGGCAGCAATTCTTGGTTGTCCAAACCCTATACAGATAAAAGGGGTTGTTGGAACTCCGGACCATCCACAGAATTCCACCCAGGGTCCCTTCTGAAACAGAAATACAGCATATGCATTCCTTTAAAGACGTGCTATCTCATTAATCACCCTGGGCATATACATTATTCTGATTAGCATCCTTCACGATAACAGTTACAATTTAAGTTCATTAGTAATATCTGACATCGCCATCATCATAGACTGCTAACATTGTTAATAGTAATATATAAACAAAACCAAGCTAGAATAGATTAGAGAAATCGGCTGAAGGCGGCCAACTCTTCAGTCGAAGAAGAATTTTAAATACAGGATAGCACAAAATAATCTACCACAGTAAGAGAGAAGACAAAAAAAGAAAAAATATAACAATGTTTCAGCGTATTTCAATGGAACATTAATAGATCTCTGAGATCACTAAATAAGGCATATACAGACCTTTCAAAATGCAATATATGCTCACTTTATATATCATTGTACTGTCAGTATTACACTGAACAATGCTAACACCCACAAATAATCTGTATCTTGTCATCTCACTTCCTTTTCTTTTCCTCCTGGAAAGGGTTTTTTTGAGCTGAGAACTTCTCATATCTGAAGCCCAATACAGGGATCTCTTAGGCAGCATAACCCGTGCGACCGTAATTCATTCAGATATGGAAACACATTGGGGTTCTTCTATTTACCAAAAAAATTACATGTTATCAAAGTATACCTCTGTCCTGTACCATGTCTCAAATAACGTTTTGGATAGAAAGGTTTAATAGCTAACCCTTCTATAACCTTTCAGGATACCTACCATTTGCAACCCGTTTCTCTACGTGGAAACCTCCCCTGCTTTCTAAGGTGCCACTTACGTTGGCCTTCTATCCATCGAGCACCACCTACCCTACACCTTTTTGGTTCTCCCCCCTTACTGTACCTAGTTCTATCCCTCAGGTAGTCCGCCACCTGTCTATACAACCCAGGCCAATAATAATAGGGGATTAGTTGAGATAAAACCTCTTCCTGGCATAAAGACTTTTTTGGACTGCCACTTACCATGTCCAGTATCCTTTCCCTAAGGATTACAGGCACCACAACCCGGGCATCCACTTTCTTTGTCCGGGGGTTAGCCCTCATGTGGTAGAGCACTCCTTGTCTCTTTTCATACCACCATAACCTATTTCCAACCCCACCATTAACTGGTCTCCCATCCTGAACCTTAATAGATTTCTTTAAGCGGGTAACTGCGGTCCCTCCCCTGTAACTGTTCCCAATCAGGTTCACAAAAACATTCAGAATTTATGATAGGTGTTTTATAACATAACAAAGTCCCTTCAGCCTTAATGGCCTCTTCCTTGTTGCTTGGAGTCTTCACCCCAGGATATTCATGGACAGTCTCAGTCTTACCTGGGGACTTTGTGTCTTGTGGATCCTCCTCCTCCAGGTAACAACCGGGAAAAATTGGTAATAAGGGCAACAGGGTTTCCATCCAGGATTCCTCCTTTACTAGGTCCGATTGCTCCGGGCCCTCTGCTGCCTCCACCAGTTCCTTTGAATGGGACATTTCCAGCAGCACCTGGCAACGGTGCTCAGCCTCCCTCCGGCACTGGTCTGCTTCCAACCATTTTCCACTGAGCCAATTTACCAGCTTTATCAGCTCAGCCACCTGGTCCTCGGACCCCTCCTGCTTCCATGGTACCTCTCCTAGGTCACCACCTCCAGTCATCCACATCCTTGGCTCTGCTGGAATCATCTCCACTAGTCATTATACACGTACTTCAGCATCCAAGGGATTATGTAACAACCCCAAGGATTCCGCTGTACTGTCCTGCAATACTGACCGTCCACCAGGCCTTATACAGACCAATTGAGATCCCACCTGGGATATCAGGATCCCACTTGTGTGGTATAGATTCTTTTGGGTTAGTTAAATAAAGTAAAATATCATCAGCATGTAAAGCTAATTTTTGCTGCCTCCCCCCCCCACAGTTGCACTCCATTAATTTCATGATTATCCCTAATTCCTTGCGCCAGGGGCTCTAAATATAGGGCAAACAATAATGGCGAGAGTGGGCATCCCTGCCTTGTCCCCCTCTCTAAACCAAATGGATTTGAGTGATGCCCATTTGCTCTTACATAGGCCTTGGGTGTCTCATAGATTTTCCCAATAAGGTCGATAAATTGTGTAGGGAACCCAAACCTCCCTAATACCCCTCTTAAAAATCCCCATGAGACCTTATCGAAAGCCTTTTCGGCATCTAAACTCAAAAGGACTGCAGGTTGCTTAGTGCAGTTCAAGTGATCTATTATATGCATGGTTCGCCTCAAGTTATCCTGCGCCTGTCTCCCTGGAATAAATCCAGTTTGATCTGCTTGTATTAACTGTGGGAGTATTTGTTGTAATCTGCGTGACAAGACTGCCATAAATAACTTGTAGTCTGTATTAAGGAGGGAGATTGGTCTATAGGAGGGACAAAACCTTGGGTCTTTACCTCCCTTGGGAATTACTGAGATAATGGCCTGCGACCATGATTCTGGTGGGCCTCGCTCTGTTAAAAGGGTTTCATTAAAAACTTTTAATAGTAAGGGAGCAAACTGTTTCTGAAAATGTTTATACATTTCAGCTGGGTACCCATCCGTTCCGGGGCATTTATTTGTTTCAAGTCTAGATATTTCTCCTACCAGTTCGTCTCTAGTTACCGGTTTCATCAACTGCCTTTGTGCCAATTCCGGAACCTTAGGTAGTGGGATACTTCGTAAATATTGTTCCAGGTCTAACTCCTTTCAGGTTGGGGTGCTGTATACAGGTCTTTATAATATGCTTGAAAAGCTTCTACAATCTCCGGGGTGTTTTGTAGCTGCCCTTTATTCTGTGGATGTATTAACTTACTTATATGGGCCTTTGCTCTTTGGGTACGTAATTTGGCTGCTAACACTCTAGTAGCTTTCAGTCCTCCCTCATAATATCTTTGCTTAAAATAAACAGTAGTTTTTGCTCAATATAATAGTCCAGTTCTCTATTCAGGTCCTGTTTAATTTTACTTAACTTTTTAAAGATCTCTTTGTTATATTTCTTTTTAAGTTGAGTTTCAAGATGATCTATTTCTCCCCTTAAAGCTTCTATTCTCTTTTCCCTTTGCTTCTTTCTATGTGCCGCTATAGCTATTAACTTCCCTCTCAATATGGCCTTTAACGTGTCCCATACTAAAGCTGATGTTACTTCTGGTGTGGTATTTTCCTCTATAGCCTTTTTGATAGTATCTATCACTTCTTGTTTGATTTCTTTATCTTGTAACAGTGAGACTTTCAATCTCCAAAACGTTCTCTTCTGGAAGTCCCCTAGCTTTATTTGTAAAAATATCAGGGAATGGTCTGACAAAACTGTACTACCTATCCAGCTGTCTTTCACCTCCATCATTATTTCTTTTGGCATGAGAAAGTAATCTAATCTCGAGTAACTTTTATATGGTGGGGAGAAAAATGTGTAATTCCGTTGTTTAGGGTGGCCCACTCTCCATGCATCTACATACCTCATCTCCCCCAGCAGCTTCACCAACTTCTTCGAGGTTCCTCTCTCCTTACGCCCTCCCAGAGCTGTACTATCCAGATGCGGATCCAAGGTTATGTTCAGGTCTCCCCCCAGTATAATTTGCCCTTCTGCCCATTCCTGTAGTTTCAACAGTATAGATCTATATACCAGATAATTTGAACCAGGGGGCACATTAACCGACGCCAGGGTTAACAATCTCCCCTGAAATTTACCTTTAAGAAATACATATCTCCCCTCCTTATCAATACATTTGTCTATTATTTTCAATACTGTTTTACTTGGTATTAGTATAGAGACCCCCTGCCTTCTACCCCGACCATAGGAGGCACTGACTTCATAGTTAAACCCATTTTCCCTAATTTACTATGTTCTGTGTGAGTTAAGTGCATCTCTTGTAACAAGATAAAGTCAGGGCCCTCCTTCCTCATTGCTGCTAATATCTTGCTTCTCTTAATGGGATTGGTCAATCCATTAATGTTAAATGAACAAATTAGTGTTGTCTTAGCCATCTTCATATTCCCTTTTATCCTTTCTTTTTCTGGCAATAATACTTCCCTCTCTCTTCTCAATCTTCCCCGAGGTGGTGGTCCTTAGACAACTTTGGCAATATGCATTCCTTCCCCTTTCCTTTTCATACATTTTAGGCTTATTAAACTGCTGTAAACACAATGAACTGTTTCCCAACCAAACGAGAGATCTAACCATCCCGATCTCCAAACTCTTTAAAGATCTAATATACATTCTTCTGAACATATAAAAAATGAACATTTACTAACTAACTTAATTAAACACAACTTTTTTCCCCCTTCTCAAAGAAGGAATAGAAAAAGGTGGTTGCTTCCAAGGCAGGGGATCCCAACTTCATGGTTCCCTTCCTCTGCCCTCCCAAGATGTTATTAAGGACAGACTCGAGTGGCGCTAATCCCGTATTCACGGGATATTCCCTCGAAAAAGCACTCTCTATAGAGTGACTTTTAGCTAGTTTATCACCTTCAGACCGCCTAGTAGCGCAGCTACGGTACTATAATTTCAGTACCTCCCATTTCCAGCCCTCCCTCCCACGCCCATTTCTTTTTTTCCTTTTCTCTTTCCCCAAACATTGAGATCTATGTAATATGCGGATCCCTTTATTTCCTGCTCTTCCTCCTTGTTTGCAAGTATCTCCCCTCCCCTCCCCTCCTGCCTTATTTAGTATGTTTCCTCTTATTCAGGAATGTGGTGGCCATCCCCACAATTACCCTTTTTAAATCCCCTGGACCCTCGTCCATTTATTTGCTTTTACTTGGGTACCCTTGTCTCTTACTTCTAAATTGTTTCACATAGCTGTGATCTCTTATCCCAGGAAGCAACCAAGGACCTTGCACATAAGTCAGAATCAATTCTCTCTCCTGTTCCTCTTGCCGCTAATGTCGACTTCAATTATAAAACTTAGGAAGTCTTAAATTTATCATCTCATCCAGTACAGACAAAACGAAGAGCCCTCCTCCCTTTATCTTTTCCCACCTCTCCTCCCTCCAATAAGAGGATGATTTCAAACCGAACATTTCCCCAGTAGTTTTGTGGCCCATTCTAGGATATCATTCATAAACTCTCCCCCCCTTCACTCCCCGTTGACTTTTTGTGCCAGTACTAGTTTGACTTGGAAACTCTTCGATTAAGTTCCCTTATTTATTTACCACTTGTTAGGTTTCCCTCTGCATCTGCCTTATGTCCCCTCTAACTATTAATTCAGCAACTTATCAGTAAGTGATCTTTTCAGATAGCCTTTCCAGTTTATTTGATTTTATCCCTTAAATCGTCCCAGAGCCCCTGCTACAATCCAGCAATCAGTTCTGCCTGCACTGTGATTTTCTAAATATGCAGCTTAGTCTTTTCATTTGGCAGTTCATATAATCCCATCCAGTCGACCCGTCTACTCGAAATTTGCTTAGAGTCAAGTCATCTCACCTCTATAGCTTCGAATCAAAAACAAAAGTACCTGTGAACTCTTTTCACCACTATCTACATTTCAGCCTTCCATCCCCGATCCATCTTGGTCTTTTCTCTGCATGTTACTCCTCTCCATTTTCTTTAACTTCTTGAGTGTTTCTCTGAGCACCCTCATTGGTGGAGTTCCCTTACGTTGTGTTGCCTGCTGAAAGACGTCTGACGAGAACCTGACTCCTGCTAATCCGTTCCCTGTCCTCCATCGATAACAGTATTCCTTTCTGTGTTAATGCCTCCATTGCCTTACTTGGTGATCCATATAGTTGCACTCCCTCTAGCCAATATATCCTCAGCTTCGTTGGGAACGGTGTCTGAAATCTGATACCCCTTTCTTTCAACACCCTCAGGATCGGGAGGTACTGCTGCCTTGCTTGCTGAATTTCTGTAGGGTAATCATGATCCATCATAAGCTTTGATGTTAAATAAGTAGTTTCTTTTTTCACCCATGCTCTATGAAATAAATGCTCCTTTGTTTGATAGCTTGAAACCAGGAATATTATAGAGCGAGGACGCGCCTTTGGGTCTTGGGTTTTCTGTCCAAGTGATTGATGGGCACGTGCTACCTTTAAGTTATAGTTTGGTGGCAGCTCTAGTATGTCTCTTAGAAGATTTTCCACAAATGCTGACATCGGGGCCATCTCTGCACTCTCTGCCAGCCCATACAGCCTTAAATTATTCTGGCATGACCTGCTTTCAAGATCTATACTTCTTGCCTGTAGCCATATCGTTTGTTGAATCAGAGCCCCCACTGCTTGACTAAGGCAGGTCGATACGTCTTCCACCGCTGAGACCCAGGCTTCAGTCTCCTCAATCCGATTGTCAAGCTTCGCAATCTGCTGTTAGAGCCCCTGTATGTCCTTTTTAGTTACCAGCCTTGAACTACGAATTTCCCTTAAGATTGTTTCAAAGCACGTCCTCAACAGTTTATCCTGCTCCCCCTCCGTATCATAGTCGGAACCACGAGTGCTGCTTGGTGAACGACTGCGGCTTTGCGGCCTATGCCCCGGTTCCAATCCGACTACATCTCTTGATTTAAATAATTGTTTATTCTTTGGGATGCCCCCGTTATCTCTCTTCCTGGCTTCTTTCGACATCCTGAGCAATATTCTACTTTCTAAAAATGCTCGATGTTTTTTTTTTACTTTTGCTTTGTATAGCGAGGGAGGGAGCTCCTTTGCTGCGCTGTCTAGCTGTCCGTGGCGGAACCGGAAGTCCGACCCAATATTTTTCATTGGATTCTGTCACTGTGATGGTCTTTGCAGTTACAGTGTCAATGTGCAGTCGGCACACCAATCTAGTAGATTGGTAACCAGTGTTGAGGCTAGCATCAGCCAAGAATAAGAATCTAAAAGGCCTTTTAGAAAACATCTGAAACTGATGAGGATGAAATAAGTAATGCGTAAATCAAAAGAAGGCTGGCCAAGGTGTTTGTAAAAAGTGCAGAGATGTGAAAATCTAGGGCTGTATGCAGTAAATCTTCATATGGAGTTGTATAGGATACTAACTCTGCAAGTGACTGACATTGGTAGTGGTACCTGAAGTCCATAGTCCACTAAGAACAGGAGAAGGGACCAAGCTAGCACCACAAAGAGTGAGTGGACGAACAATTTTTTTAGCCTATAATGCAGACCAAGGTAAGTGAGTGTGAATTGATATAACCAGCATGGAGATACGTTCTTTGAAACAGAGAATCTGGTCTACTGCTGTTTCAGGGAGGTCTTGCACTACGTTATTCTGATGCCTTATTGTGCCCAAATCTTTTCTAGGCCATGCACTAATACATGTATTGTATGATTTTTCTCCCTCATTTGTTGTTTTTGTTGTTTCCCTGTTTGTAACTGCTTGCCACCCATGTTGCTGAAATGACCAAATTATTTATTATAGTTTGTGTTTCTTGCATAAAATCATGTATTGTATTTGTCTCCTGAATTGCTAATTCCTCTGTATGTAACTCTCCCAGGTCGTGCCTGAAAATAGGCAAAGATCTTGTCTAGTGCACATACCCAGTAAACAAAAACTAAATAAATAAATAATAAAACCGAGGTACTGTACTTGAAATTTTTTGCTCTTTCCACATAGGTGCCACTTAAATCTTTAAGTTAGAGGGGGTAGGGCTTTTAGTTTTTGTTTAGTTGCAAAGCACATATACAGTACTTGGTTTTACCAACATTCAGTAGAAAGCCATTTTTAACAACCATTTTTGTACCAGACCAAAGTCATGCTGCAAGTATCTGGTCATGTAACTGAGATTAGATGCCCTTCTGTACAAAACAATATCATCCATGTACATGACAATATGGGATTCAGAGCTATGCAATATATCAGCTAAATCATTCAGAAAGACACTAAACAGCATAGGCCCCAGGACTGATCCCTGGGGTACTCCGGTAGTAATTTTGATGAGTGGAGAGGAAATGGAATTTATCTCCCTATCTTCTTCCTGAACCCGCATGCTTCAGATGGCCAAACATTTGCGCCATACCCTGGACATATGCTAGGCACTCCTGTACGATAAGGAGTGCAGGTACAGCAGGGATTTGTGGCAAGGCTAGCCAGCTGTTTCTTTTTTTCTTCTTCTTAAATAAAATTGTATTACTTTTCAATAAGGACAAATCAATACAGTAGGCAGTAACAGGATTATGTAAACTGAGCAGACCAATGACCTCAGAACATTCTGGAATTAATAGCAAAGTATACCTTGTTGTACACCCCACAACCTTAAGGATAGGCAAGATGGGGGGGGGTGCAACTCAGACTCCTCCTCCTCCTCCTCCTCTTTCCTAGAGAAGGAAAAAGTGGATATAACCAGATGAATGAATTGACAAAATCAATACCAACTCCTTTTCTAATTCAAGTTAAAAAAGATATCATGCAAAAGTGTCCCCAACCTCTTTCTAATTTTGTTTTTTTTGTAATTATATTTTATTAATTTTCAATGATAAAACATAACATCTTTTCCGATTAGGAAACAAGAGTAAATGTGTAACAGTTGTGGTATACCATACAGGATATTTCCGTATCTCCTAATATAGTCCAAGTTAAGGGAGAATCCTAGAGCTGAAAGTTCCAATAATAAATTTCCACATTTTGCCATGGAACTGTAGCCCATGAGTGCATGGCAATTAACTAGAGAGTTCTAGGTTACCAGTAGGAGCCCAGAAATGCCCGCCCTTAAAAAGGGCATGGTGTCATGCTTATTCTTTGTATAATATAATTTCCTCTCAGAAATAGATATAGGAATTATTGATTACAAGAGATTATCATCAACAAAATTATTAAACCATTCTTAAGCATAAACTGGGGCACAGTTACACCTCCTTATGGAAAATAACAGGCAAGAAACATGGGTTTGACAATATTACCCAGTGAGATCTAGGTGTAATAAACAGCTGATCTAGATCAAATACACTTATCTATCAAGCATGCAGTTTAGAAAAAAATTGAACTGTATATTTATGTAAATTATAGGGGGAAATTATTTGTTGCAGACTTAACAGATCCTCTACAAATCAAATGACACATTGACCAGCTAGCATACTCGCCACAATTCCAACCTGGTCACAAAATTATACAACTTATTGCAAATATAAGCATTACTGCTGCATAAGGCGACTTTAACACAGGATCAATGCCAATGCTGTCATAAAACATGCAACGGAAGATTAGGCGGTCTTTGTAAAGTCCAGTCCTGTAACTGCGTCATAGTGTGACTAAAAGAAAACATCTCAAGAGACTACATAGAAGCCATCATAAACTTTCAACCTTCTTCTAAATCATCAGGGTCTGCAGATCTATCCTTCTCGGACCGCTTCTGTTTCCGCTGTAACTCTGCTGCCCATTTCCCTTCATCAGAGGGGTCTGTAAAAATGTATATCATATCTTGAAAAATGGCACACAGCGTCCCCAGGAATAGTATTGCATGGGGTATCTCCAAGTTACGAAGGATGGTGCGTACCCCATCAAATTTCTTTTTCCGCTGATGTATAACCTAAGAAATTTCAGGAAATGCCAAGATGGAATGTCCTTCAAATAATAAAGGATGATGTTGCCTTACCAACTGCAGCAGCTTATCGCGCAGGTTGCCATTGAAACCAGCACTGCTATCACTGCATGAGACTGGTCACCATCTTGTCTGCTTCGAGCATGCAGACAGTAGGCTTTCAGGATAGGCCATTCAGTTATCCCCAAGTGTTGTCCAAGCTGGTCATTAAGCCACTCTTTCAAAAATGGAGGTAGGTGGTCACCCTCCACTCCTTCTGGTATACCTAGCCGGCACGATGGGCTGACACAAGGTCAACACCACCACAGCGAACACCAGCACAGCAACAGAAATCACCTGTTTGCGGCAAGTTGCTGTGCTGCTGCGCAGAACACTCCGGCGGTGTGTTTCCTGGTGTAGCGCCCCCCCCAGTCCAACTCTGACTCAGAGTTAGAATCCTAGAGACTGGGGGTGTGTGGGGATTTGGGGGGCACAGCCCCCGATAGAAAGCACCGACATCCCCAAAGCTACAATGCTGACAGTTGGCATGGTAGCTGTCGCTGTGGAGGATGTCGGTGCTAGCACTGTCGAAGCGCTATAGTAAAACCGGCAGGCACACATTCATCGATCAGATCTGGTTCTCCAATATTTCCAGTCTGTTACTCGTAAGCTTTGACTCCTTCGCATATTGTGCAGAAGCCACGTTGTATCATTCAGACTGCCTTTTTACTTCTTCCACTTCTGCTTTGATAACTTCCATTGAGGTTTCCACAGTTGTCATGCGTGTGGTGAGTAAGTTGAATATATTGTTCATGGCTGTAATGGATGC
Organism: Neoceratodus forsteri; assembly: GCA_016271365.2. Classification (NCBI taxonomy): domain Eukaryota; kingdom Metazoa; phylum Chordata; order Ceratodontiformes; family Ceratodontidae; genus Neoceratodus; species Neoceratodus forsteri. The sequence goes on from CM057451.1 coordinate 749,316,936, forward strand.
CAGGAGCTGTGGCATTTTAGATCCTAGGGTTTCTTCTTGCCTTGAGTCCATTGCTCCATTGGAAGACATTGATCTCTAGCTAGGCCCATCCACTCCAGACTTTGCTTGTTGTTTTTTATTCTCCTCCACGTTGTGCAGATTTTTGTTTGCCCATTATGATCTGCAGTCTTTCCTATTCTAGAACTTATAAAATGTTATCTAATCAAGTTTTTAAAATTAGCAGTATTTGCAGTATTAATGGCTTTGTGATGTTGAGCTCTAACCTTAGTTGTCCTCCATCCTCAGACTCCACAGTGCCCCCAACCTCTTTCTAGTTTTATCAGGGGACCAGAAAGCTGGGTCATATTAACCTTTCCTTAGTCCGAACATTGGTACGAACTGTGTGCAAATGGCAAAAGAGAAATCTATCAAAATAATATTCTGTGGTGTTACAGCTAGGGGAAACCAGGCAGTAGGATAGAGGGGCCGGAGCAAGACTCATAGTGAGTTATGTTTTACTTCTTAAGGTCCTTATCAGTATTGTGTTGCCTCTGAATATTAAAGTATGTTATCAAGGTACAAAGTCTTTATCATATTGCATGGCATAATGGATCTAAGTGTCTGGAAATAACTAATTGCTGTTTTTTTTTTTTTAGGGTTATTTTCTCCATTTTATGTTAAAGAGTTAGTGTGCTGCCTAAAACTAATACAGTAGAGCCCATTTACATGAACATAGGATATAAGAACATGGTGGGTATAATCGCATTTTCTCCATGTACCATAAAGACATAGACTTTGACGTCAGATAAGGACCGCTTGGCCCACCCAGTCTGCCCATTTCCCTGCCTATAGGATAAGCTGCAGATCCTAGTTTTACCAACAGCCTACTTCCTCCTACCTCCCACTAGAATTGCCTTATGTCTGTCCAATGCATTCTTAAATTCCACCACTGTTTTTGACCCCAAGACCTCCTCAGGAAGGCTGTTCCATGCGCTCGCCACCCTCTCCATGAAAAAATAGTTCCTCATGTTGCCGTTGAGTCGTCCCCCCTCTATCTTGAAATTGTGCCCCCTTGTTCTTGCACATCTTTTTCTGAAAGATGCTACCCTCTTGGATTTTGTTGATTCCTTTGAGGTACCTGAAAGTTTCTATCATGTCTCCCCTCTCCCTCCTTTCCTCGAAGGTATACATATTAAGCTCTTTTAGTCTCTCTTCATATGGCTTCTGGTGCAGACCATGCACCATTTTAGTTGCTCTTCTCTGGACTGCCTCCATCCTATCTATGTCCTTGTGTAGATGGGAGCTCCAGAACTGCATGCAGTACTCCAGATGGTGTCTCACCAACTGCCTGTACAGAGGGATAACAACCTCTTGTTTTCTACTGGTGATGCCTCTCCCTATGCATCCCAGTATCCACCCAGCCCTCCTTAGTGCCTACTCACATTGCTTGCAACATAAGGCTTGTGTCCCCCCCCACCAAATACGACCTCCCTGGTCCAACCTATGGATCAGGGGGTCATAAGAAACCTCAAGCAGCTGTACTGCAAAAAAATTGTGGAGAAATTGCTAATCTCTATTGATGCTGACAGAGCGACTAAAACGAGTGAGCTCACAAAAGAGATTAATATACTGGACTCAATAATGATGCCGGATACTGCCTGTCATTAAGTGACAGGCAAGACAATAGTACCTCGCTTCAAAAAGGCTGGCTTCAGTGTGGCTGTAGGTCCTGAAACTGTTGATCTCACTTTGAGATAACGCTCTTGCAGCAGGTAGCACCATTAGGACTATGCCGCCAGGCATTAGGACTCCACGGAAAAATTCTAGTTAGCAGTCTAAGGTGTGGGACTGCCCCACTGACGTCGGCACCACCCTCGATGTCATCTATGGTATAAAGAGGCGGTCCCCCAGCACCACCTCAGTTTTTCTCCCACCGTTGACCTGTGCATATCAGCTCCATGGATGCCTCCTGCTTCCAGTCGACCACCATTTTCGTGCTTCGTGCAGTTACCAGGTTTTTTTCCATTAAATTACTAGTTCATCGTGGATGTCTTCCCAGCCGTCTTATTCAGAGCAGCAGAAATTGAAGTGCGTGTGCAGCAAACAGATCCCGATGAAAGATAGCCATTCGGCCTGCCTGCTTTGCCTAGGCCCCAACCATAGGCCGGACAACTGCCTGCACTGCCAAGGCCTCAATAAGAGGACCCGAATCTACCTCCTGAACACCTTGAAAGCATACCTATTTGAACAGCAAGTGGCCACCATGCAGAAGATCCAGTTGGGGCACAGCTCATCTTCCTCCTCAACAAAGAACTCCTCCCCCAGAGAGAAGAAATCGAGTGGGAAGCACCATCATCGGGAGGAGGACAGGTCCAGGTCAGAATCCCATCCTAGGTCCCCACGCAAGACTTTCAAGTCCTCTGCCTCCGGCGCAAGGTCAGACTCAGCCCCCTGGTCTCCCTGGCTCTCCTGTAGTTACTGTTGAGGAAGACCCCATCTCTTCTCAGATGCACAGCAGGGAGTCTTCTGGGCTCGAGCTTTCTCAAGCCCCCATGTCCCTGGGTATCCGACCCCACAAGCATGCGCTAGGGTCTCAGTCAGCTGGACAAGTGCACTCTGCGTCGAGCAGCAGGTCAGAGCATGCCATCCACAAGGCTGTAGTCTCTGGGTCATCCAACAGGGTGACTGAGTCGGATGACACCAGGAGATGCCAGCAACATGAGCACCAGAAGAAGCATCACTCGCCCTCCAGGCAGCCGTCAGCTGAGACTTTGGACCAACGTCAGGCATCAATGCCCTCTGACTCCACTATGGAGCCGGACCAGATGCCACCCTCTAAATTGCCATCTGCTCCGCAGGGCCCAAATGATGATCTGACTACAGACCCAACATCAAGGAACCTGACGCTTGCCTTTGGGGGCACCTGGGACCAGGCGCCACCCCTTTACCTTTGCCTCTCCCTTGGGAGCCTGACAACCAGGCGTCAGGGCACATGATGCCAGAGGACATGGTCCCACCAGAGCCAATGTCTGACAAGAAGGTTCTGTCAGACCCAATGCCAGAGGAGACTGTACCACAAGGGCTGATGCCAGGGGCCCCTAACGCCCCTACCCCAGTGCCAGCACCCCAACCAGGCCTTGTCATCCCTTTGGCTAAGGTTGGGACCCTGTTCAACAGCTGGTGGAATACCATTAAAGGGGGCCTTTTGCCAAGGCCATCGGAGCTGTCCCCCAACCCCACGGGACCCCAACCCCAACCCCAACTAGACAGCCTTTCCCCCCACGTTTGCCTCAACCACCCCAACGCTGGCCTGTCGGACATCAGGGGATGAGGGACATGGGTCACCAGTGTGATGGCAGCATTGTCATCACCCGTCGCCCGGATCCTTCTCCAGGGGATGCCTGAATACGTTTTCAGAAAGATCCTCAAGAGGCTCCTCCTCCTCCTCCTACAGTTCCTCAGAGGATGACCTGTCTCTTCCATCCCTAGACACTCAGAGAGACTCTCCGAGATCTCCTCCAGATGACCCTACCTTCCTGGATGAGACACATCCAATTCCTGAATCAGTGGGAGACGGAAGAGCTGGACCCCGAAAGGTGCCATTTGGCAAAGTTCATAGTGGCCACTGATCCAAAACCCTTGTTTGTCCCACCCTTAGTGGAACCCTTCCAGGACATTATAAAAGTAGCCTGGAAGCACCCCTCCACAACCTTGGTGGTCCCTAAAAAGGCTGACCACTTGTATAGGACATCAAGGGGAGAATCACACTTGAGTGAGCAGCCCAAGGTGGACTCTATGATCCTCACGGCTGCTCATGTGAGCTCTCAGCCTAAGGAGTCCAAGAAATTGGACCATTTGGGCTGCAGGATGCATTCCTCATCCATCTGTGTGGTCAGACCACTTAATTTTGTGGCACACATGGTGTGTCAGAAAATCACTGTGGAATAAGGCCATGGACCTAGCCCGGTCACAACCTGACTCTGCCAACAAGATGGAGCTGTTAGCAGTCCTTCATTCTGATGCTGATGTTGGTAAGCACGTCCTTAGGTGCTCTTATGATTCAGCAGACACTGCCGCCAGGGCCACAGCTACCGGAATATGCCTAAGGCACCACTCCTCACTGAGGGTCTCAGGATTCCGCCAGGATTTGTAGGACACCATCCTGGATGCCCCTTTCCAAAAGCCAGTCCTTTTCAGTTAGGAGGCCAAAAAGTTGATAACTGGATTACAGGACTTGGGTAAAGCAGTTTCTGAAGTCCACAAAATGTACAAATCTGAATCAGCCACATCCAGATGTCGCTCCTTTTGCAGGCAGCAGGGACAACAAGGAAGGCAACAGCAGCACAGAGGAGGTTATAAAATAAAATGTACCCCTCTGTCCTCAGGTGCACTGGGACCTAAGAGCACCAAGAATGCCAGAGCTCCCTTGCCCACTCCAACAACCTCAGCATGACTTTCTGCCTGCCCCCCCGGCAGAGTTGCAGGGGGAGGCAGTAGGTGGGAGATTCTCCATTTACCTCAGTGGTTGGTCCAATATCACTGTAGATCAGTGGGTATTCCAGATCATAGAGATGGGTTATGCACTGGAGTTCAACCAGATTCCACCAGACAACCCACCTATTCCTGCCCATTGCTCCCCATCCCATGTGGGCTTTATCAGAGCAGAAATCCAAACCCTGTTGAGCAAGAAAGCGATTCAAGCAGTGCCACCATCTCAAAGAGGAAAGAGATCTTACTCCCACTTCTTCCTCATCCCGAAAAAGACAAGGGACCTTTGTTCTGTGCTGGACCACAGTCAACTGAACACTTTTATCGAATACAAAAGGTTCAGGATCGTGACACTGCCAGGATTGCTGCCCATGCTTTGCCAAGGGAACTGGCTCCGCTCCCTGGACATGCAGGATGCTAACTTGCATATAAAGATCCTGCCATCCCACAGAAAATACCTTCACTTTACCTTCCAGAGAGAACACCACCAGTTCAGAGCACTACCATTTGATCTTTCTTTGGCACCCAGTGTGTTCACCAACTGCTTGGTAGTAGTGGCAGCAGCTCTCAGGAGACAGGGACATTACGTATACCCCTACCTCAATGACTGGCTATTAACAGCTCCCACAAAAGAGCAGCTGTATCACTCACTGGAAGACACCTTTCACCTGTTCCAACATCTGGGAGTTACCTTGAACCTTTCCAAGTCATCCTCCCAGCCCACCCAGAGGTTACAATACATAGGGGGCAGTCTTGGACACTGTCCAGGGGAGAGCCTTTCTTCCCTCAGACAGGGCAGATCAACTAAGGGCGCTGGCTCAGACAGTCATCTCTACAAATTAGGTTCCAGCCAGAATGGTACAGCAGTTGCTTGGCCACATTGCAGCCACCATTGTAACAGTTCTCTTAGCTCATCTTCACATGAGGATTCTTCAGTGGAACCTCAGGGTTCAATGGGACCAATGCTTGGATGACCTCGAACAGCCAGTATGGGTCTCCAAAGCAGTGTGTCAGACTCTGGAATGGTGACTCACCCCTTTCTCACTAGAATCTGGGGCTCCCTTCCAAAACCCCAGTCCTCAGCAAATCCTGACAATGGACACCTCTGGACTAGGGTGGGATGCACATTTCAGAGACCATCAAACAAGAGGGACTTGGACTTCTGCGGAATGTAATCTTCACATAAACGTGTTGGAGATGAGAGCCGTTCTATACGCCTTACAGGCATTCCAGATGATTCTCCTGCCAGGGCCCCTACTGATCCAGTCAGACAACATGCCAGTGGTCTTCTACATCAACAAGCAAAGGGGTACACACTTCTACCCTCTTGGCAGAGAAGCTATGAGAGTCTGGTACTGGGCTGTGGAGTACAGCCAGGAACTCAGAGTGGTTCACGTTCCAGGGGTTCAAAACACCCTAGCTGACAGCCTCTGCTACTCTTGATCTCAGGCTCATGAATGGGAGCTACTACAGGACATAGTAGATGACCCTTTTGAAAGGTGGGGCCTTCCAGAACTGGACCTCTTTGCGTCCTTAATGCCAAACTGCCCAGTTTCTGCTTGCTAGATCCAGGGCCTGGTGTTTTCTGGTGAGATGCATTGTCCCTCTCTTGGGCAGGAAGGTTCCTGTATGCCTTCCCTCCCTTCCCACTACTTCAGAGAGTACTGCTCAAGCTACAAGCAGAACAAGCTATCATGATTCTCATAGCGCCACTCTGGCCTCAACAGATTTGGTTCCCATTGCTTCAGCAGTTGGCATTGGAACCTCCATTTCCCATGCCCCTGTCTCCTCCTTTTAGTGTCTGCGGGGGTAGCCCCAGATATGCATACTGCTGGTCTTCTGGCACCTGTACTATTACTTTTTCAATTTCTGTGAGACAGACCCTCCAATAGTCCCTGAGGTTCACATCACCTGCATATGATTAGCCAGTTCAACCCACCTCCGGCCTGATTGTTGGGCCGAGGCACTAAGGGAGCAGAGCTACTGGAGCAATAAACCTGCTTGCACTAAATCCTCTGACTGCTGCCATATATTTACTGACCTGGAGTGCTGCAAAACTTTAAACTGTGTCATTTTATGGAACATACCTTCCCAACTTTGAGCACCCTGGTAATTATCTTGGGTTGCACTTGTCTTTCTTTGTTTCCCTGATATCTCTTCCTATGCATCCCACTAGCCCTACCCACTGCTTTGTCACACTACCCTGCCTCTTCAAGGTCATCAGATATGATAACCATGGTGGGTTCCTATGCCCTAAGTGCATGACTGCACTTTTTTGGTATTGAATCCCAACTGCCATGTCCTTGACCACTCGTACAGTTCCCACGGTTCCTATGCATTCTCTCCACCCCCTCCTGAATAGCCACCCTATTACAGATTTTGGTGTCATCTGCAAAAAGACATACCTTCCCCTTCAGTTCTTCTGCAATGTAACTTATAAAGACTTATGGGCTGCCCAATGGGTTGAACGCTCACTCCAGACATACAGCTTCCTTTGTTGCTGCTGCTAGGTACCTCCTGATCAAGGAAATTTACAGGGTTGCTACCTGAGCCACACACACACATTCACTTTCTACTATATTATCAACGTGGTCAGTCATCATGATGCTTTGTTTGGGACCTCAGCCCTCCAATCTCTATTTGTCTAGTTTGTGGTGCGCACCTTAACCCCTCCTTCCAAAGGACTGCTAGCAATCTGCGTAAGGGTGAATACTGAACAGAATACAGGTAGTTAGTAACAAAGGTTACTCATGTGTAACCAAAGATCTTCCCAGAATCAACCTTCTCCATGGAGTACTACTCTTGGGACTAAGCCAGACAGGCTAGAACCCCACAGCAGCAAATCTTTTGGCCAAGGGGCCTTCAGTGGCTATTGACTTCATGGTGATGCATGCCAGTCAATAACCGTTGCTCGCCCCTGGCCTACCTCAGTCATCTTTCCAGCCATCAAGTGTACACCATGGAAGTGAGTCACATGACCCATATTTGCTTCTTCACTGCCTGTCTTTCATTTTATTATTTTTTGGAATGCCCAAGTATCGAAGAGAATGAGGGACAAATGGGGCTGTCTGATTTGTGGTTGTGATAAGGAGATCGGCACCAATGACAGGCATTTGGTATGGTTTGGCTGTCTTAGACCAAGCCATTACATTGATGCCTGCTTCTCTATAAATTTTCACACCCTCCAATTTTATTGCTTGAGGTTGGGATGGGATGTGCCAACCTGTGAAGGGAGGTAATGATCCAGGCAATCCCAGGAGAGGATTTTGGATCAACTCGTCTCTGGAGTTGCCCAAGCTACAAATCTCTCTCCCCACCCTGTGCAGGGCTGTATTAAAGACTATGGTGGTAGTGGCAGGTGAACAGTTGGCTCCTTCTGGGTGTCTGGCAGAGAAACTACCACGGTCCAGTAAGCCTAAGCAACTGACCATCCTAGCTTTTGATTCACAGCCTAAGGCCTTGTCCACTAATGTGGAGTTGTTAACGCTGTCAGTGGTACTCAGGTTGTTGTCACCATTTGTAGTGACAGCACCTAGAGAGAGAAAGACACTGGTGCTGGTTCCGATGTCAAAACTGTTCACGTTGTCAATGCTGAGGCCAGTGCCAGCATCGATGCTGGTTTGAAGTCTGTCCCTGACCTAGGTGTCAGTAGCAGCACCGAGAAAAGGGAAGAAGTCTGTGCCGGCACCTGTGCCTTAGTTGATTTTAAGGAGAAAATCAGTGCTGAGACTGTCAGAGTCAGACTGTTGATGCCAATCTTGGTGTCAGCTCAGATGATGATAGCCTTGGTATTTGGTTCTCTCCTGGCTCCAGCCTTGGCATTTACTCAAGCCATGAGCAAGGCCCCAGTTTCAGTCATCCTCTGCCCTTTTTTTTTTGGGGGGGGGTTATGATTTCACAGTGTGCCTAATAATGTATTATATCCCCACTTCTGACAATTAGACCTACATACACACACACACACACACACACACACACCCCTTCAATATTTACATGCTACAAGTCTCATTTTCACCACTGTGTTATCCCTCTGCAATCCATCACGTATTCCATATACAATTTAATGAAATTACTAGTCACTGGTGTGATATGCCTGTGACCAACAGAACTCTGATGGCTTTGTCATTCAACATTTTGGTTTGCTTAACTATGTATTAAATTTCATCTCACTCTGAAAAGCGTTAATCCATTTATACTTTTTTTTATAATCTAGCCTTAATCTCTTTATTTTCCAGGCCTTCCAGAAACTCTCGAGCCCTGAAAGTTCACATCTCTCATGATGCTGTGGCAAGTACATCCCCCCCCCATTTATATCTGGTGGAGTATGTTGTTACATGAGTACCAAAAAGTGCTGATGCCTCTTAAATGTGGTGAACCTGAAGTGATGGCACTTCCCATGGCAGTGCACAGAGTTAAGGTAATGGAAGGTTCTTGCTATAACTTTAGATCTTGAAGAATATCTTCTCCATAGAGAACCACTGATTTGTTTTAGAGAAGGAGGCATGTGCATGGCACTGAGTATTGTGCAGTGCACACACGGAGCATAAATAGTGGTGCTGGACTCAACCACCTTACTTTCTCCCCCACCCCAAGGAGTAAGAAGAAAAAAAAAATACTGAATAAAAAAACTGAGGTGTGTATGTGTTTAAAAAAAAAAAAAGTCAGAGGAGCTGAATGCCTCTACAAGAGAATCCCATGACCTAAAACAAGTATCATAGTAGAATACAAGTCGTAAGCCATATGACTTGCCTACTAGTTATTGATATACAAATTTCTTATCTCCCCTTGAACTAATCGAGCACTGTTTTAAACAAAGTCAATGTGTTACTCATTACTACAGCTTCAAGGAAGCTGTTTCAGAGACACAACTCTTTGGCTAAACCAATTTGCCCATCTTTCTGATCTAAAATGTGCTCCTTTCAGTTGTAGGTCATGCATTCTGTTAGATCTTACTGCATACTTCCTTTCTAGCCCCACACATTCTATTAGGTCACTATTATGAATAGCTTTGTATACTGTGCATAAGTCACCCCTCGCTCTTCTGTATTCGAGTGAGTATAGATTTAACTCCCTTAATCGTTCCCCTTATTAGTGTTAGTTCATGTTTTAGAGTCCGAGATGGCAACCATGCTGGGTCAGCCATCTGCAACAACTTATGATTTTAATTTCTTTTTAGTCATCTTTTTACTAATTTAAGTTAGAAACAGTTAATAATAATGAATGATCCAAAGTGATTTAATGTAGTGAGCTGAGGCACACTCCGGGTTTGCTCTGTGTCTAGTTAACTCCATAGTTTGTTTGTTTATTTGTCCAATTAGTGTTCTCCATGTTTTCAATATTATATACTGGGTATTACCTGCCAACATCATTCTGGTTGCTTGCAACTCATTTTTCAGCATTTCTCTGTTTAGAGGAGTCTGCTGCCAGTGCCAGTGTTGGAAGTGCACAGCTATTTCAGGGCACACCAGCGGTATTTCTCCTTTTCTGTTGTCAGCCCTCCGGTGGTTTTCTGGGAGAGGGGCTACGGTTGGCACTTGGAGTCGAAGTCATGGAGCGAGCTCTTGCTCCTGTCAGCGTTGTTGTGGACTGTGGTTGGGATCAAGAGTGTGGCTGGGAAACAATCCAGGCATCCTGGCAGGCATTGTGAGAGGAGTGAAGACCTGCTTGTTGTCCATAGATGAACTCTGGACATTTACTGCGAGTCTGGTTGGGGGCCGGGCAGCCCACCCAGGGTGGGTGCCCCATTCAGGTTGTTCCATGGGTGGGGTGGAAGATGTTTTCTGGAGGGTGGATGGTATCCGGATCTCCTTGGGATTTCCCGGGAGCGTTTTCCAGTGGACAGACACTTGCTGGGGCCCTAGCTTGGGGGACACCTGGATTGGGGTATCTGCTTCTGGGGCTGGGTGTCACCAGAAACTTGTCTATGGAGCAGGAATCCTCAACTGCAGTAAAATGTTCTCCTACCTGCCGGTGGAAATTGTCTGACTGACTCTCTCCCTAAACAAGTTAGAAGACTGCATCTGTTTGGACTAGTTTTAATTTTTTATCACTAAAATTAACAGGGAAGGTGGAGAGGGGGCTTCATAGACTTTCACTGACTATTGAGTTTTTTTGTTTTTTTTCAGTAGTGAGCGGTGGTAGTGGGTGTGCTACAGCTCTGTGGACATTCTTTTGGTGGTCGAGGGTGGGGGTGAGAGCCCTGCCCTCACGACATACACTTTAAGTTTCTGGTGGATATTTTATTCTACGTTGTAACATGGCATCAGAACCGGACATGAAATAAAGCACTCAGATAGGTGCAAAGATACCAGCTGGTACACTAGAAACCATGGTCTAATACCATGGTAGATCATGGTTTGCATCAGGAGCGCGCGACTAGAAAGAGCTTCGCTAGTAGTCAGGACGGGGGTGCCAGAGAACACCGCAAGGGACAGATATGGTGAAAACCGCGGATGAGACGAAACCCTGTCCTTGCCTCCACCCTAACTTGCAGCACCCACCCAGTCACACAGCTGCGGAACAGTGCAGAGCTGCAGACGAACCATGGGCAGTAGCAATACATGAAAGACGCGCATAGGCGTGCAACAGAGTGGCAAAGACATCTGAGCGGAAAGCCGACAAGCTGGCATGATTTCTGCACCCACCATTATGCCACAAAACCAGTGCAGTAATGAAAGAAAGGCAACTGTCACCTGCGTGGGAATGGAAAGAGCTTTCACCTCCACAGAAATGTTCCTGTAGTGGAAGGCATAGCACTGTGACTATCTCACAATGCAAATCTGCAGAGATACCCACAGTGCAACAGGAGGAAGCAGCACGCCAGCTCGGAACGAACGGGAAACAGAGACCGACAGAGACATGGGAAAGACATTGGCCAGAGGGAGCACAATAGATAGGTATTGTGCATAGTTTAGCCACCTCGCATACTGTATATAGAAACAGCAACACATCAGTACTGTAAAAGATATCAAATCGTCAAGGTGTATACGCACGTTCTGAACTGCACAGACCGTTATACGGAGATTAGTGAGTGGTAGCAAACTGATCTTTCAACAGCAGTGTCATCCTAATCTAAGTACTATGTAATAATATTAATACATGTGAAGGTCAGACATCGTTTGCCATGTTACAAGCGGATTAAGCCACTCGAAAGGATGGGTCTACTGTGGAATTAATCCATGGTTGGGTGGTTGGACACACTCGGCCTTCAGCCTCATGGTCCAATCCCACCAACCATGGATTAATTCCACAGTAGACCCATCCTTTCTCGTGGCTCAATCCTTACTTGGACACAATACTTCACACTTATTTAACATTCAGATCCTAGATCCCTCAGATTGTGCTGTTTCATTCATTCATTTTATACTGAAAAATCTGTGGGCAAGGCCCATTTTCATGATGTCCAGTGTAACAAATACATATACAGACAATAAACATGATACAAAATACAAACAAATACAATAATCTAAAAAATCAATGATAGCACTTACACTCAGTATTTACCAGCATATAATTTCTTAGGTGTATCTTAAAACTAGACATTGTCTGGCAACCAACAACAGTGCAGGGAAGTTTATTATAGAGAATAATAGGGGAAAAGATTAAGGAGTTTCTGTTTTGTGTTTCAATTTGTGTGATTGATTAGGGGTTTTTTTTTTGTCTTTTGTCTTTTGTTTTTGTTTTGTTTTAATTTTTGGAGTGGGAGGATTATTTTGTTTTGGGTACTCTCTGGCTGTTTTATAAATTTTAATACTTTGCTGTTGCTGGTCAGGGCAGAAAGCTGTGTAGAAAGTATGGTGCTGTGGCGGTCAGGCACTACTCCCCTGCAAGGCTTAGGGACCTTTGTCCTTTTGACTGCCCCCCATTACCTGCTGAAATGTATATGTGGTGTCGCACCTTGGGGATAGTGCGGGAGGTGGAGGTGGGGGCTGGGCCTGATGGGGTGTGGAGTGGAGCAGGCAGACTGGGGTAGTGGGGTCAAGGAGATGCCCTGGGAGAAATGGGTCCAGGAGAGGGAGTCCTCCCTGTCTGCTTCCCATACCCAAGGGTTCCACACTTAATGGGCAAATGACATGGTCTTCTCCAGCTGCTCATCCTACTCGGGAGGTGTTATGCAACTCCAGGTCCATTAAGAACAAGACAGCAGTGATTGCTGATCCTGTTGGAACATCGGGCCTGGCGTGCATCACCAAGACCTGGCTGGATGAGAATGCTGGTCCAGTATTGAAGGCAGCAGTGCCAGCTGGGTTCTCGGTGATACACTGCCCGAGGTTGGATCATAGGGGCGGGGGTGTAGCCATCTATTTTAAGTCAGAACTGGGCCTTATAGAGATAAAAGTAGGGACTACTAGATCATTTGAGTGTATCATGGGTGCAGGTGTAGGCTGCAGGATACTTCTCATCTACCATCCACCTGGGAGCAAGAAGGATTTCTTGCAGGAAGTCAGGACTTCATCATTGACATGGTGAGATGGTTGGTTATGTGGGACTTTTAACGCCTGGGTCGACGATGAACTTTCACAATTTGGTCAAGACTTTCTCCAACTGATGACCTCGTTGGGCTTCACACAGGTAGTTTCCTCTGCAACCCATAATTGCGATCACTTGCTGGATCTGGTGTTCCTATTGGGGATGGAGCCCTCCAATCTGGTGGTGGAGCCGGTCAGCTGGTCTGACCACCACACCTGTTTTTTTTTTTTTATTTAGTTGTTTAACCAGGTATAGCACACTAAGCTGAAAGCTTTTTTACAGGAGCGACCTGGGAGCACAAGGAGGTTAAGTGACTTGCTCAGGGTCACACAGTATGCAAGTGGAAGCTGTGGGATTCAAACCCAGGTCTGGTCTGCTGGATGCCACCAGATTTGCAGCTCAGAGCCTTAGACCACTGCACTATACTGCCTCACCTTGTTCACCTCACATCTCTGATTCATGTTTTCCTACACCAAGAACCAAACTATCGGAAAAAGATAATTTTTCCCTTATATCTGCGCCCCTGAACCTTTTAATGAACCCTTACAGTCAAAACACTTTCTTACCCCTACTGTTCATCATGACAACCAGTCTAACCTTGTATCACAGAACAGACAGATATTTGTACTGGGTGATTCATTAATCAAATTTATTGATCGTATTATATGTAACCCTGATAAAACCAACAGAACTTGTTCCAGTTACGGGGGGGCAAAGGTTTCTGACCTGACATCAATGGCTAAATCAATCTTATCTCAGGCAGGGACTAATCCCCTTGTGGTCATTCACTGTGGGACCAACGATATTAATAGAACACCTATTGACCAGTTGAAGCAGGATTACGTGGCACTCTATAACACACTAGAGGACAGAGGGTGTAGTATTTGTTTCTCGAGGATTCTTACAGTCCCAAGAGCTACTCATCTCATGTCTAAAAAAATAAAAGCCACAAATGAATGGCTCCGTAAATTCTGCCTTAGACAGGACATCCCATGTTTAACACATTGGGAAGAATTCAATGATAATCCATCCCTCTTTTGCTGGGATGGTTTGCATCTCAGCAGAAGAGGAAACACATTATTGGGATGTAAAATTTGCTCCATCATTCACAATCATTTAAACCAACAGTTGTGGGGGAGATTAGATTTATTCGTAAGTCTCTTATTACTTCCAGATCCCCACAGCAGAAAAAACAACTTAACATTCTTTCTCTTAACGCCTGAGCATTAAACTCCCTTAAAATGGCTGAACTTGAAGTCAAAATCCAACTATGACCTTGGTCTTATATCTATATCCAAAACATGGGGAAATCCGGATAAATCTTGGTCAATGGTAATACCAGGGCTTATACTCTATACTAAAAATAGAACAGGCACTAAGAAGGGAGGTGGGGGTCTGTTTCTACATCAGGAATGACATTGTATCCTTTGAAATTAGTTCAGACCCCCATTTAGAAAGTTTATGGGTCACCCTTCAATTTTATGGGCAACCCAAACTAATAGTGGGCACCTGTTATAGACCCCGTCAGCCGATATAGTCTACACCCAGTCCTTAACAAACTAAATAAAATTTTTAGTTCAAAACAGTATGGTTCTCATCCTGGGTGATTTTAACCTTCCCTCTATTAACTGGGAGCATTTATCTGGTAGCTCCCAACATGATAAACTTTCTTATCATCCATAATTGACCTAGGGCTTACTCAAATAGTAAAGGAACCAACTCGAGGGAAAAACACCTTGGATCTTCTCATTACTAATATTGAGAACAAAATAACAAACTTCAACATTTCTGATCCCTTAGGTAACAATGATCACTTATTTTTATATTTCACCATTTCATATGATTCAGAATGAACAAATAACCATACCAAAATTAAACTGTATAAGAAGGCTGATTTTCTAACTATTAATGAGAATTTAAAAACTTTGATTGGGCAAATAACCTCCTTAACACCAAAGATGCTTGATCTCTATTGAAAACTACAATTCAAGAGCTTGAACATCTTTATGTTCCTGAAAAAAATAAATACAACAATAAAGGGAAAGTACCCGTATGGTTTAATAATACAATAAAAAAAAAAATTGCTACTAAGCAGAAATTATTTAAAACTTTAAAAAAACTGTCCCATAGATGTAAGACCGGGGGCGCTTTATAACTACAGACAATCTGTTAGAACTTTAAAGAAGCTCATAACATTAGCTAAACAAAACCTAGAGTTCAAAATTGCTCATATGAAGGACTCTCCTAAATTATTACACTCTTAGCTTAATGGTAAAAAAGGGAATATCAGAATTCTTGGACCATTGGTTATTAACACCACCACAATGGTCTCTAATAGTGAGACAGCCTCCACCTTTAACGACTACTTTTGCTCAGTCTTTCCTCCAATTGATGGATGGCAATGTCACTGCACCCTCCCCTTTTATGAAGGACATATTATTTTCCTACAAGAAACTAAGAAAGTACTTAAAACCATAAAAAAATCTTCTAGCCCTGGGCCAGATAACATTAATCCAAATTTTCTGATTGGCACTATTGACAACATTACTTTGCCACTAACAAAAATTTTTAATAAATCCCTACATGAATCTACTGTACCACTTGACTGGCTTACTGCCATTGTTACTTCTATTTTTAAACAGGGGTTACGCTCTAGACTTGAGAACTATAGGCCCATTAGTCTTACCTCCATCCCTTGTAAGATGATGGAAAAAATTCTTAAAACTATTATTGGGGGCGCTGATGAGCAGCTGATCTGACTGGTCGCACTACTCCACAGCTCTGTCTTTACTACAAAAATAAAAGTGCTACTTAAGTAAATAAATAACTTGCCTAACCAAAAACAGTTGCCTTAGTACCAGGGAGATGGATGAATACATCACCTCAGGCAACTTGGCGCACCAAGCGGGTAAAAACGCAAAGAAAACTCCATTCCATGAGGGAAGCACAAGTGATGGACCAGGCCCAGTCTCATTATCGGCAGCGGAGGTAGCTGCAATCAGCAGGGCGGTGTCGGAACAAATCCTGGCCAACTTTAAACCCCACTGGGAAAGCCTGGAGCATACGCTGAAGGGGCTAGCACAAGAACTGAAGCAGCATACAAGGCAGATCGTCGAGGTGGAACAAAGAATCTTGTACCTCGCAGACCAAATCAGTGAAAGCCCCTCCAAAATACAAAAGTTAGAAAAAGAGGTAAAGGAGCTTAAAGAAGCATTAGAGTATCAGGAAAATTACAGCCGGAGAAATAATCTGCACATCAGGGACCTGCCAGAGGGAGCGGAGGGAGGGAACTTGCTCAAGTTTTGCTCAGAGACTGTGCCGAAGTTGCTAGATATGGACCTGCCTAAGTCTAAGCTTAAAGTTGAAAGAGCACACAGGGCCTTGGCTCTGAGGCCTCAGAATGAGCAACCGCCTAGACAGGTGATTTTCAGGCTGCATCACTACCCAGACAGGCAGGCTCTATTGGTGGCTTTTAGAAATAAGAAAGAGCTAGTATATGAAGGCCACAAGCTAACCATGGTATGATGGAGATCTTAGGGAAATGAAGAAGATGGGTCGAAGATTAGAGCGCTGCTGGAGTAAGTCCCGTCTGGAGACAGACAAACTGGTCCTGCGTCTGCATTATTGCGCATATCAGGAGGCAATCAACCGAAAGAAGGCAGTATTTCTGTCCAGGGAGATTGCTGCTGGGAGAAACCGACCAGCCTCACTCTTCCGGACTGTTGATAGACTTCTCCATCCTGTCTGTCTGCAGCCTGGGAGAGTTTCCTCAAATGAGGATTGTGAGGATTTTGCTCGGTTTTTCTCGGACAGGGTGTCTTTGATCCAGTGGGAGGTTTCTTCAGCCAGCAATACCATTGCTGACAGTGGTCGCCAGTTGTGTTCTGAGTGCACTCCGCCTAGTTGGGGAGAGTTTAGGCCAGTGGAGGTTCATGAGGTTATTGAGGTGGCAGTCAATCTGAAGTATACCTTTTGTGAACTGGACCCAGTGCCAACGCGTTTCTTAATGAGATGCATTGACTCTGTTGGGCTGGTGTTTGCCTCGATTGTTCGGTGCTTCTTGGGTCAGGGTGTCTTTCCAGATGCCTTGAAGGAGGCTCTGGTGAGACCTCTTTAAAAGAAATCTTCTTTGGACCCAGAGATCAGGGCAAATTACCGTCCCATCTCCAATCTCCCATTTTTGGGGAAGATTGTTGAGAAGGTGGTATCGCTTCAGTTGGAGGAGCACCTCATGACTCACAAGTTGTACGATCCCTTCCAGTTGGCTTTTCGGGCCAGACATAGCACTGAAACTGCATTAGTTTGGGTGCAGAATGACCTCCTCAGGGCTAGAGACCGAGGGGACAGGACAATTCTTGTTCTCCTTGATCTCTCTTCAGCATTTGATACTGTGGACCATTGTGTGTTGCTTCTCCACCTGAGGGAGTTGTGTGGACTCACTGGTACTGTCATCAATTGGTTTGAGTCCTTTCTTACCAATAGGAGGCAACGGGTTGTGATGAGAAATTTCTCATCTACACCCTGCCTCCTTTTGTGCAGAGTCCCTCAGGGTTCGGTATTGGCCCCAATGTTGTTCGCAGTATATATGCTGCCCTTGGGGGGGATCATTAGGAAGTATGGTCTGAGTTTTCATTGCTATGCTGATGACACTCAGCTATACTTGTCCTTTGCCCAAGGAACATCAAATGCAGTGGATGTGTTAAATATCTGTCTGGCTGAGATTAATGACTGGATGGCCTCCAGCTGGCTATGACTGAACCCTGACAAGACTGAGGTATTGGTAGTGGAGTCGAACAGAGTTCTTGATGGGATGGCCTCTGACTCTGCAACTGGACTTGTGCTAGGAGCTGCATCATAGATGGCCTCCTCTTGGGTGCAAAATCTTGGTGTGATTCTTGACAGGAACTTGTCCATGGAGGTTCAAATATCTTCCGTGGTTCGTTCCTGTTTTCTCCATCTTAGAAACATTGCCAGGATTAAGCCCCTTGTTCTGTCTCTGGACCTCCCTACCTTGATACATGCCTTAGTCACTTCTAGGCTTGACTACTGTAATGCCCTCTATCTCGGGGTCTCTGGGGGTTCTCTTCGCAGACTGCAGCTAGTTCAAAATGCTGCTTCCCGGCTTTTGACCGGGCAAAGCAAATTTTGTCATATTACACCTGTATTGTGCGAATTGCACTGGCTGCCTGTCAGGTGGAGAATACTCTTTAAGGTGGGTTTTCTCACCTATAAGGCCCTACACGGGCAGGGCCCTGGTTACCTGTCAGTACTCCTGGTACGTTCTTCCTCTACCCGTAATCTCCGCTCTTCTAGTGGTGGCTTCCTGACTGTTCCAAGAGCGAGATTAAAATCTGCAGGCGACCGAGCTTTTAGTGTTGCCGCTCCCCCTCTTTGGAAACTCTTTACCAACTGCAGTCAGGGAGGCCCCCACTATAACTGCCTTTAAAGCCCACCTGAAGACTTTCCTATTCATGCAAGCGTTTGGAGTGTAATGCTGATTATTTGTATGTATTATTCTTAATTTATATATTTATGTGGCATGAAATGTTGTAAAATTTGTGCGGTGCCCAGAACCTCCAGGATTGGGCGTCTTTTAAATAAATTTGCCTTTGCCTTTCCCTTTGCCTAACCCTGCATCAAGATATGTCCCAAAGAATACAGAAGAAGAGACAGCAGTTTAATACACTGATGGATGGAATGAGAAAACGGGGGCTCAATTTCTTCATGGTATATCTGGCTACAGTCAAAGTAAAAATTGAGGGGGCTACATATTCATTTTGGGAGCTGGAGAAGCTGCAAACGTTTCTGGAGGACTGGGACAGGAAGAATGGGAGAACGTGAGTGGGACCAGAGTACGAAGAGAGTGGCGAAAAAATGGAGGCTGATTTGGTGATCGACGAATTCGATCAGTGTCTGCACTTGCCAGGGGAATAAACAGCGATGGGAAAGAAAAATATGGAGGAGCTGGAGATTTGTTTGGATGGCCTCGTGTACCTGTTTTTGGTTGTCCTTCCCCTCAGTCCTGCGGGTGGCCAATAGAAGTAGACTTCCAGGGATTTGTAAGTGCAGGAGGAATGCTGGTGAGTTACAATTTGGCTCTAAAGAATGACAGGGTTATGATCCCCATAGGCCTCTTCTGATGTGGATTAGAAACAGAACTGGGTGGTCATGCTGCAAGTTTATAAAGCCTCATATGGGAAGGGGGAAGGGTTGCTGGCGGCCTCACGAGTGTGGACTAGAGACAGAACTTTTTCTCTGCCAGGAGCATATGGCACCGTGGGGTGCGAGTGTCCACCTTTTTTCTGTTTCCCCCCCATGGCGATAAAGAGGGCTAAGTGGGGAAAGCACAAATGCAGGGATACACATAGTGCCTAAATTAAGGGAGACATTCCTAGCAAAAGCAGGAGTCGAAGACCATGAGGGGGATATGGAGAAGCCCTGAGGGATGGGGGAACGATCTGAGTGGGCTTTTGGGATGTGACTTTATAAGATTTGATGGAGGCGAAATGCCTGGTGATAGCACAAAGGGCAAATATAGCAAGAGGAGAGGAGGAAAGGGGGATACATGTGGTGGCCAATTGAAAGGGGGTTGGGGTGCATGAGCAAAGGGGGTGCAGACACCAATTTGGAGGGGGGCATGGGCAGTACAGTAATAACATAACAAAATAGACGATTGGGGCACTTTGAGGCAAACATAGCGCAAGAATAAGCTTGGGTTACGAAAGGCAGAGCAGGAGTAGCGTGTATGGGGGAGTGACTATATACTGAAGATTGTAGTATATGTAGAGGGGAGAGAGCAGTTGGGGTTAGGGAGGAGGAAGGGTCAATACAAGGAAGGAAGGGATAAAGAAGGGCTGTTTTTGAAAATGAACCAAAGGAGGGAGGGGGCAAAGTTGGGGTTATTTTTACACAGTTTGTGATTGTTCAATTGTTCACTTGTATTTTCAATGCTTTCAGAATGGTCTGTGTCATATGGCACCTGATAGAGGTAAAAGGTCGAGCTGTGACTAGGATGTTTCTTGGGCGTTCATACTGGAGAAATGACTAACGGTATGCCCCAGCCTTTGGGGGGGTTAAACTAGTCTCCTGGAACATAAAAGGTTTTACGTCTCCGCAAAAAGGACAAAGATCTTAATGGCTCTCAAAAGACACAGGGTCTCAGTGGCCATGTTGCAAGAGACGCACCTATCAAATAGTGAGCACAAAAAACTTGTGCGAGGTTGGGTGGGGGAGTGTCATGCTGCAGCCTATAACTCGCATAAGAGGGGGGCAGCAATCCTAATTCATAAGCACCTGCCTTTTAAAACATTGAGGGTGGTGAGAGACACTGTAGAAGGGAGGTATGTTTTTGTAGAGGGGGAGCTTGAGGGCAAAATTATTACTTTTGGAAACTTATATGCACTGGCTGATGGGGATCGGAGCTTCTACCAGAAGGTGTTGGATGTTCTGGTTAAGGAACAATTTACGAATTTGATACTGGGAAGGGGATTTTAATTATATGGCTGACCCTAAAATGGATTACCTAGGGAATAGGGACAGGACAGATGGGGATATACAACAATGGCTGCTTGGGCTAACAGAATTAGGCCTGATTGATGGATGAAGAACAGCTAATCCGGAGGTGAAGGAATATACACTTTTCTTCAACCCACATCGTTCCTGGTCATGGCTGGACTATGTACTGTATATATTCACAGAGATTTATACCAGTATGCTAGAGCAATGGGACATAGCCCAATATTTTTATCTGACCATGCCATGGTGGAAATGGAGATTGCCCTGGGTCAGAATGATATGCAGAGGGGTTGCTGGAAATTTCCCACGTATATGTTGGTGAGGGAGGAGTTTCGAGATTTTGTAAAAGAACAATGGAAATTTTATGAGGAGTCAAACAGGGGTATGGTGGAAAGTGAGGGCATATACTGGGAAGCTGGTAAAGCATTCATAAGAGGGGTTATAATTGGATATACAGCTAAGCAAAAAAGAGAAAAAAGGCAGAAGCAAAGGGATTTGGAAGTCAAAATAGGTGACCTAGAGAAGGACGTAATTAGGGGAGGAGGAGAAGAAAAACAGAGAGAGTTTAGGTTGGCAAGGGAGATGCTCAATCTCAATCTGGGTAAGGAAGTGAATACTAACATTTTCTTTGCAAAACAGAGGATGTATGAGTGGGGCAATAAAGCGGGCCCCCTTTTGGTCCAGCTTATGAAGGGAGGGAAAAGTAGTCATAGGACAGTGCAAACTAAAAACAGGGAGGGGAAAATACTTAAGGAGGAAGGAGAAATCCGTAATAGATTTAATGAGTTTTACGAGGAGTTATACAGTGCTGAGTGTCAAGGGAAAGGTGGAGAAAGGGATGGCTTTCTTAGGGAGATGGAAATACCCAGTCTAAATGAGGTACAAAGGGAAAAGCTGGGGGGAAAAATAACAGTGATGGAAATTAAAAATGCGATCAGTCAACTGAAAAATGGGAAGGCTACAGGACCTGATGGGCTGGGAGGCGGAGTTTTACAAGTTGCTGAAAGAGGAAGTGGCGGGCTCACTGTGTAATATTTTACAAGAGACCAGGGAAGGGGGAGGGATCCCTGGCACGTGCTGCCAGGCTTTGATCACTGTTCTTCCCAAAGCAGGAAGGAACCTAGAGGAATGCGAGTCCTTTAGACCGATCTCACTCCTGAATCATGATTGGAAAATTATGACTAAAGTCTTAGCAAACTGATTGGAAAAGGTATTCCCCCTATTGGTCAATCCGGATCAGACTGGGTTTGTTAAAGGAAGGCACTCTTACCATAACCTAAGGAGGCTATTGAATGTCATCTGGTGGGGGGAGAAACACCCGGGTGAGGCCTGTGTTCTTTCAATGGACGCCGAAAAAGCCTTCAATAGAATTGAGTGGGAATATATGCTGCATATTCTGCAGAGATTTGGGCTGGGGGAAGAGTTTGTAAAGATGGTAGGAGCATTCTATGCACACCCGAGGGCACAGGTTCTAGTTAGTGGAATAGCAACCCCGGAATTCAGATTATTTAGGGGAACAAGACAAGGATGCCCCCTGTCACCCCTGCTATTTGCATTGGCAATAGAGCCTTTGGCAATCAAAATTAGAGATGAGCCTGATATAAAGGGTATCAGGGGAAGATGGGGGGGAGGCATGTCATATCTCTTTATGCGGACGATGTCCTACTGTTTTTGACAGAACCAAATGTGTCAGTCCCTAAGGTGCTATCAGTAATAGAGCAATTCGCAGTTTTTTCCTGGTACAAAATTAATGTGCAAAAGTCTGAAATTATGTTTTTAGGAGGGAGTAACAGGAAGGAAGCTTGGGGGTTAAAAAGAGTACAACATACACTTACATACATGGGAACTGAGGTGGGAAAGCAAGTGGGGAGCCTATATGAGGTGAATTATAGACCACTGATAAGGGAAGTTTTACAAGATTTGAGTAGGTGGAAGGAGCTGAGTATTTTCTGGATGGGATGGATCAATCTCCTTAAAATGAACGTTTTGCTCAGAATCTTATATAAAATGCAGATGATCCCTTTCAGCCTGACAGCTCAGGATATAAAGAAATTGGAAAGTGCATTTACAACTTTTGTCCGGAGGGAAAGGCACCCCAGAATTAGTCTGAAACAGTTAAAAGCACCAGTAGCACAAGGGGGGTTAAATTTCCCAGACATGATGGGGTACTTTCTGGCAACACAGTATAGGTACATACAAAATTGGGTACACAGACAGGAGGTTGCCGGGTGGGTCAAGTTCTAAGAAGATGGGGCACCAGGGAGAATTTCGAGTTACCTTTGTGAGGAGGGACTCAGGTGGTATAGAAAGCTGGATGCACCTAATCCACTGGTGGTGGCGGGCTTGTGTGCATGGGGGAAAATTAAGAAGAGACAAGGCACTGAAGCATGTCAGACTCTACTGGTCCCATTGGTGGGGAACCCGGATTTCCTGCCAGGTTTGGAGGATGATGGATTTAAACTATGCCAGGATAAGGGGGTAAAATGCATGGCGACCTTGACATCTCGGGGGAGTGTATGCACATTCCAGGAGGTTAGAGTGAGGGTGCATGTGCCCACTTCACACATGTATAGATACTTCCAAGAAAGGGACTATTATAAACAGCTCAGTGGGCCTAGGGAAACAAGAAGACTGATGGAGGATGTGGAAAGAGAGATAATAGGGGCTAATAGGTGTGAGAAGGGACTAATAGGGAGGGCTGTGAGATTGGACAGGAAAAGTTTTTTTCAGGACCCGCCCCAGAAGTCGAAGGTATGGTGGGAGCGGGATATTGGGGAAGAAATCAGTGAGGCTAACTGGCAGCTAATGTTAGAATCCCACCAGGGACTGCTAGTATGTAACAAGTACAAAGAAGCCCAATTCAAATATATTCAGAGGCTATACTATCCACCAGATATGGTGCAGAGTTTTTGTCCAGGGGTTTTGCCATTTTGTAGCAAGTGCAAAATAAATAGGGGCATATACCAACATTATTACTGGAGTTGCCTAAGACATATCCAAAGAAATCACTTCTATGAGAGGAAAGCCTATTGAGATCTCCCAAAAATCATTGTTGTTGGGGGTAGAAGGAGGAGGAGGAGGAGGAGAAGAAGAAAATGGTGAATGGTTTCTCTACCCTAGATGGATAAGGGTGCTACTTACAGTGGTTAGAATAGGAATACAAAATGTATGGACCATGACTGCGGGACCTACAGTGGGTCAATGGAAAGAACTCACGGTAAATGTCTTCACAGTGGACAAGCTGACATACAGCTTAAAAGGGACGGAAGACAGATTTGAGAGAACCTGGGCAGAATATCTAGGTGCTCTGAGTATGGGGGAAAGAATGCTGCTGGAGGGTAGCGGGTTATTTAATTGAGAGAAGGGACCTCTGGGTAAGATGGGGATGAGATAGAAAGAAGGGACACAGACCGAGTTAATAGTTAATTGTTAGGGGGTAATGGGTTGGGGGAGGATTTTTGAAAAATAAATGAAAAAAGGACAGTAATGTGGAATGAAGTCTGAAATATAACTAAGTGTTGTGGCAAATGCATATGACTGTACCATACAGATTTTTTATAGCTGCTGACTATGAACTGTATATGGATAACTGTTCAATAATAAACATATGAAACAAACAAACAAACAAAAACTATTATTGAACATGAAATAGTTTCCCTAAAAAGGCCAGAGGGTATGGGTTGATGGGGGATTGGGGGGAGACCTGGGAGGATAAGGAGCTGTATGCTAGAGATAGGCTCCATCTCAATTTGGAGGGGAGGGGAATCCTTAAGTTGAAAATAGAGGGGTTCATTGGTGAAAAGTGAGATTTAAACTTGTGAAGGGGGGAGGGATGGGAGAAAAGGCTGTCGAGGGGGTGCCGATAAAGGAGAGATTCTGTCTTCACCCCCCTGGGGAGCTGGAGGAATGTGGGAAAAGATCGACTGGTAAAGTGCAGACCATGGGAAAACAGAATCCCCATGGGAACATGAGCTGGGGAAATGGAAGTATAGGGAAAGGGTGGAAGGTAGTCCTGCTAAATGCCAGGAGCTTGAGCAATAAAATGCCTGAGCTCCAGGCGTTGCTAACTGAGGGAGCGGTGGATGTGGCAGCGGTCACTGAGACCTGGGCCACCGCAGGACACGACTGGGACCTGAACCTGGAGGGTTACACTATGTTCAGGAAGGACAGGAGGGAGGGAAGGTGAGGAGGGGTAGCAATGATAGTTAAAAACTGCATTGGCATAGGGGGAGTAGAAGAGGCAGAGGGAACCATGGAGGCAATTTGGGTCACCTTGATAACAAGGGGGGGCAAGAGAGTAAAAATAGGAGTGGTGTATAGACCCCCTGCTCTGGCGGAGAAGCTGGAGGAGAGTCTGGTGGCAGATGTTGGGAGATACTGCAGACTGGGCAGGGGAAGGGTGGTGGTGTTGGGGGACTTAAACATGCCAGGAACAGACTGGGAGACTATGACATCCTCGGTGGCCAGGGAACAGAGGTTGTTGGATATCTTTCAAGATGCGTTCCTAACTCAGCAGGTGGGGGAACCAACCAGGGAGGCGTGGGTACTGGATGTGGTTCTGGCAGACAGTGACCAGATTGGGGGCCTGGAGGTAAGGGACCCGTTGACAGGGAGTGACCATGCCACGGTCTGGTTCTGCCTGGACCTGGGAGGGGTAGAAGGCTGCACAAAGATGGAGGTAACTGACTTCAGGAGGGCGGATATTAAGGAATTGGGAAGGATCCTTAAGGAGCATTTGGATGGGATTGGGTCAGACATGGATGCTGATAGTAGGTGGGAAATCATCAGGAGAGGGGTGCAGGATGCTACCAGCAGCAGTGCAAGGGTAAGACGAAAATGCGGTAGGGCCCAAAGACCCTGCTGGTGGACCAGGGAGGTCCAGGAGGTGGTTGGGAAAGAAGGCAGCCTATAGGCAATTCAAGTGCTCAAGGAGTGAAAGGGATCGAGGGGAGCACGAGCTGATGGCTAGAAGGGCCACTAGGGGTGGTGAGGGCGCTAAGGCAAGGAAGGAGCAGAACCTGGCCAGGGAAATTAGGAGAGGGAACAAGGGGTTCTTTAGATACATTGGGGAAAAACGAAGGGTGAAGGGGCAGGTTAGCAGGATTAAAACAGGGGAGAGATGAGCACAAGACCCAGGGGAGCAGCCTGAGGTACTAAATGAGTACTTCACCTCAGTTTTCACTAAGGAAAATGGGGGTGCTGCATCATACATGGGAGGAGACAGTGATACTGAGGAAGGGGGGACCCTTACCAATCGACGGGTCTGGGGAGAGGGGGAGGCATCACTGGCAGGAGGGGGAAGGCTAAGCAAGGAGAAGAGGTAGCGGAAGTGGAAATCACAGCAGAGAGAATGAGGGAAGCCCTCAGGTCCCTTAAGATGGAGAAAGCACCAGGGCCGGATAAATTACATCCCAGAGTGCTGAAGGAACTTGCGGATGTCCTGGCGAAACCCCTGGCGGAGCTTTTCACCATCTCTCTGAGGACAGGGTGGGTGCCCCAGGACTGGAATGTGGCACATATAGTGCCTATCCACAAGGAGGGACCAAGGGAGGTGGCAGGAAACTACAGGCCTGTCAGCCTGACATCGGTGGTGGGCAAGGTGATGGAGGGCATTGTCAAGTAGAGGCTGGGGGGGACCTGGAAAAGTCAGGGTGCCTGGACAATAGACAGCATGGATTTTTCCCGGGGAAATCGTGTCAGACAAACCTTGTGGAGTTTTATGACTGGGTGATGAGTGCCTTGGACCTGGGTAGACCAGTGGATGTCCTCTTTCTAGACTTCAGCAAGGCATTTGTCTCTGTTCCTCACATGGGCCTGTTGGATAAGCTGGGAGAAATGGGGTTGGGGGACCAGATGATCAGATGGATAGGCAATTGGCTTCAGGACCGGACCCAGAGGGTCGTAGGCTGGCGGATAGTCTCATCCCCAAGGAGGGTCATTAGTGGGTCCCACAGGGATCAGTCCTTGGCCCCTCCTGTTCAACGCCTACGTCTCTGACATAAGGACAGGAATCAGGAGTGAGATGAGTCTCTTTGCAGATGACTCAAAACTGGGGTGGTGGTGGATGGGGAGGAGGGGAGGGTGGCCCTACAGGGGGACCTGGAGGCTCTGGAAAGATGGTCTAGGAAGTGGAAGCTGAGGTTCAATGCAGGGAAATGCAAGGTACTGCACCTTGGGGCCAGAAACCCGGGCCAAGTGTACACCCTGGGGGGCAAATGCTACAAGTCTCAATGGCTGAGAGGGACCTGGGGGTGGTGGTGGATGTCAAGATGAACAACTCGGAGACTTGTAGGAGGGCAGCAGCCAAGGCCAACAGGATGCTGGGATGCATCGCTAGGGGGATCACCTCCAGAAGAAGGGAAGTGATACTCCCTCTGTATAACTGCTTGGTGAGGCCGCACTGAGTACTGCGTGCAGTTTTGGAGGCCACACTTAAAGAGGGACATTAAACTCCTGGAGAGGGTCCAGAGGAGGCAACCAAAATGATTTGGGGCTTGAGGACAGGACCTATGAGGAGAGGCTCGAAGAGCTAAATGTACACATTGGAAGAGAGAAGGGACCGGGGGACATGATAGAGGTCTTCAGGTACATGAAGGGGGTAAATAGGGAGGAAACAGTCAGGGTGTTTTGAAGGAAGGAGGAGGGGCCACTAGATGGCATGGGTGGAAGCTGGAGGGGGGAAGATTCAGGGGAGAAAGGAGGAGGTGCTACTTCACTGAGAGGGTGGTGGAGCCATGGAATGTGCTGCCTAGGGGGCTGGTGGAGGCAGAGACGGTGGAGGGGTTCAGGAGGGAGTGGGACAGGTACAGGGGAAGGGTTCTGAAAGCAAAATCCAATGCAGCGAGAATATTCGGAACTGGGAAGGGAGAAGCCAGAGAAGGCAAGGGAGGGCAGCAAGGTCAGATCCCAGGGTGGGGGCTGACCAAATGAGCAGACGCGAAAGACCGTTAGGCCTATTCTGCTGGCATTTTAGTATGTTAGTATGTTAGTAAAAATTTCAGATTGTTCCCAGCACGGATTCAAACAAGGGTACTCCTGTACAACCAATCTACTGACCTTTTATGAACATATCAGCAGGTTTCTAGAAAGCAGCATCCCTGTTGACGTCATCTTACTGGATTTCAGTAAAGCCTTTGATAAGGTATCCCATGCAACTTTAGTGGACAAACTTATTATTTTAGGTTTTTCCCCACTTATTACCAAGTGGGTTCATTGCTGGCTTACCGGTAGGACTCAGAGGGTCAGGGTAAATGGAGTTCTCTCTGCATCAAGAAGTGTGACTAGTGGGGTTTCCAAGGTTTGATTTTGGGCCCAACTCCATTTAACATCTTCATTAGCAATATGAAAATGAACTCCAGCAACATTTTCACAAAGTTCGCTGATGATACTGTATTAGGGGGAAGAGTTGATAACCCTGTAAATATGAAATCTCTTATACAAGACCGTGGACATATCGAGCAATGGGCAGTAACAAATGGAATGTTCTTTAATGTTAATAAAATGCTCAGTTATCCACCTGGAAAAAAATAACCCTACTAAGACCTATTCATTTAACAGTGTTAATATTAAATCATCTTCTTGTGAAAGGGACCTGGGTATCATGGTAAATCATAAACTTTCATCAGTTGACCACTGTAATAAAATTGCTAATACAACTAATACTTTAATTAGAGGTATTAATCACACATTCACATCTAAAACCAAACAATGTATAATAACTTTATACAAAACCTACATTAGGCCTTATGTAGACTATGGGTCACCCTTTTGGAGCCCTTGTCTTGTTTTTGACATAAACAGGATTTAACAAATACAACATAGGGTTACAAAAATGATTCCCTATATGTCACAATAAGACTATGACACTAGACTTAATCTTACTGGTCTATATTCCCTTGAGATAAGAAGGACCAGAGGAGACCTTTTACAACTATTTAAAATCATCCAATCTCCGACTTTAATGTCCCAATGTGGCATCTCATATGATACAAGGAAAACTATACCTAGACTACACAATAAACAGCTTTATATTAAAAGGTCTAGGACCAATAAAAGACTACATTTTTTTCTACATCAGAACACCCAGATTGTGGAACAAACTTCCTCAAGAGTTTGTTGATTGTTCTAACATAGGTACCTTTAAATCCAATTTGGATAAATGGCTTCTTAATCAATAACAACCGAGGGTTCATTATCCCACTGTGTGGGGGACAATCTCGATGGGCAACTGCCTTCTTTTGTCCTAAACACCAAGTAAACCAAGTACACTGTAGGGTTCATTTTTTTTTTTTTTACCTTTATGTTTATACACCTACTAACACCGTCCTTCCACTCAATCACAGCTCCTCAAATTCACCATTCCAACATCCCTTGGTGCCCCCAGGAGTCTGCTCCTAGAGTGTCCATCTGTCCAGAGAGACCCTCAGGTAGCCCGGTATACCCCCCGGGTAGGGCAGGGGAAGGCAACTCCAAGCCTTCCTCCTACTAATGGCAGAGCGAGCGGGACACAGTGGAGTCTGCCCCCAGAGAGCACTGGTGACGCGGTCTGGCTGTGGAGGAGTCGTCACCTAGGAGTGACGGGCTCCATTTTCTCCTGTTCTGGTCCCCATCCCCTGCAGTTACTGCACACTAGGAGAGCCAATGAGGAAGCACGTGTAAGCATTGCTCCTCCCTGGGCTCTCGGCCAGCACTGCCCCTTCCATTGTGCGTCCCGATCTGCATCGCCATTCCTGGGTTCACCCAGGAGGTGGTGATATAGCAGCAGGATGGACCTGTAACCCTCCCCAGAGAGGGAGAGCTGCCTTTGGGCGCTCAATCCCTCTCTTCCCCTGCCAACCCCCGATGGCCTGGGCTCATTCCTGAACCCAGGTCGCTGGCGTGGAGCGAGGTGTGGCCTCCAGTGCCTCAACCCTCAGCACCACCGGGCCGGCTGTAGGATTCAGTTTTGATGCTGCCCCCAGTAGATCTGCCCCTACGGAGATGGTCCGGTACCGCCCTTTAAGGGATTTGACCCCAGAGGGTCTTATGGCAGTGCTGGACCTATCGAGTATGCTGAGGGAAAGCTCAGAACCAGAAGCTCTGCTACTGGCCTATAATAGGGTAGTATCAGGGGCCCTGGATTCCATACCTCCTGTCCATGTTCGCCCACTCACCCTTCATCCTTGGTCCCCTTAGTTTGATGGGACCTTAAACAAGTTGAGGCAAGTAGGGTGAAGGTTGGAACGATGCTGGCAGAAATCTGGCTTGGCTGAGGACAGACATATTGATGGGCCACTATAAGTACTATCAATTGGCTGTCTCCTGTAAGAAGGCAGAGTTCCTGTCCGGGGTGATTGCCACTGCAAGAAACCGCCCGGCTCAGCTCTTCCGAACTGTTGACAGGTTGTGCAATCCAGCCTGTCTTCAGTTTCAGGGTGCATTTTCACAGTTAAAGTGTGATGAGTTTGCTTGATTTTTCACAGATAAGGTTGTCACATCAGGTCAGAGATCAGTGCAGCTCATGCTAATGAGAGAGGCGGTGGTTAGTGGGAGGTTACAGGCACTCAGTTTGTCTGGTCTGACTTTGACTGGCTGGTGATCATGGACATTGTGAAGATTATCCAGTGTATGCGACCAGCTTACTGTAGTTTGGATCCTGGTCCAATTGGCCTCCTCGTAGGGAGTGTGGAGGTCATCGGACAGATCCTAGCTGAGATAATCTGGAGTTCGTTGGAGACAGGGTTGTTTCCAGACCCCCTGAAGGAGGCAGTGGTGACACCTCTTCTGAAGAAGCTTTCTTTTGACCCTGACTGTCTTGCAAACTACAGACCTGTCTCTAACCTGCCTTTTGTGGGCAAGGTTATTGAGAAGGTAGTCGAGTTGCAACTGGAGGATCATCTTACCACCCACAATGTCTATGATTCTCTCCAGCTGGGATTCAGGAAGAGGAACAGTACCAAGACAGCACTTGTTCGGGTACTTAATAATCTCCTGATAGCGAGAGATTGGAAGAGCTGTTCGATCCTTGTTCTCCTTGATCTTTCTGCAGTATTTGACACTGTGGATCATGGTGTGTTATTGAAGTGCCTGCAGCTGATCTGTGGACTGTTGGGTACAGTCCTCAGGTGGTTCCATTCTTTCCTCATGGACAGGACTCAGAGAGTGGTGTAGGGAATTTTTTTCTTGGACATCTCTCCCCCTGTCCTGTGGGGTGCCGCAGGGCTCTATTCTATCACCCATGTTGTTTGCAGTATATATGCTGCCATTGGGGGACATTATAAGGTGGTATAGGTTGAGTTTTCACTGCTATGCAGATGATACTCAGCTATACATGTCCTTTGTACCTGAACAGGATGAAACTGTCTCGGTCTTTAACAACTGCCTCTCTGAGATTCAAGACCGGATGAGCGCCAATTGGTTGAGGTTGAACCCTGACAAGACTGAGGTGTTGGTTGTGGACCCAGGTCATCAGACAGAGGGGTCATCTCCTGGCCAGCCATCCGGACTAGTGCTGGGTGACAGCCAGTTGATGACCTCTGAACAGGTGCAGAATCTGCTTGATAGCGGGCTGACGCTTAAATCTCAGGTGTTGGCTGTTGTCAAGACCTCATTTTACCATCTGAGGAATATTACCCAGATAAAGCATCTTGTTCTACCTGATCTTTCAATGTTGATCCACACTTTTGTGGCCTCCCGCCTGGATTACTGCAATGCTCTGTACCTAGGGCTGCCAGGAGTGGACATCCGCCACCTGCAGCTGGTGCAGAACGTGGCAGTCAGGTTGTTGACTGGCATATCTAGATCTTGCCATGTCACTTCTGTGCTACATGGACTGCATTGGCTGCCGTTGTGGTAGAGGAATACCTTCAAGGTCGGTTTGCTGACCTATAAGGCCCTACATGGACAGGGGCCACGTTATTTGCAAGATCTCCTCTGCCCCTACTGCCCTCTCTGTCCACTCTGTTCCACTGATGAGGGATTGCTAGAGGTTTCCAGGGTCCATCTGAAGATCTTGGGGGTCAGATCATTTGCTTTTGTGGCCCTGACCCTGTAGAACTCTCTACCCGCATCATGTGAGAGAGTGCCTGACTGCTGACTCCTTTAAATCTGCGCTCAAGACATATTTGTTTAGTTTAGCATTCCCTGAAGATTTCTATAGTGTACTTCCTTTTTTATTAAGAATTTTTAATCTTTGCTGATAATTTAATATTTTGGTTTTATATTTCTGTACAAGTGCTTTAGTGCTTGTAGAAAGGCGCTGTTCTACAAATAATGATGACTTGACATATTCTTTACCAGTAACATTCCTGATTTTCTTCATGGCCTTTCTTTGTACACTCTTCAGTAGTCTAATGCTCCCCTTCTGGTATGGGGCCCAGTACTGCATGTAATACTCCAGATAGGGCCTGACAAGGGTGCTATACAAAGGGACAATCACTTTGCTATCTCTACTGTTTATGTTTCTGGGTATGCATCCCATTACCTTATTACCTTTATTTACAGCTTCCCTGCTCTGTTCTTCTTGTGTCATCTTGTTTGTAGTTGTAATGCCCAGGTCTTTCTCACTGGTAGATTCAATCATTTATTTTCTGTTCATGTAGTACTGTACTTGGCTTTTTTGTTTTTCATACCTACAAGCATTATTCTACTTCTATCCAAGTTGAAAGGTAGTTTATTAGTCTTGGACCACTCACCGATGTTGTTTATTTCTTCCTGAAATAATCTAGTAGCTTCATCATTTTCTGTGATTGCTCCAACTTTTATTTCATCTGCAAATCTGCAGTGTCAGTAACACTCTATTGTTTGCAGTGATGTTATGAATATGTTAGACAGTACTGGCCCCAGGATAGATCCCTGGGGCACACCACTAGTCACCTCTGCCTAAGCATCTGTGTGTCCTGCCACACACACCCTCTGGTTCCTTCCCCAAAGCCAAGAACCAATCCAGACTACTAAATTGTTGAATTTCATGTTGTATAGTTTCTTAATTAATAGACCATGAGGCATACTGTCAAAGGCCTTACAGAAGTCCAGAAATAATACATCAACAGGTATACCAACATCCATAGCATTACTGATGGTTTCAAAGAAGTTTAATAGATTCATTAGGCACGATCTACCGGACTTAAAACCGTGCTGATATATGTGTTCTTACCCCCTTTATAAGGCATTCTAGTAGTTTACCTGCTGTTGAAGGTAGATTGATTGGCCTATAATTTGAAATAATGGATTAGGGTCCCCTTTTGTGTATCGGAATCACAGTGGCCTCTTTTCATACCTGTATAACTTTACCTTCAGTGATTGAATTTGTAAATATTTCAGCTAGTGGACCCGAGGTCTCATCAGCTAACTTCTGTAATAGACAAGGGTGTAACTCATCAGGCCCTGGTGATTTATTGACCTTTAATTTGAGTAATCTGCTTTTTACATCAACCTCATTAACATTAAAATCCCTTAAGGGGTAGGACATTCAATATTATCATCACCATCATTCTGTTGATAGATGCTACTGAAATATGTATTGAATTCTTTTACCATTTCCTGGGCATCCCTGATTTCTTTGTTATCTGATATTATTGGACCTATTGGCTGTTTCCCCTTCTTGTTACTGTTAACATATTTGAAGAAGGCTTTTTTGTTACTAATCACCTCTTTGGCTAAATTAAACTCATTTGTAATGCTTGGATATTCGAATATCCTTTTTGCAGGTTGTTGCTAAACTCTTGTAGTCAGCCCAAGCTTCTGCAGTTTGAGTTTTTTTTGTAGCAGTTATATGCTTTCTTTCTGTGTTTGATTTGATTTCTGATGTTCTTATTTAGCCAAACAGGAATTTTACCCTTATTGTATTTGTTTATTAATGCTATGAAAGAATCCATGTAGTACTTCAATTTTGCATAGACAAGGTCCCATTTTGCTTCTAAAGTTAATCCTTTGAAGTTATTTCTCCAATCCCAATTTTTTAATGTAATTCTTAATCTGTATAATGTCTGTCCTGGAACAGCACCTGGTCTTTGTATAGTCTTTTATTGATTTCCATTTAATCTGAACATTGAACTTTACTGTGTTATGGTCACTGTCACTTAGAGTCTGTCTCACTATACAGTTACTGATAACATGCCCTAGGTTCAATCATTAGTAATAAACGCAGTAAAATACAGACATATGCCGGCCCTGTGGCTCTGAGGGTTGAGTCGCTGGATGCCACACCTAACGCCACACCAGTGACCTGGGGTCAGGAGTCACCTTGGGTGCTAGGGGTTGGCTGGGAGGGAGGAGGATTGAGCATTCCAGGGACTGCTGGGAAGGGATGACCACAGATGTGCTGGTTCCTGACAATGGCTGGGGGGTTGGTGCATATCGCGGTCCACTGTGGGGTCAATGTAGGATGATGTCAGATGTGCCAGGCATGGACATGTGCATGGAACATCC
This sequence comes from Neoceratodus forsteri, assembly GCA_016271365.2. Classification (NCBI taxonomy): domain Eukaryota; kingdom Metazoa; phylum Chordata; order Ceratodontiformes; family Ceratodontidae; genus Neoceratodus; species Neoceratodus forsteri. The sequence goes on from CM057451.1 coordinate 749,350,794, forward strand.
TTGGCATCATTGCATGCCCATGCCATGGGGGGGAACCAATCACAAAGGAAAAATCCTCCTCGCACATGTGAAGGTGGTCTACTGGCGTCACGGCAGACACACCCAAGTCAGCTCCCCTGGTGCTCACCTGGTCTTCCATAGTGAGCAGGGTAAGTCTCCACCATGATGTGACTGGGAGGGGTAGGGCATAGGGGTTGAGCTCTGGCTGTGGCTAGGGCCAAATCGACAGCCGGATGGGGGGGAACCATAGGTACAACTCCCCCCAGCTGAGGAAAAATAAATAATATATGGAAAAAAAAATACAGACATGCAAACATAATAAATTATCATATGTAAAACATTGCAATCCATTATAAAACACTGCTTCACTATATAATGAAATAAATTATCCATTAACAATTACACTGCTTGTTATATAAATTGGCCAGAGATGCTCAGAAATGTTCTAAAAGTCATAGGACAGACACCTTAAACTGTCTAGATATTCTATCCCAGGTTTTAGGTACCAGTACTGGTAGGGTTTTATCCCCAAAACTAGTTCTACATCTCAGAGTATATAATGAAGTCAGAGATGCAGATCTTAGAAAATGCTTTTGCACTGGTTTGATCTTTATTAAATTCAGTAGAAATTCTGGGAGAGATTGTATAATGAGTTTGTAAAAGTATTCCAATGGATATCATGTCAATCAAGTATTGAGGAAAGACCTGTTTCTCTGGACAACACACAGCAGTGAGGTTTATAAGACAGGTTTGCTATAAACCTTAAAGTGCTGTTGCACAAAATATCTAATGAACTCAGCAGTGACTTCTTATCATTTCTGTAGATTATATTTTTGTAACCCAATACTGATAAGAACATAGAAGTGACCAATAATTTCCTAACAGTTGGATTAAATATTGTTTTATTCCTGTAAAAGAAACCTAGTAACCTCTTTAGCTTATTGGAGATATTTGTAATACGTAAATCAAAAATCAAATGTTTATCCAGTGTCAGCCCTAGGTATTTACAGGATTCAGCACAACTCAGAATAGCTCCAGACAATGAACACATTTTCTTACTTATTACCTCTTTAGTGTTTTTTCCTTTTGGAATAGCATCCACTGGGTTTTTTGTTCATTCAAGAGGAGCCTCAACTCTATAAGGACCCTCTGAATGTTCAAGAAATCCTGCTGCAATATATCTATTGCTTCATTTGTGTAATCTTTGCTGGTGTATAAAATTGTGTCTGCATATAAATTCATGCAGGTATCAGGTGAACAGTAACTGGGCAGATCATTCATATATAGTAGAAATAAGAGGGGACCCGGTACTGACCCCTGGGGTACCCCTGTTCACAAAACAGTTGGATCTGAGCAGGCACTGCCCACTTTGACACACTGCAATCTCCTATTCAAATGAGTAAAACCATTTTAAAACAGTGTTGCCCAGACCAACAGTTTTCAAGCGATTCTGCAAAATTACATGATGAACAGTGTCAAATGCCTTCAACAGGTCCAGAAAGATAGTTGGTACTCCCTGGTTCCTGTTGAAGACATTCAGCATGTCATCAACCACCCTTGCTTTACATAAGTGGTGTTATACCCTTTCCTAAATCTAGATTGTAAATGAGTTATAACCTTGTATTTGGTGAAGTACTGCATCAGTTGTTGAAAATACAAGTCTCTCAAAAGTTTTAGCACAAAGTGAAAAAATAGAGATTGGTCTACAGGAGCCCGGGTCAGACAAGTCCCCCTTCCCCCCACCTTAAATATTGGTATGACAAATGCTGTCTTCCAATCAAGTGGTAGTTCAGAAATAAACAAGAAAACATTTTATATATATGTCAAATGAGGTGACAATATACCCAGAGCTAATTTTAAGAAAATAGGGGAGATATCATCTCACCCTGGTCCGTTATTAGTATCCAATCTCTGCAACTGCTTCTTCACATCATCAGATGTTATTGGACAAAAAGCAAAAACAGGTCTATCTATCTTATACGTGAAGTCAGTATCCAAAATAGGTGAGACAAATCCGGGGTGCATTCTCTCAAATGCACCTCTCACAGAAGTAAAGAAAGAATTGAATGCAGCCACTTGATCAGTAGCAGAAATCAAAACTTTCCCCTCAGACTTCAGTGTTATTGATAAGGAAGGAGGGTCTTGAGTCCCTTTTATTGAATCAATTCCCCTCCACGTTGCTCTGGGATTGCCTTCTGAGGCATCAAATATTTATCGGAATAATCTTTCTTTGCTTTCCTAATCTCTTTTGCACATTTATTACGAATAGCCCGAAATGCTTGTTTGTCTACCATGTTTTTTGTCTTTCTCGCCTTATGCCATAAATGTGCTTTGTCTCTTATTAAAGTTTTTAGTTCCCCAGTTATCCATGGTGTTTCTTTCTTTCTAACTCTCTTCTGTTTCAGTGGAGCATGTTTTTTAATAGTTTCTAATAAAGAAGATTTAAAAAAAAAGCAAGCTGAGTGCACATTTGCGCAGATGTATAACAGTTTATGTTTGGGAAGTTGAAGTCCCCCACAATCACAACCCTGATTCACAGTTCTATGGAACCAAGTTTTTCTAACAACAGCAGATTTCCCTCTGTGACTAGATCTGGGGCTCTATAAAATACACAAAGTAAAAGTTTACTGCTGTAGTTAGGGTTTATTTAGATCCAAAGAATCTCAGACTGTTCTGTATCGTTTGTGGTGTTGTATAATTTGTTAACCTCAATACTACTACGTATAAACAGTGCCACACTTCCCCCTCTTCTGTTATTTCTACTAATGTGGAAGGCGCTGCATTCTTGAATTACTTTCCCCCAGGTGTCATCCCTCCACCAGGTTTCTGTGACAGCACAAATGTTATCTTTTCAGTATGTAAAAGCAACTCCTGTTCATCTTTTTTATTATACAGGCTTCTGGTGTACAGCCTGAATAAGAATTAGAGTTATCTAGAAAGGGTTTCCGATGGGTAAAGCAGTCAATTCTGGGCTGGCCAGTCAGTGCGGGGCTACCACCCACAAGGCAGATGACCCAGGGTCAAGAACGAGCCTGGGTCATTGGGGGCTGGCTGTGGGGAGCAGACTCACAGAAACACAGATAGAATGGTGGAATTTGTCAGTTGAAAAGGACCTCTTGACCCACCCAGTCTGCCCAGATGAACCCTGCCTAGTCTGTCTCCAGCAACCCTCCCTCTTCTCAGCCCATTTCCTAAAATACTCTTGTGCCTAGCCCACGTATGCTTGAAGCCTCCAGCTGTTTTCGCCTCCACCACTTCAGCTGGCAGTCTATTCCAGGTGTCCACCACTTTTCCAGTGAAGCAGTACTGTGCTTTCTCACATCAGTCCTAAACTCTCCACACCCAGGATCGAGAGTCCCAGAGAACACGCTCCTTCTCTAGGTGGGAATGAGCCATGCCCTGCAGTGCTACTGTCACCTGTAGATGTATGGGTGGCAATGAACTTCGGACATGGGGGGGAGACCATGTGTATCGTGGAGTGTACATTAGCATGCTCACATTGGGACCTTGGTCCCATCATGCTTCTGTCCCCAGAGAGACAGGGAATGGACAGGAAAAAAAAAGGAGCAACCAAAAAAAACAAGGTGAACCCCTCTCTGCCTGTAGCCACATGATGGCCAATATGCTTTGCTGTATGGTGGTATATCTGCCACACTGAGGCAAGGAACACAAAAACAGTAACAAAAAAAGTAAATTCTGAAAGACAATGAGGTTGTGAGTAGCTCAACAGAATCTCTCAAGATAATAGTGAAATCTGAATCTGGAGTCCCACAAAAAATGGAACAGAAGGATTCAAAAGAGCTTTAAGAAATACTACAACATTTGCTGTGAATGAGGAACCCTAAGCCTGAGGCCAGATGGCTGAAGCCAGGGGGCTAAAAAATTAGACAGAAGATACAACAAAGATGACTTCAGGTTGGTGCTATGGAAAGCTAAGCAGCGTCTCTGAGGAGCTTTCCCCTGTGACTATACTTAATAGTGTCATTTTATTATAAAAAAACCCTTATAACATGCTAAGACCTCCCAATACTAATCCAGAGACTTACCTGGGCACATGAAACAAGCTGTCAGTAACTGTTTTTGGCTATTTAATACTGCTCCATTTTAGAACGATCACGACGACTCATTGAACGACGGTATGTTTAGCCAGGAGGAGTCAAAACATACGTGCCACCATAATAAAAATCCTTCAGCTAAATCAGCACCTTCCCAAACATCAGAGCTGATTGTGCAAGCCATTCAAGAGTTCCGAAGGGAGGTTAAAGAAACTACATGACCTCCGATCGGATTTGGGCACTTTATAAACTCAAATAGAAGAGGCTGATGCTCAGATTATGGCAAACTCTAGCTGCCTTGATGAATTGGAAACCTCTGTGAAAGAGCTGGCTCACACTCAACTAACTATCATTCACAGGCAGGAGGACTCAGAGAACAAAGTCCAGAGGAAGAATTTATGTTTTTATGGAATTCCAGGGGGTGAGGAGGGAAATAACAAGCAGGCCTTTCTCGACCATCTTCTCTGGACCATGCTGGACCTCAGCCCGGACTTTTCAATTGATATCGAGCAGGCCCATCGTGCCCTGGGCCCAAAGCCACCACCATCATCATGTCCAACATCCATTGTGGCTCGGTTTCTTAATTTTTTCATCAAAGAGACTCTCTTACAAAAAGCTTGTCTTCTTATAGAGTGGTGGCAGAGGGGGAGGCCCCACCATCCTCTTGGCATTATGCGGTTATCACTCCTCTCCCCAAACCCAATAAGGATCCACCGGATCCAGCTTCATATCAACTGATATCCATCCTCAATGTGGATTATAAGATATATATGGCTGTCTGGGCTTCCCGGCTAGAGACACTTCTACCCTCCATTATCAATCCTGACCAAGCTGGCTTTATTAAACATCGCAACACCACTGACAATATTAGGTGCACTATGCTCCTCTTGGAATATTTACATTCTAGACAAATTTCTTCAACTCTTCTCAGCTTTGATGCTGAGAAAGCATTTGATAGAGCAGCATGGAATTTTTTCTGGGAAACTCTGAAGAGTTTCTCCTTTCCTGACCAATTTCTCCTTTGGTTTAAAAATATATATTCCCAACCTAAAGCCTGTATTCGTTTAAATGGGGCAATGTTACCTCCTATAAATTTGCAACTGGGAACCCGCCAGGGGTGCCCACTTGCACCCTACCTTTTTGTGCTTTATATGGAGCCCCTAGCCATGACCATAAGACAGGACCCCAGAATAGAAGATGTACCCCTAGACCAAAAAGCCTATAAAATTTCTCTGTTCATGGATGACATCCTTCTAACAGTCCTATCCCCAGAAATCTCAATTCCAGCTGTCTGGGAAATGTTTAAAGCACTACCAGAAGATGGGGAATTTTAAACTAAACATCACTAAAATGGAAGCTTTGATGTTGTATTTCAAACCATCACAACATCTAAAAGGTTCCCTACCCTTAAAATGGCGATGTACCAAATTTAAGTACTTGGGAATGCATATCCCACTAAAGCTAGAACATCTTGAATTAGTTAACTATGAACCAATTTCCCTATTTATCCAGGAAGACCTATCCAGATGGAGTAATTTGAAATTGACACTTTCCCAATGCCTACAAACCATACAAATGAATATACTCCCCAGACTACTATATATGTTCCAAAACATTCTGATCTTCTCGCCAACCTTTTACTTTAAGTCCTGGAACAGGATGATCTTCTCCTTTATCTGGGACAACCAGAGACCAAGGCTTCATTGTACGTTACTGTCTCTCCACCTGAACCAGGAAGGGGTAAATCTTCCAGACTTGAAAATGTACACAAATGCAGGTTTTTTTTAAATCACCTTTCTATGGCTCTCCCCTATGAAATTATCTGCCTGGAAAGAGATATAATTCCTAATAAACGACCCTCACAATATAGGAAAAATAAATCTTTCCTCTCCCGGGATGTCTCCTCCCCTCACAGCTTTTTCCACTTACATGGCCCAAATTCTAAGAATCTGGAATAATCTAAAAAATAAAAACTCTTTCAAACAATGCATTTTCTTTTTCACTTTGATATTGGGGGATTAGAATTTTCTTCCGGCTCAGTATGATACCTCATTTAGGTCCTGGCGTAGATTAGGGCTCAACTATTACCACCAATTAATAGACAATTCGGGTGTCCTCTCTTTCTCAGACTTGCAACAAAAACATGCCCTTCCTGACCAGGATGGATACTGTTACACCCAGGTAAGGAACTATATTCTAAGACAAAAAGACTTCCCAACCTGTCGCCCTTCCCCTCTACCTCCACTCTGGTTGTTACTTAGGGACACTCTCAAGGGAAGGCTATGGGGGCACCTGATAGGCCATCTGTACAGGATAATTAGAGATAACCTGGGTGACTCATCTTTATTGATACTAGAAGCCTGGAATAAGGACCTAGAATTAGATATCCCTTTCCAAGAATGGACATAAACAACTTTGAAAGCTATCAAAATTACCTCTTCAGGAACCTGGAGAGAATCTGCATGGAAGGTCTGCTCCAGATAGTTCCATTACCCGGCAATCTTAGCGAAATATATGCCAGCCTCTCACAGCAGTTGTTGGAGAAAATGTAATTGTAAGCTGGTTGATCAGGGACACATATTCTGGCACTGTCCAGCCCTGACCCCCTTCTGGTACACTCTACAATTAGAATTGGGGAGATGCCTGGATGAGACTGCGGAGCTGATGGCAGAGATGCTGCTGTTGTCCATCCACCCTGACTGCAGACTGAAGTGGACAAACACTTTGCTCCCCCTATTCTTACTAGTGGCAAAAAAGGCCATTACACATAAATGGATGTCCACAGAGAGCCCGACAATCTCAGATTGGCACAAAATAGTATATGAAATCTATAGGCTTGAGTCCCTGACAGCTAAACTGCATGATAAACAAGACACATTCATGAGTAGCTGGCAGAGGTGGATTCTATATTATTCCCAGATAGATTCAGAATTTGTCCCCTAGAGGTGAGGAAGGAGGGAGATGCCTGGGGTAGCCCCCCTCCCCCACCCATACGCTGTCATGGGGTGGGGTGAGCACACCCATGGTGGGCCTTCCCCTTCTTTTCTCACAATATAAGTTAAGACAGGTTTGAGGTCCGTCCACCTGCCTAGAAAAGCTTGGGGTCACTCCGGGGTCATTCCCAGGGTGATAACACAGGTATTGGTGTGTGAACTATTTGATAAGTTGCTATAATAAGTAACATTAACCTTATTTATTTATTTATTTTATTTCAATTTTGGTGACCAGGTAGGACCACTGAGACCGAAACAGTCCCTTTTTCAGGGGAAACATGGAATTAATTACTTATAGCTATGAACATAACAAAATGCATACATGTCAGTTCACAATTAACAGTCAATATAGACATACTGACCCAGTCAAGGATACAGTGACAGGTTAATTACAATCAATATCAACAGGAGTAGAAGTACTATTATACACAAGACAGTCACAATCAGACTGATGTCCCAATAAGGTTAGATCAGCAGCAGGGAGTCTGGTAGACTCAGCGGCAGCAGTTGCAGAGGCTCAGATCCAACAGGTGGGTTTTAAGACCAGAGTTGGGGTCAATTCAGAATTTAATTGAAATTCATAAATCAAGTCAAATAAAACTGTGATCAAGTGGGTAATTGGAATTGAATTGGATTTGAAACAAAACGAAAGCTATAGAACTGGAATTGAATTGAATTTGACATATTAATTATCAATTCGATTTGAAATCCAATCCTTAACATTTATTTTGCACAAAACCTTTGCTTTAAATAGTGGAATAGCATTCATAGTGTAGTCTGGCTTAGTGTTTGGCAAGTGAGGCATTATGAACCAAGAACTGAGCTACCATGTTGCCAATGACTGACTGATTTGAATCAATCAAAGTGCTTTACGGTGGAGAGCAAATCACTTTGGCTAGTTCAACTCACTGGTTCTGTCAATCATTGGTAGCACATGGTAGCTAAACCTAATGATTAATTGAGCCTGGCTCAGTGGTCAACACACCTGTATGTAAATCACACAATCACAGTAACGGGTGTCGTGAATGATGAGCTGATTGCAGCTTAGCACACCTACTGCCTCATCCAGAGGAACTATGTAGGTGACTCTATTAGTATCCAATTGTGATGTGAATGCTCACACCTGTTCTTTAATTAATTAGAACAATCTCACCTGTCTTGTAGCTCTATGTAAGAGCCAGCCTTACACTCATTGTTTGTTGAGTACATTTTTGGAAAGACAAGAAGACTGACTAGGAGTGTTGGGATTTGGAGAACAGTTTGGTGTGTTGGAGAGTTTTGAATGGTTACTTGGATTTGGATTTGGACCTGGACTGGAATGGAGAACCCTGATGACTGAATGACCCTGGACTGGAAGAGGAACTGAGAAATGGAATAAACCTTATTTTGCTTGCTGTTTGACCGCAAACTTTGCCTGACAAATTAGACGTTGCTGTTGATCTCAAGTGCCATTATGCCAAAAAAGTATTCAGTCTTTGAACATTTTGGGGATCCAAGTGAATATAATGCAAATGAGAACTATCGTGCTATATGCAAATACTGTGGAACTTCTGTTTCTGGCTCAATAAAAGCTACTTCTAACTTCATAAGGCACCTCAAAGTAAGTACAGTTAATATTGAAATCCTTTGTCTTGCATGTCTACATGGATCGATAATTTTATCGATCAATTCAATGAGTATGTTGTTTAACTAGAGAATCCTCTAATGCTAGTAGAGTATATTGCGTGCAAATGTTGTTTGTGTGGTTATTAAATGGATACAGTAATATAAGTTGTATGTTAATGCTTTAGATGAAACACCCTGAAGTCTTTGGGGAGTTGTCTCATCAATCTGGCCAGACCTCAGGCCCCAAGAAGTGGGAAGCCATAGACCCTCACCAGGAGAAGCTTACCAGCAAAATCATTAGCTTCATTGCTGAAGACCTCATGCCTTTGTCTGTGATAGACAACACAGCATTTTGCGCCATCCTCAGCACAGCCGAACCACGTTTCACCATGCCCAGCAGGAAATATGTCAGCCAGAAGCTACTTCCTGAATATGCTTCCAGTGTCCAAGATAAACTGAGCAATCAAATGCAGCAAGCACAAAACATTTACCTCACCATAGATCTGTGGTCTAGCAGAGATATGAGGTCATTTATTGGATTCAAAAGCCACTTCATTGTTGATCACTCACTAGAGACCACCATGTTGGCTTGTCGCCGATTTAAGGGTGCACATACTGCAGTGAACATTTACAGACAGTATGAGGAAACTGTGACATTTTATAGCATTGCAGCTAAAGTGTCAGGCATAGTGTCTGACAATGCTGCCATCATGGTGAAGGCATTCACTATATTCCCACCAGTAGATGTACAAGACAGTGATGAAGACCAGGATGAGGATGTTGCCAATGAAGTGGTGAATGTGAGTGACAAGCTGGATTATTTGCCACCTGTGCATAGCCCTTGTTTTGCTCACACTCTTCAGCTGGTTGTTCGTGATACCCTTGAGCAGGCTGATCCTTTAAGACCAGTGATGGCAAAGGTTTTGAGAATAGTTATTCAGTGCCATAAATCCAACAAGGCCACAGAGATACTAGAGGGACACTGCAAACTACAGATGTCAAATGTCACAAGGTGGAATAGCCAGCTTAAAATGTTGAGGTCCATCCTGAAAATCCCTACAGAGGTCCTATCTGAGCTTAATACCCCATGCAAGCTGACACCATATCAACTGAAAATCATTGGTGAACTCTGTGAAATTCTTGCGCCCTTTGAGGAGGTCACTGAGAAGATTCAGGGGGACCAGATAATCACTGCCAGCTATGTCACTGCATGTGTCAGAGGTTTACATCATGCAATGATACATATTAGTGAGAAGTACAGTAACAAGATGGTATCAACCATGGAGTCATCCTTGGAGATACGACTTGCAAAGTTTGAGGAGATGGAGAATTTCAAGATGGCTGCAAGCTTGGATCCTCACTTCAAGCTGGACTGGTGCAAGGATGAGGAAGTACACAGCATGAAGGAGCTGCTGATTGAAGAGGTGACCTCCCTGCTGCCAAGAGCTGCTGACATGGCTATATCACCTCCATTAAGAGCACAAACTCTTCTCATACATGACCTCCGTTCTGCAAATGGGCAGCAGTAACACCAACACATTTGCGCATGTTGAAATCTCGAACTACCTGAGTCAACCCTGTCTGCCAGAAGACTCTGATCTTCTGGCATATTGGAAAGAAAAACTAACAGATTTCCTCTATTTATCCCAGCTAGCCTGCAAGCATCTCGCCACACCTGCTTCATCTGCACCTGTAGAGAGACTTTTTAGTGTTGTTGGCAAACTTTTCAGGCCTGAACAATGCAATTTAAGTGACACAAAATTTGAAGAGCTAATGATGATCAGATGCAACAGATTTGATAAGTGATGGCTATCCTCGTCCTTCCATCCTGATGCAATAAGTGACAATAAATATGACAAAATGCATAACTTGTGTTGGATGTTGTTGATACAAAATTAGGAAATTTAATGGATTGTGAGAAAGTGGGCCATATTCACCAAGTGTTTTGGTGACTGGTTAAGGACAGTTTTTTTTAAACAACACACAACATTCATAGAAGCTTTAATATGCAAAACAACATCTTCCTTTGCATGGCTTTCTATTTTGTCATTTTAAAGCTTCTGTGACTTTTGTGAATGATTTCAAAAACTGTCCTTAACCAGTCCTGTCCTAAAATTGCTTGGTGAATACAGCCCACTATTTGGAATTGACCACATTGATTTACTATAATTGGAATTGGAATTTGAGAGGAAAAGAATTTGAATTGAATTTGAATTGGGAACACAGAATTGTATTGGAATTGGAATTGATGGATTTGAAGAGGTAAGTGAATTGAATTGAATTGAATTGAATTGAATTAGTGGAATTGACCCCAACTCTGTTTAAGACCCTTCTTGAAACCCCCAAGGGAGGTACATTCCTGGAGACTACTAGGGAGACCATTCCAGATAGGGGAGATGAAGGCAGCATAGGACCAGAGTCCTAGGGAAGTCCTAACACTGGAGACATGGAGAAGCTGGCAGCCAGAGAATCTTAGTGTTCTCCCATTCTTTTTGGGAGCTAATGTGTTAATTAGGCTAGGAGGGGCACCATTTTGCTGGAGCTTAAATGCAAGGCACAGTGATGGATATGATAATCTGCCATCTAAAGAAGGCCACCTAAGAGATAATAGTACCTTGCTGTGATGCTCCCATGGTGGCACCCCTGCAGTGAAGTGCCCTATGCAGTGATACAATATTTTTAGCCTTTGCATTTCAGAACTTCTTACAGATTGTAGTAACATGCATATTAATTACAGTGTACTGTATACTCTTGTAAAACAATTGTAAGTTGGGCATGCTGACCCAATGTACACATGATGTCTCTCTCAATAAAAATGATATTAAAAAAAAAAGAAGACACAACAAAGATGTTAAAACCATCTGCTGAAGAGACCAAGGATGAAAGACAAGTGTCCAGTATACATCTTTTTTTGGTATGTACCCCCAAGGCTAATTATGAAAACGGTTGACCGGCACAATTCCTGAGATGAACAAAGCTTCCAAAGGTCAGAGCCCTGGTCACTGACTGTGGAACAATACACTGCTGAAACACTCCACACAAAAATTTAGTAGTCCCACTTTCTCAGTGTGTGAGGTGAAGTGTGTTTATGGAGAGCCACTGACTAATCTGCCTAGTCAGTTTCTAAAAGAAAGTCCCAGCTCCAAGTAAGCCCTGCAAAAGAAGAAAGGGATGGAGAGTGGGTGAGGTGTGCTGTATATAGAAGATATTCATGAAGATCAGGAGTTTTTTATTTATTTAAAAGTTGATAACTTGGAAAGGGACATGGAGCCGAGGCTCGTTTCCACATGCGACCTAGGGAAAAGGGAAGTCGGCACAATACAATGGGCAGGGACAAAATCAACTTAGTAACAAAAGGCAGAAATGCAAAATGACTTTAGATAAACACAAGATAACAAAAATCATGACAATAATAACAAAGGCGGATGCCAGTAAACTGGTACAAGGTAACAATAGTGAGCAGCTACTATTACAGCATTGTCTGAGTCATGAGGCTGTCTACAGGACCACAAGGAGCTAGGTGGGTTGAGGCAGGGAGGCAATGGAGGTCGAGGGGCATGAGCAAGGAGGAACAGGAGTGAGTTGTAGCAAGTGCTTGAGAACAGGGAGAGATGGAGAAAAGCAAAAGTCAGAGTAGAGCTGATTCCAGAGGAAAGGGAAGTGGTAGGATAAAGCTTATTGTCCAGAAGTAGACTGGGGGGTGCAGAAGGGAGAAAAATCAGAAGTCCCTGGAGTGCAGAGGGTAGAAGGAGTGGTTCGCAGGGAATAAGTGGGAGGAGGAGAGATAGGAAGGAAGGGTTCCGAACCAGTATTTGGCAATAATGGCCAAACAGTGGGTCTGGTGCCTGCAGGGAAGGGGAGAGAAGGAGAGAGAGAAGCAGAGAGAGCAGGGGTGTGTATGAAAAGGGGAGCTGGTAGAAAAGCGGCAGAAGAAGTGTAGGAGGGTGTTGAACTTAGCAAGGGACACTGTGGGGGTGGTGCCATAGACTACATCAGCATAGTCAAATACTGGGCGTATCATTTTAGTGACTAACTCATGACGTACAGGAAAGGAGAGGCTGTCTTTGTTCTGATACAGGATTCCTAACTTGGGGGGTGGAGTTTGGATTAGATGGCAACAGTGTGAGTGCCAAAGTTGAGATGGTTGTCCAGCCAGACCCCTAGATATTTAAAAGTGGGGACCACCTCAAGGGGGAGGCCATTGGGGGTGGTGAACACTGGGAGACTCTGAATCCTCACCAGCTGTACCAAGAACTGAAAGTCATGGAGTCTGTTTATTTTTTTGTGTTAACTCGGAGTTGGTTTGCTTGAAACTAGCTTAAAACTTTGTTAAAGTCAAGCTGGAGAGGGGCTTGCACATTGGCAGTAGAAGGTCCCGATGTATAGATTACAGTATCATCCACATACATGTGGATGTGGGTGTTTGTGTAGACAGAGGGGAGGTCATTTTTGAAAAGGGAGAATAGAATGTGGCCAAGTATGGACCCTTGGGGAACCCCAGCAAGGATCAGGAGAGGGGGTGGATAGGACATTTCTCACCTGCAATGCCTACAACCAGTCAGAGAGGTAGGAGCAGAACCAATTTACTGTCGATGTGAACAAGCCAGCAGAGAGTAGCTTATTTAGGAGGAGAGGGTGGGACACAGACTCAAACACCTTAGCCAAGTCAATAAAGATGGCAATGGTAACGTGACCCTGGTCCATCCTCGAGAGGATGGAATCTTTGACCCATAGTAGGGAGGATATGGTTGAGTGATACTTCCTGAAATTGGCTTGGAAGGAAGAGAGAGTATCAGTATGGGATAGGAACTGAGAAAGCCTAGTTAAAACAATGGATTCTTGAAGTTTCATGAGGAAAGGAAGAAGAGATATGGGCCAGTAGTTGCCAGGGGAGGATGGGTCACCACCCTTATGAAGGGGCAGTACATTAGCAAATTTCCAGGCCATTGGGATGGTGCAGGAGTGGAAAGAGAGATTTAGAAGGTGAGCAAGAGGAGTGATATTGCTGGGGCAGAGATACAAAGGAGCTTGGGGTGGAGTGTTGTAGGGCTGGATTTGGTAGGATTTAGGGACAGTAGGGCATGGTAGACCTCTTGAGGGGAAACAGTGGAGAAGCAGTAATCACTGGTTGAGGGAGGAGGGGAAGGGTCAGAGGAGGTGGGCAGGGGATGATCCAGTAGAGCACAAGTTGTGAAGAAATTGTTGAAAATTGTGGTGACATAGGAGGGATCAGAGACAGATGAGCCATCCACTGTGAGGATGGGGGGAGCAGACTCAGGATGGGGGGTCAAGAAGGGAGTGGATCACATGCCAAAATTTCGAGGGTGAGTTGTGATTTGCGTGAAGGTGTGTCTTGAAGTATTCAGCCTTGGCTGTGCGGACCGCCTTCATACAAGCATATCTGAGAGATTTGTGCAATTGCTGATCTGCCTGGAAGTGGGTGGATTTGAAATTCGCCCAAGCTCAAACCTGGCCTTTGCACATGGCAGTGAAGTCAGCTGATGACCAAAGGTGGTGAATTCATTTAACGCTAGCTTTTTTGAGGGGAGCATGGAGGCCCCAGATCTGAGTGAGGATGCTACTAAAGTGGTCAAGGGAAGAGTCAACATCAGGGCTGAGAAAGCTGAAAACCATTTGGCTCTGGTGAGAGCATGAAGAAGGGCACCAGTGTCGAGGGCAACAAGAGGACAGAACCAAATATAGTTGGGGACCAAAAGGGGAAAATGCACCTTTCCAACACAATAGGTCAGGCAGTGATCAGTGAAGGCTTCTGGGAGTGATGCTGTGGTGAGGATGGGAGGCGAGCACCCAATCTAGAAGGGAATGGTTAGGAGAACATGGGTTATAATGGGTAGGTTCAGATATATATATAATTTTTTTTTATACTTTATATTTATTGATTTTATCAATATTACATATATCGGTATTACGTATATATGTAAAACACGGATAGAGTACATACAAATATATTTTTCATAGCCATTGAGGGCACCACCCCTCTTAATACACGCGATTAAAGATAGTGTTAAATATCTCATCCGTACCCCATCAATTAGATACATCATAAAGGGGTATTTCAAAACGCTATAATAGCCATTAGCCAATTTATAACAAAAATATCACTGTGTGATTGAGCCCATGAGCTGCATGAACATTTTTTAACTTATAGCACTAAAAACTTAAGGTTTAATATTAAACTGAAATTTCTTCATTTAGAAGAAATAAGGGCTCATGCTTATCCTTAACAATTAGTACATAAAAGTACTTAACAAAAGAGGATTAAGCTCAGTATTTAAACTAGACCTCCATTAATGCTTATCACTCATTTGGCAAACGGATACATCTTAGTTGTGAACAAAACGATTATTTAGACATATCTTTCTTTCTGTCTGAGGAACTAAATCATGAGTATAAAGTCAGCAAACTCAATTTAACATTGGAAGTGAAGAAGATCACTTCAGGCCTCAATCCCGGGTATTAACTGTTACAAGCGACAGGCCTAGGCCCTGTTGCAAACCCGAACGAATCTGTCTACATGTCCCAAATCAGGTTGCTCCTTCATCTTCTTCCTCCTCCTCTGATTGGGACTGGGATTCATGTTCCCTGCGACGGCTAGGCGGTACATGTTTCTGCAACCACTTTAAGGCCTCTTGGGGATCTGAAAAAATGTAGATTTTACCTTGATAGGCAATTCTGAGACAGGCAGGGAGTAACATACCATGGGGCACCTCAGCCCCATGCAAAATGTCATGGACACCTTCAAAACGCTTTTTTTTCTGCCGTGTCATGTAGCTCAAATCAGGGTAGAGATTTACTTGTTGTCCTTCACACAGCAAAGTTCTCTTTTACCTTGCCAAAGCTAGAATAAAGTCTCTCATGCCCACTCTGTCTAGGATCGCAACAATCACCCTGGGAGCGTCCGGACTTACTTGACGACCCCTTGTTGCCACTCTATAGGCCTTTTGTATTTTGATTCTGTGATCTACAAGAGGCTTTCCCAGTTGGAGCACCAGCCGTTCAGTCAGGTATAGTCCCAGATGATCTCCCTTGGTCCGTTCTGGTATTCCAATCACACGCAAATTAGATGCCCTTGCCTGGTTTTCCAACATCTCGATCCTGGACTGTAGATGTGTGTTCTCCTTCACTAATTTAGCCACTGCTCCCAAGGCCACATCGGAACATTTTCCTGCTTCCCCGGTCTCCGTTTTAACAAAGCTGACATCAGATTCAAGGACTGTTACTCTGTTGGTAAGTGAATCAAACTGGGAAGCTAAGCCTTCAACTGAGATAATCAGTCTATTTATTTTATGCTCCAAACTTTGTAGAGTTTCTTGTCCCGAAGTCTCAGGCTGTGATGTATTGGGACCTTGAGTGAACCTCGTGGATAGGATGCCGGTAGTTTGTCTGCTCCTAGCTCCCTCCTGGGGCACTTTTTCTTTCCTCGGATTGCCCATATCGTTTCTACTGATATCAGATTGCTATTAGATTTGGTTGCTGTATTCGTATAGCATCTTAGAACACTGTAAAATATTGTTTTTTTTAAATCAATATGCTGAGCTGTAGATCTTTTCGGCCATCTTGCTCGGGCTCCACAGCGCCCCCCTCAGGTTCAAATATTGATTGCATAAGATTTAGAGATTTGATCATTTGAAGAGCAGGCTTTGAGGAGGAGGAGGAGAGCCAGTCTAGACTGAAGTCACCTAGGACCTAGGAGGATGAGCTTACAGGAGGTAGCGTGGAAAGTAATTGAGGAGATACAAGAAACCAGGGATGTAGCTGCTAGCATAGCAGAGGTATACAGCACTCCCACATAAATTAGGAGAGAGGAGGGGAGGGATACATTTGCAATAAAGTCATGAGAGAAGGGGGAAGATTCATGTAGAGAGATGGAGCAGGAAAGGGATTGGTGAATGTACACGACAACACCACTGCCTTGTTTGCCACAGTCTTGACAGTAGAGGTGGAAGTCAGGGAGGGTGAGGAAGGAGTCATAATGGTAAGAACATAAAAAACAAGAAAACAAACCAAAAAGGCACACTGAAAATAGTTAGAATCAATGTTTTGACCATAGGTCTTTTTCAGGAATTACCTATAAAGAGAAAATAGCAATGTTAGTGGAGAGGTACATGGAAAAAGGAATACAGATGTGAGGAAGAAAACGGGGTATATCAAGGAGAAAAAGTGATAAAAGGAAACAAAAAGGTGATGATGGGAAGGGAGAGGTATGATACGAGTGAATGAGCCAAGAAGTCCTCAAGTAAGGTTTAACAGGGCATAGTAAGAAGGCTGAAAGGTGACAAAGGTTGGAGAGGGAGACAGGGACATCTGGAGAAAATGAAAAATGCATGTATAGCTGGAATGCCCATGTGAGAATACTCACACACACTGTCACAGAGGATGGGAAATAGATAGGATGGTGTTTTAAGATTTAAAACACACAATTCATGTGATATTTATTAACAAAACTTATTTACAGAAAGGAAGAAAATAAACCCGAAAAAAAAAGAAAACCAAGATAATAACCTTCAAGTCAGGTAAAACAAACTATTCAGCAATATAACGACCACTTGTCCCTTCAGTGGTTTCTTGCCCCTTCAGTTATTCAATACAGTCTTAGAATTTGTAGAACTGCTACAACTCTCACTACCTCCGTATCTACTCACTCAGTTGACCTCTCCTTTTCACTTCACAGGCTTAACTGCCTGATATCCAGGAGAGGGGGATATTTATACCCCTGGATCATGGTCACATGCCCCAGACCCTTAAGCTGTAAAGCATGTTTCTTACTCCAAGGCAGTGATTTAGGACATTTAAAAATGTCCTCTGTACAATAATCCATTCTACTTTCTCCAGGATACCACCAACATCCTACTATTTCATAGTGTAGCTAGACATAAAAAAGAAAACACAGTAATGAGACCATTAATTACCTAGCAGCTCTGAGGTACCTTAGTTACTGTAAGATTGACAGTAATCAATCAGACTGTCTTATAAAACAGGGACATTATAGGGCGCCCCACCCTGAGGGAAAATCCCTTTGCTCCAAAGCCTGCACAGAGAAGCAGCACTGTTTTTTCCTACAAAACTCAGGTAATGATTTCTCTTTTTTGGCCAACCTGCATTCTTTTACAAATGACTTCCCTGACACACATAAAAAAAAAAATGCTGTACTTATTTATGCTCTGGGTAAGCGACCTCAAATGTACAGAACTTAAGGGCTTTACTTTCATTTGCATGTGTTCTTTTTACCAGAGACTTGCATGCGTTTAAAAAGGCATAAAGAGAGCCTTTAACACTCAGTACTATCAGTGTACTTCAGGGCAGGTTTTATTTTTTTTGCACGGCTCCCCTGAGTTTTACAGCTCTGCCTAAACGAGTAAGTCTGGAGCGCTCTCAGTTATGCAGGAGCGGCAGCTTAAAATTGCAAAACTCCTGTTTTTGCTTTTAGCCATCACTTCTGTCTGACCTTTTGTTCAAATTCTGGCCCCAGACTGCATGCATGCTCACCGGAGCATGATTTACCCAGGGAGCAGTCTTATTACAGCATACAGAGGAGGCTAAGGACAGAGGGCTCCCTTCGACTTACGAAAGTGAAAGCACTTCACTTTTACTTTCTGGCCAGGCGGCTGACATTTCTGCTTGCCGCACCACCTCTTCTTACACTATCTCCTTTTCATTTACAGCTCCTCATCTCTCGGTGCATTAGGAGCTTATACCAAGAGACTAAAAGGGGGCTTTTCCAACATTTAAACCTAAGTACTAATTTTTAAAACATTTAAACATTCTCTCCAACTCGGGCGGCTGCTAAAGCAAAGCGCGCCTGCCCCGAGTTAACACAGCAGCTCCCATCAAGGTCTGGGATCACAAATCATAATAAAACCAGCAAGCTACATAACACCTACTGGCTCCTATATAAACAAGAAGGATTACATTTATTTCTGCTGTTCAGAACATTTTATTTCTTACCACAAACATTTCTTATTTAACAGGGGAAGGGGGTAACTGAATGAACAAACAAAAAGAAGAAAGCAGAAGGGATACTAAGAAGAGTTTTGTGGATATAAGGCAGATAGTGTAGCCTTATCCTAGGTGGCCTACCTAGGACAAAGGAAATAAGACAAGTAAGAGTGTAAAGGGGTACTGTTGCACAACAGAAGTTTTTAGAGGAGAAGAGAAAAGAAGACAGAAAAGGGTTCATCAGTTAGAGTTATTCTTTATTTCTAGGGAGCGTAGGACACTTCTCCACACACCTCCCTTTGCCACAACACACCAGTATTCCTAATGGCAGTTTTGTAGTTACATCTTGGGGGGGTTCAAATACCAGGGCACCCTTCCATGACAGAGGTCACTCTGTCACACACACCCTGAACAGAGGTGTGTGCAGGTATACTCATACATGCAAATGAGTTACAGTAAGTAATTTTCCTATCAAGAATCCATTTTCTCCGTAGAGCCCCACTTTTTGGTCTTGACTTGCAGAGCTGTCTCTTAAAGAGGAAGGACTGCACTCCCAACCAAGGAGGTCTAAGTCCTACAACCCTTGGCAGAGAAAAATGAAGGGAAGTGGTACCGGTAGTTTCCTCCTCCTCCGAAACAGAGTCTGTGAGTGCAGGCTATCCTAGGGTATTGGAAAGGAGCAGATTAAGCAGCTCCTGCACCACCATGATTGAGCAGGGCATTGTATCAAGAGGCAATAGGCATTCATCTGACCTAAATAACAGATGCTACCAAGTCATAGGTGTCCTCAGAAGCTATAAAGGATGCCCTTGTGTGGTACCTCACTGCCTTCAGCCTGGCAGCTATGCCAAAGTCTGTCTGATTTTGTTAGTTTGTAGGCAGCTTGGGAAACAAAGTGCACACCCAAGATACAGGCAGTGCTGAAGTTAGAACTGTTTGCACCATACAAACTGCACCAGAACCAGCTACCCCACCAAAGGATAGAATGTTAATGTTGGCCCTCAGCCAAATACTAATAGAGTTAGAAGTGGCTAAGAAATTCCTCACCAATAGTTACAGTGGCAAAAGTCTTTAAGACAGTAAATGTACCACACATAAAATAATGAGCATTTTCTGTACTGGACTAAACTACCCAATCAATCAAAATCTTTATTTATTCAGGCAGGCACTATTGAGCAAGGCTCATTTGCAAGGTGGACCTGGTCATGAATACATCAAAGTATAGTACATAAGCAGGTATACAAAAAGCAATAATATACAAGGAAGAAAAAGTATATACAGTGTATACAGTACAGTACAAGGTTGAAATAAATAAAAGAAAACAGCATTATTTTACAATTGAAAAAGTCAGCAGATGTACAATCAACCATAGGCATACAGGGGTTATAAGCAGAGATCTTTTGAGTGAGGCAGCTGGCAACTACACCTATAGGGAAAGAGGCCGTGTATGGGGTGGCAGGTTAGAGAGGTAAAGAAGAGGAGGGATATATTACCAATGACTGGGGGAAAAATTGAGCTAAAATCACAGAAAGTGACGATGGCTGTCATGTACTTGTTTATTATGATAATGACGGAGGAGGGGTAGATAATTGGGACACTACTATGGCTGGGGTGGGACTTTAGCCAGGCTGGAGTGGACAGAGAAGGGTGGTTGCAGCAAGAAGAGTTAATAGGGAAAGAGTGAGAGCCAGGGGTAGAAACATGGTGAGCATCAGGATGGAAAGGGGGAGTTGTGGAATCAGTGGGCTAGCGGTGAGGAAAACATTTGCAAGGTGATTTCATGTAGTGATCGTAGAGCGCCTTGAAGATATTCAGGCTAACAGGGCAGCTCAGATTCAAGTTCCTTTGTAAACCGTTCCACAATGTGGGTAAAGAGAAGCTTAGAGCAGCTTTGCTGAAACGAGTTTTGACCCTTGGAAGTTGGAGGGCAATTAGGGAATAGCTCCTTAGAGCATAGGTGCCTAACACACTCTGGGGAATACAGTCTGAGACATATGAGGGGAGCTTATTGGTCACCGCTCTGAAGGCCCATAGGGCAGCGTTTCTGTTCCTTCTATAGTGAAAGGAAGTCCAGCCTAATGATGAGTACAGGGAGCAGTGGTGTGTGGAAAGTGGAAGGCCAGTAATGAACCTGATTGCTCTGTGGTAGAGGGTATCCAACTTAGCCAGTGCAGAGGCAGTGCAGTGGCTGTAGAGCAGGTCCGCGTAATCTATTAAAGATAGGAAGGTAGCTTGAACCAGTTGAATCTTGGCCTCCTTTGTGAGCAGGTGGTTAATTCTGTAGAAAAGTCCTAATCTTTGCCTTAGTTTCTTCTATAGTTCTTCGAGATGGTTGGCGAAGGAAAGTTTATGATTGAGCCAAACTCCTAGATATTTGAATTTAGCTACATACTCTAGTGTTTCTCCAAGAACAGTGGTCATTTGTGGGATAGCTCCCTCCCCAGCAGGAACTGCCGCATGCAAGGAGGGGGAGAAGAGCATGGCTTTTGTCTTTTTCACATTAAGCAAAAGCTTTTTGTTTATGAGCTGGTATTGTAGAAGGTTAAATTCAGCTTGGAGGTCTTCACAGGTTGTTTCCGGCGTGGAACAACTCAAGTACAGTACAGTGTCGTCCGTGAATAAGTGGATGTTGGCTTTTTTGATGGGGTCATTAATGTTGTTAATATAGACTGTAAAGAAGAGGAGACCAAGGACAGAGCCCTGGGGCATGCCCCTCAGCATAGGTTTTAATGGAGAAAGATCACCTTCAGCTTTAACCTGTTGTTTCCATTCTCCGAGGTAGTCTGCAAACCAGCACATAGATTTATGGTCCAGGCCTAAGGTGCTTAGGGAGGAAAGAAGCAGGCTGTGATTGACTGTGTTGAATGCCTTACTAAGATCCAAGAAAACAGCACAGACATGCTTCTTGTTGTCAAGGTCTAGGAGCCAAACATTGGTCACCTTAGCTAGGGCTATTATGGTGCTGTGCTTTGCTCTGAATCCAGAGCGGAACCGGGTTTAATAGGCTTCTGGATTCTAAGTATACCCTAGCTGGCCACACACTATTTTTCTAGTAATTTAGACAGGATGGGGAGGAGGGAGATCGGTCTGTAATTATTTAGATCACAGGGGTCACCTGCTTTTAATAGAGGATGACATGGCTATTTTCCATTGAGGAGAGCTACCCAGAGAGAGTGACATGTTGAATAGGTGGGTGATTGGCACCTCAAGCACATGGTAGGCACATGTCAGATAGTATGGCTCTATGAAGTCGGAGCCTGCTCCCTTCCTGGTGTCCAGGTGCAGCAGTAGGTCTTCCACCTCTTTTAGAGAGACAGGCAGGAGGGAAGGCCTACTCAGTAGAGGGGGTCTCATGGGTTGGTGGGCCCTGGGCTGTGCAGAGGTCATTGGCAGGAGAAGTATCAAATGCTAGCCCTGCCATTGCAAAATGGTTATTGAGGGCTTCCAATATCTCTGATCGGTTAGCGATAACGCTGCCACCGGACTTAATTTTTGCTGGAATGGAATTACCAGGTGCATGTCCAGACATGTCTTCTAATGTTTTCCAGAGCTTTGAAGGATTTCTTGAGGCAGAGGCTAGCTCCAAACAATAGTTGGTGGCCTTAGCTACTCTGACCAACTTGGTGCACTTGTTACGTGCTGTCTTAAAAAGACACCAATCCGAGTCATTCTTGCTTCTTTGGGCTTTTTTTCCATAAAGTGGCCCTTTCTAACAGGGAAGCTTTGAGCTCAGGTGGGCACCAACAGCAGGTGCTGCTCCTGACCCGCACCTTAACCAAGGGTGCATGCTTATTTAAAGCCTCACTTAAAATATCGTAAAAAATAGTATATGCCCTGTTAACCATTTTGGCTAGGAAGAATTCCTGCCATCGCAGTGAATGTTTCAAGTCGTGGATGTAAGCAAACAAATCAAAGTTGTGTTTGCACCTCTTGATAGAGAACTTTGCCACAAACTGTGGGTTGTGCACGGATCTAATGGTGGTGATTATACAATGATTGCTAATGTCTGAGAAAAATATTCCGACATGAGAGAACAGGTGTGGCTTGCTAACCAAAATGACATCTAAGAGGACCTGTTGGACGCAGGACAGGGAGAAGTGCAAGGGTCATTCCACTTTGGGGAGGGATGAGGGTTCCGAAGAATTGAGTTGAGTGCTAGTAAAACTAGTGACACACCGAGGAACCAGCTGTAATTTCCCATGGTAGATCTAAACGTCACAACAGCCGGCAGTAAATGCCACTAGAAGTCTAGACCAATCGGTGATCAGGTGTCATAAGTTAAAAATCCTTTTGTTGGCTGAGAGGCGTTTTTGTCGCTGAACGTACCTGTGGAGCAACTCTTTGCAACTGAGCCAGTGAGGTGGTTCAAGGCTGCAATCTGGTGTGGCAAGATTGGTCTGTAGCTTTCGTTTCTGTTTCTGGCCTGCTCCACCAGTACAGAATGGGAGTGGGGGCAGGTGTTCAAGTCTTGCAGCCTTAGTGGATGAGCATGGTTTGGACTGAGAAACAGGCAGAAAAACCCCGGGGATGGTCCTCAGAATGAGAGGTATCCCGGGTACACTAGAGCAGAAGAAGAAGTAGAAAATATAATGCGTTTCCTCTTTAACAGAAAAGACAGCTGTTGTAGCCCTCTAGTGGCTATGTAGTATAATTTGCAAATGAGAAAGTAAAAAAAAAAAAAAGTCCAAGTATTTCTGAGTAGCTAGAATCTTAACAGTGTTTTAGCCATCATGTCTAACAACAAAAATTCTACTGTAAAAACAGAGATTTATAGGCCATCCACACACAGAGATGATACCAAGTCACACATCCTGCCTGAGGCGGTGGAGGAATGAAAAGTCTTACAGAAACTGCCTAATTAAACAATCAAATTGGTGCTAAGCTTTTTTTTTTTTGTTACAATAAATGCAAACTATTTTGGTGTGTATCACTTTAAATCCCAGTGGCTACAGTCACAAAACTTTGGCCCGGTGTAAACTCAGTTTTGTGCACTCAAACTGGATTTGTGCCAGGGCAAAGTGTTGAGGGGGGCCACACTGCAAATGAGGGGGAGGGGATGTGAGCATTGGCACTGTCCGATTCACAAAGTATTTGCTTCGTGTAAGGGCCTCTTGCGTGGTCCCTTTGAGTGGAGCAAATACCACTGACTGAGACCTTGCCTTATCCCACGCAACCCTAGTGGTTGGTGGAGGTACTGTGGCCTCCCTGGTCGATCGCCAGCTCGGTAGGTCATAAAAATACTGTAGCTCCCTGGTGCTAGTGCCCCACCCCTCGCGATCACTGGTCTGATCATGAAAAGAAGCTTCCCTGGTGCTAGTGGTGCCCCCCCCAGCTGATCACTGCCCCGATGGGTACTAAAAATGTATTTACCTGGTACAAGTGGTCCACCCCCCTCCATGACTACCGATCGCCAGTCTGAGTAAAAAAAAACAGTCTCCCTTGTACTAGTGGTTACCCTCCCCACATGATCATCGGCCCGTGTATGAAACAGACTTTTCTCTGGTGTCCAGTGGTCCCTTCCTCCACCTGATCACCTGCCCGAGTGAAAAAGATGATTTTACCCTGGCATCAGCACCTAGTGGTACCCCCCACTGATCACAGGTTGGATGTTAAAATACATGTGTCCCTGGTGTCCAGTAGTCCCACCCACACACCCGAACCCATGCCTGAGCTGTGTGTAATATTCCCTGGTGTCTAGTGGTCCCTTCCCCAACCCTTACAGTACATCCTCATTGACATTTAAGTCAGCGGCCAGCTGTGGTACAGAGTGGAGGGCTGTGCCAGTCACCAGCTCGGGGTCGGGTTGGGGGGATGGAGTGGTGGGGCACTACCTGCTTTTGTGGGCGTGTCCACTAGCCACCAGAGAATGCTATCCAGTTCTTGTATTGGGGATCGGGATGGGGGGGTCACTAGTCACCAGGGAATAGTAAATAAAGATCAGGCATGGGATTGGGAGGGGGAGTGGGACCACTAGACACCAGGGAATATTAAAAAAAGATTGGGCATTGGTGCAGGTGGGGGGATGGACCACTAGACACCAGGGAATATTACAAAGAGCTTGGGCATGGATGCAGGTGGGGGATGGGACCACTGGACACCAGGGACACATGTATTTTAACATCAGGCCGCCGATGCCAGAGAAAAATCATCTTTTTCACTCAGGCCGGTGATCGGGTGAGGGGAGGGACCCCTTGACACCAGGGAAAGAGGCACTATACAATCGGGCGAGTGATCATGAGGGAGGAGGAACCACTGGACACCAGGGAATTCGGACTGGCAATTGGCAGGGGGGGTACCACTATCACCAAGGAAAGTGAACTATATTACTGTCAGGCTGGCAATCAGTTGGGGGGGGGTGCTAAACTCCATTGCAGCATGTGCATGCAAATAGTTGTCTAGTGCCTTGCATGCCCAATGGGCTCATTCTACATGTCTGCTTTTGTGAATTCCAAATAGCGCATCTGTGCCATTTATTGTGGGGTCATTCTCCAGGATGCATGTTGGGGTGGCGCTAGTGGGGTTAGAGGTAACAGTAATGGGGTTAGCGCTGACTTGTCCTGGCCCTATTCACAGTTGGATAGCGCAGGTGCGCTATCCAACTGTTAACAGCAACCTCTGACACCTGGGCAATAGCAAAGCACAACACAAACTTTTGTGCTGTGCTTTGTGATTTTTTTGTGAATCTAGCCCCAGGTAGTTAGATGCTGAACTACCTGCAGCTGCTACCACTTGACCAAGACTGCTCATCGAACCATAGTGGTGGAGCATCAGGGTCACAAAAGCACACTGTGGATGATCAAGTCTTTATTGTTTTTGCCTATTGAGAAAAAAATGAATTTAAGTAGAAAACTTCAGACGTCTGTCCAAGTTCTTTCCAAGTGAGGTGCACCCATGGCTACTGTACTACTAAGACTGTCTGTGCTTCAGTGAATTGGTGATGAGTTGGTTGTTTACAGAGTCTTGTAGAAACCTCAGAAAAGGGGTTGCTGGGGAGAAGATACTCTCAAAAGGCACAACAGAGGCTGGAAGCAAACCGAGGACCTCAACTAGATAGAATGAGGCTCACCTATGTGATTTAGTTTCCACCAGGAAGTGCAGGGGAAAAAACACTGGGCAAAAATCTGGAGAATTCCCCAAGCCAGAAAATGCATGGAGATCTGGATGATGGCTTTTCATAGAGTAGCTTCACCAAACCAACAGCATACCTCAAGCCAAGCAGTTGGGGCCTGAAAATAGTCTACCAAGAACCTTCTTAGCAATCCCCAGCAGACCTACACCCACAGGTGAAGAAATCCAGTAGTCAGCAGCTCAACCGAGGCAATACGGCATGATGCGCAAGTGGGAAGCTCAAACAGAATGGTAACATGAGTTTTGTGTGAAGAAACTGCAAACTGCATGACAAGTATGTCAAAATAGCACACATTTGCTTGCAAAATAATGTATGTTTGTAAGACAGGAGTTGCAAATTGTGAAAACAATGTAAGATGCGAAAATATGTCATTAGTGTGATGTTACTTTGCATAAAAACATAAGGAAAGCTTTGCAAGGATGTAAACTGTGTGGAAAAAGTGCCAATTACATGGCTCTATGGGCAAATAATGCAGGTTTGCATGAGAAATAGTGTAAAAAGCCTGAAAACGGACATGTGTTACATAAAAAAGCAATTTGTGTGAAGAAGCACTCTTGCATAAAAAAATACACAAACTCGCATGGAATTCACACAAGATAAGACAATAATGCACACCACATAAAAAAATATAAATTATGTGAAATGAATTTGGGGAAGATTGCCATCTCAGAGGTCAGCACCAAGGCCAATGATGCCAGTAATGAGGCTGGCACCGAGGCCAATGGTGATGACAGCACAGAGGCCAATGGTGACAGCAGTACAGACACCAACACCGAAGTCGGCAGTGATACCAGCACTGGCACTGAGCCACAACAGACACTGGCAGCAAGGCCAGAACAGTCACAAGAACCAGGAAACCCACTGTGAAGTCTGTGCGCAACAAAACCTGCAAAGACCATTTTTTTCCTGACAAGGATAAGCACCGCACTCTACACTAGATGGTACTGAGGGGTGGCAATGACAGAGTCTGTTGTCTTCCAGAGAAATCATGCCAAAGCAGATATGTCCAGGGACACAGTCGCAGTAGATGCATGGAAGGTTCCAGTACCATAGACCATAACCAATCTGTTCTCCTAGACATTTCAATAGGCAGTGGTGCTGTCGGAGACTAAGGTGCCAACATCGCTGCATGAAAAAGGGCCACTTCCCTATTCCCCCCAAATGAGAGAGGATACAGACACTAATTCCACATGACATGGAGCCAATTGCCTTGATGCAGAATGGAAAGAACCAGACTTGGACCAGTGCCTTTACATCTTCAAAACATAGAAATTGACAGCAGATAAGGACCGCTAGGCCAATCTAGTCTGCCCTTAGCCCTACCTATATTAGTAGCCACTGACCCTACTTGTTCATCATCTTTACCTTCCCCTTCCCACCTCTAGGGTTCCTTTATGCCTGTTCCATACATGTTTAAATCGTCCACTGTGTTATTCCATCATAAAGACAAGATCTTTGTCAAGCAGATCCAGAAGTCTGACACCGAGCATGGTTGGGACAAAAACATTTATGACTCCAGGAGGGCTACCTAACCTCCAAAGTGTGAGATCGCACAATAACATAACACTTGATGCAAGTGAAGTGACAGTCCAAAAACAGACCCTTAGCAGGCACCCAACTGGACAAACAGTTGGCGAACAAAGTGTTCGAACAACATAGGCAAAGAAAAACTTGTAGATTTGCAACTGAAATGCCAAACAAGGATTAAATAAATCATGCAGTCAGTAGAACAAATTGTAAAACAAAAAAATGCGAACTAGAAACTTAGAGGCTTACATGGGTGAAACCTGAAAGTGTGTTGGTCCAGGCCTACGCAGAGAATTCTCAAAATCTGTTAGTCCCCTGATGAGGCATACTCTCAATGACAGGAAAAGCAGAACTGAGGTGGTTAGGTAAGAACCTGTATTTGTGTTATCTGTGCATGTCACCATAGTCAGTATCATGTGCATGGCGTGTGCCAGCCCCAAAGGTTTTACTCCCATGGGGTCCTAGTGTCTTCAGCTCTAAGACCCGAGTGGAGCTCTAGGGGGAACACCGATCCTAGAAAGATCTGGATACTATCACTGAATGACTTGGAAGAAAGTCTCTATGGATCACATGCCTTCTGACAGTTTACATTTATTTGTTTATATAATCATATTTATACAATTGTTGAATAATAGTGTAGAATGAAAAAGTGTTATTCAGCTCCAGTGAAAATAACATGTTCTTCCACTGAAGCTAATGTTATTTCCATTAAAGACATGCCAGAATGGCAAAATGGAATCCATGGTATAAACAGGACATTCCATTGAACATCCATGAATAAGTTTTTTATTCAGTCTAAAATGTTGCCAACAATGCAGCCTAGCATGTGTGGTTTCACTCTGCCACTCACTGCTAGACAGTATTGTTGGCAACATTCCAGACTGGAAAAAAGCTTATTCCTGGGTGCCCTATGGAATATCAACATAACTGGTTTAGCTATGAGCCCACATGGAAAGGGTTTAGGTTGACTCAGCTTATCTTCATAAACATATCCAAAAAAGCATGATCCCCGCTTCCCTAGCCAAAGGGGAATTAGAACAACACTTTGCATGCCTTTGTAAGATGGGTAAGAGAAAGCCTGCATGGACTGGTGGAGTCCAATAACTATTAAATGATAACTTCATGGGTCAGTTAATGTTTTTTTCTTTTTGATATATTGGAGCTTTTTTCACCATTCTATGAAAAAGACACACTCCAGGGTGTGTGTTCATGGTAGAATAATGACACTCCAGTTGGCTAAATGCAAGTGGCTGCAACTCATCCCTCGCAAGTAACCTGGGGCGTGCAGTTATTATAGCATAACCACACACCTTGTCTCGTGTTATCATTTATTTAATGCACCCATTTCCTGATTGAAAAAGAGTACAGCAGCTCTTTTCACCACTACTTTGTGTACTGGTATGGCCCCAAACCATTGTCCAGTCCCCTTCCCTGCTCAGTGTCAGGTAATCAAAAGACATTCTCATCTACTGCGACAATCAGTGCCTCTGAAGACATACTATGGAATGTGGACACTAACAGCCCCAGCGGAGAAGCTTTTTTTCCCCCCCTTCTCCCCTCTACAAGCTGACTGTCTCAGGATAGACAATACTGACCCTTAGCCCATTAGCAGTCTTATGCACTCCTGAGACCTAGTATGTCTCTGTAGCAATCTCATTCATTTCTACAAATCAACAGGTGTGTTTATTTACCCAGCATATACCAGCAGAGAGCCAACATCTTACAGTGGGGTACTTGCACCCATTTTTACAGCGGGCCCAACCAGAGCACTAAGAGGTTAAAGCAGCAGTGTTTGTTAGTCGGCAAAAAAATTAATCATACAGTTTTTTTTTAGCAAAAATATATTTCTGACAACTGGAGATTCATGCTCAGTATATTATTTGTTTTCTCAGATGTTAAGACTTTTTTTATAGCTGATTTTGTAATTAATGACTCACGCCATTAAAGATGGCCACCATTCATCATTTTTAAAAATCTCTTCTTCTGATGTTACTTGTTGAATGTACTGTACATGCTAGATTTATACTGTACTTGTATTAGGATGGTTCTTCCACATGTTTCTGATAGTAAACAGCACACAATATTAAATTTTTACATGGTGGGTGTGGCATGGGTGTGGGAACTTTTAAAAACTTCAAGACACCATATCTTGGTTCAGGAATGAATGAAAATGAAAAGAACAATGTGTATCTTGTTATTTTTGCCAGACAAACCTTATTACTGAAAAATATGTATGGTTACTGGCATGCCTAAGGTCACATAGTGAGTATCTGGCTCTAGTGGGGGTTTGAAGTGGTGATCTCCTGATCCTCAAGCCAGAGTTCTAACCACAAGATCACACTGCTTTGTACATGTTTCAGTATGGCAGATTCAGCAACTCCATGTTTGACTTGCAATGCTGCAGTCTTTTTTTTTATAATCTGTTTTATCACCTGGTCTCCACGGCTGCCCCTTTCCAACCAACACCCTCAGCCCTGTCATCCAGCTTCCCCAGGACTTACCTTACACCAATGCCCTCTGTCACAGGACTGTGGTGGTGCTCGTTCACTAGTGCGGGCCTGTGGAGGGTTGGGCTTCATCCTGCCGCCTGGAGTGTTTTTTCTCCTGATTTTTGCCCTGAGGCCCATGGATAAGCAATGGGTGTGATGTGCGAGCTCCACTTCCACGGAGATGCCCATGGTGTCCTAAACGTGGGTTCCCCTTCCCTACATGGTGGTGTTGCATGTGCTGTGACACAGTCGCCACTGGGTGGCAGTCAAGCAGCACGCCACACTGACCTCCCTCCCTCCCCAAGGACAGAGAGCTATCCTTGGGGCATTCAGTCCTTCCTCTCCCCACCAGCCCCTGAGTCTGTTCCCAACCCCGGGTCACCGGCATGGCAGGAGATGAGGTGAGGCGCCCAGTGCCTCAGTCCTCCACGCCACTGGACCGGTATGCTGCAGCCTTTTAAGGCATGTCCACAAGGACACAGTGGTGTATTACAGGCAGGTTGGCTCCTGAGACGTGTATGTTTTTTTTTGTTTTGCTTTTCATAACAGTCTGCCTACTCCCAGCATTATTTGTTTTAACAAACCTCCTAATCCCTCAGCCAGATTCATCATGTCAGTCCCAATTAATTGCATTTTTTCTTTCACATAGATGCGTAGAATTTGTTGACAGAAAAGGACCATTTTTCCCACCTAGTCTGTCCAGATGTTCCTTGCCTAATCTGACTCCACAGACTGTAACTGGTCTCCGGTGACCCTCCCTCCTTGTTTTCTAATACACCCCTATGCCTATCTCACATATGCTTGAAACCCCTCCACCATTACTGCCTCCACCACTTCTACTGGCAGTCTGTTCCAAGCATCTACCACACTTTCAGTGAAGAAGTATTTCCCCACATCTCTCTTAAGCTCCTCCACCTCTCCCGGCTTCATTGCATGCCCCCTGGTCCTAGCGCTCTTTCTGATTTGGGAGAAACTTAACTCCTACACCCTGTTCACCCCTGTGTGGTACTTGTAGGTCTTTATCACGTCACCTCTCGCCCTTCATTCTTCCAGCCTGCACACGCTGAGATCCCTCAGTCTCTCCTCATGCAACCCCAGCACCATTTTAGTTGCCCTCCTCTGGACTGACTCCACCCTGTCTGTTGTTTCTGAGCTGCAGTCTCCAAAACTAGACACAGTGCTTCAGAGGTGTGGTCTCAGCAGTGAGTGATACAGTGGCAACACCACCTCCCTCCTCCTACTGGATATTCACCTCCCTATTCACCCTATTAACCTACTCACTACTTTGTCACACTGCCCTGCCACCTTAAGACTGTCAGATATGATAATCCCAAGGTCCCTTTCCTGTTTAATGACTGTCAGTACCTCCCTCCATCTTGCACTCAGCGCCAGGGTTCCTATGCCCTAGGTACATGATCTTGCACTTTTTGGAAACTGAACCCTGGACACGAAATATGCACACCTAGTACCAGAATCAACCTGTTGAGGCTCAATAATTAAATGCAAACATAATGCTTTATTAAAGTAAACCTTGAAACATAGAAATTGACGGCAGTTAAGGACCACTTCACCCACCCAGTCTGCCCATTTTTTCCCTGCCTATACTGTCACTGCAGACCTTACTTGATCTCTGGCTCCACCCCCCCCCCACCGCTTCCCACTAAGAGTCCCTTGTTCCTATCCCTTGCATGCTTTAAGCCCACCACTGTTTTCATCACCAGCATCTTTGCTGGAAGACTGTTTCAGGCAGCCGCCGCTCTTGCAGTGAAGAAGTACTCCCTCACATCTCTCTTGAATTTACCCACTTCCAGCTTCATTGCATGTCACCTTGTTCTCGTGCACGTTTTCTTCAAAAAAATACTCCCCCTGTATGTTATTTGTACCATGAGGTATTTATAAGTCCTTATCATATCCTTACCCTTCCTCCTCCCATCCGGGGTGTATGTACTGAGGTCCTTCAGTCTCTCCTCATAGGACTTCAGATGCAGACTATGCACCATTTTAGTTGAATTCCCCTGGACTTCCTCCACTCTGTCTTTCCTGGAATGTGGTCTCCAGAACTAGATACGGTATTCCAGGTGGGATTGTACCAGCAGTCTATACAGTGGCAACAACACCCCCCCTTTTGTTGGTGATACCCTCCCTATATGTAACCACACAGTTTCCTCGGGTTACTAGAATCCCATCAGTGTTAGACTAGGAAGGTAGTGGGCAGCTGATAGTTTATTAGAAGCTCTCTACAGACCTCTCATTGTTTACCTGGCCATGCTGCATGAGAAATGAATGAGGTCATTTAGAACTCTCGCAGCAGCCTGAGCCACAGTGGAATCAGCTGCTTGGGGACAGTTTAGAATATTCAGACAGGAGTTGTGCAGTAGGAGTCAGAGTGAGCAGCAGTGCTCCAAGGGAGAGGTGCCTGCCAGCCTGTTCTGAGGCTGGATGAAGGACCTCTGGTCATTTTTCTCACACCAGAGAGTGAGACAACAGTAGTGCCACAGGCAGTGGTGGAGACTTGTAATTCCAGGACTCCAGTGGGTCATTCCAGAGAGAGTGAAATGAGACTGCAGTTTCAGTGGGTCCAAGGGGCAATCCCCTGAAAGACCAGAATAGTGTTCAGCTGCCCAGAGAAGAGCCAGAGTATGTCTCAGTGTGAAGCTATAAAAACTACCAGCAAAAGGGAAGAGGTGTTGTCTTCCAAGATCCATGTCTGTAACATAAGGACAACCAAAACTATGAGTATAGCTACATGGGAATGTTTTTAGGGAGTTGTCTGGTGGTGTATGTGTCCAGAAATAAGGCTAGAATGCACCATTCAGGGCCCTTGTATCACCACAACAATGTGTTGAATTTAAAGTTTAATGTGTGGATGCCTTTGCAATCCCCAGTGAGATTGAATAATCCATTTTGTGTAACCCAGATAGAATGGCAGAGGCTGACTGGGGCAAGGGTGGATAGAACCTCATCTGAAACTCTTTTCAGGGCTAACTGGTTCATGGAAGGGCACAAGGTTACCCTGTGGATGTTAACTAAGCCCATCAGGACAGGAGAATGTAATTTTTAAATGTGTGGCAACCCCCACAAAATGACACTTTAGGGAAATCTAATGTCTTGAGGTCCCTGGTAAAGAGGGTTGGACAGTTCGATGTTTCTGTGTGAGAAAATGTAAGAGATGCCAAACTGTGTTGTTCTGGAAAGGAAAAGAGTACTTGAATGAAGCCTGTATGTACAGTGTCCAACCTAGGGGACCAACCCTTTTCTGTTTTCCACCTGAGACAGAATAAAGCCATACTGTAGAATCCCACTTCCAGTAGTGGATATTACATCTGCGCTTCCTAGTGTGAGCTTGTTTATGAGCTCCCCTCAGAAGTTAGACCTAGGATAGCCCTAGCACGTCTCTCCCAGAACTTGGAGTAAATAAAAATGTTTATTTTGTGCCCTGACCCCTCCAACCTCTTAGATACCGAGCCAGGTATTTGTCCCAGTGCAGGGGTTCTACCTTTGGTATGCCAGCTTGTGGTTTGATGCCTTGTCTGGGTACAAGTTAGGGGGGTCCCAGTTGCAAGATGCAGCTCTTGGCTGGGGCAAGGGTTGCAAAATAGGGTGCTCGTCCAAAGATCTTGGGGGAGAGGAAGAACATTGCCTTGCCAGTGCAAATGCTGAAGGTATGCCTAGGGTCTTTCCGTCTGGTGCCAGTGCACCATAACAAAAATCGTTGTGAAGAAAAATAAAGTTATGCCCAGTAAAGTGCTGTCCAAAGATATGCTGCTTGTGTTTCTGAGGAAAATATGTGCTGTCTGTAGTGCTTGTGGAAATTGTGATGCCAAAGACTGATGTGCTGAGAAATGTGTGCTCTGTCAGTCAAGGTGCTTAAAAATGGTTACATGTAAAGATTTAAAAGTTTAAAGGAACTGTGGACCAAGAGAACATTTGTGCCCAAATCTACAGAAAGTTTCAAGTGTTTATGAGTTAAACTGGGGGCGTCACTAGAGGAATTGTATAAAAGACTGTGCCAAAATTGCCTGAAAGTGCTTCAGTCAGTGAAATTTCAAGCCGTGGAAAAAACAAACTTCAGGTTGCAGTTTAAATTTGCCTGCTCAACAATCGTCATGAAGGAGAGCAAGCAGGGAGAGAGAGAGAGAGAGAGCTCATTTGCATGGTGCCATGTGATTGGTCAACCCAACCATGTCCCGCCCATTGCCTGGAGTCTCAGTACTGACGGAGTGTTCAAGGAGGAAAGAGCATGAAGTGTGCGAGGAATTCAGAACCAGCAGAGCAGTAGTGAGCCGTCACGAAGGAGAACTTTGTTGTTTTGTTAAAAAGACTTTAAAAACCAGTAAATTGGGCTTTTCCTGGGTAATGACTGCTACAGAGAGCGATCGTGAGTGTGCGTGGTGCCAATCATCAGATGGAACAGCCAAACCAACCCCAATAGTCTTCAAATCAGCAGGAAGGCTACAAATATCACCGGAGGGAACCAGCTAATTTCTGTAAGTACAACAAATTGCAACAAAAACAAAAAGACTGTGAGCATTGATGTACTGTAAAGAGGTAGTGCTAAAGTCAGCATAAGATTGAGTAAGCAAGTAAACTGAAAGTAAAAGGACTGAGCAAAAGTAGCTGTGGCTGGTAGCAAGAAAACAAGATCTGTGTTTACTGGGTAGTACTAAGCAAAGTAACTAGAAAGAAGCAGAGATTTAAAGACTACTGATTTTTCCTAAAAGTCAAGTTGCAAGTTTGTCATAATAAAACGCTGTGGCAAGGGAACCACATGCAGCCAGAACCAGTGTCTGTATGATGCAGAATGTTTCAGTGGCCATGCTGGGGCGCAGTTTGAAGCAAATGTAAACAAACAACAAAGCACCATGTGTGGCAGGGTCTAATGGTACAAAACAATCAGAGCCTGTACAGAAAGTTTGAAACAGAGTGCAACTCAGGCAGCAGTTTCAAGCAGAGAGAGAAAGAGACATCTGCAGTTTAAAAAAGTCAGAACTAGTGTGCTAAGTGCATAGAAAGCAGATCAGTAACTTGGACTTGTGTGTTGTTTTTCAGAGCAAAATGACTAGTAAAAAGACAGGGTATCCCCTCCACGACAGAGCCTGATAGCCCAGCATGAAAAAGAACTACTAGAGCAATATGTGCAATTGTACAAATGTAAAGGTGCACCAGCAAATGTTGCATTACCAAATCTTCCAGTAAATGTATGTGTGATCTGCATGAGAAGTTGGGAACTAGGAGGGATGATCTAATGATTCCACACTGTAGAGATTGCAGGAAGCAGTATGGGATGTGTGTAGACAGTGGCACTGTGCAAGTCAAGACCAAAGTAATATGTCTGGCTCCGACATGGACTCTGTGTGAGGGCCTAATCTGTGCCTCATGGAGAAACTGCATGCAGGCGGGAAGATCCAGAGGAGCTAGTAAGAGAATTTTTTGAGGGTGTGACCCAGAGCAACTTGCAGTGGCAGGAAGAAATGGTCTTTTCAACTTCAGAAAAGGTTGAAGGGGACCAGCCAGAGACTGAGTCAGTAGATCCGTGGGAAGCAGGCCCAAGTCCAAGTTTAATTGGCGAAGATGAAACAGAAGATGCCTTACACTGGGAGGCAACTGCCTCGGAACATAGTGAGGAGTGGACTATGTCTGGGGCTGAACCAGCTTTCAGCTCCTGGGCAGAGCATGTAGAACAAGCAGAAATGGAGCAAGTTAATAAGGTGATTTGTAGTGAGAATGGGCTACCATTGGCCCTAACTGCAAGTGGTCCTGGTGAAACATTTTGTAAATAAATAAATAAATGTGAGCCACAAGAGACTGTACAGGGCTCTAAAGAAGTTGTAGCAAGTACAGGGATGGACTGCTTTTTCCCTGTTGTGACCATCCATAGCTGGCTTGACCAGGTCTGGCCGCCCCCAAGTCGAGCTGTTGGGTTGAGCCTGTCCAAAAGCAGCAAAGAGGAACGCCTAATCAGATATAGGGCTGAGGCAGAACACGGACTAAAATATCCATTTTTCCCAAGATGGATGAGGGAAGCAATTGAAGACCATGGAGAGGAATGGTTGTAGGAAGAAATCAGAGCTACCATTAAACCCAATGTGTGTAATTTTTTGTCGGGCTGAAACTCTGTCATGACAGACTTAAATTTTGGAGACTAGGTTGCACCCTCCATCTAGACTCTGTCTGAATAACTAACAAAGCTGGTCATGAAACAGTCCACACCCAAACACTTGCTTGTCCAGACAAGACAATAGTTTATAGTTCTCATCCTGAGTGGTGCTTCCCCTGAGTGCCACTACACCAGCATTTTGCCAGCTTGAAGGATAGCCACACCAGAAGCAGGGCAACATGGTGGGTCCACCACCCAACTCTGCAGGCAATCAACAGAAGAAAGAGAAAGTCTCCTGCCAAGCACCAAGAGGGGGAGACCAACGTGGGTGTCTTCTGTCCTAGTGAATCCAGCTCGAACTCCAGCTGCAGCAACCAGGTCCAGAGGTGGCATGGAAGGGCCTGATCTGAAGATTTGTCTTCAGCAAAGATGAAGAAGAGATCCAGACAAGATCCAGATAGGTGATGCAGCTAGTCAACCTGCACTTCAGGAACTGGTAGGCTAGATTTTACTTTTCCTTTTTATGTTTTAACTGTGCCCACTTAAAGAGAAGGTGCCCTTTAAACTGTTTGGTTCAAGGGACATCTGGATCTGGACTACAGTTTAGCAGGCCTTGGGCCTGTGCCAAGAACAAGTCTTGAAAGTGAGTGCCATGTGCCTTTAGAGTTGGCAGTTTATAGGGACCCCCTCGCCAAAATGTTTTGTAATGTGTTTATTAAAATACTTTTATACTGCCTTTTGTAAAAAACCCTTTAAGACTTTTTTGGGATTGTGTAGTATCTGCAGGTGGGAGGTTTGGTTACTGTTTTCTCTTGCAGGATATGTTTTGGAATGTTTTATTTTGCAGGGGCTTCTGAGCAAAGACAAGAAGAGGATGTTTTAGGACTCCATGGAGTTCTCCTTTTAGAGTGTTTTGGGTTTTAGAAATGTGTTAACTGGGAAATGTTAAACATTTTTGCTTTTCAGGTTTAGAGTATGTAGTGATGGGGTTTGGGAAATGCATAGCAATGCATTACGTATGTTTCTAAAGCAGCCTACAGTTGTAAATTGTGAAATGTGTGTGGGGATAGGTTACCCCATGGTAGAGAGTGAAATGGGATTGTAGTTTCTGTGGATCTAAGGAGCAATCCACTGAGGGACCAGAATAGTGTTCAGCTGCCCAGAGAAGAGCCAGAGTGTGTCTCAGTGCGAAGCTATGAAAGCTACCAGCAAAAGGGAAGAAGTGTTGTCTTCCAAGATCCATATCTATAACATAAGGACAACCAAAACCATGAGTACAGCTACATGGGAATGTTTTTAGGGAATCGTCTGATGGTGTATGTGCCCAGAGATAAGGCTAGAGTGCACCATTCAGGGCCCTTGTATCACCGTAACAATTTGCTGAATTTAAAGTTTAATGTGTGGATGCCTTTTCAATCCCCAGTGAGATTTTTTTTTTTTTTTAACTTTATGCCTCCTGTACCGGTGACCTGAACTCTCTCCGGCAGGGCACTCGGTACAGCCTTGTCCTATCCGCCTGAAGCCCCCAGACTCCACCTTCCCTACCGCACCACCTGGCCACCCGATCCCCCGGCTCTGAGTCCCCACGGGGCAGGAACGCCGACTCCTCTGGCGCTCTATCTATAATCTAGTGGTGCAACCAGGGAGTGGAGGGAGTGCCCCCTGTGAAGCTGGGAGGCCCGGCATTGGACATGGGGACTGACCACTGGACCTGCTATCGCCTATCAGGTGCGCCGGGGATTTTCTTTTGTTCTGTCCCATCCTCTGTGGAGCTCGGTTGTGAAATGATGACCAGCGTCCACCGAGCTCTGCCCCTGGTGCCTTATGGCAGCGGTGCGTGCTCCTGGCTACCCGGCCATCATCGGGGGTCGCTCAGGAGGCGGCCAGCTCATCCCTCCCAGGAAGGAGAGCCATCACATGGATGCTTCATCCCTACCCGCCCTGCCGCCTTCAACTGCCCAGGCTCATTCTCGAACCTGGGTCACAGTGTGGCGCGAGGTGAGGCATCTAGAACCCCAACCCTCAGCGCCACTGGCCGGCTCCCAGTGAGATTGAAGGATCCATTTTGTGTAACCCGATTAGCTGGGGCCAGGGTGGGCAGAACCTCATCTGAAACTCCAGTCAGGGCTTACAGGCTCACAGAAAGGCACAAGGTTACCCTGCAGATGTTAACTAAGCCTATCAGATCAGGAGGATGTAATTTTTAAGTGTGTGGCAACCCCCATGAAATGACACTTTTGGGAAATCTAATGTCTTGAGGTCCCTGGTACCGAGGGGGATTGACAGTTCGATGTTTCTGTGTGAAAAAATGTAAGAGATGCCAAACTGTGTTGTTCTGAAAAGGAAAGGAGTACCTGAATGAAGCCTGTATGTACAGTTTTCAATCTGGGGGACCACCCCTTTTCTGTTTTCCACCTGTGACAGAATAAAGCCATACTGTACAATCCCATTTCCAGTTGTGGACATTACATCTGTGCTTCCTAGTGTGAACTTGTTTATGGGCCCCCCTCAGAAGTTAGACCTAGCATAGCCCTAGCACCTTTCTCCCAGAACTCGGAGTAAATATAAATGTTTATTTTGCACCCCAGCCCCCGACCTCTTAGATCCCGAGCCAGGTATTTGCCACAGTGCCAGAGGTGGTACCTTTGTTATGTCAACTTGTAGTTTGATGCCTTGTCTGAGTACAAGTTGGGGGGATGGTCCCGGTTGCAAGATGCCACTCTTGGCCAGGGTAAGGGTTGCATACTGTATATACCCCAATATCCCACTGGCCCTACCCACGGCCTTGCCACCTTGAGATCATCAGATGTGATTATTCCCAGCTCTCCTTCTCGTTTGGTGATCCTCAGTACCTCTTCTCCCATTTTGTACTCCACCTCTGGGTTTCTGTGCCCCAAGTGCATGATTTTGCACATTTACGCATAGAAAACCCAGCTGCCATGTCTTGGATCACTGCTCAACTTTTCTCAGGTCTCTGCACATTCCTTCTCTCCCAACCCCCACAAGTGTCCACTTTATTGCT
The DNA here is from genome assembly GCA_016271365.2 of Neoceratodus forsteri. Taxonomy (NCBI): domain Eukaryota; kingdom Metazoa; phylum Chordata; order Ceratodontiformes; family Ceratodontidae; genus Neoceratodus; species Neoceratodus forsteri. The sequence goes on from CM057451.1 coordinate 749,389,668, forward strand.
GATTTTGATATCATTCATGAAGAGGCACACCATCCATTCCAGATCATCTGCAATGTCACTTATAAAGGCATTAAAGAGGACTGGTCCCAGTACTGAACTCTGTGGCACTCCTCTGTTTACCACCAACCTCTGTTGCCCATCCCTTAACCAATTTATTACCCAGTTTACAGCCTTTGGACCTATTCCCAGGCTACCCAGTTTCCTTTTGAGCCTATGTGGAATGCTGTTGAAAGCCTTATTGAAATCTAAGTGGGCCATGTTCGCTGCCCCACCCTGATCTACTTCCTGGTCATCCAGTCAAAGAGAGCTGGTTTAGATATCTATGGTCCCTCATTACCAGGGTCCTGAGTTTTCTGTGATTCTGCAGGTGTGGCAAACTGTGGAAATAGCCACAGAATTTGCTGTCACCCGTGGAATTCGCGGCCACCAGTGGAACAAACGTCCTTTGCCAGCGAGGTGCCCAATCCCCCGTTATTCACTGCCCCCCTCCAAGCTGCCTGTGCCAGGCGGGAGCCCACCCCAGCGTGGCAAAGCTTCATTGCCAACAGGGGTGCCCAATCCCTGTCGGCTTCACGTCCCCTCCAAATGTTTGTATGCCATGCTGGGAGGCCCATCCCAGCGTGGCAAAATCTTTCTTTGCGGATGGGGGTGCCCAATCCCTCGTTGGCTTCACTGCCCCCCCCAAGCTGCCTGGTGCCACGATGGGAGCCACCCCAGTGTGGCAAAAGCTTCATTTGCTGATGGGGGTGCCCAATCCCCTGTAGGCTTCACCGTCCCCCCCCAAGCTGCCTGGTGCCATGCTGGGAGCCCACCCCAGCGTGGCAAAAGTCCCCCCTTGTGTGTGAATTAAAAAAACAAAGCAAACAAAAAAACTTCCATCGTTGATTCTTTGCCCCTCCCCAACCCGCACCCACCCTCTGCGTTCCCACCTCCCACACCCCCACCTCAACCCATGCCTCCGGAGCCCAGCGCGATGATCTTCGGTGGACTGGGAACACGTCTGCACTCTTCAAAGCCGACCACGAACTGAAGAAATGCCGGTAAGCTGTATAATGGCATAAATAGATTTTTTTCAACTTTAGTTCATATCTCAGCCATTTCTAGGAATATTTTCACCAAATTTTCAACATGGGGTTTTTGGGGCCCCACCTCATTAACTGTGTCACTGTTATTTCGTTAATCGGTCCCGAAAGGTGGTTCCGCAGTCACTGCATGGAACCACCTTTCTGGAATGATTAACGAAATGACAGTGTCACAGTTCATGAGGTAGGCTCCTAAAAACCCTATGTTGAAAATTTGATGAAAATATTCCCCAAAACGATTGTTTTATGAGCGTGCGTTGCGCAGTTCCTACGTACGCTCATAACTTTGAGCATTTTTAATATTTTTACTCCAGATTTTCAGTATTGCCATTTTACCACATCTACTTATGAACAGTACAATTGTCATTTTTCACATCTCACCTGAAATGTGTTTTCGCACATGTAGTACACAATGGGGCAGTCGGTGTGCAAAATCAATGTTCCAGACAGATTAATAAAATCACAGTGATACTGTTCATGAGCAGAGGTCTTGAACTGGCTATGTTGAAAATTTGGTGACAAACGCCCATAAAATGACTGTGTTATGAGCGTGCGTTGCGCAGTTCCTACGCACGCTCGTAACTTCGAGCATTTTTAATATTTTCACTCCAGATTTTCAGTATTGCCATTTTACCACACCTCCTTATGAACAGTACAACTGTCATTTTTCACATCTCACCCAAAATGTGTTTTCGCTCACGTAGTGCACAATGACACGGTCAGTGTGTGAAATCAATGTTCCGGACAGATTAATAAAATCACAGTGATACTGTTTATGAGCAGAGGTCTTAAACTGGCTATGTTGAAAATTTGGTGATGAACACCCATAAAATGACTGTGTCATGAGCGTGCATTGTGTCAGATATGGCAAAAATAAAAAAAAAAAAAAATTAAGGGTAAAAATGTGCCTCAGAATTACTGCAGAAATTGGAGTTGAGTGCCGCAGAAGTTCTGCGGCAAATGAGAACCCTGCTGCAGAACTTTGCTCTGATGTGCCGCGGAAAAATCGGGGCCCTGCTCATTACTCCATATTTTTCTTTTATTATTTTGCCTCACATGGCAGTAAGTATTTACATTGGCTTGGCCTCCAAGAGAATGACTATAAACCAAAATGGCTAGGAACTGAGGAAGTTTTATGCCAAGAGTGTGAGGTCAATTCTAAACCATTATTATTTCTTCCTTTATCCGAAGTGCTGCGACCTCTCTGAGCTACTCTCGTAATGTGGTTGATCCGTACACACACACACGCACACACACACACACACACGTGTAGGCTAATATGCTCACTCTGTTGGTAGACCCTACACGACCATTATTTTTGAACCCGAATTTCCAGATGGGGGTAAAGTGCTAAATCCTGTACTTTGGGGACAGATCCTGATTCCTAGGGTGAATCATTTACTTGTGGGGGATTCTTTTATTCCTTTCCATATGTTCCAGACACAAACTTTGGAGCCAGATACTTTAGCTTCAACATTGTTTGGTACAATTTTTGAGCCCTCCAACGTGGGATAAAGGGTGTGGATCACAGTTCGATAAACTTTTCACAGTGGTGCAGAGGCCACATGCTATTTCTGGATTGTACAAAGTATTTCAACAGATAAATCCACAGAGGCTGATGGGTAAATATGACTGTTGGGCCACAAAACTTAGTTTGGTGCTCAATGACAAACAATAGAGACATGTTTGGTTGGACATGTATAAATATATAAAACAGGATAGACTTATCTCCAACACTTTCACATTTTACATAGCGTGTATCTCACCCCCAACATCTTTTTAACATGTTTTTTTTGGAAGACTTGTGTAAAAGATACCATCAGATGCTGAGCACTCTGTACCATGTTCTTTGGACCCGTGATAAAATTCAGCCTTTTTGGACTACTGTATGGGAGGGGGTAGATCCCCTCTTAGGTTTGCAATGTACCTTTACCACAGAAATTTGTTTATTGGTGTTATTTAGAGACTAAGTTTTTGGCCCAAGGAAAGGGCATATAGCCTTTATAGCAGCTGTGTCCAAACTGATAATTTTGCATCACTGGAAGGACGAAGAAGTCCCCACTTTCACTGAGTGGCATAATGAAATCCTATTTGCCCTCAAGGCTGAGAAAACAACTGCAGCCCTGAATAATATTTTTTTTTCTTTTTATTGAGACATTCAAGGTAATATACTGTACATACTTCACATTCATAATTGGTTACTGTTTTCTTTATATACGTATTATTTTAGACTGTATCTTATTCAAAGTTGTTTCATTTTCATTTCAAGGTTTAAAACATTTACAATTGCTTAACATTATCTGTAGAAGTCTGAGTGTGGAAACATGGCCTGTCATAGGCTTACCTTATTGAGGGTCCATCCCTTCCCCCCCTCACCCACCACTGGAGTGCAGTCAAAGATCTGTCCCAGTCCCTGTGTCATGGGCTCCATTGTTATGAGGAGAAGGTCACAATTAGGCTTTACTTCAGGGTTTTATGGAACAAATTCTGAATCAAATTCAGAGGCACAGAGTACCCATTTCTGTCATTTGTTACAGAATTGGTCCACTTCATCATGATTTATGGTAACTGAGTTTTCCTTATGGTAAATTTCATTCATGATTTTTCGCCATTTGTCTATAGTGGGAGGATTGTGGTTCATCCATGGATAATAGGTTTCATACTTTCCAATCTAGAGGAGAGACTTTACAAACTCTCCTACTTTCACAGTGAGGATCACGGTGCAAAGTGCTTGACATCATTCTGGGAGATGCCCTTCATAAACTAAGGGATCTCATGTCCCTAGTTTTTATGTATCATATGTCTCTTAGCTACATGAGCCTACAATTTACTCTATTGAACTGCTATGCCATAAAAGACAATTGTTAGAAGTGGTGAGATGTTTCTCCTTAGGGTATAGTTTCATGGTACATTATGGTCATCTAAGGGTGGGATGTGGGGGGAGGAGGTTACTGTATGTTGTTGTTGTATTTAATTAATGTGTTATAGTTGTTTGTTTTTGTATTGTGTTGTTTGTTACCTTCTCATAAACTTCAATAAAGCATACTAAATAAAAAAAAAAAGAAATCTATTAGATTTGTCTGAAATGCCCCCCACACATGTAAATCCATATTGCCTTGGGTCTTGTAACCTGTTTCATTCAAGATACTCCACAATTCTTTCCATTAGCAGTGACTTCATTAGCTTCCCCACCACCCATATCAGGCTGATGGGTGTATAGTTGTCAGCCTCCTCCCTGCTACCGTTTCTGTGAAGCAGGCCTACATCTGCCCTCTTCCAGTCCTCTGGAACCACTCCTGTTTCCACTGAGTTGTTAAAAGGACTGTCAGAGGTGCAGCCAGTACCTTCCTGAACTCTCTCAGTACCCTTGGGTGTACCCCATCTGGCCCAACAAGCTTTGTCCACGTTCAGATTTGTGAGTCCCTTCAGGACTCTCTTCTCTCTAAAGGTAGAAGCAGTATAGCTGGCCTACTAGTCACCCCGGCACTTCAGCTTTCCACTACCTCAGGAAGGCTTAGTGGACAGCTGAAGCTCTGGCGTGACTGGTAGGCCAGCTATACCGCTTGCACCTTAATTCCTTTGATGTGATTTTGCACAATATGGCACTTGGAAGACTGTTTTATATGTTACTTCTAGCACCAGCTTTATGTATTGAGACCAGTGACCCCTTTCTGCACTAGCTATCTTACGTTAATAAAGCATCACCTATTTACTGAGCCTCAGCAATTTGATTGTGGTACTAGATGTGCATAAATCTTGTATCCTTGGTTGCTTGTAGGGCTAGCAGCCCTGGTATCCCCCCCCCAAGTAGCACAGTTGTTCCCTTCTGGTTGTGGCAACTGAACCCTAACAGCCATGGTTTTAGACTACTCCAAGATCCCTGCATCCCCCAACAGTGTCCACCCTATTGCAGATTTTGGCATTATCTGCAAACCGGTGTAACTTCCCTTAGTTTCTCAGCAGTGCCACTTATGACACTGAAGAGGACTGGTCCCAGTACTGAGTCCTGTGGCACCCTGCTAGCTACTCCTCCATCATTTGAGTAGTGCCATTTACCACCACCCTCTGTCTCCTGTCTGTTAACCAGTTTCTAATCCTATTCACCACCCTGCCCCCCCACTCAGTTTCGTTATCAGCCTCCTGTGCAGCAGTGTCGAAGACCTTGCTAATGTCTAGATAGAGAAAATGGAAACAGTGTTTCCAAACTTCTGTTGCAGTGACCAAGACCACACTGCTCAGAAACAATCCAATCAGCCTACCTTTATTGCAGCTTCTGATCTTTTGTAGCCACTATGTTGCACCTAATGGTGCCGGTGTGTATTTCTTTTATACATCTTGTTTGCAGTTCTATTGCTGCTGCACATATTGCACAAGCTCCAGATGTATTTGAGCACTTATGCACTGTTGAATAAAGAGATCCATACTAATGGCGGACTGCCTAAATATTTATTGAGCAGCGTGCTCTTCATCAGTGCAACAGTAGCTTGGAAACATTGCTTCCATTTGCTCTACATGTGATGGCCTCTGTTTTGTTTTGACGTGGGAGACCCTCATTTTTACATTGTTGCTTGAAGTCCAGATAGGCCATGTTCACTCCCTTCACCTGATCTAATTTCCTTGGTCACCCAATGAAATGCATCACATTCATTTGGCATGACCCCCCACCCGCCCATGAATCCATGTTACCTGTGGTCTTGCAGCTCAGTGGATTCAAGATACTTATAACGTCTTTCCTTTAGCAGGGTTTGCATTAATTTCCCCACCATTGATGTAAGACTGACAGGCCTATAATTGCTAACCTTCTCCCTGCTGCCACTCTTACGTAGAGGAACCATATCAGGTAGAGGGACCATGTCAGCTCTTCTCCAGTTCTTTAGAACCATGCGTGTTTCCAGTAAGTTGTTGAACAAAGCTGTCAGTGGCAGCTAGCAACTCCCCAAGTTAACAAAAACATTTCTTTGGATGTATCCTGTCCAGTCCCATAGCTTTGTCCACCTTCAGAGCTGCAAGTCTCTACCAGAGTCTTTCTTCTAAAAATGAACTTATGTCCACCTCACCACACCCCAGCACCCCCCCACACACGCACACACAGTTTCTGCTACACCCTGGTGGTTTATCATCCCTCTCTCCACTGTGAAGACTGAGTAGAAGTACATTTTCAGGATGGCTTTTTCTTATTCCTCTTCTGCACAGTCTCCCCCCTTCTAATCCTCACATAGAAACATAGAATTTGTCAGCAGAAAAGGACCACTTGGCCCACCCACTCTGCTCAGATGTTCCCTGCCTAGTCCTTTTCCACAGACCCTAAATAGTCTTTGGCAACCCTCCCTCCTCCCTACTGATTTACTAATATTCCCCTATGTCTATATCATGCGTGCTTGAAGGCCCCCCACTGTTTTCACCTCCACCACTTCTGCTAACAATTTGTTCCAGGCATCTACCACCCTTTCAGTGAAGTAGTACTTCCTCCCATCCCTGTTAACGCACCCCCCCCCCAGTTAATTGCATGCCAACTGGTCCTGGTGCTCCTTCTCATTTGAAAGAGACACCTCCTGCACCCTGTTCAGTACTTGTAGGTCTCTATCATGTCTCCTCACGCTCTCCTCTCTTCCAAGGTGTACATGTAGAAATTCCTCAGTCTCTCCTCAAAGGAGTTTATGTGCAACCCCTGTACCATTTTAGTTGCCCTTCTCTGGACTGCCTCCATCCTGTCTATGTCCTTTCTTTTTTTTATATAGCTGTTTGGTCCCCGTTACCTCCTCCCGCCAACTGGCGATGGGGACACATACGAATTTTTTTAGATTTTCTCCCCTGACCCTCATCCCAAGGCCCTGGCACATAGCCATTCAAGTGTGTGGAGGTATGCTTCACACCCCATGGCACCAGCTCAGACCCTTCCACCTCCTGTTACTTTGCTGTCCCCTCTCCGCCTATGCTACCTACTGAACCGCCACCTGGTGGGAGTAGAAACTACGGGGGGGCACCAACCCACTCCCACCACCCTCAGGAGAGGAGAACTGCCCACTGGCATGCTCAGTCCTGCTCCCCCCTCCCCCCCACACCAGCAGCCCGATGACCTGAGATCATTCCTGAACCTGGGTCGCTGGCGTAACGCGAGGTAAGGCATTCAGCGCTTCAACCCTCTGCACTACCAGGCTGGTTGTCTAAGTCCTTTCAGAGGTGTGATCTCCAGAAGTGGACACGATACTTTACGTGGGGTCTCACCAATGAGCAATATGGTGGCAACACCACCTCCTTCCTCCTGCTGGACATACCCCATTCTTTGCACTCTAGCATCCCAATAGACCTGGCCACTGCTCTGGCACTTAGAGGTAATCAGTTATGATAACCCCAAGATCCCTTTCCTGCTTATTATGGTCAGTACCTCCCCCCATCCTATACTCAGCTCCTGGGTACCTATGCCTTAGGTGCATTATTTTGCACTTTTCAACTGTTGTGATCTTGATCACTATCCCTCCCCCTGCTTTCCTCTTCTCACATGTATCTGAAGAAAGTCTTATTGTATTGTAGGTACACTAAACCTTTTACATTTTCAAAGATAAAGGTTGAAACAGTGATTAGTGAATTACTAAATTTAAACACATCAAATGCCATTGGCCTGGATATCATTCCATCAAGACTGTTAAAGTATGCTACTCCAGTTATAGTCTAGCCATTGGCATATATACAATTTGTCACTGAGTACAGGAGAGTATCCCTCAGCAAGGAAACAATCAAGGGTAATACCCATTTTTAAGGGTGGCAATAAGACGGAGATGAGTAATTATTGGTCAGTTTCCCTTCTGTCCCAGACATCCAAAATATTTGAAAAAATAGTGGTGGCCCAGCTAAGGGAACATTTGGATTCCATTGGCTTAGTCAATGACATGCGATCAGGATTCTGAAAGGGCCATAGGACAACCTCGGCCCTTGTTAAAGTGGTGGGGGATGTGCAGGCAGCCCTGGATAGGAGGACACAGGGTGGGTGCAATATTTGTAGACCTATCCAAGGCTTTTGATTCCTTGGACCACAGTGTCCTCCTGTCCAGGGCGGCATCACCTGAGATGGTGAGTCAAGGGCAGAGGTGGTTGGACTCATGTCTGACAGGCAGGAATCAGAAAGTTTCAGTGGGTAACTGGGATTCTGGTTTGTTGCCTGTTGGATCGGGGGGGGGGGGCCCAGGATTCCATCCTGGGACCATTACTGTTCAATATATATGTAAAAGGTCTGTGTTTTTCAGACCCAAAGGTGTCATTCCATCTTCATGCAGATGACACCATTATTTATACATCAGATAACACCTTATACAAAAGAGGCTTCTGAAAGCCTTTAATGAACTACAGGCTTTCTTAGTGTATAGTAAGCTTGTGTTGAATGCAAAAAAAAAAAAAACACAGACCATGCTATTTCATCAAAAGAGTGATATGCAGAGTGATTTGGTCCTAAGGGTAGTTACCCTTGGGGGACCCCGATCCAGCAGGTACAAACCTATAAATGCCTGGGCCTGTGTGTGGACAACCTGTTGAACTTGAGGCAGCCATATCAATAAGCTGGTTAAAAATGTGAATAAAAGATTAGGAACCTTTTACAGGGCCAGATCGTCCATAAGTATGGAAGTGAGAAATAGGGTAGTGAATTCAATGATTGCCCCCATGTTTGACTATGGAGACATTTTTTACTGTGATGGGAAAAGGGGGATCTTAAAAAAATTGGAGGCCTGCCATGGCAATCTTTCCAGATTTATACTGGGGGCCCCTCGGTTAACCCACAAGTGTCAGCTGTACAATCAGCTGGGCTGGCAGAGACTAAATAAGAGTAGCCATGAACATCTGCTGGCCTTTATATGTAGGGGCTTGGCGGGTAGATTTCCAGGCTACATCATGGATAATCTGGTTTACAGAAATAAATTGGACTCATTAAGAACTGGTAAAGTGCCAGATCTGGAGTTACCTAGATGTGGCCTGGAGATTCGCCGCCAGTCCATGTACTATAAGGGGATACTAGGATAGAATGGGATCCCTGCACAACTGTGAATGGGAAATGTGAACAAGTTATGGACATGCATAAAATCTTGGCATAGGAAAGAGCTATATCAGAAAAGGCAATGCTGTGCATTTATAGTATATAATTAGAACTTTCTGGGTAGAATAGGAGTAAGGGCAGAGGGAAAGTATGTCAATTTGGCGAGGGCAGGGGCTGTGTATAATATTGAGTATTGTTGTTTGTTCCTCAGTTAAAACTTTATTGTAACTTTTATTGATATAACTGTCATGATATTGTTGCATTGATTTTAGTATATATATGGAATATATATATGTTTTTTTATCTTTGTGTACATTGTTGTGGACCTCGTTGAAAATGAGTTTTACTCAATCGAGTTAATCCCTTATTTATATGATTTTCTATGAATAAAAAAATGTTACTACTTATCCTCCTTAGTGACCCCTTTGGCAATTCTTTCCACGGTCTGCACCTTTGCTCTCCTCACTACCTTGCCTGCTTCCCTCTGCTTTACTACATATATCTCCCTGTCCTTCCTCTTTGTTTCTTTATGCTTCCCGAATATCACCTTTTTTCCTTTACCCCCTTTGCCATTTCCTTCGAGAGCCATAACTATCTCATTCTCCTTCTGCTTTTATTCCATTCACACAGAGGTTAGTTGCTTTAGTTATACCCTTCTTTATTTTTGCCCACTGTGCCTCCACCCCACTTCATGGCATCCCCCACAAAGCAGTCCCCCATTTCTTTAAAATCTACCCTCCCAAAATGCAGGGCCCTCGTCCTCATGTAGTTAGCCTCTGTTCCCGTTTAATGTTAAACTACACTGTATGGAGATCACTGGTACCCAGGGAACTGCCCACTGTGAGGTCTGCAATGCTTTCCCTGTTTGTAAGCACCAGGTCCAGCACTGCCCCATCCCTAGTAGGTTCTTTGACTAGCTGCCTGAGAAAAGCCCCTTGCTGGGAGTTAAGGATGGCCCTACACCTTGTAGAAGCCGCTGTTGTAAGGCTCCACTCCACATCTGGCAGACTGAAGTCATAATGGCTTCCTGAAGTACCGTATCCAATTCCTCTACTTGTGCTGGAGGCCTGTACTAGTCAGGGATCCAGGGTTCCTGAATGGGGTTAGACCTGACATCTCTTACTATACTTTGCAGGCCACCATTTGTGGAAAGAACAGAACCCCGATACCATAATCAAGAGGCCTGCTCTGTTACAGCTCTTGTACAAGCTGTGGAATTCATTGAAATAAGTATGACATGAACAAAAAATATGAGAAAAATGTGGAAAAGTGCAAATTTTACCAAATATGATCTAGAACCTTCAATATTGCTCAGATCGGTCTGAACTTTGTACCAGTTACGCACATTGAGACTATTCACATAAAACAGGTCTCATTGTCATCATGTTTTTACAGTACAGACCAGTATGTGCAATTATTGTAGAAAAATGTTTCCAAAATTGCTAAGTTTTCAGCTGCATTTTTGAATAGACTTCATGACGTTTCCTCTGACAAAGTAATCATTGCATTTATATTACATTATACCGTGTTTCTATCTTCTGCAATGTTTCTGCTTTGATTTAAAATAAAGAAATATCATGAGTTATGACTGAGATATTCCATTTTGTGTACCCATACCCCCAAATGGACCCAGTCAAAATTTGTAGACATACAGGTAAATAAAACATTTACTTATACACAAATTTTTTATTTTTTTTTGTTTCATTGATGTAAGGAAAGAATCAAAACAAGGGTGCATCACACTAAACAGTGTTAAAATTACAAATTCAATACAAAGATCATAGTTTAGATATAAGGAAATAATTATAATTAATTAAGATTTAGTTAACTACATATATAAAACGTATTAGTCAATGATCTAAGGCTGTAGAATTTCTTGTTTAGTATTACATTGATAATGGCTACTTATTCAATTACATGAGATCATCACTATACTAATCATCAAGTTAATGACTTTCACCAGTCATACAGATGTGACTTTTAATGTCACTTAATCACTGGCACTGTCTCCCAAAGTCAGACTCATTTGAACTCGATTACATTTCATGGGGTCAGCATGGCACATACAGGCAATGACACATTTGACATTTGCCCTAGCACAAATGCAGCCTTGTTGGCATTTGTTTCTTTTGCATTTGCAGTGCTTGGTTTGCATGGCCACTGTTGGCTTTGGTTCCTTTGTCATCATATGCAGAACTAGCCTGCTTTCTTGAAGAGTTCACCCAAACAATGTAGGATTGGGAAGCAGTGGATTCGACTCATGAGCCCTTTTACTAACTGCTATCTGGTGCAGAGTGGGACACATGTACAGCTTAAAGGCATCCTCTGTTGCTGGTAGAGTCCGTAGGTCACCCTTTGTTGTCACAGGCAGGTGAGCATGGAGTCATCCAGGCCACCACTGAACTCGTCTCTGTAATATAATTTCATGAAGAAGTCGCGTGCTAGGGATTTGTGGCCAGCAGCTGACAGGTGAAGATGCTCTTTGCATAGCTTTTAACTTTAACAGCAGTAAAAGCCTAAACTCTTTTTCATTTAATCTAAACCAAACTAAATACCTTGTTGGAAAGCTAACGGTCTCAGGACACTCCAGGAGAAATTTTGGGTTAATCCCACCATGGGAGAAATAAACCAGATGCCTCAAAGGACGCGGGCAGAGGGAAAGGCCCTGCAACATATGCAAGTGGAGCTTCAAGTGGTATGCCATCAGGCAGGAAACCCAGGGATCTGGAGGCCACAGTCAACGCCATCTTGGAGGCTGTTCAACAGATCAATAAAAAACAGAAACGTACAACGCTAGAGTAACTCAAGTTGAAACCAAAGTCGCTGCCTTGGAAACCAATCACTCAACTCACAAATACAGCTACCAAAGCTACGGTGTTGACAGATGGAGTTTTGAAGGAAAACAAGTTGCTCTGTACCAGACTGGAATATTTCGAAAATGGAGTTCGGGCCTGTAACCTTTGGTTTTTAGGGATACATGAAGGACTCAAGGGAGCAGACCCTGTTGGCTATATACAACAACTTCTGCTAGATCTTTTCTGGCTCCAAGCGGAGCATCTGATTGTACAGGCCTACCGAATTATGCCCCGATGAAAGCCTAGCAATCCAGATCTTCCCTGGACTTTTTTTGCTTATAACATCAGGAGTGCATATTCGGGACTTAATCCTGCAGAAAGCCAAATCAGCAGGATCACTCAATTTTCCTGATGGAGCCATAATACACTGTTTTCCCAACCTCAGTTATGCCACAAGGATGAGGCATTGTGTTTTTGATGCCATCAGAGCAGGATTACGAGAACTGGGAATTAATCATGTCCTTCAAATGCCTACCAGACTTAAAATCATATATGCAGGTAAAACTTTCAGCTACAACGACCCTGCTGATGCTGGTTGTAAGCTTGAGATGATCTGTACACACTTTACTAACCCATGACGATCGGCAGATTTGGAAGAAGACGCTGAAATCTGAATAAGTAGACTTTCTTGTCTTTCCTCCTTGCTCTACAGACTGGTTTGTAATGACTAGGGATTATTGGTAGTGTGTAGACAATCAACGTTACAAAATGTAAATAACTATAGAATGTTATAATATTCACAGATGGTGTTGCAGTTTTTCCTTTGTGTGTTTAAACTTTTTGGGCTGGATATTCAAACTGCGCCATTCTGTGGTGCAAGCCCTTGCACTACACAAAAAAGTTGTGCAGGGGTGTGGCCAGGGTGATATTCAACGGAGTTGCGCTATTGAGCAACTCCTTTGAATATCGCCCCGACCAACCACTGTGCATAGGCGCCAATGGAACTTGCACCACATCAAGTGGTCAGAATGGAGCATTCAGATGCGGTGGCGCAAGTTCCATTGCGCCATCGCCTAATTCGATATTCAAAAGGTGACATGCAAATAGGGCCAGAATTTATGCAAGGTGCACAGGGGTCCATTTGCATCTAATTATGGCCCCATTTGCATGCCATTAGCATGCAGGTGCGCCGATCCCCGACGACTTGCCCCTGGTGCCCTGCCAGGCGGCAGCCATTGGGACCGACGCCCCTGTGGCAGCCAATTGCAGGCAGAACAGTATTCCTTCCCTCCCCCCAGCAGCCCAATTGGGCGTAATGTAAACACCCGTAGCCCAGTGCGGGCGCAACATACTGTTCCCCGCGGCAGCCCGATCGGGGGCATAAGATAAATTACCCCCACTAGCCCGATTGCGGGCATAATGTAGATAACCCCCCACTATGGCCCGATCGCGGGCATAACATCAACCCCAAAGACCAATATCCCTGGTGGTCCAGTGGACATGGTGTCAGGGCATAAGATTCAAACCCCAATGTTCAATATCCCTGGTGATCTAGTGGCCCCACCCCGCCCTCACGAACCCCACCACCGCTCCCCCCTGTCAGCGGCGGCAGCACCCACCAGCCTGCCGCCCGCCGCCCGCCGACTGACAGCTCAGTAGGGCTGCATGCCCATTGGTTCAAACAGAGCCAATGGGCGTGCACCATATCGGCTAAAGGCAGTCCAGATATGTGATGTGGACTTGAATATAGAATATGATATATTAGAATATAGATATGAATTAATTCATTCACATATCTGGACTGCCTTATGCGGTATGGAGCTGCATGCCCATTGGCTCTGCTCTGAACTAATGGAGTGTGCAACCCTCAACCAGTCGGTAGGTGGGCAGCAAGGCGGAGGCGGATGGGGTGCTGCCACCAGCCAGCTAACGGGGGCGGGTGAGTGGGGCTCCGTGGATGGGTGGGGTGAGGCCACTAGATCACCAGGGATACTGGACATTGTGGGGTTTGACTTTATGCCCACAATCGGGCTTCGGTCCACTGGACCACCAGGGATATTGGTCTTTGGGGAAGGAGTTCCAATGCCCATGATCAGGCTAGTTGGGGGGGGGGAAGGTTTCTAAAGCCCGCGAACGGCTCAGAGTCCACTGGACCACCAGGGATATATTGGTCTTTGGGGTTGGCGTTATGCCCGCGATCGGGCTAGTGGGGGGTTAATCTATGTTATGCCCACGATCGGGCTGCCGCGGGGGGAACAGTATGTTATGCCCGCGATCTGGCTGGGGGTTACTATTATGCCCGCAATCGGGCTGCAGGGGGGCACAGGGAACAAGTGGAGGGCCACCCACAGGTGGCAGCTTATGTGTTGCGCCCTGCAATGCGGCAGCTCACCTGTGGGTGGCCCTCAACTTAATCCTTTTTTGGCTCAAAGTTGTGCAGGCGCAGGTAGGGGGTTGCCTGCACAACTCTGCACCGCCTGCTGAATATCGGGCTGTGCAGTTTATGCATGGTTCCTCCCTCTGGTTGAGCATGCCTTCATTAGCATTACGCTGTTGCTCAGCATGACTTGGAGGGCAACTGCCTCTGCTGAACATCTTAAAATGGCATTTCAGACTTCGCGCAACCCTATTGCGCATGGCGCAACCCTTTTGAATATCCAGCCCTTTATCTCTAATGATGATATCTTCATGTTAAAAGTTTACTGCAACATGATTGTGGGCGAAGTTTAAAAATGTTGTGTTTACTACCATCTAGTAGGGAGGCTTGGTTCAGAATTAGTTTTAGACCTATACTTATAACAAATGACCCGCAGTGAGGGTTTGGGATTTCTACTGTTATCATCTTTAGTTGTATTTAGTACTACTGTAATGGGATGTCTGGGAGCTATTCGAGGATGCATCTTTATTATTTTTTCTGGATGGGATTAATTCTCTGCCTTTTGAAATGTCATGGACTCCAGGGCTCAAATCAAAGAATGTACTTGTTTGTTCATTATGAAAATGAATAAATATAAAGTTTTTTAAAAAGAACTCACATGCTGCTGAAATTACCTCATCAGTGACATCTAGACTTACTCCAGGTTTGCCATAATCTGCTAATGCATGAAGGTTAGCTGCATTTTCAAGGGCAACTTTTAGAGCACGCTTCTTCCCTCTTCTGAAGGGATAGCTGACAGTATCACAGCCACTTAAGCACTAAAAACAACTGATGTAAGTTGTGATGCATCTGTGTTGCACATAGTGCTAAGAGAAGCTGCTACTGAATGGCATAGCAGGTAACCGCCCATCTTCTGAACCCATAGCTCTTCTAGACCAGCCATCTAAGTGCTATAGTAGATGCACACTACGATCACATCAATGTCTGTGGCTGCCACTAATACTCTCCAATATCCAAGTGTGTTTATACAATATGTGATATGAGAGATTATTCTTGTATCTGTTTCTTCATGTTTTGTACATGACAATTCAGGAATTACTACCACGTTGTTTTTTGAGAGAAGAATGGAATGATCTGGGTCTTTGAACAATCCACCAAGAATCAATCTACATCCTTCTGGTAAATGAGTGTTGTGCTTTACCCAAGCACCTCTCAAGAAAGAAAGGAGACTGGCCTTGTTTTGGAAGTGGGCAATTAAGTCTTTCCAGTAGGGGATTGGCAAGGATTCCCAAGGTTCATATGCTCTGCTCTTTGCACAATGAAAATGTTCACATTTTTCTCGCTCCTCACTTTTCATGCTTACTGATGGACAAACATCATACCTATCTCCTACAGTGTTGATGCAGTTGCAGCTCTCTGGCTTTATTCGAAGTAGTGTATCTATATGCTTCTCCTGCAAGTCATCAAATGTATGACTATCAAGGCTTTTGTATTGCTGAACAAATGCCATTGCATCAACAACTAGTACAGTAGGTTCATATGAAGATGGCAGGTTACATTCTTCTGGCCACAGTTCACCAAGGTAACTTTTTAGTACAGCCAGGTAATCAGCTTTGTTGCATTTACGCATGGCATAGCCTTGGGGAAGGTCAGCATATGGCTTTAAAAGAGCCGTGGGATATTTTGTCCATTCATGACTGAAGGCTTCTACCTTTTTGTCATCATCAAGATCTCAGATAAAGTACAAGTTCCTGACCACATTGCTCTCCTCTTCAAATCAAATCAAATCATACTTTATTTCTAACATGTTCTTAAATCAAAGCGCTTTACAATTTAAAAAAATCAACAAACAGTTAAAATGCACGGAATTAAAAGACAGCATACATATGGCTAAATATCCTCCCCAAATGCTAGATTGAATAAATAAGTTTTCAAGGAGGATTTAAACATCTCAGTGGACAGGCAGTCTCTAATCCAATGAGGTAGAGAGTTCCACAGGGTCGGGCCACAAAAGCAAAAGCCCTAGCACCTGATGTCTGTAAACAGACCCTGTGAACCTCTAGCAATCCCTCATCGGCAGAGCAGAGAGGGCGGAGGGGCGGTAAGGTCACAGGAGGTCTTGCAAGTAACCCAGTCCCTGTCCATGTGGGGTCTTATAGGTCAGCAATGCGACCTTGAAGATGATCCTCCATCGCACCAGCAGCCAATGCAGTTTGCACAGCACAGGTGTGACATGGCAAGATCTTGACTGCCCTGTCAACAACCTGGCTGCTGCATTCTGCACCAACTGCAGGTGACAGAGATCCACCCCCAGTAACCCTAGGAATAGAGCATTGCAGTAGTCAAGACGAGAGGACACAAAGGCGTGAACCAACACAGGAAGGTCATCGGGCGGAACAAGGTGCTTTATCTGGGCAATGTTCCGCAGATGGAAAAATGAGGACTTGACAACAGCTGACACCTGTGCTTTAAGCATCAGTTCATTGTCAAGCACAACCTCCAGATTCTGCACCTTCTCAGAAGGTCTCAACCGGTCACCCCCCAGCACCAGGCTGGACAGTTGCCCAGGAGTCATCTTCTCTACCCGATGACCAGGGTCCACCACCAACACCTAAGTCTTATCCAGATTTAGTTTCAAACAGTTAGCACTCATCCAGTCCTGAATCTCGGTGAGGCAGTTGTTAAATACAGAGACAGCACTACTCTGTTTGGGTTCAAAGGACAGGTAGAGCTGAGTGTCATCTGCATAGCAGTGAAAACTCCGCCCATACCGCCTTATGATGTCTCCTAACAGCAGCATATACACCGTGAACAACATGGAGAACAGTACAGAACCCCACAAGGCAGGGCAAAGAGGGCCGAGGAAAAAATCCCAGACACCACCCTCTGAGACCTGCCCGTGAGAAAAGAATGGAACCATCTGAGGACCATCCCCGACAGTCCACAGATTAACCGCAGGCGTTCCAACAACACCCCATGATCCACGGTGTCAAATGCTGCAGAGAGATCAAGGAGGACCGAGATCAAACGAGTCCTCCGATCCCTCGCTATTCGGAGATCATTCATCACCCGAACTAATGTTGTCTCAGTACTGTGCCTCTTCCCGAAACCAGACTGGAGAGGACTGTAGACTTCATGGGTGGTAAGAAAGTTCTTGAGCTGCAACGCAACTACCTTCTCAATAACCTTACCCAAACAGAGTAGGTTAGAGACTGGTCTGCAGTTTGCAAGACAGTCTGGGTCGCTGGATGATTTCTATGCCCCTATGTAGTATGTATATGTATGTAGTATGTAGTACCCCTTCACAAAAGTGGTCCCGAGGATGATCCAGGGAATTACAGACCAGTCAGTCTGACCTTCATTGTGGGCAAGCTCATGGAGACCATACTAAAGGAAAGGTTGGTGGCATATCTAGAGGAGCATGGTCTCCAGGATGAAAGGCAGCATGGGTTCATGGGGTGGAGATCGTGTCAAACAAATCTGATTGACTTCTTTGACTGTGTCACTAAGACAGTAGACAGGGGCCAAGCAGTAGACATCCTCTATCATGATTTCAGTAAGGCCTTTGACTCTGTGCCCCACAAAAGGGTGACCAGGAAGTTGGTGGATCTTGGAGTTGAGGAGAAGATGGCCAGATGGGTGGAAAACTGGCTGAGGGACAGAACCTAGAGGGTGGTGGTGGGGGGAGAGTCATCTGGCACCAGAGATGTAACCAGTGGGGTCCCACAAGGCTCCGTGCTGGGGCCAGTGTTGTTCAGTGTCTTCATCAGTGGCAATGAGGATGGCATTAAAGGCAAAATGTGCCTATTCACAGATGACACCAAGCTCTATGGGAGAGTGGACACAGCTGAAGGGATAGGGGACCTACAGGAAGATCTGGAAAAGCTGGAGAGGTGGTCCAGGATCTGGCAGCTTGGCTTTAACGCCAAGAAATGCAAAGTTATGCATATTGGAGACAAGAATCCCAGGACAGAGTATTACCTGGGTGGAGTCCAAGTAGCTGCATCAGAGGAGGAGGAGAAGGACCTGGGAGTGATGATCACTAGTGACCTGAAGCACTCCACACAGTGCAAGAAAGCAGCAGCAAAGGCAAACAAGATGCTGGGATGCATAGTTAGGGGGATCAGAAGTAGGGGAGAGGAGGTTATACTGCCCTTGTACAGGTCACTGGTAAGGCTGCATCTAGAGTATGGAGTTCAGTACTGGTTCCCACACCTCAAAAAGGACATTAACCTGCTGGAGAAGGTACAGAGAAGGCCTACAAAGATGATAGCCGGTCAGCAGGGCAAGGCATATGAGGAGAGGTTGAGGGCACTGAACATGTACTGCCTGGAAGACAGGAGACAGAGAGAGGGGACATGATTGGAACATTCAAGTACTTGAAAGGGATGAATAATGTTGATAAGGAAAGTCTCTTTAAGCTGAGTGGCAACCATATCACGAGGGGGCACAGTCTTAAGCTGGAGGGTGGGAGGTTTAGGAGGGATGTCAGGAAGCTCTTCTTCACAGAAAGGGTGGTGGACACTTGGAATGTGCTGCCGGAAGAGGTCATCTCATTAAAGACATTGAGCAGCTTTAAGAGAGGCTGGGATAGGCATACGGGAAGGTAAGAATCATGGGTAGGGAGGATGGGAGGAGTGGGGAGGGAGGGAGGGCAGAGACATTAGCTCAAGCTGTGGACCCTGCAATACGAGCAGACTTGATAGACCAAATGGCCTTCTTCTGCTGGCTTCTTCATATGTTCATATGTTTAAAAGGGGAGTCACCACTGCCTCATTTAACGGATCAGGGAACACCCCTTGAAACAGTGAACACCAGACTATCTTCGTAAGGATCGGTTCAAATTGACATCTGAACACCCCACCAGAAGGTGTGTTGAACCAGGATCCAAACTACAGTAAGTTGGTCACAAGCCCCGAACAATCTTCATGATATCCACGATCACTGGCCAGTCAAAAACCATCCAGACAGACTGGGTGTCTGTGCCCTCGCATCGACCTCCGCCGTACTCATTTGAACGAGTTGAACAGGTCTCTGACCTGATGGAGGACATTTTATCTGAAAAAAATTGAGCAAACTCCTCACACTTATCTTGTGAAAAGGCTCTCTGGCCCTGAAGACAGACTGGATTGCACAGTCTGTCCACGGTCCGAAAAAGCTGAGCAGATCAATTTCTTGCTACAGTAATCTCCCTGGACAGGAACTCTGCCTTCTTATGGGAGATTTCTGATTGATAGTCCAAATAATGGGCGATCAACCTAAGTCTATCCTCCTCCAGGCCGAATTTAAGCCACCGATGTTCTAACCTTCGCCCCACTCTCCTCAACTCCCTCAAAGTCCCATCAATCCAAGGGGACTGAGGACGAAGAGGAAGGGGGCAAACTCGGACAGGCGCTATGGAATCCAGGGCCTCCAGTATTGCCCTTTTATAGCATGTCACTAGATCTCCTGGATCCAAACATTCCAATGGCCAACACGATAGGTCCAGCACCGCCAACAGACTCTCTGGGGTTACACCCCTGAAAGGGCGATACCGGACCATTTCCAAAGGGGCTGGTCTCACAGGGGGAGCCATAAAACTGAACCTGATAGAGTGATAGTCTGGCCATGTAACTGATTCCACCACCAAGCCATCGGCCTCCATCCCCAGGAGGAACACCAGGTCCAAAAAGTGACCCTGACAATGGGTTGCAGCAGTATCTACCTGTGTAAAGCCCAATGAAATCATCAGTTCGAGGACATTTTGACCTAAAGACGAGAGTTCATCGTCGACCCAGGTGTTGAAATCCCCAGGACCAACCATTGGGGGCCTCCAATACCATGTCGACCATGAAGTCTGCAATTTCCTGCAGGAAAACGTTCTCATCTCCGGGTGGATGGTAGATGAGAAGAATCCTGCTGCCCACACCTGCCCCTAGGATACACTCAAAGGATCTGGTGATCCCCACTGAAACCTCCACCATGTCCAGTTCTGTCTTAAAACAGATGACTACACCCCCGCCCCTTCGATCCAATCTTGGGCGGTGTATCACCCAGTACCCGGCCGGAACTGCTGACTCCAATACCGGACCAGCATTTTCGTCCAACCAGGTCTCGGTGATGCAAGCCAGGTCAGATGACTCAACAAGATCAGCAATAATTTCTGTCTTGTTTTTTATAGACCTGGCATTGCACAACTCTGCCCGAGTTGAATGAGAGGCCATGGAAGAATGGATGACTTGCCCACCCTCAGTGGAGCCCTTGGGTATGGGAACCAGGCATGAAGGACCTCTTTCCTGGACCCATTTCACCCCAGGGCACCTCCTCAATCTCACCACCCCTATCCGTCCACCCCGCTCCTCCTCTTTCCCCAGTCCGGGCACCCTGCCCCTTCTGCCCCTCTGCACAGTACCTAAGGTATGGCAATGCCTATACACCTCAGGCTGTATTTTATTTATTTAAGCATTTAACCAGGAAGGCATACGGAGCAGACTAATGCTCAATTCCAGATGCGTCCTGGGGGAGGGGGAACATAGACAACAGTTGAAGACAGGATGATACAAGTACAATACATAGTGGGGATTCGCTAACATTTGGTTCTGGTAACTAGGCATAGTGGGTCAGGAAACAGTAGTAGAGACCACAGTTTGGCAGCGTAATACATGTACTTACATAGTGGTGAACTCTAGCAATTGGACTTGGTAAAGACAGAGTGAAATGAGAGAATAGTAGTTACATGCATAGATTAAATGCAATACTAAGTGCTGGCAACACAGTAATTTCGCTCGGTCTGCTGGGAAACTGTCTAGACACATGTGCAGGTAGGGGAGAAATGAGCTTGGACTAAGGAGCTATGGTGCTGGGGGAGGAGAAGTGACAGATGTTTGCTGGAAGGGAGTTCCACAGCGTTGATATACGGTAGCTGAATGCAGCCTGACTGGTAGTAGTGGACCTATGTGGGACAGCTAGGGACCGAGAGTCTAAGTTTCTGAGAGAGTATGCTAGGGAGCAGGGGTTGGCTATGGCAGCGTTGAGGTAGGAGGGGAGTTGCTGGGACCAAAACTTGGCTGGGATTTTTGTGCAGTGGGACTGTCTACGATTATCTAGAGAGGGGAGGTCCATAGATTGGTAAAGGGCACAGTGGTGTGTAGAGTAAGGACAGTTCAGGACAAAGCAACAGAAAGAATGGAAAAGAGGGTCCAGTCTGGCTAAGGTGGACTTAGGGCCGGCAGTGTAGACTATGTCCCCATAGTCGAAGATGGGGAGGATCATTTTCTCCACAATGGCCCTCCGGGCAGGTACAGGGATGCAGTCACAATTCTGATAAAGTGCACCAAACCTGGGGTGCAGCTTCTTGCGTATGGAGTCAATGTGTGCAGAAAAGTTGAGATGCTGGTCAAGCCAGACTCCGAGGTATCTGAAGGAGGTACAGGCCTCCAGGGGGTGTCCCTTCCAGAGTGTGGAATTTGATTGGAGAGGGAAGCCTAGAAAGTCTCTGCCTAGTGCCAAAGGTTAGAGAGACCATTTCCTTGGCACTGAGGAGGAGATGATTTGAACAAAGCCATTTCTGGACTGTGATAAAGTCCTGCTGCAGTCTGGTCGAGACCTCTGAGGTCATGGGGCCGGATGTATATAACACAGTGTCATCCGCGTACATGTGGATTGAGGTGTGTGGACAGGCAGAGGGCAGGACATTCAGAAAGATCGAGAACAGGAGAGGGCTTAGGACAGAACCTTGCGGTACCCCTGCAGTGACTGGGAGAGGTGCCAAGGTGGAAGAACTGATATGAACGGATTGGGACCTGCCAGCAAGGTACGAGTGGAACCAAAATGTGGCCCAACTGGATAGACCGGCCTTGGCGAGTTTGGCCAGGAGTAGAGAGTGGGAGACTGTGTCAAATGCCTTGGCCAGGTCAATGAAGATGGCAGCTGTGATGTGGCCAGCATCCATCCCAGTGAGGATGGAGTCAGTAAGCCTGAGAAGGGAGGTAGTGGTGGAGTGAGATTTCCTAAAGTCGGACTGGTAGGGGGAGAAAAAAGAGGAGGAATCTGGAAAGGGAGATAGGCGAGAGAGTACCAGGCGCTCCTGTAGTTTTGCCAGTATCGGTAGGAGTGAGATGGGCCGGTAGTTGTTTGGGTTTGAGGCATCATCGCCCTTGAGAAGCAGGATTACGGTGGCATGTTTTTATTCCGAGGAGACTTCGGCGTGAGAGAAAGAGAGGTTAAAAAAGGAGGCCAGGGGTTTGGCTTTGGCGAGGCCGATAGGTGGAGCATTTTGGAGTCCAACCCGGTGGGACATTTGCCCTTACTTGGATTAAGGGCAACCAGAGCATTATATACCCTTGTCTGGGGTTACCTGTGGAAGGAGAAGGGTGAGCTGGGGGGTGCCACTAGCGGGTGGGTGGGGTGGGTGCTGAGCCGAGAGAGGTGTGAACAGGGGAGTAGTATGCCTGTTTGTGAAGTGAGAGTTAAACAGTGAGGTCACTGCTGGGGGGTCGGTGATGGTGAGTCCACCTACCTGTAGGGAAGGAGTGTAACGGGGGACTATCAAAGAGGTGGAGGTCCCTCAACTGGGACGGGGAATAACGCCTGCCCACTGAAACACGATTCCAATACATATTCCCAATGCAGCTGACAACTATAAATAAAACTTAAGCAATAAACCACAATAATGAAATAATAAATTAAACTAAAATTAAATCCCCAAATTACACCAATAAGCCACCCTGACACAGAATAAAATCCACTTATAAATATCACCCTATCCCACAATGCTGAATCAGTCACCATTACCCTCAATTCTAGAAAAATACTGCATACCTCCCACGAAATGTAATTAGTAACAATTCCCCTCCATGTCCTCTCACGGCCCGGGAGATAGAGGACTACAGGCACTCTCACTGCCCAAGAGTTCAAGTCCACAAAGGAGATCTACAGGTGTTTCAATCCCCTTTTGTAACTGTTCCAGATGATGTTGTAGACAGTAAGATTTACCCCCCCCAAAGTCCTCTCACAACCTGGAAGGAAGGAAAGGTTCAGGCACTCTCACTGCCTAAACTAAAAATTCACAATCCATGGAAGAAAATAAAAATACAAACAACCATATAATACAGAAAATGAAAACCAAAAAAAACTAAAATAGGTCAAAAGGAATATGTGGACCCCAGGTCCTCTCACCACCAGGGAGCCACCCACAAAATCCAAATGTAACCCCTTGTTACCCAGGGTTACTAGAATCCCAGTAAGACCTAGTGGTAGGCAGGGAAGGCAGCTTGTGAAACTCCAGTTAAATGGGTTTCACACTGTCTCACTCTGTTCTCAGTCTCAGCTGAGACTGAGAGATGACATCACCAATAGAACTTTCGCAGCTGCATAAGCCACATTGGAATCTGCAGCAGAGGAGTTAGATAGAACATTGGGAGTTTTCAAAGTCAGTGTTCCTGCTTACCTTCTGTAAGAGAAGGAGGTCAGTGTCCAGCTTTGCTTTCAAACGGAAGGAGCAGTTCCAGTTTTGCCTTCATGGTGGAGACCGCTGTTCAGTCTCAGAGCCCCTCCCTCGGGAGAAGATCCCCATGTAGATTCCAGGGCAATCCCCAATTTCTGCAGAAGAAACAAGGCTGCCTATTTCAGTTTCAGTTTGTGTTTGAAAAGTGGGAAGAGTTGTACTTCGCCTGTGGGGCACCTGCAACAAAAGGGCGAGTGTTTGCTCTAATATGAGAGGGCAAAAAATTTGTTTCTTCAGCCTGGGATATGTGAAGAAATCTGGGATTTGAACTACTATTTGGGAGGCCTATAGTACTAGGACAAACAAATGGAGTAGTGTCAAAATCTAGAGTGCTGTGTGAATTCAAGTAGTATTACAGAGGGGGTGCGACATTTAATCTACATTCCGAAGTTTCAGTTTTTCCAGAGAATGGCCGGGTATGGGCTGTGGGAGCTGGAGGTGGGAACACCCCTCATCTTTAGTAACCAGGTCCACCTCTACGGATTTCTGCTGTGATTGCTACTGCCCATGCGCTAACAGTGATGAGGGAAGTACCCAGACGTGGCCCAAATGGAAAATCTCTAGGGGTCGCAGACTCTAAGTGGTGTGGGGAGCCACAACAAGTAAAATGGTTCATTCTTCCCATGGACCGACAGTCAAGCATGGAGTCAAGAAGTAAGAAGGAAATCTCTAGGGTCGCAGACTCTAAGTGGTGTGGGAGCCACAACAAGTCAAATGGGTCATTCTTCCAATGGACCGTCAGTCAAGTGGCCGGCAGGGGAGCCGGGCCAGTCTGACTGTGTACCCAAAGCACGTGCAAGTCCGGGCTGTGTGCCTGGTGGGTCCAGAGCCTGAAAACAGTAGAAATGGTTCATTCTTCCAGTGGACCGCCTTGTAATCTCTAATCTGCATTATCAGTAAACGTAGCCCCATGGGGGTCCATCTATGCTTTGTTGTGTTCAGCTAGTTATGAATAAAAGCCACACTGTAAAATCCCATTCCTGGTTCTGGACATTACAGTTATTGCTTCCTGTGTTCGGATTTACTTGGTGCCCCGAGCAGAGTAGCCTAAACCTAGGTCCCTTGTGCCAGGTAACCTCATCCTCCCCGAACCCAGTCCCCACTCAGGTATTGCTGCCAGCGCCTAACAGCATTCCACCTGTCATTTTGGTAAAAAGGCAGGTGAGGGGTTACAAAATGGAGGCACCGCTTGGATTTGTTCAGAAGGAAGATGCTTAGCAAGGGGGCTAGCTGCTTATTATCTGGCAGTGGGTAGCCCAAAAAGCTGAAGCAATTTCCCTAGTGTGTTGCTGTGTGCTGTGAATCGTGTGCTGCTGTTTAAAAAATGCCAACTGTTTACCAAGGAGCTGTAAAGCCAAAGAGTGTGCCCTTGTCCTGCATCAAAATTGTTTACAGCATTTTTGCCTGCTTTAAAAATGAACTGTGGTAAATAAAAGTGTGGAAGACTAGGGGTAGCAACAGAGAAATTATGCCCTGGACGTTTGAAATGCTTTAAAATGAATTCTTGTGAGGAAAAGTGTGGAAGACTAGGGGTAGCAACAGAGAAATGGTGCCCTGGACGTTTGAAATGCTTTTTAAAATGAATTCTTGTGAAGGAAAGTGTGGAAGACTAGGGGTAGCAAAAGGAAAATTATGCCCTGGACGTTGGAAATGCTTTCTGCATAAATGGAGAGACTGCAGAGTTAATGGCTATGTTATATGGTTGAAATGGGCTCCCGCTGTGGAGTCAGTTGAGAAAAAAAAAAAGTTGCATTCTGCAGTTTAAATTTGCCTGCTCGATGATCGCCGTGAGGAAAGGAGCCCTCGCGAGGAAGAAGAGGCTCATTTGCATGGCGTTGTGTGGTTGGTCAGGCTGCAATCAGTCCCGCCCCTATGCCAGCTCTTCTGAGACTGCCTCAGCATTCGAGAGGGAGACAGAGTGTAGTGCATGTACTAGCAGTAGAGGAGCGTAGCGGAGTATTCAAAGCGCTGTAAACATCCAGAAAATCGACTTTTGAATTTAAAATCGGGCTCAACTCTCAAATCGATCGTGGAAATAGCGAGTTTGGTGGTTAAAACGACGATCGCTAAGACTGCCCGCCCGTTTGTGTACTGAGGCCTTCAAGAACTGGCTGCAGGCCATTTTACCCCATCGCAGCAAATTGCTACTGATCACAGTAAGTAAATGTCCCAAAAACTACTCAAACAGTGATTTTCAGTTCTGCCATATAAAATGTGTGTGCAGCAGTGTAGTCGCTTTGTAAGTAACGACTGTGTGAAGTCCTGCTAGCAAGTGCAAGTCTCTTAAGCCATTGAATGTGTGCATGGAAGTGAAAATAGCCTCAGTTTAAAGTTTGCAGCCAGAGAGAGACTGTGGGTTGTAGCAAAATGCAACACTAGTAGAAGCAGGCAATCCTATGCTAAAACCTGAAGCTTTTAAGGGACTGTGAATAAAATAAATGTTACCAGCTTGTGAAAAGTCCTAGGAAAATCCTGTAAATGTGTGTAAAGCAAAAACAGAGCAAGTTGTGCAGCTTGAGTAAAAGTTATCAGTAGCTTGTGTAAATCGGGTGCGCAGTGGCTGACCCAGATTCTAAATGTTGATGCACAGAAAAGGCCGCCCGCCATTACAGGTGGGGGTAGTAAAGTAAACACAGCAGCAGAGGAGCCATTTTAAACCACAGAGTGTGTTCAATAAAGTGGGACTTTCAGTTACAGTGAACTTTTGTTTATTTTTCTGCAGTTATGGCCTCAGGACCAGCTCATTACCGGATCATGCCCGGCAGCAACAGCAGCAGTAAATAGACCAAGAGATATTGAAAAGTGGTGCTATGGAGGGCAACTGCCTCCTGATGTGGCAATTCCCTAATTATCCAGTGCGATGATGCCAAAATGCTTGAGTGCTGGAAGGGACGCCTTCATGATTCCTCACTGTGCTGGATGCCTACAAAAATATGGCTTGTATAAAGCCTCCAATTGTTGGCCCCACATGGACAAAAATTCAGGAATCTGTAGTGGCAGCACACAGCACCAGGCGGAGTCTGTGGAGGAAGGTCCCTTGGGGAGTGTGTGGCACAAAGCGAGAGGGTGCAGAGTTAGAGACTGAATCAGAAGCTGAGGTTTGGATGCTGGATCAAAGAAAGTTCGGATAAAGCATCAATAGACCCCTGGGTGGGGGCCTAGCCCAAGTCTCTTAGGTGATGATGAGATGCGGAGGCTTTGAATGGGAGGTGTCGACCTCGTGCCTAGTGATGAATGGATAGTCTCAGGTGAGAAACGACTGCTCACCCTGGGCTCAGATCCTCAGTGAAGAGGAAGATGGGGGAACCTATGTGGCTTTGTGAGAAAAGGAACGGTACACAGCCTCAAGATCTTGCCTTGGAGGAATGTATTGAAGAAGGTGGTGATGCCACTGCCCTGGCTTTACAGGAGGAAGAAGTCAGGATCCGTTTTAATTTCTTAAGGATGCAAGCTGGCAGAACCAGGACTGGCCACCCCAAGCCAGGCCAGTGGTCTCAGATTGACCAAAGCAAGTAAAGAGGAGACTGGTTCGTAGAAAGGCAAATGAGATCTATGGTATGACCTTTCCTACCTTCCTCGGAAAGTCTGGGAGGAGATTGAGAATGCGAAATCCTGATCTGGGATGAAGTAATGAAAAGTGTGCATCCTAGGCCAACCAGCATGTAAAGAATAGACTATTCCAACGAAAAGTATACCCAGTGGAAGAGAGGCAGGACACTGTTTATGGACAGAGGAAGTGGTGGACGGAGAGGACGTGAAATCTCCCACTGTATGAATTATGTGGGCCCAGACGGTAATAATTGCCCCTGACCCCGGGTACTATTGGCCCAGTGCAAGGACCTCCCAGCAATTAAGCCCAGGCCTACAAAATGGAGAGCTGAGCAGTGGTAGTCAATACTGCCACACCAGACTGTGAAGTGCCCTTATTGATCCACCAATATGAATATCCAGGACTCAGGTGCCCCACATTCATCAGTCTACAGTGTACTGTCCTGTCCAGCAACCATCGACTGGCCCACCAGATGACTTCAGATCCAGAGAGGACACCAGCCTAGCTGTTTCCTGTTCATCGCCTGGTAATCGGATGACGTCAGACCAGCTGTTTTCTTTTTGTTCCTGTTCTAAGGTTCCGTCTCCAGAGATGACATCAGCCCAGCTGTTTCCAGATGTGCCCTCCTGTGGTTCCTGGAAGATGTCCTCCCAGCAGTATCAGAAGAAATGCTGCCAGGGAGAGTCTTCGGCTGCGGTGCAGGTTAGGTGCCTAGTCTTGTATTACAAATGGCTGGTAAGTCCAAACTTTCCTATCTTTATGACATTGCAGTACACACCCTACACTACAGACTTCAAAATGTGTGAACTGTCTGCAAAGACTCTCCCCTTCGGGACTTTGGCTTGTTAGAACTGTGTTTCACCGGGCTCCGGCCCAGAGAGACTCTTATTGACCAGCCTTCGGGCCTGTGGTCACTAGTTGGGACTTTAGGGCACTCATCCCCAAATGTGTATTGTAAATAATGTCATTGTTGTATTCTAATGTAAATACTGTTTTTTACCTTTTTCTAAAAAAATCTTTTGGGATTTTCAGTGTTTTGATGGTAGGGTTTTAGGTAGACTGTGTATGCAGATTAGGAGTGTGTTTTGTCTTTCTTTTTCTTACAGGTGTTCTTGGGAAGACAGAAGAGAAGACAAGAAGAGGAGGAGGGGCTCATCGGAGTTCCTCGTCAGTGCTTTATTGTGTAGAAATTTAAAGTACTGTGGTGTTATTGTTATGGTTATTGCTTTATTAACCTTTTCCTTCCACAGGTGTGGTTGTGGGGGTAGGGAGGAGGCAGTAACGTGGTATTTTAATAGGGGTGGTTGCAGGTTGCCCAAGGTCGGGGAGGTCCCCGGGTTGTTTTTTTTATTTTGAAATATTATGTTAGAGGCAGATAGCTTTTCCCTAGAGGGTTAGGGGGGATAGACAGGCTGTGGTCCTGAATGGCCATTGAGACTGCAGTGCTGATCTATCAGGGCTATGCTCTGGATAGTTCTACCAGAGCCACTAGGTCTCCATAGTAAGTGGATAGTGTAGAGGCTGACATGTCAGCTACAGGCCTCTAGGCCCTTAGTGTTGCCTGCCTGTGCTTGCACATGGTAGGAGGGGGCCTGATCACCCCTCCCGCAGGTAGCACATATAGTGGGATGGCCTATGTCAGTGCATAAATGACTGGGGACAGTCATTTTCCTGGTCAAGGGCGAGTGTAACTCCCTTGTTACCCGGGGTTACTAGAATCCCAGTAAGACCTAGTGGTAGGCAGGGAAGGCAGCTTGTGAAACTCCAGTTAAATGGGTTTCACACTGTCTCACTCTGTTCTCAGTCTCAGCTGAGACTGAGAGATGACATCACCAATAGAACTTTCGCAGCTGCATAAGCCACATTGGAAACTGCAGCAGAGGGAGTTAGATAGAACATTGGGAGTTTTCAAAGTCAGTGTTCCTGTTTACCTTCTGTAAGAGAAGGAGGTCAGTGTCCAGCTTTGCTTTCAAACAAGAAGGAGCAGTTCCAGTTTTGCCTTCAAGTGGTGGCGACCGCTGTTCGGGTCTCAGAGCCCCCTCCCTCCGGGGAGTAAAGATCCCCATGTAGATTCCAGGGGCAATCCCCTAATTTCTGCAGAAGAAAGAAAGCTGCCTATTTCAGTTTCAGTTTGTGTTTGAAAAGTGGGAAGAGTTGTACTTCGCCTGTGGGGCACCTGCAACAAAAGGGTGAGTGTTTGCTCTAATATGACAGGGCAAAAAATGTGTTTCTTCAGCCTGGGATATGTGAAGAAATCTGGGATTTGAACTACTATTTGGGAGGCCTATAGTACTAGGACAAACAAATGAGTAGTGTCAAAATCTAGAGTGCTGTGTGAATTCAAGTAATATTGTAGAGGGGGTGCGACAGTTCATCCACCATTTAATCTACATTCCGAAGTTTCAGTTTTTCCAGAGAAATGGCGGGTATGGGCTGTGGGAGCTGGAGGGTGAGAACACCCCCATCTTTAGTAACCAGGTCCTCTACGGTTCTGCTGTGATTGCTACTTACCTCATGCGCAGCCCAGTGATGAGGAAGTACCCAGGCGTGGTCGTAAGCAGGAAAATCTCTCTAGGAGTCGCAGACTCTAAGTGTGTGGGGAGCCACAACAAGTAAAATGGGTTCATTCTTCCCATGGACCAACAGTCAAGCATGGGAGTCAGAAGAAGTAAGAAGGAAATCTCTCTAGGGGTCGCAGACTCTAAGTGGTGTGGGGAGCCACAACAAGTAAAATGGGTTCATTCTTCCAATGGACCGTCAGTCAAGTGGCCGGCAGGGGAGCCGGGCCAGTCTGGCTGTGTACCCAAAGCGCGTGCAAGTCCAGGCTGTGTGCCTGGTGGGTCCAGAGCCTGAAAACAGTAGAAATGGTTCATTCTTCCAGTGGACATAGAAACATAGAAACATAGAAGTTGACGGCAGATAAGGACCGCAAGGCCCATCCAGTCTGCCCATTTTTTTTTCTACCTTATTAATGTGCAATCGGCCTTTGCTCTGTCAGTGACCTATCTATTCATAGACCGCCTTGTAATCTCTAATCTGCATTATCAGTAAACGTAGCCCCATGGGGGTCCATCTATGCTTTGTTGTGTTCAGCTAGTTATGAATAAAAGCCACACTGTAAAATCTCATTCCTGGTTCTGGACATTACAGTTATTGCTTCCTGTGTTCGGATTTACTTGGGTGCCCTGTGTAGAGTAGCAAACCCTAGGTCCCCTTGTGCCAGGTAACCTCATCCTCCCGAACCCAGGTCCCCACCAGGTATTGCTGCCAGCGCAACAGCATGCCACCTGTCATTTTGGTAAAAAGGCAGGGGTGAGGGGTTACACAAATTTAGTCCAAAAAGGGGGGGGGGGGAATGCAGTTAATTCTTGCTGTTATCGTCCTTAAAGTGCAGTAAGTTCCATAGTCCAGCATAGGAAAAGGCCAATAGTTACACTCCAGCAGAATCCCGTCCATACAGTAAAAACCAAAAAGTGTAAGTCTCCACCCTTCCTGGGCTGTAGCTTGAGGTAGGGCAAACCAGACAGAGTTCTAATAAATCAATTTATCCTCGCTGCTTTCCACTCAGCCCGGATACGACTATACAGTCCCATACCAGCTCGGACCCGAGGGCCAAATCAATCAATTTATCCTCGCTGCTCTCCACCCGGCCTGGATATGACTATACAGTCTCATACCAGCTCAGACCCAATGGGGCAGATGTAAAAACCTGGAGCAGGTTGAAGGGAAGAGGATGCCCGCCCCCACTGCCACAAACAGGTCCCGATGACTCCCACCTGCGACCCGCAGCTGCAGACACCTCGAAGCTAGGCCGACAGGACCAGTCTCGAGGCCTCTTAGGAGAGGCTGCAGACAATGCCTCCAGCTCCCTGGAGCATAATCCAGACAACTCCCGCTTGGTCGCGAGAAACAAAGATTGAGTATAGCCCTGAGACGGGTGGAGATCCAGAAGCTCCCCCACCCCACACTGCCCACTAAAAAACACTGCCCTCGGTCTCTGGGCAGCAATCCTAATCCTGGATCAACACTCGAAAAGAACTTATCAGCCTTGTCAGACCTCGACAGAAGTATACCAGCAGCAGTGGCAACAATGGCGACAAACGTCCTCCACAAGCACCAAACCTCTGTCCTCGATCTCTACACAGCAGTCTCAACAAAGACACCAATTAGTTCGGGCAGTTCTACTCCACAGTCACCCGCCAGTATTCGAAAATAGTCCTGGCAGATAAAGTTGCAGCTGATTACCGTTTCAAAAATTCTTTACATTAACTACACAGGTTCCCACTATGATAACAAGCGAACACTTCAAAAAAAATAAAATAAAAAATAACTGAATTTAATTAAACAAATATAAAATATAAGAAAACAAAATTAATACATTAAAACACTAGGATCCTACAGGGG
The DNA here is from genome assembly GCA_016271365.2 of Neoceratodus forsteri. Classification (NCBI taxonomy): domain Eukaryota; kingdom Metazoa; phylum Chordata; order Ceratodontiformes; family Ceratodontidae; genus Neoceratodus; species Neoceratodus forsteri. The sequence continues at coordinate 749,421,383 of CM057451.1, forward strand.
CTCTTGTGACGGCTGGCCCAGAGTGGCTGCCATCTTGAATGGCAACAACAACTCTAAGGGGCTAGCAGTAAGCAATAGCACAAGACAGGATCTCTTCATAGATCTCTTCCGCTTTCTGAATGTGTGAGGGTGTTTTGGCTTTACTCGCGGATGTCTGAAGCTTTACAGTTTTAACCTTTTCATTACCACTCTATTGTGCTGCAGTTAAGGCTGCAATGCCCTTTTCCTTGGTTTCTTTTTTTTAAATTATTCCTTTTATTGTTCATATTTTAACTTATATATATATATAGGTCTACAGTTGTGGTTTTATACAATGCATTTACAACTGGTCCAATAAAACAGACAATTCTAAGGGTTCAGATAGTTTCTCAATCTAAGATCCAATATTTTCCAGTCATTTCATTACTCTCATATGTGTTACAACCTCGGTATACCCTAGTACAGAATTCCATAGGCATCATTGACTAACAAGTATGTGAGTGTTGGTCACTCTCCAGATCATCGAACTTTCCCCTTGGTCTGGTCTTCCCTCCCATTGTATTTAGGGCTCGAACAGACCGGGAGTGGGGAAGGGGGCGAGGTGCACGGATCCAGGCCTCTCAGGGAGGATTAGCAGCCAGAGCTGAGACTCACAAGATCCTGCAGAGGTATAAAACCTAGGGCACAAAAGTGGGGTCCATTAGCATATAATATATCTGCCACGTGCCCATCTCACAGAGAAAATCTCCTCGCGTTCATTTATGTTATATGTCATTTTTTCCATGTTGAAAATTTGCCGGGTAACTTCCCACCAGTCTCGAATAGTTGGAGAATTTGTTGTTAACCATTGCCTAGTTATTACCTTTTTAACTACTGTGAGGAGCAGTGAAAGCAGATATCTTGTGTCTGGACCTCGATAGGGCTTAGGTAGTACAAGGAATAAGTATATTTCTGGTGTCAACTGAAATTGTGGATCGATAAGCTGCTGTAGCTGTGCTTCCAGCTGTTTTAAAAAGTTGGAGAGCGCCGGGCATGCCCAGAGAATACGAGTCAGATTGGCCTCCCGCTCACCGCACTTTCTCCAGCATTCTGCAGTTTTATTCAATGAGTAGTGCTTAATGACCCTGGGTGACCTAAAATATCATATCAAGACCTTCCAGGCGTATTCTCGCCATTGACAGGAACTTGTAACCTTGGAGGAATAGCTGCATGCCAGTCGCCAATCTGAGATAGTCAGTTGGCAGCCCGACTCTTCACGCCATTGTGTGCGGATGTTTTCAGTGGTTATCTCTCCTTGCGAATTCAAGGATTGATAATATATAGAAATTAAGTGGTCCTGCTTCCCCGAACCGTTCAGTGAAATTTGACATCGGATTGGTGCTATATAGTTTTCTGGGTTTCGCAGGCATAGGGGCAAGCCGTCCATGTAGTGTCGGAGTTGTAGATATCGAAAAAAATCTCTGTGCAGCAGACGAAACTTTGCCTGAATTTCTGCAAATGACCAAATTATTCCTTGTGTCATTATTTGTGACAAGTACCGCAGTCCAAGGTTACCCAAGTGTTGAACCCAGAGTCCAGTGTATTGGGGGGAAAGTCTGGCAATGCCTGAATCGGACATAGGAGTGGCAAGTAGGGTGACAGTTTGTGTGATTTTTTAATTACACTCTACTTTTGAAATTGCGCTGCCAGCCAGGGATTGGTAGTTGGGCAGGTCATTTCTCTCGACACTTGACTATATATTGCCCGAAAGTATGTTATGTTGTTTATCAATATTTTCTCCATTTCCATCCAATGCGGATGAGAACTTCTGTTTTGTCTTGCCATTATGTGCACCATAGTTACTGCTTGTTGGTAGTGCTTTAGGTCTGGAAGTGCAAGGCCTCCATCAGCCCTCGGGAGCGACAATACTTTAAGGCGCACCCGAGGTTTCCATCCTGCCCATATAAAATTTCGTAGTAAGTGACTGATTTCTTTAAAGATCTTTTGGGGCACAAAAAGGAGGACAAATATAGTGCTCTAGGGAGAGTTATCATCCTGATTAGCTCTACCCGTTTCATTAAGCTCAATGGGATCACAGACCAGGTCTGTAAGTCCTGCTTCAGTTGTGTCATAAAGGGAGAGTAGTTATGTTTATAGTAATTTATTCCTTCTCGGGGAATATACATGCCTAGGTATTTTAGTTTTGCCAGGTTCCACCTGCCAGGTAGGGCGTCTACTATTCTCTGCGTGGTGTATAATTGAATGTAGTGTTTGGGTTTTAGTCAGATTTAATTTATAGCTGACACCATTCCATCGCATCTAGGACTTGGCGTACCACTGGTATGGACTGCTCCGGGTTTTGGAAATATAGAAGTATGTCATCCGCGTATAAGGCAATTCGGTGTTCCATCTCCCCGAACAAGATTCCCCGTATGTTAGGGTGGTCTCGAATTTACTGTGCTAAAGGTTCTATAGTTGCTGCAAATAATAGCGGGGATAACGGGCAACCTTGGCGGGTGCCTCTTTCAAGTTGAAAGTATTCGGAGTGATGTCCGTTTACTCTTACACAGGCCGAGTGCAGAATATATGTTTTGTAGGACTTGGGTGAGGCCAGAGGAAAACCAAATCGGTGCAAGATAGAGTATAGGAAAGACCTCGACTCTATCAAGACCTTCTCTGCATCAAGACTAATTAGCACCGCTGAGGGTATCCACCGCACATTTGATCTACCAAATAAAGGGCGTCTGATATTGTCAGTGGTAGTACGGGCCTTCACAAAACCAGTTTGGTCTCTGTGGATTAATACAGGGAGGACTTAGTCCATGCGATGGGCTGATATATGCATAAATAATTTATAGTCCTGATTTAGTACCGAAATTGGTCTATACGATGCACATTCCTGTGGGTTCTTCCCCGGTTTAGGGATCACCGATATGGTTGCATAGGACCAGGATTCTGGGGGTGGGTCTCCCTGTAATATCGAATTAAAGACCCTCAGAAGCATGGGAAGAATTGATGGTCTGGCAGCCTTGTAGAATTCCGCTCTGTATCCATCAGGTCCTGGAGCTTTCTGGGACTTAGAGTTGGTTATGGTTTTGTGCTATCTCGGTAGCAGTTATGGGTTGCATGAGAACATCTCTATTTTGTTCCGCCAGGGTGGGTAGAGAGAGTGTCTCAATGTATGATGACATGCTCTCTGGAGAGGGAGTGGACTCTGGGCTATATAACTTCCTGTAGTATGCCACAAAGGCTTCGGCCACATCGTGTGTCTTAGAAAGGGGCTGTCCCCCTACTGGGTGCCTAATAGTTACTATCGTTGCCGCTTTTCTTTGTCTACGGATTTGGTATGTGAGTAAGCGTGTGGCCCGCGGGCCAACTTCATAATATCTTTGCTTCAAAAATGCTAGAGCTATTTCGGTTTGCTGCAGTTTGAGTTTATCTAACTCTTGTTTGGTGTGCTGCATCTGGGGGAAGAGGGAGTTATCTCTCTGCTTATGGGCCTGTTGTAGAAAATGAAGTGTTTCTTCGAGTTTAGCTCTGTATTCTCCGTGCTGTCTTTTCTTCTGTGCCGCATATTTAATTATGTGCCCCCTTAGGACCGCTTTTATTGTGTCCCAATAAACCGAGGGGGTGGTGTCTGAGGCAGGATTATCAGCCATGATCTCAGAAATCCTGTCCGAGATAAATTCCTTAAATTCTTTAGATCGTAAGTAGAATGGATTTAGCCTCCATTGTGTATTTTTAGGTTGAACACCCAGGTCCCACTGCGTAATCATGGGAGCATGATCTGAGATAGATATATCTCCTAGCTGGACATCACATACAGCATGCAGCTTTTCCACTTGGGTGAAGGCATAGTCTATCTGAGAATATGTGCGGTGTGCGAAGAATGTAATGAGTAGTTTCTCATATGTGGATGTAGTTTCGCCATATATCGCTCCACCCAATCTCAGAGACAAACTATTGAAGAAACTCTGGGTCCTAGTTAACTTCTCGGCCTCCCTTTTGTGGAATCTAGGTTTGGGTCTGCCAACATGTTAAAATCCCCCGACATCAATAGAGTACCTTTGGTGAAATTCACCACCTTATCCAACAAGGGTTTCAATTGGGTAACAGTGATACCCGGCGGAAGGTACACATTTGCTAGGGTAATTTCCTCGTTATTGAGTTTCCCTTGAGAAAGAACCAGGCGGCCTTCAGGATCTGACCAGGCTCGTTCAGGTTGATATGGGGTGTAAGATGGAATTATTATAGCCACACCTCTACTTCTACCATCTTTATATGAGGTGCTAAATACCTGTCCCCTACTTAATTTAGCGAGCTTAGCATGCTCCAGTGGATTCATATGTGTCTCCTGGAGGAAGACTATGTCTGCTTTAGTTCTTCGGAGGTAAGCCAACGTTCTGGATCTTTTAATTGGAGAGGCCAACCCGTTTATATTTAAACAGAGCAGTTTTAGCTTTGCTGTATGCATCATGTCAAGGCATTGAGACACTGGAACCCTTGCACCCCCATCCCCCCATGGGATGCCCTCATAACCCATGTGTTTTGTAAATCCAATGACCAGAATAAGTTCGATGACCTGTTCACAGAACAAACATGAAAGACTATACAACCATTTATATAAACATACAACATTAGGTACAGACAGAACCTATTAGCCAACGTGACCATAGAAATAAATATAGAACTGTTGGTACTTCCACTGATCCGGGCTATGCCTAGATCATTGGTAGGATCCAAGGGTCCTACCTTCACGGTCCTCTGTTGCCTGAGGTCCTTAAGTACCTAGTACCCAAAGGGAAAAGGGTAGTTGGATTTGGTGACTAGAGCAGCGAGGTGTGGGCTTCCCTAGGGCTAGACATGCAGGAGAAACACCCTCTGAGTGGAGGGAGATATTGACTTCCGTGCACAGTATGCGAGTTTTGGTGGGCCTCCACCTCCCTCCTAGGGTCCCAGGGGATCCGCCAGGGGCGCAAGGGGCCCTTTCTAATATCACTGTAGGCACCAATCTCAGTCGCGCAATCACAGAGTCTGGGTTCGAGGTCCCCCAGTGAAACCAGGGTTCAACTTTCCCCGGGAGCTACGTTCATGTCCAGCGAGGTTGCCCACTCACTTTCCAACGGAGGCACCAAACCTCCAGGGACCACATGTAAAGACCACATGTAAAATAGGTAGGAACAAGCATGGGCCCCATATGGCGTCGACCCCCTAGTCCGGGCCAAAACAGGAGATGGCAGGAGCAAGGCTCTCAACCAGCCCCGAGCTCCGCCCGGACTTCACTGGGTAAAAGGAATCCTGACCAAGTAGTAGATCAGGGAGGGATGGACATGGCCTACCTAGACTTTGCAAGGCATTTGACACAGTCCCACACAAAAGATTAATATATAAGTTAGCCAGCCTGGGAGTGGGTCCCAAGATGACAGCCTGGGTAAAGAATTGGCTGGAGAATAGGACACAGAGAGTAATAGTAAATGGAGTCCCTCAGAAGAAAGGAGGGTTACTAGCGGGCACCCAGGGTTCAGTATTAGGACTAGTCCTCTTCAATGTCTTTATAGCGACATTGCAGAAGGACTGGAAGGAAAATATGTCTCTTTGCAGATGACACTAAGATCTGCAACAGAGTTGATGCACAGGTGGGGTGGAAAGGATGAGAAGGACTTGGCAAGGTTAGAGGAATGGTCAAATGTATGGCAGCTTAGATTCAATGCTAAGAAGTGCAAGGTAATGCACCTGGAAACAAAAACCAGGGAAAGAGTACACAATGGGGTGAGATACTAACAACAACAAAAATGGAAAGGGACCTGGGGGTAGTCATATCAGATGACCTAAAGGTGGGCAAGCAATGTGAGAAGGCAGCAAGGAGGGCTGGGGGATACTGGGATGCATAGGGAGAGGCATCACCAGTAGAAAACAGGAGATTATTATCCCTCTGTACAGACAGCTGGTGAGACCCATCTGGAGTACTGTGTGCAGTTCTGGAGACCCAATCTCCGCAAAGACATAGACAGGATGGAAGCTGTCCAGAGGAAGGCAACTAAAATGGTGCAGGGTCTGCACGGAGGACATAAGAAGAGAGACTTAAGGAGCTTAATATGTATAGCCTCGAGGAAAGGAGGAGAGGGGACATGATAGAAACTTTCAAGTACCTCAAGGGAATCAACAAAGTCAAGAGGGTAGCATCTTTCAAAAAAAGAGGTGTGCAAGAACAAGAGGCACAATTTGTGAAGATAGAGGGCAGCTCCAGAGGTAATTTAAGGAAGTATTTTTTCACAGAGAGGTTGTGGATGCATGGAATGGCCTTCGGAGGAAAGTTGTGGAGTCAAAATCAGTGGTGGAATTCAAGCATGCATGGGATAGTCATAAGGCAATTCTGGGGGTGGGGGTAGAAAGAAGTAGGCTGCTGGTTAACTAGGATCTGCAGCTTATCCAGTAGGTAGGGAAATGGGCAGACTGGGTGGGCCAAGCGGTCCTTATCTGCCGTCAAATTCTATGTTTCTATGTTTCTTTTGACCAACTATTACTGCTCTGTTATTAGCCCACCCTGCCTCCCCCCAGCCCTTTAAATTGTCCTTTCTCCGGTTCCTTAATTACAATTATATTAAGTAGTAGCACCCCAAAAAAAAAAAAACTCCCCTCACCCGAGTTCCTAATGTCCAATCCTCCCGTCGCTACCGCCCCTGTATAATTCCTCCTCCTTCCTGGCATGTGTTATAGAACTTAGGTCGTAACCTGCTGGAGTATTAGAGGGGATTAGAATACGTGGGCTGTACCTATTATTTATCTCGCGAATCCCCTTGTATCTTTGTGTGTATTACAGTTAGAGTCAACCTTATGTTTATTTCCGGCCCAGTGCCAGGGAGAGGCCTATAGTCTCATTATGTTTAGCAAGATACCCTTCCCACATCCCATTCAAAGCCCCGTGATGTCCAACTGTGAGGGCCAAACATTTTAGTATTGTATCCCCTTCCTCAGTCCAGGTGGGGGCGCACTGAGGCTTCCAGAGTGCGCATCCCGCAGCTACACTTCTGAGAGGGACTCTGGGCTCCCCAGGGAACAACCTAGTCCGGCCTCCAGTGGCAATCTCAGCCCAAGTGTCGTAGCTCAGCATGGAGGGGGAAGAGTAGAATCTGTAGATCCATTTCACTTCAATTGTGTTCTCCCAGGAGACTCTATCCCCTATCTCCTAATAACTTTGTATTATTGTAGTACAGCCCCCTTCCCCCTTAGAAGTTCCTTTTCCCCTTCCTAGCAGAGCATTTATAGGCTTATCAGTCTAGTGCCTGCATTATTTTTATATTTCCTTCCTTTTTTTTTCCCCCCGTTTTCCCCCTTTTTTTCTCTCTTTTTAAAGCTTTTATTTTTATTTGATATTTATATCTAGGTTCATGGGACGGCAGAGGGGGTCTGGGCCACAGCAGCCGTATTCTACCTGTCAATTTATATATTCAACACTGTGGTTTTACCCAGAAGGGCCCATAGAAGTGGACACAGCAGCTGCAGCGGCACGCCCCAACACTCCACTTGGGAATAGCAGAATCGATTTATTGTTTGCACTCCAGCAACTGTCTTCATACTGTAGGCGCTACTAGCCCCGGAACCACCACCCGTTCCCCTGCGCCTTATATTGAAGTCAAAATCCCGTCTCCACCCCCCAGGCCATGGGGTAATTGACCAGAAAACGCTGTGGTAGTGCTGGGGAGTGGTCGCTATGTCTTCGACTTCCGCTTAGTGGGACGGCTACAATCCGTTCAGTGGGATTCCAAAAGACAATGGCCGACTCCAACCTCCCTAATACAGTGGATCATGGCCTCTTCTGCGGCCTTGCCTCCCGCTAGTTATAGGTGATCCCCAGCCTCCAACCAGAAACAAGAGAAAGCACTAAGACCCCTCTGGAAGTTTTGTGGGGATCAATTACCTACCGAGGAAGAGGGAGAAAAAGAAAGAGGTGAAAGAGTTCTTCATCCTGAGTACAACAAAATAAATTCTGACCTTCACATTTAAAAACTCTCCATTTCTGAGTAATACCAGGCAGCCCAGTCTCTTCTTACAGAGTTGTCCAACCATCTCTCCCCATCCCAGGCCCACGGTTCATCACTTGGCTGCACGATCATCGCCCGTCACATAGTTACGTGACCACGGTCCGTTAAGCGGAATTCCGAGAGGCAGTGGAGAAGTCCGACCTCCGTGACGTAGTAGGTCATGGCAATTACTGTGTCCTTGCCTCTCACCAGCCACAGGGGATCTCCAGCCTCTGACTGGAACTAAGAAATACACCTAGCCCTTCCCAAAAGCTCCATGAGGAGCAGTTCCTCACTGGGGAGGAGAAAAAGAAAAAAGGAGAAAGGAGAAGAGAACCTCAATCCCTCCCCACCCTCCCTCAGCATAGAGATCTCCGCCCTAAGCACAATAGAATTGGTTTGGACCTACACCACTGATAAGCCCCGTTCTAAATAATACAAGGGGGCTCAGTCTCTGCTTATAGTGCAGTCTCATGGCAGCTGAACCGCCTTCCCCCTCCTTCCCCGGCCCACAGCCCATCACTTGGTTATATGGTCTTACGTGAGAGTAGCGTCAGCCATCTCCTCAGAAGGACCAGGCCGTATTTCTCCGGTCAAGCCATGGGAGTTCAATACCCCGACATGTGCCAGTAGCTAAAATGGTGATAGCCCAACATAATCCCCCTTTCACCCTCCCATCCTCCCACCTTCATCATCCCATTTCCCTCTGTATCAATGCGGTCCCCTACCTTACCACAGCAGTACTACAGATTCAGTTTATAATCAAAAAGGATATAGCATATCGTTAGGCAGTTAATCATGTCCAGGGGGCCATCCGATCCTGGCAGCAGGGAGAGCACTCCATGTAAAAAACTGGCGACTAGGTCTTCAGGTCGATGCTCCACTGGGGCCCAGTCCAGAGTCTGAAAGTTCTTGTGACTTAGCCCTTAATGCATTAACAACAGTTTGGATAGCTTCGGCCCCCTGTTTCCTCCGTGCCTCTCGTTGTTCCACCTTCCAGACTTTTTGGGCCAATTTTGCTGCGAGTGGAGCTCTACTGCTTGCATGCTGCCTTGGGACTTCTATTTTCCTGGACTGGAGCTCCTTCATTGCCTCAACTGCAGAATCAAATACTACTGGGCCTTCACTGAAATGTACTAGCAACCTCGCAGGGTATAGGGATCGAAACCGAACTCCTGCCCCTTTAAGGGCCTTCATCACAGGGAAAAACATATTCCGGCGCGACATGACCTCTGGCGCGAAGTCGTTTTTAAAAAAGAGCCTGTTATTTCTGAAAAGCACTTTGCCTTGCTTCCAGGCGGTATGTAGCACAGTTTCTTTCTCCTGATGTCGGAGAAACTTAATAAGAATAGTCCACAGTCGGGCTCCAGCAGGTGGCTTTGGACCAAGCGAGCGATGGACACGTTCCATCTCTAAGGTTATATCTTCAGGTAAAGGGAGGGTTTCTCTTAATAGACTCTGCATAAATGAGATTAATTCAGCTGGTTCAGTACCCTCCGGAAGCCCCGACAGACGAATATTATTTCAGCGACTTCTACACTCCGCATCTTCGGCACGCTCTTGTAAGGCACTGATTTGTGTGTGTAACTGTGTTATGACCCTCTCGGCTTCATCAACCCTCCGGTCAGTCGTCATCAGCTGTTCCTCAGCTCCCTCCTGCCGCTTCTCCAGTTTGCTCAGGTCAGTTCTCAGCCTCGGTACGGTAGATCTAATTTCTTTCCTGAAGTCGCGAATCTCAGTGAGCATTTGGGTCATTTGCCTTTGTAGTATTGTATGGGGGACCTGGTCGGCCTGTATTGTACCATGGCGGGAGGTCGATGAGGCCCATGAGTCCCCACTATCTGAGTCTTCAGGCTGCGATCTGTTGGAATCCATGTGATTCGGGGACTTTGTTTTATCTGTTCCTCTCTTCTTTGGCATTGTACACCTCTTACAAATTCAGGAAACGTTTTTTTGAGATTGATGTGATTTAAGAGGTTTTTTTTAAATAAACCCACGTGGAGCCTCGCGTTCTGAGCTGCTCACACTCTCATGGCGTCACCGGAAGTCCCTTTTCCTTGGTTTCAATGAGATCATCTGATGTGGCCTTTGACCAGTAGAAATATTCAGAAGATTACTGGTATCACAGGTGAATGGATTGATCATTCTGCCAGTGGCCACATTCGTCATTGATTTAGTTGCTGTACTGTCCTTCTGTGCTGTATACTCAGAGTCTCCACCATGTTTGTGATCGTCAGTGCCATGAAGGTGAGCCATCGCCTTTGCTTGTTCAGGGATTGCTGTCAGTGCTGGTAATGAACGCAGGTATTTCTCCATAGCGGCAGGCTGCCAAATTATGCCATGGAAAAACTGGGTCTTGGCATCTTTGTTATACATGAGTACTTCACCTCAGTTTTCACCAAGGAAAATGGGGGTGCTGCATCATACATGGGAGGAGACAGTGATACTGAGGAAGGGGGACCCTTACGATCAGGGTCTGGGGAGAGGAGGCATCACTGGCAGGAGGGGAAGGCTAAGCAAGGAGAAGAGGTAGCAGAAGTGGAAATCACAGCAGAGAGAGTGAGGCCCCTGATCCCTTAAGATGGAGAAAGCACCAGGGCCGGATAAATTACATCCCAGAGTGCTGAAGGAACTTGTGATGTCCTGGCGAAACCCTGGTGGAGCTTTTCACCATCTCTCTGAGGACAGGGTGGGTGCCCCAGGACTGGAAGGTGGTGCATATAGTACCTATCCACAGGGGGATCAAGGGAGGTGGCAAGGAACTACAGGCCTGTCAGCCTGACATTGGTAGTGGGCAAGGTGATGGAGGAATTGTCAAGGAGAGGCTGAGGGGACCTGGAAAGTCAGGGTGCCCTGGACGATGAGACAGCATGGATTCGTCCCGGGGAAATCATGTCAGACAAACCTTGTGGAGTTCTATGACTGGGTAACGAGTGCCTTGGACCTGGGTAGACCAGTGGACGTCCTCTTTCTAGACTTCAGCAAGGCATTTGACTCTGTTCCTCACATGGGCCTGTTGGATAAGCTGGGATAAATGGGGGTGGGGAACCAGATGATCAGATGGATAGGCAATTGGCTCCAGGACTGAACCCAGAGGGTCGTAGTTGGTGGGATAGTCTCATCCCCAAGGAGGGTCATTAGTGGGGTCCCACAGGGATCAGTCCTTGGGACCCTCCTGTTCAACGCCTACGTCTCTGACATAAGGACAGGTATCAGGAGTGAGATGAGTCTCTTTGCAGATGGCTCAAAACTGGGGCGGTGGTGGATGGGGAGGAGGGGAGGGTGGCCCTACAGGGGGACCTGGAGGCTCTGGAAAGATGGTCTAGAAAATGGAAGCTGAGGTTCAATGCAGGGAAATGCAATGTACTGCACCTGAGGGCCAGAAACCCGGGCCAAGTGTACACCCTTGGGGGGAAATGCTACAAGTCTCGATGGCTGAGAGGGACCTGGGGGTGGTGGTGGATGTCAAGATGAACAATTCAGAGACTTGTAGGAGGCAGCAGCCAAGACCAACAGGATGCTGGGATGCATCGCTAGGGGATCACCTCCAGAAGGAGGAAGTGATACTCCTCTGTATAACTGCTTGGTGAGGCCGCACCTCAGTACGCATGCAGTTTGGAGGCCACACTTAAGAGGGACATTAAACTCCTGGAGAGGGTCCAGAGGAGGCAACCAAAATGATTTGGGCTTGGGGACAGAACCTATGAGGAGAGGCTCGAAGAGCTAAATATGTACACATTGGAAGAGAGAAGGGACCGGGGGGACATGATAGAAGTCTTCAGGTACAGGAAGGGGTAAATAGGGGAGGAACAGTCAGGGTGCTTCGAAGGAAGGAGGAGGGAGCCACTAGGGCATGGGTGGAAGCTGGAGGGGGAGATTCAGGGGAGGAGGTGCTACTTCACTGAGAGGTGGTGGAGCCATGGAATATGCCTACAGGGCTGGTGAGCAGAGACGGTGGAGGGTTCAAGAGGGGGTGGGACAGGTACAGGGGAAGGGTTCTGGAAGCAAAATCCAATGCAGCAAGAATATCCGGAACTGGGAAGGGAGAAGCCAGAGAAGGCGAGGGGGGCAGCAAGGTCAGCTCTCAGGGTGGGGGCTGACCAAATGAGCAGACGTGAAAGACCGTTAGGCCTATTCTGCTGGCATTTTAGTATGTTAGTATGTTATATGTCTGTTCAAGGACCATATCAGTCCACACACTATTAACCTTACCAACTGTTCAGCGCACGGTGAATTTGCCAAATCTGAACACTTCAGTGATGTAGTTGGCAGGTCTTTCATTGCAGACAGGTAATGGAGAATGCAGGAAACATATTTGTGATGACCAGCAGCCACAAGATATGGAATAATTTTCTCAACTTCAGTCAGGTACTGCTCCCAGTGTCCAGCTCGCTCAGCATAGATATGACGATTCAGAATCTGAATCATGTCCATGTACAGAAGCCAGAGCCTTATTGTTGGGGATTTGCACTTTGCTTCATGGAACTCATTCATTAACTTGTTTACTTCTTCCAGTAGCCTAGTTGTTTGGACGTATGGCATTTCTCAGTCTTTGAACACTTTCTGAGCGCAATGCCATGAACTCCATGTCTTTGTCATACATGGCAGCAAGAACTAGTCTATGGGCTCTCGGCATAGCATAACAGTCGGAGATCCTCTATTCCAGTTTCTTTCATTAAATACCCAATTGCCCCCATGAAATTCAGTGTAATGGGGAAGCCACTCATACGAAGGATGACTCCGCCAACTTCTCTGGCTTCTTTTTTTGAAGGCCAAGCGCAATCTCATAGACTGCTTTGTCACAGCCGGTAATTATGCAGAATTCCTGCCCAGTTTTCAGAGTGACCGTCATGCAATACTGAACTGATGCTTCAACCACATCAGGAATTACAGGAGATTCTAGAAAGAAATTGTTGAAGATATGTGTGAGAAGACTCGTGTTTTTTAACAGGGTGCACCCTAACAGCCATTGACTGTTGATCCTTACCTTCATCAGCATCCTGATATATTGCATGCGATGTTCCATGCATAGTTTTACTATCCTTTGTACTCTCATGGAAGTCTAGGTTGCCAGTTGCACACTGTATGAATCGACCTGACTCCAGATTCATGGGTATGAAAACTCCATCTGGAGCTTCCTGCTCATCAGCAGCTGCTGCTGTGGTAGCAGTATAAAATTGGGCATCTTGGTAGCTAATGCTATTTCCAAATCTATTTAGCATGGTTATGGTCTCCTTGCTCCAGGTGGCCTTTAGTATGTGTAGGGCAGTACCAACAAGTTTCGGTGTTAGAACACCAGCAATGGCTGCGCATATGTCATGTCCAAGATTCAGTACCTGCTTGTGTTGTTTTGGGTTTAGCTGAACTCTCCCATCATTGCCTACTTCTGGAGTAGCATTGGTAAGCATCTAAGCCACGTGATTGCAGAGAGTAGTATCCACACGTTTTGAAGCTGCTTAACAAGACACATCCAGGTTTGTTTCACATGCGTCTTAGTCCTGTAATGTGCACTCTAGCTTATGTAATCCTTTGAAGTTCTCTGCCAAACTCTTTCAGTTCAAACCTTATTAATTTTGCTGCATTGTAACTGAATATATTTGCATCCATTTGAGTCTGAGTATCATCAGGTTCGTCTTCACTTTCTTCTGTATGTAACCCCCCTATCAATGGGGGTTCCCGAAAAGTCTTCCACGAGCTTGCCTGGGTCCTTGCTGCCTGGCTGGTGTTCAGTGCCGTTGCCATTTAAATGTGATACCAGTGAGTGCCTGTGTGGCCTCCGTGTACTGTCGCTTTAAGGGCTGCCTGTCTGCAGTAATAATTAATCCGGGAAGGGGACTGAGTGTTTCCATGCTCGGGTCCCGCCCAGGCTGCCTGCTAATTGCTCCATTTCTGCCATCACTAGTTGTGCAGAGGGAGTTCTGCTGAAGGATGTAACTATTTGCTGGAAATTGCTTAGAATAATAATGATAATGTAGTTTGTTCTAACCTGCCTTCTTTGCAGTGAGAGGTTTCTGTCAGTCTCCACCATTTTGGTCCCGGACTGCCGAATTGGACCAATCAGTACTTGGGGACTCTAAACTGGAGTTTGCTCTTAGGGGCAACATGGACCCAAACCCATGGGATTTGTAGTTCTGGACTGTTGGCACCTTTTGCTACTGAAAGGGGAACTCTTGTGTGATTGACAGTTGTGCCGGCCAACCAAACTGTTTGGATCTGGGGGAAATACCACGAGCTGTCTGCTGGCAAGCGAGATCTGAGTTGGAAGCTGAGAGAGGAGCAGCTTGTGATATTCGAGCAGTAAACTGCATAATTCGAGTGGGAGAACTGTGGAGAGGCCTGAGTTAGGCCTGCACGTGTGCCGTTACCCTTAGAGGAGAGACAGAGAGAGAATTGTTTCGGACTAAATCTGAGCTGTGTGCTTTTAAGCAAGCTACTAAACTGGCATCAGAGTTAACCTGTAGAAGACCAAAGATTTTTGCTGAATGCGATCGGCCTGTCAGGAACTCGAGCTAGTCCTGAGCTCCCAGTTTGAGCAGTGACTTTGCAATCGTGACCGGGGAGCAGTTGCCTGGAACAGTAATACTTCCTTACATATAAATGTGCTGTGTACTGGATGGGGGTTGTGATTTAAGTCCCCTTTTGTATGAACTGTGTGCTGATTGCTGGAAGCTGTATCCAGCGCAGAATGGACTGAATCCGCTGTTAGCTTCATGTGGCTGGGCCTTGCCATGAGGGCCCTGCCGGATCACCCTGCTGCACAGAGAAGAGCCATTGATGAGAGACCTGCCTGGGGAGCATTCCCCCTTCTCTACGTCTGAACAGAAGTGACGCCTCGGTGGATCGTGTGGGCTCTGCTTCTCCTGGCACTCCAGAGAGTTCATCTGCTGTCTCGGTTTCGTCCATCCTGTGTCCAGTCTTGGGTACCATGAGTAATGTCCAGAGTAGCTCCCTGCAACAGATAACTAAATCAAAAGTGTGTCACCTGATTGTCTTGTCATCTTTTTCTTCACGAACTGAGCCCTCCGGCTCCGGATTACAAGTATTGTGTTGTGCAAGGTGTGTTTTTCCCATCACAGGGCCCCTACCAGCTGCAACGCTGGCCTACCCCGAGCAACAGTCCTGGCTAGCCAACCCCCTATTCACCTGGGTACCCAGAAGTGTGACTGTGCTAGGGACTCTGACTGCTTGCATAATTGTGTGATTGTTAGGGAAAGTAAGCTAATTAACCTGATTGCCCCTATCTTTGTTCAAACCCCCCTGAATAAATCAGATCTACATTTTCTGCCTTTTAGACTGTCTGTGGATCCTGTTTATGCCTGAAGTATTGTGTTTCTGACATTTGCTCTGTTTTACCTTGTTTTACAGGGGGTCCCCAGGGTTGAGCTGGAGAAACCAATCCTGGTGGTAAGTGCTAAGGGTTTGGATACTGGTAAAGCATTTCAGGGGTACTGTGAAGGTCATTGTTGTATTCTGTGTGGTCCACTTGCAGGAACCAAGGGAGGTTACAGTGTCCCAGAGGGCTGTGCCCAAGCTAGTGCAACCACTAATAACCCTGACCTCTCGGTGGAGGCACCCGTTTCAGAACTCAGGCCCCTCAACCTACTGGTTGCCCAGCAGGCAGGGGTAGTAGCCCTTGGGGTAGCGCCACCTGGGGGTTACATGTATATTCTGATTCGTCCATAGTTTGCTTTAACTTGGTGACTTCAGAAAGCAACTGTCTAACATTCAACTGTGCTGAACACAAGAGACTTGATGTACCTTTTTGAGGAACCATGGTTACCCAACAACCACTTGAATTAGTGTAGTAAGTCAGTAGATGTCTTTTCAGACTTGTTGACCTGTAGGATGCTGCATCATCTACACTATATCTTCTAACCACTGGTGATATCTGTCACAAAATTCAGCGATATAGGAGACACTTCCATTGTCAAACATTGGCCTATTAATTTGAGAAATTAGCCAACAGAACCTTACGTCATACAATAGATGTCATCACCTTCCATGACTGTTCTTCTATTTGTATCGTTATTAAAACATGATCCGTGGCATCGAAAATCATGTGCTATCAGATATAGGCATTCATCCCCAAACCCTTGCAACTTATGTAACATGGTACTGTCATTGAGTTCTTTGGCTTTTTGCCACACGGATTTTGGATGATGAACAATTGCAATCATCAACAGTTTCTTGTTCCCCCTCTTATCCCACTCCTTTTCACACACAAAACATTTACTGTTGTAATCAAATAGGCCGTTGATTGAAGATCACGTGACCATGAAAGATGGACCTGGTTGCTCACTGTCCTGCTCTGAAACTGGCATTTTTGTTCAACAGCTTTTTTGTTGGTGTATGCTTGTGACAACTTGCATGCATTACTGGGGTCTTTGCTAGGAATTTATCTTCACATAACACATCCTTTTCCAGTTAGAAAATGACATCATCAGCACGGTTCTGAATTACATACAAGAAGGCGGGATATCCAAGTTCTGTCAGTCTTTGTAAAGAGCCACGTTTTGCTTCTTGCTGACAAATGAGGCAGTGGGAGTAATTTGTGCTTGGTCACCGCCTTTTAGTGCCAACTAGGAATGCTGGCTCCTTGGTTGATCAGTCATAAATCTGAAATACAAAAATACACATTATAATACTTGGCACAAAGCATCACATTGATTACATTAAGAGCATTCACTAAACAAGCAGATTACTAATATCATAAAACTCCTATATAATGCTTTAAACCATACCAAAGTCAAACTAGAAATGCATATATGGCCAAAACTGGCAAATGCTGGGTAGGATGGTGACCATGCCCATTTGGGGGTATGGGTACATAAAAAGGAATATCTCAGTCATAACTAATGATATTGGAGACAGATTTCTTTTAAATGAAAGCAAAAACATTGTAGAAGATAGAAATATGGTATAATATAATATAAATGCAATGCATACTTTGTCAGAGGACACGCCATGAAGTCTATTCAAAGATTTAGCCAAAAAAATCAGCAATTCTGGAAGTATTTTCCTACAATAATTGCAAATACTAGTCCATACTGTAAAGAAAAAATGACAGTGAGATTTGTTTCATGTGAATAGCTTCAATGTGCATAACTGGTACAGATTTTAGACCAATCTGAGCAATACTGAAGGTTCTAGATCATATTTGGTAAAATTTCCACTTTTCCAGATTTGTCTCATATTTTTCATTCATATTGTACTTATTTCAGTGTATTTCACAACTTGAACAAGAGTTATGACAGAGCAGGCCTCTTGAGTATGGTACTGGTGGGGGGGGGGGGCTCTTCTTTCCAAAAATGGTGGTCTGCAAATTATAGCAAGAGGTGTCAGGTTCAAGCAATTTTGAGGGCTTTTGTGGCTCTGGATCCCTTACTATACACTAGACTGGTGTGGATAATGGCTCCAAAGCCTGTCTCCAGGGTGACCACTGCACCTCCAGCTCTTTCATCCTGGTGCCCTTGTACATCAATGGCCTTGATTTGCTCCCTTATAAAACCACACCTCCTCCCTGCCCTGTCTCTCCTAAATATAGAGCAGCACACTAAGACCATGTCCCAGTTATGGTACTCCGTGCACAACTCCATAATGGAAACTAAATCCAGTTCAGCCTCCACCATGATGGCTTCCAGGTCTGGAATTTTGTTTCCAAGACTCTTTGCACTGGTGCACATGGCTTTCTTCTCTCATACTTGCTGTCCTGCTTCCCCATACCATTCCTATGGTTTTCCCTGAAGCCCTCTTGGACTGTCTTCCTACCTTTTTAATTTCCTCATTCCTTGTCTCCTTCAATACTCTACCCTCCCTTACCTGAGTATTACCATCCTTTTCTTCTGTCTTGTCCTCATTCCCGCTTTTCTGCACCCCTGCCCTAGGGGAGTTATCTCTCCCAGGCCCTCCCAACCTACTGCTCCATCATCCGAGGAGGTGGTGGAGGGAGAACAATTTTTCCCTCCTTTTGTTTTACTGTTCTGTTCATGCCCCCCAGGCCACTCAACCTTCATGAGGTTTAACCGGCCAGTTCCTAACCCAGACAGCCTCACTAAACTTCACCCAGGACCAGGGAATATGGTGGGGGGTGCATGACCAGTGAATAACGATGCCTTTCTCCTGTGTTCTTTATTCCCACTGCCCTAATGATCTCCTCCAGCCACAATTAGGGCCTTATATATGCAGCATGCTTCTGCAGTAGAGCAAGCTCCTTGGCCCGGCAGACTGCACTGCCATCCTCCCACCCTTGGCTGAGATTCACTGCCTTCTGCAGCACTTTCCCAGCTCTTGGCCCCCCAACTCTGCTCCCATACCCAAGTCACTGGTGTAGTAGCACAGATGGGCAATCGATGAGCTCCCACCCCTTTTTGCTTTAAACAAATATGCCATTCCCTCTCTGCTGACTCTCTCCACACTCCGATTCTGGCAAAGCTGCAAATGGTGGGTAGCATCCACTTGAATTGAAAATGCTTGCAGTATGGTGATAGCTGAACTCACCTCATTGGACACATTGCCAAGGCCTTACAAGATAAGCATACAGACACCACAAAATTAATAATGCAGTGCTGGAACGCAGAGCTTAATAAACAACATAAACTCAAATCCTGGCTAAAATATGCAATTGTGGCCTGTCACTTAACTTCAGCCACTTGTTGGCATGAATTCTCATGTAAATGTTGTTACTGTTCCTTTTAAACCCCTGACACTGTAGCCAAATATGCTGGTGAGTCTAGAGATGGTTGTTCAGGGGGTGTGGCCTGACCCCTGCACACCACATTCATATATTCTGGTACTGTTCTCTTATACACTCATTTTGGCAAAAGGTGATCCAGGAAATTAAGACAGTTTTCAATAGTCCTGGAGTCATCACCCCCTCCTTGGTACTGTTGGCCATTCCCCCAGATGGTAGCCACATTACGGGACGAACCCTCAAGCTGATGCCAACTCTAATTTTAGCAGAGAACAAAGTAATAACCCAAGTCTGACTCTCCACTACTCTCCCCACGGTGGCTGGTTGTTGAAAAATAGTGTCAGAAATATATATTTTAGAAAGGCTCACCAATTCCCTGCAAAATAAACTTCCCGTCTTTGAGACAATGTGGCAACAATGGGTGCTGCACCAATTTAACACCTGCCCAAACTTTATCCCAAGGGGTGCTGGCCCCTCCATACTCTTTCCATCTCCTATTCTTTTCTCTTTCACTTCCTCTAGTAATAGACTTTTAATTCACTCCTCAAGGCTCAATAAGTACGATGGCACTCTAAGTAAATTTCTTGTATGTTTAGGAAATGCCTCGCTTAAGTTGTAAAAAAAAGTACTAGAATAACTGGTGACCCTGATAATGGCTGGAAAAGCATTCCTGATAAAACACCGTAATAACCTATAGAATTCCATAATAACTCAATAGCGGGTTATTATGATGTTTTCCTCCTCGCACTCTCACTTCGCTGTATTTGTGCGAGTACAGTGGCTGCTCAGGGACATGCTCGCTCCCACCAATACAGTTTAGTTTTTCTCTCTGTTGAAAACCTGCAGGTTATTATAAAAAAATAATGGCTGGCTCATCTGCACATTGGTTGGATTTCCGCTTGCGACGCTGGCAACCCGGGTTCAGGAACGGACTCTGGTCACTGGAGAGCCGGCCAGGAGGAGGAGGAGGCTTGAGTGTCCTGTGACTGCTCATCTTGTCTGGGGGAGGGAGGACATGTCTTACTGTCTGTTGCCTCCTGGTGGGGGCCAGGAGAGCAACATATCAAGTGAGCCCCATTGCACACAGGGGCGTGGTGAACGTCGGCTTTGGCCTAGACGTCCATGGCACACCATGCCCCAAGGGAGAAAAGCAGTAACCCCAGCCTCCTGGTTGGCCAGATGATGGCTGCTGGCTCCTGCCAACTCGAGTGTCCTGACCACCTCAGCAGCACCCAGGGACTGACCGAGTAGCACACTGATTTCCCCTCCTGGCACCTTCCCCCTCAGAGGAGAGGGACCCATCCGATGAAGGGACACACTGGGCCACCCCTGGGATGGCTGCGATGTGAGGTGAGTGGAAGGGGGTCAGGGCGAGAGGGTTGGGGGGGGTCCATGAGCAGTCGGAAGGAGAGGCAGGACAGGGGGCAAGTAAGGAGCAAAAAAAATAAATAAAAATGTTTGTGCAAAGTTTGTTTTACAAGGATTATTTACACACCCTTATTGTGTGACAATTCATAGACCAAGGGGTTTATGAGATTATCACACACCTTGAGTGTGTGAAAAATCCTCATAACACACACCTGTACAGGCATTATTCTCTACATACTAGTCTAAACCTTCCTATATTGTGTAGGGACAATTAGCAATCAAGAGGAACTTTGATTTCTATGAAATTAAGTTAATGCTAGTGGGCCGATTCTAGAAGCTTGGTGCAAAGTGGCATGGCGACTTACTGCTGCCGATGCGACATAGACCCTGCACCTATTCTAGAAGACACGGTCTCCGTGGCTAAGTCCCGTGATGTGCAACATGCTGGAAAAGGCACGCCAACCTAAGTGGGTGTACCCGAGAGGCATGTCAAGTCACCCCCCAGCAAGCGAAGTGTTCTCCAAATCTGCAGGGCAGCTGTGTCCCCCCATCCATGCCTCGACCTCGATGTTTCACCGCAAATGGTAAAAAAGTAAAACCCCCGAGATCCCTGGTAGTCTAGTGGCAGTCCACCCGCATCCCCCCCACACATCCCCAGCTGGCTACTTGCACAGTCCACCTCTCACCTGCACGGCCAACCACCGACTAAGCTCCGCAGGAGTGCTTACTGTATAGACGCACTCAGAAATGAATGAGTATATAGATTAAATTAAATTTTTTTAAAAAGAAAATGCCTCCAGTATTTCTGCTTCCCAGTGCCACAGAATCTCAGCGCAGAAAGAACAGGTCAGCTCAAGCAGTGGTCATTGTCATAGGGAGGTAGACTCCTCCTCTGAGCCTCCATGTACCTTTAGCTACTTATTTATTCTCACTCTAGCCTCCTTCTGTCTTAGTTTGTTGCCCTTGTTAGTCGACCAGTGTCCATGTTTCACCACAAACTGACCATTATAACATAAAAAAACACTCAGAAAGCTGCCACCCATTCACTATAATGGAGCATGCCCCTACACTCTCCCTAGCATCACGTTATAATGTTGCTGAGCTCGGGGACAGAACTTGGGCGGCTCTTCAGACAGGGAAGTCCTCTGTGACCCAGTTTAACTAAATTACGAGCATTTTTAAAAAAAACTACTGCAATATTTACAGACATGTGGAGCTACAAAGATTCCTCCGGAGGTAAGGCACCCATATATCAAGTGCAATAAGGAAACAATTTAAGTTGGTGACTCTCTTTAATTAAACCAGTAGGGGTATCCTGTGTCAGTAAGATACATCCGGGAAGGGGGGTGAAAACACAATGGTACTTCATAAGTTAATTATAGTCCAGAAGAAAAAATTACTTACCGTAGTAATCTTGTTTCTTCCAAGGGGATATTACTGTATTCTGACAATTGCAGTGTGGTCTCACCATAGGACTACCCCAGAGCCAAAATGGTTAATAGAACTTATGCAAATAATAAAAACAAAAACAAGGTGTTGCATCAGCATGTAGTCTGAAAGCAAAACAAAAGGTTAATGTTAAATGAAACATAGAAACATTGGCCCAGATATTCAAACTGCGATCAAAAAGTGCGCAACAGCAGGAGCAAGCGCAAGTCCACAGCGCCCATGCATGAAGCGCGATGTTCAAAAACTGCGCAGGCCAAGATGCGCCTACGGCCGACGACTGAATATCGCACCATCTGCGCCATAGCGCAACTAGGGAGGTGAAGCTGAGCATATCTGATGCACCATAGCGCAACAAGGGATGTTCAGCTGAGCAGTCCAGATGCGCCATAGCGCAACCAGGGACACCCCCAGCAGCAGGGCAGCAATGCAACAGCACAACCAGGGATGCAGGGGCCCACCTCCCATGCCATAGATGGGCAGAGGAACACACAGCAGAACAGACATCGTCCCCCACACCCCATGCACTGCACAACTGGGGAAGAGCTGAAATAACCACCAGCCCATGGATACCAGCAACCAACCCACAGCTGGGCCATGATACCCCAGCACACCCCCTGGCAAGCTGTGACCGGCACACAAGGAGGGCCAACCACCCTGTACACAATCCCACCCAATGCAGAGCACACCCTGCACCATGAGATCCCCATACACCCTGCCCAGGAGTAGCACCCAACAGTGCACGACACCCCATGCATGCCACCATCCCCACTGTGACAATGCAACCCTGTGCACCATGGAGCCATGCAAGGCAGCCCCACCATGGGCACCCTGCAGCAGGCGGCAGCAGACAGTGATGCAACAGATGCACACACAGTGCCACCCTGCATGTCCCCCACCAGGTACAGCTGAGAGACTGACCATGCGTCAGCACATGAGGTATCCCAGTTGCGCCAGGGCATGCCCCAGACCCCACCTCCAGCAGTACAGCACCCTGCACACCCTCCCAAGGACACATCCCGTCCCAGCACTGGCCACAACAGCCAGCACAGACATGCACAGTGTAGCATGGAGGCATGCACCACACAGGATGCAGCACAGTGCATGGACAAACACCCACCCATACCCAAGGGCACACCAACACAGGGACACAGTAGCGGGTCAACTAAGCCACTGGCGTGTGGCCACGGCTGACGTGTACACACGGCCAGCACCCCTACATTGCACAGGTGTGCCAGCCACCCTGTGCAGGCACCGTGAAGCTGTATGCCACCAGCATGCTGCCGGAGCACAAGTGACAGACACTGCAGCACATCCCCTGCAACAGACACAAGTGACAGCATGGATGGTGGACAACAACAGCAGAGGCCACAGTGCCACCGGAGGCAGACATGCACCATACTGGTGATCGCAGTCAACCTGGCATTGTGCCGGGTACAGTTGTTATCCAGCATGGACGGCCACCACTGACACGCCAGCAGACCGTGCATATCACAGACATGCAAGGGTGTCAGCTGCACAGGCCATTGATGGTCTGACAGCGGTGCCATGCACACAGTGCAGGCCCCGTGGACCACTGCACACAGGCATGCAGTGTGCAGAGTACAACACACAAACCACAGACAGTGACTGATCCCCATCCACACTATAGGTGGTTCACCTCTGCACACACACACACACACACACACACACACACACACACATGCCCATGCACCACCCCTGATGCCATGCACACCACTGCAGCTGAGCACCTGTAGCCCGCTGCAAATCAGAGACCACCACAGTTGTTATAACAAAATATATATATTAAAACTATGTACAGTAAAGCTATATATAAAACTATATACAATAGTGGGGGAAGGGCCACATAACAGGTGGGGGTGGGTAAGGGGCAGGGGTGAACATATGGGAGAAGGAAGAAGGGGTGTGAGGGTGGGTCAAAGGGGGGAAGGTGGTATTTGGGGCATGGGGACGTCACTGGCCACCCCGGTCCTCTTTCTCCTGGCGCCGATGGGATCTCCGCCTCCTCTTCCTCACCCTGTGGTGGTGGATGTGACTCAGGAGCTCCAAAGTCTCCCTCCTGACCCACAGCAGCTCCTGGATGTCCCACTGGATCTGCCAGAGAGTCCGATCACCTAGGACGAGGGAGCAGAGTCAATAGGTGTGACTGTCCATCCCTTTGCCGCCCACCCATTGTGCATGGCATACAGCCATGTGACACGCCCCTGTGATGGTGTGTGACCACCAACAGTGACCGTGTCCACAAGACCTGCCCACCCAGGCAGCCACAGCCATGTGGACCACTGCACACACACCCCACCCATGTCCTGCACAGCACCACCATGGCCGTACAGTGACTTGGCTATGCAGTATGAAGGCAGTGCCACAGCCATGTGCCCGGTGCATGCATGGACCACCATTGACGCACTCCCAGACATGCAGTGCCACTGGACAGTGCTGACTGTAACAAGTTGCGTGCATGGCAGTGGTGTTACTGGATGGTGGCCATGCCCAACTGCCCGCCCAGTTATACAGCATGCAATAGTAATCATGGATGTAAGGCACTCACCATCAGCAGGCTGGTCCACGTGCCATGGACCACCTTCATCCCTCCTGTCCCTCTCCTCCAATGTGCGGCACCTCCCCTCGCGGTTGCACCTCTGTTCTTCTGTCCCTAAGGTGCAAACATGGAGAGAGGAACATCAGTTCAATCCGGTATCAATGTCCCCCAACCCCCATGTGTGTGCAGTCCCACACAGCCAGACCCATCCACCCCACACCCCGATACCACCACCACCGGACGGCGCCCCCTCCATGTGCCAGACACATGCAACTGTGATACCTGTATGGACGATAAAAGTGTATGGGTGTTGCACCTACCTGGCCATGGCACCATGCCCCTCCTGGCACATGCCCACAGGCGGGCAAGCAGGTCCGGGTCCCTGCGCCTCAGGTCCCCATAACGGTGGTGACACTACTCTGCCGTCTGCCCCATACTGGTGGCCTCCTCCAGGCATCGGCCACGTCCTGCCATACTTCACTCCTGGCCCTGTCCAGGGGTGCATCCCCAAACAAAGCCCCAACATGTGGCTCGACTATGGCCACAAGGTTTGCCAGCTCGATCTGGCTCCACTGCAGAGCGTGCCTCCGTACCATCTTTGCTGCTCAGTTCAATCAAAATGGCGCTCTGCAGCGCGGTCCTGCCATGTGCAGATGCTGTGCGGTACAGCGCTACCATTCCCTATTGCGCTGTCACCGAACAGCGTGATAGTGGTGCACCCATACCTGACACATGGCACCTAGGGGGCAAAGGTTGGGCACAAGGTCAAGGGTCTCTGGTGCACGGACAGCCACAGCGCGATTGGAACCCAATGCGTGTAGCGCGATTGGGTGCCTGTGTGCCACCTCCTGTAGTGGCCTACCGCGCTGTTGCCCAAGTGTGCCTGTGACGCCCCAGTGCCACAGCGCCATATAGGTGAACAACGCTGTAGCACCACTGGCACAATGGTGGCCGTGCCCTGCATTGCCTCCGGCACACAGCACGTCAGCAACGTGGCAGGCACCTGCGTCATCAACCAGGGCATGTGCAGTTAGGTGTGTACTGCGCATGTCACAGAACTGCGCCCTTGGATCAGCATGTTCAACACAATTGCGCAAAGCACAACAGCGCAATATTCAGCCGGCATATGCAAATCAGTCATTCAATGGCACAGTCACTGCATTTGCATCCACCTAAAGATGCGCCTCACCTCATTTGCATGGGTTGCGCTATAAAAGTGCGACATTGGGCTGCACTGGCCATAGTCGGTTACTGCAGTCTATTGCGGTGAGTTGCATGCTGTTTGGGAGTGTGGACTGTGGTGTTTGGGACATGCATGGGACTGCACAGTCACAGGTAACACCTGTCATTCTCACAGGATGAATCATGACCGAGCGTGTGGTGGAGGAAGAGGAACAGAGTCGTGGGAGGAAGAGGAGGCCGAATTTCACTAAGGCCGAGACAGATGCCCTGTTTGAGGCCACCTAGACCAGGAGCCACTTCTCAGTGGATGCCAGGGAACACCACAGGCCCATGCTGCTGCATGGGAGGAGGTGGCATGTGCTGTAAACCTGCATGGCATCCACCAGCGCTCTGAGCAGGAGTGCAAAAAGAAGATGGGCACAGACAGGTAGAGGATTAAAGAGAAGCTGGCTGCCATCAGGGCAGCATGGTCTGCAACAGGTGGGGGACAGCCGGAGGTGCTACGCCTGACCCCACAGGAGGAGCGGGTTGCTGGCAGCATGCAGCGTTGCATCATTGAGGGTGTTCCAGGTGATGGATTCCAGACGGGTGGTAGCCTGTCACTGCATGGTAGGTCATGGTCTGTCTATTGGGGGGGGGACAGGGTAGGTCACATGCAGTAACACTACTTTTTTTCCCTTACAGCTCCTGAGCATCTGCATGGGTCAGCGGTGGTGGGATTCTCCACTGAGGCCAGTCACATGGAGATGGAGGAGGGCCCATCCACCTCCACAGGAATACGGGGGTCAGGGTGACAATGGGCCCGCCTGGACGTCCGGACTGATGTTGGTGGAGCAGGTGCAGAGGAGGCCCTGCCCGTGTCCTAGTGTGCCAACGTCCATGGACGTCAGCATGCTGAGACTCGGGCTGGTGCTGGATCCGTCACCGATGATGATGGAGCTAACGTCATGGGCAGTGACACATGTGTGCCACAGGATGGTCACACAGCAGGTGACATCGTGGCCATGGCTGTGGGTGGTGCCGCCATGGAGGCCTGCGTGTCATCATAGTCCCAGCCTGTGCCTGTCAGCACCGGTGGGGCAGCACTGGTATGTGTACAGGACAGTGGGACTGTTGCGGCCACTGCGGTGGCACCATTGAGCCCTGGGAGCGGCAGCCAGAGAGGCAGCATCAGCAGTCGGCCAATGGCCATGGGGGTACAGTGTCAGGGGGTGGCGTCAGTGCACTGCCTGTGGACATGCCCAGGCCTGGCCCTGGTGTGCAGTGCCCACCCTCAAGGGATGATGAGCATCATGGCCGCGAACACCCTGAGGGACAGCATGCCGATCAGGCAGATGACCTCCTGGATGAGCACACCCACATACTGCAAGCATCAGTCAATCAGCAGATGCGGCTTGTGATGGCGGTGGATGCACTGAGTGTGGCTCTGTGCCAGGCAGAGGAGCGTCGCAGCAGAGACACCGCTCTGCTCCTGGCAGGGATGGACTGGTTGCAGGAGGATGTGACCACTACCATTGACAGGCAGACACAGGCATTCACTGCTGTCATGGCCACAGTGGGCACACAGTTATTTGCCCATGCGTCGCAGACACCATGCAGTGCAATGTCCACCCCCCCCGTTCCCGGCGTCATGCGACACCATCCTTGTTGACACCGGGTTCAGCTGTGGGCATCCCAAGCACACCTGGCGCAAGCATGTTCGGTGTGCTGCATACCCCTGCGTGAACACGGTCGCATTCATGCAGTGGAACCCCTGGGGGACCGTCGGTGCCACCCCATGAGGCCAGTGGTCAGCCTGTCACTGCTGGTGGGTCTCGGCGGAGCCGCCCATGCATCCATGGTGGCCATGGCACTGTGGCACATGACTGACCTGTCTTCCAGCGCGGCTACTTTCTGATGCTGTCCTGTGTGCATTGTGTCATTCAGCAGGCAATGGACGGGTGGGTACCCGGCCCTGCATGCACACACACAGTCCATCT
Source organism: Neoceratodus forsteri (assembly GCA_016271365.2). Lineage (NCBI taxonomy): Eukaryota > Metazoa > Chordata > Ceratodontiformes > Ceratodontidae > Neoceratodus > Neoceratodus forsteri. The sequence goes on from CM057451.1 coordinate 749,448,587, forward strand.
GCACACCCTCCTGGCTGCTGTCCGCAGTTGTGTGTGCATGATGATGCCTGCATTGTGCTGTACGCCACTGTGCAATGGTGCCCAGCGTCTGACACATGCACAATGACAGGCACTGGGCGTGGTGGTCTGTAGACATGTGTGTGCCTAGGAGTGGTGGTCTGGGTCGGCGTGCCTCCTACCCTTTGTGCATGTCTGGTGAGGTGTGTGTGTGTGTGTGTGTGTGTGTGTCTGACTGCGTGCCATGTTAGACCTCGCCCATCCCTGGTGGTGTATGCGGTTCCATGCCCAGCCACTTCCCTTGTCGGCATGCACCCCTGGTGTGTGTCCATGCATGTTTGTGGGTTCTGCCTTTGCCACTGGTGGTTGCACATGGCCCCATGACTTACCTGGGTTGGCTGAAGTGCTCCTCCATGATGGTGTCCCGGTGCAGCTGTGCCAGCCGGAGCAGTCGGGGGTCCTGTCGCCCAAGGGGGGGGCTGCCCATCACCATTGTCACTGGCATTCTCATTGTCCCCATCACTGTCCCCCTCTTCGACCTATACAGCTATCCCACATTCGTTGGCCATGTTGTGCAGGATGCAACAGGCCAGGAATAGCCTGCAGGCCTTTGAGAGGCTATACTGTAGGGCACTGCCGGAGGTGTCCAGGCAATGGAAACATGCCTTCAGCATACCGAACACCCACTTGATGACATTGCATGTGGTGGCATGTGCCTCATTGTAGCATTGCTGCGATGGAGTCACGGGTGCCGGTATGGTGTGAGCAGCCAGGGATGGAGTGGGTATCCACTGTCACCTGTGTGTAGAGGGTGGAGGTTAGTTTGGTGATCAGCATCGCCCTGCCCCAGGCGATGTAGGCCACTAACCATGTCACCTCTGACCATGCCCCTCCCAAGCTCTATGTTTGTCTGTGTGGTTTGCATACTCACCCACTAAGTGGCCAGTGGGGATGTCCCCACTCTTGAATCTGTGGCACAGTATTGACTGGTGCCAGATGAAGGCATCGTGTGCTCCCCCAGGGTGTGTGGCACAGACATTGATTATCCGGCCCCTGGCATCATACACCACCTGGCAGTTGATGCTAGCATAGCTCTTCCGATTAATATATGTGACCCCCTCGGGGCCAGGTGGTGTGCGGATGGCCACATGGGTGCAGTCTATTGCCCCTAGCATGCCAGGCATACGTGCTACCCTGTGGAACTCCTGTATGTTTGCTGTGCGCTCCGCCTGTGTGCTGGGGAAATGGATGTACTCCATGGCATGTGGTAGCAGTGCTGAGGGGTGGGTGAGGTGGCCTGTGTGACTGACTGGGTTATGCCTGTGGTGTCCCTGTTGGTCTCTGGAAGGTACCCGTGGCGAGCAAGCACATGCAAGCTGTCACTTAGTCTCCACTGACAGAGCATGGCTCTGTCGTGTGGGTGCCTGCATCATATCACTGCACAGCTCACAGAGCCACCTCAGAATTGCCCAATTCAAGCGGTACCGGCCCATGATCTCAGTATCGCTGTACAGCTCGAAGCTGGTGCAGGCTCGGTACTGCCTGTTAGGGGTATACCACCAACGGGCCCTTCCACGGCCATGCCCCCCTGCTGCCTGCCTTCTCACCACCCTCATTACTGCCTCCATCTGGATGGTGGCACTGGCCATGTCCCTGGCTTGTGTTCCTCCCCCGGCAGCTGTTTCTGTGTTCCCCACTGTCCTGGCTGCTACTTCCCCTGCACTGGGAACACCTTCCTGTGGTGGCCTCTGTGCTGTGTGGCACTTCCCCCTTCTGCACTGGCTGTGGCTCCCCACACTTTCCCTGTGCCTCTCTGTTCAGGGTGCCCTTTCCCTGGCCTGCCCTGTGTGTCCCTCCTGTCCAGTTTGAGTTGCTAGAGTTCAGCCTCATGTGCCTTCCCTGTAGCGTTCTTGCACCTCTCCCTTGTTCCTTTTTATTTTGGCTCATTTCTGCTATTGCGCAACTTCCGCTTGCTCCCCTATTGCGCTTGGCGCATGTTGTTGAATATCGCACTGCGCCATTTATGCATGGTTCCTCCCACTTCAGTTGTGCATACATTCAATATCATTGCGCTCTTGCTCAGCGTGATTTGGGGGGCGCATCTGCCTCCCGCTGAATATCGCAGAATGGCACATTTTCGGACTTGCGCTGGAGCAACCCTATTGCACATGGTGCAACCCTTTTGAATATCTGGGCCATAGACTTTGACAGCAGATAAGGACCGCTTGGCGCACCTAGTCTGCCCATTTCCCTACCTACAGGATAAGCTGCAGATCCTATTTAACCAACAGCCTATTTCTTCCTACCACCCACAAAAATTTTTAGAATTCTGCGTTAATTCCATCAGGCCCCATTGCTTTGTCCATCTTCAGTTTTAGGAGTTCTTTCAGAACCCTTTCTTCTATGAAAGGACTGGGGTCGACCCCCTATCCAGAGTGCTTCTGTTAATTGGATTAGGCACCTCCCCCTCCTCCTCTTTTGTGAATACTAAGCAGAAGTACTAACAACAACAAAAATGGAAAGGGACCTGGGGGTAGTCATATCAGATGACCTAAAGGTGGGCAAGCAATGTGAGAGGGCAGCAAGGAGAGTTGGGGGGATACTGGGATGCATAGGGAGAGGCATCACCAGTAGAAAACAGGAAGTTATTATCCCTCTGTACAGACAGCTGGTCAGACCCCATCTGGAGTACTGCATGCAGTTCTGGAGACCAATCTCCGCAAAGACATAGACAGGATGGAAGCTGTCCAGAGGAGGGCAACTAAAATGGTGCAGGGTCTGCACTGGAAGACATATGAAGAGACTTAAGGGCTTAATATGTATAGCCTCGAGGAAAGGAGGGAGAGGGGGGACATGATAGAAACTTTCAAGTACCTCAAGGGAATCAACAAAGTCCAAGAGGGTAGCATCTTTCAAAAGAAGAGGTGTGCAAGAACAAGGGGGCACAATTTGAAGATAGAGGGGGGCATCTCAGAGGTACATAGATACATAGACATTGTCGGCAGATAAGGGCCTATGGCCCACCTAGTCTGCCCATTTGAGCTTGTAAGTTCAGTTTGTTTTCCTAGAAGTCTGTTTCCCCTTACCCCTGCCCTCTAGAATTCCTTTATGTCTATCCCATGCATTCTTAAATCCCGTGATTGTTTCAGCCCCCACCACTTCCTCTGGCAGGGTGTTCCACTTGTCCACCACCCGTTCTGTGAAGAAATTCTTTTCATGTTTCCTCTGAATCGTCCTCCTCCAACTTCATCCCATGCCCTCTAGTCCTGAAACATCTTTTCGCTTAAAATAGTGTTTTCCTGCACCCTGTTCCTCCTGTAAGATACTTGTATGTCTCTATCATATCCCCTCTCTCCTCCTCTCCTCCAGGAGTACATGTTCAGTTCCTTCAACCTGTCTTCATAGGACTTGTGATGCAACCCATGCACCATCTTTGTTGCCCTCCTCTGAACCTTCTCTACCCTGTCTATGTCCTTACGTAGGTATGGTCTCCAGAACTGTACACTGTACTCAGGTGGGGCCTCACTAGTGTCTTGTATAGCGGAATTATGACCTCCCTTTTCCTGCTGGTGATGCCCTGCCTATACATCCCAGCATCCTATTTGCTTTACCTGATGCCTTGTCACACTGTTTCCCTACCTTGGGGTCATCAGAGATGACAACCCCAAGATCCCTTTCCTGCTTGGTGCATGCTATATCCTCACCCCCCAACTGATATATTGTGCCAGGGTTTTTGTGCCCCATATGCATTATCTTGCACTTCTTTGCATTGAATTTCAACTGCCAAACCCTTGACCATTCTTCAAGTTTCTGCAGGTCCCTTCTCATTCTGTCTACACCCTCTGGTGTGTCTATTCTGTTACAGAGCTTTGTGTCATCAGCGAACAGTGAAATTCTGCCTTCTAGATCCTGTGCAATGTCACTGATGAAGATGTTGAATAGGACCGGTCCCAGCACTGATCCCTGTGGTACCCCACTGGTTACTCTTCCCTCTGTGGAGTGACAGCCATTTACCACCACCCTCTGTGTCCTGCCACCCAGCCAGTTACCTACCCACCACTACTGTACTGCCCACACCCATATTCCCCAGTTTGTGTAATAGTCTTCTATGGCACAGTGTCAAAGGCCTTGCTGAAGTCAGATAGGCCATGTCCCTGCCCTCCCTGATCCACCTCCTAGTCACCCAGTCAAAAATTCACGAGTTGGTCTGTGCCAGCCTCCCTGGTGAAGACCATGCTGCCTTGGGTCCTGTAGTCCATTGACAACCAGATGTTCCACCAATCTCTCCTTCAGTAGTGCTTCCATGATCTTTCCCACTACCGAGGTGGGAGGCTGACTGGTCTATGTAGTTCCCTGCTTCCTCTTTGTTCCCACTTTTGTATAAAGGGACTACATCTGCTGTCCTCCAGTCTTTGGGTACCTCCCTGTTTCCAGTGATTGGCTGAACAGGATAGCCAGAGGTTCAGCCACCACCTCTCTTGAGTTCTTTAAGGACCCTAGGGTGCACCCCATCTGGCCCCATTGCTTTATCAACTCTTATTACTTCCAGTTCCTTCAGGACCCTTTCTCGTGTAAAGGGACTTGTGTCCATTTCTGCACCATTCTCACCTCTTGTACTCCCTTCAGACCCATTACCCCCTCTTCCTTAGTAAAGACTGAGCAGAAATACCTGTTCAATATGTCAGCTTTATTTGTTGTCATCCTCCACGCTCCATCCTCCCCTTCAGTCTCACTATCCCTCCCTTTGTCTTTCTTTTTTCACTTATGTACCTGTAAAAGGTTTTGTCCCCTTTACCCACTGATTTTGCAATGTGTTCTTCTATCTGAGCTTTGGCTTCCCTTACTGACTTCCCTGCCTCCCTTTGTTTCTCCTGGTACTTCTCCCTATCCCCTTCTGCCTGTGTCTTTTTGTATTGCCTGAATGCAATCTTTTTGGCTTTCACTTTCTTTGCTACCTCTTTGGAAAACCATAATGGTCTCCTCTACCTTCCAGGTAATTTAAGGAAGTATTTTTTCACAGAGAGGGTTGTGGATGCATGGAACGGCCTTCTGGAGGAGGTTGTGGAGTCCAAAACAGTGGTGGAATTCAAGCATGCATGGGACAGTCATAAGGCAATTCTAGGGGGTGGGGGTAGGAAGAAGTAGGCTGCTGGTTAACTAGGATCTGCAGCTTATCCATTAGGTAGGAAAATGGGCAGACTGGGTGGGCCAAGCGGTCCTCATCTGCCGTCAAATTCTATTCAGTAACCCTGCTTTTTCACTGTCCCTCTCTGCCCACCCACCGTCCATTCTATTCAGCCTCACTATCCTTCCCTTTGTCTTTCTATGCTGCCTGATATACCTATAAAAGGTTTTATCCCCCTTCTTAACCGAGTTGGCTATCTTTTCCTCAGTTTGGGCCTTTGCTATTCTGACTACCCTCCCTGCTTCCTTCTGTCTTAACTGAAACAGTTCTCTGTCCTGCTGCTTCTGTGTTTCCTTATACTTCCTAAATGCTATCTTTTTCTCCCTAACCTTCACCACCACCTCTTTTGAGAACCATAGTGGCTTTTTCTTTCATTTTGATTTGTTTATTTGCTTCACACAAAGCCTCTGTGATGGCAGTTTTGATGTTTCCCCATTGTTGCTCCACCCCTCCTTCTAGCCTGTTTGCTAGTGCTTTTCTAAGGCACTCTCCCATCTTGCCAAAGTCAGCCCTCCTGAAGTCCAGAACCCTCACTTTTGTATGGCTTGACTCTGTAGCTGAATTTATCGTGAACCACACTGTTTGTGGTCACTTGTTCCCAGATGGCTACCCACTTCTAGATCTGAGATCCTCTTACTGTCCCCACGTGAGAGTATGAGGTCTATGATTGCTCCCTCATGAGTGGGTTCCAAAACTAGCTGTCTGAGGCATGCCACCTGAAGGGCATCGAGAATGGCCCTGCTTTTGGATGTGGCTACAGCAAAGGTGCTCCAGTTAACATCTGGCATATTAAGGTCCCCCATCAACAGTATCTCCCCTTTCTGTGCCATCCTAAAGAATGCCTTCTATCATATCCTTGTCCATTCCCTCTCCCTGACATGGGCGTCTGTATATAACCCCTGTGCGGATTGTGGTGCCATTTCAAGTCTCTAAGGTGACCCACAGTGCCTCCTTTCCTCCCTATTTACTCTTTTGTTCAGTTGCTTTTATTCCTTCCCTTACATAGAGAGCTACTCCACCCCCTCTTCTCCCCTTCCTGTTTCTCCTGTAGGTTGTGTACCCTGGTATGTTAACATCCCAGTCATGGTTCTCTGTGTACCATGTTTCTGTGACTGCTACGATATCCAGGCATCCCTCTTCCACCAAGGCCACCAGTTCAGGGAGCTTGTTGCATGCTGAAAATAGAAAAATAAAGTTAAAAATCTACGTTTCGACCTTAGGTCTTCTTCAGGAAATATCTAAAAGAGAAAAAAAAAACAAAGTTAGCATAGATGGGAGGTGAAATAAGGGTTCTATATGTGGGAAACGAAAAAGGGGAAAGCTCTGAGAGAAGAAGTGATAAATGGCAAGATTAAGAGAGAATCTGGGAAACAAAAAGGTGATGATGGGAAAGACAACGCATAAAGGGAGTGAATGAGCTAGAGATGTCCCCAGGTGGAGACTAATTAACAGTAAGAAGGCTGAAAGGTGACAAATGTGTGGGAAGGAGACAGAGATGGAGACATATGGTAAAAATGAAAATAGAAATAAAATGTGTACAGATACAAACAAACTTTAGGGAAAACAAGGGGTGGCTGAAAGATGTTAGTAGAAAATAAGACCATCATTTAAACTGGAGGGCTGCTGGGAGCCAAAGTGGATGATCAGCTTGGTTTCCATGTTTTCTCTATGGTCAGAATCCCAGAAGCCCTGCTGAAAGACACAAATAGAATGGTCACAGACACTGTGGTCCCTGGCGATAAAGTGGGATATAATGGGTTTATCAGTGTCTCCATTCCTGACTGTCCTGTAATGTTCCCTGTAATGGTCAGCAAGGCTTCTACCAGTTTCTCCGATGTAAATAGCTGCTCACTTCCTGCAAAGAATACAATATACCACATTAGTGGAGGTGCATGAGAACTCCTTGGTGATGTGAAAAACACCTGTAGGACCCTGAATTTCAGTCACACTAGAAACAAATTTGCAGGTGTAGCAGCGAGTTCTGTTGCAAGGTTTGGTACCTGGTAGGGAGGAACTGTTAGGAGTAGGTAGACTGCTTTTTACCAGGAGATTCTGCAGGTTGGGTGGCCAGCAGTAGGAGGCAGTAGGTGGTTCTGTAAAGGAAGCCCCAATGCTGGGGTCAGTCTGCAAAATAGGAATGTTACTGGTGATGATCCTGTGAGGAGAAGGTGTACTTTGATGGAAAGGAAGCACTAGTGGAATCCGTTGTTGTTCTTGCGTGACAGTTTCCTTCCTGCTGGGGTCAAGGTTATGGGGCGTGTTACTGACCTGGGAGAGTGCTCTGTCCACTGTGCTTTTAGGGTATCCCGTTAATGAAAAAATTATGCAGGCCCAAATAATGCATGGTTAGTGAGTTCTTGTAAAGTGATGGGTTCCCTTAGTGTGTCTGCTTGTGTTATAGGAAGAGATTAGCGTGGGATATCAGCTAAATCGGTCTCTCCCCTCCTGGGGTCGCCGCCTCTCTCTAACTTGCCACCCCCTCTATCTCCACCCGCAACTCGGACAAAGCAATACTGGCGATACCTAGGGTAAAAACCCTCCCTTACCCAGAGATCCTTCCGCTACAGGGTCCCTGTCTGGTTTAATGCACTCCCAGCCACCATCACCAGCTCACCTAAGATTGCCCCTTTCAAAGTTGCTCTCTGAAGCCACCTCCTCAATGTCCACGCCTGTAACTGCTACTAGCCTGTGCTGTCATGCCCTCTTGGGCCCAAATCTCTGTCAAAGTCCATTATGGAATGCCACCACTTAAAACAATGTCTAGTCCACCTCCGACGCATGAATAAGATGGACTCTATTGTTATGGATGCTCTCTCATGTTAACAATGTTTTTGCGGTGCTTATGTAAATATCTGTTTCCAATATTGTAATTAATGTTTATAAAGAGTGTCTGTAACCTATACATGGCGGCTATTTCATTGTAATCTGTACCCTCCCTGTGTCTGTCCTCCATGTGATGAGGTACCTTTGTAAATGAGCCGGGGGCTCAAAGGTTGTAAATCTGATATTTCAAATAAATAAAAAAATATATATATTTTTGGACATGGTCCACATGCATGTGGCCTCTCTCAGAGAACTATAGTTGTTTGTAGAAGTCCGCAAATTTTTGGGAGATTCCTTTTGGGGAGGCTAAAACTTCTTTAGTGTGATCCTGTCTCAATTGGAGGATGGCCCTGTTAGCTGCTTCCTTCCTCAGCTGTGCCACCAACAATCTCGCAGCTCGAGTACCTTGTTCAAAGAACCTCTGTTTGGAAAATCTTAGTGTACCTTCTACTTTATAATTCAACAGCTAGGAAAGGTCTCTTCTTGCCTGTGTTAATTTTTAAGTACATCAGTAAGGCTGGTTTTATGTTGGCTTTCCAATTCTAATATTTCCCTCTCTAAATCTCTCCATTTTTTCATCCATTCCTTGTTTTCTTTAGCGGCATATGAAATTGGTTTTCCCCTTAAGTATACTTTTAGGGCGTCCCAATATAGGGGGGGGATACGTCTTCCGGGGGGGGTTAATTGATGGAACACTTTAATTGCCTCCCTGATTAATGACTTGCAATTCTCTTGGTTAAGGAGGCTGATATTTAGATGCCAGGTAACATTTTTGGTTGGTGTATCCAACACCAATTTTAAAATAACTGGAGTGTGGTCAGGAAGGCCTATACTGCCTATTTGAGCTGATGTTGCAGTCCAGGCCCAGATGGTGGGAATGAGAAAGTAGTCTAACCTTGAGCAGAGGTTATGTCATGGGGAATAGTATGAATAATCCCACATTGTGGGGTTGAGATGCCTCCATATGTCAAATAGCCCATACTCTAAAGTTGTGCATGATAAGGCTAGTGAGGCCCGAGACTTCTTAATAGGGTGGCATCCAGATTTATCTAATTGCAGAGACAAAGTTGTGTTAAAGTCTCCACTATAATTGTTAAGTTGGAGGGGTCCATGACTGCCTCTGAAATGACTTTAGTCAAAAACAGGATCCTTAAGTGGTCTTCATTGGGAGCATAGAGATTTAAGATGCTACATGCCCAAGCCCCTAGTTCCCCCTTAAGTAAGACATATCTACCTTCTAGATCAAGCTGAACATCCCACACCTTCAGTGGGAGGTACTTTCGCACTAGAATCACCACCCCCACTTACATGTATTCTGATGACAGTGCGAGGCATAAACCTCCCCCACTCATGATCTCCTCAATTTAGAATTTTCTATTGCATTCAGATGTGTTTCTTGTATAAGGGCCACATCCATTCCCAGTCACTGTAGTTCTTGTAATAATCTAGCCCTTTTGATTTGATTATACAGCCCCTTGACATTGTATGTAGATATTTTTTAGTTCAGCCATCTTTAATAATTAACAACAAAGTGTTCAGCTTAATCTTGAGTAACACCACACTTAGCATAGCCCTTAGGTCATGGTATAATAAAACATGAAAACAGTTCATAACCATAAACTTTTAAACACTTAGTGAAACAATTGGCAAAAACTCCCAAGTTGGAGAGAATATGAAGCTATATGCTTCGTGTGTTCTTTTGTGAATTTTTTTTTACATTGAACACTTCAAGGTGTTAGTCCCCTAGTACACCCTCCCACCTAAGGTATGGTGGGTATCCAAATTGAGTGTTGGAATACCCCCTAGGGATACTCCTTGCCTGACTACCATGGGAAAGTTGTAGTCAGAGGGGGAAATGAGGTCAGTGAGGGTGTTTATCTGCCCTGTGCAGCAGTGTTCCTCTCCACCTAAACGGTGATGAGGAGTGTGTACTACTGTGTAAGGAGCGTGGACATGGTCTACCTCTGACCCCAATGCTGTCGGGTATCATCTCAACATTCTGTGTGTGGACATAGCATGCATGCTTTGAAAAAACTAAGCAAGCCGTCCCAGTGGCGCAGAGGGCTGAGGTGCTTGATGCCACACCTCGCACCATGCCAGCGACCCGGGTTCTGGAACGGACTTGGGACACTGAGGGTTGGGAGGGGAAAGACAGGATTGAGCATCCAGAGGACAGCTATCCTCTCTTCGGGAGGGCTGGGGAGCTTGCCTCACTCTGCAGTGGACCCCAGTGGAGATCGGGAGCACTGCGGAAACAACAATACACAGGGGCTAAGAAAACCAGGGGAAAAAGGAGTCTCGACCTACCGGATGATGTATGCCCAGACCCTCACCACCACGGAGCCCCTGGACAACCGGGACTAACCTCAGCAGCACCCAGGGCCAAGAAAGGTAAGCTGCAAGGCACATTCTCTCTCTCTGGAAGGAGAGGACCTGTCTGACGAAGGGATATGTCGGGTTACCCTGTAGAGTGGCTGCAATGTGAGGTGGGAGTTGGTGACGGGGGGGTTCTCAGGGGAGGCAAGAGTGTCCCTGGCAGCCCAAAGGAGAGGCCAGTTGAGATGAGGAGGCGGATAAACAAAGAATGCAGAAAAAAACTAAGCAATCTTACAGTTGTTATGAGACCGTTATTAAGAAAGGGGAAAAAAAGAGAGAAAATGCCCCCCCCCCCTTGATATTGGAAGACCCAACCTGTGTGTACAGCACTTGTGTAAGATTTGGTGGGTCAGGCAGTCTGCTAAAATGCAGCTTTGGAATCATCGATCAGACATAGTCGCAGGCTATAATGAGCCCCCCCCACTAACATAGCGAATCTGATTAAACAGGCTCTCCAATTTAAATGATACAGCCTTTCATCACTGTTTAAGTAAATACAAATGTGATGTTAAGCACAAATGCCCCTTTAAAAAAAAAATCTTTACTGGTGGGGTTTTTATCCAGAAATCTCAGTGCCTACAAGAAATTTGATTGTTTAATAGTAAAATGAATTACCTAATTATCTACTCTGGACTGTAGCCCCTGAAAGTAATATGGTATAAACATTTTCAGATAAGCAGAGCAACTGTTTAGAAAAGAGAACACATGCCTGTCCCTAAGATCCATTTTAAAAGTAAAGCTCTTTAACACTGTTTATAAAGTCGAGATGTCTAAAGTGTCTCTACAGGAAAAATAGAGATTAAAACTGAATTTACCCATCAGGATATAACAATGAACAGTTCAGCTTAGTCCCCGGTTTGGGCCAGAGGTTGGGAGCTTGGAGTTCCCTGCAGTGGCATCACTCTGTGATGTGCTGGACCTTCCTTCTTTGGCCGCCTGTTAGATTTTGTGCCAAAAGTCCAGATTCCTCTTGGAGGTAGGTCGGGGTCCAGATCGGGTTTGCCAGGCCGAGTTATGCAGTTCTTGTTCTGGGAACCATGAAATAACCTCCTCCATCTTAATATTGTGGATTGCGAGAAATTCTTGTGCTTCTGAAAGTTCCTCAAAACATTTGGTCCACTGCGACGAAGTCACTCGTAGCCGAGCTGGATATTCCAAGAAGGCCTTTAGGCCTTTTTGCCGTAGCAGCTTGGTGACGGCCAGGACCTTTCTACGTTGAGTCATCGTAGTGGGGGCAAAGTCATGTACGAAGAAAAGTCTCTGACTACCGAACACCACTTCCTTTTTCTCCCAAGCGGTCTGAAGTTTTTTCCTTTTGTACGAAAATCAAGGAAGGCCATGATAATTGGTCTTGGATGAACCTTGGGAGGAGTGCATGATGGGCCCGAATGATATTGAGCGGTGAGTCAGCAGGCCAGTCTAGTAATTCTTTTAATAAGCCATCCATATATTCTATCATGTTGCCTTCCTCTGTTTTTTTGGGCAGTCCATGAATGCGGATATTGTTTCTGTGATGTCCGTTCTCTAATTCCTCTACTCTTTTGAACAGTCTTTGCTCCTGATAGTGTAAGTCGAGATGCGCTGTATTGTGAATGTCTGTGAGCTGAGAATATTCCATAAGGCAGGCCTCAACCACTCCAGTGCATTTCTCAACTACCCTTAGGTATCTTCTGATGTCAGCTGCCATAGTTTCGAGTCGTTGGAGAGTCTCACTGATTTTTTGTAGCTGTTCACACAATTGTTTGGATGTAATAGTAAACTCTGGCTCGTCATCATTGTCGTTGGGGCCATTCTCTGAGCGGTGCCAGTTTAAGGTTTTCTGTTTTGGCCCTTTTAGGGCCGAATTTGTGGCAAAATCCTTCAGCTTTTGTCTAGTGGCCATACTAATTACAGCTCCCTTGCCCTTTTTTCCTATGGAGATACTGTTTAGGTGCCAGGATGGCACAAGATTAGAGTCATCTGGTATTGAGCTCCCAGATTATGCAGCCATGCAGACGCTGACGTCACTGGAAGTCCTACCTAAACTATTCTAATAACAAATGAACTCCCCCCTTTTAGATCAACCACCCTCTTAACAGCATGGGCATCACTAAGACTCAAGTCACAGATGCCTAAGAAAAGAACAGTTATGCCAATATGTTTGCCATAGGATATGGACAGCTGACATGCAGTGCTCCCTAGGTTCTAGTACGGAAGGAAGTGGTGGGAGCTTAGAATACAGTATGATTCCCTTGGAAGAAACAAGATTATTATGTTAAGTAATTTTTGCTTCAAGCCCCATGAAATCTTACTGTATTCTAACAATTGCAGACTACCCAAGCAGTACCTTTGGAGGTGGGCAGAGAACCTATTTTGGAAACAGGATCTGCAGCACTACTGTGCCAAACCTGGCATCACTCCTAGCCTGAGTATCCAGGCAATAGTGCTTTGTAAATCTGAGAACAGTTTTCCATGTAGCTGCTTTACAGATTTCTAGCAGAGGGATGTCCCTCGAAGCTGCTATAGAAGCAGCTGTTCCCCTAGTGGAGTGGGCCCCGAGACCCTGTGGAGGCTGCTTGCCCACTTTACCATAATAGAACTAGATACAGGTCATAATCTGCCTTGCAAGGGATCTTTTTGTGGCTGGTTTACCTTTTCCTACTTCCCCATAGGTCAAGAAGAGTTGAGTACTGTCCCCTCTGTAGCCCTTTGTATGGTCCAGGTAGTAGCCGATTTCTCTTTTAACATCTAGGCTATGCAGTCTACGTTTCCCTGAAGTGGAATGGTCAGTCAAAAAGACTGGCAGTGTAATGGACTGATTAATATGGAAATCAGATACCACTTTAGGGAGACATTTCTTGTTAGTCCTAAGGACAACTTTGTCCCTATGGAATACTATGTAGTCAGTCTCCATGGACAGAGCCTGGAGCTCACTAATCATGCTGGAAGAAGTGATTGCAACTAGGAACATGGCTTTCCAAGTTACATACTTGACATCTGCTGAGGACATAGGATCAAAAGGTGGCTGCATGAGCTGTGCAATACATATGTTTAGATCCTACACTAGGGTGGGATTCCTGTGTGGGGGATGTAAATGCAGCAGCCCTTTAAAGAACTTTCTGAACACTGGGTTCAAAGCCAGGGATGATGTCTTGCCTGCTGGCAGATAAGCAGAAACAGCTGCCAAGTGCACTTTCAGTGTGGATGGTCTCAGACCGAGGGAAAGAAGGTGGGTCAGGTAATCCAGGACAACTGGCAAGCCCACCTGAGTTGGTCCTTATTCTTACTCTGGCACCAAATGGAGAACCTTTTCCACTTGGACATGTAGGTCTTCCTGGTGGAGGGCTTTCTAGAGACCCTGAGGCCCTCCATGACCCCTTTAGAGAGATGCACGTTAGCAAGTTAGTCCTCGAGAGCCAGGCCTTGAGCCTGAGGGACTGAAGGTTGGGGGTATAGGATCCTGTCCTGGGAAGAAGTCAGCAGGTTGTAGTTCCTGGGTATACTGATCAGTTTGGCCACTGACCGGGCCAAAATCAGGGAGTACCAGGGCTGCCTGGCCCAGTCTGGAGCAATGAGGATCATTGTCGCTGGCTGGGATCTGAACTTGTTCAGGACTCTTAGCAACAGTGGAAATGGAGGGAAGGCATACAGGAACTTCCCTATCCAATCCAATAGTAGTGCATCCAGTGGGACTGTGTCTCTCACAGGCAGCTTGCAGCAAAACTGGGGTGGCTGATTGTTGTCTGGGGCTGCAGAGATCTTTCTTAGGAGTGCCCCACCTTTTGAACACGACCTGCAGCACCTGCTTGTTCAGAGACCACTTGTGGTGATTTTGGATGATTCTGCTGAGAACATCTGCCAGGATATTGTCCTTCCCTGGTAGGTGGACTGCTGAGAAGGAGATTCCCAGAGAGTATGCCAGACTCCAAATTTTCATGGCCTCTGTGCACAGAGGTGTTGACCTTGTGCCTCCCTGCTTATTTATGAAGTACATAGTGGTTGTGTTGTCTGTCCTGACCTGTACTACTTTTCTCTGCAGCATGCTGGCGATCTGTGCTCTAGCAGGTTTATGTGCAACAGTGACTCCTGCTTGAGCCATGTGTCATGAGCAGTGTGCTTCTCCCGATGTGCCCCCACATCCCAGGAGGGAAGCATCTGCGGTTAGCACCAAGAAGGGGTTTTCTTGCAGGAATGACACACCTTGTCTGAGATTGTCCTTTCCTAGCCACCACTGAAGTGCTTGAAGCAGAACTGAATGTCCCTCATTTGGAACCTTGCTCGTAGCACTGTTGCTGTGGAAGCTGCCATGCGACCCAACAACTGCAAAAAGTGTCTTGCTGGCTAGAATGTGCAGTTTGAAGGGACTTGCTAACTGCATTAGGCTGTCCACTCTTGTCTGTGGAAGAAAAGCCTTTCCTCGCACAGTGTCCAGCTCAGCTCCTATGAATTCCAGGAGCTGTACTGCTTCCAATACAGATTTTCTCAGGTTGACTAGGAACCCTAGTGACTACAAGACATCCTGTGTGATTGCCAGGGAGTCCCTTACCTGTTGAGGTGATTGACCTATGACTAGCCAGTCATCCAGGTAAGGGAACACTGCCACCCCATCTCCTTAGGTGTGCCACTACTACAGCTAAGCATTTTGTGAACACCCTTGGAGCAGAAGTTAGTCCAAAAGGCATTGCCTTGAACTGGTACTGGCCTGATGGCAGTCTGAATCTGAGAACGTTTCTGCGGGACTGCCTGATGGGGATGTGAAAATAAGCATCCTTTAGATCCAGAGATGCCAGCCAATCACCTTGTCTCAGAGTTGGGAGGACTGTTGCCAAAGTCACCATTTTGAACTTTGGTTTTACCAGATGTCTGTTTAGGTGCCTGAGCTCCAATATGGGTCGCCACTCCCATTTTCTTTATTGTAAGGAAGTATCTTGAGTAGAGACCCTTTTCTCTTTATGCCTGAGGAACTGACTCTATTGCCTTTTGAGACAGACGGTTTGATGCTTCCCCCTCTAACAGTGATGTTTCTGATGGAGAAAGAGGGTCTGAAGACCCTTGCCCTCAGCTTTAGCATGAACTTGAAGCTGAGAGCCAGGCCCTGGCCCACTACCTCCAGAACCCACTTGTTTGTGGTGATGGATTGTCATTCCTGGAGGTAGTGGGCTAGCCTGCCCCCTACTGGGGTTGGGAAGGTGACCCGAGCAGACACCTCGGGGTGTCTGCTTGGCCTGGGATGCTGTCTGGTTGCTGCCTCTCCTGCACCTGCCCCTGAAATAACCCCTCTGAGGCTGGTACTGGGGAAAAGCTTGAGGCTGAAAGAATGGCCTGTAATGTCCCCTTCCTCTACCCCCTCTAGCATGGTGCTTTTTGGGGTATAGATGCCTTTTCTTTGGCAGCAGCACTTTGTATGCTGTTTAACAATCATCCATTATCTTCATATAAGCCTCAGTCTGCTCACCAAACAGAAATGTAGGCTCACATGGACAATTCAAAGCCTTGGATTGTGTGTCTTGGGTCAAATTGGTTGTTCTGAGCCAAACAAATCTTATTAGAGACACAGAAGCAGCCATCTGGTTGGCAGCAGTGTCATTGTTGTCTACAGCCATTCTAAACTGGGCTTTAGAAGCTTCTACCCCCCTCTTTGCAGCCTCTTCCAGATCAGCTGCCATAGGGGTTGGGACAGATTTTGTTATTTCCATCACTGTATTCCAGTGTCCTCTGATATCTAGCAACACAGGCCATATAAGAGGCTTCTGTTTGCACCCTTTGCAGACTGTGTGAGCGGCCTTTTGGCACCATGCATTTCTGCTTAAAATTGAACCAGCGTAATATTCTGTGGTGATTTGCATATACAGTCCATGGTGCTTTGCATTATGGGAGTATGTGTGATTTTGTATTTCTCTGAAACTTGGCTTCCCAGCCAAAGCCCTTTGGGATAACCCTTGCCTCAGTGCTTGCACACTAAGGTTCTTTGTCATATAAGAGGCTTGCCTGATAGTTGGAGAGGATCCCAGATAAACCTTCTTGGCTATGGAATCCATCTTCCTGGAATCCCTGTCCGGTGGGTGTGATGCCAAAGGTATGCCAGCTTTATCACAAGCTGCAGCCTGCACTACCCCCTCATGGCTTGGGTGCCCAAAGAGAAATTCAGCCCCACCTTTAGCCACCCAATATTTCTTATCTACCTTTCTATCCACAGGTGGCACAGAAGTGGGAGTCTGCAACACTTTATTCACCTTTTTCTTCAAGGACTTATGGATGGGCAACAGCAGTCTTTTGGAAACTGGGACGTCCATCATCTCCATATAGTCCTGTTCTTCCTCATGAGGGGACTCCTGAGTAGGAAGGTCCAGTGTTTGAGCCACTTGCTTTATAAAAGCAAAGTGGGATGTATAGTCCTCGGATCCCTTATCGGGGAATCAGGAAGGTGAGGATGAGGGGAGATATCAGGTTCAATTGGCTCCCCATAGTCTTCATTCTCATCCTCATCTTCTGCAAAAGAAGATGCCCCTTGTTCTACCCCTTGTTCACATGAACCGGGAACCAAAGGAGAACCAGAAGTTTATGACTGTAACCGCTTCTTAACCAGAACCGGGGGTACTCGGTTGAAGGGATTAAAAAATCCTGATAGCATTTGCTACATAGGAAACATAGAGGCTGACGGCAGATAAGGACCGCAAGGCCCATCCAGTCTGCCCATTTCTTTTTCTACCTTATAGATGTGCCATCGGCCTCTGCTCTGTCAGTGGCCTATCTATTCATACTCATCTATATTGCTCCCTTATGCCTATCCCATGCCTGTTTGAAGCCCTGCACTGTATTCATAGCCACCATTTCCTGAGGTAGGCCATTCCATGCATCCACCACTCTTTCTGTGAAAAAGAATTTCCTCACATTCACCCTTAATCGGCCTCCCTCTAATCTCATGCTGTGTCTTCTTGCCCTGCTATTTTTTTTATATTTAAACATGTTAGACTCTTTCACCTTGTTAATGCCCTTAAGGTATTTGAATGTTTCGATCATATCACCTCTCTCCCTCCTTCACTCAAGGGTATACATATTGAGCTCTGTTAATCTGTCCTCATACAGTATGTCTTTTGATGCAGTCCCTACACCATTTTGGTTGCCCTTCTCTGGACTGCCTCAATTTGGTTAATGTCCTTGTGAAGATGTGGCCTCCAGTAATGCACACAGTACTCCAGATGGGGCCTAACCAGTATCCTGTAAACAGGGATTATTACCTCCCTCTTATGACTTGTGATACCCCTACTAATACACCCTAACATCCCCCTAGCCTTACCTACTGCTTTAGAGGTCTGCTTGGATGATTTCAGGTCATCGGTGATGATGATGCTCAAGTCTCTTTCTTCCTTTGTGACTGCCAGCAACTCCCCTCCCAGCCTATAGGTGGCTTCAGGGTTTCTCTTCCCTATGTGCATGATCTTGCACTTCTTGCATTAAATCCCAGTTGCCACTCTTCTGACCATTTTGCTAGTTTATCCAGATTCTCTTCTTATTCTGCCCACCCCATCTGGATCATCTACTCTGTTGCAGATCTTGGTGTCATCTGCAAACAGACAACCTTACCCTCTAGTCCATCTGCAATGTCACTAATAGAAGATATTGAAGAGGACTGGCCCCAGAGACTGATCCTAGGTACCCACTTGTGACTTGCATCTCTTCTGACTGTATACCATTTACCACCACTCTCTGTTTTCTGCCCGTCAACCAGTTTGCCACCCAGTTGACCAACTTCTGACCCACCCCGAGCCTACCCAGCTTATTTATCAATCTTCTACAGTATGTGGAACAGTGTCGAAAGCTTTGCTGAAGTCAAGGTAAGCGACATCAACTGCTCCCCCTTGGTCCACCACTGTGGTTACCCAGTCAAAGAAATCTGTAAGATTAGTTTGACAGGACCTTCCTTTTGTAAACCCATGCTGTCTTCGATCCTGTGCCCCTATGGATTCCAGGTGTTGCACTATCCTTTCCTTAAGGAGTGCCTCCATAATCTTGTCCACTACCGAGGTAAGACTGACTGATCTGTAGTTCCCTGCCTCCTCCTTGCTACCACTTTTGTGGAGCGGGATCACATGAGCCCTTCTCCAGTCTTCTGGGACCTCTCCTGTGCTCAGAGACTCACTATACAGTTCTGCTAATGGCTTTGCTAGTTCTACCCTTAGCTCCTTAAGTACCCTCTTCAGCGGTAGGAACAGGTATCTTTTTGGGTTGTGGTTCGTGCACTGTATGTTTCTCTTTTTTTTCTTTCTTTTTCATGCAGTTGCTGGTTCAGCAGCAGTATCTGCGGGACGTTTTTTAATCAAGCAACCATCACCCTTGTCAGAGGGCTGTTCCTCTGTTTCTTTATGGGTGGTAGCTGGTTTGTCTGCAGCCGGGTCAGCAGCTTTTTCAGACATCTTCACCTGCAGTTGTTCAAGGCATCTCTCAAGCGTTGACTGAGGGAAGTTTTTACAGATATCACAGTCCTCTTTCAGGTGGTCAAAAGACACAAATAAAATGAGGATCTGCTTTAGTGGACGGTTCCCCACACTCGGTACAATGTTGGAAACCTGTAGGGCCCATTCTTTTCTTGGCTTGTGACGTGTAGCTCAAAACACTTTAAATCTTTTTTTTTTTTGGTTGGTTAAAACCAAACAACTGAGATTTACCTTGGTAAAAAATTTAGTAAAAGAGAACTGACTTACCTTAAAAGTTGGAACAGGTAGGGCACACTGAGAATTACCTCAGAAAATAAAGAGAAAATCACCGGTTCCTTCTCGGTTGAGAAAAACCAAAAAGGAACCAAAAGATTTTCCTGATTAACACTAATCTAGACTAAGTCTACCTGTGAACCAAGGACAGTGCTCTAAAAATCAAAAAAACTAAACAGACTTTAACAAAACTGAGAAAAATAAACTTTTTCAAGTAAGTGAAGGAGCGCTCTCTGGAGACATCTTACTGAGGCAAGCAGAGTAAAGAATTTGATGGTTGCAGGAAGTGCAACCAGGGACAGTGGTTTGAAAACTGAGCTCGAGCCTAACATTCCACTATTAGCGTAAGTTCCATTAACCATTTCTGCTCTGGGGCAGACCTATGGTGAGACCATACTGCAATTGTCAGACTACAGTAAGATTTCTTGGGGCTTGAAATGAAGCTGTGGCTGGAGTCCATGAGCTGCAGGGCTGATAATCCAAACAACGAAACAAACCACAGTCTTTAGCCCCCTACCTGAGGAGGTAAAACAGAAGTCATGCCATACTGAAATGAAACACATTAAGTGTACACATGAGATCAATTATAAGCAACCCAGCTCTAGGGATATAATATCAGGTGCTTAAAAAAACTCTGTAAACAATTACATTTACCTGTATTAAACATAAAAATGGCATCCACAGAGAAACCTTAGGCTGTAAGAAAAAATTACTCACCTTAGTAATTGCTTTTCTTCTCATGGAGTCTTGCTATATTATAACAATAGCAGTCAGCCACTGCAGCTGAACTGCCCCGGAGAGGAAGGAGTTAACTCCAGAAGATCTGGAGTTCTACAGCGCGAGGTCGCTGTGCCCAAAGCTCTATCTGGCAGTTTCAAATGAAACTGTCAGATCTTTTTAGAAGCTAACATCAAAGGACGGAAAAGTCTGTGTGGAAAAACTACACTAGCCCATGGCTACCTACTAGTAGTAATAACAACAATATAAAGAACAAAGAAACACTCAGAGCCATAATAACAAAAATCGATGGTATTATGAGGTTCGTTTTACCACCCTTGACAAGCACATATGAACCCCCCCTTCCCCCAAAGACTCAAGTCCAGGAAGGGGGCAATATAAATAACCTAAATGAAACAATCTAGATCCCTAACCCAAAGGAAAAGAGGGTAAGGGAAAAACTACAATGGCATGACACAGTGCTTGCACCAATTCGCCACCCCTACCCAAGTAGAAGTTCTGAGAGGGGCAGGAGGGAGGGTGGTTATAATATAGCAAGACTCCATGAGAAGAAAAGCAATTACTAAGGTGAGTAATTTTTTCTTCAAACACCATGAAGTCTTGCTATATTATAACAATAACAGATACACAGCAGTACCTCCATGGAGGAGGTCAGAACCTACTTAGGAAATAGGCTCTGAAGCACAGCTGTGCCAAACCGAGCATCTCTCCTGGACTGGACATCCAGGGAATAATGCTGTAAAGGTGTGAACTGTCTTCCAGGTAGCAGCTTGACAAATCTCCAGAATGGGGATGTCTCTAGCAGCCGCTAGAGACGCAGCTGTACCCCTGGTGGAGTGGGCCCTCAATCCTGAGGGGGGTACTCTACCCAGTTTCTGATAACAGAATTGGATACAAGAAACAATCCACCTTGCAATTGTTCTCTTAGTGGCAGGTTTCCCTTTGCCAACCTCGCCATAGGTAAGAAAGAGTTGGAGGGATTCGAACCTATGACCTCTGGTGCACTCTAAATAGTAGCTTAAGGCTCTTTTGACATCCAGGCTGTGCAGTCTCCTCTCACCTGAGGAAGAATGCTCAGTGAAAAATACTGGGAGAGAGATAGATTGATTCAGGTGGAAATCAGAAACCACCTTAGGCAAAAACTTTCTATTAGTCCTAAGGACTACCTTATCTCTATGGAAAGAGATAAAATCTTCTTCCACTGACAGAGCCTGTAGCTCATTTATGCGTCTGGCAGAGGTGATAGCTACTAGGAAAACGGTTTTCCAAGTTAAATACTTGAGCTCTGCAGAAGACAGAGGCTCAAAGGGGGGTTGCATTAACTGAGCAATGCAAATATTCAGGTCCCAGGCGGGAGCTGGTTCCTGAAAAGGAGGGTTAGTATGAAGTAACCCTTTAAAAACTTGGAGAACACGGGTGAGAAGAAGGAGGCAGGCTTCCCTGCTGACACAAAAGCAGAGACAGCTGCCAGATGAACCTTCAGGGTAGCTGGTCTAAGGCCTAGGGAATTCAAATGGACCAAATAGTCCAGTAGAATGGGAAGATCAGCAAATTCTGGGATAATCTGCCTCTCAGAGCACCAGATGGAAAACCTCTTCACTTAGAATTATAAGTGGCCTAGTGGAAGGCTTCCTTGAAGCCTTTAAAATATCCATGACACCTTGAGAAAGGTGTAAGTCAGCAAATTCTAGCTCCTCAAGAGCCAAGCCTTGAGGTGGAGGGATTTGAGGTCTGGATACCACACTCTCCCTGTGTACAGGCCAGTAAGTCGTGGACTCTGGGCAGGCTCAGGGCAGGTGGACTGCCAGGACAAGGGCAGAGGGTACCAGGGCTGTCTGGCCCAATCTGGGGCAATCAGAATCACTCTGCAAGGTTGAGATCTGATTTTTACTAGTACCCTGAAAAGGAGAGAGGAAAGGGGAAAGGCATACAGGAACTTCCCTTCCAGTCCAACAGAAAAGCGTCCAGAGGACTGAGCCCAGAACTGGAGGTCTGCAACAGAAAGAGGAAGTTGGTGGTTGTCTGGGGCTGCGAAAAGATCTATCTGAGGGTGCCCCATCTGGCAAAGACAGACCCCAGCACTTGTGGATTCAGAGCCCATTCGTGATGGCCCTGAGAAATTCTGCTGAGGGCGTCCGCCAGGACATTGTCCTTCCCTGGGAGATGAACCGCTATCAGGGAGGTGTTCAGGGAGTAAGCCAGAGACCACAACTTCATTGCTTCGGTGCACAAGGCTGAAGACCGAGTGCCCCCTTGCTTGTTGATGTACCACATTGTGGTGGTATTGTCCTGACTTGAACCACTTTGTTCTGGACAGAATCTGAAAACACCGAAGAGCTAAAAGACAGCTCTGAGTTCCAAAGATTGATGTGGAGCAGAGACTCCTGAGGAGACCATACCCCTAGTGGCAAGGTCGCCCAGGTGAGCCCCCCCCCTAACAGGGAGGCATCCGTGGTGAGGGTGAGGAGTGAAAATGGGAATGAAGGAACCCCTGTCTTAAATTGCTCTGGACCTGCCACCAGTGGAGGGCTAGGATCAGAAGTTTGAGTAACTGGGACCAACTTGGTAAGGGGTCCTTCCTTTGAGACCAATAGGCCCTCAAATGGAACTGAATGTCCCTCATCTGGAATCTTGCTCCCTGCCACGACAGCTGTGGGAAGCAGCCATGTGCCCGAGGTTCAGAAAATGCCTTGCTGGTCGAGAGACCGCAGGGGTAAGGGGATGCCAGGGCAATGAGTCTGTCCACCCTTTTCCGAGGGAAGAAAAGCCCTGGCTAACCTTATGTTCAATTCTGCCCCTATGAAAGTTAGGACCTGAACTGGTTCCAGAACTGACTTTAGTAAGTTTAGCAGGAATCCCAGGGAAGTGAAAAGCTGCTGGGTGACTTGCAAGTAGGATTTCACCTGACCTGGAGACTGACCCACAATGAGCCAGTCGTCCAGGTAGGCTACAACAACCCCTTGCCTTCTTCGCGAGCCACTACTACAGCGAGACATTTTGTGAATACCGCTGCATGAGAGGTAAGGCGAAGGGCATTGCCCTGAACTGGTAGTGGCCTGAGGGCAGTTCAAACCTGAGGTACTTTCGGTGAGAAGGCCTGATCAGAACGTGAAAATAGGCATCCTTGAGGTCCAGGGAAGCTAGCCAGTCCCTGGCCTTAGGGAAGGCAAT
The DNA here is from genome assembly GCA_016271365.2 of Neoceratodus forsteri. Classification (NCBI taxonomy): domain Eukaryota; kingdom Metazoa; phylum Chordata; order Ceratodontiformes; family Ceratodontidae; genus Neoceratodus; species Neoceratodus forsteri. The sequence continues at coordinate 749,471,564 of CM057451.1, forward strand.
ATCATTGCCAAGTCAACATTTGAACTTTGGTTTCAACAGATGCTTGTTCAAGTATCTTAAATCTAGAATGGGCCGCCATTCTCCTGTCTTTGGGGTGAAAGTATCTTGAATAAAGCCCCTTGCCCTGATGGCAAGGAGGAACCCTTTCCACTGCTTTGCAGTCCAGCAAACAAGAAACCTCTGCTTCAAAGCAAGGGCTTTTGAAGGATTTGCAGGTGGAAAATGCCTGGCTCTCATCTTTGGAAAGTGTTTGAAGCTGAGAACCAGACCCTGGCCTATTACCTCCAGAACCCATCTGTCCGTAGTTAGGGACAGCCAGTTCCGGCTGAAATAGGCCAACCTGCCCCCCACTGGTACAGGAGAATCGGCCCTGGGCACCCCATCAGGGTGCCTGCTTAGCAGCAGCCTTAGGCTGAGGGAAGGGGGACGGTCTACTTGAGCCTCGTCTACCCCTGCCTCTGAAGAAACCCCTCTGCGAGACAGCAGAGGAGGCTTGAAATTGGTAAAAAGGCCTGGAAAAGGCCTGCCCCTACCTCTGGGAGCATGCCTTTGTGGCATGGCATGCTTCTCCTTAGCCTGGGCACTTTTGTAGGTAGTTCTGTATTCATCCATCTTTTCATATAGTTTTCTGTTTGTTCCCCAAAGAGAATTTCCCACTACAGGAAAATCCATAGCCTTTGACTGGGTATCTTGGGACAGATTAGTGCATCTGAGCCATGCCAACCTACGGAAGCTACAGAAGTGGCCATGACCCTAGAAGAAACATCATTAACATCAACAGCAGTATGAAATTGAACTTTAGAGGCTTCAATGCCATCAGCAGCCACCTGTTCCAACTCACTAGCCAGCTGTCCGTGGGCCTGCTTGGCTAACTGCAATACTGTGTCCACTAGATTTCTGATATCTAGCTACATAAGCCATATAAATTGCCTGCCTGAGCCCCAAAGAAGCTGCCATATACTGTTTCTTCGCCATGGCATCAATCTTCCTGGAATCCTTATCAGGAGGATGTGAGGCCAGAGGAATATTAGCCTTGTCACAGGCTGCAGCTTGTACCACGCCTACATGACTACACTGCTCAGTAAGGAAGTCTGTATCGAGCCTGACAAAGTATACCTTCTATCCATTTTTTATCTAGGAGGGACAGAATGAGGATTTTTAAAATCTTTGTTGTTTGCTTCCTAAATGACTTATGCAAAGGAATAGACAACCTCCTAGACTCTGGAATATCCATCATTTCCACATAATCAGGCTCCTCTTGCTCATCCACAGCCTCCTCTAAAGGAAGCTGGAGGGTTTCTGCAACCTTTTGTAAAAATAAAGAAAGAAGGGACTCAGACAGAATAGGAGGAGATTCTAAAGGTCTGTCTGGAGAAATGTCGGTTCAATGGGCACGTCCAGACCCCCAGCCACACATATAATGATCAAATTCCTCCTCCCCTGTGGTTCATAAAAATCCTCAACTTCAAAATCTGAACCACTGGGACTGAACGAACCAACCTTTTACCAGCTGTTGGTGGTTCTACAGATCCCTGAGACAGTGACTGGACAATCTGAATGGCTTTAGCTATCTCTGCAGCAGTTGGAGACACAATTTTGGACTCCAGACCTACTGATTTCCTTGTCTTTTTACTTGGGACTGGTTCCTCTGAGACAGCCTTCCTTTGCCGAGAAGTCTGGCCCTGGTCAGAGGCACTCCCTCTGGTCCAGTGGGTACTGGACCGGGCTGGCCATCGGGTCAGCGGACTTTTTGGCCTCTGTTCCTGAGCCAGCCCCTCTCTTCTCCAGGGTGGCTGCAGGGAAATTTTTACACACCTGGCAGTCTGACAGGAGGTGGTCAGCCCTCAGACAATAAACACAAGTGGTGTGTGGGTCAGCCTTGGCAAAGGCGTCCCCACAGACATCACAGTGTTGAAACCCAGTGGGCCCGGTTTTCTTTTGGGTTTCTCAGACATAATGCCAGCCTAACCAAAACTTGCCCTTTTGATGGCAGTGCCAGAGCAAGACACCCTTATCGGTTCCTAACCGTGTCGGGTATTTGAAAACCGTTATAATTCCGTTTTTTAGAACCGATAAGAACTGGGAACGCACTCTAAAACCCACTGTACACTTTTAAAATACAGAAAAAAACCGATCGGTTCAAAACCGAACCGATAATTAATTTTCCACACAGACTTAAATTTTTGTACTTACGGTTACCAGATAGAGCTTTAAAACCGAAATGCGGTAAAAATAATAACTTTTGCCGGTTCAAATGAACCGAAAAATACTCGCTTGAACCGAGAATGAACCGAGCTGAAGGAGCTGATCTCCGGGCGACTGTTCAGTGAAGCGGAGTAAAGAATCTGACAGTTTCATTTGAAACTGCCAGATGAAACTTTGGCACAGCGCCATCGCTGTAGAACTCAGATCTTCTGGAGTTAACTCCTTCCTCTCCGGGGCAGTTCAGCTGCAGTGGCTGACTGCTATTGTTATAATATAGCAAGACTTCATGGTGTTTGAACTACAAACCTTTCAACAAGTTATGGAAATATTCCCAAACAGTCCAATAAATAGTGGTCAAACTGGGAAGAACAATAGGAACCTAAAGGCTATTAGACACCCTATTAAAGTACAGGGATTAAACCTTTAACAGAAAAGCATTGCAACAGTCAGGGTTCTTATTTATTTATTTTATTTTATTTAAAACTTCGTTAACCGGGTAAAAAAGTACTGGGCTACATGACCCTTTTACAGGCTTGACCCGGATACACAAACAAAATTACAATGCTAACAGACAGGCACTGTAAAAACAGCACCTAATAGTGTAATGTGAAGCATACATTAAGCATTGGACTTAATGTTTAGCTGCCGCCCCTTTAAGATCACTTAGAACCTGCTTGTACCTAATTGTTGCACTGCCTGGCAGTGCCATGTTGGTCTGTCAGTCAGAAGTTATCAGTCTGATGCTAGACCTCATGAAGAGAACATCTGCAGTACAGCAAATAAACCTGCCTTATTCTTTATTTTATGAGTACGACTAGTTATTCGCATGGTCCAGATGGGATCCTCACCAGCAGTACCTGCAGCAACCGAAGGGGCTTGCAGACCACAGAGAAGGTAAGGGGTCTTTTAGTGGGGGCCAACCAAAAAACACCACACATGGTGGAGGATGCGGCCCTTCTGCTTTCCAGACCTCCATCTCGTGTTGCCTGCATTGCTGGGTACCCCAAAGTCATCACCCCAGTATGCTTGAACTGTCTCAATGTTAATGTACCACAGCATTTTCTGCAGAGAAGAAAAAAATGAACTGTCTCCTGAACTGTGTACAAGCCTGCAGCCCTCCCCTAACATCGTGACTGAAAAAATAAATAAATAACATTTTGTTCAAGATTGCTAGCTAGCTAAACAAATGGACTTTGAGCCAGTTATTTGTTTCCAAGCCTGAGCACCACGGAGCTGCAAACGGTAACCACCACCACCACCCCCAGCTCTCACCTCATGGCAGAGCCTGCTTCAGTTTGCTCCAACAAATAAAATAGAGGGCTGCAACTGACAACGTGGAGCGAACTGATCCCCGACTCAATGCAGCAGCGCTCCTCTCGGAGCAACAGAAAACAGCCGCCCAGCCAGCGCCACAAGGACCGCAGTTCCTTCACGGCCCTCCAACAGCTTCATGGAGCCCCTGGTCAGGCCACAAGCCTACTGCCTACTGCCTCCTGCTCAAGTCCGCGACTCCTCAACGGCGGCCCCAATTACAGCCGCAACAGACTGTTACCTCCCTTCAGCTAGTACTGCACCTGCAAAATGGAGCGATTCTCCACACTTGGACCTCCTGCAGTAGCTCCACTCCTCACCGACTGCCGTGGCAAACACACACGAGCGCATGGAACTCTGCTCCCTCCCGCATTTGCAGCAGGCCCGCTCCTCGACCCTCCAGCTTCACTCCCCAGCTAGCCAGCTTCACAATCAGCTAAAGCATTTAGCTCGCTCAAGCCTAACCACATCTCCACTCCTGGGGTTGCTTGGCCTCTACCCTCCTTGCAATTGGGGTTCCGCTCTGCCTTCCTCTGCAGTCGCACGGACAGCAACTGCGGCTCCTCCACAGACTGACCAATGAGCTCATCCCCACTTCGCTCCAACAACTGGGGCGATCAATAAACAGGACAATAAATAAAACAAGGGACTAGGCAGGGAAACAAGGACACAGAAGCAGGGCACAATATAAAAGAAATAATTGGGGGCAAGAAAATAAAAGGCAGCACAACAGCATAACCAATGCAGGACAATACAATAAATAAACAAAGGGCCAGGAAGTAAATGAAAAGAAATAAAGCCAGTAAAATAAACAGAGAGCAGTCAAGTGCAATACAGAGATTCCCCAGCATTTTTTCATTCACCACAGTTAAAGCCCACCATTTTCCTCTGTCAGGAGTTGGGGAAGCAGCACAGACACGGGAATTGCCATTTTGGACATTGTTAAGCAGCCAGTCAGCCTCATGGCAAGGATCCTCCATCTTGAGCAGACCAAAACAACAAGAAAGGAAGTGACCCTTGACCCCCCCCTTGCTGGTGGCCATCTTACTACAGTCAGGCCAGTCAAATCCCACAGGAACCGCATGTCACAGTTCGGCGGCCATCTTGGGAAGGGCACAAATTGACCTCACTCCATTGAAATCAATGGGATTCCTATTGAAATGAATGGACACTGCAACAAAAAGTTGAATTTTGCTATGAAACCTTTATTTAAATAACAAACACCACAGAATTGAGTGGGAAATTCTTTATTAAGATGTCATTGATGAACTTTGCTACAAAAATTTGTACTTTTGTCTACAAAAATAATTTTTGCTCAGCACTTCATCTACGACTCGACGTCCTGTCTCTTGCATGACGGCAACTTCTTCTCACCCGTACGACCTTCGCTAAGTAAAATGAAGCTCATCTCCAACCACAATGTCTGACAACGACACAGATGTGGGCACCGGAGCATCCGGAGTCCTACCTTCACCCACCTCAAGGGCCTGGGGCTACAAAATTGAAACAATCCTCCATGACATCCAGTTCTCTATTTCTGCTCAAGGAGCACCAGCTATGCAAGCTATTTAAGATGACTTGGCCTATATTAAAGCCATTTCACCCCAGTCCATGGTCCATACCAGCCTACAACCAGTACCCTTCTCAGCCTTGCCTCACTCCTCACTCAAATGCTGTCTACTGGCTGGAACACTTCCAAGCATGGATTTTCTTCAATGGTTGGACTGATCCCTTGTGCATCTCTAATGCCTTGTGCTTGCTTCTGAGAGGGACTGCCATTTCCTGGTTCAACGCACTTCCAGACCAAGTCAAAGCAGATGCTGTCACACTTCAAAGTCCATTTTCTCCAAGCACACCCACCCTGGTTATTGGAGCAACAGCTGTGGGAGCGCACTATGCAACCCTCAGAATCTCTCAAAGGCTTCATTGTGGACATTGAGACTCGATGCAAATGCCAATAGCCATCAGAGAAAGATCAAGTAACAACCTTTGTCTGGGGATTGCCTCCTCAATTTCATACCTTTGTCATACAGCAAAAGCCAACCACCTGGACAGACACTAACCAAGCTGCTAGGCTAGCTCAAGAATCCATTTCAATGTCCCAGTCTGCTGGTGCTCAGACACCCCAAACCTCACAACTGGCTGCACTTGCCCCATGTGTCCAACAGCAACAAGCAATGATGGACAAGCTAATTTCTACTATCAATACCTTACACATCAGCTCAACTGCCTCTACGACAAATCCTAATGCTATGCAACCACCTCGACAGCGACCGGATCCACCTCCACCTTCTCGAGAGCCAGTGACTTGCCAGTGGTGTGGATTCAGGGGACACACTGCCGCTGTCTGTCAAAAGTTAAATATTACCACAGGATGCAAGAGGATCATGGACGTCCACCACAGTGCAATCAACATGATAATAACCGCAACTACTCCCAGGATCAGGGAAATGAGCACCGCCCAACAGACTAAGGGCTTTTGTTGGGCAGGGGAACACAGCAACTGACTGCCCCTCTGACTCTCGTAATTCAAACAAAATGCTTCCTCCAACTGCGAACTCTGGCACACTCACTTCCAGGGGCAAAGGTACCTGTCATCCAATCACCATCCTACCAAATTATGTACCTGTAACCATCGGAGATTGGTCTATGCATGTCTTGGTTGACACTGGAGCAGAAATATCAGTTATCAACAGCAGTATTCTAAACAACCAAGCTATTCATCAAATACCTAATGTCTCTCCAGCTGACATAAAGTACATTATCACAGCAAGTACAGATACAGTACCTATCACAGGCATGGTCCATCACAAGCTCCACTTTGGCTCACAGCAAGCTGCTGTCACGTTTTACATAGTGCCTGATCTTCAACCTGCAATAATTCTAGGCCTGGACTTTCTCAAAGCTCACAAAGCCATCCTAGACTTTGCCTCAAGCAAACTGCCGCTGGATCCTCAGAGGCAACTCACAGCTATAGACTCAGTCACTGTGCCTCCTCAGTTGGAAATGGTTTTGATTGCCAAGATTCGAGGTGAACCACTTCCACAAAGTGTTGCTGGCATCATCACAGGATCTCCCGCGCTGCATTCGTCAGGTCTCCTTCCGGGAAATACCTTATCGGCGGTGCAAGATGGTGCCGTCTTCCAAAAATGCTGCAACTTCACAGATGAGCCAGTGGTCATTTCAAAGGGTGCCAACATCGGAAAGTTTGTGTGCTTGTCTTCAGGGTACCAGCTCCATCTCATGCAAGAACCTCAGCCTGGTTCCACCAACTCTATTCCTGTCAATACTATCATGACCACTCCAACTTCGACAGAGTTTCCCCTCAGTCAGCAACTATCCTCTTCCAAACTTCCAGCATCTCCAACATAAAAGCAACAACTTTTGAAATTCCTGGAAAATTACCTAGATGTCTTTGTTGGTTCAGATAACAAGCTCGGATGCTGTGATATCCTACAACACACCATCGAAGTACAGCTCAACCAGAAACCAATCTGTCAGTGAGCCTACAAAGTGGGACATAAACAGAAACAAGTCCTCGAGGACATAATCAAAGACATGCTTGACCAAGACATAGTTGAAGAACCTACAAGCCCCTGGGGTGCACCTTGCTTGCTGGTGGTAAAAAAGGATAAAGGGTATCGTTTTGTGGTAGACTACAGAAAACTCAATGCCTACATGGTGCAGGATGCTCATCCCTTGCCTACAACTGAAGATGCTCTAGAGAGTCTTGATGCGGTCGGTCCTGCTTACTTCACCACTCTAGACCTTCAAAGTGGGTTTTATCAAGTTTCCATTGATCCAGCTTCTCGTCCATACACGGCATGGCACTGCCACTTGGGACTTTTCCAGTTCAAACGTCTGCCTATGGGTCTTTGGAACAGTCCAACCACATTTTAATGTGTTATGGAAGCCATACTACATGGGTTGTCGTGGAAATCTTGCCTAGTCTACCTGGATGATGTGATTGTCTTCAGCAGAACTTTGCCAGAGCACCTTCAACATCTCCAAGAAGTGTTGGAACGTCTCAGACAAGCCAATCTCAAGCTTCACCCAGAAAAGTGTTGTTTTGTGCAGCATCAAATTCATTACCTGGGACATGTGGTTAGTTCTCAAGGCATCTCTCAGATCCAGACAAGCTCTCAGCAGTCAAAGACTATCCAGAACCTAACAATCTCAAAGACCTTTGAGCTTTCCTGGGCTTGTCTAGCTACTACAGAAAGTTAATTTGCAACTACATGAGACTGCAACTCCACTGTCGCCCTCACCAAAAGAGATGTGACTATATTTGGACTTCTGAATGTAAAGAGGCCTTTGAAACCTTAAAACAAAACCTAATCTCTTCTCCAGTATTGGCATACCCAAGGTTCGACCAACCATTCAAGCTCTACTCAGATGCTAGTTCCTTTGCAGTGGGCGCTGTGCTCTGTCAAATTCAAGATGGAACAGAATAATTTGTCTCCTATTCTGGGCGCTCTCGTTCCTCAGCTGAACAGAACTATGGCAACACAGAGAAAGAATGTCTAGCCATGGTATTTGCCGTGAAGAAATTTGACTGCTACCTTCGCTACTCCTCCTTTACAGCTATCGTTGATCACTCCGCCCTCCAATGGTTATTTGAAATGAAGGAGCCAGCAGGCAAATTCACTCGATGGATCACCATGCTGCAATCCTACAACTCTGAAATTCAATACAGACCAGGTCGCACTCACTCAAATGCTGATGGTGTAAGCCGGAGATGGTATCCCTCTGCATCCTCCTCAACAGATGACGAATCCTGTTTACAAGCTCTTCCCTTCCATGCCACAGATGTGCTTCCTGTGGACACTCCTTCAGCACCTCAAGTTGCTTTGTTGCTACCAACTGCCTGCTCAGAGAGACACACAAATCCTCAGTTACTACAAGCAGCTGAAAAGCTTCTCATCTCCTCTGTATCTGATCTGTCCCTGGCAATTGTTAAAATGTAACAAAGAACTGACACTCAATTTATGGACATCATCACCTACTTAGAGTCTGGAACATTACTGCAACAAAAGCAACATTGCCAAGATGTACTTTTCCTTGCTTAGCAGTACTTCCTCAATGACGGTGTGCTCTTTTACAGTTGGACCAAGGAAGGCAAGGATCATCGCATGGATAGAACTCATGTACAGCTAGCTGTGCCAGCCTCTCTAATCAATCAAGTTCTTCTCTCCACTCATGCCTCTCCACTCTTGGGAGGTCACATGGGAATACACAGAACTCTGGAAAAAACAAGGTTTCACTTCTTCTGGCCACACATGAACAGGGACATTGTCCAGTTCATAAAATCCTGCCAACCCTGCTCTCAGAGAAAGCCTCCTGCCAAACCAAAAAAGGCACACATCATCCCCATGCCTGTAGTCACTGAACCATTCCAAAGAGTCAGCACTGACATTCTTGGGCCTCTGCCAACATGCTTTGACTCTGGTAACAAGTACATTCTTGTCTTTGTAGACTACTTGACAAAATATTTGGAACTCATCCCCCTAAGAGACATTAAAGCCTCCACTGTGGCAAGTGCCTTTCTCACTACAGTCATTTGTCGTCACAGTACCCCATCGTACCTACATTCAGATAGAGGCACTAACTACCTGTCCACCATTGTCCGAGAAACTTGCAAACTTCTCGACATAAAAAAGACACATACCACAAGTTACCATCCACAATGCAACGGACAGAGTGAAAGGATGATGTCTACCATTCTCACCACACTTTCCAAGTATCTGGATGAGACTCACGACACCTGGGACCAGTCTGTTCCCCTTGTGCAGTCTGCATACAATACCAGCCCTTGTGTCGATAGCACTGAATACATCCCCTTCTTCTTAGTCCATGGACGTCACCCAAGAAATCCACTGGACAGGGATCTCTCGCTGCTCGAGGTTCCTAAGTCAGCTTCTTCTTTCATCATCTCTCTTCTGGAACAGCTGGAACTTGCCTGACGAGTTGCAATCACCACATTGGGCCAGAGAAAATCGGCAATGAAAAAAATGTCTGCAGCCAAGGTGCATGAACCTTCATTCTCTGTTGGGGACATTGTTTATTTGTACCAACCTGTTCTTGTTCCGGGTGCCACCAAGAAACTGCTTCCCCCCTGGACTGGTCCCTTCTACATCATTGAAAAGCTTCTTCCGGTCCACGTTCGTCTGCGACGCAAGTCAGATGGCAAGCTGGTACACAACAAAGTCCATATAAACCGACTAAAGCATGGGTACCTGAATAACAACCTTCCAGACAACCCCAGTCCTCCCAGAAATGAAGCTGCCTTTGAGACTGCTATCCTCTATGAAGCTGAGATCCCTCCAGACAACTTGCAGCCAGTTCCTACAGATCTTCCCACTCCTGACACTCTCCAGCTGGATTCCGTTTTTCCAGAGGATTTGCCCAGGACTTCCTCTTCTTCTCAATCTTCTTCTTCTTCTTCTTCTCAGAACTCTCTTCCACACACCCCAGTGTACCAGATCGAGAAGATCCTAAGAAAGAAGTTTGTCAATGGATCCTGGACTTACAGAGTAAAGTGGTGTGGATTTGATAGTGGGCAGAACTCCTGGGTCGCGTTTAACGACTTGACCCCCTCCTGTCAGGAACTGGTGCAGTCCATACATGCCTCCATTCCCACTGACCGGAAAAGTCGATGGAGGTCTTCAACTTTTGTTACCGGACTCAGTGAACTGTTTTGGGACTAATTCATTTTCTGATTTAGCTGTTTGCAGTAAATATCTTGTTGTACCTGTCTCTTATGCACCTGTTGCCATGGTACTATTTACCTGCACTAATGCTTTTTTCCCCTTAGGAATGTCTTACCTGCATTAACACTTTTTCCCCTTTAGAAATGTCTCTTTATATGGACAGTCCATCTGTTTATTATGCAACTGTTATTAAAGTGTGAACCTGCATTCAGGGTATCCTCCTGCTGCTACCCTTCCCTCTCTTCCCCTTTCCTTCCCCCACACTTTAGCACTTATGGCATGACCAAGTCTCCAGTGCTATTGTGTTTCCCTCCTCTCTGGTGCTACTCTGACTATTCCCCAGTGTAGTCCAGGGTCTTTCCTCCCCCCCCCGCAGCAGAGTACTGTTCTGTTTTGTGAAACCTAATGCCTTGTAATGCATGAAAATGTTTTTGTGCCTTAAAACCTTTACTTAAAATATTTCTTAGAAACTGTTATAGATTTATTGCTTGTTCGAGTGGTGCTCACATTCACTGTTCCAGCGGTGATGTGAAGCACACATTAAGCATGGGGCTTAATGTGTAGCTGCCGCCCCTTTAAGATCACTTAGAACCTGCTTGTCTCTAATTGTTGCACTGCCTGGCAGTGTCATGTTGGTCTGTCAGTCAGAAATTATCAGTCTGATGCTAGACCTCATGAAGAGAACATCTGCAGTACAGCAAATAAGCCTGCCTTATTCTTTATTTTATGGGTACGACTAGTTATTCGCACTGTCCAGATGGGGTCCTCACCAGCAGTACCTGCAGCAACCAAAGGGGCTGGCAGACCACAGAGAAGGTAAGGGGTCTTTTAGTGGGGGACCAGCCAAAAAAACACCACAGTAACATACACACTATATCATTACTTTACTATAATCCTAAAACAGATTGTTATATGTATGTAGTACCTATAAACCACCCCCCCAACTCACAGTCCCATGAGTTTTCCTAACAGTCACTACTAATGCAGGCTGCATGACCATGCCCCCTCACACCCCACCATTTTACTCTAGCATGTCCTCTCTACTCAGCCTCCCCTCACCTCACCATTTCTCCCTATACCTTATCGCTCTTCTTCCCCCACCCTCCACCTCTACTGCAGCACATACCTCTCTCTCGTACCTCCTTTCTTCACCCCACTGCCAGCTATCCCCATCCCTCTGAACTACTGACAAGGCACTTTGTGGTTGCTTATTCCTCCCCCACCCTCATCAAGTGTTTTTCTTGTTATTTAACTTTTACCTATGTTTTGAGTTATTCTGTAAGTTCTGAATCCAAGCTGTATCGTTCATTGTAATGTACCTTTGCTTTCTCCTATTGTACTTTGTTTTGCAATCTATGTTGTGGAACCTTTGTAAAAGAGCTTGCGCTCAAAGGTATTTTCTGAATCACTAAATAAATAAAAATAAATAAAAAATATACCCTTAAGTACACTTACAATCTACCCCTGAATACAAGTATCTTTTTAAGGATACTTTAAAAGAGTTTAATCTTTAAACATTTCTTAAATCATCAGGCAATTTGTTCCAACTATCAGTGGCACAATATTTAAAGGATTTTTTTGTTTTTTTGAAGTTTTACAAAGAGGAATTTCCAACAAGACAGGGGAACTGGATCTAAGCTGTCTAAAATGAGTTCTTTGAGTAAATAAATTATTCATAGGATTGTATGCAACAGTATTAAGTGATTTATGCACAAAACATAATTCCTGTAAGGTATCTCTTTGCTCCTGGGGTAACCAACCCAACGTACTGTATAAACTACAATGGCGTTCCCTATGTCTGGCCCTCAAAGCAAATCTACAAATAGAATTGTAGAGGCTATATCATTGCTGTTTTACCTTTTATGACACCCCCTCCCAAATCAACCCCCTGTAGTCCAATATGGGCAGCAGACATACTACTGCTACAGTTTTTCTTGTATCATCCATTAAGAAATCCCTTACTGTGTATAAAGCACCAGTTCTACTATTTATCTGTTTAGTCACATTATTTAAATGAGGAATGAAAGAAAGGTGACTATTTAAGGTCACATCCAAATAACAAAATTCAGTGACCAAATCAAGATAAGATCCTTTGTTATCCATTATTTTAAAATCATCCCTCATCCTCCTTAACTTTGCAGGCATACAAAAAAGCATGCCCTTTGTCTTTTTTTATTTAGAACTATTTACTTTTAGCCATTCTATTATTTTATTATAATCTTTTTCTAAATGTATTCTAATCTTATCAATGTTTTTATCAGCTACATATAATACTGCATCATCTGCATACAAAATTAAGGAGGAACCTTTACATATTGAGGGTAATTTGTTTATATCTAGGGAAAACAACAAAGGCCCCAATATTGATCCCTGTGGTACCCCATAATTAACTTTTCTAAAGTCAGACACAGTATCATTTATCCTAACCTGTTGTACTCTCAGAGTCAAGTAATCTTGTAACTATTCAATCACAGGTCCCCCCAAATCCCAACCCCTTTCAGTTTAGATATTAATATCTGGTGGTCCACTAAATCGAAGACCTTGGTCAGGTCCATGATCACCGCACCCATATACTTCCCCTGATCCATATTTTCTTGCAAGTTGTTCGTGAACCTGACCAAGGCCATCGCCATACCACACCCCGTATGGAAGCCATGCTGTGTGTCTGTACGCACCCCATATTTGTTCAGATGTTCCACTATTTGAAGATGCAGCAACTTCTCCTGTATTTTTCCCCATTATAGACAGCAAAGAAATTGGTCTGTAATTTACCATAGAATTTGTCTGACCCCCCTTGTAAATTGTTATTACTATTGCTTTTTTCCATATAGTTGGAACAATTTTTTGTTTCAAGTGATATATTAAAAATTATCTGCAATGGTTTTGCCATCTCATTTGCCATTATTTTTAAAATTCTTGACTCTAACTGATCAAACCCAGATCCCTTTGTTTCTTCCAATTTTGATAGTTCCAGGTAAACTTCTTTCCATGTAATTTTCTTAAAAGTAAAATTTTGGTGAATTATTACTTTATTCAGGCATACTGGATCTAACCCTTTCCCCAAATTCTGAAAGATACTCATCTAACTCAGTACATTTTTTCATTTAAATAATCTGCCATAGCCTTATTCCCTGTAATGACCTGTTGTTCTTTAACTAAACTAATAATATTATTCTCTTTCTCTTTCTTAGGGGCCAAAAGGTTATTCACATTTCTCCCAAACTGTTTTTTATCATAAAAAGTAGTGACCTGTTCATTTATATAAAACTCAAGCTTAGATCTTTTTATTTTTTTCACATCTATTTCTTAACTGTCTATAGTGATTCCAATCTGATTCTAACCTAGTTTTTCTGTATAATTGATTAGCTACATCCCTCTCCTTCATTAAACAATTTTGAGTTTAACAATTTATTTCGAGTCCCCCTCACTCTTCTCTTCTTTATTGGAGCTTGTTTGTCAATTATTGCATTTAAAGTTTCAGAAAATAGGTCTACTGCTTTAACATCTTTAATAATATTTAATTGGGTCCAACTGACCAGTGGTAGATCCTGTTTAATAGTTAACAGATTCTCATTTAAAGTCCGATTTTCCACTATATGATATTTACCTTTGGGTCTCCCATTCCCCCAAACACAGTAAGTTGGATGGTGATCACTAATTACATCAGCTAATACTCCTGAGATACAATTATTTTTTGCATTACTTACCAATCAATTAAGCTTAATTGCTTTGTTTTATTAATCTTTTTCCATCTGTTATAATTTGTTCAAGATTTACTCCTTGTAACAACTTCCTATATTTATTTACCTCAGTCCCCCACCAATTTAGATTAAAATCCCCATTACAATTAACTCCTTTTTACTATACCCTTCCAACATTTTAATTAATTCTTCCAGTCCCTGAATCTTGGAGTTTTGGAGGATTATAAACACATCCCACATTCAACTTCTTTGTTTTACCCAATGTAATTTCTACAAAAAGACTCTTACATCCTGAATCCAGTACTGGGGTAGATATTTATTTTACTTCAAGGTGCTCTTTATAAAAAAATTACTACCCCACTCCCTTTCCCTGGCCTATCCCTTCATATATGATTATAACCCAAAACTCCTATTAAATTATCTATTTTAGGTTTCAGACACGATTCAGTTATCAACATTAAATCTGGTTCATGTACCACAATCCAGGCCTCCAGTTCCTGCTTTTTTGACATGAGGCTATAGATATTTAAATGTACCATTTTAACCCCTCATGCTTTCAACCATTTTGTTTCTAAATTATCTAAAGGCCCTGGGTTCTCTTCAACATCCCCTGATTCCTGTAATCTTTTTATTATTAAAAAATGTAGGCAATAATATAATTTCCTAGAATTCAAAAAATGCCCTAATTTTCCAACTTCCTTTTTCTCCAAAAGAACAAATACCATTTTACAAACCTCTTGTTTATCCTTATTCTGAAATTCCGACTGAAGTCAACTGTCATAAATCCTATTTTCTTCTGCTCAATGGATTTTCTGCACCAAACCATCCAAAGAGCAGAATAAAGCAGCATGCACCACAAAACTTACCACCCCTGTATAATATATCATTGAATTACTAAATTATGTAACCCAAATCCAAACAAACATTTCTTGGGTATCGAGTAATGCAAAACTTGAATTAGGAATAATTTAAATATATCCTGTAATCTTACTCTGGCAAAGAACAGACTACTAGCTTTTTAAAAACTTTTACTTTTAAAAGTGCCTGACTGAATTATGTTAACATGTAAAACACTTCAGTACCTTCTCAATTAACATTAAAGTCCAAGCTATAATAATCACTTCAATACTTCTCAATTAACATTAAAGTCCAAGCTATAATAATCAGCTTTTTTCAGTACCGAGTTCTTCATCCGAACTCCTGTCTCTTGCTTCTGTATGTGCTGGATGACTTGCCTCATGCTTCTGTATCCATTTCAGTGCATCCGAGGGGTCATTAAATACAAAGACCTTGCTGTCATGAACAATCCTCAAGCATGCTGGAAATACTATCCCATGTGAAATGCCAGCCTCTCGGGGTGCTGCTGAGCACTCTCACCAACTAGACGTGTGCAGTGAGAACTCTTCAACGATAGTGATTTAATTTGCCTATAAAGCCAGAAATTGTGGAAAACAAGCAATCTTTTATCAAAAATTGGATTCCCCAGGGCAAGCGGTACAAACTGATGCCAAATTCGATTATGGGCTGAACTAACAAAGGACTGGGAACCAGTTCAAAAAAATCATCCAGCACAGACCGGGCTGGGAGAGCACGCATCAAGCTCTTCATCGGAGATAGAACCACCATGGAGGGCACTACAGAATTCTATCCAGGCAATAGATAAGATAGAAAACATCCTCACTAAATTCTAGGAACAGGCTGTCAAGATAAATGCAGCTACTAAAACAGCCATGTCGGCTGAATCTATGGCGACAAAAGCTCTGGCATCAACCAGCAAGATGGCCCAAGAAAATGCACAGTTTAAATATATAGGCTTGAGGCCCTAGAAAACTCGCAGAGGGCCTCAAATGTTCATATTGTAGGGCTGCCTGAAAATGTCGAAGGAGACAACTTACTCTATTTTAAGAGGGAGTGGATTCTAGGAGCCTTACAGTTTAACACTGCTCTTGACCCGAGGGATCTTATATGGGCTTACCGGGTCTCACCGAGAACAGCTCGGATCAGCAATGACTTACCTAGAACAACTCTCATGGTTACATCGAATCCTGCAACCAGGGACATTATTCTTCAGGTGGCTAGGAGTGCTGAATGGCTTGATTTCCAGGGATCCACAGTACACCTATTCCCAGACTTTTCATTTGCCACAAGGGCAAAAAAAGAAGAAATTTGATGGTGTGCAGTCCAAACTACGCAGTTTGGGAGTGACTCATTCACTCCTGATGCCAGCTCAGCTGCGGATCCAGTATGGAGGCCACATTTACCAGTATACCGATCCTGAAGAAGCTGGTAAAAAAGCAAAGGCTTTTTCTTCAGAATTTGAATGGGCAAGACATCTGGACAGACCCGATTCTGACTCGGAGACTAAGACATCAACACTATCAGGTCACCTTTTGTACTTTCACTGAAAGGACTTTAGGGGAGTTTATATTTCCCATACTAAATATTGTATAAAGTTTGTGGGGGAACTAAAGCTTATCTATTGGGAGAACTTCTCATGGTACAGCCAGTCCTAATGCATACTATTGGAATTTATTTTGATTTCCATATAGTTATTGGAACCTTAGATAATATAAACGGGGAGCTCACCGATTGCTCGCTCCAAAAGGGGCTGATTTAATAGAATTTAATTTACATTTGGGAAATGGCATGTTTCTATTACCTTTTACATAAAGGTTGGCTGGGTTGAAGTTATTCACTGCTTACTACCAATGGTGGGAGACTCATGTTCGGAGGAGGGTCATATCAACACAGGCTGTTGTATTAAAGCTGTTATGGATTTAGTTTATCCAGCAATGACCACTCAAAAGTCTTGTGAGGTGCAGCCTATTTAAAGACTAGGATATGGACTTTTAAATGTAGATTTACCCCCATATCCGCAATTCAGATTGCCTAGATCTTTTTACATTGAATATATATGATGCAATGTTTTGTGATGTCTGGCATGAGCTACTTGTATGTAGTTGTTTTTCTATGTGAAAACAATAATATATAAGCATTAAAAAAAAAAAGAAATGCCAGCCTCCCTCAACATAGCTTGGACACCATCAAATCATTTTTACTTTTGTCATGTAGCAGTCTGAACAGGGATGCTGTTCTGAAGTAATGTTCTTTGCTGCCTTGCCAAGATCAACACATGGTCTCTGGGGCCGATGCCGTCTGTGATGACCACGATGACTGGAAGGGCCTCCGGATTATCTGGTCTCCCTCTAGGTGTAACACAATAGCTTTTTTGTATACTAATGTGATGATTAAGCAGCCCTTCCCCAAACTGTTGCTGAAGTTAGTCATTAATGAATAACAGCATATGATCCCCCTCGCATCTCTCAGGCATTCCAATGAATTGGAAGTCAGCCGATCTGGCTTGATTTTCTTAAGTCTCCAGCCTGGTGTGTAAGTGATGATGTTTTTTGACAAGATTTTCTGTGGTTTCTAGGGCTGAATCTGAACATTTTGTGGCTTCAGTGGTGACTGTTTGTACAGCTTCCATAGTTGTCTACAAGACAGACGCACAATTAGTAAGTGTGTCAAATTTCTCCTAAAGTCCTGCTACAGATTTTAGTAGTGTAGTTAGCTTTGCACCTAGTTTGGAGTCTCTCTTCTTCAGGCATTTCTACTGCAGCATCCGCATGACCTGGTGCCAACCATGTGGTCAGGTGTCCTGGAGCATTTTTGCTTGTAGCTCCCTCCTGCAGTTGTCTGTCTTTCTGGCATTTTCCCATGTAGGTGCTGGATGCTTCCGATGCAAGTTAAACTAACTGAATTCTGGTGAAGTTCAGAAAAGTAGTGAAAATTTAAGCTCATTCAGTTTAAAATTGTACAGTTAAAAGCTGGGTGGCCATATTGCTCGGGCTCCACAGCGCCCCCCCCACTCTTAATCTTACAATCCCCTTCCCCCATCTTCCTCTTTTCATTTATGTATCTGAAAAAGTTTGTGTCCCCTTTCGCTACCCCTTTGACTATCCTTTCCTCCATTTGTGCCTTTACGTTCCTAACCACCTTCCTGCTTTCCTCTGCTTCTCTTGGCACATCTCATTTCTTCCATCTCCATATCCTTGTGCCTCCTGAATGCCACCCCTTTAGCCTGTACCTTTGCAATCACTTCCCTTGAGAACCAGTGGTCTCTTTTTCCTCCTTTTACCCACTTTTGCATAGAGGCTTGCTGCCTTAACTATGCCATCCCTTAATTTGGCACACTGTTCCTCCACCCACCCAAGCAATCCCTCCAATTAGGTAATCTTTGAGGCATTCACCCACTGTTTTAAAATCTGCCCTCCCGAAGTCCAAGACCCTTGTCCTTGTGTGGTTTGTCTCGATGTCTGCAATATTGTCCCCATTTGTGAGCACCAGGTCCCACACTGCCCCATCTTGAGTGGGCTCTCTGACTAGTTGCAAGGCAGCAACCGTGGCTCCACTCAAGTGCTTGAGCCAGGTACTCAATCAGAATAGACGATCACAAACTGAACTGGTCACAAGGCTCTAGCTGCACACTCTGTGTGTTAATAACACTGCCATTTTGCATGTGTCCATTTTTTTTCAGTTTTGTATAAATAAAGCATAAAAACCACAAAGGAGCTCGCACTAGGACGGGGTGCCATGGAAAACTCAGAATCAAAAACACAAATCCAGGCACTCACCACCACAAAAGAACTTAGCCCAGAGGAAACATTTAAAATGTTTCCCTCTGGGCTATCAATGATGATAAGTCTGTTCAATATAATATAAAGCATACATTTTAACCTGATGCCGGTTTAGTTTGTGACTGTCTCTGACTAGTTACCCAAGAAACACACCCTGCGGGAGTCTAGGATGGACCTGTTTCTAGCCGAGGCCACAGCTGAGATGCTCCAATCTACATGCAGCAGATTGAAGTCCTCCACCAGTAACACTCCCCCTTTTTTGCCATCATGCTGATGGCATCCCCCAGTGTCTTATCCAATTCTTTCCCTTTTGCTGGAGGTCTATATAGCACCCCATTGCAAATAATCACTTCGGCTCCTGTCTCCAGGGTAACTCACAGCACCTCCAACCCATTTTTGCCCCTAGGTTCCCCTGCATTTCCATCACTTTCATACCTCACTCATATACACAACCCCTGCACCCTTTGTTCCCTCCCTCAACTGAGTGTAGCCTGGTATGGCCATGTCCCAATCATGGGTCTCTATGCACCAGGACTCAGGAATGGCCACAAGATCCGGGGTTCCTATGCCATGATGGCCAGCAGGTCTGGAATTTTGCTTCCAAGACTTCTTGCATTGACAAACATGTCTCTACACACCTTGCTCTCACTCTGTCTGCAACCCCCTTCCTGCCTTTGTTGTCACTTGAAACTTCCCTCTTTCCCCATCACTACCATCTTCGTGCCATGCCCTCCTCAACACCTCCCTTTCTCACTCTTCTGTTCTTGTCCCCTTGAATCCTAGTATGCGTCCACTTCCTTTAACTTGTGCCCTTCCTCTTACACCTAAGAACTGACTTTTTAGTCTTTTTCTCCCACTGGTTCACTGCAGTGGACCCCTTCGGTCTCAGTGACCTCCCCGCCCCATCTGATCCTTCTCTGCCACTTAACCACCTCCTGCTACCCTGAACTTACTCCTCCTGGGTGGGGTCCAGAGAAGACTACCCCAAACTCCCCACCTGAAAGTCCCAGTATGTCGTAGGCAGTTAGATCATCAGGGCACCATGAGTGCCAGCATTATCCAGCACGCTTGCAGGATTTTTCACTTTTTTTCATCCCTGCCCTGTAGGATGCTGATATAGTGGGCTCAGTGATGCACCCACACATGCAACGCATATCAGAATGTGTTGAACACTTTGATGTCCTCCCTCATTATGCTCCAGCTCTTACTTGCACCCCCATCTGTGGTCTCCCAGGTGGCAAAGGCAGAGGCTGGGATCCCTTCCTAAGGTGAACAGTGTTCTCCAGGTTGCTCGATCCTCCTCCCCTGGCCAGTCCTTTGATAGCTTAGCCTTGTTCCCAAACCCATATCACCATAGGCGGTGGAGCTGGGAGGGTCAGGCAACCCCTCACTTTTCTAGCTGAAGGGGCAGACACTGAACTGAACAGTGCTCCAGGCTGAGGTGTTCTATGCAATTCTGACCCCCCCACACTTTTTGGTACACTCCTCCGCTGTTGCGGATATCCAGCACTGTGAGCAGTTGCACTACAGCTGTGCTGACCAACTGACTGTCTCCCCTTTTTCATTTTTTGAACTATTTATGTTTTTGTACAATGCTGCACAGAGTCGTATCAAGATAGCATTACAACATAAAATACATTTGAATAATTATGACAGAAGATTTGACTGTTCCCTTTTTTGTTACATCCTGGGAGGGAAAACAGAGACTTCAGTTACAAAGCACCATTAGTCTACATCTTCACATTAATAGCAATCAGTAAATGAGCTTTAATGCAACCAATGGGCCGGGTTCCATCTTAAAAATCTAAAGTTATCAGAACAATGTAACATGTTGCAGCAAACAAGTGGCTGCGTGGAGACCCCCATTATACCTTTCACAGAATCACAGAAATCTGACAGCAGAAAAGGACCTTATCTAGTCTGCCCTCCCCTAATCATCTCCACTTTAACGGGCCCTCCTCAGCCAACCCCATATGTCTGTCCCATGTTTTCGTGAGTCCCTCCACCTTTTTGGACCCCATCATCTCTTCTGTTAGTTTTTTCCAGGCCTCCACCACCCTTTCTGTGAAGAATTGCCCCCTCACATTCCCTCTATATCTTCCTCCTTCCAATCTTAGGCTATGCCCTCTAGTTTTAGTCCCCTCCTTTCTGAACAAGATCCCCTCCTTCACCTTATTGATCCCCTTCATGTACTTAAACATTTAATTCATGTTCCCTTTCTCCCTCCTTGTCCCCAGTGGGTACAGATCCAATTCCCTCCACCTCTGTTTGTATGGTTTCCCTTGCATACCATGCACCATCTTGGTTGCTCTTGTCTGAACCCTCTCCATCCTCTCAATGTCCTTTCATAGGTGCAGTCTCCAGAACTGGACACTGTACTCCAGGTGCGGCCTTACCGTGGCCTTGTAAAGTGTCATCAGCACCTCCTTCCTTCTGCTAGTTATGCCGCTCCCAATGCATGCCAACATTCCACTTGCCTTCCCAACTGCCTTGCTGCACTGGCTACACACCTTAAGGCTACTTGATATAATCCCCAGATCCCTCTCCTGCTGGTTTTTTTTTATTTATTTATTTATTTACTCCCCTCCTAGGGTGTAAGCTGCCTGCAGGCTTTTATGCCACAGGTGCATCACAGCACACTTTTTGGCACTGAATTTTAGTTGCCAAGTTTCCAACCACCCCTCCAGAATCTCCAGGTCATGCCCCATGGCCTCAATCCCCCCCAGAGCATCCACCCTATTGCAGATTTTTGTATCATCCGCGAACAGGCATACCCTTCCCCCCCAGACCTTCCCCTATATCACTGATGTACATACTAAAAAGTAGGGGTACCAGTTCTGATCCCTGGGGTACCCCACTCATCACCCCCTCACCTTGGAATGCACCCCATTCACCACCACTCTCTGGCTTCTGCTCCCCCAACCAGTTTCCACCCACCTAGTTATTTGCTGTTCCATTCCTAGTCTTTCCAGCTTATTTACTAGTCTTCTGTGAGGGATGGTGTCGAAGGCCTCATTGAAGTCCAGATAGGCTACGTTCACCGCCCCTCCCTGGCCAACCACCTGCGTCACCCAATTGAAGAACTCTATCAGTTTCATCTGGAATGACCTCCCATTCATGAAGCCATGCTGCCTTTTGTCCTGCAGCCCGCTGTCCACCAGGTAGTCTACCACCCTTTCTTTTATTAGCGCCTCCATCACCTTGCCCACCACCAAGGTGAGGCTGACCAGGTGATCATTTTCAGTCACCTTCTTACTGCCCCCCTTGTGCAGTGGCACATCTGACCTCCTCCAGTCCCCTGGCACACACTCTGTATCCAAGGACAAGTTAAACAGTCTCGTCAGTGGGGCTGCCAGCTCCTCTCTCAGTTCCCAGAGTACACTCAGGTACAAGCCACCTGGCCCCATTTCATTGTCCACCTTTAACCTACACAATTCATCCCTTACCCTGTCTATACTGAACATGCTAGAATCCACCTTTTTGCCCCCCATGAACACTGACAAGAAGTAGCTATTTAACACCTCTGCTTTCTCAAAGTCCCCCTCCAGTGGTATTCCTCCCTCTCCCCACAATCTTATTATCTCCTGCCTCACCTTGCTTCCCACCACATACCTCAAAAAAGTTTTATCTCCCATTTTGGCCTGCTTAGCTATTTTCTCCTCAGTGTCCACTTTAGCCCTCATCTTCTGCCCAGCAATCCTCCTCTTCTCCCTATTCTCCTCCCTTTGTGTCATTCCTGAAAGCCCTTCTCCTTTCCCTGACTGCCCCAGTCACATCCCATGTGAACCATAGAGGTTGTCTCCTTTTCCTGTTCTTACTAACCTTCTCAATGCAAGTTTCAGTGGCTTTCAATACCCCCCGATAGCTCCCCATAACTCCTCCACATCCCCTATATTCCCCTTCCCTGACATTTCTTCCCCAAATATCGTCATTCTGTTAAATTACGTCTTTCTGAAGTCCATCACCCTAGTTCTTGTCCGATTTGCCTCTGTCCCTGTCTTTACCCTGAACCTTATGGTCCTGTGATCACTTGAACCTAGTCCGTCACCCACGACCACAAGGGGACACAAAATGAAGATGGGGGGATGGATCAGGGACAATGTGAGGACATTTTTTTCACAGAGCGGGTGGTGAACGCATGGATTGGCCTTCCTGAGGAGGTTGTGGGGTCAAAAACAGTGGAGGAATTCAAGAATGCATTGGACAGACATAAGACAATTCTTGTGGGGGGTAGGAAGAAATAGGCTGTTGGTTAACTAGGATCTGCAACTTATCCAGTAGGTAGGGAAATGGGCAGACTAGGTGGGCCAAGCGGTCCTTATCTGCCGTCAAAGTCTATGTTTCCCCATTTGTGAGGACCATGTCCAGCAGGTTATCACCCCTAGTGGGCTCCCTAACCAGCTGTTGCATGAATACCCCTTGTAGCGCCTCTAGGATCCCCCTGCTCCTAGCTGATACCACAGTCAGGATCTCCCAGTCCACGTTGGGGAGGTTTAGGTCCCCCACTAGCAGAAGCTCCCCCTTCAGAGCCATCTTTTTAGCTGCCTGTATCAGCTGTTTATTCCCTTCCTACCCCTGTATAGGAGGTCTGTAAACCACCCCCATCCTCAGTGATTAACCCGTCCGTTTGTCTAGTGTGACCCACATGATCTCTGTCTCCCCTTCCTCCTTCTGCCCTTCTGTTACCATGTATTCCTTGATGTATAATGCTGCCACCCCCTCTTTCCAGCCCTGTCCTTCCTAAACAGTCTGTATCCTGGGATAACTGTCTCCCAGGCATGATGCTCTGTCCACCATGTCTCACTTACTGCTACTATGTCTAGACCCTCATCCACTATGATGGTCTCCAAGTCCACCATTTTGTTTCTCAAACTCCTGGCATTGGTTGATAATCCCTTCCACCAAGTACCCCTCCCCTTCTAACCTTCTCTTGTTCTTACCTTTTTCCAGCATTCTATCACCATCCTGGGGGGAAGCTGATAGCCTCCCATCTCTCCTGACAGTGCTGATATCTGTGGCTGAAGGAACACTGCTGTGGCCGACCACTGGGGCTAGAGATTCATAGATACATAGACAGTGTCGGCAGATAAGGGCCTATGGCCCACCCAGTCTGCCCATTTGAGCTTGTAAGTTCAGTTTATGTTTTCCTAGAAGTCTGTTGCCCCTTACCCCTGACCTCCAGAATTCCTTTATGTCTATCCCATGCATTCTTAAATCCCGTGATTGTTTCAGCCCCCACCACTTCCTCTGGCAGGGTGTTCCACTTGTTCCACCACCCATTCATTCATTCATTCATTCTTTATTTATATAAGGCGCTTTTCTTATAACCAAAGCGCCTGTACAAATACATAAAACAATAAATAATTAAACAGCATTAAAACTATCACAAATCATTAAAAGCTTTGTTAAAAAGATACGTTTTCAAAGCTCCTTTAAAACTTTGGACAGTCGGGCAATTTCGCACCTGATGAGGTAGAGAATTCCACAGGGTCGGGGCCATAAAACTAAACGATCTTGCCCCTGAAGTTTTTAAATGGACCCTGGGAATCTCTAGCAATCCCTCTTCAGCGGATTGGAGAGAGCGGGGAGGACAGTAGGGACGCAGGAGCTCTTTCAGGTAAGTAGGTCCCTGATCGTGTAGGGCTTTATAGGTCAGCAAACTGACCTTGAAGGTGATTCGCCAGAAAACTGGCAGCCAGTGCAGTCCACGGAGCACAGGCGTTATATGACTAGACCTGGAAGATCCAGTCAACAGCCTGGCTGCCGCTTTCTGCACTAGCTGCAGACGGCGAAGTTCAACCCCCAATAGCCCCAGGTAAAGGGCATTGCAATAGTCAAGGCGGGAGGTAATGAAGGCGTGGACCAACGTTGGAAGACCCTCTGGAGGAACCAGATGCTTCAACCGGGCGATGTTCCTCAGGTGGTAAAAGGAGGTTTTGACCACCGCTGACACCTGAGATTTAAAAGTCAGACATTCGTCAAATACAACACCCAGATTCCGCACCTGGTCTGAGGTCGTCAGCTGGAAACCCCCAAGCCATAAGCAGAGGGCGATCCGGCTAACAAACCCACCTCAAAGCGACCCTTGTCCACAACCAACACCTCAGTTTTTTCAGGGTTCAACCGCAGCCAGCTCCCATTCATCCAGTCTTGGATCTCAGCAAGACAGTTGTTAAATACCGAAATGGCAGCATCCTGGCCGGGCACAAAAGACATATACAGCTGGGTATCATCTGCATAGCAATGAAAACCCAAACCGTATCGTCTAACAATCACTCCTAACGACAGCATATACACTGCAAACAACATGGGCACCAAAATGGAACCCTACGGTACCCGCAGGATAGGGAGACTGATGCTGAAGAAAAAATTCCCGACACCACCCTCTGAGTCCTACCCTCGAGGTAAGATCGAAACCACCTGAGGACTGTATCAGACAGTCCACAGATAGACTGCAAACACTCCAATAGCACACCATGGTCAACAGTGTCAAATGCTGCAGAGAGATCAAGAAGTACCAAAATGGAACAGGTCCTACGATCTCTTGCTATTAGGAGGTCATTTAGTACCCGAACAAATGCTGTCTTGGTACTATGCCTTTTCCTAAATCCAGACTGGAGTGAATCATAGACATTGTTGTTGGTCAGATGATCATCCAGCTGCGCTGCAACCACCTTCTCAATAACTTTACCCACAAAGGGTAAGTTAGAGACAGACCTGTAATTTGCTAGACAATCCGGGTCCAAGGAGGGCTTCTTCAGAAGAAGCTTAACTACAGCCTCCTTAAGAGGATCTGGGAAATTCCCTCTCAGGACCTCCAGACTATCACAGCCAGGACTGGGCCGATTTTATCCACACAGTCCACTAAAAGACGCGTGGGGCCAGGGTCCAAATTACAGTTGGTCAGACGCAGTGATTGGATGATCATCACAATGTCATTGACTGTGGGGAGGCTGAAGTCAGACCATACAAACTGGGTGTCCGACAACTCCTGCCGACCATCACAACTCCCATTGGAGAGGGTCAAGCGGACGTCCAATCTGATTTTGGCAACCTTATCTGCAAAGAAGAGAGCAAACTCCTCACACCGTTCTTGAGAAAAGGCTCTTCCGGGCTGAAGACAGGCTGCATTGCACAGTCTGTCCATGGTCCGAAAGAGCAGAGCCGGTCTATTCTGTGCAGCCGCAATCTCTCTGGACAGGAATTCTGCCTTCTTACGAGAGATTGCAGATTGATAGACCACATAGTGGTTCATCAAACTAAGTTTGTCATCATCCAGACCGGACCTCCGCCAGCGCCTCTCCAACCTTCGTCCAACTCTCCTCAACTCCCTCACGGTCTCATCGAACCAAGGAGACCTGGGACGAAGAGTGAGAGGACGAACATGAACAGGAGCGATGGAATCCAGGGCCCCTGCCACCGCCTTATTATAGGCACACACCAGGTCTCCCGGATCCAAGCAATCTATCGGTAGGCCTGATAGGTCCAGCACCGCCATCAGGTCATCTGGGGAAACACCCCTTAATGGGCGGTACCGGACCATTTCCATAGGGGCTGACCTATTAGGGGTGGCCTCAAAACTGAACCCAATGGAGTGATGGTCCGACCATCCGACCGGTTCCACCACCAAGTCGGATATCCCCATCCCCAGAAGGAACACCAAGTCCAGTGAATGCCCACCAATATGGGTCGAGAAGGAAATAACCTGTGTGAAGCCCAGTGAGATCATCAAGTGGAGGAAGTCTTGACCAAACTGTAAGAGTTCATCATCGACCCAGGCATTGAAGTACCCCAGAACCAACCATCTGGGGAACCCCAATGTCAGGTCGACAATGAAGTCTGCAACTTCCCACAGGAAAACATTCTCATCACCTGGTGGACGGTAAACAAGAAGTATCCTGCACCCCACACCCTCGCCTAAGATGCATTCAAAGGACCTGGTGACTCCCACTGGTACCTCCACTAGGCCCAGTTCTGTTCTAAAACAGATGGCAACACCCCCGCCCCTACGATCCAACCTCGGGCGGTGTATCACCGAGTAATCGGCTGGAACTGCTGCCGTCAAAACTGGTCCAGCATTTTCATCCAGCCAGGTCTCGGTGATGCACGCCAGGTCAGATGACCTAACAAAATCAGCTATAATAGCCGTTTTGTTTTTAACAGACCTGGTGTTGCACAACACCACCCAAGTAGGATGAGTCTCCGAGGATGACCGCCTTACCTGCTGATTATAGTCAGAACCCTTGGGTATGGGCACCAGACAGGGAGGTCCCCTTTCCTGGGCCCATTTCGCCCCAGGGCATCTCCTTGTCCCCACTATCTCTATCCGCCCACTCCTTTCCATCCTTCCTCCAGACCCAGCACCAGCCCTCCTCCTCCTCCCCACAATCCCCAAAGCCCTACATCTTTTATAGCCCTCCGGTGATGGGGGCAGGCAGGAGAAGGGACGGAGGTCCCTGTGCCTGGAGGGGGAATAGTCCCCGACTGTCCTAATCTTGTCCCAGCACATAATTAACACAACAATAAACAATCTAAAAATTAACCCCCTCAAAACACTTAAATAAATACAACAGCTCTACAATAAATAACATACAATTAATCAAACAATAATATAAGCTATAAATCTAATAAACAAAGTAATCAAATAACCAAATAACTTAAAACTAAATATAAAATACACTGCAATATCTATCTAACAAAACCTATACCCCTTATTTCAAACATATAATAAATAAATAAACCCTATCAAAAAATTCATATTATTGTAGTGTCCAGAATGTGCCTTCAGATCTCCAAATCAGTAGATTTAGTTTTATTTCTCTGCTCTCACCCACAATGCTCTCACCACTGCAGGGGAAAGGAGCTTTTCCAAACTTTACAAGCCCCTATCATAAGGCTAGCTTTTAATGTTAGAGAAGGCCTCCAAGTCCAATAACCAGATTTTTGGTTAAGTCATAACACAGTTTCCCTTGAAAGATAAGAAGAGAGTTCAGAGTTCTTTACTGTCCACGCCCGTGTGCTCTCACCACTACAGGGTGGGAGCTTTAAAATTATGCAAGCCTCCTCTCACGAGGCTGAAATAATTCTATGGACCCCAGTTCTGTTCTTTACTGAAAATATAACAAACGCTGGCCCAAAAACAAAAGTGAAAAGTACTTCACCCACAGATGGTCCAGGAAGTCCCACTTTCCTTCCCACGTTGTGGTTTTTTCCTCCCTAGGAATCTTCACAATGGTAGGCAGGCAGCATATGGATCTCACTTTCAGGGTTAAGCTCTACCAGATCCTTCGCCCTGGTGAACTAGACTAGACCACCCTTCGGTGGTCTCCCTATTTCACCTGAGGGAACTGGATTTACACCACCACCCTCCAGTGGCAGTGACAACCGTCCCTCCGTCCGGACCGAGGAACCCAAACCTCTCAAGATTGCGCAGAGATCCTCGCTGCACACTATGCACACACCCTCTCAGGGCTTCCTTCCTCTAGCCGGTCCTCTCTCACAGATACCCGACTACGTCCTCCAAGTATAGTCCGGCTGTGCTTTCGTCCCGTTCGGAACCCACCACTCCACTTCACTGTTCCTCCGACTCTCCACAACTTCGTAACAACTCCACTGGACCACTGAGTAATAGAATTCCCTCGGTGAGTTGAAAAACAGTAAGCAACTTCCCACAGTTCCAATTTGCCAGTTTCTATTATAACTGCAGGTACTAAATTGCCAAAGGAGATTAACTAATACCACCAGGCTGCCCCAAAATACTGTGTGCTGCATAAAACTCTGCTATTCTATTTCTCAGTAGGCATGGGGGCTCGGGGTGAGCTAGCAGCTGAGAGACCTCCCAGGGGGTGGGGCAGTGCAGTTCAAAAGCCTGCGTTGTTCCACAACGTGAGTGTGGTGTGAAAGCAAGAAGAAAACTCACATAGACAGTAGTTTAGTTATGTTATGATAGTAAGTCATTGTGAATCCTTATTTTAATTATGTGTTTAAATTCAAGGCCGACTAGTTTTATAGTAGTTTTAACTTGTATTTATATGAGGTAGGAGCAAGTGGATATATTTGGTTCAAGTATAACGATCCTGTTGCATCTCAATTTAACATAGTGATCTCTCTTCCACCTAGACAGGAACTATTTCTGTATTATTTTTATGGCGTTTACTTGAAAATGGGCAAACTGTGGCTGATGACCACCATCTGTATTTGGATTTTTCTGACAAGTCCACTCAAACAAGTTAACTCTGAGCACCTGATTCCAGATACCCTGAATGCTCACCCCCTTCATAAAGTCACAGTCACCATCAAAACTGCCTGAATTGTGAAGCTAACTCACTTGATCCAGGACCGATGGTAAAATCTATATCTAGGGACTTGGTAACACCTAAATTCATTTTGGGATATCATGCCCCTACATCCACTGGAAATTCTATATTGGCACTTAAACTTTCAAATTTGAAGGAGCTAGTGGGCCAACCCAGTCATCAAAATTCAATAAATAAACAGTGGGGAGAAGAACAAATGAGATTCACTATATTCTAAATTTTGTGAAGTGTTTTGGACTGGTGTTATGTAGAGACATTCATCCCAACCCTGGACCACCAAAACACTTATTAATGCAGTTCTTTTAAAGCAAGGAGATTAAAGGAATAATGCCTGACAGGGTGGGAGTTATGCTGGGATAACATCCCACCTCGGGTGGTTGGGCCCGAGGCCACCGGCCGAGGGCGTCCAACACCCGAGAAGGGATGTTATCCCAGCATAACTCCCACCCTGGAGGGCATTATTCTATTATACAATGGCTTGTTGTTTTATAATAAAAAAATAATTTTAAAGAATGTTTTTGTTAGTGTGTAAACATATTTTTGTTTCTTAAGAGAAAGAGGAGATCATCATGGTGATGGGGATCGAAATCATCCAAACAATCAGCAGGGATGTTATGCCAGGATAACATCCCTGCTGTGATAGCCAACTGACCAATCAGAAACCAGGATTCTTTCTTGCCATTGTATAATTTGGGATAGTTCATTTTAACTTAGAGTGTATGGAAGAAATTCGACAAGATTAGGGATTAGATAATTACATTCCACCCTAAAATAATAGTAATTACAGAAACATGGCTGCATCAAAGAATCCCAGATTCTCAAGTAGAACTAGATAATTATCAAATGTTCAGGAAAGATAGGAATAAATGTGGGGGAGTAATTCTGGTGTATACTGACTCACACACTGCTTCTAATGAAATAAAAAAAAAATTTTAGTAAGGTCGTCTTAGAAACAGTAATTGCTGAAGTAAAAATCCCATTTAGCAAACCCATGATTCTGGCTGGGCTATACAAACCCCCTAAAATTGATTTATCTACATTTCATGTTTTACGAATTTATGCAAACTGCCATGAAATCTTGTTATTGGGAGACTGCAATGTAAATTGGGAAACAGTTGAAAATTCTCACAGCCTGGTACACTTACAATTTAATTTGGGTTTGAGCCAGTCGATACATGAACCTACAAGAATTAAAAGCAAAGATTGTACAAAATCTGCTGTAACATATCTCATCTTTATGAATGCCCCCAATTTATGTACTTCTAGTGGGGTATTACCCAATACTTTCTCAGACCACCAAATCACTTTCACATTATGTAAAAAAAAATGAAAAATACTAATCATAGGGTAAATACTGTATTTTTGAGAAACTTTAAGAACTTTAACTATGTTAATTTTATGTTGGATGCTGAAAATATTGACTGGTCTAGGTTGGACTTAATTCCAAGCATGAATGATGCTTGGAGTTACTTCCACCAAGAATTTCTACAGGTCTGTGACAAGCATGCCCCAATAATTAAAAGAAATGTTAAAGAAACTGGGACTAAATGATATAATTCAGAATTACATAAATTAAACAAGCATTTGTCAATGCTGGATATTTGCCATGATGTGTGTGTGTGTGTGTGTGTGTGTGTGTGTACTGGGAGGGTGGTCCTGGCTGTACGTTCCTGTACTGTCAACTGTGTGGCCACATGTGGATGTCCATGGGCAGGGTCAAAACTGGCACCAGTCCACTAGCTAAATGCTGTTAGATTTTCTTTTGGGATAGTCAAAAATCTTTTTAAGTAGCCAGAAGACTGTACTGGAAATGGTAATATTTCAATAAGTAGATCAGCTGGGCCAGTAGAAAAGTCTGTGGGGCTAGTGGATTTTGTAGGTCACTACCCTGCTGGCTGGTAGTTGCAAAACTTAATTTGACCCCTGCATGGATCGGCCTGAGATGGGATTTTTTTTTTTAATTCTATTTATTCTCCCCGAGCCGGCTATTGGAAAGGACCCAGTCTAAAAGGGAATGCCAGATTAAATATTGGGCCTGGTGGGTTCAGTTATTAATTGAGATAGGTGGGCTTCAGATACAGAGGTTTGAGTGGTACCAGCTCCTGATCCCAACTGATACCGAAATCCCCAAATAACACCAAGTTGTTGGGGGGGGGGGAGGTTAGACCAAGAGGAAATAAGGGAAGGAAGAGAGACAGATGAGGGACTGGGAGGAGATAGACACATTCTGTGGTAAGTTTCTTTACTGGGCCTAGGGTGATTTGTACATAAACAAACATATGAGGAGAGGCTGAGGTAACTGAACATGTACATCCTGGAGGACAGAAGGGAGGGGGGATATGATCTTAACCTTCAAGTACATTAGGGGCATAAACAGGGTTGGTATGGGATGCATCTCTAACTTAAGAAAGGAGGGTAAAACAAGGGGACATAACCTTAAATTGGTGGGAGGGTAGATTCAAGTAAGAAATGAGGAAGCGGTTTTTCACTAAAAGGGTGGTGAAGCATTGGAATCAGCTACGGAAGGAAGTGATGGCAGCAAAGACAGTGGCCAGTTTCTAGAGGAGGTAGGATATGGTGATGAAGAGGATGACTGAAGGGGGTTCTATTGGGAAGGGGTTAGGAGAGGGGAATGGGAAAGTGGGAGATAACTCTGGATGGACTTGAGGAGGGCAGCTCCAAGGAAGTAACTGAACTGCACACTCAAGCAGACTCGATAGAGTATTACAGCCTTTTTCTGCTGGCAGTTTCGTATGTTCTTATGTAAATTCGGCCAATACAGCATTCACCTCACGGCAGCATAAACATTCTAGTGCAATGTCTATGATAGCACAATGACTGCAGGAGCCCTAATATAAACAAAAAAGAGGTAATGGAAAAGAAGTAAACATGCTTTTAAAGTACACAGAGAAGCAAAACCAATAACCACAAAGAGCATATATAACATGATGCAACAAAAGTGATGTGCATCCGTCTCCTTATGAAATTGCTGTTTTCACAATTTTTTTCACTACAGTCTCACCCTAATTCCACAAGCTTCTGTTTAGTCATACCAGATGGAAGCTGGGGAAGCATGACTGCCCCGATGGAGGTGGGGAGCCTTGGTGACCAGTGGCTGGCAAGTAGGTGCCGTTGTATGTTGGGGTTGTCTGGTAAGGGAGAATTAATAAAAATAACAGGAACAAAAAAAAAAATATATAACATCATTATAGTATTTGGGTGCTGTCTATTGTGCATTGATTTCAGCAACTGCTGAAATCTTGTTGTAGTACAGTTCAAAGGTCAAAAAAATTGTTGTACTATTGTTCTGATGTCACATCGATAGTACAACAACTTTTTACCCTTGGTCTGCTGCCTGATTGGATCAGACGAGGCTCTCAAAAAAAAAAAACATGGCGGCACAAATTAGCAAAGTCGGGAATCAGGACACGGAGAGCCATACATGGCTCCCTTTCTGAAAACACAATTTCTTTTTTTTTCTCCCTGATTTTAAAACTAACGATGTGCAGAGGAAAACTGAGAAGCTGGACAGAGCATAAGCAGGAACGGGCACGAGCACCAGACAGAACAGGAGCAGTGCCTACAGCAAGTAACGGGGGGGAAATTGAAAAAAAACATATATAGTGTACAGTCAGATGGAAGTGAACATCCACAACTAAGTTTCGCTCCTATTCGAGCAGTTGATGACATCAGCGAGACCTCTCAAGCTTCACTCTCAAGGTCTCTGTGATGTCATCAACTCCCTCGATGGAAACACAGCCTTGTTGTGGATGTTCACCCATCCACTATTCTATATGTGCATACCTGATGCACCATGTCTACAACAGGTTACAATAAAACCAACTTGTCATACCGATTCCTGCATCACATGTGGTCACCAAGATGATGGCACAAAAATGGACAGCACAACCAAGACAGGGATTTGGAGTACACTGTTCTCTGTATACATATGTATACTCTCTCTACTACCTGTCATGATCCCCATAAGGGGGCCCACCATACAAGTTACAGCTGTCTCCCATCAAGCGGTGAGGAGGGCTGCTGAATCTGGGGACCAGGTGGCAGGCAGAGAACTGCCAGCTGCGGGAGAATAAATAGAATAAAAAAAAGTGAAATACCATCTCAGGCTGATTAATGGAGGGGTTGAAATTAAACAGCTAGTGTACTGCCTAAAACTAATATTAGATTTTAAAAGCAACCAGCCATTACCCTTAATATATGAGGTACTTTTTCTTTTCCCTTTGATTAATTAGAAGATTGTTTAACTGATGTTAGTAGGTGTGATATGTGGAACAGCTCTTAGCCTGGCAGCTGACATACCTACCTCTACTGCCCCTCACTACATCATCAGCATCGTTACCTCACTGACTGTGACATCACTGTTGCTTAGGAACAGCCATTCAATGACTGCCAGGTCATTCACTTGTGATGTCACTTTCAGTGAGTTCACCAAGCTGATGACTGGGGGAGAGGGGCGATTCAGATAGATAAGTCAGCTGACAGGCTAAGCTGTTCCACACATCTAGCACAATATTATCATGTAGAAGACTTTCTAATGAGCAAAAGAAAAGGAAAAATGCTTCAGAAAGTACAGTTACGTAAGAACTTACCGTAACAGCATATCTTCGAGAACAGCTCTTGCAGCAGGTTACACCATTAGGACTGAAGCCGGCAGGCACCAGGACCCCATGGAAATTTTCTAGCTAGCAGTATCCAGCAGGGACCGCCCCTGACGATGGCCCCACCCCCGACATCAGGCATCATACAAAAGGGGGTGGTCCCCCAGAATCCCCAGTTCTCCCGCCGGAGGACTCCCGGCCGCTAGATGACTTCTGAAGTGGAGACTGAGGATCTGCCTTCAAAGAAGGTATGCAGCAGGGAGGTGTTGAAAACACCGAATCCTAGGCAGTACTAAATGGAACAACTCTACCTCCAGAGGGGATGGTGGGAAGGAAACTACCTGTTGCAAGAGCTGTTCTCGAAGATCTACTGTTACGGTAAGTTCTTACGTAACTGAGAAACAGCTCTTGCAGCAGGTTACACCATTAGGACTGATTCCCAAGCAATTCTGGAAATCCCTCTCAAATCGGAGGAGGCTAGGGAGAGATCAAGAGTTGAACTGGAGCCTAGGACAGTAGTCCCTGAAGAACTGCTAGACCAAAACCAGCTCTTCACCATGAAGAAACATCCAGGCTATAATGCCTGATGAAGGTGTGCACGGTGCTTCAAGTAGCTGCTGCGCAGATGGCTGAGGTGGATATGTTCTTCAGAACAGCAAAGAAGGTAGCCACCCCCCTTGTGGAATGTCCCTTAACCGAGCCCAGTAAGAACTTGTTACGCTTCTGGTAACAGAACGTGATACAATAAATGAGCTATCTAGAAAGAGACTGCTTAGAGACCAGAGCACCCAGCATCCTATGAGTGAAGGAGACAAAAAGCTGATCAGATTTACGGTGTTGCCTGGTTCTGGTCAGGTAGTATCTTAGACACCTATGCACATCGAGAGTGTGCAGCAGGGCCTCTCCTCAGAGTATTTTGGAAAGTACACTGGTAGGTCGATATCCTGGTTAAGGGTAAGGGCTGAGACCACCTTAGGCAGAAATTTTGGATTTGTCCTTTGATGACACCCTGTTCTGGTGAAAAACCAAATAAGGTTCTTTGCACGTAAGAGCGTGTAACTCAGAAATCCTCCTGGTCGAAGTAACAGCAACTAAAAATAACATCTTCCATGCAAGAAGACGTAGCTCACAATCCATGGCTGGTTCAAAAGGAGGCAGCGTAAGCTGCTCCAGGTTGAAGGGTAGGTCCCAAGGAGGAATGGGATCCTTAATCAGAGGCCTAAGTTGAAGAGCACCTCTCAGAAAGGCATGTGCAGTTTCCAGCTGGGATATGGACCGTAGATGGCACAGAGGTGTACTTTGATTGAGGAGTAGGCCAAGCCTGCCTGAAATAGGGACAGGAGGTAGTCTAATACTGAACCCTCAGAACAATCCAGTGGGGAAAGTCCCTGTGCTTGAGCCCAGAGACAAAATCTGCACCATTTCATGGCGTATTTGGCATGAGTGGCCGGTTTTCTAGCAGCCACTAGAACATCTTCTACCTCTTGTGAGACCCCATAACGCATGACTGCTATGTCCCTAGGAGCCAGGCATGCAGATTTAGAGAGCGAAGGTCTGGATAGACTTTGACTTTGACGGCAGAAAAGGACCACTTGGCCCACCCAGTCTGCCCATTTCCCTACCTACTGGATAAGCTGCAGATTCTAGTTAACCAACAGCCTGCTTCCTGCAACCCCGCACTATAATTGCTTTGTGTCTGTCTCAAGCACGTTTGAATTCCCCCACTGTTTTAGACCCAACGACCTCTCTAGGAAGGCTGTTCCATGTATCCACCCACTCTCTCCGTGAAAAGAATTTCCTCACATTACCCCAGAGCCGTCCCCCTCTATCTTTAAACTGTGCCCCTTGTTCTTACACATCTCTTTTCTGAGAGATGCTACCCTCCTGACTTTGTTGATTCCCTTGAGGTACTTGAACGCTTCTATCATGTCCCCCGTCCCTCCTTTCTGTCAAGGGTATACATATTAAGCTCTCTCAGTCTCTCTTCATATGGTTTCTGATGTAGACCCTGCACCATTTTAGTTGCCCTCCTCTGGACTGCTTCCATCCTGTCTATGTCCTTGCGTAGATGAGGTCTCCAAAACTGCACACAGTACTCCAGATGGGGTCTCACCAACTGTCTGTATAGAGGGATAATCACTCCCCTTTTTCTACTTGTGATGGACCAAGGATCCTGCCTCCAGGGAGAGTAAGTGAGAGCTGATTGGCAGAGGTACCGGTGGTTCCTGAGAAAGTTGGTACAGCAAAGGAAACCAGATCTGCCTGGGCCAAAAGGGCGCGATTAAGATCAGCGTTGCCTGCTCTCTGTGGAGTTTCAGAAGAACCCTCTGGATCAACGAGAAGGGAAGAAATGCATACAGGAATCTGCTCGCCCAGGAGATGGACAATGCGTCTCATCAGAAAACACCAGGCCTTGGATCTAGTGAGCAGAAATTGGGCAGTTTTGCGTTGGATTGGGACGTGAAAAGGTTTAACTCTGGTGGCCCCCATCTGCGAAACATCCTCTACGACCTCCTGGAGTAGTTCCCATTTGTGGACTCTGGCCTGAGATTGGCTCAGACTGTCTACGATAATGTTGTCCACTCCTGGAACATGTACAGCAATAAGGTTTGCGCCATTTTGCAGTACCCAATCCCACACCCTCATGGCCTCCCTGCAAAGTGGGTAGGAATGAGTGTCTCCTTGTTTGTTAAGGTAATACATCACCACAGTATTGTCTGTTTGTAACAGAAGAGTACCCGGTGGAATCTCTGATTGGAAAGCCTACAAGGCGTAAAGGACCACTCTCATCTCCAAAATGTTTATGTGAAGATGAGCTTCCTGGGTCATCCATAAGCCCTGAGACCTGACACCATTGAGGTGCGCTCCCCAACCAGACCCTGAAGCATTTGTGGAGAGTGTCACAACCGGAGACGGTGCAATGAAGGGGACTCCCAACAACAGGGGCTCTGGGTCAAGCCACCATTGACAATCCCGGATGATGGTGTTCGTGATTCTGATTGGATGCTGCAGATGGTCTTGCTTCTGATCCCACTGCACCCGTAACATCCACTGGGTCACCCACATGTGAAGATGGGCTAAAGGGACTGTTGCAATGGCCGCAGCCATGTGTCCGAGCAGGCAAAGAACCAGTCTTGCTGGGACGGTCTTCTTCACTAAGATATCCCTTATGAGGGATCTGATGTGCTCCACTCTGTCCTGGGACAAAAAAGCTTCCCCCGGAAGGTGTCCAGGACTGTGCCTATGAACTGCAGTCTCTGAGATGGAACCAGGTGCGACTTCTCCTGACTGATGGTGATGCCCAAGGACCCGAAAAGGGAATGAGTACAGTGGATTACGGACATCAGGGCCTCCCAAGAGGGGGCCATGAGGAGCCAGTCATCCAGGTAGGGGAACACATAGTGGCCTTGTCTCCTGAGAGCTGCCGCTACAACTGCCATGCACTTCGTGAATACCTGAGGTGCCGAGGACAGCCCGAAAGGGAAGGCTTGGAACTGATAATGGGAAACTCGAAGTGCAAGAATTTTCTGTGCACCCGAGCTATCGGGATGTGCAGGAGGCATCCTGCATGTCCAGTGACGCTAAGAAGGTGCCCTGCTTGAGCATGGGAATTAGCCCTGGAAGAGTCACCATGCAGAAGCGTCTGTAAAGCACCAAAGCGTTGAGGTCGCTGAGGTCCAGGATTGGATGGAGGTCCCCTGTCTTTTTGGGAACCAGAAAGAAGTAGGAATAATATCCTGCACCTCTCTGGTTCCACAGTACGTGCTCTATGGCCTCTTTGTCCAGAAGCGCTAGCACCTCCTGCTGAATGAGCAGTGCATTCTGTCCCCGAGTAACAGAAAAGCAGGGGAGGCCTTGAAGGTGGGTGATCGAGGAATTCTATAGAGTGTCCACTCTATAACAACTGTAGGACCCACCAGTTGGCGGTTATCGACTGCCACCCTGAAAAGGTGGTGGGAGATGCAACCCCCGACCTTTTCTTCCCGTTGATCCAGAGGAGGGGCGGGGGCTGGGAAGGAGTCATGCTGTGGCGGCGTTACCTCCCACAGGCTGGGTCAGTTTAGTGTATCTCTAACCTTGGCCTGGGGAAGACTTAGGCTGGGCCTTGTGGTTGAAGTTTCCCCTTTGCTGCTGGCCGGAACGTGGCTGCTGCTGTTGTTGCCAGCCGCAAAAGTGATTTTGGTTCCTATGCAAAGAACCAGTCTTGGGCCTGTACAGTCCTCACCGCCTTCCCGGCGTCCTGTAACTTTGTGATTACCTTTCCGGAATCTTTACTAAACAGGACCTCTCCGTTGTAGGGGACGTCCAGGATATTTTTCTGGATATCTCGAGTGAATCCGGAGATGCAAAGCCATGAATGTCTCCGGAGACAGATGCCTGAGGCTGCTCCCCTGGCCGCAGAGTCCGCTGAATCACAGGCGGCTCTCAAAACATGGGTCCCCATGTCTGACCCAGTGAGAAGAAGGTTCAAGAGTTCCTCCTTCTGCTCGCCATCCGGAAGGACTTTAACCAGGTCCTGGCCCTGTTTCCATAGGGCGTTCTGAAACTGAAGCGTGTGTGTGAGATAGTTCAGTGACCTGATGGAGCATGTAGCAGCCTACCCATACATGTGCCTACCCAGTGAATCCAATTGCTTGGATTTCTGGTCCGGAGGCTGGGTGCTCAAATGCTGCAGTCGTTGAGACTGGTCGTGATAACCAGTGAATCAGCCGGGGGTTGGTGTGCCAAATGTGGGTCCTCCACAGGGGCCCTGTACAGGCAGTCAGACTTCTTCGGCACAGCGGGGGTGGAATGCGGACATTTCCACGCAGCCTTGGTGACGTCTGCGAAGGTGTCCACCAAGGGGTGGCACCACCACAGGCTTAGGATCTTTCTGCCAAAGATATCGAGCTAGGCGCTGGTGAGCGTCGGGTCCAAGGGCATCGCCAGTTCAGGCAAAGGCTCCCACGGAAGCCCAGCATCCTCAGTGTCACCTGCCTGGTCATCAGGCAACGTCAAATCCTCCTCAGATGAACCCCGGCGACCAGTATCGACCGGTAAAGGGAGGGCAGTCGTCGGCTCCGTAGATCGCTTGACCAACGTCGGGTGCTTAAGGGACGTCTGGTCCGATGGGCGTTTGGCCGGAGAAGGATCAGCAGCCCACTTAGGTTCCATCGTCCGCTTGAGGGACGTCAGGTCCTTGGTCTTCCTGGGAGGGGGATCCGGTCCCCTGGGGGGCTGGGAGGCCGATCTGGCATCGGGTTCCCAGCATCTGTCCGAGGAAGCAGAAGCAGACTTTGAAGAGGACTTGGACTGATGACGGTCGGATGACTTCGCTGAGGCCTGGGAGGGTGTTGGAGAAGGGTCCGAAGTCCTGGAAGTCTTTAGTGGGTGGAGAGAAGCCAAAAGACCACCTAAAGCTCCAACTTTAATGGGAGGAGAGCGAGCCCTGGAGGGAGAGTGGTCTGAGCACGTGGAGCCTGAGCTGGTGCGCGAGCCCGAGGCCCAGTTCGGGGATCTGGACCTGGCCTTCTCCAGGTGTTTTTTGGGACTTAGAGGCTGACTCACCTCTGGAGGCAGGGTCTTTTTCCATTGTTTTTATTCTTTCCTCTAACAGAAACCCCTGAAGTGCCTTCTGATGGTGGATCCTGGTGCAGCTGTTAAACTGCTGATAAAAGGAGCAGACCTTGGTGTTGTGCTCCAGGCCTAGGCACCACAGACAGGCCAAATGGAGATCCTTGAAAGGGATCTGTTTGCTGCAGGCACACTTGGAGGGGTGTCCTTCTGTGGAAGGAGTAGGAGATACCGACATTTAGTTGAGCAAGAAATTGCTGGAAGTTCGAGTCGTCATTCATTGATGAGGCATCCATGAGGTCAATGCTGGCGAGTCAACGATGGAAAAAGAACAGGGAATTCTGGGGGACCGGCCCCTTTTCTATGATGCCCATCGGGGGCGGGGCTGATGTCAGGGGCGGTCCCCGCTGGATACTGCTAGCTAGAAAATTTCCGTGGAGTCCTGGCGCCTGCCAGCTTCAGTCCCAATGGTGTAACCTGCTGTAAGAGCTGTTTCTCGAAGTAAGATATGAAAAGTTATGACTACTTATTAAAATGTGTATCATTTTCCTGTCTGTCGGTCTGCTTTGGCTCCACTAGCTCTAAGTTTTGCAGCCACTAGCCAGGAGGGCTAGTGACTTGGAAAATCCATTGGCCCCACAGACATTTCTGCTGGCCCAGTTGATGTACTTACTGAAATATTGCCTTTTAATGTACAAGCCCTCATGGCTACTTAAAAAGATTTTTTACTATCTGAAAAGAAAATCTAACAGCATGATATGTTTCAAGATGATAAATTGCATATGGACAGTCCACGTCAAACCTCAACTGTAAAACATGAAACAAAACACTAACTTACTCTAGCACCAGTCAGAGCTGAGACAGAGCGATATAAGATCACTGCAAACACAAGGCTGGTTGCTTGAAACTTATGAACACTAAAGTTTATAAATATAAATAAGTAGCATGGATGTTACCGAGGCATGTAAAAACAGAAAGGTTGCAGGGATAGTCACCTTTATCAGGTGAATAAATACCATTTGCCAACAGTGAAAGAGAGAGAGAGAAAGAAAGGCACACATACACACATTACTTTTAACAGCTGGAACAGCACCAGGGCTGTGGATGCTTGAAATTCCTAAGCCAGTCCGATAAGGAGAGGTCAACATGCTGGGCAGCTACAGTACATCAAAGACACCTGCAAAGTCATGATTGGGTCTGCCTTTTTTTTTTTTGTAATTATGCTACTTATTCCTCCTCTCTCCCCCTCGGCTCTGGTCTCCTCAGGAGCACCAAGGAGTCATGCCCCTGTGGTCCTCTCCTACCTGGTCAGTCCGCCGTCACCCATGTAGCCTCGGTTTACCCCCCTGGTGGGGACAAGGTGGGCCCCAACACCCCGACAATGCAGTAGCGTCAGTCAGGAGGGTGCCAGGAGGGCGGCCGCAAATCGGGGGCAAGTTCCGGTGCTCCATCTCCGCCGGAGCCGAGAAGTATTTTCCGCTGTTCTGGGAAGTGGCTGGCATCCTGATGTGAAGGCGTTGATTCCGACGTCTGCCACTCCCCCACTCCTTCTGCTCTTCAGCACTTGCTATATCTCTGGCTTCCACCAGAGAGCAGCTGAGTGCCAAACAGGGACCCCTGTCCCTCCTGGAAGAGGAGAGCTGTCCTTGGGACACTCAATCCTCTCCTTCCCCTGCCGACCCCCAGCAGCCCAGGCTCGTTCCTGAACCCGGCTCGCTGGCGTGGCGCGAGGTGTGGCGTCCAGCGTCTCAACCTTCAGCGCCACCAGGCTGGCCTGCTTTTTGTTTTGAAGTAGACGCATTCCACTTACCAAGCTAAACCTCTGTCATAATTAGGCTGGCTGATAATTGGCCTGCTACAGACTTGCCCATTAAACACTGCTCTTCACTGGAGGGATAGTATCATGCCCCTCAAAAGGCACTATCATAGGAAGATGTTTGCTTGCTGCACGCAAGTGCACATATCAAACATAAAAAAAAAAAAAAAAGAGACTTTGGCACAGAGCCAAACTTACATCTAACGAAACAAACTGGCTGGCCTATAGACAAGTTCATAACAAATATAACCAAGCTATAAAGAAAGTTAAACATGAGTTATTTTAAAACGGATTTGAGAGTGCCTGTCCACAGAGTCATTCAAGGCATCCTTGAAGAGTTATTTATTTGAACAAACCTTTGAATAGGTCACCTTGTTGCCGTTTAACTGTTTTTATACTTATATTTATTGTGATGATTATTTGTTATGTACTTGCACTTTGATACTTGAAAAGCGCATTATAAATAAATTTGATTTGATTTAAAAACAAGTTGGATAATAATAGTAAAAATAATCCCAGAGCCTTTTGGAATATCATTACAGGACTAGAGAGGGGTTATAAAACTAAGTACACAGGTTGTTTTGATATCAGTGGTCAGCAGATTCCAATTGGTACAACAGTAGTTGAGGCTTTCAACAAATAATTTAATGGAGTAGGGGTACAGTGAGACATATCTGATATTCAGGGAAGGCTGAACTGAATACAAACCGAAACCCAGTTAGGATCTACATTAAAGAATTCTGGGTAAGATTACAAATTTATATTTTCCGAAATTACAGTAGATGAAATTAGATCAGAACTACTACAACTCGATACAACCAAATCCCTGGTACTGACGGAATACCATCAAGATTACTCTGCTATGCTGCTCCCTGTATTACTTATCCTTTAACTTTGATATTTAATCTTTCTCTTGCAAGCGCTGAATTCTCAATCCAATGGAAAACTGCCAAAGTGATCCCAATTCACAAATCTGGACAGAAACATGATATTGATTGATTCTGGTCTATGCCTTTGTGACCGCGTGCCTTGATTACTGCAATGCTCTTTACCTAGGGCTTTTGGGGGTGGACATCCACCACCTGCAGCTGGTGCAGAACGCGGCAGCCAGGCTGTTGACGGGCTTATCTTGATCTAGCCACATCACACCTGTGCTCTGTGAACTGCACTGGCTGCCAGTGTGGTGGGGCATCATCTTCAAGGTCGGTTTGCTGACCTATAAGGCCCTACATGGACGCGTTATTTGCTAGACCTCCTGCGTCTCTACTGCCCCCCCCCACCCACTGACGAGGGATTGCTGGAGGTTTCAAGGGTCCATTTAATGACCTCAGGGATAAGATCTTTTGCATTTATGGCCTCAACCCTGTGGAACTCTCTACCTCATCAGGATAGAGATTGCCTGTCCACTGAGACCTTTAAGGTTGCCTTAAAAACTTGGTTTAAGCAGAATGCTGCTTTTTTGATTACTGTTTCATTATTTATTGTGGTTTGTTTTAATTATGTGTACAAGTGCTTTGATAGTTGAAAATAAATTTACAAATAAAAATGGCTTCACTTGACTTGATAACTATCGGCCAATTTCATTACTGCCTCAAATTTCTAACGTTTTTTAGCGAGTGGTATCCCATCAACTCATAGCATTTTTGGCAACCGAGTAAAAACTGAATGTATACCAATAGGGGTTTAGGCCCCACCACAGCACCCAGACTGCCCTGAACAGGGTCGTAAGTGATATTCAGGTGGGACTGGATAGGGGTTTGACGACCGGTGCTATCTTCATAGATTTATCAAAAGCACTTGATATGCTAAACCATACCATCCTCCTATCCAGGCTCATAGACCTTGACCTTTCCCCCTTCAGTACTGGAATTGTTTAAGTCTTACTTGCAGGACAGGAGTCAGTTTGTGTCAATGGGTGCATAAAGTTCTTCAGATGTAGAAGTGGGTAGCCATCTGGGAACTAGCGACCATCGAACAGTATGGTTCACGATTAACACAGCAACAGAATCAAGCCATACAAAGGCAAAAGTACTGGACTTCAGGAGGGCTGACTTTGCCAAAATGGGTGAGTGCCTAAGGAATGCACTAGCAAATGGGCAAGAAGGAGGGGTGGAAGAACAATGGGGAATAATAAAAACTGCCATCAAAGAGGTAACAAGCTTTTGTGTGAAGCAAATAAACAAAACAAAACGATGTAAGAAACCACTATGGTTCTCAAAGGAGGTGGCAGTGAAGGTTCAAGAGAAAAAGAAAGCATTCAGAAAGTACAAGGAATCACAGAAGGAGCAGGACAGAGAATTGTATCAGTTAAAGCAAAAGGAAGCTGGGAAGGCAGTCAGAACAGCAAAGGCCTGAACCAAGATAAAAATAGCTAACTCAATTAAGAAGGGGGATAAAACCATTTTTAGGTACATCAGGGAGCGAAGGAAGACTAAGGGAGGAATAGTGAGGCTTAATAAAGGAGAGGGAGTGGGCAGAGGGTGACGGTGAAAAGGCAGAGATACTAAAAAACAGGTTACTCACCTGTAACAGTAGTTCTAGGAGTGGTATATGTTGTTCATCCACACTGTCTGGCATTGTCCCTTTCCCCTTTAAATCTTGCCAGAAGTCTTCAAGCTGGCTCCTCCCACCCACCCGGGTGGTATATACCTCGGCTCCGCCCCGTGACGCCAGATCTTAGCCCACTGGAAGCCAGGTGGTGCACCTAAAGCCGGGGAGGTCAGGTGGGTGCGTGTGGATGAACAACATATACCACTCCTAGAACTACTTTTACAGGTGAGTAACCTGTTTTTCTAGGAGCGTGGATATATTTTTCATCCACACTGTCTGGCAGACTCCTAGCAGTTCTCCGGGAGAAGGGAGGCAAGGCCCACACCCCCTGCTTAGGAAAGAGAGATTGGAGAACCGAGGCCCCAAAAAGCATCTCGGCGTGACTCTAGGTCAATGTGGTGGTGGGAAATGAAGGTGTTTGCTGACTTCCAAGTAGCAGCCCGACAGATTTCCTGGATAGGGATGTCCCTGGAAGCAGCCACCGATGCAGCAGTATGGCGGGTAGAATGAGCTCTTAACCCTCTGGGAGGCTCCTTGCCCGCCAACTCATAAAGACCTATGCATGATGTGATCCATCTTACAATAGTCCGCTTGGCTACAGGTCTGCCAGAAGTGGCTTCAGCGTAGGTGACAAACAGCTGGCGAACCTCTCCCCGAATTTCCACCGTCCTCTCCTTATAATAGGAGAGAGCACATCTGAGGTCCAGAGTATGGAGCCTGTACTCGGCGTCCGAGGTGTAATTAGGGTAATATACCAGCAGAGTCAACACCTGGTTAAGGTGAAACTCTGACACCACCTTTGGAAGGAATTTCGGGTGGGGGCGCAGGATAACTTTGTCCCTGTGAAAGACCAGATAAGGGGAGTCCACCGAGAGCGCCTGGAGCTCCCCTGTCCTTCTGGCTGACGTGATAGCCACCAGGAAGGCAGTCTTCCATGACAAGTGTGAGCTCACACTTATGCATGGGTTCGAAAGGCTTGCCCATAAGCTTTGCCAAAACCAGCAGAAGATCCCACGGAGGTGGAGATTCACGCACCGGAGGGGATATGTGATCCAGGCCTTGGAAAAAGCACCCAACCACTGTCTCCTGTGCCAATGTCGGCTGACCGGCCCGCGCCCAGCAAGCAGAGATGGCTGCCAGGTGCACCCTAAGGGTCAATGACCGAAGACCCCCTTTGGAGAGAGACCAAAGGTAGTCTAGAATGTTAGCCACAGAGCAGGATAAGGGGTCCAGACTCGTTTCCTGACACCAAATGGAAAACCTTTTCTATATGAAGGCATAACATTTCCTGGTTGATTCCTTTCGAGATGC
Organism: Neoceratodus forsteri; assembly: GCA_016271365.2. Lineage (NCBI taxonomy): Eukaryota > Metazoa > Chordata > Ceratodontiformes > Ceratodontidae > Neoceratodus > Neoceratodus forsteri. Next base: position 749,516,293 of record CM057451.1, read on the forward strand.
CTCCACCACAGTGTAGACATCCTCAGAAAAACCCAGAGCCTGGAACTCTAGCCGCTCAGATACCAGGCTGTGAGGTGCAGGGATTGAAGGTCCGAGTGGAATACCTTCCCCTGGTTCAATGATATCAGGTCCGGGTGTGTATAAAGCCGCTCCGGGGCCCTGCAGCTGAGACTGAGGAGATCTAGATACCAGAACTGGTGGGGCCAATCTGGGGCTACCAGGATCACGTTCGTCTTGTCCCTCCTCACCTTGAGTAACACCTTGTGGATCAAGGGAAATGGAGGGAAGGCATAAAAGAGGCCTGGGGTCCACAGCCTCGAGAAGGCATCCCCCTGCAGCGAGCCCTGCTGAGGGGGGCGGGCATGGTACAGCCTCAGCTTGGTGTTCTCCCTGGAGGCAAACAGGTCCACCAACGGATTGCCCCAATGGGAGAACAGACTGTAAGCTACCTCTGGATGGACAGACCACTTGTGGAATGTCTGGCCTGTGCGGCTGAGAGCATCCGCCAGTTGGTTCAAGACCCCTGCCACATGGATGGCAAGGAGATCCGCCTCCTACCGGGTGACAAAGGTCCAGATCCAGAGCACCTCCTTGCATAGCAGACGGGAGTGCGTGCCGCCCTGTTTGTTGAGGTAGTACATGGTTGTGGTATTGTCCGTCTGGACTTGAACCACTTGACCTTGGAGCTGAGGAGCAAAAGCTGACAGTGCCAGTCTGACTGCTCTGAGCTCCAACAGGTTGATGTGGTAACGGGACTCCTCAAGGGTCCAGAACCCGTGGGCTCTGTGGTCCCCCATGTGGGCTCCCCAGCCCATGAGAAAGGCATCGGTCGTGAGGACGACCATCAGCTCGGGGCGGACAAACGGGATCCCTTCCTGCAGATGACTTGGGACGGTCCACCATTGGAGAGCATCCCACATCCTCTGGGTGACAGTGACCAGCTGGTGCTGAGACCACTGAGCGGCCAGCTCCCACTGGAGGGGCGGATGTGCAATCTGGCCCAACGGATCACTGAGCTGCACGCCGCCATGTAACCCAGAAGGCGCAGGAAGTCCCGGGAAGGGCGCAAGTGCCCAACCAGAAATGATTGGGCAAAGGAGGAAAGAATCTCCGCCCTGTCCGCTGGAAGCTGAGCTCTGACTTGACGAGAGTCTAGTTCTGCCCCGATAAAGCCCATCACCTGAGAGGGCACAAGTTCTGACTTGGCCTCGTTGATCAGGAGGCCTAGATGGGAACAGGTTCGGAGGGTCAGGTCCCTGGACCTCTCCACCTCCTGCAGGGAGGAACCTGTCAGGAGCCAATGTCGAGGTAGGGGTATATACGAACCCCTCGACGCCGTAGATGGGCTGCCATCACTGCAATGCATTTGGTGAAGACCCGAGGGGCCGATGACAGGCCGAACGGCATGGCTCGGAACTTGTACAGGGTCCCTTCGACCCTGAAGCAGAGGGACCGCTGGTGGGACGGACGGATTGGGACATGAAAGAACGCGTCCCATAGATCCAGTGAACAGAACCACATGTTTCGCTCCAGAGATGGTATGATCTGGGTCAGAGTTACCATCCGGAAGGTGCGAGACCTGAGATATTGAGTCAGGTCGTAGAGATCTAGGATGGGGCGCCAACCCCCCGTCCGCTTGGGCACCAGGAAGTACCTGGACACGAAGCCTGGGTCTGTAGGAGGATCTGGCACTGGAGCTACCACCTCTTTGCAGAGGAGCTGAGCATGTCGACCCGAAGGGCCGACTGAGCGCCAACTGAGATCCTTTCCTCCCGTGGGGCACGGGCTCAGCTGGGGGTACTGCTCGAACTCTAGAGGCAGTCCCGACCGACCACTTCCAGAAACCACCTGTCCGGCGATACCGACCAGGCGGAAAGAAAGTGGCGGAGCCGGCCCACGGGAGGACCCAGAACTGGCGGACAGGTGTGGTGAGGGCACCCTGACCCGTCACTGTGCAGGCTTGGAGAAGGAGGCCCTGGACCAGCACCTCGGCCTCCTCATGGGCTGTTGGGGACCCTGCTTGGGCCTAGGGCACCAAGCTTGAGCCTGCTGTTGCTGCTGACCTCCCTGGAAGGAGGGCTGTCTAACCGCAGGGGAAGAGTGTCAAAAGGACTTCTTGCTCTTCTGCTGGTTCTTGCCCGAAGAACCCTTAGCAGAGATGGCATCTAAGGTGTCATTAGACTGCTCAATGCGCTGGAGACGACCTGCCACTCCCAGACCAAAAAGGTTGGTGCCAAGGAAGGGCACGTCAGCTAGCTTGTGCTGAGTATCCGCTGGAAAGGAGGATAACCTCAGCCAGGCCCTGTAGCGAGTGGCCACTGTGGCAGCTAGTGAACGGGCACAGGAATCTCCAATGTCCACAGCCGTCTGGAGCTGCTGTTTAGCAACAGCATGGCCCTGGTCGCGGACCTGCTTGACCATGGTCTGCATGTCTGCTGGGAGACGAGGGAGGACTTCATCAAGCGACCCCAGTAGGGCATGAGAAAAGTGTGCCATAATCACTGCCGAGCTGGCCTGACGAAGGCACAGGGATGAGGCCGCATATACTTTCCAGGCAGAGTGGTCCATGTTTTTAGACTCCTTGTCCGGAGGGTGGTCAGTATCCACAGAGCTGCCCGTGCGCCGAAACACTGAGGCAGTCACAGGGCTCTCGGCCGAGGGATGCTCAGTGAAGCCTGCCAAGGACCCCATGGGTACCACGTACTTGCGAGCCATATGGGCAGACGGAGCCGGGCAAGAGGCAGGGCGCTGCCAAAGCTCAAGGGCCAGGGCCAACGATGACTTTGGCCACTGGAAAGGCCTCTGTCGGGGTATCCCCCCTCTTAAGAATATCCATGAGAGGATATTCCGCCTTCTTTTGTATAGGCTGCAAAGGCATACCCGTGGACTCAGCAATGAGTCGAAGGATGCCCTGGAAGGAAGAAGGACCTTCCTCCAGGCCTGTCACTGACAACTCATCATTGGGGTGTGAGTGAAGGCCAGTAGTATCCGAGTCCGAGGAGTCAGGATACAGGGGTCTCCCACCTATGTCCCCTTCGATACGCCTAGGGCGATCAGGAGTAACAGTTATGGACAGCCTATGGGGCAAGCCCGTAGTTGTCTGATCCTCCTTAGAGGGAGCCCCTCTCTGAGGCTGTTTAGGCGGTGGTTCCACCAAAATTGGTGGGGAGACTGGAACAGGCCAACCAGAGATGCAAGCCGGTCCCACCGGAGGGAGAACCGGAGTCCTTGGTACCGAGGGAGTCAGCGTCGGCCAAAGAGGCTGGGGCCAAGTAATGGCCGGTACAGCCGGAGTGGGCGGCTTTTGACCGGTCAAAAGTAGCTGCTGCCACGAGGTCCTCATAACGTCGACGGAGCTTCTGTCTAAGTCTCTCCTCATCCGAGGAGGATGAGGAACGGAGGCGGCACCTCTTCCGGGAGTGTTTATGACCCTTTTTCGACTTTTCGACCGATGGGGTCCTACTCCTCGATCGAGACCAACGGCGTTGGCTCTGTCGATCAGGAGAAGCCGGATCCGGCGAAAACTGAGGAACCGGCTCTTGTCCCTCGATTGGGATGCCCGAATGATGGGTCTTCTCATTGGGGAAGGAGAGGATGAGAGTCCTCTCCAAAGAGTCATTGACAGGCGTCGGCAACAACGGCTCGATCGGGTCAAGAGAAATCTCAGCCGGTTCAGCCGTATCCTCGGCTCCAGTGCCTTGGCCTGACGGAAGGTCTGAGAAGCCAGCAGCCGAGGACGCTATCTCGACCGAGGCTGAGACCGCCTGATCCCGAATATCAGACCGCTCCCAGTCCCAGGAACATCTTCTTCGGCTAGAAGAAGATGATTTGGGGTCCTTGTCCTTTTTCTTGGAGCGGGAGGAGTGCGAGCCCGAAGGCGCCTCACAGAGAGACTGGCACAACTCCTGAAAGGACCCCGTAAAGGTGGAGCCCAGGATGAGTGGGATGAAAAAACTTCGGTTGGCCGAAGCTTGGGCAGCTTCCTCCTCAAAAGCAGCCACCTAATTGAGCTGCTCGTCGGATCCCACAGCCGCGGAAACTGCCCACCTGGCCTCCTTCGATTTCACCAGTGGATTGTGAAGCTCAGGTCTCCCCAGCTTAAGGCGCGCCTTGTGGTCCTCCAGGACGGTGGGATGGAAGGCCAAACAGATGGTGCAAGCCGAGGTATCGTGCACAGCGCCTAGGCACTAAACGCAAGAGAGGTGGGGATCGGTGCAAGACATTTTCTGTCCGCAAGGACACTGGCGAAACCCAGGGGACGACTTTTCCTCCATATCCGAAGCGTTCGGATCCGAGTCATAAACTCTAACGAGTTTTAGAGAGAGTAAATGCGGCGAAAACCGTCGATGAGACTCCAGGGCCTACGGTACTTGAAAAGTAGCACGAGGGAACCTGTATCTTCCAGCGGAAAGGAAGATCTGGTGTCACGGGGGAGCAGAGGTATATACCACCCGGGTGGGTGGGAGGAGCCAGCTTGAAGACTTCCGGCAAGATTTAAAGGGAAAGGACAATGCCAGACAGCGTGGATGAACATATCCACGCTCCTAGAACAAATATTTTTGCTCAGTATTTACAAATGAAGAGGGGGAGGTACCTAAAACAAACAATAGAAACACTCTGGATACAGAAGTTGATACCAGCCCATTTACAGAAGAAAGAGTTCTGAAAGAACTCTTAAAACTGAAGGTGGAGAAAGCAATGGGGCCTGATGGGATGCATCCCAGAATTCTAAAAGAACTAAGGGTAGAACTAGTGACACCACTGACTACCCTCTTTAAAAAAATCATGGGAGGATGGGGTGATACCTGAGGACTGGAGGGGGACAGATGTGATTCCCCTTCACAAAAGTGAGGGCAGGGCAGAAGCAGGAAACTACAGACCTGTTAGTTTAACCTCAGTGATAGGGAAAATGATGGAATCACTTCTGAAGGAAAGAATTGTCGAGTACCTAGAGGCAAGAGAGGCACAGGACCCAAGGCAGCATGGATTCACAGCGGGAAGGTCATGCCAGACGGATCGAATAGATTTGACTGGGTGACCAAAGTAGTAGATCAGTGAGGGGCTGTGGACATGGCCTACCTAGACTTTAGCAAGGCATTTGACTCAGTCCCACACAAAAGATTAATAAAGTTAGCCAGCCTGGGAGTGGGTCCCAAGATGATAGCCTGGGTAAAGAATTGGCTGGAGAATAGGACACAGAGGGTAATAGTAAATGGAGTCCACTCTGAAGAAAGGGGGGGTTACTAGTAGGGTACCACAGGGTTCAGTATTAGGACCGGTCATCTTCAATGTCTTTATAAGCGACCTTGCAGAAGGACTGGAAGGAAAAGTATGTCTCTTTGCAGATGACACAAAGATCTGCAACAGAGTTGATGCACAAGATGGGAGGGAAAGGATGAGAAGGGACCTGGCAAGGTTAGAGGAATGGTCAAATGTATGGCAGCTCAGATTCAATGCTAAGACGTGCAAGGTAATGCACCTGGGAAACAAAAACCCAGGGGAAGAGTACACAATGGGGGATGAGATACTAACAACAACAAAAATGGAAAGGGACCTGGGGGTAGTCATATTAGATGACTTAAAGGTGGGCAAGCAATGTGAGAGGGCAGTAAGGAGAGCTGGGGGGATACTGGGATGCACAGGGAGAGGCATCACCAGTAGAAATCAGGAAGTTGTCATCCCTCTGTACAGACAGCTGGTGAGACCCCATCTGGAGTACTGTGTGCAGTTCTGGAGACCCAATCTCCACAAGCACATAGACAAGATGGAAGCTGTTCAGAGGAGGGCAACAAAAATGGTGCAGGGTCTGCACCAGAAGACATATGAAGAGAGACTAAAGGAGCTTAATATGTATAGCCTCGAGGAAAGGAGGGAGAGGTGGGACATGATAGAAACTTTCAAGTACCTCAAGGAATCAACAAAAGTCCAAAGAGGTAGCATCTTTCAAAAAAAAGGTGTGCAGAACAAGGGGCACAATTTGAAGATGGGGGCAGCTCCAGAGGTAATGTAAGGAAGTATTTTTCACAGAGAGGGTTGTGGACACATGGAATGGCCTTCCGGAGGAAGGTTGTGGAGTCAAAAACAGTGGTTGAATTCAAGCATGCATGGGACAGTCATAAGGCAATTCTAGGGGTTGGGGGTAGAAAGAAGTTGGCTGCTGGTTAACTAGGATCTGCAGCTTATCCATTAGGTAGGGAAATGGGCAGACTGGGTGGGCCAGGCGGTCCTTATCTGCCGTCAAATTCTTTGTTTCTATGTTCCCTGGTAAAAGTGGAATCAGGTGTGCCCCAAGGCTCAATCCTGGGGTCCCTGTTTTTAATGCCTATGTCAATGGACTTCATTTCCATGGCTTGGACCTATATGTTCGTAGCATGGTGATTTATACCGAGGGGAGATCCGTAGACCAGATACAGTCTAAACTTCAGAATGCATTTGAGTATATTCAAACATTTTTTGAGGCTCATTCAATGAAGCTTCATGTAAAGAAAACCCAGACAATCTTGTTTAAAAGATCGAACAAATCCTCTTCCAATCTTGATCTGCATATTCTAACAAAACGAGAAATTATAAAACAAGTTACACACTATAGATATTTAGGCATGTGGTTTGATAGCTCACTCAAATGACAAGAACACATCAAAACGATAGTATGAAACACTAATAAAAAAACTGGGAGCACTGTATTGTGTAAAACACTATGGCCCAGATATTCAGACTGCGCTAGGCTATGGCGCAAACCTGGGCTCAGCGTAACTTGGCTGCGCAGTAGCGTTGACTGGGCGATATTCAACAGAGCTGTATTGTTGAATATCGCACCCTGGCCACCACGCAGTGTGCATGGCACAGTGGCACTGCGCCAGCGCAAGTGGCCAGAGTGAAGCAGTGGGATGGGCTAGCGCAACAACTGCGATATTCAAAAGTGCACATGCAAATGGTGCCATAATGTATGCAAGGCACAAATCGGGCCATTTCCATGTCATTATAGCCCCATTTGCATGCAGGTGCACCGATCCCCAGTGACTTGCGCTTAGCGCCCTGCCAGGCAGCAGCCGTCGGGGACCGACGCCCCCTGCACAGCGCGGCAATGCGCCCCTCTGCCCGACTGCAGGCATACGGAGAGTTAAAAATGTCCCATATCCCTGGTGGTCCAGTGGACTGCTGTCAGCCCGATTGCAGGTTTAGGTAAATAAATATGAAGTCCTATATCCCTGGTGGTCCAGTGGATTGCCAGAGCCGATCGCGGGCTTAGGTATTAAAGAATAAAGTCCTGATAACCTCAGGCCCAGTGGACCGCTGGCATTTAGTCTGGTGTCCTGGTGGTCCATGTCTCTTCACGCCTCCGCCGATTAGTCTCTGACCGCCTGTGAAAGCCTCGGTCAGCGGTAGGGCAGAGCCTCACCGCGTGATGTTCCCGCCCACCGACAGACACAGTAGGCTGGTATGCACCGCATTGAGCCCAAGAAGCGTGAGCCAATGGGCATGCAGCCTATTCTGTGACTTCACAGTCCAGATATGAGACATCTGGACTGTGTATACGGTACGGGCTGCACGCCCACCGGCTCACGCTGGACTAATGAGCATACAGCCCTACCTACGGTGTCAGTCGGCGGATGGTGGGGTGGCAGACGGGTGAGTGCTGCCACCCGCCACTGACCGAGGGGAGCAGGGCAGTGGGGTTCAGTGGGCGGTGGGGAGGGGGACCGCTGACCACCAGGGATATTGGACTTAATTTAATAATACAAATGTCTGCAATCGGGCTGCGAGCTGTCAACTGGACCACCAGGGATATTGGACTTTATTTTTATTTACCTAAGCCCGCGATCGGGCTGCAAGCGGTCCACTGGATCACCAGGGAGATAGGACGTTAGTAATTTATACAGATGCCCGCGTCGGGCATGGGGGGGCGCCACCACGGAGGTGCAGCTGGAGCTCGGATGGCCACCCACAGGTGGCATCTGCCGTGTCACGCCCTGCAATATGCAGCTCACCTGTGGGTGGCCAGTCGCCTTTTTTTTTGCTCGATTTGTGCAGCGCCAAGTAGGGGTTGTGCATCGTGGTTCGGCGATCCGGGCTGAATAGCCGGGATGATAGGAGTATGCATGAGCGCCTAAGCATACATTCCCACTCAGCTCCGGCGATTGAATTTGTGCCAAGCACAATCCACATTTGAATATTGTGTCAAGTATCAGTGGGTTACGATATGTAACACAGCTGGCGCCATGCGCAACCCTTTTGAATATCTGGGCCTACATGTCCAGGGAAGTGAAATTAAAATGAATACTACAGTCATTCCATTGATAGATTACAGGGATATTCTTTATACAAAGGCCACTAAAATATGGCTTGGGAAAATTAATGTATTGTACAACAAATTGGCACGCTACATTTTAGAAGCTGAATACAAAACTTACCACTGTCAACCGTACTGAAACAAACTAGATTAGTCTGTAGTACGGGGAGATAGGCATGTCCAGTTATTCATGTTAAAAGTACTGAAGGGAGATGTCCCTGGCTACAATATGGAACTGTTTAAAATTAGACCGGTAAAACAACGCTTAACAGCATCAGGGCGCATAGAATTTGAAGTTCGGAGTTGTAGGCTGGAAATAGGGAGGTAACTGATAACAATGGTGCTGTGGTGTGGAACTCGATCCCAATTTACTGTGAGAAAATCTCCCAAATAAGAAATACTGATTAAAATAATGGGTTTCATTATCTGGGTACAACTCCCTTACCCTGCTGCCAGTTACGTATTACTTGAACTTTAATTGTTTAGGTATAAAGTGTTATACTATTTCCCCTATTCTTTTTGAATTGTATCTATATATTTATGAATAGTAAATAATGTATTACTTATGGACATGTGATGGATTGAATGGAAACTGAATGACTGTAACCAGGCCTTCCTTGGAAAAAAAGCTTTGCTCAATGGAGTGCTTCCTTTTCGTGGCCTTGAATAAAATACACTACTACTCCTGCCTCTTTGAGTGGTCCTTGTCTTACCGCCCGCCCCCCCCAAATTGTTTAAATTATACTCCCTTTTGATTGTCTCCTAGCTTACTCTTTAGTACAGCTGATCCCTCCCTGCTTAGGTGCAGTCTGTCCAGGACAAATAGGCTCTCATCCTCCCATGTTGATCCCCAGTCCCCCACCAACCCTCCGGCCATTGATTAAATTATTCAATCCTCTGCTGCCTTGATGTGCTTGCTCTTGGCACAGGCAGCACCTCCAAGAAGGCAACAGAATGGAACCCCATGTTACTGCACAACCTAGCAAGCTCCCTCAGACTATTCCCCTCCAGATCATTGGTGCCTAGGTAGAATACCAAGTGTATCCTCTCATCTTGCTGTTTGTCCCATGAGGGTATATTATGCCTCACCTCTAGCGCCGTCATACACACAACCCAAACTGCACTGCTCCTGCCTCCCGTCAGTATTAAGTCCCCTATGAGCAAGACCCTGCTACTCCTTTCCTTCTGCTTGTTCTTTCAATTTCCCAGCTTACACCCCTTTCCAGGCATCCCATTTACCTCCCTGTTCCTATTTTTCCCCTTGTTCATCTCCCCCAAGTTCTGCTCTCCCCTGACTACATCCCTCATCCCCCAGTGTCTCCACCAGTCTCACACATCCTAGCCTCACTTTCTGTGAGCTCTGATCCCCTTGCTCATTTCCTACCTCTCTGCTGCTGAATTCCTCTGTGTATGGGTACCTTCCCCCTTCCTCTCTCCACTGCTCCTCTCCTGTCCTGAGCACAGAGTAGGCTCTTTCTTTGTCTCTTGTGTGCGTTGTATCCCCCTTGAGAGTGTTTTCTCCCTCAACTCTTGCTCTTTTTGGCTATTTCCCTCTAGGTTACCTCCCAAAGGTGCATCCCCCATTCCCGAACATACTATTTCCTTAGCCCCTTCTCCGTCCCCTATGAACTCCTTGCAGCTGCTCCCTTGCTGTCATCCTCCTCAAGTTCCCCTGAGGTGGGAATCTGTTTTCCTGCTTTGCACCCTTGTCTCACAGCCTGCTATTTGATGTGCTTCCTCCTAATTCCTGCCCCTTCCCTGATGGTGCTTGCTTTGCTTTTTTTGATCCTACTACCTGTCACTCCCCCAATTCCTCTTGTCCTCTTCCTTCTTCTACTCAAAGTCACCTCGCCCCGTGTCCCCCATCTCCTCCTACTCCCTCTGGTGCATCCTCTGGACCTCCTCCAGTCCTCTCCCTTCTCATGTCTTTCTCTACACCTGTTTCTAATACTCCTGTAGCCTCCCCCATTTTCTCTCCCCCAGCTGCTGCTCCCTTTGGACCTCCTCAAATCCTCTCCTCTTGGCACCCACCTCAACCACACCACCTCCTCCTTTAACTGAGTAAGCTGTCTGCACACCACACAGCCCCCCAGCCTTCATGCTATATCCAACACCATGGCCATCCCACACCCAGTGCACCCGACCACCCTGCCAAAGATTCCCCATGCCCTAGTGGCATGGAGACTATAGTCAAGACCTGCCTGATCCCCTTTCAGGCCACCTCTCCAGCTTCATCGCCCATCCATTTGAACCCTCAGTCTTAAGAATAAGGAAAGAATACCCCCTACCTTCAGACACTAAAACAATTTCTTGTACTTAAAATACTACTCTATGACTCTACTGTGCTAATGATACAGGCACTAATGAATTCCTGAAAATATATATTTTTTTGTACAGTAAAAACTATTCTAGAATTCCAAAACTGTCATTTAAAAGTAAAACAGTAACCCAGGAGTTTCTCTCACACAATTTTCACAATTTACCCATATTTCTCCCTTTCTTTTAGCCCTTTCTAACTCATTAGGTACATAACTATAATTTTAACTTCAAGCAATGCCCTTTAAAAAGTAACCCAAGTTAGCCCTCTGATTACAATTCATGCAACATCACCAGCAAAATGCATATATGTCCTTTTGTTTACCAACTCCACAACAGCCCTCCCTTGGGAACAGCTTAACGTTCCTCCTTTAACTTGCCAACATTTCAAGAATTTATAACATAACAGCTCCCGCCTACAAACCAAAATCCTAGTTACAGCCCACCCAACATACGATTGTGTCCCTTCCTCTCAGATTTAAAGGCATCAATTACAGTGCACCCTCGCTATAATGAATGCGTCCGGAGCCAAGCCCTGCATTCGTTATAGCGGCGTGTTCGTCATAATGAGGAAGCCTCTTAAAAAAAAAAAAAAATACATTACCAGCAATTACCCGAATAACACCAGTTTAATTTAGATAATTCAATTTTATTAATTTTAGGTTGTAATCAATTTAAAAAGTACAGCGCTTCTAAACATTAGATGCAAATTCATTCTGAGCTGTTAGCTGCCGGTTTCAGAAAACAATTAATCGTAGATTGTTTACATTTTTTTGCCGCAATGTCTCTCATATGTGATGCAATGTTTCGTAGCTGCAATACCTTTATTGGATCACTGTTCTGCAACTGCAAATAGTGGAGCCCAGTTTCCATCCCCCGTATCACCTCGGCATAACTGGGGACTTTCACTTCTTCCGTGTCTTCATCCTCAGACTGATCTTCACTCAGGTGCTTGACTTGTTTCACCGCACTGACAGTCTCAGAGTCTGCAGTTGATTCTGATGTCTGCACCTCATCATCGACGGACAGCCGGTCATCGATGGCAGAAGGATCCGGTGTGTCCAGCAAGCCCAACTCTTTCAGGTGTATCATCCTCACCATCTTCCTGGGTGGTTTTAGGGTCACAAAGCTGTTCTCCAAATGCTGTCCCCAACATGGCTTGCCAGCAGTGTGGAATGGTAGTGGGTGTGACTTTTGCCCATGCTTCACCTGCAATTGTTAAGACGTCTCTTAGGTTCAGGTTTTTTAAGAATGCACACACTTCATAACCCTCAGCAACCAAATCAGTAAGCAGACGCTTACAATAATGTTTTTTAAACGTTGCTATAATGCCACCATCTAATGGCTGAATTCTAGAGGTAGTGTTCTTTGGGAGGAACAACGCTTTTATTCTCCCATCTCTTGACTTCATTTCCGATTCTGGGGGATGAGCTGAGCACTCATCCAGCAGCAGGAGCGCTTTGCCTGGGAAATTTTGTTGTCGTAAATGACTTCGGACAGATAGTACAAATGACTCCACAAACCACTTGTGGAAGATGTCCGAAGTCATCCAAGCATTACGACTATGCGCATAGGTCACAGGCTGGGATACCATCGAGACATGATGGAAACATCGTGGGCTGGCTCATTTCCCTATACACAAGAGCAGCAGTTTGTGGGTTCCTGCTGCATTTGTACAGAACATGTAGGTTACCCTGTCCTTGGCAACTCTGAACCCCTTGGATGCATTGACTTCATTCTTACTAGCCAGTGTCACGTCAGGGAGGCACCTCCAGAACAGGCCAGTCTCGTTGCAGCTGTACACCTGTTCTGGAGTGTACCCACCCTTGACCAAAATGTCTTGCAATTTTGGGAGAAATGCATGGACTGCTGCATCATCACAAGACCTCACCACCCCTGTAATGCACACACGGCGAATTCCATGTCTCCTCTGGAATCGCCATAGCCAGCCTGACGAGGATTTGAACTTGTACTCCTCGCCGTGAATTTCTTTGGCAAACTGCTCAGCCTTGCTCTTCACAATAGAGCTGGACAATGGTACACCATGAGCGTGCTGCTGCTCAAACCAAAGCTGGGTTGCTTAGTCAATTTCACCCTTGTCAGGACACCTTAACTTTTTTCGAGCCATCCCCTGGGTCTCTGAGCACTCATCAGCAAATGCTCGGAGGGCATTCTCCTGCTTCCCCCAGGTACATATTGTGGATTTTGAGTACCTGCTCTCTAGAGACAACTTTGTCAAGCTTTCATCACCTTTCAGGTGGTCTAGACCTGCCAGCTTAGTTTCGACTGTGTAGCGAATCGCTTCATTTTGCATACCATACAGCTGCAGGATGCCATCACTGTTTTAAATGCAGTGTGTGCATGTTAATTACACGTTAATTGCAGAAACGCCTGTTAGTGAAACTGCATCGGGAGCCATCACGTTGATTCATTATAAGTGGGATTTCGCGCTATAGCAAGGGAGTACTGTAGCTACATTAGCGTAATATAAAAATACAACAGTAAAGAAAACTTCCCCCCACTTGGTGCCAAAGAACATCTTTAGTATATACACAGGACGGGAGACAATACCACTGTATAAAGGAACTTGCAAAATAGCTGATCTGGGCAATGAGAAACATACCATCCATTAAAGTTCTCAAAGTGTGTAGTACAGTCCAGAGCGCCAAACATCAGTGCGGGAAAGGACCGCCATCTTTAATCAGTGTTCCAGTTCTAAAACTGGTGGAGCCAACCTCCATGCCACTGACAAATTCGGGCCTGAGGAAATATCAGTACTTATACAGACTTCGTTCACGAGTCTGATTCTTGACCCTCACCAGCATTCCCTAGATTATCCTTTGCAATCTCCACTTGCAGAGTAGCCAAGTCTTTTGGGTCCCCAAATAGATGCATGTGGACAGCACACTGAACTCAGAGTTTGGCTGCATGAACAGTGCTGAAGGGAATGTTATAATCCGAACGTTTCCTCCTGCGTCCATCAAAACTTTTCAGTTGCTGGAATAACACAGATCTGGGAAGAAAAGGACTCTTTGGCCATCTACCTTGATGTCCTTTATTCAGTTCGCTGCGTTCAATATAAGATCCCTCTGTGAGGTGTGGGATTAAAAGGACTCCAGACAGAAAGTTACAAATCCAAGGAGAATATTTATTAAATAAAACAAAGCAAAAATTAATTCCACGGACTTGTACGACAGAAAACAAAACAAACAGAAAATTGAAAAAGGTTCTGTAACAAGTGCACTAGTATTAGCTAGTGTTTTCACAGCTAGGAGCAGAATACGTCTGCCCCTCACCAAGCTCGCTTTCAAATGACTCAACACACCTTAGATATACCCAACAGGTAGGGGAGAAGCAACAAACTCCTCCTACCTTTGTTATTGAAAGGCAAACTACAACAAAACAATTTCTTATTTCATGTACACATCATTACATCTGATAACATTGTTTATATAAGGTCTATGCTTCTAAACCTAATAACACAGCTAAACTGATGATTTTTCTAAAACAGTTCAGATGAAGCTCCACCCCCTCTATCCCTGGTCCATAAAGATAGACAGAAAAGGCCGGCCAGCTCATATAGTCTGAAGGATAGAATAGGCGGAGACTTCTCTGAAACCTTTTCCAAGGGAACCCCGCCCTGAAGCTGTATACCTGTTCAGGTATAAACACTGCCTTCTAAATTCTTTTTAGTTTTATCAACTCAGTACGACAATTTTAATTCATTATTCAAAAACGCACGCAGCTTTCATTATGTTTCAATGCACAAAGTAGACTGCTTTTGTCAGAATACTACCTTGGCGGTTTCATGGCGAACCTAACTTCGAAACCGCCCATGGCTCCTGCTTAAATTTCTTAGACTTTAGCTCATCGGAGCATGATAATGTCCCGTCCTCCCCTTCTCTGCTAACTGTAGAGATTTTAGAATACTCCTCGCTACCTTGCATTTACCGTTTCAGCGAGGAGAAGACGAGCTGCGCAACCAAGAAAATTACTTAGGGCTTTTCTTTTATATTAACTGAACAGCGAAAAGAAGGTAATTCCATCTGTCTGCGCAAATCAGGAAGCGCACACAGAAATACAGGTTACTCACCTGTAACAGGAGTTCTAGGAATGGTATATGTTGTTCATCCAAACTGTCTGGCAGGTTCCTTGCCGCTTTAAATCTTGCCGAAGGTCTAAGCTGGCTCCTCCCACCCACCCGGGTGGTAAAACTCTCGGCTCCACCCCATGACGCCAGATCTAGCCCGCTGGAAGCCAGGTTGTGCGTCGAAGTCGGTTGGAGGTATGGATGAACAACATATACCATTCCTAGAACTCCTGTTACAGGTGAGTTACCTGTATTTCTAGGGACATGGATATGTTGTTCATCCACACTGTCTGGCAGACTCCTAGCAGTTCGCCGGGAGGAGGGAGGCAAGGCGCACACCCCCTACTTGGGAAATAGAGACTGGAGAACCGAGGCCCCAAAACCAGCATCCCGGCGTGACTCAAGGTCGATGTGGTAGTGGGTAATGAAGGTGTGTACTGACTTCCAGGCAGCAGCCCTGCAGATTTCCTGGATAGGGACGTCCCTGGAAGCAGCCACTAATGCAGCGGTATGGCGGGTAGAATGAGCTCTTATCCCTCTGGGAAGCTCCATGCCCGCCAACCTGTAACAGAGATCTATGCAGGAGGTGACCCACCTGCCTATCGTCCGCTTGGCTGCAGGTCTGCCAGGTGCTGACTTCAGCGTGGGTAAACAGCTGGCGAACCTCTCTCCCGAACTTCCAGCTGTCCGCTCCCTTATAATAAGCTACTTCTAGGGTCCAAAGTATGGAGCCTATACTGGCCTCCGAGTGTGACTGGGTAGAACACCGGCAGAGAGTCAACACCTGGTTAAGGTGAAACTCTGACACCACCTTCGGAAGGAATTTTGGTTGGGGGCGCAGGACAACCTTGTCCCTGTGGAAGACCAGATAAGGAGACTCGATGGAAAGCGCCTTTAGTTCTCCCATCCTTCTGGCTGACGTGATAGCCACTAAGAAGACGGTCTTCCATGACAGGTGAGAGATGTCACACCTGTGCATCGGTTTGAATGGCTTGCCCATGAGCTTAGCCAATACCAGCAGTAGATCCCACGGAGGTGGAGGTTCTTGCACTGGAGGGGATATGTGATCAAGGCCTTTGAAAAAGCACTCGACCACCTTCTCCTGAGCCACCGACTGCTTCCCGGCCCACGCCTGGTAAGCAGAGATGGCTGCCAGGTGCACCTTAAGGGTCATCGACCAAAGCCCTAGCTGAGAAAGGGGCCACAGGTAGTCCAGAATGCTTGCCAAGGAACAGGAGGAAGGGTCCAGGCCCTTGCCCTGACACCAAATGGAGAATCTCTTCCATTTGAAGGCGTAGCATTTTGCCTCAACGACGTTGAGGACCTCGTCAGAAAGACCCAAGGCCTGGAACTCTAGCCGCTCAGGAACCAGGCAGTCAGGTGCAGGGATTGAAGGTCCGGATGGAATACCTTCCCCTGATTGACTGAGATCAGGTCTGGGCGGGCTGGAAGCAGCCTCGGGAGCCTGGAGCGGAGACTCAGGAGATCTGGATACCAGAAATGGCGGGGCCAGTCTGGGGCTACCAGAATCACCCGCGCCTTGTCCCTCCTCGCCTTGAGAAGCACCTTGTGGATCAAGGGAAATGGGGGAAAGGCGTAGAAGAGGCTCGGGGTCCATGGCCTCGAGAAGGCATCCCCCTGCAGCGAGCCCTGCTGAGGGGGGCGGGCATGAAACAAGTCTCAGCTTCGCGTTCTCCCTGGAGGCAAACAGGTCCGCCTGAGGCGTGCCCCAGTGGGAGAAGAGATCTTGTACTACCTCCGGCAGGAAAGACCACTAGTGAGACGCAGCCCCTATCCAGCTTAGGGCATCAGCCAGGGTGTTGGAGGCTCCTGCCATGTGAATGGCGAGGAGATCTGCCTCCAGGCTGTGTACGAGTGACCAAATGCGGAGAGCTTCCCTGCACAAAGGCATGGAGCGCGTCCCGCCCTGGCGGTTTAGGTAGTACATGGTTGTGGTATTGTCCGTCTGGACCTGAACCACTTGACCCCGTAGACACGAGCGGAAGGCGGTGAGGGCTAGATGAACCGCTCAAAGCTCCAGCAGGTTGATATGGCATCGGGACTCCCGAGGGGACCAGAGGCCGTGTGCTCTGTGCTCCCCCAGATGGGCACCCCAACCCATCAGAGAGGCATCGGTCGATAGAGAGACCGTCGGCTCGGGGCGGACAAATGGGATGCCCTCCTGCAGATGTGCTGGAACAGTCCACCACTGGAGAGCGTTCCACATCCCCTGGGTCACTGTCACTAGCTGATCCAGCGGATCGAAGTACTGTGACCACTGGCTGGCCAGTCCCCATTGAAGGGGACGCATGTACCAGCGGGCCCAATGGATCACGCTGGTGCAGGCTGCCATGAGGCCCAGGAAGTCCCGGGCAGGGCCTGATTGCCCAACCTGAAATGATTGGGCAAAGGAGGAAAGAACCTCGGCCCTGTCCGCCGGGAGCCGTGCTCTGGCTCGTAGAGAGTCGAGCTCTGCCCTGATGAATTGTGTCACCTGCTTTGGCACGAGTTCCGACTTGGCCTCACTGATGAGGAGGCCAACCTGAGAGCAAACCTGGAGGGCCAGATCTCTGGACCGCTCCACCTCCGCTCTGGAGGGGGCTGCAATCAGCCAGTCATCCAGGTAGGGGTACACCCGGACCCTTCGGCGCCGCAGGAATGCTGTCACCACTGCCATGCATTTGGTGAAGACCCCGGAGCTAGGAAAGGCCGAAGGGCATGGCCCGAACTGGTAAAGGGATCCCCCCGCTCTGAAGCGGAGGAATCTCTGGTGGGATGGACGGATTGGGATGTGAAAGAACGTGTCCTGAAGGTCCAGGGAACAGAACCACATGCCTCGTTCCAAGTATAGGATTATCTGAGCCAGAGTGACCATCCTGAAGGTCCGAGACCTTAGGAACCTGTTCAGGTCGTGCAGGTCGAGAATGGGGCGCCAGCCCCCCGTCCGATTTGGGACCAGGAAGTACCTGGACACAAACCCTGGGTCTGGAGGAGGATCTGCCACCTTCTTTATCACCTCTTTTTCGAGGAGCAGGGCAATATCGGCTTGGCAGGCCGACAGAGAGGCTGTGGACCCCCAAGGGGCAATGGCTCGGAAGGGTGGGGCCTGCTCAAACTCCAGAGGCAGGCCCTTTCCTACCACCTCCAACCCCCACCGGTCCGCGGTGATAGCGGACCAGGTGGAAAGGAAGTGGCGGAGCCGTCCCCCCACGGGGGGAACCCAGGGGGGAGTGACGAGGCTGGGGGCGACACCCCTCAACCCGTCACTGGGCAAGCTTGGAGGAGGGACCGGCCGAGGGACCTCCTGGGCCTTTACCTCCCTGCTTCCTGTTGGAGGAAGCCGCGGGCTTGGGTTTGGGATGCCAAGCGTGAGCCTGCTGGCCCTGGTGATGTTGGGCCGGACATGCCGCAGGTGCAGAAGGGTGAAAGGACTTGTGCTGCTGCTGTCGGCGGCCTTTGTCCTTCTGGGCGGAGGTGACCGAGTCCAGAGTGGCATTGGACTTTTCGATCCGCTGGAGGTGACCTTCCACTCCAGAGCCTAAGAGGTCAGTCCCCAGGAAGGGGACATCCGCCAATTTGTGCTGGGTATCCACCGTGAAGGTGGATATCCTCAACCATGCTCTGCGGCGCATGACCACCGTGGCCGCAACCGATCTGGCACAGGAGTCTCCTATGTCCAGAGCCATTTGGAACTGCTGCTTAGCCACTGCCCTACCCTGGTCCCGCACCTGCCGGACCGTGGTCTGCAGGTCGGCCAGGAGATGAGGGATTACCTCATCCAGGGAGCCCATGAGGCCGTGGGAGAAGTGTGCCATCAGCACGGCCAGGCTGGCCTGGCGGAGGCCAAGGGAGGATGCAGCGTACACCTTGCGCCCGGCGTAGTCCAGCTTTTTGGACTCCTTGTCGGGGGGGCTTGTCCACATCCCTAGTGTTCCCGGAACGGCGGAAAATGCTGTCGGTGACCTACCCCTCGGCAGAGGGGTGTTCCGAAAAACCGGGCAAAGAGCCGGTAGGGACCGCATACTTCCTGGCCATCCTGGCCGAAGGTGCAGGGCAGGAAGCAGGCCGCTGCCAGAGCTCCAAGGCTGGGCCAACAATGGCTTCAGCCACCGGAAAGGCCTCCATGGGTGATTCCCCTCGGTCCAGTATCTCCGTCAGGGGATACTTGGCCCGCTTGGATACGGGTTCGAGCTGCATCCCGGTGGACTCCGAGATGAGCAGAAGCAAACCCATGAAGGACGATGGGCTTTCGTCCAACTGGCCCCCGGAGAACTCCAGGTCAACGGACCTGGAGAACAGGGAGGAGTCGTCGTCGGACTCGGAGGAGTCCGCAAAGAGCTGCCTGGGGCCTGAGCCACCCTCCACCTGCCAAGGACGGTCGGGAGTGAGGGGTGACCGACAACCTGTGGGGCAGGCCTTGACCCGACCGAGAGTCCTTGGTTGGCGCCCCCGATTTCGGTTGTGGAGGCAGAGGTTCCACCACAATCAGTGGGGCAGCTGGTTTCGGCAGAACAACCAGCCCAGGCTTGGGCACCTCGACTACAGCGAGGGGTTGTTTCGGCCGCTCGGGTGACAGCCACTTGATGGCCAGGGAAGGCGACGGCGTCGACTTGTTCCTGGACAGAAGTAACTGCTGCCACATCAGGTCCTCATAGCGTCGATGCACTTTGCGCCGAAGCCTCTCCTCTTCCGAAGAGGAAGACGAGGACGAGCGGCGGCGCCGCTTACCTCGGTGCTGAGACCCAGACCGCCGATGTCGGCGGGATCGGCTGGACCGAGACGAAGTCCGAGACCGAGACCCTCTGTGTTTCCGAGGACAGGTATGGGAAGGAGCGGGGGACACCCGCTCTTCCCTCGGCTCGGAAGCCTTAACCGGGGACTGCTGCACCGGGGGCGCAGGCAGATCCTCGGTCTCCACCGGGGGAACCGGTGAAGAAGGGTTGTCGGCCTCACCAGTCCGACAGGTCGAGAAAAATCTCGACCGCATCGACGGGTGTCTCGGCCGGCTGGCCTGATGGGGATGCCGTGAAGTCAACGGCCTTAGCCGCAACCTCGACCAAAGTCGACAGTCGGCTGTCCGGGGAAGGAGACCTCTCCCGCTCCCATGAACGCCGACGATGGGACTTATCCTTTGAGTCCTTCTTTTTGGACCGAGAGGAATGTCCCGATGGCCCCTCTCCCTTCGTGGAAAGGGATTGGCAAAGCTCCTTGAATGAAGCTGAATACGAGGTACCCAGAGAGAGCGGGATAAATGCCGTGACCGAGAAAGAGGATGATGCGGCCTGGGCGCCTCCTCCTCGAGGGCGATCATCTGCTTGAGTTGCTCAGCTGAGCCAGCCACCATGGTAACCGCCCAATGGGCCTCCTTCGACTTAACCAGCGGGTAGCGCTTCTTGGGCGTAAGCTGTAACCGAGCAGCGTCCTCCAGGATCGCTGGCAGAAACGAACGGCATGACTCACAGGGCTGCGGGTCGTGTTCTAGGCCGAGGCAGTAGACGCACGTGGAGTGCAGGTCCGTCCTGGACATCTTCTGCCCACAAGAGCACCGCAGAAATCCGGGAGTCGATTTGTCCATCGCAGCCATGAGGGAGAAAGATGACCGAAGTCTTGAAAATTTTAAAATGAGCTTCAGGCAAACCAAAGAATTAGGATCCAGTCTATCACGCAGAGCGTTAAGGAGGGAACCTGAGCTTCCAAGCGGTAAGGAAGATCTGGCGTCATGGGGCGGAGCCAAGAGTTTTACCACCCGGGTGGGTGGGAGGAGCCAGCTTGAAGACCTTCCGGCAAGATTTAAAGCGGCAAGGAACCTGCCAGACAGTGTGGATGAACAACATATCCATGTCCCTAGAAAGGGGGTTTTAAGCCACAAAAATAGGAGAATACGGCTTGCTTAAAGGGGGGAATGAATCGAGGGCAGTTCGGCTTAACATCTCGGACGGCGCCACTGCCACTGAGAATAAAATACATTTCTTACTACTACAGTACTATGAATTTATTAAAAGGGGATTGACTACTATAACCACAATTGGAGTTACGAACTCCATATATTTTACTGAACTAAAGGCTTAAGAAATGAACTGTCCCTTTGTCCAATGATCTCAAGTCCTAAGGGGACGTTTGTTTTAACCGGTATACAGTGAAATGTGCGACTGGATTCATTAAAGCTGAGAAGGCTAGAGGCATAGAAACATATACAGAAGTAAAGGGAAAGAAATATACACTACCCAGGTGGCCTTCCCGATAGTGGGGAATTGGAAACACATAAAAAGAATATATAGAAGGTAAAGGTGCTGTTGCAACAGTTTTTTTATTACACCTTGTTTAAATGAGTCCATCGTCACACCCTCTGAGACACTGAGCCGGTTTTTAACAGCAGTGTTCTAGGAGCATCATTGGCGGCCTTTTTCCATGCCATAATTCAGAAGCATTTATCCACCTGAATATGATGAGCTGACATCATGAGACCCACCGCTTCTCCCATCCACGCTATGATAGTGGCTACTGGGGACTCCCCTTCAAAGCCCCAAGTCCATCAATCCGGACATTTGTTTCCGGTAGTAGATTTTTTGGTATGTTCCAGCTGAAGTCTTATTAACTGGTGCTCCCTTACAAGTCCTGCTGAGACAGACAGGGCTTTTTCTGCACTGCACGTCGCCTCTGATCTCCGAGACCTGAGCCTCCACCTTCTGTTCGACTACCTTTAATCAGTTAGCAAAAGAGTCAAACTTTGTATTCAAAAGTTCCAAAGATTTGTGCATTTGTTGCAAAGTCCAATTTAAAGCCTGGAGAGTAACTGGCTGGTCGGCATCATCAGAAAGGACCCTCCGCTATTGCTTTCCCCGTCTCCTTGTTCTATGGCCTAGACTTAAAAAAAAAAGTCCTGGGAGGCCGGCCCAGTGGCGCTGAGGGTTGAGGCGCTAGACGCCACACCTCGCGCTGCGCCGGTGACCCGGGTTCGGGAATGGACTCGAGTGGTCGGGGGTCGGCAGGGGGAGGGGTGGATCGAAGGCCCCAACGGATGCTCTCCTCCTCAGGGTGGGAACCAAGAACGCTCGCTGCTTCTACATCACCTCGAGCCGTGGAAGCACCAACAATAGAGGGATGGAGGCGTCTGCCTAACGGAGTCGGGAGGGGGGACGCTACCGACGCACGGCGTTCCATGCGGTGTTAGCACGCCATCACTCGGGACGACGTCCTGCCGCTCGCGCCCCAGAGGGTAGAGGACGAAGGGGAGAAAAACGAAAACCTCTCCGGCAGCCCTAGATGAAGGCCGCCCTAAGTCCACCCGGACCACCTACAGGACAGACCCCACTGTGCAAGGAAAGGAGGATGGGCACTCTAGGGGCAGATCCCTAAGGTAGGCAAGGGAGACATGAGCGGACGGAAGGAGGGGGCTCCGGAGGTAGGAAGGAGGATAAAGAAGAAAGTATATATAAAAAAAAAAAAGTCTTGGGAACTTCCTGCTGCAGATTTAGATTTTCCCCTAGCTGGCTACAGTTGCAATTCAGTCATATTCTCAACAATGACCATCTCTAGCACTGTAGAAAGTTTCAGTTAAAACGGAACTCAAAAACAGACGTTTTTAAAAGTAAAATATAAGTTGTAAGATGGAGAAAGCACCAGGGCTGGATAAATTGCATCCCAGAGTGCTGAAGGAACTTGCAGATGTCCTGGCGAAACCCCTGGCGGAGCTTTTCACCATCTCTCTGAGGACAGGGTGGGTGCCCCAGGACTGGAAAGTAGCACATATAGTGCCTATCCACAAGGGGGGGGAATCAAGGGAGGTGGCAGGGAACTACAGGCCTGTCAGCCTGACATCGGTGGTGGGCAAGGTGATGGAGGGCATTGTCAAGGAGAGGCTGGGGGGGGGAGGACATGGAAAAATCAGGGTGCCTGGACGATAGACAGCATGGATTCGTCCCAGGGAAATCGTGTCAGACAAACCTTGTGGAATTCTATGACTGAGTGACGAGTGCCCTGGACCTAGGTAGACCAGTGGACGTCCTCTTTCTAGACTTCAGCAAGGCATTTGACTCTGTTCCTCACGAGGGCCTGCTGGATAAGCTGGGAGAAATGGGGGTGGGGAACCAGATGATCAGATGGACAGACAATTGGCTCCAGGACCGGACCCAGAGGGTTGTAGTTGGCGGGATAGTCTCATCCCCAAGGAGGGTCATTAGTGGGTTCCCAGGGATCAGTCCTGGGTCCTCTTGTTCAATGCCCACGCCCTGACATAGGACAGGTATCAGGAGTGAGATGAGTCTCTTTAGGATGACTCAAAACTGGGGAGTGTGGTGGATGGGAGGAGGGAGGGTGGCTCAAGGGGACCTGGAGGCTCTGGAAAGATGGTCTAGAAAGTGGAAGCTGAGGTTCAATGCACGGAAATGAGTACTGCACCTGGGGGGCCAGAAACCCGGGCCAAGTGTACACCCGGGGGGGGGGAGGAATGCTACAAGTCACGATGGCTGAGAGGGACCTGGGGTTGGGGGTGGATGTCAAGATGAACAACTCGGAGACTTGTAGGAGGGCAGCAGCCAAGGCCAACAGGATGCTGGGATGCATCGCTAGGGGGATCACCTCCAGAAGGAGGGAAGTGATACTCCCTTTGCATAACTGCTTGGTGAGGCCGCACTTCGAGTACGGTGTGCAGTTTTGGAGGCCACACTTAGAGGGACATTAAACTCCTGGAGAGGGTCCAGAGGAACGCAAACAAAATGATTTGGGGCTTGGGGGACAGGATCTATGGGGAGAGGCTCGAAGAGCTAAATATGTATGCATTGGAAGACAGAAGGCACCGGGGGGACATGATAGAGGTCTTCAGGTACATGAAGGGGGTAAATAGGGGAGGAGCAGTCAGGGTGCTTCGAAGGAAGGAGGAGGGGGCAACTAGAGGGCATGGGTGGAAGCTGGAGGGAAGATTCAGGGAGAAAGGAGGAGTTCTACTTCACTGAGAGGGTGGTGGAGCCATGGAATGCGCTGCCCAGGGGCTGGTGGCGGCAGAGCGGTGGAGGGGTTCAAGAGGGTGGGACAGGTACAGGGGAAGGGTTCTGGAAGCAAAATCCAGTGCAGCGAGAATATCCTGAACTGGGAAGGGAGAAGCCAGAGAAGGCGAGGGGGGGCAGCAAGGTCAGCTCTCAGGGTGGGGGCTGACCAAACGAGCAGACACGGAAGACCATTAGGCCTATTCTGCTGGCATTTTAGTATGTTAACTGATCTTACACATCTGGACGCCTGGTCTGCAAGCTCCACCCAGTCCCCCCCTCTCCAAAGCCCAAGTAACCTTTCTTCACACAACTGCTCCTGCATCTTCCTCCCTCCAAGCAGTTTGCTCCTGTTCCCCATACCTTCCCCCCACTTTTCAGCCACAGCTCCTCTCTTCCTCTTACACCTTGATCACCTCTATCTTGTACCTATTGCTCCCCTCGAGGTCAGTTATATATATCACTATAAATGTTACTCTTTTTGTTTCTTTTTGAATCTCTTTATGCTCTGATTAAGCGGTGGGGATGTACTACATATCAGCCCTCTTGGAGTGACCCCCATAACTCCAAGCCCTGGGTATCCCCCCCCCAGATGCACTTAGCAGGGTTGCTGAATAGTGAAATTACTTCTCCCAGTACATCCTGGGCATCATTCACCACTTCTTGCTGGTGGCCTCCAGCATCACGGATTTCAGTGGGTCGAGGATGTTTCCTTAGGTTTCTTCCCCTTCCTGGGCAGACGTGCAATGACACCATGGCAACAGAACGTATTTCCACCCCCTGCATGCAGATGTTTGTCACCCCACCAATCCCAGTACATGCACTGGACCCAGACGCACCTACATCTAGTCATCGTGTCAATAGCTGGTCAGACTCTGAAGCCTAGCCACGCTGGAGGAGAAGAGTAGCCCATAAGATGCTCACTCTCCTCCCTGGCTGGCCCTCCAATGCTCTGGGTTCTCCAAAGCTAGATCATCAGCGCCACAGGTGGCAGCACTACCATTGCGCTGGTGCACCAGTCCTGGAGAAAATTTTGCTCGGCTTTTTACAAGTTATATTACTGTATCATACATTATAACTGCATATACCAGATTTTGATATTGCTATTGTATTATTTATTTTGTTATATCCCCCCCCGTCACACATTTGTCATTGTACAGTACTGTAGCATACCTCTTGACATCATCTAAAGAATTGGGCTTGTTTTGCTCCTTAGCCATTTTATTTTGTTGCAATCCCTTTCATTCTGTAATCTTTTGCCCCAGGTTGCAGCTGGAAATGGCACTTCCTAGTCAACGAAGTCTAAATAAATAAAACTGAGAAACTAGATCTGTTGCAGTCATTGTGCACTACTCGAACGACGGCCAAAATAAGTGTAAACCCACTTTACTTCAGTTCCAAATGCAGATTACCCAACCAGCTGTTTGAGGTGTCGGCACACCACTGGGGCAGGTTTTTGTTTGTTTTTAAACACACTCCCTAGTGAAACAGACTACTGTATTCAAGAGCATGCATAGGGTCTGGAAAGCTCAGATTTATACAGAAATACCCAGAAAATACCATATGCCAGGGTTAAGGGAATGTGATTAAAATAAACTGTCTCAGAGCTATTCTGCCACTTATGGACTAAAGGCAGGCATCAAGGGTGTGTGGTTTACACTCTCCTTAATTGGGGCCCAATCCTCAAAAAGCCTGGGATACATGCTCATCACACAAATCCGGTCCGTGTAGCTCTACACTCCGGAGGTAGTTGCACTTGGTTCAATTTACAGCCTCCAAATGCCCTGAACAGTATATTCAGAACATGGGGGGGTGCAGAACTGAACCAGACACTTGGTTTTCAATACACCCCCTGCTCTGCATGAAGCTGGCCACTGTAGGATATGGTAATCCTCCAAGGACAGGGGCCCTTATAACAACAACAAAAAAAAAAAAGGCCACTCTACACCACTGGACACAATAATGCAGGAAGGCTGTACGGTAGGGGTCCTCCTAGCACAACATCCGCACCCTGCCCGCCAAACTGACTGCCCACATAGTGCCACAAGCAGGGGATCAGCAGTGGAGATACAGATGCCGACACTGCATGTGCAGAAGGGGCACTCAGTAGCCACTGCAGTCTGGTCTTATGCGCCAGGCCATTAATGTTTTCAAATATTATTTAAGCTCTAACACTATTTTTGGGCAGGATGGATTAATGTAGCCACTCCCTCTTACACTCCACCTGAAATGGGCACACAGCACCATACCTACAGTGAGACGTACATCAAGAGAGACCAAGTCCCGCTGACAGCTAGTTATGCTTGGTTGTGGCAGGGGGAGACCGCGCTTTTCCCGTGAACAGCTAAACAAAGGCCATGTGTCAGGGGGGAAAAAAAAGAAAGAAAATGATCTGGGTTCTTACAGTCCCCCCCCCCCGAAAAAAAAGGGGTAGAATAAATGTACATCAACTTTAGGCTGTCCAAACTTCATTCTGTGGTACAATTAGCATTCAGGTTTACATGGCTAGAAGAAATAGGTTACTTACCTGTAACCGTAGTTCAATGAGTGGCATATGGTTTACATCAGCACGATGGCAGTTATTCCTTAAGAGCTGATTCACCAGAATGTCTTCAAGCAAAGCTCCTCTCACCACCTGAGTGGTATATCCCTCAGCTCCACCCGTGACTTCAGATCTTGCATGCTGGAAACAGGGACCCGTGTGCCACTTGCCAGGGGATGCCAGGTGAGTGGTGTGGATGTGAACCATATACCATTCCTAGAATTATAGTTACAGGTGAGTAACCTATTTTTCCAGAAATGTGGATATGGTTCACTTATACACACAATGGCAGACTTCCAACAGTTCTCCAGGAGAAGGGGGCAAGGCGTGTACTCCTACTTGGCAAACAGCGATCGGAGAACCGAAGCCCCAAAAGCAGCATCCCGGTGAGACTCAAGGTCAATGCTGTAATGGGAGATGAAGGTCTATGCTGGCTTTCAGGTGGCATCTGAATAGGGATGTCCCTAAAAGCTGCCACGGAGTCAGTGGTATGTCTAGTGGAATGAGTTTTGAGCCCTATGGGAGACTCCCTACCAGCCAACCTACAGCAAAGGACAATGCAGGAAGTGATCCACTTGCCACATCATCCGCTTAGTTGCCAGTCTGCAAGGCACAGCTTTAGCATGGGTAACAAAGAGCTGGTAAGCCTCATCCCGAACTGCAGTCATGCGCTCCATATAGTAGGAGTGTGCCCACCTCAGGTCCAAAGAATGCAGCCTGTGTTTGGCCTCCGAAGATGAATTGCTATAGTAAACTGGAAGGTTCATAACCTGGTTAAAGTGGAACTCTGAGACAACCTTCAGGAAGAACTCTGGGTGAGGAAAAGGACTACTCTGTCTTTCTGGAAGACAAGATAAAGTGACTCCATTGAGAGCACCTTTAGCTCACTAATCCTTCTGACTGACACGTCTTCCATGACAGGTGTGGCATCTCACACCTATGCATAAGTTCAAAAGGCTTGCTCATGAGTACTGCCAGTTCCAGCAGTAAGTCCCAAAGTGGTGGTGACTCACACACTGGCAGGGACAAGTGGTCAAGGCCCTTAAAAAAGCAGCTGACCACCTTCTTCTGCATAATCAGCATACCAGCCCACGGCCGGTATGCAAAGATGGCTGCCAGGTGCACCTTGAGGGTTACTGAATGCAGTCCCAGCTAGGACAAGTGCCAGAGGTATTCCAAGATGCTAACCATAGGGCAGGGCAGGGGACCAAACTCCTGGCCCTGACATCAACTAGGAAACCGCTTCTATTTGAAGATATAACACTGGCAAGTTGACTCTTTTTGAGAAGCCTCCACAATGTGGAGAACAGGAACCAGGCTGTGAGGTGCAGGACCTTCCCATTGTCTGGTCAGCAGACTCGGGCGAAGAGGCAACTGCCACAGAGGCCAGCTGCTGAGGAGATCCAGGTACCAGACAGGCGAGGCCAGTCCAGAGCTATGAGGATCATCCGTGCCTCTGCACCTTGACCACCGCCACTACCATGTGGATCAAGCGAAAGGTGTACAGGAGGCCCAGGACCTTGCGAAGGCATTCCCACCAGTGTTCCCGGACTGGTGGGCAGGCACAGAACAGCCTCAGTTTTGTGTTCTCCCAGAATGCAAGCAGGTCCACTATAGGGGTGCCCCACAGGGAGAACAGGTGGTTCACCACCTCCTGATGCAGGGACAACTCATGCAACGTCTCACCCACCCAGCTAAGAGCATCTGCCAGCTGTCTGAGCTTGCCACATGAACCTGCAGGAGATCTGCACCCAGGCTGTATACGTGGATCCAGGTGCGGAGGGCCTCCTGACACAACGGATGGGACTGCATTCCACTCTGCCTGTTCAGGTACAACATGGTTGCAGTGTTGTCTATATGGACTTGCACGATCTGATTCCTGAAAGTACGGAGCTCCAGTAAGTTGATGTGGTGGCAGGACTCCCTGATGATCATAACCTGTGGGTCCGGTGGTCTCCCAGGTGGGATCCCTAACCCACCAGAGGAGCATCCATTGTTACGGTTTTGGTCAGTTCTGGGCAGACAAATGGGACTCCTTCCTCCTGATGTGCTGGGAAAAGTCAATACTGGATGGCCTCCCACACCAGCTGGGTCACTGTGACCAGCTGGTCCAGGTGTCCTAGAGGTTGAGACCACTGACGACCCAACTCTCACTGCAGGTACCACACATCCACCAGTGAACCCACTGGACCACGCTGGTGCAACATGTCATGTACCCCAGTAGCTTCAGGATGTCCTGGGCAGGGCAAAGGAGGTAAGATCTGATGCCCTGTCCACAGCGAGGCAGGCCCTGGCCGACAGGCAGTATAGCTCTGCACAGATGAAGAGAATCACCTGCAAGAGGATCAGTTCAGACCTGGCCGGGCTGAACAAGAAGGTCAAGTCTCTGCAGGTTTGGAGGGCCAGGTTCCTAGACTGTTTCACTGCCTCTTTGGCCGGCCTGGTTATCAGTCAATCATTCAGATATGAATAAACCCTGGTGCTGCAAGAAGGCTATCGCCACCACCACAATGCACTTGGTGAAGACCCTGACCACCAAGGAGAGGCCGAGTGGCATGACATGGAACTGAGAGAGTAGCCCTTCTGCATGGAACCAGCAGTACCATCAGTTGGATGGATGGACTGAGATGTGGAAGAAATGCGTCCTGGAGGTCCAGGGAGTAGAACTACATGCTTTGCTCCAGAGATGGTATAATCTGGCTTAGCGTGACCATACTGTACCCCTGATTTGCCAGGGCATCTGGGACATGGGCTACTGATCCTTTTGCGAGGAGCTGAACAACGTCCTCCTTGATTGCGGACAGTGTATCCTATGACACCAAGGACTCCCTTAAAGCATGGGATCAGTAGGGTGGACGGGTCTTGAAACAGAGATAACCCTCTATGCCAACCACCTCGAGACCCCACTTGTCTGTAGTAATGATGGATCAGTGAGGCCAGAAGTGTCAAAGTTGTCCCCCCACAGGATGCCGAGTCCAGGGACTGGATAGGCAGGAGGTGAACACCCCACAGCCTGTTAATGGGCAGCTTTGGAGGGGGCACCTGCCGCTGATGCTGGAGGGGCATCACTTCTCCTACCCCCACCTTTTGTGGCCCCAGGCCAAACAGTTTGGCCTTTGGGTGCCAGGTTTTGAACTGCCCTGACTGGGGCTGTTGCTGCCAAGATGGCTGCAGCTGAAAGGCTTTCTTCTTCTGTTTCTGACCTTTCTGATTCTTCCAGGAAAAAGCCACAGAATCCAGGGTGACAGACTTCTCAATCCTTGTAAGATACCCATCCACCCGGAGAGAAAGAGGTCAGTGCCCAAGAAGGGGGCATCAGCCAACTTGTGCCGAGTGTCCGCTGCGAAGGTACAGATCTTTAGCCAGGCTTTGCAACACATCGTGACGGTCGCTGCCATGGCATAGGTGCAGGAGTCGCCAATGTTCTAAGTCGGATGGAGCTGGTGTTAAGCCAGTGCTTGACCGTGGTCTTGGATGACCCTTTACCAGCAGCTGCTTGTCGGCAGGCAGGTGAGGGAGGAAGTTATTGAGGGGCCCCAATAGGTAGTGACCGAAATGGTCCATCATCAAGGTGTAACTCGTCTGCTGGAGACCAAGGGAGGCCGTGGTGTAGACTTTCTTAGCTGCATGGTCAAGCTTCTTTGACTTCCTGTCAAGGGGCTTGTCCACATCCCCAGTATTGCAAGATTTCCTCAAAAACAGAACTGGAGACCAGACCCTTGGCTGGCTGGGGGGTGGGGGTGGTCAGAAAATCAGAACAAGGAGCCAGTAGGGATCGTGTACTTGCTGGGCAGGAGTCTGCACACTGCCAAAGCTCCACAGCTGGTCGCAGAATGGCCTTGGCCATGGGAAAAGCAACCTCCCCCGGGATTCGTCCTTATCCAGGATATCATTGAAGGGGTATTTAGCCCTTTTCTGAACTGGCTCCAAAAGGAGTGTTCATGGACTCCAACATCAGTTGGAGGAACACCCCCAAAGACACCGGCTTGTGGTCAGTTGCTTGATTGATTCCCGGTCAAATGTATGCATCCCAGAAGACTGCATGGCAGATGCATCAGAGTCAGCTGCTTACTGCCATGGACCATCCTGGAATCAGAGTAGGTAATTTCCACTGACAACCGTCTGGCTAGCCAGTGCCTGGATGGGAGTCCTTCGTAGGAGCCCCCCCCCCCCAAGCTGCTGTGGTGATGGCTCCACCGAGAATGGTAGCGAGCCATGTGTCAGGGACAACTATCTCAGGTGGACTGGTGTAAGCTTGACTGGCACCAGCAAGTCGACCAAAGGAGTCAGGGGTAGAGCCCTACTTGGCCCTGCCAAAGCCCACTGCTGCCAGAGGAGCTCCTTGTAGCGCCATCTCATCCACCGGTGGAGCCTCTCCTCATCCAAAGATGAAGAGGACAAGCAGCTTAAATGGCGATGCCTCCCAGCAGAGTGGGATCAAGAACTAAAGGAACCCTTCAGCCTTGACCAGTATCTCGACCGTCGACCATGGGGCTGATGTTGAGGAGACACAACCAGTGGTGCAGTGTAAATCCCTGGCACCGGTTTTGGCTGCACAATGTCTGGTGGAGGTTGATCCCAAGCAGGGATGGCCAGGTATACCAACCGTTCCACATCCTACTGGGTGAGGACTGGGGTCTTAGAGATCGACTCTTCATTGACCCCCTCCGGCAACGGGTCGATGAGGTAAAGAAAAATCATGACTGCTTGATCATCAGTGTCAAGGCTGACAAGCTCAACGAGGGTACCACGAAGCTAGCAATACCTTCCTCGATCAAAAGGAACTTGACTGAAGCCGAGTGCTCCACAACTACTGAGCAGCCGGGGGAGTTGAGGGAGCGGGAAGAGTGTGATCTCTCCTGGTCCCATAACTGACGATGGTGTTTCTTACTCTTGTGCTTCTTACCGTGGCAGGCAGGGCTCTCCCCAAAGGTCATGAGTGCCTCACA
Source organism: Neoceratodus forsteri (assembly GCA_016271365.2). NCBI lineage: Eukaryota > Metazoa > Chordata > Ceratodontiformes > Ceratodontidae > Neoceratodus > Neoceratodus forsteri. The sequence goes on from CM057451.1 coordinate 749,547,461, forward strand.
CATATCATGGAACTTCGCCATGACGTACGCTGCTACGATGGCCCCATCTAGGAGCAGCACCAAGGTGCCCGCTATGGCCTATGCCACTGCCTCTTCCATTGCTGCTAGGTGCGCCGCAGACCCACTACAGCAAAGGCCGCCTTGCAACCACCCTCGGCCCACAATTTTGAGTCTCAGTCATCCAGCCAACCAAGGAGAAGGTGAGCCTTCCTGTCTTCAAGCGAGGACAGGAGCATTGTTTGGCAAAGGCTGCAACCAGCAACATTGTGTGTTGTTCCCAGGCAGTACAGGCACAATATGTGTGGGTCTGTCTGCGACATCTCTCCCGGCACATGATGCACTGTTTGAAGCCAGTTGTGGATTTCGCTTCCTCATGTTCCATATTGATTATCACAGGTCGAGAGCACGATTAAGGAATATACAAAGTGCACTTACTAGGCCCTATAACACAGAGCTGCAAAGGAGGAGACTGAGCTCTTACAGTGGAAAGGAAGATCTGACAACACAGGGCAGAGCCAAGGGATATACCACCTGGGTGGTGGAAGGCACTCTGCTTAAAGACTTTCTGGTGAATCAGCTCTTAAGAACTGCCATTGTGTAGATAAGTGAACCATATCCATGTTCCTAGAAATTATAATTACTAGCCCTGGAACTAGAATAGCACAAACATATATCCACATCTGAACAGCTACTGGACAAAAAAATAATAAAACACACATTCAGAATCAATGTTTCAGACTGCTATCTGATCACTGCAAATTTCTGAAAAAATCACTGCGGTGGTACCAGTCACTACTGCAGGTTATTATGTATTTACACCAAAGGAATGTGAGACTTTAAAGTCAGTTTAAAACATCATCTCAGTCCTTGTTCACTGGAATTGAGTGCATCCCCCTATTTCTGTTCTGGTTTCAGTCCAGCTGAAGACTGCCGGGATTGGACTGCCTGCTGCACAATGTCCTTCCACTGGTCATTTGAAATCTCTTTGGCCCATGATGGGACTGCAATCGATGGAAGCTTTATACCTGCCATTGTCCTCTTTACTAACTCCACGTGCTCTGTAAAACACAAACAAAGAAAATTAGTGGCACAGTAAAAAGAAGATACTTCTTTCTCTTTATGCACCACCCCTTCCCCCACTGCATATCAACTGCCTGCTTAGACACCCACTGTGGCCGAATTACCAGCTGGTTGGAGCAGGAAGCTATTAACCTAGAAACCCAAGGTTAAAAACCCCACCAGTCACTTGTATACTGAGTGACCTAGAACAAATCATTTAGGTGATTTCATTGGTTTCTTGGATTACAACGTGCCTTACCTTATTTTATACTTTATGTCCGCAAAATTCATTCTGCCCAATTTCAATATATAATTCAGCATCTGAAAGATCATCTCACGTGTGTGTGTGTGTGTGTGTGTGTCTAGTTTCCTTAACTTTGCTTTTTTCTCTTTTAGATAACTCCTGAAGACCACCTCTGGTCGAAACATCGATTCTAACTCTAGTTTCTGTTTTCAGCATGCATTTAATATTACCATTTTGTCTTGTTTTCAGACCACATGCTGAAGCAGTACCTTGTTTTTTTATATTCTTCTTGCTACCCCAACCTCATGAATGTGACAGGTGTCATTTTTCAATTCTCCTATGAAACATGTTTTCGAGTTTGCTCTGAGGTCACCTTTCGAACAGGATTTTAAAAATGTCCACCTGCCATGATCATAAGATGAGGTCATTAAAACAGTGTTGAAAATTTTGGGTCAAAATGTCAAAAAACAAAGTTATGAGGAAAGACTGAACTTTTTAACGTTTACTCATAATTTTGTGGTTTTTGGCCCCAAATGTATTCCCATACCCAAGAGCTCCACCTTTGACAGTGGGTAGGTGGTTGCTGATCCAGCAGTTCCCTCTTATCCGACCCAGGCTGTGCTTTCTTTGCAATGCCACGTCGATAAAGATTGCAGTAATAGTGGACTTGGTTTCCTCAGTAGACCTGGCTTGCATCACAGAGACCTGGCTGGATGAAAATGCTGTTCCCCATTTTGGAGACAGCGGTGCAGACCGGGTACTCTACGATACACACCTCAAGCAAGGCGGGGGGAGTGGCTTTTCGTTTTAAAGTCAACCTGGGTCACATGGTGCTACCTCCCAGGGTTCTACCAGGTTGTTTGAGAATGCTGCCATGCGATGGGGTCCTGGCGCAGGCTACAGGATCCTTCTGAATTACCGTCCACCAGGTGGAGAAAAGGAATTCCTGTGGGAGGTCGCAGACTTCGTTACCAGCCTGGTGTTGGAATCCCCAGATGGTTAATTTTTGGGGATTCCAACGCCTGGGTCGATAATGGATTCTTGTCATTTGGACGTGACCTCCTGCAGAGTATGGAAGCTCTGGACATGGCACAAGTTGTCACCTCAGCGACTCACTCGCACGGTCACACACTGGACCTGGTGTTCACTCTGGGTCTTGGGGTCGATGACTTCAAGAATGATCCAGTCATGTGGTTGGATCATAGCACCGTGAGGTTTATGTTTGGGCCCCCAAACAAGGGTCCATCCTCTGAAGAGATGGTCTGGTACCGTCCTTTACAGGGACTGTCCCCAACAGGACTACAGATGGCGCTGGATCTCGAGTGTGGAAACTGCATGTGACCGGGCTGGAGGAGACAGTGGCAGCCTATGATAGGGTAATTGCTGCGGCCTTTGACTTGATTGCACCCATCTGTGTCCAACCGTTATCTACTCGCTGGAGGTCCCCTTGGTTTGATGGGGAACTCAGGGAGTTAAAGATAAAGGGCCGGAGGTTAGAGCGGTGCTAGAGGACATCTGGACTGATGAAGGACAAATTAGCCTTGAAGACACATTACGGTGACTATCAGGAGGCAATCTCCCGAAAGAAGGCAGATTTTTTGTCAAGGGAGATGGCTGTGGCAAGGAACAGACCAGCTCAGCTCTTCAGCATGGTGGATGGGCTATTACACCCAGCCTGTCTCCAGGCAGGGGGAGCAGGTTCAAGCACAAGGCGTGAAGAGTTTGCTCTGTTCTTTGCCGACAGTGTGTTCTCTATCACAGCCGAGATGTTTTCCAGTGTCGTTCAAAGAGCTTGCGGGGTTCAACCTACGATGTGCCAGGGCACCCCTCTTGCATAGGCTGAGTTTTTAATCTAGCTGGAGTGGATGAGGTGACTGAAATAGTCCGGAGGCTGCGACCAACATACTGTGACCTAGACCCAGGTCCAACCCAACTTTTGGTTGAGTGCATGGATCTGATTGGATCTGTGGTTGTGGAGATTGTCTGGAGATCCTTGGGGAGTGGGACCTTCCCTATGGCACTGAAAGAGGCCTTGGTTAGACCCCTGTTGAACAAAACCCTCATTAGTCCCGGAGCGTCTCACCAACTACAAACCGGTTTCAAACCTCCCATTTTTAGGGAAGGTTTTAGAGAAAGTGGCGGCCATCCAGCTCGAGACTCGTCTTTCCTCCACTGCCACTTACGAGTGCTTCCAGTCTGGATTTAGACCCGGGCACAGCACAGAAACCACTCTGGTGAAGGTGCTGAAGGATCTCCTAATGGTGAGAGATCGGGGAGAACATACCATCCTTGTTCTCCTGGATCTCTTGGCGGCATCTGACACCGTGGACCACAAGGTGCTGCCGGATCGACTGTGGAACTGGTATGGACTAACCAGTAATGTCATCAACTGGTTTAGGTCCTACCTCATGGGTAGAGTGCAAAGGGTGACTATGGGGTTATCCTCATCTAACCCGATGCCTCTACGTTGTGAAGTTCCGCAGGAGCCGGGCTTGTCGCCCTTGTTGTTCACAGTGTACATGCTGCCACTGGGAGACTTTATTAGGTGGTATGGGCTGGATTTTCATTGCTATGCCTACGATATCCAGCTGTACCTGTCCTGTGCACCTGGAAATCAAATGGCGGTCTTGGTGTTTAACACCTGTCTGGAGGAGATCTAGAACTGGCTACAACTCAACCCTGACAAGACGGAGGTACTGGTAGTGGATCCAGGCCATCAATGTGATGGAGGGGGATCTGGAGATGTCTCTAGTTTAGTACAGGGAGGCGTTTCTTTGGTCCCCTCTGTTTGGGTCAAGAATCTAGACACAGTCCTCAACGATAGTCTGACACTTGAGGTGCAGGTGTCGGCCATCAAAAGCGGTGTTTACCATCTGAGGAACATTGCTCAGATCCGGGTCCTGATACCAACCGAGGACCTGGCCACCCTGACGCATGCCTTCGTCACATCCAGGCTGGACTACTGCAATGCCCTGTACCTAGGGCTATCTGGAGGCAACCTCGGTCATCTACAGCTAGTGCAGAACGTGGCAGACAGGCTGTTGACTGGTGCATTAAGATCTGACCATATTATGCCTATCCTCCGTGAACTGCACTGGCTGCCAGTAAGGTAGAGGATTGCCTTCAAGGATGTATTACTTACCTATAAAGCCCTGCACGAGGGAAGGGGGGAAGAGACCAGACTACCTACAAGACCTCCTGGTTCCTTACTGCCTGTCTCACACTCTCTGTTCCTCTGAGGGTTGCGTCCTTGTGGTTCCCAGGGCTAGGTTGAGGCAATCGGGGGACCGTGCTTTCTCAGTTGCCGCACCAACTCTGTGGAACTCGCTGCCAAGCCATCTATGGGAGGCACCCTCTGTGGAAACCCTTAAAAAAGGGCTGAAAACATTTTTATTTAATCAAGCATACAACCTACATAATTTATGAGTAGAAGGTCATGTATTGAATGGACTGTTTTACTGTTGTTTTATTCTTAGCTAAAGATAGAGTGATTATTTTATATTAAAACTCTGCATTATGTATGGAATTTGTATTGATTGTTTTTAAATGTTGCGAAGTGCTACAAGCCTCTGGGAAGGGGAGCTATATAAATAAAGCATATATCTATCTATATGTGCACACAGCCGTTTTGTTACCCCACCTAATGAATGTAACAGATGTAATTTTTTCAAATCCCTTGTGAAACATGTTTTCGCAGTCCCTCTGTGAAACCATCTTTCAAACAGAATTTTAAAAACTCCATCTGTCTTGATAATAACATGGGGTCATAAAGACTATGTTGAAAATGTGGAGTCAAACTGTGAAAAAACTAAGTTATGAAGAAACATTGAATTGTTCCAGCAGTTACTACTCATAGCTTTTATTTTTGCAGATTTTGGCCCCTAATGTTCAGCATAACCCTTGTGTTACCCCACCTCATGAACATGATGGGTATAATTTTTAATAACCCCGCTGAAACATGTTTTTGCAGTCGCACTGCGAAATCGCCTATCAGACGGGATTTAACAAATTTCATCTGTCTTGATCATAACAGAAACTTCATAGAAACATGGGCACTGGAAAATAATGACTGGGATCTGATGCTCCTTGGGTACTCATTGTTTAGGAAGGACTGAGGAACAGGTAGCGAGAAACGGGTAAAGGGGGTAAGAATAGCCCTTTTTGTCAAGGAGGTCATCGAGGTGGTTGAAGATGGGTGTATCAGGGGTAGTGATGGAGCGACCGAGTCGCTGTCGGTGCAACTCATCGCAGCCCCAGGCAAGAAACTGCACTGGGGTGATCTATAGACCTCTGGGGCATGGGGAAAAGAGAGAGAGAGACAGCTCAGGGAAGAACCTGAAAGAGGGGTGGTAAAGGTGTAAGCAGTGATGGTGGGTGATCCGAGCCTGCCAGAAATTGAGTGGAATATTCTAGTGGCCATCAGCACCAGAAGTTAGACCGTGGGTGCTTTCCAACACTGTCTGCTGGTGCAGCTAGTTAAGGAACCCACCAGGCAGACTGCAGTTCTCGATGTGGTGCTCAGCAACTCGGAGGTGACTGAAGCTGTGAGAATAGGGTAGCCACTGGGGAACAGCAACCATAGCTCCATCTGGTTTGAACTTACCGTTGGGTCTGGAAAACCCCCGTCAAGAGCTGAAGTCCTGGACTTCAGAAGGTGAACTTCAACAGGATGAGAAAGCTGGTCAGGGAAAAGTTAGTCAGGGTGGACAATATTGGGGAATGGAAGAGAGCTTGGGGGGTGCAATTTAGGCAGCCATTTTCAAGGCATTTAAGTTATGCATGAGAATGGTACCCAAAAAGAACAGGATCAAGAGACAGTTATGGTTCTTGGCAAGAGACCAGGAAGCGGTGAAGGCAAAAAAAAACAAAAAAAAAAACTTTACGAGTATAAAGAAAAGCATGCAGAGAATACATACTGAAAAAGAGGGTGGTTCAGGAAACAAAAGCAGACACAGAGCTTCATAATGTGCAGGGGGCCAAGAGCGAAAAAAAAACCCCAGTTCTTCCTATATATTAGGGGGAATAAAGAAGAAAGGAGGGGAAGTCGTAAGGTTAGCAGAGTGGGGTAGGGTGATAGAGGCGGATGGGCAAAAAGCCGCCATCCTTAATGATTACTTTACCTCAGTTTTCATGAAGGAAAATGGTGGACCCTAGCTAGAGAGTGTCATCAAAGCAGCCACTAAGGGGGTCTTGGAGATGAGGTAGCCAATATTTACAAGCGAAAGTATCCAGAAAGGGGTGGCAGCACTAAAAATATATAAGGCACTGGGACCAGATGGGTTGCATCCAAGGTAATTCAGGGAGCTGGCAGCAGAACTGGCTGAACCCGTGATAGGATCTGTTCTAGGACCAATCCTCTTCAATATGTTCATCAGCAACACTGGTGAGGGTATCCAGGGCAGGCTGTGCCTCTTCGTAGATGACACTAAGCTCTGTGGGAGGGTGGATAGTGATGAGGGAACTGGAGAAATGCAGAGTGATGTATGAAAGCTAGAGAGGTGGTCTAAGGTTTGGCAATAGAAACTCAAAGCCAAAAAGTGCAAGGTATTGCACCTAGGGAACAAGAATCTCAGGACAAAGTACTGGATGGGTGGAGAGAAACTTAGCATTACAGCTGAGGAATGGGACCTTGGAGTCATCAATGACTCCCTCAAACAATCAAGTCAGTGCAACAAGGCATACAGTGAAGCAAGTAGGATGCTGGAATATATCGGGAGGGTTACTGATGGCAGAAGGTAAGCGGTAGTAATACTTCCCCTAAATAGATCCCTCGTGAGGCCACACATGGAGCACTGCACCCAGATCTGAAGTCCTCACATCAGGAAGGATAAAGATAGGCTGGAGATGATGTAGTGCAGGGTAAGAACAGGTTACTCACCTGTAGCAGTAGTTCTAGGAGTGGTATATGTTGTTCATCCACACACTGGCATGTCCCTTTCCCCTTTAAATCTGGCCGGAAGTCTTCAAGCTGGCTCCTCCCACCCACTCAGGTGGTAAATACCTCGGCTCCGCCCCATGATGCCAGATCTTAGCCTGCTGGAAGCAAGGTTGTGCGCCTAAAGCCGGGGAGGTCGGGTGGGTGCGTGTGGATGAACAACATATACCACTCCTAGAACTACTGTTGCAGATGAGTAACCTGTTCTTCTAGGAGCATGGATAGGTTGTTCATCCACACTCTCTGGCAGACTCCAAGCAGTTCTCTGGGAGGAGGGAGGCAAGGCGCAAATCCCCTACTTGGGAAATAGATATTGGAGAACTGAGGCCCCATAACCAGCATCCCGGCGTGACTCAAGGTCGATGTGGTAGTGGGTAATGATGGTGTTTGCTGACTTCCAGGTAGCAGCCCAACAGATTTCCTGAATAGGGATGTCCCTGGAAGCAGCCACCGATGCAGCAGTATGGCGGGTAGAATGAGCACTTATCCCTCTGGGAGGCTTCTTGCCCGCCAACTCATAGCACAGACATATGCATGATGTAATCCACCTTGCAATGGTCTGTTTGGCAGCAGGTCTGCCAGAAGCTGCTTCAGCGCAGGTGACAAACAGCTGGCAAACCTCTCCCCGAATTTCCGCTGTCCTCTCCTTATAATAGGAGAGAGCACGTCTGAGGTCCAGAGTGTGGAGTCTGTACTCGGCGTCCGAGATGTAGTTAGGGTAGTATACCAGTAGAGTCAACACCTGGTTAAGGTAAAACTCTGACACCACCTTTGGAAGGAATTTCGGGTGGGGGCGCAGGACAACTTTGTCCCTGTGAAAGACCAGATAAGGGGAGTCCACGGAAAGCGCCTGGAGTTCCCCTGTCCTTCTGGCTGACATGATAGCAACCAGGAAGGCCGTCTTCCACGAAAAGTGTAAGAGCTCACACTTGTGCATGGGTTCGAATAGCTTGGCCATAAGCTTTTCCAAAACCAGCAACAGATCCTACGCAGGTGAAGGTTCACGCATCAGAGAGGATATGTAATCCAGGTCTTTGAAGAAGCGCCCGACCACTGTCTCCTGTGCCAATGTCGACTGACCGGTCTGCACCCGGTAAGCAGAAATGGCTGCCAGGTGCACCCTAAGGGTCAATGACTTTAGACCCCCCTTTGGAGAGAGACCAAAAGTAGTCTAGAATGTTAGCCACAGAGCAGGATAAGGGGTCCATACTCTTACCCCAACACCAAATGGAAAACCTTTTCCATTTGAAGGCATAACATTTCCTGGTCGATTCCTTACGAGATGCCTCCACCAGGTGTAGACATCCTCGGAAAGACCCAGAGCCTGGAACTCTAGCCACTCAGGTACCAGGCTGTGAGATGCAGGGATTAAAGGTCTGGATGGAATACCTTTCCCTGGTTCAATGAAATCAGGTCCTGGCGTGTACAAAGCAGCTGCAGGGTCCTGCAGCTGAGGCTGAGGAGATCTGGGTACCAGAACTGGCGCGGCCAATCTGGGGCTACCAGGATCACCTTCGCCTTGTCCTTCCTCACCTTGAGTAACACCTTGTGGATCAAGAGAAATGGAGGGAAGATGTAGAGGAGGCCTGGGGTCCACGGCCTCGAAAAAGTCATCTCCCTGCAGTGAACCCTGCTGAGGGGGGCAGGCATGGTACACTCTCAGCTTGGTGTTTTCCCTGGAGGCAAACAGGTCCACCAACGGTTTGCCCCAACAGGAGAACAGACTGTAAGCTTCCTCTGGATGGAGTGACCACTCGTGGGACGCCTGGCCTAAGCGGCTGAGAGCATCTGCCAGTTGGTTCCAGACTCCTGCCACATGAATGGCTAGGAGATCCACCTCCAACCGACCTACGAGGGTCCAGATGCGGAGCGCCTCCTTGCACAGCAAACGGGAGTGCGTGCGGCCCTGTTTGTTGAGGTAGTACATGGTTGTAGTATTGTCCGTCTGGACTTGAACCACTTGACCCCGGAGCTGAGGAGCGAAAGCTGACAGTGGTGCCAGTTTGACTGCTCTGAGCTCCAACAGGTTGATGTGGCATCGGCACTCCTCGCGGATCCACAAGCCGTGGGCCCTGTCGTACCCCATGTGCACTCCCCAGACCATGAGAGAGGAATCAGTTGTCAGGACGACCGTCGGTTCTGGGCAGACAAACGGGATCCCTTCCCACAACCGTTCTGGGGCGGTCCACCATTGGAGAGCGTCCCACATCTTCTGGGTTACAGTGATCAGCTGGTCGAAGTGACCATAGCGCTGAGTCCACTGGGTGGCCAGCTCCCACTGGGGGGGGGGGGCGCACATGTGCCACCTGGCCCAAAGGACCACTGAGGTGCATGCCACCATGTACCCCAGAAGGCGCAGAAAGTCCCGGACAGGGCGCAAGTGCCCAACCAGAAATGATCGGGCAAAGGAGGAAAGAACCTCCGCCCTGTCTGTTGGGAGCTGAGCTCTGGCTAGACGAGAGTCGAACTCTGCCCCGATGAAGCCCATCACCTGAGAGGGCACAAGAGGCCAAGCGGAGAGCAGGTTTGGAGGGCCAGATCCCTGGACCTCTCCACCTCCTGAAGGGAGGAACCTACCAAGAGCCAGTCATCGAGATAAGGGTATATCCAAACTCCTTGATGCCAAAGATGTGCCACCACCGCAATGCACTTGGTGAAGACTTGAGGGGCCGATGACAGGCTGAATGGCATGGCTTGGAACTTGTATAAGGTCCCCTCGACCCTGAAGCACAGGAACCGCTGGTGAGACGGACGGATTGGGACATGAAAGAACACGTCCTGTAGATCCAGCGAACAGAACCACGTTTCGCTCCAGGGATGGTATGATCTGCTTCAGAGTTACCACCTGGAAAGTGCGAGACCTGAGATATTGATTCAGGTCATGGAGATCTAGGATGGGGTGCCAACCCCCCATCTGCTTGGGCACCAGGAAGTACCTGGACATGAAGCCTGGGTCTGTAGGAGGATCTGGCACTGGAGCTACTGCCTCTCTGCGGAGGAGCTGAGCAATGTCGTCTCAAAGAGCCGCCTGAGTACAAGCTGAGATCATCTCCTCCCGAGGGGCACGGGCTCAGTTACAAGGGTATTGCTCGAATTCCAGAGGCAGTCCCTGGCCGACCATTTCCAGAACCCACCTGTCCGAAGTGATACCGGACCAGGCGGAAAGAAAGTGGCGGAGCCGGCCCCCAACGGGAGGACCCAGGGCTGGCGTGACAGGTGTAGGGGTGGCAACCCCTGACCCATCACTGAGCAGGCTTAGAGGAGGAGGCGGCTCCTGGACCAGCACCTCGGCCTCCTTTACGGAGCTGTTGGGGACCTTGCTTGGGCCTGGGGTGCCAAGCTTGAGCCTGCTGCTGCTGCTGTTGCTGCTGGCCTCCTTGAAAGAAGGGCTGCCTAACCGCAGGGGAAGAGTGCTGAAAGGTTTCTTCTGGCGCTTCTGCTGGTTCTTGCCCAAAGAACCCTTCGCAGAGGTAGCATCCAAGTGGCACTGGACTGCTCTATGCGCTGGAGGTGACCAGCCACTCCTGGACTGAAAATGTCAGTGCCTAGGAAGGGCACGTCAGCTAACTTGTGCTTAGTATCCGTTGGAAAGGAGGATAACCTCAGCCAGGCCCTCCGGCGAGTGGCCACTGTGGCTGCTAAGGAGGGGGCACAGGAATCTCCAATGTCCAGGGCCGTCTGGAGCTGCTGTTTTGCAGCAGCATGGCCCTGGTCATGGACCTGCTTCACAGTGGTCTGCATGTCCACTGGGAGATGAGGGAGGACTTCATCTAATGACCCTAAGAGGGCATGAGACAAGTGTGCCATGATAACAGCCGAACTGGCCTGACGAAGGCCTAAGGAGGAGGCCACATAGACCTTCCGGGCAGAATGGTCCATATTCTTGGACTCCTTGTCCGGGGGGCAGTCAGTGTCAGCTGAGCTACCGGTGCATCTGAACATAGAAGCTGTCACAAGGCTTTCGGCCGAGGGATGCTCTGTGAACCCCGCCAGAGACCCCATAGGTACTGTGTACTTGCGGGCCATGCGGGCAGACAGAGCTGGGCAGGAAGCAGGACGCTGCCAGAGCTCAAGGGCCGGGCCAACAATGGCTTCGGCCACTGGAAAAGCCTCCGTCGGGGTATCGCCCCTTTTGAGAATATCCGTAAGGGGGTATTCTGCCTTCTTTTGGATGGGCTCCAGGGGCATTCCAGTAGATCCGGAAATCAGGCAGAGGATGCCTAGAAGGAAGGACCTTCCTCCAACCCCGCACTGATGACTCGTCATCCCGGATCGGGGTGCAAACCAGTGGCATCAAGAGTCAAGAGTGGGATATAACGGTCTCCTGCCTATGTCTCCCTCGAAGCGCCGAGAGCAATCGGGGACAACAGTGACGGACAGACGACGGGGCAGTCCGGTGTCTGTCTGGTCCTCTTTTGAGAGAGCTCCTCCCTAAGGCTGCTTAGCAGTGGCTCCACCAAAATGGGGTGGGGAGACGAATAAACCGAGCAGAATGCATGCAACCCCGCGGAACGAAGCCTTGGTTCTGGAGAAGTCGGCGTCGACCTGGGAGGCAGGGGCAAGTAATGGCAGTGCTGCCAGTGGAGCCAGCTTTTGACGGTTAGAATCAGCTGTTGCCACATGAGATCCTCATAAGCGTCGATGGAGTTTCCGTCAGTCTCTCCTCATCTGAGGAGGATGAGGATCGATGCGGCGCGCCTCTTTCTGGAGTGTTTGTGACCTTTCTTGGTTTTCAACTGAAGGGTCCTAGTCTCGATCGAGACTGGCGGGGTCGGCTCTTTCGATCGGGAGAGGCCAGAGTCGGAGAGAACCGAGGTTCCGGCACCTTTCACTCGATCGGGACACCTGAGGGCAGGGTCTCCTCATCGGGGAAGGAAAGGACAGGTGTCCTTTCTAAGGAATCATCAACCGGAGTTGGCAACAAAGGCTCGATTGGGTCGAGAGTGATCTTGGCCAGTTCAGATGGTTTCTCGGTCTCGGTGCCTTGGCTGGACGGAAGATCCGAAAAGCTGGCGGCCGAGGAAGCAATCTTGACGGAAGTCGAGATCGCATGCTCCTGGGACTCGGACCTCTCTCGGTCCCAGGAACGTCCTCCTTCTGGAGGAAGAAGATTTGGGATCCTTGTTCCTCTTCCGGGGGTGGGAGGAGTGCGAGCCTGAGGGCGCCTCACCCCTGGTGGGGAGAGACTGGCACAACTCCCGAAAGGAACCAGTAAAGGTGGAGCCAAGGTTGAGAGGTACGAAAAAGCTTCGACTGACGGAAGCTTGAGCAGCTTCCTCCTCGTAAGCCGCCATCTGCTCCAGCTGTTTGGCGGATCCCGATTTCACCGGCGGATTGTGAAGCTCTGGTCTCCCCAATTTTAGGCACGCCTTGCGGTCGTCCAGAACGTTGGGATGGAAGGCCAAGCAGATGGTGCAAGCGGTGATGTAATGTACGACACCTAAGCAATAGACACACAAGAGGAAGGGATCGGTGTGTGACATTTTCTGGCCGCAGGGACACCGACGAAATCCGGGGGACGATTTGTCCTCCATGTCCGATGCGCTAGGATCGTAGTAGTAAACTCTAATGAGTTTTAAAAAAATTGGCGGTGAAAACCGACGTTGAGAATCCAGGGCCTACGAACTGCTAAGGTAGCAAGAGGGAACCTGAATCTTCCAGCGGAAAAGAAGATCTGGCGTCATGGGGCGGAGCCGAGGTATTTACCTCCCGGGTGGGTGGGAGGAGCCAGCTTGAAGACTTCCGGCCAGATTTAAAGGGGAAAGGGACATGCCAGAGAGTGTGGATGAACAACATATCCACGTTCCTAGAACAAAATTTATTCAGAGCCAACAGGGCAGGTCTTATGAGAAGTGCCTCAAGGCACTGAACATGTACTCGCTGGAAACCAGAAGGGAGAGGGGTGAGACCTTCAAGTTCTTAAAAAGAATCAATAAGATGAACTGCCGGGATATATTTAGCTTGAATACTATCACAGTCATGTGGACACGAGTGAAAACTGATGAGAAGGAGGCTCAGAAGGGACATGAGGAAGTATTATTTTACAGAAAAGATGGTGGAGCCATGGAACAGTCTGCCTGTCAAAGTGGTGGGTGCTAGAACTGTTGGTGGGTTCAACCACAGTTGGGAAAAAATGAAGGGTATAGTGGTTATTTGGGACGGCAGAAGATGTGAGGGGAATGGAGGAAAGGATGGGGAGGCAAAGACCCTGGAGGGACAGTAGATCCCAGGGCTAAATAGGGAACTCAGGCAGACTGCAGCCTCCATTAAACTGTGCATCTATGCTGCTCTATCCTGGGGGAAATGGTGCAGGGTCTGCAAGAGAAGCCATACGAGGAGAGGCTAAAGGAGCTTAATATGTATACCCTTGAGGAAAGGAGGGAGACATGATAGAAACGTTTAAGTACCTCAGTGGAATCAACAAAGTCCAAGAGGGTAGCATCTTTCAGAAAAGATGTGCAAGAACAAGGGACACAATTTGAAGATTAGAGGGGATGGCTCAGGGCAATGTGAAGAAGCATTTTTCAGAGAGAGAGTGGTGGGCGCATGGAACAGCCTTCCTGAGGAGGCTGTGGGGTCTAAAACTGTGGGAGAATTCAAGAATGCATGGGACAGACATAAGGATTTTTGTGGGGGTAGGAAGAAATAGGCTGTTGGTTAAATAAGATATGCAGCTTATCCTCTAGGTAGGGAAATGGGCAGACTAGGTGAGCCAAGCGGTCCTTATCTACCGTCAAAGTCTATGTTTCTATGAAATACACTGTAAAAGCTGGAACCAACTGAAAATGTAACTTTCCTTTCAGCTGGGCTATCCTAAGTAAATACATTATAAAAATGGGTAAAAGCAAGGCCCAATGAAAATGAGATACAGCATCTTGGCTGTGCTATCCTGCATAAAAATTGGGAAAAGCTGCATGCCACTGAAAACAAGATAGCATCTGAGCTGTGTTATCCTGGGTAAATACAATATATAAATGTGTCAAAGCAGGACCGCATTGTAAATGAGATATTGTGTCTCAGCTGCATTATCCTGGGTAAACATACTGCAAAACCTTGTAAAAACAGGACCGTACAGCAGAACGCAAAAGGGAATGTTGCACAGAAGATGATCTGTCCTAGAAAAATCGTATCTCACCTCTACTATCCTGGGTAAATGTTATAGACCCAAAGTAGCTTCACTGTTACATCCTATTTATTAGGAGGAGACCACAGTACCAAAGATCGCTACTGTTTTTCTGTATTGGTCCCAATATGCATCTAGCAGGGAACGCTACTGTTATGTTTTCCCTCCTGCTAGTGCTCTTGTTCTTATGTGACTTCTGTGCCGACATTCTTGTCAGGGATCTCTCAACCAGAAGTATCTACTCCTCCTCCACACAGTTGAGTTACCCCCGACTCTTCTGTCTTCCATCCTGGCTCATCCATTATCATCTCTTGGTTGCCCGGAGAGGAAACAGTGCTACCTTCTGGGTGCCTTTTTGTCCTCTCAGAGGATCTTCCATCTGTTGCTTACTGGTGGCTTTCTTAATAACCTTCAAGTTCTCCTGCTACTTTTGCTTGGAGGTGACAGAGTCAAACCCTGATCCAACGTCTGCCCCAATAAATCATACCAATCCCCGCTGGGCATATGGCCATGGGCCAAGGATTGCCCTTTTAAACATTTTTAGCCTACTCTCCAAATCACATGAGTTAGAAGCCTGTTCAACCCATTATAACCCTGATGTCTTAGGCATTACTGAGACATGGCTGAAGCTGTCTAGCCCAGATTTTAACTGCCAAATCAGAGGCTATACCCTTTTTAGCAATGACAGGCTTGGTAAGGAAAAAGGTGGTGGGGTGCTCATGTTTTTCAAGGACCACCTAACCGGCTCAGTCATCTCCACAAGTGACTTGGCTGATCCCTCTCTGGAACGGATCATTACAGAACTGATCCTCGGGTCCACCCATACCTTTCAACCTCCTGCCTCATAAATCAAGGACAAGGCTTAAAAAAGTCAGGGACAAAGGAACAAAATCAGGAACACATTTTCAAAATTAGAGATATCCACCCAGAAAGCTGGTAGAATATGGCGCTTAGTGAAAAATGCATTTTCTAAAGAAGAATAGGTCTGTAACTTTAATGCTTGACATTATTTTGTGCGTATAATCCCCACTGTTTAGCTAAGGAAACACAATTTTTTAGAGGGACAGAGTAAAATTTTGAGACAAAAATCAGGGACAGTTTAGAGGTATGGGTCCACCAAGACTGTCTATTTGGGGTATGTTTACAATCCCCCCCCCCCAAGGGCAGTATAAATGGTCTTGCCTAAATAAGCAGAGAGAGATCGTACGCCTCTCCCCTGATATGGACCTTATTATGGTTGGGGATTTCAATCTCAATTGGCTTACAGACAGGGGTCAATCTTAACATTGTTTTACTAGCCCAAACACTAGTGCAAATTAACCAGGACTAGTGCAGCTAACTCTCTACTTGCCCATCTTGACTAGTGCAGTTTTTCATGGCTGTTAATGAAGTTAAAAAAGTCTCTACTTTAGCATTCTCTAGTCCTCATGCTAATCTCTCTCAATGTTCCAGATGGCCAGGTGTGATTAACAGCTCATTATGAGATGCAGTTATTTGGCAGTTCAAGAGACAGATCCCACAAAAGACTCAATGTGAGTCATTATCACTCCACTGTTAAGACTTTCAGTTAGTGTCCAGGGTGTGATCAAGGACAGAGTGCTGTTAAGTCACTAGGTTCCAGTTTTCTGAATGTGTCTATGTCTGACAATTTGTCCAATATTATTAAGATCAGTGCCCCTCATTTCTTTGCATTTTGAGTGTTTACATCCAATATTTCAGTGACAAAATGCAAAGAGGTATACAGGATTGGACCTGCAGGCAGTGAGTTTTGTCCCAGCCTCACCATAACTTCCCTCTCCCCTGCAAATCTCTTAACTCTGTTCTTTCCCTGGACACCACTGCAGACCAGACTCTGAAGTGACCATCCATAGATCCACAGCTGCCATTACTGGCAAGTGTAGGGGGCCCCTAGCTCTTCTAAATGGACCATGCCAGCCATCACCATCCATACAGTTCCACCCTTATCCCACTCAACATGTCCTTTCAGCCTAAAAACAAACATTTGCATCATGTATGGTACAAAAATAAAGCTTGATATAATACATAATTTGAAACTTTGAAACAGGCATTCCTGGGGTGCATAGATCATCCTATACAGAAATAGAAATAATATAGTGTTATGCCTGTGTTCTGTTTCCCCTGGGCTGATGAAAGGACAATGTTAAAGAAAAATATGTTATTGTTGGGGCAGAGCATATTAAAATCAATGCTTTTACAAATAAAAATGTCAATTTTCTATTTCCCAAGCCCCTTAAGTTTGTCTAGTCCCCACCCCAAAGAGATCTTATATTCACTCCTGGTTCACTTGAGACTGTACAAAAACTTTCAAAAGTGCAGGTCTCCAGTTGACTATAGGGTGGGGACCGAGAGGGTCTTTCTCTGCCTGACTTTCTTCATTGCCCTGTGGGTGGTGGTGGTGACAGTGTGGGAAGGTGCATGATGATGTCAGCTACTGTGTGTGCAGAGCTGGGACTGCTTGATTGAATATTTGTTGTTGTGATATCCTCTCTTTGCTTGGTGGGGGGGGGGGCAGAAAGAGGAAGAGAGGAGGCCATGGTACAAAACTGTGATGGATGGCATTGCAATCTTTTTTTCTGCTGGGGAGCTGGAAGCAATGTGGGAGCAGGATAAATATGCAATAATCAGAGAATTTCTTGGCTTTGCTTGCATTGTCTCCTCAATAAGTGATCAAAATTTACTGTACCATTATAATTAAGGGCTATTGCAACTATCTGCAGGCTAGTGCAATTTTGAATCAACTTGCCCTGCTGGCTAGAGCAAAAAAAGGTTAAGGCTGACCCTTGCTTACAGACCAGCAGTTCAAATACATTGAGCTCCTTAAGCAAATTAGCCTATCTCCAATCATCTCCTCCCCATCTCAGCTAAACGCTAAATCCTTCCATCACTTCCTCCTTGATTGGATCCTAACAAATAGAGAGGGTAGGGTCCAATCCGTGGGAGTGCTGTCCGACTCCATTAGTGACCACTCCCTCACACGGTGCATATGGTCTTGTCGTAGCCCTCGTCCCCAACCCAAGCTTATATCCTTCAGTGACTTCTCTAAATTTGACATGACCAAACTTCGCACTGGCATTTTGGCAGTAAATTGGTCCACCCTTTACTCAATAACCAATGCTGACTCGACCCTTGGATTCCTTACGGAGGCTCTGTCTTCAATACAGGACAAGCATTTTCCCGTTACTACACATGATTTCGGGTGGGAACTCTAAATGGCTCAATAAAGAGCTACGGTCTCTAATGAAGCAGCGGGACACACCTTGGGTCACTTTTAAATCCTCTCTGACCCCCACAAATTGGAACAATTATCGAAGACTCAGGAATCTATGTAAGCAAGACTCAAACTCCTTAAAGCCTCCTTTCTCAATAACCAGCAGACCCACAACCTAGGGGACCCCAGTCAGTTGTGGTTCGCCGTACACTCCTTTACAAAACCTGATCCTAAGTTCAATACTATAAACTTGCTCACAGGCAAAGGACTCCAAACTGAGCCATCCAGAGTTGCGGAAGCCTTAAACAACAAATTTGCTAATTTGGACACATTGTTTATTGATAAATATCGGATAACACCTTGGAGTCAAAGACTCCTTTACAAAGGTTCCACATCGTACATACAGCAAGACAGAGACAACCGTGAACAAAGTAACAACTAACATAGTAATTAAAGACAATGGTTATAGAATGGTTGCAAATGAATACAGAAAATACAAAATAGCAGCAGGGAATACATGGTAACAGAGAGCTGCTAACAAGGTACAAAGTGCAAAAGGTTACAGGTACAAACATAAAATTTCAGGGCGATGGTGTTAGCCCATGAGGATTCGATCGTTGGCCAAGGCAGGACATTTGGGTCCACTGTCACAGTATAAACCGCATGGAGGCGGCAGTGCCCAGTGTTAGGTCCATGGTCATGGGGGGGGGGGGTGGTAGAACTGGAAGGTCAGGTTTAGGGGCAGTCATATACGGATCCCTGGGTGATAAGGTCCCTTAGTTGGGACTTGAACCGACCAAGTTTGGGCTCAGTGAGGAGGGAATTTGGGAGTGAGCTGAGCCAGGATGGGGCCAGATATCGAAACGTTCTTTGGCCTGAGGTGGTCTTGCAGCGAGGTATCCTAAAGTGGGTAGTCGCTGATTGCCGTGTGAGGCGGGTAGACAGTGGGGACTGAAGTAGTGGGGAGAGGGCTGGTGGGAGTAATCCTGAGGTGATTTTCTTGGTGAAGAGGCAGGCCCGGTACTCTAGCCTCCCATCGAAGTTGAGCCAGTTTGCTGAGGCGTAGAGGGTGCATATCTTGCAAATCTCCATCCCAAATCCGCTAACCCTATCCCTGGGAACGTTGGACCCAAGATGACTGGTTGCGCTCCGTTCCACTTTAAAGCCACCTCTCCCTCAGAGGTTCGACATCTACTCCGGGCCCTATCCAACTCTGGTAGTGCTGGGAGTGACTGGTTCTGCCCTTGGTTCCTAAAGATGACTGCAGATTTTATAGTCAAACCCCTCTCCATCCTTTTTAACCTACCTCTGTCCACTGCATCTTTCCCCCTAATTTGGAAACAGAACAGAGTTGTTCCCCTCTTAAGTCAGGGGATGCCAAACACCCTGAAAACTATAGACCAGTATCCAGACTCTCTCACACGAGCAAGGTCCTCAAGAAAATTGTATTTCTGCAAATCTCAGACCATTTTTCAAAATACAGTTTATCTCCTGACCAACATGGTTTTTGAAAGGATTATAGCACTACTACTACTCTGGCTCATTTCACTGACCAGGTCCTAAGGGAAGCAGATGATAGTGAGCTCACCAGGGCAATCTTCATTGATCTCTCTAAAGCTTTCGACTTAGCAGATCATGACATCCTCAATAAACTTATTCTTACGGCTTCTCTCCAGGTACCCTGGAATGGAGCAGGAATTACCTATCGAACAGATCACAAATGGTCTGTATTGGAGAAGTTTTATCCAGTCCACTACAGGTACACAGTGGAGTTCCACAAGGGTCCATATTTGGACCCATTCTCTTCTTTCTCTTTGTAAACACCCTACTTGAAGATGGCTCAGGCTGCCACAAGATCGTGTATGCAGATGATCACACCTTATTTAGGAGTGACAATAAACCTCAAACTATCCCGATCTGGAGATTCCCCCTCCACACTTAGTTGGTTTACAGTAAAGTACAGTTACGTAAGAACTTACCATAACAGTAGATCTTCGAGAACAGCTCTTGCAGCAGGTTACACCATTAGGACTGAAGCCGGCAGGCGTCAGGACCCCACGGAAAAATTCTAGCTAGCTATCTTCAGCAGGGACCGCCCAGCGTCAGTCCTGCCTCCGACGTCAGCGATGTAGTAGTACATAAGAAGCGGTCCCACCAGATTTCCCAGTTCTCCGCCCGGAGACTTCGGCCGCAGGCTGACATCGAAATGGGAGACCGAGGATCCACCGTCAGAAGACAAGCGGGAAAAATTCCGTTAACAAAGACTAAGCCATGCCTCCTCAAGGGGAAGGAGGCGGGAAGGTACCTGCTGCAAGAGCTGTTCTCGAAGATCTACTGTTACGGTAAGTTCTTACGTAACTGTACTATCTTACTTGAGACACAGCTCTTCTGACAAATCCACCAATGAGACTGATTCCCAAGCAATAGTGCTTGTAAACACTCTGGGAGGAGGAAATAAGAAAGAACGCTCCAGGTCCTGAATCTAGGACAGGAGACCCTGTAGCACTGCCAGGCCGAAGCCTGCTCTTCACCGTGAAGCGATGTCCAGGCTATAATGCCTGATAAAGGTATGAACAGAGCTCCAAGTGGCTGCAGCACAAATGGCAGAAGTGGAGACGTTTCGAAGTGCTGCAAAAGATGTGGCCACGCCCCTAGTGGAATGGCCCCGGACTGCTCCTGGGAGGGGCTTTCGTTTGATATCATAACAGTAAGAGATGCACTGGACAAGCCAGCGAGACAGGGACTGTTTGGATACTGGTTGGCCCTTCATCCTTTCGGTAAAGGAGACAAAAAGCTGCTCCGAAGTGCGAAGCTACTTAGTTCTGCTCAGGTAGTAGTACCTCAAGCTGCGGTGAACATCCAGGGTGTGAAGCAGCGCCTCTCCTCTGTTAGAGTAATTAGGAAAGTAGACCGACAGGTCAATATCCTGGTTGAGAGTGAGTGTGGAAACCACCTTAGGCAAGAATTTAGGATTCGTCCTCAGGGATACTCTGTCCCAGTGGAAAATTAAATAGGGCTCTTTGCACATGAGAGCCTGAAGCTCAGAAACTCTTCTCGCTGATGTAACAGCAACCAAAAATAACGTTTTCCACAACAGAAAACGCAGCTCGCAATCCACTGCAGGTTCAAAGGGGGGGAGCGTGAGTTGCTCCAGGACAAAGAGCAAGTCCCAAGGAGGCACTGGGTCCTTAATGGGAGGCCTAAGGTGTAACACCCCTCTTAAGAATTCTCGACAGGCATCTAATTGTGCCACTGTGCGCTGTCCCATCGGGAGGTGATAAGCTGAAATGGCACAGAGGTGCACTTTAATCGAGGAGTAGGTGAGACCCGAACAGAAAAGGGAGAGCAGGTACTCTAACACCGCTTTCACCGGACAACCTAAAGGGGAAAGGCCGCGTGCTTGCGACCATAGACAAAAACGGCGCCATTTCTTGGCATATGTTGCCGGCTTTCTGGCTGCAGAAAGGACTTCCGCAACCTCTTGCGGGACCCCGTGGCGCAAGATGGCTATGTCTCTAGGAGCCATGCATGCAGGTTCAGTGAACATAAGTCTGGGTGGACCAGTGAACCCTTCTCCTGAGACAAGAGGTGGGAGCTGAATGGCAACGGGACCGGAGGTTCCCGGGACAGCTGAATTAGCAAAGGGAACCAGATCTGCCTGGGCCAGAATGGGGCCACCAAGATCATTGTTGCATGCTCCCTGCGCAGTTTGAGAAGAACTCTCTGGATCAACGGGAAGGGAGGGAAAGTGTAGAGGAATCTGTCCGCCCAGGAGAGGGACAACACGTCTTGCCAGAAAACACCAGGCCCTGGATCTAGCGAGCAAAAATTGGGCAGTTTTGCGTTGGATGGGGAGGCGAACAAGTCCAATTCTGGAGTTCCCCATCGAAGAAACAGATCCTCTGTTACCTCCTGGAGAAGTTCCCACTCGTGGACTCTGGCCTGGGAGTGACTCAGGCCGTCTGCCATTGTGTTGTCCACCCCGGGAACATGTACGGTGATCAGGTTCGCGCCGTGTCAGATTACCCAATCCCACACCCTCATGGCCTCCCTGCAAAGGGGGTAAGAGTGTGCACCTCCTTGTTTGTTGTGGTAATACATCACCGCCATGTTGTCTTTCTGAAGCAGGAGAGTACTCGGCGGGATCTCTGACTGAAATGCCTGCAGGGCATAAAGGACCGCCCTCATCTCTAGGACGTTGATATGGAGGTGGGCCTCCAGAGGGGTCCACGTTCCCTGGGACTTCACCCCATCCAGGTGTGCTCCCCACCCTAGACCTGAGGCATCTGTGGTGAGGATTACCTCCAGGGACGGCGCTATAAACGGGATGCCCATAGAGAGTGTCCCTGGGTCTAGCCACCACTGCCAGTCTCGAATCGCGGTGTTCGTGATTCTGACCAGATGCTGCATGTGGTCCTGCCTTTGGTCCCATTGCACCTTGAGCATCCACTGAGTTACCCGCATGTGAAGCCTTGCGAAAGGGACAGTAGGAATGGCCGCAGCCATGTGTCCGAGCAAGCGAAGGACCGACCTGGCTGGGTCGGTCTTGTTCGATGAAAGCTCCCTGATGAGGGATCTGATGCGCTCCGCTCTGTCGTCTGGAAGAAATGCTCTTCCCTGAACGGTGTCCAGTACTGCGCCTATGAACTGCAGTTTCTGCGACGGTACCAGGAGAGACTTCTCGTGGTTGATTAGGATACCCAGAGATCGAAACAGGACCTGGGTGCTCTGGATCGCCCGTAACAACGCCTCTCTGGAGGTGGCCATGAGAGGCCAATCGTCCAGGTACGGGAACACATAATGGCCCTGTCTCCTTAGAGACGCTGCCACGACTGCCATGCATTTGGTAAAGACCCTGGGTGCTGATGACAGCCCGAATGGAAGGGCTCAGAACTGAAGATGATGGCCGAAAAACTCGAAGCGCAGGAACCTCTTGTGCGCTTGAGCTATAGGATGTGCAGGTAGCGTCCTGCATATCTAGAGGCGCTAAAGGCGTCCTGCTTCAGCATGGGAATAAGACCGGAAGAGTTACCATGCGGAATCTTTTAAGCTGACGGACAAATTGAGGTCGCTGAGGTCCAGAATCGGACTGGGGTCCCTGTCTTCTTTGGAACCAGGAAGAAGTGGAATAGTATCCATGTCCTCTCTGGTTCTCTAGGGCGTACTCTATCACTCCTTTTGCAGGAACACGAGTACTTCTTGTCTGATCAATGACTTGTGCTGACCGGGTGCAGGAGAGCAAAGAGGCCTCAAGGGTGGCTTTTCCATGAATTCTATAAAGTGGCCTCTTCCGACCAACTGTAGAACCCACCTGTTGGTGGTTATAGTCTGCCATCCTGGCAGGAAATTCTCAATGCGACCCCCGACCATGACGTCCCGTTGATCGTGAGGGGCGGGGGCCAGGAAGGAGTCAGGCTGTGGCGGCTGAGGGTCCCGCTGGCTGGACCGGCTTAGGAGTGCGCTGGCTTCGACCTGCGGGTTGTTTTCCCTGGGCTCTGCAAAAACCGGAGCCCCTCTGTTGTGGAACAGGGCGGGACTGTTGTCTCTGCATCCGTCCACGAAATCGGCTTTGGTTCCTACGAAAGGAACTAAGCTTGGGTGGTACATGGCCTGAACCGACCTCACCGCCTTCTCGGCCTCTTGGAGTTTGGTAATTATCATCTCTGAGGGTTTACCAAACAAAACTTCTCCCTCGAATGGGGTGTCCATGATGTTTTTCTGGACGTCTGGGGTAAAACCGGAGACACGGAGCCAAGAGTGCCTCCGGAGGCATACGCCTGAAGCTGCTGCTCGGGCCGAGGAGTCCGCGGAGTCGTACTCGGTTCGTAGCACTTGGGTTCCCACGTCCGAACCCGTACGGAGGAGCTGCAACATCTCCTCCTCCTCCTCCTGCTCACCTTCCAGCAATTTCTCAGCCGCATCCAGACCCTGCTCCCACAGGGCATTTTGGAACTGCACCATGTGGGTCAAATAATTCAGGGATCTGATGGCGCAGGTAGCAGAAGCATACGTGCGCTACCCATGGGCTCCAGCTGCTTGGACTCTGGGTCCGTGGCAGGGTGCTCAGATGTTGCGGTCTCTGGGACCGGTCATGAGAGGCTGTTAAGACCAGAGAGTCGGCCTGGGATGCTGAGTCAAGTACTGGTCTTCTCTTGGAGCCTTGTACAAGCGGTCCAGCTTTCTTGGCATCACCAGGAGCGAATGTGGGCGCTTCCACGCTGCTGTGGTGGCGATCACAAGTGTCTACCAAGGGTGGCACCACCACAGGCTTGGGGTCCTTCTGTCGAAGATCCACTCAGGCGAGCCTTTGAGGTCTAACTCTTCCGCATCCCATCCCATGTTCTCTTGGATGTGTCTCATAATATCCGAGAACGAAGGGTCATCCGGAGGAGACTTTGGCATCTCACGTGGGTCCGAAGAAGGGATGGAAAGGGGAGATGGGGATCTGGATGTAGAAAACTCTGATCCCGTGTCCTCCGTCGAAGGCGAACGGCGGCGTCTTCTGGGTCTCTTGGGACTGGGTGACCTAGAAGAGGATCTGGACGGAGGTCTCCTTTTATCGAGTCTTCCCCTTGGAGGGGTCCTGAGCTCCCGGGGAGGAGGTAACTGGTCTGCAGACCCAGATGGAGACAGGGGCGGAGGAACCGGAGGAGTAACCGGTGTAGGAGGAGGAGGAAGCGGAGGTGGAGTGGGAACCATGTCCTTTTTGATGGTATCCCACCAGTAAGTGAAAAGCTCCTTCACCTCTGAAAAGGAAAGGCCCGACGATGGTCTGGGCGCCGGTGGACGGTCGTCGGGACCCAGCGTCGGCTCCACAGGGGGCTCGGGTGGCGTCGAGGGTTCCCTGGGAGTCTCAACAGGACCGGGGTCGCCTGTCTGGTCCTCGGGCTGGGTTAACTCCTCCTCAGTAATGGTCTTCTGACCGACGTCGGTCGGAGGCGTCGGGGTCCTCTTCTCAATAGGAGCGGGCCGGTCCCCCTACCGGCGTCCGGTGATGAGTAGGCCTGGCCGGCGACGGTCTTCTAGCAGACACGGCTCTGGGGACCTGTGGCGAGAGGCCGACGCCGATTTAACTGGCCGGGTCCTGTGGCCTCTTGAGTGAGGTAAGCTCCTTGGTTTTGCGAGGAGGCAAGGAAGCAGACCTGACGTCGGGTTCAGAATGGCGGGAACCCGACTTGTGGTGATGGTGGCAATCCCTCGACTTAGCCAGGGCCTTGAAGGACGAGGAAGGCCTGGGAGTCTTGGCCTGAGAAGAGGAAGAAGATTTTCTCACCGCAGCGGGGGGAGGCTGAGAGCTGGCCCGGGAAGGAGAGCGGTCGGACCTGGAGCCAGAACTGCGCGAGTCGGGGGACCTGGAAAGGGCCTTCTCTCTGTGCTTCTCAGCATGCTTGTGGGCCTTCTGTGAAGAATCCCCCTTGGAAGCCATGGACTTGAGTTGCTCCTCTAACAGGAACGCCTGAAGGGCCTTCTGGCGACGGATCCGGGTTCTGCTGTTAAAACCCTGGCAAAAAGAGCAGGACCGGGTGTCGTGGTCTGGGCCTAGGCACCGGACACAGGCCGAGTGCGGATCCTTAAAAGGGATCTGCTTCCCACAGGCGCACTTCGAGGAGTGACCGGAGGTCGGGGAGGACATCAGAGAAAAAACTGAACTCGGAGAACAAATTTCCCGTAGGAAAGCACTTTACCACGTGTCGTGTGCTAGAAACCGAACTGAAGGGTCGAGACATGCAAGTCGACGGCGGGAAAGAACTGGGGAATCTGGCGGGACCGCCCCCTTATGTACTACGCCTGACGTCGGAGGCGGGACCGACGTCGGGGGCGGTCCCCGCTGAAGATAGCAAGCTAGAATTTTTCCGTGGGGTCCTGACGCCTGCCAGTCCTAATGGTGTAACCTGCTGCAAGAGCTGTGTCTCGAAGTAAGATACAGACTTATCATTAATGCAAAATAAACTAATACCATGTTATTTGGTTCAAAGCCTCGGCTCGCCAGATGTACCGCTGGACCTACAAATTCCCTCCACATCCTGGCTCCTGATGGATCCCCCTTAGATAATGTCTCTTCCTTTAAATACCCGGGGGTCACACTCGACCATTCCCTCTCCTTCAAATATCATATCAGGCTAGTTGTGAAATGAGTTAATCAGCAACTGGGTGTTTGCTACCGCCTGAAGCACCTCATGACCCCCGAAGTGAGACTGGCCATCGGGCAGGGCACCCTCCTACCTCTCCTTGACTACTGCTCACCCATAATCTCCCTAACCTTGTCCCAAAAACTCATTCATCTTAACACTGCCTTGAACAAAATCTGCAGATTTGTCACATTAACCCCCTATAAAACCCACCACTGCACCCTCTACTCGTCTCTCAGGTGGCTCGTCCATCAGGCCCATAGGGATTTCCTCTTAGGCTCCCTCAAATTCAAGTCCCTCCATGATGGCGCTAGTTCCCCAATATCCAGACTTCCCAGTATCAAATAGGGCTCGCGACACCTGAGGTCCTTCAATCAATGCCTTCTTGACTGTCTCAGGTTCTCTACTGACATGGGCCTGAGAGCCTTCTCTTGCACTGCCCTTAAGCTCTGGAATGCCCTCCCAGCTGCATTCCATTTCTCAGGGTCCCCCCAGATATTCAAGGTACACTATAAAAACTCCTGCTATCGACCCTGACCTGCAACTGCAACTCCTGATCACAGCCAACCAAGCTCCCTTGGCTGCTACTCACTCCACAAATTAGTGTGCACCAGCTGATTGGGGGGGGGGTGCTGTTGTTCCCACAGCCCACGCTTATATGCTGCTCTTCTCTCTCTCTCACACATTCTGACCTCACCTTGTTGTTACCCTGGCTAATATTGCTTTAATTATGACTTCTTTGGTCTCTCTGTTGCAGCTGAACCTTGCCTGTTGTTCTAATTATATACTGAAATTGCTCTCTTACATATTTTTTAACTGTCCATGTGTGTATTATGTCTATTAACTAGTTTATTTATGTAATTTATTGTACATTGTCTCTGAACCTTATGTACCTGTATACTGTAAACGCTCCTGTACTGCTCATCTCTTATCATGCGGTGTATGTGCCATCTGTTTTTTTTTTTCTTTTTATTGATTCGAGGTGACAGTTACATGACGATTTAATTCAAACACAGACTGTTCCACATATGACACTAAAGAATACAGGCTTTTCTTTAAACTATTTTCATGTTCCTGTTATATCTATATAGGTATTATTTTTAGTTAAAACCTTAACAAAATGTCTATGGTTGAATTTCATCAGTTTTGGCATAGTGATCCCTTGTTATGTTGTAGTTGACGGTTCCCTTCGACCAAGGGCAAATAATCAATGTTTTGCCTTCGTCTCCTCAAGTCGACTGTTACTCCATTTTTTCCCCTATGCCCAACCTCCCAATTTATGCAAATATTCATGGGACAAAATCAGGATCATGTATGGAAATATATATCACCCATGGTCTCCGAAAGAGTTCAAATTGTCCCTGTTTATTGTGAAGTTTTGCAGTTAGAGATTCCATGTGATAAATGTCTAATACCAATCCTCTCTAGTCCTGAATTGTTGGAATGATTGCGGACTGCCAACACCTAGTTATTGCCTTTTTAGCTACCGGAATAAATGTAGGAAGT
The DNA here is from genome assembly GCA_016271365.2 of Neoceratodus forsteri. Taxonomy (NCBI): domain Eukaryota; kingdom Metazoa; phylum Chordata; order Ceratodontiformes; family Ceratodontidae; genus Neoceratodus; species Neoceratodus forsteri. The sequence goes on from CM057451.1 coordinate 749,574,686, forward strand.
AGAGTTCGATGCCATTGAGGGTTATGTTGGGGGTAGATGGAGAACAACATGGTTTAACTATGAGTTCAATCAGTTCTCCCATGCAGTCTGAAATTTCTGTCTGTAAGGAACACCAAAATGGAGTTAATAGGGGACAAGACCAAAACATATGACCCTGGTCCGCTAGTTACATGAACATTTTCTCCAATATGCTCCAAATGAGCATGGGAGATATTTAATTAATATTGCAGGAGAAAGAAAAAAAAAAAACCTGCTCATACATTTCCATGCAAATTTGCGCCATCTAGTGGCGTGATTTTACATGTCTGTGTTAAAGCCTGAAGCCATTCCTGTTCCCGTATTTCCACTTCTAGGTCCCTATTCCAACTATTCATAACTGAAATTGTGGAGTCTCCCATTCCTTCCCTTAATATATTATATAGAAAGCCTACCTGATGTGACCATAAGTTCCCATTAATATTGTCTTCCAGATTTTTCCAGGCCAGAGGCAAAGGTTCCGACAATCTGGTTTCCATGTCTTTTTGGCATAGTAGGCAGTTTCTTACCTGACTGTATCTGAAATGGTCATTACTTGAAAGTCCGAATTTTGTTTGCAGAGAGTCAAATGGCATGATCCCCAAGGGGGGAAGAAATTGCTTAAAAAATTGAAGACCCACTTGTCTCCATCGGGAGAAAGTATGGTCCAGGGATGCTGGAAGAAACCGATCATCATCTGAAATAAGTGCATAAAAAAAGAAATTCCGGAAGGCTTTTTGTCGTTTTATTCTGTACAATAATTTTAGTACTTGGGCCGTAAATAAAGAGAAGTCTCAGAGGGGGTAACCTAACTTCAGGAACTAATGTCACCTTTATAATATCGTAAAGATTGTTTATGGCAAACTCTAGATCCTGTGTATGTGCCATCATAATGGCCGAGATCATACCTGAAAATGGTCCCTGGGGCCACTGTACTTACCCGGTTATCAAATAAATAACCTACAGATTTTGTGTTGGAATTCCTTATATTTACTGCATACTAACAGGCCCCTGTGGCTTTCACAGATGAGGGTCCAGTCCAGCCCTCCTCCAAACATAGAAACATAGAAACATAGAAGTTGACGGCAGATAAGGACCGCAAGGCCCATCCAGTCTGCCCATTTCTTTTTCTACCTTATAAATGTGCCATCGGCCTTTGCTCTGTCAGTGACCTATCTATTCATAGTCATTTGTATTGCTCCCTTATGCCTATCCCATGCCTGTTGAAGCCCTGCACTGTATTCATAGCCACCACTTCTTGTAGTAAGCTATTCCATGCATCTACCACCCTTTCTGTGAAAAAGAATTTCCTCACATTCCCCTTAATCGGCCTCCTCTAATCTCATGCTGTGTCCTCTTGTCCTGCAATTTTTCTTATATTTAAACATGTTAGACTCTTTCACCTTGTTTATGCCCTTAAGGTGTTTAAATGTCTCGATCATATCACTCTCTCCCTCCTTTGCTCAGGGTATACATATTGAGCTCCGTTAATCTGTCCTCATATGTCTTCTGATGCAGTCCCTGCACCATTTTGGTTGCCCTTCTCTGGACTGCCTCAATTTGGTTAATGTCCTTGTGAAGGTGTGGCCTCCAATACTGCACGCAGTACTCCAGATGAGGGCCTAACCAATGTCTTGTACAGAGGGATTATTACCTTCCTCTTACGACTTGGTGATACCCCTACTAATACACCCCACACCCCCTAGCCTTACCTACTGCTTTAGAGGTCTGCTTGATGATTTTAGGTCATCAGTGATGATGATGCCCAAGTCTCTTTCTTCCTTTGTGACTGCTAGCAACTCCTCCCAGCCTATAAGTGGCTTCAGGGTTTCTCTTCCCTATGTGCATGATTTTGCACTTCTTTGCATTAAATCCCAGTTGCCACTCTTCTGACCATTTTGCTAGTTTATCCAGATCTTCTCATTCTGCCCACCCCATCTGGATCATCTACTCTGTTGCAGATCTTGGTGTCATCTGCAAACAGACAAGCCTTACCCTCTAGTCCATCTGCGAGGTCACTAATGAAGATGTTGAATAGGACTGGCCCCAGGACTGATCCCTGAGGTACCCCACTTGTGACTTGCATCTCTTCTGACTGTATACCATTTACCACCACTCTCTGTTTTCTGCCAGTCAACCAGTTTGCCACCCAGTTGACCAACTTCTGACCCACCCCGAGCCTACCTAGCTTATTTATCAATCTTCTATGTGGAACAGTGTCAAAAGCTTTGCTGAAGTCAAGGTAAGTGACATCAACTGCTCCCCTTGGTCCACCACTCTGTTACCAGTCAAAGAAATCCATGAGATTAGTTTGACGGACCTTCCTTTGTAAACCCATGCTGTCTTGGATCCTGTGCCCCTATGGATTCCAGGTGTTGCACTATCCTTTCCTTAAGGAGTGCCTCCATAATCTTGCCCACTACTGAGGTAAGACTGACTGGTCTGTAGTTCCCGCCTCCTCCCTGCTACCACTCTTGTGGAGGCGGGATCACATGAGCCCTTCTCCAGTCTTCTGGGACCTCTCCTGTGCTCAGAGACTCACTAAACAATTCTGCTAATGGCTCTGCTAGTTCCTCCTTTAGCTCCTTAAGTACCCTGGGATGTATGCCATCAGGTCCCATTGCCTTATCCACCCTGAGCTTAGCAGCTCTTGTAGGACCCTTTCTTTTGTGAAGGAGTAGTGCTCACCTCCCTCCCCCTGTGTCCATGATGCTGAGCTGTGGGCCCTGCCCTACCTTCTCTTCAGTAAATACTGAGCAAAAGTATCTATTTAGGATAGATGCCTTTACAGGTCCTCCTCCTCACATGCTCCCTTTTCTCCATTAAGCTTAGCAATACCCCCTCTGGACTTTCTCCTTTCACTAATGTATCTATAGAAAGTCTTGTCACCTTCTTTTACTGTTCGTGCTAGTGTTTCCTCAGTTTGGGACTTTGCCTGCCCTACTGCCTTACCTGCTTCCCTTAGGGCAGTTTGGTATGCCTCCCTATCTTCATCCCGCTGTGTTCCCTTATATTTCCTGAAGGCCAGCCTTTTGGCTCTGACCTTTTCTGCTACTGTATTTGAGAACCAAAGTGGTTTCCTTCTTCTTTTGCACTTCCTTTTCTGTCTAACACAATGGGATGTTGCTTCAAGTATTGTATCCTTAATGCTTGCCCACTTTGCCTGTACCTCCTCACCTGTGTTTCTTTTTGCCAGGGCTAGCTTAACCTGTTGGCCATCTTATCAAAGTCAGCTCCTCTGAAGTCCCATATTTTTGCCTTGGAATGGGATGATTTAGATGTAGTAGCCAAATTGAACCATACCATGTGATGGTCACTGGACCCCAGGTGACCTTCTACCTGGAGATCTGTGATCCTTCTTTGTTAGTCAGTACTAGATCTAGGATAGCCCTGTCTCTTGTGGGTTGCTGTACCAGTTGTTTGAGGCCCTCCCTGCAGGAATCCACTATGAGTCTAGTTCTGGCAGATGTTCCTGCTGGTATTGACCAATCTATATCTGGCATGTTGAAGTCTCCCATTATCAGAACCTCCCTTTAGCTGTCATGTTTTGTATATCTTCTAACAGTAATGTGTCTATGTCCTCCCTCTGGTCTGGGGGCCTGTAGACAACCCCAGTTCTTATGGCTGTCCCATTTCCTGTTTCAGGGTGACCCACAGTTCTTCTGGCTCCTTATGTGTATTCTGAATTTCTGTAGCTTTGATATTTTCATTAACATACAGGGCCACCTCCCCCTTTTGCACCTCGGTCTCTTCTGAACAATACATAGCCAGGTACTGAAGTCTCCCAAGTGTGGTTACTGGTAAACCACGTCTCACTAATTGCTACTATGTCCAGTTTAGCCTCTGACATTATTGCCTGCAGGTCTGGGATCTTATTTCCCAGGCTGTGAGCATTATGTACATGATTTTCCATTGGCCAGATTTTGGTGTGTTAGTTGTTGGGTGAAGTTTGGCATTACCCTGTGCATCGTATGGGAGACAAACCTTTTTCTTACCTGGTGATGCAAATGAATGGCAAACACGCTGAATTCCTGTTTGACCACTAGCTGAGGGAGGGGTGTTCTTCCCATTCGGCGTATGGGGTGCTGCACCCCTCTCCCCATTTGCTAGTTTAAATATTCTGCAAGGCGTCAAACTTCTGCCCCAATGCACTGACTCCCTCTTTAGTCAGATGCAGTCCATCAAATTTAAGAACTTTAGCTCCCAGAACTGTTGCCAGTTCCCTACAAATCTGTGTCCTTTTCCTGGCACCAGTCCTTGAGCCACGTGTTTAGCTCCCTATCTCTCCTTCTCTGACCTTCCGTCCATCTGTTCCCTTCTCCCAGACTGGCAGGACCTCAGAGAAGGAGATGCCGACGAAATAGATGATAGTTTGTCACCCAGCTTAGTCAGGTGTTCCTTGGTCTCCACAACTGACCGGCTGGCTAGATCATTAGTCCCTATGTGTACTAGGACATCAATGTTTTCTCCTGCTTTGTGAACAATTTTAGCAATGCGGTCAGTGTCTCTCCATGCTGATGTACCTGGGAGACATCTGACCATCACCCTGGCTGGAGATGGGTATCAACTCCCTAATCATGGAGTCTCCTATGATCAGAAGTTTTTGATTTCTTTGTGCTTGTTTAGTTTTGGTTCCTGATTTGGGTGAGTATTGTTGTGCTAGCTCCTGTGCCGCAGTGTCCTGCTCTGCAGTGTCTTCTGCCTCTTTATTTGATTTCAGAGATAGAGGCAGATACCTGTTTGTAGCGTTATATGGTTTTGGAGGTAATGTGTTGAGAGCAGAGAGTGATGGGGCACCGATTTGCTCCTCCTAACCACCTGCCAACCTCCTGGACCAACTACCCTCTGCGGTCGAGGTTTTTCTGTTGGATGCTGGGAAATGGCGGGTGGTTCTTATAATGTATTTCCTCTTCAATATGAAATTTGAGGCGTGCAATCTCTGCCCATGCTGCCGGAGCTGAGACCGAAGATCTCCAAAGGCCCAGCATGTGGGACAGTGTCCAAATCCTGTAAGACTGTCCTTCTGAAAATTGTTCCACAGTACCTGCAGTTAATGAAATCCATTCCAAATAAGTTGCTGGGTTTGTAACCCAGTCAGAGTAATTAGAAGGAAAAAAAGGAAAAAAATGCAAGTAATGGTTTAATTGTGCTTTGTTTAACTTGTTATAACAAGTTAAATTACTAGTGCCCTAGTAAATGAGATCACCTTGTGGAGCCCCACTGATCCGCCCTTCCTGCTCTGCCACAGGAAATGTCACAACTGTGGTACCCTATAAAAGGAGTGTAGCGTGGGGTGGTTGGGATGGGGTGGGTGGCTGCCCTTCCCTGCCTAAAAAGAAGAACCACGACGAAAGAACAAGGAGGTAAGAGCAGAAACAATCAGTCAACAACAAATGGAGTAACCCTGAAAGCTTATCCTAATGTTAGATAAAACTGTAAAACCTGTAAAGCACCACCTGTAATAATTTCAGAGAAGATATACCCTGTAAGAAACACTTTGCTCCAGAGAAAATAAAGCAGTAACAGAAGATATACCTTGCAAAGACAATTTGAATCAGAAGATTACAGCAGTAATCTGTTAGCACACACCTGTAGGCACACCTTGTAATAATGCAGAAGAAGGTATACCAGCAACAACAATTTGAATCAGAGAAAAAATAAAGCAATGAAATGTTAGCCACAAACAGTAGCAATCCCTGTGAGTAAAAAATCAAAACACCACCACACAGTAAATCTGCTTCACAAACTAAGTCTTAATCCTTCTCCCTTGCTCCAGTGTTTCTCTACTCTGCCTTTCAAGCAGTCTTAGAAGGAAAGAGCTCAGGTGAAGCTAGGTGCCTGGCCAGCAAACCAAGTCTTCTACCTACAAGATATCAACTAACCTGACTTTTAACCCTTCTTTCTGTTGGAAATTACTGACAGTTTGCCAGCTCCACCCCACATACACACCTAATCCTTTGGAAGAGCTGTGGGAGGAAAGCAATTAGCTCCTTCAATGTGAGAAGGAGACTGAAACACCTCTGAGACAACAAACCTTTTCAACAAACAAGAATAAAATAAAACACAGTGTCAAACAGTAATTTTGCTTAGCCCAATGATAAAAAGTCACAAAATGTAAGCTCCAATCTGTAATACAGTAATTTCAGAGAAGATATACCCTGTAAGAAACACTTTGCTCCAGAGAAAATAAAGCAGTAACAGAAGATATACCTTGCAAAGACAATTTGAATCAGAAGATTACAGCAGTAATCTGTTAGCACACATACCTGAAGCACACCTTGTAATAATGCAGAAGAAGGTATACCAGCAACAACAATTTGAATCAGAGAAAAAATAAAGCAATGAAATGTTAGCCACAAACAGTAGCAATCCCTGTGAGTAAAAATCAAACACCACCACACAGTAAATCTGCTTTATCAAACTAAGTCTTAATCCTTCTCCTTGCTCTGGTAAGTTTCTCTACTCTGCCTTTCAAGCAGTCTTAGAAGGAAAGAGCTCAGGTGAAGCTAGGTGCCTTGGCCAGCAAACCAAGTCTTCTACCTACAAGATATCAACTAACCTGACTTTTTAACCCTTCTTTCTGTTGGAAATTACTGACAGTTTGCCAGCTCCACCCCACATACACACCTAATCCTTTGGAAGAGCTGTGGGAGGAAAGCAATTAGCTCCTTCAATGTGAGAAGGAGACTGAAACACCTCTGAGACAACAAACCTTTTCAACAAACAAGAATAAAATAAAACACAGTGTCAAACAGTAATTTTGCTTAGCCCAATGATAAAAAGTCACAAAATGTAAGCTCCACCTGTAATACAGTAATTTCAGAGAAGATATACCCTGTAAGAAACACTTTGCTCCAGAGAAAATAAAGCAGTAACAGAAGATATACCTTGCAAAGACAATTTGAATCAGAAGATTACAGCAGTAATCTGTTAGCACATACCTGTAGGCACACCTTGTAATAATGCAGAAGAAGGTATACCAGCAACAACAATTTGAATCAGAGAAAAATAAAGCAATGAAATGTTAGCCACAAACAGTAGCAATCCCTGTGAGTAAAAATCAAAACACCACCACACAGTAAATCTGCTTAGCCAAACTAAGTCTTAATCCTTCTCCCTTGCTCTGGTAAGTTTCTCTACTCTGCCTTTCAAGCAGTCTTAGAAGGAAAGAGCTCAGGTGAAGCTAGGTGCCTTGGCCAGCAAACCAAGTCTTCTACCTACAAGATATCAACTAACCTGACTTTTAACCCTTCTTTCTGTTGGAAATTACTGACAGTTTGCCAGCTCCACCCCACATACACACCTAATCCTTTGGAAGAGCTGTGGAGGAAAAGCAATTAGCTCCTTCAATGTGAGAAGGAGACTGAAACACCTCTGAGACAACAAACCTTTTCAACAAACAAGAATAAAATAAAACACAGTGTCAAACAGTAATTTTGCTTAGCCCAATGATAAAAAGTCACAAAATGTAAGCTCCACCTGTAATACAGTAATTTCAGAGAAGATATACCCTGTAAGAAACACTTTGCTCCAGAGAAAATAAAGCAGTAACAGAAGATATACCTTGCAAAAGACAATTTGAATCAGAAGATTACAGCAGTAATCTGTTAGCACACACCTGTAGGCACACCTTGTAATAATGCAGAAGAAGGTATACCAGCAACAACAATTTGAATCAGAGAAAAATAAAGCAATGAAATGTTAGCCACAAACAGTAGCAATCCCTGTGAGTAAAAATCAAAACACCACCACACAGTAAATCTGCTCATCCAAACTAAGTCTTAATCCTTCTCCCTTGCTCTGGTAAGTTTCTCTACTCTGCCTTTCAAGCAGTCTTAGAAGGAAAAAGCTCAGGTGAAGCTAGGTGCCTTGGCCAGCAAACCAAGTCTTCTACCTACAAGATATCAACTAACCTGACTTTTTAACCCTTCTTTCTGTTGGAAATTACTGACAGTTTGCCAGCTCCACCCCACATACACACCTAATCCTTTGGAAGAGCTGTGGAGGAAAAGCAATTAGCTCCTTCAATGAGAAGGAGACTGAAACACCTCTGAGACAACAAACCTTTTCAACAAACAAGAATAAAATAAAACACAGTGTCAAACAGTAATTTTGCTTAGCCCAATGATAAAAAGTCACAAAATGTAAGCTCCACCTGTAATACAGTAATTTCAGAGAAGATATACCCTGTAAGAAACACTTTGCTCCAGAGAAAAATAAAGCAGTAACAGAAGATATACCTTGCAAAGACAATTTGAATCAGAAGATTACAGCAGTAATCTGTTAGCACACTGTAGGCACACCTTGTAATAATGCAGAAGAAGGTATACCAGCAACAACATTTGAATCAGAGAAAAAATAAAGCAATGAAATGTTAGCCACAAACAGTAGCAATCCCTGTGAGTAAAAATCAAAACACCACCACACAGTAAATCTGCTTAGCCAAACTAAGTCTTAATCCTTCTCCTTGCTCTGGTAAGTTTCTCTACTCTGCCTTTCAAGCAGTCTTAGAAGGAAAGAGCTCAGGTGAAGCTAGGTGCCTTGGCCAGCAAACCAAGTATTCTACCTACAAGATATCAACTAACCTGACTTTTTAACCCTTCTTTCTGTTGAAATTACTGACAGTTTGCCAGCTCCACCCCACATACACACCTAATCCTTTGAAGAGCTGTGGGAGAAAAGCAATTAGCTCCTTCAATGTGAGAAGGAGACTGAAACACCTCTGAGACAACAAACCTTTTCAACAAACAAGAATAAAATAAAACACAGTGTCAAACAGTAATTTTGCTTAGCCCAATGATAAAAAGTCACAAAAATGTAAGCTCCACCTGTAATACAGTAATTTCAGAGAAGATATACCCTGTAAGAAACACTTTGCTCCAGAGAAAAATAAAGCAGTAACAGAAGATATACCTTGCAAAAGACAATTTGAATCAGAAGATTACAGCAGTAATCTGTTAGCACACACCTGTAGGCACACCTTGTAATAATGCAGAAGAAGGTATACCAGCAACAACAATTTGAATCAGAGAAAAATAAAGCAATGAAATGTTAGCCACAAACAGTAGCAATCCCTGTGAGTAAAAAATCAAACACCACCACACAGTAAATCTGCTTCGCAAACTAAGTCTTAATCCTTCTCCCTTGCTCTGGTAAGTTTCTACTCTGCCTTTCAAGCAGTCTTAGAAGGAAAGAGCTCAGGTGAAGCTAGGTGCCTTGGCCAGCAAACCAAGTCTTCTACCTACAAGATATCAACTAACCTGACTTTTAACCCTTCTTTCTGTTGGAAATTACTGACAGTTTGCCAGCTCCACCCCACATACACACCTAATCCTTTGGAAGAGCTGTGGAGGAAAGCAATTAGCTCCTTCAATGTGAGAAGGAGACTGAAACACCTCTGAGACAACAAACCTTTTCAACAAACAAGAATAAAATAAAACACAGTGTCAAACAGTAATTTTGCTTAGCCCAATGATAAAAAGTCACAAAATGTAAGCTCCACCTGTAATACAGTAATTTCAGAGAAGATATACCCTGTAAGAAACACTTTGCTCCAGAGAAAATAAAGCAGTAACAGAAGATATACCTTGCAAAAGACAATTTGAATCAGAAGATTACAGCAGTAATCTGTTAGCACACACCTGTAGGCACACCTTGTAATAATGCAGAAGAAGGTATACCAGCAACAACAATTTGAATCAGAGAAAAATAAAGCAATGAAATGTTAGCCACAAACAGTAGCAATCCCTGTGAGTAAAAATCAAAACACCACCACACAGTAAATCTGCTTAGCCAAACTAAGTCTTAATCCTTCTCCCTTGCTCTGGTAAGTTTCTCTACTCTGCCTTTCAAGCAGTCTTAGAAGGAAAGAGCTCAGGTGAAGCTAGGTGCCTTGGCCAGCAAACCAAGTATTCTACCTACAAGATATCAACTAACCTGACTTTTAACCCTTCTTTCTGTTGGAAATTACTGACAGTTTGCAGCTCCACCCACATACACACCTAATCCTTTGGAAGAGCTGTGGGAGGAAAAGCAATTAGCTCCTTCAATGTGAGAAGGAGACTGAAACACCTCTGAGACAACAAACCTTTTCAACAAACAAGAATAAAATAAAACACAGTGTCAAACAGTAATTTTGCTTAGCCCAATGATAAAAAGTCACAAAATGTAAGCTCCACCTGTACACAGTAATTTCAGAGAAGATATACCCTGTAAGAAACACTTTGCTCCAGAAAAATAAAGCAGTAACAGAAGATATACCTTGCAAAAGACAATTTGAATCAGAAGATTACAGCAGTAATCTGTTAGCACACACCTGTAGGCACACCTTGTAATAATGCAGAAGAAGGTATACCAGCAACAATTTGAATCAGAGAAAAATAAAGCAATGAAATGTTAGCCACAAACAGTAGCAATCCCTGTGAGTAAAAAATCAAACACCACCACACAGTAAATCTGCTTCGCTAAACTAAGTCTTAATCCTCTCCTTGCTGGTAAGTTTCTCTACTCTGCCTTTCAAGCAGTCTTAGAAGGAAAGAGCTCAGGTGAAGCTATAGGTGCCTTGGCCAGCAAACCAAGTCTTCTACCTACAAGATATCAACTAACCTGACTTTTTAACCCTTCTTTCTGTTGGAAATTACTGACAGTTTGCCAGCTCCACCCCCCACATACACACCTAATCCTTTGGAAGAGCTGTGGGAGGAAAAGCAATTAGCTCCTTCAATGTGAGAAGGAGACGAAACACCTCTGAGACAACAAACCTTTTCAACAAACAAGAATAAAATAAAACACAGTGTCAAACAGTAATTTTGCTTAGCCCAATGATAAAAAAGTCACAAAAATGTAAGCTCCACCTGTAATACAGTAATTTCAGAGAAGATATACCCTGTAAGAAACACTTTGCTCCAGAGAAAAATAAAGCAGTAACAGAAGATATACCTTGCAAAGACAATTTGAATCAGAAGATTACAGCAGTAATCTGTTAGCACACACCTGTAGGCACACCTTGTAATAATGCAGAAGAAGGTATACCAGCAACAACAATTTGAATCAGAAAAAAATAAAGCAATGAAATGTTAGCCACAAACAGTAGCAATCCCTGTGAGTAAAAATCAAAACACCACCACACAGTAAATCTGCTTCGCCAAACTAAGTCTTAATCCTTCTCCCTTGCTCTGGTAAGTTTCTCTACTCTGCCTTTCAAGCAGTCTTAGAAGGAAAGAGCTCAGGTGAAGCTAGGTGCCTTGGCCAGCAAACCAAGTCTTCTACCTACAAGATATCAACTAACCTGACTTTTTAACCCTTCTTTCTGTTGGAAATTACTGACAGTTGCCAGCTCCACCCCACATACACACACCTAATCCTTTGGAAGAGCTGTGGGAGGAAAAGCAATTAGCTCCTTCAATGTGAGAAGGAGACTGAAACACCTCTGAGACAACAAACCTTTTCAACAAACAAGAATAAAATAAAACACAGTGTCAAACAGTAATTTTGCTTAGCCCAATGATAAAAAGTCACAAAAATGTAAGCTCCACCTGTAATACAGTAATTTCAGAGAAGATATACCCTAAGAAACACTTTGCTCCAGAGAAAAATAAAGCAGTAACAGAAGATATACCTTGCAAAGACAATTTGAATCAGAAGATTACAGCAGTAATCTGTTAGCACACACCTGTAGGCACACCTTGTAATAATGCAGAAGAAGGTATACCAGCAACAACAATTTGAATCAGAGAAAAATAAAGCAATGAAATGTTAGCCACAAACAGTAGCAATCCCTGTGAGTAAAAATCAAAACACCACCACACAGTAAATCTGCTTAGCCAAACTAAGTCTTAATCCTTCTCCCTTGCTCTGGTAAGTTTCTCTCTGCCTTTCAAGCAGTCTTAGAAGGAAAGAGCTCAGGTGAAGCTAGGTGCCTTGGCCAGCAAACCAAGTCTTCTACCTACAAGATATCAACTAACCTGACTTTTAACCCTTCTTTCTGTTGGAAATTACTGACAGTTTGCCAGCTCCACCCCACATACACACCTAATCCTTTGGAAGAGCTGTGGAGGAAAAGCAATTAGCTCCTTCAATTGAAGGAGACTGAAACACCTCTGAGACAACAAACCTTTTCAACAAACAAGAATAAAATAAAACACAGTGTCAAACAGTAATTTTGCTTAGCCCAATGATAAAAAAGTCACAAAAATGTAAGCTCCACCTGTAATACAGTAATTTCAGAGAAGATATACCCTGTAAGAAACACTTTGCTCCAGAGAAAATAAAGCAGTAACAGAAGATATACCTTGCAAAAGACAATTTGAATCAGAAGATTACAGCAGTAATCTGTTAGCACACACCTGTAGGCACACCTTGTAATAATGCAGAAGAAGGTATACCAGCAACAACAATTTGAATCAGAGAAAAATAAAGCAATGAAATGTTAGCCACAAACAGTAGCAATCCCTGTGAGTAAAAATCAAACACCACCACACAGTAAATCTGCTTAGCCAAACTAAGTCTTAATCCTTCTCCCTTGCTCTGGTAAGTTTCTCTACTCTGCCTTTCAAGCAGTCTTAGAAGGAAAGAGCTCAGGTGAAGCTAGGTGCCTTGGCCAGCAAACCAAGTCTTCTACCTACAAGATATCAACTAACCTGACTTTTAACCCTTCTTTCTGTTGGAAATTACTGACAGTTTGCCAGCTCCACCCCACATACACACCTAATCCTTTGGAAGAGCTGTGGAGGAAAAGCAATTAGCTCCTTCAATGTGAGAAGGAGACTGAAACACCTCTGAGACAACAAACCTTTTCAACAAACAAGAATAAAATAAAACACAGTGTCAAACAGTAATTTTGCTTAGCCCAATGATAAAAAGTCACAAAATAGTAAGCTCCACCTGTAATACAGTAATTTCAGAGAAGATATACCCTGTAAGAAACACTTTGCTCCAGAGAAAAATAAAGCAGTAACAGAAGATATACCTTGCAAAGACAATTTGAATCAGAAGATTACAGCAGTAATCTGTTAGCACACACCTGTAGCACACACCTTGTAATAATGCAGAAGAAGGTATACCAGCAACAACAATTTGAATCAGAGAAAAATAAAGCAATGAAATGTTAGCCACAAACAGTAGCAATCCCTGTGAGTAAAAAATCAAAACACCACCACACAGTAAATCTGCTTAGCCAAACTAAGTCTTAATCCTTCTCCCTTGCTCTGGTAAGTTTCTCTACTCTGCCTTTCAAGCAGTCTTAGAAGGAAAGAGCTCAGGTGAAGCTAGGTGCCTTTGGCCAGCAAACCAAGTCTTCTACCTACAAGATATCAACTAACCTGACTTTTTAACCCTTCTTTCTGTTGGAAATACTGACAGTTTGCCAGCTCCACTCCACATACACACCTAATCCTTTGGAAGAGCTGTGGGAGGAAAAGCAATTAGCTCCTTCAATGTGAAGGAGACTGAAACACCTCTGAGACAACAAACCTTTTCAACAAACAAGAATAAAATAAAACACAGTGTCAAACAGTAATTTTGCTTAGCCCAATGATAAAAAGTCACAAAAATGTAAGCTCCACCTGTAATACAGTAATTTCAGAGAAGATATACCCTGTAAGAAACACTTTGCTCCAGAGAAAATAAAAGCAGTAACAGAAGATATACCTTGCAAAGACAATTTGAATTAGAAGATTACAGCAGTAATCTGTTAGCACACACCTATGAGCACACCTTGTAATAATGCAGAAGAAGGTATACCAGCAACAACAATTTGAATCAGAGAAAAAATAAAGCAATGAAATGTTAGCCACAAACAGTAGCAATCCCTGTGAGTAAAAAATCAAAACACCACCACACAGTAAATCTGCTTCGCCAAACTAAGTCTTAATCCTTCTCCCTTGCTCTGGTAAGTTTCTCTACTCTGCCTTTCAAGCAGTCTTAGAAGGAAAGAGCTCAGGTGAAGCTAGGTGCCTTGGCCAGCAAACCAAGTCTTCTACCTACAAGATATCAACTAACCTGACTTTTTAACCCTTCTTTCTGTTGGAAATTACTGACAGTTTGCCAGCTCCACCCCCACATACACACCTAATCCTTTGGAAGAGCTGTGGGAGGAAAAGCAATTAGCTCCTTCAATGTGAGAAGGAGACTGAAACACCTCTGAGACAACAAACCTTTTCAACAAACAAGAATAAAATAAAACACAGTGTCAAACAGTAATTTTGCTTAGCCCAATGATAAAAAGTCACAAAAATGTAAGCTCCACCTGTAATACAGTAATTTCAGAGAAGATATACCTGTAAGAAACACTTTGCTCCAGAGAAAATAAAGCAGTAACAGAAGATATACCTTGCAAAAGACAATTTGAATCAGAAGATTACAGCAGTAATCTGTTAGCACACACCTGTAGGCACACCTTGTAATAATGCAGAAGAAGGTATACCAGCAACAACAATTTGAATCAGAGAAAAATAAAGCAATGAAATGTTAGCCACAAACAGTAGCAATCCCTGTGAGTAAAAAATCAAAACACCACCACACAGTAAATCTCCTTAGCCAAACTAAGTCTTAATCCTTCTCCCTTGCTCTGGTAAGTTTCTCTACTCTGCCTTTCAAGCAGTCTTAGAAGGAAAGAGCTCAGGTGAAGCTAGGTGCCTTGGCCAGCAAACCAAGTCTTCTACCTCAAGATCAGGCTATGTAAGTAAGTAGAACTTTATTTATGGAGCACCCTATCCAGAGGCTCAGGGCGCTTTATAACATGCAATACAGAAATAGAGATAGAGATAGCAATGGATCCACAATTCAAGGGCAAAAATGATGACAAAATAATTAAATAGAATCAATTAAGATCATCAAACCGTATAGCTCAGTTCCCAAAAGCTTCCTTGAAAAGATGTGCTTTCAGGCCCCGTTTACAGCCCTCCAACAAGGAGGCCTCCCTCAAGGACATTGGAAGCGAATCCCATAGGGCTGGCACAGACACTGCAAATGTGTGGTCACCAGATGTCTTTAGCCCGGCCCTGAGAATTGCTAGGAGTCCTTCCTCAGAGGAGCGGAATGTGCGCTGATAGTGGTAGGGAGTCAGATCATCAGTCAGGTAGTTTAGACCCAGACCGTATAGGGCTTTATAGCTAAGAAGACCCATCCTGAAGGAGATTCTACACCTCACCGACAGCTAGTGCAGACCACAGAGCACTGGGGTCACATGACACAACCTTGAAAGGCCAGTCAGAAATCTGGCTGCTGCATTCTGCACTAGCTACAGGCAATGCAGAACTTCTCAACTAACCCTGAGATAAAGAGCGTTACAGTACTCCAATCTGGATGTCACTAATGCATGCACCAGTGAGGGCAGGTCCTCCGACGGGATAAGGGCTTTAATCTGAGTGATATTCCTCAAGTGATAAAAACCACTCCGGGCAACAGATGACACCCGAGCCTTAAATGTCAATCCGTCATCGAAGATATTGCCCTGGTTCTTCACCCATGTGGTAACCACCAGTGGAGTCAAGCCCAGCATCCAGGCAGGGCTAACCCCAGCAGTCTCCACTTCCCGTCAGCAACCAGGCTCAAAGCACTAGTGCATCTGTTTTGAGCCTTAGCCAGCTGGTGGACATCAAGTCTTGGATCTCAACCAGGCACACATTTTATACCTCCACGGTGCCCCCCGTTATGGGTGCAGAAGACACATACAGCTGGGTGTCGTCTGCATAGCAGTGGAAATCCACACTGTAGTGTCTAATTGCTTTACCCAGGGGCAGCATGTATACTGCAAACAGCGTGGGTGAGAGGATCGAACCTTGGGGGACTCCACTTGGCAGGAGCTTCCGGTGAGAGGAGAAACTCCCCAACACAACCCTTTGCGTCCTGCCAGTGAGAAAGGACTCAAGCCAGCTGATGACAGTACCAGTGAGTCTGCAATTTCCTGCAGAAAGTCCCTCTCATGCCTCGGACGCTGGTACACAAGAAGGATTCTGCAGCCTGCACCTGACCCCCCCCCCCCGCCACACATTCAAACGATGAAGTAGATTCCACTGGGTGCACGGAGAAGTTCAAGTCGGTTCTAAAACAGATGGCTACACCCCCACCCCTGTGGTCCCCTACTGGGCAATGCACTACGGAGAAACCAGCCGGGATGGCTGCCTCCAGAATTGGACTGGTGTCACTGCCCAGCCAATTCTCTGTGATGCAGGCGAGATCAACTGAGGAAATCAAGTCCGCTTTAATTGCAGTCTTGGTCCTGATCAACGTCATGTTGCAAAGCAACACCCAAAGGAGACTAGAGATGGCTGCTAGCTCAGCAGCTACCTGTTCACATGATCTAGCAGAGACCCTAGGTACGGGGACTAGACATGAGTGACCTCATCCCGGCCTACATTTCGCCCCAGGGCGTCTCCTGGTCCTCAGCACTCTGATATGGCTTTCCCGGTCAGCTACCCTGGCACCCCACTGTGTACCATTCCGCTTCCTTCAAATACCATTCTCCCAACAGTGCAGAAGCACTGCAGATGACAAAGGAGGTCGATGAAGGGGCAGAGGTCCAACAGCTGAGACGTCGTGTAGCTGAGCCTATGGGGCCTGCTACCTAAACAAATCTCTAAGCCTACTGGTTAAAACACTTATCTAAACAATAACTCCAATGAATTAAATAAAATATTAACACCCCCCAAACCCAACTTAAATTAAAATTACCCCCCCCAAAAAAAAAAAAACCTTTAGAGGACTAAGGCCAAACTTTTTGGCATCAACAAATTCAGAATTTGGATCAGCATATCCTCAATCGGCCTCATGCCAAAAATCAGATCTGCAAGTTACTTTGTTTAAAAGGTACAAGTCATTTAGTAACCTTTAATTCACTGCCTGTTCCAAAAAGCCAGTTTCAGAGAAGAGCTACTGATGATGTCATCTCCTGAACTCACAGCCTAGTCCTCCCTGCAAGCTACCTTACATGACTTATTTCTTCTAGGTTACTTAAAACTGCAGTTGCAGCAAACATCTGAAAAAGGAAAACTGACACCGGGTGGTTCAGCACATGTACTTAAATAACGTGTAGATGCAAGGTACAGTACTTCAGAATGTGACAGGGGAGTTGGACTACAGCGGCATACATGGCTTTAGAATGACAAAGTTGTGTACAATTTTTAGAATACTGCAGGTATGAGATTTTGAAATGTTATCAGGTTGTAATTGTGGAATGTGGCAATGATACAATTTCAGAAAGTAGCTAGAACACATAATTTCGGAATGTGGTGGTGATGCACAATTTCTGAATGTGGCAGTGATGCACAGGTTCAGAATATGGTGGTGATGCATAAGTTCGTAATGCAGTGGTGATGCACAATTTTGGAATGAGTCAGTAATGCATAATTTCAGAATGCGGTGGTGACACACAGGATCAGAATGCAGCAAAGGCGCACTTTTTCAGAATGCGGCAGTGGTGCACAATTTTGAAATGCGTTGGTGACATGCAAGTTCAGAATGTAGTGGTGACATACAATTTTGGAATGCAGTGGTGACATGCAATTTTGGAATGCAGCGGTGATGCACAGGTTCGGAATATGGCAGTGATGCATAGTTTCAGAATGTGGCAGTGACGCTCAATTTTGGAATTAGGCAGTGACACAATTTGGGCACGTGGCAGTGAATTTTGGAATGTGGCATTAAAACACAACTTGGCGGGGATGTGCAATGTGGAAATTTTAGGAGGGATATGCCATTTCAGAATGTGGCAGGGATGCGCAATTTGGGAATGGGGAGGGATGTGCAATTTCAGAATGTGGCTGGGACGGATAATGTTGGAATGTGGTGGGGGAATGTGATGCACAATTTTGAAATATGGTGGGTGTACAATTCTGGAATGCAGCAGGGACAAACAATTTCCAAATAATATGGTATATCCTGTCACATTCCGACAGCATGCATCCCCACCATATTCTGAAATTGCCAGTCCCCACCAAATTCCTCTGTGTGTGTCCCTGTTGCATTCTAAGACCAACTGGCCCACCACATTTTGAGATGGCATATCCCTGCCACATTCCAAAATTGCATGTCCCCAACATTTTAAAATTGTGCACCACCTTGACATTCTATGCTTGGTTCAGCACTACATTCTAAAACCACCTCCTGACGTGTTCTAAAGTACAGTGCCATGCATCTGAATATGCTGGAAATGCAAGCACTACAGCCAACCCGATGTCAAATTTTTTTTTTTTTTTTAAAGGATTACTATAGCTACAGTTTCTTAAACTTTGGAGAAGCAGGTCCTATTAGGTTGCTGACTGTGAGGACTGAACTTTGAGTTCGGAAGATAACATCATCAGTGGCTCTTCACTGAAACTGGCTTTTTTTTAATAGGTAGTGAAATCAGGGTTACAAAACAGCTCATAACTTTAAAATGAAGTAACACATAAACCTAATTTTTGGTATATTTTTTGCGGTATGCTTATTCTAATAGGGCTGGCAGTATAGCCTAGAGGTTAGAGGAACAAGGTGTGAATGAGCTTGGTACATCCAGCAGACAAGACCCGAGTTTGATTCTCACAACCTCCATTTGCATACTGTGTGACTCTGAGCAAGTCACTTAACGGCCCAGCGCTCCCAGGTCGCCCCTGAAAACAGGCACTTATGCCTAGTGGGCCTTACCCGGTTACCAAAGACTAAAATAAAATAAATAAATTTTGCTATGTAGCTATTTTGGTGGGAGTCCCTCTTTAAAGCATTAAAAACTAATCCCCCCCCCCCAACTCTCACACTTGCTCCATACAAAAGTAACCCCGAAAACACACACACTCAATCACACACACATACATGCTCACTCACTCACTCACTCTAACCCAGAACCCACCCATTAAATATTTAAATAAGATTGAACAAACATATATAGGTCCAGGTCCTAGTTTGTGCCAGCCAGTGGGCATATTCTAATAATACGAAGCAGACTGACCAGTACTCTGGGACCCCCCCCCCAAAGCAGTGGTCTCACCACTACTGGGGAGTTTAAGGAAGGTAACAGGTGGTCAAATGTCCCCTCCCAACAGTGCTCTCATCGCTACTGGGTTAGGGAAAATTGATAAATGAGAGCCTAGCTTTAAAACAGTGTATCATAAAAAAAGTCAGAAAGTATAAACTTGCCACAGCCCATGGGTTCTTGCGTCCAGCAAGGCAAAGGCGTGACCACATAAACAACTGTCCACTGCTGTAGAAGCTCCAGGAGCCCAGAGGCTACCTCCAAAGAAAACAAACCACAGCAGTTCAAGTCAGATTTGAAACAGAAGCACTGTGCACATAATGTCCAGCAAAAACACATACATCAGGGCGTATCCACAGAAACAGGAGCGGGAGTCCGCTGCTACGGAAGCTCTGGGGCGCCCAAAGGCTACCTCTGAAGTAACAAGCCCACTTTGGTCGTGGAGCGGGGACTAAGTGCACAAAGCAGCAACTGCTGTATGACTTCACAAGCAGGACAGCAGGACAGGAAGACTCTGCTGCCTGGTCGATCACAGTAGCAATCCCCAAGACAGTGGTCCAGAAAGTTTGTAACAAGGAGCCAAACAGCCAGGGAATCCAGAGCTGATCAAATTAACACCAGACGCCCCAAGGGTGGCACACACTGCCCTAACTAAAAATAAAAAAGCTAACTCATAACAATAGCTCACTGTCCCAAATCTAACTACACTCCAGCCCAAGCCTCAAAGCTACCTATAAATTGGACGATAAAAAACACACCAGCTTCAACTAAAGTTCAAAATAATGTGTCATGATAGCAACACAGCCTGGACACACAAGCCGAAAGAATATAAAATATTAAATTTGGGGCTTGTAAAAACAGCTGAATTTAGCTAAACTGAGCAGGCTACACTCAAGTTCAGGTAAACAGCAGCCCAGCCTGGTGGTCATTTTGAATCTCTCACTGATCCCATCTCCCACTGATTGATCTGCTCCCATCCCTTTCTGTTTTGTCCTAACTTTAAAAGAGGACCAGTGCCCTCAAATTACCAAGGGAAACAGATGTGGATTAGCTGGGGGGGTCACACCCCAGTCTATTATGAACAGAATGGCTCAGAATTCAGTTTTACTTTGGGGTGCTATGCAGTAGGCATATGTGGGTGCCAACTGTGATTTTTGTTCACTGGTGCAAGAGCCCCTCTTGGTAATTCAGGTGGGGGCAGAGGATCTGTGTTTCTGCGATAGTCATGAAGGAAATGGAAACTGAGTTAAAACCGCTATGTAAATGTAACTGCTGTATCTGATGAGGCATGCAGATAAAGAACATGAGTTTAAAAACTGATATAGCTGTATTAGTCACATAAACAAAAAGGAATTCACTCATCTATGTGGGACTTCACCTGGGTCCATAGGAATTGAACTCTGGCTATTCCAAGCTGCAGCTCCTCCCTCCTCCTCCTCCTCTTCCTCAGTATCCACAGGTGGTTCTGGTAGATACAGTCCCATTGCCTGCAGCACAAAAGAGACAATGCTATTTAATTACTTTTTTTTACAAGTACAAGGTCGGGAGATCAGAAGGCTGTGGGTTCTATCCCCACACCAGGCACTTGGGTTAAATTCCAATACTGACACTGTAGTGCAGCATGAGGGGGTTGCTGCACTCCTGAGGTGCAATCTTTTGGATGAGACATTAAACCGAGTTCCCATCTGCCTGTTCTGGTGGTAGTTCAGGTGGATGTTAAAGATCCCATCGCACTTCTTGAAAAGAGCAGGGGAATTTCCCCGCTGCCCTGGCCAAATCTCCCCCTTCACTAAAATACTACCAACAGCTTAAGCTGGTTCAAGGTCAGTTGACATTCATCTGTATTCTCCTCCCCCGGGTTATGCCTGAAAATAGGCAGAATTTGTCTAGTGCACTTACCCGGTCAACAAAAACTAAATAAACAAACAAGTTTGGGCCAGCAAAGGAATAATGAGCAAAGGCTAGTTTCCAGGCACGTCCGCCACAAGACAAGAATGTTAAATGAATGACTTATTCAAGGTCGTAACATATGGACGTTGCAGTTGTAGGAGTCAAAACCCAGGCCTGCTAGATGTACAGTACTAAGCTTATTCACAGCATGTTCTTCTAACTTCTAGGGTTTCTCAAACGGTAAGGCCAGCCTCCTTGGGGAGGCCCGAACCAGTTCCCAGGGAGGCCCTGACAATGTACTGTACCAAAAGCATCAGAGCACATTGCTGTGAATATTTTGCACCTATAATGCTTTATTCTATTTTAGATCACCCCTTTTCTCCTGTATTATGAAATGCTCTATGTTCCGCAGGTTGAGTCTGCTTTAGCATTTAAAAGAGTTGTGTAACCACTAGGAGGCGCTACCCTATGGGCTACTACCCCTGCCTGTGTGACTATGCACAGGTTAAGGGGCCTGAGGAATGGTTTTGGACAGCATTACTGCTATTGGTATAGCCCTCTGGGATGCTATAACCACCCACCATCCCTTCTAGTGGCCTAAGCAGTACAGCAATCACATATACCATATGACCGTAATAATATGCTCACATTTCTTGCACTTACCACCAGGGCTGGATCCACTGCGAGTGCCCTGGAGACCCCCTGGAAAACAAGATCAGTTATGCAGCAATTCAAAGGCAGTACAATATCCCCACCAAGAAAGTACACACTAGCCAGGTTAAACGTGAAAAAACACAATTTGACTTATTCAGGGGATGTGAACAAGGGTGGGGTATAAATCTAGCAGTGCTTGGCAAATCTGATTATATTCAGGTTGGTAAAGCATGCACTGTAAATCCCTCTGACCAAGTCCCACAACCCTGGGTACCCAGTTGGGAGAATAGGCTAGCCTGAAGTGCTGCTCGGGGTAGGCCGGCGTTGCAGCTGTTGTTGGGGCCCTTAAGAAGGAAAAAAACAGTTAACATGCACTCAACCCAAATATATGTAATCCGGAGCCAGATGGCTCAGTCTGTTGCATATAAACCCAGAACAAGAAAATCAGATGGACACACAAATGGTTGCAGCTTTGCTGCAGGAAGCTACCCTGTTTTGTACTTACGCTACCCAAACCAGGATGCAGGACTGACGAAATGAAGACCTCTGGATGTTGTACTGGTTTGCCAGGGGAAGCAGAGAAGACATGCCTTATCATGGTGCCTGCTACCTGTTAGGTGGTAGTGAGCAGGGGGCCGAATCCCGGAGTGGATCTTTCGCCAGAAATGTCTCTGGTTCGAAAGCGGCAACGTAGGCAGAGGTGGCAGGGCCTAGGCAGAGCGAGAAATTCGGATGCAGTCCATGAAAAGTGCTGGAAGAGCCTCCAGCTGGCATAGCAGAACTTGGTGTGGGGACCCAAATTGCGACCCACGCGACACATTCAGCACATCTATAACACTATAAAGTAACTTGCCACAGTTCAGATAAAGTCCGTTTGCAAATCGTAGTGTTTCTGTGCAAACCTCTCGAGCTGGGGCTCACTTCAGTGCCTGGCAGGCCGATCGCTTCTGGAGCAAGTCTTTGGTCTGCTTGCAGGCAGCAATAACACACTTTTCTCTTCAGGTTTCAGGTCTCAACTCGGGAAATCAGGTAAAGTATAACTTTCGCACTCACCGCAGTTCTTCACACTAGAAGATGTAGCAGGCAGGACAGCAGGATGCTCCCGCCGATTCTCCTGCACTACTACGCAGAAGCAGCTGCTCAATGACTTGAACTGTTCACTCTCCAAACTCCAACTCACTACTGACTCACTGCTGCACGCAGCTCTGGGCTTTCCCAGTGATCCAAACGGTTCGGTTGGCCGATGGAACTGTCTGTTACAGTAAGGGCTCCCACTCCAGGTCCATTTAGGCGCCAAACCTTAAAATCCACAATTCCTACAGATTTCACTCCCACAAGGCCTCTGGGGACAGTCTCCATTTTACATCCCCTGAGGTTCCGATTGGTCCAACACTGGCAGTTCCAGAACCAAAATGGTGGCTCCAATCCAAATGTTCATGCTGCAAATGGAAGCAGGTTAGACAAACTCCTATATTATTACTACTACTACAAACAAACAAATGATTACTTTTCCTAACAGAGGTCTCTCTTATTTATTTAAGAGTTTCACCAGGAAGGCATACTGAGTGGAGTACCGCTCGATTCCAGATGCGTCCTTTGGGGGTCAGGACAAGTACAACATTTTAACACAACAATTCACAGAGCAGATACAACATCATAACAGGATTTAAACAGTGCAATAACAAAGCAAGTAACTTAGATGGCGAAAGGCAGCAGCTAACAAGAGTGTGAACTACTAACAAGTCCAATGGACCAACAGTCCAACTAGGCAAATCAGTGTGAGATACAGCAATGCTGGAGGACTCTGTGCAAGTAGCGACTGCAGAATGGAGCAGAAATACAACTTGTCGGGCTGGTTACGAGCCTTAAATCACTCTAACCCAGCCCAGACTAATTTCAGGCACAGCATAATGGTTCTCTCGAAGAGACAGGCACGGAGGCTTACTATAGCACTCTCAGGCAGGCAATTTTAAATGGCTGGACACAGAACACCATCCTGACAAATGGGCATTAGGCAAGCCCAGGAAGACATTATAGGAATCCCTATTTGTAGGGAGGTTACACTCTTCCTTGCCTGGAAAAACTTGGCATCCGCGTCAAGTCTATACTTACTATGACATTCTTTAGAAAAACATTATAATACAAGATACATGCATGTTTCATTTGGTATACCAACAAAAGAAGACTGATGCATCAGTAAAAATAAATTGGTTATAACCACATCATTATGACTTTCCACCCCCTTCTGGGACCCTTTGGGCATAATAACAGGGGGTACTTTTTCAGGGTCTATGGGGAGGCTACATGAGAGGAGGGCCACCAGGGTTTAATCAAACAGATCCAAGTCCCGCCACCGCACTTCAGCCTTCCCCAAACATTTAACTTTCCCCATAGTTTCTACAATTGTCTTATTAGTGGTCCGTAACGGGATATCAAGTAGCAATATGGCACGTCGGGGATCCACCCCCTCAGCCTCGCTCCACCCCATCATGCGGTGCACGACCAGAATGTGGGGAGCAATCTTCCACTTGGGCGTAGTAGGCTCCTCCATTTCAGTTTCTGTCTCAATTTTTCTTTGGGCTGTAGTTCCCACTTCTGAACACTAGAGGGCATAAATCCCAAAGATGCCTCCAAGATTTATTTATTTAGTTTTTCTTGACCGGGTAAGTGCACTAGACAAATCCTGACTATTTTCAGGCATGAGCCGGGGAAGGGGGATATAGATGAATGCCAACTGACCTTGAACCAGATTAAGCTGTTGGTGGTATTTTTAGTGAATGAGGGAAATTTGGCCAGGACACCGAGGAAATTCCCCTACTCTTTTCGATAAGTGCCATGGGATCTTTAACATCCATCTGAACTACCACCAATCCAAGCAGATGGGACCTCGGTTTAACGTCTCATCCGAAAGACGGCACCTCAGAAGTGCAGCACCCCTCTCATGCTGCACTAGTGTCAGTATTGGGATATAATGCATGGTAGAACGCTGTTAACCTTAGGAAATCATCATTTCCTAAGGTTGTTAACCTATCGATGTGACGTAAAGAAATCTTGTTAACCTGTCGATGCTACGTCACATCGATAGGTTAACAACAAGCTATCGATCTCGCGCATATGCGCGCCCTTTTTAAACGGGAACCGACGGATGAAGCTAGCGGTTGGGGAAGGACTGAAGAAGGCTGCAGCGGTGACTTTTCAAAAGTTAGCGTTTTACTTTTAAGTGGGACCATACACTATAAAAATAATGTATGGTCCTCTATATCGACAACCGGCCACTGTTAACCGTCTCGAGGTTGCCATGGCGACGTAAACCTCTCGAGCTTCGCTCTCAAGGTTTACACGGTCGCCCTGGCAACCTCTCGACAGTTAACAGACCGGTTACCGATAGAGGACCACACATTATCCTCTATATTAACCCAAGTGCCAGATGTAGGAACTGAACCCACAGCCCTCTGATCTCCTGGCCTCAGAGGCGAGTGTGCTACTTACTGAGCCACTGAGATGTAACCCCCTAGGTGGCGCTATCCTATGAGCTACTAGCCCTACCTGTGTGACTATGCACAGGTTAAGGGACCTAAGCTTGGTGAACGGGTGCCTCCACCCAGAGAAATGGTTTTGGATAGAGTAACTGCTATTGGTATAGCCCTCCGGGATGCTATAACCACCCACCATCCCTTCTAGTGGCCTAAGCAGTTCAGCAGTACAGCAATCACATATACCATATGACCGTAATAATATGCTCACACTCCTTGCACTTACCACCAGGGCTGGATCCACTGCGAGTGCCCTGGAGACTCCTTGGAAAACAAGACCAGTGATGCAGCAATTCAAAGGCAGTACAATATCCCCACCAAGAAGGTACACACTAGCCAGGTTAAATTTAAAAAAAAAACACAATTGATTTATTCAGGGGATGTGAACAAGGGTGGGGCATAAATCTAGCAGTGACTAGCAAATCTGATTATATTCAGGTTGGTAAAGCATGCACTGTAAGTCCCTCTGACCAACTCCCGCAACCCTGGGTACCCATTTGGAGAACAGGCTAGCCTGAAGCATTGCTCGGGGTAGGCCGGGGTTGCAGCTGTTGTTGGGGCCCTTAGGAAGGAAAAACACAGTTAAAATGCACTCAACCCAAATTTTTTGTAATCTGGAGCTGGATGGCTCGGTCTGTTGCATATAAACCCAGGACAAGAAAATCAGATGGACACACAAATGGTTGCAGCTTTGTTTCAGGGAGCTACCCTGTCTTGTACTCATGCTACCCAAACCAGGATGCAGGACTAACGAAATGAAGACCTCTGGACGCTGCGCTGGATTGCCAGGGGAAGCAGGGCCAACACGCCTCACTGTGGTGGACGTTACCTGTTCAGTGGTGTTCAGCAGGGGGCCATATCCCAGAGCGGGTCTTTTGCTAGAAATGTCTCTTATTCTGGAGTGGCAACGTAGGCCGAGGTGGCAGAGCCTAGGCAAAACGAGCAATTCGGATGTAGTCCATGAAAAGTGCTGGAACAGCCTCCAGCTGGCATAGAAGAACTCGGTGTGGGGAACCAAATCGCAACCCACACGACACATTCAGCACATCTATAACACTGTAAAGTAACTTGCCACAGTTCGGACAGAGTCTGCTTGCAAATCACAGCATTTCTGCGCAAACCTCTCGAGCTGGGGCTCACTTCAGTGCCTGGGAGGCCAATCACTTCTATAGCAAGTCTTCAGTCCACTTGCAGGCAGCAATAAAGTGCAGTTACGTAAGAACTTACCGTAACAGTAGATCTTCGAGAGACGCTCTTGCAGCAGGTTCCACAATGAGGACTGACGCCACCTGGCAGCAGTTCCGGCAACTTTTTCTTCAGCAGTACCGATGTGGGAACGCCCCAGCCGATATCAGCTCCACCGCCGGTGTCACCCTATATATGGGAGGAGTTCCCCATGTGCTCCAGTTCTTGTACGCCCTGCCGTCAGCCAGAATCTGGCAACAGACAGTGGTCAGAACAATAACTATTAACAGAATATCCCTCAAAGAGGGAAGACCGGCCTGAACAGGACCTGATCCCTGGGGGAAGGAGGGCGGGAAATATACCTGCTGCAAGAGCTTCTCTCGAAGACCTACTGTTACGGTAAGTTCTTACGTAACTGTACTATCTTACTTCGAGTGGAAGCTCTTGCAGCAGGTTCCACAATGAGGACAGAGTTCCAAGCAGTATAAACATATAACAATCCCTAGAAGGGAGAAGACAGGAAGGAAAGGAACAGCAGGATAAGGGAAGGTCCCTCAGGAAACCAGGCGTTGCAGAACTGTGTGGCCAAAACCTGCTCTGCGTCAGAAAATAACGTCGAGGCTGTAATGTCTGACGAATGTATGAACAGAACTCCAGGTAGCGGCAGCACAAATATCGGCTGTTGGTACCCTCTTCAGCGCTGCAAAAGAAGCAGCGATAGCTCTAGTAGAATGAGCTTTAACCGGCCCAGGTGTCGACCTGTTGTGCTTCTCATAACAGAAGGAGATACAATGGACCAACCAGTGCGAGAGCGTCTGTTTGATGACCGGGCAACCAATGGACTGTTGGGCAAAGGAAACAAAAAGCTGATCAGATTTCTTGTCCCACTTGGTCCTAGCCAGATAACATCTGAGAGCCCTACGAACATCCAAGGAGTGAAGCAAGGCCTTCCCTCTATTTGAATGCTCAGGGTAATAAACTGGGAGCTGAACCGATTGATTCAGAGTGAGCTCCGAAACTACTTTTGGTAGGAACTTTGGATTAGTGCGAAGATCAACCCTGTCCTTATGAAAGACAAGGTAGGGTTCTCTACACATGAGGGCTTGAAGCTCTGAAATGCGCCTCGCCAAAGTAATGGCTACCAAGAACAAAGTCTTCCAAGAAAGAAGATGGAGCTCGGACTCCATGGCAGGTTCAGAGGGAGGAAGAGTAAGCTTCTCCAGGACAAAAAGGAGGTCCCAAGGAGGAACAGGGTCCCTAATGGGAGGTCTGATGTGAAGGATACTGCGCAAAAAGGCCTTGGAAACCTCCATCTGAGCCACCGCCTTACCCAACACAGGGAAGTGATAAGTGGAGATGGCGGCCAGGTGTACCTTGATGGAGGAAGAACTGAGACCTTTCTCAGAAAGAGAAAGCAGGTATTCTAGGACTGTATTAACCAGACAGACCAAGGTTTCCACCCCCTTGGCTGTGGCCCAGATACAAAAACGTTTCCACTTCATAGCGTAAGCGGTCCTGGTGGCAGGTTTCCGTGCCTCTACCAATACCTGAGCAACTTGATCGGACACTCCGAATCTTACCTTGGCTTGGTCCTGAGGAACCAGGCATGCAGGTGAAGGGAACAGAGATTCAGGTGTATCAGGGACCTCCCGTCCTGTGACAAGAGGTGAGATGATAGAGGAAGAGGCACTGGTGGCTCTGCTGCTAAGCGCTGCAATAAGGGAAAACAAATCTGACAGGGCCATAGTGGAGCGATCAGGATGAGAGAAGGTTCTGACTGCGCTTTAAGGAGTGCCTTCTGTAACAGCGGAAAAGGAGGGAATGCATACAGGAACCTCCCTTTCCAGCAGAGAGACAACGTGTCTTGCCAAAAAGCTCCAGGCTCTGGACCTAGCGAGCAGAAATTTGGCAGTTTTGCGTTGAATCGTGAGGCGAAAAGGTCCACCTCTGGAATCCCCCACAGACAGAAGATGTGATTTGCAACCTCTTGGAGCAATTCCCACTCGTGGGTTTGCGATTCTGTCTTGCTGAGTGCGTCAGCTAACAAGTTGTTGCCCGGGAACATGCACTGCCATCAGAAACAGTTGATGTTCGAGGGCCCAATCCCACAACATGCATGGCTTCCCTGCAGAGAGGATAAGAATGAGTGCCGCCCTGTTTGTTGATGTAGAATATCACTGAAGTGTTGTCCGTCTGCACCAAGAGATGGCCCGGCACAAGGACCGAGGCCAAGGCTTGGAGGGCATAAAGGACCACTCTCATCTCCAGGACGTTGATATGCAGATCTACCTCTATTGAGGACAAGACCCTTGAGTACGATGTGTCCCCAAATGAGCGCCCCATCCCGCGGACGATGCGTCCATGGTCAGAATCTGGGACGGTGCCTCTGTTTGGAGGGGAATGCCCACCAGTAAATTTTTGGACGACATCCACCAGAGTAGCTCCCGGCGGACTGGCTCTGATATCCTGATCGAGGCATCCAGACTGTCTGACGTCTGATCCCACTGGACCTTCAAGGACCATTGTATGGTCCTCATGTGCAGGCGCGCCAGAGGAACTGAGACTATGGCAGTGGTCATATGCCCCAACAGCCTGAGAAAGAGCCGAGCCAGTACTCTTGAGGCTGAAGAGATCTGGGATGCCAGGACCTGAATACGACCCATTCTGTCGGAAGAAGAAAAAACTTTCCCGAGAGTGGTATCCAGACGAGCTCCAATGAACTGGAGAGTCTGGGCTGGAATCAAATGAGATTTGTCTCCGTTGATGGAGATTCCCAGACAATGGAACAGCGATGTGGAATCCCTGATAGTTTCCAACAGGCGAGACCTAGAGGGAGCCAGGAGAAGCCAATCGTCCAGATAGGGGAACACAAAATGGCCCCGCCTTCGAAGTGCCATGGCCACCACTGCCAGGCACTTGGTGAAGACCCTGGGGGCTGAAGAGAGACAGAATGGAAGGACTCGAAATTGATAGTCCTCGCTTTCGAATCTGAACCTTAGGAATCTTCGATGGTTCCTGGCAATAGGAATATGCAGGTAGGTATCCTGCATGTCCAAGGATGCCAGCCAGTCTCCTGCCGATATAAGCGGAAGGAGAGTGGGAAGGGAAACCATCCTGAATCTCTTGTAAGAGACCCACTGGTTTAGATCACTGAGGTCCAGAATGGGTCTGAGATCTCCTGACTTTTTCGGGACCACGGAGGAGTGGGAGAAGAACACACTCTCTCTCTCTCTTTTGGCCGGTGAAACCGACTCGATGGCATTCTTGTCCAGAAGGGATAGGATCTTCTTCCTGACCAGCGCACTGTGTTCCATTGGATAACGGGATGGGGGCGGTGTTCCCTTGGCTATCGGGATTGGGGCGGTGGTCTGTCCGGCGGAATGGAGTCGAACTCTATGGAGTGCCCGAACTCCACAAGATCGAGTACCCACTGATTGGAGGTCACTTGATCCCACGCATCCGTATAGAGGGATAAGCGACCTCCGACCGGCACACCTGACTGAGCGTCTAGGGAAGGAGGGCAGCCTGGTAGTCAGGCGGTGGGAGGGGAGGAGGCGGCAGTGGCTGCTTTGGCCTGTCGAGAGGTGGAGGCAGAAGATCCTCTGGCTCCTCCCCTGCAACCAAAGCCTCCGCTCTACGATTGCTGGTGGAAGTGAGGCTGCTGTGGCTGATGTCCCCCACGGCCATGGAAACGAGACTTACGAGTTCACCTGTTTCGGGTGGTACATGGACTGCATGGATCGGATGGCCTTTCCGGAGTCCTGCACTCTGGCGATAATCCGATCCGTGTCTTCGTCAAAGAGCACAGAGCCTCTAAAGGGAGCATCCAGAAGATTGGTTTGGATGTCTGGATCAAACCCAGAAACCACGCATGGCGTCGGAGGCAAATGCCAGTGGCGGACGCCCTAGAGGTGGTGTCCACGGAGTCACAGGCCGACCACAGAATGTGGGTACCCACGTCTCAGCCGGTCTGTAAAAGCCTGGCAAGCTCTGCCCGTTGAGGGCAATCGGGCATGCTCTGCACAATGTTCAATTCTTGTTCCCAAAGGGCATTCTGGAATTGGACCATGTGTGTCAGGAAGTTGAGACTCCTGATACTGCAGGTTGCAGCAGAGTACACCTTTACAGCCCACAGAATCTAGCTGCTTAGATTCCCTGTCAGGCAACTGGGAGCTCAGATGTTTGGGCCTCTGCGAACAGTCATGAGCTTCCGAAATCACCAGAGTCTGTAGCAGGTGGTTCGGCCAAAAAGGGGTGGTCCGAAGGTGCCTGGTATAGCCGATGAGCCTTTTTCGGCACATCAGAGGAGGAGTGAGGCTGCTTCCAGGTCGCACGTGTAACATCCTGAAACGTGTCGACCATGAGAGGGATGACCACTGGCTTTGGGTCTTTTTGGCAGAGGTATTTAGCCAACCTTAGTCGCTCGGGGTCCAGGGCATCAGTATCCCAACCCATGTTGGCCTAAATGTGCCTCATCACCTCCATGAAGCCTGGGTCATCAGAAGGAGATTTGGGAAGACCCTCCGAGTCCCCTAGGTATGGCTCCCAGTAGGCACTGGAAGACAAGGAGTTTGAGTCTACATAGAAGTCCGGTGTGAAAGAGGGTGAGGGACTATGTCTCTTCCTTTTGCGCCTCCTGTCCGGTGGAGGAGAGCGGGAGGAGCTACTGGCCCTATCCTTCCTAGATCTTCTTAGCCCGTTTCTTAGGAGGGGGGTTCCTCTTCTGCCCCACCATCCGTCGGTTCAGTATCAACTGGGTCAGGAACCAGTACCGGAGTGGGAGGGGGTACACCCGCTGGTAGATCCTTCTTAACTGTATCCCACCAAAGCTCCTTCACCTGTGAGAGGTTCAGCTTAGGGGAACCGGATGCAGGTGGAGGAGCAACCGAGCCCGAACCGGTGTCGGTCCCGCCATCAGGGGGTACTGGCATCTGGTCCGCACCCTTATCGACCAGCATCGGCCGAAGGGGGGACGCCAGGGCGGCGCCAGCACCATTTACATGGTGGTCCGCCGCATCAGGCGGACCGTGACCGAGAGAGGAGTACCACAGCTGACGCCGGGTGTCGTTGGGCAACCAGCGTGACGAACCACAACTGGCGGTGGAATAACTAGCGCCGAGACAGGTGCCATAGGGCCACGGGCAGACGCCGTCCAGCCAGTCTGCTTTTATATGTGCCGGCTAACCGCCCTTCAGTTGTGTGAGCCTTGTGATGGTCAGCTTTGTGGCTGGCGGACTTCTCGACCAAGCGCCGGTCAGTAGCCGGGGGCTGGCGTCGGTCGGAGTCTCGCAGTTTTGGTGGCAAGGAGGATGCCCTGCCACCAGAAGACCCAGAGGCCTCGC